>OZ010798.1:63360832-65927832 GCA_963932465.1 Maratus speciosus
TTACAACAATAGTTTCCTGATATTCATAATTTTAACAAAAAGAACAAAACTAAATATAAATTTATTTAAAAAACAAGCAATCTTTTAAATTATTTCAAATTTTTCATTTGTACAGAATGGATTATACCGCAGTGTAACATACACTGATTTGTCATTTAAATCATATGAGTTTCTTATATGCAATGGAACATAGTTAAATAAATCGTTTATGTTTATTAGATTAACAGCACCAGTAGAACTTACAACATATCAGTGAAAATGGCTGTCAAAACCTAAAAACTCAAACAAATCACAAATTAAAAATGCATTATTATTAAGGACAAACATTTTTTTTTATTTTACCAAAAATAGGTAACTCATCAATGCAAGAAACAAACATAACCATATTTTTTGAATATGTTGTGCCATTATAACGAAAACCATTACACTGCATTACTTCCGAATTGTCACTCAAACCGTTTACTTCAAGTTTCAAATTATGTTCCTTTTAACTATGCATTTTTCCATATGTTGTTTCCAACACATTTGATATTGCATTGCATTTAAAATATTTCTCATGTAAAGTATGTGCAATTTATAACTGATGGCGTATGGCTACTGTTTTAGCAACATTTACAAAATTTTTGCTAGCTGATGCACATCTTTTTGAAGGATAATGTTTGCTTACATATCGCATGCTCCAATACATAACTGGAGGCCCTAGCTGCCTTATGATCCTAGGATAGTGTACTGCAAAATGCATTTTTGGTGATAAATGTTTATCTGGAAAAAGCTCTAAAAAAAGTTTGTGATGATCTGCTATATTTTCTGCTAATTCAAAAGTTTCAGGTAATGTCTGGAGCCATAATAGTATCAATTAATTTCAACATAAGATTAAATAACTCCCAAAATTCGTTATCTTCAGAAATTTTGTCACCAATTAATAAGGGTATGTTTCGAATCAAGGTCCACATTTGAGATGCACTTTGCCCATTAGAACCATCAAGATTTAAAAGTTTTTCTCTGTTTATTGACACTGGTTTAGAACTTGATTCATATTTACCATAATTAAAATTTATTATCTTATCATTTAAAAGACTAAGTGAAAATTTTGGCTTTAAAAACAAACTGATGTACTATTAAGAAGGTTTCACTAGCACACCAACCTTCAAAAAGATCGTGCATTACATCTACAATCAAATTATTTGTCACATGCCAATAACTTAAATCATTTAGGCAGCAAGGAGTTTTAACACCACATTCTGATACTGTTGTGTCACCAGAAGACACTTTATTAACATGCATGTCATGCTCAGTTTTATTACGTAGTAAACTAATATCTTCCTTTATCTTTTTATACAAAATATATTTTTTTGCTAGACAAAATCTACAACAAAAATTAGCAGTAAAGCTCTCAACAAACCCCAGCAGTTTATTCAACCCTAAATTATCACCTACCACTTGCCAAATTACAACTTTGTATATATTTCCCTGAAATTCTATACCTTCATCTGAAAGCTTTTTCAAATCATGAACAAGTCTATCTAGTATTGTCCGATAACCATATTTTTCGACATCAAGAGAATAGTGTATGTTAGTTATAAATATTGAATCTAATAAAGATTGAAGGTGCACAGGCAAATCTTTAATTTTAAAATATACGAATCCCAATTTATGTACACCGGTATGTGACCCCAATGGATTTTGTAAGCTCCACATCATCTATATACAACTCGATTACTATTGTATCCACAGAGCTTAAAATTGCATTGGAATAATAATAAAATCCATCTTGGATACTACAAAGGGTTGCATTTCTAAGACTTTTGTTTTGTTTGTATGTTTTGAAAATATGCAAAAATCCATCAATAGAAATAATTTTTTTCATTGTGTCTACTATACTTATGTATTGGCATGTGTCATTTTTAAGAATTTGGTGAGGTAGCCATCTATAAACTTTTGTTCATATTGTGTACCCAAAGCAATCTCCTTTGGCTCAACATAGCGACCACTTGCTTTAATGGCATTGACTATTTTATGTTTTGAATCAAATGTAGACAATGAAGAAGCAGCAAAATCAAATGTTGCCATCAGTGATTTTGTGTTTTTTTCACATTTCATTCCATTTTCAGTTAAAAAATTTACTGTTTCTGATTTTAAATAATTTACAGTATTGTACAGAAAAGATGAAGTACTATTGATAGATGAGATAATACTAGAACAGTAGTACACTGCTTTTGCTACATGTTTCACTGCAATATTGCAAAATATCCTTTTGAAATTGTTCATGTTTACATATTTCTGAATCACCCAAAAAATTGATTTGAAAATATCAATTTGAGGGTAAATCATCAGAAGACAAATCACCATCTTTACTATTTATCGGCTGATTTGAAAAATTACGACTTTCTGAAATGTCTATTTCTACGTCACTAGCATGAAATCTTTTCAGATGTCTCTTATAGTTAAACAACTTCATAAATGCTTGTCTACAGCTTTCATCATAACACACATACGGCTTAAGTATACATGTCTTATGATAATTTCGAATGTGACGGCAAAGATCATGTGGATTTTGAATTTTTTTTTTTGCAAAGTGAACAAAACATGGCTGCAAATTTTTAAATACAAGTTGTAGCTGATAAAATATAAGAAAAAAACAGAATTTAAATGTTCTTTTAATTCAGTCTAAAAACAAGTGCAGAAATATTAAAGTCCCTCTCCCAACTCCCTATGAGAATATTTATTTCTCAAATGACAATTTACATTAAGATTAAAATATTATATTAATAGTCCTTTTTAGTTCACTGATATAGGATGTCACTTCATTTTGTTTTTTGTGCATCACATTTAGTATAAAACAGGCATTGAGAAAGTTTCATACATTACTACAGTAAGGAGATGAAAGGCTTTCCTACACCAGCCCCAAACAAATGACTATCTCAAATGAAATAAAATTTACATTAGATTAAAATATTATGACATTCAGTTAATATCTATAATAATAAAAAAAGGATAACTAAGATGAAAAGTTTCATACTGGTACAATGCAAAGTAAAAATATGATATTTACACACTTAAAAAAATCCGTTCTTTCAGTTCTCTGATACAAGATGCCATTTCATTTTGTGCATCACATTTATAAAAACAGACATTTAGAAAATTCCATACATTACTACAGTAAGGAGAAAATTCCAAGTTTAAAATATGTTATCTTAAAGCATAAATCAACTACTTTTAACATACTACTTGTTTTTATACAATGGTTTTCAAAAATTAATGTTTGTACAGGGTTTAACGTCCCAATAGCTAATACAAGCGGTTGTTTACAGTCTCCACCCAATAGTCTGTCTTCTTTCATAAACTTTTCGATGCCTTGGCACTACCTATAAACAAAAGAAAAACATTTTAAAAATAAGTGCAATAATTTCTTGATTGTTGTCACCCTGTGAACAATTTACAAAAGCAGCATGATTTAGGGCACTTCAGAAATATATACAGATTGTAAGAACTTTGTGTCGTGTAATGAACTCTTTTTGTGAGCTCCTGTAAGTACTGTATCCCATGCATAAATACTACACACTTAATTTTCAATAGCAATCTTGCTGCAATAATCCAATAGCATATATCTTTCACAAGATTTGGATGTAAATACAGAATTATCAGCACTTACAAACTAAATTCAAAAATAAATAAATAATGAAAAGTGTTACATTTTTGTGGGGTAACATTTATGTAGTAATTTTAGAATTCATTACAAAATATTTTTTTAATTGAATAGTTTTAAAAACAAAAACGTGATAATTATCCTACTGTTGTTATCATATAAACCTCACAAAAATACAATACTTGATATTTATAATAATACAACTAATATTTTAATGTAAATCAACAATCACAAGAGTTATTGGCAGACCCATAACCAGGATTTTCCTTCGGAGGGGGCTCAATCTTGGAATTTTTTCTGATATGATAGCAATAATTTGCACACTTTAAAGTATGAATAAAAAAATAAACAAGGCTTAAACTAAGGTGTATTCCTCCTTATAGTATACTTGATACCCATGTCAAAAATTCTATTTTAAGTGAAATTTTATTTTATGATCAAAAAGACAGAAAACGTACTGGTGACTATTTTTATATTCTATTCGTATCACTATTTTAAAAGATAAAACTTTTTAGTACATTTCACTTGCACACATTGTCAAAGTACACTATGTGACATTGAACATGCAACACCAAGAAGTAGGAGAGGACAGATATTTATTCAAATTTCAGGATAGATGCATGTCATAGAGTTATTTAAACGATATGAAATGCGCAGCTCTCCAGTGCATGTTGAATAAGATATAACGGAAGGAACCTGCAAAATGGGCAGTATTCGTAGCTTTACTTCTGCTAGGGAAAGCATCGTAGAAATTTTGTTCTTGTCTCCCAGGACGCGTGTAATAGCAGAGAATGCCAGGCCACTGTCAACGGAGACATTTACAGCAGACAGACGATTTTACGAAGGGCATGGTGATTGGACTGAGACGGACAGGTTGGTCCATATGTCATATTCGCAGCTGAGACACATCTGTATGCATCCACAGTGCACCGCTGTGGCGAAGGTGGTTGGAACGAGGAAATGTGGAAAGTTTGAAGGGTGCTAGTGCAGCCAGAGTGACGTCAGCACATGTGGATAGACGCTTCCCCCGAAAAGCAGTAGTGAACCCGCAAGCCACTTCTACCTCCACTTTGCAGTGTGTTCAAGACACCCTGAATGTTCCCATATCGACCAGAACCATTGTAGTACTCTCATTGACTCTGTACCTAGACGTGTTGCTTCGTGTATCGTTATCCACGGTGGTCCTACATCCTACTGAGCTGATGGTATTCTCGCTTTGTATTATGGCTATATTTTCGAAATATTGTTCAATTCAACTACTGTCCGTTGCTGTCTCTCTCTTGTTTGTCGAGTTTCATCATTTTCTGGCCACTCTTTCCTGGTGTTGCATTTTCAATGTCAGGTAGTGTATATGTGAAAATATTTTGGTTTGAGAAAGTGGTGCAAGACAGAATTAAAAATTAGTTACCAGCGGATATTTTATTATCAATAGAGATCTATCATCATTATCTCTATCATAATTAAAGAAAGATTTTTTAAACTTTCGGGGGTGCTTCAGCCATCTCTCTGGCTATGTGATTGTGTAAATTAAACAATAGAAGGATACATACAGACAGAAATTTGATGAAATGATCAAGAGACTGGGTCCCAGTGGGTTTTATTATTATGTGCTTAGAATTTTTGGAACCAGATTTTCTAAATACTCCTTGGTAAAGTAACATTGGGAGTAAAATTAATGCACAAAAAATTTCTGAAAGAGGAAAAAACTTTGTAAATACCAAATTTTAGATTTCTCTGAAATCATAATCTTAAAAATAACACCTACTAGCTGAACCGCCATTGCCCAGGCATATGATAATAACATTAAATAAACCTCAAAATTATGATTTTATATATTTGACTCTATTTTGTCTGAATTTATATTTTTAAATGAAAAACTTCTTGAAAAAATATTTATTTTTAGTGATAAAACTGCTTTTAAGAAGACATTTTTTCACTTGGTTTATTTCACTAGTTCTTGTCTGAATTTTTTAAGATATTCTGTAGTTATAATATAAATATGAGAGTTATAGATCCCATAACAAAAATTCGAAAACAAAAATACTGATATCTAGTTGATAAAGAACTGTGTGTTTTTTTTTTTTTTTTCACATCAGCTCCATCCGTACAAAACTGTGAAAAAACACAAAGTAAAATGCATGTTTGGATCTTCCTTTCATCCTAATGCACAATCTGATACTAGGCATGCATTACTGGTTGACGCAGAATAAGAGATGAGGTTTTGATGAGAGTTCATTATCATTTTTAATTAATATCTTGACTAATTAACAAAAAATTGAAAATTATCTGGTGCATTAGAAAAGGTCTTGGCATGGTTCCAAGTTACAAAATGTGCCAGGACTGAAAATATTTTTGATTCCCCCTTTCCCCCAGCTGAAGTTGAAAGGCTAAAGTATATAAAATTTAAGAATGTGTGCAAATACGTAATATTAAAAAAAATTAATCTTGATACTGCTCTAGGGAATTTTTAAAAGACAAATATGTCATGTCCTGGTGACAGCCGACGGAAGACTTGCACCCATGAGCCTTGGACTACCCTCACTCAAATTTTCAGCCTTGATGTACAGTTCGTAATTTTTTTCTAGTCATAGCGCACAGAGCAAAACTTTGTTTCATTAGAATAAGATATGGGTCAATAAGAAAAAAAATGGTTCATTTTAGGAGGGGTTGGCACGGTTGAAACCGTTTTTTTTTTTTTTTTTTTTTTTTTTTTTTGTCAAAAAAAATCATTTGGTATTTTTAGAACAAATTTAATATAACATTTTTTCTTTTTTGTAATTTAAGTGCTTTTAATTATTAATAAAAGTAATTTCTACTTTTAACACTTCATTTCAGCAGACAACATGAGACATAACGAGTCTAGATCATGTTTCCATGCATGTAAAAGGAAAAATAGCATGTGCTGATGAACATGTCTTGTCTGGTACTCTAAAAGTTTATCTTAAAACATACAAAATTAGAAAAGATAAAATAGATAATAGTCCAGGCAATAGGGAATTTTACCTAGCAAAATTAATGGTAGTTCTGGAAATAGGCTTACTTATGTTTTTTGGGTCGCTGAATCCGAATTTGTAACTACCCACCAAAATTTCCCCCGGCAACACCCCCAAATTTTGGTAAAAAGCCCCCCAAAAAAGTTTATTAAAAAATCAATTTTTTTTTTGTTTTAGAGAAAAAGTATCTAGAAATTCAGAAAGTAGACAAAATTTGCAACAAATTAGATATATGACATTATGACTTAGGATGAAGGGGAAGGGGGGATCTGCCTTGGAACATGCGCCGCGGTGCTGCGTGGACTAAGTTGCACAATTCCACTTAACCACTCACACGTTTACATTCGCCCTCCCATGTCCCCTACGAACTTTCTCTATAAGGTTTACTTTAAGTTTGTTGGGTCGCTGAATCCGAATTTTTAACTAAACCCCCAAAATCCCCCACCGAAAACCCCCCAAAATAGTTGTTTTTAACTTTAATTTCTTATTTTTTTAGTGGAAAAGCATTACGAAATTCAGAAACTAGACAAAATTTGCAACAAATAGGATATATGACATTATGACGTAGGATAAAACAGGAGAGAGGGGGCTGCCTCGGAACATTCCCCGCGCGCTTTTCTCAAAAACCAAATTTTTTCAAAAAAAAACAATTTTTTGGGGGGTTGCCGGGTGAAATTTTGGTGGAAAGTTACAAATTCGGATTCAGCGACCCAAAAACCATAAGTTGAGTCGAAATCCATAACTAGTATTAATTTTGCCAGGTAAAATCCCCTATTGCCTGGACGTAATAACTTAGTGCATGTAGCGCCGCAGTGCATGTTCAGAGGCAGCACTCCTTCTCCCCGTTCATCCTACGTCATAATGTCATATATCCTTTTTGTTGCAAATTTTGTCTAGTTTCTGAATTTCGTAATGCTTTTCCACTAAAAAAATAAGAAATTAAAGTTAAAAACAACTATTTGGGGGGGGGGGGGGATTTTGGGTGGAAGTTAAAAATTCGGATTCAACAACCCAAAAAACTTATTTTTAAGTAAACCTTTTAGAGAAAGTTCGGAGGGGAAATGGGAGGGCAAATGTAAACGTGTGAGTGGTTAAGTGGAATTGCGCAACTTAGCCCACGCAACACCGCGCGTATGTTCCGAGGCAGATCCCCCCTTCCCCTTCATCCTAAGTCATAATGTCATATATCTAATTTGTTGCAAATTTTGTCTACTTTCTGAATTTCTAGATACTTTTTCCCTAAAACAATTTTTTTAATAAAAACCTTTTTTGAGGGGCATTTTACCAAAATTTGGGAAGGGGGGGTTGCCGGGCGTAGCTCATAGGGGGCAGAGCCCCCCAGTATCTTAAAACATACAAAATTAGAAAAGATAAAATAGATAAATAATTTTCAATATTTAGCATAAAATATTTTCATTTAAAAAATGCAGATTATTAAGAGCTGTTAATAACAAAATACAATGATCTTTAAGATTTTGTCAAGTTGTGAAAGAACATTTTCTTGATTGGGGGAGATTATTCTTAAAGAATTTTAAAAACTAACTTAAGATATGAAGTTGAATAATACAGATTGCAAAAATTGAGTGCTAGTTACAGTATTTCAATAATGCCAACCAATCTTTTTTGTTACTTGCTGAATCTAACGGTAAAAATTTTTAACTTGGACACTTGGAGTATCATCAGAAAACAAAATAACCAGAAGTATTTGTATATTTAAAACAAATAATAATAACTACAGAACATTATATTTTCATGAAAAGGCATCAAATATTTATGGATTATTATATTATTAATCAAAAGTTTCTTCATGCGATTTTCAAGGTATCAATGTTTCACTATGTAGAACAGTTTACTCTTTGAATATACAACATAGCGTTACTAATAGATAATGTTTAAATTAGAAATTGATTTCAATTTTCTACTTAATTGACTACTATTTACTTTTAATATTTTCAAGTGAAGTTATATTTCTTATAGATACAATATCCAACAATGTTTATTTTATCAACAGATATGTAGTTGTATGCAATAGCAAATTATATATTAATCTGGGTTTTTTACAAAACAGATTTTTGCCACCCCTGATTTTAGGACCCTTCACAGAATTCCATTTCCTAAAATGAATCCTTCACAGAATTATATTTCACAAAAAGAACCATTCACAGAATTGTATTTTTTACACAAGGACAACATCATAAAATTTGCTTTATTTTCTATTCTATTAAAACAGTCCTTTCACATGTATTTAAATTTTTAACTGTGTATGTTGAACGAGACATTCATACTTTTTGTGGAAGATTCATATATAGAAATGTAAATGAGTCCGTAGGTAGAAAATGCATCCCCCCCCCCCCCAAAAAAGGATCATTTTTTTATTATGCTACTTTTATTTTCACAAGTATTAGGGGACAAAAAATCGCAAAATTTCACAAAAACACCCTGTCAAAAATGTTAATAGAACAGTTAAATTTATTTTAGTAAAAGTAATGAATTTACTATAGAATATACATTTAGAAATTTACTATACATGCACATAAATATTTACTGCATACTTTCATTGCAGGGTTCAGCTGTACTCATATCTAATTCAAGCCAATTTGCAAATTCCTCAGCTGCGGACCTTCCGCAATGCCTACCTTGTAAGATAATGGAATTTGAAACTATTCCAAATTCTGAACAAAAGCTGTCGCCTTTCCTTTCATCAAAAATTAATTTGAATTCAGAATCAATCTATAAAAAAATTAATATACAATAAGAGATGCATTATAATATTAAATACAATTATATTAATAGCTATGATAATAAAAAGATAAAGCAAAAATTTTAAGCTTTTCATTATGATTGTCACACTACATGTAAGGATAAACCAAATCTCCTAAATTTCAAAGCATTTTCAAAATGTTAGGAACTTTAAAAGCATCCTACCTTTATGAATTGCTAACTTGTGCAAAACTAATGTTAACCTTGAGAGATCTAGGTAAACTGTAACTTGTATGCACGGGTGATTCTGAGTAAAAATAAATCTTTTGAAATTCACAGCAAATTATCTCAATGGTTACAATAGAGGGCGGGGGATCCTACTCTGGGGCTAATTATGCGATCCATTGACGAAAATCGCATGTTATATGCAATTCTTTGACAAAATTTGCATTTTACATGCGATTTTTTGATAAAATTCGCATTTTCTCCCGCAATCTTTTGCTTAAATTCGATTTTTTTCGCAATCCTTTGACTAAATTCAGGCTTTTTTTTGTCACGCTTTGATGAAATTCAGGCTTTCTTCCATCATCCATTGATGAAATTCAGGCTTTCTTCCATCATCCATTGATGAAATTCAAGCTTTTTTCCATCATCATTTGATGAACTTCAGGCTTTTATCCATCATCCTCTGATGAAATTCAGGTATTTTATACAGTCCTTTGACAAAATTAGTGTTTTTTTGAAATCCTTTGATGATATTAGCATTTTTGTGTGATCCTTTTACAAAATTTGAGTTCTTTTTCAGCGATCTCTTGATGAAAAGCACGTTTTTTCCACGCGATCCTTTGACGAAATTCACGTTTTCCCCTGTGATCCTTTGACGGAATTTTCATTTTTCACTGCGATGCTTTGACAAAATTCGCACTTTCCCCATGATGTATTGATTAAATGGATTTTTTTGGTGCCCATTTGTCAAAATTTATGATTTTTTTATGTCTGAATTTTCAGACGGATGGCCGATATTTTAAAACTTTCATAACCGAAGATTTAAATTTTCGAAAAATTTAGAACAGAATCACCCGTGATTGTATGTTTTTATTTTTATTTATTTATTTTATTTTGCTAATTTATAGGGATGCACCGAATAGTGATTTTGGCCGAATGTCGAATATTCGGCCTACAGGCGAACCGAATTACCGAATATTCGGCTGGACAAATAATTTTTTATTTCAAAGGCATTAAAATATTAATTAAAAAATACATAATACTTAATACAGAAAATAACATTTGGATAAACAGGAGCTTTTTATAAGTAAACTTTATACTGAAAAAAAAAATCTACTTTGAGTTACTTAAGAATAGGATAGTTATAAACTTTTTTAATTAATAAAATTTTAAATTTCATGACTTCATCTGTGAATTAAAGCAAATGAATATTTTCTTAAATTCTAAAACAAACATTTTAAAATCAAAGAGAAATTGTGAAAAAAATTGGAAGAAAAACTTCACAGGGTCATATATACTCTTTATTTGTCCGGAAGCGACTAAAGTAAAAATAAATAATACAATCTATACAAATGATGGCAACTCAGCAAGGAAAATTTTAAATGGCATCCTAGATTAGTCTCTGAAATTTGCGATCCTAAAATCTTTCAACAAACTTTTAATGGAGATAATGTGGTCAAGAAAATCTTTTTTTTTAAACATTAATTTACTAATTTTCTTAACTTTAATTTTACAAACAGCAAATAATGTAAAATTATTATTTTTTTTATTTAAATATAATTCTATTTATTTAATTGTTCTGGATATCATTATAAGTCGACAGTTAACATTAGAAGTTGTGCAAAGTTTTTTCAGTATTCGGTGCGCCAATATTCGGTGAGATGTCCGAATACCGAATATTCGGTGCATCCCTATCCCTACTAATTTACTTACTGTACAATAAAGTGTCGTGTAATGTTTGCATCTTATAATACAGGGTATATACAATGATCCGTTTATATGTTTAAGTTAATAAGATAACAGATACTGTATGAACATTACTGAAATTGCATTTTTTAGCAATGTCTACATGGGGTGTCCATTACTGGAAATTGACTAATTACGTGTTCCAGTAATGGACCTAAAAAATAAATGATAATAAACCTAAAAAATAAATGAAATTTTGTAAATGGCCATTAGTATATTCATAAAATTTAAAGTTTTCTATTACTATAAGTTATCTATTACTATAAATCAACCATCTTGTGCGAGTTTTAATGCATAAGCTAAAACCTTTTACAATGTTCAAATGCACAAATACGTACAATACCATGACACAAAAAACCACATACGGCCGTTTCAAAGAGTATTCTTGGATCCCCTTTCTCAGTGTGATAAAAAAAATATTAAAAGATTAAAATGGGGTCAAAGAATCCCTCGGTTATAGACCCTGGCTATTTTTGTGATTCACCCCCGCGCCCCTCGCACTGAAGAAGGAGATCCAAGAATCCTTGAAACGGCCGTATGTAGTTTTTTGTGTCATGGTACTGTATGTGTTTCAGCGTTCGAAATCCTTGGTGGTCCGCTGGTCCGAGATCACTAAAAATTCAATCGGACCACAAATTTAAAAAATTTAGTGGTCCGAAGGACCAGTAACTAACAGTAACTTTTTCCCCTCTTTGACAGGTAAACGTAAATTTTCCCATCCCTGAGAAAACTGCAACCAAACATTACAATAAGCATAAAATTTGCATAAACACTTAGTCAGTTAAAATAAATAGACGGAAATAAAAAACATAACAATTTCAGTTTTTGTTTATGTACTATTTATTTAATTTTTAGCAAATTATAATTTTACATTTTATTATGCCGAAAATTTTGGGTAACTGAAAGGAAGTTTGGTTTATATTCTCGGCGGAGGAGAGGGGGGGGGGTGTCACTCAAAGGGTTAAGGTACTTATATAATTTTATGTAGCAGTCCAGTAACGATGTCTGCAGACCAGTAAACTCTGATGTTTACTGGTCCTTGGGATCAGTGATTTTTTTTAATCAATTCTACCGCTGAAAATAGTCAGGGTTGCAAAATCGCTAAAAAAAATGTCGGTCATAACAAAAAAGATGACAGACCATCAAGGGAGAATATGCAAGGGATATACAAAAACTCATTCAATTTCATTATAAAAATTAATATAAGGTTAACAGATAATATTAAAAATTCAAAACAATATTCTTGTATTTAATAACATTTGTTATAATACTTGTCCCCAAGCAGCATTAGCGATAAATACAAAATATTATTTTGTCTTCAAAAGCATCGGTAAATTAGAAAAATTTTGGTTAAAAAAAAAATAAAAAAAAAAGATGTATTCAATCTATCTTTTAACATGCTTTTACAAACAAAATACCAAAGTTCTCCAAATGTTATTTTATGAAAAAAGAGAGAGCGAGAGAGATGGGGGAGGGGGAAGAGAAATTTGTAAAAAGCAAATAGTATAAAATTTTGTAATGATAATGATTCTGAGATTCATATAAATATTAAAATTGATCTAAGTCCAATAAAAAACAATGATGTTTTCAAAACAAAATACCAACATTTTCCAAACGTTATTTCTAAAAAAAGAGAGGGGAAAGGGAATTTGTAATATAGATAGTGAATATGAAATAGTAAAAAAAAAAAAAAAAAAAAAAAATTGTGCATGCATGTGGCAGTAAGTAAAAAATACTGCATGTATGAGCACTGCATGCCCATAAAGCAAAAATTCAAAATATTCTTGTATTTAATAACATTTGTTAATGCTTGTCCCCAAGCAGCATTAGCGATAAATACAAAATATTATTTTGTCTTCAAAAACATTGGTAAATTAGAAAAATTTCGGTTAAAAAAAAAAAAAAAATCTATTCAATATGTCTTTTAACATTCCGCTGAAGCAAGTAACTTTTTTCCCTCTCTGACAGGTAAACTTAAATTTTCCCATCCCTGACAAAAACCGCAACCAAACATTACAATAAGCATAAAAACTTAGTCAGTTAAAATAAATAAACGGAAATAAAATACATAATTAATAATTTCAGTTTTTGTTAATGTACTACTATTTAAATTTTAGCAAATTATAATTTTACATTTTATTATGCCGAAAATTTTGGGTAACTGAAAGGAAGTTTGGTTTATATTCTCGGAGGAGGAGAGGGGGGGGGGGGTCACTCAAAGTGTTAAAGGTACTTAATATAATTTTATGTAGAGGGCCAGTGACGATGTCTGCGGACCAGTAAACTCTGATGTTTACTGGTCCTTGGGACCAGTGACATTTTTTAATCATTTCTACCGCTGTGTTTGTGCATTTGGAGATTTTAAAAGGTTTTAGCTTATCTATTTTCTATTACTACTCCATCAAAAATATTCAAATATTTCAAAAAAATTGAAGAATATATAAATTTATTAAATGAAGCCAGCTCATAGAATCTTCATTAAGATTTTCCCTGAAAAACTGCATAAACTTTGAAACATTATTTTCTGTTTAATGATTGATTTGATTAAGGGTGTCAATAATAATCCAGATTATAAAACATGCAAGAGGGAGTTTTGAAAAAACAAAATAATGCTAAAAGTTTATTGGTTATTTTTTTTTATAAACCAAAAACATTAAAGCGTGTCTACTACTGGCACATCTACCCTACATATTATTCAATCAGGAAGAAATTAAATACATGACAAATGCTAAAGTCAAATGTTATATGGTATTAAAATATCTTACAGAAACAACATGCATACATTTATACACTTAATAATTTCCAGTACGTATGAAAACATGTGCAACAGTACAGAATCAAATCAATTTCGAAGCTTTTTATCAGCAATTTTTTTTTTTTGGTGCCTAGGGATGCACCGAATATTCGGCCTACAGGTGAAGTGAATACCGAATATTTGGCTCATCGAATACTTTTATATTTCAAAGTTTATAGCCATTAAAATGTTAAATTTTAAAACAATTTTAGAAAATATTTAAAACAGAAACTTTTATTTTAATAAAGAGCTTTTTTTCAAGTAAACTTGGTACTTTTTGGTTAGCTGGCCGGCAGTATTATGTATACATAAATATGTATACATACATATTTATATACATATATACTATGTGTGTGTATATATAAAACATATGCATAGATATATAATGTATATATACATGTATGTATGTATATATATCTATATATAACACTGGCGCCCAGCTAACCGAAAAGTACCGTAAACTTTATGCTGAAAAAAATCTGTTTTGAGTTATTCAAGAAGAGGATAGTTATAAACCTTTTTTAATTAGTAAAATTTTAAATTTCACGGCTTCTTCTGAGAATTAAAACAGATGAATAAAATTTTCTTAAATTCTAAAAGAAACATTTTAAAATCAAAGAGAAATTGTGAAAATATTATGCAGGATCATATATTATTTGTTGGTCAGGAAGAGACTAAAGTAAAAGTAAATAAATAATACAATGTATTCAAATTTTATATGGTGGCAACTAGTGATGCAACGAATAGTGGTTTGGCCGAATAACCGAATACCGAATATTCGGCCAAGTTGCAGCCGAATATTCGGCCTATTCGGCCGCCGAATAATGAACTTATTTTTGCCTGAAAACAAAATATGGTATGCACTATATGCACAATTCTTGTATATTTCACATTTAAAATGTATTGTTTTCTTTTAAAAAATTATTTATATACAAATTTTTAATTTTTTAAAGCATTATTTTACTCTGAAAAAATATTCGGCCATGTTCGGCCTAAAAATTGCCTCAATAATATAATTCAGACCGCCCCCCCCCCCCCCCCCAAAAAAAAAAAAAAATTCTTAGCAAAAGTTCCTCATCAGGTACTGTCTAGTTACATTTTAATAGATATTATATGTGTTGTTGTTACATTTTAAAATAATGACAAAATTTTAAAAGTACTAGGAAACATAAATTTCAGCTTTCAGATGAAATAAAATAAAAAATAAGAAATCTTAATATCTTAAGAAAAACCACTGATAGAAAGGGTGAAAGGAATATCCTCTAAAATGGTGGAAAGAAATCACTGTAGACTTTATAAAGCTCACAATTAACAAAATTTTTATTTATCTTTATTTTTTTTTTTTTTTTTTTTTTGCTGTCAGCAGTGAAGCCTCTTTAGAAAGTGCGCGTCAATGTGAAGAGTAAAAGAATTTAGTAATTTTCTTTCCCAGCCACTACTAGAAAGACAACAGTGTCCTTTGGGGTGGTGGGCGAAAAATTCAGAAGACTTTCTAAACGTTTCACAATTAGCCAAAAAGTACCTTTCTGCACCAGGAAGTACCATATATAGTGAGAGGTTATTTTCAGAAGCAGGTAACATTTACGAGAAAAGAAAAAAAAAAAAAAAAAGAATATCATCTGAGAATGCTGATTATTATTATTTCTGCATCACAATCTACGTTTATTGAAAACATTTTAACTGTTTTTTAAGGCATTACAATGCTATTCTTGAAAAAAATATCTAAAACGTAAATGCATACTAATTAAAAGAATTTAGTATTTACATTTCTTTCATTATTTAATAAGAAATAGTAACAGGCTTTAAAAAAATCACTTCAATTATATTTCACTTTTAAGCGTATTTTACTAAAAAAAAAAAAAAAAAAAAAAAAAACCCTTAACTATTGCAACATATACGACTTAAATATCTTATACATATAATACAACTATATCTAATCAATCATATATTTATGTTCTTTATAGGTATAATTCAAAATATTATTGAAAGAAATATTTTTTTATGTAACAAGGGTTAAATGTTAAACTTCACATTATGATTAAAAAAAAAAAAAAAAAAAAAAAAAATTGAATTAGCTTGTTACAGCTGTATTAAAACAATTTTGAATAGATTAATTTTAAATTTAACAGATTATGTTAGCTTATTACAGATACTTTTTGTACTTACTGATACAGCATAATTTTTTTTTAACATGATTCCTAAATTAGCCTCTTATATAAAAATGGGTAGATAAAACCCATTCAGAGTATGAAAGTTAATGGGAAAAAAAAGTGTTAGTTAATTTCAAATAAAATTTTCATTATATATGATGAATATAAATTGTCAAATTAAAAAGTTATACTGTGTAAATATAAAAACATTTATTACAGTGTATTATTCGGCCAAGGCCGAATAATGGACTTGATATTCGGCCGAAGCCGAATATTCGGCAGACAGGCCGAATATTCGGCTTCGGCCGAATATTCGTTGCATCTCTAGTGGCAACTTAACAAGAATAACTGTTCTACTCCCTTTGATTAAGCAAGGAAGTTTTTTAATGCATTCTACATCAGTGTCTGGAGTGGGAAATCCTTTTCAGAGATTGTAAACGTTGTTCTGAAAATCTTAGAAAGAAACAGATTATTTACGGGAAAATATTCAGAAACTTGCATCTGTACATAATTAATTCCTATGAAAATCCTTGTGATTGGTTAATTTTCTTAAATAATACTTAACAAACAGCAAATAAATAATGTAAAATCATTCTCTTTTATTTAAATATGATTCTGTTTCTAATTATTCTGAATATCTTTTTAAGTTGACTCTTAAACTTAGAAGTTGTATACGGTTTTTAATAAAATGTTTAAAAAGTTTTTTTTAGCCGAATACTTCGATATTCGGCATACCGAATAGCTTGATAATCGGCCAAACCGAATATTCGGTAACATGGCCGAATACCGAATAGATACCGAATATTCGGTGCATCTCTATTTATAACATTAATATTTATTTTAATTCATTAATAAGGAAGATTAAGAACTAGAATAATTCATTATTTGGCTGAGATAAATACAAAAGAATACAGAATATTTGTGAGATTAAACTCTATGGGTACGGTTATTTTCGAAGAATAACTAAATATGAGAAAAAAATTCTCTTATTTTCATTCTATTAAACGTATTTATATAAAAATCGTAATGCACATTATTTTAAACTTCATAATATGCTATCAATATAAAAACAGAATACTGAATTTCAAATCATAAAGGGAAAATCTTGTTTGTTTCATTTACTGCTTTTAACAAATGTTGCAACTAACTTTAAGAGGGAAGGGGGCGGGGAATCTAAATAAAAATTGGATTTCATAAACGAAGTGAAAATTTAAGCGCCAAGTAAACATTAAGTTGATTACGTGAGTTTCATAGTCTAACGATTGCTATTATCATTTTTATATGAAAAATAAAGCATTATATATCAAAATTAGTAGTCAAAATAACAGAAAGAACAAATGAAGACAAAAACATTAATGTTACAATCATCAAAATGCCGAATGTGAAACATCGTGTATAGCTAACCCTAATCTTAAGACAACTTACAGAAATTGTGAAAACAATAAAAATATGGGAAAAAATTTCGACAACAACAAAATGAATGAACTTACTTTCAAAATTTTCGACGAATTCTTCCAAATTCCACTGCCGAAGTCTTTCGTTAACGTGATCGTCCATTTGCAACCTTGAGTAGAGCAGCAACAACAACAAAAAAAAGCCTCTACGCTTCCGCTTCTGCGATCTCACCTTACGACGGTTTTTAAATGTTCTTCCGCGGACACAATAAAAATGTAGTTCGCCACGTTTCATGTAATAAAATATTACTGACAGGAGCGCTTCATTCGAAATCATAAGAAATAGTGATTAATGTTAATAAATTGAACTACCTTGGTGAAATTTACCCCATTTAACGAATAAAAAGTAATTTTGTTTGAAACTGAGTATGGCTGGTATTTCAAAATTGAAAGCATTCGGTTTTCATATTTGAAACAAAAAGTTTCAAAATAAAATGAAAACATCGATTTACTCAGATTTGAAAGCGTCATTTTTCTCAGTGTATGTTAATGTTGCAAACAAATAAAGGCCTATGAATCACGAGACAGCCTTTTTTTTTTTTTTTTTTTTTTTTTTGGTCGAGTTTCTTGAATGACGGCATCTTTTTGCTGCATTTGTGTATTATTTCGCTATAGTGACGTCCTATGCCTTCTTTACTGTAGATGTTTAAGAGTGGATCCTAAATGTGGAATTCTTAAGCGGATGCGAATGACGTCATTTTACATAAAGTAAAAGCGGAAGTTGCAAGTCTTAAAATTGAAATAAGTTTTGTACTATTTATATATACATATTTTTTTTTCATCGGGGGCCACACTAAATTCTGAAAAAGCAGAATTCCTGCTTTCTAGTTTTTTTTTTTTTTTTTTTTCCAATTTTAAGAGACCCGAGACCCCTTAAAAGGCTAATAGTAACATCGATAGTAAATATGGAAGTTAGTTCTGTCAATGAACAAACTAAACAAATTATATTGTAAAATGATAGAGAAAAAGAAAAGAATTTGATATCGAAATAAATTGTTTAAAAATAAATAAACAAATGTTCTTTGATAGGAATTTTAAAAACTGGATTGACGCTTTTGAAGCAGAAAATACACTAGCCCCTTAAGACTTGACCTACACAATTGAAGAGCTGAGTGGAAGAACAATGTTATGCTACATTTTCTTAAAAATTATTTTATTGTTTGGATGAAGGTGTTATCAGGTATTCTATCCCATGGTAAAGCTAAAATACCAAAGTTCTATTTAGCCTTGAAGATTTACGACATTATTCATTAATATTTTAATATTTAATCATGCAAATAATATTAATATTTTTTAATATTTAAAAATTAAATATGAATAAGGTTTTTTTTTTTTTTTTTTTTTTTTGGATAGATTTCAGTACCACACCTGTTAATATTTTAAACACATAGTATCAAACAGAAAATAAATCATTAAAATTGACAACAAAAACTTTCACATCAAATTTCTTCAAATGTAATTTCTGTTACTTAACATGTTCTTCCACTTAGCTCTTCAATTGTATAGGTGATCCTAAATCTTATAGTTTTAGTAAGTGATAAATAATAATTATCACAACTATGAATTCACGAGGAAGCATCGTAAACATATAAACATTTACTTGAATATTTCACAAAACAAAAACAAACATCACTTACACAACGTTAGTCACATCACATAAAACTAGAGAACAATTCTCTGATAATGAATTGTGGGAGGAAAGGAAACTTTGCTGCTGGCATCTACATATATTAAATTGAAGCACAAATAAGACATTAAAGAACAAGAAAAACATTTTCCTCTTTTTGTGGAATTTAAAGTCGAGCCTGAACCCACAGAATTGCGCTGATCCTCCCTTGGTATCGGGTATTTTTTTTTTATCAATCAAGTATGAACCTATTAATTAGGGGAAACCACCAGAACTTTTCATTTCTACCAAAATCTTTCCGGTCTTGAAGAGTTAGACGTTTAAGAAGCAACATATTTTGATGCTTTGAAACAGATCCAGTAAAATGTATATCTTAATGCTTTTACGTTATTCAAGTTCTTTGAGCTCCATTGATATTGTTTGACATTTTCGCATTCGTAGTAATCTACGATGTCAACACCTCACATATATTTTGCCTTTGATGTTTCTAAGGTTAGGTTAAGGTTGTTGTCACAGAAATCTGACTAAAAATGAAATAAATTCAGAATGCTAAGAGATATGCGAGAATTAATTTACTCCTAAATATAATAGATTTATATCCGTAGATTTTTCTTATTTTGTAACATTTTCCAGATAAAATTATTATTTTTTATCATACACAAATTAATATACAGGGTGTCTCAAAAATATTAGTACAAACAATTAAGTGGAATAATACAAAGCAAAGTAAACTTATTCAGTCAAACATAATAATACATATCATAACATAATAATAAATATCAGTCAAACATAATAAACTTATTCAGTCAAACATCACAAATAATGATAGGGGAGACCGGGGCACATTTTGCAAGTTTTCCAACTCGCTTTAGTTTTTAAATGAGCCGCTAGGTGACGCTAGCAAGTAAACTGGCTGAAGTGACATCATCTTACACACCATCTACAAAAGTTATAGCTTAATAGCTGCGGTCACTTCGTCTGGAGAGCTGTTTCTTTCATTTTTTCAACGGTGAGCAAAATTTTAGGTCTTTATTAAATCGTAAAAAAAAACGTACTAACGTTACACTTACTGTTTTGGCATTGTATGCACTAAAAAAGGGTTTCTTTCTTCAGGTAACTATGCGTTTGTTTCGCAAATAACTTACACCACTATTCGTCCAAGTAGTGTAAAAGTTCAAATATGGCGATGGGGCAGGTTTTCCAACAACATACGGGGCATGTTTTCCAGCATGATTCTCTTTTGAAAACGTCCCCCTCCTACATCAGCTAGTCTTATTGTATCAAAAATGCATTTATTGTGTAGTAAAATGGGCCAAATAACCATATACACTACGAACCCGTTTGATCATATAGTCATTTCAGTAAAATTATCAATATAAAAAACAAGGTGAATTCAAAAATATAATAAAATGTCAATTTTTTCGAAAATGGGTTCATTTAACCCCTTGAGGGTCGGTGGGATATATTATATCCCACCTAAGTTTAATTAAGATTTACACGATAAACTATTTATTAAGTTTTACTTTTATAACTTCGGGAGAAAAGAGTTGAAAAATAGCTTTTTCATATTTTAAAATAGAATTTTTCCAAATTTCCGGTGGTAATTCAGCATTATACTTGCCCCTCAAGGGGTTAATGAATCCATTTTATGTTAATTATGCCTTTATAGTCATAAGCTACAACACTGCGATCGCAGTGTGTAATGTGTATGGACCCCTCAAAAAGCAAATTAACCGTGCTTAGAGCTGCTCCACTGGCGTTAATCCACAGTCAATATTATGGCGCGTTTTAAACGTTAAATAATTTTCCCACTGAATCCTGAAATATTTACAGACTCTGCTTTTATGCCATCCTAATTTTCTGACAGGCCAGCTCCTGCCGCACCAAATCTTGAAAGCATCAACAATCCTGAAAAGATTTCAAACTGTCCTCAATAATCGATTGCCCCCTCCCCCCCCAAAAAAAAAACAAACAAACACTGAAAGCATCTAATCCTTCTAAACCAACGCAGGCTAGCACTTCCAAAGAAGCTGTTCCTGAAGTTCTACTCAAAATTTCCCTATTCCTTATGAAAAAGGCGTTCCTTCTACATCCACACAAACTTTGCCTACACCAGCAGAAGTTAGGAATTTTGCGAAGGCTTCACTAAGAAGGCAAACACGGCGTGGAAAGAAAAATAGGAAGTATTGTACTGGCTGATTCTCCTGTTAAAAATCAACTGCAAATGGAAAAAAAAAATGATTCATCTAAAGAAGGGAAACTGCAAAAAGAATCAGATAAAAGGAGGGAGAAAAAACAAAATCCAATCCCGGTGAGGGAGCTGTTTGGACCTTCGTCTTGAAATGTAAAATGGATTTAAACTGTTTTTTATGTTACTGTTATATTGCTCTGCATTTAGTTCACAATAAAAAATAGTTATTAGTTAACAAGCAAGATTTATTATCTGTGTTTTACCATTTAAAATATAGTTGGAGAACTTGCCCCTGACCGTTTTTAGTAGGCTGAAAAACTTGCCCCGCATACGGGGCACATTTTCCAACGTAGCATGATTAGACTTAACCATTTTTTGTGAAAAAGTATATTTCGTTTTTTGAAAACTAAGTGTGCCAGTTTGTACAAAAAGGTCTAGGGAATACAATGATATCCTGTAGATATCAAAATAGTTAAAAATAAAAAATACAAAAATAAAATTATAAAAAATTGGAAAACTTGCCCCGGTCTCCCCTAATAAATTCAGATTGCTAAGATATATGCGAGAATTAATTTTCTCCTAAAAATATAATAGACCTTTTTATCCACTGCTGTTTCCTATTTTATAACATTTATAAGGTTTGACGATTAAAGTATTAATTTGCATTATATACATAGATATATATAGGGTGTCTCAAAAATATTAGTGCAACCAATTAAGTGGAATAATACACCACAAAATACACAAGTTTTGTTTAGGAAACTAGCGTTGCATTTCACTTATTCAGTCAAAAGTAGCGTCTTGATCGTAACCAAACACGGATTTTCGTATTGCATTGTGATTCAATCAGATAACAATGCATTTATTGTCAGTCAGTTTCCAAATATGAGAGTATCTACACTGTGAAAAAAAAATTCCGTTAAAATTCGGAAATTGTACTGGCAATCGAGACGCCAGTACTATTTCCATATTTTAACAGAAAATATTTTCCGTAAATTCCAGAAAATTTTCCGTTTTTTCACAAAATAGTTCCTTTTTTTTTCTTTTTTTTTCCATATTTCCTTATTTAAAAATGTTTGTTTCAAAGACAAAAAAATATATATAACTTTTCAACGAGAAACTTATAGCTTTATGAATTTCGATTTTTACGGACACCAAGGTCAGAGTATCTCTATTTAATTCAAATAACAGTAATGAAAAACAGTCACCTCGGCGGGATTTGAACTAGGGAACTGTCCTCTGCCAGATTAGCGCTCTTATCTATTATGCCACGGGAACACAAGTTGAGTTTCAAATATCGTTACTTATTTCAGATGCTTTTTATGAAGTAAGGGCAAGATGTTAAACGAGGAACATATTTTCGTAGAGATAATACCTTTCAATTGAGTATACATTTCTGAATGTTTCCGTAATTTTGAATATTTAGCTTTTTAATATCATGATTTATAAAAGAAAAATTTTAATCTTTAAAATATTACATGCATGAAAGAATATATTATAAGTAATAATTGCTTCTTTTTCGCAAGATTTTTTAAATTTTATTGTAATATTATTTTTATTTATTTATTTATATATACATTTATTTTTGCAAGAATACCATTATATTTTTTTCAAACATGTACTTAAAAAAATTATTTGTGTAATGAGCTACTGTAAACTCAAATAAAGGAAATTACTACATGGTATTAACCCTCTAAGTGTTTGGGGCGTAATATTCCGTTCACTAAGCTCCAGGCTTCACAGCAATACAAGCAATATTTAAGATAATATAATTCTATAGATTTAATGAATTTTAAATACATTAAAGAATGATTAATACTCTTAAGGATTACATTCATATTTGTAATTGAGTTTTTTTTATAATGTTGAAAGAATCATATTTACTTAGCATTTAAAACAAAATGAAAAGAAAACAACATTACAATTTCACCCTTTTGCAAGACGCTCGGAGGGTTAAAATAAATTTCCTTTACTGCTTATTGTAACTTGGATAAAAATTAATTTTATAATAACTTCGGTAGTATATTTCAGCTATGTTTTAAGTTTTATGTGCGAATCTGTTAAAGTGAATAGATTAAAAAACATTAAAATTAAAATTAGATTTTTTCATTTTAAAACATCCTACATAGATTAAAAAAAATAATAATAATAGCTTGCTATAAATAAATCAAACATTATTTTAAATCATAACGAAAAATAAACTGTAACACTTCCTTTTCAACTGTCTCAAACTTGAAAAGAATTAATAAGATTTTAATTTTTTTAAATATCGTAAAAATTTTTAAACACTATTTTAAAGCTTTTTATTTAAAAAAGAAATAAAGAAAGGAAAATACTATAACGAGTTATTTAAATTTACATACATAGATGGCGCCATAACTTATATCGGTTTTACTTGAAAACCCATGTAAAAAATCAACACTATTTATCTATTGGGAAATCATTGGACATTTGATATATTTTCAATATAGAGCCGCATGTAGCCAATATTGAGATTTTATTGAATATAATAACACTGTGAGACAAGTACGTACAACAATTAATTACTTCGCTTTTCAATCATAGTAATTATTTCTTAACATCATTTAAGGAATTTGTACTGTTTTGAAAGCAATACAGAACTATTCCGTAAAATTTATCGAAAACTTACTGGATTTATACGGATTTATAATCTCATAATGACAATTACGGAAATTGTACTGTTTTCTTAGAAAAATGAAACTATACCGTAAAATTTTATTGAAAAATTTGTGTATATTGACGGATATTTTTTACAGTGTATGCGCAATTTCAGTACTTCACATGGTGTTAAAAGTAAAATGAAAATATATTTTATTTAATTCTATAGAAAATTACTATGAAATATTGTCATTCTTGTTAAGTTTATGAACGAAATTCGGGATTTAGTTTCGAAATGAGATACCTTATATTTTTGACTGGATAAGTAATTACGACTTGATTTTCTATACACTTGGTTCACTTGACATATATTGCTACTCTTAAACATGAATAATTTTGAATCATCCTGTATATATGTTGTTTAATGTGATCCATTAGTCTTTTAATATCATACATTTACATTCTTAAATGCAACCAAAATACAAAACAGATATAAAATGTTATGAGCTGTGAAGTGCACATTAAGTAAGTTGTAAACATATTAGTGATAACATCGGAAGAAAGAGAAAACACGAAAGTAGTTCAACCAATAAACTATCGAAAAAATGTATCTATGAGAACAACATCCAAATAAATTAAAATGACTCGGTGTGGAAATAAATTCTTAAAGTAAAAATAATATAAACAAGAAAGAACAATCATGCATTAAGCATAGATTATGAAACACATTCCAACACTTCCTGAATGCTTTAATTAAATTTCGTTATTTAGGGAAATAAGGTAAATAAGATAACTAAGTAAACATTTTAGAAAACGCATAAAATATTTAAAAACAGATTTCAGAAGTTACCTTCCATAGCCAAATATGTATTCCAATTCTTTTGAACAGCCCCGTATTTGATCTGTTGGTTAATATATATAATATATAATGGAAAAATTTAGTTTTGCAAGAAACAACTCATAGTAAATCTCAGAGACGTATATCAAGTGCATTATACATGAAATAGTTTAACATAATTAAAATACGGCGCAAACAATCCCCCCTATATCGTTATGCAACGAAATTGTTTTGTGTGGCCCTGTGTAAATGAATAATAACTATTCTTTGCACCGCATATTCTACAGAATGCATATTTTTGTGCACTTCATAAAAGCATATCAATTTTATTTTGTTTGAAAGCTTTTAACATCATAAAACATCATTTTAAAGGTTTTTTTCCTATTCGCCATAATGTAACGGAATACTTTTGACTGTCCCTGTAAAGGAACTAAACATGCTACAAACTTCATTTGAAATAGGGATCGTGCTATGGTAAACATCAATAACATTCAAAAATTTCAGGGCAATCCGAGCATATTTACGAGAATTAGAGCGAGGATAGACGGACTGACGGGTAGACGGCCAGACAAACCGAAGTCATAAACACTTTTCAACTTTGTTGGAAAGTGTTAAAAATAAATAAACGAAAATAAATCTCTCACGAGAGGATTAATAAGCTGAACCATTAAAAGGCTAATAGTAACACCGATAGTAAAAATCGAAGTTAGTTCTGCCAGTGAACAAACTAAACAAAATTACATTGTATAAAAATGCAGAAAAAAAGAATTTGATGTCGAAATAAATTGTTTATAAATAAATAAATAAATGTTCTTTGATGAGAATTTTCAAAACAGGATTGACGCTTTTTGAAGCAGAAAATACATTTGATGTTTCCGAAGCAACATATTCTGACTCTTTGAAATAGCTCCAGTAATATTTATACCGTAATGCAATTGACATTATTCAGGTTCTTTGAGCTCGATTGATACTGTTTGACATTTTCACATTCCTAGTAATCCACGATGTCAACATCTCACATATATTTTGCATTTGATGTTTCTAAGGTTAGAGGAAGCTTAAGATTGTTGCCACAGAAATCTGACAAAAAATGAAAATATATTCCGATTGCTAAGAGATACGCGAAAATTAATTTTCGCCTAAATATATAATACACTTATATCTGTAGTTTTTTACTAGTTCATAACATTTTGCAGATTATATTATTATTTTTGTATTATATACAAATTTATATACAGGGTGTCTGAAAGATATTAGTACAAACAATTAAATGGAACAACACGCAGCAAAATAAACAATTAAGTGGAACAACACGTAGCAAAATAAACAATTATTTTATAGAAAACTAGGGTTAGAGGAGGCTTAAGATTGTTGCCACAGAAATCTGCTAAAAATGAAAATAAATTCAGATTGCTAAGAGTTATGTGAGAATTCATTTTCGCCTAAATATATAATAGACTTATATCCGTAGTTTTTTCCTAGTTTACAACATTTTGCAGATTATTATTTTTTTATTATATACCAATTTATATAAAGGGTGTCTCAAAAATATTAGTATAAACAATCAAGTGGAATAATATACAGCAGAACAAGAAATTTTTGTATAGGAAACTAGGGTTGTAGTTCACTAATTCACTCAAAAGTGCAGTCTCAATCATAGCCAAACCTGGATTTTCGTTCATAATTTTAACAATAGTGAAAATATTTTATGGAGATTTTACACAGACTAAACCTTAATCTACAAAGAAATTACTAGGCACAGTACAATATAAATAAAAAACAACGTTTAAAGCACCAAAACACTTTATTTCTTGTTGCAAACTAATTTCGGTAGCCATAGCGTAGCATCATCAGTGCAAAATATGATTGCTCAAAATGGCTGAAATACACTGGTTATCAAAAATTAAGGAAAAGTGACAAAATGCTAATTTTCAAATACGCGAACACTCAAAAGGAAATAATATAATTCAAGTAATTACTATCTCTACAACACAGGTAGCCCATATAACATCTCATTTCATGTCACACATGGTCACAAGTGTCACAGTCACTACGGTGAAGCAAAAAAATAGGAAATTCCATACGTCTCATTATGAGTCTCAAATGATCACTATATGTAACTCCACTGAGAAGTTAATGTGACAGCTGCTTTGTGACGAGTCACCAGGTGACTTTACAATGCAGTTAAATTGTGACTCTCATGTGACTGTCATTTTGAGACTCAATTTCATAGTCATCATGAACGTTGCATTGTGATAAGTCACCAAATGATATCATATTATAGTCACATGGAGACTTTTCCCAAAAGAGCACAATGGTGACTTCACAGTAGTCTCTCTGTCACCTGAAAGTCATCATGTGACTTTAATGTGACATTATTTGGTAACTTATCCCAATGCAGCGTTCACGATTGCTTTGAAATTGAGTCTACAAATGACAGTCACATGAGAGTCACAATGTAACTACATTGTAAAGTCACATGGTGACTCGTCCCAAAGCAGCAGTCACAGTGACGTCTCAGTGGAGTCACATATAGTGATAGGTTGAGACTCATAATGAGATGTATGGAATTTCCTATTTTTTGCTTCACCGTAGTGACTGTGACATTTGTGACCATGTGTGACATGAATGAGATGTCATATGGACTAGCTGTGTTGTAGAGATAGTAATTACTTGAATTATATTATTTCCTTTTGAGTGTTCGCGTATTTGAAAATTAGCATTTTGTGACTTTTCCTTAATTTTTGATAACCAGTGTATATGTAGGAGAAGCGGATTAAAATATAAAGTTTATTAGCCAATAAAATTACAGGAAATTTTAGGAAACAGTCAATAGAAATCCACTTCTCTTACATTGGCTATTTCCAAAAATTTCCTGTAATTTTATTGGCTAATGAACTTTATCATTGAATTCACTTCTCTTACATATATTTCAGCAATTTTTTTTTCTGACAATCATATTTTGCATTGATGATGGTACGCTATGACTACCGAAACTACTTTGTAACAAGAAATAAAGTGTTTTGGTGCTTTAAACGTTTTTTTATTTATGTAAGGGTCAATATCTGAAATTTGGACAATTTGCGTCCACTGCTAATAACATTTCATTATTTATACTAAAACCAAAAACTGAAAAAGGTAATATATTTTAACGTTTGTTATAACAATTTCAAATGATAAATGGGCATATAATGGTATATAAATAATTAACTTTAAGCTTGAAACAAACGAAAACATCATTGTTGTCCCTGTCCCCAGGTACAAATGTCCAATAATAAATGTATGCTGTAAAAATTTCTATAAATATTATTAACTTTTGTTATTATATATTTATACATATATATATATACAGTATGGGAAAATATAATTCTGCTTTATTGGTACAGATTGTATAGTAAAATATTATAGTAAATATATTTGTCCCTGAGGTGGACCATAATCTCAGTCCCTCTAAGCACACATTTAGCTTAGCAGATACTAGGTGGCGGTAGAATTATTTCCACTGCAACAACAACAAAAGTTCAACTAGCCACCATGGATGAAGGTGTTCTTCTCTTTGTTTCATATTTAGAAACATTTAATTTTTGTTCTGAATAGGGATGAGTATTTTTTATAGCATCATTCATGTCCCCCTATTTAACTTTTTATTTATTAAAAAAAGCTTATTGCAACTTTATTTATGTAACACATAAATGTTACATGACATATTTAATAATTTACATGTGTGCAAAGCGATTCAACAAAATGGCTGTGCAGCTGTTAAGACAAAAACATCACCTCAGTCCCCATCATCTCAGCCCCAATTATTAGACACTGATTATCATGTTAACAGACCCTTTTTTCCATAAAAGTTTATCCTACACATAAAATATACATCCTTGATCTCAAAACACTACAGCATTTAAAGGAGAAAACATGTATCATCATAGTGTATAATTGTATGTGATAGTACATTAATTTTAAAAAATAAAAATTTTAGAACGAAATTGTCCGGTTTTCAGATATTGACCCATAAACCTTAATCTATATGAAATGCAATGACATCAGGAGAAATGCTGGAACTGCACTGTGGTTCGGTCAGTTACAACGAATATAGCAATGCTGTTTGTTAGCTATACTTTTAAATGAAACATCTATTAAAGCCAATTTTCATTACTTCACGTGATGATAAAAAATTATTCATCAGACATAGATTATGAAACACTTTCCGACAGTAACAGAATAATTATTATTGATAATTTTTCATACAGTTGAAAATAGATTTATAAAAAATCAATTAAAAAATACATAACTCAGTAAAAATTTATTTTCAGCAATTGTTCTCCAATATGCTGTAATATGTACGAATTCTGACTACCAGCCCAATATATAATCTACAGAATTTATGCACACCAAGTATAATACCCAAAAATTAGACAAGTTTAAAAATGCATATAACAGCGAAAAACGCACTTCCAGCAATTATTGTTCGTAGTTAGGCCTGTAAACGAATTCTTTTGTGTATCTCTGTAAATGAATTATATATACCACACAATACATAATCTGTAGAAAACGGGTTGTAATGAATCTTGGTGCTCCGTTTCAATTTTATTATATCTGAAGTATCATATCATCATTAAAATACACCGATTTTTCATCATAGATCGTGATATAATGGAATTCTTTTGTGCGCCCCTGTACACAAACCATAAATGCTACTTATTTTATACTCCTAAGGAAGCATGTTGTGGTCCACCACAGTGATGCATATCGGTATCATAATGTTTAAAATATCATAACACCAATAAAATGCACAGTAAATGATTTTTCCACATAGAAAGTAATGCAACGTAATTCTTTTATGTGTCCCTGTAAAATAAGTATAACTGCATTCCATTTTAAATATTGAACATTTTAAATTAAGCCGCAATAACATATAAAATTAGATGACAATCCGATTGTTTTTACGAGAGTTAGAGCACGGACAGGCAGACAGACAAATTAAAATTATAAACACTTTAATGGAAAGTTTTTAAAAGGAAATAAAAATAAGTATATTGAAAAGATAAAATATTTTTATTCTTGTTAAGATTGTGCACAGGGATTCGGATTTATCTTTGGAGTAAGACGCTCTGTATTTTTAACTGAATAATTAATTACGACTTGTTTTGCTATATAAAAATGGGTTTTCGTGAAGCGTGTTGTTATCACACCTAATTTTGAAATATCCTGTATGTATTTTGTATAATGTGATCCATTTATCTTTAAATCATTCGGATTCTTAAATTACACCAAAATGCAAAGTATGTAAAATATATCCAGCTGTTAAATATACAGGGTGTCTGTAAGTAAACGACTCTACTTTATAGTCTACAGATGTAACTAATTGATCATAATGTTGTGAAAGACATAATAAAAAGATGAGGATTTGTTTAAAAAAAAAAAATGTTAAATTTAGCCATCGCAGAGCGTTTTTAATGAATTGTTACACATTTAGCACACACTTACGATAGTTTAGAAATTTTATTTATTAACTTTACCTTATCTTAAAGACAGCATTTCACGACATGTTCTTGGCATTTCCCAGAACACATTACGGACAATTGTGTAAAATGCTATCTTACGATTCCAAGCGATATCTGAAAATGACGACCATCCTGTGGAACATGTTTGGTTATAATAATATTTGTAAACTATCGTAAATGTATACTAAATGATCTCTGGTGGCGAAACTTTGAACTATTGTTTTTTTCACTCAAAGAAGTTCTCATACCTTTATTATGTCCTCCACAAAATTTCACAATATTCTGAAAAATGGTTTCGTCTGTAGACAACTTTAAAATAGGGTCGTTTAATTATGGACATCCTGTATATTTAATTGCTGAATACATTTTAGGTACTTTGTATTTTGGTGAAATTTAAGAATCTAAAAGATTTAGAGCTAACTGAGGCTTTAACCCTTCACTGCGCCACGTGCCATACCTGGCACACACCTAAAAAAATTATAATTTTCATTATGTGCCATGAATTTGGCTAATATGATCACTATCAAAAACAATCCAAAGAATGAAATAACACTTATTTTGTCCATGTCAGATGGCTGCATTAGACAAAAAATTAGAATTTGTTCTACGGAAACAAACAAACAAACAAACAAACAAAAACGATCAAGCTATTACGGTAAGATTTACTTTCATTATTTTAACTGAGTAGTTAAAAATATTAATATAAAAAAAGTTGCAGAGTGTTAAGCAGGTAAAATTAATTAATTTAAGCTCATTTAGTTGCAAAATATAACAATACAATATTTTAAAATCTTAAATGTGTATATATAACACTTAGGGTGCCAACGATTTTAATCAGTTGGTTTAAATAAGCGATTAAATCGTGATTTTAATTAACCGATTTTTTTTTAAATCATTGATTAAAATCAAAATTTTTCTAAATGTTTAAAATGTCAAAAAATATATATATATATTAAAATCTAAGATGAACATAATTTGAAACTATCTATAGGTATTTTGACTTATGGATAAACAAAAAAGGGCTTTAAATAATTGTTTCTAAGCTTAATACATGAGTATTGTAAAAAATTAAAAACACTTGAGTTTGCAAAAAGCATTGTTTTTATTCAACATAAAACATTTTCATTTAAAAATGATATTTAAATCTAATGTAATTTGCAATGACAGGCCTTTAGTAATCAATTTATGGATTATTTTATATAAAATAAATGTCGGTAAGTAAAAGAATAAATAGTATCTGTTTCTCCTTCTACTTTTGTTATAATAAATAATTAATTAATAGCAATCTCGAGTCAAAGAAGAATGAAGGAGTGACATCTGCTCAACAGCTAAATTGTAAATGAATGCATAAGAGAAAAAGAACTAACTGGTATAAAAATGCTAAGCACAGAAAGAAGTAATAATATTAAGAAATAATAATGCTGTTATATAAATATTTTGAGGATTTCAGATATAACTGGCTATTCTTATATTTATTCTGTATGTGTGTATGAATGGGTTTCACTCATTTTTATAATTTTTTTTGTTTAGCATACACATACATGTGTGTAAGTTTAGATTTTGGTGAAGAACAGTAATTTTTTCAAGTGCAAATGCAAAACGAGCTGCGAATAATATTTGTTATTTGTGCTACTAACTAATGAAATTACATATTTACAGTTTTTATTAAATCTGTAATTACTTACTGTTTCTTCTGGGCCATTTTTAGGGTTTCGTTCATCTCACGAAACCCTATTCGTCTCGCTCCTCTGTCTGTCTGTCTGTCTGTCCGTCACAGAGCCCGTTCTCAGAAACTATACATGTTGGAGACATGAAATTTTGGATACTTATAGCTGAACACCTCACATCATACAACAAATCATAAAATTTTGAAAAAGTCGTACATTTAATCCTTTGGGCTCCCGCATGTGTATTTTAAACAATTCTTTCTAAGTGAGCTCCTAATTATGTTGGAGACATGAAATTTTGGGTACTTTTAGCTGAACACCTCACATTATACGCCAAATGATAAAATTTTGAAAAAGTCATATATTTAACCCTTTGAGCTCCCGCATGTGTATTTTAAACAATTATTTCCAAGTAAACCCTAATTAGGTTGTAGGAGTGAAATTTTGCATACTTATAGCTGAATACCTCACATCTAACGACAAATCCTAAAATTTTGAAAAAGTCGTACATTTAACCCTTTGGGCTCCCACATGTGTATTTTAAACAATTCTTTCTAAGTGAACCCTAATTATGTTGCAGGAGTGAAATTTTGCATACTTATAGCTGAATACCTCACATCAAACGACAAATCATAAAATTTTGAAAAAGTCGTACATTTAACCCTTTGGGCTCCCACATGTGTAATTTAAACAATTCTTTCTAAGTGAACCCTAATTAGGTTGGAGGAGTGAAATTTTGCATACTTATAGCTGAACACCTCTCATCAAATGACAAATCATAAAAGTTTTAAAAAGGTCTTACATTTAATCCCTTTTCCTCACACATGTGCATTTTGCACAATTCTTTCCAAGTGATCCCCTAATTAGGTTGGAGGCAGGGAATTCTGCATGCTTATAGCTGAATACCTGAGACAACACAACAAATCATAAAATTTTGAAATTTTTTTATATTTAACCCTTTGGACTCCAACATGTGTATTTTCAGCAATCCCTTATAACAGAATTCCTAATTCAATTGGAGACATGAAATTTTGTAAAGAAATATTAAACGAAACCCTCTGTGCGATCTGTGATCACACTTACCCACTTGTTTTAAAAAGTTGCCGTACCCTGTCCCTTTTGAAATTGACAAAATACACCCTGCTTTTAAAAAAAAAAGTTAAATTCACCTGCAGTTGTAGCCAGAGATTTCTTGTAAAATCTTCCGCATTCAACAGTATTTCTAAATTCAGGTGCCCAAGATCTTGCAAAAATAATAATAGCACTTTAGAAAAAACAGGATAGTATTAAAACATGTTATTTAATTGTATTTTTCAATTTGTGATTTCTAAAATTAATAAAAATTAATGACATTTTATTTATCATACTAGAAATTATTCTTTTTTTTTCTTATATCATTACTAATACATTTCCTCATGAACTAGTGCCCTCTTTTGGAACTAGCGTCCTGCAACTTTTTCTTTCTAAAATGAATACTTCATTATTAATTATCATTTTAATAATTAAAGCTTAAAAATCTATAATATGTTCCTAATGAGAGAGTTAATTATTTAATAATTACTAATTTGAAGTAGTGTTAACTATTTAATGTTAAATGCAGCTAATAATTTTAATAAATGTTAAATATAACTAGTATTTAATTAAGTTTTACATAATTATTACGATATTAATGTATATAACATTATTGTATGATACTGACTGATGGAACTACTCATTCACAGTTTTTATAATTTATGTAATTACTAACTAATAATTATTATATTTGTTAATTAATGTGTAAAAACATAGAATGTTAGAAATTAGTGTTTTAATTGGTTTGGAAACCTAAAACTCTTCGTAGCTATTCAGTATTTGAACGCTGTGAAAAAAAAAACATAAAAATCCGATTTAAATAAACAAAAATCCGATTTTTTTTTTAATATCATGATTGTTTTACACCCTATGTAGCACACACCATAAAATATCAAATTTTAGCTGAAAATTTGAAAATTAATTTTTTTACTATTTTTCCCATTATTATACCTATATATAGATTTCAAAAACAATTTTTCCTAAAAATAGAAAAGTTTGTTCAGTGAAGCGTTAAAGGTACATTAACTGAGTTCTACAAAAATTAATGATAACATCTAAAAGAAAAAAAAAATAAAATCTCGAAAGCTATTTAATAAATAACCTGACAAAAAATTTATTATATAAGAAAGCAACATCGTTATAAATTAAAATGACTCGGTGTGGAAATAAATCTTTAATGAAAAAAAGAAAACGGAAATAAATTTGTCGCTAGAGGATTAATAAAACTGAGACGTAAAAAGATTAATAGTAACATTGATAGTAAAAACCAAAATTAGTTCTGTCAGTGTCCAAACTACAAAGAACATTATATTGTATAAAACGTATAAAAATGTGAATTCGATGTCGAAATAAATTTTTAAAAACAAGGACGAAAAATCATGAGCCCCGCATAAATTATGTATCACTTTCCAATACATTCAGAATACTGTAGCAAAACTTTACAGTTTATTAAAATGAAAGATGATGTGTAAATCAACAATTTGAAAAAGGCATAACGCATTTTGAAAATCCAATTTCTGCTATTACCATAAAAAGTCGGAAAAGTATCACATTTTTTTTTTTTTTTTTTTTGTATGTGTGGGCCATTGATTAACATACAAGATGAGGCACTTCCATAGAGCATAATGGTAATACGATTGCGATCGTAGCGCCTTTAGTGACAATGGGGAAGAAACTCCCTATCCTTGTTTTATTTTTATTAGTGAGTATCTATCTTATTGTGATCTTTCTTTTTTTAATGTTGCATGTTTACGTTTTCAATAGAATCTTACACCGATACATGAATATAGAATAGATATTCTGTTTTATATATCTAATATCTATTCTATGTTTCTATGTTCATGCGCGGATATATGCTCTTTTTTTGTACATGATGAGTGAACGATTTAAGTGCAACAAAAAACAAGGCAAAAAGTTCGTCTTGAATGCTATGCATCAAAAGTAATGGCATAATATAAAAATATACGAAATATTGCACTCTAAAGTCCTAGAAAATTTCATAAATATTCCCATTTGGTCGGAAATTTTTTTATAGCCGGTGTTTTATTAATTTATGGAGTTTAGCGTATTAAACAATCTTTACAACAATCTTTTAAAATTTACGCATTTTCACTTTCTTACAGATAAAATAAAAATATTGTTTCTAATGTAAATAACGTACAATCAATTCAATGATATTTATAATATTAACATATCATAAATAATAATAAAATTACAGATGGGGGAAAAATCCTTTCGACAATTTTTTGAATTATATAAATCTAAAAGTTATAAATAAATAGAGATACTGACATTACACTCAATAAATTTTTTTTCAATATGAATAAATTAAAACAATACCTGAATTTGATTTTTTACAATTTAATCTTATAAACTTACATATTTACGTTCTCAACAGAATTTTCTTAGGTTTTCTTTTATATTATTACTCTAATTATAATTTTATAAGTTAAAGGTGAACGAGACAAGTGCGATAAAAAAAAGCAGCTAAATAAATAAAGCATAAATACAGTATCGTCTGCCTCTAGTTGGTTTTAGGAAAGAATAGGTACTCAAAACATAGAGCGTAAACATATTCCTTCAACATAGGTAAATTTCGGAGGCTTGTTAATTCTTACCCCTTGTCGGTAGTGATGCTAGTACTGTTGCCATTATAGATTTTGCCGTAAATGTCCTATCTTGTATGTTAATCTATGGTGTGGGCAGCCTGTATATGATCTATAGATTTCTATGTATACTACATTTTATGCTAAAAGTTACAAAAGTTAAACGGATAGCAGAATTGAAAATTTCTATTCAGTAGTTTCCGTGAATAAACGGAAATGTACTTGAGAAATTTTGTGCACACCTGTGTATGATCAATAAAATTCATTCACACGATGTATTATTTTTATAAAATGTTGAATTTAAAAACGCATAACGTATTTGAAAATCCAATTTCTGCTATTACAATCAAAAATCGAAAAAATATAAGATTTTATTTTTGTGCAGCCCTGTATACGATCTATAAAATTGTACGTATACTACATATAGTGTGCTAAAAGTTTATTCAGTTAAGTGAATTGCACAGTTGAAAATTTCCAGTCAGCAATTTCCGTGAATGAACGGAAATGTAGTTGAGAACTTTTTGCTCAGCCCTGTACTGATCTATAGAATTTATGTACACACCAAATAATATAAAAAAAAATAGTTTAGTTTAAAAAAGTGGTTACAAAAAACTTGAAAGAATTGATTCACAGTAAAATTGATCCAATTTCCGATTATGAAAAAGCAGGAGTTTACATAATCCCATTCAGAAATGAACACCATAAGGGTTTATTTTATATTGGTATGACATCTCGAAAATTTAAGGAAAGAATAAAAGAGCATTTTTCTGATATCAAGTTTAACAAACCAGGTACAGCTTTATCCAGATTGCATCAAAAAAAAAAAAATATATATATTAAGATAAACTTCAAAAAGCTAAAATGATCATTTCAACATCTAACCATTACTCTTCAATAATTCGTGAATCCATTGAAATTTTACTTAGAAGAGATACTGTTTGTAACGATGTCCTTTGTTACAATATTTCCGCGATTTGGTATGATATCCTAAATATTTCAAGAACAGAAAATATGAACAGATCTTTTCACCCCTCTGCAGAGAAATGAACCGAACTCCGCTTGCGCATGCGTAGTATTTTGTTTTTATTTAAAAAATTTGTTTTCTATTCAGTCAGTCATCTTTTCCCTTTGAAAATGAACGCATGTGAGTTCGAAAGATCTCAGCGTTGTATTAAATAATATTTTTATATGTTTGTGTCACCTTTTAAGTAGTTATAAGTATGTTGTAAAGTTTATTGATGACAAGGTGAAAATTCCTTCACGACACTAGTTTTTTTAATACAGTGTTTTGACTCTATTTTAAAAAGCGTACTAGGACTCAAAATGCACTTCCAGCAATTATTCTTCATAGGCTACAATACTTCCATTACGTTTCAATTTCTTCTGTAGCCAATTTCTTTTGTGTGTCCCTGTAAAGGAACGATAAATTATGCGCACACTAAATTCTACAGTAAGCGTATTGTAGTAAATCTCAATGATATATATATAAATTTCAATATATTTAAAATATCACTGAAAAACACCGCAGACGATTTTTTCCCATAGACCGTCATGTAACGGAATTTTTTGAGTATACGTGTAAATTAACCGTAAATGCTGCACACCTCATTTTAAAAACAGAACATGCCAGAGTAAACCCTAATGACATACAGTCGGACCTCGTTTTCCCGACACCCGGTTTTCACGTCACCCCGCTTATCAGATCAGTTTTTCAAAGTCCCGATTTTCTGTATATGATTTCAATTTAAATAAACTCCGGATTTTACGTCGTTAAATAATTTACCACGCCTGATATCCCGACGGTTCAGGAAAATCGACCATTTTTCATAATGCATCTTATAAGCACGGAAATTAAGCGGTAATAAATATCTTAGCCAAACTTTTCACAAAAGAGCCTAAAATACCCATTGAGATAAATGAGAAATTTTACTTCAATTCTTTATCTGAAAAAATAAAGCCACACATTATGAATGATCCATTTATGTTTCAGATAGGCATATCAGTCTACTCGTGGTGTTTTTCTTTTGGTAAGGCGGAACTTTTTTGTGGTTACACGGAGTTTTTCATCCGACTAAAATCGATGCATTGCATTGAAACGATCAGAAATTATCTAACATCCATTTCTGAAATAATGAATATTGATTACAATGCATTGTATACTATTGAAAAAAGAATTGTAGGAGGCACATCTAGGGATAAGCAAACCTTAATTCATCAATGCAAATATCATGTAACAATAAAAACACAAGTCATCATAAATCTGATTTTTATTCTTTTAAATTTTGTTTTTGTGTTTATTTTGTTTAATAATAATGTTTTATTGCTTAAAACTGCAAGAACAGTTATGAATTTAAAATTGTCTTAAATTAATTAAAAATACAGCTTTTTATAAACATACTTTTCTCCAACTCCGGTTACCGCGACACTCCGCTTATGACGACACTTTTTTCTAGCCATTAGAGTGTCGGGATAACGAGGTTCGACTGTACATCCATTTCATGGCAATCTGACTATATTTACGCTAGTTAGAGCACGGACAGATGGCAGGCTACAGATGGCAGACAGGCAGACCGAAGTCATAAACAAAACACTTTTCAACTATGTTGGAAAGTGTTAATAAAGAAAATAAGTAAAAGTTTTTTAACAGAAATTTTGTAAAGAAGAATGATGATTTTGAAGCAGATAATACATTCGATGTTTGTATGAATAAGTTTGAAACATCCTGTATACATGTAGTATATCTGACTTGTTTAGTCTTAAATCTTTTAGATTCTTAACCCATTCATGCCTAGCGTCCCATTTTTAGAACGCTTCGAATTTTAATAAATTTGTATAATTTTATTCTTCTTTATAATATGAAAATTGTATGATATAATTATCTATAGATGTTGTTATCTGTTACCGATTGATGACAGCATAAAATGGATATTTATACGCTTAAAATGAAGGCTGTTTTCGGCGTTTATAGATTTTTTAATTCTCGAGATGGCGAATTGTAAAAAATAAGTATATTTGCATTTTTTCTATCCAAATAACCGAGTTATAACCTTAGCTTATATTCTTTGAAATACGTATTTCTTAAAATTGCGAAATTACACATTAAAGCCTATTTTTTATGCATGTTTGTAACATACATAATATAGGGCACTAGGCACGAATGAATACATATTTTTATTAGCCGTTTATGGACAGCTGTTTATGTAAAGTCCTTTTCAAGTTGATTATGAAATAAATCGTTTTTAAGCCTCAAATACGATTATTCTTAAATTATTACTAATAATACTTATGATGTTATTAGTCTTTGTAAAAAATAAATATATTTTTTTAGCAGTTCATAAAAATACTAATTATAGTTTATTGCATACAATTTCAAAGCTTATTTTACATAAATTTTGACAAAACATATAAATATGCATATTATACTATAATAAATATTATGCATAGTCCCATATTTAGTGCGTTTACATTTTATACAAAAAAAAAAAACTTTTTTACCGTAATTTTTTTTTGTATTTTCTAGTTCATTTTGCAACTTGCAACATTTTAAAGTGATTTTTATCAACAAATTTGAGAAAACAAAAATTATTACAAAGGCATAAATGAGTTAAATTCCACCAAAATACAAAGCATATGTAAAATGTATTCAGCTGTTAAATAAAAATCAATTGAGTTATAAAAATTTTAATGATAACATAGAAAAAAAATTACGAACGGTTTTCAACCAATAAACGGACAAAAAAAATTATTATATATGAAAGGGACACCGTTATAATTAAAATGTATTCAGCTGTTAAATAAACATTAATTGAGTTATAAAAATTTTAATGATAACCTAGAAAAGAATTTACGAAAATTTTTCAACCAATAAACAGACAAGAAAAATATTATATATGAAAGCGACATCTTTATAATTAAAATGTATTCAGCTGTTAAATAAACATTAATTGAGTTATAAAAATTTTATTGATAACATAGAAAAAAACATTACGAAAGTTTTTCAACCAATAAACGGACAAAAAAAAAATTTATGAAAGCGACATCGTTATAATTAAAATGTATTAAGCTGTTAAATAAACATTAATCGAGTTATAAAAATTTTAATGATAATTCAGAAAAAAAAAAAAAAAACATTACGGAAGTTTTTCAACCAACAAACGGACAAAAAAAAATTATTATATATGAAAGCGACATCGTTATAATTAAAATGTATCCAGCTGTTAAATAAACATTAAATGAGTTACAAACACTTTAATGATAACATAGGAAAAACATTACGAAAGTTTTTCAACCAATAAATGGACAAAAAAAGTATTATATATGAAAGCGACATCGTTATAATTAAAATGCATTCAGCTGTTCAATAAACATTAATTGAGATATAAAATTTTTAATGATAGCATAGAAAAAACATTACGAAAGTTTTTCAACCAATAAACGGACAAAAAAAGTATTATATATGAAAGCGACATCGTTATAATTAAAATGCATTCAGCTGTTAAATAAACATTAATTGAGATATAAAATTTTTAATGATAACATAGAAATTACGAAAGTTTTTCAACCAATAAACGGACAAAAAAAAATATTATATATGAAAGCGACATCGTTATAATTAAAATGTATTCAGCTGTTCAATAAACATTAATTGGGATGTAAAATTTTTAATGATAACATAGAAAAAAACATTACGAAAGATTTTCAACCAATAAACGGACAAAAAAAAAATTATGAAAGCGACATCATTATAATTAAAATGCATTCAGCTGTTCAATAAACATTAATTGAGATGTAAAATTTTTAATGATAACATAGAAAAAAAAATTACGAAAGTTTTTCAACCAATAAACGGACAAAAAAAATTATTATATATGAAAGCGACATCGTTATATTTAAAATGTATTTAGCTGTTCAATAAACATTAATTGAGATGTAAAATTTTTAATGATAACATAGAAAAAAACATTACGAAAGTTTTCAACCAATAAACGGACAAAAAAAATTATGAAAGCGACATCATTATAATTAAAATGTATTCATCTGTTCAATAAACATTAATTGAGATGTAAAATTTTTAATGATAACATAGAAAAAACATTACGAAAGTTTTTCAACCAATAAACGGACAAAAAAAAATTATTATATATGAAAGCGACATCGTTATAATTAAAATGTATTCAGCTGTTCAATAAACATTAATTGAGATGTAAAATTTTTAATGATAACATAGAAAAAAAAACATTACGAAAGTTTTTCAACCAATAAACGGACAAAAAAAATTATGAAACCGACATCATTATAATTAAAATGTATTCAGCTGTTCAATAAACATTAATTGAGTTATAAAAATTTTAATGATAACATAGAAAAAAAATTACGAAAGTTTTTTAACCAATAAACGGACAAAAAAATTATTATATATGAAAGCGACATCGTTATAATTAAAATGACTCACTGTGGAAATAAATCTTTAATGAAAAAAGAAAACGGAAATAAATCTGTCACTGGAGGATTAATAACCCGAGCTGTAAAAAGATTAATCGTAACACTGTTAGTAAAAACCAAAATTAGTTCTGTCAATGCGCAAACTAAAAAAAAAAAAATAAATAAAAAAAAATACATTATATAAAAATGTAGGAAAAAAATAAACTTGATATCGAAATAATTTTTAAAAATAACGAAAATAAGAAGTTTTTTAACAGAAATTTTGTAAACAGGAATGATGCATTTTGAAGCAGATAATTTGAATAAATTTGAAATATCTTGTATATATGTGGTATAATCTGATCCATTGAGCTTTAAATCTTCTAGATTCTTAAATTCCACAAAATATAAAGCATATGTAGAATGCATCCAGCTGTCAAATAAACATTAATTGAGTTATAAAAATATTAATGATAACATTTTTAAAAAAATCACGAAAGTTCTTCAACCAATAAACTAATTGAAAAATTTATTATATATGAAAGCAACATCGTTATAAATTAAAATCCCTCGCTGTGGGAATAAATGTTTAATGAGAAAAGAAAACGGAAATAAACCTGCCACTAGAGGATTAATAAAGTAAGCCGTAAAAAGATTAATAGTAACATTGATAGCAAAAAATAAACTTAGTTCTGTCATTGCGCAAACTAAAAAAACATTATATTGTATAAAAATGTAGAATAAAATGAACTTTATGTTGAAATAAATTTTTAAAAATAACGAAAATTACAGACGTTTTTTTAACAGAAATTTTGTAAACAGGAATGAGGCTTTTTTGAAGCAGATAATTTGAATAAATTTTAAATATTATGTATGTATGTGGCATAATCTGATCCATTTACCTTTAAATCTTTTAAATTACTAAATTCCACCAAAATAAAAAGCATATGGTAGAATGTATTCAGCTGTCAAATAAACATTAATTGAGTTATAAAAACTTTAATGATTACATTAAAAAAAAAAAAAATCACGAAAATTCTTAAAGCAATAAACTAACAAAAAAATTATTATACATGAAAACAACATCATTTATAAATTAAAATGACTCGGTATGGAAATAAATTTTAAATAAACAAGAAAGAAAAATCATGCTTCAAGCATAGAGTATGAAACACTTTCCAACTCTTCAGAATAATTTAACAAAACTGCACCGTTTAATAATTTGAAATAGATCTCTAATTGAATCATTTGGAAACGAATAACACATTTGAAATCCCAGTTTCAGCAATTCCGATCTACAATCGGAAAATGATCCGAATTGTTTTAGAAGCCGGGTATATGAAAGATATATTTTCATCTATTAAGGGGTCTCAAGACTCTTAAAATTGGAAAAAATGAAAAAAAAAAGTCCATTTTTAAAATGTAATATCTTAAAACCTATGTGATTTTAAAATACAATTTTTATTGGGATGAAAGATATAAGCATTTTCTTTCATTTCACGTACTTAAAAAATTACAAGATACAGAATTAGCATTTACAGGGGTCTCCAAATTGTCAGACATTTGACGAGCAGAAAATTGGTATGACAGCTTACGTGCAGGATTACAAAATAAATTTTGCAACTAGATGAAAATTTTGGTGCCTACTTATACTTCAGATTGTAATTATGAGTGTACTCAGAGTGTAATGTTCAATTACACTGAACCTAAATAAATTTGTATTTAAAGCATTTTTATATTTTTAATACATAGTTTTATTTAGCTAATGCAAAACTTTGAAAATTTCAACACTATAATCACCTAAAAAATATTTTTTTGAAAAATAAAAAGGAAATTTTAGGTTGAGTTTATACAGGCTAACCTGAAACATATGTTTTGAAAATTTCATGAAAAAATATTGAGAAGTTTTTAAGGTATCGTGCGCCTTATGCCCAAAAAAGTCATTTGGAGAAAAATGACTTCAAAGTTTCGGAAACGCCGCTTCAGCTATTGGGCGGGTATAATTCTAAAAGCCACAACTTCTGTTCTAATGAGAATTTCAAGGAAACAGTTATATCAAAATGTTCAGAAAAGATAGGAGTTTAACATCTAAAACAATTAAAATTTCGAAAATTTTGAAGCTTTAAGAGTCCTGAGACCCCTTAACTAAACGTATGCAAAAATTAGTTCAATTTAAAAACGATTACCGAAATTGAAAACGCACTTACAGCCATTGGCTGCTCAAAGACAGTACTGTGACCGATTTCTTTTGCGTGTCCCTGTAAATGAACGAAAAATGCTATGAATGCCGCTATTCTATTGTAATCATCTTATAGTGATATTCATCGATCTATATAAATTTCAAGATATTTGAAATTGCGTCATGTCATTAAATTACACTCATGTCATTAAACGATTTTTCCACATTGACCCTAAAGTAACGGATTTCTTTTGAATGTCCCTGTAAATGAACTGTGAATTCTACACACTTCCTATCAAATACTGAACATGCCATAGTAAACATCATTAACATATATCAATTGCATGAAAATACAAGTATGTTTACGCGAGTTACAGCGTAGACGGTCGGACAAACGAAATTCATAAACACTTTTCAACTATCAGCAAATAAATAAATTGAATGCTAAATTCATCTTTAAAAAGTTAAACTTAAAATTACATTTTGTGCATATTACTTAAAAGATGAAAAGATGAAATTTGAAAATAAGACGCTTGTATATTTGTATTCTCTGACGAAGGCTATGTATATATTTGAAAGTACTAAGGATAGGAGTGTATTAAAGTATAAAAGATATATAATGTATATATGATAAAGATGTATTAAAGATATTAAAGTAATTTAATACCTTTTTAAATATTTTTCATCTTTTAAGTAATTTGCACATAGTGTAATTTTAAGTTTCACTTTTCAACTATGTTGGAAAGTGTTAAAAAAGAAAACGAAAATAAGTCTCTCACCAGTGCATTGATAAAATGAGCCGTAAAAAGAATAATAGTAACCTCGATAGTAAAGTTCGAAATTAGTTCTGCAAATGAACTAACTAAAACAAAACATATTGTATAAATATGTAAAAAACAAGTAATATAAAAATTTTGTTTTTAAAGTCAATTCCTACTTAGGCCATCAAAGAAAAATTTAATATAATCAAGCTAATATGAGTTTTTGTTGCATTAAAATATCTCAATTTGTTGATTTTCTGTAAGCAAGTAGGTTTACAATGGAACTCTATGGGAATTTGGCGAAATATTACAGATATTGCCAAGTTGGCGTCACTTTTGGCGACACATTTTGGCCGCCAAATTTGGCGATATATCGCCAAGTTGGCGACAAACTTGGCGGTATTTGGCGACAGAACAGGTCCCCCCTACGGTAACCCTTATTGAAAATACTTTCATTGAAATTCAATAACCAATGGCGGCCATTTTGTTTCCCATGAAAAACTAAAATTAATTAATTAAAATTTAATTAATTAATTAATATTTGAAAAAACATTATTAACATCAATTGTCATCCAGTACAAGTTTAAAAAAATTTATTTCAACCTGATAGGATGAATAATGAGTATTTTATTAACGATTGAAAATTTGTACAAGATAAATATATAAATATATAAATAAATATAAGGAGAGTGTGAGCTAATAGTAGGAATTGAAAAAAGAAGAACTTGATCTCGAAATGAATTCTTGAAAATAACAAAAATAAGTAAAAGTTTTAAAATGGAAAATTTCAAAATAGGAATGATGCTTTTTGAAGCAGAAAATGCACTAGCTGTTATCGAAGCAACTGCTTTGAAACAGCTCAAGTAAAATTTATTCTCTAATGCTCATACATTATTCCAGTTCCTTGAGCTTCATTGATATTATTTGACATTTTTGCGCTCGCAAGAATCTATGATGTCAACACATTACCCATATTTTGCCTTTCACGTTTCTAAAGTAGGCTTAAGAGGTTACTTCAGTCGGGCGAAAACACTCGTTCGCTTTTTTTAAGGTATCTCGTTTGCATTTTAATATTTTTAAATGTTTTTTTCCCTTTTTTTTTCATTGAATAGCTGATATCGATCTATTCATCGGCCTTTTTTTTACTTCTTCATTTTTGCTTTCAAGTATTTTTTAATGAGTACACTTTCACTTTCGGAACTGGTTTCGAAAGAGAGCCTCATAAATAAAAAGTCTGTAAACAAAATCGAAAAAGTAGAAAACGGCCTTTGTACAGATCTAGCTCGGCTATCTAATGCAAAAAAATCATTTAAAAATATTGAAATGCAAAACGATATATCTTAAAAAAATTCTTCCATAGGATTAGCATTAGCGAGCGGGTTTTTTCACGTGACTGAAGTAACCCCTTAAGATTGCTGCTGCAGTAATCTAACTATAAGTAAAAATCATCATAAATTCACCGTTCTAAGAGTTACGCCAAAATTAATTTTCTCCTAACTTTTAACCTTCGCTGTTTCCCAGTTTATGCATTTTTAACCTTTGCAGATGGAATGATTATTTTTTATTATTTACAAATTTATATACGTGGCGTCTCAAAAATATTCGTACAAACAATTAAGTCGAATAATACACAGCAAACAAACAAGTTTCATATAGGAGAAACTACGGTTGCAGTTCGCTCGTCAAAAGTACAGTCGTGGAAAAAAATAAAATAAAACACCCTCTCCAACTTCTCAACAAATTATCGTTGTAGAAAGTTACTGGTACCGTACGATTGGAAATAAAGTCTACTTTTAAATGATGTATATAGAATTTGCTTAGGGGGCTATCTACATATTAAAACGAACCCAAACTTCATTTTTTTTCAATGGAAATACCCAATTTTAACAAGATATTTCAAATGTCCGGTTCAAATTATGACTAGACACCAAATTTCAAGTCATTTGAATGATAAGTTTTACAGTTATAAACATTCAAAATTTAGTGCTTCTAATGTTAAATTACATTTTCATATTTTCATTAACATCTCCTGAAATTATACTCCTAATGCGCTAATTTTTTGTGGCAATGATACTAAAATACTCAAACATAAGTACTTTGAATTTGCAATTTTTATAATTTTATGACATGAATTATGAATTATGAAATTAATGTTCGAAAAAATTATGAATTGCAACCTACGATTGTTTTTATGGATTTAGATTTATTAAGTCCTGCTTTATGGAAATCCAAGATTTCACATTTTTATTCCAAGTAGTTTTCAAATTGTGGTTAAAAAACGGCAAATTGATGGTTTAAGAAAAATGATGGTCTATGATAGAAGTGACTAGAAATTTTGAAATTTCTTATGCTATCCTGTAATCTAGCAATGACTGCTTGAGTGGCACTTAAGATGCATTGGTCAATAATCAAGTACCGAACTTCAAATTGGATACAGCCCCTAAAATGAGCTCGTTTTAAAATAATTAATTTCTCGGAAACTTATCGTACGAATTGCATAAATTTTTTTTAGACTAATTGAAGGGTGTAAAGTTCGTTTATACTGTCAGAAATGGGTACTACTATTGAAAAAAAAGTTATAGTTTGTTTTAATATGTAGATGGCCCTGAAGCAAATTTTATATGCATCATTTAAAAAAAGACTTTATTACCAATTGTGTGGTATCAGTAACTTTCTTCTAAGATAATTTTCTGCAGAGTTAGTAAGGGGTATTTACTCTTTTTTCCCACGACTGTACATTCTTGCTCATAACCGAACTCGAAATTTAGTTAGTAATTTTAACAATAATGAAAGTAATTTAGCGAGAAATTAGGCAGACTAACTTCTATCTGTATGCTATGTAATGAGATCATGGGAAATGCTGGAAGCGCTACTGTGATTCGGTCCCTTACAACTTATTTACTGTCAGCTAATTTCAAAATTATACATCACTTAATTATGACCATTTTTCAAACTTCTCACGGTGTGTGTTGAAATGTTCGATAAAATATTTTTATTCCGCTAAATTTAAGATCAAAAACCCAAATTTAGCTTTGAAGTAAGACACCCTGTATTTTTGACTAAATAAGCGATTACGACTTGATTTTCTATACAAAAACTGGTTTTTTTTAACATGTTTTATCACTCCTAAACATCTGCAAGAATAATTTTCAAACAACCTGTATATATGTGGTTAATCTGAACCATTTAGTTTTAAATCTTTTAGATTCTTAAATTCCACCAAAATACAAAGCTTATGTATAAAGATGTAAATAAAAGAAATCTGTCTCGAAATGAATTCATGAAAATAACGTAAATAAGTAAAAGTTTTTAAATGGAGATTTTCAAAATAGGAATGTTACTTTTTGAAGCAGAAAATACGCTAGCTATTTTTGAAGTAACAGAATTTGACGCATTGAAACAGCTCCAGTAAAATTTATACTCTAATGCCCATAGATTATTCCAGTTCTTTGAGTTTCATTGATACTATTTGACATTTTTGCGCTCGCAAGAATCTACGATATCAGCACTTTATACATATATTTTGCCTTTGATGTTTCTAAAGTAACCAAAGACATAAGATTGCTGCTACACTAATCTGCGTAAAAGAGAAAATCATCATAAATTCAGCTTTCTAAGAGTTACGCCACAGAATTAATTTTCTCCTAACTTTTATCCGTCGCTGTTAACTAGTTTAGGCATTTTTAACTTTTACAGATGAAATCGTTATTTTTTTATTATTTACAAATTTATATACATGGTGTCTCAAAAATATTCGTACAAACAATTAAGTGGAATAATACACAACAAACAAGTTTCGTATAGGAAACTATGGTTGCAGTTCACTTATTAGTCAAAAGTACATTCTTGCTCATAGCCGAACTCGAATTTTAGTTAGTAATTTCAACAATAATGAAAATAATTTAGCAAGATTTTAAGCAGACTAACTTTTTTCTGTATGTTATGTAATGAGATCATGGAAAATGAGGGAAATACACTGTGATTCGGTCACTTACAATTCATTTACTGTCTGCTACTTTGAAAAATATACATCACTTAATTATGATCATTTTCAGAAATTGGAAAAAGGAAATGTATAGGGATGTATTAGGAAAAGCAAAAAGCCGTGTATTCCCAGTCCCGAGTTTTCTTGGACTTTCTGTTGTTCAAGAAAATATTCGGGTCTGACATATGAAGAAAACACGCATTCTTCTAAGTCGATTATTTATTTTTTGTACTTTTACTTTCGAACTCGAAGTTTTTAATTTGTAAAAAATCGCTATTTTTCATTCTCCCGTAAGTTAGAATAGGAAAGAAAAACGTTTGTTGAAATTTTAAATAAAATAATTTTTTATTCCTCTTAAATTATGAACAAAACCGGAATTTAGCTTTGAAGTAAGACACCCTGTATTTTTGACTAAATAAGCGATTACGATTTGATTTCCTATACAAAAACTGGTTTTCTTGACATGCTTTATCACTCCTAAATATCTGAAAGAATAATTTTCAAACACCCTGTATATACGAGCGTGTATCAATAAGTTTTTGCCCTCACATAGAAATAATTGAGTGAAATTTATGAAATTTCTATATAGTATCTGCAAGAATAATTTTCAAACACCCGGTATATATGAGGTTAATCTGAACCATTTAAGTTTTAAATCTTTTAGATTCTTAAATTCCACCAAAATACAAAGGTTATATTAAAAAGATGTAAATAAAAGAAATCTATCTTGAAATGAATTCTTGAAAATAACGAAAATAAGTAAAAGTTTTTAAATGGAAATTTTCAAAATAGGAATGATGCTTTTTGAAGCAGAAAATACGCTAGATGTTTTTGAAATAACAGATTTTGAGGCGTTGAAACAGCGCCAGTAAATTTTATTCTCTGATGCCCATACATTATTCCAGCTCTTTCAGCTTCATTGATGTTATTTGACATTTTTGCCCTCGCAAGAATCTACGATGTCAACACTTTATGCATATATTTTGCCTTTGATGTTTCTAAAGTAATCAAACACATAAGACTGCTGCTACACTAATCTGCGTAAAAGTGAAAATATTATAAATTCAGCTTTCTAAGAGTTACGCCACAGAATTAATTTTCCCCTAAATATACAATATAGCGGAGACTAGGGAGGGTTGACCCATTTTTTACAAAATGATTTTTATTTTTTAAATACTGAACGTAGAATAAAGTTTTATATATCGTTTTATTCGTTATACAGCCAGTTATCAAAATAAAATTGCTACATTACTGTAATACATAACAAATTTGAAAAATGATGGATTTTAATCATAAGAAATAATGGGGCAAGGCTCTATGGATATCTAATGCAAAAAAATCATTTAAAAATATTGAAATGCAAACGAGATAGCTTAAAAAAATTCTTCCATAGGATTAGTATTAGCGAGCTGGTCTTTTCGCGTGACTGAAATAGACCCTTAAGATTGCTGCTGCAGTAATATGCCTATAAATGAATATCATCGTAAATTCAGCTTTCTTAGAGTTACGCCAAAATTAATTTTCTCCTAATTTTTATCCGTCGCTGTGTCCCAGTTTAGGCATTTTTAACCTTTACAGATGAAATGATTATTTTTTATTATTTACAAATTTATATACATGGTGTCTCAAAAATATTCGTACAAACAGTTAAGCGGAATAATACACAACAAACAAGTTTCGTATAGGAAACTACGGTTGCAGTTCACTCTTATTAGTCAAAAGTACATTCTTGCTCATAGCCGAACTCGAATTTTAGTTAGTAATTTTAACAATAATGAAAATAATTTAGCAAGATTTTAGACAGACTAATTTTTATCTGTATGTTATGTAATGAGATCATGGGAAATGCGGGAAATGCACTGTGATTCGGTTACTTAAAATTCATTTACTGCCTGCTACTTTCAAAACTATACGTCACTTAATTATGACCATTTTCAGAAATTAGAAAAAGGAAATGTATAGGGATGTATTAGGAAAAGGAAAAGGTCGTGTATTCCCAGTCCCGAGTTTTCTTGGACTTTATGTTGTTCAAGGAAATAATCGCGTCTGACATATGAAGAAAACACGCTTTCTTCTTAGTCAATTATTTATTTTTTGTACTTTTACTTTCGAACTCAAAGTTTTTAATTTGTAAAAAATCGCTATTTTTCATTCTCCCGTAAGTTAAAAAAGGAAAGAAAAACGTCTGTTGAAATTTTAAATAAAATAATTTTTTACTCCTGTTACATTTATGAACAAAAACCCGAATTTAGCTTTGCAGTAAGACACCCTGAATTTTTGACTAAATAAGCGATTATGACTTGATTTCTTATACAAAAACTGGTTTTATTGACATGCTTTATCACTCCTAAACATCTGAAAGAATAATTTTCAAACGCCCTGTATATACGAGCGTGTATCAATAAGTTTTTGCCCTCACATAGAAATAATTGAGTGAAATTTATGAAATTTCTATATAGTATCTGCAAGAATAATTTTCAAACACCCGGTATATATGAGGTTAATCTGAACCATTTAAGTTTTAAATCTTTTAGATTCTTAAATTCCACCAAAATACAAAGGTTATATTAAAAAGATGTAAATAAAAGAAATCTATCTTGAAATGAATTCTTGAAAATAACGAAAATAAGTAAAAGTTTTTAAATGGAAATTTTCAAAATAGGAATGATGCTTTTTGAAGCAGAAAATACGCTAGATGTTTTTGAAATAACAGATTTTGAGGCGTTGAAACAGCGCCAGTAAATTTTATTCTCTGATGCCCATACATTATTCCAGCTCTTTCAGCTTCATTGATGTTATTTGACATTTTTGCGCTCGCAAGAATCTACGATGTCAACACTTTATGCATATATTTTGCCTTTGATGTTTCTAAAGTAATCAAACACATAAGATTGCTGCTACACTAATCTGCGTAAAAGTGAAAATCATCATAAATTCAGCTTTCTAAGAGTTACGCCACAGAATTAATTTTCCCCTAAATATACAATATAGCGGAGACTAGGGAGGGTTGACCCATTTTTTACAAAATGATTTTTATTTTTTAAATACTGAACGTAGAATAAAGTTTTATATATCGTTTTATTCGTTATACAGCCAGTTATCAAAATAAAATTGCTACATTACTGTAATAGATAACAAATTTGAAAAATGATGGATTTTAATCATGAGAAATAATGGGGCAAGGCTCTATGGATATCTAATGCAAAAAAATCATTTAAAAATATTGAAATGCAAACGAGATAGCTTAAAAAAATTCTTCCATAGGATTAGCATTAGCGAGCTGGTCTTTTCGCGTGACTGAAACAGACCCTTAAGATTGCTGCTGCAGTAATATGCCTATAAATGAAAATCATCGTAAATTCAGCTTTCTTAGAGTTACGCCAAAATTAATTTTCTCCTAATTTTTATCCGTCGCTGTTTCCTAGTTTAGGCATTTTTAACCTTTACAGATGAAATGATTATTTTTTATTATTTACAAATTTATATACATGGTGTCTCAAAAATATTCGTACAAACAGTTAAGCGGAATAATACACAACAAACAAGTTTCGTATAGGAAACTACGGTTGCAGTTCACTCTTATTAGTCAAAAGTACATTCTTGCTCATAGCCGAACTAGAATTTTAGTTAGTAATTTTAACAATAATGAAAATAATTTAGCAAGATTTTAGACAGACTAACTTTTATCTGCATGTTATGTAATGAGATCATGGGAAATGCGGGAAATGCACTGTGATTCGGTTACTTAAAATTCATTTACTGCCTGCTACTTTCAAAACTATACGTCACTTAATTATGACCATTTTCAGAAATTAGAAAAAGGAAATGTATAGGGATGTATTAGGAAAAGGAAAAGGTCGTGTATTCCCAGTCCCGAGTTTTCTTGGACTTTATGTTGTTCAAGGAAATAATCGCGTCTGACATATGAAGAAAACACGCATTCTTCTTAGTCAATTATTTATTTTTTGTACTTTTACTTTCGAACTCAAAGTTTTTAATTTGTAAAAAATCGCTATTTTTCATTCTCCCGTAAGTTAAAAAAGGAAAGAAAAACGTCTGTTGAAATTTTAAATAAAATAATTTTTTACTCCTGTTACATTTATGAACAAAAACCCGAATTTAGCTTTGCAGTAAGACACCCTGTATTTTTGACTAAATAAGCGATTATGACTTGATTTCTTATACAAAAACTGGTTTTATTGACATGCTTTATCACTCCTAAACATCTGAAAGAATAATTTTCAAACACCCTGTATATACGAGCGTGTATCAATAAGTTTTTGCCCTCACATAAAAATAATTGAGTGAAATTTATGAAATTTCTATATAGTATCTGCAAGAATAATTTTCAAACACCCGGTATATATGAGGTTAATCTGAACCATTTAAGTTTTAAATCTTTTAGATTCTTAAATTCCACCAAAATACAAAGGTTATATTAAAAAGATGTAAATAAAAGAAATCTATCTTGAAATGAATTCTTGAAAATAACGAAAATAAGTAAAAGTTTTTAAATGGAAATTTTCAAAATAGGAATGATGCTTTTTGAAGCAGAAAATACGGTAGATGTTTTTGAAATAACAGATTTTGAGGCGTTGAAACAGCGCCAGTAAATTTTATTCTCTGATGCCCATACATTATTCCAGCTCTTTCAGCTTCATTGATGTTATTTGACATTTTTGCGCTCGCAAGAATCTACGATGTCAACACTTTATGCATATATTTTGCCTTTGATGTTTCTAAAGTAATCAAACACATAAGACTGCTGCTACACTAATCTGCGTAAAAGTGAAAATATTATAAATTCAGCTTTCTAAGAGTTACGCCACAGAATTAATTTTCCCCTAAATATACAATATAGCGGAGACTAGGGAGGGTTGACCCATTTTTTACAAAATGATTTTTATTTTTTAAATACTGAACGTAGAATAAAGTTTTATATATCGTTTTATTCGTTATACAGCCAGTTATCAAAATAAAATTGCTACATTACTGTAATACATAACAAATTTGAAAAATGATGGATTTTAATCATAAGAAATAATGGGGCAAGGCTCTATGGATATCTAATGCAAAAAAATCATTTAAAAATATTGAAATGCAAACGAGATAGCTTAAAAAAATTCTTCCATAGGATTAGTATTAGCGAGCTGGTCTTTTCGCGTGACTGAAATAGACCCTTAAGATTGCTGCTGCAGTAATATGCCTATAAATGAATATCATCGTAAATTCAGCTTTCTTAGAGTTACGCCAAAATTAATTTTCTCCTAATTTTTATCCGTCGCTGTGTCCCAGTTTAGGCATTTTTAACCTTTACAGATGAAATGATTATTTTTTATTATTTACAAATTTATATACATGGTGTCTCAAAAATATTCGTACAAACAGTTAAGCGGAATAATACACAACAAACAAGTTTCGTATAGGAAACTACGGTTGCAGTTCACTCTTATTAGTCAAAAGTACATTCTTGCTCATAGCCGAACTCGAATTTTAGTTAGTAATTTTAACAATAATGAAAATAATTTAGCAAGATTTTAGACAGACTAATTTTTATCTGTATGTTATGTAATGAGATCATGGGAAATGCGGGAAATGCACTGTGATTCGGTTACTTAAAATTCATTTACTGCCTGCTACTTTCAAAACTATACGTCACTTAATTATGACCATTTTCAGAAATTAGAAAAAGGAAATGTATAGGGATGTATTAGGAAAAGGAAAAGGTCGTGTATTCCCAGTCCCGAGTTTTCTTGGACTTTATGTTGTTCAAGGAAATAATCGCGTCTGACATATGAAGAAAACACGCATTCTTCTTAGTCAATTATTTATTTTTTGTACTTTTACTTTCGAACTCAAAGTTTTTAATTTGTAAAAAATCGCTATTTTTCATTCTCCCGTAAGTTAAAAAAGGAAAGAAAAACGTCTGTTGAAATTTTAAATAAAATAATTTTTTACTCCTGTTACATTTATGAACAAAAACCCGAATTTAGCTTTGCAGTAAGACACCCTGAATTTTTGACTAAATAAGCGATTATGACTTGATTTCTTATACAAAAACTGGTTTTATTGACATGCTTTATCACTCCTAAACATCTGAAAGAATAATTTTCAAACGCCCTGTATATACGAGCGTGTATCAATAAGTTTTTGCCCTCACATAGAAATAATTGAGTGAAATTTATGAAATTTCTATATAGTATCTGCAAGAATAATTTTCAAACACCCGGTATATATGAGGTTAATCTGAACCATTTAAGTTTTAAATCTTTTAGATTCTTAAATTCCACCAAAATACAAAGGTTATATTAAAAAGATGTAAATAAAAGAAATCTATCTTGAAATGAATTCTTGAAAATAACGAAAATAAGTAAAAGTTTTTAAATGGAAATTTTCAAAATAGGAATGATGCTTTTTGAAGCAGAAAATACGCTAGATGTTTTTGAAATAACAGATTTTGAGGCGTTGAAACAGCGCCAGTAAATTTTATTCTCTGATGCCCATACATTATTCCAGCTCTTTCAGCTTCATTGATGTTATTTGACATTTTTGCGCTCGCAAGAATCTACGATGTCAACACTTTATGCATATATTTTGCCTTTGATGTTTCTAAAGTAATCAAACACATAAGATTGCTGCTACACTAATCTGCGTAAAAGTGAAAATCATCATAAATTCAGCTTTCTAAGAGTTACGCCACAGAATTAATTTTCCCCTAAATATACAATATAGCGGAGACTAGGGAGGGTTGACCCATTTTTTACAAAATGATTTTTATTTTTTAAATACTGAACGTAGAATAAAGTTTTATATATCGTTTTATTCGTTATACAGCCAGTTATCAAAATAAAATTGCTACATTACTGTAATAGATAACAAATTTGAAAAATGATGGATTTTAATCATGAGAAATAATGGGGCAAGGCTCTATGGATATCTAATGCAAAAAAATCATTTAAAAATATTGAAATGCAAACGAGATAGCTTAAAAAAATTCTTCCATAGGATTAGCATTAGCGAGCTGGTCTTTTCGCGTGACTGAAACAGACCCTTAAGATTGCTGCTGCAGTAATATGCCTATAAATGAAAATCATCGTAAATTCAGCTTTCTTAGAGTTACGCCAAAATTAATTTTCTCCTAATTTTTATCCGTCGCTGTTTCCTAGTTTAGGCATTTTTAACCTTTACAGATGAAATGATTATTTTTTATTATTTACAAATTTATATACATGGTGTCTCAAAAATATTCGTACAAACAGTTAAGCGGAATAATACACAACAAACAAGTTTCGTATAGGAAACTACGGTTGCAGTTCACTCTTATTAGTCAAAAGTACATTCTTGCTCATAGCCGAACTAGAATTTTAGTTAGTAATTTTAACAATAATGAAAATAATTTAGCAAGATTTTAGACAGACTGACTTTTATCTGCATGTTATGTAATGAGATCATGGGAAATGCGGGAAATGCACTGTGATTCGGTTACTTAAAATTCATTTACTGCCTGCTACTTTCAAAACTATACGTCACTTAATTATGACCATTTTCAGAAATTAGAAAAAGGAAATGTATAGGGATGTATTAAGAAAAGGAAAAGGTCGTGTATTCCCAGTCCCGAGTTTTCTTGGACTTTATGTTGTTCAAGGAAATAATCGCGTCTGACATATGAAGAAAACACGCATTCTTCTTAGTCAATTGTTTATTTTTTGTACTTTTACTTTCGAACTCAAAGTTTTTAATTTGTAAAAAATCGCTATTTTTCATTCTCCCGTAAGTTAAAAAAGGAAAGAAAAACGTCTGTTGAAATTTTAAATAAAATAATTTTTTACTCCTGTTACATTTATGAACAAAAACCCGAATTTAGCTTTCCAGTAAGACACCCTGTATTTTTGACTAAATAAGCGATTATGACTTGATTTCTTATACAAAAACTGGTTTTATTGACATGCTTTATCACTCCTAAACATCTGAAAGAATAATTTTCAAACACCCTGTATATACGAGCGTGTATCAATAAGTTTTTGCCCTCACATAGAAATAATTGAGTGAAATTTATGAAATTTCTATATAGTATCTGCAAGAATAATTTTCAAACACCCGGTATATATGAGGTTAATCTGAACCATTTAAGTTTTAAATCTTTTAGATTCTTAAATTCCACCAAAATACAAAGGTTATATTAAAAAGATGTAAATAAAAGAAATCTATCTTGAAATGAATTCTTGAAAATAACGAAAATAAGTAAAAGTTTTTAAATGGAAATTTTCAAAATAGGAATGATGCTTTTTGAAGCAGAAAATACGCTAGATGTTTTTGAAATAACAGATTTTGAGGCGTTGAAACAGCGCCAGTAAATTTTATTCTCTGATGCCCATACATTATTCCAGCTTCATTGATGTTATTTGACATTTTTGCGCTCGCAAGAATCTACGATGTCAACACTTTATGCATATATTTTTCCTTTGATGTTTCTAAAGTAATCAAACACATAAGACTGCTGCTACACTAATCTGCGTAAAAGGGAAAATCATCATAAATTCAGCTTTCTAAGAGTTACGCCACAGAATTAATTTTCCCCTAAATATACAATATAGCGGAGACTAGGGAGGGTTGACCCATTTTTTACAAAATGATTTTTATTTTTTAAATACTGAACGTAGAATAAAGTTTTATATATCGTTTTATTCGTTATACAGCCAGTTATCAAAATAAAATTGCTACATTACTGTAATACATAACAAATTTGAAAAATGATGGATTTTAATCATGAGAAATAATCGGGCAAGGCTCTATGGATATCTAGTGCAAAAAAATCATTTAAATATATTGAAATGCAAACGAGATAACTTAAAAAATTCTTCCATAGGATTAGCATTAGCGAGCTGGTCTTTTCGCATGACTGAAATAGACCCTTAAGATTGCTGCTGCAGTAATATGCCTATAAATGAAAATCATCGTAAATTCAGCTTTCTTAGAGTTACGCCAAAATTAATTTTCTCCTAATTTTTATCCGTCGCTGTGTCCCAGTTTAGGCATTTTTAACCTTTACAGATGAAATGATTATTTTTTATTATTTACAAATTTATATACATGGTGTCTTAAAAATATTCGTACAAACAGTTAAGCGGAATAATACACAACAAACAAGTTTCGTATAGGAAACTACGGTTGCAGTTCACTCTTATTAGTCAAAAGTACATTCTTGCTCATAGCCGAACTCGAATTTTAGTTAGTAATTTTAACAATAATGAAAATAATTTAGCAAGATTTTAGACAGACTAACTTTTATCTGTATGTTATGTAATGAGATCATGGGAAATGCGGGAAATGCACTGTGATTCGGTTACTTAAAATTCATTTACTGCCTGCTACTTTCAAAACTATACGTCACTTAATTATGACCATTTTCAGAAATTAGAAAAAGGAAATGTATAGGGATGTATTAGGAAAAGGAAAAGGTCGTGTATTCCCAGTCCCAAATTTTCTTGGACTTTATGTTGTTCAAGGAAATAATCGCGTCTGACATATGAAGAAAACACGCATTCTTCTTAGTCAATTATTTATTGTTTGTACTTTTACTTTCGAACTCAAAGTTTTTAATTTGTAAAAAATCGCTATTTTTCATTCTCCCGTAAGTTAAAAAAGGAAAGAAAAACGTCTGTTGAAATTTTAAATAAAATAATTTTTTACTCCTGTTACATTTATGAACAAAAACCCGAATTTAGCTTTTCAGTAAGACACCCTGTATTTTTGACTAAATAAGCGATTATGACTTGATTTCTTATACAAAAACTGGTTTTATTGACATGCTTTATCACTCCTAAACATCTGAAAGAATAATTTTCAAACACCCTGTATATACGAGCGTGTATCAATAAGTTTTTGCCCTCACATAAAAATAATTGAGTGAAATTTATGAAATTTCTATATAGTATCTGCAAGAATAATTTTCAAACACCCGGTATATATGAGGTTAATCTGAACCATTTAAGTTTTAAATCTTTTAGATTCTTAAATTCCACCAAAATACAAAGGTTATATTAAAAAGATGTAAATAAAAGAAATCTATCTTGAAATGAATTCTTGAAAATAACGAAAATAAGTAAAAGTTTTTAAATGGAAATTTTCAAAATAGGAATGATGCTTTTTGAAGCAGAAAATACGGTAGATGTTTTTGAAATAACAGATTTTGAGGCGTTGAAACAGCGCCAGTAAATTTTATTCTCTGATGCCCATACATTATTCGAGCTTCATTGATGTTATTTGACATTTTTGCGCTCGCAAGAATCTACGATGTCAACACTTTATGCTTATATTTTTCCTTTGATTTTTCTAAAGTAATCAAACACATAAGATTGCTGCTACACTAATCTGCGTAAAAGTGAAAATCATCATAAATTCAGCTTTCTAAGAGTTACGCCACAGAATTAATTTTCCCCTAAATATACAATATAGCGGAGACTAGGGAGGGTTGACCCATTTTTTACAAAATGATTTTTATTTTTTAAATACTGAACGTAGAATAAAGTTTTATGTATCGTTTTATTCGTTATACAGCCAGTTATCAAAATAAAATTGCTACATTACTGTAATACATAACAAATTTGAAAAATGATGGGTTTTAATCATGAGAAATAATGGGGCAAGGCTCTATGGATATCTAATGCAAAAAAATCATTTAAAAATATTGAAATGCAAACGAGATAGCTTAAAAAAATTCTTCCATAGGATTAGCATTAGCGAGCTGGTCTTTTCGCATGACTGAAATAGACCCTTAAGATTGCTGCTGCAGTAATATGCCTATAAATGAAAATCATCGTAAATTCAGCTTTCTTAGAGTTACGCCAAAATTAATTTTCTCCTAATTTTTATCCGTCGCTGTGTCCCAGTTTAGGCATTTTTAACCTTTACAGATGAAATGATTATTTTTTATTATTTACAAATTTATATACATGGTGTCTCAAAAATATTCGTACAAACAGTTAAGCGGAATAATACACAACAAACAAGTTTCGTATAGGAAACTATGGTTGCAGTTCACTCTTATTAGTCAAAAGTACATTCTTGCTCATAGCCGAACTCGAATTTTAGTTAGTAATTTTAACAATAATGAAAATAATTTAGCAAGATTTTAGACAGACTAACTTTTATCTGTATGTTATGTAATGAGATCATGGGAAATGCGGGAAATGCACTGTGATTCGGTTACTTAAAATTCATTTACTGCCTGCTACTTTCAAAACTATACGTCACTTAATTATGACCATTTTCAGAAATTAGAAAAAGGAAATGTATAGGGATGTATTAGGAAAAGGAAAAGGTCGTGTATTCCCAGTCCCGAGTTTTCTTGGACTTTATGTTGTTCAAGGAAATAATCGCGTCTGACATATGAAGAAAACACGCATTCTTCTTAGTCAATTATTTATTTTTTGTACTTTTACTTTCGAACTCAAAGTTTTTAATTTGTAAAAAATCGCTATTTTTCATTCTCCCGTAAGTTAAAAAAGGAAAGAAAAACGTCTGTTGAAATTTTAAATAAAATAATTTTTTACTCCTGTTACATTTATGAACAAAAACCCGAATTTAGCTTTGCAGTAAGACACCCTGAATTTTTGACTAAATAAGCGATTATGACTTGATTTCTTATACAAAAACTGGTTTTATTGACATGCTTTATCACTCCTAAACATCTGAAAGAATAATTTTCAAACGCCCTGTATATACGAGCGTGTATCAATAAGTTTTTGCCCTCACATAGAAATAATTGAGTGAAATTTATGAAATTTCTATATAGTATCTGCAAGAATAATTTTCAAACACCCGGTATATATGAGGTTAATCTGAACCATTTAAGTTTTAAATCTTTTAGATTCTTAAATTCCACCAAAATACAAAGGTTATATTAAAAAGATGTAAATAAAAGAAATCTATCTTGAAATGAATTCTTGAAAATAACGAAAATAAGTAAAAGTTTTTAAATGGAAATTTTCAAAATAGGAATGATGCTTTTTGAAGCAGAAAATACGGTAGATGTTTTTGAAATAACAGATTTTGAGGCGTTGAAACAGCGCCAGTAAATTTTATTCTCTGATGCCCATACATTATTCCAGCTCTTTCAGCTTCATTGATGTTATTTGACATTTTTGCGCTCGCAAGAATCTACGATGTCAACACTTTATGCATATATTTTGCCTTTGATGTTTCTAAAGTAATCAAACACATAAGATTGCTGCTACACTAATCTGCGTAAAAGTGAAAATCATCATAAATTCAGCTTTCTAAGAGTTACGCCACAGAATTAATTTTCCCCTAAATATACAATATAGTGGAGACTAGGGAGGGTTGACCCATTTTTTACAAAATGATTTTTATTTTTTAAATACTGAACGTAGAATAAAGTTTTATATATCGTTTTATTCGTTATACAGCCAGTTATCAAAATAAAATTGCTACATTACTGTAATACATAACAAATTTGAAAAATGATGGATTTTAATCATGAGAAATAATGGGGCAAGGCTCTATGGATATCTAATGCAAAAAAATCATTTAAAAATATTGAAATGCAAACGAGATAGCTTAAAAAAATTCTTCCATAGGATTAGCATTAGCGAGCTGGTCTTTTCGCGTGACTGAAACAGACCCTTAAGATTGCTGCTGCAGTAATATGCCTATAAATGAAAATCATCGTAAATTCAGCTTTCTTAGAGTTACGCCAAAATTAATTTTCTCCTAATTTTTATCCGTCGCTGTTTCCTAGTTTAGGCATTTTTAACCTTTACAGATGAAATGATTATTTTTTATTATTTACAAATTTATATACATGGTGTCTCAAAAATATTCGTACAAACAGTTAAGCGGAATAATACACAACAAACAAGTTTCGTATAGGAAACTACGGTTGCAGTTCACTCTTATTAGTCAAAAGTACATTCTTGCTCATAGCCGAACTAGAATTTTAGTTAGTAATTTTAACAATAATGAAAATAATTTAGCAAGATTTTAGACAGACTAACTTTTATCTGCATGTTATGTAATGAGATCATGGGAAATGCGGGAAATGCACTGTGATTCGGTTACTTAAAATTCATTTACTGCCTGCTACTTTCAAAACTATACGTCACTTAATTATGACCATTTTCAGAAATTAGAAAAAGGAAATGTATAGGGATGTATTAAGAAAAGGAAAAGGTCGTGTATTCCCAGTCCCGAGTTTTCTTGGACTTTATGTTGTTCAAGGAAATAATCGCGTCTGACATATGAAGAAAACACGCATTCTTCTTAGTCAATTGTTTATTTTTTGTACTTTTACTTTCGAACTCAAAGTTTTTAATTTGTAAAAAATCGCTATTTTTCATTCTCCCGTAAGTTAAAAAAGGAAAGAAAAACGTCTGTTGAAATTTTAAATAAAATAATTTTTTACTCCTGTTACATTTATGAACAAAAACCCGAATTTAGCTTTGCAGTAAGACACCCTGTATTTTTGACTAAATAAGCGATTATGACTTGATTTCTTATACAAAAACTGGTTTTATTGACATGCTTTATCACTCCTAAACATCTGAAAGAATAATTTTCAAACACCCTGTATATACGAGCGTGTATCAATAAGTTTTTGCCCTCACATAGAAATAATTGAGTGAAATTTATGAAATTTCTATATAGTATCTGCAAGAATAATTTTCAAACACCCGGTATATATGAGGTTAATCTGAACCATTTAAGTTTTAAATCTTTTAGATTCTTAAATTCCACCAAAATACAAAGGTTATATTAAAAAGATGTAAATAAAAGAAATCTATCTTGAAATGAATTCTTGAAAATAACGAAAATAAGTAAAAGTTTTTAAATGGAAATTTTCAAAATAGGAATGATGCTTTTTGAAGCAGAAAATACGCTAGATGTTTTTGAAATAACAGATTTTGAGGCGTTGAAACAGCGCCAGTAAATTTTATTCTCTGATGCCCATACATTATTCGAGCTTCATTGATGTTATTTGACATTTTTGCGCTCGCAAGAATCTACGATGTCAACACTTTATGCATATATTTTTCCTTTGATGTTTCTAAAGTAATCAAACACATAAGACTGCTGCTACACTAATCTGCGTAAAAGGGAAAATCATCATAAATTCAGCTTTCTAAGAGTTACGCCACAGAATTAATTTTCCCCTAAATATATAATATAGCGGAGACTAGGGAGGGTTGACCCATTTTTTACAAAATGATTTTTATTTTTTAAATACTGAACGTAGAATAAAGTTTTATATATCGTTTTATTCGTTATACAGCCAGTTATCAAAATAAAATTGCTACATTACTGTAATACATAACAAATTTGAAAAATGATGGATTTTAATCATGAGAAATAATGGGGCAAGGCTCTATGGATATCTAATGCAAAAAAATCATTTAAAAATATTGAAATGCAAACGAGATAGCTTAAAAAAATTCTTCCATAGGATTAGCATTAGCGAGCTGGTCTTTTCGCATGACTGAAATAGACCCTTAAGATTGCTGCTGCAGTAATATGCCTATAAATGAAAATCATCGTAAATTCAGCTTTCTTAGAGTTACGCCAAAATTAATTTTCTCCTAATTTTTATCCGTCGCTGTGTCCCAGTTTAGGCATTTTTAACCTTTACAGATGAAATGATTATTTTTTATTATTTACAAATTTATATACATGGTGTCTCAAAAATATTCGTACAAACAGTTAAGCGGAATAATACACAACAAACAAGTTTCGTATAGGAAACTACGGTTGCAGTTCACTCTTATTAGTCAAAAGTACATTCTTGCTCATAGCCGAACTCGAATTTTAGTTAGTAATTTTAACAATAATGAAAATAATTTAGCAAGATTTTAGACAGACTAACTTTTATCTGTATGTTATGTAATGAGATCATGGGAAATGCGGGAAATGCACTGTGATTCGGTTACTTAAAATTCATTTACTGCCTGCTACTTTCAAAACTATACGTCACTTAATTATGATCATTTTCAGAAATTAGAAAAAGGAAATGTATAGGGATGTATTAGGAAAACGAAAAGGTCGTGTATTCCCAGTCCCGAGTTTTCTTGGACTTTATGTTGTTCAAGGAAATAATCGCGTCTGACATATGAAGAAAACACGCATTCTTCTTAGTCAATTATTTATTTTTTGTACTTTTACTTTCGAACTCAAAGTTTTTAATTTGTAAAAAATCGCTATTTTTCATTCTCCCGTAAGTTAAAAAAGGAAAGAAAAACGTCTGTTGAAATTTTAAATAAAATAATTTTTTACTCCTGTTACATTTATGAACAAAAACCCGAATTTAGCTTTGCAGTAAGACACCCTGTATTTTTGACTAAATAAGCGATTATGACTTGATTTCTTATACAAAAACTGGTTTTATTGACATGCTTTATCACTGCTAAACATCTGAAAGAATAATTTTCAAACACCCTGTATATACGAGCGTGTATCAATAAGTTTTTGCCCTCACATAGAAATAATTGAGTGAAATTTATGAAATTTCTATATAGTATCTGCAAGAATAATTTTCAAACACCCGGTATATATGAGGTTAATCTGAACCATTTAAGTTTTAAATCTTTTAGATTCTTAAATTCCACCAAAATACAAAGGTTATATTAAAAAGATGTAAATAAAAGAAATCTATCTTGAAATGAACTCTTGAAAATAACGAAAATAAGTAAAAGTTTTTAAATGGAAATTTTCAAAATAGGAATGATGCTTTTTGAAGCAGAAAATACGGTAGATGTTTTTGAAATAACAGATTTTGAGGCGTTGAAACAGCGCCAGTAAATTTTATTCTCTGATGCCCATACATTATTCCAGCTCTTTCAGCTTCATTGATGTTATTTGACATTTTTGCGCTCGCAAGAATCTACGATGTCAACACTTTATGCATATATTTTGCCTTTGATGTTTCTAAAGTAATCAAACACATAAGATTGCTGCTACACTAATCTGCCTAAAAGTGAAAATCATCATAAATTCAGCTTTCTAAGAGTTACGCCACAGAATTAATTTTCCCCTAAATATACAATATAGCGGAGACTAGGGAGGGTTGACCCATTTTTTACAAAATGATTTTTATTTTTTAAATACTGAACGTAGAATAAAGTTTTATATATCGTTTTATTCGTTATACAGCCAGTTATCAAAATAAAATTGCTACATTACTGTAATACATAACAAATTTGAAAAATGATGGATTTTAATCATGAGAAATAATGGTGCAAGGCTCTATGGATATCTAATGCAAAAAAATCATTTAAAAATATTGAAATGCAAACGAGATAGCTTAAAAAAATTCTTCCATAGGATTAGCATTAGCGAGCTGGTCTTTTCGCGTGACTGAAATAGACCCTTAAGATTGCTGCTGCAGTAATATGCCTATAAATGAAAATCATCGTAAATTCAGCTTTCTTAGAGTTACGCCAAAATTAATTTTCTCCTAATTTTTATCCGTCGCTGTTTCCTAGTTTAGGCATTTTTAACCTTTACAGATGAAATGATTATTTTTTATTATTTACAAATTTATATACATGGTGTCTCAAAAATATTCGTACAAACAGTTAAGCGGAATAATACACAACAAACAAGTTTCGTATAGGAAACTACGGTTGCAGTTCACTCTTATTAGTCAAAAGTACATTCTTGCTCATAGCCGAACTAGAATTTTAGTTAGTAATTTTAACAATAATGAAAATAATTTAGCAAGATTTTAGACAGACTAACTTTTATCTGCATGTTATGTAATGAGATCATGGGAAATGCGGGAAATGCACTGTGATTCGGTTACTTAAAATTCTTTTACTGCCTGCTACTTTCAAAACTATACGTCACTTAATTATGACCATTTTCAGAAATTAGAAAAAGGAAATGTATAGGGATGTATTAGGAAAAGGAAAAGGTCGTGTATTCCCAGTCCCGAGTTTTCTTGGACTTTATGTTGTTCAAGGAAATAATCGCGTCTGACATATGAAGAAAACACGCATTCTTCTTAGTCAATTGTTTATTTTTTGTACTTTTACTTTCGAACTCAAAGTTTTTAATTTGTAAAAAATCGCTATTTTTCATTCTCCCGTAAGTTAAAAAAGGAAAGAAAAACGTCTGTTGAAATTTTAAATAAAATAATTTTTTACTCCTGTTATATTTATGAACAAAAACCCGAATTTAGCTTTGCAGTAAGACACCCTGTATTTTTGACTAAATAAGCGATTATGACTTGATTTCTTATACAAAAACTGGTTTTATTGACATGCTTTATCACTCCTAAACATCTGAAAGAATAATTTTCAAACACCCTGTATATACGAGCGTATATCAATAAGTTTTTGCCCTCACATAGAAATAATTGAGTGAAATTTATGAAATTTCTATATGGTATCTGCAAGAATAATTTTCAAACACCCGGTATATATGAGGTTAATCTGAACCTTTTAAGTTTTAAATCTTTTAGATTCTTAAATTCCACCAAAATACAAAGGTTATATTATAAAGATGTAAATAAAAGAAATCTATCTCGAAATGAATTCTTGAAAATAACGAAAATAAGTAAAAGTTTTAAAATGGAAATTTTCAAAATAGAATGATGCTTTTTGAGGCAGAAAATACACGCTAGGAGTTTTCGAAGTAACAGATTTTGAGGCGTTGAAACAGCTGCAGTAAAATTTATACTCTAATGCCCATACATTATTCCAGCTCTTTGAGTTTCATTGATACTATTTGACATTTTTGCGGTCGCAAGAATCTACGATGTCAGCACTTTATGCATATATTTTGCCTTTGATGTTTCTAAAGTAACCAGAGTCATAAGACTGCTGCTACGCTAATCTGCGTAAAAGTGAAAATCCTCATAAATCCAGCTTTCTAAGAGTTGCGCTATAGAATTAATTTCCCCCTAAATATACAATATACTTTTATTCCGTATTTTTACTTTCTTCTATCTTTGCAAGAATTTATTGAATTCGTGAAAATTTTCGAATTCCGGTTTTCGACGGATTTACACGTTTTAGGGGTCAGAGAACCAGAAAAACAGGTGTTTACAAAATGTCTGTCTTTGAGTAAATCTGTGAATCTGTCCGTCTGTCTGTCTGTGTGTGTGAGACACAAATTTTACAGGCGCTCTATCTCAAGAACTAATGAACGGAATTTAATACAACTCTAGATTCAGTTAGTCCCTGATATAAACTCGTGCTGATTACTTTGTGGTGTAAATCGCCCGATAGATGGCGCTGCTATGCTGTATTTTTCACGATTTCCGCAATAGCTCTATCTCAAGAACTAATGCACGGAATTTTATAAAACTTCAGATTCAGTTAGTCCTTGATATCATTTGATGCTGATTACTTCTTAGTGTAAATCGCCCATCAGGTGGCTCTGCTATGAGGCATTATTTATGATTAATCGCAATAGCTCTATTTCAAGGACTAATGCCTTGATTTTCCTCAAACTTCAGATTCAGTTAGTCCCTCATATAAATTGGTCCTGATTAGTTTTTGGAGTAAATCGACCAACAGGTGGCGCTGCTATGTAAAATTTTGTCATGATTTTCGCAATAGTTCTACCTCAAAAACTAATGTACGGATTTTCACCAAACTTCAGATTCAGCTACAACATGACATAAATTGTTGTTGATTAGATTTTGGTGTAAATCATCTAACCGGTGGCACTGATATACAGTCGAACCCGGTTAAGACGCGTTTCAAGGGAGCGGACCAAAGTCGCGTATTAAGCGGGATCGCGTATTAAACGTGATTTGTATAATGTTACAGGAACTGGTCTTATTTACACATTTAAACATATAAATGAACTTTAGAGCTTTCATTTATATGTTTACGGTTAAAAATTGTATCTTTTATGTATATTTAGATATAGATTTAATTGTATTCCTTTTTAACTGATTATTTCTTTTTATAGGACCAACTGGAATAACAATGGACAATAAATATGTATTCAAACATGGCTTTATTGACGATTAATGCGTTGCAACTAAAAATAAAACAACAAAAATAATTTCCCTAAAAGATTAGTTTTTTTTTAACAGAAAGCAAAAAAATTAAATTTTTGAAGTACAACCGAGTTTTAAAAATCATATTTAGTACTTGTAATAATGATTATCATTATAATCTGTCCTTCTTTTTAATATAAGAAAAACTATCCTTATTAATCTTGTGTAAAAAGTAAAGAAAATATAAAAGAATTATCCAACTGGAGCCATACTTGTTTATTCATTACAACTTTCATTTTTTGTTGCCTATAATATGCATTATAGTGTACGTTTGAAACTTCACTACTAACTGGTATTATCATGTCTAATCTTAATAATTTTTATAACATGTATGAGTATCCTGAATTCACCTATATATCTCTAACACAGTAAAAACATACACGAAGTGAGAGACAGAGATTCTTACGAGTAGGGTTCAAAGAAGAATTGCAATTTTGCTAATTTTGCGGGTTTTTGTTTTCTTCAACTATCTGCCACTTTTTTCTATTACTAATTTTTGCCTTTATTAATATGTTATTAAATAAAGTAAATAATACTATTCGAGACCAGTGTTTCTTATCTGAATAAAAAAAATTCACTAAATTGGTAACACTCGAGAAGAGAGGAGGAAATGGTCAATGAATTCGCGTCTTAAGCGTGATTTTTTTTCCTCAAAGGACCGAAAATTTATCGCGTATTAAGCGGGATCGCGTAATAACCGTCCGCGTATTAAACGTGATGTTTTTGCATTAGCTTTATGGGCGATGTTCAAGGGGCCGGAAAAGATTCGCGTATTAAGCGGGATCGCGTATTAACCGTGAGCGTCTTAACCGGGTTCCACTGTACTTCATTTTTCAGGAAATATTAACATGTATGAGATAGAAGAAAGTTTTGGGATTGCCACATCCGACTGGTTACTTTCTTCTATCTTTACAAGAAGAAAGTATTGGATTCCTAAAAATATTCGACTTCCGGTTTTCGACTACTTTATATGTTTTAGAAGGTTCTGAACACGATTTAACTGTTTTTACAAATTGTCTGTCCGTGTGTCTATGAGTCTGTCTGTATGAGGATGACGATCGAGGCAATGATGTCAGGTTTATTGCCACTTCGCGACGATTAGGCGGTTTTTCTTCCCGATGCCAGGTACTAAACCCGTTAAGCTGGGGCAACCCGGCAGGTAGGGGCCTGGTCATCGGTTAGAAAGAAGGAAAGAGTCTGTCTGTACGTGAGCTTGTGTGTCTGTCTGTATGTGAGACAAGTTTTGTGAGCCTATTTCAAGAACTAATGCAAGAATTTTAACAAAACTTTAGATTGAATTCTAGCTTCATACAAATGAGTGCTGATCACTTTTAAGTGCAAATCGCCCAACAGGTGGCGCTACTATGCTGCATTTTTCACGATTTCCGCACGATTTTCTCAAGATCTAATGCACGGATTTTCATCAAACTTCAGATTCAGGTGTACTTTGATATGAATTGGTGTTGATTAGGTTTTGGTGCAAATTGCCTAACAGGTGGCACTGCTATGCTGCATTTTTCATGATTTCCGCAATGGCTCTATCTCAAGAAGTAATGCACGGATTTTCATCAAACTTCATATTTAGTTAGACATTCATATAATTTGTTGTTGATTAGGTTTTCGTGTAAATCACCCAATAGGTGGCGCTGCATTTTTCAGAATTTACACGATTCTAGCTATCGCCATTTCTCAAGAACTAATGCACGGAATTTCATCAGACATCATATTCTGTTAAACCTTGACATAAGTTTGTGCTGATTCGATGGTCGTGTAAATCATATAACAGGCGGCACTGCTATGCTACAGATTAGAATAAGAATAAATAAAGGTAATTTTTGCCTTGTTAAAAGTATTTTCTCACTTTAAGTAAATATAAGTTTAGTTTGATGCATTCAAGTTATTTTTCATATAGTTTTATGCAAATTTTCTTCTTTAATATTTCCAATATAATTCTAAAATAATTTTTAAAGTATGTATTTTGAATTATAGGTTATAAGAAAGATAAAAATATCTTTGAATAAAGACATGAAAATCCCTACAGGGAATTTGATATAAGAATAAAAAAGAAAAGTGGCCAGTTAAACTGATGGCATTGAGCTCACAGGCTGCTATTGACACTAATTGCATATTATACTCTTATTTCAAAGAGTATAATGCCCCTAGAAAAATAAATTAAGGGAGGGCATTAGCCCCCTCCCTTTCACCTCTTTATACTTAACCAATAAGCCTCCAAATGTCATCAGGGAAGCGTCTTATCGAAATAAACCGGTATACTAAATTTGAAGCAAATCGTATAGAAAAAACCCATTTATCTAAATTAAGGGGGTAATAACCCCCTGTTCCCCCCTTTATATTTAACCAATGAACTTCCAAATCTAATCAGGGAATTGCCTTATCAGAATAAACCGGTAAACCAAATTTGCAGCAAATTGGATAGAAAAACCCTGTTTATCTAAATTATGGGGGATTAACCCCCCGTTCCCCCCTTTAGACTTAAACAATGAACTTTCAAATCTAATCAGGGAAGCGCCTTATCATAATCAACCGGTATATCAAATTAGAAGAAAATCTCATAATTCTGCATGAGAAACCCATTTATCTAAGTTAAGGCGGATTGGCCCCCGTTCCCCCCTTTATACTTAACCAATGAGCCCCCAAAACTAATCAGGGAAGCGCATTAGAAGAATGAACCTAGAAAAATAATTTGAAAGAAATCGTATATTTCTATCAAGAGTTATCGCGTTACGTACATACCTACGTACGTACGTACATACAGAACCGGCGGTCACATTACCTCTCAGGCTTTGATAGCCTGTGAGCTAAAAAGGAAATGTCTGTAAAAGGATGAGGGAGGAACTCAATCAAATGCATTTAACCGAGAATTAGTGTAAATTTGCTGAGAGTTCCCCCCCCCCCCCCGTGTTTTTACAGAAATTTTTAACAGCGTATATTTAGCATTATTTTGTTACCCTTGAATGCATAAATTCTTATAAAGATGTTTACTTGAAAATTGATAGCGTTCTAAAAACCGATAAGACAGACTGAGAAAACTGATAATTACACTGTAAAAACTAGTCGAAAAAGTTTAACCATTAACCGTTAAATGCGCGATTTTTTATTTTGCTTCGAAAAAATTATATATGATTATTTGAACGGTTTATTACACAGGAAAAATAATGAAAAAAGAAAATCAGAGATACATTTTTCATAGAATACGGCAAGCTTTTTTTCTGTTGCACATCTGCAATACAAGTAAAAACTATTGTCGTGTGGCTGTTTTACGCTAAAATATTGCAAATTAGTAAATATTTTAATAAGTATGTCTCCAAATACCTTATTTTATATAATTGTTTATTTTATAAAACTTAACCTTTAATCCTTTAATTCCCATGATAGAATGCGTTCTATAAATTACCTCAGAGAATCTGACTTGACACCAGAAAGTTCCGATGGTTAATTTCGCTTTATTTAAATACGGAATGTCTAGTATTAATTAAAGCAGATATTGCTATTTTAATTTTCTGGTGTGAATTAGGTATATACGAATGAAAAAAAAAATCTATTAAATTCAAAACACTGTTGTTTACAGATATGCAAACTGCGCACTAAAGAGTTCAGTTTTACAAAATAAAAAAATATATAAAATAAGGTATTTAGATTCATACTTATTAAATACGTACTAATTTGCAATAGTTTAGTTATGACAGTAGCTTGTATTGCAGATGGGGAACATAAGAAAAGGTTGACGCATTATACGAAAAATGTATCTTTATTTTTTTTTTTCATTATTTTTCCTAGGTAATGCACATTTCTGAGAATAATATATAATTTTTTTCCAAACAAAATAAAAAATCATGCATTTAAATATTAAAAGAAATTACCGGTAGCAAACCATTCGAATTCATGAAAATTTTCGAATTCCGGTTTTCGACGGATTTACACGTTTTAGGGGTCAGAGATCCCGAAAAATATGTTTTTACAAAATGTCTGTCTTTGAGTCTCTCTGTCTGTCTGTCTGTGTATGACACACATTTTTTGGACGCTCTGTCTCAAGAACTAATGAACGGAATTTAATAAAACTTTAGATTTAGTTAGTCCCTGATATAAATTGACGCTGATTAGTTTTTGGCGTAAATCGCCCAGCAGGTGGGCTGCTATGCTGCCGTATTCCTGATTTTCACAATAGCTATATCTCAAGAACTGAAACACGGATTTTCAGAAAACTTCAGATTCAGTTAGTCCTTGATATAATTTAGTGCTGATAACGGTTTGGTGTAAATCGCCCAATAGGTGTCACTGCTATACTGCATCATTCATGATTATCGAAATAGCTCCATCTCAAGAATTAATGCACGAATTTTCATCGGATTCAGTTAGTCCCTGATATAAATTAGTGCTGTTTAGTTTTTGGTGTAAATCGCCCAACAGGTGACACTACTATGCTACATTTTTCACGATTTCCGGAATAGTTGTATCTCAAGAACTAATGCATGAATTTTCATCAAACTTTAGATTCAGCTAGTCTCTGATAAGTTTTTTGTGTAAATTGCTGAATAGGTGTCACTGCTATGCAAAACTTTTCACGATTTCCGCAATAGCTCTATGTCAAAAACTAAATGCACGGATTTTCATCGAACTTCAAATTCAATTAGAAGTTGACATAAGTTGTTGCTGATTAGATTTTGGTATAAATCACCTAACTGGTGGCACTACTATGCTGCATTTTTCAGGAAGTATTAAATCATGGAAATCTATTGATTTCTGAGGTTTCCAAAGACGAAAGAACGTTTTTCGGATTCGTGGATAACACGGAAGTGGCTATATTATACTTTCGTAAATTTTCTTTGCTTAATTAAGAGACACACAGTAAACAAAGAAAATTTGATTTTACGGTATAATATTGGCAGCTAGGGTGGCCGTTTAAAACTGTAAGAGTATAATAAACCGTTAAGGGTGTATTCCAATCCAAACTGCTTATATTCTGATTCATTTTAAAATTCATTTTTGCTCTCAAACACATCAAACTTGGGAAATTCTCTTATTTAGAAACTACATAATGTGCCGTGCTTCTCGATTTTTTGATAAATGCAGAAAATATTGTAAAAAATAATGTGAAAGTTTGCGTTTTGAACAGAATTTTCCGAACCGGGACATCCGGGGATGAAAAAAAGGGTCATAGTGAGAAAATAATTGTTTAAAAATCAAATTCCAATTAATTGAGCGAAAAATGAAATCACACGGCCTCTTATACGTCTCTTCAAAAATCACCTCAGCAAGTTTCATGCTTTCACTTTTAAAAATGAGTCTGAAAATGTCTCAGAAAATTTCGAGCTCTTGAGGGTGGAAAAATATTTTTTCGAATACACCCTTAAACAAACAAGTAATATATACAGTGAAATCACCATCTCCCTGTGCGACCACCTCCCTGAACGACCATTTTTTCATGGAACGGAATTTATTCCCATCGGCTCAATACTCATTTTACCTCCATTCAGAGACTATCCCAGTTCAACTCCCTTCATGAGCGATCCATTTCTTTGAAGAAAATGAAACAAATTCCGTTTTTTCCTGCTCACTTGAAGAAGGTTTTATTAAAAAAATAATTCCGGAGAGTGCATTATTCATCAAACTTCTAAACTAAGTTTAGCATTTTTTTCCCGGTAACTTTTTACTGTTTAAACCCCTTTGTGCCCTTTTAGGCAATAAGTTTAACTCTCATGACAAATTAAGAATGACGGTCAATAAACTCCCTTGCCCTATTCTGTCAGGAATATCTCAAAGTAATAGATAAATTAATGAAATCATCATTATTTGATCCCGTCCAAAAAAAAATTGGATTTATTGATTGAACTTCGAAAGCTCTTGGAAATAAAAGTTATAAAAGATAAACCCTAAAATCACAACAAACGTCAATGTATTCATTTTTAAAACTCTGCAGTAATTAACTTATTAATTAGTAATTAACTACTTTTGTTTTCACACTTAAAGTTTCATATTTTTTCCTAGTGTGAAAAATAAATTTTAGTAACATTAATTGTTACCTTTTCTCAACAATTAAAATCTAGATTTAAACATGACCTCCATTAAGAGATTACCTCTCGGGGCGACTCATTTTTATTGGAACGGAACGTGGTCGCTTTAAGGAGGTTTTACTGTAGTTTAATTCCTTTATAAGACGGTGTATTACTACTTACCTTACGATTATAAACTGGCACATCAGCTGGCAGTATTTTACCGTAAAAAATTTTTTGCAGTGCAGTTGTCTTTATTTCTCTCTATTCTAAAGAAAAAGTAACTAACACTGTCACCGCCGCTGTTTTTTTAATTTTTTGTGACCAGAGGTATTTCTTCGTTAATATTAAGAAAACCATTGCATACAAAAATATGGCAATCAGTGGTATTATAGAGAAATGTTTGATAAACACGCTGATATAATCAGTTTTCAAATCAAATAATTATTTTAAGAGATATTTAATGTTAAAGTTGGTCAAAATCGTTCCATTAAAAAAGTTTTATAGGAGCAAAAACTATACATAGAAATTTAATCATTTTTAGATCATTTTATACATTAGAAGTTTCCGGTGTGCAAACTGTATTTATTATTATTTTTTTATTTGACTCATTTTTTGAGGTTTTATTTCCATTTTAAATTCAGATTTTCAGCATTTCGAGGGATATTTTTTACAACTTTTAGAAAAGAGTATTATTTTGCATAGTTGCCAAATTTAAAAACAGCGCAAAGAATAATATTTCCTTCAAATTAAAAATTTACCTACACGTGGCTATTATAAACGGAAAAAAACTTTAAATGACAATTAAATGATTACGTATTAAAAGCAAGAAAATATTGATAATTATTTCCTAAAAGCTATATTTACACGTTAATTTTAAAAGAGAAAGAAAATTGTAAAATAATAAATTAATTAACATGCATTAAAAGTCCTAAATGGAGGAAATTACGTTCTATTTAAAATGACCAAACCATAATATTGCCAAACAGTTTAAATTTAAAAATATATTTGAGCGAGACATTTATTTCATATTTTGAGATAATTTTTTTAACATCCCGAGCGTCTTGAGGGCTTTCCTGCATTTTCATACAAATGTTTATAAAAAGAATCTTAAAGTAAATTTCCTTTCCCTGCTTCTTTCTAAAATATACTTCATGCCCCTTTATTTAATATTACATTTTAAAATATAATATCTGTTTAAAATATTTTTTTCTACAAGATATTTAAGTTATTTTTGGGAAACAAAAAATACGTCCAAACAGCTCAGAGGGCTAAACTATATTGTTGAGAATTCTAAGACAGCGCAAATAATATTTCCTTTCTAACAACAAAAGTATTTTCACGTGAATATTAAAAAGAGAAAGAAGACTTTGGTGAAAATTACGTCAGATTTAAAACGATACATTTAAAATGTGACCCGACTGAAAAGAAGGGTTATGTGTTTCAGTCTATCTGTGCATGTGGATTTCGTTATACCCTCGAAACATCCCAACGGCTGGATGGATTTTAATGAATGAGGTCTCTATCAGTTCGCCTTAACGACCCGATGGTTATAGGCTAGGTTTTGTTTTTATAAATTCAAAATGGCGGCCGTAAAATACAAAATGGCGGTAGAGACGAAAAAATAATTTACGCACCCTATTGAGTGGGGTCCATATCATTCGATAGGTCTTTCGAAATGAAGACGATGTTTCATTGACTATTTTACAGTCAGAAGCTCCGTTAAAATATTATACAACCTGGAAGTTGTGTAGGTAGGATCTCTAGCTTTACTGCAACTCTAACCATCATAGACGTCTATAGACCTCATCAAAACAGTGTTTATAGATAGGAACTAACAATTAAACACAACTTAAAAGTCACCAATACAAGTAAATAAAAAAAAAATAGTTAAGTAATATAAAAAAAAATTTTAAGTCAATTCCTACTTCCGAGCAAAGAAAGAAACAGTGGGCCATCAGTTGGAAAAAAGATGGCAGCCAGCAGTGATATCAGCGGTAAAGTGCAAGGGTGCCATTACTTAAACCTGTCGAAAAATGTCCAAGCCGAATGCAGCTGGCCCATCAGTGATGGCCAACAGCAGGCCAGCATTTGTATGCCATCACATTACTTCAATCCGGCACTTTTCCTTTAGTGCTAGCACCTATCCCACTGCTGTACCTTTGCTGGCCCAGCACTTTCCCTTACAAAAATTTCTTATAGAATTCTATAAAAATAAAACCAAAGTATTATATAATTATGGCTCTTTTTTCTATAAGCTAGTTTCACCAAGAGCTATAGAAATATCTGTAGAAGTGTTTATAATAGAAATGTGTATAGAAATATTTAAACTTTTAGCGGTTCCCATGTGGTCACTCTCCCAAGTACTAACCGCGCTCGATGCTGCTTGGTTTTCGTGATCGGACATTGAACAAGTGCTTTCAGCACACGCTACGACTGCTCGTAGCTTTCAACCTCTCGTTACACTATTTCAAGTTTGTTTCTTTTGTGATTTACGTTCCCAATCATTAAACTGGTATAGAAATTATTCTATTGTATAGAAATCCTATGTATTTTATACGCTTTTTTTTATTATTGATTCTGCACTGTATAAATTATGAAAACCGAAATCCTTTGTAACCTAGTAAAATCAGATTTAAGGAGAAAAAAAAAAAGTGCGTTGAAATAAAGAATTTATTTATTTATTCATTTACTTATTTATTTTGTTGGTGGCTGTGGTGATATATTTTTTACAGTTTCAAAACAAATTAGCTTCACAGCTTAAATTGTGTTAAGATATTCATTTCAGATTTGTGTTCCAATACTCAATGTCTTCGATATTCGCAGCGCCACCTAGCGTAAGGGTTCCCAGCACTAATACTGCAAAAGTTCGTGCACTTCCATGTAGTGGTGGGCCAGCGCATGAGATAAAATGGATGCCCACCAGAATTTTATCTGATGATTTCCAACAGCAAAGTTGACTGAAGCTGTCCAGCAGTGGTCATGCAGTGGTAGACCACCAGCCAGCACTTCTCCATCATTGCCAGCAACCCATCTTGCTGCTGGCCAGCAATTTCTTCTTTGCTGGGTTAAGTCATTAAAAGCATTTTTTTTCTCCCATTCTTCTTTCCTCTTGAGTGGCGCTTAAAATACCTTGATCAATTGATACCTTGATCTCTCGATTATTGAAAATTAATTAGTTTAATTTAATTAATGAATTAATATTTGAAAAAAAAACTGGATTAACATCAAGTGTCATTCACTACAAATTAAAAAAAAAATTATTTGAGCTTGATTGGATGAATAATAAGTATTTTATTAACGATTGAAAATTTGAACAAGATATATATAGCGAGAGTGTGAGGTAATAGTACGAATTGAAAAAAAAAATAGTTTCCCATTGATGAAAAATAATTAATTAGTTCGCTTTTTATGCAGTCGGGTTTTTTGATTTTTTTAATTTAATTATTTATTTAAAAAAACTTTCTTATAGTTTTGTTAATAAAATCCGGGAGGCAATGACTCTGTTTACTTAATTCATTTTATGTTAGCTTAATTTCTCATGTTTCACTGATCTGATTTAATCAAAGACGAAAACAACCCATTAACAGGGAGATCGCCACTGTTTTTTTAATTACAATTCATTTTTCCGAAATTTTTTTAAAACCGATCAAATTAGCGTGTTTTTAGAGACTGCGGTGTCTGCACGGGGGTTGGCGAGCGTAGCTCGTAGGAGGTAGAGCCCCCTAGTTTACGATATATTTTTATAAGAAAATATGTGTTTTTCATCTGCTTAAGAATAATTCTTGCGTCAGAGGATTAATAAACAGAGTCGTATAAAGATTAACAGCAACTTTGATAATAAATATCGAAATTAGTCCAGTCAATGAACTAAGGAACAAGTAAAAATTAAATTAAAAAAAAAAAAAAAAACCGACTGCGTAAAAAGCGAACTAATTCATTATTTCTCATCAATGTGAAACTATTTTTTTTTTATATTACTTACCTATTTTTTTTATTTACGTTTGTTTTTTAAGTTGTGTTTAATTGTTAGTTCCTATCTATAAACACTGTTTTGATGAGGCCTATAGATGTCTATGAAAGTTAGAGTTGCAGTAAAGCTAGAGTTCCTACCTACACAACCTCCAGGTTGTGTAATATTTAAACGGCACTTCTGATTGTAAAATAGTCAATGAAACATCGTTTTCATTTTGAAAGACCTATCCAATGATATGCCACTCAATAGGGTGCGTAGTTTCCCCCCCCTTTCTACCGCCATTTTGTATTTTACGGCCGCCATTTTGAATTTATAAAAACAAAACGTAGCCTATAACCATCGGACGGTTAAGATGAATCGATTGAGACCGCATTCATCAAAATCCATCCCGCCGTTGGGATGTTTCGAGAGTATAAAGAAATCCACATTCCCAGATACGTGAGAAACACATAACCATTTTTTACAGTCGGGTAAAAAGATATATATTGTATAAAGGTGTTACGATGATAAATACAAGGCTGCCACAGGTGACTATGTTTTAATTCTAACTGACACCACTTTCTGTAAACAGAAATCCTTATCACACACTTTGACAACATTTGCAAGAGAAATATTCTTCAACGTTTTTATTTGAAAAATACTGGTGCAAACAGAATAAAAAATTAGTCGTCTGTGACAACACTGAAAATAAAAGAATTTCATGTCGAAATTAATTCTTAAAAATGAAAACGGAAATACAGTAATTTCCGGCCTATAACCCACGGATCAAACAATTTGTTCGTACACAGAAATCTTATTTCATAAAGTATAACTTATTAAATCCCGGTAAATATTTAACTTCAAATATTAAATAAAATTTCTGGGTCGAGACATGATTTTTTGATCCGCGGATTATAGGCCGGAAATTGCGGTAAATAAAGTATTTTAATAGAAATTTTTAACCAGCAACGATGTTTTTTGGAGCAGAAAATATATATGTTCCGGAAGCATCACATTTTGACGTTTTGGAACGTTTCCAGTAAAATTTATACTCCAATGCCCATACATTATTCCAGTCACATAAGTTTCATTGATATTGTTTGACATTTTCGCATTTCTAGTAATCTAAGGTGTCAACACCTCCCATATATTTTGGCTTTGATGTTTCTAAGGTAACAAGAAGCTTAAGATTGTTGCCATAGCAATATGCGTAAAAATCATGAACATCCTTCAGCTTTATAAGAGTTTTCCAGAATTTATCATAAATGTTAAGTCATTATCCGTATTAGCTTCGTAGTTTAGATATTTGCAGTTGGGATAGTTATTTTCAACTTAAATTAAGGTAAACGCACCAGTAATGTGCCAAATTAAGGACATTTATCTAATTATTATTAAAGTGTTGGAGAATTCCTAAAGATATATATTTTTTCAGCCTAGTCCTAACCTTCATATATCAGAATAAACATTCGAAGTTTTAAAATATATTCTTCGAAAAAAAGGAAAAATAAAAAATGTTACCTTCCTCAAGGCTCCAGTCAATATGGACTTTATAAAGCTCATTGTTTTACTTAAAAGGTGACAAAGATAATAATAATACAAATGTTACAAGCTAAAAATATACATTTTATTTAAATTTCCCAGTACTTTCGGCCTGCAATCCCGCGGCCCTCGTCAGGGAATATTTTTATTAATGGCTGTTCCATTCATTCAAATACGTCGCTTTGTTTGAAATGGGAGAGTCTATAATTATTAGGGTAGCTGTAGATAAAAGTAGCAGTGCCTTGGATTGAACTTATGTAGAGAACGACGGTGTCATGTAGAGAATAGAACGACAGTTAAATAATTTTCTCTACCTAAGTTCAATCCAAGGCACTGCTACTTCTACTTCCAGTTACCCTAATAATTACAGACGCTCCCATTTCAAACAAAGCGACGTATTTGAATGAATGGAACAGCAATTCGTAAAAATATTCCCTGACGATGGCCGAAGGATTGCAGACTGAAAGTACTAAGAAATTTAATTAAATGTATATATTTAAGTTGCAGCACCTATATTATTATTATCTTTGTACCTTTTAAGTAAAACGATGAGCTTTTTAAAGTTCATATTGTGTGTTTCGATGTTCATCACGTTTAACATTTGTATTCCTAGCTAAGCTACACTGCAAACTATGCTGCATCCCTGGACGAAATAAACGCATCTGAAAAACGACTGTAGCACTACCTTCCGGTGTAAATGTAACAGTTCTTGAATATTAAAGACGTGAATTATCACATTGCTACTAATGGAGCTACAAGTGGACAAACTAAATTGCTTTAAATGGACATCTGAAATGACTGACATTTACACCTGTCGGTGTAAATGTAACTATTCTTGAATATTAAAGACGTGAATTATCACATTGCTAACTAAGCGTAAACCAACAGAGTGAAAAATTTCCAAGCCGGTAATCGAACCCGGACCCCTGGAATAACGCTCAAGTGCTCTACACTTAAGCCACGAGGACGATGCCCAGCTTAGCATCTCTCACTCACATAAGTCGGTAACTCGGTAAGTTCTAATAGTTGCGGTAGCAGACTTACCGACTTATGAAAGTGAGAGATGCTAAGCTGGGCATCGGCCTCGTGGCTTAATGGTAGAGCACTTGAGCGCTATTCCAGGGATCCGGGTTCGATTACCGGCTTGGAAATTTTTCACTCTGTTGGTTTACGCTTTGTTAGCAGTGTGATAATTCACGTCTTTAATGTTAAATAATTTCAAGCGTAATTTCATTGCTGAAAATTAGTTGACTAATTAATTAAAATTATAACTAATCTTACAATAAATTTTTTCGTTATCAAAAAAAGTTCCCTGTTTTTCTGCGAAAATCGCGTGTTGTTACTGTCTTTACTTTTCGAATTATTGAATTTTTATTTCTTCTGCGACTTTTGAATAACCCTGCATAACTAGAAATTCGAGTGAACATGCAAACCACAAATGTCGAGGCACTTTAGTTGTAAACCATAAGAAATAGAAATGAGTCTCAGGGCAATGTACAAGATATAGCCATAATGAAGATAAAGCTATTGAAGGCTCTTTCAGCTTAACATAACCGAATTGTGCGAACATACATTTTAGATCAGTTGGATTTCAGCGTGATGAAGATGAAGTTATTGAAGGCTCTTTCAGCTTAACATAACCGAATTGTGCGAACATACATTTTAGATCAGTTGGATTTCAGCGTGATGAAGATGAAGTTATTGAAGGCTCTTTCAGCTTAACATAGCCGAATTGTGCGAACATACATTTTAGATCAGTTGCATTTTAGCGTGATGAAGATGAAGTTATTGAAGGCTCTTTCAGCTTAACATAACCGAATTGTGCGAACATACATTTTAGATCAGTTGCATTTCAGCGTAATTAACAAACAGTAAAAATCATCGGCAGAAGTCACTATGAATAGTTATAAAGATTGTTAATATGTACACAAAATCGTTCAAATACGTAGGAATAGCATTAAAACTGCGATCACATGTACTATCCTATCATAGAAAATATCAGATATTTTCGCATAAACAGGTTTTTTGAGAGTAAAACGCTCGAAAACAAAACCGTGTGATAGTTTACTTCTCGTAACTTCGTCAATCAGCTCAAATTTCACCAATCAGTGCTCTCTAAAACAAGCTTCTCTTACTTCTAGGGCTTTACACAGTTTTTTAAAACACTTATTAGCGATTATTCCCAAAGCTTTACTTATTGGTTACATTTGACAGTTCCTTTAGGCTTGAAAATAACCCTAATTCGTTCGAATGAAGTAAGAAGCAACAGCATATACAGGATACCCACAAAAAAAGTCCCAGTTTAATGGATGCATATGGGGTACACGGGGCTTATAACAGTTTAATTTAGACTATTTACAACAAATCATACATCAAATGGAAGGTAAACTACAGTAGAGCACCGATTATCCCAACAAGTCGGGACCGATCCTAGTTCGGATAAGCAAAAGTTCGGATAAATGGATAGACAATTTAAGGGATGTTCCTGACTATACTAAAACCTTCACACTTTATCCGGGGTTAGGACTGGCAGCATCAGTTAGTGCCAGCGTGTTTAAAAATTGTTTTTTTCTTTTTAACTTTTATCATTTAAAATTTTCTTTTTCTCTCTTTATCCTTTTCTGAACTTCAGAGATTATAATTTAAGCAAAAAAGCTTACGATTGTTACTTGCTTCAAAAGAGACGTTGTTTCCAATGCTGCCATACCTCGAATTCTTCTTAAATAACGTTAGTTGAATAGTATCAGAGCTCTTCTGCCGTTCTAGCCATTTCATAGTTGTTTCCAAACATTCAAATGCTTCGTTATGTGATGTAACTGGGTCCTTTTTAGAGCATTCGTTTTCATTTCTTCAATTTCTTTTTCATCTTAAATCGCATCCGTAATCTCATCATCATTTAAAAAAAAAATTGAGAGAAATAGGCTGTTCGGATACATGGAAGTTCAGTTTTAAAAAATGTTTTGAGAGAAATAGGCTGTTCGGATAATTGAAAGTTCGGTTAATTGGAGTTCAGATAATCGGCGCTCTACTGTAATCAAGTATTTCTTACAAATGTTCAATAGGTGTACCTTTAGTTATAGGGCACACATCCAACATAAAGTCCAATTCTTCCCACACTTCGGTTGACAAGTCCGTATTCATGGAAGCAACAGCCTCTTCCATTCTGTGTCTCAATCCGGCAAATCATAGGCAGCGACAGCACGTAGACACGATCTTTTATAAAGGCCCAAAGGAAAAAATCACATGGCTCTAACGGCTTTTAAGGGGTCTTGTACCTTTTAAACACGTCGAAAAATAACAACAAACTTCAAAGTTTGAATTAGTCTATCTTCAAAACTTTTTTATGTATAAACATGAAATTTTGGATATTGATTAAACAGATTGTGCTTTGTAGTATGCTACCATTAGAAATTTATTAGCCTTTTACAGAATTTGTGTATTGTTGAAATCAAAATAGCTTCTTTTTTTACTCCAGAAGTCATTGTGCGCATGATATCTTGAGATTTATGGATTTTCATGAAATTTGGTAAAGATACTAAACAAATATGTGTGTTTTAAAATGAACTAGTTTTAAGTATTTACAATGGTAATATTTTTAGTTATGGCTATTTTTATTCATTAGAAATATATATATATATATATATATATATATATTATATAGTTAATGAAACAATTTTGGCCTAAGAGTACTTCATTTTAAACACGCATATATGTTTAGTATCTTTACCAAATTTCATGAAAATCCATACATACATTCTCAAGATATCATTCGCGCAATGACTTCTGGAGTAAATAAAAGAGCTATTTTGATTTCAACAATATACAAATTCTGTAAAAGGCTAATAAATTTCTAATGACAGCATATTACAAAGCACAATCTGTCTAATCAATATCCAAAATTTCATGTTTATACGTGAAAAGGTCTTGAAGATGGACTAATTCAAACTTTGAAGTTTTTCGTTAAATTTCGTCGCGTTTAAAAGGTACAAGACCCCTTAAATCTTCAGCCAAGCAATAACGCTTTTATGCCCAGGAATTGCCATTTTGCGTATGTAGCACTGCAAGCGAGTCCATAACAACGCATTACTCGCGCATGCGCTTACCTAAAGCTGTTTCAATTACTCTCTATTTGTGGCCTTGAACCAACAATTTACAACACTTATAGTTGATACTATTAAAATTTACACTAGTGTGCAAAACTTAAGCAACAGTCACAAAATACTAATTTCTGAACACGTAAGTACTCAAAAAGGAAATTCTACAAACATCAAGTGTAGAAAATAGGTATTACCCTGACAGCACAACCAGTCCATGTGAACTCACCTTGACGTCACAAATGGTCACAAGCGTCACAGTCATTACAACGAACTGAAATGTGATACATTTTATTCATCTCATTCTTACTCTCAATTGGTCACTCCACTGAGAAGTCACTATGACTGCTGTTTTACGACGAGTCAACAAGTGACTTTACAATGAAGTCACCTAGTGACTCTCATGTGGCCGTCATTTTGAGACTCCATTGTAAAGTCATCATGACAGCTTTTTTGTGTCGAGTTCTCAAGTGACAGAAAATGAAATTATCTGGTGACTTTTCACAAAGGAACGCAATGACGACTTCACAGTAGTCTTACTCACCTGAAAGTCACCACGTGACTTCACCGTGACATTATATGGTAACTTCTTATAATGCAATGCTCCCGATTACTTCAAAACTGAGTCTTCAAATGATAGTCAAATGAGAATCACAGGATGACCTCATTGTAATTTTACAGTGACTTCTTCTCAGTGGAGTTGTCGTATGACGATTGTTTGAGGCTAATAATGTGACGGATGAAAGATCCCACATTTCGTTTCACCGTAGTGACTGCGACACTTGTGACCATGTACTGCAAGAAGGAGATGTCACATCGACTAGCTGTGCTGTTGGGATAGTTCATATTTGAATTATATTATTTTCTTTTGAGTGTTCGCGCCTCGAAAATTAGCATTTTATGATGATTGCTTAATTTTTGTATATCAGTGTAAAACTGAGACATTTTTTAATGGAAATTCTGTATTACAGATCGTATGATAGCACGCCTGCTAAAAACTTTAAGATCAACTAACGAGCAGATTATTCTCTATATGATAGCCAATACGTTTGGTGAATCTCACTCAAGGTGATTTTGACTTATGAGGAGATATTTAAAAATCTTGGCTTATCAAGCATACGCTGATAGAATGTATCACCTTTAACCATTTATCTACCGATGGTACTTATAAGTACCATTAAAATAATTTGTTATAAAATTCACTTAATACATCGATTAAAAGAATACAGTTTAGAATGCGTTATAGATGCATTACTTTATCTTGCTCCAAAAGCATTATGGGATACAGAAAACAAAATATTTTTAAAAGGAACATTTTTTTTTTTTTTTTTTTTTTTTTTTTTTTTTGCTTTTGCATCTTTTCAGCTTTTTTGGCGTTGGGGGAATTTTTCAATTCGGAAATATTTCTACTGTAAGAACATTATATTTGTACATTTCCTAATTCTACAAAATACTAAGAAAAATATTTAAAATAAAAGATTTGAGTGGGGTTATAAATAATGCACAAAATCCCTCTAAATTCAAATTGAATAAATCCTTTTAAATCCTTGAATTTTTCTAAAATCTTTCTAAAATTTATTAAATGATTATGTAAATGTAGTTTCAAAAATTCACTAAAAATGCTTTAGAAGATAAAATTTTCATGAATTCATAATTCAGTATATACAGGGTTAAAGAATCAAATAATTCTTAAGGTATATCTTACTGTCTGCAGTCACAAATGCAGTTCTTAAACGATGTGTAAGTCTCGCAAAAATTATATTCTTGTTAAAGATTAGGCAGCAGCACTTTATTGAATCTTAAAACTTAAAACTTATTTTGCTAGTAATTACAAGTCCGATACAGGAAAGCTCCAGCATTTCGTAATTTAAGATGTTAAAGTTGAAATGAAATGATTGTTTAATTAAATTTAAAAAATCAAAAAACCCGACTGCGTAAAAAGCGAACTAATTAATTATTTCTCATCAATGTGAAACTATTTTTTATATTACTTACCTATTTTTTTTTTTATTTACTTGTATTGATGACTTTTAAGTTGTGTTTAATTGTTAGTTCCTATCTATAAACACTGTTTTGATAAGGTTAGAGTTGCAGTAAAGACAGAAATCCTACCTACACAACTTCCAGGTTGTATAATATTTTAACGGAGCTTCTGACTGTAAAATAGTCAATAAAACATCGTCTTCATTTTGAAAGATCTATCCATTGATACGCCACTCAATAGGGTGCGTAATTTTTTTCCGTCTATATCGCTATTTTGTATTTTACGGCCGGTATTTTTCAGGACATATTGAATTTAGAAAAACAAAACCTAGCCTATAACCATCGGAAGGTTAAGACGAATCGATAGAGATGTCATTCATTAAAATCCATCCCACAGTTGGGATGTTTCGAGGGTATAAAGAAATCCACATACCCAGATACGCGTGAAACACATAGCCCTTCTTGGCAGTCGGGTAAAAAATTAAATGTATATTGAAACTATTTTATTATATGTAACTTTGTATACTAGCGTTAATTTTATTTTTTGTTGCAGACTCCATATTTTTGGCCATCCAATTGCTGGGAACCAGAAAACACAGATTACGGTAAGTTCTATGATAATACATAATTTTAGTAGTTAATATATAAAATATTTGCTTACATTTCAATATCATTTATCATTACCGGCAAATTATAACTGTCTATAGTTAAGTACTGTAATATACCAGTATCCGGATTTCCATTTATAACGTTGAAGTAATGAAGTTATTTATGCGAAAGTTTCAACAGACTTAGGTTACTTTGCATGAAAATCGCATGACACCATGGGATGTACTGGAAGGGGTTATCATTCGTGTTTAAAAAATACTGAACTAGGTACACCCTATTTCAGAATGTAGATGACATAACATATGGTATCAGTGATCGATTTACTCTTTACTTCCAACATTTTTAGTGATAACTTATTTCATGCAAAATAAAATAAGCCGATTGAAGATATCGTTTCAATATATCTTATGAACGAAAACACGGATTTAACTTGGAGTACCCTATGCAAGAGATATGTACTATAAAATTTATTTTTAAAATACAGTGGTGCAAGTAGAATATAAAAATAAAATCATGTATAAAACACTAGCGTCCGGTATTTTAATATGTGCTATTCCATTCCTTTTCTTTGTTGCAAGAAAGCCTGTATACGTAAAAATGAAAAAAATACATAAAGGAGAAGCATTATTTTATAAAAGAAAATTTCAATTTAACCATTTTAAGAAAATTAAAATAATCGTAACTTCTTTAAATACGGTGAAAATATAAAAATGTGTTTTTTCACTACAATAATAATAAAAAAAAAATGTTAATGTAATGTATATTTTACTTCTTTATTTGTTAAACTGAAATCTCATGAATATACAATTTTGTCCTCCATTATTTAATTTGGTTTCTTTCAGGAGTTTTTAAAGCCCACTAAGAAAATGATAATTACGCTAATGAAGATATATATTTAAACTTCAGTTACCGAAAACAAATTAGAAAAAAGTTTCTCCTGAATTGCTTTTTTGTTGAAGCTGATTACCTTCCATTGTATAAAAGAATGTTTTGGGAAAAGTGCCTCGGAAAAACCGGACTGGAAAAGAGGAAAATGATAAAGAATTTTAAATTTAAGGGGTCTCAGGATTCTTAAAGTTGGAAAAAATGAAAAAAAAAACCCGACCATTTTCAGCATTTAATATCTTAAAATGTATATAATTTTAAAACACAATTTTTATTGGGATGGAAGATATAAGTATGTTCTTCATTTCATGTACTTAAAAATTAAAAGATGCAGAATTAGCATTTGCAGGGAACTCAAAACTGTCAGATATTTGGCGAGCAGAAAATTGGTATAACAGCTTAAGCACAGGATTACGAATAAATTTTTCAACTAGAATAAAAATTTTGTTGCCTATTTATACTACATTGTAATAATTACCCTGAACCTAAATAAATCTGTATTCATAGCATTTTTGTATTTGGCTAATGCAAAATTTTGAAAATTTCAACAGTATAATCACCTAAAAAAATATTTTTTTTAAATAAAAAGGAAATTTTAAATTCAGTTTATACAGATTAACATGAAAGGTATGTTTTCAAAATTTCAGGAAAAAAGATTCAGAAGTGTTTGAGATATCGTGCACGTAATGCCCCAAAACGAAATTTGGAGAAAAATGACTTTAAAGTTTCGGAAACGCAGCTTCAAATATTGCGTGGGTATAATTCTAAAAAACATAACTTCTGTTCTAACGGGAATTTCAAGGAAACAATTATATCAAAATGTTCAGAAAAGATAGGAGTTTGATATCTATAAAAAATAAAACTTCGAAAATTTTGAAGCTTTAAGAGTTTTGAGACCCCTTAAGTTTTTGATACCTAAAGTAGAAAAGAGATAGGCTAGGGGAGACAGGCTCAGCCCGATCCCGGAACTGACACGGGCTCGGACCTATTCTTTCTGAAACCAGAAAATGTTGTTTATTGATGAAAAGGAAAAATTAAAAGAACTTTTTCCCTCTTAAAAATTACTTATTCCTTTTCATTGTATGCTATTTTGATCAGAATGAAGGGGAAACAGAAATTGTTGAAAAATAGGGGAAATTTGGCATATTTACAGATTTATGTCCGGTATTGACGGCGACCATCTGTTGATATGGCGCCAATGAAAGACGAGCAAATAATGAATGTGTTTTTAGTTCAATTTTCGTTTATGACAGAGGTTATTTTTTAATTTTATCTTTTATTTATTTTACCTATTTATTTCAAAGACTGGCAGGACAGGTGGGATCAATCACAGGATGGGCGAGTAACCTATGCAATCTTCCGAAAAGTCTCCACTCGGAGAATTCAATTCTATGTAAACCAAGTTCTGACGGGGCATGGTGCCTTTGGTAACCACCAGGCTCGGTTCTTCAGGGCAACCCAGTGTGCTTCTGTGGGACCGGGCACAGCACGATTAGACATTGTGTCTATGAGTGTGTCTTGTGGAAAAATATTAGAGAAATACTTCCCTCGCAACTTTCACATTCGAACGCTTAGCGATCTATGCCTAGATAATTACAGCAGGAAAGGGATAGTGGCTATGACCTGCTTACTAGGACGTTAGATCGCGTCGGTAGTACCACAGCCAAATGATCTCCTCCTCGCTGGGTTCCGAAGTATTGTCTTGATTTCGGGATCAGTTGAACGCGGTACTCTGTGAGAGTAGTCCGCAGCCATTCATGGCATTTTACGGACGGGTGACTGCGTAAGGTTTTGAGGGTTTTCCTTGCGTGTAACGTTAATACGAGTCACTCTCCTGTAAGTCCTCCCTGAAGACAGGGTCTCATATCTTCGCGGTGTGACTCAGGCTGGTGTGCTGCATCACTGCGGAGCACGGGGGTATCCGATGTGGCAGCTGTCTTGTGCCTCTCTGGCTGGGGCCCGGGCTTGCCGGTTGCTCTTGGCTGGGGGTTTGGTGTTGTAGCGACTCGATGCCATTTGGTGCCTTTGGGACTAGAGATGGCTACGCCATATCTTTAGAAGGACCGCATGGAGCCTCTCGACTCTGGATCGAGAAACTTTGTTTTATCTGTTTATTTAGAGATCTACTCGAAGAGAATAATTTCTTCTGTTATAGTCGACCAGAATTAACTTGAGGTTTGCGAATATTTTAGTTTTCTATTCTACTACAAAAGACATAATTGCTCTTCATATGAAAATAACTTTAGTTATTATTGTATTTATTATGAACTCTGCTGATGCTGGAGCTGCACTCTGCATATTTACGAAGTCACTTTCAATCGTAAGATAATTACCACGTTATTTCGATAGAAAGCAATTGAACAATGTTTCCTCTTTTCTTATACAAGCATCAAAGCTCTCAAATTCTTCATTTAAGTTTATTTTCAGTGTCACGTCAACCAAGAAAGATTGTTATGAGAAAGGAATCGATTATTGTTAAAGATGTAGACCTTTTATAAAATTTGAGAAAAATTGTTCGATTCTTCGGCATGTAAATAGTAACATCTGCAAATTTCATGTACTGAAAAAAATGGGTACTCAAAATTGAGTAAAAAGTACTCAATTTTAAATATGTCACATTCTCAAAATAGCTCCGATCCAAATGTACTCAAAATTGAGTAAAACATGTAGGGGAGACTAGGGAGGGTTGACCATACGGGAGGCTTGACCCACCCTTCAGTTTTCATATTTAAAAGAATTTCAGAGTTTTGCCATTAGGTGTCAACCCAAGTTACTGTAATGCTGAAATAATTGTCTTTGTCTCATGCAGATAATTTAAACAGGTGTGGAAAAATCAATTGTGAAGTGTTTTCAACCCAAAATTTGTGTTTTTTTTAGAAATATTTTGTAAGCTTTTTTCTGATGAAATCTATCATAGAAATGTCAGTAAATAGGTTTTAAGTAATGCAGAAATATCGAGCTTTCATTCTAGGCATAAAGATTGTACAGTAAGTTAGGCTTCATTTAAAAATGAGCTATTCTTTAGAAAAGGGCTATGTGGGAAGGCTTGACCCAGTCAGTGTGAGGGAGGGTTGACCAGATGCTCAAGGCTCCCTTAATTAAGTGGTTTTGAAAATCATTTTGTTATACACTGTGGATAATGAAAGGTTAATAATTATATAAAAATAAGAATGTAAATTTATTCTGTAAGGATGCAGCAAAATAGGGTGATGGAAAAGAAAATGTTTAAAACTGATTAAAGAAAGTTGTGAAAAATTGCTATAGTGTCCAGTGCAAGAAAAAATTTAATGAACTATAAAAGGGAAAATTGATAGGAACTTTTTTCCATTTTAATATTTCTTACAATAGGTAAATAGAAACAGTGGAAAGGACTAGAAAGTATGAAAGCAGCAGTCTGAACTTTCAGGGGAAGTGGTACGTTTATGAAACCACTTAATTTTAATTCCCAAACACCACAATGGCACAAAATTTTGCTAAAATCTTTTCATTTAATATGCGTGTGAAATATAGCCCTTCTCTTATTTCCGAATAAATTTCTTCGTAAATTCCGGTGCCAGTCATTTATTCCAACATTTTAGTACTGAAAGTACTTTACCCTGAAAGGGTTAAAAGATGTTAACGATAAGTTAATTGCTCATGCTGCTGCAAAAGAACATAGGCATTGATCGAAAAACTTTAGGAAGGTATGTGGACCAATTTCACCAGGATGAATACAGTGAGATGAAGCCAAACTATATGACAAATAGAGTTGTCAGGTTGAGTGTCACAAAACGTAGGACAAGCGGATAAAAAAGGGGGCAGTGGATCCTAAATCTGGGCATAATAATGCATGGATCCCTATGAAAACGGAATCTGTCTCTAACGAAATACTGTCTTAAATGTTAAAATTTCATTTTCCCCGCTGTACAATGTATAATTATACCAGCTCAGACAAAATCCTGTTTAAAACAAAAGAAAAATTCTTTTCTGACTTCCGATTGCGTTTAAACAGGTTTGTTTAAGCATCATATTTTTAAAAATATTTTTGCATAATAATTAAAGCGCGTAGCATAAAGTTATTTTGTTTTTTTTTAACTGATTTTATTTCTCTTCACATATATTTCAATATAAAACAAAGTGGTTCAAGCCTCCCATATAGTGGGTGAACCCTCCCATATGTGGCTCATTATTTTGTCATGATTAAAATCAATAATTTTTCACATTTCATACAAATTACACTTATGTAGCAATTTTATTTTGATAACTGATTGTATAACGAATAAAATTATGTATAAAACTGTATTCTATGTTCAATATTTAAAACATCAAAAATAATTTCGTAAAAAGTGGGTCAACCCTCCCTAGTCTCCCCTACTCGTTTTTGATTCCATGGTTGTGTTGAAATATGAAGCGTTATGTACTGCACCCTGAACCTGCAAATTAAAGAATAAATATACTGACATTTATTTTCCATTCAAAATTATTAAGAAGAAACGTTTAATTGATTATTTATTAAGAAAAATAGCAAAATCATTAGCAAGATACCCAAATCGAATATTTTTATGACAAGAGCACTATTTGCAAGCACTTTTAAATTATTTTAAAATACTGTGCATAATTTAATATTTACATTAATAAACATTTTTTATGCAACCATAAACGAAATAAATTATTACAGGGTACAAACGCATCGTTTCTTTGGGGTTTGATAAAATGTGATGTATCAAAATTGAGAGAGCATAGGTCAATTTTTGATTCAAGCATACTCAATTTGATATGAGTACATCGATTTACTCATTTTTGAGTACTTCATCTTTTTTTTCAGTACGTATTTATTCATTAAGCACACTTCGTTAACGTGTCCATAAGATTTGCTTATTAAGAAAGAAAATATATGAGAATTCTTTTAAGTATGAAGCATTATTATTTTATATCAAACTTCTCTTTTGATAACATTGAACTTAAATTTTCATTTAGCAATTATTTCTATGCAAGAAAATGTTTTAAAATGATATATTACTTTTGAAACAATTTTTAAATATTATGCAATTTTTTTCTATTGTATATTTTTGGTTTCGGGCTCGGGGTCTGTTGACACAAAATATTTCGGGCTCGTGCGGGATCGGATTTATGTGCTATAAAAATTCACGTATAGCTATTTTTATTATACAACTATAAAAGAAAATACAATAAATAAATAAAAGAACAATATCATTACAAAATGAAAATAACTCAAGTTTTTTAAAGATGATGAAAATGTTCAAATCTATTTTTGCATCGGAATTGAAAAAAAAAAAAAAATGTTAATCTGAAGTATATTTACTATTTTCATTTGTTAAATCGAAGTAATAATAAATCTACAATTTCGTCCTTCACTATTTATTTCGTTTTGTTTTTCAAGAATTTTTTTCAACTCAAGAAGAAAAAATGATAATTACGATAATCGAGATATATATTCAAATTTCAACAAATCGAAAACGAATTAAATGAGAGGAAATGTTTCTTCTGAGTTTCTTTTTGATAAAGTTGATTATTTTAAAAAAAAAAAAAAAACTTTTGTCAATTACGTTAATCGAAATATATATTCAAATTTCAACAGTCGAAGACGTATTAAATGAAAGGAAATGTTTCTTATGATTTTCTTTTTTATGAAATTCATTATCTTTACTTCTGTACCAAAAAAAATAAAAACCTATTAAACTATTTTGTCAAAAACGCCGGAGGAAAACGTGAATTGAAAAGCAGAAATTCGATAAGGAAATTGAAGAAATAGTTTTTGTTATACATAGCATTTATATGTACCGTAAAAACTTACATATAACCACTTTCATTAATAGAGTGAAATAGAAGTAATGATAAAAACAAGTGTTTATAAAGAGATGAAAAAAGAATATTCAGAAGAGGTTGAATTAATTATTTCCTTAGAAAATCATTTCAATGGAATAAGAATTGTATATAGCGTGTAGGTTCAATTTACCATGTTATGTTAATTTATTAAATGATCAGTTTTTAATCGCATATAAACAACACACAGATTGTAGATTCCTATTAATAGGTAAATAATTATTTAGTTTGTGTGTGACGGTCTTGGGCTCATCCCGTGGTCTTAACACTTTATAACACTTTCTAACATGTCTGAAATATGTGTTTATGGATTAGGTTTGCCTGTTGTCTGTCTACCTGCCTGTCCGCACTCTAACTCCCGTAAATATATTCGGATTACCATTAAATTGATATATGTTACGTAGGTTTACTGTTCCATGTTTGGTATTAAAAATGAAGGATGTAACGTTTACAGGTTTACTGGGACATTCAAAATATTCCCGTTACATTACGGTCTATGGGAAGAAATGGTTTAGGGTCTATTTTGATGATGTTAAATTATTTCAGATATAGCATATACTGGACAATTGCACCATAAAATATAATAAATAAAGACACACAACCTTACTTAATGGTACACAAAACACGATCTTTAATAAACTAGAAGATAAATTCTACGTTTCGAGCTGTTTCTACAGCCGTCTTCAGGAAATATGATAGTTAAATGGCTAAAAGCTCAGAGATGAAGGGTTCCTGCGCGAGAGACAATTTGTCGAACATTGACTAAAGATATGAAAACAAAAATGTAATATTTATGATGGTTAAATGGCTAAAAGCTCAGAGATGAAGGCTTCCTGTGCGAGAGACAATTTGTCGAACATTGACTAAAGATATGAAAACAAAAATGTAACATTTATGATGGTTAAATGGCTAAAAGCTCAGAGATGAAGGCTTCCTGTGCGAGAGACAATTTGTCGAACATTGACTAAAGATATGAAAACAAAAATGTAACATTTATGATGGTTAAATGTCTAAAAGCTCAGAGATGAAGGCTTCCTGTGCGAGAGACAATTTGTCGAACATTGACTAAAGATATGAAACTAAAATGTAACATTTATGATGGTTAAATGACTAACAGCTCAGAGATGAAGGCTTCCTGTGCGAGAGACAATTTATCGAACATTGACTAAAGATATGAAAACAAAAATGTAACATTTATGATGGTTAAATGGGTAAAAGCTCAGAGATGAAGGCTTCTTGTGCGAGAGACAATTTGTCGAACATTGACTAAAGATATGAAAACAAAAATGAAGACTAATAGATAATATTAGTAAATAATTATTTAGTTTGCGTGTGATGGTCTTGGGCTCGTCCCCTGGTCTTAACACTTTATAACACTTTCCAACATATCTGAAAAGTGTTTATGAATTAGGTTTGTCTGTTGTCTGTCTACCACAAAAATGTTACATTTTTGTTTTCATATCTTTAGTCAATGTTCGACAAATTGTCTCTCGCATAGGAAGCCTTCATCTCTGAGCTTTTAGCCATTTAACTATCATATTTCCTGAAGACGGCTGTAGAAACAGCTCGAAACGTAGAATTTATCTTCTAGCTTATTAAAGTTCGTGTTTTGTGTACCATTAAGCAAGGTTGTGTGTCTTTATTTTCAATTCCTACTATTAGTTTGCACTCTCCCTATATTTATTTATTTATATATCTTGTTCAAATTTTCAATCGTTAATAAAATACTTATTATTCATCCTATCAAGTTAAAATAATTTTTTTTAAAACTTGTACTGGATGACAATTGATGTTAATACAGATTTTTCAATTATTAATTCATTCATTAAATTTTAATTAATTAATTTTAGTTTTATATGGGAGACAAAGTGGCGGCCATTGGTTATTGAACAGTATTTAATGCATCTTCATATTTATAAGGGGGGTTACCATAGGGGAGACCCTGTTCTGTCGCCAAATACCACCAAGTTTGTCATCAACTTGGCGATATATCGCCAAATTTGGCGACCAAAATGATTCGCCAAAAGTGACGCCAACTTGGACATATTTCTAATATTTCGCCAAATTCCCATAGAGTTCCATTGTAAACCTACTTGCTTATAGAAAATCAACAAATTGAGATATTTTAATGCAACAAAAACTAATATTAGCTTAAGGGTGTATTCGAAAAAAGGTTTTTCCACCTTCAACAGCTCGAAATTTTCTGAGACATTTTCAGACTCATTTTTAAAAATAAAAACATGAAACTTGCTGGGGTGATTTTTGAAGACATGTTTAACATGCCGTGTGATTTCATTTTCAGCTCAATTAATTAGAATTTGATTTTTAAACAATTATTTTCTCAGTATGACCATTTTTTTCATTCCCAGATCGCCTGCTTCGGAAAATTCGGTTCAAAACGCCAACTTTGACAGCGTTTTTTACAGTATTTTCTGCATTTATCAAAAAATTGAGAAGCACGGCACATTATGTAGTTTCTAAATAAGAGAATTTCCCAGTTTGATGAGTTTGAGAGCAAAAATGAATTTTAAAATGAATCAGAAAATAAGCAGTTTGAATCGGAATACACCCTTAAGGGACTATATTAAGTTTGATGACCTAAGTAGGAATTAACTTTAAAAACAAAATTTTTATATTACTTGTTCATTATTTCAGATATATTCGACTTGATACACATATCTCACCGCACTACAAAATGCTTACTACAGAATAGGGTGTGCATAGCATTCATCCTTCTTTTACAGGGAGAAACAAAAAAAAATCGATTACTGTACTGTCTATGAACAATAATTGCTGGACGTGCGTTTTCAGTTGTGGTACCTTTTTTAACACTTTCCAACATAGTTGAAAAGTGTTTATGAATAGGGTTTGTCTGTCCGTCTGTCCGTGCTCTAACTCGCGTAAATAGAATCCGATTGGCATGAAATTGATATATGAGACATTGGGGGTTTACTATGGCATGTTCGGTATTGAAAAGGAAGTTTGCAGCATTTTCGGTTCTTTTACAGGGCCGTTCAAAAGAATTCCGTTACATTACGGTCTAGGGGTAAAAATGGTTTGCCATGTACAGGGTTTCCATGATTAAACGACCCTATTTTAAAGTTATTTACATACAAAACTATTGTTCGTAAAGCTGTGAAACATTGTGAAAGACATAATAAAGGGATGGGAATTAGTTTAAAGAAAAAAAGTTCAAAATTTCGCCACCAGATGGCGATTTTTAATAAATATCACATTTTGCATTCAGGGCCGTGCGAAGCGGGGGGCGAAGGGGGCGACAAATTTATACTACAAACATCGTCTTTTTCTTCTTTTTTGTAAAAAAAAAAAAAATGTATACTTAAATATTGGTAATTTTTTTTTCTCAGTGAAAGTACGAACATTTTTTGTTTCAAAGTTATTGCACTCTCCTTTATCTCACACCGAAATACAAATTAATGAATAAGGACTTCTGTCTTTTCGGTACTTGTTTTAGGTTTTTGTCTCTTTTGTTAACTTTCTCTGTTCTGAGTCTGTGCTTGTGACGAAAACATATACCATCAAAACAGCATGGGGTTTCTTTCTTGAAATGTAAGAGGGTTCCAATCTGTTATACTGTACTGTTATATAATTTTTTTCGACACTCATTTTCCAGATCTCCTTTTCCAAAATATAACTGCAATTTTCTTTTATGTTACTTAGTTTTTTTTGAAATTTCTGTATTAAAATTAAACCTAAAGTTTCAAAATAAACGCGAAATATGTATTCAATAGACTTTGTTTCTGTTTCTGCACTTTCCAATTTTGTGACACCTGTCAAAAAGAAAAATTGGGAAGGGGGCGGGGGGGGGGGTGCAAAATTGAAACTTTGCCGTGAAGCACTTTTGTCTTCGCACGCTGCTGTTTGCATTACGATAGTTTAGAAATTTTATTTCTTAATTTAACCTCATTCTAAAGACAGCATTTCATGACATGTTCCTACACTGTTAAAAATTTGCAGCATTCTGGCAGGTCATTTGACCGTTTTTTTCCGAAAATTGTTACACAACCGTGAATTTAACACTATTCTGACCATATTATGGGCCATTTTAAGGTCAGAATACAGTTAAATTATGGTTATGAAACCGTTTTTTCAAAAAACGGTCGAATGACTTGCCAGAATGCTGCAAAATTTTTAACAGTGTACACTGTTAAAAATTTGCAACATTCTGTCCAGTCATTTGACCGCTTTTATTGAAAACGGTTACACAACCGTAATTTAACACTATTCTGACCATATTATTGGCCATTTTAAGGTCAGAATACAGTTATATTACGCTTATGAAACCGTTTTTTCAAAAAACGGTCAAATGACTGGACAGAATGCTGCAAATTTTTAACAGTGTAGCGTTTCCCAAAACACGCGGCTGTCAACTGTGGAACATGCTATCTCACGATTCCATATGATATCTGAAAATGATGACCGTCCTGCGGAACATGTTTAGCTATAACAAAATTTCTTAAACTATCGCAGATGTATGCTAAATGTGCAATGCGTTAAAAAATGGCCACTTAATTTTTTTTTCGCTCAAACAAATTCCCATACCCTTATTATGTCCGTCATAAAATCTCGCAACATTTTGAACAATTGTTTCGTCTGTAGACAATTTTAAAATAGGGTCGTTTAATTAGGGACACCCTGTATTTTTAACCCTTAAATGCCTGATTTTTCAAAAATCCTTGTAATAATGTTTTTCGGCTTTCATTTTTTAAATAAATCATGGGGAAAATACTTAAAAAAAATCATATTTTGTTTTAAGTATGGTTTACGGCTAAAAAACAGTTTTGTTATTAATCGGCAATACTGGTGCTTAATTGAAAAAATAATTTTCCTTGATAAAATTCTATAATATTAAACACACAGGAATTTTAGGAACTATAATAAGAAATAAATTTTACTGGCTCACTGCAGAACAAAATAGGGTATTTCGCAAGCTTCCAAACAAAACAAAAAGAACTAGTAGCAACAGTTGAAAAAATAAATCTATCTTTATTCTTAAACAGCACAAGTGCTGCCATCTACATGTTAAAAATTGATTTAATAATACTTTCAAAATGTATTTTATTGGCAACATTAGGCATTACAGCTTCAATATTATTCTAATAGCATTTTAGAGCCTAAATTGGGTATGTTGCCGAAAAGCAAAACCCGGCATTTAAGGGTTAAATATATTGAAATTGATATACATCACTGAGGTATACTACAAGGTTCTTACTATAGAATAGGGTGTGCATAGTTCGTTCATTTATAGCAAGGACGACAAACCTTTGGATGCGCCAAAAATCTCAAAAAAATTGTTTACGACATCCAAACGTGCCAAGAACATTCTCACTAAAAATGTAATTTAAAAAGAATTAAATTTTACAGAAGTTTTATTAAAATGTTTCTAACTCGCCCTAAATTCGACTCCTAAGTCATTTAGTATGATGTCTGAAATCAATACAGACAGTTACATTGAAATCCGTAATTGTAATTTGCAAAAAAAAAAAAAAGATTTTATTCTCTCTTTTTTCTTGCCGAATACTCCTTCTGCCATTTTTAGTTACTAGACTTTAGAAGTGGGTCCATTGGGCATTTTTTTTATTTGAACTGTTATGGAAAACTAAACTAAAAACTGAAGCCCTTAAAATTTTATAAACAAGCAAAATGACTTTAAAGCATATGGGTCAAATGTTTTTTTAAGAAAATGATAGTTTAGAATGCCTAAACTGAAATTTATAATGCAATAATTCGTGTAAAAAAGTTAATTCTTTTTTCATTGTGCACTTAAGGCTGTTCTTAACTGCTTTGCTCAACAAGCGCAAAACGTTTTGACACATTTACAAATTCATTTTTTAACGGCAAGGTATGAAATTGGAAAGCCTGGCCATAGAAGCGATTTGGAATTGAACTGTTTTTTCCATTTTTTTCATCAATCAATTACCTATTGAGTTATAAGGAATTTTGATCACGTGACAAACACGTTTTTCGCCCGCTATTGAGTCTCTTTCTTCCTTCGCGCGGAAATTCAGTTCAAAACGCACACTTTGACACTCTTTTCGGAAATATCTATTGCGTTTGGAAAAAACAGCTCGATGACATAGTTTCTGAATAACAACACCAGCTAGTTTCATGCATTTCCGAAAAAAAAAAAAAACTAAAACTTATGTCAGAAAGTTGCCCTTTTGGATTTGAGAACAGCCTTAAGCAACATTTTAGTTTATAAGATAGGAAATTTACATAAAAATCACATATTATCAGTTTGCGTGCCAAAAAAACCTTCTTGTGTGCCAAATCGGGCACGCGTGCCATAGGTTCGCCATCCTTGATCTATAGGGACACACAAAAGAATTTGGCTATAGAAGAAAATGATCAATAATTGAACTGTTGAAGCCTTATGAACAATAATTGCTGGAAGTGAGTTTTCTGTTGTAGTATGCGTTTTTAAATTTAGCTACTTTTTAAATTTTACTTGGTGTGTATAAAATCTATAAGAGGGTCGCATAAAAGTTTTCAACAACATCCGTTTATTGGCGGAAATTGCTGAGTGGAAATTTTTAACTGTGCTATGCGTTCAAATGAACTCACTTTTAGCATACTACGAGGGCATATCAATAAACTTAAACTTACGCTATGTGCAAAAACTACTTATAATATGAGACAATATTCAAAAAGATGTTAAATTATTTTAATACCTTAGTACTTTCAACTATAAAAACATAGTCTTCGTCAGAGAAATATAAGAAATACAATTGTTAATGACGTCTAATTGTCAAAATTCACATAGATCGTGACGAAATGAGTGAAAGTGAAAGTCAATTTTTAGATCCAGAAAACATTGGGAAAATAAAACATGGATGTAGGGAAGTGGAATATTACTCGTTTTGTGATTCTTTAAGCAAACTGAGCCAAGTTCTGGGTATGTTGTAGGATAAAAGGTCATTGCAAACAGTATTTTCTTTAGTAATAATTTCTATTGATTCGCGGATGATTAAATCATGATAATTCTCTGAGGGATACATAATTTTTGCGTCTTCGAAATTACCTTGTATATTCTGCTTCTGGACTAGCAGAATTCTTGTACTTCTTGAACTTGTATATTCTGCCAGAAGCAGAATATACAAGTTAATTTCGAAGACGCAAAAATTACATATCACTCAGAGAATTATCATGATTTAATCATCCGCGAATCAATAGAAATTATTACTAAAGAAAATACTGTTTGCAATGACCTTTTATCCTACAACATACCCAGAATTTGGCTCAGTTTGCTTAAAGAATCATAAAACGAGTAATATTCCATTTCCCTATATCCATGTTTTATTTTCCCAATGTTTTCCGGATCTAAAAATTGACTTCCACTTTCACTCCTTTTGTCACCATCTACGTGTTTTGAAAATTAGACGCTAATAACAATTGTATTTCTTATATTTCTCTGACGAAGACTGTGTTTTTATAGTTGAAAGTACTCAGATATTAAAATAATTTAACCTCTTTTTGAATATTGTCTCATCTTTTAAGTAATTTTTGCACATAGTGTAAGTTTAACTTTTTAAAGATGAATTAAGCATTTCTATTTATTTATTTACTGATGCGGCGTATCAATAAGTTTTTTCCCTCACATAGAAATAATTGAGGTATACCGCAGCCGCCGGTTAACGCTTTGAAATTATTTATCAATATATAATTAAGTTTAAAAAATATTAAAATAAAAGTAAAAAAAAAAAAATAGAATTTAACAAATTACAACGACCATTTAGAAAATGATTTTTTCAAAGACTAAAATTTAAGACATAAAAAATCACACGGAGTTGATCATACATTACGTAAGCCATGGATTACATTTTTCGGTACTGTCAATTTTTAAACTGCTACGGAGCTCGTCATTCATTACGTACGCCATGGATTAAACATTAATATTCCTGGACTAATTTTAAATGAAATTTCATTCTTAAACTTCTAAACATCCCACAATATTACTTTTTTCACCGTCGTATAGATAAAAAAAAATGTACTTTTAAATGCAATTTGTTTGAAAGCTGTATCTCAATTTGTTTCTGATTTATTTTTTTTTTTTTTTTGTAGTTTTTATTACTTTTTGTCATAGTGGCAACAGAAGTATCCATCTCTGTTGAAAGTAAAGGTTAGTGTATAGATCAATCAGAAAACGAATAAAATGCGGATTCAACCAATAAAACGCTTCAGATATGTTTTTTATTTCCTACCCTGACAGAGGAACATAACCATTTTTCCAAATGGTTAATAATGTATTGTCATCAAAAAACACACTTGGGTGTATAAATTTTATAATTCTGGAATATCAAACAGTGAGTAAAAAATCGAATATAATATTCAATCTTTATGCACAAAAATCAAGCTGAGTTAAATAAAATAGTCTAAAAATAGTAATTATTTATTGTAGATGTAGACTTTAATTTATATATTAGGTTGAGCAAAAAGTTCTGGGAAATGTTTAATCTAATAGTTATCAGAATTTGTATCGTATATAGTAGTACTAGTGGTAAATCTATAGGAGTTCAGGAATTTCGGCTCCAAAATGCCTGTTGAACAATATGATTTGCGTGTGTTGATCCGGCATTATTGGAGAAAAGGTCTAACGATTCTGAACGCCGTCGATGAGATTAATGAGGGGGAAGTTGCTGGTACGGCGACAAACTTCGTACTTCCAGCAAATCCGGTATCTGGCAGAACGATGGGAGAAAGTCGTGGACTATGATGGTCTCTATTTTGAAGAACAGTCCTTGTTGCTTTTGTTGTTAATTTGCGCATAGCAACGCAACTTTCACAAATTTCCCAGAACTTTTTGCTCAACCTAGTATTTTAAAATGCAACTAGAATTTTTTTTTAAATGTGAATCCTCATCTGGTTAAAAATTCGACGTAGGAAAGATTTTTAAATTTTAACTTACATTCGATGCAAAATATATAGATCAATAAGTATTTTTCATTAAAAGTAAAAAACTATAAAAGAATTCGGATAATTTAATACAGCCGACGCTCACTATAACGACCAGTAATTATAGCGACCGCTTCATTACAACGACCGATGCAAAATGTCCCGAAATATGTTATTTTTACATCCAGTATAACGTCCGACCAGCAGCTTATTTCCCAATACAGCGACTGAAGTGACCTTTCCTCCAGATTTTTTTCCCGAAAAAAGATTGCTATTTTCTGTCCCCAATAACTCGTTGCTCACTGCGTTGTAAATGCCTATTGTAAAATGTCTTAAAAAAAGACTTTTAAAGACAAGAAAACACATAAAATTACTTATCCGTAACTGAGATGGAGAATTTTGTTCGAAAATATCAAATGCACAAAAAAATAAACAACTATTCCGAATTATTTTTGTAGAAAATAAATCTTAATACGTAAGTAACTTTTTGTGCACTGTAAAAAAAAATACGACCAGTTTTCCTGTAGGAATCGGAAAAATAGTTGCCCTTATCGTTATGGAAAAATTTCCGACCCAGCTCAGAATGAAATCCGTAAAATCGGAATAAAATCCGTAAAATACCGTTTTATAGACTATTTCCTTTTTTTTTACGGATTTTATTCCGAGCTGGGTCGGAAATTTTTCTGGTACGATAAGGGCAACTGTTTTTCCGATTCCTACAGGAAAACTGGTCGGATTTATTTTTACAGTGTGTGTGTGTGTGTGTGATTTAACATTTAATTTAAATTTTATTTTAGAAATACGTAATCATTCTCTTAAATTGATTTTTATAATTATTCATTGTCAATGTTTATTTGATACGAAAGTAAACAGAATTTAGTAATAATAGTAATAATGTTGTATTATATAATTTCCTTTGAATTTTCCTTAATTTTCGTGCACATGATTAGAGTTTTTTTTAGAATGAATTTTCGTTCACTTTCGTTATGGCGACCTTCCATTATATCGACCCTCATCTTTGGCACGCGAGGGGTCGTTATAATGAGCGTCGACTGCAATAGAAAAAATACTTCAGGTATATGAATAACTACTACTACTACTCTTATAAAAGAATAATCTATTGTTAAATTGAAATCCCTCATGCATATACAATTTTGTTCTTCACTGTTTAATTCATTTTCTTTCAAGAGTTTTAAGAACCCAAAAAGAAAATTACAATTAAGCTGATTAAGATATATATCCAAATTTCTGCTCTCGAAAGTAAATTAAATTGGGGAAAAGATTTTTTTGGAATTGATTTTTTGCTCAAGATGATAATCTTCGGTTCTAAAGAAAAATATTTTGTAAATTTGACTAGGAATTTCAAATAAATTTATTGTTACGTATAAAGCATTTATACATTAAAACTTATACAAAAAAAATTACGCGTGATTTTCAAGATTTTTATTGAAAGCTTATAAAAGAGTGTATATAAAAAAACATTTTTATTTTTATTCTTTTTCATTAAACTAAAAGATCTATAAAAAGATTTATAATAATTTTCTAATACAAATTATAACTTCATGTATAACCATAACAACTACTACTACTCTTATAAAATATATTCTATTGTTAAAATGAAATCCCTCATGAATATAATACAATTTTCTTCTTCACTATTTAATTTACTTCCTTTCAAGAATTTTAAGAACCCATTTATAGGAAAATTGCAATTAAGCTGATCAAGATAAATATCCAAATTTCTGCTCTCGAAAGTAAACTCAATTGTGGAAAAGTTGTTGTCTGAAATTGCTTTTTAGCTCAAGATGATTATCTTCATTTGGAAAGAAAAATGTTTCGGAAATTTGATAAGGAGTTTGATATAAAAATTTTTGTTACATAAAGCATTTATATTTTAAATTTATATAAAGAATTAGGCATTATTTTTAAGATTTATCATTTATACTAAATGCTTATTAAAGAGTGTTTTCAAAATACAATTTTTACTTTTATACCTTTTCAACAAAAGTAAAATATCTATAAAAAAATTCTAATACTTTAATAATAGAAATTATACTTGAGGTATAACCATAACAACAACTACTATTCTTATAAAAGAAGCATCTATTGATAAATTCAAATCCCTCAAGAATATATATTTTTGTTCTTCACTATTTAATTTACTTTCTTTCAAGAGTTTTAAGAACCCAATAAGAAAATTACAATTAAGCTGATCAAGATAGATATCCAAATTTGTGCTCTCAAAATAAATTAAATTGGAGAAAAGTTTTTTTCGGAATTGTTTTTTTTTTTTTTTTTTTTTTTGCTCAAGATGATTATCTTCAGTTCTAAATAAAAATGTTCCGGAAATTGGATATGGTATTTGAAATAAAAAAAATTGTTACATAAAGCATTTATATATTAAAATTTATATAAAAAAAATTAGGCGTTACTTTCAAGATTTATATTGAATACTTACAAAAGAGTGTTTTTTAAAAAACTATTTTTACTTTTATATTTTTTCATTAAAAGTAAAAGATCTATAAAAAAAATTCTAATAATTTAATAATAGAAATTATATTTGAGGTATAACACTAACAACTGCTACTACTCTTATTACATAGCTGCCAACTTGTACGGATTTTTGCTACCACTAAAATTTAACAGAAATTTCTGCCTTATTTAATTATCAAAATTCACTGCAATTCGGCGATTGGATTAGGCAAAATTTTCTATTAAATTTTAGTGGTAGCAATAATCCGTACAAGTTGGCAGCTATGTTATTAAAGAAGTATCTATTGTTAAATTGAAATCACTCATGAATATACAATTATTTCTTCACTAATTAATTTACTTTCTTTCGAGAGATTTAAGATCCCAATAAGAAAATTACAATTAAGCCGATCAAGATACATTTCCAAATTTCTGCTCTCGAAAGTAAATTAAATTGGAGAAAAATTTTTTTTTTTTGGAATTGCTTGATTGTTCAAGTTGTTTATCTTCAATTCTAAATAAAAATAATTTGGAAATTAGATAAGGTATTTGAACTAAATTTTTTTGTTACATAGAGCATTTATATAATAAAATTTATATAAAAAATAAGTCGTAATTTTCAAGATGAACATTGAATGTTTATAAGAGATTGTTTTTAAAGTACAGTTTTTACTTTTATACTTTTTCATTAAAAGTAAAAGATCTGTAAAATATATCTATAAAATATAATAATTTATTAGAAATTATACTTCAGGTTTAGCAATAACTACAACTACTAATTTTATAATAGAAGCGTCTATTGTTAAATTGAAATCCCTCATGAATATACAATTTTGTCTTCACTATTTAATTTACTTTCTTTCAAGAGTTCTAAGAACAAAATAAGAAAATTACAATTAAGCTGATCAAGATAGATATCCAAATTTCTGCTCCCGAAAGTAAATTAAATTGGAGAAAAGTTTTTTTCGGAATTGCTTTTTTGTTCAAGATTATTATCTTCAGTTTTAAAGAAAAATGTTTCGGAAATTTGATAATGTATTTAAAAAAAATATTTTGTTACATTCAATATTTATATATTATAAATATTCGTATATAATCATTTTCGTTATTAAGGTAAAATAGAAGTAGGAATTAAATTTTTATAAAAAGATGGAAAAAATTATTTGAAATAAGTTAACTTATTCGTTGGAAATAATTTTAATAGAATAACGTTATTTAACAGAATTATTTTAAGGGGGCAGATCACGTTGAGCAGCCAGAAAATGACCGTATTTAAAGCAGTACGAAAAACTCTGTAGTTTCTGAACCAATGAATGAAACGCTACAATTTTTTTTCTTTACTTTCCCACATTCTTATAGTTTGATAAAATAATCAAATACACATATATTTAGTCATTTTAATTAAATAAATCATAGCGACAAATGTGGCTTTTGAAAAATATGAATATTGGAATATGCATTTTGCGCGCACGATTTTACAAATTCTACTGCAGATATATTTTCAATGTTTCATACTTTGTTACTTATTATACTATATTTTACACTGAACCTAAATTTGAAAGCATATTCAAATTCTTTAGCATAACCAATGGCTTTTCTAAAAATATTCACTAAATTTCACCAGAAAATACTTATTTTTTCAATCCACAATTTTCTGTGACAAAAATCAGACTAAATTGAGGTTCAGCATAAACTAACACACGTAAACTAAGAATATACATAATTTCAAGGTGCTATGAGAATTAGTTTTCAAATGAGCGGGCACGCAATACCAAATAATCATTTTTTAGAAAAACGGCTTCAAAGTTGGCTTATAACACTACAGCAAATGCTTTTATGCAAGATATTTTTAGCCATAACTTCTGTTCTAATTGGTATTTTTGTAAAAAAAATTTTGCAGTGGATTTGTAACTTTTGAAATTATCCATTCTGAAATTTGTGATTTTTTTTTCTTTTTTTTAACCGTCAACGTGATCTGCCCTCTTAAGAGGTCAGGTACTTTTGAAACTGACAAATTACATGAAAAAAATACCCTAATATAGATTGCAATAACACCACATCTAATAAACTTTTGCATGTAGAATTTAAAAAACCTATTAAAAGAAACACATTCTATCAGTTAATATTCTGAAAAAGGGTCAAATGTATATAAAGCTTTTTAATTTAATTTGAAATTTAATGCTTTTTAAATAAAAGAATTCACTTTTATGCCTTACACACAGAATTTCTCATATTGGAACTGTCACAGTGAGCCAATTTTTTTTAGTAGAGATAGGTTTTTAAGTAGGTTTAGGTTTTTAAAAGTTAGTTTTTAGTAGTAGGTTTTTAAAATAACTTATAGTGGAAAAATATAATTAGGGGGTCTGTCCAGACTATTGTCGTAAGCTCCTGTTTTTGTGAAATTGTGAACAGATTTTTGCATCTGTGGAAACTTTATTTTCTGAATTTGAAATTATCATTATATTGAGGTTCTTGTTTACATATTTTAAGTTATCTGCCTACGTTCCGGGAGTTTTTTTTAAAGCTGAAATATTATGAATAAATACAAATATTTAAAGTAGTTCAATTGAACAGAATGATAAAAAAACATAAAATCCAGCAATATCCTCATAATCTTTTAAAAAATTGAGTTTTTTTTTTTCCAATTTTAAGGAAATTTTCATGCTTGCAGCAGACAGCGTACACTCCATTAAAATAATGTTTCAATTTCCTTTTACTACATGCTACTATTATACTTTCCTGTGGAATGAACTAGAGGTCTGCACGGGCCGACATTTCCAGACCCTCCCGTAAGGCATGGTGACGTCACGGCGACGTCGTTGTGAAGTCACACTGTGATTTTGTGACCGGCGATGTGACGTCATAGTGACTAGAATGCGAGGTCGTTATGGCCGTTTTAGAGGTCGTTTGTGACGTCACATTGTGACCACTCTGTGAAGTCACGGTGTGACAAATTTGTGAAAATTGTGTCATTTGTGACTATTTTAGCATTAACTTTGTGACGAACCTGTGACGACAGCGACAATGCTTTGACGTCACACTGCGACTAATTTGTGAAATATGTGTCATTTGTGACGAACTTGTCATAAACAATGTGATGATTTCAAATGAAAATCAAATTTCAAATTAATTGCTTAAAAGGGCAAAGGCCAACATAGAGAAAAAGATTCCAAGCCGGGACTCGAATCCCGGCCATCAGTGTAGCGCACTGACATCCTACCGACTAAACCACATGGAACGAGACCCAGCCTGGAAAATTTCTTACTAGTGTTCTTTAATTTCTTACTACATTTTGGCAAGGCTACAAACGCAGCACAAGATGGAATATTTATCGTGAGCCGCCAACACCTGGTAAACACGAAACTTAATTAAATCCAGCATCGATTCAAACTATATAAATACTTGGAAATTTTTCCATAGAGAACCATTCGCCTTGCATACAATATTTCAAATGAAAATCAAATTTCAAATTAATTGCTTAAAATGCAATTTTAATTTGAAATTTGATTTTCATTGAGATTTTTTTTTATTTTCATTTTCATGAAGAGGTTCTACTGTACTTATATCATTTATAATTATTCATGCAGTAAGATGTTTGTGTAAAAAAATTCAAAATGTTCAATATTTAGCAACTTCATCAAAAACAAAAATAGTTAAATTTTACATCTTTAGGAGACAAATATATACCCACTATTAAAAAAAAGAAAAAAAATAGATATTTTCAATAAATAATTATTATTACTTCAGTAGAAATTTAAAAATCATATTTTATTTCTGATGTCAAAATCCCTTTATCCCTTCACAAAAGCCATAACGGTGAATTTATCATATGAAATGATTTTTCTTAAACAGGTTTTTGACATACTACACGAATATTAAGTTAAAACACGTTGTTTGATTAAACAAAAAATGCATTTAATTAAAAATTAATGAACAAACATAGCAGGAAATAATAATAAAGATTGCAGTTCGAAAGTCTCCCGCAAGTTCGCTGTTTAATGTATAATTTAATTACATTTTTAGGGTTCCGTACTTAAAAAGTAAAAGCGGAACCATTATAAGATCACTCCTGTGTCTGTCTTTCACAGCCATTTTACTCGTAAACTATGGAACGTGGAAAGTTCAAATTGGAGGATGTAATAAAGACTATTAACCCACATAATTTCAGAGTATTAAACATTCAGGGACATAAACATTCATCATATTGAGGGAAAATGTAGAGGGGCTAAATATGTTACTTGAAAAAAAAAACATTTCTTTGTGTATTGTGTGAAAGCTTTCGTAACGCTGAACTCAGAAATATATTTCTTTTAATTTTAGGTATTATATTTTCAGAGATATCGTCGAAAATGTAGCGCAAAAATATGTCCCCCCCCCCCCCCAATCTAATTCCGAATCTACTGAAACTAAAGTTAAAAAAAATTAGAGGTAGTAGACGTTAATTTAAACCTTGCAAGAAAATTATAGCGATTACCCTAGGTTAAATAGTTTTTGAGAAAAGCGCATTTTTCCGTTACACACAAATTTCGATTTACGGGCATTCAGTAAACGTGTTGAGCGGCGCTGTGGATACCTATTCTAGCAGAAGTATAAAATCATTGTTGATAATGATTTTCGAAAAAACTCGTCAGTAATTAGTCGAGATATTAACACTTAAATATGGGGCGGTTTGGACATACATAATGACAGGGGCGGCGTACCCTATGTACCATCGTCTTTTAGAGCCTTGTTAACAATTGCCCAAGTTGGCTCTCCATACCTCTAACCAAAACTCTTTATTTTCATATAAAATAAAATATAATCGATTCATGAACGAACAGAATGATTTTCTAATTATACGAATTTCATCTAATGAAAAAATGTTTTCAGTATACCTATCTGGATTTATCTTTTACAATGATTTTCGTAAAGGATCATCTGTTATACTAGAATTTTCTCAACGAGTATTCGAAGCACTGCGGTTTCAAACTAAAACTTATCTATTACTATTGTCTGCAGCTTTTAATCAGCTCGTGAAAAGCGTTTTCAAAATTTATTTCTATAAGCATTGTTTGCTTTATAATTTGAACTCACGTCTTGAGTCGCTGTCATCGAAATAGTCAAGGCCTGAGGACACAAGTTGTGACGTCATCACTAATCGACCGAATTCTCATTAGTGTTGGAATTCACACCGGAAAATTTTGAATAGTAATTTTATTTTATTTTATTTATGGAATATCTACCATCTTATAAAACAATAATAACAATTTAAAATTACTGGTGACAATTCGGTAGTCCTTAAGGAAAATACAGCCAAATGCGGAAGGCCACAGTGTTGCCGCATTTGGCTGATTTTTTATTGGGGATTACAAATTCTCACTGGTAAGTTTAAACAGTTATTATTGTTTTATGATTGATATTTCACAAATAAAATAAAAGAAAATTGCTATTCAAAAATTTCCGGTGTGAATACCAATACTAGTGAGAAATCAGTCGATTAGTGATGACGTCACAACTCGTATCCTCCGGCCTTGAGTATTTCGATGGCATCGCTCGAGTCCGTCATGACTGGTACTTATAAACAATATGCACTATATGACCAAAGGTGATCGGTCACTTGCAATTTTAGACGTTTTGTCAAATATCTAGAAAAATACATCTGGAATTAACCTGAAACTCCAGGTGTGTAAACAGTACAGTATAAGATATATATTTCGGTGAAGATTTTTTCCCGAAACCCCATAGGGGACCGCCAACAAATTGAAAAGAACGAATATCTTTTGGATAACCTGTAAAAACTAATGTAGCAAAAGCGTTCAAACTCGGGATTATTAATAAGTGGCTTATTGTGATATACTGTGTTCATTTTTATGAGGTTAGCATGTATACTCGTAGAGAAATTAAGGTTTTTATAAAATCAGTCCCAAATTTCGCCAAGTTTTTGCTTATAATTTGCAAAGTTGTTAATATAAAAAAAAAAAAACATTCTTTTCAGAAAATATGACAAACAACATTGTACACAGTACCCTGCAATCAAAATGAAAAAATAATAAAAATTGTATGAAAAATGAGCAAGTTTACTAAATAATGATTCACTGCGCATGCTCGAACGTAATCAAAATATAATTTGCATAATGTGTTAGCTAAATGTATAGAGCAACTTTTGTAAAAGTCTCTAAAACATAGTTTGAAAAGTCTGATAATAATCGATTATAGAATAAGCTCAAAATCTATTATTCCTAAAAGGAAGCAAAAAGGAAAGGGGCTGTATCCAAATACAGTAGTGCGTGCAATATTGTGTATGATGTAATGGCACTAATCAATGGATATATGGATACAACTCCTCATATTTTTGCTTCATTTTGGGAACAACGGATTTTAAGCTTATTCTATAAACGATTATTATTAGACTTTTCAAACTATGTTTTAGAGACTTTTACAAAAGTTGCTCTATACATTTAGCTAACACATTATGCACATTAGATTTTGATTGCTTTCGCGCATGCGCAGCGAAATATTTTTCAGTAAACCTGCTCATTTTTCATACAATTTTTATTATTTTTTAATTCTGATTACAGAGTACTGTGTACAATGTTGTTCGTCATATTTTCTGAAAAGAACTTGTTTTTATATTAAGAACTCTGCAAATTATAAGCAAAACACTTGGCAAAATTTGGGGCTGTTTTTATAAAAACCTTATTTTTTCTACGAGTAGGTATACATGCTATCCTCATAAAAATAAACACAGTGTATTACAAAAAGCCACTTATTAATAATCTCGAGTTTGAACGCTTTTGCTACATTAGTTTTTACAGGGTTATCCAAAAGATATTCGTTCTTTTTCAATTTCTTGGCGGTCCCCTATGGGGTTCCGGGAAAAAAATCTTCGCAAAAATATATGACGTATACTATACTGTTTACTCACTTGCCGTTTCAGGTTAATTCCTCATGTATTTTTCTAGATATTTAACAAAACGTCTAAAATCACAAGTGACCGGTCACCTTTAGCCATATAGTGTAGTTCATGCCAATAAATAAAGAATGTTTCATTTGGGCCGATACAGCTCAAATCAATGAGTCATGTTGAAAATTTCAAAAGGAAGAAACGAGATTTTTAGAACACAGATAGTATCGTTTCGGTCGAATTGTCGGCGAAACTCAGATTTTGGGCCGAAAACGAAAACGAATTTTCGGTCGATCTCCATAAAAAAAATTAAAGCACGTTTCAATCCTCGTTGGACATTCTGTCTAGTGTTGCCAGATTGGTGACTTTTTTAATTCAGATTATTTGACTGTCACCACTTTTTTAAAATAGTATAATTCACCTTATTTTTCAGAAATTTGAATCTATTTTTAAATAGGCCAAATATTTCTATTTCAAAAAAGCGGTGCAATCAACAATCTGGGGACAAAAAAGTCCCCAATCTGGGAACACTGATTCTGTCTAACACGAAAGATTTTATATAGATAAATGCTTTTCATGCATGAGTTTCTACCTTTTAGCATTTCGGATGTGTCATGTTTTAGTACATGCTTTTTTTTCTGTCTTTTCAGCCGTGTATTTGTGCAAGCGGACAATGCAGAACAAAACAAGACTGGAACTTCTGGACTACGAAGCAGAAAATCTGGCGCGTCTCCAGAAGATGTTTTCCAGAAAATGGGAATTCATTTTCATGCAAGCCGAAGCACAAGCAAAGTAAGTTGAAATAACTCTAATTGGAGTAGAATGGATGTAGATTTGGAGATGAGTTGATGGATTGTTTTCAATAATTAGGGCATTATTAAATTCTTGCTTAAAATTTGGACTAATTAGAAATTGAGTGAATCTTCAATACACACAAAAAAAAGTTTGGGATTCAAGTTTGCTAGCCCATAAGATCATCTCCATTATTTTCATATTCTTAGAGAAATATTACTCTTGCTTGGTGTCAGGCTGAATGAATGATTTTACTATCGAATATTTAATTCGGGCATGCGCAAAACAATAGTTTCTAACCATTGTATATATTTTTAATCAATTACCACCTGAAACTTTGTAAACAGAAAGGAACCAAAAACATAGTTGCATTCATAAGTTTTTTAATCAGTTATCTTCAAAAATTTTGATGATGAAAAGAATTTTTATATTTTTATGGAATTCTTGAATTGATTCGAATTAAAATAAGAAACTTTTTTTTATACACAAAATTTCTAGTAGAAATAGAAAAAAAAAAGGGTAGAAAACTCCTGGGCAACTTTTGCCCAGGAGTCGTGGCGTCCTACTTTTTTTACCCTTTCTTCCAATACTCCCAAACTACAAACTTCGTGGTAACTTTGTTTAACAAGTGCAAAAGAAAACTATCAAAAATATAAACAGGTAAAAATTAAATTTAAAAAAATCAAAAAACCCGACAGCATAAAAAGCGAACTAATTAATTATTTCTCATGAATGTGAAACTATTTTTTATGTTACTTACCCATTTTTTTTTTTATTTACTTCTATTGATGACTTTTAAGTTGTGTTTAATTGTTAGTTCCTATCTATAAAGACTGTTTTGATGAGGCCTATAGATGTCTATGAACGTTAGCAGTAAAGCTAGAGATCCTACCTACACAACTTCCAGGTTGTGTAATATTTAAACGGAGTTTCTGACTGTAAAAGAGTCAATGAAACATCGTCTTCATTTTGAAAGACCTATCCAATGATATGCCACTCAATAGGGTGCGTAAAAAAAAAATTTCGTCTCTACCGCCATTTTGTATTTTACGGCCGCCATTTTGAATTTATAAAAACAAAACCTACCCTATAACCATCGGATTGTTAAGACGAATCGATAGAGACCTCATTCGTTAAAATCCATCCAGCCGCTGGGATGTTTCGAGGGTATAAAGAAATCCACATACCCAAATACGCGTGAAACACATAACCCTTCTTGGCAGTCGGGTAAAAAAAGTGATGGAAATGCTTAAAAAAATGTAGGGACCTGCGACTTCTGTTTCTACCTTTAGAAACTTTGACGCTTGTGCTGTTATTTTTACACAGAGAGCAGTCTCTTCGCTAACTTGAAGCGATATCTGCATTTCCATGATTTTAATAATATTTCTGTTAAATAGTTTTTTTTGTTGTTACTGTTGTTGTTCAGGAAAGGAAGCGACTCTTAAACTTTCAATTAAAACAGTAGTTGACTGCAAGCCTCTCAAAAAAATGTGGTAAAGAGCAGCAATTTTTGCCGGACCGGCATTTTTGGCTCCAAAAGCTCTGTTGTCTCATTATAATAACAACTAGTTGATTACATTTAATCGATTTTAAGCAAAACGAACAAAATAAGTCATCCGAACCATACGTGGTATAGAAACTGCTGATGAACACATTGGATAATTGAAGGAATAATGGATTTTTTTAAGAGGGCAATATATTTTCTACTTCAAATATACTGTTTTAAAGTCACAGTCTTCCATAGTGTCGTTCGCAGTTGGCGTATTTTGATGCATCTTGAAGTACAATTATTACAATTAACTTTATTTAATGTTCAAGCGGATATAGAAAGTATCCATGGGAGAAGCAATATTAATACAAACTTTACATTTCCACGTATGGATTTGCAACCCTCAAATGAACAAAGAACAACTCAACGGTGCATATACAGTAGACCTTCGATATAACGACATTTTATTATAGAGACTATCTCATTCTAACCAACGATTTAAAAAAAAAAAAACTGTATATATGTATGTGTAACCATTCAAGCAACCTTATTTTTATGTCCAATAGAATTATCAATCAGACCAAATATTCCAATATAACAAGTTTTTTCAGCTTTTCTATCAATAGTTTTGGAGATTACTTGTGTGTTAGAAAAGCTTTAAAATGTTTTATTGTCCCATACAAGAAATAAAAATTCCATTTACCTCTTAAATATATTGATAATTTCTCCATTCGCGGATCAAGGTTATTTCAAACATTATTGTACCTGTTCTGAGGACAATTCAACTCCCATATCCAGAACTGCCTACGGCGTCACATGGCTGAAAACTGCGCAGTTAGCCTTCCTATCTCGAAAACGGAAAGACCCACAAAGTTGTAGAGCGTCATCGGCTTAGTAAGAAAAGGTACCTTATGGACATTAATGCGAAGAATAGAATGGTTAAAACGCGCATTTGTTTTTTCGTGATTTCCTACACTGTGACGTCACTAAATTTGTACGGAAGGAGAAATGATTATCTTTCGTAGAAATGTGCATCCAAATGTGCATTGCAGCTGACGGTGAGAAGTTTGAACATTTCAAATAAAGGGATATTGTTATACCTAGTTGTTTTTTTCTTTCTAAGATCGTTTTGTCACGTCACAGTGTAGGAAATCACGAAAAAACTAGTGCGCGTTTTAACCGTTCTGTTCTCCACAAAGTGTCTTTTCGTTCAAAATCGATGATGCTCTACAACTTTGTAGATCACTTTTTTCCCTATCACTCGCATATTTCCACCTGGGGGCGTCGAAGGCAGTCTCATTCAGTAGCGCATGGCTATTCACATAAAAATGTAGTTCGTTTCAAAAATAAAATGTAAATTTTAATTTGATTTGAAACCCAAAGTAGGAATATTTCTCAAAGTTCGAATTGAATTTGACTGCATAGTAATAAGTCAAAAGGAGTGTTTTGATCTACGTGTAATCACCTCCTTTCTTCTCAATAATGTGGCCTATAAAAAAACTTCGGAAAATGCCAAATGATGGTCATCAAACACCGTACTCTACTTTCTGTTCCACATTGTCTTGTAAACTATTTAACGAATTTTCCACAAATAAAGTTATCGAATATTTTATTCAGTACTTGTGTTGCATTTTTACTACATAAAACCAAACAAGCATGCAAGCAAACTTGTTAGCAGTTTTAAGATTTTGAAATTTGTAACTAAAGCATCAGTTACAAACCAATTCAACAATTGTAATACAAGATAAAAGAATATCATAACCTCTAATTCTAAGAAAGGACATCGTACCCAAACTTACATATCTATAATTTATAATAATTTAAAGTTTTTTTTTTCTGAATTCGTTTTCATGTGTTGTTTTAAATTGTATTTTTGCAGGGTAGACAAGAAGAGAGACAAATTCGAGCGGAAGATCCTGGACAGCCAAGAAAGGGCCTTCTGGGACGTACACAGACCAGTGGTAAGAATTATTATTACAGAAAAATTATTATTACCCTCAGAAATCGCTGATTATAGAAACATACTTTTAATTACAAAAAGTATACAAATCAAGTAGAGCTTTTAGGTTTGAATTTGTTTTATAGGAAGCTGTATTCCTATTAAAATACGAAATTTTATTTTTTATATGATTCTGCGTATAATAATGTATGTCTATAAAAACTCCTTTGTTTTAGAATGATGTTTGAAAATCCCATTCTCTTACGACCAAAACATAATCTAATTTTAGGAAACTTCAATGTTTTTCTTCGCTGAAAGTGCTTTTTTCTGTTTTTAGTGTCAGAAAACTCTGAAATATATATAACTTTGAATGAGGGAATGGGACCTCTAAAAGTCAATCCTAGAGGTCCAGGAGGTAGTTGATCCGCCTCTGGACATTGATATTCTTAAGTTATTTTTCTGTGTACTCTTCTTAAAGGATATCTACTTCTGTTTTAGTTGACAAAATATTTCTTGGATCTATGCTTAATTTAATTTTTTGTGTTAAATTCTTATCAAAGCTGACGAGCTGAAGTAAGATTTTAACTCTTCCAATAAAATTAAGTACATAATTTAGAAATATTTTGTTAACTTTAAAAGAAAGACACATCCTTTACACAACCTCTTAAGAAGTTCTTTTTTTTTTTTTTTTTGACAGAATAGTCTTAAAGTAGGGGCATTACACCACTTTTATCGTGCTACAATATTCGCCTTATATAATCAAAATATGTCTGCTATTAAATAAATCGAATATTGCAGTTTAAAATTGGGGGTGTCAAAAAGCTTTTAGTAACGAAATAAGTAAACTTTTCTTGTACGTACGGTGTATGGGTTAAAGAAGAGTACAAAGAAGTTACAAATAATAATTTCTTCATTAGATATTTTAAAAATAAGAATATTTCACGTCCACAGGTTTAACATTAGCGAGGACATTTCAGATCTCACTGACCAGCAATTTTAATTTGGTAAAAAATTTCCTTTTACATAGTAGCCTTAAGATTTCAAGGCGTCAAAGTGGTTCCCAAAGTATCAACACTTAATCCTCCGACTACCAGATGGATCCAATGGACCCGACAGATACAATCAAAATGTATATTTAAACGAGAAATTTCTTTAAAATAAACTAAATATATAAATCAGACAATAGAACAATGCATCAATGGGGTCAACTTTATGGACTTCCCAGCTGCGTAACAAGTTAACATTCAGTAGAGAGGTGATTCGTATTGCACAACTATTAGGGAGTTGTAAAAAATAGATGTTTATAGATGTGGATGGTAGCCACATGAGAAAAAATATTAAAAAATGAATAAAAAAATAAATTGAGATAATCGTATATTAAGTTATTAAAAAGTTTAACAATATATGAAAAGAAAAGAAGAAATATAAAAAATAAAAAGTTTCCATTAATTCATAAAGACAGGCGAAAATGTTACCGTAGAAAAGCCCCCATCTAAAAAAAATAAAGATTAAGTAAATTCAGACAGAAATAAGTTAAATAAATAAGTAAAATGGTTTTAAATAAAAATTCAAGTGTTGAATTTTTTTTTTTTATATAAAACTTAAATAAATTTACTGGTACTTCTAGGGTTAAGGTTTCTCAAGATACCCTTTTTAGGAGGCCAACTCAAGTTGCGGTCTCGTATTTTGATATAGGTGGAAATCGCACACAAGATCTTTTCTCTCTACTAGAGCAGTGTTGTCAGTGGACTACTTCAGATTGATTGATTGCCACCAGTTTTTTTTTTTTTTAAATTGTGAAATTTGCTTTATTTAATGACAGATTAAATAAAACGAAAATAAGGTTTATTATACCATTTCAAAAAAGTGATGCCAAACAAGCAGTCCGAATAAAAATATGAAAAGTAGCCTTGTTGCAACACTGCTCTTGAAAATTTCTCTGTTACTAACAAAGAAGGTCTCCTTAAAGCGCATACTCGAAGAATTAAAAAAAAAAATTATAATTTAATAGATTACAACGACTATTTGGAATTTTTTAAATAATCGAATAAATAAAAATCGAAAGCAGTTCCACCGAATCATCCACAGATCGCGACAAATCACCTTCGTAACAAAATTTAACCGAAAAATCTAAATTTCGTCCATCAAATTCCGTCGCATCCTCTTCAACAACAGATCGCAAAGATCAAACTTCAGACGACTAAAACCTTTATCGATAATCTCTCCAAGTCCCGTTTCGAGAAGAAAAATAGTTTACAAATCGAAAGCAGTTCCACCGAATCATCCACAGATTGCGACAAATTACCTACGTTGAGCTCAATTTTCCTCGGTTAGAATCGACGGATTGTAAAACGCCGTGGCTAGTGGATTGGGGCCCCTCGAGACATGGCCTTTTACTAGCAATCGATTAAACATTAGATTGTTTCCTTTTGCGCGTTCGTCTTTTATTCTGTAATCGATTTTCATGGTCTACATTAATCAGTTGAAGACCTCGATTTTCATGGCCTACATAATGAGTTAAAGACCTCGATTTTTGCTTTGCAAGACGATTTTCATTTCGGCGCCGCTCTTTGGCTTTGGATTTTTCCATATCTGATAATTTGCGCCTACCCATTTTGTAAATTTTTCAATTTTTAACGATTTTATGCCTTTCGATTACCTATTCAAACAATTTTTAACGATTTTATGCCTTTCTATTACCTATTAAAATAAAAATTCTTCTAAAAGTAAAGAGCATCGTTGAATACCGTTAAAAAAAATAAAATGCGAGCATCATTTGGCCCCATCTTCGACCAAAAACAACAACCATTTCCAAATGGTTAAAAAAAAAAAAATCCTAATGAAACTATTTATGTACGTTATAAAGATTCAAGTCAAATTTAGCTGCGAATCCCATCTGAAAGTCTGTAAAAAATAAATAAAATGCATTCGCGTATTTGGAGCACGATTTTTTACCTCTCCTAATGTAAACGATTTTAACTCATTGAAATTCATATAAAAAGCACAAATAAAATTCAGTAAATTGCTTGCAGGTGCATTATAAAATTATTTAAAGTACACTAACATAGCTTTAAAATATATTAAAAATACATTAAAAACCAAAAATGTTTTCAGCCAATTCCAGGCCCATCTATCTTCAGTGGTTATTTAAATGTCGTCATTAAATGTTAAAGATGGCCCTGGCTGAAAATCTTTTGGGCGTTTAATAGATTTTTAATGTGTTTTTAAGTATTTTAAATAATTTTATTTTATAAGTATGCACCTGCAATCAATTTTAGTGTTCTTTATTTGTTATTTTTATATAAATTTTAATTATTTACTGAAGAAGAATGTAGCACTAGGATTTTAACTTCCCTTTATTGATTTTCATTTATTTGGAAATTGCTTGTTAAATGAGCGTTTACATGCGCAGTAATTATGAATTAGAACTTAAATGATGAAATAGTTTATTGAAAATCACACAGTTTTACGGTTAGGATGATAAGTTAAGTGCGTTTCAAAAGTAAAGGCCGATTAAGAACACTGTCGTCATGCATTTCGATGTAGAAGAAGTAGTTATTTACATGGAAACAACTCATTTCTCTTGTTATCCCCGACACTTTCGAATTCGCATTGACAAAATCAAACCTTAATTCCGCGTTTGAAGCAATTTTAATCAATTTAAATTAGGTTCGAAACAGTATACGTTAAATTTCCTTATATAACCTCCTGAGACCCAAGCAAAATATAATGCATGCATATTTTTTAATATGAGTTTTTTTTTTTCAAAAAATAGACATCAAAAATGATGTTTTTAAAGAAATTGATAAATTTCAAATTTTTAATTTTGTTTTGCAGCACATTCGTCTAAATGGATGTTCAGGCCATAACTCGCTTTAAAATAATAAAAAAAATGCTAAAAGTATGGGAAAGAATAGAATTTATTATAAAGAACATAAGGCAAGTATTAACATCTGCTATTAAAATTGCAAAAAAAAAATAGTTTAAACAAATTAAAATAACATAAAAACGAAACTTACCATCAGAACATAGAATTTCAAACTTGACTCATTTATTACGCCATTTTGTAAACAAAGTAGTTACCTTTGCCAAAATCCAAAAGCTGAATGTTGATTTTTGATTCATACATTACCATGCCAAACTGGATTTAGAATGCTACAATGATATTTAACGCAATAGAAGGAGAAAGCAAAACATCCATTTAAATGGATGCCAGGTCTCAGCAGGATATACATATAAATGTATGTGACAAATCTGTAATTATATGACGGTATTTATTTAACCTTTTATATCCTGACGCTATTTGTAAGTCCAATTAAAGAAAATGCGTTATAAAATTTATTTAATTCGTCTACTAATAAAAGTATTTGGTGCTCATACAAAATACTTTGCTGAATCGCATTCCGTAAGCAAAGAAAAACAGCTAAATATTTTTTTAATGTGGTTATTTCCTCAACTGTTTACATGGATTTAGCTTTTCTCCAATTAAAAAAAGTTTTACGAAAAATTTGCAACTACAAAACACTTCTCAGCTACAGATAGAAACACAGTACATTTATTTATATTGTTCTTGTAAGAATTGTGAGGTTTCCATAACAGTATTTTTTAGCCCCCCGGTACGGTATGCTATTTCTTTCTCAAAGCTTATTTTGAATCATCTCCAAAAAATAACAATACCTTACAGAAGCCGGCCTTAAAACAAAGCAGTACGATTAAATTCTCTATAACAATTTTTTAAACTTCTAAGCATCGCACATTTTCAATTTTTATACCGTCGTATTGGGAAAAAAGTACTTTTAAATGCAATTTGTTTGAAAACTGCATCTCCATTTGTTTTTGATTTTTTGATTTTTTTTTTTTTTTTTTTTTTTTTTTTTTTTTTTTTTAGTTTTTAGAGCCATTTGTTTAATATTGGCAACGGAAGTACTCCATTTCTGTAGGAAGTAAAGGAAAAATAGTTGTAAAATATTAATTATATATTTTTGTTGCCATTTTTCCATAACAACCGAAAGAAAATGTAATTAAAATACGTGCTATTTAAAAAATATATAAATGAATGATTTCTATTAAAACATGGAGCTATTATAAACTATATTTAAGTTATCTATATTAATGTTACAGACAAATGAAGGCCTATAAATCATTAGACAGCCTTTTTTTTTTTTTTTTTTTTTTTTGATCGAGTTTCTTGAATGACGGCATCTCTTTGCTGCATTTGTGTTTTATTTCGCGATAGTGACGTCCTATGCCTACTTTACTGTAGATGTTTAAGAGTGGATCGTAAATGTGGAATTCTTAAGCGAATGCGAATGACGTCATTTTACATAAAATAAAAGCGTGTGCTGTAAGTCTTAAATTGAAATATGTTTCGTACTATTTATATATACATATATTTTTTTTTTCATCGGGGGCGACACTAAATTCTGAAATAGCAGAATTCCTGTTTTCTAGTTTGTTAATTAATCTAATTATTCTTGTAAATATTTTACAAAAAAAAAAACAACCTATGACTACCGATTTATTAAATCATATTTATTTAAAAATTTATCTAAAAATCAAATTGTTATTATCTAAGTTGTTTTAGATATCTTCAGACATTAACGAAGATAATTGAAAATGAGCAAATTTCTGATTTATAATTCGGGACGTAAAGGGTTAAGTTAAACTTACTTAAACTAGTTTCATATACACTGTAAAAAAAAATCTGTGAAGTTACTAAAGTTTTTCTAGGAAACTGGGATTCCTAGAACTTTTCATGTAACGTCAACAACAAAATTTCATGTAACAGACACACTTTTGCGCCGAAAATCAAAAAATCTGTAAGGTTACTAAGAATTTTTTTGGAAACTGGGATTCCGAGAACTTTTCATGTAACTGCAGCCAGGGTTACAAATAAAAGTTTAGTAAGATTACTGAAATTTTAGCAGATTCATTTGTAAAGTTACAGATTTTTGTAGCTTTACAAAAACTAGTTTTGTAGATTTGCAGCCTTTTTCGTACAGTTACAGGTGAAAGTTTAGTAAGCATGTATTTTTACATCTGTAGAACTACAGATTTTTTTTTACAGTGTAAAGAATAGAAAACATTTCCCTTCGAAGAGTGTACCATAAAAGCATATTATTATTTTTATTTCATTGTTTTCGCCAACTGGTGATAAATCGTCAAAATAATGAAATTTTCGTTATTTTTTACACACGATGTATAGAGATTTTTGTATAAATATGTATAATTTCATAAGAAGAATATTCTGTAATTTTTTGTACTATTTTCTGAGTATGCGCATCTGGAGACCTTTTTGGGGTACAGTAAATTGTAGGTTTCCGTTTCTTCTGGCTGGTGCATATAGGCTTGTCTAAACATAATTTACCACAATTTTTCAACAGAATTTTTCGTCTTATTAATCACATAAAAATGATACAAATTCTACGATTAAATTTTGTGACTACGAATTCTGCGGTTGAAATATTAAATAGATTTTTTCTGATCTGAAAAAGCGGTGGCAGATTCCTTGGAAATTTCGAAGAGTGAAACACGCCTTGCGTGATTTATTCAATCACAACTTACGCAAGTCTCTGAAATCTCATGCACTTTAAGTCGCTTAGGCAATTTAGACCAGCCATATACTCAACTTGCGTCTCGCGGGCCTCATGTGGCCCGAACAGCTTTCATGTGCTGCCCGAAGATCACAATCCATGTAGTAATTTAGAAAAATAAAAAATAAAAGTGCTCAGTTAAACTGATGACATTGAGCTCACAGTCTATTCACACTAACAGAACTATTACTCTTACTTCAAAAAATAATGCCTTTCGAAAAATAAATTAAGGGGATTAACCCACACTCCTGTTTCACATCTTTATACTTAACCAATGAGCCTCCAAATCTCATTAGAGAAGCGCCTTATCATAATAAAACGGTATACCAAATTTGAAGCAAATCGGATAAGAAAACCCATTTATCTAAATTAAGGGGGTATTACCCCTCGAGCCCTCCCCCTTTATACTTAAACAATGAACCTCCAAATCTAATCAGAGAAGCGCCTTATCATAATAAACCGCTATACGAAATTTGAAGCAAATCGGATCAGAAAACCCATTTATTTAAATTACGGGGTATCACCAACGCCCGATCCCCCCCCCCCTTTATACTTAAACAATGAACATCTAAATCTAATCAGGGAAGCGCCTTATTAGAATTAATCGGTATACCAAAATTGAAGCAAATCTGATAATTCTGCATGAAAAGCCATTTATCTAAGTTAAGGGGGGATTAGCTCCATAACCCCCCTTTATACTTAACGAACGAACCCCCAAAACTAATCAAAGAAGCGCCTTATGAGAATGAATCTAGAAAATATTTTTAAAACAAATCGGATATTTCTATCAAGAGTTATCGCGTTACGTACTTACATACAGAACCTGCGGGCACATTAGCTCTCAGGCTTTGATGGCCTGTGAGCTAAAAATTAGTCATTTTAAAATTACAATAGTTTCTATAATCCAATAAAAAAGTGGCAACAACACTTCACTTATATGCGGATTTTAATTCACCAAAATAACAAAAAGTCCGAGATAACACGCAAATTTTACAAACAAAACTGATTTTTACGCGAAAATTGGTTAGGAAATTTATTTTTAATAGATATTCCTACTTCATTCTGACTTTTGAAGAACGATAAATGATTTGCAAATCAAGAATAACTAAATTTAGAAAAAATATTCACTTTAACGGAAACTAATCTGCATTAACAATACACACATCGCAAATAGTTGTGTATTCTCAACACTATCTAACAAACTGTTACATATTTGATCCATTATATATAACTAATTATGCTTACGGCAGCATTCACATAACCGTAAAGATTAATAGACTTCGATTGGTGTAGCCACGTGCATAAGGGGTAATTGACGGCTATTTATGCGGCCCCAAGAGGCGGCGGTCTCCGCAAAATCGATAGGGCAGACGCCGCTTGTATTAAAGAGATGCTCTGGATCAAATTGAGCTGTATTTGTGAAGCCACGAAGATGAATTGATGGAATTTATCAAATGATATCGTGAGCCGATAGAGAGTAAATATACTATCACGCATTGCGTCGAGTTAATATTAGGAAACATAATAAACGATATTGACTTGCCTATGGGAATGCTATTTCAAAACTTTTATGCGGGAGGAACAAAAAAAAAATCGACCTTGTTGTGCACAGCTGAAAAACATTCAATACAATTTTATTCTTATATAACTTTTTAACAAGAACGAAAAATTATTTGCCAAGCATAGATTATGTAACACTTTCCAACACATTCAGAATAATGCAACAAAACTGCACTGTTTAATGAGTTAAAATATTATGTCTAATTTGAAGGCGTGAGTAGACGAGGCCCTGAGTTTTTATTTACATGATAACAGTTAAAAAATAAATAAATTCAGGTAAGAAAACTTATTGGCTCACCTTTTACAGAATCAGCTTTATATAATCCAAAGGTTTCACCTAATATCCAAAGAGGCACTGTTACTTGATCACTAAAAATGAACTTATATTTTTTATTTGTAGATGTAGAAATAATCCAGTGCACAGTTGAAGCTTCTACTTGTTTAATGATGAAAAAATAAAAAATAGAAATATGAAATTACATATTATTAATTCAATTATTTTAACAGTTAAAATTTTTTTTAAATATGTATAAGTTTTTGTGTCTTAATATAATATATTACCGGAGCTTCATTAGCTTCCGTTTTAATAGTTGCATATCTCACAAGCGATCTGGCGTGATGACACATTTTATGTAGATAAGGAACGCATAGAGAGAGATGATGCAATTAATAACTAAAATCAAGTCAGTTGTTGCGTCAGACAGAGTTATTTCAGAACGCTTTTCTGCGGAGAAACTTTTGGTGGCGACATCTATTACCGGTCTTTGAAATCAAATGTTCTACTCTGCGTTTTCACTAACATAATTCAACCGTATGGAGACGCAAAACACATTTGAAAACCCAATTTCAGCTGTTCCGATCCACAATCGGAAAATTATCTGAATTCTTTAAGCAGTCCTGTATAGGATATATAGATTTTTATCTAATAACTACACGCATGCAAAAATTGAGTTCATTTAAGAAATACATACCTCAGTTGGAAAATTCTCCTTCAGCAATTTCCAATAATAAGGAGAGTGATACGTGAATTATTTTGTGTAGCTCTGTATACGAGGTATAGAATTTATATACAACGAATAACATGCAAAAAATTAGTTCAAAGCGTATGCCGAAATTGAAAACTCACTTCCAGTTATTATTGCTCAAAGACAGTATTGTAACCGATTTCTTTTGTGTGTCCCTGTAAATGAATGACAAATGCTATGAATGCCCTATTCAATCGTAATCAAATGATCTTACAGTAAAATCCAGTGATTTATATGAGTTTTATATCGGTAAACGATATAATGACATCGTGGGCCGACAGAGAGTATATACTGTCACGCATTGAGTCAAGTTAATACAGTAAACTCTCTGTACGGCGGACTCTGTTTAAGACGGAAATCTGTCTATCTCGGAAAGATTTTCAAGTCCCTGCGAATGCGTAGACAGGGAGTAAAATTTTTCTAAGGCGGAATATTGTCTACTACGGAAAATTTTCACGGTCTCGATCGATTCCGCCTTAGACAGAGTTTACTGCATTAGGAAAAGTAGTAAACGATATTGACTTGCCTATGGGAATGTTATTTCAAAACATTTTTGCGAGACGTGCAAAATTTCTTTTTTTTTTTTTTTTTTTGACCTTGTCGTGTATAGCTGCAAAGCATTTGATACAATTTTATACTCATATAACTTTTAAACAAGAAGGAAAAATCATGCATTCAGTTTAGATTATGAAACACTTTCCAACACTGCCATAATACTGTAAGAAGGCTTCACAGTTTATTAATGTGAAAGATGATGTCATAAACAATTTGGAAAATGCATAACGCATTTGAAATCCCAATTTCTGCTATTACCATAAATAGTCAAAAAAATATCTGAATTCTGTTGTGCAGCCCTGCATATGCCTATCATTTTCATGTCTTAATAAAATGATGATCTTAATATCAGTCATGTAGTCGTACACTGTTAAAAATTATGCAGCATTCTGGCAGGTCATTCGATCGTTTTTTGAAAAAACGGTTTCATAACCATAATTTAACTATATTCTGACCATAAAATGGCCAATAATATGGTCAGAATAGTGTTAAAATTACGGTTGTGTAACTGTTTTCGGAAAAAACGGTCAAATGACCTGCCAGAATGCTGCAAATTTTTAACAGTGTAAAAAAACCAGAGGATATACGCTAAAGTCATGAACGCCATGCCTAGAGTATACGCTATAACTTAATTTGAGAAACAGAGGATATACGGAGCTTTTTAAAAATATATAGAAGGTATACGGCGTATACCTTACACTACACCCCTGGTTAATATTAATAACAATGACATTATAAAATTTTTTAATATAATTATTATAAACAAATGACTCATGTTAAAGATTTGATAAACCAATAAACACACAGAGACACTTCCGCTCGTCTTTGGTTATCAATCTAGCGCCCCCCACCGAAAACCTCAATGGAAACAGACTAAAAGGCTTGACAAAGAGACAGATACACTTACGCTTGTTCTTGGTCATCACTCTAGAGACTGCACCCCTGGACCCTCAATGAACAAAAATGAAGGCTTCCAAACATGAAAAAACAAATTTTTATTTAATAATGTCCTTAATAAAAATAAATGATTCGTAAGTAAAAACTTGACAAGTTCTAGATTTATTATTAAAATGCTATCAATAATTTTTATTTTTAAACAGTGCTATAATACTTCAGTAGGTAAGTTTGAATGAATTTTATTTGAACTTGGCACCCACTAAGATATCACTTCTTTTCGTTGCATTTTTTAAACAGAACTTGGCTCCCTTTTTTTACAGTTATATTTTTGTTAGATATGTATTATATAGTATGCTAAAAGTTAGTTCAGTTAAACGCATATCATAGTGGAAAATTTTCATTCAGCAATTTCCGTTAATAAACTGAAATGCATTTGAGAACCTTTTTGGGGCTTTAACTATGATGAATAGAATTTATACATGGCAAGTAATAGGCAAAAAACAGTTCAATTTAGGAAAATCGTAAGTATTGGGGCCCGGGTAATGTAATTTTAAAAATATGCCTACCTTTAGAAGGTACCTTCATTATATTGAGGGTATCTTTTATTTTAAAAAAATAATCATATTTTTTGTTCCAAAAGAAAATATTTTCTGAAGATCATTTTAAGATTTTCCGTTTTTTGTGCATTTTAAAATTGCAGTCACCGGATTTGGATGGGATTATAAAAAAATCAAATAAACTTACCACTTTTCAACGCTTTCGTAGTACTGGTGGTATCTTTTGTTTTAGAAAAACATGAATATTTACTAACTCTGTTACTAATATTTTAAAACTTCTCTGTTATTTTTTTGCTTACAATAAAGAAAATTACATAATAACTTATTAAAATTACACGATAATTTTTTTAAAAAAAGCATGTTGTGTGTATCAAATCAAATTTCTTAAATGAGATAGCTATAGCTCGAAACTTTACGATACAGATGAAGAGGCATACATAAGGCAAAGTGAGATTATTAGAAAATTATCGAAAGGATTAAAAAATAGTTCTGTTTAATATAAAATTATGGTTACATTCTCCACAGGTTTATTGGATATATCGAACTCATTTGTGGTAAATAAAAAAGAGAATGAGATACTTAAGTACTTACTTAGCCGTTTGTTCATAGATTTATCTTGTTACTTTTAGGTAGCTTTCATTACAAAAAGCTACCTATTGCAGCCGTTCGGAAAAAAGCTATTTCAAAAAATTTTGGTATATTTTCATGGATCATGACCCGACCCCGAAACCACCCTCCGTTCAAATGTTGATATATATATCCTTATATACCACCCTAATAACACCCTAAGATTCAACATTTATGATAAACGCAATGAATTTTCATTTAATGTAATTAATTTTACGTTGCTTGCATATTCCTGCTTGCATATTTCAGTATATAGAAATATTCTGCTTAATCATTGTCTTCGTATCAAACGTTTATGTTCCTCCCAATTCTTACAGCCTAACATTTTTAAATTAAGCAATTAGCATTGTCTTATAATTATCCTATCTCTTTTATATCTGCATCGCTCAAATCTTAATATTCATTTTTTTCTACTTCTTACCAGTATAGGCATTTAATATGTTTAAAAAAAACTAAAAAATCGAAAACACTATTATGGAGGGTGGGATGTGGATTGCTGAAAAAATTATAAATATTATACACACAAAAAATTATATGTATGTATATATAATGTATATATATATATATATATATATATATATATATATATATATTCTAAAAAAAAAAAGTAACTACCGCTGTCCCCGCCGCCGGTTTTGAATTTTTTGTGACCGGGGGTCTTTCTTCGTTAATATTAAAAGAACTGTTGCATACAAAAATATGAAAATCGGTAGTATTATAGAAAAATGTTTGATAAACACGCTGATGCAGCCAGTTTTTAAATCGAAGAATTATTTTAAGAGATATTTAATGCCAAAGTTGGACAAAATCGTTCCATTAAAAAAGTTTTATACACTGTTAAAAATTTTGCAGCATTCTGGCAGGTCATTCGACCGTTTTTTGAAAAAACGGTTTCATAACCATAATTTAACTATATTCCGACCATAAAATGGCCAATAATATGGTCAGAATAGTGTTAAAATTGCGGATGTGTAACCGTTTTCGGAAAAAAACGGTCAAATGACCTGCCAGAATGCTGCAAATTTTTAACAGTGTAGGAGCAAAAACTGTACATAGGAATTTAATCCTTTTTAGATCATTTTATGCGTCAGAATTTCCCCGTGTGCAGATTGCAGTTAGTTTTCTAATTTGAATAATTTTTCGAGGTATTATTTCTATTTTAAATTCAAATTTTGAGCATTTCGAGAGATATTTTTTAAAAATTTTAGAAAATTGTATTAATTTAAACTATTGCCAACTGTATAAACAGCGCAAACAGTAATGTTTGCTTCAAATTAAAAATTTATTTTACACGTGACTATTATAAACAAAAAATATAAAAAGCAGGAACTCATTGAAAATTACGTCATAAAAACTATAGTTACACGTGAATTTTAAATGAGAAAGAATATTGTAAAATAATAAATTCAGTAACATGCTTTAGAAGTCCTAAATAGGAGAATTTACGTCATATTACACTTATTACGTAAAATGAACAAAAAATAATATTGCAAAACAGTTTTAATTTAAAAATTGCGAGAGACATTTACTTGGCATTTTAAGATGATCATAATATTTCATTTCTAACAAAAGTATTTTGACGTGAATATTAAAAAGAGAAAGAAAAGTTTGGTGAAAATTACGTCAGATTATAATTGTCAGATTCAAATTATAATTCAATCTTCTGAAATCTTTTTAAAGCCGATCAAATTAGCGTGCATTTAGAGTCTGCGGTATCTGGATGGGGGTTGGCGAGCGTAGCTCGTAGGGGGGCGAGCCCCCTAGTTCTTAAAAAAAAAAAAGAAAAAGTTTGGTGTATGTTTATGTTTTTCCATACATTATACACTAAAAACATAAAAAACATAAAAAATAAAAATACCATTATGGAGGGTTGAGGTCGGGAATGCTAAAAAAAGTTTAAAACCTTATATGTTTTTATGTGTGTGTGAGCGTGTATAAGTGTATGTATATATGCTTATATATTGTATGGACATATAATTTAAAAAAAAGGGGGGGGGTATCATGCATTTAACATAATAAATTTTCACATATTGCATCATCATTTAAGGATAAATTTTACTATCTCAATATTCCTCATTGCTTTTTAAATTTTCACATTTATTTACATAATACAAGGCTAAATTTTACTATCTCAAATATTCCTCATCTTTTTAAATGTTATTTATTTTCTCATTTTTTTATATTACAATTTTTTTGTCTTTAAAACGTTAATTTAATCAATTGCCCTTTTATTTATTTTTATATAATTCTTCATTTATTTATTTATTTATTTGTATTAATTTATTCCTTTTCTTTATTTTATTTTGTATTCACTCAGTACTTATTAAATTTATTCTTATTTTTTCATTCTAGTTTAACTACTAAAAGTTAATCTAAGTCTTTTCTTGATTTCTTCAATCATTTTCATTCAATTTATTTTTTAACTTTTTTTGGGGCTTAAGATGACAACTCTAAACATTATTGTTATTAATCCAGTTCCAATTTACATTTTTCCTTTCTCACACCAGATGGCAGCACAGTTATGGGTTTCACTCAGATGCTCAACTGTAGATCACATGTTAAAATAGTCTTAATTTTGTCTTCCATGCTGATATGCAGTAGTTTTGACTCTTAGTATGTCATTCAGGTATTGTGCTCTAATAATATTTAATATCCTGTATGAGGCGTATCTTTCTTTGGATCTCTTAGCTTTTTATTATCTATTTTCTGTAATGTTTGCGTTATAAGGAGCTAAATTTTGTCATTTTAGACTTAATGCCGACAAAATTGGATGAAATAACGCATCTTCTATGAATGAACTCACAAGCTCCACTGATGATTCTGTGAGTCATTCATAGTTTCTTATTTTACATACTGGTTTCATATGTTCATTTCTAAATCATCTTTAGAACTTTATCAATTTCTTCATATATTTGTGATTTCAAATTTATTATATATATATATATATATATATATATATATATATCTGATATTTGTCACACTGTAACTCTCGTATTTATGAACCGATTTGGATGAAACTCGGTGTGTACATAGTATATACCAATGTCTCGACCGAGTTCGTTGGCCAGCTTCATCCGCCATCTTGTTTCAAAATGGCGGCCTTTAAAAAAAAATTTTTTTTAATTTTAAATTTAAAATGAGATACCAAAAAATTGGAAAATGAAAAAGATTTTTTTCGTATGTGTTTGACCTTAATACAAAGATTCCGGAACAGTTTTTGTTTCGTCTATATCTAAAAAAATGGCTGAGTTATAGCATTTTGAATTTCTACCGTGGCTGACATTTTGAAACATCCTGATTTTTGTCACGCGATAACAGGCGTATTCGTGAACCGATATGGATGTACCTTGGTGTGTACAAAGTACATACCAATTTCTCGACCGAGTTCGTTGTCCAGCTTCATCCGCCATCTTGTTTAAAAATGGCGGCCATTTAAAAAAAATTTTTATTTAAAATGAGGTATCAAAAAATTGGAAAATGAAAATGAATTTTTTCTTATGTGTTTGACCTTAATACAAAGATTGCGGAACAGTTTTTGTTTCGTCTATATCTAAAAAAAGTCCTTCCGGCCAGTGCCGGAAGGAAGAGGTAGCTTTCATATTCTTTATTTTTAAAAAGTCCTTCCGGCCAGTGCCGGGAGGAAGAGGTAGCTTTCATATTCCTTATTTTTAAAAAGCCAACTTATATTATTCAAACACACGAAGCTCAATTAAGTGGAAACCGAATGTAGGAGATTCAATACTAATTTTTATCAATACTAAATCATTATGAATGAGAATTTCGCGAAATTAGTCAGCTTTATCCAAGCTGCTTTTATTTAAAGTCACTTATATTTGGCTGCCAAATTCGGCGATTTTTTAAAGTGCCTGCCATTTTAAGACAACATGGTAGATGAGGCTAACCAGTGAACTTTGTCGAGACCTTAGTAATTGCTGTGCACATGCTCATTCATATCGGAATCGGTTGATATATACGAGTGCTGTCGCAGGCAAAAAATCAGATTTTTCAAAATGTCACCCACTTTAGAAATTGAAACTGCTATATCTGAGCCATTTTTTAAGATAAAGACAAACAAAAAATGCTCCTGAATCCTTATATCAAGGTCAAATACTTAAGAAAGAAACCTTTTTCAATTTCTAATTTTTTTGCACCTCACTTTAAATATAATTTTTTTTTTAATTTAATGGCCGCCATTTTGAAACAAGATGGCTGATGAAGCTGGCCAGCGAACTTTGTCGAGATATTGATGTATACTATCCACATGCATTCTTCCATCGAAATAGGCGAATAAGTGTGGTATCGCGTGACAAATACAAGATCGTTTCAAAGTGTTAGCCATGATAGAAATTCAAAGTGCTATAATTCAACCACTTTTTAAGATATAAACAAAAGAACTAATTTTCAGAAACAAAAACTGCTCCAGAATCTTTGTATCAAGGCCAAAAACATAAAAAAAATCTTTTTCATTTTCCAATTTTTTAATACCTCATTTTAAATTTAAAATTACATTTTTTTTTAAAATGGCAACCCTTTTGAAACAAGATGGCGAATGAAGCTGGCCAACGAACTCGGTCGAGACATTGGTATGTACTATGTATAGACCAAGTTACATTCAAATCGGTTCATAAATACGCCTGTTATCGCGTGACAAAATCAGGTCGTTTTAAAATGTCAGCCACAATAGAAATTCAAAATGTTATAACTCAGCTATTTTTTTAGATGTAGACGAAACAAAACCTGTTCCGGAATCTTTGTATTAAGGTTAAACACATACAAAAAAATCTTTTTCATTTTCCAATTTTTTGGTATTTCATTTTAAATTTATTTTTTTTTTAATTTTTTTTAAATGGCCACCATTTTGAAACAAGATGGCGAATGAAGCTGGTCAACGAACTCGGTTGAATTATTTGTATGTACTATGCACACACCAAGGTACATCCAAATCGGTTCATAAATACGTCTGTTATCACGTGGCAAAAATCAGGACGTTTCAAAATGTCAGCCACGCTAGAAATTCAAAATGCTAGAACTCAGCCATTTTTTAAGATATAGACGAAACAAAAACTGCTCCCGAATCTTTTTATCAAGGTCAAACACATAAGAAAAAAATATTTTTTCAATTTTCAATTTTTTTCTACCACATTTCAAATTTAAATTTTTCTTAAAATTTTAAATGGCCGCCATTTTTAAACAAGATGGCGGATGAAGCTGGCCAACGAACTCGTTCGAGACATTGGTCTGTACTATGTATAAACGAAGTTACATCCAAATCGGTTCATAAATACGCCTTTTATCGCGTGACAAAATTCAGGACGTTTCAAAATGTCAACTTCGCTAGAAATTCAAAATGCTATAACTCAGCCATTTTTTAAGATATAGACGAAACAAAAACTGCTACGGAGTCTTTGTATAAAGGTCAAATACATACGAAAAAAATATTTTTCCATTTTCAATTTTTTGGTACCACATTTCAAATTTTAAATTTTTAAAAAAATTTTAAATGGCCGCCATTTTGAAACAAAATGTCGGATGAAGCTGGCCAACGAACTCGGTCGAGACATTGGTATGTACTATGTACACACCGAATTACATCGAAATCGGTTCATAATTACGGGAGTTACAGTGTGACATAGGTCAGATATATATATATATATACCGGGTGTCCCAAAAAGGACTGACTGATTTTAAAATTCAATAACGTGCAAACGGTGACAGATATTAAAAAAATTCTTGCAGGAGTGTTATGCATAAGGTCAAAAGTTTTATTACAGTGATTTTCGATTTTAGTTCGAATTACAAACAATAGATGGCGCTGTAAGCAATAGTCGCTAAATACAGGCTCGATTTCTGATCCTATCTCTTGTTCCATGCTGAAAAAGGAGATGGAAAGGTATTATCCGGGCCACGAAGTACCAAAAATCGAGCCTGAATTCAGCGTCTATTGATCGCAGCGCCATCTATTGTTTGTAATTCGAACTAAAATCGAAAATCACTGTAAAAAAACTTTTGACCTTATGCATAACCCTCCTGCAAGAATTTTTTAAATACCTGTCACCGTTTGCAAGTTATTGAATTTTAAAATCAGTCAGTCCTTTTTGGGACACCCGATATATATAGATATATATATATATATATCAATTTTGAACGGAGGGTGGTTTCGGGGTCTGGGGGTCATGATCGATGAAAATATACCAAAATTTTTTGAAATCGCTTTCCTCCGAACGGCTGCAATAGGTAGCTTTTTTGTAAAGAAAGCTACCTAAAAGAAAGCTTATATTATTCAAACACACGAAGCTCAATTTAGTGGAAGCCGATTATAGGAGATTCAATACTAATTTTTATCAATACTAAATCATTATGAATGAGAATTTCGCGAAATTAGTCAGCTTTATCCAAGCTGCTTTTATTTAAAGTAACTTATATTTGGTTGCCAAATTCGGCGATATCTTGAAGTTCCGGCCATTTTAAGACAACATGGTGGATGAGGCTAACGAGTAAACTTGGTCGGGACCTTAGTAATTCCTGTGCACATGCTCACTCACATCGGAATCGGTTGATATATACAAGTGCTGTCGCAGGCAAAAAATCAGATTTTTCAAAATGTCACCCACATTAGAAATTTAAACTGCTATATCTGAGCCATTTTTTTAGATAAAGACAAAACAAAAAATGCTCCAGAATTCTTATATCATGGTCAAATACTTAAGAAAGAGACCTTTTTCAATTTCTAATTTTGTTTGCACCCCACTTTAAATAATTTTTTTTTTAATTTAATGGCCTCCATATGAAACAAGACGGCTGATGAAGCTCGCCAGCGAGCTTGGTCGAGTTATTACGATATACTATTCACATGCCTTTTTGTATCGAAATAGGTTAATAAATACGCGTGTTATCACGTGACAAATATCAGATCGTTTCAAAATATCAGCCATGCTAGAAATTCAAAGTGCTATAATTCAACCATTTTCCAAGATGTATACGAAGCAAAAACTGCTCCGGAATCTTTGTATCAAGGTCAAACACATAAAAAAAGCATTTTTCAATTTTTTGATAACTCGTTTTAAATTTTAAATTTAATTTTTTTTGAAAAGGCAGCCCTTTTGAAACAAGATGGCGAATGAAGCTGGCCAACGAACTCGGTCGAGACATTGGTATGTGTTATGTACATACCAAGTTACATCCAAATCGGTTCAAAAATACGCCTGTTATTGCGTGACAAAAATCAGGTCGTTTCGAAATGTCTGCTACAATAGAAATTCAAAATGCTATAACTCAGCCATTTTTTTAGATATAGACGAAACAAAAACTGTTCAGGAATCCTTGTATTAAGGTCAAACATAAAAAAATATTTTTCATTTTCCAATGTTTTTAGTACCTCATTTTAAATTTTAATTGTTTAAAAATATTTTAAATGGCCACCATTTTGAAACAAGATGGCGGATGAAGCTGGCCAACGAACTCGGTCGAGATATTGGTACGTTTTATGTGTACACCAAGGTACATCCAAATCAGTTCATACATACGCCTGTTATCGCGTGACAAAAATCAGGTCGTTTCAAAATGTCAGCCACGGTAGAAATTCAAAGTGCTATAACTCAGCCATTTTTTAAGATATAGATGAAACAAAAAATACCCCGGAATCTTTGTATCAAGGTCAAACACATAAGAAAAAAATATTTCTCAAATTTCAATTTTTTGGTCCCACATTTCAAATTTTAAATGTAAAAAAAAAATTTAAATGGCCGCCATTTTGAAACAAGATGGCGGATGAAGCTGGCCAACGAACTCGGTCAAGACATTGGTATGCACTATGTATATACGAAATTTCATCGAAATCGGTTCATAAATACGAGAGTTACAATGTGACAAAAATCATATATATAATTGGAAATCGATGACGATTTGTTATATATTATGGTTATATATATATATATATATATATATATATATACAGTATTGGACCTCTTATCCGGCATTCCGAAAACCGAATGTTCTGAAAACCGTCATTTTTTACGATCTCATCGTGGATTTAAAAAAAAAAAATTAAAAAAAGCTATAATTAAAAAAACATTTTTAGTTTAGAATGTGGTCTTTTCTTCTATTTTTTAGCTCCATCTGATTATCAGGGCAAAAAAATAATGCTTTAGCCACATCTTACTGTTAAAGGACAAAAAGAAAGAAAGAAAAAAAAATCCATAAATATCGAAACGTAACCCCAAAGAAGTTTGTTTCTATTTTTCTAAGGCGTTTAACATTCTTTGAAAGAATGAACGAGATAAAAAGCATACTTTCCTGCTTCAAGGTCAAAGGGCAGAATATTAGTAAGTCATGAACGAAACGGTACTCTTTTCCTTACTTATTATTTAAAAAAAAAAAAATTCTATCTCCGTTGCTAATTGTCCCATTGAGTTCAAATTTTCAGCAAGTTCAAATAATAATAAATTAGACCACTTACCAAATTTATATTAAAATGCAATTAGTTTTCAGAAAATTAGAACCCCCCTCCCCCCCACCCCCCAAAAAAAAGCCTACTCTCTCAGCCACTTCAACAACAACAAAAACAAAACTGTGTAGCGTGTTTTTATCATGATCGGAGAAGTCGGACGTTATAAGTTTGAATCTGATAACGTTCTTAGTTATGCAGAAAGAGTTCATTATTACTGTGTGATAACTGAGGCAACGCAAGTGAATCATATACAGAAGTTAATTTTCCAAGCTTCCGTGTGCTTTTTCCGGAAAGGAGAGATGTCAAATAAATAAATTAAGATATTGCATCCTTTGTGATTACTTTTATTTTTAATTCGGCAACAATTACTTTATATCAAACACAAATTTAATAATAAGAATTATATTGATCGACTTCCTGATGACAGGAAAATAGGCTAAGAATCATTTTCCTGTTTCACTGTTATATCAATTACCCCCCCCCCCCTTCTTTCATGACAGATTTTGTAGCGATCAGGTATCCTGTAATCGGCGTTTTCCGAGCATGCCGGTTAGTTGAGCTTTTACCATACAGTGGAGAGGTGATTTTTCCCGATGCTATATTTATGTTTTTGGCATGGATCCGAAATCTGGAATCGGATGGATTTCCATGATGCCGGATAATGGGTCCTATACTGTATATATATATATCAACTTTTGAGCGGAGGGTGGTTTCGGGGCCTGGTCTATACCAAAATTTTTTGAAATCGCTTTCCTCCGAAAGGCTGCAATAGGTAGCTTTTTGTAATGAAAGCTACCTGAAATAGCTGAGTTATAGCATTTTGAATTTCTATTGTGGCTGACATTTTGAAACGACCTGATTTTTGTCACGCGATAACAGGCGTATTTATGAACCGATTTGGATGAAACTCAGTGTGTACATAGTACATACCAATGTCATGATCGAGTTCGTTGGCCAGCTTCATCCGCCATCTTGTTTCAAAATAGCGGCCTTTTAATTTTTTTAAAAAAATTTAAAATTTGAAATGTTGTACCAAAAAGTTGAAAATTGAAAAATATTTTTCTCTTATGTGTTTGTCCTTGATACAAAGATTCCGGAGCAGTTTTTGTTTCGTCTATATCTTAAAAAATAGCTGAGTTATAGCAGTTTTAATTTCTGCCGTGGCTGACATTTTGAAACGTCCTGATTTTTGTCACGCGAGATCAGGCGTATTCATGAACCGATATGGATGTACCTTAGTGTGTACAAAGTACATACCAATGTCTCGACCGAGTTCGTTGTCCAGCTTCATCCGCTATCTTGTTTCAAAATGGCGCCCATTTAAAAAATTTTTAAAAATTTTAAATTTTAAATGAGGTATTAAAAAATTGGAAAATGAAAAAGATTTTTTTCTTATGTGTTTGATCTTAATACAAAGATTCCGGAACTGTTTTTGTTTCGCCTATATCTAAAAAAATGGCTGAGTTATAGCATTTTGTATTTCTATTGTGGCTGACATTTTGAAACGACCTGATATTTGTCACGCGATAACAGGCCTATTTATGAACCGATTTGTATATGTAACTTGGTGTGTACAGAGTACATGCCAGTGCCTCGATCGAGTTGGTAGGCAAGCTTCATTCGCCATCTTGTTTCAAAAGGGAACATTAAAAAAAATTAATTTAAAATTTAAAATGAGATATCAAAAAATTGGAAAATGAAAAAAGGTTTTTTTATGTGTTTGACCTTGATACAAAGATTCAGAGCAGTTATTGTTTCGTCTATATCTTAAAAAATGAATGAGTTATAGCACTTTGAATTTCTAGCATGGCTGACATTTTGAAACGATCTGATTGTTGTCACGCGATAACCCCCGTATTTATTAACCCATTTGGATGTAAGAAGGCATGTGGATAGTATATAGCAATGCCTCGACCAAGTTCACTGGCCAGCTTCATCCGCCATTTTGTTTCAAAATGGCGGCCATTAAATAAACAAAAATTGAATTTAAAGTGAGGTGCAACAAAATTAAAAATTGAAAAAGGTTTCTTTCTTAAGTACTTGACTTTGATATAAGGATTCCGGAGCATTTTCGTTTTGTCTTTATCTTCAAAAATGGCTCAGATATAGCAGTTTGAATTTCTTTATGTGGGTGACATTTTGAAAAATCTGATTTTTTGCCTGCGACAGCACTCGTATATATCAACCGATTCCGATGTGAGTGAGCATGTGCACAGGAATTACTATGGTCTCGACAAAGTTCACTCGTTAGCCTCATCCACCATGTTGTCTTTAAAGGGCAGGCACTTCAAGATATCGCCGAATTTGGAAACCAAATATAAGTTACTTTAAATAGAATCAGCTTTGATAAAGCTGACTAATTTCGCGAAATTCTGATTCATAATGATTTAGTATTGATAAAAATTAGTATTGAATCTTCTATGATCGGCTTTCACTAAATTGAGCTTCGTGTGTTTGAATAATATAAGCTACCTTTTTAAAAATAAGGAATATGAAAGCTACCTCTTCCTCCCGGCACTGGCCAGAAGGACTTTTTTCCTTAAAATACACATGTAACGTTTATACTTATTATCTATACTAAAGTACATAAGTACTTACTTAATTTTTATTTTTCTCCGAATAAATAAATCTAATATTTTCCCTTTTAGTGTTTTTTTTAGAAACATAGACAGTAAAGGTTCCCCTTACAACGCCCTTTAGTTGATATATAATGTACATGATCTGCCTGGTTTAATTTTTTTTAGTTGTTTACACTTTTACAAATAGGACCTAACACCCAATATTAAAAAAAAAAAAAAAAAAACGCGTGTGGAACATAGACCCTCCTGGTCCACTTTCCTCATTTTTATTGGGCAACTGGACCCATGAGGAAAGAAAGATGAAATATATATATATATATATAGATATTAAAATGTAATTTTGAACATTTCTGTCTGATAGAAGGAACTTAACTGAACACATTTACAAAAGTTCAGACTTTAATTCAAATGAATATTAGCCTTTTGAAGCTGAATTTCCAGCATCTCCAGAGTCACATTATAAAATCATGGCCCAGTTGCACCACGTAACCTTATACAAAAATATAATCTATATCTATAATATATACGGAGGACATTTTTAAAAGTTTAATGAAATGTATGTGAACTCGGCTGAGCCACTCCATGGAATAGTAATAGTATTTGAAGCTTTGATGTGTTTCAACATGTGTAGAATTTAGAAAATTTTTTGAGAATGAAAAGGTCCCATTAAAAGTACACTGTACTTTTCTTAGCTTCAGAGTCAATCAAGTCCTACTTGTAGGCGTAATTGATGGCTATTTATGTTGTCGCAAAGGTTGCCTCCACGAGGCGGCTACCTCTACGAAATCGATACTTCAGACGCCGCTTATATTAATGAGGTATACTCTGGATCAAATTGACGGGGTATTTTTATGCCGCCACGGATATGAATTGACGGAATTTACTGAATGATATAATAAACCGATGGTTAATGATAACTATCACCCGTTGGTCAAGTTAATATTAGTTAGAGGCATAAATGAGATTGAACTATTTCGCTGGAACTTCAATATTTCTATTAACCTTAAATACAAATCGAAGATAGTTGCGGCTCAAAATTCGATTTATAATAAACTTTATAAAAAAGCAAGTTTTGCTATTCAATAATATACAGGATGCCTCAAAATCTTTTGTACGATTGTTAACCGCTTCACTGATTATCCCGAGTTATATCGGGTTTGTATATATCATAATTAATTATTAAACCGACATAACTCGGGCATGGCATTATTTGTCATTACGATTTGTTTTATCACGTTTTTACTCGGCCTGAAGTTTAAAAAGAAATAAAGTACAGGCATCCCCCGACTTACGTAAGTAATGCGTTCCGTAAACTTTTGCGTAAGTCGAATTTTACGTAAGTCGAATTTGTAAATTCTTTAGGTAAATTTTCGTCAGAAACTGCAATATTTATTATATATATATATAATTACATTATTTACACAGTATTATTTATAAATAAAGTAGCATGCAGCAGTATTTACTTAGATATAAACTATAAAGATATGGAAAAATATAAACACAAACTAAAAGAACACTTTTCGAATAAAAAGTATCTTGTGGAATATGGCATTTATAAATTTCACATTGAATTAATTTATATCAATTAAGAATCTTCATCAAACGAACAGCTCTGAAGCTGAAAGAAAAAATACATATACACTCGTTCCTCTTCACTGAAACTTTAAAATTAGGTTCCGTTATGGTTTGAATTCAACTAACAAAATTGTAACGGCGGTTAAACAGAGTTTTTTTTTTTTTTTTTTTTTTTTTGGATCATTTTAATCAGATTTGTGTTTGTTTAGTTAAAGATTTGATTGTATATTCCAATAAAAACATAACTCTATCTAATATATAAAACTATATTATTGTTGTGGTTTTTATCTGCATATTTTATTTATAAAACAATTATCAAAAGTATGCAAATGCGTATCAAACGCGCTTGTATGTTCATAAATGTAATTTTCGAAATTTCTTACCTAAGTCGAGTATTACGTAAGTCGAGGGATGCCTGTATATAATATGATAAATTATATATAATATTTGATTGGCAATTTTCCAAGTTTTGTGATATGAAATGCAAATGATGAAATGCAATGATTTCAAAAAATATGATGAATATTTGCAGAGTTTTTTTTCTTTTTTCAAAAAAAAAAAAAAAAAAAAATAGTAAGGGAAGCTGTTAAGGTTTGACAATACACACGAAGTCATGAAATTTTTGCGCACGTAATCAGATTTACAATCCACGTATTCAGTGGAAAATGCAGGGTGTTTCGCTTTAAGGGAACAGTTTACCACAAAATTGACCAAAAAGTAGATTTTTTTAAAATTATTAAATGAAATATTGTTTAATTGTGAATATTATCAGACCTCATTTTTACATATAGGGCATTTATATCGCGAGATATTGTAAATTTTGTTAATACACCCAGCGCAATTACCCACACAAATTAAAACTTTAAATGACTTTTTCTCCATTTTCCTATTTTTATCACTTTTCCATTTTAAAAATGCTAAGGCATTTTAACACTTTCCAACAAAGTTGAAAAGTGTTTATGACTTGAGTTTTCCTGTCAGTCTGTCAGTGCTCAACTCTCATAAATATACCCGGATTGCCCTGAAATTGTTGGATGTTATTGACGGTTACCATAGCACGATCCCTATGTCAAATGAAGTTTGTAGCATGTTTAGTTCATTTACAGGGACAGTCAAAAGAATTCCGGGACTTTACGGCCAATGGGAAAAAATCGTTTCAAATGATTTTTAATGATGTTACACGCATTCAAATGTAACAAAATGGATATGCATTTATGAAGTGCACTAAAATATGCATTCTTTAGAATATGCGGTGCAAAGAATAGTTATTATTCACCACACAAAGGAATTCCGTTACATAATGATATGGGTGTGGGGGGGGGGGGGGATTGTTTGCGGTGTATTTTAATTATGCTAAACTATTTTATATGTAATGAAATTGATATACGTCGTTCAGGTTTACTTTAAGTTATTTCATGTTTAATACGAAATGCATACACAGGGATACATAAAAGATTTCAGATACTATATAGGGTCAGAAGTACTGTACATTAGCGGTGAGAGGCGATATGTTAAAAAATGAGGCAGGTTTCTCCTGGGCGACTTTTTCCCTCCATTGCCACCAAGGATGCAGACCAGTCCTGTTGTTCTTCAATTTAAACTTAATTAAAAGTGCGTTTACTTTGCGTTCGTCTTTAATGAAAATTCAATTACAGCGCTGTTGACTCTACATTTCTTGTGTTGACATAAGTGCTGGCGGAGCTAAGGCAGTGGACATTTTTTTTCTTTTTTTTTTAGCACTCCGTCTTCAAACACACGCAAACCGACCCCTCCCCCCACCTCGACGTCATCAGCATGCTTTTTGAACTAGTAAATCTGCAGATCAAGAGCCTCAACGTCATCTCTGCAACTTATTGTTTTTAGGAAACTTTGCGTAATATTAATCGTTCTACAAAAACAAAATTTAAACTTTTTAAATTACACAAACATTTATAAAAGGAAAAAAAATATTTCGATGGTTTCAGACATTAGAAGCGTTAAATTAAACACGTTGTTATGTAATGATATTCTGAAATTCTCACGAGCTACTTATTCTAGCAATTTTTATATAATAAAGCAAATTTCTTCAGGGGGGCGCCCCCTGAACCCCCGTTGTGTAATTTATTTTGCATTTGTAATTTTCTATTGATTGAGTTAATGATTATCCTATATCTTAGATTCCTTTTTACACTGTGATTTATAAGGATAAGCAACAATTTGGTCAAGCATTTTACGTTATCCCAATATCCATATAGCAGTATTTACTTGCCTGCTAACCACAAACACCTGTATCTAATGGATAAAGAACTTTTGGATATGTAAACTGAGACATCTAATTTAGAAATGTAATACCTTTATAATTTTTGCTTCCAAAAAATAATTTTGATTACCATTCTGCAATATTTATATCTAAGATCTAATCTAAATATCTAAAAATGTACTCGATAGCATTAACTTACTAAAATCACCCTAAAGTAAGGGGACTTCTAAACCTAACGGTTAATAATTCATCATCGTGTCCACTTCCAATTGACTAAATAGATAAACGTGATTTGGCGCCGTTTAGTATTTTTTGTGATAGCCTTTTAATAGTATCCACTTTTAATTTAAAATCGTGATGTTACAAACACCGTTGAAATTTGACGCACACCTGTGTTCAGGTCAAATTACGAAAGGTTAACTAACTTTTTATTTCCCTTAGCAGGGCATTTTGTTTCATTTTTCGTAATAGAGATTATTTTAATAATTTAATTTATTTTACACTCTACAAGCTGTTACACGGGACGTTGTTCACGTAGCATTAAAATAGAGATAAATGCATTAAATAAAACATTTCACTCCCCACCAGACATTGCAAGTCTCAGGCTTTTTGCACAACTTTATTATCTTACAGAAAATGTTGTTCTTTTAAATCGCGCAAATGTTTCAATTAAATAAAGTAACATTTTTTGTATTAAAATACTGGTATCCAGAACGCCGGAGACTTGGCAGCTCTGCTCCTCTTAATAGAAACATATATAGTTAACCAACACTTTATCACATTTTATAGGAGATAATACGGAATTTCTTATTTGTATGGCCTTACATATACCTCAGTCATAAAAATGTAAAATTTTGTGCCAATTAATATACACAATTGCGAAAATGAAATCGCAACCAACGAGAAAAGGAAGGCCAAGTAAAATCGTGTTTATTTTATACAAATGTATACAAATTATTATATACAAATTATTTTAGGTGGTATTTGGTGTGAAAGGTTTATATGTATTCATTCCTGTCCTCTTTATCTTTTTTTATTATTTGTAATTTGCTTATTCCATTTTCCTTTTGCACGTGAAAATCTTACAAATTAAAATTAACTCTTTGGGAGAAATTGTTATTCCTTTTTTTTTTTTTTTTGGCAACAATAAAGTTTATAAAGTTTAATAGAATAATGTCAGTTTATTCTGTATGAAAATAACGAACTTTTTCATTTATAATCAAAATAGTTGAATACATAAATAAAAATATTATTCTATATAGTATATAAATACTATTTTCATTTCTGCGTTTAAATCAATCTATATGCAAATATCTATACAAAGGCATTCATTAATTCATTCCTTTTAACTTTGATTTGACTTAAAAAACCATACATACTTTCACATTTATGATATTTTTAGATGAGATATAGTTGTTACGCAACGGTTAAAAGAAAAAAATGAAATATAAGTAAATTCATAAAATAAAATGTTTTATATTATTCGAACACATGTATAAAATTCCATCATAAGTTATACACCTAATTTAAAAGCTCTGACAAATGTTTTGACAAAATTGCAAACTAAAAGGAATAATTTAATACTCTTATTTAAAAATTTCAGTATCCAAAATTTACCATTTAAATCTATTATTCATATGAGCGATTTCTTTCAACAAATGAAAATTTGAAAATCGTCTGACTTCCCAATAGAAAAGCATTATGTCACAAAATAAAATGTTCTATATATTCCGAACGAATGAACCAAATTTAACCCAAAACTATACAGCTAAATCCGGGGAGCTCACCAATATACATCCTTAATTTCAAGCTAATCGGATGCTTTTTACGGCAGTTACCGCGGGACAGACAGACTAACTAACAAACAAACAAACAGATGGAAACCAAAAAATTTCGGGTCTCCACAGTAAGCCTTTACTGACGTTTCGGCAATTATGATATGCGCTTTTATGTCTCACTATATTTATGAATACTACATGGTGTGTATAAATTCTATAATTCATGTGCAGAAAAAAAAAAACAAAAGAATTGCTGTAAAAAAAAATCTTCACAAAAATAAACAGTGCTTGCAGGGCCCGGTGCATAGTATCTGGGATGTTAGACATATTATTCCCCTCCCCCTCGCATTTCGTTCTATACCTGGTTGAGATTTCGGTTACAAAAACGAAAACTTTGGATCACCTTTATATAATATTTTTATGTGCATTATGAACCGATCTTTAAAAGTGGAATCTCTTACTGCTATTAATAGTAAATTAATATATTTTAAAACTAATACTTTTAATACAGATTTTAACAAAATTTAGATTATAAAAGTATTAGACCTGGAGCCGGTAGCACAGACAATCACCTCATCGAGTTCACGGCTGAAATTCCTGAATTAGTTAAAACTCGATTCTCATATTTAAACGCAATCGATCTGCCAAGTCCTATCTTGGTGGAAAACACCTGAAAACCCGATTTTAGCGGTTGACTCGTAGGTTTACCATTGTGTTTTCTTGCATCCAAAGGTATGAAAACATGGAGGACTGGGAACAGGAAAACACAATGGTATACCTACGTGTCAACCGCTAAAATCGAAAATTGTTTTGTTTTTTGTTTTGTTTTTTCTTTGTTGTTTTGTTTTGTTTTAAATAAATGCTATTACTCAGAATTTGAAAAATATAAATAAATAAATAAATAAATAAAGGAAATAGTAAAGAAGAAAATTTTGAAAGACAGAATATATCTAACGAAAAACGAAATTTAGGAAGATCTTGGATACTATTACAAAACATTGAGAGGTTCCCTAATACGCGTGGGCTCAAAGCGAGATTGTACTGTGTCTCAGTAGTAACCAGGCTGTGAGTTCATGTAATCATATTTATTGTTGCAATTCGTAAGAGTTAAACATCTTGAGGTTACCTGTAATCTTAACTGCAGTTATAGTAATGTAACCATGTGAGAATTTAGAAATAAAAGATTTATAAAAATGTGTGTTTGAATAGAAAACATTAAGGACGTTAAGGAAATTGCTCTGCAGATTTAATGTAATATAGCGATTACTAAACTGTATCAGTTATTCAGTGTTATTTAAATGTGACTGGTAGTAGATAAACTAAGAATCGGAACATTTTTATCTCTTTTATAGACGATTAAGGAATTATTTTATCTTGAGATGTTCAGAGTTAAATACAGTTGGAATGCAAAGAACATGCAAAATAGCGATTTTGTCATTTTTTTTAATCTTATCTTTATTATCTTTTTGACGATTTGTAATTTTTTTTCTATGGAAATGAAAAGTTTTGAAGATATTAAACAATTCCATTTGGTTACATCTTATTATACTCCTTGGCCATAGTACTTCAAACTCATTTTTCTCAAGCATAGTTGTGTTTCTTTTATTGAAACTCCTATACATTAGAGTTTGTTATTTTGCCTAAACATTCTATATCTCCTTTTTAATCTGAAATGAAAAGGTGTAAATAATATACACTCATGTTTGTGAAAATTGCAAAACTATGAAGGAATGGCCAGAAATCCATTAAATTTATTCCACATGTTACTAATAGTGGCACAAATAAATGGTCAAATTTACAAGACAAAAAAGCAAAGAAAAGAACGTCGGAAATTAGTAGTGTGCCCGCCACGCTGAGCGGACTGAATGTAATCCTGGCGAATGGCATTCCAGATGGCTTCGACATGAAGTCAAATTTCAGCCTTACTATGTGCCCCACTAGCCGTACGAGCGAGTCGCCGACCAATGAAATACCAAACATGCTCGATGGGAGTTATATCCGGGGAATAAGCAGGCCATGAGAAGCGAAACCTGTTGTGCACTGAAAAAGTCTTGTTCAGGCTGAGAAACATGTGCACAGGGATTATCCTGCTGAAATACAGCACCCGGAATGCATCGAAGAAAAGGGGGGGGGGCCTCTGACTTAACAATTTTCCTTATGTACATATCACTGCTGTGCTCTACATGGGATCGACAATTATACCCAACTGCTCTCCACAGCATGATGCCAGGCGTTTGTGCGGTATAACGCTGGGTAACACACTGTGGGAGTAAAAGTTCTCCTCTGTAACGTGTGACGCGTACTTCCATCATTGTACTCCAGCTTGTAGCAAGAGTTATCGGTAAAAGCAACTTGTTGCCGCTGGACATGCCACTCGCTGTGCTGCTGAACCCATTGAAGTCGGAGGCGTCTGTGATTCAGCGAGAGAGAATCCTGCGAGAGCAACCCTTGCACGCAATTCATGCTGCAGCAGGCGGCGACGAACTGAAGCTAGCAACAAAACACCTGTAACTGTGCTCCAACGTTGTGCCAACACACGAAAGGACGCTGTACGGTTCGTTACAGCTTTGCGGATGAGGCGTCTGTGCTCCCATATCGTTGTGCTATTGCGTGCCCTACTGCCATGTTTTCTCCTTGTTACCCCTCGGTAGGCTGTTTCTTTCTCCTAGCAGTTAAAATGTCGTTTCCAAAAAATAACGTTCCGTTGTATAAGGCAGCCGTATAACAAAGCATAAGTATCATTGTACTGTTAAAAACTCTGCTGCAATTTTTCAAACTTCTAAGCATCGCACATTTTCAATTTTTAATACTGTCGTATTGGAAAAAAACGTACTTTTAAATGCAATTTGTTTGAAAACTGCATCTCTATTTATTTTTGAGACATTAATTTTTTTGTAGTTTTTAGCGCTATTTGTTTAATATTGGCAACTCAAGTACTCCATTTCTGTAGAAAGTAACGGAAAAAGAGTTGAAAAATAGCAATTATATCTTTTTGTTGCCATTTTCCCATAAAAACTGAAAACAAAATGTACGTGCTATTTTGAAAAAATATAAATGAATGATTTTTGATAAAACATGGAGTTATTATAAACTATATTTAATTTAATTATCTATATTACAAACAAATGAAGGCATTTGAATCATTAGATAGCCGATTTCTTTCTTTTTCTTTTTTTTTTTTTTTTTTTGGTCAAGTTTCTTGAGTGACATCTGTTTTTTTTTTTTTTTTCTGATTTGTGTATTATTCAGCGATACTAATGTCATATGAATCCTTTATTGTAGATGTTGTTTAAGACTGGATCGTAAATGAGGAATTCTTCAGAGGATGCGAAAGACGTTATTTTATGTAAAATAAAACCGCGTGCTTTAAGTCTTAAAACTGAAATATGTTTTGTATTATCTCTATTTATATACACTAGGGTGTCCCAGGATACAAGGTAAAAAAAAATTTTTGCAAAATCAAATACGCATACCCTCTATTTTTTTTCTATTTCACCTGAGAAACATAAATAAAAAATATTATTGCAATCAGATAACGGTAACCCGTGCCGAATTTCGGTCAAACTTGAACATGAAATCTTGTATGGGGAATACTATGGAAAGATTGTAAAATGTATGTTTCTTTGGTTAATAAAACATTATTTTATTCAAAGAAGATATTTATTAACATATTATAGTAAATGAAGCATTACTGAACTTATTTTCATTTCAATGTTTTCTTTTTACAGTCGGGATAGACCTTCGTGTGTTCTTGTACGCAACATAACGAAAATTGTTTCTGTTCCTCCGTCACCGTTATTAAATCATGAAAGTCCTGCATCAATTTTACCGCTCTTTCAGCTGTATTGTTTATTGCTCGGAGCATTGAGATCGTCTTTTTCGCGTCAGGAAACGAAGCATTATTCTCCCATGAAGAGGGACTCTTCAAAATTATCATAATTTTTGAGTCTAGAAAACAATGAATGGCTTTTGACAGATATGAGATCATCGATGCTTTTTTCTGTAAAAAAAAATAAATAAATAAAAGAACAGGTAACAATCGCGTGATATAAATGAATAACTAAATAAACAATTACAAAATCAAAATATGAAACTCGCCATACATTGAACCTCTTTCTTACTTCGATGGAATGTATGTTTTTTCACGGGTCGAGGCAATTTCTCTATGTAAATTTGTCATCATTTTTAATTTTGTTTCTTTGTCAACATCATCATCATCATCAAAAAATGCTAATACTGCTATTTCATCAGTCAAATACCATAAAGGCTGGAGAAATTCTTCATTCACATTTTCGTAGATTTTCAAAGTTTTCAAAAAGCACAAATCTTTTTAGGGTTCTTTAACTGCCAAAATGTATTGAAGCCATGTTTAACATAGATTTTCACGATAAAAAAGCAAACGTTTAACAGTGATTTCTTATCCTTGGCGTTTCATTTCAGATGAGAACTAAATAACGAGAGATTTAGGGAGTAAACCGCTCGGACCATGCATCTAGCTTGGTACATAACGCGCAGAGGTCTGATTTAATTTTTTTCTGCATCTCCACCTAAAAATATGACAGAAATTTTGATCAACTCTTGATAGTCCTCTGTGATCATAACATCTTAAAGTTCAGAGCGGTAAAATTCAAGCAAATTGCTAAGTTCAGATACGGATTAGAACAATTCCACTGTTTCTCCATAGCACTGTAGCTTAGTTGGATAGATGTTCTTCCAATTCCTTTTGTGCTTTTTAAAGAGTGTAATATCGGGACTTGTCACTTGTTTAATGTTCATTTCGAATACAGCCTTTAATACCAGATCGTATACATGATGGCAGCGAGCAAAGAAAAGATCTAAAATAGTTACAAATTCTTGTTGTCGCCGCTTGAATACGTCTTGTAATTTCTTTGCATTTTTTGTAAGTCTCTACAAACTTGATACATATTAACAAGCTTCCTCACACAATTTGGCAACGATTTCTTAGGCATGTGTGCCTTTTCCCAAATAATAATACTTTCACGAATAGCGATATTTGCATTTTCATTAACAGTTAAATTCTCTTCTCGAATATTGTAAAACAAAACTGCGAGAACTTGTCCATTAGACAGAAGTTTTGAACCCGTTATTTGATGTTTAATTTTCCCTATTAAAAATATCACTTTTTGAGAACTACACGATTGCACTGCCATGTTCTGCTCACTGATTAAAAACTATCCGGATATTTACTAACAAAAGACTAACATGGATTTATACGCACATTGACACATAGATGTGCGCTGTCCTGATTAAACTGGTACTGACATGTTTCACAGGTTTTAACTGTTTCTTCACGGGTTGCGCATTGTCACAAGCATTCCAAAACCTTTCCTTTTTTTGTTGTTTTGTTTCATCTTTTTCATTCGCAACTGCTGGGTGCTCCGCTACAGACACGTGACAGGGTGACATGTGTCAGCGTTCGCTCGCTAAGTACACAAGTACTGACTGAGACATTTAGATACAAGTCGGCACGGGTTCCCGTGGTCCAAATTACATGAAACTTTATTTACAATTGTTTTGACATAAAAGGAAAAAAATGAGAGGGTATGCGAAAAAATAAAACGACTTTCATTTTTTGGGGACACCCTAAATGCACATATATTTTGTTTCATTGGGAGCGACACTAAATTCTGAAAAAGCAGAATTCCTGTTTTCTAGTTTGATTCTCTTCAGTCCATGTCTTCCAAACACGCATCACTGTTGTGGCATTCATTACACTGCGTGCGGTCTGTGATTTCTCGATATGAAAATCCACCTTCTCGCAAACCGACGATGCGGCCTCGTACGAACTCCGTTAGTTCTTCCTATGGCTTCCTCCGCTTTTGATGAGGCATATTTACTACCAATGAAACGTTTACCGCAGGAAGGTAAACGGAATTCCTTTATATACCTGGAACAAACGGCTGATAAGGAGCCGGTTCTCATTCCCCGAATGTTTCAATTTTTTGGTGAAAGTCGAAATTATTTTCAAATTCAAATCGTTCAAATCAGCTGATGAATAGCTCTATTTTTTGATGAAAGTTGAAATAATTTTCAAGGTTCAACCATGAAAGCGATTTTTTTTTTTTTTTTTTTTAAGTTAAGAAGAATGATATTTTGGTTTTTCTAATTATTTTACACTATAGAAGTATTCAACTTTAAACTTAACTATTATTTCTTTAAATTATTTTGCGTTTTGAATTTTTACGCATCATTAGGTGTTAACTGGTATCATTTTATGTTTCAAAGAAACTCACTGAGAATGCATAAAAGTATTTCTTCTTATTAGCTGTTAAATAGCTCAATTTTTTGGTGAAAGTTGAAATAATTTTCAAATTCAAATGATTCAAAGTGCTGTTGAATAGCTCTATTATTATTTTTTTTTTTGGCGAAAGTTGAAATAATTTTCAAGGTTCAACCATAAAAAAGTTTTTTTTTTTTTCTAAGTTAAGAAGAATAATCATATTTTGTTTTTTCTAATTATTTTACCCCATAGAAGTCTTCAACTTTGAACTAAAATTTTTACAATGTAAAATACGGATTTAAAAACTCCACTTAAATAATTATTTCTTTAAATTATTTTGTGTTTTGAATTTTTACTTGTCATTGGGTAACTACCATATTATAATTACATTCGAGTTTGATTTTTTAATTTTTACTTACTTTATATTTATTACTTAAAAGATTCGTTATTGTTCTTTTAAAACTAATCTAATTTGTCAATATATATTTTTAATATATTTTTTAATTTTCATACACTTTAATTTGGAATTTGTAATACAAATGTCAACTTTACAACAATATATTTTCATTCTTTCATTTTTTTTCCCCAGCCTGGATGCGTGAACACTACAGAAGTCGATCTTAAAAAAGCCTTCAGAGTCAGCTATACTCCGAAGTACAACTATTCCAAGGTATGTGTGCATGCTGTAATAAAAAATCGCAATATATTTACTTGATAGCGACTAAATGCTTTTTCTTCTAATCATGATGAATATTTTATAAAATAATGTTTATAACTTTATTTTTCACAATTATAAATTAAGTAAGAAAGTATCGCTTACCTTTTAGTTTTCAGCTCATTCTTATGTCAAATTTATTTTTCTATGTATCCTCTGTTGTTCAAGACTTCATTGTAATTTATTAATTAATCCTTTGGTATTGGCAAGGGTGATGTTACACATGTTATAGCTTAAAGATCTATATTATATAGTGTTTTTTCTTCACTGCACTAAGTTAAAATATAGAGAAATTTTTTTAATAAGAATTTAGACATTTACACATATTATGGAACTCAACAACACTGCTCCTTTCACACTGGATTACATGATTCAACTACATAAGAAAAATTATACATATAAAATATCTGCGTAAATAATGGGTTTTTTAAGGTCATAAATTGTTATTTAGTTTAATGTCTTTGAGCCCATAATAAAGTTTATTTATGTCTGGAAAAAACACTTCATTAACATTAGTTATGAATACCTCATTAAACATTAGTTATTTTGCACTTTCATTAAAATGTCTTTGTTAAGTTTTTCTGCGTTGAAAGACAACTGTTTATTTAAATGATTTGTTGGAGGTAATCAGGAAGTAATATTCCTTTAAAATGATTTGGGAATTGTGAGATGTTGACAGTTATTGATATTTGTAAACACGGGATGTAATAATAATTAATTGAGGAGATTTATGATGTTTTTCTCTGAAGAGATTATTATTTCTAATACATTTTTCGGCAATATTTCTTCTAAAAGACTCACAAATTTCAATACAGGGTGTTCCCGAGTTCATGGGAGAAACTGTAAGAGAAGGTAAAGTACACATTAAAAGCAATTTTTGTATAGCAACGAGGGGATGGAAATGAAATGTTTTTGCGAAAAACAAGAAATTAAAACGATCGTTTTACTGGCATAACAATTATGGTAAGTGCTGAAATGTGCCACTGGCAGCGTGTAGCAAGTGACTGCACTGTTAAAAATTTACAGCAAAATGTCCAGTCATTCTACCGTTTTTGGAGAAAATGGTTAAATTACAGTAAATTAACTGCATTCTGGCCATAATATTGGCAACAATATGCTTAAAATAGCGTTAAATTACGGATTATGTAACTGTTTTCTATAAAAACTGTCAAATGACTGGATAGTTTGTTACAGAGTTTTAACAGTGTGGCGTACCTTTTTGCAGATTCCAAGTGTTTCACGAATATTTGCAGCAACAACTGAAAGTCTTGCAATGAAGTCCTTACCAGAGTCAACTGGTGTCTCATATATTCTGTCTAGATAGGTGTCTCATTGTTTATTTTACCATGCTCTGCGAAGCATGTTGCGTTGCTTTTGTAATTTGTATTTTTTTTTTTATTAATACCCGTTTTTTGGGCTCATTTCTGCGGCTGAGGTTTACTAGATGTTGTTGGGGATTTTACCGCTGGAGCATTAACATTTTATGTGCTGAATTAGGAATTCATGAAAATTTTATCTTCTAAAGCATTTTTCGGGAATTGTTTAAACTACATTAGAAGATTTATTTAATCATTTAATAAATTTTAGAAGGATTGAAGGATTTAGAGGGATTGATTAAATTTGAATTATAGGGATTTTGTGCCATATTTATAACCCCACTCAAATCTTTTATTTTAAATATTTTTCTTAGTATTGTGTAGAAATAGAAATGTACAAATATATAATTTTCTTACAATAGAAGTATAGACATATATTTCCGAACTGGAAAGTTCCCCCCCCCCTCCCCCAACGCCAAGAAAGCTAAAAAGTTCAAAGACAAAAGAAATCATCCTTTTAAAAATATTTTTGTTTTGTAAATTAGTAATGCTTATGGAACAAGATAAAGTAATGTACCTATAACTCATTCTAAACTGTATTACAACTCATCGATGTATTAAATGAATTTTATAGCAAGTTATTTTAATGGCACTTATAAGTACCGCCAGAAGATAAAGGGTTAATCCATAAACCGAACGGTTGGAGCTCCGGTTGGGTGATTACTGGCGTCTCATAGATGTGACATCTCGAACCTTCGGAAGGGCACGCCAATCACTTTCTAGACGCTGCCAGGTATGTATCTATGTTGGTACTGACACATTTGAGGACTTATTGTAGGGGAGACCGGGGCTAGTTGGCTACAGGGGTAGGTAGGCGCAGTCCTCATAAATCGCCTATTTGTAGATAGATTGCGCAACCAGTCACAGAGTACCTTTCTTATTGCTTTTTACAATCCTCAGTGTAATTTTTCATCGTTACCTACGTGCAGTGGACATTTATTACGATTTTTCTGTTTTTTGCACTCATGAGTAATTTTTTGTTGCCTCATTCTTTTTCTAATTTCTAATACTTATCTTACTAATTGCGATTTAACTTGTGCAGTTTTTCTTAGTGTATGATTAACTATACCTACCCCATATGTGATTTACTTGGATTATTTATGCTTAGAGGATTACGTGTTCCTTTTGTGAATAAATTTATTATGGGGCAAGTAGGCGCATTGAACACGGGCAAGTTAGCTCGGTGTTTGGTGTGCACTGGTAGCTTGAAAATCAGCAAACACCGAGAAAAGTGGTTGCAATGCAAGATTTTGGGCACACGTGGCTTGCCCAAACGGAGACACTCGATTTTTTATTTGTGGCAACTGTAACTCTGATGATGCTATAGAGTAGGATAGAAGTTACTCAATGTTAATGTTTTATTCATTATTTTTATGTCTGTATAATTTAGAATTTACAATGTACGGCTATAACGTCTTTGTCTAAACTTACTGGTACTAATGAAATTGATTTCGCTTAACTGCGTGTCTTATTTGAGCTTCATTTAAATTTTTATAAAGCGTGTGCCAACTTACCCCATAGATATAGGCAACTTGCCCCGTGACGGGGTAGGTTGGCGCACAATTTTCCTTTCACTTCAGGCTATAAACTACAAAAGCTACAAACTCAAAACTCCGGGTATTTATAGCCAAATGTCTGTTCTTTAAAAGTGCAGTTAAAGTTTGTTAAAAAACTTAAATAAAAAATTTATAAAAATCAAAAACTAAAAACTGCGCCTACTAGTCCCGATCTCCCCTAATTGTTATGTCAATGAAACGCTCGTCTTCATTTCCTCCGCATTTCTTGTTTATCACCAAAACTTTTCATTTCCGACCTCACATTGCTACACCAAAATTGCTTCTTTATGTGTACTTTACCTTCCTTTACAGTTTGGTCCATGAACTCCGGTACACCCTGTATATCTTAAATCTTTCTCACCTATCATATTCTCATATATTAAAATACTAGCAAAAGCCATACTTTGTTTGATTCACGAAGCATTATTTAATAAGATAAATCTTTGAAAGTAACAATATTATTTTATATTATTCTTGCATCTTTATTAAGCTAAAACGTTACTTATTTTATGTTTTGGCGCAGTTTAATTTTAGAAATGAAAATTCAGCCAAATAATTAAGAATTTCTCGGAATTTTTTATTTATGATATAAGACTGGTATAAATAAAAATATTTTCGAAGCAAAATTTTACAAAATATTTATATAACGAATTTAAAAATTTATTTTATTTGTTTACAGTACTTTTGTTGCCACTTTACAAAAAAGAAAAAAAAATCATTATAGAATTCTTTTAAAATGCGTAACTATCGTCTGCGTAAATGATTTCACATAAGAATAAATTGTGTATTTGAATTCTTAATACTGAAAAATACTTTTATAACTGAATGTAAATAATTGAATTTTCACAAATTTTAATTCTTTAAAAATGTGCTATAATTCTCATAAAAAAGGCATATTAAAAATTTCATAAAACAAATCGTGAAACTATTTAATTAATCATGATTCTATCTATAATCCTAACTCTATCATTCATTTTGTCTTTTGAAAATAGATGTGTTTCATTTTTTATTTGCAAAAATGCGTCCGTAATGGAAAAAGATATAAAATAAATTAATTAAAATAATAAATTTTTTAAGGTTATTCTGTAAAAAAAGAATATTGTGCAAATGTACAGATCATAATTTATTTTTAGGTTTAATTTCAAGTCAAAATACTGAATAGTTTTTTTTTTTTTTTTTTTGTAAAGTGTACGACAAAATGCAATTTGTGTAGCCTAGTAAAGGATTCGCTTCGCTCATCCTAATAATTTACACAATAGAAATGTAAAAAACTAACCGTCAAATTTCATGGGATTAAAAAATTTACAGCTAATATTTCATTTTTATACAGATTGCAAAACCCCATGTTAACCTACGGTGAAATAAAAAATAAAATTATTATGTTGTTCATTACCTAATAACATTTTTTGAATCGTGTTTTCCAAATAGAAAGTTGATGTCCGATGCTTACTGACAAGGAAGGTTTCCTTAAGGCTGTTCTCAAATCCAAAGTGTCAACTTTCTGACATAAATTTTAATTCATTTTTGTTCGGAAACGCAGGAAGCTAGAAGGTGTTGTTATTCAGAAACTATGTTATAGAACTGTTTTTTTCCGTTTTCTTGTAAATGCAATAGATCTTTCAGAAAATACTGTCAAAGCTGGCATTTTCAACCGAACTTCCGAACGAAAGAAGAAAATCCAGTCAATAATGGGAGAAAAATGCCGTGTCAAAATCGTATTGTGATCAAAATCGCTTATAACTCAATAGGTAATTGATGGATCAAAAAATGGAAAAAACAGTTCGATTCCAAATCGCTTCCCTGACCAGGCTTTTCAATTTCATATCTTTCCGTTGAAAAATGAATCTGTAAATGTGTCAAAACGTTTTGCGCTTGTTGAGCAGAGCAGTTGAAAACAGCCTTAAGGCTCCGCTGCACTGAAACTTCCCGATCGCGAAATTCCATGTTAGCCTATGGGAAAACTTTGAAGCGCGATGACTCATTACCTAATATAATTATTAAAATACCGTTTTCTCCATTAGAAAGTAGATGTCAGATGCCGATGATGTGCGTTTTTAAAAATTTTCTATGTAAATTTTAAGTATTTTTAAGATAAAATTAAATGGAAATTTCAAAGTTTATAGGGATTTTTTATGTACTTAAAATTTACGGAGATAATTTTTAAAAACGCACATCATTAGCATCTAACGTCTACTTTCTGATGGTAAAAACGGTATTTTAGTGCACATCATTAGCATCTAACGTCTACTTTCTGATGGTAAAAACTGTATTTTAATAATTATATGAGGTAATGAGTCATCGCGCTTCAAAGTTTTCCCATAGGCTAACATGGGATTTCGCGATCGGGAAGTTTCAGTGCAGCGGAGCCTTAAGGCGCGTACTCGGAATATTTTGAAAAAATATTTAATGAAACTATTTATGTATGCAATAAAGAATCAGTCAAATTTAGCGGTGGAATTCTAGTAGAAAGTCTGTAAAAAAAGAAATGGAACCTAATTGTGAATTTGAAGCAATTTTAGTCCATTAAATTTTGTTTTAAACCGTATAAAATGATCGTTAAATTTCATTATAGATACATATAAATGTGTATGACAAATCCTTAATTTTAAAAGTGTATTTATTTAGCTTAAACTTATTTAAACAAGTTCAGCATGTAAAAGATTTTCTTTAAAGAGAATCGTATAAAAACGTTTATTATTATTATTATTATTATTATCATTATTATTGTTCCGTCACCAACCGGTGATAAATCACCAAATGAACGAAATTTTTATTATTTTTTTACGAACGCTCTATCGAGGTTCCGCAGAAATTCTTTTATAAACATATATACCCATATGAGAAGAACATTCTGTAATTTTTTCAGATTTTTCTGAGTGTGCACGTATGGAGACCTTCCTTGTTAATAGTTTTCCAAATGCTATTTTCGTAAATCGTGTTCATTTTTAAGAACTCTATAAACTTTGAAATTTATACTCAAATAAACGTTTCGAAGTCTAATGTGTTTTAAGAATCAATTAAAATATAAGACGATAATAACGCCATACCTTGTTATTGGTGTTAGATATCGATTTTGTGATGTTGAAAATTGATGTTGGTGAGAAAATTAACCCTCTCGCTGCGCAACCCGAGAGTTTCTCGGGCAACGCAAAAGTAGCAAAATCTGCGCATCCCGAGATTTCATCGGGGATGCATTTTTTCCGTCTAATTAACCCTCCTTGATCATTCCCACCAGTTACTTTTTATTAAATTTTGCTTTATCTAATCAGACCATTTTCCCGATTAAATCAGACGAAAATTTTTGTTTTGAAAAACCGGTGACATAAGAATAAAAATTCTTAAAAGACGCTCGCCGCGAAGGAATTAAATACGCAATTTTTTGAAGGTATTTTGATATAACAATTACGCAGCGAGAGGGTTAAAATGCTATTGACGAGATTTGCGTCCAACTGATATAAAACAACCTTATGTTTCTCAAACATTCATACATAATTCAAATTTCTGTGTTTTGTTCTTTTAAAATCTAGTATTGAACGAAGTGAACAACACTTTATAATTTTCTTAAAAAAAATCATTAAATTTTATCAATAAAAAACTGTTATATAAGTTCCGGGAACAGTTTAGTATTATAGTTTCAAAATCTCATTCACTGCAAATCAATCATTTCCACTTGAAATTTTGGAGTGGATATTTTCATGTAAGTGTTAAATGAATTCTGAAAATTTTTGATTCTCTACATTCAAGATCATCAATCGATAAACTCATTTAGTACATTTCATTTTGGATAAAGTTTTATCACAGTGATAAATGATTCTGAATTGAAAGAAAAGCCACGAGCATATTTAAACAATTCATCAAGCTAAGTCTTTGAAATACTCTTGAAAAGATTTTAACAATGACGAATTTCAATATTTCAGTTTTCTATCTTTTAAATTATTATATTCTTTTCGCGTTTTCGAATTTTTATGTCGTATTTTAAAGATTCTGATTGTAAGAAATAAAAAAGAAAGAAAGAAAATGATAACAAAACAATAAATTTAAATAAAGATGGCATATAAGTAAAAAAAAAAAAATAATAATAAGTTATTTTCTTTTAACGAGATCGGGAAAGTCCTACCTCTGCATGTTAAATTCACCAACTTTATGTACTTTTTTCTCAGAAATAGTTAAAGATAGGGGTCTAAATTTTTTTATGGAAGTTAGAATAACATATATTACGTACTTTAAGAGACCATTTCCTTTCTATGTGAAACTGAAAAATTATTATCAATTATTTATTGAAAATCATTTTCAAATTCGGATTTTTAATATGATTTCACTGCCTAAAATAAATAATTCTCAACAAATCATCAAACCCATGTGTTAAAGTGTACAATATAACATAATTGTCATTAAAAGTCTGATTTCTTAAGTTTCGTAGATATTGAAAAAAAAAGGAACGCCAATCTCAAAATGCCAAGGTTTAAGAAAAACTCATTTAAAAATTTAATTGATATTTTTATTGGTGATTACAGAACTAAATCTAATAAATCCTGCTTTGTACGTAGGATTACCACCTTCTATCTCATACGACTCTTCAAGTATCCCTTTTGCAGCTTTATTTCTTTTTCTGGCATTTTTTTATTTTCGGGTAGTTTCGCTTGTCTGATCCCCTTTAAACAGTTTACACTACAAATATATCATATCATTTTCAAAATTTTGGATTTATATGTCGGCACGAACTAAATTTTTCAATCCGAGCGAAAAAAAGAAAAAAGCCCAGGTCTGGATATTTTTTCGCTCGGTTCGAAAACTTCAGTTCGTATTATATTTTTACCATTCAGTATTATTGATATAAAAGAATGACGTTTCATGTCGGTGTTAATTCTGGAATTTTTGTATATTTTTTGCGTGAATTTGATCCAAGCTGTATATGGATGAATTTTAATTATTTTTTTTTATTACTCTATTCCAGCAGTCCAAGCCCAGTTCGAGCCACACTCCAGTTTCTTCGGAATCCGACGCCCAAAAAAGTCAAGTCGATGCTTCAAAGAAACTGGTAAATATCTCAATAGACATCTGTTTCTTAAGAGATTTATTTTTTAAACTTCTTCCTCTCTCTAAACAATAACTTTGTTACATTTTTTGTCGTAACGTTGCATAATATTATCTCAAATGACTGACAATAAAAAATTCAAAACTTAACAGGTTTAATTAAAACTTAAAAAATAAAAGAAGTTAACCCTCTTGCTGCGCAACCCGAGAGTTTCTCGGGCAACGTAAAAGTAGCAAAATTTGCGCAACCCGAGATTTCATCAGGGATGCATTTTTCTGTCTAATTAACTCTCCTTGATCATTCTCACCAGTTATTTTTTTATTCTAAATTTTGCCTTATCTAATCGGAGAAATTTCCCGATTGAATCAGATGAAAATTTTTGTTTTGAAATCCGGTGGCAAAAGAATAAAAATTCTTAAAAGACGCTCGTCGTGAAGGAGTTAAATACGCAATTTTTGAAGCTATTTTGATAAAACAATTACGCAGCGAGAGGGTTAAAAGGTGAGGTAACCTATTTTGAAAGTGAATTAACTCCTTAACCCTTTATGCAGTGATGGAACAGTGGCGCAGCGATTGAGCGATTGCCACCACTAAATTTTTATAGTATTATTCGCCTTCTAAAATCTCAGAAATTCTGTCCTGAAGTTAGATGAACAATGCTAATAAAATTTTGTGGTGTCAATTGATTCTCTGCTTCTACACTGTTCCGTCACTGCTTTATGTTCCAAATTATGAATTCGTGAATATTTCATCTTCTAAAGCATTTTTAGTCAATTTTTGAAACTGCATTAGAAGATTTAAACAGTCATTTAATCAATTTTACAAAGATTTTGCCAATTAAAATTAATTAAATTTGAATTTATAGGGATTTTGTGCCATATTTATAATTCCACTCAAATCTTTTATTTAAAATATTTTTTTAGTATTTTGTAGAATTAGAAAATGTACAAATATAATGTTCTTACAATAGAAATATAGAAATATTTCCGAACTGAAATTTTTGCCCTCCCTCAATCTTTCAACATCAAGAAAGCTGAAAAGTTACAAAGGAAAAAGAAATCATCCTTTAAAAAATATTTTTTTCTCTGTGCAACCCATAATGCTTTTGGAACAAGATAAAGGAATGTATCTATAACTCATTCTAAACTGTGTTACTACTAATCAGTGTATTAAATGAATTTTATAACAAGTTATTTTAGTGGTACTTTAAAGTACCATCCGAGCATAAAGGGTTAAACGATGATTCATAATTGAAACAGATACTTTCAGTAAATTACAACTTATAAATGAAACTAAAACGGTCATAAATTTCAAACCTTTGACTCTCTACTGAAAATAATACAACAAAAATATGATCCTTAACCTTTAGCAACTGTGACCTTTTTTTTTTTTTTTTTAACTCGACTGCCAAGAAGGGTTATGTGTTTGACGCGTATCTGAGTAAATGGATTTCTTTATACCCTCGACACATCCCAACGGCTGGAGGAATTTTAATGAAGAAGGTCTCTATCGATTAGTTTGGCGGTAGAGACGAAAAAAAGTTTTTACGCACCCTATTGAGTGGCATAACATTGGATAGGTCTATCAAAATGAAGTCGATGTTTCATTCACTATTTTACAGTCAGAAGCTCCGTTTAAATATTACGCAACCTGGAAATTGTGTAGGTAGGATCTCTAGCTTTACTACAACTCTAACCTTCATAGACATCTATAGGCCTCATCAGAACAGTGTTTATAGATAGGAACCAACAATTAAACACAACTTAAAGTCATCAATACAAGAAAATAAAAAAATAGGTAAGTAATATAAAAAATAGTTTCACATTGATGAGAAATAATTAATTAGTTCGCTTTTTACGCAGTCGGGTTTTTTGAATTTTTAAATTTAATTTTTACTTGTTTGTATAATTACAGAGACTGTTTGTATAATCTCTAAGACTGCTTGATCGAAAGAAAAATAAGAAGTTCGATTAACTCATAAGGGGTCATCCATATATGTTGTCACACTTTTTTCCAATAATTTTTACCCCTCTCCCCCCCTTTGTCACAAAGTGTCACACTTTACCATACCCCCTCCCCTCTTCTTGTCACATGTTAGTCTATATTACATAAACATATACTTGCAGTTCAAAATCAAAGTACTATGTTATAGATCATATTTCAAATTTTATTTTGAAACTTTTAACTATGTGTTTTAACAGCATTTGTGAGCATAATAATAAAAATGATTCGTGTACTTATTTTATATGAAATAAGATTAAGATTTACAACAAAAAACATAATTAATATACAATAGTAATAAAATATTAATTGAAAAAAAATTAAAAACAGTAATATTTTGGAATTTGAAATGGATGGAATTTAATATATTTGGCTTTAAATGTTATCTTTACTGTATGAACACAAAATACTTTAATTTCAAAATAACTTTACAATTTAATCTGCTGATTTTTAATGCTTTTATTTTAACCAAAATGTGTGATGTCACACTTCTTCTTACTCCCTCCCACCCCCTTGTCACAAACTGTCACAATTTCATAAATCCCCCTCCCCCCTCCAAGCGTGCCATCATTTGTGGATGGCCCCTAAGACACTCTTTCTGTATTAAATTTTATGTGCAGGACTATTATAATTAAAATTTGCCTATTCAGAAGCAGGAGATATTACTAGAGTTCCTAACGGCAAAAAGTTATCTAATATTGATAGTTCAATTTAAAATTATAAGTTAAATTGTAAAAATTGAAAAAAGCAGCTGTCTGTGAGAGCGATAACATCAGTTAAGTGTTAACATCAGTAACTATAAACTTCGTGAATTCAAAAAAGCAACATTTATTCAAAAACATCTAATAGAATTAACCCAATTTCATATCACTAACAGGTACTAACTCACTTCAGTTAATAAGGCGTTCTGTGCCGACACCGATCGATTTAATATTCTATTATTTTAAACTGTAAATACGTAGCTAAACAACCACATTCTGATCTAAATTTGCAAATACTGGCCTCTCACGGACAAGCCCGTGTTAACCCTTTATGTACTGAATTATGAATTCATGAAAATTTTATCTTCTAAAGCATTTTTCGTGAATTTTTGAAACTACATTAGAAGACTTACATAAACATTTAATACATTTGAGAAGGATTGAAGAATTTATAAGGATACATTAAATTTGAATTTATAGGGATTTTGTGCACTATTTATAACCCCACTCAAATATTTTATTTTAAATATTTTTCCGTATTTTGTAGAATTATTAAATGTACAAATAGAATGTTCTTACAATAGAAATATAGAAATATTTCCGAATTGAAAAGTCCCCCCCCCCGTCCCAACTCCAAGAAAACTTAAAAGGTGCAAAGGCAAAAGAAATCATCCTTATAGAAATATTTTTGTTTTTTGTAACCCATAATGCTTTTGGAACAAGATAAAGAAATATATCTATAACTCATTCTAAACTGTATTACAGCTAATCCATGTATTAAATGAAATATTATATTATTGTGTATTATATGAAGTTATTTTAATGGTACTTATAAGTACCGTCAGTAGATAAAGGACTAATACGTTCACTAAGCTCCAGGTTTCACTGTAATATAAGCATTATTTAAAGTTATATAATTCTATTGATTTAATGCCTTTTTAATACATTCAACGATGATTAATACCCAAGGATTACATTCATATTCGTAATTAAGTTTTTGTTTGCAATGTTGAAAGAATTATTTTTTTAGCATTTAAAACAAAATAAGGAAAAAGCAACATTACAATTTTGCCCTTTTGCTAGACTATCAGAGGGTTAAATAGTCAGACCCAATTGACGCTTGAAAATTTGAGTAGCTTGATAGAACAGACTTCTATTTACGAACACAGATTTAATTTACGAAGACAACTCGTAAAAATTCATGAAAGTCGCTCAAATTCTGCGGATATTTTTCTAGAGTACCGAAAAAGTACACTTTCACCTTGCATATGAACTAAAATAGAAGCTTATTTCATAATTTTCTGTATTACCAAATTTCTTTTTTTTTTTTTTTTTTTAGGTGAAAGCTCTGCGAAATAAAATTGACAGAGGAAATGTCCGTACGTCGAAAGTGTGCGAATCGTAAGTATTCTTTATTAAAATATTTCTGGTACAGTTTAATGTTCACTCTTGTGGAGTAAAATAGTTTTTTTAATCTCTTTCGTTCCTGATTAGCATTGGGATGTACAGTCGTGGAAAAAAAAAAGTAAACACCCCCTACTGACTCCGCAACAAATTATCGTAGAAGAAAGTTACTGGTACCGAACGATTGGAAATAAAGTCTATTTTTAAATGATGTATATAAAATTTGCTTCGGGGGCCATCTACATATTAAAACGAACCATAACTTCATTTTTTTTCAATGGCAATACCCAATTCTGACAGCATAAATGAACTCTACACCCTTCAAATAGCCTAAAAACAAATTTTTATGCAAGTCGTACCATAAGTTTCCGAGAAATTATTTATTTTAAAACGAGCGTATTTTAAGGGTTGTACCCAAATTGAAGTTGGGTTCTCGATTGCTAACCGAGAGAGCCGTCTTCTTGATCAAGGCACCTTAAGCAGTCAATGAAGTCTGTTAGATAACAAGGCAGCAGAAGAAATTTCAAAATATCTATTCACTTCAATCATAGACGGCCCCTTAAACCATCATTTTGCCGTTTTTTAAGCATAATTTGAAAACTACTTGGAAGAAAAATGTGAAATTTGGGATTTTCATAAAGCAGGACTTAATAAATCTAAATCCATCAAAAAAATTGTAGGTTGCAATTCATAATTTTTTCGAATATTAATTTCATAATTCATAATTCATATCATAAAATTATAAAAATTGCAAATTCAGCGTATTTATGTTTGGGCACATTAGTTTTATTTCTAAACAAAAAATTAGCACATTAGGAGCATAATTTCAGAAGATATAAATAAAAATATGAAAATGTAATTTAACATTAGAAGCACTAAATTTTGAATGTTTATAATTCAAAAACTTATCATTCAAATGACTTGAAATTTGGTGTCTAGCATATTTTGAACCGAAGATTTGAAATATCTCGTTAAAATCGGGCATTGCCATTGAAACAAATGAGGTTAGGGTTTGTTTTAATATGTAGATGACCCCCTAAGCAAATTTTAAATACGTCATTTAAAAGTAGACTTTATTTCAAATCGTTCGGTACCAGTAACTTCCGTCTACGATAATTTGCTGAAGAGTTAGTAGCGGGTGTTTACTTTTTTTTTTCCACGACTGTACAGTCGTGGAAAAAAAAACAGGGCTGCAGAGTCGGTGGGAAAATGGACGACTCCGACAACGCTGACCTGCTCGTAAAATGGACGACTTCGACTCCGACTCTTTGGATCAAAAATGGGCCCAACTCCAACTCCGCAGCCCTGAAAAAAAAGTCGACACTCCACAGCCCCTACTAACCAGGGCTGCGGAGTCGAAGTCGGAGTCGGGCCCATTTTTGAGCGAAAGAGTCGTAGTCAGATCTGTTAAAATTTTCGGAGTCGGTGTCGTCCATTTTACAAGGAGGTCTGCGTTGTCGGAGTAGTAGTCAGCGCATTTTTGAGCGAAAGAGTCGGAGTCAGATCTGTTAAAATCTTCGGAGTCGGTGTCGTCCATTTTACAAGGAGGTCTGCGTTGTCGGAGTCGGAGTCAGGCCCATTTTTGAGCGAAAGAGTCGTAGTCAGATCTGTTAAAATCTTCGGAGTCGGTGTCGTCCATTTTACAAGGAGGTCTGCGTTGTCGGAGTCGTAGTCGGGCCCATTTTTGAGCGAAAGAGTCGTAGTCAGATCTCTTAAAATCTTCGGAGTCGGTGTCGTCCATTTTACAAGGAGGTCTGCGTTGTCGGAGTCGTAGTCGGGCCCATTTTTGAGCGAAAGAGTCGTAGTCAGATCTCTTAAAATCTTCGGAGTCGCTGTCGTCCATTTTACAAGGAGGTCTGCGTTGTCAGAGTCGTAGTCGGCCCATTTTTGAGCAAAAGAGCCGAAGTCAGAGTCGGATCTGTTAAAATTCCCGGAGTCGGAGTCGTCCATTTTTCCCACCGACTCCGCAGTCCTGCTACTAACTCTGCAACAAATTATCGTAGAAGAAAGTTACAGGTACCAAACGATTGAAAATAAAGCCTTCTTTTAAATGATGTATAGAAAATTTGCTTAGGGGGGACCATCAACATATCAAAACGAACCCAAACTTTGTTTCTTTTTTATAGCAATGCCCAATTTTGACACCATAAATAAATTTTACACAATTGTAGGTCAAAAAAATTGTAGGTTGCAATTCATATTTTTTTCGAATATTAATTTCATAATTCATAATTTATATTATAAAATTTTTAAAATTACAAATTCAATATATTTATGTTTAGGTTTTTTAGTATTATAACCCCACACAAAATTATCACATTAGGAATATAATTTCAGGAGATATTAATAAAAATATGAAAATGTAATCTAACGTTAGAAGCTCTAAATTTTGAATGTTTATAATTCAAAAATTTATCCTTCAAATGACTATAAATTTCGTTTCTAGGCATAGTTTATGACGAAGATTTAAAATTTAGCATCAAAATTGGGTGTTGCCATTGAAAAAACAAAATTAGGTGGGGTTTTAATTCGTAGATGGCCCCTAAGCAAATTTTATGTACATGATTTAAAAGTAGACTTTATTTCCAATTGACTGGTACCAACAGCTTTCTTCTATTGTAATTAGTTGCAGAGTTAGTAGGGGTGTTTACTTTTTTCCTCGACTGTACACTGTTGTAAACTATAAAAATGAGAGTCGTTGACTTGAAAGTGGGGCGAAGTCCTTTTGTGAAAAAAATTAGTGAAGTCTCAATCTTATTGCAAAGTAACATAAAATATATGTTTCATATTAATTCAATATAAATATCTCTCAATATTAGTATAAATGTATTACTAGTGACTTACTTGGTCAGCGATATTTCAAATGCATTGATGTTGAATGTAAAACTAGCCCACTTTTGAATAGAATTATGCAACATAAAAAATAATAATTTTTTTATGTTGCATGTATAAAAAAGCTCAATAAGAATTTCATCATGAATATTGAAAATATGTACACTATCTAAATTAGGAGTTATAATTATATGCATACAACTTATACCGAAGTATTTTTTCTTACTTTTTCCGTGGTTTTACTATAAAGTTAAATTTATTTTTTATTTTATTGTAACTTTTCTTTAAAAAGGTAGATATTGAAATAAAGTAAATAATTAAAATTTAGAAAAATACAAATAAATGTATCATCACTGCTTAAAGGTGCATACAACACAATATAAAAAAAAATTAAAGGGCTCAAAATTCTACATTTTTTATTTATAGAGATTTTGTTATGAAATTTTTTTCTGAAATATGTTTTAATATAATAAGAATATTGCATGTAAAAAAATCTGAAAAATTTTAAATATATGTATATTTTTTAATTTAAATTTAAAAATTTTAAACATATTTAATTTTTGATATAACTCTGGAAGTACTTACTCGATTTACGAATTTTTACACTTTTGTGTACAGAAAATGTGTCATTTTAATTTGTCTTCAGAATTTTTTAAAATATTGATTATGAATTTTATAAAAAAAAAAATTTAAGTAAAAAAAATGAAGTTTTTTTATGAGTGAGTTTTGCATTAATTAGCATATTTTCACAATTATCACTCAAAATTAAAAATCCTGAAGACAATTTTTTGGAAATATAGCATAAAATCTCTGTTGAAAATTTCATACATATATCTTGCAAGGAACTTTAGATATATTCTTTTAAAGTTGACAAATCGTGAAAAATGTCATTTTGCCCTCATAGCATGCATGGTCACAGTGACGTCATTGTGACGTCACTGTAAGTCACTGTGGTCACGTCACATCTGTGACCAAAATGCCACCACTCAGTGATGTCACATTGTGACTGAGATGTGAACTTCTTAGAAAACTTTAAAAAATTACAAAAATTATTAAAAACATGTTATTTACTGTAAAAAATATTTTTCTGCCGGATTAAAAATTTTTTTAAACCGTGGTCCAAGTTGCATCTGTGCCTCTAACAAAAACTTTTTATTTTCATATAACATAAAATGTAATTAATTCATCAGCAATACAAAACGATTTCCTAATTATGAGAATTTCATATTATTAAAAAAATGTTTTAGGTAAGCAGACCTCGACTTATCTTTTATAAAGATTTTTGTAAATGATCATCTGTTATACTAGAAGTTTCTCAAAGAGTAGTCGAAACATTTCTGTCGTTTCAAACTAAAAACTTTCTATTACAGTTAAGGCTGCAGCTTTTAATGAGCACGCAGAAAGCGTCTTCAAAATTCAGTCATATATGCATTTCTTGCTTTATAATTTGCATTCAAGTCATTTTTTTTCCTCTTAGTGTTTCACTATTTTAAGTATTTTTTTTTTTTTTTATTCTACTTCTTTCAAACGTTTAAAATAGAATTGACATTTTCCGAATATAAAATTAATGTACAAAATTTAGGCAAAGCCCACGACATAATTAATTATTCATGTTTTATTTTTTGTTTTCAAAATATATCTTTAAAAATTATTTTACAAGTTTTATTCTACAGAAAATTAATATTAAGAGAATGACAGATTGACAAAGAAAAACTCATCTCTTCTCGATAATCTTGTTGTATTTTTTAAGAAGATATTTTGTATATATTACCTGTGATACAAATTTTACTTTTAAAAAAAAAGGAGGGAGTCATCATTATTACCATTAAATTAATTTGTATACATTTTGAAAAATTAAGCAATGTTTTATCTAGTAAACTCTAATTATGGATAATATTATTATTATAATTTACGTAAATGAAACTTTACAATTCAATAAAACTGATAAAAATAAAATATGAAATACAATAAAACATTTTCAAACAGGAAATTGAATTAGAGACAATTTGACAAAATTATTACGCATTTAATTTCCTTCCGAAACTGTGGTATAGAAAAACAAATAAAACCAAAAAACATCTGCTTCGAACTTCGAAACTTAAAAATCGTCTGCATCTGCACTATTTCAGTTGTTTCCACTCGACCGCAGAATAACGGATAAAAGTAACAGTGAAACTTTTTAGAATAAACGCGGGACACTGGACAGTTAGTTCTGTGGACACTGTGGACACTGGACAGCATAGATGTGTTGACACGGATTTAAAAACTGAAACAAGAACGTTATGAGGATCCAAGTTAGTTCAGCTAACAAAATATAAACCCGAGAAAATTACGGTAGCTTTGACTTGTTGAAGATGATTCAAGTCATTGCTATCGTACTTATAATCGGATTTAATTGGTTCCCCAAAATCAAAGTATCACGTACAACGTCAATGAAATTAGGTATGTAAAAATATTATTTTCCCTGTTTGCTTTTTTTTTTTTTTTTTTTTTTTAATTACAACAATTTTAGTTAGCTTCTCATTAACATGCTGTAGAACATAAATATTTCATTACATTTATTTTTTATTTTGCTGAAATATCTAAAATATTATTTTCCTTGTTTGCTTTTTTTTTTTTTATTACAATGATTTCAGTTATCTTCTAATAAACATGTTATAGAACACAAATATTTCATTACATTTATTTTTTATTTTGTTAAAATATCTAACTTCCTTTTCAACAGCTTTGATCAGATTATTAAAATTAGTGATTTAAATTGCATTTTAATCTGGTTTATTTTCTTATTTAAATATTGGGTTAAAACCACATGGTGGCATAAATATAAAAGTATATGTACAAGTATTATCATCAATCATTAACATAATTAATAGACATTTAAAGATAATTAAATTATTTAAAATTTTTGGATGTTATTAACGTTTACTATAGCAAGACCCCTATTTGTAATGAAGTTTGTAGCATGTTATTTCATTTACGGGGACAGTCAATTGTATTCCATTACATTACGGCCTGTGGGAAAAAAATCGTTTCAAATGATTTTTAATGATTTTACACGCTTTCAAACAGAATAAAATTGATATGCATTCATGAAGCGCACTAAAATGTGCATTCCATAGAATATGCGATGCAAATAACAGTTATTGTTCATTTACAGGGCTAAAAAAGGAATTCCAATACATAATGATATAGGGGTGGAGGGAATTGTTTGCGGCGTACTTTATTTATGTTAATCTATTTGATATGTAATGAAATTGACATACGTCGTTGAGGTTTACATACTATGAATTATTTCATGTATAATACGAAGTGTATATAGCATTTACAGGGACACACAAAATATTTCAGATACTATATTGTATCCGAAGTACTGTTCATTAGCGATGATTGCTGGAAATACATTTTTAATTATGATATACACTTTTATGATTCACTACATTTATGCATAGTATATGGTGTATATATATATGCTATAATTCATATACAGGAATATACAAAAGTATTCGAAAGGGTTACTGGGTATTGCTTAAAGGAGGTTTTTAAATAAGTTATGCATTTTAACGTTGCACTGTATTTAATTTACTAAGAAATGTTTGTAGTATATAGATAAAATGATATACAGGGTCACGCAAAGAATTGGATACGTTGCCATCTATGAATTATAATTTCTGGAAATGTAATTTCAGCAGTTTTAAGAGTGTTTTAGCTTGAATAAAATTTTAACTAAATAGTGGCGTGTAATAAAGGTTCTAGGTAAACTACAGGGTTGTACAAAATTATTTAAGTATGTTTCCATATATTAGTATAAATTGCTGAAAGAGAATTTCAACCTGTTATGCGTTTCCTTGATAAACTAAATTTTTCCATTATATAGTATATATATATATCAATCTACAGATCAAATACAGGACTGTTTAAAAGAATTAGAAAACATATTTGGCTGTGGATGGTAGGGTGTCAACGATTTTAATCGGTTGATTTAAATCAGCGATTAAATCATGATTTTAATCAACCAATTTTTTTAAAAAAATCATTGATTAAAATCAAAAATTTTCTAAATGTTTAAAATGTCAAAAAAAAAGTATTAAAATCTAACATGAACATAATTTGAAAGTTTCTACAGGTATTTTGACTTATTAATAAACAAAAAAAGAGCTTTAAATAATTGTTTCTAAGCTTAATTCATTAGTATTGTAAAAAAATTAAAAACAGTTGAGTTTGTAAAAAGCATTGTTTTTAAGTTTTTATCCAAATTAAAACAGTTTCATTTAAAAAAGATATTTAAATCTAACATAATTTGCAATGTCATAATTTCATTTAGGTAATCAATTTATGCATTATTTTATATAAAATACACATAGCAAGTATAATTACATTTCTACAAGTAAAAGAATAAATAGTAATTAATAGCAATCTCAAGTTAAAGAAGAATGAAAGAATGACATCTGCTCAGCAGCTAAATTGTAAATGAATGCATAAGAGAAAAAGAAATAATTGGTATAAAAATGCTAAGCACAGCAAGAGCTTCTTTGGTATAGGTTGAATAAATGTTTATTATTATTATTATTATTATTTATTTTTTTTTTGTAACTTATATATATTAAAAAATTGAACCATTGAAAGCTAATAGAGGTAATAATGCTGTTACTTAAATATTTTGAGGATTTCAGATATTAGTGGCTAACTTATATTTATTCTATATGAATGGGTTTAACTCATTTTCATTTTTTTCTTTTTTTTTTTTTTTTTTTTTTTTGGTTAGCATACACGTACATGTGTGTAAGTATAGATTTTGGTGGTTTACAGAAATTTTCCTAAATACAAATGCAAAATGAGGTGCAAATAATATTTGTTAGTTTTGTTATTTGTGCTACTAACTAATGAATTTTACTTATTTGCAGTTTTTATTAATTCTGTAATTACTTATACTGCTTCTTCTAGGCCATTTTGTTTAATGGTGCCACACCATGCCCCTTTTGAAATTGGCAAAATGCACCCTGCCTTAAAAAAAGAAAAAAAAAGTTGAAATTTACCTGTAGTTGTAGCCAGAGATTTCTTGTAAAAAACTTCCCCATTCAACAGTATTCTAAATTCACGTGGAAAACATCTTGCAAAAATATAGAACTTTATTTCTTTAGAAAAAACAGGATATTATTAAAATATGTTATTTAATTGTATTTTTCAATTTGTTATTCATAAAATTATTTAAAAAAAGGACACTTTACTTATAATGCTAAAGAATATTCTTTTTTTTTTCTTACATCATTGCTAAACACATTACTAATATATTTCCTCATGAAATAGTGCCCGTTTTTTGAACTAGCATCCTGTCCCTTTTTCTTTCTAAAATGAATTATTATCATTTTAATAATTAAGGCTTAAAAATGTATAATATGTTCCTAATTAGAGAGTTGATTGTTTAATAATTAATTTGAAGTAATGTTAGCTATTTAATATAAAATGCAGTTAATAATTTTCATAAATGTTAAGTATCTCTAGTATTTATAGTTTTACATAATTATTACAATATTAATGTATATAACATTATTGTATAATACTACCTAATGAAACTACTAATTTGCAGTTTTTATTTCTGTAATTACAAACTAACAATTATAATTTTATTAATTAAAGTGTAAAAACATAGATTATGTTAGCAATTAGTGGTGTAATTGTTTTGGAAACCTAAAACTCATGATAGCTATTCAGTATTTGAACGCTGGGAAAAAAATCATACAAATCTGATTTAAATAAAAAAAATCTGATTTAAATAAAAAAAAAAAACGATTTTTTTTATTTTTTTTTTTTTAAATTATGATTTTTTTACACCTTAGTGGATGGTAACTGCGTAAATCAGTTTTCAAATGTTTTACGCGTTTTCATGTTTACTTAGTTATCTTATTTACGTTATTTCCCCCGATGTCTTGATAAAACATTTAGGAAGAGTTGGAAAGTGTTTTATAATCTATGCCTAACGCATGATATATCTTACTTGTTGTTTCTATTTCCCAGATCAGTCTTTTCATATAAAACATACCAAATCTAATTAGCTAATATTCACAAAATACAATATATACGGGAATAAAAAATTTAAATAAATAGGGTTTATCATGTAGTTCTATAAGTAACAGTTGTATTAATGTCCGTTAGACTCCATGTTCGTATTTAAAAAAGCAATGACAAATCATAACACATTAAAAAGCTTATACATTCTTAATATTAAGCTTTAATTCAAGATCAAGCTAACTTAATAAAAAAAGATGTCAGTTAATAAGCATTGTTTTTTAAATGGAAAATTAAAAATATTTTAGAAGAATAGGACTCCAAAATAGCGATATCTTGCTAAAAAGTACGGTAAAAAGATAAAATTTTATATTTCAAACAAAACTTTACTTTAAAATTATCGTAGTTTTTATGACAAGAATCATCACAGTATTAATACTTGGACATTTTCCCAAAGAGAAACATTCGCCTTGCATACAATATTTCAAATGAAAATCAAATTTCAAATAAATTGCTTAAAAGTGCGCAAAGGCCAACATAGTGAAAAATATCCACGCCGGGTCTCGATCCCGGGTTATCAGTATAGCGCACTGACATTCTACCGACTAAACCATGGAACGATACCCAGCCTGGAAATTTTCTCCTTATTACATGTTGGCAAGGCTACAAACGCCGCACAAGATGGAATATTTATCGTGAGCCACCGTCATGGGGCAAACACGAAACTTAATTAAACCAGCATCGATTAAATCTATATTAATACTTGGAAATTTTTCTAGAGAGAAACATTCGCCTTGCATACAGTATTTCAAATGAAAATCAAATTTCAAATTAAAATTGCCTTTTAAGCTATTAATTTGAAATTTGATTTTCATTTGAAATATTGTATGCAAGGCGAATGGTTCTCTCTGAAAAAATTTCCAAGTATTAATATAGTTTCAATCGATGCTGGATTTAATTAAGTTTCGTGCTTGCGCCATGTCGGTGGCTGACGATAAATATTGCATCTTGTGCTGCGTTTGTAGCCTTGCCAACATGTAATAGTGAGAAATTTTGCAGGTTGGGTATCGTTCCATGTGGTTTAGTCGGTAGAACGCAAGTGCGCTATACTGATGGCCCGGGTTCGAGTTCCAGCATGGAATCTTTTTCACTAGTTCGCCTTTGCGCCTTTTAAGCAATTAATTTTAAATTTGATTTTCATTTGAAATCATCACAGAGTTCATGACAAGTTCGTCACAAATGACACATATTTCCCAAATTGGTCACAGTGTGACTTCAAAACATTGTCACTTTCGTCACAGGTTCGTCACAAAGTTAATGCCAAAATAGTCACAAATGACACACTTTTCACAAATTAGTCACACCGTGACTTCACAGAGTGGTCACAATGTGACGTCACAAACGACCTCTAAAACGGCCATAACGACCTCACATTCTAGTCACTGTGACGTCACATCCACGTCACGTGACGTCACATCGACGGTCACAAAATCACAGTGTGACTTCACAACGACGTCGCCGTGACGTCACCATGCCTTACGGGTGAGTTAAATGAAGTTAAAGTTATCGTCAGAGAGCAACTGATGCATCGCTTCTCAAGGGAAAAGGTGTTATATCTCTGGATTCAATGAAGATAAAATCATGTGGTTTGAGGTATTTCATGCTAAAAACTCAGTTTTTTTTCAAGCCAATAAAAAAAGTTGCATTTTATTTTTGAGATTATTTAGTTCCGCTTAAAATGTATAAAAGTCCTTTAAAAAATCTAGAAGGCGCAAAGAGACCCAACAATTCTTACTGATGATGACCTAGTAAGTTTGATTGAAAACGTTTTGATTTTTCAAAGATTTTTAATATATTTGAAATGTTTTTATATTGTGTGTTGTACACAAATTTAAGTAATGCTGATACATTTATTTGTATTTTTATACAAATTTTAATTACTAATCGAGGTGAATTTACCACTGAATTTTTAACCTTTTATTAAAATAATCAAGTAAATAAAATTGCTTTGATAGTCAGACAAGTTCACTGGCGTCCGTCACATCCAAGAAATTGCCTCCGTTAGGATTTCGAATGAAATACTACCTATTGCATTCTCCCCTATGTTGGAATTTCTGAAAATTTTTGCAGATCTACACCGATCATGATCCCTAGAACCCAAAACAACCCTCAGTGAAAAACTTTATATATATATCTATATACAGAGAGAGAGATCTATCATCTATATATATAGATCTATCTATCTATCTATATATATATACATATCACTTTCTTCTGGACACAATAACTTCCACAATTCTGCACAAATCTTTTCCAAACTGATACATAAAATCAAGGGGCATAAAATCTCGGTCAAGTTCATTAATGGGCAAAATTGGGCCAAGGGGCGGAAATGGGGAGGGGTTTTGTGAAAACCGAAAAACCCCCATAACTTCTTAATTTTTGTACATATCAAATCAGTTTAAAGTTTTTATTACTTCTAAAAATAGGGCCAAAAGTTTATGTATCACAGATTTTTGATCAAATTAAAATGGGCTCAAGTGGCGCAAAAAATAGGGTTTATGGGAGAAAAAAATTCATAACTTCGTCAATTCTCAAGATATCAAATCCAATTAATTTTATTATAAATCTCCTTAATATTATCTACAACTTTTATATTCACAAGTTTTTGATAGGACCAATTCGTACATCAAAAAAATTAAGAACGAAAACAAAAAGGGAGGGTTGAAGAAGAAAATAATCCATAACTCCGTCAATTCACAAGATATATAATCCCCATGAATTTATCATGTATCTTCTTAATATTGTCCACAACATTTATATAGACAAGGTTTTGATAGGACCAATTCTTACAGCAAAAACAAATAAAAAATACATAGTGGTTGAATAAAAAAATCATCTTATTAAGGGTGTATTTTAATCCAAACTGCTTATTTTCTTACTCATTTTTAAATTCATTTTTGCTCTCAAATGCATCCAATTGGTAGATTCTCTTATTCAGAAACTATATAATGTACCGTAATGATCGATTTTTTGATAGAGGCAGAATATCCTTCAAAAAATGATGTCAAAGTGGGCATTTGAACAGAATTTCCCGAAGCGATTGTCTTAGAAACGAAAAATATTATTCTACTGGGAAAATAATTGTTTATAAATCAAGTTTCAATTAATTGAACGAAAAATAAAAACACAGGTCACTTTTAAATCTCTTCAAAATACCCGTCAGCAAGTTTCATATTTTTTCTATTAAAAATGAAACTGAAAATGTGCCAGAAAATTTCGAGTTGTTGAGCATGGAAAAGTATTTTTTCTTTAATACCACCTTAACATGATTCATATAAAACCAGCCATTATATAAAAATAAAATAAAAGCTCGTCAAAAGCGGCCAGATAATATTGTTAAAGTGGATTTATCTCTAATTATGAATTATTTTTTGTTGGTGAAATTAGTATACTTAATTTCGAAATCTACCTCCGCCTGTAGGCCGGGCCGGCAGGGATTTTTAATATTATTATTGCGAGCTAGATGCAAAATTCCCATCGGAATTCAAACATCCCCCTGGAATTTAGGAATCCCTTTCAGCGGAAATGGTTCTAGTTCAAGAATGTACTCAGTACTTTACAAAATACCACAAAAGAGGTAGTAAATCTATTGGGTGCACACAAATGAAAAACACAGACTTTAGCCATTTTCGAGAATATGATTGTTACCTTATTTGTATTTCTAGGTACATCAGTTACTTCGAGCAGTACTACGAATATGACGCTTTCATCACCGTACCGGAATATTCGAATCCCTGGATATCGGACAGCACGGAGGCTTGGGACATGGAGAAGCAGAAGTGAGTGCTTTTTACACAATATCAGTAGCGTTTGTATTTCATTTAACCCTTTGCACTCCGCGTTATTTTGAGTATAGGCTACCAGAAACTCGGCGCCATTATGCAAATATTTTATTCGGTCTGCAGCACTTTTTAAAAAGAAGTTTCCTTCAAGTACAAAACTTAAAAAATGTTCTGATTAAATAAGGCAAATTTTATTTTCCTTTATTACTGGTGTCCAAAACAAGTGTTGCAAGGAAAGGTGATGTCGCCACAGCGGCGACAACGGAGTTTTTCACTTACCTTTCAATCAGGTATGTAGTGGAGGGTATACGGTGGTATACGCCGTATACCTTCTGGATTATTTTAAGGAACACCGTATACCCTCTGTTTCTCAAAAAAGCTATAGTATACACACTATAGGGTATACCCTCTGCCTTCAGCGTATACCACTTCCTTAGCACGTATGCCCTCTGTTACAATGTCGCTGCAGTGGCGACAACGGAGTGCAAAGGGTTAAAAGTCCCTAGATGGCAGAATCAAAATTTAATGATAAGTATATTCCTATGTCATCCTCTTAAGAAGTCTACTTTTCATGTGATAAGTGTCAGAGCTCTTTGTGTGTTCGTCGGTTCTGTAAATAAATTAATGTGCTTTGCCCAGTTCTATTTATTTGAAACATGTGGTTATTTTATGTAATTCTTAAGATAATAAAATATCCTTCCATAAATATACAGTGAAACCTCCCTGTGCAACCACCTCCCTCGACGACCTTTTTTTCATGGAACGAAATTTATTCCCATACGCTCAATACTAATTTTACCTTCATTCAGAGACCATCCTAGTTGGACTCCCTCCATGAGCGACCCATTTCTTTGAAGAAAATGAAACAAATTCCGTTTTTTTCCTGGTTGCTTGAAGAATGTTTTATTACAAAAATAATTCCGGAAAGCGCATTATTCATCAAACTTCTAAACTAAGTTTAGATTTTTTTTTAAATTCCGGTATCTTTTATGTGTTTAAACTCCTTTGTGCCTTTTTAGCCAATGAATTTAACTCTGATGACAAATTAATAATGACGGTCAACAAACACCTCTGCCGTATTCTGTCAGGAAACTCTCAAAGTTATAGATAAATTAATGAAATAGTCATTATTTGTTCCCGTCCAAAAAAAAAAAAATGCTTTTATTTACTGGACTTCGAAAGGATTTGGAAATAAAAGTTATAAAAGGTAAAACCGTAAAATCAAAGCAAACGTCAATGTATTAATTTTTTAAAGTCAGCAGTGATTAACTTGTGTAATTAACTTTTGTTTTTATTCTTACATTTTCATATTTTTTCCTAATGTGAAAATAAATTTTAGTAACATGAATTGTTACCTTTTTTCAACTATTAAAAATCTAGATTTAAACATGACCTCCATTAAGAGACCACCTCTCGGAGCGACCCATTTTTATTGGAATGGAACGTGGTCGCTTTAGGGAAGTTTTACTGTAAATAGAAGATTCTTCATTTATCTCACATAGTTAAAAGTGATGTATTTATAACACTCTCAGATATTGACAGTAAACTATTTTCGAAACATTAAACAAGCAATAATTTTCAAGGACACAAAAACATTATGATACTTAAATAAACTGATTTAGTAGCAATAAATCATTGTGTAATCAACTCTCTCTTTATATCTTCCAAAATTATGCTATTCAGAATAAACAATAACATTAATAAGTGAAATATGTTTGTATATCAGCCCACGCATGATGCAAGTGTTCTACGTCATCGAACTGTAAAGGACTAAAATAAACATTCTTGTTTCTAAGTTAGCTGTTCTATAAATTTCGATCAGCAAAGATGTAATAAAAAATTTTTGCTGCAAACAGCAGCAGTATGTAAAAATATAACTTAAAATGTAAATTTAAAGTGTTAATAATATAATAGTTAATCAACAAAGAAAATGTCTCAGAAGTGCATTCAATTTAAATAAGATAAAACATTAAACTTCCACATTTTTTTACTGAACACTTTAGCAAAGCGGGATAACAGGTGCTCCTGACAAATGGATACGGCGAACCTGATTTAAATGCGGACCATCCTTCATACGAGGAATTGCTGAGCAACAATATAAAGGTAAGAAATTACCTATATCATTATATTTAGTTGATTTATTATGCAAGGACAAAATTACTGATTTATTTTATTTATCTAAATATCAGCGCGCGTGTAACTGCGCAAAGTAGAGGTGGCTTTTTTGCCTACAGAAAATGATTATGCAGACTGAACAAGTCTGATATTTTAGTAGATAAATACTATTTGTAGAAAAAAATACTGGCCGTAAACGTATGCACATTAAAAAGAAATTGTTGAAAATAACTGAAAATATAGTTCGTTAGTTGTTTGATGATAAAATGAATATTGTGCATGTTTTTGTTGATATATATGAAATGTTAAAGAATCGAAGAAAACTAAATATATAAGAAGTTTTATATAGAATAAAATAAAAACAGCAATTCCTCTCAAAAAAAAAACCCTTAAATAACTAGTAAAATGGCCGCATCACGTGAGATAAAGTTGGTAGAAAGACTTAACGCGAGTAACTACAGTACATGGAAGTTCAAAACGGAAATGTTACTAATTAAAGAAGACTTATTCGATGTCATTACTGAAGATAGGCCCACGCCAATCACAACTGATTGGGAGAAAAAGGGCAGGAAGGCTAGAGCCATAATTAACCTGTCAATTGACGATTCTCAAATCGTTCATGTAAAAGGGCTTAACACAGCCAGAGACACTTGGAACACACTTAAAACGATACACGAAAGGGCGAACTTGTCTACTAAATTATTTTTGTTAAGAAAGCTTTATGGAGCCAAGCTCCAAGAAAACAGGAACCTAATCAAACACATAACATACATTCTATAATTAATTGACAAACTTTCAGCGATCGGGGAAACAATTAGCGACTCCCATCTTTCAGCTTTATTGCTGTGTTCGCTAACCCCTAGTTATAATACTTTGATCACTGCCCTTGAATCACGAAATGAGGACGAGCTTACACCACAATTTATTAGAAGTAAATTAACAGATGAGTACAACAGAAGGGTTGAAAACACAGACCTGGGTGAAAATTCAACAAAAGCGTTTAAAACGCAAAAGAGATATCCAAATGATAATTTTAAAAAAGAAAAACAGTGTACATATTGCAAATTGAGAAATCACACGTACAGAGAATGTTGGCATCTCAAAAATCGAAACAATTACCCAAATACACAAAAACAACAAACATTACTCATCATCGTTGTGTTATCAACAATCGGATAACCAGATAGAAAACACTGACCGCGAATCAGTAAATAAGAGAGAATATAGGGAAACAAAACCAGATCAAAGCAGTGACGCAGCTTTTCTAATAGACAAAACAGGAAAACAAACATGGATCATTGATTCTGGTTCATCTTCACATATCCTAAACAGTAAAGATGACTTTACTAAATTAAATGACACCGAAAAACAACGGTCATAATTGCCAACGGCAAAACTCTAAACTCACTAGGTACAGGAGAAACTACATTCACGACAAAAACATCCGATGGAGGCATAAATAAAATTACGTTGAAAGAAGTGTTATATGTACCTGAGCTAGAATCTAATTTAATTTCAGTAAGTAAAGCCAAAAACAATGAGTATAAATTATTATTTTATAAAGAACGATGCACAATGTCCAGAAATGGGAAAATCTATTTGGAGGCAAAAATGAAAAATAACCTATACGAAGTTGAATTATTAGAAAATACAGATAGGAATATAGTAAACATGGCACATGAATGCAAAAATAAAGATTGCCTGGAACTTTGGCACAAACGCCTAGGGCATAGAAATTATAATTCCATAAAGGAAATGGTTAAAGACGATTTAGCCTATGGCATAAAACTAAGTAATTGCAATCATGGAACAACATGCGAAACGTGCATACAAACAAAAACAAGCGATGCTCCCTATCCCAAAACCGTGTATAGAAACAAAACAGGTAGAGTACTCGATCTAGTTCACACGGACGTATGCACAGCGATAGGAACCCCCACAATAGGTGGTAAAACAATGTTTGTAACTTTCATTGACGACTACTCTAGATTTACTGTAATATACTTATTAAAACATAAAGATGAAGTACAGGATAAACAAATCGACTACATAGCTATGGTTCGAAACCAGTTCGGGAAATATCCGAAAGCAATAAGATCCGACAACGGAGGAGAGTACATAAATAGAGGGATAGAGGATTACCTAAGGAAAAGGGTCATTAAACATCAATTAACCGTGCCGTATTGCCCGAGCCAAAATGGCATTGCGGAGAGAAAAAATTGGTCGCTATTAGACATGACTAGGAGCCTACTCAGAGAAGCAGATCTGCCACAAAGATTTTGGGGAGAAGCAATTAACACCGCGAATCATTTACACAATCGCTTACCAACAAGATCGACAAATAAAACCCCATTTGAGCTATGGTTTAATCGCAAACCGAATTTACACTATTTGCGAACATTCGGGTGCAAAGCTTACGTATACGTGAATAAACAACATCGAGGAAAATTGGACGACAGGGCTGAGGAAGGGATTTTTGTAGGATACGATAACAACTCAAAAGGATATCGCGTATACACTAAAGAAAATAAAATTGTAATTGGCAGAACAGTGAAATTTATAGAAAATAGCAAAATTAACCTTAAAGAAAGTAAAGAGACAGAAAAATCATATGACGACAAAAATTACATTGAAACAGAGATAAACAACACAACCGAAGAACCAACCACGTCCAAACAGCCGACCAATGAACCAAGAAGATCTGAAAGATCGAATAGGGGGGTACCACCAGACAGATATGTCTGTTATGTAAAAAATGATGATATGACAGAACCCACTAGTTGGAATGAAATACTGGAAATAAATAATCCCACAGAAAAGGAAAATTGGCTTAAAGCCACACAAGCGGAAATAAATTCGCTGAGAAAATACAATACATGGGAATTGGTGGATCCTCCACCTAACAAAAAGGTTACAGGTTGCAAATGGACATTCAAAATGAAATTAGACAGTTACGGAAACACTCAAAAGTACCAAGCACGCTTAGTAGCCAAAGAGTTTAGTCAAAAATATGGGGAAAACTATGACGAGACTTTCGCCCCAGTAGTGTCACAAACAACCGTCAGAACATTTTTGGCATCAGCCACATATAAGAAGTTGAACGTGAGACACGTAGATATCGACACAGCCTTTCTATACGGTAAATTAGAAGACGAAATTTATATGAAAAAACCGGAGGGCTACATTGAGAAAAACTCAGAAAGCAAAGTCTGTAAACTGAAAAAAATCCATCTACGGACTCAAACAGGCAGCCAGAACCTGGAATAAAAGAATCGAACAATCTTTAAAAAATTTAAACTTTCAACAAAGCACCGTGGACACATGCCTATACACAAGAAAAGAAAACAACATTACGACTTACATAGTAGTTTACGTAGATGACATTTTGATAGGCGGTGAAAATGAATCAATTGAAAAAATAATAAAAGCTTTAAAGAAAGAATATGAATTAAAGGACCTTGGGAAGTATCTCACTATTTAGGCATGGAAATAAGGAAATCAGAAAATGGGTATAAATTGAATCAATGATTAAAAATAGAAGAACTCGCAAGGAAATTTAATCTAGAACACGCAAAACCTGTAAGCACTCCCATGGATGCAGGTTTTCACAAATTAGAGGACGACGAAAATTTAGTGCCTAACAATACGAAATTCAGACACGCGATAGGATCGCTGTTGTACATAGGAACCACTACACGCCCAGATATTTCAGCCGCAGTAAATATCCTCAGCAGAAGGTGTGAAACTCCACGTTTCAAAGATTGGAACGCTGCGAAACGGATAATAAACTATCTAAATATCACGAAAAACCTCAAACTCACATTGAGTACAAAACACGAACCAAAACTCATCGGTTTTTCTGATTCCGACTGGGCGGGGGACACAAGAACGAGGAAATCCACAACAGGCAACATATTCATGCTGGGAAATAGACCCATACAATGGTACACCAAAAGGCAAAACTGCATAGCCTATTCATCAGCGGAAGCTGAATTTGTTGCAGCAGCTAGTGCAGGACAGGAAATTGCCTGGCTAATAAAACTGTTAGACGACCTAGATCTAAAACAAAATTTACCAGTGTTACTGTACGAAGATAACCAGAGCGACATCAAAATGGTGGACAATGAAAAATTCTCAAAACGCACCAAGCACATAGACGTGCGTTACCACGCAATAAAAGAGATGAAAGAAGACGGTATACTAGATCTTCGTTATTGTCCAACACAAGATATGATAGCGGATTGTTTGACCAAGCCACTGGCCAAACCTCAATTCCTCAAACATCGAGAATCCATGCAACTACTACCGGATGCATCTGAGATGGTTAAGGAAGGGTGATGGATTTATAACCCTCTAAGATATGGACAGTAAACTATTTTCGAAACATTAAACAAGCAATAATTTTCAAGGACACAAAAACATTATGATACTTAAATAAACTGATTTAGTAGCAATAAATCATTGCGTAATCAACTCTCTCTTTATAGCTTCCAAAATTATGCTATTCAGAATAAACAATAAGATTAATAAGTGAAATATGTTTGTATATCAGCCCACGCATGATGCAAGAGTTCCACGTCATCGAACTGTAAAGGACTAAAATAAACATTCTTGTTTCTAAGTTGGCTGTTCTATAAATCTCGATCAGCAAAGATGTAATAAAAAAATTTTGCTGCAAAAAGCAGCAGTATGTAAAAATATAACTTAAAATGTAAATTTAAAGTGTTAATAATATAATAGTTAATCAACAAAGAAAATGTCTCAGAAGTGCATTCAATTTAAATAAGAGCGCAAAGTAGAGGTGGCTTTTTTGCCTACAGAAAATCTGAAAAAGAGAAAAACAGCAAACTATAGTAAGCAGAATATCACTGATAAGGGAACTAACTACCTGAGGTGTTAGTTGCCGATTTTTATAAGAGTGTTATTATTGGAAAGGTCTTGTCGTGAGACACAAAGAACCAATGGAACTACTCTTCCGAAATTAACACTGTACGAGTTGCAAGTCAGTTTGCACAAGCAATCCACCAAAGGATAAATAAATAAATAAGCCTTTTTTTCAAATGTGATTGTTAGCAATTGGCACCATCTAAGACCAGAAGCATACTGTAGAAATATTTTTTGAGTTATTCTATCTATTGTTGTAGCTAGTTTTCCTGTAGGCCTATTCATTTTTTAAAATAAAATTTTGTAGTTGTACAGATCTTTTTTGGAACACCCTGTAGTTCTCAGTTCTTGAATTTTACACAACTTTTTAAAACACTTAGAAGTGATTACCCGCCAACTGTTGTATAGAACGGGAGCCAGTAGTGCAGACAATCACCTCATCAAGTTCACGGCTGAAATTACAGAATTAGTTAAAACTCGATTCGCATATCAAAACGCAATCGGTCTGCCAATTCCTATCTTGATGGAAAACACCTGAAAATCCGATTTTAGCGGCTGACTCGTACGTTTACCATTGTGTTTTCCTGCTCCCAGTCCTTCATATTTTCATACTTTTGGGTACAGGAAAGCACAGTGGTAATCCTACGAGTCAACCGGTAAAATGGGGTTTTCAGGTGTTTTCCACCAAGATATAACTTGGCAAACAGATTTTGTTTTAATATGCGAATCGAGTTTTAACTAACTCGATGTGAACTCGATGAGGTGAATGTCCGTGCTGCCGGCTTCGGTCTATTACGTGTTGTTTACATTAACGGGTTCCATTCGGTCTTCAAAATAACTCTACTTGGAGAGCGAATAAGTCGTTCAAACGAAGCATCGGATGGTGTGATAGTACATGTGATTAAACTTTTACTGTTTCACCATCCCAGTCACGGACTAAAATAAAGGATGATTATTTTCTGTATACATTTACGTAATTTTATAAATGTTGGAATTAATTTGGATCTAATAAGTATAAACCTTCTTCTGTAACTTAATGCTCTATGTTGCAGGAAGGAGGTAAGCGCCCGCCGTGTCAGGCGCTGGGCCTTCTCCTTACAGGAGCTCCTCAAGGACCCAGCTGGAAAAGAACAGTTCTACAGGTTCCTGGAGAAAGAATTCAGCGCAGAAAATCTCAAGTAAGATAACTAATGAATCTAATTAAAACAAATTTGATAGCAGAATTTGCATTAAATTGTAGTCTCAAAATCTCTCATCTTAATCTCTTGTCATCCCCAACCTTCCTCTTTTCAAAAATAACTAACCACAATAATCTTTTATTTATATGCTTTGAGTCCCAAACAACTGTCCTTATCTTCTTTAACGTATTATTTACATGCAATTAAGTTTTTTTTCCTCCATATTCTTCTCTTAAATAAATAAATAAAGGCGATTACTTACTTATAAGTGATTGAGTTTTAAAAATATCTCAATTTTCTTTTAAAAAATAAATAAACATTGTGATTAATTATTTATGTGCGATCTATTTTCATATTCCTCTCAAGGAGGTGGGACTTGCCTGATTGCCGGTCGGCCGCTCGTTCCGGACCCATACGGGTCGGACTAGTCTTTCCTCAAGGCTTTCGACTGCTGCCTTAATCGATGTAAGGGACTTCTCCCCTTGCTTCTAAGTGGTTGGACTCGTTCTCATTTGGGCTTTCTTAATAGATTTTTAAATTTTGTTCCCGGCATGGTGACGTTTAAACTTATTGGCGCTGTTGCTTCAAAGTTTCTGAAATCGTTAGGATGAATCAAGCATTCAAAGATAGAGAATTTATTGAGCAACACGATGGCATAACTGCTTTTTCCCGAATTCGTACAAACACCAGAGTTATTTAAGGTTATTTTAGTTCATGGTCCAACACAAAATAGCGATTTTGATCGTTAAATTCAATGAGTCACCACAGAAAGTGTTATTTATAGATCCAAATGGTTTAGTTGCCAGTCCCTTTTGAGAGTGGAACTGACTCAGCCATAGGCATTGTCGCGTAAAATGTTTTAGTCCCACGCATTTTGGAGAGCAGATATCCATAATCTTCCCCTACTGATCGACAGAGAAGAACATTTCATATAAATCATTAAAATTTACAGCAAAAACTTTCACCTCTAATTTCTTTAAATGTAATTTTTGTTACTTAACATGTTCTTCCACTTAGCTCTTCAATTAAGAGACGTGTATAAATCAGAGGAACACAATTTAGAGGTCACTGTAGACAAATAAGATAAATTAAGGAAAAAAAAATAGAACGACTTTGTTTTCTTCTCTTTCAGATTTTACGATGCCGTTCAAGAACTCAAACAAGTTCATGCCACGGACGTAGAGTCCAAAGTCCTCGAGATATGGAGGTAAGTTTCATAAGCGATCTTCGGAAATAATCTTAATTTGATTGAAATGGCATAGTTGCACCACTAAGCAATAGATTCAGCGAAGTTGGAAAAGTTTGATGAAAATTTGTATTTAAAATATGCGTTGGGTGCGTTTATATAGAGAGTAAAATCTTTCGAAATGATATAGCTAGAAATCGGAAAATTTTTCGGTACTTCCTTGTTATAGCAACCTCCACAATTACGATTATGCAAAGGTTACAGTTACGAGTTTTCTAAGACCAACCATCGCCAAGTTTAAAAATGTATCATATATATGTAGCCTATGTATGTACTCCAGACTCATATACATAGGAAATATATGCTAATATATATGCAATATTTGAGCTTTATATTTAATACATACGTCATATATGTCTTATACACTAGCCATATATGCGTCATTATGGGTCATTATGCGCCATTTGATTATAGCTTATACATATGGTTATGGGTAGTATTCGGCTAGGATACTGTCTATAATTGAAAATTGCTGGAAGCGCATTTACAGTTGTGGTGGGATTTCTTTTTTATTTTAAATAATTGTTTTGTATACTCTTTGGCGTGTATAAATTCTATAGATGATATACAGGGCTACTCAAAGTAATTCATTTCCATTTATTGACAGGAATTACTGAAGAAGGATTTTCAATTCTCTCATGTGTTACCTAATTGAGCTAAATTTTAACATATTATGTAGTGTATATGCAAATCTATGGATCATATACAGGGCTTCACAAAAGAAAATTAATACTTTACCGATTGTAGATGGTAGTTGCGAAACTGGGTTTTTAAATGTGTCATATTTTTTTTAATTTTTTCATTAGATGTCATCATTCACCTTTTTAAACAGGGAGGTTTTGTTACAATATTCTGGATATATTGGAAAGTGCTTCATAATCTATGCTTGGCACATAATTTTGCTTTCCTGCTCTTTTTAAAAGAGTATCATTATATTCCGAAGTAATATTTAAAAACACTTAATTAAACAAAACAAAAAAATCCAAATATTTTTAAGTTGAAGGAAGACTTGAGAATTAAACCATTTTTTTTTTTTTTTTTTTTTTTATAAAACTGAATGTATTTTCGTTTTATAATCAATATAAAGAAATGAAATCGGTGTGTAAACAAAGTATGCTTACTTTGCTACAATACATGGTACATGATTCGCTAACAATGCATATTATTATCGCTATTTCATTATAATGCTTGTTTTTACTTACTTCTATCTTTACAAGAAGAAAATACTGGATTCGTAAACATTTTCGGATTCCGAATCTCGACGGATTTACACGTTCTTGGGGTCAGAGATCCCGCAAAACATGCTTTTACAAAATGTCTGTCTGTGAGTCTGTAACACAAATTTTGTGGGCCCTCTATCGCAAAAACTAATGAACGGAATTTTATAAAACTTTAGATTCAGTTAGTCCTTGATATAAGTTGGTGCTGATTACTTTTTGGTGTAAATCTCCCAACAGGTGGCGCTGCTATGCTGCATTATTTATGATTTCTCCAATAGCTATATCTCAAGAACTAATGCACGGAATTTGATACAACTTCAGATTCAATTAGTCCTTGATATAGTTTGGTGCTGATTACTTTTTGGTATAAATCGCTCAACAGGTGGAGATTCTATGCTGCATTATTTATTATTATCGCAGTAGCTCTGTCTCAAGAACTAATGCCTCAATTTTTATCAAACTCCACATTCAGTTAGTCCCTGATATAAATTAGCATTGTTTGGTTTTTGTGTAAATCGCCCAACAGGTGTCGCTTGTTTAAGATTTCTGCAATAGCTGTATCTGAAAAGCTAATGCACGGGTTTTCATCAAACTTCAGATTCAGTTAGAAGTTGACATAAGTTGTCGCTGATTACATTTTGGTGTTAATTACCTAACCGGGGGCGCTGGTATGGTGCATTTTTCACAAAGTATTAACATGTATGAGATAGAAGAACGTTGTAGGACTGGCACATCCGACTAGTTCTAAATTAATAAACAAATATTGCCGTTCTTTTCTGCAAAGTTTAAAATGGCTTAAATGTCTTTCATGTGGGGAGATTTGAATCGGATGACCGAAAGGTATGACCATCGCAAAGAAAGTCAGAAAAGAACTTAGTAAAAAAATTAAATCCTTTATTTAAAAAAAATATATAAAACTTTCGATTCCAAAATCGGCGTAGCATAGTTCAATCGATATCTTACTTTCTAGCAGTTATTCCCAATGGAACTTTTTTCGACATCATCCAATGCATTGGAAATTTGCTGCTTTGTTTTATGTTTTGTTGTTTGCCTTTATTTTTGTATTACTTTTTGTTTGTTTTATAGTGGAAAGGCATTTTTATCAGGAAGAAAATAAAAATAATTTAAAAGTAAAGAATAAAAATTGTCTATAACATATGTACACAGAGTTGAACCCCTGGTCGAATCTTCCTTTAGAACGGCGGTTTCCAACATTGCAGTAGGGAGCAGTTTTCAGATTTGTTATTAATCCATTCCGTGTCAGGTTTTTTTATTCGGGGCGGGAGGGAGGTTACAGTAATACATGCATACTTTAAAAATAAAATGAAAACATAAGTTTTTCAAATTAAATTTTCAAAACATTCTCCTACAAAAGTTCGAAATGCAACAATAACCGGAATAATTATATTGAAAAAATTTATGATATTGGGAAAGCCAATTTTAAAGCTTTTTTATATATTCTTATTTAAAAAAATTACCTTCTCTATGTATATTTCTATATAAAAAATGTATTGCCCTGATTAGTGCCTTTTTTATTAAGTGACTTTTGCTGCCTCCTTTACAGCTTTTCCTGCCCAAGCTTAGTGAGAATAATCCTGAACAGTGCTAACTTTTATTTCTTTTTTACATCTTTTTCTTTATATACTAGGGGGCTCGGCCCCCTACGAGCTACGCTCGCCAACCCCCATCCAGACACCGCAGACTCTAAATGCACGCTAATTTGATCGGCTTTAAAAAGATTTCGAAAGATTGAATTATAATTTAAAAAACAGTGGCGATCTCCCTATAAACGAATTTTCTATTCATTTCTCTTTGATTGGGGAATTTTAACGCCAAATCTGCTGCGGTACTACTTGATTATCCTGTCGACCAATTTCGCCAAATTATATAAATCGCCAAACCACTCGCCAAATTATACAAATTGATATAATTTTTATTTTAAATAACGAAAGAGCAAATAAATTCGTACAACATTAATAAAAACACAAATAAAATGTCGAAATAAAAATAACTTGATGACGTATACACGTGTAACAACATTTCAAAATAAGCAAAAAAAAAAGGAATTAAGTAAAGAGAGTCTTTGTCTCCTGGTATTTTTTAACAAAGCGAAAAGAAAGTTCTTTTAAATGAGACATTTTAAATTAATTCTCAAAATATCAAATAAATGTCTAGCGCAATTTCTAAATTTAAACTTTTTTGCAATATTATTTTGTGTGCATTTTATGTAATAACTGTAATGTGACGTAAATATGACGTAATTTCTCCTAAGACTTCTAACGCATGTTAATGAATTTATTATTTTACAATATCCTTTCTCTTTTAAAATTCCGGTGTATACTTTTTATGACGGAATTTTTAATAAGTTCTTGCTTTTTATACGTAATTATTTAATTCTAATTTGAAAGTTTTTTTCCTGTTTATAATAGTCACGTGTAAATAAATTTTTAATTTGAAGCAAACATTATTGCTTGCGCTTTTTATACAGTTGGCAACAGTTTAAATTAGTACAATTTTCTGAAATCTGTAAAAAATATCTCTAGAAATGCTGAAAATTTGAATTTAAAATAGAAATAAAACCTGAAAAAATGAGTCAAAATAAAAAAATTAATGCAATCTGCACTCCGGCAAATTCTAACGCATAAAATGATCTAAAAATGATTACACTGCCATGTATAGTTTTTGCTGCTATAAAACTTTTTTAGTGGAACGATTTTGTCCAACTTTAGCATTAAATAACTCTTAAAATAATTCTTCGATTTGAAACCTGTCTGCATCAGCGTGTTTATCAAACATTTCTGTATAAAACCACCGATTTTCATATTTTTGTATGCATTATTTTTGTTAATATTAACGAAGAAAGGCCTCCGGTCACAAAAAAATCAAAACCGGCGGCGGCGGCGGCGGTGGCAGCGGTAGTTACTTTTTTTTAGAATAGAGAGATAGTTGTTTTTTTATAACTACAGATATACCATTTATTTAGATTCCTATCAACTAACTTACTTAAGTTTAAACTTAATATTTAACTTTAATATTACCTTAATTTTTTTTTTACTTTTAATTTTTATTTATATTTCTTTATTTATCCTTTAAGTAGTTTTTTATTACACTTTTTCTTATCCCAATGGCTCACATAAACATAAGACATTTCATCTATAGTCTGGGTGTTAAGCTAATCTCAGCTAGGAAACCCCACAATGCTGCTCATCTGTTCAGCACCTGTTCAGCACCGAGAAGTGAGAAAAATAGCCAATTAAAAGTGATAAAAATGATTATCTAGAAACTTTTTCTGTGTATTCTGTTATTCACAGAGAGATCTTCAGGATCCAAGAATGTTACACTTGTTCTTAATTAAGTACTATAATCAATTATAAAATGTACTAGTGATTTCAAAATTCTTAATTATTAAGAATCAAATGTCACACTGAGAAGGGAGGAATCATAATTTTTGTGATGCTCAGATAGAGCGTGGTTAAAGAAAAGGCTGTGAACCGCTGCTCTATAGAACGTGATTCTAATGTCACACCTGTATGAGATTTTTCATTTACAGAATAAAAAGTAGAATATAATAGATAAAATCATTGATAAAGCACGAAACAATAAAAAATTGTAAAGTAATTAAAAATAATACGTTATACATACCTCAGAATTTAAGCAAACAATTGAAGGCAAGAATCAAAATACTCAATTATTGCTATAAGTGATAAACATAAATTAATATATATATATATATATATGTAGTTAAATGTAAAATATATATGTAAAATATTATGTATGTAAAATATGTATGTATAAAAAGTATATTTGTAAAAAATTATATATAGTTTTATATATAGTTTATATATAGTTTGAAAACAACAATATTTACTCTGAGCACATGCATCAAATCATATTTCAGTCGATTTAAATCGAATGTCACTGCGAAACGCAGTTTTCCCACTTATATGAGTTTATGACTGTAATGGACGTTATAATATAACATTATAATGTGACATTATAATTATGAATGTAATGGACATTATATTTTTCCTACTAATTTAATTGTTCCCAACTCTCCATTTATAATGTAAAATGACAGAAAAAAAAAGAATTTTGAACAATCATGTTAAATCCTATACAAATCCCATTAAAAGGGGGAATGCTTTTTTTTTTTTTTTTTTTTTTTTGGTGAATTAACCCTTTACGGCTGTGACAGAACATGTCGCATGTCTACTGTGAGCGGTCTCTCAAACCACTTGTTCGAAAGATGAATATAACACTCCATTAACTTCATCGGATACTCTTTCTGTGCTAAAATTTATGTACAGGACTGTTATAATTAAAATTTATTTATTTATAAGTTTCTAGCGATAGCACTAAGCCTCAAACCTAAATAAAATTTTAGCAGTATCTGCAGTGAAACTTAAAATTACAATAGATTAATTTTAACACAATTATTCTAATTGGTAAATAAATTTTATTTACCAATTAAAATAATTGTGTCAAAATTAATCTAGTGTAATTACGTATCCAGCGATTTCTGGAGCTCCATTACCTGCGATTTATTCTGTTGAGATGAACCAGATTTCAGACCTGATGCTATAATCAATAAGTTATCTGAGTGAAAAAGTTCCGCCAGATTCGTCCGGGACAGCTCAGATGGTAGAGCATTGGCGGTTTCAGCCAAGAGATCCCTGGTTCGAATCCTGGTCCGGACATTTTTCGCCGAGTTTGAAATTTACTTCTGATATTAAAATTAGAAGTTAAACTATGAAAATTGAAAAAAAAGCAGCGCTAACAGCAGTTAAGAGTTTAATCAAAATCTTGTATACATAATTCATGTATAAACTTAATCGAGCACACTTCATTTTGCTTACTTACGCATACATTTTTGGCAGCGAATTCCTGGAAGCAGATGCCAGCACGCCGGTTAACATCGATTCCCAGAGCTTCGAAATCACGAAGAAAAATGTCGAGCAGCATCCCGATCGGTGGGCTTTTGACACAGCAGCGGTGAGTATGCCTCATCAAATACCATATATTAGAGAATACATAATTTTTCAAGTGCATTGCAATTCCAATACAGCTGACATTTTTTTTATTATTATTCAACGCAAATAACATTCGTAAAATGTTGGAATTATCCGAAACTGCCATATTAAACAAAATCAAGGAAGTATAGCACTATTGTTTTGACTAGAGTCCTGCACGTGTTTTACCTGTTCCAAATTGCCATTTGAAATCAACCGAAACCTCACTAAATAATTTTACTTGACCCGCAACTCGACAAACCCCAACTTGAACCAGTCCCGAAAACAAAACTTAATAAAAATTAGTGATAAATTTAATAATTTTTCTTGAAAAATAACCAACAATCATCTATCTAATATCTGGTTTAGTTTTTTCATACAAAAATTATCCTGGGCTTCTGAAAAAGGTCGGATGTACCCAAGCACGTGCAGTAAATACCCAAAGGTAGCCCGAAATCTATCCGACCCGATATCGGGTAGTGTCTGATTCGGGTGAAGTCGCGTTATCCAATCCGATACAAGACTAGTTCTTACTAACAAGAGAACTACTGTTGGTGCTGCTCGCACCTAGCATCGAGACCTGGTGTATTTTGTAGCCCTATACATAAAAGTCAGAGAACCAATAAAATTTCTCTGTTAAAATCATATTTTATATACTTTTTTTATATTTTTAATTTTTCAATTCCTACTATTATCTCACACTCTCCCTATATTTATTTATTAATTAATTTATATATTTATCTTGTTCAAATTTTCAATCGTTAATAAAATACTCATTATTCATCCTATCAAGTTGAAATAAATTTTTTTTTAACTTTTACTCGATGACAATTGACGTTAATACAGTTTTTTCAAATATTAATTAATTAATTAATTTTTAATTAATTAATTTTAGTTTTACATGGGAGACAAAATGGCGACCATTGATTATTGAAGGTCAGTGAAAGTATTTTCATTAAGGGGTTACCATAGGGGAGACCCTGTTTTGTCGCCAAATACCGCCAAGTTTGTCGCCAACTTGGCGATATATCGCCCAATTTGGCGGCCAAAATGAGTCGCCAAAAGTGATGCCAACTTGGCGATATCTCTAATATTTCGCCAAATTCCCATATACTTCCATTGTAAACCTACTTGCTTATAGAAAATCAACAAATTGAGATATTTTAATGCAACAAAACTAACATTAGCTTAAGGGATTATATTAAATTTTTCTTTGATGCCTAAGTAGGAATTGACTTTAAAAACAAAATTTTTATATTGCTTGTTTATTATTACATTTTTATCTGTTTATTTCACGCCAAAAGTGAGTTAAGTCGCCAAATAGTGCGCTAAAATTTTTTCGCACACTTTATCGGGCATAAATGTACAGTACATATTAGAATTATATATCAGATTGCGATTTGTTTGATAATTGATGGAAGAGAAACAAGAATTGGTTTTTTTTTCTTTTTTTTTTTCTATGCAGATGATAGATATATAAATACCGGGTGTCCCAAAAAGGACTGACTGATTTTAAAATTCAATAACTTGCAAACGGTGACAGATATTAAAAAAATTCTTGCAGGAGGGTTATGCATAAGGTCAAAAGTTTTATTACAGTGATTTTCAATTTTAGTTCGATTTACAAACAATAGATGGCGCTGTAAGCAATAGTCGCTAAATACAGGCTCGATTTTTGGTCTTTTATCTTGTTCCATGCAGAAAAAGGAGATGAAAATGTATTATCCGGGCCACGAAATACCAAAAATCGAGCCTGAATTTAGCGACTATTGCTTACAGCGCCATCTATTGTTTGTAAATCGAACTAAAATTGAAAATCACTGTAATAAAACTTTTGACCTTATGCATAACCCTCCTGCAAGAATTTTTTAAATATCTGTCACCGTTTGCAAGTTATTGAATTTTAAAATCAGTCAGTCCTTTTTGGGACACCCGGTAAATAGTAAATGTATTTCTATAAAAGCTTTCAAGATCATTGAAAACTATTTTTTAGTGAAATACAAAATAAGCAAACTTTTTTTCTTTTGAAATCGAATGGAAAAAAAGTTTCGAATGTTTAAAATGAAATGTTTGTATTAAATGGTCCTTTGGTAAAAGTAATCATAAAGTAAATTAATACTTTTACGCAATTTAGAAAAATTACTGTGACTTAATTAGGTCGGACATTACAACTTCTACTGAAGTCCAAACCACTCCCCACACAAGACAAACAGCTATGACATCTGGCTAGGGTTTCCAGAAAGCTCTACCTTTGGAAAAAAAATCGCCAATTTTCCCCCCGCCAAAAATGTGAATATAATGTTGCAATTTTTCAAAATCAAATTCGTGGGTTCTTGAAGGAATTTTTAAACTTTTTTTAATATATTATACTTAATATTAACAAATTTTTATTTTTAAATGCTTTTCTTTAACACTAGAACCGCCGTTAGGGATCATTTTGACCCCTGCCAAAATTGATAAAAGTCGATTCAAACCAGAATTTTTTTCATAAGATATGTTATACCTATGAAGCTTAAAAATAGGCTAATTAAATAAGGTAAATAGTTTTAAATAAAATTTCTGGTGTGAAACACTTTTTATAAAAATTGAGTAAAATAGCCGGCGGTTCTAGTGTTAAAAAACTGCAATGTTAATAGTCCGATAAGTGGTCTCGAAAATTGCGTTTTCAGAAAGTTATGGTGCTGTAAAATCAAGAAATATTATTTTTACAGAAAAATTTTATCGATTCTCAAACTTCGGAATATAGGGCTTTAAAATGCACCAGGTCTCAATGCTAGGTGCTAGCAGCACTAAAAGTGGTTCCCTTGTAAGTGTTTTTTTTTTTTTTTTTTTTTTTTTTTTTTACTGAAAGGCGATTTAAAATTCAGAGTAAAGATAGATAGAGAGCGGATCCCATTGTTCTTTCATGGAGAAGTTGAATCCAACATGTTTCCGCTTTTATTTCCAAAAGGGTGTCACTTTTTGGCGATGATCCTTTTATTGGAAATTTTCGGATTTCATTCTCCCATTAAAATAAACGTAAATATAGAAGATATATAAAGAGTAAACGTCATTTTAAAAGCTATAATAAATAAGTTCTTAAAAAAACTGTTCGAAGGCAAATTAAAAGGCAAAGGAAAAGTGTGGTGCGGTCAACTTAAGAGGAACTTCGAGGCAATAAAGTTTTGGCAGGAATCTGGGGGAAAATTCCGAGTAGATTTTGGTGGAAGAAAAACCTGTTTGGCACGCTTCCTCTGCTCTTTTTTTCTTTCTAACCGATGACCAGGCCCCTACCTGCCGGTTTGCCCCAGCTCAACGGGTTTGATACTGGTATCGGGGCAGGTGACCGCCTAATCCCCGTGTAGTGGCAATAAACCTAACGAGCGCCTGGATCTTCATCCTATCGGCAGTGCCGATTGTTATCACGTGACGTTGGGCAGTGATCTTTGCTTCAAGAAAAGGTTACCAGTTCTGATTCTACTTATGTAAGAGGTCGGTTATTTAAAACAGAACGACAAAATATTTATTACGATAATATTCCAGAAAGAACAGGAACTGGCAGGAGCAGGTAAAAACTATTATGTAAAAAAGAAAAAACACAGCATAAGACAGCTACTAGGAATAACTACTTCAAAACAAGACGGCAAATGCTTCAGGCAAACAGATTCGTTGCTGTGCTCAAAGCATTAATTTTTTTTAACCGTTCTGTGTGTTAATTGGGCACTATTTGTGGAAATATTAAAAATTTAGCTGTTGCGACTGTAAGTTATTCCGCGTGCAGTACACATTTTCTTTTAAAAAAACATCTATAGATGAGATAAAATTAATAAAAATAAATAAATACACTATGTTTAGTTTATAAATAAGGTAAATTTTAAATGTAGTAATGGGCAGAATGAATGATTTTACTATCGAATGAATCATTCGGGGATACGCAAAAATATAGTTTTTAACATTTGTATATTTTTAAAATCAATTGCCATTAAAAAGTTTGTAAAAATAATGGGGACAGTTTACTTTTTCAACAATTTTGTTTACTTTTTAAAATATAATTCAAATGGTGGTGAACTCACTGCATTTCAATGTTCAACTAAAAGTACATTTTGAAAAAAAAAAAAATACGGCCGTAGGAGCCTTAAACATTGAGCCGCGTAAATCGGCGATAACTGCAAAGGTAGAACTGTAAACTCAATTATCTCGAAATACTGTTTTTCAGCGATTACTTTTGAACAATTTAACGGATTTACATGTATCTTTTTCTTTCCAAAAAGGAAAGATATTCTCTTCAAACTGTACCTGAAAAAAATACATATATATATATATTTTCGAGTTATAACAAAAATAGGATATAATTTCTGGTATTTTGAATTTCTTATTTATTTTTTTTTTAATTTGTTACAAATTTTTGCTTATTTTTCAGGCATAATAGAAAGACACTGTTTTAAACAGTACAAAAATGAAACGGTCACTCAAAAATGGGGAACCTGCATTTCAAAATTAGGGCCAAACTTGCTTTGCAAAATTGATTTTGTCGTACAATATTGAAACTTTATTATTGTTTTTTACAATTTAACAAATACTTCTTTATTTCTATAAAACATAAATAAATAAATGCAAAAAAATGACAGACCAAATTAGTTACAGGTTCCCTGTAATCCACGGTCAAACTTCGGTTAATTTTCATCATTTGAAACTCTTCTGGTCTATCCTTAACCCCTTAACGGTCGCATTAAATTACGGTTTAAAAATTCAAATTGCTCATTGGCACTACTTTTTTACTAAAGAAATATTCACCTTATTTAATGACAAATAAAATGATACTATAATAAAGCCAATTACACTATTTTATAAAATTGGTGGGAATCAAACAATCTTAATTTAAAAGACACAGCCCGTGAATATTACGGGAGCGAGAATTAAGGGGTTAAAAGACATTTATATTTGATTTGCAATTGATTTAACCCATTCGGGACCATAGGTGCATACATGCACCATCAAAAAAAGGATAATAATAGAGCATAAAGAATTTGTTTTTGGTACCAGTAAGAAAAAAAGATAAGATTTGCTTTTTATAATTAGAGCATTTTCGTGATTATAAGTAAAGGCAATTTTTTTTTAAGTGATGCCAACCGAATATTATTTATGTAAGAGCCGCCGGTCCCGAAGGGGTTAACAACTTCATGTAATCCATGTTTTTACTGTCATTATTCTATTTAGAAACATCTGTACCAACTGATGAAGAACGACAGCTATGCCCGATATTTGAGATCGGAACTGTATAAAGAGTACCTGAATGGCACAAAGAAAAAGGTATAACAGTTCACTTTAGTCTAATAAGATAAATAATCTTTCCAACATCCAACCACTACTGTTTTATATATCATGAATCCATTGAGATTTTCATTAAAAATAATTGCGCATGCAGCGACGTCATCTCGTATAATGTTCCCGTGATTTGGTTCAATATTCCAAGGCAGGGGTCGGCAAATACTTTTAAGTGGGGTCCGAATACTTTTGAAAAATTTTATCAAGGTCCAGAGAAAAAAGCACATAAGTAATATAAGTACTTATTACTTTTAAATGTTTATTTTACATATACATACATATAATTGAAAATAGAAAAGTTAAGTATTCGTTCTGAAAAATTACTACATACACAGTTATACGTTCTGAAAATATTTACATACATGTAATAAAATAGAAAAGGCATAGTGCAAGAGCCGACAGCACAAAAACCTATGTTATCAAGCACAAGAAAAAAACCTTTATTTTATGGGAGAATCTAATTATCCATATCTGCCGAAAGTGAAGTGGTGCATAAGCTAAACATTAATACCACCAGGGCTTAAATTGCGCCGGAGCCCACCGGAGCCCGGCTCTGGCACTTCTCTGTTTTTAGTAAATTCTTAAATATTGGTCGGAATTCACCGGAGCCCATAAATACAGGGCTCCGGAGCCTAGTGCAATAGCGCTTCCGAAAAACCGAAGCGCTCGAACTCAATCTGTCTGTAAATTAAAAAAATTATTTACTCAGATATAGAAAAAAAAAAAAACTCTTCCCCCTTTTTAATGCTATTTTGATCAGAATAGGAGAAACAGAAATCTGTTTTGTTTATCCTACTGACATTTGCAGATTTATGTCTGACATTGTTTTCGGCGACATGTATATTGGCGCCATTCAAGAGCGCGAGCAATGAATTTGCTTTCTGTTTGATTTTCTTTTCTGACACTAGGATATTTTTTAGTTGGATCATTTTTTTAAAAATTTAGATATTTAACCAGAAAAGAATATTTTCCTTTTTTAGTCAACGAGCATCAGCTTGAGATATTGTTTGCTTGAGGTTTTTAGTTTTCCATTGCGTACGAGTACGAAAATAACGTTAGTGATTTTTCTATTTATTTTTCCTCACAAATGCGGCTCTGCTCTGCAGATTTATAAAGTTGTAAGTAGATATAATGTAATGTATTGTTATTTTTATAGTAAGCAATAGGGCAGCGTTTCCCCTTTTTCTATAAAAGCATTGAGTCTTTCCGATCACGGTGTCAGATGTTTAATTTAATCTGATTTTCAGGGACTCATCACGAAAGATTGTTCTACGGAAGGAATCGATTATAGTTTGATATGCTACTTTTAGGGGAAATTGAAAAACATTGTCTGATTTCTTTAACATATCAGTATTAATTTCTGTAAATTTCATTCATTTTTCATAAAAATGTATAGCTGCGAACTGTCCCTTTTTTGTTTTAACGCTGTTTTCGAATCAGAATCCTTAATTTATTTACTTGCAGAATCCTGTGATTAATTAACATTAAAATTAGGCAAAGATTTCTACTTGGAAGGAGTGATAACTAAAAAGTAGAACAATTGACAGCTATATGCAGAAATTATTGAAAATTTTTATTTTTCTAAAGAAAAAAAATGCTTTAAATTTTGCAAATAATGTATGAAATATAAATATGCGGATTAGAGTGGCGGTGGAGGGGGGGGGGGGGACGCTACGGTTATTAGTATTAGGGGAAAATATTAGGGCTCCGGTACATTTTTTATTATAAATTAAGCCCTGGTTATTATTGTGTGCTTAAATAACGTTTTGGAAATCAATATGTATCCGAAAAAGCGGTAAAGGTGACAGTTAAAGTAGGAAGTATTTTGAAGAACAAATATCGTTGGTGATTAACGGACGCCCACCTTGAACATAGTCTTCGCATTAGCTGTTCACCATGTGAACCGACAGCACGCCGACAGCACAAAAACCTATGTTATCAAGCACAAGAAAAAAACCTTTATTTTATGGAAGCGTAGAAGTAGGGAAATCTAATGATCCATGTCTGCCGGAAGTGAAGTGGTGCATAAGCCAAAAATTAATAGCACCAGTGGTTGACTCATAGGTTTATCATTGTGTTTGTCCTACAAACAAAGGGATGAAAACATGGAGGACTGAGAGCAGGAAAACACAATGATAAACCTACGAGTCAACCACTGGTGGTATTCAGGGCTTAATTTCTAATAAAAAAAGTACCGGAGCCCTAATATTTTCCCCTAATACTAATAACCGTAGCGTCCACCGCCACTCTAATCCGCATATTTATATTTCATACATTATTTGCAAAATTTAAAGCATTTCTTTTTCTTTAGAAAAATAAAAATTTTCAATAATTTCTGCATATAGCTGTCAATTGTTCTACTTTTTAGTTATCACTCCTTCCAAGTAGAAACCTTTGCCTAATTTTAATGTTAATTAATCACAGGATTCTGCAAGTAAATAAATTAAGGATTCTGATTCGAAAACAGTGTAAAAACAGAAAAGGGACAGTTCGCAGCTATACATTTTTATGAAAAATGAATGAAATTTACAGAAATTAATACTGATATGCTAAAGAATCAAACAATGTTTTTCAATTTCCCCTAAAAGTAGCATATCAAACTATAATCGATTCCTTCCGTAGAACAATCTTTCGTGATGAGTCCCTGAAAATCAGATTAAATTAAACATCTGACACCGTGATCGGAAAGACTCAATGCTTTTATAGAAAAAGGGGAAACGCTGCTCTATTGCTTACTATAAAAATAACAATACATTACATTATATCTACTTACAACTTTATAAATCTGCAGAGCAGAGCCGCATTTGTGAGGAAAAATAAATAGAAAAATCACTAACGTTATTTTCGTACTCGTACGCAATGGAAAACTAAAAACCTCAAGCAAACAATATCTCAAGCTGATGCTCGTTGACTAAAAAAGGAAAATATTCTTTTCTGGTTAAATATCTAAATTTAAAAAAAAATGATCCAACTAAAAAATATCCTAGTGTCAGAAAAGAAAATCAAACAGAAAGCAAATTCATTGCTCACGCTCTTGAATGGCGCCAATATACATGTCGCCGAAAACAATGCCAGACATAAATCTGCAAATGTCAGTAGGATAAACAAAACACGATTTCTGTTTCTCCTATTCTGATCAAAATAGCATTAAAAAAGGGGAAGAGTTATTTTTTTTTTCTATATCTGAGTAAATAATTTTTTTAATTTACAGACAGATTGAGTTCGAGCGCTTCGGTTTTTCGGAAGCGCTATTGCACTAGGCTCCGGAGCCCTGTATTTATGGGCTCCGGTGAATTCCGACCAATATTTAAGTATTTACTAAAAACAGAGAAGTGCCGGAGCCGGGCTCCGGCGCAATTTAAGCCCTGTAATAACTACGCAAATGAACGAAAGCTCCGCAATAGTCGTAGATACTATAAGACTGACAAAACGAATCCACTCCCTCCTTGACGAATCTTCGCGCATGAGTTCTTTCTCAGCCAGCCAGTCCCGTCGCCGCGCATGCGCATCAACGCAGCCGGTCGTTTCACTCCCTCCCACCACAGCGTCTACGCTCCAACGCAGTATTTTGCATTTCACATCATAGCAACTATGCATCACTATTAAAAAATAAAATTGGTTGCGCTATTACTTGCAAAATATAAGAAACGTTGATAAAGCTATCGCTCAAACATATCTATTATATGTAAATATTAATAAATTATGTATTTAAATTGAAATTTTTTGACGTGTAGGCTTCGACTTTCCGCGGTTCGGATGTCGACCGCGGTTCTAAAGTATTTCAAGAGGATCAGAACCTGAAAATTCATCTTAATTCCCCCCCCCCCTCTTTCTAGAGTAACAGACTGGCTTCGCTTGCACATGCGTAGCATTATTTTGTTTTGTTTTTCTGAGAATGTTTTCTTCCAGTCATAATCTTTTTCCTCCTGAAAATGAGAGCGTGTTCGTCTCGAAAGTTCTCGAGGCATATTATGTAAACCTAACATTTTTAAAAAAATATTTTATCGCCTTTTAAGTAAATAAATATAAGTTTTTAACATTAAAATAATCTATATTTCTCATAATTTAATTTATATTTCATTTGAGAGTTAATTCTTCACACTCAAACTGCCGAGTTTGAGTCGGATCTAAGGAATTCGCGGCTAAGTCGACAAAAGACTCAAAATCAAAAACGAAAAATTAATAGATGTTTTGTGATATTTATATGAATATAGGTTTAAAATTAGCTTGTGAGTGTCTTCGAATTACTAGCGCAAACTCTTAAAGCAACAAAATATTTCAGTGTTGAAAAATTTGCACCAAACTGCCCTGTCGTTCGGCCGTTTTAAGGGGTCGCATGATTCTTAAAATTGGGAAAAATGAAAAATAAAAACAATTTTCAACATTTAATATCTGAAATTGTATATGATTTTAAAACACGATTTTTATTGGGATGAAAGATATAAATATGTTCTTTCATTTCAAGTATTTAAAAAAATTCAAGATGCAGAATTAGAATTTATAGGGGGTTCCGAACTGTCAGAGATTTGACGAGCAGAAAATTGGTATAACAGCTTACGTGCAGGATTATAAAATAAATTTTGCAGTTAGAATGGAAATTTTGGTGCCTACTTATACTTCAGATTATAATAATACCCTGAACCTAAATAAATTTGTATTTAAAGCATTTTTATGTTTTTAATACAAAGTTGTATTTAGCTAATACAAAATTTTGAAAATTTCAGCAGTATAATCACCTAAGAAAAAAAAAATTAAACGCTAAAAAGGAAATTTTAGGTTCAGTTTGTACAGAATAACACGAAACATGTGTTTTGAAAGTTTCATGAAAAAATATCCAGAAGTTTTTCAAATATTATGCGCGTTATGCTCAAAAACAAAAACGTCATTTGGATAAAAAGACTTCAAAGTTTCGGAAACGCCGCTTCAGCTGTAGAGCGAGTATAATTCAAAATGCCATAACTTCAGCTCTAGAGAGAATTTCAAGGAAACAATTATATAAAAATCATCCAAAAAGACAGGAGTTTAACATCTAAAAAAATTAAACTATTTAAAGTTTTAAAGCTTTAAGAGCCCTGAGATCCCTTAACCCTCTTGATGCGCAACCCGAGAGCTTCTCGGGCAATGTAAAAATATCAAAATTTGCGCAACCCGAGATTTCATCGGGGATGCATTTTCCCGTCTGATTAACTCTCCTTGATCATTCCCATCAGTTATTTTTTTATTCTAAATTTTGCCTTATCTAATCGGAGAAATTTCCCGATTGAATCAGACGAAAATTTTTGTTTTGAAAAACCGGTGGCAAAAGAATAAAAATTTTTAAAAGACGCTCGTCGCAAAGGAGTTAAATAAGCACTTTTTGAAGCGATTTTGATAAAACAATTACGCAGCGAGACGGTTAATAGAAAACAGTTACATAACCTTAAATTAATTCTATTATGGCCATATTATTGCCCATATTATGGTCAGAATAGAGTTAAATTACGGTTATCTAACTGTTTTCTATAAAAACGGCTGAACGACAAGACAGTTTCCTGAAAAATTTTAAGAGTGCATAATATGAACTTTATAATATACTTATAACTACTTAAAAGGTGACAAAAACATATAAAAATATTATTTAATGCAACCCGAGATCTTTCGAACACACATTTTCAAAGGTAAAATAGATGATTGACTGAATAGAAATACATTTTAAAAAGAAAAACAAAAATAATACGCATGCGCAAGCGGAGTTCAGTCCATTTCTCTGCAGAGGGGTGGAAAGATCAGCTCATATTATCAGGAGGTCTGGAAATATTTAGGATATTGTACCAAATTGCGAGAATATTATAGGAAAGGACATCGTTACAAACATTATCACTTCTCAGTAAAATTTCAATGGATTCACGGATTATTGACGAGTAGTGGTTAGACGTTGAAATGATAATTTTAGCTTTTTCGAAGTATATCTTAATATTTTCTGTTTGATGCAATCTGGATAAAGCTGTATTTGGTTTGTTAAACTTGATATCAGAAATGTGCTCTTTTAATCTTTCCTTAAATTTTCGACATGTCATACCAATATAAAATAAACTCTTATACTGTTCTGTGCTGAATGGGATGATGTAGACTCCTGCTTTTTCATAATCGGGAACAGGATCAATTTAATGTAAATCAATTCTTTTAATTTTGTTGGAGGTTTAGCTATTAAATTAATATTATATTTTAGTAATGCATATCTCAAATTCTCATAAAGCTGTGGGATATAATCAAATGTGCAATAAATAGACTTGCTCAAACTTAATTCCTTCTTCTGTCTTTGTTGTTTTGTTTAATTAACTAATTTATTAATGTGTTGAGGAGGGAAACCATTCTCAATAGCAATTTGTTTTATTATACTAATCTCGTTTTCTAGGTATTTATCTGTACAAACTTCGAAGGCACGTTTAACGTAAAACCTGTAGGCAGCAATTTTATATGAAAATGGTCAGTTACTATCAAAAGGAATAGTGTTGTTAGATCTGCATTTTTTTTTCTATAAATATAGGTAAGATAAAGTTTATAATAAAGTATAAGATAAAGTTTACGTTAGAAATTGAGAAAGAGGGTATTTTACCCTTCCTTGATATTAAATTAACAAAGAATAGTTATGGAAATAAATTGGAGCGTACTATTTATAGACAAAAATGCAGATCTAACAACACTATTCCTTTTGATTGTAACCCACCATTTTCATATAAAATCACCATTTTCATATAAACTTCCACTGGTAAATTTAAATCGAACTTTTCTCCTTTTTTAAATACCCTATTAATGCAAAATTTCAGCCATTAAATAATGACAAAAACAGATATTCATGGAAGTGGAATGGTGGAAGTTTACTTCGGCGGTAGTAAGGCCCTGCGAATCCGCCATAATGTGACAACCTAGACAACCTCCTGTTAGTGCCAGTGAAAAAAATTATATTAATTGGGGAAACTGACACTAGTAAAAGCAAATAGAAATTTTCACCTTATTTGTGAGAGAAAATTTCCATGAATAAAGCGCTTAAATAAAACGAAATTTTCTATTCAAATTTACCGGTGGCAGTTCGCCCTCATGGTCATCAGAAACTGTTGGTCCGATAAAAAAAAAAAAAAAAAAAAAAAAAAAAAAAAAAGCAGCCACCATCTTGTACCAGCCTCCTCAGTTTCTTCACTGGCTACTGTTAGACAAAGCACTATATTTCTAGTCCTCTTTATCCGTAACTCCATTATGAAAACGGTCGAATAACTGGGCTGATTGCTGCAAATGTTTAACAGTGTTGGTTAAGTTCTTTAAAAAATAATCTAAATTTCTCTTTATTTAATTCATTTTTCATTTCAGAGTAAACTCTTCATACCCACATTGCCGAGTCTAAACATCGGATCTTGAGAATTTCTGGCTAAAGTCGACAAAAGACTCAAAATCAAAAACGAAAAATCAACAGATATTTTGTGATATTATATGTACTATATAGGTATATAACAGTTTCTGATTACCGTTTGGGCAAACTGCCATCAGTAAATTTGAATAGAAAATTTCGTTTTATTTAAGCGCCATAGAAATTCTTCATTCATGTAAATTTTCTCTCACAAATAAGGAGAAAATTTCTATTTGCTTTTACTGGTGTCAGATTGCCCAAGTAATATAATTTTTTCACTGACACTGACAGTAGATTGTCTAGATTGTCACATTATGGCGGAAACGCTGGCCCTGACAACAGCCGAAGTAAACTTCCACCAGTAAAAATGAATGTCTGTTTTTGCGATTATTTATGGCTGAAATAATATTAATAAGGCATTTAAATAAGGCATTTATAAGGCATTTAAATAAAGAGAAAAGTTCCATTTAAATGTACTGGTGGAAGTTTTCTAGGGCGGTAATTAACCCCTGCGAAAGCGGTTACAGATGAAGCGTCACTGTTTTAAGGATATGTTAGTAACTCTTTATTAATAGTTCCATGGTTTGTATAGAAAAGGTTACGTAACCATAATTTAACTCTATTTTGACCATATTATTGCTCATATTATATACATAATTGAATTACGGTTATGTAACCATTTTTTATTAAAACCGTCGATTGACAGGACAGTTACCTGCAAATTTGTAACAGTGAAGTATTTCGATGCTTTTAGAGTCTACTCTAGTAATTCGAAAACATTCGCAAGCTAATGTTATGGAAATTCTTCATTCATGGAAATTTTCTCTCACAAATAAAGAGAAAATTTGTATTTGCTTTTACTGGTGTCAGTTTACCCAAGTAATATAATTTTTTTTAAAGAATTTAACCCCGACGGTAATCAGAAACTGTTGATCCGATTTTTTAAAGAAGCAGTCGCCATCTTGTCACAACCTCCTCAGTTACTTCACTGGCAACTGGTAGACAATGCACTATATCTCTAGTCCTCTTTATCCGTAACTCCATTATAAAAACGGTCGAAGGACTGGGCTGATTGCTGTAAATTTTTAATAGTGTTGGTTAAGTTCTTTAAAAAATAATCTATGTTACTATTAATTTAATTTATATTTCATTTCAGAGTAAACTCTTCATACCCAAACTGCCGAGTCTGAGCATCGGATCTTGAGAATTCCTGGCTGAAGTCGACAAACGACTCAAAATCAAAAACGAAAAATCAACAGATATTTTGTGATATTTATATGTATATAGGGATACAGTCTATTCATCCGAATCAACCTTTTTGTTCCCCGATTTTAATTGTTGTATCTGAAGTTGAAGGAAGCATGCAATATATATCCCAGGCTTACCTGAAAATTATACGAAATTGTTATAACTAACTCATTTCGACAAAGTATCTATTTCAAAGTGTTTAACAAAAATGATAGTTATTTTCGAAACAAACTGAATAAAAATCATAGTGAATTTTAATCTCTGATGTTTTTATTTATTTTTCGAATTAATACACACACTCTCTACCACATTTTGCTCTAGATTTTGATTTTAAGACGTATTTAAAATCTTTTTAATTGAAGACCCCAGAAGACAGGGGATACAAGTTACAAAATTTAGATTTGGAGTAAATTGAGTTCAAAGTTGGAACATCAATAGTGACTGAATTAAAATATGAAACCGTTACTTATTTCACAGCGCTCTTTGAACTCTCATTTCAATAACTGTTAAAGAAAATCGGAGTACAATATATATATATTTTTTTAATTTAAGTAGAGATTAAAGAGTTAAGTAATTTAACCCTTAACCTGAAACGTACGTCTGTGAGATGTTTGCGTCTACATATCTGCCCTTAATATTTTCTCTCTCCGAAATTCCAAACTTATTTTTATGCTGTTATATTAAAAAATTGGTCCTGTTAATGCATTGCTATTAAAGATTAAATGTTTAAGTTCACTATGTGGTAAATTATTAAGTGTTCTGTTTGTGCATGGGATTTTCGCGTTTTCGGTTAAGAGTTAAAGAGCTTAAGTAGTTGACCTCTAAAACGCAACACTTAATTAGAAAATCACTTATATTTCTTTTCCTCCAAGCAAATAACCTTAATTTCAGATAGCTTGTGCACTTAGCTATTACCGTCTGACTTAGATCATTTTTTTTATCAATTTTATTACTTACACCCCTTGGCTTTTGGGGTCCTCAGTTATTCTCATACACTGAACTACACACTAAATTTAGTAATTTTTGCCGAATTTTAACCCTTAAATGCCGGGTGTTGCTTTTCGATAACATACCCAATTTAGGTCCTAAAATACTATTAGAATAATATTGAAGCTATAACGCCTAATGTTGCCAATAAAAATACATTCTGAAAATATTATTAAATCGATTTTCAACATATAGATGGCAACACTTGTGCTGCTTAAGAATAAAGATAGATTTATTTTTTCAATTGTTGCTACTTGTTCTTTTTGTTTTGTTTGGAAGCTTGAGAAATACCCTATTTTGTTCTGCAGTGAGCAAGTAAAATTTAGTTCTTATTATAGTTCCTAAAATTCTTGTGTGTTTAATATTTTAGAATTTTACCAAGGAAAATTATTTTTTTCAAATAAAGACCAGTATTTCCGATTAGTAACAAACTGTTTTTTAGCCGTAAAGCATACTTAAAACAAAATATGATTTTTTAAAGTATTTTTCCCATGATTTATTTAAAAAATGAAAGCCGAAAAACATTATTACAATGATTTTTGAAAAATCAGGCATTTAAGGGTTAATCTCTGCTGGTTAAATTTTCTTTGTAGAATTAGAACACACACTCTATATCACATCTTTCATTATACTTTACTTATTATATATTAAACTAAATTATTTTCAAAAATTCCTATACAGAGTGATTCTAAATTCATAGTTCAAACGTTAAGGATTGGTACAGGGCACTGTAAAAATCATTTATTGTATAGGAATATATGGGCGCAAGTGACGCATTGAGGTACAAACACCAGGGAGCCAATTTGGCCCTTTTTTAAATTTCAAGCAATAAAATTCCTATACAACTCTTTTATTTATTTAACCCCTTGAGGGGCAAAGTACTTCGGTTGCTAAAATGGTAAAATAATCAATTGACACCAGGATTTACAAGAAAATTTATATTAAAGTAACTAAAAGAGTTTCTTCGGGAATATAGTATAAATCAAAATTTAGTTTTAAAATACTGGTGCCAATGTGGCATTTGGGAATTAAAATTAACTGGTATATATAATATATCGGTACCCTTCAAGGGGTTAAGACAGACATTCCATGATTACATAAAGAAAAAGATCTTCTTTGAAAATTTCCGGTGTGAAATGGAAATTTTTTAATTAAGAAAAGTTTCTATTTTTATTTGCACTCATGTCCAAAATTAAGGTCACAAAGATAAAATCTGTGAAAACTGATGAACTACTCAATGTGTTGCCGCGAAATTTGGAACAGAGTTATATTAGAATAGGAGAAAGAATACAGCAAGATAACAATATAGAAAAGATTTTAACTGTGAATTAATATACAGGGTATATCAAAAAGTGTTGAATCATGAATTAGAGATAAAGCATTTATCTCGGAAAAAAAGCCTGTCTAATATGGAGTGTGACACTGTGCACTGCTATACAAGCCTCACAACAAGCTCCCATACTGTTTATGGGTGTTTCAATAAATGCTTGTGGCAACAAAACCCATTCTTCCAAAAGCGCGGCTTTCACCTCCTGGTGGGTCCTGAGAGTGTTTTTATGCAGTGCAATGGCTCTCCCTAGACCATCCCAAACATGTTCAATAGGGTTGAGGTCTGGAGACCTCCAGGGTCAATTCATAGGGCGAATATCTTCTTCTTCCAAGAAATCATCAACAACGTGAGCTGAGTGTGGCTTCGCATTATCGCCCATAAACATGAAGTCCAGGCCTACAGCACCCCGGAACAACCTCACATAGGCTTCAAGGACCTCATCCTTATAGCGATGTGCGTTGACAGTACTCGCATCGAAGACGTGCAGTGGTGTACGACTGATCAACATTAAGCCGCCCCAGACAGGGATTCGTTTGCCACCAAATCTGTCGATTTCTTTTACGTAGGAGGGATGATAGTGATCTCCACGTTCTCTCCAGATGAAGATTCGACGAGAATCACTCTGCATGGTAAGTCTCGACTCATCACTGAAATGAACACGCCTCATTCTTGTTGTGTCCAAGACTGATGGTTTCGGCTCCACAACAATCAGGCTTAGCTGTTGGATGTAGTGAAAAGAACGCACATGCCTGGACGACGAGCTTTAGGAATGAGGTCCTTGAAGCCTGTGTGAGGTTGTTTCGGGGTGTTGTAGACCCGGATTTCATGTTTATGGACGATAATGCGAAGCCACACATTGTTGATGATTTTCTTGAAGAAAAGAATATTCGCCGTATGAATTGGCCCTCGAGGTCTCCGGACCTCAATCCTATTGAACATGTTTGGAATGATCTAAGGAGAGCCACTGCACAAGGTAACCCCCTCCCAGGACTCGCCAGAAGTTAAAAGTCGCGTTTTGGGAAGAATGGCCTTGGTTGCCACAAACATTTATTGAAACCCTCATAAACAGTATGAGAGCTCGTTGTGAGGCTTGTATAGCAGTGCACTGAGGCCACACTCTATATTAGTCAGATTTTTCCCGCGATAAAGGCTTTATCTCTGATTCATGATTTAACACTGTTTGATTTACCCTGTATCTTGATTCAGAAATAAAATCTTTTCCATGTTGTTATGTTGGTATATTCTTTCTCCCATTATTATATAAATCTGTGTCAAATTTCGTGGCAACACAGTGATTATCTCTTTAGTTTTCACAGAGTTAATGTTTGTGACCTTAATTTTGGACATGAGTGTATTTTTGTTATCGATAAATATAATTTAGATATAATAAATTAATCAGAAGTGAAGTAAAGTGGTTTAAAGTAATTAAAGTCAATTCAATAAGTGAGATTTATTGCTATCATAATCATTTTTGTAAATTGCTAAGTAATATTTATTGATGTTCTAATAATTTTGTAAATCATTAAGTGTTGTTTATTGCTTTATATATTTATTTTATGTTGCGCGCTTGGGCCCAGTGACGTCAGATACTCTTTCTGGCGAAAATGTAAAGGAGTAGTAATGTTTAATATGTATTAAAGTTTTGATTATGTAACTGCTTTTTCGTAATCTTTGAATCCGAGTTATTTTGTCGCTTTGAAGTGCAGTTAATTGCTATGATAACTATAGTTGTAGTTTTTATGAATTTGAAATTAAGTTACTAGAGATAACAATTTTCATGTATTTCCTGTGTTTGACAGATTTGCCAGTTTTGCGGGGTTTTTTATTCAAGAATTCCGGTTTCACACAGGAAATTTTCAAAGAAGGGTTTTTTTCAGTTTGTAGTTTCATTTATTTTCATGTATTTCCTGCGTGTGAGAGATTTAAAAGTTTTGCCAGTTTTGCGTTTTTTATTTTATTTCAATTAAAAAATTTCGGTTTTGCACCGGAAATTTTCAAAGAAGGATTTTTCTTTATGTAATCTTGAAATGTCGGTCTTAACCCCTTGGGGACGAGCGACCGGTATTCGTGCCGCGTAAGGTGCTCAGAATCGGAGATTATTCTCACCAGTAAATTTTTGCCTTATGTAATCCGAGCATTTTCCCGATTCAATTACGCAAAAATTTTTGTTTTAAAAATCTTGTGATTAACCCTAGAACTACCGAAAATTTTACTCAAGTTTTATAAAAACATTTTACACCAGAATTTTTACTTAAAACTATTTAATTTGTTTATTTAACTTATTATTGTCTGATTTATAAATTTAGTTTGTTTTGAAGAAATTTCTGGTTTGAATAAATATTTTGAATGTACATGTCGGGTCCATTGGACCCTTCTGGTAGACAGAGGGTTAAAGATTAAAAAGTCTGTAAAAGACGCTCGTCCCGAAGGGGTAAAGTAAGGAAAAGAATAGTATAGGAATTTTCTGGTATGAATGAGAAATTTTGAAATTTAAAAAAAGAGCAAAATTGACCCCCTGGTGTTTGTACCTCAACGCGTCCCATTTGCGCCCATGCATTCCTATACAATAAATGATTGTTACATGTTACAGTGTCCTGTACCAACCCTTAAAGTTTGTACCATGAGTTTGGAATCCCCTGTATGCTGAACTACACACTAATGCGTAATGCAAATTCAATAATTTGTGTCAAATTTTAATCTTTGGTGCTTGAATGTATTTGTGGAATTAATAAATACGGGATCTATCTGAAAAAGTGAGCAAAACTTTACGGTGTGATAGAACGCAGCTATACGAGCAAATTTTGTCATAAAATGTATGGCCGCGCAAGCCGCTAGGTGGCGTTGTAAATGGTATAAAAGGGTCGGTTCTCACAGCCATAGCTTGTCCACCAAGATTGACGGATCTCTCGTGTTTGGACTTTTTCCTGTGGGACCCTATGAAAAGCCTAATCTACGAGTGCCCCATTGAAAGCGACATGGATGTAGTCGCCAGGATTGCTGTTGTTGCCGGCAATATTCGGGAAGTGCCATGTGTCTTCGCAAATGTGCGTTAGACCCTATCCCGCAGGTGTGAAGCGTGCATTACAGCTGGCGGAACATATTTTGAGAAATTTCTTTGAGCATGTACATTAATTACATTCCTATTAAGGGGTCTCAAGACTCTTAAAGCTCTAAAATTTTCGAAATTTCAATTTTTTTAGATGTTAAACTTCTATGGTTTCTGAACATTTTGATATAAGTGTTATCTTGAAATTCCCATTAGAACAGAAGTTATCGCATTTAGAATTATACTCGTTCAATAGCAGAAGCGGTGTTTCCAAAACTTTAAAGTCATTTTTCTCCAAATGACGTTTTTGGGCGTAACGCGCACGATATCTCAAAAACTTCTGAATATTTTTTCATGAAAATTTCAAAACATATGTTACATGTTAGCGTGTATAAACTGAACCTAAAATTTCCTTTTTATTGTAAAAAGAAAATATTCTTTTAGGGGTTTATATTGTTGAAATTTTCTAAATTTTGCATTAGCTAAATACAACTTTGTATAAAAAATATAAAAATGCTTTAAATACAAATTTATTTAGGTTCAGTGTAATTATTATAATCTGAGGTATAAGTAGGCACCAAAATTTTCATTCTAGTTGCAAAATTTATTTTGTAATCGTGCGCATAAGTTGTTATGCCGATTTTCTGCTCGTCAAATGTCTGACAGTTTTGAGCCCCCTGTAAATGCTAATTCTGCATGTTGCAATTTTTCAAATATTTGAAATGAAAGAACAGACTTGTATCTTTCATTCCCATTTAAAATTGTGTCTTAATATCAAATACATTTTAAGACATTAAATGTTGAATATGGTCCTTTTTTTTCATTTTTTCCAATTTTAAGAGTCCTGAGACCCCTTAATAAAATATTCTCTGAAGTATATTCTATGAAATATTCTCAGTACTGCTACGGATTTCTTTTGTGTGTCCCTGTAAATGAATAAAAAATACTATAAATGCCCTATTCTGTCGTAATCATCTTGCAGTGAAATTCAGTGATTCATATCAGTTTCAATACATTTGAAATAGCGTAATCTCATTAGAATACTCTGGGAAAGATTCCTCCCCCCCCCCCATACCATAATGTAATAGGATTGTTGTGAGTGCCCTTGTAAATGAACTCTTAATCCTACATACTTCCTATAGCAGTGGCGCCAACTCATATGGGCCCATGGGGCCCGATCCCACCCAATAATTTTCTCTTAATCCACCCGATTTCCGTTATTCTATTTTGTTACTTATTTATCTTTTAAACGCTGGAAAAATAATTTTTCCATTGAAAATCATTTTCTTTGAAAACACAGTAAGGATAGCAGGAAGAGGCACACAGGACCCTAACACATTTAACCTAACCCAAATAATCAAGTTAAAATACTACTGTCTCTATATGACAGAGATGGTAATTGAATGGTTACAATTTATAGATGTACTTTGCAATAAAGTCTCTGTGAATATAGTCAGACTCATCCTTTCTATGTGGTATAGTCTAACTTTATAGAATATATTACCAAATATGAATTTGCAAATAAATGCATACAAAAGTAGTAATGCTAGGCTGTTTTTAAATAGAGATTGACTATTTCTATCACATTTCCGAATTCATTTTTCATCCAAAATGAACAAAATCGCAGCTGTTCAGAAACCAAGAAATCAAATAGTTTCCTTTTTTTTTTTTTTAATAAGATTAAATGATTTTTTAGAATATGCTGTCAAAGACTTTTAAACTGATTCTTGTCCTGCGTCATTTTTTAGTCCTTTGAGTTTGTTTGTAGTTATATTCATATAATAGTAAATATTAGAGTCCATAAAATGAAGACCTCATATAAGAACATAATTTAATAAAATCACAACTTAAAAAAAAAAAAAAAATTCTAACTTCACCATCGTAACTTTCCCATCTATATCCTTATCTTCAAAGAAAAGAAAATGCCCATGTCATTTTACCCTAAAATGGTTGAGCCCACCCAATATTGTTCAAAAGTTGGTGCCACTGTCCTATACAATACCAAACATGCTTTGGTGACCCTAAATAACCTCAAATTGTTGCATGAAAATCGGAGTCTATTTACGGGAGTTAGAGCGTGGCCAGACGGACAGACAAACCGAATGCATAAACACTTTTTAACTTTGTTGGAAAGTGTTAAAAAATGATCACACCACCATTTTACCTACTAGGAGGACAGAAGAATATTGTCCAAATTTATACCTAAAATTAAAATAAATATAAATATACTTAAAGGCTGCAGATTCTTTCAAATCTCTCCTAGAAGGGAAGTGTATTCCTTCTCCTCATAAATCTACGTCATTAGAAGAGATAAAAATTTAAAAAAAACAAAAAACCCGACTGCGTAAAAAGCAAACTAATTAATTATTTCTCATCAATGTGAAACTATTTTTTATATTACTTACCTGTTTTTTTTTTTGTTTGTTTTTTTTTACTTCTATTGATGACTTTTAAGTTAGCTCCTATCTACAAACACTGTTTTGATGAGGCCTATTATAGATGTCTATGAAAGTCAGAGTTGCAGTAAAGCTAGAGATCCTACCTACAGAACTTCCAGGTTGTGTAACATTTAAACGGAGATTCTGACTGCAAAATAGTCAATGAAACATCGTCTTCATTTTGAAAGAACTATCCAATGGCATGCCACTGAATAGGGTGCGTAAATTTTTTTTTCGTCTCTATCACCATTTTGAATTTATAAAAACGAAACCTAGCCTATAACCATTAGACAGTTAAGACGAATTGATAGAGACCTCATTCATTAAAATCCATCCAGCCGTTGGGATGTTTCGAGGGTATAAAGGAATCCACATACCCAGATACGAGTGAAACACATAACCCTTCTTGGCAGTCGGGTAAAAAAAGATACTTTTGATCTAGAATCATATTTACCATTCTAAAATAGTACCATGCATTTAAAAACCAATCTCAATTAAATATTTTAAAACTGAACTAGAAATAATTCATTGGCTTCCCTTAAGTATTCGCCCGGAGATGGCAGCCTTTTTTTTTTTTTTTTTTTTTTTTTTTTTTTTTTTTTTTTTTGCTGATTTGTGGGTGTTTTTTTTAAAAATGTTTAATCTCTTAATTTTTTTTTGCTGTAGTTTCGGAATATGTACTTTTAAATATGAATATTTGCTTTACTCTACTGTTTTAAAATTTATGTATTTACCGTTTGCTAATTACGAATTCCCCCTCCCCCCCAATCCTAATCTATTTTTATTATTTTTTTTTAATTATTTATTTTATTTTTACAAATAATGTTTGGTGTGCTGATTTCTGTTTAAAATTTCTTCATTTAGATTCGATGATATTTTTTTTTTTTTTTTACCCGACTGCCAAGAAGGGTTATGTGTTTCACGCGTATCTGGGTATGTGGATTTCTTTATACCCTCAAAACATCCCAACGGCTTAATGGATTTTAATGAATGAGGTTTCTATCAATTTGTCTTAACCGTCCAATGGTTATAGGCTAGGTTTTTTTATATAAATTCAAAATGGCGGTAGAATCAAAAAAAAATTACGCACCACATTGAGTGGCATATCATTGGATAGGTCTTTCAAAATGAAGACGATGTTTCATTGACTATTTTACAGTCAGAAGCTCCATTTAAATTTTACACAACCTGGAAATTGTGTAGGTAGGATCTCTAGCTTTACTGCAACTCTAGCCTTCATAGACATCTATAGGTCTCATCGAAACAGTGTTTATAGGTAGGAACTAACAATTAAACACAATTTAAGAGTCATCAATACAAGTAAATAAAAAAGTAGGTATGTAATATAAAAAATAGTTTCACATTGATGAGAAATAATTAATTAGTTCGCTTTTTACGCTGTCGGGTTTTTTGATTTTTTAAATTTAATTATTTATTGTCCTTGAATTTTTAAAAATTAAGCCTAAAGTGGCTATAAATTATCAAACAAAAAAACAAGATGATGGACTCCGAGCGAATACGCAACTGTTCCAATTCATTTACATGACAAGAATCTCGGTGCAATCGATTGGCGACGAAAAAAGAAAAACGTCGCCAAGTTTTCTACTTATCCGCGCACAGTGTATACAGTATAGTTATATGAGATAACGCAAAAAACCTGTTCCGAAGAGAACGAGAAAATACCAAAGGAGGGTTAACGTCTACGTTCATGTTAAATTCTACAAAAGTATTGGCCTAGCTATACTTTAGTCACCAATATTTAGGGCTACAAATGGAAGGCTTCCTTGGCCTCTACCCCTTGCGCCTATGTGTTAATTTGCCCCTGAAAAGAGATAGAACTAGAAAACAGGAATTCTGCTTTTTCAGAATTTAGTGTCGCCCCCGGTGACAATATATATATATGTATATAAATATAGATAGTAAAAAATAAATTTAATTTTTTAAACTTCAAACACACCCTTTTATTTTATATAAAATGACGACATTCGCATCCGCTGAAGCGTTTACATTTACGACCGAGTCTTAAACAACATTTACAGAAAAGTCTGCATTTGATGTCACGATTACAGAATGCTACACAAATACAGCAAAAAGTAATTCCGTCTTTCAAGAAACTCTGCAAAAAAATTGGCTATCTCATGATTCATATACAGTAAAAGCTCAACTAACCGGCATGCTCAGGAAATGGTAATTGCCGGATACTTGAAAAGTCCAGATAGTTGAGCGCTGGAAAATCTGGCAAGAAAGAAGAAGTGTGGAGGGGGGTGGGGGGGGGGGTGGGGGGTCATCGATGTATAAATGAAACAGGAAAATGAGATTTGGCCTATTTTCTCGTCATCAGGAAGTTGATGAAATAGCTCTTTTATTATTATTAAATTTGTATTTGGTAAAGTAATTCTTGCTAAATTAAAAATAAAAGCAAACAATATTTTGTATTAGGATGAATTTCTATGCAATTTCTAATATTATTTATTAATCTTTTATAACTACAACATTGCACTATTTATGATTAGGCATCTCTCCTTCCCGGAAAAAGCATACGGAAGCATGGAAAATTAACTTCTGTAGGATTCCTTTGTGTTGTCTCAATTATCACACAGTAATACTGAATTCTTTCTGCACAGATAAGAACATTACAGATGCAAATTGGTAACGTCAGACTTCTCCAATCACGATAAAAACAAACTACACAGTCGTCAGGTTTTTTTGTTTTTGTTTCTTTTTTTTTGTCGTTGTTAGAGTGACTTTTTTTTTCAGGGGTCTCTAATTTTCTGCAAAGTTATTGTATTTTAATAGAAATTTGGAAAATCTGAACGCAATCAGACAGTTAGCAACGGAAAAAGCATTTTTTTTTTTTTTTTTTTTTTTTTTTTTTTTTTTTTAATAATAATAAAGGAAAAGAAAAGATTATCATTTCATTCTTTTTACAAAAAAAAAAAAAAAAAAAAAAAAAATCTAGAATATTATGTATCATTGTTTCTGTTTACCATTTAGGTTGTTGAAAAATATTTTTCCCCGCTAATATAACAACGCAAAACTTTGATACAATCTCAGTCATCCACAGCCGGCTGGGAAAAAAAAGTTTGAACTGATAAAAAATCCAACACTAAAACAAAAGAAAAAAAATTACAGCATTTTTTTTATAACTTCCAGTTAATTTTAGATGATCCAAACATATTCAGTTATAAAATATTCTTGAGTAAATATAATATTTAAAATACAATATGGTATAAAAATCTTTGTAAAATAATTCTTTAAAAATAATAATTTCTTATTCTTGAGTAAAGAAAATACTTTGGGATAAATAATTTCAGATAAATCCTGTTGACCGAAATTGGCAGTACAGGTGGAAAGTTCTTGTAACTCCAGTGTGAAGTGCAGAACTACTGTGTAGCTGAAGATTTAAAAAAAAACTTCGATTTCTAAAATGTCCATAACCCCATCCCAATTCTTAGAAAATGCAATGTAATTTTCCTCCATGCTCCTGCTTCCTCACTTGGCTGTTTAGTGATCAGGAAAGGTGTAGTTTTCTACCATTTATCCCTGCTCACACCCTCATCCAGTTTCGGCAAGAGCAGAAGGATTAAGCTTTCCTTTTCCCTCCCCTCCTTTTCACTTTTGTGAAAAAAAAAAACAGCTGGCATGGCAGACTATGATGCAACATGCAGCTATTCTGTTCTACCAAGCTATAGACAGCTGTTTATGGTATATTTTTATTTTATAGCACTCACTGTCATGAACATACATATAGATTTATTTTAGGTCGAATGAATTGCTGAGATAATTTGAGAATGCTTACAGTAAATTTGCTAAAATAGTAGTAAAAAATTTTCAGCTGTTTATGGGAAGAAAAAATAAGGGAGCTCTTTGAATTTTTACGATTAGTTGAGCATTCTGGTTGCTTAAATGCCGGATAACGGAGCTTTTACTGTACCTTCATGTGTTTGTAACATTAATATAGATACTTAAAATTAAATATAGTTTATAATAGCTCCATATTTTATCAGAAATCATTCATTTATATTTTTTAAAAATGCACATACTTTAATTAATTTTTTGTTTCAGTGGTTATGGGGAAATGGCAACAAAAAGATTATAATCTACTCTTTTCCAACTATTTCTCCTTTACTTAAAAAAAAAAAAAAAAAAAATGGAGTACGTGAGTTGCCAATTTAAAGAAATGGTGTTAAAAACTATAATAATAATAATAATAATAATAATAATAATAATATCACACTTTTGCTGCCGATCTCGCGGGATGACATCACGCGCTGGCGCGGGATCGGCAGCGAAAGTGTTAAAAACAGGGATGAGAGCGCTCCGACCCAAATGACTGATTGCTACCACTAAATTTTAATAGCGACATAATTAATGATAGAATTTCTGAGATTTAACAATGCGAAGAATACTATTAAAATTTAGTTGTGAAAAATCAACCATTTGGGTCGGAGAATCTCATCCCTGTAAAAATAAATTGCGATGCAGTTTTCAAACAAATTGCATTTTAAAGTATATATTTTTTTTTCCTACCCGACGGTATGAAAATTGAAAATGTGCAATGCTTAGAAGCTTAAAAAAATGCAGTAGAGATTGTCCCATACAATGATACATCTGCTTTGTTTTACGGCTGGCTTATATAACGGAACGTTATTTTTTGGAGACGACATTTTGTTAGGAGAAAGAAATAGCATACCGGGGGCTAATATACCTTTGTCAGATGTAGGAACACACGAGTGATGAAAATATTTTTAGCGCAGTATTTTTAACGTATTTGTTAACAATTTAATATATGAAATTTGGGTTTTGAGACAGTGAAAGACCCGCCCTTTTTTATGAAAATTTTCCGAACGTTGGTTGCCTAGGTACAGTCGTGGAAAAAAAAAGTAAACACCCCCTACTAACTCCTCAACAAATTAGCGTAGAAGAAAGTTACTGGTACCGAACGATTGGAAATAAAGTCTACTTTTAAATGATATAGATAAAATTTTCTTAGGGGGGCATCTACATATTAAAACGAACCGTAACTTTGTTTTTTTCAATAGCAGTACCCAATTCTGATAGCATAAGGGAACTCTACACCCTTCAATTAGCCTAAAAGCAAATTTTTATGCAATTCGTACCATAAGTTTTTGAGAAATTAATTATTTTAAAACGAGCGTATTTTAAGGGCTGTATCCAAATTGAAGTTCGGAACTCGATTGTTGACCGAGAGAGCCCTCATCTTGATCAAGGCACCTTAAGAAGTCAATGAAGCCAGCTAGATTACACGACAGCAGAAGAAATTTCAAAATATCTAGTCACTCCTATTATAGACGGTCCCTTAAACCATCATTTTGCCTTTTCTTAAGCATAATTTGAAAACTACTTGGAAGAAAAATGTGAAATTTTGGATTTCCATAAAGCAGGACTTAATAAATCTAATTCCATCAAAATAATTGTAGGTTGCAATTCATATATTTTTCGAGTATTAATTTCATAAATCATAATTCATATCATAAAGCTATAAAAATTGCAAATTCAGCGTATTTATGTTTGGGTATATTAGCATTATTGCTACACAAAAAATTAGCACATTAGGAACATAATTTCTGGAGATATAAATAAACATATGAAAATATAATTTAACATTAGAAGGACTAAATTTTGAATGTTTACAATTCAAAAACTTATCATTCAAATGTCTTGAAATTCAGTGTCTAGGCATAGTTTGAACCGAAGATTTGAAATATCTCGTTAAAATTGGGTATTGTCATTGAAAAAAATGAAGTTTGGATTCGTTTTAATATGTAGATGGCCCCCTAAGCAAATTTTATATACATCATTTAAAAGTAGACTTTATTTCCAATCGTTCCGTACCAGTAACTTTTTTCTACGATAATTTGTTGAGGAGTTAGTAGGGGGTGTTTACTTTTTTTTCCACGACTGTAGTCTTTTTTAAATGTATAACAGCAAGTTTTAAATTACATCGATTTAATACTTTCTTTTAAAAAGTGCATCCAAACATTATCAAATATTTGACATAAACACATGTTCTTTCGGAAATTTTTTTATGAAAGAAACATCGCATAAGTGTGACTAAGGATTCATAAACCATATTGATTCAATATCAATGAAACAATGTCAATAATGTCTTGTTTTAAAATACCGGGAACACATGTGACCAGTCAACGATGGTTGTCAGCACGTTTTTGTTGAGTTTTTTTAATCGCCTGTTTCCCTAATAAAATGAGGGATCTTTTTAATAAATGTTTGCCTATAAAAATGAACACTATATAGTTCATTTACATAACAAATTCCAAATAACTCTTCAATTAATTAAATAAGGAAATAGCACTTATGTTTAAAAATATATAGACATTAACATTCAATTATGTATAGGAACTTATTATTATTGCATATTATTGAAGGCTTTCATATCTTTGCAGGCATAATGTAAAAAACGCATTATTTTTGTTATAGATTCTATATTAGTAGCAATTTTTGAAGAAAATCAAAGTTATTAAATTAAAAATTAAACATTTTAGTGAAAGAACAAATTGTTACCAAAAAAAAAAAAACTTTTGAAACATCATACATAAACTAGCTTAATTAGTTAATAAATTTATTCACATGATTGATTATACTCCCTCCGTCCCAACAAATTAGTTGCGACATTTCGGTCGAAAATTTTGACCCATATTAGTTGCTACATTTCAAGTTGGTAGAGTCATAAATATTTTCCGATGCAGTTTAGTAGATCGACACCATTTTGTAAGGACCTTACCACCAGTATACCATAAAGATCACTTTCTTCCAAAAGAATTAACGATTCATTAGCTAGAATGTAGTTTTATGCGATTGCTAATGGAAGAATCCTTACGAAATGGGGCGTGGCTTAAGAGCGTGCGAATCCTGGATGTTTTAAACTATTTTGGTATTTATTTAAGGAGAGACGGAGGGAATTTTTGGTAAGTAAATGTTGTTGATTGATAGCATACCACCCTGAAATCTCTGAAAAAAGTTCGAACAAAATCATAAAATCATCAGTATCAATAATCAGTACAAAAGTAATCAAACGTACTAACTAATTTGGGACAGAGTGAGTATGATTTATTACAAATTATATCTCATTTAATAAAACTCTCACACCGCAAATAATACAACAAAAGATTAATATATAATTAAACACAATCCTGCAGAAAAATCATCATCAAAATTATCGTATCATGTAAATCGGTTGCAGATAACTCTGTAACCGATAATGATTTAAAATGCTAGCGCCTCGAAACGTCGCCTGAGCATTCATGCAAATGTGGACAAGTGTCCAGCTCCTGCACTGCGTCTACGATTTCAAAAAACGGGTCTCCTGCGTGCATATTGTGATCTGCTGTGAGGGAAATGAATGTAATAGGATCGTTTCATTGTAATCATGTAGACGATATTGTGCAATAGTTAGAGTATTCGTCAACTAAACACAAGTTTGTGTGTTGTGTCTCGTTGTTTTGGACTTTTTAAGAATAGAGACGATATTGTGCAATAGTTAGAGTATTCGTCAACTCAACACAAGTTTGTGTGTTGTGTCTCGTTGTTTTCGACTTTTTAAGAATAGAGACGATATTGTGCAATAGTTAGAGTATTCGTCAACTAACCACAAGTTTGTGTGTTGTGTCTCGTTGTTTTGGACTTTTTAAGAATAGAGACGATATTGTGCAATAGTTAGAGTATTCGTCAACTAAACACAAGTTTGTGTGTTGTGTCTCGTTGTTTTCGACTTTTTAAGAATAGAGACGATATTGTGCAATAGTTAGAGTATACGTCAACTAAACACAAGTTTGTGTGTTGTGTCTCGTTGTTTTGGACTTTTTAAGAATAGAGACGATATTGTGCAATAGTTGGAGTATTCGTCAACTAAACACAAGTTTGTGTGTTGTGTCTCGTTGTTTTCAACTTTTTAAGAATTTTGTTTCTATCTTTATTGATTTTTAAAGTCTCTTGATAATGGAATGAAGTTTAGTATTAATTTTATTTATTTTTATTAATTTACTATCAATTACTCTGAATTTTTAAAAATCGATTCTTGTTAATAAAACGAAGTTTTAATATTTAATACTATTTATTTATATTTATATTTTTATTAATTTACAATCACTTAATAAAATATTAATCATTTTTAAATCGATTATTCTTAATAGAACTAAGTTTTAAAATTTAATACCATCTAAATTCTAAGGGCTATATTTTAATAACGAAAAAAGAGATATTTTAATGCAATAATTTAAAGTTGCAGCATAAAAATAACTTTAATTTAATTTTACCTGTTGTTATTATTGCATTAAAATATATTTTTCATTTTAATTATTAAAATATAGTCCTTAAGTAATATTAAATACTAAAAATTAGTGCCTCTAACAAGAATCGATTTAAAAAATTCAGAGTAACTAATCGTGAATTAATAAAAAATAAATAAAATTAATATTAGACCCAGTTTCATTAACAAGAATCGTTTTAAAAAAATTCAGAATAACTCATAATAAACCAATAAAGATTAAAACAAAAAAACTCTTTAAAAAGTCTAAAACAACGAGGACACAACACCCAGACTTGTACTTACTAGACCGATGCTCTAACCATTACACCATATCGCTCATCCGCAAGAGAAGTGACACATCTCGACAAAAGTAAAATTCACAGGAGAGGCAAAAGAAAGTTTGCATAATTTTACTATAAAATAAAATTTCAGCACTTAACTCTGTATGCAGGAATAAAAACGTGCATAAAACCCTTAAGAATGAAGACGTAGGATGTGGTTTGGTGGGTTGGATAATTTTACCTCCTCACACAATCCACCTCTCTTCTGTGGTCACAAATGGAACATATAGCGTAATAAAGGGAGTTTCCGTATAACTACGCGTATGAAACTGTTTGTGTAGCAATACACACCTTTGACAAACCTATTAGTGCAATAAAACGCAAAATGAATTTTTGCGAGATGTGTCACTTTTCTGGCGGGTGAGCGATATCATCAACGCGATTGTAACGAAACGACACTATTCGCAAGCAATCCCTTTTTACTATCTTCTATCTTCAATAGAAGAAAGTATTGTGTTCGAAATTTTTTTGACTTCCGGTTTTCGACGGATTTACACGTTTTAGGAGTCAGATATCACGAAAAACATGTTTATACAAAATGTCTGTCTGTCAGTCCGTATGTCCGTGTGTCGCCATTGTACCATCAAAAATTGTATGAAGTTATGCATAGAATTGAACCATTTTTTTTTAAAGTTTTTGGCTATGGCAAGCACGTCCTCCATTAATTTGGAAAAAATCCGCTTTTAGGGGGCGCTGTAATAGCGATTTCTGTGCAATTTTTTTTCATTTTGAATATTGTACCAAAAAGTGTATGAAGTTCTGCATAGAATTGAACCAAATTTTTTGTGTATATTTGTGGCCATGGCAAAAAGGTCCTCCCTGAATTTGGAAAAATTCCGCCGGTAGGGGGCGCTGTAATAGCGATTTTTGTGCATTTTGAATATTGTACCATCAAAACGTGTATGAAGTTATGAATAGAATTGAGCAAAATTTTTTGTGTATGTTTTTGGCCATAGCAAGAAGGTCCACCCTGAATTTGGAAAAATCCGCCGGTAGGGGGCGCTGTAATAACGATTTTTTCTGCTATTTTGTGAATTTGAATATTGTACCATCGAAAAGTGTATGAAGTTATGCATAGAATTGAACCAATTTGTTTGTGTATGTTTTTAGCCATGGCAAGAAGGTCCTCCCTGAATTTGGAAAAATTCCGCCGGAACTGGGAGTTGTGATAGCGATTTTTGTGCAATTTTCAATATTGTATCTTCGAAAAGTGTAAAAAGTTATGCTTAATCTTAACAAAAATACTAATAAAACTAATTATAATGAAATATTCACATGAGATAGAAGAAAGTTTTGGGATTGGCACATCCAACTAGTTTGAAATCGTAGCCAAAGTTCAGGGGTTAGACTTTGTCAAATGTGGCGGCTGAGAAAAGCGCATTTTTTTTTAACGCATGTACCGTACACTAAATTTAGATTCCAGTATTTTATAAAAGAAGTCTTTAACTTCTTTAATCTCTGGGAAATAAAGCGATAAAACCAGACTTCTCCTATCCTTCCTTTGACAAGTAACGGTGCTATAGTCTGTGTGGCGAATTTCGATTTTTATAGCTTATTCAATTAGTCTCATCGAGCTTAGTAATTAGGATGAGCGAAGCGAATCCTTTACTAGGCTACACAAATTACATTTTTTCGTACACTTTACCAAAAAATTATTCAGTATTTTGACTTGAAATTAAACATAAAAATAAATTATGATCCGTATGTACAATCAAGGTTCAAGTACAATATTATTTTTTTTACAGAATACCCTTAAAAAATTTATTATTTTAATTAATTTATTTTACACGTTTTTCCATTACGGTCGCATTTTTTGCAAATAAAAAAATGAAACACGTATATTTTCAGAAGAAAAAAACAATCATGGAATTAGTCATTATAAATAGAATCATGATTAATTAAATAGTTTCACGATTTCTTTTATGAAATTTTTAAAATAGCTTTTTTATGAAACTTATAGCATATTTTTAATGAATTAAAATTTGTGGAAATTCAATTATTTACATTTAATTATCAAAGTATTTTTCAGTGTTAAGTATTGCAATACACAATTTATTCTTATTATGTGAAATCATTTACGCAGACGATACTTACGCATTTTAAAAGAATTATATTATGATTTTTTTTTTTGTAAAGTGGCAACAAAATAATTGTAAACAAATAGAATTGGTGTAATTGTTAAATTCGTTATAAATAAAAAACTCCGAGGACATTCTTAGTTATTTGGCTGAATTTACATTTCTAAAATTAAAATGTGCCAAAACATAAAATAACGCTTTTGCTTAATAAAGATGCAAAAATAATTTTAAAAATATTGTTACTTTCAAACATTTATCTTATTAAATAATGCTTCGCGAATCCCAACAAAGCATGGCTATTGCTAGTTTTATACCTCGCATATCGGCTATTGAATTTTAATAACGACAGGGGACCGTGTCAAAGTTTAAAATTTCGTTCAATGAAAAACCAGTTGCCGTCAAAGAAATAACTGTACTTACACCGACATGCATTGATGATAGTCAATTTTTGACACATTGTCCATTCCGAAGAAGTGAGTATAACAAAAATAATTCTCACAGTCCGCACAACGAGCAAAGGCTTCTTCAGCTCACTCGGCGACCCTTTCAAAACACCTCTGCTTTCTTTCTTGAATTTTAACCCTTTCGAATCGGGCGTCTCTTACACAAATTTTATTCGGTTTACATCACTTTTTTAAAAGAAATTTCCTTCAAGTACATAATTTCAAAAATGTTCTAATTAAGTAAAGCAAATTTTATTTTCCTTTATTACTGGTGCCAAAAACAAATTTTGCAAAGAAAGATGATGTCTAGTCAGACTGGAAATACGAGTGCAAACAGTAATTAAAGCAGATTTAAAACAGTAGTCTGTAGTGGTTATGTAGTTTTCGTCTTTATTTTCTTATAATAACAGCAATAATATAACCGTATAGTAGTTATTGACAATGTATAGCACTGTAAAAGCAATTAGTAAACTTAACCCTTAAATGCCTGGTGTTGCTTTTCGGCAACATACCCAATTTAGGCTCTAAAATACTATTGCAATAATATTGAAGCTATAATGCCTAATGTTGCCAATAAAATACATTCTGAAAATATTATTAAATCGATTTTCAACACGTAGATGGTAACACTTGTGCCGTTTAAGAATAAAGATAGATTTATTTTTTTCAATTGCTGCTACTTGTTCTTTTTGTTTTGTTTGGAAGCTTGCGAAATACCCTATTTTGACCTGCAGTGAGAAAGTAAAATTTATTTCTTATTATAGTTCCTCAAATTCTTGCGTGTTTAATATTATAGAATTTTATCAAGGGAAATTATTTTTTCAATTAAACACCAGTATTGCCGATTAGTAACAAACTGTTTTTTAGCCGTAAACTATACTTAAAACAAAATATGATTTTTTAAAGTATTTTTCTCATGATTTATTTAAAAAATGAAAACCGAAAAACATTATTACAATGATTTTTCAAAAATCAGGCATTTAAGGGTTAAATCGCACTTAATCTTTGAAGGCATCTGTTTTTCAATGAACTAAATTTTGAACTTTGACCCCGCCCCCTGTCATTATAAAAACTCAATAGCCGATATGCGAGGTATAAAATTACTAAGCTCGATGAAACGAATCGAATGACCTATAAAATCGAAATTCGCCGCCACAAACGAATTTACTTGTGATCAAATGTTTATCAAATTTTACTTGTGAGGTTAAAATTTATTGCTACCAAAATTAAATGGACCGTACACACGCTGAAAATAATCCGCCATTTTTGAGCCAGTGGCTTACAAGGATGCTCTCCATACGGTCATACTCAGAAAAATCTGAAAAAATTACAAAATGTTCTTGTTATGTGAACATATATGTTTATAAAAAAAATTTAGGCAGAACCTTGATAGAGAGTCCGTAAAAAAATAATGAAAATTTCGCTTATTTGGCGATTCATCACCGGTTGGTGATGAAATAAATTTTTAAAAAATACGCTTTTATATCGAATTCTCTTTAACACTAGAACCACCATAGCGGTCATTCTGACCGGTCGGTACCAAATAAAAATGTTTCGATTCGCGCCAGATATTTTTTTCTAAAATAAGTTAGATACTTAGCAAGGAGAAATAAGTTAAATAAATAAGTTAGATAAGTCTTTAATAAAAATTCTGGTGTGAAATATTTTTATAACACTTGAGTGAAATTCCGGCGGTTCTAGTGTTACGGGCATATGGAACATTTCGACAAGTAAAATGAAACAGATTTTGTGAAATATTTAACATCATGTATTTTACTTAAAAATAGAGATAGAAACAGGGATGAGATTTCAAACATTTTGCATACCAGTATAATCTTAGAGAAAATGTTATTTCATTTAATCGGAACATTTTTGCTATTTAAAAGAACAGCATTTTCTCTGAGATTATACTGGTATACAAAAGTCTCGTCCCCGTAGAAAAGATTTTTATTTTTTTACTGCAAATATACATTATAGCCCATATATAAATTAAGAGAAATTGATTTCATGCATAAATTAGCTTTCAAGTACTAATTAACTTTTACATATATTTTGAACAATATGTCTGTTTGGTACATTTTCTTAAAAAGCTGTTGAATATATCACCATAAAATTTGTTGTGGTATCAGAAAACGTACTATTTGAGAGTAATAAGAAGTAATTTTTCCTTTGGCTTAAAAGAAATAAACTTAAAAATATTTTACTAAAAAACTTTGAAAATCCTAAAAATTTAAATAACGTATATTTCATTATTTTAAAGAGTTTTTCACTCAAACCTAAAACGTTGGTTATTTTAAAAGAAACAAGTTAGTTACACGATTTTGGAAAGTTTCAACTGTTTATCTAAAATAGAATTTTAGAAAAGTGTACCAAAGCATAAAAAAAACACATTTCGTCATTCGGCAAAAAATATATATACAGCGCTTAAATTATATTATTTAAAAACCTTCTAGTACCATAATCTTTTAGGTTCATAACCATTTAGCACCATAATCTTTCAGCTCTACTTTTTAGGCTAATAATTAAAAACTCAAAAATGTGAACCATTTTATGTTCCATGTGCCCTTAAAGGAAAAACTTTTTATGTTGCATTTGTTTAAATAAGTTTAATTTAAATTAGTTTTGTCATTTTTAGTTTGTTTTTACTATAGTTTTCTTTTACCATAGCTGCCAACTCTTCCGCTTTTTCAGACCACAAAAATTTAATAGAAATTTTTGCCTTATTTAGTCGGCAGATTACGGCAATTTAAAAAGGTAAAATTTTCCATAAAATTTTTGTGGTCTGAAAAAGCGTAAGATGTTGGCAGCTATGATTTTACATATCTGTATAAGTATTTATCATGAAATTTAACTGCCATATCTTACGATTTAATCCTTTCACGGGCGGTGTACTTAAAAAAGGACACCTAATTTTTATTTAACTGGCACCCAGAATATTTAATTAAAATTTTTCTTTTATAATGTGCTTGAAAATAAGCAAGCTCATATTTTCTAATAAATTCGTTTATAAATTCTGGCGTCAGTCCACATTCCATCAGTTTATAAATAGAATTACTCCGCGCCGGAAAAGGTTAAAACAAAATTTAAATTTATTTAAATTTCTTCAAGCTCAAAAATAAGTTTAATTGAACACTGTCGATTTGATTTTGTTGCAATGGAGACAACGACTTCTTCTATATGGTCGGGATGAGAGTGCTCCGACCCAAATGACCGATTACTACCACTAAATTTAATATTATTCTTTGCTTTATTAAAGCTAAGAAATTCTGTCATTAATCAATGTGATAAATACCATTAAAATTTAGTGGTAGCAATCGGTCATTTAGGTCGGAGCACTTTCATCCCTGATATGGAAATGTATAGCTCAGAATTCTTCAGGTGGACTTTGTATTTGAATAGGCGTTTAAAGTTTTAAAATCTTGGATTGGGGGATAAAGCAATGGTAAAAATTTCATTCAAATCGGTAATAAAACGAAAAAAAAAAGTGAATTATTTATTACTTTAAAGAACATTTTAAATTAATATTATTGCAAACGTATTAATACACATAAGTAATTATTTGCAACTTGAAAAATTAAATTATTAAAAATCAAATGTCTGCTGGCCACAACTTAAAATAGATATTTGCAACTTGCCAAACATAGATGTAACGTTTTGCAGCCCGTGTAAAAATTTCGGATAAAAAGGTTGAAAAATTAAGCAAAAGAGTTTAAAGAAGTTATTCTTAATAAATGTTTGGTTCGAATTAGAGATAAAGATTTCACCATTAGTTCCTTTTTTTTTTACAAAAATATAAAAAATTTCACAACCTATAATCGTTTAAATGCTTAACCCCTTGAGGGGCGGTGGGATATATTTTATCCCACCTACGATTAATGAAGATTTACACCTCAAAAATTTTATGAAATTTTACATTTCTAACTTTGGTGGGAAAAAGTTGTAAAATTGCTTTTCCTTATTTTGAAACAAAATTTTTCTAATTTTCCGGTGGGAATTCAGCATTACACAAACGTAATTGCTTGCCCCTCAAGGGGTTAAAGAATTATATATGTTATATAAAATTCGCTTCCGCTGATTGTTCGAAAAATCGGTTTAAAAAAAGGGATAGGAGTTGACCTCTTTTCAAAATGAACGATTCCTGTAAGGAATAACGTTTGTCTTCATCGTTAGTTGTAGTAAAAGTACACAAACATTAGTTCCGGTTTCGGGATCATAGTATTCTAATGAACGTTTTAGATCACTAATATTAAATCTTAGTTCGTACACCTACAATGTAAATAATGTAGAATTTGTAATTTGCTCATCATTATTTCACAAAATATTTAATAATGATATGAAATTTATATACTAATTCAGGGTTCGTACGCATGAAGAGATTCAAGGGATTTTAAGTGTTTCAGTACCAAAAATTTCGTAAAGTACTGGTCGCTTTATCTGAAGATAGAATTTCTTTCTTTTCTTTTTTTTTTTTTTTTTTTTTTTTTTGTCATTAAATAAGAGAACTATTTCTTTATAAGAATCCCGTTAAAGTTGTGCTTGAAAGTCCTTGAAGTGTACGAACCCTGTAATTGGTAGTGACAACTTAAAATATGGCCTATGCTGGAGTAGGGACAATGATAGTGACTATCATTTTCCAACCATTACTTTTGAAATTGGTTAGGTTCTTCCTGAGATTGCGTAGAAATCGCAAATTAGAACGGTTTTAGAACTTTTTTCGTCCATTTTCACCCATTTTAAATTTCAAAATTTTTTTGAAAATGTTCTTAGAGACTATTTATACATCTTATAAGTAACTACCATTCTAATTTCAAGATTATCCCCTACAAATAAACAAGCACTTTATAATACTTGTATAGCTATGGTGGCTATTTTGAGTGTCACATTAATTCAATTTTTTGTAAAAGTTTTAATTTTGCAAGAAAATAACAATTTCCGGAAACTTACCTTCTTAAATCTTTCACAAATAGAAAATCTAATAACATTAGATATTATTTTATTTTGCTAGACAAGTTCTTCTTAAAAAATCTGAGTAGTATATGCAGATGTTAAAAGTTTTGAATAAAAAATACTAATAGTTGTAAAAGTTTTTTGTTTAAAACATCGTTAAAACATAAATGTAAAAATATATATATTCTTCATATTTCTAAAGTTTAAATACTATTTATATCTAAAATTGAAAGAACACGTAATTATTAATTTCTTTAACGATTGAAGTTTTCTTCAAATCTTTTCTAGAAGTGGACTATATTTCTTCTTTTCGTCAATCTTCGTCTTTAGAATAGTTAAATAGAGATATTTTTCTCCAGAATCATAATTACCATTCTAAAATAGTACGCTGCACTTTAAAACTAATCTGAATTAATTATAATAAAATTAATGTAATAAAAAATTTACATAGCAATAAGAATCTCGATACAATCCATTGACGAGGAAAAAAGCAAAACTCCGCCAAGTTTTCTGCTTACCCGCGCACATTGTAAACTGTCTAATTATAATAGATAATGCCAAATATCTGCTTCGAAGAGAAGGATAATAACACTAAAGGAACATTTTGATCTCCACGAAAGCATTGGCCTAACAGTGGTGTAGTCGTAAAAAAGCAGAGAGCATACGCTCAAAGCAGAGGGTATACGCTCAAGACAGAGGGTATACCCTACAGTGTATAAACTATAGCTTTTTTGAGAAACAGAGGGTATACGGCGTTCCTTAAAAAATCCAGAAGGTATACGGCGTATACTACCGTATACCCTCCACTACATCCCTGGGCCTAACTCGTATGCAGTTATTCAGGGTACCTTTGAACCATGGAATGTAACTTTGCACCACCTCCTATTTTTCAATATTTTTGACTCCAAAAGACAAAATAAACTCCAGAACTGAGCTCTGTTGGCAAGGTTCTAAACTGGGATTTCTACTCTTTTTTTTAGAAAATAAATTCGCAACATTATGCGCTATTAATTGCATCATTTAACCATTTCTGTGAAGTACTGTTTTCAAGCTAATTTTGAATGCTGTTTTGAAGTTGTTGTAATCCAATTAAATTTTCATAGTAAGTAACAATGTACTCATTTATCAGACATATTATAGTCTAAATGTTGTAAATGTGATAATATTTTGTGATTATTTATTTATTAATAGTTAATAAATTGTAAAATAAGAAGGCACTACCATTTTACCTTATTTTCAGGGTAACTGTGAGCCGGCTCAAAGTTATACTGGTGTTTATAATTTACTGATTATAGGTGCTACTGTCAAAAATTTCCCATATTTGCACATATATTTTATATAAATGCCGAAAGTGAACATTAGATATAACATATAAATATTTTCACAAATATGTGTAAAATACATACAATTCATTTAAACGCGTTTTTCGGGGCGGAGCTACTCAAATTTGACATTTCATACATTCGACATTTTTTATTCTTGTTTGAATAATACTAGTACTAGTATGTATTACTGTAACTATGGATATATTATTGAGATAAAACATTGAAAATTATTTTCCACTGCATTTTAAAGTTTTATATGAACAATAAACAGGTTTTTTTTTTTTTTTTTTTTTTTTTTTCTAAATGTTCATGGTTCTCTTCTTCCACTTTTCTTATGCCTGATACTTGTTGCAATATCATAAATTATACAAATCTTGTGATGTTGGGAAATATAAATTCGGAGTCTTTACATTTCTGAAAACATTTTTTGGGGTTTAAAGTTGCCCTAACTATAATACTTTTTTTAATGAATTATTTTAGATAATATTTATCATATGGTGCAAAGTTACCCTAAATGGCTGGGTAACTTTGAACCAAGCTAAAAATTCCATTTTTATTGCTTTTATCCTTATTATTCCTTAATTTTTGATAGTCAAACAATAATTTAGGATAATTTCTTCTCTTTTATCCCTAGTTGCAACAATATTTTTAAATAAGAGTGTGGCATATGAAAATTGAGAAAATGCGGCTCAAAGTTACCCTGAACGACTGTACTTTCGTCACCAAGAACTACGGCAGAAGTTGGAAGGCTACCTTGGCCTGTACCCTTTGCGCCCATGTCTTAAGCGGACCGGGAAAGCCCTATCTCCGCCATGTTAAATTCACCATTTTTAAGTACCCTTTTCTCAGAAATGGTTAAAGATAGAGGTCTAGATTTTTTAGAGTAGTTAAAATGACATGATTTACGTATTTTAACAGACCATTTTCTTTCTAAGTGAAACTGAAAATTTAGTATTAATTATTTATTGAAAGTCATTTTTAAATTAGCATTTTTGGTGAGATTTCACTCCCTAAAATAAATAGTTCTCAACAAATCATTAAACCCATGTGTTAAAGTATACAATATAACACAATATGAGTATTAAATAAAAATCTGAGTTCTTAATTTTAATAGTTATTGAAAAAAAAGGAACATAAGCATGAAAAATCCAAGTTTTGAGAAAAAGTCAATTAAAGATTTAAATGGTCATTAAGCTGTGAAGTACTCTTAGAAAGAACGAATAATTTCAACACTTATTTTTTTTTTTTTATATTTAAACATGCGTGACACATCGTTGGAAAAATAAAAGTTTAAACGGTACTTTTCGGTTAGCCGGGGGCCAGTGTTATATATACATACATATATATGTATACACACACACATATGTATATACATATATTGTATATATCACCTATATACATATATATATCCACATATATGTCGTAGGCTAATTCAGAAATCCGGCTCTTTGCAAACAGCCCAGGCTCTTTGCAAAGAGCCGGGCTAATTGGAGAATCCATCTCCCTTTTTCCAATTAGCCTGATATTTTTCGGGCTTATTGCAAAGAGCCTAGAAAGCTTTAGGCTAATTGAAAAATGACCACTTATTATCCGATCAGGGGGATATTTTTAGCTCACAGGCTATCAAAGCTTGAGAGCTTATGTATCCGCCGATTCTGTATGTACGTGTGTACGTACGTACGTAAAACGATAACTCTTGATAGAAATATCCGATTTGCTTCACATTTTCTTTTCTAGGTTCATTCTGATAAGGTGCTTCCCTAATTATTTTTTGGGGTTCATTGGTCAAGGATAAAGGGGGAAAGGGGGGTTAGTCCCCCCCCCCCCCCTTAATTTATATAAATGGGTTTTTCATGCAGAAATATTCGATTTGCTCCAAATTTGGTATACCGGTTTATTGTGTTAAGGAGCTTCCCTGATTAGATTTGGAAGCTCATTATTTAAGCATAAAGAAGGGAAAGGGGGCAACCCCCTTAATTTAGATAAATCGGTTTTTCATGATGAATTATTCGATTTGCTCCAAATTTGGTATACCGGTTTATTATGTTAAGGAGCTGCCTTGATTAGATTTGTAGGTTCATTAGTTACATATAAAGGGAGGAAAGGAGGAGCTATCTCCCACCCCCCCGTAATTTAGATAAATGGATTTTTCATGCAGAAATATGAGATTTGCTATAAATTTGGTATACCGGTTAATTATGTTAAGCTGCTTCCCAGATTACATTTGGGAGATCATTATTATGTATAAAGGGGGGAAAGGGGGCAATTGCCTCTCCCCTTAATTTAGATAAATGCGTTTTTCATGTAGAATTATTCGATTAGCTCAAATTTGGTATACTGGTTTATTATGTTAAGGAGATGGTTTGATTAGATTTGGAGGTTCATTAGTTAAGTATAAAGGGAGGAAAGGGGGGCTACCCCCCTTAATTTAGGTAAATGGGTTTTTAATGCAAAATTATTAGATTTGCTCCAAATTTGGTATACCGGTTTATTATGTTAAAGAGCTTCCCTGATTGGATTTGGAGGTTCATTACTTAAGTATAAAGGGAAGAAAGGGGGGGTCTAGACACCCCTTAATTTAGATAAATGGGTTTTTCATGCAGAGTTATTCGATTTGCTCCAAATTTCGTATACCTGTTTATTATGTTAAGGAGCTTCCCTGATTAGATTTGGAGGTTCATTAGTTAAGTATAAAGGGAAGAAAGGGGGTCTAGACACCCCTTAATTTAGATAAATGGGTTTTTCATGCAGAGTTATTCGATTTGCTCCAAATTTCGTATACCTGTTTATTATGTTAAGGAGCTTCCCTGATTAGATTTGGAGGTTCATTAGTTAAGTATAAAGTTAGGAAAGTGGTGCTAGACCCCCCCCCCCCCTTAATTTAGATAAATTGGTTTTTCCTGCAGAGTTATTCGATTTGCTCCAAATTTCGTATACCGGTTTATTATGTTAAGGAGCTGCCTTGATTAGATTTTTAGATTTATTGGTTAAGTATAAAGGAGGGACAGGGACTAGTGTCCCCTTAATTTAGATAAATGGGTTTTTCATACAGAATTATTCGATTCGCTTCAAATTTGATGTACCTGTTTTTTACGATATGGCTTCCTTCATTTGATTTGGAGGTTCATTGGTTAAGTATAAAAGGGGGGAAAGGGGGGCAATTGCCCCTCCCCTTAATTTAGTTAAATGTGTTTTCATGCAGAATTATCTAATTTAGTTTAATTTTTTTTCTAGGTTTATTCTAATAAGGAGCTTTTCTGATTAGATTTGAAAGTTCATTGATTCAGCATAAAGGGAAAAATGGGGGAGCTATTACCCCCCCCCCTTAATTTAGTGAAATGGTTTTTTCATGCAGAATTATCTGATTTGCTTCAAATTTGGTATACCAGCTTATTATGTTAAGTAGCTTCAATGATTAGATTTGGAGGTTCTTTGGTTAAGTAGAAAGGGGGGCAACGGGGACTAATACCTTCATTTATTTTTCGAGGGGCGTTATTCTTTGAAATAAGAATATAATATACAATTAGTGTGAATAGCCTGTGAGCTCAATGCCATCAGTTTAACTGGGCAATTTACTTTTCATTAGGTTTATTAACGAATAATCCTACCAAAATCCGAATAAAGAAATTTCAACAGACCGTACCCCGATCCGAGCAAGGCAAAATAATTTCATTCTACATGCAACCCGACCCGAACCTGAGAGTTCCATTTGAAAAAACCCGAAATCCCGAACCAAATCTGATAATCGACAAAAATATTCCAAAGATCCATAACCGGATCCGAACAAGACAAATTAGTTTCCGTGGACACGCAACGCTACCAGAACCTAAAAATTCCATTCGAAGTCAACCTGAAACCCATCCCGAACCAAATCTTAGCCGACAAAAATATTCCAAAGACCTATAACCCGATGCAAACCAGACAAAATAATCTCCGTCCACCGTCAACCCGATCCGAACCTGAAAGTTCTAATTAAACTCAATCCGAAACCTGGTTGTGGTCGATTTTTCGGTTGACTTCAAATGGAACTTTCAAGTTCGGATCCAGTTAAAAAAAAATTAAACTGAATCAGATAATTCTGCACGAAAACTCTTTTATCTAAATTAAGGGGAGGGGCAATTGCCCCCCCCCTTTCCCCCCTTTTATACTTAACCAATGAACCTCCAAATCAAGTGAAGGAAGCCATATCGTAATAAACAGGTATATCAAATTTGAAGCAAATCTAATAATTGTGTATGAAAAACCCATTTATCTAAATTAAGGGGACACTAGCCCTTGTCCTTAACCAATAAATCTCCAAATCTAATCAAGGCAGCTCCTTAACATAATAAACCGGTATACGAAATTTGGAGCAGATCGAATAACTCTGCATGAAAAACCCATTTATCTAAATTAAGGGGGGGGTCTAGCCCTCCCTTTCCTCCCTTTATACTTAACTAATAAACCTCCAAATCTAATCAGGGAAGCTCCTTAACGTAATAAACCGGTATACCAAATTTGGAGCAAATCAAATAATTTTGCATTAAAAACCCATTTACCTAAATTAAGGGGGTGGGGTGCCCGCCCCATTTACCTAAATTAAGGGGGTGGGGTGCCCGCCCCTTTCATCCCTTTACATTTAACTAATGAACCTCCAAATTTAATCAAGCCATCTCCTTAACCCATACCTTAATAAACCAGTATACCAAATTTGAGCTAAACGAATAATTCTACATGAAAAACGCATTAATCTAAATTAAGGGGAGAGGCAATTGCCCCCCACCCCTTTCTCCCCTTTTATGCATAATAATGATCTTCCAAATGTAACCAGGGAAGCTGCTTAACATAATTAACCGGTATACCAAATTTATTGCAAATCGCATATTTCTGCATGAAAAATCCATTTATCTAAATTACGGGGGGGAATAGCACCCCTTTCCTCCCTTTATATGTAACTAATGAACCTCCAAATCTAATCAAGGCAGCTCCTTAACTTAATAAACCGGTATACCAAATTTGGAGCAAATCGAATAATTCATCATGCAAAACCGATTTATCTAAATTAAGGGGGGTGGCCCCCTTTCCCCCCTTTATACTTAAATAATGAGCTTCCAAATCTAATCAGGGAAGCTCCTTAACACAATAAACCGGTATACCAAATTTGGAGCAAATCGAATATTTCTGCATGAAAAACCCATTTATATATTAAGGGGGGGACTAGCCCCCCTTTTTTCCCTTTGTCCTTAACCAATGAACCCCAAAAAATTAATCAGGGAAGCATCGTATCAGAATGAACCTAGAAAAAAAATTTGAAGCAAATCGGATATTTCTATCAAGAGTTCTCGTGTTACGTACATACAGAATCGGCGTGCACATAAGCTCTCAGGCTTTGATAGCGTGTGAGCTAAAAATATCACCCTGATCGGATAATAAGTGGTCATTTTTCAATTAGCTTAACGCTTTCTAGGCTCTTTGCAATAAGCCTGAAAAATATCAGGCTAATTGGAAAAAGGGAGATGGATTCTCCAATTAGCCCGGTTCTTTGCAAAGAGCCTAGGCTGTTTGTAAAGAGCCGGATTTCTCAATTAGCCTACGACATATACATTTATATAAACATGTATATAGACTTATATATGTATATATAATATTGGCGCCCGGCTAACCGAAAAGTACCGTTTAAGCTATTTAATGATATAAGAAAGTAAAATCGATTTTTGATTGAATTTTGCTTTCCCGGTCCCCTTAATCTGGCCTTAAAAAGAGATAGTTGTCAGTTGTAGGAACATTCAGGAGTGATGAAAATATTTTTAGGGCAATATTTTTAACCTATTACAATTATTTACGAAATTTGGGTGTAGAGACAATTGAAAGCCCGCCCTTTTTCGAAAAATCTTCCGAACAATGGCTGCCTAGGTATCTTTTTCAAATTTGCGTTAACAAGTCTTACATTATATGGATTAAAACTTTCTTTTGAACAGTGCAACGAAACATTATCAGGTATATGGCATAACACGTATTATTTTAGGATAAAAGTTTTACGGAAGAAATATCGCTTAGTATTCATCCAGTAATAGTTGAAATATGCCATGTGAAATTTGTTTGTCTAATTTTTATTAGACGAAATTATACTTTTAGGAATAATTCAAAAATTACTAATTCAAGCACAGTTTAACTAAACTTTTAAAAATTCTATTCAAGTTATTTAAAGAATAACAAACATGCTTTTCTCTCATTTTTTATTTAATTCTAACTTCTACACGTTTTTCCCGTCATTCATCCTGTAATCCGGAAAGCTTCAAGTCCGAAATTTGCCAAATTAGAGGATGTTTAATGTATTCTAAACGTTTATGGAAAGTTAACATTTAAGGATGTTAGTTAATCAGTTTTCTTTCAGTCGTTTTCAAGAAATGGGCTTGTTTTTGAACTTTAAAAATGAGTGGCCCACTATAGGTGCATTCACCTTAATTCGATCTTTTGTAGCAGTTTTAATTTTGCAAGAAAATAGCAATTTGCAGAGCACCTTCTTAAAACTTTATAAAAAGAAAATCTAATAACGTTAGATATTTTATTTTCCTAGACAAGTATTTCTTACGAAAATCTAAATAGTATATGGGAACGTCCAGTGTTACTCTTGTGACCATTAAAGCAAATTTTCACAACTACAGTAGAACCCCGCTAATCCGAAATTCAAGTTCATCCGAACAGATTTTACTTCCAAAATTATATTACGGATTACGAAATTTTCTGAATTACAAGATGAATGTTTGGAAAAAAAGTGTAGATGATAGAATTAAACATAAAATGGTAGTAGAGTATGCTCTTTATTCTTTAAACAGCTTGAATAGAATAAAAAATACATTCAGTTATGTAAAAGTACAACATATCTATACGAATATAAAACGAAAACGTGCACTCGTAGAAGCCATCTTAAAAAACCCTCAAATATTAGTTTGTTTGCCAGTCACTATAAAATTCATTTCTAAAATGCAAACAGTATTTAATTCAGATGATAAAAAATAATTTTTCCTTTCAACAGTTAGATTTCACAAATTATCTACAGAAATGTTTTTTCTTCCCCCCTCGTTGATGTGGTAGCTAATCTATTTTTGGATTTGCGATTTTGAACCGTTTGTAATGGGTTGTTATATAATTCCTTATTCGGAAATTCCACTGGATTATTATAAACATCAGGAGTGATTAAACAAGGAATACTATTTTTTCCCGTAAGCCATGCCGGACCATAGCCACTGTAAAAGTACAACATATGTACACGAATATAAAATATAATGTGCACTGTAGGCCGGCTCGTAGAAGCCATCTTAAAGAAATCTCGAATATCAGTTTGTTTGTCAGTCATTGTAAAGTTCTTTTTTAAAATACAAAAAGTATTTAATTCAAATGATAATAATTTATTTTACTTTCAACAATTTGATTTCACAAATTATCTACAGAAATGTTTTTTCTTCCCTCCTCGTCGACATGGTGACTGAGCTATTTATAGATTTGCAATTTTGAACCGTTTGTAATGGGTTGTTATGCAATTTCTCATTCTTAAGTTACATTGCATTATTACAAACATCAGGAGTGATTAAACGATACAATTTTTTTCGTGAAAGTTGTGCCAGATTATCCAGCACACCGGACCTTAGGATGCCGTATTAGAGGATGTTTACTGTACTACTGAGTACTTATAACTTGTATTTTTGTTAGCACACATCTTTTTCTTTTCTATTTTTATCGAAATTCCGAGTAATCCGAATTTTTTGTAATCCAAACAAGCACCAGTCCCAATTAGTTCGGATTAGCGGGGTTCTACTGTTCTTCCAATTTTTCATTACAAAATACAGGGTCATCGAAAAATAATGCCTAGATTTAAAAAAATCATAACATCGAAACCTTTTTTGTTAAATAATTCTTTCACTACACGGTAACTGGTCAACGCAAATTTGGTTTTAGTTCACCAGAATTCATTTGCGTGTCTGTGATATGCGCGGATTAGTTTCGCAGTCGTCAGCCGATGCGCCAGACTGCAGCTGCTCAGTACATGGTTTTTTCTTCGAAAAAGAAAGGTCCAATAACTTTGTCATGAAATAACCCACATACCAAATCACGTACTGTGCTTTTTGTTGCACGGGCAACATCGTACTGAGCAGATGCAGTCTGGCACGTCGCTGACCTTGAAGACTGCGCAACTAATCCGTCCATAACACAAACACGCAAACGAATCCTGGTGAACTAAAACGAAACTTCCGTTCACCAGTTATTGTGTAGTGAAAGAATTATTTAACATAAAAGGTTTCGATTTTATGATTTTTTTTAAATCTAGGCATTATTTTTCGATGACCCTGTATAATTAAGACAAAAATCGATATAACCAGCTAAATACCATTGTGTTCCACTCGCATAAAACATATCTAATTTTTGACTAAAAGCATTTCAATTGTCTATATAATCAATCAAAATTTTGTTACTCTTGTGACCATACTGTCACAAGAGTATTAAAATTTTGATTTAATATATGCACAGGTAAAATTCTTTTTGTTAGAAATTAAATATACGTTTGTGACTGGAATACAATGGTATTTATCTGGTTATACCGATTTTTGTCTTAATTATATTTTCTAATAAAATAATTGGAATTATTTATGACAATTTGCTCTAATAGTCACAAGAGTAAGTAATGGACGTTCCCATACGCAGATGTTAAATTTCTTCATAATTACAAAGTTTAAATAATAGACCCTTTTTTCCTTTCGGTTCAAGGCTATTAAAACAAGTTGGAAATTGCACGTCAAACGTGGCAAATGTGATGCGTTCGTACTATAACTAGTTTTGTAAATATTTTTTGCACCGCATATTGTACTGAATGTATATTTTAGTGCACTTCATAAGTGCGTATCCATTTCATTCTGTTCGAAAAGCTGTAACATCATTAAAATGCACTTGAAATGTATTTTTCCCCATTGGCCGTCATGTAACGGGAAACTTTTGACTGTCCCTGTCATTAAACTATGCATCCGATTTTCATGAAATTTGAAATGACTCGACAAAATTTTGCAACAATTATATATTTAAAATTTCAGACCATTCGGTTGGATGGGTTTTGCTCTGTTATATGGACGGACCGAACGACGACTATTGGTTCTACATATTTATATAATTACGAACGCACCAGAAAACCAACAGTTTGGGAAAACATTGGAAAATCGGCCCATTGGAAAGCATTGCGTTCCTCAAGAATTCACTTATTTTTTATTCTGCTATTGAAAGGAGAGAAATGTATGCAATAGATTTGAATAATATAAAGATTAATCATTTAATTTCAAATAAGTTTTGTGTATATTATCGAATTTATTAGAAATATAACGTTAAAATAAATTAAGTTATAGCCAATGTCTGTAAAAATTAGCGAAATTTCAAGTGTTTAAATTGAGTTTTGTTTATAAATTATGTAAATTAAACTTATTTTTCTTAAATAGGTTTTTACTTAACGATTTTAATGTTAATATTTAGTGTTTAGAATTTTTTTTCATTTAAATTTTGAAAATTTTGCTTTTATCAAGTTTTTCGTTATATAGTAATTAAGTAATGAAAGAATATGCATATATTTTCATAAATTTGATTTCTGGGCTCATGAGTCTCACAATAAAATAACGTTACAAACAGAAATACCCAAAAAGAAAGAAGCTCTTGCTAAGCATAAAAAAGCAAAGCATAAAAAAACGATCACACCGCCATTTTACCTACTGGGACGACGCGAGAATGTTGTTCAAATGTATACCTAAAATTAAAATAATATGTAAATTTACTTACGTTAAAGACAGCAGATTCCTTCAAATCTCTCTTAAAAGTGAAGTGTATTCATTCTTCTCGTAAATCTACGTAAATAGAATAGATGAAAAGAGGTAATTTTGATCCAGAATCATAATTAGATTTACCATTCTAAAACAGTAAGCTGTATTTTAAAGCCAATCTGAATTAAATATCTTAAAACTGAATTAGTAATAATTCATTAGCTGCCCTTGAGTACACGCCCGGAGATTGCCGCCATTTTTTTCCCGATTTTGGGGTGTTGTTTTTAAAAATGTTTAATCTCGTAATCTTTTTTGGCTGTAATTTCGGAATATATACTTTTAAATATGAATATTTGCTTTTCTTTACTGTTTTAAAATTTATGTAGTTACCGTTTGCTAATACGAATTCACCCTCCCCCTCCCTTAATCTTTTTAACCATTTAGAAAAGTGGTTATGGTCTTCTGTCAGGGTAGGAAATCGAAAACATATCTGAAGCTTTTCATTGGTTGAATCCACATCTTATTCGTTTTCTGATTGGTCTATACAGTAATCTGTATTTTCCCTTTACTTTCAACAGAGATGAATACTCCTGTTGCCACTATGACAAAAAAGTAATAAAAACTACAAAAAAAAAAATTAATAACTCAGAAACAAATTGAGATACAGCTTTCAAACAAATTGCATTTAAAAGTACATTTTTTTCTCTATATGACGATATAAAAAGTAATATTGTGGGATGTTTAGAAAATGAAATTTCATTTAAAATTGGTCCAGGAATATTAATGTTTAATCCATGGCGAACGTAATGTATGACCAGCTCCGTAGAAGTTTAAAAATTTACAGTACCGAAAAATGTAATCCATGGCGTACTTAATGTATGAAATTTCAGTTAAAATTGGTCCAGTAATATTAATGTTTAATCCATGGCGTACGTAATGTATGATCAACTCCGTGCGATTTTTTATGTCTTAAATTTTAGTCTTCGAAAAAATCATTTTCCAAATGGTCGTTGTAATTTGTTAAATTTCTTTTTCCTTTTTTTTTTTTTTTTTTTTTTTTTTTTTAGCCTCCAGTACGGTATGCTATTTATTTCTCCCAGCTTATTTTGTGTCCAAAAAATAACGTTACCTTACAGAAGCTAGCCGTAAAACAAAGCATTACGATTAAATACTCTTTAGCAATTATTTTAACTTCTAAGCATCGCACATTTTCAATTTTTATACCGTCGTATTGGAAAAAAAAAGTTCTTTTAAATGCATTTTGTTTGAAAACTGTATCTCCATTTATTTTTGAAATATTATTTTTTTCTGTAGTTTTTGGAGCCATTTGCTTAATATTGGCAACGGAAGTACTCCATTCTGTAGAAAGTAAAGGAAAAATAGTTTTAAAATAGTAATTATGTATTTTTTTCCCATTTTCTCGTAACAACCGAAAGAAAATATAATTAAAATAGGTGCTATTTTGAAAAAAATATGTAAACGAATGATTTCTGTTAAAACAATGGAGCTATTATATAGGGGAGACTAGGGAGGGTTGACCATACGGGAGGCTTGACCCACCCATCAGTTTTCATATTTAAAAGAATTTCAGAGTTTTATCAATAGGTGTCAACCAAAGCTACTGGAATGCTCAAACAACAGTCTTTGTTTCATACAGATAATCGAAATAGATGTTGAAAAAATCAATTGTGAGACGTTTTCAACCTAAAAGTTGTGTTTTTTAGAAATATTTTGTAAGCTTTTTCTAGAAAAATATATAGTAGAAATTTAAGTAAGTAGGTTTTAAGTAATGCAGAAATATCGAGCTTTTATTCCAGGCATAAAGATTATACAGTAAATTAGGCTTAACATAACAATGTGCTAAAGCACACATAAATTAACGTCTGAATGCATTTATTTTAATTATTAAAGGTACATATATATTAAGACAGACTTGAACACAATTAATACAATAACTCAACAGGAGTGAAAAATTAGCCGGGGCCAGGATTCAGACGTTAATTTATGTGTGCTTTACTATATATTGTGGATCGATGGAATAATAAATTATTCATCGTTTTTCCCGTTGTCGTATGCCGTGCGGTTGTCGGTCGATCACGTTCCCCAACATGGTTTATTAGTGAGAAATTTCCGGGCTAGGATATCGGCCAGGGGTAGCTCAGTAGTAGAGCAACAGCACGGTACGCTGTGGACCCAGGTTCGAATCCTGGCCCCGGGTAATTTTTCACTCCTGTTTGGTTATCGTATTAATTGTGTTCAAGTCTGTCTTAATATATATGTACCTTTAATAATTATAATAATGTGATATTCTTTAGAAAAAAAGGCTATGTGGGGAGGCTTGACCCAGTCAATGTGAGGGAGGGTTGGCCAAATGTTCAAGGCTCCCTTAACACATTCACGACGGAAAACGAGAATTCTCGTTTTCATTCATAAAACATTATTGAATAAGGGCTTGACTTCTACCTTACAGAAAATGCATTTATATCATATTGTCCATATTTTTTTAGATTGTAAGACATTTTGCATTAAATTCGTACATTGAAAGATATTTACCGATGCATAAACTTGAGAAACCTACCTGGAACACCAATTTATAAAAGACTTTCAGAACAGGGAGGAGATTCTGCTGTTTCAAAATTTAGATTTGATCAAAATTGTCCGTCGGCAATGTGTTATAATTAAGGGGTTTTGAAAATCTTTTTATTAAACATTGTGCATAATGAAGGATTAATGGTTATATATAAAAATGAATATATAAATTTATTCTGCAAACCTACTGTAAAATGGGGTGATGGAAAAGAAAACATTTAAAATTGATTAAAGAAAGATATGAAAAATTGCTATAGTATCCACTGCACGAAAAAAATTAATGAAATGTAAATGTGAAAGTTGATAGGAACTTTTTTCCATTTAAATATTACTTACAATAGGTATGTAGAAACAGTGGAAAAGACTAGAGAGTATGAAAACAGCAGTCTTAACCAGGGTGGCGAGTGGTCAGGGAAAAACACAGTCAAAAAAAGAAGAAACTACCGGTATTTTCTTATAGAAAATACTTGGAATAATATAAAGGGATTTAAGAAGGCGAAGTTCTCTTTAACAACATACTGGTATTTAACACCTTTATTGACTGTGTTTTTTCCCTGACCACTCGCCACCCTGTTAACAGTTTCAGGGCAGTGGTATGTTTATGAAACCACTTAATTTTAATTCCCAAACGCCACAATGGTATCTGAATTTTGTTAAAACCTTTTCCATTTAATATATATGTGAAATACGGAGTTTTTCATATTTCCAAATAAATTTGTTCGTATATTCCGCTGCCAGTCATTTATTTCAACATTTTAGTACTTTGCCCCTAAAAGGGTTAAAAGATGTTAATGATAAGTACTCATGCGGCTGCAAAAGAACATAGCATTGACGGAAAAACTTTAGGAAGGTATGTAGACAAATTTCAACATGATGAATAGAGTCAGATGAAGCCAAACTATGTGACAACTAAAGTTATCAGGTCGAATGTCACAAAAATAGGACAAAGAGACAAAAAAAGCTGGACAGTGGCTAATAATAATAATGCATGAACCCCTATGAAAACGGAACCTGTCTCTAACGGAATACTGTTTTAAATGTTAAAATTTTATTTTCCTGGCTGTACAATTATACCTGCTCAGACAAAATTACATTTAAAACAAAAATTTTCTCGTCTGACTTGCGATTAAGCATCATATATTCAAAAGTATTTTTTTTTAATAATTAAAGCATGTAGCATAAAGTTATTTTGCTTTTTTTAAACTGATTTTATTTCTCTTCACAGATATTTCAATATAAAACAAAGTGGGTCAAGCCTCCCATATAGTGGGTCAACCCTCCCATACGTAGGGAGCCTTGACTTATTATTTTTTCATGATTAAAATCAATCATTTATAAAATTTCGTATATATTACACTTATGTAACAATTTTATCTTGATAACTGATTGTATAACGAATAAAATGATATACAAAACTTTATTCTACGTTCAATATTTAAAAAGTAAAAAATCATTTTGTAAAAAGTGGATCAAACCTCACTAGTCTCCCCTGCTATATTTAATTGTAAGTATCTAAGAATCATTAGATAGTCGTTTTTTTTTGTTTTTTTTTCAATTTTCTTGAATGACAGAATCTTTTTGCTGCATTTGTGCATTATTTCGCGATAGTGATGTGCTATGCATGCTTTTCTGTATATGTTTAAGAGTAGACCGTAAATGTGGAATTCTTAAGCGGATGCGACTGACGTCATTTTACATAAAATAAAACGTGTGCTTTAAGTCTTAAAATTGAAATATGTTTTGTACTGCAGTAGAGTCCCGCTTAACCGAGTTATTTTCTTCTGATGGACTGGTGGCTTCTATTATTATGAAACAGCCATTATAAAAGAAGTGTTAGGTGAAGATGAAAGAGCAGCCGTAAAAAATATATATTATGGTCATTTTTCCCCCCATTCTGACCAGAAAATCAGAGTTCTAACTTTTTACGGCTGCTCTTTCATCTTCACCTAACACTTCATTTATAATGGCTGTTTCATAATAATAGAAACCATCAGTCCGTCAGAAGAAAATGAAGTAATGGAAATGCCGGGGGCGACACTAAATTCTGAAAAAGCAGAATTCCTGTTCTCTAGTAATTTATGTTTTATTGTTTCTATTTTTTTTTTTTTTTTTTTTTGGTCAAAAGCCGCTTTTTTTCCGCATGTGTAACTTGTGTTGATGTTGAAATAAATGTTTTGACTTATGCTATTTATTATCTCTTCTTATTTTTTATTTTATATATATATGTATATATATATATATATTTACAAATAATGTTTGACGAGCTGATTTATGCTTAAAATTTCTTCATTTGGTTTCTTTTTTTTTTAAGGTTTAGTCTCTGAATTAAAAAAAAAATATATGTTAAAAGTGGCTATAAATTATCAAATAATAAAAGCAAGATGATGGACTCCGGGGCGAATACGCAAGTTGTTCCAATTCATTAACATGGCAACAAGAATCTCGGTACAATCCACTGACGGCGAGAAAAGGAAAACGCCGCCAAGTTTTCTGCTTATCCGCTCATAGTGTAAACGGTCTAGTTATAATAGATAACGCCAAAAACCAGTTTCGAAGAGAACGAGATAATACCAAAAGAGAGCTAACGTCTATGCCCATGTTAAATTCTACAAAAATCCACATTCCTTCAAATTGGGAGCATGAAAAAAAAAAAAGCTGGAAAGGAATACCAATGCTGAATACCGAATATAAACCGAATATTCGTTGCATCCCTAAAATTTAGAAAATTTACAATAGTTTATCTTTATCAATTTAACCCCTTAATTCTCGCTCCCGTCATATTCACGGGCTGTGTTTTTTTTTTTCAGATTTATTCAGATGTTGTTTGATTCCCGCCAGTTTTATAAAATAGTGTAATTAGCTTTAGTATGGTATCATGTTACTTGTCATTAAATAAGGTGAATGTTTCTTTTTCAAAAAAGTGGCGGCAATAAGCTATTTGAATTTTTAAACGGTAATTTGATGCGACCGTTAAGGAGTTAAATAAATTTCTTTTCCTGAACAAACAATTGCATTTACATTGTAATTCAATTATTGAACTTTTCACATCTATTTTTGACTGTCCCAAGGAAGCCCACCAGGTGGGAGACATTGGGACAAAGCACAAGTTTAATAAATATTTCTTTTTTAATTTTTCTATAATAATAGATGATGAAAACGTATGAAATAATAAATTTAAAATAATCAATACCAGGAAAAATGTAGAAAATTGATTAAAAATAATAATAATAATAATAATAATAATAATAATTCTACAACGACCATTTAGAAAATGATTTTCTCAAAGACTAAAATTTAACACATAAAAAATCGTACGGAGTTGATCATACATTACGTACACCGTGAATTAAACATTAATAGTGTTATTACCCGTAAAAATTACAAGCGACAAAAATCGCCTGCGACTCGTACGTATTAGCAACCTGAAATTTACGTATTATCCAAGCATTTCACTGGCTGTTCGGGAAAAGGCTTTTTCATCGTCCAAGAAATCTGACGACCCATTTTAAATGAAATTTCATTCTTAAACTTCTAAACATCCCACAATATTACATTTTACACCGTCGTATAGAGAAAAAAATGTACTTTTAAATGCAATTTGTTTGAAAGCTGTATCTCAATTTGTTTCTGAGTTTTTTTTTTTTTTTTTTTTTTGTAGTTTTTATTATTTTTTTTGTCATAGTGGCAACAGAAGATATCCATCTCTGTTGAAAGTAAAGGGAAATACAGATTACTGTATAGACCAATCAGATAACGAATAAAATGCAGATTAAACCAATAAAAACCTTCAGATATGCTTTTGATTTCCTACCCTGACTAGGACAATAACCATTTTTCCAAATAGTTAAAAAAAAATAAAAAAAAATTGAAACAAAAGAAAATAAAACAAAAGAAATGTTCGAAGGTGAGTCACTCTCCCATAACCTCTAAAATAGGGTCATTGTAATTTAATTTCTATTAAAATAATCGTACGAATTTTATGAAAATTTGTACAAAGGCTAATTGAAGGGTGTAGAATTTATTTATGGTGTCAAACTTGGGTATTGCTATTGAAAAAACAAAGTTTGGATTCGTTTTTACATGTTGATGGACTCTATAACAAATTTAATACATAGCTGCCAACATCTTACGCTTTTTCAGACCACAAAAATTTTATGGAAAATGTTACCTTTTTAAATCGCCGTAATCTGCCGATTAAACACGGCAAAAATTTCTATTAAATTTTTGTGGTCTGAAAAAGCGGAAGAGTTGGTAGCTATGTTAATATGAATTATTTAAACGTAGTCTTTATATGCAATTGATTGGTACCAGAAACTTTCTTCTACAATAATTTGTTGCAGAGTTAGTACGGTTGTTTACTTTTTTAACACGACTGTACACGTCAAACTCCACAACAGCATCGGCCTAACTCATTGGGTTTAGCTATACTTTCGTCGCCAATATTTACGGCTGCAGATGGGAGGTTTCCTTGGCCTGTACCCCTTGCACCCATGTCTTAATTTGGCCCTGCAAAGACACAGAACCTTTGTCAGTTGTAGGAACAAGCAGGAGTGATGCAAATATTTTTAGGGCAGTATTTTTAAGCTATTGTTAAAAAAACAATTTAACCCTCTGTCTACCAGAAGGGTCCAATGGACCCGACATGTACATTCAAAATATTTATTCAAACCAGAAATTTCTTCAAAACAAACTAAATGTATAAATCAGACAATAATAAGTTAAATAAACAAATTAAATAGTTTTAAGTAAAAATTCTGGTGTAGAATGTTTTTATAAAACTTGAGTAAAATTTCCGGTAGTTCTAGGGTTAATATGAAATTTGGGTTTGAAACAGTGCAAGCGCCGCCCTTTTTCTGAAAATCTTCGGAACGTGGGTTGCCTAGGTACCGTTTTAAAATTTATAACAGCAAGTTTAAATTACATCGATTTAATACTTTCTTTTAAAAAGTGCATCCAAACATTATCAAATATTTGACATAAACACGTGTTCTTTCGGAAAATTTTTTATGAAAGAAACATGGCATAAGTGTGAGTAAGGAAGGATTCATAACCATGTTGATTCAATATCAATGAGATAATGTCAATGATGTTTTGTTTTAAAATACCGAGTACACTCGTGACCTATCAACAATGGTTTTCACTATGTTTTTGCTTTATTTTTTTTAATCGCCTTCCTAATAAAATAAGGAATTTTTTAATAAATTTTTCTCTATCAAACGAAATAGCACTAATAGCAATAACGAAATAGCACTAATTTATTAAAATTATATGGATATTAACATTCAATTATGTATAGGAACTTATTATTATTGCATATTATTAAAGACTTCATATCTTTGGAGGTATAACGTAAAACGCTTTATTTAATTATTATAGATTCGATATTAGTAACAATTTTTGAAGAAAAATGAAAGATATTAAATTAAAAGTTAGACATTTTAGTGAAAGAACGAATTGTTACAAACAAAGAAAAAAATCTTTTAGAACGGCAGACATAAAATAGCTTTATTATTTAATAAATTTATTCACATAATTAATTATAAATTGTATGCCAATTATTAAAAATCTCACACCGTAAAATAATAGAAGCAAATATTAATATGAAATTAAACACAATTTTGCTGACACGGGACAATTCTTCCATTGGCCAATTCTTGTATATCGGTTGCCGATTATGGTGTAATCGATATTGAGTTAAACAAAAATGCCAGCTTCTCGCTCGGCTCGATAGTCGGTACGTCGCCTGACCACCGACACTAGCGTCTAAACCGCGCCCCTCACAACGGCTCATATCACAAATGCACCCATGAAAGCGAAATTCCCTATCCTACTGAGAAAGTCACTATTTAAAGGGAAAATATGTTTTTTCTTTTTGATCTGTGAATACTTAAATTCAGATGTTTTTTTTTTTTTTTTTTTTTTTTTCTTTCCTTTAGCGCGCGCGTGTGTGTGTGCGTGTTTGTGTTGTTATTGCAGTGGTGAGCAAAATGATTTTAAATATATTTCATAGTAGTGAGGTTAAATTTTTATTTATTGATTCTGAATAAAATAAATAGATGAATGTAGAGGAATATTTCTGGTTAAAATTGTTGTCCTTTAGATGTTATGAATACGATTTTTGTTAATTTTGTTATTTTTATACTTATCAAATCTCTGGTTGTTTCAGTATTTAAAGGAAAGAAGTATAATAGACTTAAAAGTTTTAGTAACTTTAAGTGTAGATCGACCGATATATTCGTTATGTTTTCGGCTGAAAGTCTGAGTTTCGCCAAACATTCGTTTTCGGGGAAAATGCTGCTGAAAATTCGGCCGAATCTATTTGTATTTCAAAAATTTCATTTGTTTCTTCGGAAATTTTCTACATTACTCATTGATTTGAGCTGTATCGGCTTAAATGAGACTCTCTGCATTTATTGCTAAGAACTTCACTGTTTATAATTATCAGTCATCAGGGACTCCAGATGTGAGTGCAAAGTATAACGCAAGAAATGCGTGTATGACTAAACTTTGAACATGCTTTTCACGTGCTCATTAAAAACTACAAACTTAACAGTAATTATTTATTTATTCTTTTTATTGAACAGCAAAGGTTACAGATTATTTTCTTTAAATAAAGAATTTTAAAAACTGTCAGGTCTCTGTCATGTTATCGATTTGCATATGTTTCATTTAATTTGGCTGTTATGACGCAAACAAAACATTCACATAAATTTTACTTATGATTTTTGGATAGCTGACACAAAAGATAATTCAATTGATTGAAATAAAACATTTTAAAGTGTGATAAAGACTCAGTGAAAAGTTTATATGTTTAACAGTGTGCTGGAAAATTTAAAAATATCGTTTGAATGTGAAAATATATTTAAAAAGACAAACCAAAAATAATTTTTATCGAATTTTAAAACAAACCTTTTAAATTCCTATAAATTCGCCACTCAAATTTTCATATCATCTCATTTAAAACCCATATTTTGAATTTATCAGATACCTGAATGAAAAAGCATTAGTGAATAAATTGTATATATATCAATTGATGTTGAAAATACTGTTTGCACTTTTGAATATAAATAGAAAAAAGAAAATGATGATATATTTTTCTTTTGATTAAGAGCATGAAGTTACCCAAATTTTTATATCATTATTTTTAATACCTATATTTAAAATTTTTAGAGCCATAAAGTAAAGTGCTGTGTCACAAACGTTTAAACCTTTGAGGGGTTTTGTACTGATTTTAATTACTAATAAAAATTGTAAATGAAAAATCCATGGTTCCCATTTTTGGGTCCTTCTATCTTTACAAAAGCAAATCGGTTGGATTCCGGAAAATTTTCGACTTCCGGTTTTCGATGGATTTATATGTCTTAGAAAAGTCTCAACACGATTTAAAGGTTTTTAGAAAATGTCTGTCTGTATGTGACAAAACTTTTGTGGACGCTCTATCTCAATAACTAATACACGAAATTTCACAAACCTATAAATTCAGTTACACCTTAATATAAACTGGTGCTAATTAGTGTTTGGTGTATATCGCCCAACAGGCGGCGCTGCTGTGTTGCTTTCTATACGATTTCTGAGTAATTAATAGCTATATCTCACGAACTAATGCACGGATTTTCATAAAATTTCATATTCAGTTAGACGTTGATGTAAGCTGTTACTGATTAGCTGTTGGTGTAAATCGCACAACAGGTGGCGCTGCTATGCTGAATTTTTCACAATTTTCGCAAAAGCTATAGCTCAAAAACAAATGCACGGAATTTTATCAAACTTAGTATTCTGTTACATTTTCTCGTAAATAGATCCTTATTAGACTTCGGTGTATATTGAACAACAGGTGTTGATTTTGATACTTTAGGCTAGAATTTTGGTTGCGGACATCTAAGAGGTCGGGTTCCGAAATCCAATGATTTGTTTGAAACAATGCGATGCTTATATATTCTTATTAAATACATCCAATTCAACGAAACTATACACCTTTACATTCCTCATGATGGTCATAGATTGCCATTTAATTTTAGCACTGAGATAGCGAATTTTGAATTATTAACATGTATGAGATAGAATAAAGTTTTGAAATTGGCACTTCAGTCTAGTTATATTTTTACAAAAATAAAGTGATCATCTAAGTAGGAAATGAAGCAGTTTTTAAAAAAGAATATTTATCCATACTTTTATTTTTAGTATATTGTATCTCGCATAAATACTTAAAAGGCAGATTTTTTTTAATGGATTCTAGTATTTACTTTCATAAAATAATAGCGATTTTTTTTCTTTTCTAAAAGACAGAAATTTTATATTTAGTATTGTACAGTAAGAAGAATCAAAAATGATCTTCAAAATTAACCCTTCGCAAAATTTCCACCTTTAATCTTCTGTGACATCCCTCCTCCATCATATAAAATTAAGTTTTTTAAAATTTCCAGCATTCCTTAATACATACGTACCCATCCTCCCGAAATTGTTTTGAATTTATATGCGTATTTGATGCTGAAGCTTTTGTTCTTAATTTAATAAAGATGAATACTGTATTAAGATATTTCTAGTAATTAGATATTTTTATATTATTAAAATTACGACATAAAAATATTTTAAATGTAATTTTATTCGATGCTGTTGCATTAAAATAAATGTTTCTTTTTAATTATTAAAATATAGCCCTTGGGTGATATTAAATGTTAGTCTAAAATATTATAATATTGTATTAGCTCGTAATAAATTATTAAAAATAAATTTTTAAGTAAATAAAATTAAATATTAAAACTTAGTTTTATTGACAAGAATCGATTAAGAAAAAATCAGAGTAACTGGTAACAAATCAATAAAGAAAGAAACGAAATTTTAAAAGTCGAAACAAAGGGGATCAAACCCGCCACCTTGGATTTACTAGACATGTACTCTAACCATTACACCCTATCATCTACGTGAATTTTACGAAACGACTCTATTACTCCCGAGATAAGTTCATAGGAGGATTTCGGGCTTAGCGATTTTTCATTCTTCGCCAACACCTATTTTGATTACTGATGACAGAAAAAAAGGGGGGGGGAAATACATATATATATATACTAGGGGGCTCTGCCCCCTGAGAGCTACGCTCGCCAACCCCCGTTCAGACGCTGTAGAATCTAAAAGTACGCTAATCTGATCTGTTTTAAAAGATTAGAGAAGATTTTGAATTATACTGAAAAAACCTGTAGCGTGTTCCCTGTAAACGGGTTTCCATTCAATTCCCTTTGATTGCAAAAATTTAAGGTAGAATCAGTTGCTGTTAAGACATCCAATGGTTCTTTTTGTGTTTAGTTAAAGAAGATCAGTTAAACATTTGAAAAGAAGCTAAAATAAAATGAATTAAGTAAACAGAGTCTTTGTCTCTCGGTATCTTTTAACAGTGTTATCAAACGATTGACATAATACAATTACTAAAATTTTCTGCTTTAACCCCTTTGAGGGCGGTGGTTCATTTTTGGACCACTTAATTTTAATTCTTAAATGCCACATTAGCATCAGAATATCGGGATGAAAATTTCACTTTTATTAGGTAAGTGAACAAAAGCATTTTTCTATTTCGAAATTTGTTTGTAAATTCTGGTGCCATTCACTGATTTCAAGATTTTACGAATAGAAGTGCCTTGTCCGTGAAAGGGTTAAACGCATATTAATGTATTTATTATTTTAAAGTTTCCTTTCCCTTTTAATATTCACGTGAAAATACAATTTTCAGGACATAATTTTCAATATTTTCCTGCCTTTAACACGTACTCATTTAATAGTAATTTTAAAGTTTTTTTTCTGTTTTTAATAGTCACGTGAAAATAAATTTTTCAACGTTAGGAAATATTATTCTTTGCGCTGTTTTTAAAATTGAAAACAATCTCTATAATAATAGCCTAAGTCATGTGACTATCATCATCAGCTACAGGCGGATCCCTTCGCTTTTTATATTCCAGGCGGCCATTTTGGTACTTTAATGTTAGCCAGCCACTGGTGTGATAAGTCGCCGAATATTATTCTATCCCCATTATTTCGTTTTTATTATAATAGTCCAAGTCATGTAACTGCCATAAGCAACGGGCTGATTCCTTCGGTTTTCATAAGAAAGGTTTCCATTTTGATTAAAGAATCAAAATTGTTTTTCGAATAAAACTACATAAAAATTGCCATGATCACAAAGATTTCCTTGTACTTTTATGTTAAACAGGTGAAAATCTCTCCAATAGCTTTTTTTTAACTCTCCAGTTAGCATTTTTTTATTTTTCGAGTGGTAAATTAAAACTGTGCTACTTTCTTATCCCATCGACCGAAAATCTGTCGCCAAACTATAAGATTAAATGCCAATAATGGTTGATCGTAAATGTCACATTCACTTGACTTTAAGGAAGTTACACATGTTCACGCAATCAAGTGAATTTTTTTTCGACGTTTTATTTGTATTTTATTAATGTTATACTAATTTATTTGTTCTTTTGTTATTTAAAATAAAAAAAATATGTCAATTTCTATAATTTGGCGAAATTGGTCGACAGGAGAAGCAATAACATTAAAACGTTGCTTTGAAGTGGAAATTAAATCTCATGATTTGCTGCATTGTCACATACGCACCGGGTTTGGCGTGATTTTTTTTTTACGACAATTTGGCGATACCTCGTTTTCAAATACCTGTTACATATGTATTTTTAAATTATTTTCTGTTATTTTTAAAATGAAATAACAATAAATTAAAAAAAAATATTTAATAACTATAGAACAAAACAATTTATAACATTTTTTGTAAATAAAAAGAAAATAAATTCAAATAAACATTTATTAATAAATAAGCAACAATAGCCGGGTTACCATGTCAGGCAAAATAACGCCATTTTGGCGCCAATTAGGTACCCCGTTGCGTATATGACATCAGTGTCTAATATTTTTCTTTTCATTTCGTTTAAAAAAAAAAAAGAATGAAGTAAAAGCCATTGATTTTAACGGTTTCAATTTTAAATGAAAGTTTTGTATTTAAAAAAAAATGATAATGAAACACAAATTGAATTCTGAATAAAAGTAACATGATGCATTTCTTAGGATACATTTAAGGGAGGCCAAAGTCGTCGTTAAATTAATTTAAAATAACCTTTTCTAATATATGAAAAAAAAATATCTGTTATGATTAAAATTTGAGTTGCCATCATTAGAAAAAAAGTATTTAAAATTAGAAAAAAAATTAATATTTCGAAAACTAATTCTAATCTTAAAATTCTAATACCAGTTTTGAGATCTGTGGATCAATGCGGAATTTTGGTGTTAATTTCATTGCAAAGTATTCCATATTTTAGGAGAAATCGCCGTGAAACGTAATCAGTTGTTTAATCAGTCGTTTCATAGAATCGTTACATAAATTCGTTTCAATTCGATTCATTAGGATTTTATATATACTAGGAGATCGAACCCGAGCTCCTCGGGTTACAGAGTATAGGTAAAAACATTTTTTTTTTTAAACTCTAATTATTATTTTTTTACATGTAATATATATTTTAGATTGTCCACTAACATAAAAAAGAATTTTTATATGAAAAATATCAATTATGCAATCAAATGAAATTTTAAAATTTATACTTTCACATGCTAGGAGTTCTTAGCCCAAGATTTTGCGACTCTTAAGTCGCAGTCTTTCCGATCATTTCAGTGCTTTAAGCACATGGTTGAATCCCATGTTGTTTAAATTTGTTTCTTATTTACATTATTTTATTTATTTTTCTATAGAGGAAGTTTTAATTTTGTTATGAAACATCAGGCGGAAACAAATGCTGACATTTTTACATTGTTTTAAAGGCAAGCGAATTAATCTTTCATAATCGAACTACACGTGATACAGATACATTTAAAAATAAATTCATGCTTGAAAATCTATATATATATATATTACGCTATCGCACGTGGCACGAAAATCTCAATTATTTGTTAATTGTTTAATGGCAACCCCCGAATGAAACTCATCTCATTGGTTATTGTGTAATAGTTTTCAAAAGGAAATAACAATAGAAAAAAAAGTTTAATTAATAACTATTAGTCAGTGGAGTTAGCGTAAAAACATTTCACTTCCGGATACCAGTATGAGCTGTGGAGCATTGCTTATATATATGTTAAGAAATAGAAAATTACCGGGAGGCAATCGATCAGAGGTCAAAACTCTCCATAATGACGTCATCAAAATGGCCGCCGCGACGATGGACATACGTTCATTAAAACGCTCACATCTTCATTCACAATTATAATATTTTGATATTGTAATATATCATTTGAAAGCTCTTGAACTAAGCTACAAAAAGGTTCTTACAAATTTGTTCTGCAATAAGCGGTTTAGACGTGTTTGCGGCGACAACGTAACACTCAGCCAACTTTTACATTGTTGCGATGTTTTCCGGTACTCATTTTGCACTGGGTGCCACTTGTGGAATTGTTTTTCACTTTTTTCACTTCTAAACTCTCCTCCCTACCCCCTCCTAGATATATCTTAGAGAGAATGTTTATATAATTGTTCGTACGAATATGTTCCCTGTAAATCTAATTCCCATAAGAAGTAGTAAAATTTAAAAAAAGCAAAGGCATAACCGTGACTCTGAGCTTAAACAAGCCTCATATTTAAAGCAAATTCATTGTTATAATGTAAAAAGTTTACAAACTTGCAAAATAAAACCATTTTATTCACTGCATTGTCCCTCACAGCTACAAAGTAAAGTGCAACTTATACCTGATTTTACACATCGACAACGTGTGCACATCTCTTTGCACTTGCATGCAATCAGTTCTTGTAGCTTCTCCATGGTGATTTCCGTGTTTGAAGACCAGAGGGGCTCGTAGCCATCGTCCACCTTTTTCCACACCCATTGACACGGATTCGAACGTGGAAAACTGCGTTGAAGGCAGTTTGTCCACAAAGAACACCGCAGGATAGCCCTCTTCAGGTGATGTAGAAGAACATTGCTGGTTGGTGGAATATTTTCAATGGGTCTGTTCTGCTGTATAAATAGTACTCGCCTGGCTTCATTTACGGTATCCACTGAACTTGATGCATGGTATGAAAGGACGACGAATCGCTGAATAAGTAAAAAATATTTGTGATCCTCTGTTATGTTGTTAGGAACTTTGGAATAGGCCAAAACAGCCTTGTCCACGTCTCGAAATGTCATCCATATTTTCCAGAAAGTAGACTTACCGATACCTGCAAAACTAGACACCGTGTCAGCTCCTGTAAAGGCATGGAAGAAAGGTAAAAGATCTGGAATTTCTTGTGGAACTTTCCTGTGCAACTCGTGGATGGGAAGGTATTGGAGATGCTTTACACTTCCATACTCCAACCACAATTCTTTTAGATTCGGTAGTCTGGAGAAAGCATACATGGCAATCACTACAACATCACTGTCAACAGTTTTTACTGTGATCTTTGAATGACCCGAGTATTCAAAAGCATGTCGAACATGAAGTAAAAGACGGGCATCCGCTTCTTCATGGAAGACGGGAGAAATGGCTGCAAAAGTGCCCTTATGCGAACCAATTACCGTGTCTTTGTAGGTGCAAATGGCTTGTTTCCCAAGGGGCAGATCCATCTTGACAAGGTTTTCTGCTAAAAATCCGAAGAGATCTTCTTTATTTTTGCTGTGAGCAAGGAACTTACTGAAGGATTTCGGTATGACAACGGTGGATTTGACATTTACCCTTGTACCAGATCCTCTCATCTTTCTTGTGTCATTTTTAAGGCTTCCATCTAGATAGCGGTCGAAAACCAAATCGACTCTATCTGCAGTTTTTAGGCTCGATAAAACGTATGGTCCAACAATCTGATCACAGTACTGCTGAAAGGTTCGACTGGATTGAGGGATAAGCATATGGACCAAAGCAGCTCCATCGATAATGACGCAAGAAACATTAGGTTCAACGACAGTCGTTTCAGAAACTCCACTTGACTTTAATATACAATTAACTACAAAGGATTTATTGCTAGGTTTTTGAAGTTTGCCAAGGTCAGATATAGAAGGTGGACAAGAGCTATTTTCATGTGCGAAAAAGTCTTTGACATCCATTTGTCTTGCTTGGCTAGCAACGTATAGCTTGGCGAAAAGCGTACTGTCTTTTCTCAGGTCAAGAATCTTTTGCTTGTCTTTGGACTTAATAGAAAGTTTCTTTCCACTCATCAGGGGTAAGTTTTTTTTATGACGTTATGGATTGATACCTTTCTTAGTGCTAAGCGATCTTCGACAAATTCTTCAAACTCTCTTTTCCCTATTATATTCGATAACTTAACAGACTTCGCACATTCTTCCGGGAGAACAATCCTACTACTGTTGACGGTAGTCAACTCTCGGTCTTCGAAAGGATTGTCGTGTTCTTGAAATGCATCAACAAGAGAAGAAACATGGGTCTGAAATCTGTTACAAAAACTTGCAGTGTCTTCATGATGCTCTTCAGAAGTGATGTCTGACTTCAGGTTTTGATTTTCTTCGAACTCTTCAATCATTCGTGCAACCTCGGGTCCCGCAACCACCCATTGTATTAGTCCCTTCTCTTCACTTAGACGTGATAAATTATATGAAGTGTTTTTCAATAATTTGTTGCTTTGTTCATGCTACTGGTCATGTGCCATCCTGGAGAATTTCCTGTTAGTTTTGGATCCAGACATATTTCCCTTTTTAAACTCACAGAAAACAGCGGGATGCAACTCTGGTAGTTGCTTCAAGTTGTATAAAAATACTGGCAGCCATCGAGCATAGTTGGTTCAATCAAGAGCAAACATCCAAGGACATATTTCCTCCAAAGTGGAAATAAAACTTGTCAAATTGCCCAGACGGATGCTCCGCACCAGATCTAAAAGCAAAGATTCTAACGCTTTAGTGGTATGACAATACTTAAACTGAGCCGACTTTTCTGATCTTCGCTGAATCCAATCTTCAAATGTTTCATCTACTTCTTCTTCTGTTCGATTTTGATAGGCTCTGACAACCGATGACGAGTTGATGTCTTCATTGATTACTGAGAGCAAGATTGTCCTGCATTTGTTTATCGTTGAATTCATTTGTTCTTTTTTGGAAAAGTAGGAAGCACACGGTGTTACAGCTTCACATCCCGCAAATTTCCTACCCTCGTTCAACCACTCGGCGAGTTTAGGTGAAAGTTCAACACTTACATTCTGCAGCTCAATGTTCACTGTACTCATTGGAACCTCGCTTCTGAATTTTGGAGTTGGTGGCAATGTCGTATAGTTTTCTGGGAGTCGTGCTGCCTTGGAATTGTTCTTCAAGTCTAGTTTCACGGACTCTGAAATTTCTGTGTTCTCGGATACATATTGAATCAAAGAAATGGAAGTACCGTGAAAAGCGTTTAGTGAAATGTTCGATGAAGTGTCATGATCTATATTATCTATTGCTGCACATGTGAAAACATTACTTGCAATATTTGGGGGACAAACACAATCCTGTTGTTCAAAATGCTCGCAAACTGAGCTTGTTACTGAATTCATCACAGTTTTCACTCTATGGTACGAAACGCTCAATCCAAGATGAAAAAACTTGTCAATTACATCGGCGCCCCCAGTTTGACTATGCAGCATGAGGCCAACGTAGAGAGGTAAAGGTGTTTCTCTCTGGAGAGGATGACGATTTGAAGTAGTAGAGCTCTTTCGTTCTCTTTGTTCTTCTGTTCTGTTTTCTTTTTGGTTCAGACAGTTACGGTCGCGATTGAAGAGTGCGAATTCGCAACACTTACGAAATCGGATAATCTTTTTAAAATCTGTGGAAATTAGACTACTTAGAGCCTGCATGATCTAGACAAGGGTTAGTGAGCATAGCTCGTAGTGAACAGAGTCCCTCTGAGTATTAAATGAAATAATTTGTAAGCAGGTGTACATTTGTCAAAAGCGGAAATATTCAACTGATCGCTTTATACCCTAGAAATCATTGTAAATACACCAAAATTTAACACTGCGAATATGAGAATGATTTACTTAAAAAAGCTTTAATATATACTTTCAAGTTATTGGGGAAAAAAAAGATTTTTGAAAAATACAAAAAAAGTTTTGGGATTTTTTTTTTCAAATAGGCCATTTATACCCTAAATATCAATATTTCTGCAATAAAATCTTACATGGTCATTGGATACATATTTTACATAATATACAAACTTTTTAAAGCTTTATTATAAAGATAAGTATTTAAAAAAACAAAATGTGCTCAATATCTGTCACACGACATTCAACCGCGCCCCCCTCCCGGGAGGGGGGATCTTGACACCTGATCGATTGCCTCCCGGTGATTTTTTGTTTCTTAGTATGTATATAAGCGCTGTGCGAAATCTCATACTGGTATCCGGAAGTGAAATGTTTTGGTGAAATTTGTCGCTAACTCCACTGACTATATAGAAAAAGACAATTTATATAATTTAAAAAAATAAAATAAAAGTAAATAAACAATTTATTAATAAATAAACAACAACATCCGGGTTACCATATCAAGAAAATAACGACACTTTGGCGCCAGTTAAGTACCTCGGTGCGTATATGTCACTGGCGTCAGAAAAAAATCGCGCCAACGTGGTGCGTATATGACATCTGTGCCGTCTTTTATTTATTTATTTATTTATTTATTTATTGAACAACAAACATACGACTTCATCTCATTTAAAATATAATAAATAAATAAATAAATAAAGGTACTTTTCCAGTATAGGTACTTGGCGAAATAGAGAAAAAGTCCTTGGCGAGGAAAAAAATTCAGCAACGTATTTTCTGGTAACCTATTTAGTCAAAATATTTTTTTCGAATAAAGATACCTAAAAGTTGCCATAATCGCAAAGAGTTCGTACTTTAATGTTAGCTGGGCGCAATTCTCGCCAATGGCATTTTTTAACTCGCCAGCACATTTTTTTATTTTTCGAGGGGTAAATTAAAACAATGCTTTGATGTTGAAATTAAATAGTTTATGGTATAATTTTTTTTTTATTTTTTTTAAAAAAATTTCTTTTTAAGTGAAAGTCATGAATTTTAAACGTTTCAGTTTTAAATTAAAGTTATCCATTTTAAATAAAATAAGTGAAAGGATTATATTTTAATCTAAATTAATGAAATATGAAAAACGGGTACAATGTTTGGCGATTTATCACCTGTGCCCGCCTAACATAAAAATACCGAGTTCTTGATTTCTCTATCAGAAACTTCCTCTTTGGCGAAGGATCGAGCAAGTAAATTAAATTATGAATAAAAGTAACATGATACACATTTTAATTTAATTTATTTTTCAGGTTTTATGAGAAAATGACAACAAAAAGATACATTATCTCCTATTTTCGACTATTTTCTGTTTACTTTCAATGACTTTCAATAGAATACATTTAAAGGAGACCAAAATGGTCGCCACGGGCGAATAGTTATTTAAAAAACCATAATAACTCAGTCAATTAAGATACAATTTTCAAACAAATTGCATTTAAAAGTAGATTTTTTTCTCATTTAGAAATTTCAAAAATCGCTGACATAGCACGCATTTTAATTTAATTTATTTTTCAGGTTTTATGAGAAAATGACAACAAAAAGATACATTATCTCCTATTTTCGACTATTTTCTGTTTACTTTCAATGACTTTCAATAGAAATGGGGTTCTTTTGTTGCCACGATTAGAAAAATGGTATTAAAAACTACAAAAAAATTAATATCTCAAAAATAAATTGAGATACAGCTGTCAAACAAATTGCATTTATAAGAGCATTTTTTTCCTCATACAACGGTGTAAAAATTTAAAATGTGCGATGGTTAGAAGTTTAAAAATTTGCAGTAAAGAAAATTGCAAAACCAAAACTTTATTTCAAATTTCAAAGTGTTGCCATTGGCAAAATGACGTATGCGTTACGCACAGATATGTTTGTCCTTTATAATATAGAAAAATGACGTATGCGTTACGCACAGATATGTTTGTCCTTTATAATACAGATAGGGTAGATATATATACCGGGTGTCCTAAAAAGGACTGACTGATTTTAAAATTCTATAACTTGTAAACGGTGACAGATATTTAAAAAATTCTTGCAGGAGTGTTATGCATAAGGATAAAAGTTTTTTTACAGTGATTTTTGATTTTAGTTCGAATTACAATAGATGGCGCTGCGATCAATAGATGCTAAATTCAGGCTCGATTTTTGGTACTTCGTGGCCCGTTTAATACATTTCCATCTCCTTTTCCCGCATGGAACTAGAGAAAGGACCAAAAATCGAGCCTGTATTTAGCGACTATTGCTTACAGCGCCATCTATTGTTTGTATTTCGAACTAAAATCGAAAATCACTGTAATAAAACTTTTGACCTTATACATAACCCTCATGCTAGAATTTTTTTAATATCTGTCACCGTTTGCAAGTTATTGAATTTTGAAATCAGTCAGTCCTTTTTAGGACACCCGGTATATATTAAAATATAACCAGAAAAAGAAAGAATAACGCCGGTGTTGACAGAATGAAAACGAAACTTGGAAAAAAATGTTTTTTCAAGAAAATTGCAAAATTCTTAGACAAAATTGTGTTTATATCCATAATATAAACATTTCTGGGACTGAAAATTGGTGTTAAAAATCTAAACAAGCGTGAAAATATTATGAATTACATAAATTAAAAAACTTTCTATCTCCGTCGTATGTAAAGTCTATGATGGCGCTGCAGTCGATCGCCGCGGCAGTTGAAAACAGCTTTGGACCAATCAGAATTTATTGCCATCATGTCGTTTCCACTGAGCTCGACAATAGAACGGAGGACCAACTCCCCATTCTGATGCATTGAATCCAGCGGTCCGCCCATGAATACAATGCCAAAGATTTTCCGCTGAAAATTTTTGGCAAAACATAAATTTCCTCTCATAGAGTAGTATGGGGTAGATATTTTCTAATTGGATTTTCTTTTAAAAATTTGACGAAGTTGCTACAATTTTCATTGATATATACTTTTTATTGAAAAAAAACTATAGATTTTATTTAAATTAATCGCAATTTTTTAGTTTGATATTAGTTAAAAAAGAAGTTTTATTTAAGCTCAACGAAAATAATTTAAAAAAAAAAAATTAAGTATTGCTCATAAAAATGTCAAAAAGATGTAGAAAACACCAAAATTGATAAAAAATATACGAAAAAGTTTGAAAAAATTCTTGTAATATTAAGAAAAGTGCAGCACTCATTACTGGCGCGCATTGAAAGTGTGATGCGGTCGCGGCAGAAAGTGGATCGGTGAGTTAGCTCTCCGTATTACTGTAGAGCTCAGTTGGTCGTTTCTCTTACCCAATGTAGATTCTCTACCTCAGAAAGGTGTATGAGCAGTGTTCTCAACCGAGAAACACCACTGATGACACACTCCGTCTATTGGTGGAGATCAGACATTTGATGACTGAACGAAATCGTGCAAATCACAGTTAATTTACAATTAAGTTCTAAGAACATTGAAATGCTGTATTTCCATCAAAATACACCTGTAAACGCAATTTTTAATAATATTAGCAGATCAGAAAGTGGGTTAAAAATTGATTTAAAAATTTCATATTTACATACAAAAACCAGGTTGAGTGTAAAAAAAGCACAACTCGTTCAAAAATATGAAACGCTACTCAAGTCTGGATAATTTTTCAGGACATTCATTATTATTATTATTTTTTTTTTTACTATACTTAGGATAGAAAACATAGACACGTAAAGTAGATTGTGGACAACGGCTGGATAATTTTAAATATATTAGCGGTACTGACGATATAGCGAAATAGAAAAAAAAAATAATAATCAAAGAATGCATTATGTTTGGAAAATATGACAGGAAAAAATATAAAATGAAATATTCGAATTCTGAATAGTTATGACATAGAAGTATAAAATAAAAATATATTTACATGTTTCAAAATATTAACAGAATAAACAAGATTTTTTTTTTTTTTTTTTTTTTTATCAATATCTAACTCAACTCATATCAAAATATTTTTTTTTGAGAACATGGATTTTTTTTTACACGATTCTTATTTATTTAGAAAAAATAGATATTTGTACATTGTGAAAAAAAATCAGTAATTTTATGTACTACTCATATTTTTTTAAATAATGGGGTAGATTCATTTTATGCTCGTTTATGTCACATTCCCATGCAAGGCACTTTATTAGTTTCTGATGCCTCAATTGGCAAACTGTTCTGACGATTTCGTTTATATCTAGGATTGGTAGAATCTGCTCCATAAACTCTTAAAATTATAGTAAAAGATCGACGAATTATGGTTAGGGATAAAACAATTCAGAGATTATCGCATGATATAACTTTAACCTTTTTATTCCTTAAATCCAATTTTCAAGGGAAATTATGAAACAAAACTCCAGATTTTTTTTAAAGTGAATCGCAAATGAAGTATGGAACAGAGCAATAAAAAAATCTCAGTTTCACTTAAGTTATATCTAAAAACACACGAGAGCGCAATGCAAATACATGGAAAGTATCCATCATTCACAGTGGGTAAAAGCACCCCCCTATATTTCTTCGGAGGGAAAATCTGATTGACCAAGGACAAAGGAATAATAATGTTTTGTTTACGGCCGCATAGGGTACATCGAGTTTGGCCGTGGTTGGAGCAAGGGCTGTCACCATCATTTTGACACCATTATTCTTGAAATATGTTCGGTACTCCCTGAGATTGCATATAAATCTGCATTTAGAATGATTTTTAGAAGGCTTTTCGCGCATTATCACCCCTTTTAAATTTCGAATTTTTTAAGAAATGTTCTTAGAGATCATTTATATCTAATAAATAACTACCATGCCAAATTTCATGTTTCTAGGCACTTCTGTAACACAAATATCGCATATTTAGAACATTTTTTGCTCCTGCATTCCCTTTGGGTTAGCGGCATCGATGTAAAATATAGCCTATTTTGGAACAGGGACTAACAACATGATTTTTATACCATTACTTTTAAAATCGGTTTGGTAGTTCCAGAGTTTACCACCTCTGATAACCGCTTTTAGCGGGGGCCGAGTATCGGGCGTAAAATAGAATTGTTTACAGTTTGTTTTAAGAAAATCTATTATTTTTTCCTTAATTAGTATGGAATCCGGATAAAGTTTCATCCAACAACCGGCAGTTTTGACATGTAAGTTTTTGTCACAATCGATAGCTGTTTTTCTAATATTATCCGTGATTTCGTCAGTATAAGGAATCATTACAAGTTTGGGTGGGCTCATAGCGTCATCTGTAGGATCATTAGAGTGTTTCAAGTTTTGGTGAGAGTATTATGAGGGATTACAGACTTATGATTAGAGATGCTCTCTTTTCCATTATTTTCGATAATTACCTGTACAAATATGTTAGGGAATGAGGGCCTAACTACTCACTAACAATTTTATCTTCATCAACATTCATTTTTCCTTCAAAAGATATTTTAGAATCAGTTTCTTCGTTTACACTGCTATCGGTTGCTTTTTTCTTTTTGGATTGGGTATTTGCCTCGTCATTGAATTTGGCCTTAATTTTTTGTAATTTTTTTTCTTTTTGAACGTTAAAAATTTTAAATCTTTCCCACTTTCTTCAACTTCCCACCAGATTGGGCTAAATTCTGGAGGTGATCCCTTCATAAAGCGATTTAATGACCCTTCGTCTGTAAACGTTCGTAGAATTTTATTCGGCACCATATTGATGCATTTCACCCGCGTATTTAAGTAGTGTTCCAAATTAGAACAGGGAGGGATCTCAAAATGGTTAACCCTTTCTGGGGCAAAGTAGTTCCATTGATAAAATGTTGAAATGAATGATTGGCATCGGAATTTACGTACAAATTTATTTGCAAATAAGAAAAAGCTATTTTTCACATTTATTATAAACAGGGACAATATATAATAAAATTCTGGTGTCATTGTCTCTTTTAGGAATTAAATTTGTGTTGTAAATAAAAGTGGCTTCATAGACATATCATCGTCCCTGAAAGGGTTAAAAGGTTCATAGGTTACTTTAAAGGCTTCTAACGATACGAAACTACATGGGCTCGTAAATCGGAAAAGCACTTCAGGGGAAAGACTTTTGATATCATACTTGATGTAATCAAGAAATTTATGCAGATGCTAATCTAATAGCCTAATCGTCTAATAGTAGATCTGATAAGAAGATCTAATAGTCGTCAAAAAACACGTGATTTTGTCAAGGCTCATTTTTCTATACGACCTTCTGTTTCATGGTGTGGTTCGTATGCGACAGTCTGGCTGGCAAGAGACGTTGCGTTTACCTGTGGTAGTAGAGGTTACTCAGGTGAAAAAACTTCAAAAGTACGTCATTTTAGCATGATTTTTGTTTATAACATATGTTTCTACTAACTATTCATGATATTAATCCATTATTGCCAGACGTTGCCAACGTTGCTAAGTCCCTACCAAATCCCGATTTATAGGTAAAAAAAAAAAATTGTCATCTTCAGATCATTTTAGCAAGCTTAAAAATTTCAATATATTACTCTTTCGCTGTCAGATTTAAAGCCATCTGGTATTAACTTATCAACCGAATTTGTGTCTTGCAAATTAATTATAGGTTGTCTGATAGCGAAAGAGTAATATATTTTAATTTTCAAGTTTGCTAAAATGACGTGAAAGGGACATGTTTCTAAAAATCTATAAACCACTCTTCAAACCGGATCTTTCGCTTCCAGATTTAAAGCCATCTGGTATTAACTTATCAACCGAATTTGTGTCTTGCAAATTAATTATAGGTTGTCTGATAGCGAAAGAGTAATATATTTCAATTTTCAAGTTTGCTAAAATGACGTGAAAGGGACATGTTTCTAAAAATCTATAAACCACTCTTCAAACCGGCACTTTCGCTTCCAGATTTAAGGCCGTCTGACATTAAGTTTTCAACCGAATTTCTGTGTGACAAACTAAGTATAGGTTGTCTGATAGCTAAAGAATAACATGTTTCAATTTTCAAGCTAGCTAAAATGACGTGAAAGGGACATGTTTCTAAAAATCTACAAACCACTCTTCAAACCGGCACTTTCGCTTCCAGATTTAAAGCCATCTGACATTAAGTTTTCAACCGAATTTCTGTATGACAAACTAAGTATAGGTTGTCTGATAGCTAAAGAATAACATGTTTCAATTTTCAAGCTAGCTAAAATGACGTGAAAATGACATTTTTCTTTCACTTATAAATCGGGATCTGGCAGGGTCTGAGTAACGTTGGCAACATATGGTAATAATGGATTAATATCACGAATAGTTAGTAGAAACATATGTTATAAAAAAAGTCATGCTAAAATGACGTAATTTTGAAGTTTTTTCTCCTGTATAACCCCTATTCCCACAGGTTAACGCAACGTCTCCCACCAGCCAGACCGTGCGAATACATACTAAACCATAAAACAAAAGAATATATGGAAAAATGAGCCTTGCTAAAATTAAGTGACGAAAATGTTGCTAGCTCTCAGACTATAAGGGGATACCTAAAGCATTAAGAAGTGGAATACCATTGCCAATACCACCTGCGTTCGACATCTCTGTTGGCACAGGTGATCAGCAGCTCCTAGAAGACAGGTCAGATCAGGTGCTACGAGTCACGCGAGATTACCCCCTACAAACAAACATGAATTCTTTTTAATACAGGGTTCGTACAGGTCATTGAATTTCCAGACTAAGAAATTATTCGGTACCAGTATTTTCTTACAGAAAATCGCTCCTTAAATAAGGCGAAATTTCGCGGGTTTAAACTAGATTTTTTTTTCTATTTAAAAAATACTGATATTTCGCCTTGAAAATAACGGTTCAACATAAAATATAGCCTATTTTGGAACAGGGACTAACAACAGGATTTTTATATCATTACTTTTGAAATCGGTTTGGTAGTTCCAGAGCTTACCACCTCTAATAACCGCTTTTAGCGGGGGCCGAGTATCGGTCGTAAAATATAATTGGTTACAGTTTGTTTTAAGAAAATCTATTATTTATTTCTTAACTGGTATGGAATCCGAATAAAGTTTCATCCAACTACCGGCAGTTTTAACATGGAAGTTTTTCTCACAATCGATAGCTGTTTTTCTAATATTATCCGTGATTTCATCAGTATAAGGAATCATTACAAGTTTGGGTGGGCTCGTAGCGTCATCTGTAGGATCATTAGGGTGTTTCAAGCTTTTGGTGAGAGTATTATGAGGGATTACAGAGTTATCATTAGAGATGCTCCTTTTTCCATTATTTTCGATAATTACCTGTGTTAAGGAATGAGGGCCTAGACTCCTCACTAACAATTTTATCTTCATCAACATTCCTTTTTCTTTCAAAAGATATTTTAGAATCAGTTTCTTTGTTTACACTGCTATCGGTTGCTTTTTTTCTTTTTGGATTGGGTATTTGCCTCGTCATTGAATTTGGCCTTAATTTTTTGTATTTTTTTTCTTTTTGAACGTTAAAAATTCTAAATCTTTCTCATTCTCTTCAACTTCCCACCAGATTGGGCTAAATTCTGGAGGTGATCCCATCATAAAGCGATTTAATGACCTTTCGTCTGTAAACGTTCGTAGAATTTCATTCGGCACCATATTGATGCATTTCACCCACGTACTTAAGACGTGTTCCAAATTAGAACAGGGGGGATCTCAAAATGGTTAACCCTTTCTGGGGCAAAGTAGTTCCATTGATAAAATGTTGAAATGAATGATTGGCATCAGAATTTACGTACAAATTTATTTGCAAATAAGAAAAAGCTATTTTTCACATACATTATAAACAGGAAAAATATATAATAAAATTCTGGTGCCGTTGTCTCTTTTGGGAATTAAATTTGTGTTGTAAATAAAAGTGGTTTCATAGACATACCACCGCCCCTGAAAGGGTTAAAAGGTTCATAGGTAACTTTAATCCTTTAATGCGCAGCTTTGCATATATGCAAACAACAGTGTTTTGAATTTAATAGATATTTTTTATTCGTATTCACCTAATTCACACTAGAAAATTAAAATAACAATATTTGCTTTAATTAATAACAGACGTTCTGTATTTAATTAAAGCGAAATTAACCATTGAAACTTTCTGGTGTAAAGTCAGAATCTCTGAACTACGTAATTTCTAGAACGTATTCTATCATGGGAATTAAATGATTAAAGGTTAAGATTTATAAAATAAATAAATATTTAAAATAAGGTATTTGGAGACATTCTCATTAAAATATTTACTTAGTTGCTACATTTTAGCGTAAAACAGCCACACGACAGTATTTTTACTTTTATTGCAGATATGCAACAGAAGAAAAGATTGACGTATTATATGAAAAATGTATCTCTGATATTTTTCATTCTTTTTCCTGTGTAATAAACCTTTCAGAGTATCATATATATTTTTTTCGAAACAAAATAAAAAATCACGCATTTAAGGGTTAAAGGCTTCTAACGATACGAAACTGCCAGAGCTCGTAAATCGGAAACGCACTTAAGGAGAAAGACTTTTGATATCATACTTGATGTAATCAAGAAATTTATGCAGATGCTATTCTAATAGCTTAAGGGGATCTAATCGTCTAATAGTAGATCTACTAAGAAGATCTAATTGTTGTCAAAAAACACGTGATTTTATCAAGGCTCATTTTTCTATATTACCTTCTGTTTTATGGTGTAGTTCGTAGGACAGTCTGGCTGGCAAGAGACGTTACGTTTACCTGTGGGAGTAGAGGTTACTCAGGTGAAAAAACTTCAAAATTACATCATTTTAGCATGATTTCTGTTTATAACATCTGTTTCTACTAACTATTCGTGATATTAATCCATTATTACCAGACGTTGCCAACGTTGCTAAGTCCTTGCCAAATCCCGATTTACAGGTAAAAAAATTAGTCATCTTCACGCCATTTTAGCAAGCTTAAAAATTGCAATATATTACTCTTTCACTATCAGATTTAAAGCCATCTGTTATTAACTTATCAACCGAATTTGTGTCTTGCAAAATAATTATAGGTTGTCTGATAGCCACAGAGTAATATATTACAATTTTCAAGTTTGCTAAAAAAACGTGAAAGGGACATTTTTTTAAAAACCTATAAACCACTCTTCAAACCGGCACTTTCGCTTCCAGATTTAAAGCCGTCTGACATTAACTTTTCAACTGAATTTCTGTATGACAAATTAAGTATAGGTTGTCTGATAGCCAAAGAATAACATGTTGCAATTTTCAAACTTGCTAAAATGACGTGAAGATGACATTTTTTTAAAATTTATAAATCGGCATCTGGCAGGGTCTGAGCAACATTGGCAACATCTGGTAATAATATTAATATCACGAATAATTAGTAGAAACAGCTGTTATAAACAAAAGTCCTTCATAAATGACGTAATTTTGAAGTTTTTCACCTGCATAATCCCTACTCCCACACAGTTAAACGCAACGTCTCACACCAGGTAGACCATGCGAATACATGCTACAACATAAAACGGAAGAGTATATAGAATAAACGGTCAAGTGCGAGCATTACTCGCGCACAGAGGGTTCCGTAGAATAAATATATGAATTTGTAATTGTATTATAAAAAATAAAAAAAAAAGTTGCTAAAAGAATACTAAGACTTTTTAAAAAACTATATAACGTAGGGTTGGGTATAACTGTATATATTAGAAAAGTGTAATCGGGTATACCATGAAAGTTCAAAGAGATATACAGAACAATATCAAATATAGCTATTCGTATAACTCTTCTTTTAATATTATCCTAATCTGTTTATGATGAACTTAATTCGGTACTGACAATAAAGGCAGTGCATAGTTAAACTTCATTAGGAATTTCATGAAACCAAATTCAGCGTAGTAATAACCTTTATTTCTACAGTGTATCTAAAAAAAAAAACCATTGTTCAAAGTTTAAATTTGGCATTGTGCTAAGCGCGCTTCGAATTGAGGTCTCAAAGTTGCAACGCCGCCTTGGTCAGTGCCGAGTTTTTCCAGATAGGTGTTTAATTAACTTTTAAAGCCACTCGAGGCGTATTGAGAGATACAATCAGTGCAAACTATCGCGAATCTCACAGTATTTATGCGATTCATTCTAATTAAATATTTCGAGGACGATGCCCTTAAAAAACGGACACCTAATTTTAATTCCAAAACAGACAAACGGCACCAAGAATATTTAATTAAAATTTTCCTTTTATCATGTGCGTGAAAATAAGCAAGTTCGTATTTTCTAATAAATTCGTTTATAAATTCTGGTGTCAGTTCATTATTTCATAAGTTTATAAATAGAATTACTCCGTGCCGGAAAGGATTAAGTGGTCACAGGATTCTTAAAGCTTCAAAATTTAAGAAATTTTAATTTTTTTTAGATGTTAAACTCCTATCTTTTCTGAATATTTTGATATAATTGTTTCCTTGAAATTCCCATTAGAACCGAAGTTTTGGCTTTTAGAATTATACCCGCTCAATAGCTGAAGCGGCGTTTCCGAAACTTTAAAGTCATTATTTTCCAAATGGCGTTTTTGGGTATAACGCGCTGGATGCCTCAAATACTTCTGAATATTTTTTCATGAAATTTTCAAAAAATATATTCCATGTTATTCTGTATAAACTGAACCTAAAATTTCCTTTTTATTGTTCAAAAAAATATTTTTTTAGGTGATTTTACTGTTGAAATTTTCAAAATTTTGTACTAGCTAAATGCAGCATTGCATTAAAAATATAAAAATGCTTTAAATACAAATTTATTTAAGTTCAGGGAAAATATTACAATCTGAAGTATAAGTAAGTATCAAAATTTTCATTCTAGTTGCAATATTTATTTTGTAATCCTGCGCGTAAACTGTTATGCCAATTTTTTCTTCGACAAATGTCTAACAGTTTCGAGCCCCCTATAAATACTAATTCTGTATCTTGCAATTATTTAAACACATGAAACGAAAGAACATACTTATATCTTTCATTCCAATTAAAATTGTGTTTTAAAATCATATACATTTTAAGACATTAAATGTTGAAAATGGTCTTTTTTTCATTTTTTCCACTTTTTAGAGTTCCTAGACCCCTTAAATTAATGTTTTTTTTTTTTTTAACAATTTGACGTTTATTGCTTTTATACTGTTACTGGACATTACATTACACATATATATCATTAAAAGTCGTTAACTAGGCATAGAGTACGCCGCTCTGTCCTTGTGTATGTCGAAACTGACCGTACGTTTAAGGGTTAATATCTCAGCTAATTACCGATGATTTTTTTCGAAAATCATTATCAACAATGCTTTTATTCTTCTGCAATGATAGGTATATTCAGCGATGCTCAACAATTTTTCTGAATGCCCGTAAATCGAAATTTGTGTATAACAGAAAAATGCTAATTACTCAAAAACTATGTGACCTAGGGTAATCGCTATAATTTTCTGGCAAGCTTTATATTAACGTCTACTACCTCTAATTTTTTCATAATTTTAGTTTAGTAGATTCGGAATTAGATGGGGGGGGGGGACATATCTTTGGGCTACATTTTCAACAATATCTTTGAAAATATAGTATCTAAAATTAAAAGGAATGTATTTTTGAGTTCAGCGTTACAAAAGCTTTCACAGGATACCCCACATGATATACAAAGAAAATATTTTTTTTCAAGTAGCATAATTAGCCCCTCTACTTTTTTACTAAATATATTTATGAATGTTTATTAATCTGAAAATATGTGGGTCAATGGTCTTTATTACTACCCGAATTTGAACTTTCCAAGTTCCATAGTTTACGATTCAAATGGCTGTGACAGACAGACAGACGGACGGACAGACGCAGGAGTGATCTTATAATGGTTCCGTTTTTACTTTTTAAGTACGGAACCCTAAAAATGAGCCTTTCTAAACTCAAGTAACGAAAACGTTGCTATCTCTTAGATTATATGGGGATACCTAAAATATTAAGAAGTGGAATACCATTATTAATACCACCTGCGCTGGACATCTCTGTCGGCACCGGTGATCAACAGCTCATAGAAGACAGGTCAGATCAGATGCTAACACTCAGGCGAGATTACCCCCTACAAACAAACAAACAAACAGACTTTACTTCTTTATAATATTAGTATAGATATGTTGACTAAAGTGTCACATTGATTCAATTTTTTGTAACAGTTTTAATTTTGCAAGAAAATAACAATTTTCGGAAACGTACCTTCTTAAATCTTTCTCAAAAGAAAATTTAATAAGATTAGATGTTATTTTATTTTGTGAGACAAGTATTTTTTAAGAAATTCTAAGTACTATCGGCAGATGTTAAAAGTTTTGAATAAAAATTACGAATAGTTGTAAAGCTTTTTTTGTATAAAACATCCTTAAAACCTAAATATAAAATAAAAAAAATTCTTCATATTTCTAAAGTTTAGATAATATTTATATCTAAAATTGAAATAACACGTAAATATAATTTCTGAGTTTGAAGTTTTCTTTAAATCTTTCCTAGAAGTGGACTATATTAATTCTTTTCGTAAATCTGGGTCTTTAGAATGTCTAAAAAGATATATTTTTTCTCCAGAATCATAATTACCATTCTAAAATAGCACGCTGCACTTTAAAAACAATCTGAATTAATTATAATAAAATTGAATTAATAATAAATTAACATACCAACAAGAATCCAGGGATATAGAGATATAAGGGCTGGCTCATTCCTTTGAAGTGTGTCTCCACCCCGTAGATGCCGTAAATCCACCCCCTCAAAGCAGGGAGCCATGTGTGACGTCAGCCTGATCCCGTTCAAGAGAGAAAAGAAAAATTAGATGGTCATTTTCTTATGTGGTTGCATAGAAAAAAATATTCTGAAAATCAAATGTTGTCTCGATCTTATTTTCTATTTAAAAGGTTACTACTTAAAGTTATATATATTTTTAATATAAAAGGGTTCCAAAACCAATTAAAAAATGTCTTCGTGTTTTATTACTACTAGTAGAATACGTATCGAACTAAAGAGAAAAGTCTTTTGTTTCATCGGTTTCTATAAGATTTTGAACTAAAAAGAGAATGGTTTGGCAGATGCCAAAGAAAAGATGCAGTAAATCAAAAAAAAAAAAAAAAAAAAAAAAAAAAAAAAAAAAAAGCACGAATTTACAGTGCAGATGATTATGTTGATGATACGCAAAACAGATTATTAGGCTTGCCTATCAAGAAGAGATTAAAAAATTCTTCAGTTCCAAATATAAACATGCCTTTCACAAAATCGGAGGAGCAAATAACATCTAGATTAGAAACACGAAAAAGAGAAAAATTATGAAAGATGTGCAAGACCAATTGAAGGATTTGAGTCCTGTAAAAACATGCATTACAAATATTATGAGTGAAGTTGATGAAAATGAAAACAATAACGGGGAAGATTGCCAAAACTGTGGAATGCTCTTAAAAGATTTACAGAAATAAAATTTTCAGTTAAGATGTACAAGATCTGAATTATCGATGTTGAAGAAAGGATAACATCGCACATTTAAAATTATGGCAGAAAACATAAAAAGAACTCCGCGTTATAAAAGAGAAACAATAGCTGAGATAGAAAAAAAAAAAAAGATAAAGTTGCATGTTCTAGAGGAAGAGAACACAAAATTAGATATATATATATATATATATATAGATATATAGATATTGTTTAATTTGCAAAAATTAACATAAAATGAAGCTAATAGATTGGAAATTGGGGAGTTTAAAGTTCTGGTTCTTTATATATTAAAAATAGTTTGAGTGAAAATTTTGAAAAATTAAGGTAAATGGAATCTTTCTATTCTATCAAAAGTAATTAACGCTGTCACCGACACTGCCAGAGAATTTTTGTAACCGGGGTTCTTTCTTCGTTAATATTAAGAAAACTACTGCATACGAAAATAGGAAAATAAGTAGTATTATAGAGCAATGTTTGATAAACACGCAGATGCAGGCAGTTTTAAATCGAATAATTATTTTAAGAGATATTTATTGTTAAAGTTGGTCAAAATCGTTCCATTAAAAAACTTTTATAGGAGCAAAATCTCTACATAGGAATTTAATAAATTTTTCTAAGGATAATCCCTTAGAAGCTCCCGATGTGCGGACTACGTTCATTTTTTTTTAATTGGACTAATTTTTGGGGGGTTTATTTCCATTTTAAATTCAAATTTTCAGTATTGCGAGATTTTTTACATATTTTAGAAAAGATTATTATTTTAAATTGTTACCACTTGTAAAAACCCCGCAAAGAATAATATTTCCTTCAAATCAAAAATTTAAAACCCGTTTACAGCGAGAATCAGGGGTCTGCAAGGCGCCCGAATTTCCAAGCCCGGGCCCGGCCTGAACGAAAGCTATATTGGCACAGCCCGGTGTGCCAATATAGAAATCAGTGAAAACAGGCCCGGCCCGATCTGGCCCGACTCAATATCTATAAAAAATTCAAATTTTTCTTAACATATAATTAAGATTCCTTTAAAGTAGGGGTGCACAACCTTTTTAAGAGAAGGGCCATTTACAAAAATGATTGGGTTGTCGAGGGCCACATCAGTAACACAGAGAAAATTCTATATCGGGGAAGTAAGGGGGGCGTAATAAGTCTTTATTCTTGATAAATAATTAATTTTGTCTATAATAAAAATAAACAAACAAATAAATAATTGTATAATTGTATATAATTGGAAATAAATAATTGTATGAAGGAATGCAGGGCTTCTTAGCATCTGTATGAATAACTATTCAGCACTTTATGAAGACTAACGGTTTCTTCTTGACAAATAGTAACTTGAAGAAAAAAAAATACGCGAAATTTCTAAATAATTAAACGTTATTGAAAATATAATTGAATATAAAAAAAATTGAATATAAAAAAAATTTAATATAAAAAAATTATTGAAGAATAACTTAATTTAAAATAAAAGGAAACTTATTTTTAAAATAACAAGGCATGATGGACTAATTATGCTATTTTTTCTGCGGGCTATTAACAAAACTCGTTTTTTTTCTTCTTTTGCCAATCAAGTGCGACTGATTGACGAAAGTCGCGATTTTTTATGAACGACAGATTGACAGATTTCGCGGTAATTTTCCATTGGCAATTGGCAAAATTTGCAATCTTTTCAAACAACCAAGTTGCGATACCTGCGATAAATTGACGCAATTCACGATTTGTTTCAGCGATAAATTTTCAAATTTCGCAATTTTTTTCCTACAACGGATCAACGAAAATTGTAATTTTTTCCGCCCCTGATCGAATTATTTCGTGACTTTTTTGTTCTGCGATCAATCTTCGAAATTTGCAAGCTTTTTCCATGAACGATTGACAAAATTCGCGATTTTTGCTCCATGAGTGATTAGCGAATTTTGCGATATTTTACGTGACAGATTGACAATATTTGCAATTTTTTCCAATGATCAATCGACAAGTGATTTTTTTCCTGATATACATTGATGTAATTTGCGATTTTTTTCGCGCAACAAATTGGCCAAAATCGCGATTCCTTTTTCGCGCACAATCGATGAAATTTGCGATTTTTTCCTGCGACCAATGGATTTCTATTTCATGATATTTTTTGGGGCTGACACACAAATTTTGTAATTTTTTCCATGAGCTATTCACGAAATACAGGAATTTTTGGGAAAATTCACGATTTTTTTTCACGAGCGATTGACAAATTTCGCAATATTTTTGCGACAAATTGACAAAATTTGTAATTATTGCTATTAATTGTCAAAATTCGTGATTTTTTTCCGCGACAGATTGACAAAAATCACGATTTTCCCCCTGTCGATCAACGAAATTTGCAATTTCTGTACCTCATCGACAAAATTCGCGATTTTACTGTGCCCGATTAACAAAATTTGTGGTTGTTAACTGACTCTGATGAAATTTGTAGTTTTTCCCGCCGCGAATTGACGAAATTTGCAATTTTTTCCCGCAATAAGCTGGCGAAACTCGCGATTTTTCCGTAGCCGATCAAGAAAGTTTAAATTTTTCCGCAGCTCCTCGACAAAATGCGCGATTTTTCAACGTCCGATAAACGACATCCACGATTCTTAACTGACTCTGAAGAAATTTGTAAGTTTTACGCGACAAATTGATGAAATTCGACATTTATTCTCGCGATAAACTGACGAAATTCACAATTTTTCAGCAGCCGGTCAACAAAATTTGCAATTTTCCCATACCTCATCGACAAAATTCGCAAATTTTCTGTGCCCGATTAAAGAAATTTGAGACTTTACCGCGCCGAGTCGACAAAATTCGCGATTTTTCCTCTCGCGATCAACAAAATTCGAAAATTTTCCGCACCCGATAAACGAAATTTGCGATTCTTAACTGACTCTGACGGATTTTGTAATTTTTCCAGCGGCAAATTGACAAAATTCCGATTTTTCTGACGATCAACTAACAAAATTCGCAATTTTTCAGCAACCGATCAAGGATTACATAATCGAGAAAATTCGCGATTTTTAACGCGTTCGATCAACGAAATTCACGATTTTTAACTGACTCTGACAAAATTTGCAATTTTTTCAGCGACAAATTGTCGAAATTCGCGATTTTTTCTCGCGATAAACTGACAAAAGTCGAGATTTTTCTCCAGTTGATTCACGAAATTTGAGATTTTTCTGTGACTCATCGATAAATTTCGTGATTTTTCCGAACTCGATCAACGAAATTTGCGATTCTTAATTGGCTCTGATGAAATTTGCAATTTCTTCCCGGGGCAAATTGACGAAATTCGCGATTTTTTCCTGCGACATATGGACAAAAAATTGCAATTTTTCCAGTTATAAATTGACGAAATTGTGTCAAAAAAAAAACGAAGAAATTATATAAATTGTGATCGCGGGCCACAAGTTAACCCATGGCGGGCCACAGGTTGTGCATCCCTACTTTAAAGAATACTGCATTCACATTTATGGGATAATTTTACGGTATATTTTAAAATTACGATGTGTTCGCAAGACAGAAAATACACAATAGCAGCATTAATGGTTACTTAGATTCTTAGACGGTTCAACATTCAAATAAGGATTTATTAAAAGATTAATGTGGTTTAGAATAAAAGAAAAAAAGGAGGATTAAAAACATCATAACTTTTGAAGCTGTATAATAAAAAGTAGATTTGTGAAAATATTTCTCTGTCATTTATTAACTCAAATCCAAAGGAGCTGATTTCTGACACATTTCTGAATTCATTTCTTTTCGGAAACGCATAAAATTGGCAGGAGTTCTTTTTCAGAAACTATGTAATTTGATAAAGGCAATATATTTTTTGAGAAAATACAGTTAAAGTTAGCATTTTGAATCGAGTTTCCGGAAGCGACAGCAAAGGGAAAAGCTAAAAACCTGCAGCCATGTGACAAAAATCTTTTAAAACTTGACAAGTAATTTATTTATCAAAAATGGAAAACTCTATTCGATTCCAAATCCCTTCAATAATCAGGCTTGTCAATTTTATGCGTTTACAGTTAAAAATTAGTCAGAAAATGTGTTAAAGTTTCGCATTGTTGAGCAGTGAATTTGAGAAGCACATTAAGATATATTTCAAAAGATTACGTTAACAGAAGTTCATTGTCGCTTTTAATATTTTTACAAAACATATTACCTGCCCTACACATCCTGAGAACAATTAAGTCAGCTCGATAACGTAAAAAATAAAAAATAAAAAAAATCAAAGCTTGATTTCTGTCCGGCACGAGTCTCCTGAAAAATAATTAAACCCGAGTCAGACAACGTGTAACAGTCCGATGCCGATCTCTACGCTGGATGTGTTACATTTCTGTATTGATCTTGTCAATCTAGCATCGGCTCGTGACGCACATTTTGTACTTATTCTGACGAAAGTCATATTCATTGAAAATAGCTCATATTTTATCCGTTTCGTCTACATTTTTATATCGGGACGCTAGACTCGATAATTTTTTTATCGGCCCGGCCAGGCCCGTTGAAAATATAGCCTTATTTCTGCCGGCCCGGCCCATTTGAAAATTCCCCTTCATTTTGCCGGGCCGGGTACGCGCCTCGGGCAAAGGAAGGGCCCATGCAAACCTCTAAGGGAGATCGCCACTGGGTATTTGTTAATTATAATTCAATCTTCTGTAATCTTTTTAAAGCCAATCAAATTAGCGAGTTTTTAGAGTCTGCGGTGTCTGAACAAGTGTTGCCGAGCGAAGTCGTAGGGGGCAGAGCGCCTTAGTAGTATATATATATATATATATATGTATGTATATAAATTTGTATTACAAAATATTTCATTTTTGCTTATTTAATGTAATTTATATTATGAGATTATATTGCAGCAAAAACAGTTAGTTTTCCCTCATTGAATTTAAATTTAGTATGAAAGTCACTTACAAGTCAAAGGTGAAAATTTTATATTTTTTTAATAGTAGAAGTGTTACAATTAAGTTATGGTTTAATTTCTATTTTTTTTTTTTTTTTCCTTTTTAGATGAAATTTTATAACGTGTAGACGATAGGCTGCTTTTCTAGAACGTAGAACAAAGAATTTTTTATCTACCTATAGAATTAAGAAAGATTGTTTACAAAGTCTTAAGATTAACAACAACGACAATAATAATAATCAAAATCAAGAAAAAAATATTCTTTCTTTTAAATTAGTATTTTCAAAGCCTTCAAATAATTTTTTTTTAAGTTCAATGTTTAGAAATAAGTTATTGTATTTCTATCTAGAGTTTAAAAGTTATATTAAAATTACTTTATTTTATTTTTATAATACTTAATTTTGATAATGAAGTTTCTATTTTTTTTATTTTTTTATTTAAATATCCAGTATACGCCAATCTTTTTTAAAATCCGTCTTCATCCGACAGAAATATTAATACTGAAATTTAAGCATTAGCTTAATACCGAATTTCCAGTGCAAAATTAAACCGAGTATTCGGTATTCGGCAAAAAAACCCTTTCGGTGCATCTCTAGTTTGCTTATTGTGATATTAACGATAGATAAACTAAATGTATTTAAGATGATTTTGTATTGCAAAAAAAAAATTACCAATTTATTCAAAATACAAAACCAATCATTCAAAGTCTTATTCGCTTATTAATCTTCTTTAAAAGTTTTACTTTTCATATTAAATTTGATATATTCAAACAAAACAGGACTAAATATATTGAAAACAACGTTTTCCCTTATCCTATCCTTAGTCCAACTGCACATTACGGGAACCATTCTACGTCATCAGCTGCCCCCCCCCCCCCCCCACCCTGTCTTCACTTTTCGGGTACGATTGGGCTCCCCCTGCAAGAATCTCGATACAATCTATTGACGAGGGAAAAATAAAAACACAGCGAAGTTTTCTGCTTATCCCCGAACAGTGTAAACAGTCTACTTATAACAGATAATGCCAAAAACCTGTTTGGAAGAGAAGGAGATAAAAACAAAGGAGCGATAGCGTCTCTCGTCCATGTACATGCTAAACTCGACAAAAGCATCGGCCTAGCCCAACGCCCCCTACATACAGGCCACGGCGCTCTTTTCTGACGTCAGGGACATCAGGCTTAAAAGCGGGGAACGATTGTACTTCAATAATGATCGCCAATGCGTCAGTTACAAATAAAACATACTTTGTGCTATTTATTAAGAATAATATTTGTCATATATTTCAGTTCATCATCTCTATGTAAATGTGATTTTTTTTTTTTTTCTTGTTGTTGTTTTAATATTAATTGTAACACAAGAAATACATAGAGAGTAAAATTTCATTTTTAAGCTTTTGTATAAATCAAAGAAGTTAAGTAAACATGCGTAAAATAAAAGCTTAAATAGAGGAAGAAAATAAAAAACAGAATAAATTTAGTATGTAATACTTATTTTATTGCGGTAATTTTCGGATTTTGTTAAATCTCGGATAAATTACAAGCAAGATTTTATTCTACCTTTTAATTGAGATAATATACCACAATATAATTTTAATATTTTCAGCTCAAAAATAAAGTTAAGCATTAATTTATATTTTTAAAAACATTGGAGAGGTGTCTTTAAATTATAATTTAACTGTAAAAATTTACATTGCAAATAGTAATAATAATAATAATAATTAAAAAAAAATCGTCATATTGTAGTTTGTGTTTTAACACTTTTATTAAAATTGCTTCCATGAATTTCCTGCCCCCTCCCCCCGCCCCCCAAAAAAACACAAACTTTTTTTTATATACAATTCAAATTGGTTCTTTCTAAATTCATTATCCCCCCCCCCCCTTTTGCTTCCACCAAAAGGATACAAAATTTAAAATCTTTCTTTATTTTTTTTTTACACTATCTGTTAAATTGTAAAATCAATAATGATCTTAACTTGTCCTTTACTCCAAATACAGTTAAGTTATGCCTTCCACCACAATGCACACTGACTTTAAATCTAATTTTGATAACTTTAGATGTCCATTTTCACATAAATTAACATGAAAATATGTTATTATAAGACAACAATAAGCAGTAATATCAAACTTTTAAGCACACAAATAATTTTAAAAAGTGACTAGTTTCAAAAGCAAAAGTTTTATAGTTCCCTTCATCAGGCGAAATTATTTTTAAATCCAGTTTTGACAGAAATAATATAACAATCCACTTCATCAGATGAAAGATCTCAATAAAGGAAGCAATAAACTGTTCCTTTTAAAATACTTTTAAGAACTTAAGCAGTTTGTTTATCTGCAAACTTGGAAGATATTAAACTTATTCAATACTTACAACATTAATACAACCATGTTTATATGTCTTCCTTAAAGCTTTTAAAATTCAATAGACCACTCAAAATAAATTTATGCATACAACATATATAGTACGTGATAAATTACTAATAAGTGTGAATAAATTCTTTATTTAAATATCAGATTAACCTTAAATGTAAATTTTAAAACCATGAGTATACCAAAGAGACAGACTGAGATTTTGAAATTTAAACAGGTGACCAGTGTCAAATTAAAAGCATCCTGCTAAAAAAGTTTTTAATAATAATGAAAGAATATAACTTGAAAAAAAAAATAAAAGGCATTAATTTATATTTTTAAAAACATTGGCAAGGTGTCTTTAAATTATAATTTAACTGTAAAATTTACATTGCAAATAGTAATAATAATAATAATTTTAAAAAAATCGTCATATTGTAGTCTGTGTTTCAACACTTTAATTAAAATTGCTTCCAAATCTCCACCATGAATTTCCTCCCCCCCCTCCCCTCAAAACACAAACATTTTTTTAAAATTCAAATTGGTTCTTTCTAAATTCATCCCCCCCCCCCTTTGCTTCCACCAAAAGGATACAAAATTTAAAATCTTTCTTTATTTTTTTTACACTATCTGTTCATTTGTAAAATCAATAATTATCTTAACTTGTCCTTTAATTCAAATACAGTTATCCCCTCCACCACAAAGCACACTGACTTTAAATCTAATTTTGATAACTTTAGATGTCCATTTTCACATAAATTAACATGAAAATATGTTATTATAAGACGACAGTAAGCAGTAATATCAAACTTTTAAGCACACAAATAATTTTAAAAGTGACTAGTTTCAAAAGCAAAAGTTTTATAGTTCCCTTCATCAGGCGAAAGGATTTTTAAATCCAGTTTTGACAGAAATAATATAACAATACACTTCATAAGATGAAAGATCTCAATAAAGGAAGCAATAAACTGTTCCTTTTAAAATACGTTTAAGAACTTAAGCAGTTTATCTGCAAACTTGGAAGATATTAAACTTATTCAATACTTACAACATTAATACAACCATGTTTATATGTCTTCCTTAAAGCTTTTAAAATTCAATAGACCACTCAAAATAAATTTATGCATACAACATATATAGTATGTGATAAATTATTAATAAGTGTGAATAAATTCTTTATTTAAATATCAGATTAACCTTAAATGTAAATTTTAAAACTATGAGTATACCAAAGAGAGAGACTGAGATTTTGAAATTTAAACAGGTGACCAGTGTCAAATTAAAAGCATCCTGCTAAAAAAGTTTGTAATAATAATGAAAGAATATAATTAAAAAAAATAATAATAAAAGGCAATAATTTATATTTTTTAAAACATTGGCAAGGTGTCTTTAAATTATAATTTAACTGTAAATTTTACATTGCAAATAGTAATAATAATAATAATTTTAAAAAAATCGTGATATTGTAGTCTGTGTTTTAATACTTTTATTAAAATTGCTTCCAAATCTCCACCATGAATTTCCTGCCCCCCCCCTCCTCCCCCCTCAGAACACAAACAATTTTTTTTTTATAATTCAAATTGGTTCTTTCTAAATTCATCCCCCCCCCCCTTTGCTTCCACCAAAGGATACAAAATTTAAAATCTTTCTTTATTTTTTTTTGCACTGTCTGTTAATTTGTAAAATCAATAATTATCTTAACTTGTCCTTAACTCCAAATACAGTTAAGTTATCCCCTCCACCACAATGCACACTGACGTTAAATCTAATTTTGATAACTTTATATGTCCATTTTCACATAAATTAACATGAAAATATGTTATTACAAGACGACAAACAGTAATATCAAACTTTTTAAGCACACAAATAGTTTTTAAAAGTGACTAGTTTCAAAAGCAAAAGTTTAATAGTTCCCTTCATCAGGCGAAAGGATTTTTAAATCCAGTTTTGACAGAAATAATATAACAATTCACTTCATCAGACAAAAGATCTGAATAAAGGAAGCAATAAACTATTGCTTTTAAAATACTTTTAAGAACTTAAGCAGTTTGTTTATCTGCAGTTTAAACAATTTGTTTAGCTGCAAACTTGGAAGATAACAAACTTATTCAATACTTACAACATTAATACAACCATGTTTATATGTTTTCCTTAAAGCTTTTAAAATTCAATAGACCACTCAAAATAAATTTATGCATACAACATATATAGTATGTGATAAATTATTAATAAGTGTGAATAAATTCTTTATTTAAATATCAGATTAACCTTAAATGCAAATTTTAAAACTATGAGTATACCAAAGAGACAGACTGAGATTTTGAAATTTAAACAGGTGATCAGTGCCAAATTAAAAGCATCCTGCTAAAAAAGTTTTTAATAATAATTAAAGAATATAATTTGAAAAAAAATATATATATATATATATATATATAATTATGGCGAAATGAACTCACTCACCTTTGGAAGACACCCAAATCTGCATGCGAAATAACATCTTATGCAAATATTTCAAAGTATCAAAATTGTAAGGATAGCAGAAATTAAAAAGCCATTTATTTCTTGCATTACAAAATCTGTTTATTAAAAATAGAAGCACATAGATATAATTTGATTATTAAAAATATTTTACATACAAATATAATTTTTCAGAATAAAAAATATAACTAAGACTTTTTTTTTTCTATCATGGTGAATTTTCCTATTACCAAAGAGAAACTTGGCAAAAAAAAAAAAAAAAAAAAAAAGTAATCTTAAAAGAAGTATATATAATTACAGAAAGAAAATTCAAAAAAGCCAAAAGAAAAAAATAAATGCAGATGATTGTAGAAAATAAATTTTGATAATTGTAAAAAAGAAATATGTGTAAACCCTGAAGTGGGCTAGTTTTTTGTTACTGTTACCAATTTTCTTCTTTTTGTATCAGGCTTAGGAGTATCATTAATTCGCTTACAATAATTATTTAATAGAGTGTTAATGGTGGCTCTCGATAAATATTTTATAATTTCTGAAGCATGTCCCTCAGCACACTCATTCAATTCTAAATCATAATCTTCAATCATTCTTATTGCTAATTTGAAAGCTATTCTCTCTTCAGGATCTTCTCTAAGTTTATGATTCTTGGACATATATTGGGGACAGTTGGGAAAGATGCTGGGAATAGCAGTAGGTTTCAGTCTAAATTTCTTCAGAGGAACAGTTAATAATCGTCCTTCTTTTTCATCAAAATATTTGGATTCTTTTTCAGTATCTCCCTCAAGAAAATGTAGCTCACAAACCTAAAATAAAAAATGCAATTAAAATGAATGATTTGCAATATCCATACATATTTAACATTTGAATTTGAAACTTTTAAAAGACTAAGTAAAATAAGGGGGGGGGGGGAGGGGGGTGACTGGTGGACTGGTGGGAAGGCGGAATCTGTCTAACGCGGAAACGCAAAGGATTTTAAGGTCCCACCGAAACCAACATTTTGCATGAGGCGGAAAAAAGGATAATTTAAAAATGAAAGGCATTTTGTTTATTAAACTTTAAAACTGATAAGTCAAATACTCAATGTCGTGCATGTTAGTCAAATTCCGTAACACTTTGAAAAAGTTAATTCAAAAGGACAAAAACTGTTTAAATTTTAAGGAATTTATGCTTGTGCCATTTTTTCATATGCAAAATTATATTTAAAAGTTATTATTTCTAGTAGAATGAACATTTATCAAAATATATATTTTCGAATGTGCAATATATTATACTTTAAGGATGTACTCAAATTCAAAGTTATAGCGTTCTGTCTCATTCTGGAAGTTTATTGTTTTTTTTTTTGTTTTTTTGTATGCGTGTGTGTATAAACTTCCAATTCGCATGTATTACAGCAGTACTAAGAAATTGAATAACGTTTCTCATTTATATATAAAGAAAAAAGGGTTGGGTTGGGTTGATTTTTGACGGCCAATTATCTACACGAGGGATATAGGCCCGGGGGGAGTGCCCTCCATGGGGGTCTTTCTAAGGGAACCTAATCCGTATTAACGCATGGAAGATCCACGGCTCGAAGAAAACCACGAAAACTCCGAACGATTAGGCCGACGGGCGCGATTGGGATCGAACCCAGCACCTCCTATAAAGAAAAAAAGAAAAAAGATCTTTCCGAATTTCAGTTTTCAACCGATTTTCGAGTCAGGAAAATCAATAAATAATCATCAAATTCGAGGGATTTTTTGGGGGGGGGGAGGGGGGGGTTCTTTTTTTGCATAAGCCGGAATATTGTCTACCGCAGAAAATTTTCTCAGTCTCTATCGATTCCGCCTTAGACAGAGTTTACTGTAATAGCAACTAATAGAAAATCTTCCACAATTCTAATCTACAACACAAAAAATCATTTGAATAACTATCTTCCATGCTCAAGGATACTTTATCATAAGAGACAACATTTTACTGGTGACTGAAAATAATAAAAACTCTTTCGCTTGAAAAAACCCATATTCCATAACATACACACTTCTAACTAACCATAACATACTCACTTTGTTTTATTATCTAAACCATAAATTTTAATCTAAGAAAATTAAAAATACAATTCTAAAATTTTCTTTCATTGAAATAAAAAATACAATTTTGTTGTAATAAGTAGGTTCACAACGCTGAGATGAAAGAAAAAAAAAAAAAAAAAAAGAAAAAAATTAAAAATCAATTTTAAGTAGTACTGTGGAAGCAGGCGGGGGAAGGAGGATAGGGAATTGTTGAATACAATTTTTTTTCAACAATTGAAAGTAATAGCAACTAATGGGAAATCTGTCACAATTCTAATCTACAACACAAAAAATTCATTTGAATAACTATCTTCCATGCTCAAGGATACTTTATCATAAGAGACAACATTTTACTGGTGACTGAAAACAATAAAAACTCTTTTGCTTGAAAAAAAAAAAAAAAAAAAAAGCTGTATTCCATAACATACACACTACAAGCACTTTGTTTTATTATCTAAACCCTAAATTTTAATCTAAGAAAATTAAAAATAAAATTCTAAAATTTTTTTTCATTGAAATAAAAAATACAATTTTGTTGTAGTAGGTTCACAATGCTGAGATACAAAAAAAATAAATAAATAAATAAATAAATAAATAAATAAATAAAATAATAAATAAATAAATAAATAAATAAATATAAAAACAATTAAAAAAATCAATTTTACGTACTGTGGAAGCAGGCGGGGGAAGGGGGAAAGGGGATTGATGAATATATTTTTTTTTCTAAAAATGAAAGTTTTATTACCTGAATCATAAATTTTAATCTAAGAGAATGAAAAATAAAATTCTAAAATTTTCTATCATTGAAAAAAAAAAATTAAATAAATAACTACAACTTTGTAGTAGTAGGTTCACAATGCAAAAATAAACAATAATAATAATAATAAATAATAATAATCGATTTCACATACTGTGGAAGAAGGTGGGGGAGGGTGATTGATGAAAATAATTTTTTTCCAAGAAATGAAAGTAATAGCAACTAATGGAAAATTCTCCCGAATTCTAATCTACAACACAAAAATTCATTTGAATAACTATCTTCCATGCTCAAGGATGCTTTTATCATAACAGACAACATTTTACTGGCGACTGAAAACAATAAAAACTCTTTCGCTTTAAAAAAAAAAAACAATATTCCATAATATACACACTTCTACAAGCACTATGTTTTATTATCAAAACCATAAATTTTAATCTAAGATAATTAAAAATAAAATTCTACAATTTTCTGTCATTGAAAAAAAAAGAAAAAAAAATACAGTTAAAAAATTGTAGTTGTAGCTTCACATTGCTGAGATAAACAATATTTTTTATTAAAAAATCATTTTCAGATACTGTGGGAGGAGGAGGGGTGTGTGATTTAAGAACATAATTTTTTTCCCCAACAATTGAAAGTAATAGCAACTAATGGAAAATCTGCCACATTTCTAATTTACAACACACAAAAAAAAAAATCATTTGAATATCTTTCTTCCATGCTCAAGGATACTTTATCATAAGAGACAACATTTTACTGGTGACTGAAAACAATAAAAACTCTTTCGCTAAAAAAAAAAAAAAAATAAAATATAATTTTGAAGTAGGTACGCAATGCTGAGATAAACAACAACAATAATAATGAAAAAATTTGTGGAAGGAGGCTTTGAGGGGGGGGGGGGGTTGATTGATGAACATAATTTTTTTTTTCAACAACAAAGTAACATTAACTAATGAAAAATATTCCACAATTCTATTGTACAACACAAAAATATCCTTTGAATAACTTTCTTCCATGCTCAAGGATGCTTTATCATAACAGACAACATTTTACTGGCGACTGAAAACAATAAAAACTTTTGCTTAAAAAAAATCCATATTCCATAACATACAAGCACTATGTTTTATTATCTAAATCATAAATATTAAGCTTAGGAATTAAAAAATAAAATTCTAGAATTTACAATCATTGAAAAAAAAATATATACAATTTTTAAGTAGTAGGCTCACAATGCTGAAATAAACAATAATAATAATAATAATAAATCAATTTTATGCACTGTAGAAGGAGACTGGGGGGGGGGGGGGGGGTGGAATGAATATTATTACCCTTTTTGGAACAAATGATAGTGACAGTGACAAATGTAACTGAATTAGTGTTATGAAACCTTTCTATAAAGATGTGAAAGGAACTAGTAAAAATATATATTGAATTGCATCAAAATTTCAGACACAAAAATATTCAATAGTGAAACAATTGTTTTTTTTTTCTTTCTTCGCTAATACAACATGCATAAATAATGCTACTAAAAATTAGATCTCAGAAAGAGTTTCTCATGACATGATTACAGAACCGATTAAACACTGGTGTGTCATTTATACTAAATTAATAATATCTGTATTTATGTATTATTTGACACTTTATAAAATCATCTTTCACATTTCATACTACTTACATAATAGTCAGAGTTAAATACTACGCCAATCCAATAATAAATAAAATATACATGTGTACATTTATAATATAAAATTTACTAGCCAAAAGAATGCTATTGTTTTCTAGCTTTCATATTAACATGTATTTCCAAAAGTACGCATTTCAGTTTTTACTTGTAACAATTGAAATATTTTAACAAAAGTAGGATGTATATTTCAACTTCTTAAAAAAATAAATCATGTTTTCTTTATTATGAATTCTGTGCTCCACAAATATTTCTCTGTATTATGATCAAAATATATTCTTTTTAAAAAAATATGAATGGAGATCTTCCATTATTAAAATAAAAAATAAAATCATAAATAATAAAAGCATAAAATCCAAAAATATTTTCAGTTATTACTTAATACCTTCATGCAGATAAATAAGAAGACACAGTGAATTTTTAAGCTTCAACGAGTGGTAAATATTATTGCGCTATTACTTTATAAAGAAAAACAAATGATATTTGTTTGCATAAAAATAAAACACAATTAACGTATTATGCAGTTTTAATACGAAATATACTCTCAAAAGCATTTTATTGATCACAATAAATTACTTTGATTTCTACAAAAATAATTGTATGACATCATAATGATATTCAGAAAATATTTTAGGGTGCATGTTATTGATATGATAAATAAAGATAATTTGAAGAAATTCGCGGTTCCGCATTTAAAGAAATAACGTTAAATAGCTCCAAAATTATATACATGGTGTAAAAATACAAAGAATATCATTATAAGAAAGATAAAAATAATTTTGAACGTACCTTTGAGTATGGAGAAGGGGGAAAATCCTGTCTTGGTATGGCGCTAACCATTTCTTTTTTTGCAGCTCGTCTTTTGGAAATGAAAAACAGCAAAATTTCTCATTTTCTTTGTCGTAATTACTTCTGCACTGCGGGACACAGCACTTGTATCCCATTTTGGAATGAATACAATAATAATAAGAGTAATAACAATTTTTTTACACAAGAAAATAGAAGATTCGAAATGCTAATCTACGGATACGCTTAACAACAGTGACGCTAAGACTTAAGCCTGACCTTGATGACGTAGCAGAATTTAAAGGTCCAGCTGACGGGGCCTGTATGTAGGGGGCGTTGCCTAGCCTTAGTCTAGCTATACATTCATCACCAAGATTTACGGCAGCATTTGGAAGGCTACCCTGGCCGGTACCCCTTGCGCCCATGTCTTAATCCGGCCCTGGAAAGAGATAGAATGTACTTTGGGAGTTGTACAAACAGCCAGGAGGGATGAAAATATTTTTAGGCCAGAATTTTAAACCTGTTGTTAAACAACTATTTAATATGAAATCTGGGTTTTGAACCAATGCAAGGCCCCGCCTTTTTTTTTTTCTTCTACCAAACATTGAGTCCCAAGCTATCTTTTTCAAATTTGCATTATTAAGTCTTACATAACATGGATTTAATACGTTCTTTTGAACAGTGTGACAAAACGTTACTAAATATATAACATAACACGTTTTCCTTCGGATAAAAGTTTTATGAAAGAAACATCATATAAGTGTAACTAAGGATTCATAAAAAGTGTTGGCATTAGGTTTTAAAAAACCGAGAACACTGGTGACTAAACAACCAGGGTTATCAGCACGTTTTTATTATTTATTTTTTTTTAGCCGCCTGTTTTCCAAATAAAATAAGGGATCTTTTTAATAAATTTTTGCCTTTCAAAATGAACACTATATGCTTCATATACATTTCAAAAAAACCCCAAAAAACATTTTTAATTTTTTAAATAAAGAAATAGCACTGATATATTTTTAAAATAAACACATTCAGATCAAATCTTGTATAGAAACTTATTATTATTGAATATTATTAAAGACTTTCATATCTTTGCAGGCATAATGTAAAACGCTTTATTTAATTATTATAGATTCGATAATAGTAATAATTTTTTGAAAAAAATTCAAGGATATTAAAATAAAAATTACACATTTTAGTGAAAGAACAAATTATTACAAACAAAAAAAAATCTTTTAAGACTTCAGAAATAAAATAGCTTAATTATTTAGTAAGTTTATTCACATGATTGATTAATTTATTACAAATTATATCTCATTTATTAAAACTCTCACACCGCAAAATAATAAAAGGAAATATTAATATAAAAACTAAACACATTCTCTTGCTACCGTAATGTAATCGACGTATACATATTCATTCAAATCGGCTGCGCGCAATACCGTAGCCGATATAAAATTAAAGTTAAAACCACGAAATATAAGGTCTGGAGAAGAGAGTAGGGTTGAGATTTTGCTATCGTTTTTTCTCCCCCCCACCCCCCCCTGACGATAGTTGACAATACCATAGATCGCAAGCAAGCTATCGATGTTTCTGTAATGCTTTTCAATGGGAAAATCGTTGATTTTTATTTATTATTTTATTTTTATGAAAAATCTGAATTTTAAGAAAGTCGTACAAGTAGAAATCTGATTAATTACAGTTTTCTTCATAAGATACATATTTTTTTAAAGGTACTTGCCGTTTCGATTGTATCTTAACCCTTAAATGCGCGATTTTCTATTTTGTTTCGAAATTTTTTTATATAATACTCTGAAAGGTTTATTACCCAGAAAAAACAATGAAATAAATCAGAGATATATTTTTCATATAATACGTGAATCATTTCTTCTGTTGCACATCTGGAATACAAGTAAAAACTACTGTCGTGTGGCTATTTTACGCTAAAATAAGGCAAATTAGTAAATACTTTGACAAGTATGGCTACAAATAACTTATTTTATATAATTATTTATTTTATAAAACCAGGGTTCGCACTGTTCTACCACTAAATTTTAACAGTATTTTCAAAGTATTTCACTGCAGAAAAACATTGCAAAATCTGTGATTAAAGGCGGTGTCTGCGAATTCTGTATTTTAAAAATTAAATATAAATTTTCTTGTCATTAATAGTGGTGCCAGAGTCCTTGGAAATTCCAAGGAGTGTGCGAACCTTGTAAAACTTAACCTTTAACCCTTTATTCCCATAATAGAATACGTTCTCATAGCTGCCAACTTGTACGGATTTTTCATACCACAAAAATTTTTTACTGAACTTTAGCTAATTGAATCACCGAAATTCAAGCAAATTTAACGATTAAATAAGTCAAGATTTTCTATTAAATTTTAGTGGTGAGAAAAATCCGTACAAGTTGGCAGCTATGCGTTCTAGAACTTAAGTAGTTCAGAGAATCTGACTTTACACCAGAAAGTTTAAACGGTTCATTCCACTATATTTAAATACGGAATGTCTTTTTTTTAAATAAAGCAAATATTGCTATTTTAATTTTCTGGTGTTAATTATGTATATGCGAATAAAAAAATCTATTAACACCTTCACGCTGGCTCTGTGGGTCACACTCGACTGTCTCAGAGTTTTCAAGTCTCCAGCTGTTTGCATACCACTATTATTTTAGAGAGAATGTTGTTCCTTTAAATCGCCCAATTGTTCTAATCAAATAAAACAACATTTTCTGTATTAAAATACTGGTATCCAAAAAGCCGGAGACTTGGCAGTTCTGAGACAGTCGAGTGTGACCCACCGCGCCGGCATGAACGTCTTAAATTCAAAATAGTGTTGTTTGCATATATGCAAAGCTGCGCACTAAAGGGTTAAGACTTTTCAAATAAGGAATCATTTTTTAACAAAAACAAGAGGCAGGCCATTTAAAAACATTGAATATCGCGGATTATTCTACCGCGACGAAATAAACGGACTTATGACTATTAGAAATCAAAAGTATCACTCAATACTTTCTGGAGTAAGCTTTAATCTCACGTATACATTTTATAACCTTTGGATATTTATTAATTCATAACTTTTGACATCTATGCAATTAATAAATGCAGAATTAAAACAAATTTTTATCTTAATTATTTTCGAAAGAAAACTTGTATGAATTATGGGTCACTGTCCAGGAACTAATTTTTGCAAAAGTAGTAATAGTCCAGGCAGTAGAGACCGTATAGGGACTCTACCTAGCAAAATTAATGGTAGTACAGGAAATCGGCTTTCTAGATGTTTTTTGGGTCGCTGAATCAGAATTTGTAACTTCCCACCAAAATTTCCCCCGGCAACCCGCCCAAATTTTGGTAAAAAGCCCCCAAAAAGGTTTTTATTAAAAAAACCTTTATTGTTTTAGGGGAAAAGTAGCTAGAAATTCAGAAAGTAGACAAAATTTGCAACAAATTAGATATATGACATTATGACTTAGGATGAAGGGGAAGGGGGGATCTGCCTCGGAACATGCGCCGCAGTGCTGCGTGGACTAAGTCGCGCAATTCCACTTAACCACTCACACGTTTACATTAGGCCTCCCATCTTCCCTCCGAACTTTCTCTATAAGGTTTACTTTAAGTATTTTGGGTCGCTGAATCCGAATTTTTAACTTACACCCAAAATTCCCCCCCCCCCCCTCAAATAGTTGTGTTTAACTTATATTACTTATTGTTTTAGAGGAAAAGCATTACAAAATTCAGAAACTAGACAAAATTTGCAAGAAATAGGATATATGACATTATGACGTAGGATAAACGGGGAGAGAGGGGGCTGCCTCGGAACATTCTCCGCGCGCCTTTCTCAAAAACCAAATTTTTTCAAAAAATCAATTTTTGGGGGGTTGCCGGGTGAAATTTTGGTGGGAAGTTACAAATTCGGATTCAGCGACCCAAAAAACATCTAGAAAGCCGATTTCCAGTACTACCATTAATTTTGCCAGATAAAATCTCCTATTGCCTGGACTTCATCATTTAGTGCACGTAGCGCCGCAGTGCATGTTCCGAGGCAGCCCTCACCCTCCCCGTTCACCCTAATTCATAATGTCATATATCCTACTTGTTGCAAATTTTGTCTAGTTTCTGAATTTCGTAATGCTTTTCCCCTAAAACAATAAGAATCTGTTTGTAAGAATCTTTTGGGGGAAAGTTAAAAATTCTGATTCAGCGACCCAAAAATCTTAAAGTAAACCTTATAGAGAAAGTTCGGAGGGGAGATGGGAGGGGAATGTAAGCGTGTGAGTTGTTAAGTGGAATTGCGCAACTTAGTTTACGCAGTACCGCGCGCATGTTCCGAGGCAGATACCCCCTTCCCCTTCATCCTAAATCATAATGTCATACATCTAATTTGTTGGAAATTTTGTCTACTTTCTGAATTGCTAGATATTTTTTCTCTAAAACAATAAAAAAATTGATTTTTTTAATAAAAACCTTTTTGGGGGGGCTTTTTACCAAAATTTGGGGAGGTTGCCGGGGGAAATTTTGGTGGGAAGTTACAAATTCGGATTCAGCGACCCAAAAAACATCTAGAAAGCCGATTTCCTGTATTACCATTAATTTTGCTAGGTAAAATTCCCTATTGCCTGGACTATAAGATATAGTTTTAATATAACCTTAGTTAGAGGAGGGGCCCAAAGCATATTTTTCATACGTAAATGTTTCCCCCTTCATACACACTGCTACAGATAAAAAAGATAAGAAGCTTGCCTGACTATTTTAAAATTATATAGTTTTTAAAAACATATATAAGATAAGGAAACGTTTTTAGAATAAATTTCTTATTTAAAGGGTATCAGGACTCTTAAAATTGGAAAAGATGAAAAAGGAGACCATTTTCAACATTTAATATCGTAAAATGTATGTAATTTTAAACAAAATTTTTATTGAGATGATATATGTTCTTTTATTTCATGTATTTAAAAAGTTGCAAGATGCAGAATTAGCATCTATAGGGGGTTCCAAACTGTCAGACATTTGTCGTGCAGAAAATCGACATAACAGCTTACGCGCATGATTACGAAATAAATTTTGTAACTAGAATGAAAATTTTGGTGCCTACTTATACTACAGATTATAAAAATTACGCTGAACCTAAATAAATTTCTATTTAAAGAATTTTTATATTTTTAATACAAAGTTGTATTTAGCTAATGCAAAATTTTGAAAATTTCAACAGTATAACCACCTAAAAATTATTTTTTGAACAATAAAAAGAAAATTTTAGGTTCAGTTTATAACATGAAACATATGTTTTGAAAATTTCATTAAAAAATATTCAGAAGTTTCTGAGATATCGTGCGCGTTATGCCCAAAAACGTCATTTGGTGAAAAAAGATTTCAAAGTTTCGGAAACGTCGCTTCAACTATTGAGTTGGTATAATTCTAAAAGCTGTTACTTCTGTTCTAATGGGAATTTCAAGGAAACAATTATATCAAAATGTTCAGAAAAGATAGAAGTTTAATATTTAAAAAAAAATTTACATTTCAAAAAGTTTGAAGCTTTAAGGGTCCTGAGACCCCTTAAATGAGTTCTTTTTTCTATTATTTTCATAACTTAAATGGTATTAATACTTTGATTAATGATTTAAAATATTAAAAAAAAGAAAGTCCTTGTTGTTCCTTTTTTTTTTCTTTTTGGTAATATTAAATCATCTAATTCAGCGTTTCTTAAACTTTGGGATCTCGCGGACCCCCTCTGATATGATATGCATTCCGGGGACCCCCAACAAAAGTTTTGTTAATGTAAGATAAAAAGAAAAAAAAAAAGAAAAGAAAATTGTAGCATAGAACTTATTTATTTTTCATTACAGATATTCCGATTTTAGTGGTTGAAAAAATCAGCTGCATTAATAAGAATAATTGCACTTATTTTAAGACAGCTGAAATTACACTACTATTTTCCATGAGAAGTATGCTGTTGTTTTTTTCCTACGAGATGTGCAATGTCTGGTTCAATGTTCGAAACATGTATTCCCAAGTCTGTTTTGACATTCAATCGATTTCTATATTTGTTTTTCATGTGCACAAGGCTGGTGAAAGTCTTTTCAAACAAATATGTTGTGCAGAAGGGAAATAAATGCTGGATGGTAATGCTGCTAGTTCTGTATACATATTTTTCACGCACAACCAAAAATTAGGAAGGCTATTCACTTGGAAAGCAATTTTCACGGGAACGTCGCATGATAATTCCGCAAGTTGTCTCCTCTCTAATATTGCTAAGTATTTCACTAATATCTTGGAAATGAAATGAACCCCTCATCCATCGTTTACTGACTGTGAGGGAGAAAAATAATGTCGGAAAGCTTCTTTCAAGTTCTTCAGATGTACAACGAAATTTTGCACAACATCAGGAGAAATTGTATCGCCAGAGGTTTGTAAGAAATCGAATAATGTTGAGATTGATTCCAAATTATTATTTTTAGTCGATTCGTCCATAAATCAATTTTTTTGTTGTTGCATCTACTTTGTCCTGTACTGGAAAATACTTACCAACGTTCCTCGTAAACTTAAATTCAGCTCATTCATAAAACTAAAAATATCTATCAAATATACCGCCTTGACAAGCCAGGAAAAATCATTGAAACATTCTTTCAAATGGCATTTGGAATCTAATAAAAATAACCTTACTTCATCACGCAGCGCAAAATAGCGATTTAAAACTTTTTCTCGGCACAGCCACCTAATTTCTGTATGCAAAAGTAACTGTTTGTGTTGACTCCAAATTTCTTCCCACAGAATTTTAAAAAGTCTAGAATTCAATGGATGAGCCTTGATATAATTTACTACTGAAACAACTTCTTTGAATGTATACTTCAACTCTTCAGGCATTTTTTTCTCGACCAACGATTCACGGTGAATACAACAGTATGTCCAAACTGCATGTGATGTTTTATCTTTAAATGAGCTTATCAAAACTTTAATAGGTCCACTCACAACTCGAGGTTCAGCTGTACTTATTCCGACACATTTTGACAAAAAATTTTTTTTCTTTTATGAAACCTTGTAACGAGGTGAATAGCGCTGAACTTGTTGTGTGAAATGAAATGAATTTGCAAAACGAAAAATTTTCACATACCTTATAACCAAATTCATAACGAATAAAAGCTAATTAATTCACATTATTGGAAACGTAAACGTCTAAACTCTCATCCACCTGTAAAGCGAAATAAGGACTTATTTTTACGTGTTCAATTAACTCTCAATATTTTCACATATTTTAGATAATGAAAGTAAATTTAAAAGGGTCAATCCATTTCAAGTGGTCCAGCACTGGTTGCTCGACCATTTTTAAAAAATCTGAAATTTTTTGTACAACAACCCTAACATGATGGAAGTTCAAAATGACTATTATTTTAATTTTATTATTTTTTGTTTGTGTATGGCGGCCATCTTTGTTTCATCGTCTGCAGCAATTTTCTCACATGAATGGTTTACGAAATTGTAAATAATTCATTGTTTATTTTTCCAATTCAAGTGCGGATTGAAGCAATTTGTACAGAATACATTGGGCTAAAAATGTGGTGATAGAGTAGCTCCCGGAAATAAATCCTTATTGGTGAAATTTAAGCATAAAGTTTCAGTTTTTTTCAAAAATTTGTCCGTTTACAAGTCGAAATTTTTCTAGCAGGGAAAACTGTCAACATGACATAATTTTTTTTACAAATACGCCAAAAGTACTTGTACTCACACGCCAAGTTCCAGACCTGAGATTTCGCTTCTCTTCGCTAAATAAATTCCCAAATTTTTCAAAAATGTCAAAAATCGCACTTTTTAGGCTTAAATATCTTTGGTGGGGCACGAGATAAAAATCTGAAGTTCTGGTTTCTGAGAGTATTGTATGGTAGTGCTATGCACAAGAAATTTCAGGATGGAGATTTGACTACAAGCTGAGATATGGCAAGGGCAACATGTCAAAAGAATGCTGCCAAACTATTGTTTTGCTGTAGTCACAGTTAAGTATTTATCTCAGAGTGTCATTTAAATTTATTTTTTTTGATTATCTTTAAAAAATAGTAACAGAAAATAAAGCCTTTTGCAAAGCTTACCGATTAATTTAAAAAATAATTATGCCTAAGGCCTACATTTTGTATGTTTTCAGTAATTTTTTTTTGTAATTTTAGTAACCAAAAGAAACCTCAGCACTTTTATATATAAAAAAAATATTTTTATACAAGACCTGAGACAAAAACAGAATAGGGAAAGAGAAAATCTGTTAATGTTGGCATACTTGTTGAGACATGATCAAATGTGTCAAAACACATTCCTACTTGTTGGTTTAAAAACCGCAATTTTAATGCTGCTTGCCAATCCCTGAAACTTGTTCCCACCATAAGTATATTCCTGTAAATGAAACATCGTACGATGTTACCATGCATCAGCCTCAAGTAATTTTTAGAAAGTAAAGATATCCAAAGCCCTTTCAAAATTTACACTTCAGAAAATGACATTTTTGCAGAAGAAGTAAGCTAGGAATTATTAATGAACTGAGACTTGCACATAGTGATTTCAAAGTTTATTTCTATGAGCCAGCAGGGCCAAGATCTTCAATCAAGTTATCAAGAAATGACAAGACTTGGTTCCTACAAATAAAATTTTGAGAAAGATCAAAATTGTGGTTTTAAAACCAGCAAGTACGAATGTGTTTTGACACGTTTGATCATGTTTTAACAAGTATGACAACATTAAAAGCTTTTCTCTTTCCCTGTTCTGTTTTTGTTTCAGGTCTTCTATAAAAATATTTTTTTTCTTTATGTAAAAGTGCTGAGGTTTCTTTTAATTACTAAAATTACTTACAACAAAAGTTACTGAAACCATACAAAACGTATGGACTTAGGTATAATTATTTTTTTAATTAATTGCTAAGCTTTGCAAAGGGCTTTATTTTCTGTTACTATTAATTAAAGATAATAAAAAACATAAATTTAAGTAACACTCTGAGATAAATACTTAGCTGTAACTACAACAAAACAATAGTTTGGCAGTATTCTTTTGATAGGTTGCCCTTGCCATATCTCAGCTTGTAGTCAAATCTCCATCTTTAAATTTCTTGTGCATAACACTACCATACAATACTCTTAGAAACCAGAACTTCAGATTTTTATCTCGTGCCCCACCAGAGATATCAAAGCCTAAAAAGTGCAATTTTTGACATTTTTGAAAAATTTGGGAATTTGTTTAGCGAAGAGAAACGAAGTCCCAGGTCTGGAACTTGGCGTGTGAGTACAACTACTTTTGGCCTATTTGTAAAAAAAAATATGTCATGTTTACAGTTTTCCTTGCTAGAAAAATTTCTTTTTGTAAACGGACAAATTCTTGAAGAAAAACTGAAACTTTATGCTTAAATTTCACCAATAAGGATTTATTTCCGGGAACTACTCTATCACCACATTTTTAGCCCAATGTATTCTGTACAAATTGCTTCAATCTGCACTTGAATTGGTTAAATAAGCGATGAATTATTTCCAATTCCGTAAACCCTTCTTCTGAGAAAATTGCTGCAGACGATGAAACAAAGATGGCCGCCATGCACAAACAAAAATTAATAAAATTAAAATAATAGTCATTTTAAACTTCCATCATGTTAGGGTTGTTGTACAAAAAATTTCAGATTTTTTAAAAATGGTCGAGCAACGAATTAATGATTTTCTGGACCACTTGAAATGGATTGACCCCGATCCTTTGCTGCTTTTTCTCCAAACATTGTTGTGTTCATTTCTTTTGCAGCAGATAGAATTAAATTCTTTGCAATCGTATGCGGTTTTGCAGACTTTGCTACCATCAAAGATACCTGATACGAGACAAACGGCTTTTTTATTATTCGAACCAGTTGCGGTCTTTTAAAATAATTTCTGACTTGTTTTCAGTTCTTTTAACTAACTATTAAAAAATTCAGTTGGTTTGTTTAAATATTCTTTATGTTTATTTTGTAAATTTCTATGGAGTTTTGCTGGTTTCATACATTCCTTTGACAGTATATTGTGATATATCGTGGCAAACAGGCTGTTTTTCATTATTAATACAGGTGTTTTTCAGAGTACTTACGTTTTTTTCTTTGCGGTAATTTCTTCTATGTTAAATTGCGAGATACTAAATCATCATCATCATCTATATCCGGATCCATCTCTTCTTTACGTTTTATTTTACCGGTCTTTAACCACTCATTCATATTATGAATAAGAAAATGTAAATATGTAACAAGAGAGTCCAAAATACGAGCTGTGCACTTAAAAATTGCAATGACTGGAATTTACTCACTACCGTTTTCACCTTGCTTTAGCGTTTCTTGATAAGGTGACGTATGGTTACGTGATTACTACTATGACAATGTGAAACATATGTAAAGCGCACTGACGAGGAAAAAATGTTCGGAAAAGATGTTTGGCTTGCGCAGAGATGAATTCAGAGAACGGAACGGAGGAGGGGGTTGGGGTTCCCATACCCAGCATTCAAATGTCTCCCTCGAAAGATTTAGATTTAGGTGTTTATTTTATGCTTACTAATTGTCCTAGATTAGAAGTTCTAGTCCTCCATTTATCCACAACTACAGCTACAGAAATTCCTGTCGAAAGGGAAAAAAAGTCTGAATTCAATACTGGGCTTGACAACCCCCGTCTGTAAGTTCGCGGACCCCCAGGGGTCCGCGGATCACAGTTTAAGAAACGCTGATCTAAGTCATACCTCCCGCCCTCCTCCAGAATACACATATAAAGAAATTTAAACTTTTCTTTAAAATGTGCTTTGTTTCTTTTATTTGTGAGTGTATAGTAACAATAAATAATCTATTAATAAAAACTATTTTTAGCTCATTCAGGAATTTCTACTTTTAAACGCCCCCCCCCCCCTCCGCCCCACCATCCGGACATTACTAAAAGTGCAACTTAACCCTTTAGGGCGCAGCTTTGCACATATGCAAACAAAACAAGTGTTTTGAATTTATTAGTTTTCTTTTATTCGTATATACCTAATTCACAACAGAAAATTAAAATAGCAATATTTTCTTTAATTAATAACAGACATTTCGTATTTAAATAAAGCGAAATTAACTATTAAAACTTTCTGGTTTAAAGTCAGATTCTCTGAACTACGTAATTTCTAGAACGTATTCTATCATGGGAATTAAAAGGTTAAAGGTTAAGTTTTATAAAATAAATAATTATATAACATAAGGTATTTGAAGACATATTTATTAAAATATTTACTAATTTGCATTATTTTAGCGTAAAACAGCTACACGACAGTAGTTTTTACTTATATTGCAGATGTGCAATAGACGAAAAGATTGACGTATTATATGAAAAATGTATCTCTCATTTTTTCCCCTCATTTTTCCTGTGTAATAAACCTTTCGAAGAATCATATATAATTTTTTTCGAGACAAAATAAAAAAATCGCGCATTTAAGGGTTAAGTAATGTTCACAGCACACAAAACCTTTTCATTTAACTGAAAGCTAAGTAATCAAATTTTGAAATTGCACTTATGGGGAAGGGGGAAATGAGGAAATTTTTATGACCTTTCCAGTTTCCGATTTTCCAAAAAATCCTATATATATATAATACATATTAAATAAAATTTTCTTCATATAAAAAATAATTAAGGGCAAATAAATTTAAATTAAATCCAAACAAATATCACTTTTTAAAGAATTTAATCTTAGGATAATTTGGACAGTTACACACCATTTTTGTTAATTCAGTTTCTAGTGTTATTTGTAACATATAAACAGGGTTCAAACGGATACCGTTATTTTCAAGGCGAAATATCAGTATTTTTTTTATACAAAAATAAATCCAGTTTAAACGCGCGAAATTTTGCCTATTTAAGGAGAGATTTTCTATAAGAAAATACTGGTACCGAAGAATTTCTTAGCCTGGAAATTCAAGGACCCGTACGAACCCTGATAAAGATAAATAAGATCCACAATGAATAAAATTTTCTCACTTTAAGGACAATCTTTAGAAAATATATTCGAATGGAGCAAAAAGGGGAAAATGATGAAATATTTATGACCTCTCCAATTTCCAATTTCCAAAAAATCCTATATATATATATATATATATATATATATATGATACATATTAAATAAAATTTTCTTCATATAAAAAATAATTAAGGACAAATAATTTTGAATTCAAGCCAAACAAATATTCCTTTTTAAAGAATTTAATCTTAGGATAATTTGGACAGTTACACATCTATTTTGTTAATTCGGTTCCTAGTATTATTTGTAACATATAAAGATAAGTAAGATCCACAATGAATAAAATTTTTCTAATTTAAAGACAATTTTTTGAAAATATATTGGAATGGAGCAAAAAAAAAAAAAAAAAAAAAAAAAAAAGAAAAAAAAAGCCGTTTAAAATTATTTAAATGGTTTTCATATAAGTTTGACAGTTGCATGGTGAAAGACCCTAAGCAGCTCCTCGCATATCGACATAAAATCTTAACAAAACATGAATGAGCTTTAGCTAAACGCCAAACAAATAGCAATTTAAATGATGCGTTGACAGTTAGTTACATGTCAATAAACCAAAGCAACTTCTAGCATTCATTAAATAAAATACGATATACAGTAGAACTTCGATTATCCGAAGTAATTGGGACCGACCCTCTTTCGGAAAGTCGAAATTTTCGAATTATCGAGAATGCTTCAATTTTAAGATTAAGGAGAAATATATGCATTATTTCTTATTATGGTAATAAGTACTTAATAAAAATAAAGCAATAGCAAAATAGAAACAAGAATAAATTACCTGAATGTTGATTTTGAAATTAAGTACCTTTTACATATATCACAAAAGCTTGATTTTTTTTTTTTTCAGTTTCGATTGCTTTTGCTTTTAAGCTCTATCACGGAGTTTTATAATATTATTAGTTCACCAGCATCACAGTGTTTCTGCTATTCCAGCCATGCCAAATCTTTTGCAAAACATTTAAAAGCTTCAGAATTGCTAATTTGTTCGTTTTCTTCGTTCCACTCCGCAGCTTGCGGGAGCTCAAGTTAAATTCAAAGGAACTCTATGAAAGGGAATCAAAAATACTTATATGTACCCGTAGTTCGAAAAGGCAACAAATTGCAAACAAGGAATATGATAGTTTTTGAAAAAAGGCTTTCAAAAAGAATTTTGCACACAAAGAATGTGATAGAAAAAAAGTTTTAAAAATGGATTTCGGTTAACAGAGAGTTTTGGCTAAAAGAGTTTCGGATTAAAGAGGCTCTACTGTATATACATATAGGGGAGAAGGGGGCACATGTGAGCATAGGGCAGATGTGAATATTGCAATTTTTCAATAGTTATTATATCTTCTTTTATTTGAAAAAAATTACCAAAGATGGTAGCGCCTGTAGACATATGGTAAAAAATGTTTGAAGCTCTTTGATATTTCGTTTGTCCGCAGTAGCCAAAACATTGTTTATAGGTCTCAAAAGTAAAATCTCAGTTCCAACTTGATAAGCGAGTAAATTTATTTATTTATTCCTTCATTTCAATTTTAATGTTTGAACATAGACTATGAATAATAATAAACATTTTTGATAAAGTTTTATTTTCTTCTCGAATTGAGAAATGTTAATGATTTATCAATTTAACTCTAGCAGCCATGTGGGGACTTTGTGAACAGAATAGTTGGGGCAGATATGAACAGTTCATGAGTGCCCCAGTAATCATTCTGTGATTCTGTTCCTTTTAGTTAACGTCATGGGAAATAATGTCAGCCCCAATATCTGTAATTTTCCTGAAATAGAAGATATTTCCGTCATACAAAGTTGATTTTGTATTGAAACTTCCACAAACACATCTGTCAGCAAGTACAGTCGTGGGGGAAAAAAGTAAACACCCCCTACTAACTCCTCAACAAATTATCGTAGAAGAAAGTTACTGGTACCGAACGATTGGAAAAAAAGTCTACTTTTAAATGATGCATATAAAATTTGCTTAGGGGGTCATCTACATATTAAAACAAGCCATAACTTTGTTTTTTTTTCAATAGCAGTACACAATTCTGACAGCATAAATGAACTCTACACCCTTCAATTAGTCTAAAAACAAATTTTTATGCAATTCGTACCATAAGTTTCCGAGAAATTAATTATTTTAAAACGAGCTTATTTTAAGGGCTGTATCCAAATTGAAGCTCGGTACTCGATTATTAACCGACAGAGCTCCCTTCTTGATCAAGGTACCTTAAGCAGTCAATTAAGCCTGTTAGATTACAGGATAGCATAAGAAATTTAAAAGTATTTAGTCACTTCTATCATAGACGGCCAATAAACCATCATTTTGCCGTTTTTAAAGCATAATTTGATAACTACTTGGAAGAAAAATGTGAAATTTTGGATTTCCATAAAGCAGGACTTAATAAATCTGAATCCATCAAAAAAATTCTAGGTTGTAATTCATAATTTTTTTTAATATTAATTTCATAATTCATATCAGAAAATTATAAAAATTGCAAATTGAACGTATTTATGTTTGGGTACATTAGTATTATTACTGTACAAATAATTAGAACATTAGGATCATAATTTCAGAAGTTATAATTAAAAATATGAAAATGTAATTTAACATTAGAAGCACTAAATTTTGAATGTTTATAATTCAAAAACTTATAAAATTTGGTGTCTAGGTATAGTTTGAACCAAAGATTTTAAATATCTCGTTAAAATTGGGTATTGCCATTGAAAAAAATGAAGTTTGGATTCGTTTTAATATGTATATGGCCCTCTAAGCAAATTTTATATACGTCATTTAAAAGTAGACTTTATTTCCAATCGTTCGGTGCCAGCAACTTTTGTCTACGATAATTTGTTAAGGAGTTAGTAGGGGGTATTTAGTTTTTTTTTTTTTCTACGACTGTACATAAAGAGCAACAAGCTCGTTTATGTTCAACTGTAATTTAAATAAATTTAGTGTTTTCTAAAATGCAATAAGTGTTTTGTATTATTTTACTAAACGGTTTACAGCAATATTTTTTATGCATTGTTAATACAGAAAGTATTACGTTAAATAACTTCGCAAATTTTTCTATTTCATTTGTTCCAAACATGCAATGATGGCTTACTTCCGTCTCTAAAGCAGCTAAGTATATGATGCTTTGAATGGAGATAGATATCAGCAATATTTTAAGATAGTACAATTTTTAAACTGATAACGACCGTAAAATCCCGAATGTAAGCCCCCCCCCCTTTCCAAAGCAAATGAATTTAAATTTGGGGTGGCGTTTTATAAACGAGATTTTTTTTTTAAATCATTAAAACATCCTTCTTTATCATTAATTTAGAAGTAAATAAGGCAAATACAGGGCTCAGAATCTTTCGTATTTCCGCAGATTTCAATAAGTATTACATAAATAACCCTCCCTAAACACCGCCCCCCTGATACAAAAACACCTAAGCAAAATGTAAAAGCTTTTTTTTTTTTTTTTCAAATTTACTTCTTTATTTTTTATTTTATTACAACAATATTTAATCAATCATCTAAGCCTTACCCCCAACCCAATCTACTTATTTACATTTTATAATGTTTTGTTTAAACCTATTACCCAGAAAATAGAAGAGAATCTAGAGAATTATTAATTTTTTCGTCCTTGATGGTGAATTTAACAGATAATATAACTAATGATTATAATGACAAATGAATAACAGAGTTAAAAGCATGTCAAAGAATATTTTCTTCCTTATGTTCACATGTGCCTCGCGTGTGTTCACGTCTACCCCGCCGACGGGGCACATGTGAATAATTTTGTGAATTTATAAAACTATTAAAAAAAGTAAGAACTATGAAAGTGATTTTAAAAAAAAATTACCAGGTGTAAAAAAAAAAAAGTCCTGTTTACTATATTGAGTAGTTTTTGTTTATAGAAATTAACCTAATTATGAGAAAAACTACTATATTTATGTGAACTGTTCACATGTGCTCCTATCTCCCCTACATATTAAACTCGACAAAAGCATCAGCCAAGCTATACATTCTTCACCAACGTTTACGGCAACAGTTGGAAGGCTACTTTTAACTATCGGGAGGATGGGGGGGGGGGGGGGGGGTATTAGGCTTATACCTATTGCGCACAGGTCTTAATCTTTCCCTGGAGAGAGACAGGATACACTTTGTCAGTTGTAGGAACAATCAGGTGTGACGAAAATATTTTTAGAGCAGTATTTTTAATCTATTGTTAATCAACTTTTAAATATGAAATTTGAATTTTGAGATACTGTAAGTCCCGCCCTTTTTCAGAAAATCTTCGGATTTTCTGAAAAAGGATACTTCTTATACCTATTGCGCCCAGGTCTTAATCTTTCCCTGGAAAGAGACAGAATACACTTTGTCAGTTGTAGGAATAATCAGAAATGATGAAATATTTTTAGAGCCCTATTTTTAATCTATTGTTAAGCAACCTTTAAATATGAAATTTGAATTTTGAGATAGTGTAAGTCCCGCCCTTTTCCAGAAATTCTTCGGATCGTTGTTGGTTGAATAAGTATCTTTTTCAAATTTACTTTAGCAAGCCTTGTGTTATATCTATTTAATACTGTAACATTACCAAATATATGGCATAAATACGAATTCTTTCGGATAAAAGTTTTATGAAAAGTGTAACTAAGGATTCATAAACAATGTTGAGATTTATCAATGATGTTTGGTTTCAAAATACTGAGTACACTCGTGTCCAGTCATCAAGGCAGTATTGCCAGCGGACTACTTTTTTTAATTCAGATTTCTTGATTGGCACCACTTTTCTGAAATGGTAGAATTCCTCTTGTTTTCGCCTTAATTAATACGTCATTAAATATGGCGAATTTTACTATTTTAAAAAAGTGGTGCCAATTAGAAATCTGAATTTAAAAAAAGTAGCCTACTGGCAACACTGCATCACGGGTTGTCAGCACGTTTTTATTTTTTTAAATCACGTATTTTCCAAATGAAATAAGGGATCCTTTTAAAAAAATTTCTTGCCTTCCAAAGGGAACACTATATTGTTCATATACATTTTAAAAAGCCGAAATACAGGGTTCGTACGGGTACCGTTATTTTCAAGGATAAATAGCAGTATATTTTAATAGAAAATAAATCTAGTTTAAACGGACGAAATTTCGCCTTATTTAAGGAGAGATTTTCCATAAGAAAATACTGGTACCGAAGAATTTCTTAGCTCCGAAATTCAAGGACCCGTACGAACCCTGAAATAACTCTTCATTTTTTTAAATAAAGAAATAGCCTGAATATATTTTTAAAATATGCACATTTGCATACAATTATGTATAGGAACTTATTATTATTGAATATTATTAAACACTTTCATATCTTTGCAGACATAATCTAAAACGCTTTATTTAATTATTATAGATTCGTTAGTAGTATTAATTTTCTAAAGAAGTTCAATGATATTAAATTAAAAATTAAACATTTGAGTGAAAGAACAATTTGTTACAAACAAAACAATTCTTTTGAAATGTGAAAAATAAAATAGCTTATTTATTTAATAAACTTATTCACATGATTGAATATTTATATAATTTATTACAAATCATATCCCTCTTATTAAACATTTCACAACGTAAAAAAATAGAAAACAACATTAATATAACTATTAACTTAGTTATCTCGCCGCATTTCTTTCATAACTCGACATTCCTGAAAATCGGTTGCGGTTGAAACCAAAACTGATAATAAGTTAACGATTGATTTCTCTCACTTACTCGCAAGTAGTGTTGGGTAGGACACGAGAAATTTTGGACGTTTGTATGAGGTGCTTCCAAAGCATTTTTTCCGTGACAATGCCCTGCTTCAAATGAAGTGAGGTGCGTGAGGAGTTAAAACGAAAGAACTACAACTGAGTTAGGGTGGATTAGGCTTTCCGCTTCCTCGCTGTATGCTGCTTAAATCTGACAATGAGAAGTCACAAGTCAGACGTTAGGTTAGGGGAGTGGGTATTTTTTTGTTCTCAGGATGATAAATAGAAGTATATAGTTTTCGGAAAACATCATAAATGGAATTAGTGGAACTAGGCGGTGAATGAATGCAGTAACGTGCTGTTTATGTAATTATCAGATGTTTCTTTTTTTCTTTTGCTTTTTTCAGTAATAGTACTTTGTAGAAATAAATCATTGTACTTGTAAAGAATTTAAAGTACTTTGAAAATAATTAGATTACAAAGAATGAAAAATTGAATGCGTAACTTGAATTGTTATTGTTCGGCATATACTGAGCAAGAAGCAGGACTTCGGAAATGGAAAACCTCAATGAGGAGTGATGAAATTTAGTAATTCTTTTTTTAAGAAAAGTAACGTACAATTGCTACAAATTATAAAGCACATTTTTGCTTCATATTATTCATCTGAAAAATTACAGTTACAAAATGCTCATTATTATTGTATCTAGTGAAAAAGAAAACTTTGATCACTTTCAACAACCTTCGCTTTTACATGAAGTTGTGATTTGATTATTTATTTATTATTCCGATCAAGTAATAAACAGGGCAATTTAATTCCCCCTCAAAATAATAATAATAAACAGTAAAAAGAAATACAGTCGGACCTCTATTTAACAAACCTCTATTTTGCGAATTTCTCTATTTTGCGAACTTTTCCATAGAACCAAGAACATTTTGCGAATTTCTATTTAAAATAACCTCCAAATAGCGAAGTGCATTCTCTATTTAACGAATTTTTTCTTGTGATCTAATTTTTTTTTTTCCTCCCCATTTCTCAAAATATTTCTGGACATTTCAAACTTATTCTTTCTTTAAACACATTTTATGATATTCAATGGCCTTGAATTGATTTTACCGGGCGCCTTCTTTGTTAGCAGTGAGAATTCGGTAAGTACGGAAGACGAAGACGATAATCCCTTAGAGTAACTTTAAAAAAATGTGGATACAGATGAGAAAAAAAGAAGAAATTAACCATGATGTGCTGATTGATGATTGCATTTCAATTAATTTTGAAATTGAGACCCCGGAAACACTATCCGAATTGGATATTTTCGACAGTGGGAAAAATAAAAACAACACAGCAATGAATTGCGATGAAGACGAATATGATGATGATGGAAATGATCATGATGCAGGAATTAACGAAACTTCGTATGATGAAATGCTAAAATCATTTGAAACAATCCGACGCGGATTATAGTTAGAAGAAAATGCGCATGAAGGGGTTTTGGGTGCATTGCAAAGATACGAGACATATTATGAGAGAAAGCACTTTTTAAAAGAAAAAACTCAGGCAAAATTAGCAGAGTTTTTCAGAAATTTAATTTAAGGACGCATATGTCAATGTATGGTTAAAATTATTTGTAATAATAATAGTAAATATGATAATGTCATTAAAATTCGTTAATTTTAATGTAAAACTATTTACTTTAAACAGAAAATACAGTGTATTCCCGGACAGTGTTTTGTTTTCCTTGCAGAGTTCAAGGATTTAAACACATAGAAAAAATGAATTGATGATGGATATTGGCGTGTAAAATAAATAAAACAAATCGATATAATTTATAAAAAAAATGATTAATTACTTTTAGTAAAAATATTTAGTGTTTATGAATTTAAAATCTGTTTTATGTAGTTGAAAGTATTTTAAAGCGTGAATCTCTGTTTAACGAATTTTCCATATAACGAACATTTTTCCGGGATTTAGCGACTTCGTTAAATAGAGGTTCGGCTGTAATAGTTAAAAAATATAAAAACATTTTTAAGATTACCTGCGTGCTATGACGTAGGGGGGTTTAAAGAACTGTTTATTTTTTTTATTATTATAAAGAAATAAGAAATGCAGCAGAATTTTTCAAAAAATAAGAATTTTAAATCTTTGTATGCTAGGGAGGCATAGCATAGTGTGTGTGTGGGGGGGGGTTGCTCAGGCACTTGTTCTGTTAAGGTTCTGAGAGGCCCCTATTCTTTCCGCACATTTCGAATTTATTTTCCTCGTTGCAAATGTTTTTTTTCATTGACAAATTTTGTATGAACTAGAGTTGATAATTATCGAGAAACATATAGATACTGAAATCTCATAAATTAAAAGGGAAAAAATATTTATATATTTTTTTATATTTAAGGATTTTTTTTTTTTTTTTTTTTTTTTTTTTTTTTTTGTTGCATGGGGTACCTGCAGTCTATAACGTTTATTGTGCGCAAGAGGGAGGGGGGGGGGACACACACCAAAATCCATGTTTGCCACGGGTGCAAAAAAGGCTAGTTTCGGCCCTGAATGGGAACCACTGAAGATAATAAACGTAATTATGTACAATAAATGCAAAAGAAGTGTGAAATGTGTTTTTCATACATTTCAGTAGAAAACAAAACGAATGGGTAAAACTATTTTCTTTTTAAATATAACCACAAATGATAATGGGAATTGTTTAAAGTCAGTTTTGTATGTATAAATCTTATTAGTCGAGATCTTCAAGATTTCTATCACGGACGTAGAGATCCACAAAGTGTTTTCTTTTCTTTTCTTTTTTTTTTTTCTCAGGGCCCCACGCACCGTTGTTCCGGTCCTGCATAACTTAGCTTATGTAAAGTATTTTAGCGTTGTTTTACATACAGAAAATCTTCCGTAACAAATCCTCCACTGATACTACAGGCAGGGTTGGACGGTATTTTATTTACCGTCTTATGTTTTTTACCGGTTATTACCATGGTTTTTACCGTCTTCGGAAAAACATGTTTTTACCATGGTTTTTACCACCTTTGAAAATCTTATGAGTTTGACTGTTTTTTGTCACTTTTATGAAAATTTATCTTTCAATTTTTCATTTTCCCATAGGTGAAAGTTTTCCGGGTATTTTATACCACTATTTCCATTCAGCAATATTCACCTAATTTAGTTTCTGATTAGGTAATTAAAAGAGTGTTATATGAAAATAGCGATTTTTAAGGAATATAAGAAGCCCGGAAGACATTGATCCATGTTTACCAGCTACAAGAATTCAAAATTTTAAAGATATTATTGCACATTTACCATTATTAAAACCTAATGCTTATTATAACTGTCATTGTGAAAATGCACATTACAATATCTATTATATTTATCTTAATGGAGACTAGTTTACTAATTTTTACTGAAAGGAAATGGAAAATAAGTACACTTTTATCATATTTAAAAACCTTAATCATTTTAATAAAAACCAAATGCTTACAATATTAATTATCACATAATATAGTTTGTACAAATGTTAGTACAGTTTACCAGTCTATACCCTTGAAGCCTTTTAGCATTTTATAAAAAGCTTTGTAGCTTTCTGTACACCCTAGTCTATTTCTTAATTTATTGTGGATATGTGAAAAGTTCGAAAAAAATTAGCTCTATGGATGAAGAACTATAAAATATGGAGTGGAGATTCATCATTAAATGTATGAATTCAGGATTCATTTCTTTGTTATTTAGTGCTTTCCACCGAACTTTGGCTTTTACATCTCTTGTTTTAAAGAAGCTTCTTGGAAATGGTTGTCCTTCAACTTCATATGCTAAGAGGAGTGAAAGAGAATTTGGCATGAGATGTATGAGCCATTCCCTTTCCTTTTGTGTTTCACTTAACAGATCTTGATTTTTGTGCATTGGATCTGTCATACATTCTAAAAGGTGAAAGGGCTCTAAAGACAAATCAATTTGTTTTTTAACAAGATCTTTATATGGAATTAATTCAGAACAACGCACTAATTTCAGCCATTCAGAACAAGCATCTGCTCTGCAAATATTTCAGGCTTTGGCTACTTGTAGCTGTTGAAATAGATCCTTCACTTGTTTAAATAAATTAGTCATTCACTAATCTTTGAATTCTAATATATATATGTTTTTCATGATTTTTGCAAATGTCAAGCAATGCAGGACTATTCTTATAAATGCGGAGATACATTCTATATGGTTATTCCATCATACTTCGCTTGGCAACTGGTGTTTCACTTATCAGATGATGATTTCGGAAATACTTCTGTATATCAACATGTTTAGTAATGGATATTGGAGCTTTATTTTCTGCCAGTAAATTCATCCAATGTGCTGTACATCCATAAACAATCCTGTTAGAGTACAAGTGAAATGGAAACCCTGCTTTGCGAAACCGATACTGAACATCTGTTGTTCTATTTATAGATGGGGAATAGAAAATATGTTAAATTTATATGATTAAAGTACTACATCAGCAGTTTTAGAGAATTAATTCTTTATTTCCCATCTCTTTATATATATATATATATATATATATATATATGCATCAGTTACATGAAAATACAGCTTCAATCAATAATATTTAAATACAGTTTAAGGACTAGTAGTAAGGACATTGTATCCTTAGGTTTTTACCACTTTTTCCCAGGTTTTTACCGGTAAAAACCTAGTTTTTACCATGTCCTGGTAAAAACCAGTTTTTACCGGTAAAAAGCCAACCCTGACTACAGGACACAAAATTTCCGGACGCGACAGCGGACAGAGAAAAAAGGACTGTCCTGAAACAACAGTAGCTTATAACTCAAGATCCAATTTATTTATCAAAAAATTAAAAAAACTGTTTGATTTAAAATCTCTCCAATAATCATGCTTGTAAGTATCATGTTTAAATGTCACTTTTATGTTTTAAAATGTGGCAAAGTTTCGCGTTGTTGCGCGGAGAAAAATAATTTTTTTTTTTTTTTTTGAGAATCGCCTTAAATGTGATACCATTAGTCAAAAGTCTGAAAAAATGCTATATTCGATTTCAATCCCCCATTACGAAATATTCTTAAGCTGTGCGAACTATAATAAATTCATGTTTAAATTTATGTATTTATAAAATACCATACATTAACTATGAATAAATATTTGTTTTAATTTTTTAAGTGTTGTGCCCCCGTTATATATGACACGATTTCAAACCTATGTCGCGCTCGTCGGCCTAAATGTTCGGATTTTAGATTGCATAAGTGCGGGTTAGGACATCCATGGAACGGATAACAAAGACACTACTAACACTATAAACAATTGTCTTATGTAATTGGATCAAGTAATAAAAATAACTCATTTTCAGATCCCCTAAATGTTTGGGCACCCTAAGCCAGGACTTCTTGTGCTTGATGAAATTCATGTCATATATAAAGGGGACTCTAAGCTGAAAAAAATGAAGAAAATACTTATTCATTGTTGATGTATGACATTCTATAAATTGTTAAAATTAAGAATGGGTACAACACAGTTCACAGAGCATAAATATAGAACATACTGCTGAGACTGAAATTAAATAACATATATTTTCAGACGCTTGATTGAAAAAGTTTCGATATCTAAATGATATCACATTTAAGATTGTTCTCCAAAGGAAAAAAAAATCCGCATATCAACGCGGAACTTTCTGACACATTTTCAAGCATAAAAGCATGATACTTACAGGCATAACCATTGAAGTGGTTTGAAATCGAACAGTTATTTTTTTCGTTTTTGGATAAAGGAATTAATCTTGAGTTATAAGCGGGTGTTGTCAGATAATGATAGGTTTTTTTTTTTTTTTTTTAACCCTTTGCTATCGCGTCTAAAAGATTAACTTTGACAACAATTTCTGAATGAATCTTTGTCTTTATAAGAAAATGGAAAACTCTTCTTAATTTCTTGGTATCCGAACAAAATCGGTAAATTTTATATTTTTACAAATATTAAGGCAAACTTTTTGTATTTACGAATGAAAATGACTTCGCGAAAGTATCAGAGAAGTAGTTAGTTTGGATTTGGGAATAGCTTTCAATATAAAAAATTCTCGTAACGAGATGCGATCCCCTCCCACCCAAAAAAAGGGAATCCATGACCCCCCCCCCCCTCTAAATGGTGAGCTGGATTCGCCCTTGTCATGAAGGAATATGAGCCTCCTCTCCTCTTCCCCGCCCACATAAAAAAGACGTGACCACTTTTTAAAAGGACGGCTTGGGACCGTTTCCATTTCTACTCGTTCAGTCAGTGACTTATTGTCAATGTCAATTCTTTCCTATCTTAAAGGACAAGCACATCAAAAGAGCAACTTGGGAAGTATGAATTCAATATTATTAAAAGAAAGAGAAGAAAAAGTAGTTCTCTACTTTTCTTTCCACCTGGAACAACCCCCTTTATCCCTCCCCAAATTCGTCTCAGTTTTTATCTTGCTACATTTTTTCCTTTCATTTTCACCTTTTCCCAAAGCTCTCAAACTTCAAAGGTAGCCCGCAACCCTCTTGGACTCATACTTCTACTCTTTCACCTACAGACAATGAAAACACACACAAATTCATTCATTCTCCTGAAACAACTCTCGCGTCTCGCCGCTTCAAAGAGACGCAAACATGACAAAATTTCTGAGGTACCTCAAATCTGAAATGTGAGGTACTGGGACAAATTGTCATAGTGTATCTGACAAATGAGGTGCTTCATGTATGAGTTACCCAACACTAGCTGACACAAATGTGACGGCTGCCGAAAGCGCATTTGTTAAAGGTATGTACCATAGACTTCTCATATAACTGGACTCAGAAATGGCAACCTTTTCTTGAGGCCGGGAACTCTGCCCACCGTCACGTGATGGTGGCTAGAGAAAACGCGCCAAACCGGTTTTTCTCTTGCCAAAATCTCCCTGGAATTTGCATCCAGTTCCCGCTTAAACTTTATTGCTTCGGCGGCATTTCTCAATAGTAATACAGTTTAGAATGAGTTATAGATGCATTGCTTTATCTTGTTCCAAACGCATTGGTTACACAAAACAAAAATATTTTTAAAAGGATTATTTCTTTTGCCTTTTCAGCTTTCTTGGCGAGGGAAAAAAAAGGGGGGGGGGATTTTCAATTCGGAAATATTTTTATTATAAGTAAATTATATTTGTATATTTCTTAATTCTGCAAAATACTTAGAAAAATATTTAAAATAAGATTTGAATATGTTTATAAATATTGCACAAAATCCCTATAAATTCAAATTTAATTAATCCTTCTAAATCCTTCAGTCCTTTGAAATCCTTCTAAAATTTATTAAATGATTGTGTAAATCTTCTAATGTAGTTTCAAAAATTCACGAAAAATTCTTTAGAAGATAAAATATTCATGAACTCATAATACAGTACATAAGGGTTAAAAAATGAGAAATACGGTTCGGTTTCCTGTTATTTTAATAATGCTTGGATTGTACTTTGTGCTGATGTATAAATAAGCAATAAAACAACGTTAAAAGCACAAAACACATTTCATTCTATTTTATTTGTGCTTTTAACGTTTACTGTTTAATTATATTAATAGTTATTTTATTAAATGATTGTGCCAAACTGAAGTTTTCGAAACAGAAATCTTGAAATATTTTGGATTACCTTGCTTAATACATCATATTACTAATAAAAATATTTTAAGTAACATTTACTATAGGGGGAGGGTGCCATTCGTACAATGCATGCTTCTTAATACATTTTATAACATTAAATTAAGAATTACAACAGAAAGAAAATATATGCAGAAAATAAGAATAAAAAAATTAAGGGGGGGGGGGGCTTGTGTTACAAAATAAATCGGAGCTCAAAATAGTTTCTTGTACCAAGGCCCCATTTAAGAAAAACGAATTCTTCTTGATCGTTACAGAAATTTGAAAGTACAAGTCATTAAATTAAATAATATATTGCATACAAATTTAAAAAATTAGATTTCTAAAGAGTTAAATTAATTCCTGCAATGTTATCTTTCGGTCATGTGCAGATTTAACGCAAATAAAATCCTATAGTAGTTAACAGTGCTACAGCTCATAGTTTCAGTTTCGCTTGTATATTTACATTTATTCTGTTGCATGAATGAAATCGAGCAGTAGCCAATAAGGTGATCCCCGCCAAAAAATGACAGCCTTTTGGCGACGAAAGGAAAAGATCCCGGCTTCAACTTCTGCCCGAAAAAACAATGGAATCCGGCCTCTACTTTATAATTTCTGCAATTTCTGCGTATGTGCTGATTGTCTATTCTCTCAACAGAAAATTTTTTGCTTTTGTCACTTTCGTGAATCAAAGACAGTCTTGCCATCAGTTTCACAACAAACTACTCATGCAAGTGGGTGATGGTATACCTTGCGGGAAATTTGCTGCGAATTTCTCAATTCAAATTTGTCACGGCAAGATAATATCAGAAAAAATCATACTTGCTGCTAATTTTTATGCTATTTGGGTAATTGTCCAAATTCTTAAAGATATGGATATGTTATATAAAATTCGTGTCCGCTGACTGTGCGAAATATCGGTTTAAAAAAAGAGTTACATAGGAGTTGACCCCTTTTCAAAATGACCGATTCCAAAAGGAACAACGTTTTTCTTCCCCTTTAGTTGTAGTAAAAGTACATAAATATTAGTTCTGGTTTCAAGATCACAGTATTCAGATGAATGTTTTATACATCACTGGTAATAACATGTAGTTCGCGCACCTAAAATGTAAATAATGTACAATTTAGAATTTGCTCATCATTAACTCACAAAATATTTAATAATGATATGAAATTAATATACTAATTACAGTTATAAATTAAATATATATATATATATATATGCACTGCAATTTTCAATTATCCTTTTACATTATTAATATTATTATTTAATTTAGTATACACATTTTAGTTTACTCATCAAAATATAAAAAAGTTAACCTGTCAGGAAATTTGAATTCATTATTTTATAATAAGAAAATGGCTTATTTATTTTCGTATTACATATTAATTCAATCATTTCTAACATACAGGGTGAACGAAAAGTCTTGCCCTGATTATAATAATTCATTACAATTTAACCGTTTGTATAATAATGTAACTTGTTGTATACTTGGATAGGTCAGTTTTAGTATATTTTTTTGTGCAAAAGAACGAAACGTTTCCGGATCGATGGATTAGAATTGGTGGACCAATACCCCGGCCTCCGCGCTCTCCCGATATTAATTCTCTGGATTTTTTTTTCTTTGGAGCTATATCAATGACAGAGTCTTTGCCTTACCAATTGCTGACGTCGAAGAACTGAAGGCTAGGATACAAGCTGCTGTGTGTACTGTAACAGAAGACATGTTAAAGAACACTTTGCGAGCACTAGAATACCGAATATTCTCCAAGCTACCAACGGGTCACACGTTGAAATTTTTCTGATGTACGTGGTCGTACTTACAATGTATCCAAACAAACATATGTCTAATTAGGGCCTGATTAATACACGGGTCTCCGGGGCCTCGGCTCTGGGGCCACCAATTTCAGGGGTCACAAATTTGTGTGTATTTTTACACAATTTAAGTTTTTCCACTGTTTGCATTTTATATTTTGGCCCCTGACGTAAAAACAAAGTTTTACTGTAATAAAAAACCTCCATATTTAATTTTTCTGTAAAAGTCATTTTCAATTTGAGAGTACCTATAATTTTCAAAACTTGCCGTATCCAAGAAATCAAATTTGGGGAAAATGCCAAAAACTGCATACTGTGTCTATTGCTTTCAATATAAACGAGGATTTTACAATGTCAGAATTATAGTTTAAAATGATTACTAGACTGTTAGGGAAAACACAATTTTTATGATTTTGGATAAGGCGAGTTTTGAAAAAGACGTCCTCATTTATTCTGCAATATAAACTGTGGATCATAGATGTTTGTGAATTATACAAATGCTTATTTGAGAAAGTGAACGGTAGTTCATTTTCTTCATTATTCTTGTAAGTTTAATTTTTTTTTTTTTTTTTGTAAACTTGAAACTTTCACCGAAACAACTTTCTCAACTCATCAAATAAACCTACTTTTATTTTTGAAAGTGTCGCCGGGAATGGGGAGGTAGGGGGGGAGGCAACTTTTTAACAGGCCCTAGGCCCAATTTCAGCTTGATAGGGCTCTGTGTCTAATTATAATAGTTTGAGCACAATAAATATTTATAATCAGGGATAGACTTTTGGTTCACCTATATACCACAAATACACATTATGATCATCGACGATTCGCAGCGGTCACTTTTTCAGCCACCACTAATTTTATAAAAATATTTTTATGGCGCATTACTACATGTAGTGTTCTATATGATTTTTTATTTGAGCATTCCGAATTTTCATAAGTAAGTTTTGAGTTAATTTATATTCGTAAATAAAATTAAAAAAAAAAATTGCTATTCAAAGTTTTCTGGGTTGACATCAATATTTCTAAATAAAAAATCCGCCAGATGCGGCGACACCTACTACAAGAATTGCAACAAAATACTTACCACGAAGTAGGTTCCTACGAGACATTTCCGAAATAAATCTGAAGCGAAAAATTTTTAAGGAAATAGTGGTGGTAAAAGATATTGATTTAGTCTATAAAATGAGACCGCTCCCAGACCTGCTCACCGTTTTCCTTAAAAACAGACAAATATAATAATAATATTGACATTACAAGTTAAAAATACACATTTTATTTAAACTTCCTAGTACTTTCGGCCTGCAATCCCACGGTCATCCCCAGGGAATATTTTTATTTTATTTATCTTTCTAATCTTTTGCAAGAAAAAAAATAGTTATCAAATACTTGCTTTCTCAAAACTTTAAACTAGCAAAAGTAAATCTAACGTTAGATAGACACAGGGATTTTATTATTTTGTTAGACAAGTATTGCTTAAGAAAAGCTAAATGCCATAAGCAGATGCTAAAATTTTTGAGTATTAATTCTTACATACTTAACACTCAAATACTTACTAACAACTAGCAAACCCGCGGCAGTAATCGTTGAAATATGCCAAGTGATATTTGTATGTCTAATTTTTATTAGAAGAATTTATACTTTCAGTAATAATTCAAAAATTACTAATTAAGCCATAGTTTGACTAAACTTCATTATTACATTGCATTATGCAGAAATTAAACTTTAATTAATAAGAACTAAAACTAATTCTAAATAAATGATAATTTAGAAAGTATTTTAAGGCTTTTATGCTTATTTCATACCCTCATTTCAGTATTCATTTGAAGTTTTTAATTTTTTAGAAACCATCTTCTTAGTACATATTTAAATCTTATAATTAACAATCAAATCAAATCCCAAGCTTCTTGTCTAACGGCCTACAACCTCTCTGGTGGTAGTGGCACTAATATAAAATGCCTATGTTGAAACAGAGACTATCATTGTTAATGTGTCAACATCAATTTTGAAATCGGTTTGGTATTTCCTAATATTCCATAGAAAACGTAATGTAGAAAGTTTTTAAAAGCTTTTTTGGAACGTTTATTATTCCTGCCAACCCCAGGTGATAGTGGCTCCAGCATAAAATATAGCCTGTGTAGAATCAGAGACTGTCACTATTGATTCAGAACCATTACGTTTGTAATTGTTTTATTATTTCCTGAAAATGCATGAGAATCATAATTTAGGACTTTTTAGAACGCTTTTCACTCCTTCCCTTCGCTTCACCCCTTTTTAATTTCTAATTTATTTTCGATTGCTTTTAGAGGGCATTCATATTTTATAAGTAACTACCATGTCATATGGAAAGTTTCTAGTCTCCGACATAAAACATAGCTTATGTTTCAGCAGGTTCTATCACTACCAATTTCCAACCATTATATTTGAAATATGTTTGGTATTTCGTAAGATTGCATAAAAGTCGTAATTTAGAACAATTTTAGAACGCTTTTCGTTCACTTCATCCTTTTAAATTTGAAATGTTCTTTCGGTGATTCTTAGAAAGCATTTGCATCTTTATGTAATTACCGTGCCAAATTTCAAAATTTTAGACCCCTTAGTATAATAAAAAAGGCAATTTAGGACATTTCTTGCTCCTGGAAACCCCAGGTGGTCGTGACAACAACATAAAATATAGCCTATGCTGGCGCAGGGACTGTCACCATCGTTTTACAATGATTACTTTAGAAATCGGTTTGGTGCTTCCTGAGATTGCGTAGAAATCACAAATTAGAAAGCTTTTAGAAAATTTTTCGCCCATTTTCACCACTTTTAAATTTCGAATGTTTTTGGAAATGTTCTTAGAGATCATTTATACATCTTATAAGTTGGGCTGGGCGATGTCTAGCATTAAATATCATGATAAATCGGCATCTTTATATCATTATATTCCGATATATTGATTTAGGAAAGTGACCCCCGGGGGGGGGGGGGGAGAATGGTGGGCGGAGCACCAAAAGGGCAAAAAATGATTAAGCGGTCACAGGCCTTTCCAACGATATGTCACATGATGGGTGTCGGTAAAATTTAGGAAAGTGCCACCCAGGGGGGCAAATTGGTGGGCGGAGCACCGGAAGTGCATAAAATGATTAAGCGGTCACAGGACTTTGCAGCAATACGTCACATGAGGGGTGACGGCAAAATTTAGAAAAAAGCCCTCCCGCAGGGGGGGAGGTGGGGAGAGGGACACCGAAGGCGCATAACATGAATAAGTGGTCACAGGCCTTTCCAACGATATGCCACATGAGGGGTCTCGGCCAAAGTTAGAAAAGTGGCCCTGGGGACCTTACTATACAATTATTATTTCATTTGTCTAATTAAATCTACTGTTGCAAATAAAATGTTATATTTCATTTCTTTATCGCCTTGATTCACACATTGATCAATAAGAAAGAGCAAATATTCATCAACACCGCTGAAATCTAAATACCATAATGAAATGAAAGCCATGGTGTCTGTAGCATACAACGTATACGCTCAGAGATTCAGCTTACACCGTCTATACCGTAAAAAAAAAATATATATATATATATCATCTGCTGTCAGCGATCGCATCGAAAACTGCATGTATGATATTTATCACCCACCGAAACGATCATTAGTATCATGAACACCGAACCCGAGGACTCGGTATTTAATATCACGATTTAGGCTGGGGGAAGTCGCACCGCTAATATCAAGAATACCGAAACCGAGGAATCGATATTTTTAATACTACGGTTTAGGCTTGAGAGAAGTCACTCCGTTAGTATCATAATAATCGGAACAGACGATTCGGTATTTAATACCACGATTTAGACCGGGGGAATCTTGAGAACTCGAAACCGAAGAAGCGCTGCTTAATGTTGCGGTTTAATGAAGAACCATGAGAATCGCGGTTTACATCACGATTACGATATTCATGATATACCGTTTTGTAGGATTTTTTAATATCGTTATCACGATTTGCATTTTATATCGATTTTATCGGTTTTATCGATATATCGCCCAGCCCTACATATAAGTAACTACCATGCTAATTTCAAGATTATTCCCTATGAACAAAGAAACAAAATTTACTTCTTTATAATATTAGTATAACTACGTTGGCTATTTTGAGTGTCACATTAAATCAAATTTTTGTAACAGTTTTAATTTTGCAAGAAAATAACTTTTTCCAGAAACGCACCTACTTAAAACTTTATAAAAGGAAAATCAAAGGAAATATATGTATTATTTTATTTTATAACAACATGTATAATAATCACTTATAAACAGATTAAGCTAAATAATGCTATAAAAAGTGATAAAATATTAAAAATGTCGCCGTTTGTGCGATGAAACGTTCGTCAATCTAAATATAGATATGTTATCACTTTTTATAGCATTATTTAACTTATTTTATTTTATTAGACAAGAATTTTTTAAGAAATTCTAAGTACCGTATGCAGACGTTAATAGTTTTGAATAAAAATTACTAATAGATGTAAAGTTTTTATGTATAAAACATTCTTAAAACCTAAATATAAAATAAAAAAATTCTTCATATTTCTAAAGTTTAGATAATATTTATATCTAAAATTGAAATAACACGTAAATATAATTTCTGTAAAGTTTGAAGTTTTCTTCAAATCTTCCTAGAAGTGGGCTATATTCATTCTTCTCGTAAATCTGCTTGTTTAGAATCTCTAAAAAGATATATTTTCTCCAAAATCATAATTACCATTCTGAAATAGTACGCTGCACTTTAAAACCAATCTGAATTAATTATAATAAAATTGAATTAATAATAAATTAACATAACCACAAGAATCTCGATACAATCCATTGACGAGGGAAAAATAAAAACGCCGCGAAGTTTTCTGCTTACCCGCGAATAGTGTAAACAGTCTTCTTATAATAGATATTGCCAAAAACCTGTTTCGAAGAGAAGGAGATAAAACCAAAGGAACGATAGTGTCTATCGTCTATGTATATGTACTATGTACTCGACAAAAGTATCGGCCTAGCCTTAGCCTAGCTATACATTCGTCGCCAAGATTTACAGCAGCAGTTGGAAGGCTACCTTAGGCTGTACCCCTTGCGCCCATATCTTAATCTGGCCCTCGAAAGAGATAGAATACACTTTGCGGGATGAGTTCCATATCCTCTGCCGCTTGGCGAACAAAATCTCGCCAATTTTTCAAGATGGCGGAAAAACACCATTTCTAAATCTTTATGTTATTTATAAATCAATGATTTTGCACCCTTTTTAAGAATAGAAAATTATGTAAAAACATGGATTTATAAGTAGCATAAAGATTTAAAAACGAAGTTTCTGCGCCATCTTGGAAAATTTCTTCCGATACAATTACACAAATTTTAGCAGTATTCTAAATAAATATAAACAAATGTGCTTTTTGAGATGAATACTTGTTATTGTCAGGAGGGCTCTGCCCCTCTGAACCCCCCGTTCTTAAAACATTTTCGACAATAAAAAAGAGAAAAAAACAGGCCAGAAACTTTTTATAAATTTCAACAGTTTCAAAAACTATTACTTTTTAATGCAGGTAAAATCTCGCTCACAACTGCCAAAAAATTTTTATTAAATCATACAAAAATATATATATAAATAATTAAAATGTTTGCACACATACACACACACACAAAAAAAAAAAAAAACAATCAGCAAGAATTTAATGTTTACAAAAAGGATCCCAGTTAGGGTCTGAAACAGGGTGTGTAAATACACACAATAAAACAATAACATCTGAAAAAACACATTTGTATAGATTTGTATAGATCCCAGGTAAAACAATAACGTCTGTAAAAGCACATTTGTACAGATTTATTTAGAATGCTACAAAAATTTGTGCAATTGCATCGGAAGAAATTTTCCAAGTGGCGCAAAAACTTCGTTTTTAAATCTTTATGTAATTTATAAATCCATGTTTTTACATCATTTTCTATTTTTAAAAATGGTGCAAAATCATTGAATTATAAATAATATAAAGATTTAAAAATTATGTTTTTCAGCAATCTTGGAAAAAATAACGAGACTTACCTTACATTGACAGAAGCTCAGAGTAATCCGAATGTGTGTCTGGCGTGGTGGCAAATTTGTTATCTAACTTGTTCAAAATTACGCTGAGTAATTGTTCCCGTGACTAATGAACCAATAAGCTTCAAGATCAGCGTTCCTCAAACCGTAGCGTCAGTCCGAGAAAAAAGCAAGCCTAAAGCCGTTCAAAATCTTTCAAAATCCAACGAACAAACGTAAACCAGATGGAAATATTTATCGCCAAAAAAAACGCGCCAAAAAATTGCCAAATCTTCCGGCACAGGATATGGGACCAGTCCCCACTTTGTGAGCTGTACAAACAATTAGGAGTGGTGAAAGTATTTTTAGACCAGAATTTTAAACCTGTTGTTAAACAACTAATTAATATGAAATCTGGGTTTTGAAACAGTGCAAGCCCCGCTTTTTCTTTCTTTTTTTTTTTTTCTTCCAAACATTGGCTGCCAAGCTATCTTTTTCAAATTTGTATTAGCAAGTCTTATATAACATGGATTTAATACATTCTTTTGAACTGTGCGACAAAACATTACTAGATATGCGACATAACACGTACAGTCATTTAGGGTAACTTTGAACAATTGGTGTAACTTTGCACCACCTCCTAATTTTCAATATTTTTCACTCCAAAAGACCAAATAAGCTCCAGAACTGTGCTCTATTGGCAAAGTTCTAAATTGGGATACAATTATATTTTCGTAGTAAGTAACAATATACTCATTTATCAGACATATTATTGTCTAAATGTTGTAAATGTGATAATATTTTGTGATTATTTATTTATTAATAGTTAATAAAATGTAAAAAAAGAAGGCACTAACATTTTACCACATTTTCATGGTAACTTTGAGCCAGCTCAAAGTTATACTGATGTTTATAATTTACTAATTATAGGTGCTACTGTCAAAAATTTCCCATATTTGCGCGTATATTTTATATAAATGCCGAAAATGAACATTAGATATAACATGTAAATATTTTCACAAATATGTGTAAAATACATACAATTCATTTAAAGGCGTTTTTCGGGGAAGGGGTACTCAAATTTGACATTTCATACATTCGATATTTTTTATTCTTGTTTGAAAATACTGGTACTAGTATGTATTACTGTAACTATGGATATATTATTGAGATAGAACATTGAAAATTGTTTTCCACTGCATTTGTATGTTTTATATGAACAGTAAACAGGCTTTTTTTTTTTTCTAAATGTTCATGGCTCTCTTCTTCAACTTTTCTTATGCCTGATATTTGCTGTAATATCATAAATTATACAAATCTTGTTATGTTGGGAAATGTAAATTCGGAGTCTTTACATATTTGAAAACATTTTTGGGGGTTCAAAGTTGTCCTAACTATAATACCTTTTTATAATGAATTATTTTAGATAATATTTATCAAATGGTGCAAAGTTACCCTAAATGGCTGGGTAACTTTGAACCAGGATAAAAATTCATTTTTTATAGCTTTTATCATTATTATTCCTTAATTTTTGATAGTCATACAATAATTTAGGATAATTTCTTCTCTTTTATGCCCCTAGTTGCAACAATATTCTAAAAATAAGAGTGTGACATGTGAAAATAGTGAAAATGCGGATCAAAGTTACCCTGAATGACTGCATTCTTTCGGATAAAAGTTTTGTGAAAGAAACATCACATAAGTGTAACTAAGGATTCAGAAAAAGTTTTGACATTAGTCAATGACATTTGGTTTTAAAAAATCGAGAACACTCGTGACTAGTCAACAAGGGTTATCAGCACGTTTTTACTTTTCTAAAAATCGCCTGTTTTCCAAATAAAATAAGATATTTTTGCCTTTCAAAATGAACCCTATATTCTTCATATATATTTCAAAAAGCCCCCCTCCCCCCCACCCCTTCAAAAAAATACTAATAATAATTTTTTATGTAAAGAAAGCACTAATATATTTTAAAAATATACACATTCACATAAAAATTACGTATAGAAACTGCTTATTATTGAATATTATTAAAGGCTTTCATATATTTGCAAGCATAATGTAAAACGCTTTATTGTTTTATTATAGATTCGATATTAGTAACAATTTTTTGAAAAAATTTAAAGATATTAAATTAAAAACTATACAATTTAGTGAAACAACAAATTGTTACAAAAAAAAAAAAAATCTTTTAAAACGTCAGAAATAAAACAGCTTAATTATTTCGCAAGTTTATTCAGATGATTGATTGATTTATTAAACATTATATCCCTTTTATTAAAATTTTCACACCACAAAATAATAAAAGAAAATATTAATATAATGATTAAACACAAATCAGGAAAACGGTTTTCAGACATTGTACACCAATTCGTATATATCGGATGCGCATAATACCGTAACCGATATTAAATTAAAGTGACAACCATGAAATATAAGGTCTCAACACGGCCACACTCGACCCCTTATACGGCCGTAACAAACAGTCGAAACTCGTTTGTTTTCGGCGAATCCTACTTTCGCTCCGGAGAATTGTAGGGGGCGCTTTTAACTACTGTGTCTAATGGGGAATTTCCTTATCTTTCTCTACTCTTGTGTTTTTTTAGGTATAACTTGAATGAAAGTACGATTTTTGATTTGTTTATTTAGTAAAAAATGGTTCATTGCTGTGTTCCATATTGTACTTCCGATTCGCTGAAAAAAATTCCAGGAATTTCTAAAAAATATGGTAAGGAACTTTACAAATGAGGCCAATTCTTCTTCATATAAGAATTCTTTATCAGGAAATTTTTTTAAAGTTTACTTAATTTTAATTTTATAATTTTTATTGTAAAAATTCTCAATGTTTAAAATATATTCAAGAAATTGAACTTGCATATATCTACAGATACATTTATTTATATGAGTATGGTACATAGACTTACGAATTAATATTTTTAAATTTTGAAAAAAATATTCTGTACTTTCCAACCAGTGTTCTAAACCTTCTGAAAAAGCTATTCTGGGATGAATGGAGTATATAATATTGAAAGAAAAAAAAACGACTTATTGATTCTCTAAAATAATGAAACCTGTAAAAATTATTATTATTTATTTATTTATTTATTTTGTTTCCTTGTATTTCATGATCACCACCCACAATTTACTGAAAATCGTTCGCAATGTACAGATATATATATCTTGTAAATAATTAAGAATCGTGTAAATATCCACATTTTGAAAAAAAAAGTCGATATAATTTGATTGCCGGATATTGGCGAAAAGGCTTAATTATTTTGTTGATATTATGAAGCATGTAAATATATTTTTATTTTTATCGCATACTTTAATACCATGACTGTCCGAAGTTAAAATATTTAATTTTATATGTAGGTAAGTGTGTTGAATTTCTATATCTATATGCTTCTAATTTCAGATCAACACATATAATGGTCAAATGCCAAATTTATTGAAAATTGTTTGCAATGTACATATATCTATATTTTTTAAATAATTAAGAATCGTGTAAGTTTCCATGTTAAAAAAAAAAAAAAAAAAAAAAGGCGATATGATTTCTTTCCGGATATTAGCGAAAAGGTTTTCTTATTTTGTATATATTATGAAACATGTAAATATAGTTTTATTTTTATCGTATATTTTAATACAATGACTGTCCAGAGTTAAAATATTTAATTTTATATGTAAGTTTGTTACTTTTCTATATTCTTGTATATTTCAGATCAACAGATATAACGACCAAAATTATTGAAAATTGTTCGCAAAGTACATATATCTATATTTTTTAAATAATTAAGAATCGTGCAAAATAATTGATGTACTGAATATTGTGTAGATATTAAACAAGACAAAATAAAAAATGTATTATATTTTTTATACTATGATTGTCCAGAATTCGAATATTTGATTTTACAATTTCCCTTAAAATAAAATTATTTTTTTTGTTTTGTTCCCTGAACATAATAGAAATCTATAATGATTATTATTTTCTATTTCCCAATACGCTTCATTTTCTGTACCTCCAATGTTATTTGAAACTAATAAATATTATTAAAAAAAATTTTTTTACTGAGTCAGAATTACTTTAGAATAATTTTTTTACGGTCAGAATTCTCAATGTTTCAAATAATCAAGAATTTAAATGTAAATAAAAGTAAAAATTTACTTATAATTTTTGTTTTTGATGTTATAGTAGAGCGTTAATTAAAATATTTTTAATTGCTTAAAGCATTGGATTTATTTATTTCTAAATCTTTTAGATTTTCCTGTTTATAGTATAAAGAACGCCGAGGGAAAATATATTTATAATATATCTATATTATAAAGGACAAACATATCTGTGCGTAACGCATACGTCATTTTGCGAATGGCAACACTTTGAAATTAGAAATGAAATTTTGATTTTGCAATTTTCTCTACTGCAAATTTTTAAACTTCTAAACATCGCACATTTTAAATTTTTACACCGTCGTATAAGGAAAAAAATGCTCTTTTAAATGCAATTTGTTTGAAAGCTGTATCTCAATTAATTTTTGAGATATTAATTTTTTTTGTAGTTTTTAATACCATTTTTCTTATCGTGGCAACAAAAGTACCTCATTTCTATTGAAAGTCATTGAAAGTAAACGGAAAATAGTCGAAAATAATAGATACTGCATCTTTTTTGTTGTCATTTTCTCATAAAACCTGAAAAAATAGTTGAATATAAAACATGGGCTATGTCAAGAATATTGTCAGTTATTCCGTGATAATGACGTCATATGTACACTTTTCTATAGACGAAGTTTAAGACTGGGTTGTAAAAGTAGATTGCTTTAGCGGATGCAAATGACGTCCTTTTATAAAAAAGCGTGTATTTTAATTTTTAAACCTGAATTATGTTTTGTAGAAGTGCGTCATTTTCACAGCCCAGCTGCTTTGAAACTCTTCACAGGTGAAAATGCTTCACTTTTGAAAATAATGTAACCGAAAGCACACACTGATAAACGCAATGTTTTACAAAAATGTAGAGTGTCTTTATAAAAGAGAGGTGATATGCAAATAATGGCGATTTATATTACAGAAATTGATGATTCTCGCCTAGATGGATTGGCTTCGCCGAGTTAGACAAGCAAACAAATAATTCGTGGTTTAAAATAATATCGTGTTCCTGAAGTTTTTGCCAAAAATTCTCTCGAATAATAAAATTTTAATGCTATTCTTTAGGACATTCTACTATAATTTTATCAAAATAACATAATTTGCTTAATTTATTTTTTCCTAATTTTATATAATCTATATATTTAAAACACAAGTGTGTTTTTTAGTCATCTGCCCTGATCTTTCTGCTGAACCTATTTTACTAATATATATATTTTTTAACTGAAAGCTCTTCCTTTGTAGATGTGGTCGCACTATCTGTTTTTTTTTTTAAATATCCCCACTTTTATATTTTAATTTTAAAAGCATTTTATAAAATTTCTTCAAAATGATGAAAATTAGATAGCTTTCATTGCTGCAGACAAGAGAGAAATAATGAGGTATTTTAAACTTTATTCATGCTATTTTCTGATAAAAATTCAAAATTGTTGATAAAAATTGTTGTATACGGTTTAGTGGTGCAAAATCCCATTAGGAGCAGTATATTATATTAGGGAATAATAACGGAAAATGATATACTGCTTTTGAAAACACGCATTTTTCCTCATAAATTTTCTATAGTGATTTTCCTTCTGCATGTGTACTAATACCAAGTTTCAGACACTAGGCGAAATGCTTATTTAAGTGAAAATGAAGTCATATTCAAAAGAAAACGATCATTTTCTTAGATAAAACTAAGCCTTTTAACACAAATGCGTCTAAAAACCATAAATTACGGAAATTTTTACTCTCCAAAATTGAGATTAGAATCTCAAATACAGAGTGCGTCTGTTCACATAAAAGATGTTGATGGCAATCTTGACTTCAAGTTTTGAGTTAAAATGGTTTTTAAATGATCAAACAAAATACAATTTTTTTTAAATGATGAATATGGATATGAGAAGTGCGTATACAAATTTTGAGAAGGTGAAAATTGCTGTTTTCTTTCCGGAAATCTAAGCCTCAATTGATAACCACATCCTAATAACTGATCTTTACTATATTTTATTGATTATGTATCTATATTATAAAGAACAAACGTATCTGTGCGTAACGCTGGCGTCATTTTGCGAATGGCAATACTTCACGATCAAATTTTGGTCTTGAAATTTTCGCTACTGCATTTTTTCAATCTTCTGACCATCATACATTTTCAATTTTTGTCGCATAGGGAAATAAATGTACTTTCAAATGCAATTTGTTTAAAAACTGTATTCATTGACTGATGTATTATATTTTCTAAAATAATTTTTAAGCATGATTTTTTAAGTTTATCTTATCACGTGCCGGTTTCAATACATAAAATAATAAACATTTTGCACATAAAGCAACAAACATTTTTCAGCATTTGTTTCCGACTATGTTTGCATAATGAAATTAATACTTCTTTTATAAACAAATAAAAGAATAATATTAAAAAAAAAACACCAAACTAACATATGTGTGAAAGACAAATTAACGAAATTAATACTTCTTTTATAAACAAATAAAAGAATAATATTGAAAAAACACAAATCTAACATATTTGTAATCGTACAATTTAAATTTTTAGATCACCAAATAGGATTTTTTAAAAATGGAATTTGTTTGCAAAGTTCATCTCAGTTTACTGATTGTCTATGGTTTTAAAAACAATTTTAAAGCATGAAATATTTTTTAATCTATCTATATCGCGCGGAGCTCGATTACGAAAGATTAATCCGTTTGCCCTTAGTTCATCATTTTCTTACGGCTAATTACCATTAAAAAAAACTTCCCTATGAATAAATAAATAATATAACACAAATTTACCAGACATGTATGAGCTCTGAAATTATCAGGATATAAAAGGATGCCATAAGTAGTAAAATCTTGGCAAATAACTCTTAGCATGCGGCTAATAAGAAAATATCGCTTTTGATAAATTTCAAAAATGTATTTTGTGTAATTCGTATTTCCCATATGAAAAATGCTTTTTTAATGTAAGTGGTCAATCTAAAAAATTTATTGCATATAAAGAAATTGTTAGTTTTCAATTAAAAAAAAAAATGTTTTCACCTATATTCTTTAACCCGGGAAGCCCGGGTACGATCCCCTAGTTTTTATAACGCATATAGAGCGAGGATTTTCGTATTTTTATATGTAAAAGTAACATTTAATAAGCATTATTTACAGTAGAGAAACTCTATTTACAGTAAGTATTCACGCCATCTGCCGGTGAGAGTAGAACATTAATGATTCCGAAACTATGGGGAATTGTGAAGGCCGTATATGGCAGGCGATCGAGTTTGGCCATGGGTCTGGAGAAGAAAGAAGGGTTGAAATTTTGCTATACGTTTTTTCCAGCGATATGTGGCAATACCGTAGATCGCAAACTAGCTATCGATGTTTCTGTAAAGCTTTTCAATGGGAAAATCGTTGATTTTTAATTAATTTATTGTAATGGAAAATCTCAATGTTAAGAAAGTCGTGTAAGCAGAAATCTTATTAATTACAGTTTTCTTCATAAGATGCATATTTTTTTAAAGGTACTTGCCGTTTCGATTGTATCTTAACCCTTAAGTGCGCAATTTTCTATTTTGTTTCGAAAAATTCTTATATGATACTCTGAAAGGTTTATTACACAGGAAAAATAATGAATTAAATCAGAGATATATCTATATATATAAAAGCCGTTCTCTGTGTGTTATGTCCTTTATACAAATCTTCAATTTTTGACCGATTTGCACGAAACTTCATGTACATACGTTTTAGAACGTGGAAAAGATCACTGTCTACTTTAAAAAATTATCAGACCACTATTTATACCTTTTTTCTACCACTTCCATAATTTAAAATTATAGAAATATCTCTTTTTAAATCATTTTTAATTCAAACGTTTCTTTCCTGTTGACAAACCCTAAAAAATGACACAATAATGTGAAAAAAATAAGGATAACGCGTGTATTTTGTTTCTATTTGCCAATAAAAATTCAGATTCTCTTGCTATATTTTTGCGTGGTTAATATTGACGTCATTCTAAACAGAAAATTCACATTTTTTTGTATATAAAATAAAAACTTTAACTATAAGAGCGGGAAAATAACGTAGCACCTCAATTTGAATGTTTTTTTTTTTTTTTTTTAATTAAGACATCTATTTTAGTACAAACAGTCAAATTTCATGAAAACAATTTAAGAAAAAGAAAAAAAAAGGCTAGATATGACGTCACATTCTATCAAATCTTTTCAACGCGTAATCAAACTCATTGTAAACATATGGCTCCTATATTTTGCTTACTACTTCGATTGCATACTACAGCCATATCTTATAGCTATACGTTATCGCTAAGTGTTGTATTGGTTTAGATTCAGTACTAACATTTTCTGTTATTTATAGCAAAAAGAGAGCGGTTATTTACATTTTCAAAAAAATTCTTGGCAGATGTCTTGATTTAAAGTTTATGGAAAATGACATCATTTCATCTAATCACTGTAAATTTAATTTCAATAAAATTTCAAATTTCCCAAATAAAATTTTAGTAACTACTACCTCATTTGGATGGTTTTTTTTTTTTTTTTTTTTTTTTTTTTTTTTTTTTTTTTTTTGCATTTTCCCCCGTATTGTGGGAGATATTGTATGTTACGCGCGCCAAAGAAAACATTTTTTTTAATTTTAAAAGTAAAAAAAAATTACCACAATGTGTCAAAAGAACATCCTTTTTCTGAATTTAAATTTCGCGAGTTCCAAAATTAAAACGAAAAATGTGAGTTTTTTCATAAACGTCAAGTTAAGGCTGTTCATAAAGTTAAGGCTGTTCTCAAATCCAAGGGATCTATTTTCTGACATATTTTTTAATTAACTTTTGTTCGGAAACGCATGAAATTGACAGGAGTTCTTATTTAGAAACTATGGAATCGAAAGATAGATTCCGTATGTTGGTAAAGGTGTAAGATCTTTCAGTTTGCCTTTTGAACTGAATTTCGGACGCAACAGTGCAATAAAGGATAAAAACCGGCCGTCACGCAACCACAATTGCTCATAACTCGATAAGTAATTTATTTATGAAAAAAGGAAAAACTCATTTTAATTCCAAATCGCTTTAATTGTCAGGCCTACAAATTTTAAGCCTTTACGTTTAATGAGTCAGAAAATGTGTCAGAAAGTTTCGCGTTGTTGAGTAGGGAACTGGAGAAGCACCTTAAGCATTATTGCAGGTTAGTATTTTGTAATCAAGTTGCATGCCAGATAGTCGCTTAAAACATAAGTAATTCTATGTTATTTTAAACAAAGGTGCGTGCATTAATAGGTGTCAGGCACACTCATTAAAATAAGAATACCCTAGCGCACAGCCCCATTACTGAAAATATACTTAGAGATAAAAATAGTTCTGCATTTTTCATTCAGCTAATAAGACTAATCTTTCATAATTGGGTTCACATGATTATATAACTTTCCCCTATAATTCTATGACTAAGCAACGGAAAAAATATGTTACGCACTAAAATCTCCTCTGAAAAACTAATAGTGCAAGTCGCATGGAAATCTGTTCTGAAGAATTCAAGTTATATGCACCCGGAACGAAATCCCCATTTGCATTTTATATTCGGATTAGATTATTTCGAGCAGTTTGATTTTATAGCTGTTAAATTCATGTTTTATTTTATTTTATTTTTAAAGTTTTAATATCGTTTGCCAATTTATTCATGGAATATTACACGAAAACAAACAAATTCTGAATTATTTACAATGTTTTGAACAATTGAGTTAGTATTTTGTAATTGGGTTGCAAGCATATTTAAAAAATATTCATGCTTGAAAATTACTTTAAAATCCATAAAAAATCTGTAAATTGAGAAAAATATATAACCAGCGTTACTCATAGACATATCTTTTCTTTATACTGTTGCATTAAGAGTAAACGTGTTCATCTTTCGTAATCGGGTTGCACGCACCTTTTAAAATGTCCATGCTTGAAAATTACTTTAAAATCCATTAAAATCAGAAAATTGAGATACAATTTTCAAATAAATTTCATTTGAAAGATCTTTTTTCTATTCGACATTATAAAAAATGAAATTGTGTGATGTTTAGAAGTTAGAAAAATTTCAGTAAAGGCACAATTTATGGGGCAAAATTTCCGGCACTGACATAGTGTTTTTACTTTATAATGTAGATATGTACCATACAAACGAAAATTTCACCAAATGCCGCGCGATTTGGTGGATTTTTTTTTTTTTTCCGTATTGTCAGGAAAATCACATATTTTTCTCCTACACCCTCCAAAGGAAACGCGCATTCTCTTTTTAAAACTCAGGGATTTTACCATATTTGCGAGACAATAACGTCATGTTTTCCGATTGTCTTTTTAACGATTTGTGGGTGGGAATGTAACAAATTTCAGTCATTGTGATTGCCGTATTATTTCGTTTTAATTTATTTTACCTGGAAGGCTCCTTATAATTGACACGGGCGAAGCCTGGTAGTTCTGCTAGTTTTTCATATAATACGTAAATCTTTTCTTCTGTTGCACATCAGCAATATAAGTAAGAACTACTGCCGTGTGACTATTTTACGCTAAATTAATACAAATTAGTAAATACTTTAATAAGTATGGCTCCAAATACCTTATTTTATATAATTATTTATTTTATAAAATTTAAGCCTTAATCCTTTAATTCGCATAATGGAATACGTTGTAGAAATTACGTAGTCCAGAGAATCTGACTTTACACCAGAAAATTTCAATGGTTAATTTCGCTTTGTTTAAATACGGAATGTCTGTTATTGTTTGTTATTAAAGCAAATATTGCTATTTTAATTTTCTGCTGTGAATTAGATATATGCGAATTAAAAAAAAAAATCTATAAAATTCAAAATAGTGTTGTTTGCATATATGCAAAGCTGCGTACTAAAAGGTTAAGACTTTTCAAATAAGAAATCATTCTGACAAAAAAAAAAAAGAGGCAGGCCATTTAAAAGCATTGAACATCGCGGATTATTCTAAAGAGAAGAAATAAATGGACTTAAGACTTTTAGAAATCAAAAGTATCACTCAGTATTTTCTGGAGTAAGTTTTAAACTCGCGTATATTTTATAACGTTTGAATATTTAATAATTCATAACTTTTGACATCTATGCAATTAATAAATGCAGAATTAAAACAAATTTTTATCTTAATCATTTGCGAAAGAAAACTTGTGTGAATTATAGATCATTGTACAGGTACTAATTTTTGCAAAAGTCGTAAGATATGATTTTAACCCTTTAGTGCGCAGCTTTGCATATATGCGAACATCAGTGTTTTGAATTTAATATATTTTTTTATTGGTATATACCTAATTCACATCAGAAAATTACGATAGCAATGTTTGCTTTAATTAATAACAGGCATTCCGTATTTAAATAAAGCGAAATTAACCATTGCAACTTTCTGGTGTAAAGTCGGACTACGTAATTTTTAGAACGTAATCTGGCATGGGAATTAAAAGGGTTAAAGGTTAAGTTTTATAAAATAAATAATTATATAAAATAAGGGATTTGGAGACATACTTACTAAAATAGTTAATAATATGCAATATTTTAGCGTAAAACACCCACACCACAGTAATTTTTACTTGTATTGCAGATGTACAACAGAAGAAAAGATTGACGTATTATATGAAAAAATGTATCTGTGATTTTTTTCATTATTTTTTCTGTGTAATAAACCTTTCAGAGAATCATATATAACCTTTTTCGAAACAAAATAAAAAATCGCGCATTTAAGGATTTATTCGCGAAAGAAAACGTGTGAATTATAGGTCACTGTCCAGGAACTAATTTTTGCAAAAGTCGTAAGATATGATTTTAATGTAATTTTAGTTATAGGAGGGATGCAAAATTTATTTTTCGTACATAAATGTTTCCCCCTTCATACACACTTTTACACATAAAAAAGGTAAGAAGCTTGAATGACTATTTTAAAATTATATAGTTTTTAAAAACCTATATAAGATAAGGAAACATTTTTAGAATAAATTTCTTATTTAAGGGGTCTCAGGACTCTTAAAATTGGAAAAGAGGAAAAAAAGGACAATTTTGACATTTACTATCGTAAAATGTATATGATTTTAAAACTAAATTTTTAATGAGATGAAAGACATAAGTATGTTCTTTTATTTCAAGTATTTAAAAAATTGCAAGATACAGAATTAGCATCTATAGGGGGTTCCAAACTGTCAGACATTTGACGAGCAGCAAATCGATATAACAGCTTACGAGCAGGATTACGAAATAAATTTTGCAACTAGAATTAAAATTTTGGTGCCTACTTATACTTCGTATTACAAAAATTACCCTGAACCTAAATAAATATGTATTTAAAGCATTTTTATATTTTTAATATAAAGTTGTATTTAGCTAATGCAAAATTTTGAAATTTCAACAGTATAACCACCTAAAAAGAATTTTTTTTGAACAATAAAAAGAAAATTTTTGGTTCAATTTATACAGACTAACGTTAAACATATGTTTTGAAATTTTCATGAAAAAATATTCAGAAGTTTTTGAGATATCTTGCGCATTATGCCCAAAAACGTCATTTGAGAAAAAAAACTTCAAAGTTTCGGAAACGCCGTGTCAGCTATTGAGCGGGTATAATTCTAAAAGCCATAACTTCTGCTCTAATGGGAATTAAAAAAAAACAATAATATCAAAATGTTCAGAAAAGATAGCAGTTTAATATCTAAAAAAAAAAAAAAAAAAAAAAAAAAAAATTAAATTTCGAAAATTTTGATGCTTTAAGGGTTTTGAGACATCTTAAATGAGATCTTTTTTCTATTATTTTAATATTTTAAATTATATTAATACTTTGATTAATGATTTTAAATATTAAAAAACGAAAATCCTTGTTGTTGCTTTTTTGGTAATATTAAATCCTCTGAGTGATAACCTTCCCCCTCCTCCAGAATACACATTTAAAGAAATTTAAACTTTGCTTTAAAAAATCCTTTGGTTCTATCTTTTATTTGTGAGTGTATACTCGTAACAATAAATCTATTAATCAAAGTTATTCTTAGCTCATTCAATAATTTCTGCTTTTAAACCCATAGGCCCTTCATCCGGACATTACTAAAAGCGCAGCTTCAGTAATGTTCACAGCATACAAAATCTTGTCGTTTAACTGAAAACTAATAGACCGTGAGCCGACAGCACAGACAATCCCCTCATCGAGTTCACGGCTGAAATTCTAGGATGATTTAAATCTTGATTCGCATATTAAAACGCAATCGGTCTGCCAAGTCATACCTTGGTGGAAAACACCGGAAAACCCGATTTTAGCGGCTGACTCGTAGGTTTACCATTGTGTTTTCCTGCACCCAAAGGTATGAAAACATGGAGGACTGGAAGCAGGAAAACACAATGGTAAACCTACGAGTCAGCCACTAAAATCGGGTTTACAGGTGTTTTCCATCAAGATAGGACTTGCCAGACCGATTGCGTTTTAATATGCGAATCAAGATTTAACTAATCCTAGAATTTCATCCGTGAACTCGATGAGGTGATTGTCTGTGCTGCCGGGTCCCGGTCTATAAGTAACAAATTAACTTTTCAGATTTCACTTATGGGGAAGGGGAAAATGATGAAAATTTTATGACCTCTCCAATTTCCAATTTACCAAAAAATCTATATATATATATATATATATATATATATATATATATGATACATATTAAATAAAATGTCGTTACAAATATCACTTTTTAAACAATTTAATCTTAGGATAATTTCAACAGTTACACATCAATTTTGTACATTCAATTTCTTGTGTTATTTGTAACATATAAACAGGGTTCGTACAGATACCGGTATTTTCAAGGCGAAATATCAGTATTTTTTAAATAGAAAAAAAATCTAGTTTAAACCCGCAAAATTTCGCCTTATTTAAGGAGAGATTTTCTATAAGAAAATACTGGTACCGAAGAATTTCTAAGTCTAGAAATTCAAGGACCCGTACAACCCTGATAGGGCGTAGGAACCGGGGGAGCTGTGGCTCCCTCTGGAATATTTCAGACGGGTTCAGCTCCCCCGGGAGAAATTCTCGCACCACATCTGTTTACGATACATTGCTGAATTAAAAAATAAAGTATACTTTTTCTAGGAAATTTATACAATAAACAACAAAAAGAAGAGAGAGAGGGGGTGGTGAGCACATTTGTTTGTGCCTTCACCCTTTTTCTCATTGTTTACCGATTTCCAGAAAAAAAGGGGTCTTATATAGGTTTACTACAAATTACCTGCACCGATAAGATATTTATAAAGATGAGGCCTTTAAAATTGATTTGGAAGAGACTTGTACAGAATTTGTAAGCAAAACAACAGAAAGCACTTTAATTTTTGGTAAATGGAAGTGGGCGAAACCTTAAATTTGAATATTGTATTCGGGATCGCACATAAATTAAGTTTCTGTGTATGAAGTATATCGATTAAAAATTATTTTTACTGGATTAAAGAGTTGGTGATCTTTTGATATGCTTCTATTTTATTCTTCTGTTTGTGAAACGTGCAACACTATGAAGGAACCGTCCAAAATGAATGAAAAGATCCGCGCCACTAGCTTTCCGCAACATGTCCCGTCTCCCCCTGTTTGTAAAAATTTCCTATGCCACTGCCTGATAAAGATAAATAAGATCCACAATGAATGAAATTTTCTTAATTTAAAGACAATTTTTAGAAAATATATTGGAATGGAGTAAAAAAGGGGAAAATGATGAAATATTTGTGACCTCTCCAATTTCCAAAAAATCCTATATATATATATATGATACATATTAAATAAAATTTTCTTCATATAAAAAATAATTAAGGACAAATAATTTTAAATTCAAGCGAAACAAATATTCCTTTCTAAAGAATTTAATCTTGGGATAATTTGGACAGTTACACATATATTTTGTTAATTCGGTTCCTAGTATTATTTGTAACATATAAAGATAAGTAAGATCCACAATGAATAAAATTTTTCTAATTTAAAGACAATTTTTTGAAAATATATTGGAATGGAGCAAAAAAAAAAAAAAAAAAAAAAAAAAAAAGCTTTTTAAAATTATTTAAATGGTTTTCATATAAGTTTGACAGTTGCATGGTGAATGACCCTAAGCAGCTCCTAGCATATCGACATAAAATCTTGGCAAAATATGAATGAGCAAACAGCTTTAGCTAAACGCCAAGCAAATAGCAATTTAAATGATGCGTTGACAGTTACAGGTCAATAAACCAAAGCAACTTCTAGCATTCATTAAATAAAATACGATATACAATAGAACCTCGATTATCCGAAGTAATTGGGATCGACCCTCTTTCGGAAAGTCGAATTTTTCGGATAATCGAGAATGCTTCAATTTTAAGATTAAGGAGAAATATATGCATTATTCCTTATAATGGTAACAAAAGCTTAATAAAAATAAATCAATAGCAAAATAGAAACAAGAATAAATTACCTGAATTTTGATTTTGAAATTAAGTACCTTTTACATATATCACAAAGGTTTGAAAAAATGTTTTTTTTTTTTTTTTTTTTTTTTTTTTTTTTGTCGCAGTTTCGATTGCTTTTGCTTTGAAGCTCTATCACGGAGTTTTATAATATTATTAGTTCATCAGCATCACAGTGTTTCTGCTATTTCAGCCATGCCAAGTCTTCTGCAAAACATTCAAAAGCTTCAGAATTGCTAATTTGACGTTTTCTTCGTTCCACTCCGCAGCTTGCGGGAGCTCAAGTTAAATTCAAAGGAACTCTATGAAAGGGAATCGAAAATACTTATACGTACTCGTAGTTCGGAAAGGACGCATTGCACACATGGAATATGATAGTTTTTTAAAAAACGCTTTCAAAAAGAATTTTGCACACAAATGATGTGATAGAAAAAAAGTTTTAAAAATGGATTTCGGTTAACCGAGAGATTCGGTTAAAATAGTTTCGGATAAAAGAGGTTCTACTGTATATACATATAGGGGAGAAGGGGGCACATGTGAACATGGGGCAGATGTGAACATTGCAATTTTTCAATAGTTATTATATCTTCTTTTATTTGAAAAAAATTACAAAAGATGGTAGCGCCTGTAGACATATGGTAAAAAATGTTTGAAGCTCTTTGATATTTTGTTTGTCCGCAGTAGCCAAAACATTGTTTATAGGTCTCAAAAGTAAAATTTCAGTTCCAACTCTGTAAGCGAATAACTTTATTTATTTATTCATTCATTTCAATTTTAATGCTTTAACATGTACAATGAATGCTAATAAATATTTTAATACAATTTTATTTTTTTCTCGATTTGAGAAATGTTAACGATTTATTAATTTAACTTTAGCAACCATGTGGGTCCTTTGTGAATAGAATAGTTGGGGCACATATAAAGAGTTCATGAGTGCCCCAGTAATCATTCTGTTATTCTGTTCCTTTTAGTTAACTTCATGGGAAATAATGTCAGCTCCAATATCTATAATTTTCCTGAAATAGAAGATATTTCCGTCATACAAAGTTGATTTTGTACTGAAACTTCCACAAATACATCTGTCAGAAAGTACATAAAGAGCAACAAGCTCGTTTACGTTCAACTGTAATTTAAATAAATTTAATGTTTTCTAAATGCAATAAGTGTTATGTATTATTTTACTAAACGGTTTACAACAATATTTTTTTATGCATTGTTAATACAGAAAGGATTGTTCTTGTAAGAATTGTTAGGATTTTGAATCCCGTTAAACAGGCGTGAGTAAGTAATTTAAATTGGGACTCACCCTTTTTCAGGATACTTATCCTTTTATGGTGTAAATCCATGTTTTACTTTTAATCCAATACGCATTAGTTGAGTATATAATTCACTTTATATTTGTAGAAAATTGTATTCTCTAACGCACAACTTTTTATGCCTTCTTTAATTAAAGAAATTGTAGATTATTTGTTATATCAAATGAAGAAGCGGTAACATTTTAAGTTATTTAATTCACACTATATAGATTGTAAATAAGAGAGCATTTTTATATACCTCTTTCCTGGATTAGCTATATGTTCAGAATGAAAAAAAAATGTTTACATTACAAGATACATAACAATAATAATAAATCAGTTCACTGTAGTTTATGAGTCTTAATTTAGCCACTCAACAAATCATTATCTTTTCAGGAATTTCGAGGTTAAATACATTAGCACCCCAGGGGCGCCATTTGAGGGGGGCTGGAGGGGGCAATAGCCCCCCCCCCCAAGGAATTTGATTTTTCGGAAAATTTTCATCAATTGTCAGACTCAAACAAAAATTTAAAAAATGCTCAAATGCTATAATAATTTATCAGATTTGATTGCAGTAAAAACACATGCATTAAAATAAACATTTTATGCATAGAAATTAATAATTACAGTGAAACCTCTCTATGCGAGCACCTCTCTGAACGACCATTTTTTCATGGAATGAAATTTATTCCCATAGGCTCAATACTAATTTTACCTATATTTGGAGACCACTCCAGTTGAACTCCCTCCTTGAGCGACCAATTTCTTTGAAGAAAATTAATCAAATTCCATTTTTTCCTGGTCGCTTGAAGATGGTTTTATTAGAATAATAATTCCGGAGAGCGCATTATTCATTAAACTTCTAAACTAAGTTTAGAATTTTTTTTATTCCAGTAACTTTTAAGTGCTTAAACCCTTTTGCGTCGTTTTAGGCAATGCATTTATCTCTGATGACAAAGTAAGGATGACGGTCAATAAACTCCCCTGCCCTATGAAACTCTCAAAGAAATAGATAAATTAATGAAATCGTCATAATTTGTTACCGTCCAAAAAAAAAATGCATTTATTTACTGAACTTCGAAAGGACTTGCAAATAAAAGTTATAGAAGATAAAACCGTAAAATCACAGCAAACTTCAATGTATTCATTTTTTAAACTCTGCACTAATTAACTTATGTAATTAACTTTTGTTTTGATGCTTAAATTTGCATATTTGTTTCCTACTTTGAAGAATAAATTTCAGTAACATTAATTGTTACCTTTTTCAACAATTAAAATCTAGATTTAAACACGACCGCCATTAAGAGACCACCCCTCGGAGCGACCAACTTTTATTGGAACAGAACGTGGTCGTTTTAGGAAGGTTTTACTGTATATATAAAAAAATCCTATTCGAACTTTCTTAAGGTGAGACATATATCGTACTTTGGCTAATTTTAAAAATACATGAGAGAAATTTTCTTTTATCAATTGCTTCTCAGCTGTGTACAACTTGATCATAGGAAAACTAGTCTCCTCATGGGTAGAAATTCAGGGGTAGAGTTTTTTCAGATAGTCCTTTTTGCGGGGAGGGGGGGGGGAGGGGCGAGTATAATTCATGTTCTTAATTATCCGACTTTTTTACTTTTTTGGATTATTAGTGTCACATTATATTTACTGCAATTATTGCAGTGTTATCAAATTATTTAATTATTTGCTTTATTAAGTCATATTATATATGGTACACTCTCAAAAAGTTTCAATGCTTTTGAATGGAGCCTATGAGCAACCAATAAAACAATTTCTTCAACACAAAACCGACAGACTTCCACCAAATACCAAAGTAAAAGAAAATTGCTCCATATTTTAAAACGTTTATAATAAAGTAGTCCATAATTTAATCCCTTATTTACAGAAATGAACACTTGGGTTATTACTATGAGCCACCATTAATAGTCAAATCTATAGTTTTTCATTTGAAAAATATTCAGCACTTCCTTGTTAAAAACTAGGTCATACCGACTCCGACCAAAAGAGATAAAGCAAAATCCGAAAATCTTAAAGTGCATCTCACTTGCAACAAAGAAAATACGTCAACCTATCCTGACGCAGGACTGTAATTTCATGTAAATACGAAAATCGCTAAAAAGATTTCCATTGAAAGGCAACCCAACTCGAAATGAAAGAAAATTAATCCATATTTTAATACAATTACTGTAAAAGAAGTCTACAATTATATCTTTAATATAAACTTTACCTTTTATGTAGAAAAATGAAGATATAGTATTCATTAATGTTCAAATACCGTGTTTACTCGCGTAATAGTCGCACTTTTCTTGTCGGTTTTTCATCGTGAAAGTCTAGGTGCGACTATTATGCGGGGAATTCTACTGCACAATATTGTATACTCTAATGCTAAAACATTACTGGTATAAAAGACACATTATAATAAAATTAGTAATTTAACAAATGTTTCCAGGTTATGTGCTGTTTATTATAAACTATTTTTCTTTTATGCTAATATTTTTGAAGAGTTAACATTTAAAAATAATCTTTGTAAAATTTTTGACAAAAATTTTTTCATATTAAATCCTTCACTGAAGGTATCAGTATCCCTATTGTAATGTGAATCGGTATCTGAAGAATCTCCGTCATTCCATAAAATGTCATGTTTCCTTCCGTCCAAAACGTTGGAGATAGCTGCATTTTTAAAATTTTTTGAAACTATATCGCTTGTAATTAAAGTTCAGCTTTGTAATATCCAACTATACATTAGTTCTAGGGATGGCCGCTGTACTTTTCCACTGGGAGTCAATATTCTTTGTTCCCACTGACCATCCAATCTCCATCAGGGGTCGATGCAGGTTTTTATTCTTGGGGCCCATTTTGTGAAAAGTAAAAGTTATTTTTGTGAAAAATAACATTTTGTAACTAAAGTTAAAATCCAGTTACTCATATTTGTACCAAGTATTTTTTAACAAAAACTTCTTTAAATCCTCTTGCTAAAGTTTCTCTTTTTCGCGATCTAGTTTTATTTACAAATTACACATTTTAAAACACTTTTTATGAAAAACAATTTTACAAAGGGGTCTATTTTATTAAAAGGAATTTTATGAAGAAGCCCGTTTTATTAAGTTTATTTTTGTGAAGGAGCCCATTTTATTAAATTTATTTTTGTGAAGGTGCCCATTTTATTAAATTTATTTTTTTGAAGGGGTCTGTTTTATTAAATTTATTTTTTTGAAGGGGCCTATTTTATTGAATAGATTTTTGTGAAAGAGTCCTGAATAGGCCCCAAATTCTGCCTGGATCGACCCCTGTCCATATATTCGTCTTATATTGACTTTAAATGGTTGCAGAATTAATGTGAGTCCTCTAGGAATTATCACAATATCTGTTTTGCGAAGAAAATATTTTGACGATTTTTCGACTTCTAAACGAGGGTGTGACTTTTACGCGAGTAAACACGGTGTGTAGCTTTTTCATCAGAAAAATATTCAGGATTTCTTTGAAAAATAGTATCACACGAACCCACCTCAAAATAGTCAAAACGCAATCCAAAACAATTAACGCTTTACCTTACATTTACTTGCAGAAAATCGCTGAAAATTTTCTTATCGCTATAGATTACAAAAGTCGCAAATTTCGTGACCTATTCATGACGTTCGTGGGCTGATTATCTCATGACTGCTTGAATTTCATTATTCTTTTTTCGCGATCATATGACAAAATTTGCGATTTTTTCCGCGACCGTAACACGGAATTCACTATTTTTTTCTGCAACCTTTATCGAAAATTGTTTTTTTTTTTTCTAGCGACCGTTTGTTGAAATTCACAATATTTTTCCACGACCACCCGACGAAATTCCATATTTGTTTCTGCGATCTTTTGACAAATTCGCGATTCTTTTTCACGATCATTTGTTGAAATTCGTGATTATTTTTCCTACCACCGACAATATTTGTAATTTCTTACGCAATAGTTACACGAAATTTTGTATCTTATTTCACGATCGTTTAACGAAATTCTCTTCGATTGTTTGACTAAATTTTCATGATTTTTTGTGCAATCTTTTGACGAAATTCGCCATTTTTTTCGCAGTCCTTTTACAAAATGCGAGATTTTAGTTTGTACAATCATTTGATGAAATCTGCATTTCTTTTCGCAATCTCTGACGAAATTAGCAATATTTTCCATGGTCGTTTGGAGAAATTAGCGATTTTTTCCGCGATGATTTGGGGATTTTTTTTTTCAAAATTTGCAAAATTTGCGATTTTCTTCTGTGATCCGTTGCTGAATTGATTTCGTGGAATTCGAAAGAAAAAAAAATGAAGGACTTTCACGAAAATAAAAAAAATTCGCAGAATAATCACATGTCAATTAAAGAAGTTAAGGAGACAAAATCACGCAGAGCTTTTTTTATTGCGAGGGATGTTCTTATTTTCTGTGAGATTTGTGCAGTTCTGCACTTATGTGCAGCTCTGCACGTTGTGCAATTCTGCACGTTCCCTGTTTCTCAAAGAAATGTTTCCTTGTCCTTCGCTAGGAAACTCTTGAAATAGCGCCTCTGTAGTAAAACCTGAAAAAAAGAAATCGAAAGGGACTAATAAAAAAATTCATTTTAGACAGGTCTCTTGTCTTAGCAAGTATAATTGTATGTTTTTTCATCGAAATTTGATTTTTTTCCCCTTCGGGAAAGAATTATGTCATAGACAGGCTTCGTTTTCACAAGTTTTACATCTCTTGTAATACATCTCTTTTCAGTGCTATACTATAAAGTGGATGGTTTAACAGTCTTTGACGATACCTGTAAAAAATGGAACCTATAATAGATTCCTGTCTAAAAAGAAAATTTTTCATCTTCAATATATTAAAATTTTACCTGCTAAGACGGAAACCTGTTTAAAACGAAATATTGGTTCTTGAGTTTCCGTATTCAAAGTTTATACTGTTTTTGTAGGCATGATTCAGTTTGTTTGTCGTTCGGAAAGGGGGGGGGGGACGCCCGGATCCTACACTTAGGTATATAACTTCCCTCAAAAAATCTTTGCCCCCCCCCCCCCCCCAAGAAAGTTCTGAAATGGCGCCCCTGCACTATACAGAGATTTCTGGCTAAGCTGAAGAGTTATATTGTTTATGTAACTGAAGAAATTAGTTTATTTTTAGCACAGTTATGCATCTTGATGATTTATGTCCATCAGTATTACGTTTAATAACTTCGCAAATTTTTCTATTTCATTTGTTCCAAACTTGCAATGATGGCTTACTTCCGTCTCTAAAACAGCTAAGTATATGATGCTTTGAATGGAGATGGATATCAGTAATATTTTAAGAAAGTACAATTTTTAACCTGATAACTACCGTAAAATCTCGAATGTAAGCCCCCCCCCCCCATTTCTAAAGCAAATGAATTTAAATTTGGGGAGTGTCTTATAATCGAGATTTTTTTTTTTTAATCTTTAAAATATCCTTCTTTATCATTAATTTAGAAGTAAATATGGCAAATACAGGGCTCAGAATCTTTCGTATTTCGGCAGATTTCCAATGAGTATTATATAAATGACCCTAACTAAACTCCGCCCCCCTCGAACAAAAACACCTAAGCAAAATATAAAAGCCTTAATTTTTTTTTCTTTTTTTTATTTGAAATTTACTTCTTTATTTTTTTTTTATTGTAACAATATTTAATCAATCTACTTATTTACATTTTATAACGTTTTGCTTAAACATATTACCCAGTAAATAGAAGAGAATCTAGAGAAATATATATTTTTTGTCCTTGATGGTGAACTTAACAGATAATATAACTAATGATTATAATGACAAATGAATAACAGAGTAAAAAGCATGTCAAAGAATATTTTTTCCTTATGTTCACATGTGCCCCGCGTGTGTTCACATCTACCCCGCCGACGGGCACATGTGAATAATTTTGTAAACTTATAAAACTATTAAAAAAAAGTAAGAAGAACTATGAAGGTGATTTTAAAAAAAATTACCAGGTGTAAAAAAAAGTTCTGTTTACTATATTGAGTAGTTTTTGTTTATAGAAATTAACCTAGTTATGAGAAAAACTATATTTATGTGACCTGTTGACATGTGCCCCTATCTTCCCTACATGTCAAACTCGACAAAAGCATCAGCCAAGCTATACATTCTTCACCAAGGTTTACGGCAACAGTTGGAAGGCTACTTTTAACTATCGGGGGGAGGGGGGGATAATAGGCTTATACCTATTGCGCCCAGGTCTTAATCTTTCCCTGGAAAGAGACAGAATACACTTTGTCAGTTGTAGGAACAATCAGGTGTGCCGAAAACATTTTTAGAGCAGTATTTTTAATCTATTGATAAGCAACTTTTAAATATGAAATTTGAATTTTGAGATACTGTAAGTTCCCCCCCTTTTTCAGAAAATCTTCGGATTTTCTGAAAAAAGATACTTCTTATACCTATTCTTCTTATACCTATTGCGCCCAGATCTTAATCTTTCCCTGGAAAGAGACAGACTACACTTTGTCAGTTGTAGGAACAATCAGGTGTGACGAAAATATTTTTAGAGCAGTATTTTTAATCTATTGTTAAGCAACTTTTAAATATGAAATTTGAATTTTGAGATACTGTAAGTCCCGCCCTTTTTCAGAAAATCTTCGGATTTTCTGAAAAAGGATATTTCTTATACCAATTCTTCTTATACCTATTGCGCCCAGGTCTTAATCTTTCCCTGGAAAGAGACAGAATACACACTATGTCAGTTGTAGGAACAATCAGGTGTGACGAAAATATTTTTAGAGCAGTATTTTTAATCTATTGTTAAGCAACTTTTAAATTTGAAATTTGAATTTTGAGATACTGTAAGTCCCGCCCTTTTTCAGAAAATCTTCGGATTTTCTGAAAAAGGATACTTCTTATACCTATTGCGCCCAGGCCTTAATCTTTCCCTGGAAAGAGACAGAATACACTTTGTCAGTTGTAGGAACAATCAGGAATGATGAAAATATTTTTAGAGCACTATTTTTAATCTATTGTTAAGCAACCTTTAAATATGAAATTTGAATTTTGAGATAGTGTAAGTCCCGCCCTTTTCCAGAAATTCTTCGGATCGTTGTTGGTTGAATAAGTATCATTTTCAAATTTATTTTAGCAAGCCTTGTGTTATATCTATTTAATACTGTAACATTACCAAATATATGGCATTAATACGAATTCTTTCAGATAAAAGTTTTATGAAAAGTGTAACTAAGGATTCATAAACAATGCTGAGATTTATCAATGATGTTTGGTTTCAAAATACTGAGTACACTCGTGTCCAGTCATCAAGGCAGTGTTGCCAGCGGGCTACTTTTTTTAATTCAGATTTCTTGATCGGCACCACTTTTCTGAAATGGTAGAATTTTTCTTGTTTTCGCCTTAATTAATATGTCATTAAATATGGCGAATGTTAATATTTTAAAAAAAGTGCTGCCAATTAGGAATCTGAATTTTAAAAAAGTGGCCCACTGGCAACACTGCATCAAGGGTTGTCAGCGCGTTTTTATTTTTTTAAATCACCTATTTTCCAAATGAAATAAGGGAGCCTTTAAAAAAAATTTCTTTGCCTTCCAAAGAAAACACTATATTGTTCATATACATTTCAAAAAGCCGAAATACAGGGTTCGTACGGGTACCGTTATTTTCAAGGATGAATATCAGTATTTTTTAGTAGAAAAATAAATCTAGTTTAAACGGACGAAATTTCGCGTTATTTAAGGAGAGATTTTCCATAAGAAAGTACTGGTACCAAAGAATTTCTTAGCTCCGAATTTCAAGGACCCGTACGAACCCTGAAATAACTCTTCAATTTTTTAAATAAAGAAATAGGCTGAATATATTTCAAAAATATGCACATTTGCATACAATTATGTATAGGAACTTATTATTACTGAATATTATTAAAGACTTTCATATCTTTGCAGACATAATCTAAAACGCTTTATTTAATTATTATAGATTCGTTAGTAGTATTAATTTTCTAAAGAAATTCAAAGATATTAAATTAAAAATTAAACATTTGAGTGAAAGAACAATTTGTTACAAACAAAAACAATTCTTTTAAAATGTGAAAAATAAAATAGCTTTATTATTTAATAAACTTATTCATATGATTGATTATATAATTTATTACAAATCATATCCCTCTTATTGAAAATTTCACACCGTAAAAAAATAGAAAGAAACGTTAATATAAATACGAAACATTATTTTAATACCGTCCTTGGATACATAATATGCCTTTCATAAAAAACGGTTGCGGTTAAAACCAAAACCGATATTAAGTTAATGATTGATCACTCTCCCTCACTCACAAGTGCTACAGTAAGCTCTGAAAATCACAGATTATAATCTTATTCAGATGAGAAACTCCCATTGGCTGCAATGGAAATTTCTTCTAACATGGGATTCGCATAGAAACTAGCGCCGTCTAGAGGGGGGCGGTAGATCATCTAGCATGGTTGCCATATGACTGCGGTATTTGGCAGTTTATCGCTTTTTTGGCGACTTTTGAAGAAGGGAATGGGGAAAAAAAGGGAAGGGGGTGGTGAGGGAATGTTTGTAAACATTAGTATTTACCGCAGCTGACGACTTTATCGGCAACAGCGTTTTTGACTGTTCGAATCAATGTTTTAAAAAACAAAAATCTCTCAGCGATGATTTTTCTTGAAATTTTTAATGATTAAATAATTTTTAAATAAAAAATAGATACTTTTTCCCCTTCATAAAACTATTCACTTAATATGAAATATCGGTAAATTGTTAAATTACGTAAAATATTTTCTTTTACCCTTGATAGAGGGTGAGGAAAAATATCCTTGTGTAATTTATTTCATTAATATATATATTCTATTCTTTAAAATGTTCATTTCTAACTATTATTAAAATTCTACAGTTTCATAGGATTTTTTTTCTTTTTTTAATTCTCAATAAATATTTATGGAGAGTTGTCTCACTCTTTTAAAAGTTAATTGTTAATTAAGAAAAATTTTTTCTTAAATTTAAAAAACAAAAGGTACAAATTTTGTAAGAGGAAAAATCAAGATTTTTTTTATTTTAAATTAACATTGCAGATCAATTCTAGTTTTAATTAATGTTGTATTTTTTATTGTCCCTATTACCTTATTTTGAAATTTCTCATCTTGATTTTCATTCTGAAAAACAAAATAAACTTTTTTATCCTTTAGTGGTGGAATAAGAATTATGGTTGTCAGTTTATTTTTAACGCATAAATCTCCAAATAGTAATCTTTACCCTATTTCATCACAGAAATTCTACAATTAAATAAGGCAATTATTATTTTGCCGTTATGAAATTTCTCTCATTCTTTTTATATACCTTTTTTGACCACAAAATTTTAATTTCATAAAAAAATGTTTATTTAATGTGAATTATCAGTAAATTTATATGCTATTAGAAAGAAAATATTAAAATTATATAATTTTTTCAATTAAAATCTTCAATTTGAAATGGAAGATTTTTTTTTCGTCTTTTACTCTTGGGGAAGGGGGGGGGGGAGGGTCATCCATTGTATAACTTCATTATATATTTTCAATTCTTTAATATCTTTAATTTTAAAACCATTATTAAAATTAGTTTTTTAAATTCATAAATCTTTGTGCAGACTTCCAAATATTCATTTTTTTTTTTTTTTTTTTTTTTTTTTGCTCGTGTTCTTAAAATTTGGCAAAAAAAAAAAGTTGTATAATTTCGTTCATTATCATACCATTTCAATTTTTGAAAAAATTCGCTTCTATAACCATTATTAAAATTATAAAGCTACATATATATATAAATCTTTATGATAACCATTATTAAAATTATAATATATATATGTATTTATAAATCTTTATGAAGACTTTAGAATATTTATATTTTTTACTTATATTTCTCAAAATTTGATGATAGTTTACTATACACAGAAATTTGTTTAAAAGTTTGTCTCACTTTTTAAACAACTAATTTAAAAAACAGGTTTTCTTAAATAACAAAAAGATATTTTATGAAGAAAACAAGTTAATAATGTATTATAAATTATTGCTGCAGATAAATCCCTTTATCTCATTTAGGAATCTTTATTTTAGGAATCTTTATTTTAGGAATCTTTATTTTATGTCTGAAAAACAAAACCCTATTTTTTATCCCTCAAGGAAAAGAATCCGTCAACTTTATGCTAACACAATATCTGAATAATAATCAACTTCATCACAAAAATTCTGAAATTAAATGGCAATCATTATTCTGCCTTTAAAAATATTTCTCATTCTTCTTATCTACTATATTACACCACAAAATTTTCATTTCACAAAAGATGTTTCTTGTGAATTATCAACATTTGTATGAAATTAAAAAAAAATCTAATAAACAAAAAAGATAAGTAATTTTCAAAATCACAAAATTGCAAATAGAAGGCTTTTTTTTTTTTTTTTTTAATACTCTTGGGAGAGAAAAAAAAAGCATGCATTATACAATTTCGTTATATATTTTCAATTTCTTTTAAATATTCACTTCTCTAACCATTATTAATAGTTTTTTTTTTCCCCCGTTGATGTTGCCTTTTATTAATATATCTTTCTGGAGACTTGCCAATATTCATATTTGTGTTTCTTAAAATTTCCTAAAAATCATGTATATATATTTTCAGATCTTTCAAATTTTTACTCTTAAGTATAACCACTATTAAAAATGCAAAGTTACATAAGTTTACTTTATTATTATGTTATTAAATATTTATGCAGACTTTCAAATTACTCATATTTCTTAAAATTTATAGGTACTTACCTATCTAAAGTAATTCATTTAAAAGTTTGTCTCACTTTTTATTCAGCTTATTAAAAAAAAAAAAAAATCATAAATGACAAAAAGGCAACTAATCATTTTATGAAAAAAAATTACAAATTATTCTTGCAAATATCAATCCTGTTACCTTATTTAGAAATTTTTCATCCTGATTTTCTTTCTGAAAAACAAAATCATATTTTTTATCTCTCAGTAGTGAATAAGTATTATGGATGCCTAGTTTTCTGTTAAAACCATTTACAAATAAAATAGTAATCTTGGCTTTATTTAATCGAAAAGATTATTATTTGTAAATAATGGTAACAAAAAGAACTTAAAAATTTGTGTTTCTTAAAATTTCCTAAAAATCATGTATATATATTTTCAGATCTTTCAAATTTTTACTCTTAAGTATAACCACTATTAAAAATGCAAAGTTACATAAGTTTACTTTATTATTATGTTATTAAATATTTATGCAGACTTTCAAATTACTCATATTTCTTAAAATTTATAGGTACTTACCTATCTAAAGTAATTCATTTAAAAGTTTGTCTCACTTTTTATTCAGCTTATTAAAAAAAAAAAAAAAACATAAATGACAAAAAGGCAACTAATCATTTTATGAAAAAAAATTACAAATTATTCTTGCAAATATCAATCCTGTTACCTTATTTAGAAATTTTTCATCCTGATTTTCTTTCTGAAAAACAAAATCATATTTTTTATCTCTCAGTAGTGAATAAGTATTATGGATGCCTAGTTTTCTGTTAAAACCATTTACAAATAAAATAGTAATCTTGGCTTTATTTAATCGAAAAGATTATTATTTGTAAATAATGGTAACAAAAAGAACTTAAAAATTGGCAGCTATGCTTAACTACAGAGAAATAAAAAACAATCATACAAACAATTACAGAGATATACAAGCAAATAAACACTATTTTACGTTTTGCTGCTCAATTTATTGTATAAAAGCATATTTAATTTACATTACAAAAAATTAAATCTTTTCCAAAAATAAAATCCTCAACAAAGAAGCTTAAATTATAAGATTGGTGGAAATCTTTAAATCCAGCTCCCATCTGTGTTAACAACATCCTGAAACTCTGAACATCTAGATCTTTTTGATATTTCATAAAACCTGTAACATAAAAAATAATATTTAGAATGCATGTGATAAATAAATAAGAAATTTTGCGATTTATTTGCACTTTTGACTGAAAAAAAAAAAAAAAAAAAAAAAGACATGCAACACCCCCCCCCCCCTCCCCACACACACAGTCAACCAAAGTGACTGTCTCCCTCTTTGCCTCTTTTTGTCTTTAAAGATCCAAAAATTATTGAAATTTTCAATAATTTTTTAAATCTGTTTTTTAGTTTCAGTATAGGGAAGACGGGGTACAATGAAACAAAATTTACTAATTTTTTTTTTCCTATCCAAAATTTTGCATGCACAAAAATATAATTAATGCATATGTTTAATCTTGTATTTTCCCCATGTAAATAAATTTTTATTAGGTTCTAAACAATATCTTTATGCTTGAAAAATAACAAAAAATAAATGTCTTACAGTGTTTCATTGTACCCCGTATGCCGGGGTACAATGAAACACTCCAAATGATGGAAGCAATTTTCACCCAGTATAGTTTATTTTATTAAAAATGAGATAAATACAAAAACAAAACTTGATTAATAAGGAACTTGATAAAAATATTATAGTCTAAGATGAAAAATAAGAAAATTCTATTAGTTTAAGAAATACCTTTCATTTTATATTAAATTGGCTCAAGTCAGTTTCAAAAATTAGCATTTCTGCTTATATTTCAGTTGTTCCTGAAGGAATATTGGATGGTAGTTTCAACACAATGAGGTTTTTTTTTTTTAATGTAAGTTTCTAAATATATATATATATATATATATATTAAGACTGGGTTGGAGCCTTTTTATATCAAGTACTTCACATTTGACTTCATTTAAATGTATGTTTTCTCCAACAGTATATATTTCCATTTATATGGATACTGCTTGTGCTATACAAGTTGTGTGTGGATATCTCATTCTTAGTACCTCGATGACCAGCTGGGCCTGGAAAAAAAATCTGGATCATCATCAGAGTCTGTAGCAGGCAGAGTTTGTTTTCAAAACAATCCCTTCTTAGCTTTTTTTTCTCTTTCTATTTTTTAATTGCTTAACAAGAGCATTTTTTACTGACCTGGTTAGAACAAAACTTTTTTTTTTCTGTTTTCCTACTCTTACTTCTAATATATTATATTTACTACTTTTATTACTATAATAAAACATGTTTCATTGTACCCCGTCTGCAAGTGTTTCATTGTACCCCGCACTGAGGTTACTAAGTAAAAATTTATTTTCAAAGTTCTAATATTTATTTTTTTTAGTTTGGTTTTGGAGGTATGAAGACAACAACCCAAAGATAACAATGCATAAAAAAAAACAATTATTACATATAACAACAAGGAAAAACAAACAAAATTACTTTTAGTAAAGAAAGTTACTTTCAATGGTGTAAAAGCAATAATCTTCTATTGCTACTGCTGTAGAAGTGTGAATGTATCCAAATCACATCAGTAATTGGAACATATAGTTGTATACCAGTATATAAACTGCAACTCTCTATGACAAATTTGATTGATTTTACAAGTAATGTTTCATTGTACCCCGTCTTCCCTATCATTTGTAAATTTTAAAATTACATTTAATATTTTTAAGGAATAGTTTAAAAAAATACAGTATTTTAAAAATGGGACATAAAGCCACCCCTGACTTGGGATGCATTTGTCTGATAAATAAAAAAATAAAAAGCCGTAAAAACTTGGAAGATAATACAAACCCACTCTTGTGATAGAATAATAAAACACCATTTCGAGATGAAAAAAAAACACTTTGTATGAAAAGGAAATTTTATTCAAAAATGAGTTATGCAAGACATGTAAAAACAATTAACCAAGTAAGATTTTTATTTTTAAATATAAATTAAAAATTTAGATGATTTCAATTATTTGAGGTACTAAAAAATTGTTTATTTTAGAAGTTTTTTTTCTTTTTTAGTGGTGGTGGGGCTTTCCCTCCTTTATTCTTAACCAATGAACCCCCAAAACTAATCAGGGAAGTTCCTTAACATAAGAAACCGGTATACCAAATTCGGAGCAAATTGAATCATTCTGCATGAAAAACCCATTTATCTAAATTAAGGGGGGTGGGCTAACCCCCTTTTATCCTTAACCAATAAACCCCCAAAACTAATCAGGGAAGTTCCTTAACATAATAAACCGGTATATCAAATTCAGAGCAAATCAAATAATTCTGCATGAAAAACCCATTTATCTGAATTAAGGGGGGGGGGGGAGAAACCCCTTTATCCTTAACCAAAGAATCCCGAAAACTAATCAGGGAAGTTCTTTATCATAATAAACCTGTATACCAAATTCGGAGCAAATCAAACGATTCTGCATGAAAAACCCATTTATCTGAATTAAGGGGTTGGACTAACCCCGTTTTCCTCCCTTTATCCTTAACCAATGAACTCCCAAAACTAATCAGGGAAGCACTTTATCACAATGTACTTACAAAAAAATTTTTTGAAGCAAATTGGATGTTTCTATCAAGAGTTATCGCGTTACGTACATACATACAGAACGGGCGGGCACATTAGCTCTCAGGCTTTGATAGCCTGTGAGCTAAAAATACATTTGACACCTTTTGTACTCCAAGTTTGTTTCGTAATTTGAAGTGGATAAATCCAAAATTTGAAAATTTCCGCTCTATTGATGGTGAAATGCATGGACTGAAATGCAAACATACTATGAGCTGTATGAATTCACTTGGTATATAGTTTGTTTTTTTCTGCTGTTTTTTCTTCTTCCAAGCCTTTGTACCATACCGTTTCTCGAACATCCTGAGCTTAAAATAGTTTGGTACAAACCTTCATTAAAATTAAGCGGGATAAAATATATCATATCTCCCTCCAAGGGGTTAAGAGGCTACTTCTGTCAAGCGAAAAGACCCATTCGCTAATGCTAATCCTATGGAAGAAATTTATAAAGATATCTCGGTTGCTTTTCAATATTTTTAAATTATTTCTTTTGCATTGGATAGCTGAGATCGGCCTGTACAAAGAGGTTGTTTTTTACTTTTTCGATTTTGTTTACAGATATTTTTAATGGGGACATTTTCATTTTCGGAACCGGTTTTGAAAGTGAAAACATCCTCATGAAAAAAATCTGTAATGAAAATCGAAAAAGTGAAAAACAGCCTGCATACAGATCGATCTCAGCTATCCAACGCAAAAGAAATCATTTAAAAATATTGAAGTACAACCGAGATATCTTTATAAATTCCTTCCATAGGATTAACATTAGCGAACGGGTCTTTTCGCCTGACTGAAGTAGCCTCTTAAGCAATAGTGGTGTACCAAGTAATTGTGTGTAAAAAAAGAATCTCTGATTCACATATGAAGCCAGCTTAGAATAACACAGCATGTGTGTTATCTGTGTTTGTGCGACTGTGTTTGTACACACACATAAACTTGCATCTTGAGTCATATTTTTAAACAATAATCGAAAATAAATAATAGTTAAATAATATATTTTTTTAAAAACTAACTTCAGTTTGAAATTTAATTTGCAGGGGTCGATCCAGGGAAATTTGGGGCTTATTTAAGACCCTTTCACAAAAATCTATTTAATAAAATAGGCCTCTTCACAAAAATAAATTTAATAAAATGGGCTCCTTCACAAAAATGAACTTAATAAAACAGGCCCCTTCACAAAAATAGGATTTCAAGAATGGTTTTTGTTCATAAATTCTTTGTTCGAATTTGAGTAACTGGATTTCAACTTTCGTTACAAAATGTTATTTTTCACAAAAATATAATAAAGTTCACAAAATGGACTCGAAGAGTAAAAACCTGCATCGACCCCTGATTTGTCATCTTTTGAAGACCATCTTTGTAAATTCAAAGATTTAGTAACGTTATTTAAACATTATATAGTTTAAAAAAAAAAAAAAAAAAAAAAAAAAAAAACCAAAAAAGTACAATGAAAATTTGCACTCTTTTTTTTCATCATCTAATTTAATTATTTAATTCATTAATAATCTAATTTCATTCAAAAAGTTTGGTACAAACTACAAAGCTTCATTAAAATTAAGCAGGATAAAATATATCACACCGCCCTCCAAGGGATTTAAGCAATAGTGGTGTACCAAGCAGTATTTTGGCAAAGTACCTAGTAATTGTGTTTTAAAAAAAGAATCGCTGATTCGTATATGAAGCCAACTTAGAGTAACACAGCCCTATGAGTGTGTGTTTGTACACGCACATAAACTTGCATATTGAGTCATATTTTAAAATAATAATCACAAATAAATAATTGTTAAACATTATATATATTTTTTAAACTAACTTCAGTTCGAAATTTAATTTGCAGGGGTCGATCCAGGGAAAATTTGGGGCTTATTTAGGACACTTTCACAAAAATCTATTTAATAAAATAGACCTCCTCATAAAAATAAATTTAATAAAATGGGCCTCTTCACAAAAAGGAACTTAATAAAACAGGCCCCCTACATAACATTCTTTTTCATAAAAACTGTTTTAAAATGTGTATGTGTAATTTGTAAATAAAACCAGGTCACGAAAAACAAAAACTTTAGCAAAGAGATTTAAAGAATGTTTTTGTTCATAAATTCTTAGTTCGAATTTGAGTAACCTGATTTCAACTTTCATTACAAAATGTTATTTTTCACAAAAATATAATAAAATTCTCAAAAATAACTTCTACTCCACAAAATGGACCCCAAAAATAAAAACCTGCATCGAAAAAAGTATTGCAACTCCGATTTCATTTACAAATGATTAAAGGATATCTAAATATACTTTTTTTCCCCTTTAATAAATAAAGCTTGTATTAAAGAGCAATGTTTGGCACATTTAGCGCATCGCAACAAAATTTGTTGTAAAAGAAGTATTAGTGAAGTTTTCAGATTCACCCAGGTTATATGTGAAATTTTATTTTGGATATTATTTCGATACACTGTTTCCATTTTTAAGTACAGGTTTTTTAAATTAATCAAATTATTAGCAAATGACAAAAGTTGACTAGCAGAAGAAAGAAAATTTTATTTAATGTAACACTCATTTCATTTAGGAATGATTAAGGATCTCTAAATATGGTTTTTTTTTCTTTAATAACATCAATATAAACAAAGTCTAATATAGAGCAATGTTTGGCACATTTAGCGCATAGCAACAAAATTTATTGTAAAAGAAGTATAAGTGAAGTTTTATTTTGAATATTATGTCTTTTAAGTACAGGTTTTTTAAATATTTAAATTAATCAAATGATTAGCATACAACAAAAATTGACTAGTACAAAACAGAAAATTTTATTTAATATAACTCTCATTTCTTTTACGAAAGTTTAAGGATATCTAAATATGCTTTTTTTTTTCTTTAATAACTTCAATATAAACAAAGTTTGTAATATAGAGCAATGTTTGGCACATTTAGTGTATAGCAACAAAATCTGTTGTAAAAGAAGTTAAGTTTTATTTAAGAAGTATAAGTGAAGTTTCAAGATTCATCCAGGTTATAGGTAAAATCTTATTTTGAATATTAATGTCTGTACAGTGTTTCCATTTTTTTAAGTACAGGTTTTTTAAATTAATCAAATTATTAGCAAACGACAAAAGTTGACTTGTAGAAAAATGAAATATTTAAGGCTGTTCTCAAATCCAAAAGAACAACTTTATGACATAAGTTTTAATTCATTTTTGTTTGGAAATGCATGATATGCACACATACATTAAAAAATGGAAACAGTGTATAGACATAATATTCAAAATCAAATTTCACTTATAACCTGGATACACTTATACTTCTTTTACAACAAATTTTGTTGCTATGCACTAAATGTGCCAAACGCTGCTCTATATTACAAACTTTGCTTAAAAAAAACATATTTGGAGATCCTTAATCATTCGTAAATGAAATGAGAGTTACATTAAATAGAAATTTCATTTTTCTGCTAGTCAATTTTTGTCGTTTGCTAATAATTTGATTTATTTAAAAAACCTGTACTTAAAACATGGAAACAGCGTACAGACATAACATTCAAAATAAAATTTTACATATAACCTGGTTAAATGTTAAAACTTCACTTATACTCCTTTTACAACAAATTTTGTTGCTATGCACTAAATGTGCCAAACGTTGCTCTATATTACAAACTTTGCTTTAAAAAAAAGCATATTTGGAGATCCTTAATCATTCGTAAATGAGTTACATTTTAAATAAAAATTTCATTTATCTGCTAGTCATTTTTGTCGTTTGCTAATAATTTGATTGATTTAAAAAACCCATATTTTTAAAAAATGGAAACAGTGTATAGACATAACATTCAAAATCAGATTTCACTTATAACCTGGATGAATGTCAATACACTTCACTTTAATGAGAAATTTTGTTGTTATGTACTAAAAGTACCTAAAATTGCTTTACACTGCAAACTTTGTTTAGTATATTGAAGTTATTAAGGAAAAAAAAAAAGCATACTTAGAGATCTTAAATCATTCATAAATAAAATAAGAGTGTTACATTAAATAAAAAATTCAATTTTTTGCAAGTCAACTTTGTCGTTTGCTAATAATTTGTATCATTGTTGAATATAGGGGGTTGGCCGGGGTGGACATTCTCCCCCTCCGGAGCAGTGAGATGTCCCCCCCCCCCCCGAAAGATTTGAGATTGTGTTTTCAATGGTCAATAAGTGCAATTTCACCCCCGGAACTCTATAATGTCTCCCCCCGGAGCTACAAAAATCCCTCCCGGAGAAGAGTCTGAATTTAACACTGATTTGTATAATTTAAAAACATGAACGGAACAAAAATACAACAATTACTAGCACAAAAAAATCTATAAACACTCAAATTAAAAGCGAAATAACACAATAAATAATTGAAAAACTTACATTTGAAGGGAACAAAAGATAAACTTTTGACACGTAACTTGACTTTAAAAACATGAGCTTCTTTTCAAAATACGAATTGAAAAAAAAATACAACAATTGCTAGTACAAAAAAAATCTATAAACATTCTAATTAAAAGTGAAATAATACAATAAATAATTGAAAAAACTTACATTTGTAGGGATTTGATGGCATGAAAACACGTGTATGTCTTCCGTTGCGAATAGCCAGATTTCCTGCCTCGATGACGCCTCGCACTCGCCAAATCGTCCCAGGGCGGAGTGTGTTTTAGCGACCCTCAATAGACGGCGCTGCAATCTACAGCTCCGAGTTATTCGTCTGGGACCTATTAATTGTCTGTGCTGAAAATTTTAGGCACATATGGTAATGAGTACGATTTAACCCTTTCGACTCGGGCGTCTCTTACACAAATTTTAATCGGTTGACACCACTGTTTAAAGAGTAGTTTCTATCGCTTTCACAATTTTAAAAATGCTCTAATTAAATAGGGCAATCTTTATTTTCTTTTATTACTGGTGCAAAACCAAATTTTGCAAAGATAGATGATGTCCTGCCAGACTGGACATATGAATGCAAAGGGTTAAAAGGCTACTTCATTCATAAGCACGAATAGAAAAAAAAATGTTTAAAGAAAGTAAATAGATTTTTTCCCTTTAAAAATTAAATCTTAACAAAATGTGATAAGTATACTATAAATACATCCGATTTTTGTTTTATAAAGCTAAATAAAACATATTTTATTATACAACTATCTGACCCACCCAACGTTGTCCAGACAAGTGATAATAACCTTAGACGAACCTCAAATTCTTAAGATTTTCTATCTTGAACTTCATCTTGTCTGAATTTATATTTTTAAATGAAAAAAATATTGATTTTTAATGGTAAAACAGCGCGCAAGGAGACATTTTCTTGTTTTTTCACGTCTGGTTGTTTCATAATAATAATATAAAAATAGTTCTTGTTGTCCCAACTCTTTGAAATTTTTATCGGTTATAAATATAACGTTTTTGCAGTCCGTGTACAAATTTCGTGAAAAAAATTATGAAAATTTTAGAAAAAGCGTTTGAAGAAGATCTTAATAAACGTTTGGTTCGCATTAAAGTTATGGAATATCACCTTCTATACCATTTTTTTTAATATAAAAAATTCACAACTTATAAATGTTGAAATGCTTAAAGATTTAGATATGTTATATAAAATTCGTGCCCGCTGACTGTGCGAAAAATCGGTTACAAAAAGGGGAGATAGGAATTATATAAGAGTTGACCCTTTTCAAAACGACCGATTCATATAAAGGATAGCGTTTTTCTTCAGCCTTAGTTATAGTAAAAGTACACAAATTTTTTTCCTGTTCCGGGATCATAGTATTCAGATGAACGTTTTACCTTTGATATTAAAATGTCTTTCGCGCACCTGAAATGTAAATAACGTAGAATTTAGAATTTTCAATTCACCATCATCTCACAAAATACTGATATAAAATTATTAATAATGATATGGAATTCCTAAATAAAAATAGTTTTTAAAAAATCATAACAGCACTGCACTTTTAAATTATCCTTTTACATTATTACTATTATTATTTTATTTAGTATGCACATTTTACTTCACTGATCAAATTATAAGAACATTAACTTCTCAAGAGTTTTCAATTCATAATTTTAGAATAACAAAATGCCGTATTTGTTTTTCGTATAACATATTAATTCAAGTCTTTCTAACAGTTTCACTTTTGCAAGAAAAATTACAGTTTCCAGAAACGTTCCTTCTTAAAAATTTATCAAAAATAAATCTACATTCACAAGAAATATTTTTTTTAATTCACGGAAATATTCCCGGCAGCACTGCTACCGGTACATATCCGAGAATTGAAGAAATTCCCGTTCCTTTTTCTCCGTTCTGGGACAGAAAATTTCCCTAATCTGAAAAAAGGAGTTTTTTAATAAATAAGAAAATTATTTTTTTTTAAATATCAAATAACCCGACTGCGTAAAAAGCGAACTAATTAATTATTTCTCATCAAAGTGAAACTATTTTTTATATTACGTACCTATTTTTGTTATTTACTTGTATTGATGACTTTTACGTTGTGTTTAATTGTTAGTTCCTATCGATAAACACTGTTTTGATGAGGCCTATTGATGTCTATGATGGTTAGAGTTGCAACAAAGCTAGAGATCCTACCTACACAACTTCCAGGTTGTGTAATATTTAAACTGAGCTTCTGACTGTGAAACAGTCAATAAAACATCGTTTTTATTTTGAAAGACCTATCCAATGATATGCCACTCAGTATGGTGTGTAATCTTTTTTTTTTTTTTTTCGTGTCTACCGCCATTTTGAATTTATAAAAACAAAACCTAGGCTTTATCCATCGGACGATTAAGACGAATCGATAGAGACCTCATTCGTTAAAATCCATCCAGCCGTTGAGATGCTTCGAGGGTATAAAGAAATCCACATACCCAGATACGCGTGAAACACATAACCTTCTTGGCAGTCGGGTAAAAAATACTTCTTTCGTTCTTCCGTGAATCCCATTGGTTTTGAACCCGGAGCGCATTTTTGCCGATCCCACCGAAGCTAGCATAGGGGTGAAAATACGGTCTGCTGATTGGTTGAATAATTTAAAGAGCATTTTGTTTTGGTTCATTTTTGAGTTTACGTTTATTTAATCACCAGTTTCTGTTTGGAAACCTTTTGGAAGAGGGATTTTGATAAATTTCCTTCTGATTTTATATATTTATTAATAGATAAAAAGAAAGATTTTCTGGAATTTAGAATTAAAGAAGTAAATGATGATGTTTCTGCTAAGATGTTAAAAAGAATTATGCAATATATTTCTTTCGTGGTTAAATTTTGAAGGCGAAAAAATGTTATCTACTTATTTCGTTCATGTTATAGTTCTCGTTTCTTTTGATATATCTCCCCTCTTTATATTATTCTTCCAGATAATGTATTACTATGGTACTAAATGTTTTATTTATTTCAAAAGGTCGCGAAACTTACCAGCAAACTTAATTCATAAATTTAGTAATAATAATAATATAAATAATCCGACAGATTGACAAACAAAAGATTTTTTTCTGGAATACCTCGGTTGAGTGAATAATTAAGAAAATTGTTTGCTTATACTTACTTCAAAGTACATTTTTTTTTCTTTTAAGAATTGAGATTTTTGAAGATTGAATAAAAGGGGGAGATTTCAGGGGACGAAAATGTCTCTGCTCTATGACAAACAGGACAAAAGCGTAAAAATTCTGACACTTGTGTGAAGAGGAAAACATAATTTTCTTAGAAGGGGGAGTAAGAGTTTAGGCATCTATGTATTCTTCTGTATTAATTTTAAAAAATAATGATAAAAATAAAATTGCCATTTCTGCTTCTTATTATTATTTTAACATGATATGCACCTATACGCCCCTAACACGTACATCCACATTCAGAACAATTTATTTACAAACAATAATCACAGTTCCTTTTTACGGCGTGAATTACGCTATACGTATTTAAAAATCCAATTGTTTTATATTACTTAAAGTTTTTAAAAAAGACCATTTCTCTTCTTATTGTTATTTTAACATAATGTGCCGATATATGACCCTAATACCTACATCCACGTTCAGAACAATTTATTTACAAACAATAATCACAGTTCCTTTTTATGGCGTTAATTACGCGATATTTACAAACCCAATTGTTCTATATTACTTTAAAAATAATAATAATAAAATTGCCATTTCTTCTTATTATTATTATTTTAACATGATATGCACATATATGCCCCTAATACATACATCCACATTCAGAACAATTTATTTGTAAACAATAATTACATTTCCTTTTGACTGCATCAATTACGCAATATTTACAAACCTAATTGTTCTATATTACTTCTAAAAAAATTTTGCTATTTCTTCTTCTTATTATTATTTTAACATGATATGCACATTTATGCCTCTAATACGTACATCCACATTCAGAACGATTTATTTACGAACAACTCTTTAAATTATTCAACCAATCAGAAGCCCGTATTTTCTTTCCTATGCTAGCTTTGGTGGGATCGGCAAAAATGCACCCGGCATCGCGCGTTTTGAATCAAGCATCTTAACCACTAGGCCAGAGTTGCCACGCTTCAGGGAATTTCCAGACCAGCAAATTATTCGATACCAGTATTTCTTTATAGAAAAATCTCTCCTTAAATAGGGCGAAATTTCGTGCGTTTAACCTAGATTTATTTTTCCATAAACAAATACTGATATATCACCTGGAAAATTCCCTGAAGCGTGGCAACCCTGTAGGCCAGCGAGCGGCTGGTAGTAGGCGAGTTTAAAATGAAGATATGGGTTTCCTTTTCAAATGGGGATTGGTAAGGCTTGTTAAATTTCTTGTTCAGAAATTTCAAAAATTTAAACTTAATTGCAGGGGCATTTCACCGTTACGAAATAATGGTTGGTGTTTTAACTCGTTTAGAATAATAAATGATAAAAATTATCACATATTAGACATATTTTTAATAAGATATAATTTGATTGTTAGATACAAAATATGAATATTATATCTTTAATTAATTCCGAGACGAAATGTTTGCTTTTTTTAATAAAATCGATATTTTTAAGTTAATTGAACTTATTACTATACATTTTTAAAATGTGTTCGTTCAAACTATATTTTGTGTACTAATATTTTTTTCATACTCTAAAAAAGAAATTGTGACTAAGTTTAAATCAGTGAGAAATTTGCTACTTTATTAAATTAGAAAGCATTATTATTTTTTTTTAATAAATTAGAAATTTTAATTTATTTAATTTTCAGAATTTTTTTTTTATTTTAATTTATCACAAAATGTACATATGAAAAAACATATACCGTTAGGAAGTCACAATACCCTTGAACCACATCGAAATAAAAGAAAAGAAAAAAACTTGCTTAAAAGGTTCATTTAATATGTCCCAAATATAAAAGATGTTACTACATAATATAGTTTTTAAAAACTTAAAAACTTTCTCAATTTCCGCGCCTTTAAAAAAAAAAAAATTGTGAAAGTTAGTTTTTTAAAGGTACAAAATGACAAATAATATGCAATTAATATTTTGTTTTTCGCTTTTCGCCTAAAGTATAGATTCTTAACTATATTATCGAGAAAAATAAATGTTGTATATACAAAATTAATACTTAAATTTTAAATTTAAAAATTCCTCTCACTAATGCGTGAATTATAAATATTAAGTGCTGCGCGCATGATTAAATTGTAAATTATGCCTAAAGAAAATAATTTTTTGAACAAAATAGAATCACAACACAACTACTTCTAAATTAAAAACAAAATATATACAAAAAGTTTTGTTTAAATCTTAATTTTAGCACAAAATATGAAAAATTACAAAATTAAAAAAAACTTTTTCAAGTTTTTAAAGTGCACAAAAAAAAAAAAAAAAAAAAAAAAAAAACAAAATGTGTGATTTTTTTTTGTTTTCGCACGAAGACTATAAATAAACGCATACTTGGTTTACTTTTTTAAAGCTATAGCTTATATGGTTTGAAAGTAACAATGCGCGTAAACTCCAAATTTACTAATCTGAGAAAGCACGTTTTAAAGTTTCAATATCAACTGATTTAAATTGTACTCACCGTCTATAAATGATTATAACTCAGGAAATAATGCAGATTTTTGAAAGGGTTTTTTTGGATACTGTTCAGAATTTTTTTTTTTTAATTAAGACTAACGCAAAACCTGAAAACTCATTTTTTGAATGTTTAAAGGTCCTGTGCCCCTTTAAAAACTATATTATATAATAGCATCTTTTATATTTGTGACATATTAAATGCACCTTTTAAGCAAGATTTTTCTTTCATTTTATTTTTTCATTTTAAAAATAAATTTGAACTTTGGTATTAAGGCCCCTGCCGGCGAAGACACTCACGAGCTAATGTTAATCCTATGGGGAATATGACACATTAAATGCACCTTTTAAACAAGATTTTTCTTTCATTATATTTTTTCCTTTTAAAAATAAATTTGAACTTTGGTTTTAAGACTCCTGTCCCTGCCGGCGAAAACACTCACGAGCTAATGGTAATCCTATGGGGAGGGATTTTTCTAATATCTCGTTTGCATTTCGACATTTTAAAATAATTCTTTTTGCATTGGACAGCCGAGATCCGTCTCTACATCTTTTTTACTTTTTCGATTTTGGTTCCAGATATTTTTTAGAATGACACTTTCATTTTCAGAACCGGTTTTGAAAGTGAAAGTAACTTTATAAAAAATATCTGCGACCAAAATCGAAAAAATAAAAAAGATGCGATGTAGAGACGGACCCCGGCTCTATCCAATGCAAAAAAAAAAAAAAAAATAAAAATCTCGAAAAGCAAACGAGATATTAGAATAGGATTAGCATTAGCTTGTGAGTGTCTTCCCCGGCAGGGACAGGAGCCTTAATACAGCCGATAAGCATATGTGGAAGGAATAAACAGAATTTTCCCCAGACTTTTAGTAAGAATTGGCGGAAAAAGCATGTTTTCTAGAAGAAATTATGTGTTTAAAAATGACGAATAATTTAGCGTCTAAAACGAATTTTTATGACAGTGTATAGGCACATGAAAATTTTGAGTTAAAATTACTTATAGTTGTAAAATGTTTTACTATAACACATCGTTAAAATCTAAATATTGCATAAAAGAATTTCTTGATATTTTTAAAATTTAAATAATATTTATACCTAAATTTAAAATAACATGTAGATTTATTTACTTTAAAGTTTAAAGTTTCTTACAAATCTCTACTATAAGTGGACTATATTCATTCTTCTCACAAGTCCGCCACTTTAGAATGGCTAAAAAGAGATGTCCAGAATATTAATTATCATTGTAAATTAGTATTCTGCACTTTAAAATTAATTTGAATTAAATATAATACAATTGAATTAATAATAGATTTACATAGCAACAAGAATCTCGATATAATCCATTGACGAGGGAAAAGGAAATAACTGCCGCCAAATTTTGCACTTATCCTCGCATAGTGTCTAAACAGTCTATAGATATAATAGATAACGCCAAAACCCTGTTTCGAATAAAAGGAGGTAATATCAAAGAAGCGATAACGTCCACGTACGTACATGTTAAACCACGGCCAAAATCGATTCTTCCCCTTCCTTATACGGCCTTCACAATCGCCCCTTACGTTCGGAATCGTTAAAGGACTACTTCCGCTGGTAGATGGCGTGAATACCCACGTTAAAAAAGCTTATTAAATGTTACTCTTATACATGAAAATACTAAAAACGTCCCTGTATACGCGTTATAAAAGGTATAGATAATATACAAATATTTTGCCTCGGCGTTTTTAATACTACAAACAGGAAAACAGAAAGATTTAGAGATAAGATAAATAAATACAATGCCTTACGCAATTAAAAATATATTAAATAGCACACTACTATAACACGGAAAACAAAAATTATAAGTAATTTTCCGCATTTATATTCTTGATTGCTTGAAACATTGAGAATTCTAACCGTAAAATGCACAGTAAAAAATTTAAAAAATAATATTTACTAGTTTCAAAATATTAAGAAAATTAACCAAATCTTTTTCAAAAAACCAAACTCTACTTAAATCAAGATAACTTTTTAGAACATTACCTTATTTTCCCAGCAGGCTTCCAATGGAAAATATAGGTACAGTCGTGGGAAAAAAGTAAACACCCGATACTAACTCAGTAACTAATTACAATACAAGAAAGCTTCTGGTACCAATCCATTGGAAATAAGGTCTACTTTTAAATGGTGTATATAAAATTTGCTTAGGGGGACATCTACAAATATAAACCAGACCAAACTTTGTTTTCTTCAATGGCAACACCCAATTTTTACAGTATATTTTTTATATCTTCGGTTCAAACTATGCCTGGAAATGAAATTTTTAGTAAATTGAAAGATAGGTTTTTGAATTATCAACACTCAAAATTTAGAGCTTCTAATGTTAAATTACATTTATATATTTTGAACGAAAATGTGTCCGCAAACATCATCTAAATAAATGTTAAAAGAAGAAAATTAAACGAGAAGTTTCCAGGCGTCGGATAATGAAGGCGTTAAATAAAGGTCATTGACGCAGGGATGAGAATTCCGACTTTTTGAATACCAGTATAATCTTAGAGAAAAAGTCGTTTTGTTTAATCGGAACATTTTTGCGATTTAACAGAACAACATTTTCTCTATATTTATACCAGTATCCAAAATGTCGGAAATCTGATCCCTGTTACGATATTTTTGGAGTTTTTAAAGATGTAAAAGGCTTCGTGGAAGTCCAAATGAGAAGTGGAAATAGGAGAAGAAATAATACTAGCTTTAGGAAAGTCAAAACAATGATTAGAATGCAATGGAAGATTGTGTGCACACCGCGCCATCTACATACGCATGCGTACACACAGGGTGATTCAAAACTTATCGTTCAAATTTCGTGGGACAGGTGAAGTAAGGAATACTTCAGGAAACCCATTTTACATAGGAAAGTATGTCCGCAAATGTACGCACGCGTATGTAGAGGGCGCTGCGTGTACTCAGCCTCCCATTGCGTTCCAATCATTGTTTTGACTTTCCTAAATCTTGTATTGTTTCTTCTCCTATTTCCACTTCTCATTTGGACTTCCTCGAAGCCTTTTACATCTTTAACAAGTAATATAAAAAATTTTGTTTTTAAAGTCAATTCCTACTTAGGTCATCAAAGAAAAATTTAATACAATCCCTTAAGCTAATATTAGTTTTTGTTGCATTAAAATATCTCAATTTGTTGATTTTCTAGAAGCAAGTAGGTTCACAATGGAAGTCTTTGGGAATTTGGCGAAATATTAGAGATATCGCCAAGTTGGCGTAACTTTTGGCGACTCATTTTGGCCGCCAAATTTGGCGATATATCGCCAAGTTGGCGACAAACTTGGCGGTATTTGGCGACATAACAGGGTCCCCCCCTATGGTAAACCCCCTTATAGATATGAATATACATTAAATGCTTCAGTAACCAATGGCCGCCATTTTTTCTCCCATGTAAAACTAAAATTAATGAATTAAAAATAAATTAATGAATTAAAATTTGAAATAACTATATTAACATCAAGTGTCACTCAGTACAAGTTTTAAAAAAAAATATTTCAACTTGATAGGATGAATAATAAGTTTTTTATTAACGATTGAAAATTTGAACAAGATATATAAATAAAAAATGATTTTTTCGAAGACTAAAATTTAAGTCATAAAAAATCGCACGGAGTTGATCCTACATTACGTTCGCCATGAATTAAACATTAATAGTGTTATTACACGTAAAAATTGCAAGCGACAAAAATCGCCTGCGACCCATCAGATTTCTTAAAACTTACGTATTATCCACCTGAAACTTACGTATTATCCAAGCATTTCACTGGCTGTTTGGGAAAAGGCTTTTTCATCGTCCAAGAAATCTGACGACCCATTTTAAATGAAATTTCATTCTTAAACTTCTAAACATCCCACAATATTACTTTTTACACCTTCGTATAAAGAAAAAAATGTACTTTTAAATGCAATTTGTTTGAAAGCTGTATCTAAATTTGTTTCTGAGTTATTTTTTTTTTTTGTAGTTTTTATTACTCTTTTGTCATAGTGCAACAGAAGTACCGTAATTTCCGGCGTATAATCCGCGGATCAAACAATCATTTTTCTACCCAGAAAGTTTAAAAAATAAAATGTAACTTCTTAAATCGCGGTAAGTATTTGGCTTCAGTTACTAAATAAAATTTCTGGGTCAAAACAGAATTGTTTGATCCGCGGATTATACGCCGGAAATTACGGTAATCCATCTCTGTTAAAAGTAAAGGAAAATACAGATTACTGTATAGACCAATCAGAACACGAATAAAATGCTGATTAAACCAATAAAATGCTTCAGATATGCTTTTGATTTCCTACCTAGACGAGGACAATAACCATTTTTCCAAATGGTTAATAAATATATGAATATTGGGAAGGTGTGAACTAATAGTAGGAATTGAAAAACTCAAGAATCTCGTTAATGAACTTTATTCAACGTCTTCATTATCTGATGCCTGGAAACTTTTCATTTAATTTTGCTCTTTCCGGTTCATGTAGATGACGTTTGCGGAAATACTTTCATATATGAAATGGGTTTCCTGACGTATTTCCTTCCTCCCCACGAAATTTGAACGATATCAATCATCCTGTATCTGTACATTGCGAACAATTTTCAGTAAATTTATGTATTGCAGGTGCTGATCATTAAATACGGGAAAACAAAAAACTAGTAATAATCTCTCTATTCTAAAAAAAGGTAACTCCCGCTGTCACCGCCGCCGCCGCCGCCGGTTTTGATTTTTTGGTGACCGGAGGCCTTTCTTCGTTAATATTAACAAAAATAATGCATACAAAAATATGAAAATCGGTGGTTTTATACAGAAATGTCTGATAAACACGCTGATGCAGACAGTTTTCAAATCGAAGAATTATTTTAAGAGTTATTTAATGCTAAAGTTGGACAAAATCGTTCCACTAAAAAAGTTTTATAGCAGCAAAAACTGTACATGGCAGTGTAATCATTTTTAGATCATTTTATGCGTTAGAAGTTGCCGGAGTGCAGATTGCATTATTTTTTTTATTTTGACTCATTTTTTCAGGTTTTATTTCTATTTTAAATTCGAATTTTCAGCATTTCTAGAGATATTTTCTACAGATTTCAGAAAATTGTACTAATTTAAACTGTTGCCATCTGTATAAAAAGCGCAAGCAATAATGTTTGCTTCAAATTAAAAATTTATTTACACGTGACTATTATAAACAGGAAAAAAACTTTCAAATTAGTATTAAATAATTACGTATAAAAAGCAGGAACTTATTAAAAATTACGTCATAAAAAGTATACACGTGAATTTTAAAGGAGAAAGGATATTGTAAAATAATAAATTCATTAACATGCGTTAGAAGTCTTAGGAGAAATTACGTCATATTTACGTCACATTATAGTTATTACATAAAATGAACACACAAAATAATATTGCAAAAAAGTTTAAATTTAGAAATTGCGCTAGACATTTATTTGATATTTTGAAAATTAATTTAAAATGTCTCATTTAAAAGAACTTTCTTTTCGCTTTGTTAAAAAATACCAGGAGACAAAGACTCTCTTTACTTAATTCCTTTTATATTAGCTTATTTTGAAAGGTTGTTACACGTGTATACGTCATCAAGTTATTTTTATTTCGACGTTTTATTTGTGTTTTTATTAATGTTGTACGAATTTATTTGTTCTTTCGTTATTTAAAATAAAAATTATATCAATTTGTATAATTTGGCGAGTGGTTTGGCGATTTATATAATTTGGCGAAATGGATCGACAGGATAATCAAGTAGTACCGCAACGGATTTGGCGTTAAAATTCCCCAATCAAAGAGAAATGAATAGAAATTCGTTTATAGGGAGATCGCCACTGTTTTTTAAATTATAATTCAATCTTTCGAAATCTTTTTAAAGCCGATCAAATTAGCGTGCATTTAGAGTCTGCGGTGTCTGGACGGGGGTTGGCGAGCGTAGCTCGTAGGGGGCCGAGCCCCCTAGTAATAAATAAATAAATAAATAATAAATAATAATATTTTTTATCAGATTTCATTATTTTAGAGAATTAACACGTCTTTTTTTTTCTTTCTTTCATTCAACAGTATGTACTCGAAATTTAAAGAAAATTCCTGAAAAGAAATTTCTGGAATTTTTTTCAGTGAATCGGAAGTGCAGTATGGAACATACTGCAATAAGCAATTTTTACTTAAAAAGAAAAAAAAAAAAAAAGTCACGATTTCAAAAGAAGAATAATTATGCAAACCTGATTTTTCACGCTTGGCGCGTTTTCGCCCTTTGGCTACTTTTGTTATTACTGTCATTATTATTTATATTTTTTCTTCTTTTTTAGGACGAATGAAAATATTGCAAATCGTGAGTTCATTTCTGTTTCGTCCCTATTATGACAAAAGTTGCTGTAAGTGAAATTTCTCTATTCATAACACATTTAATATGCATTTTAAATTGATTATTTAAAATCTAACAATAAATATTTATTTATTGACTTTCTCTTTAGACTTTTTATAAAAGTATGATAAATGAAATCGCTCAACTCATCGAATTGAATCACTGAAATTATACGTTTCAGTACTATATTTCAAATGAAAATCAAATTTCAAATTAATTGCTTAAAAGGCGCAAAGGCTAACATAGCGAAAAAGATTCCATGCCAGGACTCGAACCCGGATCATCAGCATAGCGCACTGGCATTCTTACCGACTAAACCACATGGAATGATACCCAGTCTGGAAAATTTCTCACTATTATACGTTGGCAAGGCTACAAACGCAGCACAAGATGAAAGACTGCGTTTTGTAGCCTTGCCAACATGTAATAGTGGAAAATTTTCCTGGCTGGCTATCGTTCCATGCGGATTAGTCGGTAAGAATGTCAGTTGCTGTATACTGATGGCCCGGGTTCGAGTCCCGGCATGGAATCTTTTTCACTATGTTGGCCTTTGCGCCTTTTAAGCAATTAATTTTAAATTTGATTTTCGTTTGAAATATTGTACGCAAGGCAAATGTTTCTCTCTGGAGAAATTTTCAAGATTATTAATTTCAGTACTATGTCACAATATATTTTTAAAGGCATAAAAAACTATCCATGCTCTTATGAAACTTTTTAATCAATGATATTTTTCTAACATTTCTTCGCTTGCGGCAGCGGAAGGGCCGGGGGGGGGGGGGTTATGGCGTTAATTTTCTGAAACTTTGAATTTAACAACCATCTATGTTAACTTTTGTGTGTATGTGAATCCGACATTCATGTTTATGATTAATCTATTTGTTTGGGCCGAGAACTACAAAATATAAATGTTAACCCCATTAAGCATTGCATTAAGAACAATTATTTTTTACATTTCTATATATAGTATGTATTTTTAAAGCTCTCAGGAATTTAATATATTTTTTATACGGAAATGCATGAAATTTGCAGATACTACAATTCAAGTGCCAAACAATGGCACTGCGTTTTCCATTTTCTATTTATAAGAAAACGGAAAACGTAATTCGATTTCTTACAATCGGAAAAAAATATTTGCAAAATCGTATGCATTTGCGGATGAAAATAACTTCGTGAATATAGTAGAAAGTAATTATTTTGAATTTGAGAACAACACTCAAAATTCCTTAGGAAAGAGAAAAAAATCTTACGAACTACTTTGAAAAAAAAAAAAAAACTTGTATTTCTATTTATATTGGTTGTCTCCGCCCTTAATTTACTTAAGTCGATTCTCCAAAAAATAATTCCCCCATTGAACAATGCGTTACTTTTTGAATCATTTTTAAACATAAAAACAGGATACTTCAGGCACGATTATTAATGGGATTTTCAATCTAACATTTTGTAAAATTTAATAATGATAAATTAATTACATCTTGAATTATAAATGATTGCTATCTCAGAAGGCATTTCTTTTTCTGCGGTGTCGCGTCCGGGAATTCGGTTCAATGCGCCAACTTTGACAGCATTTTCTGAAAATCTTCAAGAAAATGTTGCTTTTTTACCGAAAAACGAAAAAAAAGTTCGATTATATAGTTTCTGATTAGGAGAACCTGTCAATTCGATACGTTTGCGAACAAAAATAAATTTAAAAATGTATCAGAAAGTAGCCAATTTGTATATGAGAACAACCATAAGCATACGAAGCTGGGAGGCAAATAATTCATAGAAAGAAAAATGCTTAAAAATATCTATAGATATTGCACCAATATGGACAAGCAGTTTCATTTTCATCATTAAAAAAAAATCTAATAAATTTTGTAATAGCAGAATATAACTTTGCTCTTGGAAAATATTTTCTAACATTGCTTGTGCTTGTGCTTATGGAACTGTAGAAAGATGGATATTTATTGGAGAAATGTTTAACTCTCACTATAAATACGATTGCTTACTTGAAATTTAGCCTTTAATAAAAAATATTATAAATGTTATCTAAATAACAATAAATTTGAATTTCTTTATTTCTCAAACAATTAAAAATGTTATGCAATATAAATGCAACATATCGGGCTGCACACAGTTTTACAATATATTTTGAAAGGCAACATGTAATAAAAATTAACCCTACTTTCATGCACTTTTTTTTTTTTTTTTTTTTTTTTTTTTTTTTTTTTTTATAATGTGCTTTGAGATTTGTATATGGATTTATGTACTATTTTAATCCTATTTGACAAGAGATTTCAAAGATTTTTTTTCAGTATTTTAAGAGTGTTATATTATAAAACCATGTGAATTTAATCTCCATAAATATAAGTGTTTTTTCAGGATAAGGGGGAGGGATAATTTTGTGGCTAAACTGAGCTCATACTTTGGGCAAAATATAAAAATTTACTTCATTCGACATTACATAAAGGCTTATTTTATTTCCTACACTGCTGAAATGCATAGGAAACAAAATGGAAAAAAAAAACTATAATCCTCTTTAAATGTATATTGTTTATCTCTATGCATAATTTATATTAAAGATGCCCAGGAAATTATTAAACAAAAATATGTAAATAAATACATTCACACATTCACGGTCTCATGGCATGTCTTCAAATGCATGAAATTTTTAGAGAGTCATGCATGAAATTTTATATTCCAGTTCTTTAGCGTTTTCAGTTTTCCTATAAATTTAACGCAATAGAAGGCGAAAGCAAAACATCCATTTAACCCTCTGTCTACCAGAAGGGTCCAATGGACCCGACATGTACATTCAAAATATTTATTCAAACCAGAAATTTCTTCAAAACAAACTAAATGTATAAATCAGACAATAATAAGTTAAATAAACAAATTAAATAGTTTTAAGTAAAAATTCTGGTGTAGAATGTTTTTATAAAACTTGAGTAAAATTTCCGGTAGTTCTAGGGTTAAATGGATGCCAGGTCTCAGGAGGATATATTGAGAACTATTGATTGATATCCATTTCAACGATGAAACACGTTTTCAAGTAGAATTTATCAAACAGGGCTATTACAAATGATAGACCCTATTAAAAAAAAAAAAAATCATATTTTCGAAACTACTGCACATATTACAATAAGTGATGCATGAATTTAAAGAGAAATATTACCAATTTTTTTTTTCAGTTACCGGTGTTCTATGTATGGCCCTACCCTTTTGTTACACGGCGTACGCCCAATCTGTAATCGAGTTTGTTCTAAACGTTTTGTAGCATCACTCTGTCAATGGTTTTGAATTCTGCACAAATGCGTTTTTTAAGTTCTGAACACCTTTGTTTTCGGCATTGGAGGTACATAAACAATGTCTTTGACACTGTCAGAACTTGAAGAACTCATTTGTGCAGAATTCAGAACCATTGACAGAATGATGCTACAAAACGTTTGGGACGAACTGGATTACAGATTGGAAGTATGCCATGTAACAAGAAGGTCACACATCGAACATTTGTAACTGAAAATGTAACTGAACTGTTTATTTCTCTTTAAATTCATGTATCACTTATTGTAATATGTGATGTAGTTTCGGAAATATGATTTTTTTTAAATCGGGTCCATCATTTGTAATAGCGCTGTACATTTTCAATTACAATCGTTCGTTCCACAATTAATTTTTCGAATGAAGAGGGCAAATTCAGTTAATTTTTTAACTGCAATATTTTTTTTATAGCTCTATTTGGTATTGTGCAGTAAGCAGAAAAAAATATTGACCGTCTGAATTAAAACGTCAGAAAATTTCTACCCTTTAATCCCTTTTGACATCGCTCTCCCATCATATAAAATTAATTTACTTTAAATTTTCAATTTAATTTATATGTACTCATCCTCCCAAAATTCTTTTGATTTTATATGCGTACTTGATATATGAATCAGCATATTTAATTTTATAAAAATGAATACTATAATAAGTTATTTCTAGTAAAATATTTTTATGTTATTAAAGCTATGTCATAAAAATATTTTAAACGTAATTTTATTCGATGTTATAATTGCATTAAAATATATGTTTCTTTTTAATTATTAACCCTTTGCACTCGAAGTTTTTTTTCATTCGTATTACCAGCAACTCGAAGCGATTTTAGTTATAATTTATATCTTATTATTTTTTTAATTCTTTATGAATACAAATGTTATGATATATATATTAAAAAAAAATTATAAAATTATTACATTTTGTAATCGTCTAAAGTGTGATACCTCTCGAAGCAATTGCCAATTTTTAATCTTGACTTTTCTAAACAGGTATCGCAAAATTATTTGCATTGTCTCCGTAGCGGAGCCCTCGAGTGCAAAGGGTTAAAATATAGTCCTTGGGTGATATTAAATATTAATACTTAGTTTCATAGACGAATCGATCTAAAAAATTATAATATTTTATTAGCTGATAATAAATTATTATAAATAAAATATAAATAAATAAAATTAAATATTTAAAATTAGTTGTATTGACAAAAATCGATTAAGAAAATCAGAGCACCTGATAACAAATAAATAAAGAAAGAAACAAAATTTTAAAAATTATTTTTAAACCTTATTTAACGATGCCTAAAACAACGAGGACCGAACTCGCCACCTTGGGTCGACCAGATACGTACTCTAACCGTTATACCATATCATCTACGTGACTTCAACGAAACGATTATATTACTCCTAAAACAAGTTCATAGGAGGATTTCGCACTTGGCATTATTTCATTCTTCATCAACACCTGCTTTGATTGCTGATGACGGAAAAAAGAAAAAAAAATACTTCTAATGCGATTCCAACAAAGCAAAGCCAGGATATATATACACTTTAGTCATAGAAATAAAAATAATCTATATATAATAAAAAAATTCTATATGTATATACATTAAAATATAACCAGAAAACCAAAGAATAATACTCGGCTGACAGAATAAAAAGGAAACTTAACCTTCCGTCTACCAGACGGGTCCATTGGACCCGACATGTACATTCAAAATATTTATTCAAACCAGAAATTTCTTCAAAACAAACTAAATGTATAAATCAGACAATAATAAGTTAAATAAACAAATTAAATAGTTTTAAGTAAAAATTCTGGTGTAGAATGTTTTTATAAAACTTGAGTAAAATTTCCGGTAGTTCTAGGGTTAAGGAAGAAATAAAATATTTTTTCAAGAAAATTGCGAAATTCTTAGACAAAATTGCGTTCATATCCATAATATAAACATTTCTGGACCTGAAAATTTGTGTTAAAAATCTAAACAAGCATGAAAATATTATGAATGACATGAATTTAAAATCTCTCTACTTTCGTCCTGTGTAAAGTCTATGGTAGCGCTGCAGTCGATCGCCCACAGCGGTTGAAAACAGCTTTCGACCAATTAGAATTTCTAGCCACCATGTTGTTTCTCTTACCAAAGGTTGTAAGTTCTCAAAGTCACAGTGGGTAAAAGCGCCTCCTACACTTCTCCGGAGCTAGATCTGATTCCCCGAAAACAAAGGCATACCGACTTTTTGTTACGGTCGTATAAGGGAATCGAGTTTGACCATGGCTATACATTCGCCCCAAGGTTTACGGCAACAGTTGGAAGGTTACTTTGAACTATCGGGGTTAAGGGTCTTGTACCCATTGCCCCCATATATTAATCATTCCCTGAGAAGAGATAGAATACACATACACTTTGTCAGTTGAAGGAACAATTAGGAGTGATGAAAATAATTTTAGAACACTATTTTTAACCTATTGTTAACCCCTTAACGCTCGAATTAAATTACGGTTGATTAATTCAAATTGCTTATTGGCACCACTTTTATGAAAAAGAAATATTCACCTTATTTAACGACAGTAAAAACGATATTAAAATATAGCCAATTTCACTATTTTATAAAACTGGTGGGAATCAAACAATTTGAGTAAAAGACACAGCCCGAGAATATCTCGAGAGCAAGAATTAAGGGGTTAAACAACTACAGTGAAATACGTTTAACACGAAACTGAGGGGATCGAAATTTTTTTTCGTGTTAAAAGAATTTCGCGTTAAAAAATTCGTAAAAAAAGAACAAAATTCACAAATATTTTCGACGTCATCAAATTTTATTTCGATTTCCTGTTAAACTACTAGGATCCATTAGGATAAAATCCTGGTAAAAAAAAAAATATTGTTTTTTGGGAAAAAATCATATATCTTTTTTTAAGTGTCTTTTTTAGCATTCTGAGATCTAGCTTGTTTGAATAAAATAACCAAAGCTGTCTCTAAATCTTCGTGCTTAGCGGTTTTCGCACGTTTTCTCTCTGGCTTAAACATACTGTGCTCAAACATTAACGTAATGGGATCCCTGTTTTTTATTATCTTTGATAAAGTAGAATTGACAGTGCCAAACTCTTTTCAGATTTCTGTTTTCGTTTCTTTTTCATCAGCTGCATTAAGCAGCTTCATCTTCATTTGAAGCGAAACATCAGTTTGTTATAGGACCGATTTCTCAGCCATTGTGCTCATAAAACATACACTAATTCACAAAAAAAAAAAGAAAGAAAAAAAGAAATCATCGATTTTTTACCCAAAATTTAGCGGATTTAACACAAAATTCACCAATTTTAACTCAAACTAACTAGATAAAACGCGAATTTTTTTCGTGTTAAACGATTTTTGTTTCTTGTTAAAAGAAAAAAAAATGTATTAAATTGCATAGTTTACTGTCCGGAGCGCTATATTATTTCGTGTTAACCAAATTTTCGCGTTAAGGGGACGGTGGAGCTTAAAATCCTTAAAAATATTTTTTTTTTTTTTTGTAAATTTCAACTTAAATATTATTCAAGGGTACATTATATACGTTATAACATGCATTTATCCCAAAAAAATGTAAAAAAAAAAATTATTTTTGAGAAAAAAATGGAATTTTACGCGTCGTGTTAGAAATCTTCGAAATGCCCCATGCGTCTTCAATATCAATGAAAATCCCCAATATTTTTTATAAAAGTTTCGTTTATATATATAAATAAAATCAAGCATCGAATTTTATATATTTGAATTTAAAGGTAAAAAAAAAAAAATTCAAAATTTCAAAATTTTTCAAAAAAAATTTTTTTTTTAACCTTTAAATTCAACTATATAAAATTCGATGCTCTATTTTATTTCTATATATAAATCAAACTTTTATAAAAAATATTGGTGATTTTCATTGATATGGAATGCGCAGGGGGCACTTCGAAGATTTCTAAGACGACACGTAAAATTCCATTTTTTTCTCAAAAATAATATTTTTTTAAAAATTGTTTTGGGATAAATGCATGTTATAATGTACATAATGTACCCTTGAATAATATTTAAGATGAAATTTACAAAAAATTAAAAAAAAATTGAAAAAATTTGAAATTTTGAAAATTTTTCGAAAAAATTTCAATTTTTTTCAACTTTTTTTTTTTTTTTAACCTTTAAATTCAAATATGTAAAATTCGATGCTCTATTTTATTTCTATATATAAACCAAACTTTTATAAAAAATATTGGGGATTTTCATTGATATGGAAGACGCATGGGGCATTTCGAAGATTTCTAACACTACGCGTAAAATTCCATTTTTTTCTCAAAAATAATTTTTTTTTAACATTTTTTTGGGATAAATGCATGTTATAATGTATATAATGTACCCTTGAATAATATTTAAGTTGAAATTTACAAAAATAAAAAAAATTATTTTTAAGGATTTTAAACTCCACCGTCCCCTTAAGCGTTTTCGTGTTAAACATATTTCACTGTATTTAATATTAAATTTGGATTTTGAGACAGTGTAAGCCCCGCCCTTTTTCTGGAAATCTTCGAAACGTTGGTTGCCTAGGTATCTTTTCAAATGTACATTAGAAAGCCTCACGTTATATCAATTTAATTCTGTAACCAATCATTACCAAATATATGGCATAAATACGAATTCTTTCGGATAAAAGTTTTATGGAAAGAAACATCATATAAGTGTAACTACGAATTCATAAACAATGTTGAGATTTATAAATGATGTTTGTTTTCAAAATACCGAGTACACACGTGACATGTCAACAGGGGTTGTCAGCATGCTTTTATTTTTTTAAATCGCCTGCTTTCCAAATAAAACTAGGGATCTTTTTTTTTTTTTTTCTTTTAATTTTGCCTTTCAATGGGAACATTATATTGTTCATATACATTTCAAACAGCCGAAATAACTCTTCAGTTTTTTAAATAAGGAAATAGCACTAATATATTTAAAAACTGTACACTTTAGCATACAATTAAGTATAGGAACTTATGATATAAATTAAACAGTTTTAATAATGTCCAATTTTTGAGGAATTTAGCATTATTCTAAATGGGTTACGTATCATAATGTAACCGATACCGATAATAAGTTAAAGGTCGATCATTGTCGTACATACACACCGCCGCGGTACCTCAATTCTTCGGCCGATGCTTTATCGCCAACGCTCCGGTATAAACAAACTGATGGCTCCTCCCACACTAGAAATGAGAGTTATCTACAGTCTAATACTCTAAAAATAACATCCTGAAGGGTTCTTTAAATTAATTTAACACTTCTTTTGCCTTCTTAAGAATGAATTAAAAACATTATTCATTGTAGTCTGAAAATAATAATTATAATAAAAATTATTATAGTTTCTGTCTGTGACTACCCATAAAATTATCATTTTATGATATGACATCATAAACTAGTGAATTGGAAATAAAAGTTCTTAAAAGTGAAGTATATATATATATAAAAAAAAAAAAAAAAACAGTGAGAGAGAGCGGGGGGGGGGGGGGGGGGTATATTTTAATACCAAATATTTCATTTATATGTTTTAACATTGAAGTTATATTTAAGTATATGTGTGTATGTGTACTGCTATATAGATGCATTTTCTTTCCTGAAAACCTGGAAAAAGAAAAAAAACCTACCTTATCTTGACTTGGGACTAGCATAAGTTAATATTATCATGTTTAATTTATTTGTTATTTATTTCTTTTATTTTTTTATTTTAAAGAAAATTAATTTCATATTTACTAGTTTATGATGTCATGGAGTAAATTGAAAAAAAAAAAAAAAATACGGCTATTGATAGAGAAATTATATTTAATTATTATTATTGAAAAATTCGAAGAGCTTTTTTTTACTCATTATTTTTGTACCTTGTGAAGAAGCGAGAAAGGTTTAATTTGAAGAACCCCCTGGGATCTTACTTTTCACAATAATATTTTGAATTTATAGTTAATAAAAGAGAAAGGGAGAGAGAGAGAAAAAATAATATTAACAATTACTTTCCAATAATTTTAGCTAAATCTTACTTAGATCTTGTACTATACTTATTGAATTAAATTAGTGTATTAATTTATAGGATTTTTAAAAGGTTGTAAAGGCAAAATTTGGATTTAAATTTTAAAATTTATTTTTAAAAAATCCTTGTTACTATTTTTGTAAGTCTAAATGTAAGAGTATATATATGTATATGTGTAAAGCACACTTAAATAGTTATTTATCAAAAATAACTTAAATAAATGGTGCTTTTTATTTGTTGTTGTCTTTTACCTTAAAAATAATTTTCCTGTACTAAATTATTAAAAATTTATGAATGGCTATGAGATTGGCTATATTATTTTGTATAAAAACTTCTTTTCTTTTTATTTATAAAACTTTATTATTTATTTAAGTAAGATTTATCTAAAGGTATTGGAAAGTAATTGATAGCTAAAATTATTAGAAAGTAATTGTTAATATTTTTTTTTCATCTTTTTTTCTCTTTTATTAAGAATAAATTCAAAATATTATTTTGAAAAATATGATCGTAGGGGGTTCTTCAAATTAACCTTTTCTTCCATCTTAACAAGATTTCTTTTGTATAAATTTGTCTTTTTTTATTTATAAGAATGTATTACTTATTTAAGAAAGATTTAGCTAAAGGTATTGGAAAGTAATTGATAGCTAAAATTAGTAGAAAATAATTGTTAAATTTTGTTTCTCACCCTTTCTCTTTTATTAAGTATAAATTGAAAATATTATTATGAAAAATATTATCCTCAAATTAACATTTTCTTGTTTCTTAACAAGATGCAAAAATAATGAATAATAATTTAAAAAAAAAACTCTTCTTTGAATTGTTAAATAGTAATAATAATTAAATGTGATATTTCTATGACTAGCCGTAAATTTTTCAATTTCTGCATGACATCATAAGCCAGTAAATCTGAAATAAATTTCCCTTTAAGTAAAAGAAATAACAAATAAATAAAACATGCTAGTATTAACAGACACTAGTCCTAAGTCTAGATACACATATATACTTAAATATAACTTCAATGTTAAAGCATATAAATTAAATATTTGGTATTAAATTATATCCCCCCCCCCCCCCTCTCACACACTTTTTTTTTAAACTTTACTTTAAAGAATTTTTATTTCAAATTCACTGGCTTATGATGTCATATCATAAAATGAAAATTTTATGGGTAGTTACAGAAAGGTCAAATTATAATAATAATTATTATTATTATTTTAAGAATACAATGAGGAATGTTTCTAATTCATAGATAAAAAGAAAAATGAAACGTAAAATTAATTTAAAGAACCCTTCAGGATGTTATTTTTAGAGGATTAGCCAGTAGATGGCTCTCGTTTCTGGTTTGGGTGTCCTAACGCAACAAAATCCCTTCTTCCAGTCTCCGGCTACGGATGATTTGAAAAGCCAAACCCCAAAATACTCCATCTTTGCTGAAATTTATCCTCGAATTTATCTCTAAAACCATCGAACAAGGAAACCACTTATCCCATATCTACGTCCCCGCGGTTGCGCTGTTGGGGGTAACAGGCGGTCGGTTGATTGTTGAACTGGAACTTCTGCAGATGTCAAAAGTGTAATTAATCATTTCGAACCTCTTTCAAGAAATGAAATGCGTGTTTTACAGGGCATTTCATTTTACAGTTTTAAAGATGCTGCCAATTCAGGATTGTGATCACTGTCGCTTCAGTAATTAAATTAATTGTATCCGGGGCTCTTTGTTGACTTATAGTAAGAAAAATATTGCATATAAAATATGAAAACTGGAAATTTTATAGTGAAATGTACAATAAGTTCGCTGAAGCAAACAGATTTTAATGCGAAGAAATGCTCTTCAGTAATTAAATTAATTGTATCCGGGGCTCTTTGTTGACTTATAATAAGAAAAATATTGCATATAAAATATGAAAACTGGAAATTTTATAGTGAAATGTACAATAAGTTCGCTGAAGCAAACAGATTTTAATGCGAAGAAATGCTTTTTAATGTTGAAAAAGGTAATATAGTTCGATTAAAAAGTTTTATAGTATTAAAAACTAGCATTTTAACCTTTTTCAGGCGCATTTTTTAAGTTTATATTTTCAATTTTATTTTAAAATTGCACTCTCTTAATTCATTTTACTTCATAATTCAAAAAAGTAATTTAGTTACCAATTTTTCCGTAAATTTAAAAAGCACTGATAATAATATTTCCTTTCCATAAACAAAGATATTTACACACGAGTATTGAAACAGAAAGACTACTTTAGAATAATAATTATATTTTAATGTGAGAATAACATTATATGCAAAAAAAATTACGTCATTAAAAAATTATAACATTGAACTGCCATCGGAAGCACACCTTTGTACGTTTTTTTTTTTTTTTTTTTCTTTTCTTTTTTTTTTTTTTTTAATTCTAGCATACTTGGATATGATTTAAAAACTATTAAAATTTTGAATCACATACACAAATCAAGTTGAGTTCAATAAAACAATGTAATTAGGATTGTCTGTTTTTATTTTCAAACTTTAAAAAATGTATCTTCAATACATGAAAGGTTTCTAATTCAGATTGAAGCTAAAAGTAAATTTACAAATGTGTTTCAAACCACACTGGTGCAGCGAAGGATGGGGGGGGGGGGAGAGTTTGGGATTAAAACCCCTCACAGAGCTGCGATTTTGTATGTTTATACAAAGCTCAAAGGTTCATAGAATCTTACACATTTTTTACTCACATAGATTAAATAAAAATATCACAAATTTACGCATTTATTTTCATTATATCAAGTAATTGTCGGGGATTTATCTGCATTCTTTCGAAATTGAGTACATTAGTATAGTTAAACATTAGTCAAAATGTCAGTTTTTGGAAATTTATATCTCATGAGGAAACTATGCATTTTTATAGGCATTTACATATACTTCCCAGCATGTCAGTCAAAATAAAAAAAGACAAGCTGTTATCTCTTTCCCTTCTCAATTATAACAATATTAATGTTGAAAAAATTTGTAGCAGGGTCGAAACTAGAGGGGGCAGAGGGAGCATGTGCCCCGGGCGCCAGAATGAAAAACATACGGGGCGCCAAATGAAGATTGGTTTTTGAGTTCTTAAGAACCAACACTAGCCTAATATTAAATGTACTGAAGCGTCCTTTTCAAATTTCTCGCATGCATTTTAATATTTTTATTTATTTTTCTTCTTATGATAGATGAGGTTGATTTTTAAAGTTGTTAGTTTGTATACGCTATACGTTTTCGATTTTGGTTGCATTTTTTTTTTTTTTTTTTTTTTTTTTTTTTTTTTTTTTTAATGAGGCTACTTTTAATTTCGGAACCGGTTCCAAAGTGAAAGTAACTTTATATATATATATAAAAAAAAGCTGCAACAAAATTTGGAAAAGTAAAGATTACCCGATTAGAGATATACCTCAGCTATCCCAAACAGAAAAAATCATTTGAAAATAGTAAAATGCAAGCGAGAAATAGAAATTTGGAAAGGACGCTCACATAGGTTTAACTAGCTAGCGAGTTTCTTCACCTTACTAGTGTAGTCTTTTAAGACAATGTGGCTATCTATCAATGTGTCACTGTCACTTTAACCGCCTCATTTGTAATTTTACAACTACCGTAAAATCTGTGAAATCTATATAACAGAATCCTGTCTTAGATGGAAAAATTACGCGTTCCCAACAGAAAGAATACCATCAATTATACCTGCTAAGACAGAAACCTGTATAAAGCGGATTTTTTTTCCGGTTCCTTTGGATTTCGTTTTCAGTGTTTTAATGAATCATTATTTGACAAAGTTGATTGCGTAATTCAGTATTACGTATTTTTTTATTACATACTTTAAAATTTAAAAAAAGTCGGTTATAAGAAACTTAGTGAAATTCTCTTTGTAAAATTACTTTGCGGAGGCCGTGGGGGGGGGGTGGGTGGAGGGGGGGGGGGCGACGAATTCTAAGTTTGCCCCCGGGAGAAAAAAGGCTAGTTTCGGCACTTGTCGGACATTTACTTTTATTCCAACTGCTCTGTGAGATTGAAATTGCAGAAATGACATTCAAAGAAATTTATGTGAAATATTTTCCTTACAATTTTACGCATGCAAATTTTAAATATTGGTGGTAAATTTACAAAGATTTAATTACAAAAAAATTACAAGCCGTTCTTTGAGTTCAAACATACTTTTAGATTTTTGTTTATTATTATTATTCAACATTTTCTCAAATTTATACACGCTAATTATTTCTGTTGCCGACATCCGTTTTTCTAAGCATTTACATAACGCAGGACGATGAATAAGGTATCATTCGAAAGGACTTTGAAACGGCTTCTGGCATAGTTCAGTTACATTTCATTAAAACATGTTTTTAATTAAAATTGCAGTTAATTAAAAATTAAATCAGCATTGCTTTCACAAATAAAATCAGAGGTTTTTCTCAAATGAATGTTGCCACAAAAATAAAATACCGCATTATTTCATACTCAGCAATCATTCTAAAAGAAAATAATAAATAGTACAATAAAGAAAAAGTGTGACGTCTCCGTACGGGTGGATTTATTTTATATTTATGATTAAAAAGCAAATTTGAAAGTGAAATGTTTAGAAGAATAGATACCATCGATCGACCGAAGCAGTGGTATTTCACGTGTTAGCTTTAAAACTGTGCTTTGTTGTATCAGATTAAATTGTACTTTATATTTATTAAATTTATTTCTCTTTGTCCCGGGTTTTTCACGAAGCGATGACATCATGTTTTAATGCAGTTAAAATACGATTGTTAATTTTTTTTATCCCGCGTACCTTTTGCCATCTTCGATTATATTTTACTGTATAACTTTGATTGAATAAATGAGATGATATTCTGGTTTGTCTAATGTTTTTTGCATATATTTTTATCATTAATTCTCTTTTAAAAGTTTAAACCTGCACCTAAAAAATATTAGATATTGCTAAAAAAATATCAGAATAACATGTGAATTGGGTTCACTGACATATATTTTACTTCTGATGTCAACTTCCCTTTTTCTACGCACATACAAAACACACAACGATTAATGACGTATCATACGACAAGTTTCTTAACACTTTTTTGACATAATACACTCAAATTTCGTTGAAATACGTTACTTGATTTTTTTTTTTTTTTTTTTTAAAGCTCTTAATTAAAAATTAATGAAAAAAGAATCAGGAAATTTTTTTTCAAAAATTGCACTGCGAAATGTGAAAGTCTCGCACAGGTTTAGTGCTATATTTTAAATGTGCAAGCTGTAATTTCGTTACGTCTGCTTATAACTTGAGTTCCGCTGAATGTATTTTGATGGGATTTGCACGGTTACATAATTTTTCAAGGAAGGTTTTAGTCTTTCTACGTTGCTTAGTTATAAAATTATAGGGGGAAATTCTTTAATCAGATGAAACCGAATATTAAAGATTCGCCTATATGGAAAGTGGGCAATTTTGATGAGACTTGCATTGTTAGTTAAATATTTTTTCAGAGAAGGCTTTAGTATATTGCATAATATTCAACGCTTCTTAGTTATGATTTATGAAGGAAAGTTCTATAATCCGGTGAACCCGATTATGAAAGATTAGTCTTTTCAAAAGGTTCTAATGAACAGATTTTGTTCGGACTTGCACCGGTAAAAATACTTTTTTTTTTTTTTTTTTTTTTTTTCAGGATGCGTTTTAGCACATTTCATATCGTTCTATCTTTTTTTACCAATCCTGCTGTATATGATCAACTAAAAGAGTCGGTTCTTAACTGCCCAAACTTTCTCAGATATACATTATACATTAGAAAATATAATAGCGCAATGGAGTTCGTATCGGTTTCAGCAATGTGGAAGGACATTCCAGATAAAGGCCCATGTTGCGTTAAAGCACAAGATAAAATTCACCGATATATGTCGGTGTATTCAAGGTTCGTTTCGAGAAATCGATCAACGTAGCGGGCGAAGCCTGCTAGTTATAAATGTAATAAATCTTCTAGAAAAACAAAACAATTTTTTTATTATGATATATGTCAGAGGTATCACTAACAGAAATAAAAAAATTCATAAATATACCGTAAAATTTTACAAAATAAAGTATGCATGCTTTTTCAATTATAATGTTGATTTTAAAAATAGGCATATACAGGTTGTTTAAAAAAAGTGACAAACTTAAAGAAGTGGCAGAGTACGCTACAATTAACAATTTTTGTATGCAAAACCAAGTCGCAATCCAGTTATTCAGTTATTCTCTTCGACGAATCTACCGGGTGTCCTAAAAAGGACTGACTGATTTTAAAATTCAATAACTGGCAAACGGTGACAGATATTTAAAAATTTCTTCCAGGAGGTTTATGCATAAGGTCAAAAGTTTTATTACAGTGATAATCGATTTTAGTTCGAATTACAAACAATAGATGGCGCTGTAAGCAATAGTCGCTAAATACATGCTCGATTTTTCGTCCTTTCTCTTGTTCCATGCGGAAAAAGGAGATGGAAAGAAGGAAAAAGGAGATCCGGGCCACGAAGTACCGAAAATTGAGCCTGAATTTAGCATCCATTGATCGCAGCGCCATCTATTGTTTGTAATTCAAACTAAAATTGAAAATCACTGTAAAAAAACTTTTGACCGGTAAACTGTGACTTTTGTAAACTGTCACCGTTTACAAGTTATTGAATTTTAAAATCAGTCAGTCCTTTTTAGGACACCCGGTATGATAGATAATGCAATGGTTAGGCCATCTAATCAGAATGAGGGATGAGCGAAGCACAAAGAAGATTTATAGTGGTAATTTAATTGGAAAAGAAGTATTGGTAGACCCAGGAAGAGTTGGATAAAAGAGATAGAAAAAGATCTTGCAGAAAACCAAATTATAAATTATAAAGTAAAGGCCAGAGGTCGGAAGGTCTGGAGAAGTATATTGAGGGAGGTCAAAATCCTACATGGATTGTAGCACCATTGTGAAGAAGAAGGTATGATAGATATAAGATAGTAGATATTTGATTAACGAATAATAATGTAGTATTAGTCGGATGTGACAATCCCAAAACTTTCTTCTATCTCATATACAGCTCATATTCAAAATATTAGAATAATTACTTTTTTTTCACAAACTGGAAATATCGTTTGGTAATTTAACATCTTTTAATGCAAATATGCAAACGATATTTTTATTAAGAACTTATTGTTGATTAAACTTATTTATTATCTTAAAATTAATATCATTTCTGAAAAGATTAATTGAAAAAAAGTTATTTTGAAAAGTCAAAGTATTAGAATATTTATTCAAGTGGTTCAAAATATTGGAATATTTCGTATTAATTCTCCTTTAATTATCACCAATTCATAACTGGTGGCATCATTGATTAAATTCAGACGATTTTATTTAAAATTGGTGTTCTTTTTACAGTTTGTTTGCTTCTTCGTCTTAAAATGGGTCGTGTGTGTGATATTCCTGAATCTATTAAACTTCGTATGGTTGATTTGTATCGGCACGGTAAAAATCAATGTTATATAGGGAATTATGTAGATTGTTCGCAATCAAGCGTTAGTAAAATACTAACACAATATTCAAAAAATGGAAAATTTCAGAATAATCGCTGAAATGGGGGCCGAAAACCAAACGCATCTGCTAGAGCTGACACGAAACTGAAGCGTATAGTTAAGAAAAACCGTTTTAAAAGTGTGCAATTCTGGCACCGAAAACGGAAAGAAGAAGGAGTTGAAGTTTCTACATCGAGAACATTAAGATGTCTCCATAAATTTAAGTTTGAATTTTGTATACCGAAAACAAAATCTCTCATGACTGCAAAACAAAAACGTATAATATTCAATTGTGTAAATCAAGACGTTTATGGAGCGAAGAAGAATGGAAAAATATATTATTTAGTGATGAAAGTATGTTTTGTATCTATACAACATAATTTCATCACTAACTAATATGTTTTTCTAATCTTCTTCGCTCCATAAACGTCTTGATTTCCACCAATTCAATCTTATACGCTTTTGTTTTGCAGTCATGAGAGGTTTTGTTTTCGGTACACGAGATTCAAATTTAAATTTATGGAGACGTCTTAATGGAGATGTAGAAACTTCAACTCCTTCTTCTTTCCATTTTCGGTGCAAGAATTGCACACTTTTAAAACGGTTTTTCTTAACTATACGCTTCAGTTTCCTGTCATCTCTAGCAGATGTTTTTAGTTTTCGGCCGCCATTTCGGCGATTATTTTGAAAATTTTTCATTTTTTAAATATTGTGTTAGTATTTTATTAACGCTTGTGAACAGTGTAAAAAATTTGCTATATAACATTGATTTTTACCGTGCCAACACAAATCAGCCATCCTAAGTTTAATAGATTCAGGAATATCACTCACACGACCCATTTTAAGACGAAAAAGCAAACAAACTGCAAAGAGAATATTGATTTTAAATAAAATCGTCTTAATTTAATCCATGATGCCACCAGTTATGGATTGGTGATAATTAAAGGAGAATTAATATGAAATATTCTAATATTTTGAACCACTTGAATAAATATTTCAAATGAAAATCAAATTTCGAAGTAATTGCTTAAAAGGCGCAAAGGCCAACATAGTGAAAAAGATTCCAAGCCGGGACTCGAACCCGGGCCATCAGTATAGCGCACTGACGTTCTACTGACTAAACTTGAATAAATATTCTAATATTTTGACTTTTCAAAATAATTTTTTTTCAATTAATCTTTTCAAAAATGATATTAATTTTAAGATAATAAATAATCTTAACTAGTATCCGTCAGGCCGAAATGTCGGAGCATGGAGTCGTATAAACTTAACACATAACATTTAAAAAATTAAAAAAATATTTTAATTTTCATGATTATTGTTTAGTAGTACAAAATTAAATTTGAAATAACGCCCGTTGAATCCTCATTTTCTAGTGTTTAATTCAGTCAGGTAATGCTCAAATGCTAATTTGTGGCATGATAATCATCCAAATGAACCATTGTAGCCTGTGGCAAGCCTGGGTGTTGAAATTTTGGGTAATAGACAGTATCTTTTACTGTACTCAGTACACCGCTTATCAATCCCCACTCCGTCCAGATATTGGTATGTAACAAAACTCTGCATCCAACTGCTGAAAGAAGTCCAGCCTGAAGTCCAAATACGTGATCATCTTCACTACATCTTACTTTTAATTATTGTGGTCAGCTAACATTCTTGTCATTGACCACTTTGATTTCAGAAGTACTTCTTGATTATGTTCTTTCGCTTGCTTGTTTTTGGAAAAAAGACATGTAGCATCTTGAAATCATTCAAGTTGAGCCGGAAGCAGTGTAGCTTTTCACCGTTGCATAAGGGATGAGAGTAGTCTGAAACTTGACCCACGCAAAGCGAATATAGTGTCTTTCGATACTGTCTTTGCTGATCGTCATTTTGTTTGAATGAGTTTGTTAAAGTGAAGCAATTTTCAAAAGCTCTAAGCAGTTTTGTCTGCGAAGAGCCAAAATGTCTTTTATAGAATGTCTCTTATATAGAGGGATGTCTTTTACGCGATGTAACTACCTAATATCTCCAAGGATTTAAACAAAGTACCTTTGCGACATCTTTCTTCAAGCTCAGCCATAAGACGACAATTGAAAATTCGTCAATAAAGATAAATAATACTGTATCCATGCTGAGCTGTAGATTTCTTTCTGCCTGACTTTTTAAATCTGCGAACTATTTAAAACACTGTGTTTTTTTAAGCACTGAGTGAATTAACTTTCCTTCGACATTAAGCGCAGCAGTACCTGTTAGTGCCAAAAGAATGTCAGCTTCTGATCCTAACTGCTGTATGATTGTTTTACTAATTTCTCCTATTTTTCCAGCTCTTGCTTTTCCAATAATAAAAGTTGACTTAGGGAAAATTGTAACTTTTGTTTGCAATGACGAAAGCTGTTCTGTGCATAACTGAAGTATTTCCTGCTGCTCATCTGTAAATCTGATGTCAGAATTATCAAAATTTTCACGCAGCGTGATCTGTTGTTCTTAAAAATAATTCAGAAATGTTAAAAATAAAGAGAATTCATTGAATAAGAGAGTCTATGGTAAAGAGAAAGAATAACCGCCAGGGATGTGTTGAGCGATTTTGATTTGTTTAATGTAGCTCCGACCTTTGAGACAATCAAAAATTGGAACTGGATCCATCGAGCTAACGGCAGAAAACTTCAAAGCTCCTTCAAAGACTTGCATGTCTGGCATAGCCCAGACTTATTTAAAATGGTATAAGGGAAAGGTTTGTAACACGCATATAACACGCACACATGGGTAATCTGCTATACTCCTCTATCAAACTTGATACTTTTGTTCATCTGAGTTACTGTTATATCGTTATATGCGCAATTACTCGTAGGCAGCTGGGTTATTCTTATGTGACTTTTCCACACAGAATTACGCTGAATAACTCTTTTCATCTCAATTGCTTTCTTTTAACCGGCATTTTCGAAACTTTTGTGTATAATGTTACACATATAAAAATATGTACATTTCTTAAAATGTACACTGCATCTAGGCAACAGGTTAAAAAAATCACAGAATGATTTATGACTTTTAAAGTTGATTTCTCACGAATTATCTTTCATTGTTGTATCCATTTTCCGATTATAAGCATAAAACTATATAGTCATATACATTAACGTCAAAATTTTCGCCAAGCTTGGAGACATTTCGCGAAATTTCGCCAAATTTTGCGACCCAAAATATGTTGATATAAATGCAGCGAATTTGGCTGTAGCTGCCAAATTTGGCGAAATTTCCACTGAAATTCAGCACTGATTATTCTTCTCTAATCGGGTTCTTCACATTTTAGCTTAGTGTTTTACCGTAAAATTAGCTAAAATCTTAAAATCAAGAAATAAGTAAGCTACCTTTTCTTTACGCTTTTAGGACTTTTTTTATTTTGTTATCTACATATTTTTGTTTTCAAGTGTACATCTAGGCCAAAAATGCTTTTCTCATTCACTTCAGAATGTTCATTCGCATTTCAGTTGTAACAAATCACTTACGGTGAATTTTAAAAAAATGAGTAACCTTCTGTAATTGGGACCACTACCAAATGGTTATATTTGCGCATAAAACAGCGCTCACTAAATTATGAAATTTTCTACCAACCCGATAACGGAAATTTCCTAATACAAACATACATACCTCTGAATAAAAACATACATAACAATACATACATATAAGTAATACATGCATAGCATTATATTTTTCTCGACTCCTTTTATTATCATTCGTTGCCATGCGGTTAATACTGAATACTGTATCCATGCTGAGCTGTATATTTCTTTCTGCCTGACTTTTTAAATCTGCGAACTATTTAAAACACTGTGTTTTTTAATAGTTTTGTGTTGTTGTTGTTTGTTGTTGCACTGTTGTTGCTGCACTGTGTTTTGTGTTGTTGTTTTTGTGTGTTTTTTGCTGTTATCATGCAACTAACATCCAAAATGGTATTCTTCGTATTCGATTTCTTTTTATTTCTTAATTTCAAATTCAAAGTGAATCGCATCGATTTGGTAGGTTACGGAAAATGTTCATTTGCATTTCAGTTGCAGCATATTCACTTACGGTGAATTAAAAAGAAATATTAATAACCTTCTGAAATTGGGACTGCTAACAAATAGTTAAATTTGCGCATGAAATAACGCTCACTAAATTATGAAATCGTCTACAAACCCGATTACGCAAATTTCCCAATACAAACATATATATGTTTTAATACAACCATACATATATAAGAATACATACATATAAGTAATACATACGACATTATATTTTTCTCGATTTCTTTGATTATCATTCGTAGCCATACGGCTAATACTGAAATCGTTACCATGCCGCTAATAAACGAAATCGTATTCTCCGTATTCGATTTCTTTTCATTTCTCTTAATTTAAAATTCAAAATGAATTGCACCGATTTGGAAGGTTACGGATAATGTCCATGTGCATTTCTGTTGCAGCATATTCATTTACAGTGAATAAAAAAAATGATTAACCTTCTGTAATTGGGACCGCCACCAAATGGTTAAATTTGCGATTGGTCTGTTAAACCAAGGCATACTTAGATACTACTACCGGCAGACCGATTTGGGTTTAATGTATGAAGTTGCTCGCCAGAGGACTCTGATACGCTGCCCAAAACAGAAATTTGACTCTGACCGTAACTTCAACAACGAGAACCAAGCAAACCGCTCTGGGCAGGGTTCAGAGAATTCCATTGTGCTTACATTTTTTTTTTCCCCGTATAGATATGATTCAAAAGCGTTTAATAAAAATAATAACTCTAATCATAAAAAAAGCATTATCATTTTAACAATTATCGGAATAATAAATGGTGTGACCGGAGAATACTTCCAAGGTTACTACTTAATACCAAGTTAATACTAAATACCAAGGTTGCCACTTTGGCGCATTTACCGCCAGGTTGGGGAGAAGTAGAGTATTCCACGATTCACCCCAATAAATAAAAACATGCATAGTTTAAAAACACAAATTTATTTGCTATCTTCCCTGCTGAAACAATAAAACTAATGGAATTTCTTTTAAATATATTAAAGTACTCATAAAATTCCATGTAATAATTAATAAATATAATTTATTAAGTAACAAATACACTTACATGATTTAATCAAAATTGCTTGGATAACATAAAATATTGCAACGATATTTAAATCTGCGATCACCATTTCTTTCTATGATTAAAAATAAGAATATTTAATGTTTAATGAAAATCGTTTATTTATTTATTTATTTATTTTATTTTTTTTTTTTGAAGTGAAAACTTCTTTAGGCGCGTTGAGCTTTTTTTGAGATGGGGAAAAATCACTGATTTCGAGACACTGTAACGTAACCGACATGCTAGCATTTTGACACATAGACACTAGCGCGCCAAGCGGTGAATGACAGGAACATTTCCCTCTTCAGCTCAATCCGCAAAAGAAGAAGGAAGCTAAAACTCACTTTTTCTCCCGGCGTATTGCTAAAACAAATTATTAATTTGTTTTTCGTCAGTTAAAAGGAATTATACCGTATTCGTGACCTACCTATTTCGTGTAACTAAAAACCGATAACGCTGTATTTTATCGTGTTGATGGTCTGGTCAATGACCAACAGTATTGGCTGGAATTTCGATTACGGAAGATAAAATACGGGGCACAGATGTCAGATACGCACTTGGGTACCTAATTGACAGCAAAATGGCGTTACTTTAATTTACAAGGTAACCTGGCTACTGTTGCTTATTTATTAATAAACTGTTCATTTACTTTTATTTTATTTTTTTAAATTGTACAATTGTTTTGTTCTATAGTTATTAATGAAATTGTTAATAATTTATTGTTGTTTACTTTTTAAAACAATAGAAAATAATTTAAAAATATATATTGTAACTGATATTGGAAAACGGGCTTTCGGCAAATTGACGTTAAAAAATCGCGCCAAACCTGGTTCGTATATCACATCTGTGCCAAATTCTCGGTTTTTTGATTTTTCGACTTTTTATCCAAATTTTCCCGATTTTTTAAATTTTCCCTTTCATTGTATCCCAAACACTACCTTCATACCAAATTTCAAGATTCTAGGGATACAAGACATACCTCTGAGTTTTGATGATCGGTGAATCAGTGTCGAAAAGGCGAAAGTTTAAGTTCATATATCGTCTGAAATAAAAAAGATAGAAACGTGAAATTTCAGCATTTAGTTCCATTTCCACATTACTTTAGATTTACGAAGTTTCAAGTTTCTGGGAATCACCAACACAAAGATATTGGGGGGTCAAAAGTACCCTGAGTTGCTTCCAGAAAAAGATGCTTACGGCTGTGCTTTCAAGACTTGGCAGGGGCACTGCCGTGTCCCCAGATGCTTTCATTAGTGCTGCTACATAATTCAACGTATAAAACATTTCCTAACGATTAAAAAAGCACACACGTAATTGTTGAAGTTTTCACTTCTATTGGCACTCCCGGAGTGCCACTGTTTTTACTATTATTATTATTATTTAGTTTCGACGATATCAAACACAAACATTTTACGGGTAGCAATAAATTCCTCAAAAATAACTGCTTCAAGCCAGTTATGAGAACTGTAGTTTGATAAAAACCAAATTTTAATTTTAAAACGTGTATATGAAACACAAGCTATTTTTATGTAAATACGGGACATTAAAAAAAGAATAACAGAATGAAACAAACGATCAAGTAAACAATCAGTAATTTAGCTAATCTTAAAAGTATGTGAACACTAAAATACTACAATCTAATCTGTGTAAAATATCCTTTTAAATCGAAGGAAATTGAAGAATATAAGTATTTAATTTATTATTCTGAAAATACGATCAATGATTCTGAAACTTCGACGATGAGAAACAAGCCGCTATCTGGGCAGGGTATAAATGTAAACAAAAAAGAGCACGTTGTGATGTTTTGGTTCAGGGTTTGAAGCTGAATCCGACTTCACTTTTACGGCGAAATGCGTGGGCCGTATATATCATAGTAGGCTATGGTTAAACAGACCGATTGAAAATCAGCAGAAATGATTTCACCATATCATAGAATTATTTTTCGCGTGAAACCTAAACTTAACGTCATTTTCTTCGTCTCAAAATTTACATACGCATCTGTCAAATTTACATTCACCATTTCAAAAATATCGCAGTACGCAATAAGTTATTAATACATATATTTCCAAACTTGAATTCAAGTTTGCTAACTACGACTTTGCATGTGAACATTCGCAGTCTTAATTTATGATTCTAATCTGGGTATCGGCGAGTAAAATTCCAGAAATTTATATCTTTTAGAGGCGTTCGTAGTAAAATATTTCTTTTTATCAGAGAAAATGATTGTTTTCATTTAAATATGATCTCACTTTACCTCATTGAAGTATTTCACATAGAGTCTCAAACTCAGTGGAGTGAAAAAGTATTGAATTGTAGTAACTTTTTGAGGAAAAATTTAGTGTTTTTTTTAAAGCGTGACGTCATTTTTTGTCCCCCCCCCCTTTTTTTTTTACAAAGTTCATTTTGAATTTTATTAGAAATTGGCATCAATAAAGATAAACATACTTTATTAATTTTTTTTCTTTACAATATTGGAAGGAATCCAATTGCTACCATTTGAAAAAAAAAATCATAGAAAATTTTTAAATTTTAAGCTTAAATATAAAAATGGGAATATTTAAAAAAATAGCTAGTGCCGCAAATCTACAAAGAAACAGCTTTCATTTAAAAAAAGAATTATTAAAATTGGTTCAGATAAAAGCTCAACGTAGATGTCTAAAAAAGAAAAGGTCTTATCTTTCAAATATATAGATTTAAACCCGCAATGTTATCTCTATGGAAAAATTTTGAGCAGACATTTCATGCCGTTAGGGTTGACGAATTTTTATGATTTTCAATACGCACCGAGATTTTCGCACTACCAACGTCCATTTCATTTTTGGTGTCGATACGACAAATATTTTGGACGCTATCGTGTTAACAATAAATGTAATTTTTGCAGGGAAGCCGGAGCTGTGCTCCGACAATCAGTTCTTAATAAAAATATAGTTTGCATATTTGCAGAAAAAGACATTAAATTCGCCAAACGATATTTTCAGTTTGTAAAAAAAAGTAATTATTCTAATATTTTGAATATGAGCTGTATTTTGATATTTCAAAATGTTGCTACAAATACCAATATTTCCTTTTTATTAGTTCAATACTATATCAACTTTGACTTTCATCTTAAATTTCTGCGTCAGTCAATTAATCGGAGGAAAACGAGTTAATTTCGATCATGATATTTATTATAAGCAATAGTTTTTCGTTATTCTGTTGTGTAAAAGCTGTTTGCGAATAGTAGGCTCATCAGGATGGGAAGTTTCCGTCGATTTACAAGTCACCGGTGTCAACTATGAAAAATCAAGAAAACTAGACAAAAATCGTTGTTATAATGCCCCCTTTTGGCGGAATATTTCCAAATTCAGGGGTATCTTCTTGCCATGGCCAAAAACGTACACAAAAAATTTGGTTCAATTCTATGCATAACTTCATACATTTTTTGGTGGTACAATGGCGACATGCGGACAGACAGACATTTTCTATAAACATGTTTTTTGGGATCTCTGACCCATAAAACGAGTAAATTCGTCGAAAACCGGAAGTCGAAAAAAATTTCGATTTGAATACTTTCTTCTATTGAAGGTAGAGGAAAGTAAAAATTATGTAAAAGAGAAGTTTAAAAAACTGACTAAAATTTTAACTACTTCAAACTTATCTTTAAATGATATTAGGTTCATTATTTATATTAATGAAAACAGTTTGTATATATATAATATACTAGGGGGCTCTGCCCCCTGCAAGCTACGCTCGCCAACCCCCGTTCAGACACCGCAGAATCTAAAAATCTAAAAACATGCTAATCTGATGGGTTTTAAAAATATTAGAGGAGATTAAATTATATTGAAAAAGCTGTGCAGATCTCCCTGTAAACGAGTTTCCATTTAATTCCCTTTGATTGCAAAAATTTAACGGAGAATCAGTTGCTGTTAAGACATCCAATGGTTGTTTTCGTTTTTGATTAAAGAGGATCAGTTAAACATTTGAAAAGAAGCTAAAATAAAATGAATGAAGTATTCAGAGTCTTTGTCAACCGATATTTTAAAACAATCTCTATAACAATAGCCAAAATCATGTGACTATCATCAACAGTTCCGGGCGGAACACTTTTCTTTTTATACTCTAGGTGCCATTTTGATACTTTAATGTTATCCAGGCACAGGCGATAAGTCGCCAAATATTATTCTATCCCCATCATTTCATCTATATTATAATAGTTCAAGTCATCAAATGCCATAAACAAATGCGATCTGATCCCTTCGCCTTTCATATGAAGGTTTGGAACAAATGTCATATACACCCCATATTGGCGCGATTTTTTTCCAACGCCAATTTGGGGAACGTATTAACAGCATAAACAGCAACATCCGGCTTACCATATCAAGCAAAATAACGGTACTTTTACGCCAGTTAAGTACCCGTTGCGTATATGACATTGGCGCCAGAAAAAAATCGCGCCAATATGGGGCCGTATATGACATGTGTGCCGAAAGAAAAAAAAGCCGGGTGCAAATCTCGCCCATATCTTTTTTAAAACTCGCCAGTTAGCATTTTTTTTATTGTTCGAGTGGTAAATTAAAACATTGATTTGAAGTTGAAAGGAAATGTCATGGTTTGTTACATAATTTAATATTTTGCCATATGTCGTATACGCACCACCGCATGTTTGGCATGATTTTTTTTTATTTTTTTTTATTTATTTATTTATTTTTTTTTTTTTTACGAAAATTTGGCGAAAACCTCGTTTTTGAATGCCAGTTACATATGTATTTTTGGTACTACTTAGTTATCCCGTCGATCAAAAATCTGTCGCGAACTATAAGATTAAATGCCAATAATGCTTGATCGTAAATGTCACATTCACTTGACTTTTAGTAAGTTACACGTGTTTACGTCATCAAGTGATTTTTATTGCGACGTTTTATTTTTATATTTATTAATGTTATACTAATTTATTTGTTCTTTCGTTATTTAAAATAAAAATTTTGCCAATCTGTACAATTTGGCGAGTGGTTTGGCGATTTATATAATTTGCGAAATTGGTTGACGGTATAACTACTACATTGTACCGTATTTTTTAATTATTTTCTATTATTTTCAAAAGGAAATAGCAAAAAAATAATTAATAACTATAGAACAAAATAATTTATATAAATTTAAAAAAGGAATAAAAGTAAATAAACATTTATTATTAAATAAACAACAATAGCCGGGTTACCATATCAATCAAAATAAGGCCATTTGTGCACCAATTAGGTACCTCGGTGCGTATATGACATCTGTGCCTAATATTTTTCTTTTCGTTTTGTTTAAAAAAAAAGAGTGAAAACCATGAATTTAAATGTCTCATTTTTAAATGAAAGTTTTGTATTTAATAAAATGATAACGAAATTAAAAAAAAGCATTGTTCTTAACATAGATTTAAAGGAGGCCAAATTGGTCGCCAAATTAATTTAAAATAGTAACCATCTCTGAATTATGAAAAAAAAAATTTCTGTTATGATTAAAATTTGAGCTGCCATCATTAGAAAAAATGTATTTAAAATTAGAAAAAAATTAATATTTCGAAAACTAATTCGAATTTAAAAATTCTAATACCAGTTTTGAGATCTGTGGATCAACACGGATTTTTGGCCTTAATTTCATCGCAAAGTATTCCATATTTTAGGAGAAATCGCCGTGAAACAAAATCAGTTGTTTAATCAGTCGATTCAAAAAATCGATACATTTAGCCGTTTCATATATTCGTTTCATAAATTCGTTTCATTAGGATTTTATATATATAGGGTAGATTTATGTGCAGACTTGCCAAGTTTTTTTTTTTTTTTTTTAATGGGTGATGTCTGATTTTTACTTGAGTTAGCACACTCCTGATTTTGGCTGTATTGCTTCTGAATTTCTAATACTCTTTATAATATTCTGTTATTTTATTTACAAGTGGAATGAGAATGATGGATAAAAAAATTCAGGAAACTTTCTTTTCATGTAATCGATAAGGATTAGTTACGCGATAAACTATTCAGGTCAAAAATAAGTAATAAGTATAGATTCTTTAAAACTTTTAATACTTACTTTATGTATAGAGCCAAGAACAAAATTTTAGCTTTCATTTTAAAATGATATAAAATAACAACTACTAGAATCCAATCAAGACTAAAGAAATGTCTCGAACTGTAGGTCGAGATGGATATTGCAAATTTACATTTGACATTTTTATCACTGATTTGTTGAATTTGAAAATAAATAAACAAATAAATATTTTTCAAGAAAATATGTGTCATTTATTTATTGATCCAATTTAAACGATATAGATAAATCTATTTTTTTCAATTCCTACTATTAGCTCACACTCTCCCTATATTTATTTATATATTTATATATTTATCTTGTACAAATTTTCAATCGTTAATAAAATACTCATTATTCATCCTATCAGGTTGAAATAAATTTTTTTAAACTTGTACTGGATGACAATTGATGTTAATAAAGTTTTTTCAAATATTAATTCATTAATTAAATTTTAATTAATTAATTTTAGTTTTGCATGGGAAACAAAATGGCCGCCATTGGTTATTGAATTTCAATGAAAGTATTTTCAATAAGGGTTACCGTAGGGGGGGACCTGTTCTGTCGCCAAATACCGCCAAGTTTGTCGCCAACTTGGCGATATCTGTAATATTTCGCCAAATTCCCATAGAGTTCCATTGTAAACCTACTTGCTTATAGAAAATCAACAAATTGAGATATTTTAATGCAACAAAAGCTCATATTAGCTTAATTATATTAAATTTTTCTTTGATGGCCTAAGTAGGAATTGACTTTAAAAACAAAATTTTTATATTACTTGTTTTTTTAATAGAAAACCAATGGTAGACTCTTTGCGAGTTGCCAAGACATTTCAAAGGTATTTCGTTCGTGCTTTTATTTATTCATCTCTGTTAATTTTGAAAAAGTTATAAAAAATTTCCTGTTAGAAGTAAATTATATCTTTACGTCAGAAAATTGTAAATCGGTATTATTACTTTTTAATGTATAAGCGCTGCGTACTATTTTCTCTGCTCAACGATGCAAAATTTTCTGATACATTTACGAACTCATTTTTATACGTAAAATCATGTAATTAATAATGACAATTGAATTGATTTAGAATGTAATAGCACTTTTGTTTTTTGTAAGTATATTATATCTTCAGTTACAAATTATCGCTGTCTTATGACGACGTTTATCGGGCGGTAGCGTCCAGAATTTCAGTTTGAAACGACATTTTCGGAAAGATTATTTACCTATCTTGCGAAATCGAAATTAATTTTCAATTTCATTATTTTTGGACTTAAATACACTAATTCAAATTAATGCGTTACAGAATAAAAAGAAAAAGAGGAATGTATTAAAAAGTGGTTAGACTGAATTTCAGAACAACCTTTAAAAGCATTTTATCCAATTACCGACCATGATTCATAAAGTCTTTTAAATAAGTAGATAAACTTTGTGAACATCATTTTCGATTCTAAAATAAGTTATGGTTCATTCCAATAACGCATACCAATTTCATTATGTTAGATGTTGTATGATTTTATTAAAATATAAATAAAATCATTATCACCCACAGAATATGCAATGTATCTGAATTAGATAGTCACAACAAGAGAAGCTAAAACGCGATTTAAATGAATAACGTAAAAGTGGTTTTATATTGTACATGCATAACTGTCCATCCTTTCGATAATTTAAAAATCAAATAACCTATTTTCGACAAAAAATTTCCGGTAATGATTGAAAAAACAAGAATCTGTAATTAAAAATAAAAATCTTTTTTATTCCTTAAATTTTCTGGTTGAAAATATGTTTATTTAATTTGGTAAGAAACAGGGACGTTGGCAGCCATGCATATTGCATCTATATTTTCATTCTTCTACATAAACCTTACATATATTTAAATGTTCCCAAGTAGATGCATAAATATATTTAGAAAAATGTCGACAAATTCCATTTAAAACTTTAAGGGATACATCTTTTTTTAATTTATGCATTCAATGTTTAAATCATCCTTGTGTGTACAGGCGCGGTAGCAATGTTGAGAGCCTTTGTGCAAAAGTCGTTTAGCTCTTTATTGTACCTCCTTACTTCTCCAAAAAATTACTTTATACAAATCATTGGATATAAATGAAATCAGAATTGTTTAAATAATAAATTTGTTGAACAACAACAATTAGCAGTAACATTATCAGCAATAATTTGGAATGATTCGACTCATATGGATCGTAAAAAAGAAAAAAAATTGCCGCTTTCAAAATAAGTATTTGACAACAAAAGTCTCAAATCACAAATAATTGTGAAAGTTCCTGTCGACCTTTAGTTGCCCAACATATTTTCCTAATTCAATATATCCGTAGAAATTTCTGATCTATGTGTTTCTTTATAAAAGCTTAACAGATAATGTGATAAAGTGTACCAGAATTACATTTATTTATTATTGATAAGACAAAATTGTAGATATCATAAAATTCTACTTACAAAATCGATGCCGTCTATTATAATCTACTAAAAAAAAAAAAAAAAAAAAAAAAAAAAAAGGTGAAAGTTGTGGCTAAAAAATAGTGTTATATCAAATTTCCAAGCTTATATTATGGTACTTATTTAACATTTTTTATTAAAAATTTACCATATGTAAGTCGAGTACCTAAGTATGCGTTGATAGAAAGCCTTTTCTCCTTTACTAAATGCATCATAACGTGTTTCTGAAAATTAATTTTTTTTTAAATTATGCATGATGGGCTTGGAGGCCATCTTTTCATACTTTACACAAATTTTTAAGCACACAAGTGCGTTGTTAAGATCGGAAGTTCGAAATTGTTGCTAAAGCAAACATTTTATGCTTTTAATTTATGGAAATGAGTGCCTAGAAATTTGTGTCTTAAAATAAAGCTGAAGTAACTTCAGGTTTCATCTTATGATTCTTTTTTTCGGAGGGGTTAATTAATTAAAGCAGTAAAAATCAATTTGTTTTTTCAATATAAAAGACTTTCTTAATTTATCTGTCTGTAGCTAAAACTAGAAGTTCAAAATTCTTAGTAATGCAAACATATTACGAGCTTGTCTGCTTAGAAATTTGTGTAAAATATGGAAAGATGGCCGCCAAGCCCATCATGCATAATTTTAAAAAATTTAATTTTCAGAAACACGTTATGATGTATTTAGTAAAGAAGAAAAGGCTTTCTATCAACTCATACTTAGGTACTCGACTTACATATGGTAAATTTTAAATAAAAAATTTTAAATAAGTACCATAATATAAGCTAGGAAATTCGATATCACACTATTTTTTAGCCACAACTCTCACCTTTTTTCTTTTCTTTTCTTTTTTTTTTTTTTTTTTTTTTTACTTTTGAAAAGTTGTTTTTTAGTAGATATCAGTTCTTTTTTTTTTTAAACAGATTATTTATAATTACAATAATTCTACTCGCTAAAATTAGTCCTTGTATAGCCTTTATAAGCAGGGAACAAACACCACAGTATACATTTTGTTTACTTATCATTCATTTTTTAGAGTAATTAATAATTTAAAAGTAAGGAAAGTCAATTTCTTCTTTCAAAGTATCAGTCTTTCTCAATTTATATCTCCTTAAAATTTTCTATGAAGGATGAAAATTTAGTAAAAACAGATAGAGTCGAAATAATATATATATATATATATATATATATATATACAGTTAGTCTGTCAGTTAATTGTTTGTTCTAACTTTTTCTTGTTGACGGTTTTGTAAAATAAATTTACCTTTACAAATACCTACGGATAATCCGCGAATGAAGCTCCGCAGACATCTAAAGAATCGAAGATCTATTTCAAGATCTGTAAATCTAGCAATTCTAGACATGATTATGAAACATTTTTGATTAAAAAAATTTAAAGATATAAACTGTACATATAACTTCATCTTCATTTAGATCGTGTTATAGAGAAGAAACAATAAATATGTAATTTTACTCAAATCTGTTTATCCATACTTAAACTTATTAACTATTTAAACTTAAGTCATTTACAACTATTCATTAATTTTCTATACGAATTAAAGAAGTCGTTGTTTCCATGGCAACTGTACCTTTCACTATTTCTTGTTTGTTTGTTTGTTTGTTTTATTGAACACATATATCAGATCACATGGGGATCACGGCGGGATTCGAACCCGCCCCCACCTACGCTCTCAATCGATTAGCGGCATGGTGTCTTATCTACTCAGCCACGGTGGGCCACTATTGCTTTCTCTAATAATCAGATACTCAAATTTAACCAGCTGCGCTTAGAATCATGCTCATAACAGAGAACATTTATATGTATGAGTGGTGATATATGTACAAATCGAGTACTCATATTCAAGTTTTTGTACAAAGTACAGTAACTCAGTTTTCAGTAATAGACGTGGAAAATTTCGATTAAGCTAACCAGAAAAGTTAACAAACATTGGCTATTTTATTCAAAATCGTCTTAACCAACCAAAGTTAATGTCCGGGATGCAGATAAAGTTTTCTCTGTTTGTAAAATTAGATTGACTAATCAGTAGTCTCCATCCTTGCAGGCTTTTCGGTGTTTACTGCAAACATCAAAAAGTTCGCAAAAATGCAGTCTTCTGGTTGATCAATCTCATCTCGCTAATAGCGAAAAATCTATCTTGATCCCGACCTATTCAACGCCCTTTAAATATTCGAGAAAGCCTTGACACGCGTCAGGAAAACGTCACACAAAGCAGGCAAAACAAAGAAGAAAATCATTCATTGGCTCGTTCATATCCACGAGCCAATGAATGATTTTGTTTCTTTGCTTTGCCTACTTTTTATGATGTTTTTGTGACGCGCGTCAAGACATTCTCAAATATCTAGGGGGCGTTGGCTTATTTCACCACCATGAAGCTATGAAAGGAGAGGAATAGACATGTCAATCTTCCCGTGTGAAAAACTAGATACCAAAAAAAGAGTTCTTTCCCGCTCTTCTGCCCTTTTCTCTCTTGATTTTGACCGATAGCAGCTCATTTAGCAGTCTCCAGTGCAAGATGCCGCTACATATGGCGGACGCAGGAGGGAGGGTGTTAGAGTGACCAATGACATTATAGGCCAGTTCATGACGTTTAAAAGTCACACGGAGTTGGATCATCTTTACACGATGATTAGTACAAAGCGGCGCGCCGATTTTTTTGTGTTCATTGCCGTGTACAGATAATCAACTCCGTGTGACGTGATGAGCTGGCCTCAGTTCAGGAACAGCTTCAAATGACGTCATCTATATCTACTCCGAGGCTAACGAAAAAGACAGGCTACCGCAGTGGGTCCGATTCTTCTTTTTTTTACAGACCGCTGGAGTGACGTGATTCTCGAATGCACCAATAAAAGTGTGCGAAAAGAGCATCACGTGACTCCAGCGGTCTTTAAAAAACGAAGAATCGGACCCACCGCGGTAGCCTGTCTTTCTCGTTAGCCTCGTTATAAGATATTTTAGTCTGTTATAAGCTAATTTATTTAAGGAATGACGTGAAATAGGTTAAAGAGTCTCTTTTAGAATGACTATCGTTTTTAAATCACTACGATCAACATCTTGTTATTCAGCATCGTTGTACATTTATGGGATTCAATTTTTTAGCACTATTTTGTAGCCGTTTTCCACACTGTATCTTCTAGGCGCTGTAGCAAAGGTACAGCGTCTAGAATACCTAGTGTGGAATTATGCTATCCAAACAGTGCTAAAAAATTTTATCCCTTAAATGTGCGACGATACTGCTAAAATTCCAAGTTTCGATCGCAGCGACATCTGCGGGATTTTCGTATTACTAGTATTACATTGCATAGACTAGCAATACCTTGCAGTTGTAGAAAATATCCTGCAGATGTAGCTGCGATCTGTATATTGCAGCAGCATCGTTGCATATTTAAGGGATACAATATTTTAGCGTTTTTTAAGTATTACAGAGATAGCTGATTTCCACACTATGAATTCTATTCGCTATAGCCGCAATCTAGATAGATTTTTCGCTGTTAGCGAAACGAGATTCATTAATCAGAAGCCTGCATTTTTGCGAACTTTTCGCTGTTTGCAAAAATGCAGGCTATTGATTGGTGAATCTCGTTTCGCTAACAGCGAAAAATCTATCTGGATCCCAGCCAACATTTCTACAAACATTGCACTTCATCCATGGCACTAAGAAAATGACTCAAAACTTTTATGACATAGGCTGGGATCCAGAAACAGCAAAAATTCTCAAACATGCTGGCTTCTGATTGGTCAAACTCATTTCGCTAACTGCGAAAAGTCTATCTGGATCTCGGCCATAGTTTTCTTCGATGAAATCAATGCAAAGGATAATATAAAAGAATAGTATGAGACTTCTAAAATGTTTTGGCGGGTTTATCGCTGTTTGGCATAATTTGTAACTTTAGAATTAATTAACAGTTTTTCGCTAATTAAGAATAGAAAATTTGTATTTTTAAAGCTGAATTTTATAAAAGCACGTAGATTAAGTAAATATCTGTCCAAAAATGCAATCCTTACTTTTTTCTGTCCATTATTTAAGTCTCTACCTCGATTTAAACATAAGGTGTGACGAAGAAAAAAAATCGGTGAATTTCAGTATCTCGACGATATATTAAAAAATCTATATTCCTGTTTATAATTAACTTATGATGATGCATTTGGTCTCAAATTGAAGATCTTTTTCATTAGGTCCTTCTGGTTTTGGTTTTATTTTTCTTCGATGATGGGTTCTATTGATATGGGGAATTTTACGCTGGCATGTTTGGTCGATTTAACATGGATAAGTTGTCTTCAGTAGAATAAGCAGTTACGGTGTCTTGCCGTTTTATTCTTGGCTTTTGTTTGTTTGGCGGGGTTAGCATTTTTTTTTCAGCTTGGTTTGGCAGAACGACCGTCCTGCTTGATAGTGGAAAAAAAATAATTAAAAAAATTTCAAAAATTGTATGGCTTATAATCCAAACATTTTGCATTTCTTGTGTCCCTGCAAATGGATTGTAAATGTGTTGCATGCCATTTTCAGTAGTACTCTAAAAAAAGTAAAAAACGGAAAATAAAGATGTGCTTCAAACAATTACCAAACGTAGATTGTAATGTATACGAATTCTTTTGTGTATTTCAGTTATTTTCAATAGAAACTATATTATACTAAATCTTTAAAAAATATACAAAATTCATTGCAGTCGAAGCATATCAATGAGAACGCGCGAGAAAGCTTGACAGATAGAGACATAACTGAAATTATATAATTGTTTTAGCAGATTTTAAAGTAAAAACAAATTACAATGAAATTTTTTTATACAATTTACTGTCTTAGATAAAATTTATGATTGAATTTAAGATATTACAAGAAAATGAAGAAATATTAAGAAAAATATAAATTAATTTGTCTAGATATTTTGAAGTGAAATTTAATTTTTTCATACAACTTTAGAAAATAAATTTTAATTTGAATTCCATGGAGTCGCGTAAAATGTTATAGTTATCCAAAATCAGAATTATTGATAACTTGCATTGTAAAGAAAATCGTGAAAATATAACGCATATTTCAAACTAATAATATTGAGACAAAAGAAAACAATGTATTTGTCTTGATACAGTGGCGTATCCAGTGAGTGGATTGATGGGGCTGCAGCCACCTCCGAAATTTGTTATGCAATAATAGCATTAAAATTTTTAATTACAAAAGTTTAGCGAAATATAAGGAAACCGGCTAAGTTTAAATTCAAAAGGAAGCGGGAAAATATTCCGTTTTATACGTAATTTATGTTATTTTGCAGAGACCACGAAATTTACCATTTAAGTCAAGTTTCCGTTATACACAGACTCTCTTTGTACCGCGTTTTATTGTGTAAAATATGATATGTAGTGACTAAAAAGGCATTATTAATTTTAATTATTTTAAAAAACATTAATTTATCACTTGAAACTCTGTGATTTAAGGTAATGTATTGATTGAGATATCTTGTCAGTATATGAACTGCAAAGCATTGAACCTTTTTTAAAAATTTATTTAAATACTTGGTACGTTATAGATTTCTTACTTAGATCGTTACAGCAGTGTGATGTGTATTTTATTTCGATAGCATTACAAAATATTAAAAAGGTTGTGTAACTTTTTCATCAGAAATAAGATTTATTTACATTTAAAATACAACATAAATCTAATTGAGTGATTCCGAATCCCCAATATACAAAAAGTTTCTTATCAACCACAATTTCCGATTAAAAAAAAAAAAAAATCTGTCATAATGGGCAGTTTAACCAAATTTTTGGCACGTGGCAGTCTCAGAAAAGTCATCAACAGGGAACTGCAATTCCAAATGTATCCCATTTATAAGAAAATGTAAAACGCTGTTCAATACTCTAAGTATTGTAAATGCCATGCACGTATGCTCCAAAATAAGCCCGCGAATGTGTTGAATGAGGTGTGGGGAGGGAGGCTTATAGTGAGAACGTTTTGACATATTTACATATTCATTTTTTGACGGAAAGATATAAAATTGGAAAACCTGACCATGGAAGCGATTTGGAATCGAACTGTATTTTCCATTTTTTGATCAATCAATTACCTATTAAGTTAGAAGCGATTTTGATCACGTGACACGGCATTTTGCTCCCCTTACTGACTAGATTTTCTTCTTTCGTTCGGAAGTTCGGTTCAAAATGCCAATTTTGACAGTATTTTTGAAAGATATCTATTGCGTTTACAAGAAAACGGAAAAACAGTTCGATGACATAGTTTCTGAATAACATCACCTTCTAGTTTCATGCGTTTTCGAACAAAAATGAATTAAAACTTATGTCAAAAAGTTGACCACATGGATTTGAGAACAGCCTTAAATAATTTTAAATTTGCTGTTTACGTCGATTTCATTTACTATTTATTGAGATACATTTTAGAACATAATTTTCAAAATTCCGTTTTAAAAAATGCGGTGTAATCATGGAATTATACTTGTTAAGATAGAAACCTGCCTAAAACGACAGTTCCCGGTCTCATGCGATTCCATCTTAGCAGGTTTCATTGTATGATAGATGCTTTACCTGTTATGCTAAAACCCCGTTTAAAACGAAATTTTTCCCTTTCTTTTGCGATTCCACCTTAGAAATATTTTCTATATCTCAGCCATCTCAACAATGATAAGTCTATATACGTCTGTCTTGAAGGGCGGTGGTACATTTTTACGCCTATTCCCAAATGCCAAAATAACACCAGCATTTTTAAATAAAATTTTTCATTTATAATGTACGGGAAGGAAAGCTTTTACTTATTTTCAAATAAATTTCTTCGTAAATTCTTGTTGTCATTCAATCATTTCAACATTTTAGAAACAGCCGTACTTTGCCCTGAAAGGGTTAAAGAGTAGAGTCTTTTATACGGTTAAAAAATATATTTTGTGTGCTTTTACATACTTAAGAAAATAATTAATTTATTTCATTCTTAAATTTTCCTGTGCTTCTTCTTCCATCCATTCCTCCCCTTTGCTGTTATTTACTAGTTACGAACCTAATAAAATTCTATGTATAGACGTAATTTTCTCGAAAACGACTGAAAATAAATATCATGAAACTACACACTTCTGACGTCTGTCTCTACAAAATTTCGCTTCATATCGTAAAGCCGTATAATAAATGCATAAGAGATATAGGAACTCAATATTTTCGAAAACTTTAATTACATGAGTTTTTAATATTGTTTTAAATTTTCAAAAGAATAAACTCAAGTTCAAATGAACTAAGATTTCGAATTATGAAAGTTCGCATTAAGGAAGGCCTAATGATGTATAATGTCAAATGTATATATAAAGAATGAACATCTTAAAGTTTAGTTAAAATGCATTTATTTACATTGGTATCATTATGAGTCTATTAATAATGCGTTGAACTTGGCTGTTTTATATCCAGTTACAAAAAATTTATATATTTTTTTTTTATCTCTGAGTATTCCATACACTTTAATAAAAGTTGAATGTAAACATAGACTAGAGTTGCAAGCTCTTCAGAATTTCATGAATAGGTCTCAGCAAATGCGAATTTGAACATACAGTGGCACCAAGACAATTGCATCATCTAGGATGGATTTGTCTTAAACGCTAGAGATAGCATAAAATAAATCAGATTATTATTTTTTTGTAAAATTTAAATAAATTAAGTTTTTTTTTTTTTTTTTTCAAAATAATACGATATCTCATTTTTCATACATTATGTTTTAACAAATAACACGCTTATTTACCATAGAACACAAATCATTCTTTTGCTTCAAAATTTTTCCTTAAGGCTGTTCTTAACTGCTCTGCTCAACAAGCGCAAAACGTTTTGACACGTTTACAAACTCATTTTTGAACGGAAAGGTATAAAATTAGAAAGCCTGGCCATGGAAGCGATTTGGAATGGAACTGTTTTTTTTTTTTTTTTTTTTTTTTTCATCAATCAATTACCTATTGAGTTATAAGCAATTTTGATCACGTGACAAACCCGTTTTCCGTCCTCTCTTGACTGCTTTTTCTCCGTTCGCACGGAAACTCTGTTCAAAACGTTCACTTTGACTCTTTTCTGTAAAATCTAGAGCTTTTGCAAAAAAACGGAAACACAGCTGGATGACCTAGTTTCTGAACAACAACACCAGCTAATTTCATGGATTTCTGAGCAAAAATAAATTAAAACTTATGTCAGAAAGTCGCCCTTTTGGATTTGGGAACACCTTTAAAGCCAAAATCTAAATCTTTATAGATACATCAATATATCTTAGAATTAAGAAATATAATTGAAGAGTATAAAAAAAATAAGAAGCAAAATGTAGTGGTGGTTATGAAAATGAATTAATATTGGTTTATTTCCCATACAGAAATCATACTGACAAAGTTTAGATTAATAAATCATAAGGGAAATCCACCATTTATTCCAAATCTATAAAAAACAATTAATTTCTTATCTTGGATAATTTTTGTCATCTTTTAAATGACCAGCACCATTTCATTTGGACATAATATTGTATAATTTTTCAAGTATTAACGTTTAAGGACTGTATATTCTTTGAACATTTTTAAAATTTATTTTATAAAATCTCACTGACATATTATTAACACTAGAACACCCGGAAATTTTACTCAAGTTTCATAAAAATATTTTTCACCAGAATTTTTATTTAAAATTATTTGACTGATTTATTTAACGTAAATCTGCGTTCTTAAAATATAACTTATTTTGTGAAAGAATTTCTGGTTACAATTGACATTTAATCATATGGTCGGAGTCGAATCGACTCCTTCCGGGCGTTCTAGTGTTAAATGGTTTTAGAAAGAAAAAATGATCTACTCAAGGAAAAATGCTATTTTTGAAGGAAAATTTGCAAAAATCAATTAATTTTTTTAAACCACACTAAACGAGCTAAAATAAATATTTTTGTTGTGAAAGTCTCGTACGAAACAATTTTTAACCATATCGACGGGAAAATCCAGATTTATTGTAGAAATTCAGTCGGGCCAGGTTCGGGCCGAGATTTTAACGTTTTTCCTGCCGGACAGGATTCGGGCCAAAGTTTTAGATATAAGCTACATTTTTTTTTACAACGTTGAAACGCTCAAACGTATTTGTGGGTTTGAACATTGTAAAAAGAGGAAAATAAAAGCTTATATATTTAAAACTCGCACAAAGTAATTAATTGGCTTACCGAACTTTTAGCTTTTTTTATCAGTCCGTGCCATTAATATTTTTTTGTATTTGTCGGGTTCGGCTCTGGTCGAGTCTTTAACTTTTATACTGGGCCGGGCTTTAAAAAAACTTTTTAAACCGGACTAGGCTTATAACAGTTAAAAGTTCGTCCCGACTTTTAACTTTTATACTGGGCCGGGCTGAACTTTTTTCAATGAGTCGAGACCGGCCCGGGCGCGATATTTCCGCCCTCTTCAGACCTCTATCCTGACGCCTGTGTTCGCTGCACACATTATAACACTGGATTGGCGCCCCCCCCCCCCTGCAAAATAACACAATTTAACGTTTAGATTGGTACATTTTTAACATGCATTGCAAGATATGTTATTACTTTTTTCATTTATTTATTTCAATTTTTAAAAGGAATTGAGCTTATATTGTTATATCCAGTTGTCTTGTTTACACAATTTTAGCAAAGTCCTTTATATTAAATATATTTATTCACAGCTAAACAAGGTTCTAAGGTGAAAAGTTTTGTGAACAGTCCTTTAAGGCTGTCCTGAGAAATGTATTTTTCTCCGCTCAAGAACACGAAACTTTCTGACACTTTATTAAACAAAAGAAACAAACCTTTCTCTCACCCGACAAGTTTAATTCAAAACGTCTGAATAGAAAAACTGTTAGAAAAACCCTAAATTTGTAAAAGATTTTAAAAAAAATCATAATAAGCATTAATCGCTATATTTCAACCCCACTTCACTCCCTATTGTTCCCCTGCCTATCCCTTCCCCTTCTCTCCCCTCAGATCCTTATCGTAAACTGATCTCAGATACCAATTAGTTGTGTTGTAAAATGCTCCACGCTCTACTACAGATAAACCGATAACCGATCTCAAGGAGCAGAAAAGAGTTCTACTCTATTGCATCAAAATGGGTGCCTCTCAAAGTTTGTTATCAGTATCTTAAAGATTTTCCCTAAGATTCCCCATATTTTCTTCCCTTTCAGTTGCGAAAAGGGTACCTCACCCTCGTTTCTAGTGTGGGAGGAGCCTTCAGTTTGTTTATACCGGAGCGTTGTGCGATTTAGCACTGACCCAATGCTTCACTTGACCGCTGACACAAAATTGGCCACTGCCAAAGGCATATTACTTTAAACGGATGTACCGCCCCCTAAATATAGCCACCGGTATTTTGTAAAAGATTTGTTTGACTTCTTTAATCTCAAGTAAAAAAAAAAAAAAAAAAAAAAAAAAACGCGGTAATACTTAAAAAAAATATTTTGGTACGGAAATTCAATGGCCCGCATACACGCTGAAAATAATCCGACTTCGGAAGCCACCATTTTTTGTGCAGTGCTAGGGCCTAGTATTCAGGGGGCGGTGCTCACTCACAATTACTAATTTAAGCTCTGAAAAGTTTGGCTACGGATGGCGATAAACACGCGTTAACCCTTTCTGGAACAGGCAAATTTTGTTATAAAATGATGAAATGATTGACTGACACCGGAATTTAAATACAACTTTTTTAGAAATTGAAAACTTTCACTTTATACTTTCATTGTTAATGCAAAATTTTATCTCTCTTTTTATCTCTACTCTTGGTGCCATTTGTAAGTTTGGAATTAAAATTAGGTACCCCGACCCGGGCACACTGAGTCGGAAAAGGTTAAGAGGCTAATTCAGTCTTTAGCACGAATATTAAAAGATTGTGTTTAAAATATATATATAGATTTTTTTTCCCTTTAAAAATTAAATTCTAAAAAAATGTGATGAGTATACTGTAAATACATCTGATTTTTGTTTTATAAAACTAAATAAAACATATTTTATTATACAACTAACTGACCGCCCGGCGTTGCCTCGGCCCGTGATAATAACCTTAAATGAGCCTCAATGTGTATGATTTTCTGTCTTTAACTCTAGTTTGTCTGAATTTACATTTAAAATTTAAAAAAATCGAAGAAAAATATTGATTTTTCATGGTAAAAGCGCTCGTAAGAATATATTTTCTTGTTTTTTTCATGTCTGGTTTTCATTATAATAATATAAAAAAAGTTCTGCTTCTCCGAACTCTTTGAAATTTGTATCGGTCTTTTTTGCATCCCATGTAAAAATTTCGTGAAAAAAAGATTGAAAATTTTAGCAAAAGGGTTAAAGAAGTTATTCTTAATAAACGTTTGTTTCGAATTAGAGTTACAGGATTTCATCTTTCGTTACAATTTTTTTAAACTAAATTATAAAAAATTTCACACCCTCTAACTGTCCAAGTGCTTAAAGATTTAGATATATACAATTCGTATCTGCTGACTGTGCGAAAAATTGGTTAAAAAAAGGAAGGAAATAGGAGTTGCATAGGAGTTGACACCTTTTCAGTTGCAGTAAAGGTACACAAATTTTACTTCCTGTTTCGGGATCGCAGTATTCAGATGAACGTTTTACAGCATTGATATTGTTCGCGCACCTGAAATGTAAATAATCTAGAATTTAGAATTTACACATCATTTAATCACAAAATACTGATATGAATATTTTAATAATGATATGAAATTCCTATGATAATTACAGTTATAAATAATAATGTAAAGAATAATATATTCATTCCACATTTAAATTATCCTTTTACATTATTACAATAGAGTCCCGATTATCCGAGTCCCTCTTAACCGAGTTTCCGCTTTAACCGGGTTACTTTCTTCTGACGAACAGATTGATTCCATTATTATGAAACAGCCATTATAAATAAAAAGTTAGAATTCTGATGTTTTGGTCAGAATGGTCATAATTTTCTTTTTTTTTTCAAAAAAAATATTATAGCCTTTTTTTTTCACCATTCTGACCAGAAAATCAGAGTTCTAACATTTTACGGCAGCTCTTTTATCTCCAACTAACACTTCATTTATAATAGCTGTTCCATAATAATGAAATGGATCACTCCATCAGAAGAAAATGATTAATAGAATCACATAGCTGCCAATTTGTAAGGTTTTGTTACCTCAAAAATCTAATAAAAATGTTTGCCATATTTAATCGCTGACAACTGTTAGATTTCGCCGAATGAATTAGACAAAATTTACTAGTAATTTTATCGGTAAAAAAAAAATCTTAGACATTCGTAGCTATGCAGTAGCGTAATACTGCAGCAGAAAAAAAAAATAAAAAAAATAAAAACTCCAGGCAAAATTGACTTTCAACAAGCAAAAAACTATCAAGGGCTTTTTCAAATAAACAATTTCATTGACCGTTTTTCTTAAGTGACGCAAATGTAAAATTTATATTTCATTTCCTTAGTTGGTGACGATTTGTGTAATCCGGTTCATCCGAGTTTTTTGCTTATCCGAAGTGAACTTGGTCCATATTAACTCGGATAATCGGGACTCTACTGTACTATTATTATTTAATTTACCATACACATTTTCTCGGTGGCAGAAACGCGGCGACACGGCGACATTGTCGCAGAAAGCAAACGGTCCCTTAGAGAAAACTTTCATCCTCGAGCCTCTAAAAGTAGCTGATATAAATGTTTTTTAGAAGTGTTATTTTCATTCAAAGAAAAAAGCTTAAAGTTAGTAAAGTTCCGTTGGAAGTTTCTAGAAGACTAAATTTTTTATGCAACTAAATAACTACTTATCTAGTTACCTTATTTATGTTTTGAAAACAAAATAACATGTGAAATAACATGTTAACACCTTGGTAATAATACACTATTTCTAATTACTAAAAAGGTGTAACATTTAAACTTTAAAAACACTAAAATAGTTTTATTTGGCTGTTGACATGTTTCAACTCTCCCCGAGTCATTTTCAAAATAAATAAATAATGATATTCTAAAATTGCAGGGTATATGATGTAATTAATCGTGATTTATTCAATTAATCAATAAATTAATCGTGAATATTAGCAGTAATAAGGATCCTGAACATAAATTTAATTCGCAAAAATACGAACTTTATTCTGTCTATTCAATGTTATCGAAGCTTTTTTGAGAAATTAAAATACAGTCTAATAGTATCAGACGACACTCTTTCACGGAACATTTTCCCCAGCAGAACATTTCAGTCAGCAAAAGTTGCTTGACCTTGATGAAGGACAGAATTTTGTTGGGTATTCTTGCTCACCGAACGTTTCCCGCATCGCTCGGGAAATGTTTGATTTTCATTCAGCATTGATGAACTAAAGCAATAGCTAGGGGGAAGTTAGGTAAAGATTTGTTTTCGTATTGAAAATATCGCCGCCAAATCGCGAATGTTTGTAAACAAATGCATATGAATTTTCGCTGGGGCTTGAAATCAGTATTATTTAAATGTTTAAGTATTATCAAAACACTATTTTGTTTTTTTTATGCATTTGTTAATCTTTTTTTACTGTATTCGTGGTGTAATTAAGTATATAAAAACTCGATTTTCTTTTTTACTGTATGTAATTGTAACGATTACATTACTTAAATTGCATTATGTTCTCAAATGCAAAGTCGCTAGCGTTTTATGTAAAAATGAGATCCTTTTTATCCGTACTTCGAATAAAAATTTCAGATATTCTAATTCAAGTGCCAGAAGAATTTTTTTTTCTTGGCAAAATAAAATAATAATAATAATAATAATAATAATAATGGCGCACTTATTACTTTAAAAAAGCCCAGGCTTTTCTCAGAGGGTCCCGAATTTGTAAAATTGTGAACAGTGTTTTATATTTGTGAAAACTTTAGCCTAAATTTTATGAATTTGAAATATTCGTTATATTTAGTCTCTTGTTTATATATTTTAAAGAAGATATATGCATGCAAAATACTTATATTTCTTTCACATATATAAGAGTGACAGGTTATATTTATCTTTCAAATGATTAAATTTATAAAAGGTTCAGTTTTGAGATGGAAAAGTCTTAGACAAAGAATTTTGTGAGGGGTTCTGTTTGCATTAAAAAGTTTTGTCAAGGGTCCTGTTTTGAAATGGAAATTTTTCTGAAGGGTATAAAAATTACTAAAAGACCATCCGTAGAGTATGATCTTAGCATTCTGTGTGTATTGGTATGGCAAAACAAGAGTCACTGCTCAATTAGGGTGAGGTTCTTCATCGAATTTAAAACGCATAAAACATTTTCAATTTCTTTTTTTCATTTTATTTAGTATTTGGCTATTTCTTCAATAATCTTAATATCAAGTTTTAATAAAATTTCTGATTTCCCTTGCTCAATGAATAAAATTATTTTAAATAATTTTTCTCACACAATTACAAAATATTTTCATACTTAAGTGCATGAAACTTTCATATATTGTCATTCATGGGCAAGTGATTCGAACACCTCTTTCTCCAAGAAATAAATAAATATAATAAAGTGGATATTAAAACAATAAACGTGAATAAATACAAATGATTACAACAAATAAAAAATAAATAGTGGTTTTCTAACTGGTTATAAACTCTTTTGGTGATTTTTATATCTGGAAAATTGTGTTTCAAGTAGTAATCCTGAGAGTGTGTTTTTAAAATTCCAGCGTATAAATTTACTCAAATTATACTCCAATATATAAATATACTCCAACGTATAAATATTTACTGAAATTGAAACTGCTTATTTTCAGGCTCATTTTTAATCGCTCGAATGATGCTGTAGAATTTGACATTTTAAGCCGGTAGCCTATGAAAAGACGTGAAGCAGCAATTGATTTTAACTTAAGATATATTACACTTTTCGAAAAATGAAAAACGCTATTCGATTTCAATTCACCTCGAAAGTCATCTAATTCTAATATGTACAAACATAACCATGAATGAGCCAGAAAGTTTCACATTATAAAGCTCTTTTCCTTCCTTTCTTTCTTTTTCTTTCTTTTTCTTTTTTAAGCCTTTAATTTAACGAGGACTTGTTCATGGGCGCTGGCCAGAGGTAAAACCCTCAACCAAGAATTGTGAAATTTTTCTAGTACTGTTTCTTTCTTTCTGTCTCCCCCCCCCCCCCACGACTTCAAGCTTTGCTTCAGGTAAACAAATAAAATTTACAAGAAATAAATAATTTTGAGTTGGGGTAGGAATGTTTTAATTTATATATTAAGTTAGATTTATAATGAAGCATCTGCTTATCACAAAACTATCTCAAAAAAAAAATTGTTTCTTCTATCAAATTTCACTCTGCGGTGTCATTCGATAAATTTAATAAGAATAATGCACAAAAAAAAGAAAAGAAAAGAAAAAACCCTAACTGTAATGCTAACTCTCTCATCAGCTTTTCATAACATCCCAGTTTTTTCTTTTTAAAAGTTTTCTTGACCACAATTTCCTGCTTTTTACTTATGATTTCTTTGCAGATACTGACAATAACATAAATAATGCGCAGAGCTTCTTCTTCTTCTTCTTTTTTTTTTTTTTTTTTTTTTTTTTTGTCATTTTTTGAAGTTAGTCCGCCTTTAACCATTTATATTTAATGTCATAAACTAAAAACTAATGAACTGAAATATAAACAATTGTGTAATCGCAAACTCGTGTTTTCTGCTGTTATGCCAAATGTTATAAATACAGTAAAACCCTCCTAAAGCGATCACGTTGCGTTACAATAAAAATGGCTCGTCCGAGAGGTGGTCTCTTAATGGAGGTCATGTATAAATCTAGATTTTTAATTGTTGAAAAAAGGTAACAATTAATGTTACTAAAATTTGTTTTTCAGATTAGGAAGAAATATAAAAAATTAAAAATCAAAACAAAAGTTAATTACATAAGTTAATTACTGCAGAGCTTAAAAACTGAATGCATTGATGTTTGTAAAAATAGCAAACAAAGCCTTTGCGCAACAATATTAAAAAGCAGAAAAACCAAAGTTTCAAAATGCACAAATAATACATGAAAAGCAGCAAACAGCTGTTTCGAATCTACTAGCGAGATTCTTCTTCAGTGCAAGATGCTATCAAGCATTTTTGCTCAGCCTTGCTTTTTCTAGCACGCTGTTCCTTTTTTTCTCTATCTTGCACTGAAGAATCATCTCGCTAGTAGATTCAAAACAGCTGTTTGCTTCTTTTCATGTATTATTTGTGCATTTTTAAACGTTGGTTTTTCTGCTTTTTAACACTGATGTTTGCTTTGATTTTACGGTTTCATCGTTTATAACTTTTAATTTCATGTCCATTCAAAATTCAGTAAATAAATGCAATTTTTTTTTTGGGGGGGGGAGGGGGAACGGCGGCGGCGGAACAAATAATGACGATTTCATTAATTTATCAATTTCTTTGAGAGTTTCCTGATAGAATAGGGCAGCGGGGTTTATTGACCGTCATTCTTAATTTGTCATCAGAGATAAATTCGTTGCCTAAAAAGGCACAAAGTTGTTTAAACATTGAAAAGATAACGGAAAAGAAAAAATTCTAAAATTAATTCAGAAGTTGGATGAATAATGCGCTCTTCGGAATTATTTTTCTAATAAAACCTTCTTTAAGCGATCAGGATAGAAACAGAATTGTTTCATTTTCTTCATAGAAATGGGTCGTTCATGGAGGGAGTTCAACTGAGATGGTCTCTGAATGGAGGTAAAATTAGTATTGAGCCTATGGGAATAAATTTCGTTCCATGAAAAAATGGTAATTCAGGGAGGTGGTCGCACAGGAAGGTTTCACTGTAGTCAAATGGAAACGAGATGAGAACACGCCAAAGATATACAACCGTATCGGGTAACCCTACCAGATAATGCACAACAGATAACCCTACGAAAAGTTTGAAGGACCTGTTTACCGAACACGGAGCAAGCTGAACGAACATGTTTCGTAAAATGTTGTGGGAAATTTTTGTTGTTTATCGTTCCTCGTCTGATACGGCCATTAAGCGGTTAAATATCTCTGCTTAGTAGCCAAACCACGTCCGAAATTGGAGAATACTATTTTGCCCTAAAATTGATCCAATTAATTTTGAGAATTATTCAGCAGTATACGAAATACCATTAATTGGAGCAAACGGATCAAAGAATTACTATATTGGAATGACTAGCAGGAAATTTAAATACAGAAAAAAGTAGCATGTAGCTAATATTAAATATAATACTCCCTCTGTCTGAAATTAATTGCTACATTTGATTACTTTTGTACTGATTATTGATACTGATGATTTTATGATTTTGTTTGAACATTTTTCAGAGATTTCAGGGTGCTATGCTATCAATCAACAACATTTTCTTACCTCCTTCATCTCCTCCGTCTCTCCTTAATCCAGGAGAACTCGCTGCATGAGATTTTCTCTCACAGTCGTACTTTTTTAAGACTCTTATTTAAATCATTTTTCATTTTAATTAAAATTTCAAAATGTTTTTCAATTATTTTACCTATTTTGTGAATAAAAGTACCAAGCCAACCAAAAAAAGTTGATATTATATGAATATAAAGTAAAAGAAAAGTAATTGGGCATTCTCACTAGCGAGTTCTCCCGGGTTAAATAAGTACCAAATAAGTTTAAAAAATCCAGGGTTCGCACGCTCTTAAGTCACGCCCCATTTTGTAAGGAATCTTGCGGCAGTAATCGCATAACACTACCTTCTAGCTAATGAATCGTTAATTCTTTAGGAAGAAAATTATATCTATGGTATACTGGTGGCACAGTCCTTACAAAATGGTGTCAATCTACTAAACTGCATCGGAATTTATTTATGACTCCACCCACTTGAGATGTAGTAACTAATTTGTGACAAAATTTTCGACCTAAATGCCGCAACTAATTTAGGACGAAAGGAGTAGAAAAAACACAGCCTTGGCAAGATTACATCAAGAAGAAATTATTCAAGTAAATTTTAACGAAAGTAAGATAAATTTTCCCTCCAACCAATATTCTCCTGAGACCTGGCATCCATTTAAATGGATGTTTTGCTTTCTGCGTCTATTGCGTTAAATTTCATTGTAGCAATCTAAAACCAGTTGGTTTTGGTAATGTATGAATCAAAAATCAACATTCAGCTTTAGGATTTTGGCAACGGTAACTACTTTGTTTACAAAATGGCGTAATAAATGAGTCAAGTTAGAATTCTACGTTCTGCTGGTAATTTTCGTTTTTATGTTATTTTAATTTGTTTAAACTATTTTTATTTTGCAACTTTAAATCAGATGTTAATACTTGCCTTATGTTCTTTATAATAAATTCTATTCTTTCCCATACTTCTCGCATTTTTTTAATTACTTTAAAGCGAGTTATGGCCTGAACATCCATTTAGATGGATGTGCTGTAAAACAAAATTAAAAATATCGAAATTTATTAATTTCTTTAAAAACGTCATTTTTGATGCCTATTTGTTGAAGAAAAACACATATTTAAAAAAATTTATGCATTACATTTTGCTTGGGTCTCAGGAGGATATTATCCATCCATTATAAGAAAAACAATAGAGATTCCAACACGTAAAAATAACATATGTAGCGATACAGCATCATTCATTTTACCAAAACTGTGGCTCGAGGTACACAATGGTTTCGAAAATAGAAATAAACATGCAAGTAAAATTTAAAAATAAAAAAGTAACCTGCGTTACATGAAAAACAGAATGATAGCGTTTCAGTTCATTGCATCACAGATCGTGCAGTTTCAGAATATCATTATTTATTTGTTTTGAAAATGACCCGGGAAGAGTTGAAAGATGTCGACAGTCAAATAAAACTATTTTACTGTTTTTAAAGTTTGAATCTTCCACCTTTTTAGCAATTAGAAATACAGTAGGACCTCGATTATCCGACGTAATTAGAACCGACCATCTTTCGGTAAATCGAAATTTTCGGATAATCGAGAATGCTTCAATTTTAAGGGAAAATATGTGCATTATTCCTTATAATGGTAACAATTGCTTAATAAAAATAAATCAATAGCAAAATAGAAACAAGAATAAATTACCTGAATTTTAATTTTGAAATTAAGTACCTTTTACATATTTGACAAGGATTTAAAACAAAGTTTTGTTTGTTGCAGTTTCGATTGCCTTTGCTTTGCAGCTTTATCACGAAGTTTTTTTAATACTTCACCAGTATCACAGTCTTTCTGCTGCTTTCTGCATAAAACTTTTTCATTTTTGCAGCATCTCTCTTCATAACACAAACCGCTGCAATACAAATCCCGTATTCTTAAGCTTATTTTGTCATACTCTCATCCGCTTCTACACGATTTATGATTTGAATTTTTTCTTCTATACTTAAAGTAATGAGGAGGTTTTTTTGTACACATGATAAAAATGTAAATTTTTTCTCTAGTAAAAATATCGTACGGGAGCTCAAGTTAAATTCAAAGAAATTCACAGGAAAGGAATCCAAAATATTTATCTGTACTCCTAGTTCGGAAAGGATCGTTTGCACACAAAAAATGCGATAGTTAAAAAAAAAAGAAAAAAGCAAAAAAAAAAAAAAAAGCTTTAAAAATGGATTTCGGTTAAGGCTGTTCTCAAATCCAAAGGGTCAACTTTCTGACATAAGTTTTAATTCATTTTTGTTCGGAAACGCATGAAACTAGAAGGGGCTGTTATTCAGAAACTATGCAATCGAACTGTTTTTTCCGTTTTCTTGTAAACGCAATAGATCTTTCAGAAAATACTGTCAAAGTTGGCATTTTGAACTGAACTTCCGAACGAAAGAGGAAAATCCAGTCAGTAACGGGAGAAAAATGCCGTGTCACGTGATCCAAATCACTTATAACAGGTAATTGATTGATCCAAAAATGGAAAACACAGTTCGATTCCAAATCGCTCCCATGGCCAGGCTTTCCAATTTTATAGCTTTCCGTTAAAAAACGAATTTGTAAACGTGTCAAAACGTTTTTCACTTGTTGAGCACAGCAGTTGAGAACAGCCTTAACAGAAAGTTTCGGTTAAAAGAGTTTCGGATAAAAGAGGTTCTACTGTAGTATCAATATGTCAATTGTATTTTTGAAAAATTGGCTTTACATTAACTTGGTGAAAATGGATAAATTTAGTATTTTTATTTATACCAAGTATAAGAATGACCTCATCCTGAATACCAAGCAAGAAGAAAAATTAGATATGTATGTAATACATATTATTTTATATTTCAATTATTTGAAATAATTAAGTAAATGTGTACAATGGCTCTTTCTCTCCCTTCCCCAACTAAATTGATCTAATTATAGTTTCATTCAATTATAGTTATATTCACACCAGTAAAATTTTGTTGTACATTTTGCCTTATTTAATCCATGCGTTTTCCCGATTCAATTAGGCAAAAATTTCTGTTTTCAAAACCCGGTGACTAAAGATAAAAAATTCTGTAAAAGACGCTCGTCCTGAAGGGGTTAACGCATTTGAAAACTCAATTTCAGAAATTATCATCTGTATAGTCAGAAAAGTAATAAAGTTTTTTTATGAAATTCTGTATATGATCTCTTGATTTGAATATATACTACATAGTATGTTAAAAGTTCGTTCAGTTAATCCTTTAGCGGGCGTTGTCCACAAAAAGGATACCTATTTTAATTTATAACTGACAAACGGCACCAAGAATATTTAATTAAAATTTTCCTTTTATAAAGTACAGGAAAATAAGCACGTTTTTATTTTCCAATAGATTCGTTTGTAAATTCTGGTGTCAGTTCATCATTTCATCATTTTACAAACAGACTTACTCCGCGCCGGAAAGGGTTAAACGACAAGCACAGATGAAAATTTCCATTCAACAATTTTGTTGAATAAATGGAAATGTACTTGAGAACATTTGTGCAGTCGTCCTGTATGGGATGTTTAATATTTATAGGTTTATGGGATGTTTAATATTTATAGGTTTATGGGATGTTTAATATTTATAGGTTTCAGATATCAGACCAGATGCAGAGCATTGGCAGCTTCAGCCACGAGATCCCTGGTTCGAATCCTGGTCCGGCCATTTTTCACCCAGTTGGAAATTTACATCTCGTATGTCTATTTATTAAAATTTTTTACAATACTTCATTTTCAAGAAATTTTCATTACATTCAATATTTAAATTACATAACTATATAAAATAACTATTATATAATATTATATACCTATAATATAAAACTATATTAAAATATTATAATAGAGCGATTATAGTCCATTCTAATTAAGACAGTATTCAATAGATTTAGACAATACACTACATTAAAATTGATAATTGACCCCCTTCCCACTCCCGAAATATTTTTCTTTCATGCGTTAATCTCTATTTTATTTCACGTTAAAAACTTAATTTCGAAGCCGAACACCCAAATTCCATTTTTACAAAAAACAATAAACAACTGTTAATGTACCGAACACAAAACTGTTCCTCTGTGACAACTGCCAAAGTACATTTTCTTAGCCTCTTTGCTACTGAGCAGTTTTTTTAATTATTAAGCATAATATCCGAGCATAATATATAACATAATAGCAATATATATAATATAATAGCAATATATATAATATAATGATAGCATAATATATATAATATAATGAGCATAATATATAATATAATATTCAGCAGTTTTTAATTAATGCAGTATTATTATTTCTTTTCCCATTTGACTTCCGAGTAGGGGCGCCATTTCAGAACTTTCTTTGGGGGTGGGGGGGGGCAAAGATTTTTTTCAGGGAAGTTATATAGCTAAGGTTCGGATCCGAGCATCTACCCTCCCTCCCCCCCCCCTCCTCCACGAACGAGTAACGTAAACTGAATCATGCTTACAAAAGCAGTAATAACTTTAAAAAAGGAAACTCAAGAACCAATGAAATATTTCGTTTTAAACAGGTTTCCGTCTTAGTAGGTAAAATTTCAATATGTTGAATATGAAAAATTTTCTTTTTAGACAGGATTCTATTATAGGTTCCATTTTATAGGTATTCCCAAACACTGTTGAATCATCCACTCTATAGCCCTGAAAAGAGTGTATTACTTTAAAACTTGTGAAAACGATGCCTGTCTGTAACAGAATTCTTTCTCAAAGAGGAAAAAATTCGAATTTCGATGAAAAACATCATACAATTATACTTGCTAAGAAAGCGGGCTGTCTAAAATGGAACTTTTTTCTAGTCCCTTTCGACTTCTTTTTTTCAGGCATTATTACAGGGGCACCATTTCAAGAGTTTCCTGGCGAAGGACAAGGAAAAATTTACTTTGAGGAACAGGAACGTGCAGAATTACAAAACGTGCAAAACTGCATAAACCTCATAGAAAAGGGGGGAAATGCCACACTATAAAAAAAGCTCTGTTTGATTTGGTCTCATTAGTCAATCAAATAAATCCAATAAATTTAACATAAAAACGAAAAGACAGAACAATACAACACGGAATCAAACCACATCCACAATATCCTAGCCGAAAATGACCTTTTCAGGGGTTGCCAGAATACGACACGCCAAACACACACGTCACACGGAGTTCCAATGTGATTATTCTGCGAATTTGTTTTAATTTTCGTGAAAATCGACAATTTTTTTTTCTTTCTCCTTCCGCAAAATCAATTCGCCAATGGGTCACAGAAGAAAATCGTGAATTTTGCAAATAAAAAAAAATCCCCAAACGTCGCGGAAAAAATCGCTAATATCTCCGAACGATCATGGAAAGAAATGCCAATTTCATCAAAGATCGCGAAAAGAAATGCAGATTTTGTCAAATGATTGTTAAACTAAAATCTCGTATTTTGTAAAAGGACTGCGGAAAAAATCGCGAATTTCGTCAAAAGATTGCGGAAAAAATCACGAAAATACAGTCAAGTAATCGACTGGAATTTCGTCAAACGATCGTGAAATAAGATACAAAATTTAGTGTAACTGCAACGCAAAAATTTACAAGTATTAGTCAGTGGTAGAAAAAAATAATCACGAATTTCAGCAAATGATCGTGAAAAAGAATCCGAATTTTGTCAAAAGATCGCGGAAAGAAATATGGAATTTCGTCAGTTGGTTGCGGAAAAAATATTGAAATTTCGACAAATGGTCGTAAGAAAAAAACTAATTTCGATAACGGTTGCAGAAAAGAAATCATGAATTCCGTGAAACGATCTTGAAAAAAATCTCAAATTTTGTCAGATGATCGTGAAAAAAGAATCATGAAACTGAACCAGTCATGATATAACCAGACCACGAATGTCACAAAATTTGGAACTTTTATGATCTATACCGATAAGAAAATTTTTATTAGTGATTTTCTGCAAGTAAAGGTAAAGCAGGTAAAGCTAAGGAAAAGCGTTAATTGTCTCGGATTGCGTTTCGCTATTTTGAGGTGGATTCGTGTTAACACTGTTTTCGTGTTAATACTATTTATCGTGTTAATACTACAAAGAAATCCTGAATATTTTTCAGATGAAAAAGCTACATATTGGAACACTAATGGAAACTTTATTATATATATATATCTTCATTTTTCTACATAAAAGATAAAGTTTATATTAAAGATATAATAACTGTAGACTTCTTTTACAATAATTATTTTAAGATATGGATTCATTTTCTTTCATTTTAGGTCGGGTTGCCTTTCAATGGAAATCTTTTTAGCGGTTTTCGTATTTACATGAAATTACAGTCCTGTGTCAGGATAGGTTGAAGTATTTCATTCGTTGCGAGTGAGGTACACTTTAAGTTTTTCAGATTGTGCTTTATCTCTTTCGGTCGGAATCGGGATGTCCTGGTTTTTAACAAAGAAGTCCTGAATATTTTTCAAATGAAAAACTGTATAATTGATTATTAATGGTGGCCCATAGTAATAACCCATGTGCTCATTTCAGTACATAAGGGATAAAATTATAGATAACTTTATTATAAACGTGTTAAAATATGGGGTAATTTTCTTTTACTTTGGGATTTGTGGAAGTCTGTCGGTTTTTGGGTTGAAGAAATTGTTTTGTCAAGTGCACGCATACTCCATTCCTAGACGTCGAAAAATTTTGAGAGTATATAATATGTACCCAAATAATAGTAGTACATAATTTGTACCCTATATAATATGATTTAATAAAGAAAATAATTAAATAATTTGATAACATTGCAATGACTGAAGTAAATATATGTAATGTGACAATAATAATAAAAAAAAGTAAAAAAGTCGAAAAGTAAAAAACAACTTGAATTATACTTGCCCCTTCACCCACCCCCAACCCCACCCCCAAAAAATGAAAAAAAAATTAAATTATCTGAAAAAAATCTACCCTGTATTTCTAGCCATGAGGGAACTACTTTTCCTATGATTAAGTAGTAACAGCTGAGAAGCAATGAAAATGTCTCTAAAAGAAAATGTCTCTCATGTATTTTTAAAATTAGCCAAGGTACGATACATGTCTCACCTTAAGAAAGTTCGAATAGGAATTTTTTTTTTTTTATAATTATTAATTTCTATACTTTAAGTAGTTATTTAATGCATATGTTTTTATTGCAATAAAATCTGATTAATTATTTTAGTGTTTGAGCAATTTTTAAAGTCTGAGAAGTGATGATTGATAAATATTCTGAAAAATCAAATTTCTTCGAGGGGGGCTATTGCCCCCCCCAGCCCCCCTCAAATGGCGCCCCTGGTTCAGAGCAAGATTTTTATTTTATTTGCATTAGTTTGAATCTTAGACTTCGAAACATATCCTTCTGATATCGAAACTGTAACAGTCTTCCAGTACCATTAACAAAATGGGACAAAACGGATGGACCCAGGGAGCGAAGAAGTTAAGATTTACTTATTAGAGATGAGTTTGGGCTCACTTTTCGAAGCCCGAGCCCGACGATTTTAAATCCGAGCCCGAAACATTTTTGTCATTAGAGCAAGAGCCCGATACGAAAAGTGTAAACCGAAAAAAAAAGTTTAATAAAAATTGCATAAAAGTTGTTCTAAATGTAATATCTCATTTTTTTAGCAACTCCGTACATCTCAATAACTGTTAATCCCTAGCAAATAATTAATTTTATGACATTTACATTTAATCTCATCAAAAGATAAGTCCCTAAAAACATTCTCATATTTTTCTCTCGCAGCAAGCAAATCTGATGGAAACATTAACGAAGTGCATTTCTAAAATAAAGGAATGAATGGAATTTCAAGAAATTACGATTTACAGTCTAACCCGGTTAAGACGCGTTTCAAGGAAGTCGTCAAAAGTCGCGTATTAAGCGGGATCGCGTATTAAACGTGATTTGTATAACGTTGCAGGAATTAGGAATATTCACACATTTAATCGTATATAAATGAACGTTGGTTCATTCAGAGTTTGAACTTTTTCATTTATGTGTTAACAATCGAAATTTGTGTCTTTACGTACATTTAGATTAAAGTTTAGTTGTATTCCACTTCAACTCATTGTCTCTTTTTATAGGACCGACTGGAATAATAACGAAAAGTAAACATAGATTCCAACATTGCTTTATTGTCGATTAATACGTTGCAACCAAAAATGAAACAATAAAAGTAATTTTCCTACTAGACATTTTTTTTAACACGTTCACGCTGGCGCGGGTGGTCACACTCGACTGTCCCAGAGCTGCCAAGTCTCCGGCTATTTGGATACCAGTATTTTAATACCGAAAATGTTGTTTTATTTAACCCCCTTAACCTACAATGAAGTGCATAGCCCGCGTACGATGATCGAGCCAAATGTAAATTCTTCTTACCACTAAAATTTTACAGTAAATATAGTTTAATTTCAAAGTTCCATGATTAAACTAGGCGAAAAGCTCTATTAAATTTTAGTGGTAGCTATGAATTTGCCAAACCGTGGAGCTGTTGAGACTAAATCGTAGGTTAAGGGGATAATTAGAACAATTGGTCGATTTAAAGGAACAACATATTCTCTAAAATAAAAGTGGTGTGCAAAAAGCCGGAGACGTGACAACTCTGAGACAGTCGAGTGTGACCCACCACGCCGGCGTGAACGTGTTAAATAGAAATAAAAAAAATATTAAATCTTTGAAACCCAACCCAATTTTAAAATCACATTTAATACATGTAATAATGAGTGCCATTATAATACCTTCTTCTTTCCAATATAAGAAAAAACTATCTTTATTAAACGTTGTGTAAAAATTCTTATTAATCTTTGTGTATTGTTAGCATATCAATTAAAGAAAACATAAAAGAATTATCTATCCGCAGTCGTATTTCTTTAATCTTTACAAGTTTCATTTTCTGTTGCCTATAATAAGCAGCCCTAGTGCTATAAAGTACATTTAAAACCTCACTAACAACGGGTATGATCATCTCTAATCATAATAATTTTTATGACGTATCTGAGTTTCCTGAATTCGTCTATATCTCTCTATTACAGTAAAAACATACACGAAGCGGGAGACAAAAATGTTAGGAGACGGCATCAAAGAAGAATTGCAGTTTTGCTAATTTAGCGGACTTTTGTTTCATTAATATATCTGTCACTATTTCCGATTAGTAATTTTCACCTTTAATAGTACTCGGGAATAGTGTATTTTATCTGAATAAAAATAATCTGCGAAATTGGCAACAGTCTTGAAGAGAGAGGGAATTAACATCTTAATCAATGAATTCGCGTCTTAAACGTGATATTTTCCTAAATGGATAGAAAATGTATGGCGTATTAACTGGGATCGCGTAATAACCGTTCACGTATTAAACGAGATATTTTTGCATTAGCCTTAGGGCCGATGTTCAAGGGACCAGAAAAAATCCGCGTATTAACCGTGAGCGTCTTAACAGGGTTCGACTGTACATGACGAAGAATCGAACAACGTTTTTCTGTTTCCTATAAAAGGTGTGCATCTTTCGTAATTCTCGTGTTCTTGAAAATCATCTTAAATGAAAAGTTCAACAAGATTATCTGAAAGATCCGATGCTTTTTATAGGAAAAGAGAAAACACTGGTCATTGACTAATAACAGAAGAGATTCCTTTTTTCGCCTAGATTGTCAAATAATAAAATAAAATAAACGATCCAATTTTAAAATATCCTACTATTTATTTGTCTTGGTGATTTAGCGAGAATGTTATAAATCTGCAAATATTACAAATTTCTTTTAAAGTAACTGTGATGTTGTAACATTAATCAATCATCACATATAATTAATTATACCCAACTTAAAACCAAAATTCTCCTGAAACTTCCTTCCCTTTTAAAAACGTTCTCATTACACGTTAATGACCGTTCTATCTCTTATAAACAGGGTCCGGCAAATCCCGGACGCCAGGTCGCCCGAGCGAATAAAAGAATCCTCTTTGCGACTAACTTTTTACCTACTTATTAATTTTAATTTTTTTTTCCTTTAACCAAAAAAAAAAAAAAAAATTCCATGTGCGAAAATATTTATTTTTAATAGCGCGATTATTCAGTGGAAGAAAATACGCCCTACCGGTGCAACAACTCTCCCTAATTTTTCAGAAATCAGAGTTTTTGCTAAGCCAAACTAAAGTGCATGCTGAAAGAACACTGCTTAGATTAGAGAACCTTAAAAATACTCCAGCAGAAAATGAAAAAAAAAAAAATTAAATGATGCTTCATTAAGTGGAATGTACCAAAATGTGCAGTTGTCAGATATATCTCACAAAAATGACAAATGGACAAATGGTATTTTAAGTCAAAATCTCAAAGGCATTATTAATTTATGTATATAATTCCTTGATGGAAATTAAAGGTAAGGATATTAATTTGTCTACTGTTTGAAAGTTTAATTTCATAGTTTATTCCGATTTAATTTTTACAATGTAAAAGTGGTATTTTCGTAAAATTTTTGCTCAGTTTGATATTTTTATTGAATAGTTAACTTGTTCACTGCAAAATGACGCATAGATCACTCATAAATAGCCGAATACGATGATTATGAGTAGCCAGTGTTCCATTTTGCAGTGAATGCGTTAATGTCAGAGAAATGATTTTTCAAGCTGGCTCCTAAGAATTTTTCCTGGCGCCTAAGAATTTTCAACTTTTGTCAGTCCCTGCTTGTACAGCTAATAAGTATTCCTTTTAATGTTTACCAAATTACCAACTGTTAACAAAACAAAACAAAACAAAGCAAAAAAAAAAAATAATAATAATAATAAAACTTTCTCACCCTTATTAAAAAACAGTAAAATTAAATGCTTTTATTTCCGTTCACGAATAAATAAAAGTATTTTTTTGATCATTTGCTTTTCTTTTATGCAATAACCTAAACAGTTACAGATTTGTCGCTTGCATCATTCTGATGAAAATAACATCAAAATGATTTCTTATGGGAAATGCAATTTTCAACCCAGGCGTCGTCGAAAGGACGAGAAGTAGGTGATAACAGACAGATGCCTCATTTATTTTTTGAAACCACACGAAACTGAAAGATTAATGGTTATTATGAAAGGAATAATTAAATTACTTTTACAAGAATAAAAGTTTTTTAACAGAGATAAAAATAAGGAATACTGAATTTATTTTAGAAACACAAATAAAATTTTAGATATTAACACACCTTAAAAAGCATTTACAGAATAATATAGGGAACATAAGAAATTTTGATGATTATATATTAATATATTACTTGTTGTATTTTTTAAAAAGTTTTTTCCATACGGGAATAAATAAAATTTTCAGGTTGAAAAAAATGAGCCCGAGCCCGTCTCATCTCTATTACTTATGCATTAATATAGATAAGCTTCAAATAAAAAAAAATCTTTTAAACAAAAACTCACACCATAAAATGTAAAGCATAAAACTATTATTATAAAACACAGTGCAATCGTTATTTGTTTAATGTGAGATTGAATACATTCAAGCAATCGGCATCTGTACCCAGGAAGCCGATCGTCCCTGAGACAAAAGACGAGGCGGAGAAGGCCATTAGTCAACTCGGTGGTAGGGATAGTAGCGGATAGGGACAGCTTAATGCAACAATGTTAAACCTTCGATAGCATAATCATATGGGAAAAAATCATTAGCCGGCTTCGTCCCGATGTCTTGTTTGTGTTGGTTTTCGTCCGTACTTGGTACTTATCCATGTGCTTTATATTTTATTTTTCTCATACTTTTATAACTGCTATTATAATTTAAGATGTCAATACTTGAAGAGAATGCAGCATAATGATTAATATTCTAATGTTAAAAAGTTTATGAGATGCTCTCATTATACATTTGCTATAAAATGGGAACTGAAATAAACATAAAATTAAAATATGTTTAGTTCAACGTGACAATTGTAACTGTGCAATTGGGATTTTTTTTTTTTTTTTTTTTTTTTTAACAAAGAAACATTTTAAATTAGGAACAAATAGAAAACAAATGGTAATAGTTTTTAAATCTTTCTAAAGTAATAAAAGAAAAAGTTGAAGCCACATTGGTGTATCATATCTAATAATGGTTTCATATGCATAATTATACTTAGAGAACAAGTATTAAATTCTATATATTTTAATTATAGAAGTATATGTCAATTAAATCATATTTATTATTTTCTAAAGCCTTGACTGACAGCGAAGTCAAAATATTTAGCTTAAGATAAGAAATAATATTTTTATTGTATCCTTTGGAGACTAATTTGCTTACAGCGGTTAGAATACCACATACAAGTTACCACCCTATCAATTTATTTATATGTAATGAGTTATTTAGTAAATAACATTATTATGACATAAAAGATGAATTGCTTTTAAATTTTAAAAGTAAAAGTTGTAGATATTTGTTTACTTACTTATGCATTTCTTACTACAATGTTGGAAAGATTATGTTCTAAAGATTTCGTTTTTAATATTATTTTCAAATATTTTCGATAGGTGGCGCCAGTAGTAATGCCAAAGCTTATTTTTTTCATGTGCTTCGAACCAGGTATGAATAAATCCCTACGAGATTTCCTTCTCCCTTCTTCTGTTACGCAGGCACTTTTTTAACATTGTTGCATTAAGCTGTCCCTATCCGCTACTGGTAGGGATGGGCATTTCCACTCATTTTGCACTTGATTGAATAGTCGACATACTGACTCGACTCACTTTGTGAAGTAAGATTGGTTGGTTGTGATGACACAATTCTACTTTTTGTATCAAATTTATCGCGCAGGAGAAAATATTTCAGCGTAAGCTTGAATCATTTTGGTTTTGATTTTATCTAGAAGAAGTCTTTTATATTAAACTTTGCTGGTTGGTAACTGGAAACAGCCAAACTAGATGTCTCGACGGGCCGAAATTTCCAGGCCGCGTCCACAGAAAAAAAGTTCGGTTAGCTCATAGTAAAAAGTTTGGCCTGGCAAGTAGAAAAAAATTCACCTGCCCACCCAGGTATAAAATCTTAAAGTTTATCCCGTACAAAAAAAATATTACTGGACCGCCCGCCTTGGCCCGACCGCCCCTTAAAAAAAGTGTTAAAATCTAGGCCTGAACCCGTCCCGGTCCTACTAAATTTCTAGAAAACATGGATTTTTACGTCGATAGGATTAAAAATTGTTTTGTACTTGGAGTTCTGACTAAAAATACTTATTTTGTCCTTTTTTCCTTTTCATTTTTATAATCTTCATTTTTAAAGAAACATCCTGTGGTGCGATATTTATTTTTTTAATGAATCTCTATCTGTATGTATATAAATGATTCAGTTAACATTAATATCGTTAATCCATAATCTATATATTGGAGGCTTAAGAATCTGATAAAAACTATACCGTAAAATCGCCTAACACGAAATTGCTTAGGAAAGAAAAAAAATATACGTTATAGACAAGTTTCCTTCCTAGCAGTTTTAAATGTATTGTATACTTTTCCTCACATTTTATTATATTCATTTTTCATGTATAAACACATTTTTTTTGTTTAAGACAGGATTCCGTCATAGACAGGTTCTTTTTCACAGGTTTTATTGTATTTTAATTTTATTGCCTAGGGATTGCTTTTAAAAAGAATAAATTGTAAATTTTAATTGTACAATAATGGAAATTTAAAAATATATGTATATTTTGCAAAAGGTTTTGTGCCGGACAAATATTACTGATTTTTGCACGGACCAGACCAGGCCGAGACAATAATTTTCGTACGGGCTGGGTCGAGGCCGGTACTTAAAATGAATCGGTACTGAAAAATTAAGTTAGGCTCGGTGCGATCTTTCAGAAAAAAGAAAGGCCCTAGAGCGATCTGAAAAGAGCAATGCCTAGGCTCGACCCAAACCTTAAGTAAGGCCTGGTCCGACACCAGTGTTGCGAAAAATTGGCCCTAGCATTGGCCACGGGCTGAACCGGTGCACACCTCTTGACCAAACTGTAAAATATAGAAATATTCTTATTTAATCCCGTACCACATCTAAAAATTTACCTTCTTTTTAACTAGGAATGAAAAGTTTAAAGGGTTTTTTTTTTAATCAAGTTTTATAGGTTTAAATTTTCTGTGCTGAAAGAAAACGAGAAACGGATTTTTTTTTTTTTTTTTTTTTTCGTGTGTGTGTGTGTGTGCGCGCGCACGCGCGCGGTAAGTGAAATTTACTGCTCACAAGGACAAGAATCCTTCAAAATATCCGAAATCCTCTAATCGGTATTTATTGCTTGTGATAAAAATGTCATTTAAATTCCCTTCCGAAATTTCCGTTTCCTCTCCTTTGTTCCGCCCTCCCCAATCACAACATTTTAAATTCTTAGATATCTTCTTCATTGATTTTTTTAGGATTCCGCATTGAAAACGGAGCTATTATAAGTTGATCGTGTTAACAAATTTATAGATTAAAAGCTATTCACAAATATTTTTCGAAAAAGAAAGGGGGACTAATTTAGTTACTTGATTTTTGTTTTCTTTGTTTGGATATTGTTGGAAAGATCTCGTAACACCGAATTCAAAAATATATTTGTTCTAATTTTAGATACTGTCAAAAATGTAATACAAAAATATGCCCCTCCAGCGTATTTCCGAATCTATTGAAACTAAAATAATAAAAAAAAAAATAGTGGCAATAGTAGTTTATTCAAACTTTGCTGGAAAATTATAGCGTTTAACCTCAGTCGCATAGTTTTGCTGAAAATCGCATTTTTCCGTTACACGCAAATTTTATTTTGCGGGGCCCAGTGGCAGCATTTTTGACTATAAAGTTATAAAATTGACAGTACTGACTATTGTAACGATTTGGAATCTAATAGCGTTTTCCATTTTTTATATATATATAAATAAATTGCTTATCAAGTAAAATGCGATTTTTGTCACGTAACGAAAAGTTTTTCGGTTGTCCCCGTGCTATCGTATACCGAAATTAGATTAAAAACTCCAACTTTGACAATATTTTTTGAAAGATATTTTGGCAAGAAAGGGAAAACCCCATTTGATTACATAGTTCCTGAATAAGAACACGTGTCAATTTTACGCGTTTGCGCAGCACCGTGGAAGGAGAAAACCGCACCCGGGGAGAAGTTACAATTTAGCGCCCCCCCTCTCCACATACACACACACTTTTTTGAAAAGTACAGAAACGGAGATAAATTCTATTGAATACACATTTCGCGTTTATTTTGTAACTTTATGCTTAATTTTAATTCAGAAACTCCGAACAACTAGGTAACATAAAAGAAAATTTCACTTATATTTTTCAAAGAGAATCTGGGAAATAAATGGATGTAGAAAAAATGTATCTAACCCTATAGTAGCAGTTTACAACCTTTTTGTATTCCCAGAAGGAAACCTCATGCTGTTTTGAGAGTATATATGTTTTGTCACAAGCACAGAAAGAAAATTACACACTCAGAAAAGAGAAGGTCAATGAAAGAGACTAAGACAAAGACCTAAAACAAGTTTTTAAAAGAAAGAAATCCTTATTAACAAATTTGTATTCGCAACCGCCCCCCCCGCTTCGCACGTTTGCGAACAAAAATGAATTCAATGATGAGTGACCCGCCCTCCCGGAGGAAAGAGGAAGACTAAGTTTACAAAAGTAGTTGTTTTCTCATGTTTATAGTTTTTGATTTAATCCCTTTTAAAATTCTATTTTTAAAAGCATTATAATATATTGAGATACATTCATAGAGACACACACACCGCCTAGCAGATGATGAAAAAAAATAGAGGGGGGGGGGGGTTGCCGAAGCCAAAGAATTCTGAAAATATCTTCCGTATTTGGGTTTAAATAAGGAAGATTTTAAAAAAAAAAAAATCGATTGGCTAAACTTAAAATTTATGTAAATTATATTCATTTAATATTACCTGCGAACATTTTTATTTATAAAACGGAATTAAAATAACATTATATACGCAAACAAATAAAGGATATTCATTTTTATATAAAATGCATCTATTATAAAATAAATTCAGTAACTTAGTATATTTAAACAACCTGGTACTAAAGTAGAGCTTTATTTCTCTTTCTTCTATTTTTTTTTCAATATTGCATGATATGAAAACAGTCCAAAATAGTCTTACTTCTTTTTTTTTTTTTTTTTTTTTTTTTTTTTTGGCACAAAATACAAAGATAACATCTGCTTTTCTCGATCGTCTTTCCCCTATATGACGTCCAGCACATGCATATCCTAAATTCAAATAATCTTTAACGAAATACCCTGCTGCCCACTCCTTTGCATTTGTCCCTCCCCCTCCTTTCATCCATACCGTCATCTTCCTAAATATGCATCTACATTGCTTTGTACTTCCCCAAAGTTACCAATACATTATCAAACCAAGACCTCCGTTCTTTGCTAAACAACCCAGCCCGGATTCGAAGAGTTGAAATCCGATACTGAGTGGAAAGAGTGGTTGTCGAAGATCGAAGAATCGAAAATCCACTGTTCAACTCTCGACTCTCCAAGTCCGACATTATGTTAAACCACTGCCAAACTCGATCGCCTGCCTTATACGGCCTTCAAAATATCTCTTAGTTTCGGAATCGTTAAAGACTACAGTCGCCACCAGATGCCTCGAATACCTACTGTAAATTGTATTTTCTCTACTGTAAATAATGCTTATTAAGTGGTACTTTCATACATAAAAATACGAAAAATGCTTCTGTATATGCGTTATAAAAGGCATAGATAATCTATTTATATAAAATCCAAGTCTCTGTGTGTCCCTCACAATTCCGGGTGGAGCGCCTCATTGTAATAAGTAATTGTCGAAAAATACTAATGACGGGTTACCACAATAGCGCCAAAGTTTGACCAACTTGGTGAATTATCGCGAAATTTGAAGAAATATCGCCAAATTTGGCGAGAAAAATAAGTTGCCATATATGAAGCCAACTTGGCGATAGCTGCCTAATTTGGCGAGGTTCCCATTTAAAACCATTATCATTTCCTAATTGAGCTCAACACAATTTAATTTAAATTCCGCGCATTTAAGGGTTTTTTTTTCAAAATCTATGGGTCAGAATTCAAAGTGTAATACACGAAAATGTACAGTCGTGGAAAAAAAAAAGTAAACACCCCCTACTAAATCCTCAACAAATTATCGTAGAAGAAAGTTACTGGTACCGAACGATTGGAAATAAAGTCTACTTTTAAATGATGTATATAAAATTTGCTTAGGGGGCCACCTACAATTAAAACGAACCATAACTTTGTTTTTTTCAATAGCAGTACCCAATTCTGCCAGCATAAATGAGCTCTACACCCTTCAATTAGCCTAAAAACGAATTTTTATGCAATTCGTACCATAAGTTTCCGAGAAATTAATTATTTTAAAACGAGCTTATTTTAAGGGCTGTATCCAAATTGAAGTTCCGTACTGGATTGTTAACCGAGAGAGCCGCTTCCTTGATCAAGACACCTTAAGCGCCACTCAAGGAGTCAATGAAGCGTGTTAGATTACAATACGGCAGAATAAATTTCAAAATGTCTACTCACTTCCATCATAGACGGCCCCTTAAACCATCATTTTGCCGTTTTTTAAGCATAATTTGAAAACTACTTGGAAGAAAAATGTGAATTTTTTAAATTTTTATAAAGCAGGACTTAATAAATCTAAATCCATCAAAAAAATTGTGGGTTGCAATTCATAATTTTTTCGAATATTAATTTCATAATTCATAATTTATATCATAAAATTATAAAAATAGCAAATTCAGCTTATTTATGTTTGGGTATATTAGTATTATTACCACAAAAAAAATTAGCACATTAGGAGCATAATTTCGGGAGATATAAATAAAAATATGAAAATATAATTTAACATTAGAAGCACTCAATTTTGAATGTTTATAATTCAAAAACTTATCATTCAAATGACTTGAAATTTGGTGTCTAGGCATAGTTTGAACCGAAGATTTGAAATATCTCGTTAAAATTGGGTAATGCCATTGAAAAAAATGAAGTTTGGATTCGTTTTAATATGTAGATGATCCCCGAAGAAAATTTTATATACATCATTTAAAAGTAGACTTTATTTCCAATCGTTCGGTATCAGTCACTTTCTTCTATGATGATTTGTTGAGGAGTTAGTAGGGGGTGTTTACTTTTTTTTTTCCACGACTGTACGTCTTTACATCTTCATACCGATGCTACTAATAAAATAAACTCCACTAGACGGCGCTGTACTAAACGATTTCCTAACTGCCTTATTTTAATGTGCTTTAGGTACTTTTTCAGTATTGGGACTTTGGGGAGATAGAGAAAATGGCCTTGGCGGGAATATAAAATTTGGCAATATATTTTCTAGCAATTATCCACTGTATTGTACACATCTTTAAAACTCATTTTCCGTCATTTTCGACGAGATATCTTTCTAGTATACGTAAATTTTGCCTCGGGGTTTTTTATACTCCGAACAGGGAAACTGGGTGATTTGCAGATAAAATAAATAATTACAATGCTTTAAACATAAGCAACTAAAAATATATTAAATAACACGCTACTATAACACGAAAAACAAACATTATAACTAAATTTCTACATCTTTTTTTTAAATTTAATTAAATTAAATTGCAAATAAAAAAAAAATTAATTTTTTTTACCAGTTTCAAAATAGTAATAAAATTAACAAAAACTTTTTCAAAAACCAAATTATTCTCAAATCAGGATAACTTTTTAAATCATTCAATTATTTTTTGCACCAGACTTTTGATGTTAAATATAGGTATATAAAGTTTATTGCGGACAACTTTGAATAATAGTAAACATTAGAGGTACTGAAAATGAAGTGAACAGGAAATTAGAATAATAATAATAAATATAGGTTTCTCACATTTTTAGAAAAATAAAAATAAAAAGCAGGGGAAATTATAAAATCAAATGTTTGCATTTTAGGAAGTTATACAGGGCTCGTAAGCATCAGGGGATTCAGGGGAATTTAAGAGTTTTAGTACCAGAAATTTTGTAAAGTACCGGATGCTGTATCTGAAGATTGAGTTTTTTTTTTTTTCATTAAATAAACCAAATAATATTTTACAAAAATTCTGGTGCTTGAAGCGCACGAACCCTGTTATATTATAAAAACTATAATAAAAAAATATTTACACAATATTAAGAGAATAAGCAAGTTCGCCAGTATCCGGCAACCAACTCATAACGGAATATTTTTTTCAGAAGATTGATTATTTTTGCACGATTCTTAATTAATTGTGAATATATAGATATATGTTACATTTCAAACAATTTTCAATAAATTGGCCATTATATGTGCTGATCTGAAATATTCAATCATGTAGAAGAATAACAAAATCACATATAAAATATTCTAATTCTGGACACTGATAGTATAAAACTATGATACAATTAAAAGGATATTTGCATGTTTCATAATATCAACAAAATAAGCAAGTCTTTTTGCCAATAACTGGCAATCAACTCATCGATTATTTTTTTTTCAAAACATTGATATTTACATGATTCTTAATTATTAAGAAAATATGTATGTCTGGACGTTGCAAACAATTTTCTATAAATTTAGCAATTATATGTGTTGATCTGAAATATTCAAGCATACATAAAAATTATAAAATTACATATAAAATTAAGTATTCTAGTTCTGGACAGTCATGGTATAAACGTATACGATTAAAAGGATATTTGCATGTTTCATAATATCAACAAAATAAGCAAGTCTTTTTGCCAATAACTGGCAATCAACTCATATCGATTTTTTTTTCAAAACATTGATATTTACATGATTATTAAGAAAATATGTATGTCTGGACGTTGCAAACAATTTTCTATAAATTTGGCAATTATATGTGTTGATCGATATATGTATTCAAGCATACATAAAAATTATAAAATTACATATAAAATTAAACATTCTAATTCTGGACAGTCATGGTATAAACGTATACGATTAAATATATATATATTTACATGTTTTACAATATAAAAATAATAAGCAGCTCTTTTCGCCAATATCCGGCAATTAAATCATATCAATTTTTTTTCTTTTCTTAAAAAAAAAAAAAAAAAAAAAAAAAAAAAAACATGGATATTTACACGATTCTTAATTTAGAAAAATATAGAAATGTGTGCATTGTGTGAACAATTTTCAGTAAATTTAAATATTGTAGTTGCTGGTCATAAAATACGGGGAAACAAAAAAACGAATAATAAATAAATAATATTTTCTTTCATGTTTCATTATTTTAAAGAATCCACAAGTCTTTTTTCTTCCAACAGTTTGTATTCCAAATTTGAAGGAAACTCATGAAAGGAAATTTCTGGAATTTTTTTAGTGAATCGTAAGTGCAGTATGGAACACAGCAATGAGCCGGTTTTTACTAAAAAAAAATCAAAAATCGCAATTTCAGTTAACTTATACCTAAGAAAACACAAAATTGCAAGGCAAATTCTTCATTAGACACAATAGGTAAAAGCGCCCCCTACAATTCTCCGGAGAGAAACTGTGATTCACCGAAAACAAAGGGATTTCGACTTTTTGTTACGGCCGTATAAGGGAATCGAGTTTGGCTGTGGTTAAATTCGTCCAACCACTCTTTAAGTGGTTGGACGAGTTTACCAACAACCGAGTTAGACAACCGCCGCGGCGAGCGGCCCATCTTCGTCCGCAGCCCTTTAATCTTCTACTCTAGTCCGACTCTTTTGCGGAAGCAAGATTCGTAGGTCCCCAGCCACGTCCCGAGTGAAAGACTCTCTAGCAAAAGTAACGTTGAGAAAAAAAATGACTTGAACCCAAATGACTTGAACTCTTCGACTCCGAATCCCAAACTGAGTGGCAATTAAAGTTCGACTCTTTTGAGTCGAGGCAATTCACTAGCGAGGAGTCGACAGTTCGACTCACTTGGAAGGAGTCGAGATTTTGAGTCGGCTCATCCAATCTTCGGGCAACTCCACTCGATGACGTCCTCCGAGAGGTGTATGAGCAGGGTTCTCAACAGAGAACCACTACTGCCGACACTCTTCGTCTACCGGTGGTGATCAGGCATCTGATAACTGAACGAAATCGTGTTCCTAGGATGTGGTAGGTCTAGCGTACTCAGTATTTTAGGACCCATTTAAATCAACAGCATAGGAGAGTCAAGGCTGCTATCTCCAAGTTTAGAAATGTAGGCTGGGACAATTTTGTCGAATCTCTGTCGACGGAAAATAGCACATTTTGGAAGTCTGCTTCCCGCATTCGTAGGACACGGACACAAATTCCGTCTATTAGAAGCCCTAATGGCATGGCATATACTAACACTGAAAAGGCTGGAGCTATAGCTGAAAGTCTTAGAAGTCAGTTTACACCAAATTAAGATACGGACAGCCCTTACTTGCTACTGCGTTCTAGACCGCAGTTCAAAATTTCTTAAACACTGACACACCTAACACGCTACCCCCCGGCCACGCCTTCTAAGGTTCGAGAGCACATCTCAGGCTTAAAAAAGAATAAGTCTCCGGGTGAGGACCGTACCTCTAACAATATTCTAATTAACTTACCTCATAATTTTATCCTTTATATTGTTCTCCTAATTAATTGCATAATGACTATTAACATTTTGTTTATTTCCGGAAAAGGGCTATTATTGTCCCGTTACTCATAAGTGGGGCGGACGATAGCCACGCCCCTTCGAGCCTTCGACTTATCTTTTTATTTTCTTGCCTCTCCAAAGTCTACGAATATGTTCTTGTCAACCGCCTTAAAGCGTTCCTAAACTCTCATGACGTGCTTATACCGGAGCAATTCGGTTTTCGGGCGCGTCATTCAACAACTCATCAGTTGTGGAGGGTTTCAGAACTTCTTCATGACGGAGTTAGATCGGGTGGTGTGACAGGAGCAATCTTTCTTGATGTGCAGAAAGCTTTTGACAAAGTCTGGCACATCGCTCTTATTTTTAAACTAATAGTGCTCGGAGTACCGGGACAACTAATTAAAATGTATGATTACTATTTCAAAACTAGATCCTTCGTCGTTAGAGTCGGTAATTTCTATTCTAACTTTCAGCTTATTTCTAGCTCTGTACCTGAGGGTTCTTTGAGCGGTCCGGTCCCACCCTGTTCAACGTTTATGTCAAAGACATTCCTAAAAAGCCTGATGTCCACTTAGCGATTTTTGCTGACGACACAGCCATGCTTCACAAACATAAACATGCACATGCAGTGTTCACTAAACTTCAGAATTATCTAGATAATATTTTGGTTTGGTTAAAGAAATGGAAAATTAAATTTAACAGTGGCAAAAGTGCCGCCGTTTTCTTCACCAACCAAAATTTCACCACTGACGCTAATCTTAATTTTAAACCGAATACTGAAAATAATCCCTGAAAGACTGATTACAAATACCTAAGCATTCACCTAACTTCCAAATTATCATAGTGCAAGAATATCACAGAAACTCTGGGTCGTGCTGATCGCGCCGTGGGCTTCCTGAACCCCCTCTTGTCTTGGAATAGCCTCCCGTTAATCAAAATAAATTATTATTTTACAAATCCATGGTACAGCCGATAAACACTAATGGTTCGGTTGTTTATGGTACAGTCATTTAGGGTAACTTTGATCCGCATTTTCTCTATTTTCATATGACACACTCTTATTTTAAGAATATTGTTGGAATTAGGGGCATAAAAGAGAAAAAATGATCCTAAATTATTATATGACTATCAAAAATTAAGGAATAATAATGATAAAAGCTATAAAAAATGAAATTTTCAACCTGCTTCAAAGTTACCCAGCCATTTGGGGTAACTTTGCACCATTTGATAAATATTATCTAAAATAATTCATTATAAAAAAAGTATTATAGTTAGGACAACTTTGAACCCCAAAAAATGTTTTCAGATATGTAAAGACTCCGAATTTACATTTATCAACATCACAAGATTCGTATAATTTATGATATTACAACAAATATCAGGCATCAGAAAAGTGGAAGAAGAGAACCATGAACATTTAGAAATAAAAAAAACCTGTTTAATGTTTATATGAAACAAAAAAAAATGGAGCGGAAAACCATTTTCAATATTTTATCTCAATAATATATCCATAGTTACAGTAATACATACTAGTACTAGTATTATTCAAACAAAAATAAAAAAATGCCGAATGCATGAAAAGTCAAATTTGAGTAGCTCCGCCCCGAAAAACGCCTTTAAGTGAATTGTATGTATTTTATACATATTTATGAAATATTTATATGTTATATCTAATGTTCACTTTCGGCCTTTATATAAAATATACGTGCAAATATGGGAAATTTTTCACAGTAGCATCAGTAAATTATAAACATCTGTATAACTTTGCGCCGGCTCAAAGTTACCCTGAAAATGGTGTAAAATGTTAGTACCTTCTTATTTTACATTTTATTAACTATTAATAAATAAATAATCACAAAATATTGTCACATTTACAACATTTAGACAATAATATGTCTAATGAATGAGTATATTGTTACTTACTATGAAAATTTAATTGGATTACAGCAACTTCAAAACAGCATTCAAAATTACCTTGAAAACAGTACTTCACAAAAATGGTTAGATGATGCATTTAATTGCGTATAATGTTGCTAATTTATTTTCTAAAATAAAGAGTAGAAATCCCAGTTTAGAACTTTGCCAACAGAGCACAGTTCTGGAGCTTATTTAGTCTTTTGGAATGAAAAATATTGAAAATTAGGAGGTGGTGCAAAGTTACATCCCATGGTTCAAAGTTACCCTGAATGACTGTAGTAAAGTTCTTAAAACTAGACTAGAAAAAATCCAAACTTTCCAGAATAAGCTATTACGTAGGTTTACGAAAGCGACTCGTTATGTTCGTAATGACATCATTCCTCGTGAACTTAAAATTAAACCTATTTTTACTGAAATTAAAAAACTTGCGATGAAGTTTCATAGGTCAACCACAGCCGTGCGGAATCCGGAGTTAAATGCAGTGTTGCCAGATGGGCTACATTTTTTAAAAATAATGTTCTTGATTGGCACCACTTTTTTGAAATGGTAAAATGCGCCTTATTTAATGACATATTAATTAAGGCGAAAACAAAGGGAATTTTACAGTTTCAAAAAAGTGGTGCCAATCAAGAAATCTGAATTTAAAAAAAATAGCCCACTGTCAACACTGGTTAAATGCCATACGTCGTTATGACGGTAGAGTTGGGAGGAACCGGAAACGGCGTCTTGTTAGTCTCACTCGAGACGATAATTTCGTCCCATGTTCTAAAACTTCCAGCACAAATCCATCGTCGATCACTCAAACGCAGAATTTCCCGGGAAAATTTAATCTTTTCCCTACATACAGTAGGGGACATAATTATAAGACACCTACCTAATTTGACATTACAGTGAAAGAAAAGATTCAGAGCTTAAAAATGCTTTATCAAATACGACAAAAACATAAATTTATTCTGTTATCACACGTAATTGTTTTACAGAAATCATATTTTCATACAATTTAATGAAAAAACTTAAAATCATAATGGACAAAATTATAAGACACCAACCTTTTTTTCCAAATACAGTGGTCAACATAATTAGCAGACACTAATGGTTTAAAAGAAAATCCTCCAACATGGTTATTCAATATTTGGTGGAGCCGCCATTGTTTTTTATAACATGAAAGATACGATTCGGCATCGAATCTATCAATTCTAACAAAATATCGCAAGACAGTTCTTCCCAAGCACATTTTATAGCATTCTTTAGGTCTTCGACACATGTAAATTGCCTCCCATTTCGGTAAACCTCACGAGCTAAGATCTCCCACACGTTTTCGATGGGATTTAAGTCTGGGGAGCGAGAAGGCCACGGAAGAACATTGATACTTTGCTCTGAAAGCCACTTTTTTGTCACGTGTGATGTATGAATCGACGCGTTATCGTGCTGGAAAGTGTAGTTTTCGCCACAAAGAAGTTCACCGTATAGGGCTAGTTGATCTTTAAGAATATTCTTATACTTTTCGGAATTCATTCTTGAATGCACAAAAACGATATCGCTTTTCCCTTGAGCCGAAAAACCAGCCCAAACCATTACTGAACCTCCGCTCATTTTGCGGCTCATTTGTACATCAGGAGACTTCCGTAAATCATGCCAATAATAGAGAAACACGTCAGGACCGTCCAAGGTTAAACTTTTTTCATCAGAAAATAACACAGAGTACCATTTGGAGGTCCAGGCCATACTTTGTTTAGCGAAGTTTAAATGGTCCATTTTGTGCCGCCTTAGAAGCGGTGGTTTTTTCTTCAATTTTTTAAATTTCACATAGGAAGCATTATGCAACACCCTGCGAATGGTTCTCCTTGAATAATTCAGTTTCAAAGCATTTTAAATGCCTGTAGTGGTCATCTTATTCTGTGTAGCGAGCGAAAACACATGGCGTCTCTCTCTCGAGGACAAGCAAAGAGTACGTCCAGATCTTTTAATCACAGATGCATTAATTCCTCTTTTCAAAACATTTAAAATTGCACATCTTGAGCGTTTAGTAACTTTTGAAATATTATTAACTGAAGCACCAGTTCCATTTAATCTCGAAATTTCGCGAATTTCACTTTCTTTTAATTCTGTACCTCGTGGCATGTTTGTAAATGCGTGAAGTCGGTTATTGTCTGCTTTAGTTAACTGCTGACGTCATAACAGCATGCAGAAAATTTGCATATTGCACATTAGTTTCGAAAAAAGTAGGTGTTTTAATTAAAATATTAGGGTGTCTTATAATTTTGTCCATGGTATTTATAATTTTTTTTATTAAACTCTATAAAAATATCATTTCTGTAAAACAATTACGTGTGATAACAGAATAAATTTATGTTTTTGTCGTATTTGATAAAGCATTTTTAAGCTCTGAATCTTTTCTTTCACCGTATGTCAAATTAGGTAGGTGTCTTATAATTATGTCCACCACTGTAGAAAAAACTTCCATCTAGAATTGGCTTTTCCCCCGTGGCGTTATGCAGCAGACATGTTCATTGTCAACAGCTGCGTTTTTCACCTTTCCTAACATCATTGTAGTTTAATTGTAATATATATATATTTTAACTATTTAGACTTTCCTTTCTTTGATGTTAAGTGGTTAAATAATTGTTAATGGGTGCTCTATCCTGTTTCAAAATTTTAGAAATTTGTACTTTTTATGATACTTCCATCCTTTTGAGGTCAGGCCCCGCCTACCTCATTTCCAATTCGCTCTTGGGTGATTGCTCACTGTGCCCCGGCTATATAAGACCATTTTTCCCAGTTTGGCTCGTTCAACCCTCGACCGCCGGTCTGTGCTATTACCTCTAGGTCTCATCCCAGTTTTATTAGTTGAATTTTATTAGTTTTTAATTTAAGCTTTTTAATTTTAACTTTGCCACATTTTAGATCCGATAGAAGCTGAAATACTTGTTTTTCCGTCGTTGCGGATTTTGGTGTTCAAAGAGTCTTTCTTAAAACTAAGGTCTGTGAGCCCTATTTTTATAGTTCTTAGGTTATTGTTAGTTAGGCTTGGCTACATTATGCTATGATTTTTCTGTGCTCGTTGGTACCATACTACATTAGCGCTCAAAAGTATTTTGACAAACTTATATTCTCTCTTATTTTATTTAATATAAAAATGTCAAAGAAAATATATTCCCTATAATTGAGAACACTATGACTGCAGTTTTTCAAATGTATCAAGTTTCAACTTGTTTGTTTACATTCGGCGCCACCGAAGAAATATGACTCCTCCTTAGCTCAAAAGTATTTTGACAATTAGTTTGCATTTAATTGTTGAAGGTGTCAGTGGCTCTATAGCTTCGATTAGTATTTATATTGACTTATTGTGATTAATTTTAAGGATCAGGAATGCCGAAATGTAAAAAATATTGAAGTGATTCTAGAAAAGCCGCTGTAAATGCACTTAAGAAAGATAGACTGCAAGCAGAATTAGCTCGTTCTTTTAACGTGTCTCGGCAACTTGTTATTACATGGAATAAAGTTTTTAATAAACTGAAATACATCGAAAATAAGCCTCAAAGTGGCCATCCGAAAAAAAAAATACTTGAAATGTTGACTATATTATAAAAATGATATCTACAAGTGATTGTCGTAAGTCCGCTGTAATAATAAAAAATGAACTGAAAGAAAATTACGGCATAGACATATACGTTTCATTAGTCAAACGACGCCTAAACCTCTATGGTTTACATGGCAGAAGACCAGCAAAAACACGTTTCTAATCTACTAAGAATAGGAAGGCTAGAGTTGCATTTGTAAAACGGCATAACCCTTTCAGGTGCAAAGCAATGCTATTGCTGAAGTGTTGAAATTAATGACTGACACCAGAATTTTGGTTTAAACAAAGTTCGGTTTATTATGTGTGTGAAATATAGATTTTTCTTATTTATAAATAAATTTGTTTTCAAATTCCGGTGTCAATCCTTAATTTCAACACTTTAGCAATGTAATTGCTTTGCCACTGCAAGGGTTATGCCGTTTTACAAATGCAACTCTAGCTTTCCTATTCTTAGTAGATAACAAACGTGTTTTTGCTGGTCTTCTGCCATGTGAACCATAGAGGTTTAGGCGTCGTTTGACTGATGAACCGTGTATGTCTATGCCGTAATTTTCTTTTAATTCGTTTTTTATTATTACAGCGGACTTACGACAACCACTTGTAGGTATCATTTTTATAATACAGTCAACTTTGCAAGTTGTTTTTTTCGGATGGCCACTTCGAGGCTTATTTTCGATGTATATCTGTTTATTAAAAACTTTATTCCATGTAATAACAAGTTGACGAGACTCGTTAAAAGAACGAGCTAATTCTGCTTGCAGTTTACCTTTCTTAAGTGCATTTACAGCGGCTTTTCTAGAATCACTTCAATATTTTTTACATTTCGGCATTTAAAAATAATCACAATAAGTCAATATAAACACTAATCGAAGCTATAGTGCCACTGACACCTTCAACAATTTAAGGCAAACTAATTATCAAAATACTTTTGAGCTAAGAAGGAGTCATATTTCTTCGGTGGCGTCGATTGTAAACAAACAAGTTGAAATTTGATATATTTGAATAACTGCAGTCATAGTGTTCTCAATTGTAGGGAATATATTTTCTTTTACATTTTTATATTAAATAAAATAAGAGAGAATATAAGGTTGTCAAAATACTTTTGAGCACTACTGTACATTTACATTCTTCGTTTTTTACCTACGCCAATCGTTGTAATGACAGCGAAGTGTTGGGTAATCAAATTCATTTGGATGCGTTATGAGCCTTATTTCTGTAGGTTATATTTAACCTCCTGCTTCCAACTCTGGAATGGCCTTCAGGACTGCACCAGAGCTTCAAAATTATACTTTTTAGACCTTGCTTTGCTTCGAAATTCATCTTTATGTTCATTTTCAATTTACATGGAGGTTAAGCGCGGCTGCGATTCACGCCGCATTGGCACTCCTTAAGCACCACGATGTCATGAAGACCAAAGACAAACAGAATCTGCAGAAGTAAGGGGCGGGTGTTTCTGCTCTTTTTGAAAAATGAAAAACAACAGTTTAACCTACTTGTTGCAAAAGAACAAGTCATTTTACGTTGAGATCTGTCTCGATTTCTCTGAATAAAATAAGACTAAAGACAACAGAATTTGCAGAAGTTATGGAGCGAGTGTGTCTGCTCTTTTTGAAACATGGAAAACAACAGTTTAACCTACTTGTTGCAAAAGCACAAGTCATTTCACGTCGAGATCTGTCTCGATTTCTCTGTATAAAATAAGACTAAAGACAACAGAATTTGCAGAAGTTATGGAGCGGGTGTGTTTGCTCTTTTTGAAACATGGAAAACAACAGTTTAACCTACTTGTTGCAAAAGAACAAGTCATTTCACGTCGAGATCTGTCTCGATTTCTCTGTATAAAATAAGACTAAAGACAACAGAATTTGCAGAAGTTATGGAGCGGGTGTGTTTGCTCTTTTTGAAACATGGAAAACAACAGTTTAACCTACTTGTTGCAAAAGAACAAGTCATTTCACGTCGAGATCTGTCCCGATTTCTCTGTATAAAATAAGACTAAAGACAACAGAATTTGCAGAAGTTATGGAGCGGGTGTGTCTGCTCTTTTTGAAACATGGAAAACAGTTTAACCTACGTGTTGCAAAAGAGCAAGTCATTTCACGTCGAGATCTGTCTCGATTTCTCTGTATAAAATAAGACTAAAGACACCTTAAGCACCTACGCACCTTAACACACCTTAACACACCTAAACACTCCTTAAGCACCACGATGTCATGAAGACCAAAGACAAACAGAATCTGCAGAAGTAAGGGGCGGGTGTTTCTGCTCTTTTTGAAAAATGAAAAACAACAGTTTAACCTACTTGTTGCAAAAGAACAAGTCATTTTACGTTGAGATCTGTCTCGATTTCTCTGTATAAAATAAGACTAAAGACAACAGAATTTGCAGAAGTTATGGAGCGGGTGTGTTTGCTCTTTTTGAAACATGGAAAACAACAGTTTAACCTACTTGTTGCAAAAGAACAAGTCATTTCACGTCGAGATCTGTCCCGATTTCTCTGTATAAAATAAGACTAAAGACAACAGAATTTGCAGAAGTTATGGAGCGGGTGTGTCTGCTCTTTTTGAAACATGGAAAACAGTTTAACCTACGTGTTGCAAAAGAGCAAGTCATTTCACGTCGAGATCTGTCTCGATTTCTCTGTATAAAATAAGACTAAAGACAACAGAATTTGCAGAAGTTATGGAACGTGTGTGTCTGCTCTTTTTGAAACATGGAAAGCAACAGTTTAACCTACTTGTTGCAAAAGAACAAGTCATTTCACATTAAGTAAAATAATGCTAAAAAGTGATAAAATATCTTTATTAAGATTGACGATCGTTTGGTCGTACCAACGGCGACATTTGTGCCAAATGTCGACCAAATGTCGCCGCTGGTGCGACGAAACGATCGTCAATCTTAATAAAGATATTTTATCACTTTTTAGCATTATTTTACTTAATCTGTCTATAAGTGATTTTTATACATGTTTTTTATAATTCATTTCACTTCGAGATCTGGCTCTCTGACATTGTTGCGGCAAAGAACAGAGTTTTGTTTGTTTGTTTTCAAAGCTCCTAGAACGCCTGTCCTAGCAGTAGATTTCAATTATTTCGTGGCAATAAATCTGATTTAGCAGAAAAGAGATTATATATTTTTTAATGCATTTGAAATTAAGTTTCAAGAGGAGATAATTAAAATTTTGGTTACACACACAGAGGGAGTAAAGGACAAAGAGAATTTGTTTGAAAATGTATTTTAAATGAAATGCCAAGAAATATGAGAATGTTCGATTAAATCCAAAAGCTTGAAATTAAAACTGATCGTGTTCAGTATGACCGAATGATTGAGATAATATACCTGCAGGAATGTATTTTATTTGAAACTTGTGGGTTAAAAAGGAAACTAAAGCAATTGTTGGCAATTACTAGCTTATTTTCCTTTTAATTCGTGAAGTAATTGTAACTTCCAAAATTAAGTAAAATATTTTTTATTATGAAATAAGATATATCCGCCTGTAACCGCTTCGCTACCTGGGTCCACATATGTGGTTTTTTATTTTTTTCATCATAAAATCTACACCCTTTGATTGTTTTACAATTTGACTTCACTTCTTAATAGCTGAATTTTCTTTTTTTTTTAAGCAATCCAATCAATGGCAGCCTGATTTCCTCATAAAACAAATGGTATTTTCATCTGAATTTGCAAAATGCCTTCAAGACAGCGTGGCCAAGAAAATATGGAATTTTCATAAGTAAACCTAAATCCTTTACAATAAAAAATTTTGAGGATTTGTGTATCATTAACTTCTTTAACCCTTAACACTAGAACCGCCATAACGGTCATTTTGAGCGGTAAAAAAATGAAAATATTTCGAATCGAAGCAGAAATTTTTTTCTAAAATAAGTTAAATAAGCACCACGGAGAAATAAGTTAAATAAATATGTTAAATAGTTTTAAATAAAAATTCTGGTGTCATATAGTTTTATAGCACTTGAGTAAAATTTCCGGCGGTTCTAGTGTTAAATGCCCAGGGTAGAATGCGTTAAAGAAACTGCGTAATTCAGAGAATCGGAATTTATACCAGAAAAATCTAAATACTAAATTTGCATTAATTTAATAACTAAATGTTTTTTTATTAAATACATAAAAAGTTTCCATTTTAAATTTCTTGTGTGAATTATACACAGTGAATACGGAATATATAAATAAAAATATCCACTGAATCGGGAACATTGATGGTATCGTAAATGATACCATAGGTTTTTAAGGATTAAAGCCCTTAAATATATAATTGTGTTAATTTGTTTTAGTGCTAATTAAATTGATATTTTAAAGGGGATTATAATTTGATATCCATATTTGTGATCCTAAATTACAGTTTCCTAAAAGATCAATTTCAGAACAGTTCTTTTTACTGATATCTATGACGTCATTTTGTTTGTGAAAAACCAAAGAATGAGTATTTGAGCATAATTTTAGTTTGGGGTCTGAAGTGGCTAAAAAATGGTGATTCGCCCTTTCCTTGAAGTTTCAAATTGATTAAAAAAAATCTCTCATAATATTGAACAAAAAAATCACTCTCAAATGATTTAAAGCAGAGAAAAGAACTATGGAATTTGTGTGTGTGGGGGGGGGGGGGGGGGGCGCTGCTCTGCCTGCTCCCAAACGCCCATGTAAAAGAGATTCTAGTTAGAAAAAGACCTGTTCTTTAATTGTTCTTTTTTATCACCCCATGTTAATAATACCCTAAACAAACAGTTCAGAGCAGTGTTGCCAGTAAGCTACTATTTTTAAATTCAGATTTCTTGATTGGCACCACTTTTTTACAATAGTAAAACTCGCCTTATTTAATGACATATTAATTATGGCGAAAACAAGAGGAATTTTACCATTTCGGAGAAGTGGTACAAATCAAGAAATCTGAATTTAAAAAAAGCAGCCCACTAGCAACACTGGTTCAGGATACGCTTTCACACTGACGAAAACAAAAATTAAATAAGCTGTAAGACTTATTTGTCACATTTCTGTATTTTTTTTTATGTTGAATGTTTAAAACTGGTCTTGCATCTTGGATACTAATGCTTCTTAGATATGTATATTTCAAGTACATATTCTGTATTAAAAAAAGAAAAAGAAATAAATCTAGAAAAGAAGGCGGCCTACAGGCACATCTGACCAAAAATCTTACCCTCCTTGTATTACGTTATGCGGGCGCTTATGGCTATAGCTATCAAAAGACATAACATTTACTATTAAATGTGACTAAAATTAATATTTTAAATTTAAATACATATATATTTTAAACTTACATAACAAAACAAATATATGTGTGAATAGCATGTGCACTTGAAGTTGTTTAAGTAACGTGTAAAATGTTAACGAAAATTATTAGAAAAAACAAAGGGGAGGGGGAGCAAAAAGAAAGCACGAAAGAAAATATCTCATGGTGAGAGAAATGTCGTAAAAGAAACGTAAAGAAAATATTTTTTAAACCTTTGCTATGAACTAGAAATGTAATATGAGTATGGTCATAAAAAAAATTAAAATGTAAAAAAATTAAAAAATAATTTACAAATAGACCGGCGAAGTTTGAAAAAATAAATAAAAACTTAGAAAAAAAGAAATATAATGGGGCTTATTAAAAAAGTTTCTTTAGTGTTATTGTAAATTCTATGAAACAGTGTCTAAAATGTCCCAGCTGACATCAATTTCCGGGTTCATATCCATATGGGGCTTATGGGACCGCTCCGCCCCGGATATTGAGAGTAATGTTTATAGTGTATAGAATATAGAATGTTTATAGTGTATAAGTGTATAGAAAATTATTAGTTCATTTTTAATAAATCTCCATTACTTTCAATACAAAATACTACAATTATTGTAGTAGAGTGAATGTAGTATATATTATACTTAAGACAATATTCAATATATTTAGATTGAATACACTACATTAAATTGATAATTAACCCCACCCTTTTCCCTCCCATGAAATATTTTTCTAGCTGCGATAATCTCTATTTACTTTCTAATTAGAAACTTAATGTATAAGTCGAACACTCAAATTCCAATTTTATAAATAAGTAATAAGCAAATAACAAGACAACGTGGCCGGTATTTTGTTAATTTCTACGCCGTCACTGGAAGTGACCAAGCCAAACTAAGGAGGGGCATATGCCCCGGGCACCAGAGGCAAGGGGCGCCAAATGGAAGATTATACCTTTGGAATCGATCATTTTCTTCTGATGGTCTGATGGCTTTCATTATTATGAAACAGCCATCAGTCCATCAGAAAAAAATAACTCGGTTAAAGGGGAAACTCGGTTAAGCGGGACTAGGATAATCGGATCTCTACTGTATAAGCAAACACTCTAAATAGCCGGTAATACATGCGAACGAACTATAATTGCAACAAACGTCACATTCAATTTTTGCAGTTCAATATTACATATTTTATGATTACAAATTTTAAATTTTAAAATAAGTCGGCCATTAGAAAATTAGTAAAATTCTCTTTGTAAATATACTTTGAGGAAGAAAGGGGGGGGGGGCGCCGAAATTCATGTTTGCCCCGGGCGCAAAAAAGGCTAGTTTCGGCCCTGAAGTGACTTCTTCGAGGTAAAAAAAATTAGTAATGCAAAAATTGTTTAAAATATCAGTGAATGTGTTGTCTTCAATAATGAATTCCATAACTCAGTTAGTTTAAAAGTTTCTTGAATAATCTTCAATTATTTTTTATTTATTTCATTCTAAATTTTCTTAAAAAATGAGAGATGTTATTACGCTATTTAGATCACCATAGCTGTTTAATAAATAGACATATTGTTCATATTTGCTGTTAATATTCTCAAAGGAAAAATTTGTCATTTCGTTAATCATTTGGTTAAACAATGCTAACAAAATAAATACAAATACAATTGAAATTACATTTATTAACGTTAATTACAGTTATTAACGTTCATATTTACTGTTAATATTCTCAACAGAAAAATTTGTCAGGACCTTTGTCAAAGACAGAGTACATTCCTTTAAGCTTAAAGATTTACCTCATATACACATAGGGTTGCCAGATTTATCTCAGAAAAAAAACGGAAGATTTTTATTGACACTAGTTTGTTTGGGTTTTATCGTGTTGTCATCTGTTTTATATCATGCTAAACTATATTGAATGTCCCAGTACTGTTTTCGGCAACAAAATTGTTTAAAAAGAGGTTATTAATTAATCGATTTGGGATCATCCATATATGATGTCACACTTTTTTTCAATATTTTTTATCCCCATCCCCCCCCTTTGTCACAAATTGTCACACTTCAACATACCCCCCCACCCCTCTTGTCACATGTCACGCTATATTGCATAAACATATACTTGCAGTTCAAAATCAAAGTACTATGTTATAGATCATATTTCAAATTTTATTTTGAAACTTTTAACTATGCGTTTTAACGACATTTGTGAGCATAATAATAAAAATGATTCGTGTACTTATTTTGTATGAAATAAGACTAAGATTTACAACAAAAAACATAATTAATATACAATAGTAATAAAATATTAATTGAAAGAACAATTAAAAACAGTAGTATTTTGGAATTTGAAATGGAATTTAATATATTTGGCTTTAATGTTATCTTTACTGTATGAACACAAAATACTCTAATTTCAAAATAACTTTAAAATTTAATCTGCTGAGCTTTTATTTTAACCAAAATGTGTGATGCCCCTCCCACCCCCTTGTCACAAATTGTCACAATTTCATGGAGCGCTCTCCCCCCTCCAAGCGTGACATCATTTGTGGATGGCCCCTTTAATCATTATCTTTCAATTGTATTTGTATTACATTATTTTATTAACATTGTTTAATAAATTTACAGTTATTGCCGAAACGTCAGTGAAGAATTAATGTGGAGACCCGAAAAGTTTTTTGTTTCCGTTTGTTTGTTTGTTTGTCTGTTCCGCGATAACTTCCGCAAAAAACAACCGATCAGCTTGAAATTAAGTAAACAGGTTGGTGGGACCTTGGAATTAGCCGTATAGTGTTTGGTTACAGGTGCTGATTACCGAATAGGCAAGAGAAGCATGTGCTTCCCTTGGAAAATTTTGGAGGGGCCCAAAATTGAGAAAACAGGGGGCCCCAATTTTTTTATTGAATTAAATCCATTCCAAAATTCTAATTTCTTTTCAAATCATTAACTCATTTATATATAAATATGTTTATTTAAAGTGTTGCATTAAAATACCTTTCATAAAAAGTTAATTTTTCATAATAGATCAGTTTCAACCACATGATCACAATTCCTCAGTTTGTCCAACCAACCAAAGTCGTATATTTATCAAGCAGTATTATGGTTCAACCATCAAAATCTAGAAAATCCAAGAATATATTTGTAATAATTTGAAATGGGGAGTTTCCGGGTATGTCAAATTTAAGGCTGTTCTCAAACTGTTCTGCTCAACACGCACAAAACGTTTTGACGCATTTACAAACTCCTTTTTTAACGGAAACGTATAAAATTGGAAGGCCTGGCTAGGGAAGCGATTTGGAATCAAACTGTGTTTTCCATTTTTTTATCGATAAATTACATATCGAATTATAAGCGATTTTGATCACGCGACAAAGCCGTTTTCACCCTTCCTTGAGTGGTTATTCTTCTTTCATGAGGAAATTCAGTCCAAAACGCCCATTTTTACACTATTTCTTGAAAGATCTATTGCGTTTGCAATTTTTAAAAACAATGGAAAACATAATTCGATGACATAGTTTATGAACAACACCTGCACGTTTCATGCATTTCCGAATAAAAATGAATTAAAACTTACGTCATAAAGTTGCCCTTTTGGATTTGATGAAAGAGGGCCCTAAAATGACACTGTGCTTCTCAAAGTTTTAGAGGTTAATCGGGCCCTGTTTGGTTAAATTTCGTTCATTCGTTTGTGAAATATGGAACATTTTCTTTTACGGGATAATGCTTTTCTATGGCAATTCACATGATTTTCAAATTTCAGGGATGAGAGCGCCCCGACCCAAATGACTGTTTGCTACCACTAAATTTTAATGGCGTTTCTCGCCTTATTTCATGAAATAATTTCTGCGATTTAATAAAGCAAAGAATACTATTAAAATTTAGTGATGACAATCAATCATTTGGGTCGGAGCGCTCTCATCGCTGAAATTTCCACTTGTTGAAAGAAAATGGCTCATTTGACTAATGTATTTAAATGGTAAATTATGAATGCTAAAATTTACAAATAAGGGTTTAAAATTATTCCAATTAGTTTGAAATTTTGTCAATACATTTGCCAGATTTTTTTAATTACATTTGTAATTTTTCGTGGAACTTAATGCATGTTTTCTAGTAATATAAAGCATTTAGTTTTATCAATTTACTTATTTGACATAATACGTATTTAACTTTTTTTCCTTTTCTTTCATCAGTTGCCTAGCAACGTATTTGATCTTAATAATATTATTATAAATGTATGTATAATGTTTGAGTAAAGCCAACGTCAAAACGGATGAATTAATGCATTTGTATCTTTGCATATAGATGGATTTTAGCCCAGAATAAAGGGTAAAATAAAATTAGCTATTATTCACGGAGAAAAGAGATAGATAGAGATGCAGTATGCCGTAAAAACAGTTTGCAATATGATGCGCGTTATCGCTCAGATTTAAATGCCCTCATTCGGCCCAAACAAAACAAGCACGTGGAACAGGGACTGAATTCTTTGACTTCATCCATGCATTTTTTCTCTAAATGAAAATGATCTGCTTATATTTAAGTATTCTAAAGTAGCATTTCATTGTATCATGAATTAAAAGCTGTATTACTAAAAGTATTCTTTTTTTTAACCATTTGGAAAAATGGTTATTGTTCCCGTCAGGATGGGAAATCAAAAGCATATCTGAAGGTTTTTATTGGTTTAACTTGCATTTTATTCGTTTTCTGATTGGTCTATACAGTAATCTGTATTTTCCCTTTACTTTCAACAGAGATGGATACTTCTGTTGCCACTATGACAAAAAAGTAATAAAAACTACAAAAAAAAATTAATAACTCAGAAACAAATTGAGATACAGCTTTCAAACAAATTGCATTTAAAAGTACATTTTTTTTTCCATACGACGGTGTAAAAAGTAATATTGTGGGATGTTTAGAAGTTTAAGAGTGAAATTTCATTTAAAATGTGTCGTCAGATTTCTTGGAAATCTGACGATGGAAAATCCTTTTCCCGAACAGCCAATGAAATGCTTGGATAATACATAAGTTTCCTGTGGATAATACGTACGAGTCACAGGCGATTTTCGTCGCTTGGAATTTTTACGTGTAATAGCACTATTAATGTTTAATTCATGGCGTACGTAATGTATGATAAACTCCGTGCGATTTTTTATGTCTTAAATTTTAGTCTTCGAAAAAATAATTTTCCAAATGGTCGTTGTAATTTGATAAATTGCTTTTTATTATTATTATTATTATTATTATTATTATTAAAAGCATGTCGTTGTGTTTGCGCCGAATGTAGCGGATTTTAGGGTTACATTTTTGGCGTCACTTCAAGATTTGTCGTCTGCGTACGGTTAACATAAAGATTTTATTTTTAATTTATTAATTTTTTAAAAACTTTTGCTTATCCTTATAAATTACAGCGTAAAAAAAAAAAAAAAAAAAAAAAAAAAAAAAAAAAAAAAAAGAGAGATATGCTATAGCCATCCGCACAATCAATAAAAAATTACGAATGTAACTTTAAATGGACTACGCAGGGTTCAGGGGGGCAGAGCCCTCCTTAAGAAATGCAACTTTTTATTCAAAAAGTTACCAGAATAAGCAACTCATCAGAATTTCAGAATATCATTGTATAACCACTTGTTTAACACTTTTAATTTCTGAAATTTTACGAGTATTTTTATTCTCATAAATATTTAAATAAGTTGAATATTACTCAAAGAGTGTTAAAAAACAATGACTTGCAAAGATGACGTTGAGGCTCCTGATCTTCAGATTTACTGGTATATTTCACTATGAATGAAGAATCAATTAAAATATAAGAGCAAACATAAATTAAAATATTCTGCAATTCAATGATGATCATGAAAAAGTTAGTAATGGACATTCTACAAAAATAAAGGTTTGTATTTAAGCATAAAGGGAAATAATAAATCAAACGAAACATTAACATAGCTGCCAACTTGTACGGATTTTTGCTGCCACTAAAATTTAACAGAAATTTCTGCCTTATTTAATTATCAAAATTTTCTGCAATTCGGCGATTGAATTAGGCAAAATTTTCTATTAAATTTTAGTGGTAGTAAAAATCCGTACAAGTTGGCAGCTATGCATTAAAACTTATGAGATAGATATACTAAATTAAAAAAGTCCTTCCGGCCAGTGCCGGGAGGAAGAGGTAGCTTTCATATTCCTTATTTTAAAAAAGCCAACTTATATTATTCAAACACACGAAGCTCAATTTAGTGGAAACCGAATATAGGAGATTCAATACTAATTTTTATCAATACTAAATCATTATGAATGAGAATTTCACGAAATTAGTCAGCTTTATCCAAGCTGCTTTTATTTAAAGTAACTTATATTTGGCTGCCAAATTCGGCGATTTCTTAAAGTGCCTGCCATTTTAAGACAACATGGTGGATGAGGCTAACCAGTGAACTTGGTCGAGACCTTAGTAATTGCTGTGCACAGGCTCACTGACATCGGAATCGGTTGATATATACGAGTGCTGTCGCAGGCAAATATCAAAGTTTTCAAAATGTCACCCACATTAGAAATTGAAACTGCTATATCTGAGCCATTTTTTAAGATAAAGACAAACAAAAAATGCTCCTGATTCCTTATATCAAGGTCAAATACTTAAGAAAGAAACCTTTTTCAATTTTTAATTTTTTTGCACCTCACTTTAAATATATATTTTTTTAATTTAATGGCCGCCATTTTGAAACAAGATGGCTGATGAAGCTGGCGAGCGAACTTGGTCGAGATATTGATGTATACTATCCACATGCCTTCTTCCATGGAAATAGGCGAATACGTGTGATATCGCGTGACAAATACAAGATCGTTTCAAAGTGTTAGCCCTGCTAGAAATTCAAAGTGTTATAATTCAACCATTTTTTAAGATATAAACAAAAAAACAAATTCTCAGAAACCAAAACTGCTCCAGAATCTTTGTATCAAGGCCAAACACATAAAAAAATCTTTTTCATTTTCCAATTCTTTAATATCCCATTTTAAATTTTAAATTAATTTTTTTTTAAATGGCAACCCTTTTGAAACAAGATGGCGAATGAAGCTGGCCAACGAACTCGGTCGAGACATTGGTATGTGCTATGCACAGACCAAGTTACATCCAAATCGGTTCATAAATACGCCTGTTATCGAGTAACAAAAATCAGGTCGTTTTAAAATGTCAGCCACAATAGAAATTCAAAATGCTATAACTCAGCCATTTTTTTAGATATAGACGAAACAAAACCTGTTCCGGAATCTTTGTATTAAGATCATACACATAAGAAAAAAATCTTTTTCATTTTCAAATTTTTTGGTATCTCATTTTAAATTTAAAATTTTTAAAATTTTTTTAAATGGCCGCCATTTTGAAACAAGATGGCGGATGAAGTTGGCCAACGAACTCGGTCGAGATATTTGTATGTACTATGTACACACCAAGGTACATCCAAATCGGTTCATAAATACGTCTGTTATCACGTGACAAAAATCAGGACGTTTCAAAATGTCAGCCACGCTAGAAATTCAAAATGCTATAACTCAGCCATTTTTTAAGATATAAACGAAACAAAAACTGCTCCCGAATCTTTTTATAAAGATCAAACACATAAGAAAAAAATATTTTTTCAATTTTCAATTTTTTGGTACCACATTTCAAATTTAAATTTTTTCTTAAAAATTTAAATGGTCGCCATTTTTAAACAAGATGGCGTATGAAGCTGGCCAACGAACTCGGTCGAGACATTGATATGTACTATGTATAAACGAAGTTACATCCAAATCGGTTCATAAATACGCCTTTTATCGCGTGACAAATTTCAGGACGTTTCAAAATGTCAGCCACGCTAGAAATTCAAAATGCTATAACTCAGCCATTTTTTAAGATATCGACGAAACAAAAACTGCTCCGGAGTCTTTGTATAAAGGACAAATACATAAGAAAAAAATATTTTTCCATTTTCAATTTTTTGGTACCACATTTCAAATTTAAATTTTAAAAATTTTTTTAAATGGCCGCCATTTTGAAACAAAATGGCGGATGAAGCTGGCCAACGAACTCGGTCGAGACATTGGTATGTACTATGTACATACCGAATTACATCCAAATCGGTTCATAAATACGAGAGTTACAGTGTGACATAGGTCATATATATATATATATATATATATATATATATGGATATATATATATATATATATATATATATATATATATATATATATATATATATCAATTTTGAACGGAGGGTGGTTTCGGGGTCTGGGGGTCATGATCGATGAAAATGTACCAAAATTTTTTGAAATCGCTTTCCTCCGAACGGCTGCAATAGGTAGCTTTTTGTAATGAAAGCTACCTAAAAATTATAATGTAGATACTATTGTCTATAATTATGTCAAGTTCAAATGATGTAATCCTACCGAATAGCTTGTGAATGCGCAGTTATTATGGAACTCGTCCAAGATTTTTGGCATCTTGATCGGAAACAAACCGTTTTTACATATAAGGCGTACGTGTATAACTTTTTTTCGGCAAAAGATGAAATTTTGAAGCAAACTGAAAAAGAAAGAATTCTCAAACTATGAAAAGTAAGAATTGGTGGAAAACGGGGAAAATCTTCGTACGGGAAAAATTTAAACGTACTCTGTACGACAGGCATAAAAAATTCTTAAAAATGTACAAGTTATGGTAAAAGCGTACAATCTGGCAGCCCTATATTTACACAACCTGAAAATAAAATAATAACCTTTTAAATGTAAATCTTACACCATAAAATATACGAAGTTAAATACAATAAATAGACACAGTAAATATTTGCTTACATGATAGCATTTACACCCTTTTGTTAAAGTAAGTCGGCGACCACGACTAGGTAGCCGATTTATTTTTATATTCCAATAAACCAACTGTACGCACACTGTGGTACGTACGCCCAAAGCACAAATGATCCCATGAAATTCCCTATGCTACTGAGAAACTCCCTATTTTAAAGACGAGCGTCTGGGGAGAGAACGACTGCTAACACTAGAACTTAGAAAAAAATTTCTCCTTCCCTTTCAGCTGTGGAGAAAAGGTAAAAACTACTGCGTTCTTCCCTCAGCCTGATGTAGCTTTTTCTTTTCGCTTGCATTTGTTATTCGATTATGGAAATTGTTAAAATTATAAACAACGAAGAATGCTGAATCTTATAATTTGAACAAACAACAACAACAAAAAAAAAAACGCATCGAATTTGCAAAAAATGAAATGTTTTTAAAAGGAAATAATAATAATAAAAATAGAATGGCTGTTATTTATCTGAAAATCTTTCGTTAGATAAATCTGGAAAAATATTTCTATAACTTCATATTTTATTATTGTTATATTTTAATATATTTTTGTAACAGACTTTCATATCCTATTATTTTTCTTTTGTGTGTGTGTGTGGGGGGGGGGGGGGATAAGCTTATGTAAAATTTTACGGTTAAAGGATTTTTGTAACTTTTGTACTTTTTTTAAAAGATATTTTATAATATCTTATTGACACATTATTAAATGGTTTTATGAAGGAAAATGACTTGGGCATTCCACGTCAAATCAGGCAGTAAAATATCAATATGTAACCCACCATCACCGATTTTAATGAAACTGCGTGTGTTTGTTCTTACTATTAAGATATGATCACCAGTAATTTTTTTTGCTCCTTGGTGAAATAGTTTCTGAGAAAAAAATTGTCAAAATTTTGAAAAACTGCCATCAGTTGGCATTCTTGACTGCTCGATTTTCATATGTAGCATGACATAAATATGATCATATTTCAATATCTATTCCACAAATCATCTTCAAATAATTTATGCATAATATATAGGGTACGTATTTTATGAAAAAAAAATACTGTTACGCTTATATAACGTTTTAAGTGCGTCTAAAAAAATGTTTAATCTTTGAAGTCGTGATTTTTTTATGAAAAATAATGCATTAACTAAAATAGCATTATTAACAAAAGGCGGTATTTTTATTAAATTTATTTTTTGTGGGAGATATACTTAAAGGTGTCCTTTACCTGATTCTGAAATAAAAATAGTGGGATTTTGGGTGTTTTTGGTAGTATTTCCTATTTAAAAATATTTTGAGGTGCATTTCATATCAAATCAAGCAGAGTCATTCCATGTCAGTTCCCCTAAGCCATTTAATCACTGTCACAAATTTCAATGAAATTGGGTTTGTTTATAGCTTATTTTAAGACGTAATCACCTTTAATTTTCTTGATCCTAAGTAAAATATTTTTTAAGATAAAAAATATCAAAATTTTGAAAAATTGTTTTAAATTTTTTTAATGACAGTTCGATATTCAAAGACTGCATTAAAAAAAAAAAAAAGTCATTTCAATATAAAATCACTAAATAGGTTTCAAATAATGTATATGTGACAAATAATGTAGGCTGATTATTATTTCTTGTTTTTTATCATGTTTAAACACTAAGAGTGTCTTTTATCTTATGAATTTCTAAAATCAAGAATTTTGTCAAAAATAATGTGTTAATCAAAAATTTATTATTAACCGAAGGCAGGGTGTTATTGTTTTTTTTAATTGTACGTAAAAATATCTTTTAAATGGTTATAAAATAAAAATAGTGAACATATGAGAAAAAATTATCAAAATTTTGGAAAAATGCCACGAGTTGCCATTAATGATTGTTCAATTTTCAAAGGCCTCATTTTATATATAAAATCATATTTCAATAACTAATAAAGAAATCTTCTTCGAATAATTTAAGCAAGGTAAATAAAAGATGTAGATTATGAAAAAAATATTGCTGTAATGTTAAAAAATATTTAAATGTGTCTAAAAAATTGTATAATCTTTGAAATCAAAAATATTTTACAAAAAATAATGAAATTATTAAAAAATCTTTATCAATCAGAGGCGGAGTTTCTATGACTAATTTTTTAATTTTAAATTGTACATAATACTGCATTATAACTGGATCTGAAATAAAAATAGTGTGATTTTGGTTGGTTTTAGTAGTATTTAAATCATATTTAAAATTATCAATATTTTCAAATGTAAAACCTATCCAATGTATCATCGCTGGAAATATTTTTATTTATACATTTATTTTATTTTTCAAATTATCTTTTATGTTCGTTTCTTAAGGAAAAAAATAAACAATATTGTTTTTTAGTGAAAGTTCTAGGGCGAAGAGCAATTATCCCTTTCCAAAAAAGAGAAAAATCACTAGCTCCTCACCGCCCAATAGAAATTTTCAAAATGACAGTCCTAATCTTTAAACTCATATTTGGCTGTTAATATTGAAAATTTAGCATTGAGCTGCTAATATTGAAAAAAAATTCCAAATTTCACTCTTTTGAAGAAAATTTTGACGTATTGTGCTTTAAACATATGCAAAAAATGCATAATCCATTATATTTATATCTTTCAAATAACTATATCTAAAAAAATATTTAAAATTTAATGAGTTGCACTTTTGTAACTTTATTCAGTTTCTAATGATATGTACCGTAATTTCGGGTGTATAGCCCGCAGATCAAACAATTCAGTTTGGACACAGAAATTTTATTCAGTATTTGAAGACCAATATTTACTGTGATCTAAAAAGTTACATTTTATTTTTAAAAATTTCTGGGTCGAAACACGATTGTTTGATCCGCGGGCTATACACCGGAAATTACGGTAATTTGATTTATTTCATCACACTATTGCTGAAAGATGGATTTTCAACATATGTATGTGTGTATATATATCCCTGTTCTCAAACAAATTATTTAAAAATTATTCATTTATGTTTAATAAAGCATATATATATTGTTTATACACTTATAGAAAATACATATAGTAAATTTTATGATATTATGTCAATAATGTCTAAAAGTAAAGAACTTATCTAATAGTATGTAACGAAAAATTTAACATCTGGTGTAATGACAACAAAATTTTATAATTGTTTTACTTAATTTGGATGAATGAAAGAAGCTTACATGTTTATATTTTATTGAAGTACAGGTGAAAATGTCACAAAGACATTCCTACCTCAACAACTACTGAGTATGTCACATTCACACTACAGATGATTTTTTTTTTCTTTTTGATCTTTCGGGTTTGATTTCAGATGGTAATGAATTAATTAGTTTTGTTAGAAGTGTCATTGCAGTCAGCATATTAGGCTCACTATTTTTATTTATATAATTTGTTTTGATTGACTCGATGAACAACAATATTTAAAGGGACTATTTCATGACTTTTCAATTAAAAGCTGATTTATAAATTCATCATATTGTTTAGTTATTATTATCGTCTTAAGATAATAAGTTGATATTAAAATTTTTAAATGCAGTTTATTTATTATCTGAACAGTTTAAAGTATTTTTCAATAAGAGTGGGCTGTTGATTTTAAGTCGGCTGTTGAGCAATGTAGTGTTGGTAAAGGAACTGGTACTATTTAATTTAATTTTTATTGCTGTAAATAATATTTGTTATTTTATTATTGTATGTATTATATTTAAGCAAGAGTAGAAATACACGATATCGTAGTCATTTTAGTACATCTTAGCATGAAAAGCTTCAATATTTATCATTAAACATTGACATTTTATGAAAATTTTGTTAAAATTGCTCATATTTTCACTATTTTTATTTTATAACTATTGAAAAGATATTTTTACGTACAATTAAAAAAAGTAATAACAGCCTGCCTTCGGTTAATAATAAATTTTTGATTAACACATTATTTTTCACAAAATTCTTGATTTTAAGAATTCACAAGATTAAACACACTCTTAGCATTTAAACATGACAAACAACAATAAATAATAATCTGCCTACATTATTTGTCACATATACATCATTTGAAACTTATTTAGTGATTTTATATTGAAATGACTTTTTTTTTTATGCAGTCTTTGAATATAGATCTGTCATTAAAAACATTTTTAAAAAATTTCAAAATTTAGATATTTTTTTTTTATCTTAAAAAATATTTTACTTGTAATCACCTTTAATTTCCTTGATCCTGTCTTAAAATGAGCTATAAACATACCCAGTTTCATTGAAATTTGTGACAGTGAATTAAATGTCTTAGGCGAACTGACATGGAATGACTCTGCTTGATTTCATTTGAAATACGCCTCAAAATATTTTTAAATATGAAATACTACTAAAAACACCCAAAATCCCATTACTTTTATTTCAGAATCAGGTAAAGGACACCTTTAAGTATATCCCCCACAAAAAATAAATTTAATAAAAATACCGCCTTTTGTTAATAATGCTATTTTAGTTAATGCATTATTTTTCATAAAAAAATCACGACTTCAAAGATTAAACATTTTTTTAGACGCACTTAAAACGTTATATAAGCGTAACAGTATTTTTTTTCATAAAATACGTACCCTATATATTATGCATAAATTATTTGAAGATGATTTGTGGAATAGATATTGAAATATGATCATATTTATGTCATGCTACATTTGAAAATCGAGCAGTCAAGAATGCCAACTGATGGCAGTTTTTCAAAATTTTGACAATTTTTTTCTCAGAAACTATTTGACCAAGAAATAAAAAAAAAATACTGGGAATCATATCTTAATAAAAGGAACAAACACACGCAGTTTCATCAAAATCTGTGATGGTGGGTTACATGCCTGCCTGAACTGACATAGAATGACCCTTAATAAAGAAAAAGTTTAATTATTGTAATAATATTTGAAAAGTTAATTTAAAATTTATTAAGAAGATTTTAAACAACACTTCTTTTTAATTTCTTACAACATTCTCTTTCATATTTTTAATTCTATGTGTGCTCTATAGGTGTAAGGACCAGATATCCGAATAATTAATTATTTAACCCTTTATGCCCCGACGCTACTTTAACGTACCATTAAAATAACTTGATATAAAATATGCATCGATTAGTAGTAGTACATTTTAGAATGAGTTATAGGTACTTTACGTTATCTTATTCCAAAAGCATTATTGGTTGAACAAAACAAAAATATTTTTAAAAGGATGATTTTTTTTTTTCATCTGCACCTCTTCAGCTTTCTTGACGTTGAAAGTTCGAGGGTGAAAAGCTTCAGTTCGGAATTATTCCTATATTTCTCTTGTAAGAGCATTATACTTGTACATTTCCTAATTCTATAAAATGCTAAAAAAAAAAAAAAGATTTAAAATAAAAGATTTGAATAAAGTTATAAATATTGCACAAAATTCCAATAAATACAAATTTAATTAATTGACTTTAAATGGCAAAATCCTTCTAAAATTTATTAAATGATTGTGTAAATCTTCTAATGTAGTTTCAAAAATTCACAAAAAATAGTTTAGAAGATGAAATTTTCATGAATTCATAATTTGGGACATAAAGGGTTAAAAAAATAAATGAAATGTCATGACATGCTGTAAAAATAATGAACAAATGACTATTTGCTTAATATTTTTATTTAAAAAAAACACTAAGCAAATACTCTTCAACAGTGAATTTATATTAAGGGAAATCCTGTCTTTAATTTTATGAACCACGAGGATTGTCCATTTAAAAATCGAGTTAATTGAAAAACATATCGAAGTTTTAGCATTTTAATCACACTGATATATATATACAGTGGCGGTCAAAAGTTTCCGGCCAGCATAAAATTTTTGGTTAATTTGTAAGTATACCTATATGAAGAGGAATCTCAAAGTGATACTTATGCACTTCATAGACATAATAGTTAGGAGCATATTTATGGAATAAAAAATAAATATCAATAAATTTAATTGACAAAATTAATTGCAAAAGAAAACGCATGTTCTCAAAAATTTCCGGCCAGCTTGGCAAGATTGGAAAAAAATGGCGTTACAACAGAAAATGACAGTGATCAACAACATTTACAATCAGTATTTTGTCTTCGTGCATTTAAGAATAAGTACTGCGGGGCAGCGACGTGGCATCGATTCAAAGAACGGTTGAAAATCGTCTATGGTAAGTTTTTTCCACGGTTTTTGCAATTTTGGGGGAAACTCTGCTGAAATGGAATATTTATAATTCCGCACACGTTTTCAAGTTCGTTCCAAAGATTTTCTATTGTTTTCTGATCGGGTGATTGGGCTGTCCATTTCAAAAGCGGAATTTTTTCGTACTAAAGCCACTGCTTGACGAGCTTGCATGTAAGATTTGGGTCGCTATCATGCTGAAACAAATAGTTGCACATAATTTTTTCTCCAATAAGAGAGCAAATGATCTTGCAAGAAATATTTATGCATTGCACCATTCATCTTGCAGCGAATTTCAACTAACGGACCGACACATTTTCCAGTAAATGCTCCCCACAGCATAATGTGTCTTCCGCCATGCTTCATTGTAGGTATAACATACCCGAATCTTATCTTTTGTTTTTAGGTTGTCGGACGTAGTGTCTGCCCTCATTCCCAAAAAGGTTGAACTTCGATTCGTTGGAAAATAGTACTTTTTTTCCAGTTTACGTTTGACCAGTCTTTGTGTTTCTTGGCAAACGCCAGTCGGGTCATCTGATATTTTTTACTTGTAAAAGATTTTTTAACACCGACTCTTCCATAAAGTCCTACGTCACGTGAGTATCTTGACACGGTAGACCGACTTATTTCAACAATATTTTAACCCCGTAAATCGAGGGGAATTGCAGTGGAATTTTTATGCGGGTCATCAACTGCTTTTCTCCTGATAAATCTGTCCACACGAATAGTCGTTTTCCGGGGTCTCCCGTACCGTGGCAAGTCTTGAAGGCCATGGCCATCTTTATATTTTTTTAAAATATCATTCACAGTAATTTTCCGATCGATAACTTTGCCGCAATCTCACGAGAGCATTAGCCCTTTAGCGACAAACAAGCCACTCGTTTACGAACAATAATTGTTGAACTTTTAATTTTTGAATTTCAAATACGTTGATTGATTAATTAATTGATTAATTAACAAACACGGTCAAAAAAACACTTTACCGATAGATGACGAATGGCCGGAAACTTTTGCACACGCGAATTTCGAATTCCTCCCCTTTATATCAAGTATCTTCAGTATGCAATCGAAATGATCACGTGGTCAGAGGTAATTTGCTTATTCCTAACTTTTGGAGCAATTGTGCTTCTTCTTCGCTGAAACGTTCTGTCAAACAAATCAAAGAAACTAGCTGGCCGGAAACTTTTGACCGCCACTGTATATAAGAAAAGAAAAAAGAACTTATAAAGATTGCAAATCTGGAAGGGAAATTTCATTTAATGCCAAATAGATGCAGTAAATTAAACGGGAAAATTGATATTTTCGTCCTTATGTAAGTAAAATTTTTACCCCCCCCCCCCCCTCCTTCCTACATAATCTGCTAAACGTAATCGTTAAAAAATATATTATCTCATACCTCCTTCATAAAATCATTTAATAATAAATTAAAAAGTCATTGTAAAATATTCAAATCGAATTCCCCAAACTGGAAATTTTGACATAAGCTTGCAAAAAAGAAAAAAAAAATAGGATACGATGAGGTTTGTGCTAATCTTAACAAAATATTACACATTTATGTCAATTGGCCTTATTTAAAAAAAGAATAGGTAAACACACAGAAAGGTAAATCATTAATATATAAAACTTAATAAAAAATGAATACTGTAAAAATGAATTTTCCGAGGTGAAAAAGAAAAAAAAAACAGTATTTCGTGACACAAATTTTTGAATATAGTTATATATAATATTAATTGCCAAATAACTACATTATATATAAATATAACGCAGAATTGACAAATGTACTTATTTTTTTTAAATATGTTAATATATTTAAAAAAAATGTGTGTGTGTGTGTGTAATAAAATTTTATATATTAAAATATGAAGCTATAATTATAAAAATAATTTTTGCAGATTTATATATAAAAGGTTTTTATATAAATAACAGATATTATTCTTTTTTATTTATTTCCTTTTAAAATTATGTTATTTATTTCTGAAAAAAATCCTATTTTTATGAAAATCAAATTATAAAATTCAACATTCTACGTTATTTATTTTAATGTTCTCATAACCGAATAATAAATACAAGCGAAACGGGAAAGCTACACAAGGTTGAGGGAAGAACGCAGACTGTTTTCTCCCTTTCTTCCCTGTTGAAACGGGAGCCGAATTTGTTCTAAGTGCTACTATTAGAAGTCGTTCTCTCCCCAGACGCTCGTTATTTAAAGGGAAAATATGGTTTTTCTTTTTATCTACCGAAATGAGCTAAATTTAGATGCTTTTTTTTTGCGTGTATGTGTATATGTGTTGTTATAAGCGTGGGGAGCAAAATGATTTTAAATTGATTTGATAGTAGTGGGATTAAATTTTTATTTATTGATTCTGAATAAAATAAATAGATGAATGTAGAGGAATATTTCTGGATAAAAATATTGTCCTTTAGATGTTATGAATACGATTTATTTTAATTTTGTTATTTTTTTACTTATCAAATCTCTAGTTCTTTCACTATTTAAAGGAAAGAATAGATAGTATACGAATATTAGTTTTTAAAATGGCTTTCTTAGGTAAAGGTAAGGAATCAGATACTGGCATTAGAGATCAGAGAATAAGCGACTAACGAGTTGCGTATACTAGATTTAAAAGTTTTAGTAACTTTAAGTGTAGACGACTGAAATATTCGTTACGTTTTCGGGCCAAAATCCGAGTTTCGCGAAACATTTGTTTTCGGTGAAAATGCTGCTGAATATTCTGCCGAAACTATCTATATTTCAAAAATTCGTTTGTTTCTTCTGAAATTTTCTACATTACTCATTGATTTGAGCTGCATCGGCTTAAATGAGACACTCTTCATTTATTGCTAAGAACGTCACTGTTTATAATTATCAGTCATCAGGGACTCCAGATGTGAGTGCAAAGTACGAGGGGGAGTCGGAAAATAAGTTTCCCCTGTCGACTGTCGTCAGAGTTGTGTATGAAAGTCAAAAAATAGAATGAGACATTAAAGATAAGACATATCTTTATTTTTCTACATAATTATCAAGTACATTGATACATTTGTCATACCGCTTGATAAGCTTCAAAAAGCCCTCCAGGAAAAAATCAGGGCTTTTCATACGGAAGAATCGTTGAACGGCTTGTTTGACTTCAGCATTGCTTTCAAAGCGCCTTCCGCCGAGATTCTTCTTCAAAGCTGGAAACAGATGGAAGTCACTTGTGCGAGATCAGGACTGCGTGACGGATGGTGTAGGCGCTTCGAACCAAGAGTTGCAATATGGTTTTGCGTTGCCATCGCCGAGTGTGGTCTCGCATTTTCATCCAACAGCAGAATTCCAGATCTGAGAAGGCCAAGCCGCTTTTTTCGAATCACCTCTTTCAATTTCGACAGAGTGTCCAGTACCGCGCTGCAATAAAACTCCTTGAGCGTCCCAGAAAACGGTGAGGAGCACTTTACCTGCAGACGGAGTTCTTTTGAACTTCTTTCGGACAGGTGACGACAGATGTTTCCACTCCATGGATGCGGCCTTCGATTCGGACGTGAAATGGTGGACCCACGTTTCATCCCCCGTCACAATCCGGTCGACCTCTACCCAATAGTGTATCGGTGTCTTGCACATTCGCGTTCTCTTGCTGTATCGTCTGTCGCCCATAGCCGTTCAACGCTTCATCCGTATGCAAAGCCCTGATTTTTTCCTCGAGGGCTTTTTGAAGCTGATAAAGCGGTATGACAAATGCCTCAATGTACTTGGTACTTATGTGGAAAAATAAAGTTATGTTTTATCTTTAATGTCTCATTACATTTTTTGTCTTTCATACACACCTCTGTCCACAGTCACCAGGGGAAACTTATTTACCGACTTACCCTCGTATAAGCAAGAAATGCATATATAACTAAGCTTTAAACATGCTTTCCACGTGCTCATTAAAAGCTGCAAACTTAACAGTAATTATTTATTTATTCTTTTTACTGAACAGCAAATGTTACAGATTATTTTATTAAATAAAGGATTTGAAAAAAACTATCGGATTTTCTTTCTGCCATTATCGATTTGCATATATTTCATTTAATTTGGCTACTATGATGCAAACAAAACATTTACATGAATTTTACTTATGATTTTTGGATTGCTGGACACAAAAGATAACTCAATCGACTGAAATAATATATTTCAATGTATGATATAGGCTCAGTGAAAATGTAATATATTTAACAGTGTACTGGAAAATTAAAAATATCGTTTGGATGTGAAAATATATATAAAAAGACAAACCAAACATAATTTTTATCGAATTTTAAAACAAACCTTTTAAAGTACTATAGATTCTTCACTCAAATTTTCATATCATCTAATTTAAAACCCGTATTTTAAATTCGTCAGTTACTTGAATGAAAAAGCACTAGTGAATAAATTGTATATATATACATCAATTGATGTTGCAAATACTGTTTGCACTTGCGGATACAAATAGAAAAAAGAAAATGGTGATATATATGTTTCTTTTAATTAAAAGCATAGCGTTACCCAAATTTTGATGTCATTACTTTTAAGACCTACATTTTTTTTAGAGTCGTGAGGTAAAGTGATGTGTTACAAATGTTTAACCGTTGAGGGGTTTTGTAATTACTAATAAAAATTGTAAATGAAAAATCCATGTTTCCCATTTTTGTGTTCTTCTATCTTTACAAGAAGAAATTAGTTGGATTCGGGAAAATTTTAGACTTCCGGTTTTGGATGGATTTATACGTTTTATAAAATGCTGAACACGATTTAATGGTTTTTAGAAAATGTCTGTCTGTCACTCTGCCTGTGAGTCCGTCTGTATGTGACAAAAATTTTGTGTGCGCTCTATCTCAACAACTAATGCACAAATGTATAAAAGTAACGTATTACAATGCTTAGCATATGCTTAAGGGAGACCAAACTGGTCGCCAAGGGCGGCTAGTCTAATATAATTACGCATTTAGCGTTTACTGGTGTTCCATAACCTTCGATTTATTCTGTTGAGCTGATTCCGATATCAGGCGAGATGCTGTGATCGTTTTAGGTTAGCTGGGTGAATTGGGTCCTTCAGATTCGTCCGGGATAGCTCAGATGGCATAGCATTGGCAACTTCCGCCAAGACATCCCTGATTCGGATCCTGGCCTGGAATTTTTCACCCACTTGGAAATTTACATCTCATATGATTTATTTACCAATTGAATAACTGTGTTAAAAATTAATCTAAAGTGATCTATTTTGTTTAAATAAAATCTTGCGCCCATCAACTAATTTTAAATCTAATTATAACAGTGCTCAATAAACAATATTTTATAGAAGTAGGTTATTTAAACTAATTTTGTGTGTGTGTGTAATTTTAAAGCAATTTGGGCAATTATATATGCAAAAATCTCTAGCACAGCCTGGTTTTAGGTTATGGTTTTATGTTCATACTATTGAATGAACGAAATAAAAAATATCAAAAAAAGTCCAAACCTCTTTCAATAAAAAAAAAATCACTGCAAAAATGTATTTTTTAAATAAAGTGTTATATTTTTGGTTTATATTATCTTCTTGCACTGATCAGCTTGATGTTGTTTTAATGCATACTATGCATTTCAAAACTGTACTTTTTCGATTCAATAAAGTTACATCCTTCTCCACCGATTACGGCGATACATACAGGGATAGCAAGAATATTTTCCATCATAGACGCATTTTGCATGATTTTTGTTGTTGTTGTTGTTGATGATGATGATGTGTGCTTCAACTTTCCAGTAAAAAACAAGAGAAAAACTTCTTAAAACGCAATGATTCCTAAAATAAAATTAAAAATACCTTTATGTTAGTGTTGTAAGAGATATATATCAAATTAGTAAAATCAATTTGTTAAAGTTCTTATCTTTTAAAATGAAGTATTAACCTTCATATATATAAAAAAAAAAATCTCTATTAATATACTAGTATTCATTTTACTAATTTCTGGTTCGTCTGTAATTATAAAATAGTGGAACATAAAAATATTAATTAATATTCATTATATATATTTAAATAATAATATTTAATTTAAATTTTATTATTAATAATAATTAAATTATTTAAATTTAAATTTAATATTATTATATATTTAAATAGCGATAATAATAAAAGAATAAACGGTCAAGTGCGAGTATTACTCGCGCTCAGAGGGTTCCGTAGAATACATATATGAATTACAAATTGTATTATTAAATAAAAACCGTTTCAAAAAAAAAATACGAAGACTGTAAAAAAAACTATACAACGTAGGATTGTGTATAACTATATATACTAGAAAAGTGTAACTGGATATAACATGGAAGTTAAAAGAGATATGAAACCTAAATAATATCAAGTATAGCTATTCTGTATTAATCATTTTTTAATGTTATCCTAATCTATTTATAATGAACTTATTTCGGCATTGACAATAAAAGCTGTGCATATTTAAATTTCATTTGGCATTTCATAAAACTAAATTCTGCGTAGGCAATAACCTTTTTTTCTACAGTGTAGCTAAAACAAAACCGTTGCTCAAAGTTTAAATTTGGTATTGTGCTCAGCGCTCTCCGAAAGGAGGTCGCAAAGTTGCAACGCCGCCTTTGTCCGTGCCGCGTTCTTCCAGATAGTTTTTTAACTTTTAAGGTCACTCGAGACGTATTGAGAGATCCACTCAATGCAAACTAGTCGCGAATCCCTTAGTATTAATGTGATTCATTCCAATTAAATTAGTCTGTTTATAACCATTTTACGTTTATTGCTTTTATACTGCTACTTGGCATTACATTACACATATATATCATTAATAGTATTTAACCAGACTTTAAAAACCGATGGTACATAGAGCACGCCACCCCTATCATTATGTATGTCCAAACCGTCCGTATCTTTAAGGGTTAATATCTCGGCTAATTAATGACGATTTTCCTTCGAAATTCATTATCAACAATGCTTTTATACTTCTGCTATGATAGGTACCTCTAGCGCTGCTCAACACTTTTGCTGAATGCCCGTAAATCGAAATTTGTGCGTAACGGAAAAATGCTATTTTCTCAAAAACTATGTGACATAGGGTAATCGCTATAATTTTCCTGCAAAGTTTAGATTAATGTCTACTACTTCTAATTTTTTCATAATTTTAGTTTCAGTAGATTCGGAATTAGATGGGGTTGGAACATATTTTTACGCTACATTTTAGACGATATCGTTGAAATATAATACCTAAAATTAAAAGAAAAGACGTTTTGAGTTTAGCTTTACAAAAGCTTTCACACGATACTCCACACGATATACAAAGGAAAGAATTTTTTTCAAGTAACATAATTAGTCCCCTACATTTTTCCTAAATATATTTCTGAATGTTTTATAATCTACAAATATGTGGGTCAATAGACTTTATTACATCCCCCAATTTGAACTTTCCACGTTCCATAGTTTACGAGTAAAATGACTGTGGCAGACAAACAACATAGGAGTGATCTTATAATGGTTCCGTTTTTACTTTTTGAATACGGAACCCTAAAAAAAAGAAAATCTTTAATTATGTTAATCTTCCACTGTGGAAGATTAACAAAATTAAAGATTTTGTTATATTATTATCGCTGTATAAATATATAGAGGAGAAGGTCCAAATATTGGCTAGGATCCAAATACCGGTAACTAGGTGTTCTGAGAACTGAGCGCAGCGCAGTGTTGCCAGATTGGGGACTTTTTTTAGTTCAGATTATTTGACTGTCACCACTTTTTTAAAATAGTACAATTCACCTTATTTTTCAGAATTTTTAATCCATTTGTAAATAAGCCGAATATTTCTATTTCAAAAAAGCGGTGACAATCAACAGTCTGGGGACAAAAATGTCCCCAATCTGACAACACGGGCGCAGTGCAGCCTAGCGATGATAGGTAGAGATTGTAACTTTAATTGAGAAAAGAAAGTTACGAAAAGTACGTCGCTGAAGTTTGTCTCATTTACAGACAGTAAATGCAAAATTTTCGAAACGACGTACTCTGGCACATCAAAAGTTTCTCAGATATGTGTTTTTCCTTTTTTTAAAAATATACTGGTGGTATATTGGCTTAAATTGAGGATTAATTTATTTTCTAGACACATTTAGCTCTCAATAGCAGCGCCCACATTATTGGTATTTAATTACACGAATGAGTAATACCAGTTTTAAATTAAACATAGCAGTGGTCCGAATAACAGCTACCTAGCGTGGTCTAAATACCAGCTAGCCGGTATTTGGACCTTTCTCGGTTGCTCTGCTTGAAGAGGAGAAAAATAAATGAATTTAAATAGTTCCATAGTTAATAAATTAATTTAAATGGTTCAATAATAGTCCCAGTCCCATTTCGCAATATGAAAAGGAGCAACGGTGGCCGTAATTCTTCAAGAGCGACACTGGTTACAGGATCTCTTCACAAAAAAGCACTGTTGGACACTCCAAAATTGCCTGCAATAAACGTGAAGCGAAAGAAGAAAAATGATGGAGGAAAACAGGCGAAAGGGGCAAATTGGATTTTTAAAAAGTGAAAAAGGAAGATATCCAACAGAGGAAGATGATGCAATTTGTGTCTTCTGCACGTGTGCTTTCTCTGCGGACAAGAATGGGGAAGGGTATTCTGGGTTCAATGTTAAGAATGCGATATATGCGTCTATAGCGACTTCACCGACGTAGAGAGTGATATCGGCGATTGAAGCGCTCGAATACGCCATCTGGTGGAGAAAAGATGTAACTGTCGCTTCAGGACGGAGCCATGCGATCGCATTGCATTACATGTATTTTAAATTTGTGCAGAATAATTATTCTTTTGCACGGTTTCAGATTCCCTGTGTCATTTGGGTTCTGTTAGATATGATAAAGTAAAAATTATCTGAATTTGGATACCTAAAACTTTCAAATGCAGTTACAATAAAGAATTATTTCAATGGCACTTTAACATTAGTTAAACGGAAATTAAAGGGACAATTTTCCTGTACCGAAGACTGCGAGCAGCGCCTCTATAGGCCGTTTTAATTCCCAATTATGTTTGTGAATTTTTTAGATTAAAAAATTCTCTGAATCAGCACTCTCTGAATTCTTTTAATCAGCAAGCTTTTTTTTTTTTACACGTTGAAAACAAACTAGAAACATGAAGATAAGTAAGAACACTGTGAGGGATAGTCGTTAAGAATTTTATAAATTTGACAAAAATGGTTGTTTACTAAAAATTACGTATTTTTTTCTGTGCATAAGAAATGTTTTTAATCGATAAAATTTTTTAAAATAATATTTTTATTGCTTAATAATTGTCATTAGTTCTATTTGTGTGATGTTTTAGAAAAAAACTTAGGTTGGGGGAATTTAGACCACATTTTCAAAACTCAAAATTTGAAGACTTTCGGAATTTTGCTTTTTATGAACAGAAAACGCCTTTTAAACTTATTTATTTTCCTTTAAACATGTGTTAAACATGTCAAGGTACCCTGCTGTCAACTTTTTCTTTTACTAATTTTGAAAATTGTATGCTCTAGAATCTAGATTGAAAACAAAAGTAGTAGCCGGTATTTGGACCTTCTCCTCTAATTAATATTGATATTTAAATATACATAATTAATAATTAAATATGTATAGGGGAGGGTAGGGACGGTTGACCATACGGGAGGCTTGACCCACCCATCCATTTTCATATTTAAAAGAATTTCAGAATTTTCTTAATACGTGTCAACCAAAGCAACTGGAATGCTCAAACAACAGTCTTCCTTTCATAGAGATAATCGAAATAGGTGTGGAAAAATCAATTGTGAGGCGTTTTCAACCTAAAAGCTGTGTTTTTTAGAAATATTTTGTAAGCTGTTTTCAAATAAATTATATCATAGAAATGTCGGGTAATTTCGGGTGTATAGCCCGCAAATGGGCCCAGAAATTTTATTCAGTATTTGAAGACCAATGTTTACCTTGTTCTAAAAAGTTACATTTTATTTTTAAACTTTTATGTGTCGAAACACGATTGTTTGATCCGCGGGCTATGCACCGGAAATTACGGTAAGTAGGTTTAAAGTAATACAGAAATATCGAGCTTTCATTCCAGGCATTAAGACAGTACAGTAAGTAAGGTTTAATATAACAATGTGGTATTCTTCAGAAAAGGTCTATGTAGAGAGGCTTGACCCAGTCAATGTGAGGGAGGGTTGACCAGATGCTCAAGGCTCCCTAAGAGGTTTTCGAAACATTTTATTATATACTGTGCATAATGAAAATTTAATGGTATATTCATAAAAGAATGTAAATTTATTCTGTAAAGGTTCAGTAAAATGGTATGATGGAAAAGAAAATGTTTAAAACAGACTATAGAAAAATGTGAAAAATATCCAGAAAATGCGGAAGTAGATAGGAACTTTTTTCCATTTAAATATTGCTTACAATATGTAAATAGAAAGATTGGGAAAGACTAGAAAGGACTCGAAGGAATGAAAGAAGCAGTCTTAAACCTTTGACGAGCAGTGGTATGTTTATAAAACCACTTAATTTTTATTCCGAAACATCACAATGGCACCAGAATTTTGATAAAATCGTTTCCATTTAATACCTATATGAAATATAGCCTTTTTCTTATTTCTAAATAAATTTGTTCGTAAATTCCGGTGCCAATCATTTATTTCAATATTTTAGTACTGAAGATACTTTGCCCTTTAAAGGTTTAAATCATGTTAATGATAAGTTAAGTGCTCATGCGGTTGCAAAAGAACGCAGCTGCGATCGAAAAACTTAGGAAGGTATGTAGAAAAATTTCACCAGGGTGAATACAGTGAGATGAAGCCAAACTATGTGACAACTAAAGTTGTCAGATCGAGTGTCACAAAAAATAGAACAACGAGATAAAAAAAAGCGAGACAGTGGCTCCTAAATCCGGACATAACAACATGAAACACTATTAAAACGGAACCTGTTTCTAACAGAATACTGCCTTAAATGTTAAAATTTCATTTTCCCTACTGTACAATTATACTTGCTCAGACAAAATCCTGTTTAAAACAAAATTTTTCTCATCTGACTTGCGATTACATCTTAACAGGCTTGTTTTAGCCTCATATCTACAAAAATATTTTTAATAACAATTAAAGCAAGTAGAATAAAGTTATTTTGCTTTTTTTAACGCATTCACGCCGGCGCGGTGGGTCACACTCGACTGTCTCTGAGTTGTCAAGTCTCCGGCTTTTTGCACACCACTGTTATTTTAGAGAAAATGTTATTCCTTTAAATCGCCCAAGTGTTCTAATTAGATAAAACAACATTTTCTGTATTAACCTTCTGGCGACCAGAACGGCCTAAACGGCCGGCCAAGCAGACGACCGAAGCCGCCGGCCGAAAATGGAAAGTCATTCCTACCCCCACTTACCAGAAGGGTGGTAGCTACTCCAATCAATTTGCCAATTGTTTGGTTGTCAGGTGGTTCCTACTTTCTATTTCGATAAGAATCAGTCCTTCTTTCATGCTGACTTTCCCTAAAAGCGGTAGTTTTGCAGGGATTTTTTCAATGGAAAACTTTAATTAGCTGAATATTGTAAAGCATAACAAACTATTAAATATACGCTGATTTCTTAATTAGTTGAGCTTTCTAAAATTAATATAATGTGTGTATTTATTAGATTAAAAAATCTGTATGTATTTATTAGATTAAAAAATCTATATGTATTTATTAGATTTAAAAAAAAAAATCTATATGTATTTATTATATTAAAAAGTCTGTATGTATTAATATAGTTAATACATGTTTTTTAAATGTATAAAACGATATAAATTTATTGATAAAAAAGTTTTACTTTAGGAAATTCTCTAAACGTGTAAAGAGATTTTTCCATTAAAAGAGCTTTTTTTAAACTAAAAATTGTTATAGCCATTTAACGAAAATTACGCGTTATATATATGTATATATATATATATATATATATATATATATATATATATATATATATATATATATATATATATATATATAAAGATATTTTTTCAAAATGAGAAATTATATCTTACGATTTAATGTTTCTTAAGTTTTTTTAAAATAATATACATGTATATATAAGTCGATGAATTTTTTTTCGTTTCTTTATCCATATTGTGAAGAATAAAAGTTGTTTTTGTAAAATGTAATACAATTTTGTAAAAAAAAAAAAAAAAAAAAAAAAAAAAAAAAAATTGTAATGAAAGATGAAATTAAGCCATCCAAATGTCAAATTTGAACAACTTGTTTTGTTTGCAAAACCTAATAAAATTAAAATAATTAATGAAGAGTGTGGTTTTATAGAACTGAATTTTTGTGAATCGAGCTATTTTATATAAAAGGAATTTTATGAGGGAAACTATTTTATTAAAAGTAATTTTGTGATGGGCTTTATTACTATTACTATTATTATTATTACTATTATTATTATTATTATTATTATTCTTTTTTTTTTTTTTTTTTTTTTTTTTTTTTGTATGCGTGTGAAGGGTCTGTAAAGAGACCCAAAAATTTACCTGAATCGACACCTGATATATATATAGATAAATAATAATTAATTTTTAAATAAGGCAAAAATTATTCATTATAATTTATGCCATTTTAAGAAAAAGAAAGGCCTTTTGCCTCGAGAATAATAATTTTTATTATCTGTGTTTATGCATAGCTTTAACATGCTTGCATTAATTCTAAAAACATTTGTTTTTAACTTCAGGAAGATGAAGATGATTATTATTAGTGATTCTTATTTTGATTAAGAATAGTTGTCGTTTAAATATTATCTTAAACAACACTACTTTAACTGCTAAAATAACTGTTTTTATAGACTGCAATAACTTTTCAGTAAATTTTACAATGCCGCGCAAACTTTCTTATAAAAACTATTACTGTTTCTTATAAAATTATGTGACCATTCATTGAAATTATGTGGCTTTAATATATTCTTGCATTAAGATACTTAAAATATATTAACGTTTTATACTGAGAGCTTTTTTAGATGCAAGTAGACTTCATAAAAAGGGGGGGGGGGGGTTATATACCATTTAATCTTGGTGTAAGCATGTAAAAAGGTTTTTTGTCTTTTCTTTTTTTTTTCTTTGTAAAATCATGAATATTTTGGACTGTATCAGAATTTCGACACTTTATTATAATGCCTGATAAATTTATTACAATGCGTAAACAATTTTATTGTGTTCAAGACTGCAGAAATATTTACCAGGAAAATAAATATGGTATAATAACTGTTATTGCAAAAAAAAAAAAAAAAAAAAAAAACCTAATTGTGTAAAATCTATAATTTATGTAAGCTCTAAATTAGTGCAATCATGTAAATAAGTATTTATAAACGAAAAACACACAGGAATAAATAGAAGTAAGACAAATGTACAATAAATAAGTGAGTCTACCATATTCAAATTGCATCTGTGCATGTGAATACATGAAAATAACTCTAAAAAATAACAAAAGTGTAATTTATTTTGTTATCTTATAATGATAAAAAGAAAAAGAAAAAAATTACGTTCAACAAAGCTGATCTTTCTGTCAAATCTACAAAGTCCAGTTTATATGTAAAATTATGTTAAAATTATTATTTAAATGCGTTTTAATCAATAGTGTTTTTCATTTAGCAATAAATTTATCAAATCTTCAATTGCTCACTGATGACCATCTTCCTGCAGTTGTATCTCTAAAATAGTTTCGAAATTTTTATTTCGATAAAAATTTCTTTCAGAAGTCTTGCTTTTATAAGTAAAAAGGAAAACGTTTTTCAAATTACTATCATCTGAATAAGAATATCTGCTAAATTTTTCCATCTAATACTAAATAAAATAGTTAGTAATAATAGAAAAATAGTTTAGGTTTTGTTTGTACAAATTATTATTCGATAAATACATATTACAAAATTTATATATGCTTATTATTTAAAATAAACAACTTTCATTTTATAAATAATATGGAACAATATGTATGAAGTTGCATTAAAAGAATTCATGTATATCCTATACCACTTCCTGAAAATATCTAAAACTAGAGGTAAAATATAATATAAGCATAAACATCTAATTGCAGTGTTTTTCAATAGCGCGATACTGAAGGGTTTTTTTTTTTCCCCTCAACACATTCATTTCTTATAGCATTGAGCCAAAGGAATAGGATTGTCTGTAGCTTTATTATAAAAGTCTGAGAAGAAGCGACATTGTTTTTACTTAACTGTTTTCTACAAGCTGACTTTGAAATTTGAAACTTATCTTACTTTATCACGAAAAAAGCTGTCAGGTGTCATGATAGTGGTGGATGCGGCCTTGGGAACTGAAAAATATCCATGTACATGGCAAAAAGACAACAGAAGATCCCCAACGTTCTTGATAATATCATTCAATTTTCTGTAATCAGGTACTGTTTTTGAAACATAAAAAATTACCTTCTTTTCGATCGTTCCGATCTGGATGTGAGTAAGCGATATCTTATGGAGCAGACTCCCCTTGTATAACAAATAAATAAATCCAAATAAATTTTGTAAAAGTTAGTTCGATCACATTCTACATTTTTTTTACAGATAAAGTATATCAATAAAGAAACATCAATTTATTTTTAAAATGTAATATTGTTAATTTTTCATAAAATGTTCATGCAAAAATATTATATAAATTGTTCGACAATTTATGAATTCGAATTCTCTTAAGAGTTATCAATCTTGAAATTATTCATTCATAAAATTTAAGAAAAATGAAAAAAATGTTTTTTTTTTCCTTTTTTTTAGTGAATCACTATTCAAACAAAATGTAAGCCGTGTGAGATTTTTTCCCACGCTTTGTAAGGAGAAAGGCTCGAAGCGAAGTACCTATTTGTTTTCACTTTCTTCTCTTTTATCAAAAATCTTTTTGAAGACGGCCGATTAGACCCCATGCAGTGCGCAACACAGAATGGAATTCCTTAGTTTTTCTCGAATACGGTGTTCTTGCAGTACTCGTTACAAGGACGAATCCAATTTTCTATTAAAAAAGAGCGGGGGGTGGGGGTCATGTCTATTTGTCGGAAAGTGAGGGGCTCATAACTATAATATAAATTCTTATAACTTATGTTTGCTACAATCTACAATTCTAAATTCTCTGTTTCATGACACATAACAAAGTTATATTTTCATTCGTAAATGCATAAAATTTTCAGGTATATTCGTAAATTAATAACATTTGGAGATATATTCGTAAATGTATAAAATTCATAAGTTATATTCAGATACTAAGAAATCGAATAAAGTTTCAAGATTGCAAGATCTTTCAGATAAGTTTCAAAAAAGCTAGCTGTTTTGTTTGATTTTTGCGACTCTACAGTCACGAAAAGATTATTAAAAGGGAGCAATTAGTTATAATTGAAGCTGCATAAAATATATAAAAAAAAAGTGAAAAACGCTGATCGATTGCTGACGATTAAAGAACGAGTTTTATATATTTCCATTTTAATTACATTCTGTGCGTCAGAAAAATTTGCGGTGTTGGGCAAGATTGTCTTTAAACTAACTTCACATAATTTTTTTAATGTATTTTTGTATCTTTCTTCGTTTAGATGGGCGTCATGATACTCCATGACACCCATGGATGTGCGCTTGACTGGTTAACAAAAATTTTCTCGCAAAACCAGAAATAATGTTTATCGTTTAATCTGTTAATTTTCTGCCAAAGTCAAATACAAATTTAAACGCATTATAATACTTGTATAATATTATAATATAACATTTATGCTGCGTCAACATGTCATACGATTAAAAATCTCAAGTCTTTCATAAATTTATTTGAAAAAAAAAAAATATCAGAAATATGTTTCTTTTTTTTTTCTTTTTCTTTTTTTCTTTTCTTTTTCTTTTTTTTTTTTTTTTGAATTTATAAATTGATAACTAAAGTAGATATGTGTGAGCTGCTACGTGAATACTGTCAATGTGTTTAAATAAATGCATTACAGAAGCTAAAGGTTAGACGTTATTTTTAATAAATGTTACTGCAATTCTTTTTCAAAAGAAAAAAAAATGTTTTGATAATTTGGAAGGAATGAGAATATATATATATATATATATATTTGTAATATTACGCACACAAAAACCCCAATGAAGCATTATTTTTTCTATTAGAAGAAATCAGTCATTCAAATAAAAATAGGCTTGCTTTATTTTTTTTTCTTTTTGCATCCTTCTAACTAATATGAATAACAAAATTAAAAAAAACTGTATACTGAAATAAAAGTCTGAGACAAATGCCTACTTTAAATGAAGCTGTTGTTAAGATGTATCTTTGACGTGAAAGCATATCCATGGATAAAACATAGACTATTATTAGATGAATTTTTAATTTTCTTTTAATTGTTTCACCACTACCATTTTGAAATAAAAGAAAATAATTTTAAACTCTTGCATTTGACAATTTAATGATTACAAAGATATTACTATTGTTTTCTGGATTATGATTTTTTAAAAAAGAGTTTCCTCTCCAAGAAAATACAAAACTTCTTTTAATAAGTGCAAGGTGTGTATTTCACAATAATTTTGAGAAAATTGGAATATTTTTATTTTTTTAAATGCAGTTTAAATTACTTAACCCTAAAAATCTCATCGTTAAAAAAATTTCCTGTCATCTTATCAGAGCTTATCTTATAAGGGAATTATTTACCTAATGACACAATAAAATTTATTTGACTTTTTAATCCTATGACGACATTGAATTACAAAATAGAATTAACCAGCCACTATGTGATAACATATTCTAACTTTTTTTTTTCATACTAATAAATAAAATAAATAAATAATGCAAGGATGTTTAAGAAATCTGTCTTTAAAATATGTCGGAACCAAAAGATAATACATTCTAAAGATTTAAACTGCTTGAAAAAAAAAAAAAAATCAAGAAAATTAAATTAAAACAGCATTCAGAGCTTTTAAGGAGCAACTGGATATCATAAGGCTAAGTTAAGGCGAAAAAGTGCTCCTTCTGCAACTACAATTATCACCCTTTCTTCTGCAACCGTTTGTGGTTAATAACAAAATGGCATTTAAAAGGAAGACTTTTGTCTTCCTTTGATATTTTAGTATACCTGAAAGTTGAAAACAGTTGAATTTTACGTCTACTTGGCATGCTAATAAGACTAAGGAATGCGGGGCACAAAATTCTGTTTTTTTATGTGTAGATGGGGCATTCTCACAATCTTTTGACTTTCGGGGAAAAAAATCTGGTGAAATTAAACTTCCTTAAATAACATTTTAATCAGATAGACGAATGCCTTAATGATTCAAAATAAAGAAAAAATGGTCAGCAGTGAAAAATATTTTATTTAACTGAGGTTTAAGTTAAACTTGCGAGTTTAATTTTCCTTACCATTTTACCACTATAACGTTTTATTTTCTTCTAAATTTTTACTTATAATGAATTTGCATAGTACCCACAGGACATTCAAATAAGAAATAATAAAAATGTAGTAGTACTTTTAATTGCAGAATTTTTGCATAACATTGTCTTAAAGGGGTGTTAAAGAAGGGACGGTAAGGTAAAAAAAGGGGACGGTATAGGAAAAAAGGGACGAAATGTGAAAAAAGGGAACGATAAGGATGGAACGGTAAGGGAAATTGCCACCTATTTTTAGACAAATCATGTTAAAACTAAGTGATAGCCACAATGTTCATTGATGTTTAGAAACAGTTGTTAACATTGGATTAAATTTTTTTATTATTATTATTTATTTACCTCGAAAAGTGCAGGAATAAACCTTGCGGACGGTAAGACTACCAATAAAGCCACGATCTTGAAATTGATATTTAAATGTTGATTTAAATTCTGCAGTAAATTTCCTATCAAATAATTTTAGACATTCTTTCTCTATCGTACTTCTGCATGAGAAAAACTTGAAAAAAAGTATGTGGCTGCATCTGAAGTGATTTTCTGTATAAGTTTAGCAAGAGGGACGATAAGGATGAAAAACCCAGGGACAGAGTTCAAAAAATAATATCAACCGTAAAAATGTCTGCAGGTTAATTTTTTGTTACATATTCATATAAAACAATTATCCCAGTTTCGGAAAAAAGTTACATTGAATTACTTTTATTGAAACAATTTTATACAGACAGCTCCAAACTTAAAAATCAGCATCAGGGACATAGGACGGTATAGGAGTTTTCCTGGTATTTGGACCTCCAACATCGTCCAAAACTTATATATCTCGCTAATATTGTTATGCAATCATGCAATGGGATGTTCTCCAGTATATGAAATTTAAAAAAAAAAGTGTATTAAAATAAAAATTATTATTCAGGGACATGAAAGTCAAAAGATTGTGAGAATGCACCTGATATTTTTGAATATCTTTTTTTTTCCTTTTTTTTTTTTTTTGTGTGTGTGTGTGTGTGTGTGAAATATGTGTTTATGTAAGGAATTTATTGCATGTAAAAAATACTGAAAACTTTAAAACATTAAAAAATTTTAAATTTAAGAATTTAAACATGCTTAATTTTTTTTATATATAACTCTTGAACCACTTGCCTGATTTGCATAATTTTTGCCCTATTGTATACAGATAATGTGTAGTTTTAACTAATGGTCAGAAGTCTTAAAAATAATACTTATAAAGTTCATAATAAATTTTAAAGTGAAAAAAATAAAGTTTTTTTCACGCGTAACTTTTGCATAAATTAGCATATTTTCGCAATTCTCACTCAAAATAATAAATCCTGAAGACAATTTATTAGAAATATAATACAGAAACTCTATTGAAAATTTCATACAAATACTTTATAAGACATTTTAGATATATGTTTCAAAGTTGGCAAATCATGAAAAAATTCATTCTGAGATACATGAAGTTAAAGGTTCCTTCAGATGACGGTTCGCGCTGCATCACAAGATAAAAAACAAAAACAAAATTAAGCAAAGCTTTTATATGAGATAAGAGATACAATGAAAATATATTTTTAATGTCTTAACAATAATAAAGTGTTTGAATTTATTAAAATTCTTGATTTAAAAAATGCCTTTAAAGAAATATTTTCCTTAATTTGTCATTTTTTAATCATGTGTATCATCCGGATTCAATAATTTAAACATCAAAATATTTTGATCTCACCATCTCACACATTTCAAAATCATCTTTGCAGTGTATATGTTCTTGGATTGAAGAGCCAAAAAATATTTGAACCATGCACTTTTTCACATAAAATTGTTTTTGTGTGAATTACACCTTACAAAATTAAACCCTGAAAACATAATTTTATGTATAAATTAATATAACATAAATGATATGCTAAATAATCATAAATAATCATGCGTAATAAAGCACTAATAATGGGCTAAATAGTCATAAATAATCATATTTAATATAGCATCATTAAGCATACATATAGTATAATCTGAGTTTAGGTATGTATTTCCTATAGATGCACTCCTTTATACCTTGATTGGGAAAATAGCATGAATTGTGATTCTAAACAAACATTATTTATTTGCAAGAGAACAGCTATCTCAAAATAGCTCTACAAATTTAAAAAGTTATTTTCAACATTACATATGAGTTCAAAAATTTTATTAATGATATTTTCTTAATAAACTGAAATGGTTGCAACAGTTTCATTTTATTTTTTAAGGGCGAGAGGAAATAATAATGATTATTAAATATTTATTCATGCCATTTTGTGAGGGGAAAAAAAGGAAACGTACTTTTAATATGAATATAATGCTAATTAATCGTCGTAAAAGCGCATACTTACTCGAATAAAATTTTCATGATTTTTAAAACAAAGCGCACTTGGTAATAGAGAAATATTATTTTACAAATGCGACCAATTAATAAAGATACAAAATATATTAAATCGGCTCAAAAATTAGTGAGTGAATTTCTAAAAGGCAAAAACTTTCGCGAATGAAAATAGCATTATTAAAAATGTGCATTTTTATTGCGAAAACTGCAAAGTAAATGTATCAATTGTAAAGATTGCAAGGTAAATTTCGCAATTTTTGTCTAAATTACATTCAGTGCAATACGATTCCATGTTTAAAATTAATATTATAAATATTTTCTAAATGTAGAAAGAAATAAAATTTATTTCCAATTTTCATTCATTTCTTTCTTTCTTTTTTTACATAGTTTTTTTTTTTTTTTTTTTTTTTTTTTTTACATTGGTTTCATGCAGCCTAAATTTAACACATCTAATTGTTATGTAGCAAGTTGTCATTATTTCTGATGAACAAAAACACTTCTTTTTAAAATAATCGAAAGGAATCTGCCACAGACAATACAATTTTAGATGTTTTTATCATTTATTTAAATTTATCATTTAATTACTTGAGCACTGCTGAGAAGAGTCAGACTATAGCATCATCAATTAACTATTACTTCCTTTGATAACCGTGATGGATATTTTTTCCCTTTGCCAACAAACCCGATAAAAAATCCTGTCGCATTTTCCCTCTCAACACAGGCGGTGAACTTCTGAACAGAAATCCCACCCACTGATTTACGCTAGACAGATGAGATGGGGGCGAAATTTTCGAAGGCTGTGGGCCGTTTCTCTGGTCTTTTGAGGCATAAGGGAAGTTTGCTCTCTGGTCTTTAGAGAGTTAAAATACTGATATCCAAAAAGCCGGAGACTTGGCAGCTCTGAGACAGTCGAGTGTGACCCACCGCGCCGGCGTGAACGTGTTAAACTGATTTTACTTCTCTTCACAAATAGTGCAATATAAAACAAAGTGGGTCAAGCCTCCCATATAGTGGGTCAACCCTCCCATATGTGGGGAGCCTTGACCCATTATTTTTTATGATTAAAATCAATCATTTTTCAAATTTCTTATATGTTGCACTTATTTAGCAATTTTATTTTTATAACTGATTGTATAATGAATAAAATGAAACATAAAACTTTATTCTACGTTCAATATTTAAAAAATAAAAAATCATTATGTAAAAAGTGGGTCAACCCTCCCTATTCCCCCCTAATTAATAATAACTAATAATTATTTAAATAGTGATAATAATATAAGAAAAAAAGGGAAAATGTTTAAAGATCTTTTTTTCTTTTTCTTCTATTATTATCACTATTTAAATATATAATTATAATATTAATATTTAAATATTTAAACATGTATAATTCATATTAACTAATAATTATTTAAATATATATAAATAATATTAAATAATATTTTTTTAAATATATATAATGTATATTAATTAACGTTATTATTTAAATATATTATTAATATTAACGGTTTTTTTTTAATCTCTTCAACTAAAGTGTCTAACTAGTGAGATATTAAATATGAAAAAAAAATAAACCAATCTATGCTAGAGAAAAGCTTGGTTATTTTAGACATAAGTGAAGTTTTGTTTTGTATTATATACTTTGTACAAGCCCAATATTACATGCATGTATGTTAAGTATAGCCATATCAATTTATGAATAGGAAGGGTGTACTAAATGACATTTTCACAAAAGTGGATGTAAATAACAACAAAATATTTTAATTTAACACGTTCACGCCGGCGCGGTGGGTCACACTCGGCTGTCTCAGATCTGGCAAGTCTCCGGCCTTTTGGATACCAGTATTTTAATACAAAAAAAGTTGTTTTATTTAATTCGAACAATTAGGCGATTTAAAGGAATAACATTTTCTCTAATGTAACAGTGGTGTACAAAAAGCCGGAGACTTGACAACTCTGAGACAGTCGAGTGTGACCCACCGCGCCGGCGTGAACGTGTTAAATACAATTTATTAGTAATAATGCGTAACTGAAACATATACATTTTTTGTCATCCTTAGAATCCGGAAGCTATACTTTTTTACAAATATTATTTTACAGACCCCCGATATTTTACAGAGCTATGTCTGTTTATTGAAAGTTTTTGAGTATCTTCGTTTATAAGAAATCTCCATTACTTTCAATGCACAATACTACAATTACTATAGTATAGTAAATATAGTATATTACAATTAAGACAGCATTCAAGATTTGGATTGAATACTCTACATTACATTGACAATTAATCCCCTCCCCCCTGCCTTTCCTTCCCTTGAAATATTTTTTTAGCTACGTTAATCTCTATTTAATTTTTAATTTAAAACTTAATGTAGAATGTTACTCAAATTCTATTTTTATAGAAAGCAATAAGAAAATAACAAGAAACCCTCGCCGATATCTTTTAACCCTTTTAGGGGCAAGTAATTCTGTTTGTGTGCGAATTCACACCGGTATCGACCAAAAATTTTATTGGAAAATGAGGAAAAGCAATTTTACGACTTTTTTCCACCAAAGTCTGAAAAGTAAAATTTAATAAATTTTATCTGGTACAAATCCTCACTAATCTGAGGTGGGATATAATATATCACACCGCCCCCTCAAGGGTTTGAATTCAAACGTTGCCACTGAAAGTAACTTCTTCGAAATAAAAAGATTAGTAAAGCGAATATTATTTTAAAAAGGAAAATATACTTTGTTAGTTTAAACTTAAATATTATGCTAATTCTAACTATCTTTACGACAGCATTAACAGCACTTTTTCCTGTATATTCAAAGAAAACAACTTTTTTTTTTCAATAATTTATAATTTTTTTTAACTAGCAAGATATTTATATACTAAAACCACCAATATAGTAAGAAATTAACTTTTATTTAATATTGTTTCATATCTTTAAAACCAAGAAAATAAATTTAGAAATATGTTAATAAATTTAAACGTTTAGCATTAATAATTTAATTAAATAAACATAATTATTAAATTGAAAGTATAAGTATTTCATTCTAAATTTTCTTATTAAATGAGAGATCTTATTCTGCTATTTGATCACCATTGCTGTTTAATAAATAGATCTATCAATGTAAAAAACTTATTTTTAAAAACTTCATTCATATTTGTTGTTAATATTCTCAACACAAAAATCTGCTACCTTGACTTTTGCCAAAGTACATTCCTTTAGGTTCAAAGATTACCTGTTATACAGGTAACCTAACCTCAAATTAATATAATAACCTTTTAAATATAAATCTCACACCATACAAAATATGGAATTAAATGGGAATAGTTAAACTCAATGATATTGCGTTCACATTGGCTGGAATTCACCATTTGTTTATAAAAAGTCAGCCGCCAGAATAAGGCAGCTGATTGTCTCCTATAAATCAGTAGTAGCACGTACCGCCTCAAAACCCAACAATGCCCCCAAAACCCGTGTTCTCATTTTACCGCGCATTGTAGCTATCGGAAGTTTCGTTTACATTTTCCTGTGGTACGAGAGGCTTTGTTGAAAGCTAAGGTAGCGTATGAGCGGCTTAGTACGTGGTTAAAGCACAATCATTGCAATTGTTAGATTTTAAGTTGTAACCTTGCTGTTGTTTTATCTCTTGTAGAGTTTTGTTTTGATCACTATTGAAGCAGTTAATAAAGAATATTTATAAACATATACAAATCAGTTGCTTAATATTTTTTTTATTGTCAACTAGATAACTAAAATTAAGTTGTAAAATGTAATTTAAATTTTTATTACACAAAATATTATTTTAAATATTTTTAAAATAATTAAAATATTTTTTAAAAATTTGTATAAGCTATTTTTAATAATTAAATGAATATTTATTAAAATGCAATAATTCCTAAAATAAAATTAAAAATATTTTTTATGTTAATGTTGTAAGAGATAAATATCAAATTAGTAAAATCAATTTGTTAAGATTTTTATCATTTAAAATGAAGTATTATCCTTCATATATAAAAAATCTCTATTAATTTACTAGTATTCATTTTACTAATAACTGGTTCGTCTGTAATTATAAAATAGTGGAACACAAAAATATTAATTATATATATTTAAATAAAAATATTTAATTTAAATTTTATCTATTATATATATATAATCCAAACGGAAATTTCGTTCCGAACGCCGAGATTTCGAGTTCTACCGCATGGATTTTTACGGAACTTATACCGTTAGATAGGTATCGTTCCAGGGAAGGTTTTAAGCTATAACACATCATTCTACCTAGATTGGTTATAGAATTGGTACGGAAAATTCTATAATTTTGGACTTTGTTACTTCATATTTCCTTAAATATCTGGGCTCCTATTGGTCGTAGAGCTTAGATCTCGCGCCAAAAGTAGCTCCGAAGCACCCAAGCAAACTTTTCCCCGCGATTATTTTGCCGTCTTCCGATTTCCTCTAACTCTATTAGGGGCCCACGTAGGGCCCCTTTAAAATATTTTTCGTAGTAATTTCAGCAATTATCTTAAATTATTGGTTAAGACAGCCACCCTCCCGATTCATGTATCTACGGAAAGGTTGCATGAAGGAGTTTCGTTCAGATACGCTTTCGTTGAGAATAGAGTGCGCTCCCTGGTGGTGGAAAGTGGAACTAACATAACGCGATATTGTTAAAATTAGGAAATGTAACAATGCGATCTGTTTTAAACTTTGAGATAGTTCATAACACATAATCTATTATCTGTTCTATTATATATATATAAAATCTATTATCTATTCTATTATCTATTATATATATAAAATCCAAACGGAAATTTCGTTCCGAACGCCGAGATTTCGAGTTCTACTGCATGGATTTTGACGGAACTTATACCGTTAGATAGGTATTGTTTCAGGGAAGGTGTTAAGTTATAACACATCATTCTACCTAGAATAGTTATGGAATTATGACGGAAAGTTGTGTTATTTTGGGCGAAAGGGTTACTGTTATTTTATTGGCGATAAATTTCGTTGATAAATGTATTGAAATGGCTGTACATATCGGAAGAAAACTTTTATTAATTTTGTTTAAAAGAAAAAAAAAGAGGAAAGAAAAATAGTTTTGACGAGTGGTAATATTATAAAACGACAATATCGAATTTAAAAATGAAAGGTAATGTTTTAATGCTTAAAAAATTATTCAATATGAAAGATTGCAGTTTTAAACTATATCTGGCAATTTATCGCTTGCGTCAGGTTAAAAAAAATGCATCAGCAAATCTGATAAGATAATATCTGAGTAACAATTTTGTTTTTGTTTTAGATTTTTTTCTATAATTTACTTTTTATTTTATTTAACTCATTCATCATGTGACTTTCAGAAGAAACTAGCAGATGTAATTATAAAAATGACGGTACTTGTGAGTTTCATATTGTCTGTTTATTTACGATTTCATTTTATCGCCAAACAATTTAATTTTAAGCCAAAAGTGCACAAGCGTGGCTTCGGTTTGAGCGACATTCACAATATTGGTTATTTTTCAAGTAGACGACTGCATTTTTTGAAAAATCTAATTCTACTTATATATATATATATGTAATTCAAATAGAAATTTCATTCCGGCTGCTTAGAACTCGGGTTTTGCTGAACTTACACTGTTAGATAGGTAATTTTTCGGGGAAGGTTTTAGTACGTAACACGTCGTTCTACGTTGCTTGGAATCGCATTATGGTTTAAAGTTCTTTTATGAGATGAACCTGATAATTAAAAATTAGCCTTTATAAAAGATTCTGCCGAATGTGTTTCGATGGACCTTGGACTGAATTAGATAATTTTCAAGGAAAGGTTTCAGTATAAACCATGTCCTTCTACGTTGCTTAGCCATACAGTTTTGGGGAAAATTCTGTAATCTGGTGAACTCAATTATCACAATTTAGCCTTTAGAAAAAGTTATAATAAACGGTTTTTGATAGAATTTGCACTGTTAGTTTGGCAATTTTTCAGAGATAGTTTAGTATATAATATATTGTTCGACACTGTTTAGTCATAGAGCAAGGAGGTAAATTCTGTAATTTTCATATTTTTCTTTTGCGAAGTGGAAGAAATGGGTTTGGAGAGAAAAGGAAAGTTTTTATGCATATTTTCTGTTCAATAATTATAGAATTTATTTACTATAAAGAAGACACTTATCTCTTTTTATATAAAAACACAAGTAAATTGTATATAAATAACAAAAATATTAATATTCATAAATAAAAGGTTTATATATAGGAATACATATTTTAAAAAGCATAAAAGTTCATTTTATTTGTTTTCACAGCTGTTCATATCATTTGGTCACAAATCTCACTTTCTGAAGCCCGAATTGCCCCAAGCTTTATAACATCTAACAATACCCATTGATCTAAAATCAGGAAAATTGGAAAGTAGATGTAGTTTTTAAAGTATGCCTATATTAAGGAGATAAATTACGTAATCGAGTTCACAGACAATTGGCATATTAGGTACAGATAAGTTACATAATTGAGCCTACAGACAAATGGCGTATGTTACCGGGCGTGGTTTGATGTACAAATAACTTAGGAAAAGGTTAAAATTGATTCTGTGTTTTTAAAGCGAACCAATTCTATAATCAAATTTACAGAGAATTGGCGAAATTTGAGAAATAGTTTTTTGGAGACATTTTGCTACATTTACGATATACCAACACCATACCAAAATGTACGCTATTGCTCCATTTATTTCAATCCTAAACGTGCAAACATATTTTGGTACTTTTCCAGTATAGGGATCTTGGTGAAATAGAGAAAATAGCATTGGCGGGGAAGGAAATTTGGCAACATATTTTCTGTCAACCAATTCGCTGTTTCATTTCATATACACAAGCATTTTTTTCTATGTTTATATAATTTATTTAACATAAAGATGATATTTATCTAATTTTATATAGAAACAGCAGTAATTTGGGTACTACTTAGTTATCCTGTCGAACAATTTCGCTAAATTATATAAATCGCCAAATTATACAAATTGACATAATTTTTATTTCAAATAACGAAAGAACAAATAAATTAGTATAAAATTAATAAAAATACAACTATAACGTCGAAATAAAAATCACTTGATGTCGTAAATACGTGTAACTTGCTTAAAGCCAAGTGTATGTGACATTTATGATCAACCATTATTGGCATTTAATCTTATAGTTTGGCGATAGATTTTTGATCGACGGGATAACTAAGTAGTAGTACCGTAATTTGTATGTAAAAAACATTAATAATATACACATATAAACAAACAAAAATTTCATGAAGTTGGTTTTCTTAACTGTTTATATCAATTAGCAATAAATCTCTCTTTCTGATGTCCGAATTGCGCCAAGCTATTTAAAAAAACGCCAAGGCGCCTATAGTGGAAAAGAACCAAATTTAATTGCAAACTGTGCCAAACATTGTGGCTTGCTATTTATGGAATGCGAATTTCTTTTGGCTTTAATCGTTATTCAATCGTAACACTGCAAAAAAATTTAATTAACTGTTTTTTTTAAATTGAAAGTATATTTTATTATTAAATAAAATTAAGTTATAACTTCATTTTTCACTGATTAAAAAGCGAAACGTTTACTGCAGTGCTAAGAGACACTTAGAATTTCAACTGCGTAGTTTAAATGGCGATTTAAAAAAAAAAAAAATATTTTATAATATCGGAACCCACACCAAATATGCTCATTTTACCGAGAATGTTTTGGCTCAAAATGAAATACAATTGTTGCAGACATAATTGTAAATCTCAATACTCGACGACTGAAAAGTCTTTAAAATTATTCAGCAGAGACAACGAGGAATAACTTAGTTTCATAAATTTTAAGATTCAATATTCTTATCGATCTATTTACTTCTGCTTCTACTATATATACGAAAGTAAAATGCAATTGGGAAATTCGTCCCGGCTGCATATAACTTGGGCTCACCTGACTTGATTTTGATGAGAATCGAAATGATAGTTATATACTTTTTCAGGGAAGATTTTGGCATATAACATATCCTTGTACGTTGCTTATAAATATAATTATGTTTAAAAGTTAGATAATCATACGAACCCGAGTATGAAATATTGGTCTTTTTAAAAGATTCAGCAGAATGGATTTCGATTGAATTTGCACTGTTAGTTAGATAATGTTTCAGGTGGAAAGTCCTATAATCAGTTGAACCAGATTATGAAAGTTTAGCATTTTTAAAAAGTTCTACAAAACGGATTTTGATAGGAATTCCATTGTTAGTTACATACCTATTCAGATATGGTTTCAGTATTTTGCATATTGTGCTACGTTGCTTAGTCATAAAATAAAGGCGGAAAGCTCCATAATCATGTGAAACCGATTATGAAAGATTAGACTTTTCAAAAAGTTCTAAATGGCGGATATTGATAATACTTGCTTTGTTGATTAGACAATGTTTGGGAGGTTTTAGTTTATTGCGTATCATCCTACTTTCCTTAGTTATAGAATTATTGGGAGAAAGTTCTATAAACAGATGGACCCAATATGAAAGATCAGCCTTTAAAAAAAGTTTTACTGGATGGATTTTGTCAGTTTGTTTGTTTGCTTTATTAGTTAAATAATTTTTCAGGTTTTGTTTTATTATATTGCATATTGTAATATCATTCTTTACCAAATCCTACTGTGATTGATCAATTAAAAGGGTTGAGATCTTAATAGCGGAAAATTTGTCTGCACATTAGAAAATATAATACACAATGGCGTTCATGTCGTTTTCTGCAGTACAAAAGGACATTTCAATAAGGTTCCAGATTGCTTTAAATCACAATTTCAAACTCACTGATACATATAGTTTGATTCAAGATTCGTTTGGATAAACAGACCAGCGTAGCGGGCATAGCCTGCTAGTTATGAAATAAAATAACTTATTAAAACACCATCAAAAACTGATAAATGTGCTAGGCATTTCGAAAGATCTGAGTCTTTGTTCGTCAGGCGGAAAGAAGACGTGCTTCTACTATGAAAGTAGCAGCAAGACTGAAATGAGGGATAAGGGAAGGGAAACAGGCTGCAGAAACAGCCACTAGGAATTTAGAAATCAACAGCCAATAGAAATGCAGAAGGCAATAGCCAATCACAGAAGAGTATAATCAAAACATAAGAACACAGAGTAGAAGGGGAATAAAACAGCAAATTGAAAAAGAAAAAAGTACATGAAAATAAATTATAATAAAATGAAAACACAAACATATAATAAAATATGGGAACAGATGAAATTAAAAAATAAATAGATGAATAAAATATAAAAACAGACTAATATTAATTAATACAAAAAATAAATTATACGGTAGTACTGAAAAGGTTTTTCCAAGCTGCAGAAAGTTTTGTGGAATAAGATTTATCATTAACAATAACTTCACGATTAAGATAAATAGCTAAATTTTCAAGGAAGTCCAATTCAGAGATACTATTGGCATTAAAGATAATTTTAGCATTTTGAAAGTTAAAACTATGACCATAAATTTAGCTAATTATCTTAAATTCCCATTAAGTAAATGAGAACTACTGAATGGGTAAATACTGAAATTTAGTAATTTAGATTTTATAGTATGAATTCCGATTCTCTGAGTTTCGGAATATCTAGAACCCATTCTACTATCTACATTAGAGGGTTAAGTTTCGAAATGTAACAAACTTTCGCGTTCTTGAGCGGGGAAAAATATTCTTTTGAGAACCACCTTAAATGTAATAACGTTTACATTTCAATAAAATCTTTTTGCAATCAAAATCCTAAATAAGTACGATATTTTATTTCAATTACGCTCTATACTTAAGCTGTGTGAAGTGTCTTGTACTTATGCTTAAAATTTATCAATTTATAAATTTCTATACATAATTACGAATAAATATGATATTCATGGCTGGAGTAGCACAGTTGCACACCTCAAGTGTGCTACTGCAGCCATGAACCTGATTTATCTAGCTGGAAAAGAAAAATCCTTCTCTTCATTAGGAATAAATATTATTTTTTTAGCCCCTCCTTATATGTGACATCATTTCAAACCCATGTCATGCTCGTCGGCCTAATCATTCGGAGTTCTCCGTTGTTTTCTTCGAAGCTGGGTTAGCTTGTGTAAATATGGGTTAATATCTCTTAGAACCCCTCCCCCCCCCCCCCCTCTGGAAGATATTCCCTCTTTGCTTGTATCCCTTGTGTAGATAATCAGCCATAACAAACCATCACTAATACTATAACTGTAGATATATTGTGTTAAATAATTGGATCATTCATTGATATGATATCTTCAAATAATAAAAACAACATATTATTTTCAGAGCCTCTCCACCCCACTAATTGTTTGAAGACTATGCCCGGGTAGTTTGAGAGTAGTGAAAAATCATGTCATGTATAATGGGGGACCCAACACTAAAAGAATTAAATGTTTATGGTTCATGAAAGGAATTTTATAAATTGATAAAATTTAGTATGAGCACAAGACAGTTCACACAGCGTAATTATCAATCGGATTGATAAAAAATATCGTATTTTCTTCAGCCTTTTAGTTGAGAAACTTCTTTATCGGATCTCAAAAAGGTATTTTTCCTCGCTCAATAACGTGGAACTTTTTGACACTTTTTAAACATAAAAGGATGATACTAATAAAAGTAATTTGAAAATCAAAGTCTTTTTTTTTTTTCATTTTTGGATGAATGAGTTAAATCTTGAGTTAAATGCGACTGCTGTCTCAGGACGGAAGTTTTTTAATTTCCTTCTCTATCACGTCCGGAAATGCAACTGAAAATTCTAACTTTCGCAACATTTTCTAAAAACCCTTCTGCCTTTATGAAAAAATGGAACAAATTGTTCGATTACACAGTTTCTGCATAAAAGCACTTCGAAATTTAAATGCATTTGCGAACAAAACAAATGGAAACATTTGTTAAAATGTAAGTTGTTTGGATTTAAAAACAATCTTAAAATTTCTTTATAATATAAAATGGATGTTACATATATAATTGTAAATTACTTTTCGTGACTGGATTTAAAAAATATGTATGCTGTTCTGTAATTACTTATGAAAAAAAATGAATTCTTCTATGTTGCATATAAAATGTAACTTAATAATGTAAAACTTATTATAAAACATTTTAAAACTTATATGTCTTTGAAAAAATGCAGAAAAAAAATCGTGCAGAATGTTGAATAAATTCACAGTAAGGGTATTTATGAGAGCTAAAAAAAAAAAAAGTATAATAACTGCAATTTAAAAATTACATTGCAATCTGAATTTGTATTTTTATTTAACATCAGAAATGTTACCAAATCTAAAATTTTCATTCTGACATTGCTCTGAATAGACATCGCAATAACACTCACTCGTTCACTGACTCGATATCAGTCCTCAACGACAGATTGACTAAATCAATATTTATTAAAAGCAAAAGAGAAAAACAGCCCTTTCCATTTCTAGTACATCCACCGCACTTTTTTAAAGAAAATGTGACATTATTTCATTTTCCACCCCTTTCTTCCCTTTCAGTCTACCCCCTCCTCATAGCTTAAGGGGATTCTTCACGCACTTGAAAACACACGCTCCGTAATGTTAATCCTATGGGCAGGTTATTTTCGAATTTCTCGGTTTCAATTTAAATATTTTTTTTTCTTTTTTTTTTTTTTGCATGCAGTAGCTGAGCTCATTCTTTAAAATGACAATTTTTTACTTTTTCGATTTTTGTTGCAGATTTTTTTTAAAAAAGGTACTCTAACTTTCGAAACCGGTTCCGAAAGTGAAAGTACCTTTTTAAAAAAATCTGCAACCAAAATCGAAAAAGTAAAAAGAAAAAGCCATATTTAAGATTGAGCTCAACTATCCTTTACGGAACGTGTGTTTTCAAGTGCGAAGAATCCCTTTAAGCTTCTTCAAATGTAGACTCCGGTTTCGAGAACTCCACATATTCATGAAACTCACACACATTCCTTCTGAAACGGCTCACCGCCTAAAACTGAAGTAAACATGACAAAATTTTGGAGGTACCTCCAATCTGAGGTATTGGGACAAATTGTCACGATTTATGGGACAAATGAGGTGCCTCCTGTATGAGTTACTAAATCATCGGACCACACTAAACACTTGCCGCTTTACACCGCGATATATCACACGCCGATGACCAAAATCTAAATGTAAATGTTACTTTCATTTCGCGCAAAACTTTTCATTCTTGTATACTACCAAAACATGCGGCTTTGCTCACGTAATCGTTGAAATAAGCAAAGTCGTATTTGTGTGCCTATTTTTATTAGAAGAAATTACGCTGGTAAGAACAATTCAAAAATTACTAATTAAGCCACTGTTTCGCAAAACTTCATTATTATACTATATAAGGCGGAAAATGGCACTAAAATTAATGAGAAGAACTAAAACTAACTCTAAATAAATAATAATTTAGAATGTACTTGTGAAAGCTTTTACGCTCATTTCTGTTTTTATTAAAAGTTTTGAGATTTTTAGAAATCGTTCTTAGAATGCATTTACGTCTTAGAAGTAACCATCATGCCATATTCCAAGCTTATATTCTATTGTTCTACCCCTCACAGGAGGAGTTGCACCAAAATAAAATAATCTATGTTGGAACAGATGTCACCACCAATGTGGCAACATTAATTTTGAAATCGGTTTGGTATTTGCTGAGATTCCATAACAATAGTAATTTAGAAAAATTTAAAAATGCTTTTCACTCAATTTACTCTCTTTAAATTTCGAATATTTTACAAACTGTTCTCAGAGAGCATTTACATCTTATAAGTATTTACCATGCTAAATTTCAAGTTTCTTCTTTTAGTAATTTAATAGAGATTGTAATTTAGAACATTTTTAGAACACTTTTCGCTTATTTCATCCTTTTTAATTTCGATTTTTTTTAACGGTTCTTAGAGAGCTTTTACATGTTTATAAGTAACTAGCATACTAAATTTCAATTTTCTATTTTTAACAAATCCATATTATTATATATAAAAATCACTTCAAAATATCAAAATACTCAATTATTGCTGTAAGTGATAAACATAAATATAAATAAAAAAGGAAATTGCCCAGTTAAACTGATGGCATTGAGCTCACAGGCTATTCACACTAATTGTATATTCTACTCTTATTTCAAAGAATAATGCCCCTTGAAAAATAAATGAAGGGATTAGTCCCCGTTTCCCCCCTTTATACTTAACCAAAGAACCTCCAAATCTAATCAGGGAAGCTCCTTAACATAATAAACTGGTATACCAAATTTGATGCAAATCAGATAATCCAGCATGAAAAAACAATTTCGCTAAATAAAGGGGGTATAAGCTCCCCCATTTCTCCCTTTATGCTGAACCAATGAACCTTCAAATCTAATCAGAAAAGCTCCTTATCAGAATAAACCTGGGAAAAAAAAAAAAAAAAAAAAAAGAAAACTAAATTAGATAATTTTGCATGAAAACCCATTTATCTAAATTAAGGGGAGGAGACACTTGCCCCCCTTTCACTCTTTTATACTTAACCAATGAACCTCCAAATCAAATAAAGGAAGCCATATCGGAAGAAACTGGTATATCAAATTTGAAGCAAATCGAATAATTCTGTATGAAAAACGCATCTATCTAAATTAAGGGGAGACTAGCCCCAGTCCCTCCTTTATACTTAATCAATAAATCTCCAAATCTAATCAAGGCAGCTCCTTAACATAATAAACCGGTATACGAAATTTGGAGCAAATCGAATAATTCTGCATGAAAACCCATTTATCTAAATTAAAGGGAGGAGACACTTGCTCCCCTTTCCCTCTTTTATACTTAACCAATGAACCTCCAAATCAAATGAAGGAAGCTATATCGGAAGAAGCTGGTATATCAAATTTGAAGCAAATCGAATAATTCTGTATGAAAAACGCATTTATCTAAATTTAGGGGAGACTAGCCCCGTCCCTCCTTTATACTTAACCAATAAATCTCCAAATCTAATCAAGGCAGCTCCTTATCATAATAAACCGGTATACCAAATTTGGAGAAAATCGAATAATCCTACATGAAAAATGCATTTACCTTAATTAAGCGGGGTCGCCCCCTTTCCCCCCTTTATACTTAAATAATGAGCTTCCAAATCTAATCAGGGAAGCTCCTTAACCTCTTGAGGGGCTCCGGTATATATTATATACCACCTACGGTTAATGAAGTTTTTCACCAGAAAAATTTTATTAAATTTTACTTTTCTAACTTTGGTGGATAAAAGCCGTAAAATTGCTTTTACTTATTTTAAAATAGAATTTTTCAATGATTCCGGTGGGAATTCAGCATTTCACAAACGTAATTGCTTGCCCTTCAAGGGGTTAACATAATAAACCGGGATACTAAATTTGGAGCAAATCGAATATTTCTGCATGAAAAACCCATCCTTTTGAGGTGAGGCCCCGCTTACCTCATTTCCAATTGGCTCTGGGATGATTGCTCACTGTGCCCCGGCTATATAAGACCATTTTTCCCAGTTTGGAACTATCAACCCTCGACCGCCGGTGTGTGCTATTACCTCTAGGTCTCATCCCAGTTTTATTAGTTGAATTTTATTAGTTTTTAATTTCAGCTTTTTAATTTTAACTTTGCCACATTTTAGATCCGATAGAAGCTGAAATACTTGTTTTTCTGTCGTTGCGGATTTTGGTGTTCAAAGAGTCTTACTTAAAACTAAGGTCTGCGAGCACCCGGGAAAACATCGGTGATGGACGTGTACTAGGCAACTGCCACTCAAAACTAGAGAGCTATGTTGAGCCCTATTTTTATAGTTCTTGGGTTATTGTTAGTTAGGCTTGGCTACATTATGCTATGATTTTTCTGTGCTCGTTGGTACCATACTACATTACCGCTCAAAAGTATTTTGACAACCTTATATTCTCTCTTATTTTATTTAATATAAAAATGTAAAAGAAAATATATTCCCTATAATTGAGAACACTATGACTGCAGTTTTTCAAATGTATCAAGTTTCAACTTGTTTGTTTACATTCGGCGCCACCGAAGAAATATGACTCCTCCTTAGCTCAAAAGTATTTTGACAATTAGATTGCATTTAATTGTTGAAGGTGTTAGTGGCTCTATAGCTTCGATTAGTGTTTATATTGACTTATTGTGATTAATTTTAAGGATCCGGAATGCCGAAATGTAAAAAATATTGAAGTGATTCTAGAAAAGCCGCTGTAAATGCACTTAAGAAAGATAGACTGCAAGCAGAATTAGCTCGTTCTTTTAACGTGTCTCGGCAACTTGTTATTACATGGAATAAAGTTTTTAATAAACTGAAATACATCGAAAATAAGCCTCAAAGTGGCCATCCGAAAAAAAATACTTGAAATGTTGACTATATTATAAAAATGATATCTACTAGTGATTGTCCGCTGTAATAATAAAAAATGAACTGAAAGAAAATTACGGCATAGACATATACGTTTCATCAGTCAAACGACGCCTATACCTCTATGGTTTACATGGCAGAAGACCAGCAAAAACACGTTTCTAATCTACTAAGAATAGGAAGGCTAGAGTTGCATTTGTAAAACGCATAACACTTTCAGGTGCAAAGCAATGCTATTCCTGAAGTGTTGAAATTAATGACTGACACCAGAATTTTGGTTTAAACAAAGTTCGGTTTATTATGTTTGTGAAATATAGATTTTTCTTATTTATAAATAAATTTGTTTTCAAATTCCGGTGTCAATCCTTAATTTCAACACTTTAGCAATGTAATTGCTTTGCCCCTGCAACGGTTATGCCATTTTACAAATGCGACTCTAGCCTTCCTATTCTTAATAAATAACAAACGTGTTTTTGCTAGTCTTCTACCATGTAAACCATAGAGGTTTAGGCGTCGTTTGACTGATGAAACGTGTATGTCTATGCCGTAATTTTCTTTCAATTAATTTTTTATTATTACAGCGGACATACGACAATCACTCGTAGATATAATGGCGTTTCTCGCCTTATTTGATGAAATAATTTCTGCGATTTAATGAAGCAAAGAATACTATTAAAATTTAGTGATGACAATCAATCATTTGGGTCGGAGCGCTTTCATCCCTGAAATTTCCACTTGTTGAAAGAAAATGTCTCATTTGATTAATGTATTTAACACGTTCACGCCGGCGTGGTGGGTCACACTCGGCTGCCTCAGAGTTGTCAAGTCTCCGGCTTTTTTCACACCACTTTGATTTTAGAGAATATGTTGTTCCTTTAAATCGCCCAATTGTTCTAATTAAATAAAACAACATTTTCTGTATTAAAATACTGGTATCCAAAATGCCGGACACTTGGCAGCTCCGAGACAGTGGAGTGTGACCCACCGCGCCGGCGTGAACGTGTTAAATGGTAAATTATGAATGCTAAAATTTACAAATAAGGGTTTAAAATTATTCCAATTAGTTTGAAATTTTGTCAATACATTTGCCAGATTTTTTTAATTACGTTTATAATTTTTCGTGGAACTTTATGCATGTTTTCCAATAATATAAAGCATTTTGTTTTATCAATTTACTTATTTGATATAATACATATTTAAATTTTTTTCTTTTTCTTTCATCAGTTGCCTAGCAACGTATTTGATCCTAATAATATTAATATGAGTGTATGTATAATGTTTGAGTAAAGCCAACGTCAAAACGGATGAATTAATGCATTTATATCTTTGCATATAGATGGATTTTAGCTCAGAAATAAAAGTAGGCAATATTTTATTTATTTTATCCAAATATTTTGCTTAAAAATACAAAAGTTCATTATTTTCATAGAGAACAAATTGACATTTTCCATAAAATTTACCAATATTTCTTTAATCGTTGCCAAGAGAATTAAAGCACGGAATAATATTTTCTCTTAAGCAATTTTCAATTGAAAGATTTTCACGTGAAAAAGGAAAATGAATTAAGAAAAAATTAAGAAAAAAAATGAGTATGGCGTCATACTGGAAATAAAAAGAAAACTCTCAAGTATTTCTTAATATAAAAAGGTGAGTATAAAATGTTTTGAGTAAATACGAATAGCAGGTAAATTAGACGTCATTTTTCGGAAACAAAGATGTTGTATTAAAATGATCTTGGATAAAATAAAATTAGCTATTATTCAAGGAGAAAAGAGATAGATAGAGATGCAGTATGCCGTAAAAACAGTTTGCAATATGATGCGCGTTATAGCTCAGATTTAAATGCCCTCATTCGGTCCAAACAAAATAAACACATGGAACAGGGACTGAATTCCTTGACTTCATCCATGCATTTTTTCTCTAAATGAAAATGATGTGCTTATATTTAAGCATTCTAAAGTAGCATTTCATTGTATTATGAATTAAAAACTTTATTACTAAAAGTATTCTCTCTTTCTTTTTTTTCCTTTTAAAAGTACATCGTTGTGTTTGCGCCGAATTAGCGGATATTAGGGTTACATTTTTTGCGTAACTTAAAGATTTATCGTCTGCGTACGGTTAACATGAAGATTTTATTTTTAATTTATTAATTTTTCAAAAATTTTTGCTTATCCTTATAAATTACAGCGTAAACAAACAAACAAAAAAAAGATATACTATAGCCATCCGCAAAATCAATAAAAAATTACGAATGTAAATTTAAATGGATTACGCAGGGTTCAGGGGGGCAGAGCCCTCCTGAAAAAATGCAATTTTTAATTCAAACAGTTACCAGAATAAGCAACTCATCATAATTTCAGAATATCATTGTATAACCACTTGTTTAACACTTTTAATTTCTGAAATTTTACGAAGTATTTTTTATTCTCATAAATATTTAAGTAAGTTGAATATTACTCAAAGAGTGCTAAAAAACAATGACTTGCAAAGATGACGTTGAGGCTCCTGATCGGCAGATTTACTGGTATATCTCATTATGAATGAAGAATCAATTGAATTATAAGAGCAAACATAAATCAAAACATTCTGCAATTCAATGATGATCATGAAAAAGTTAGTAATGGACATCCTACAAAAATAAAAGTTTGTATTTAAACATAAATGGAAATAATAAATCAAACGAAACATTAAAATTTTAGAGATAGATATACTAAATTAAAAAAATATATATAATGTAGATACTATTGTCTATAATTATGTCAAGTTCAAATGATGTAATCCTACCGAAGAACTTGTGAATGCGCAGTTATTATGCAACTCGTCCAAGATTTTTGGCATCTTGATCGGAAACAAACCGTTTTTTACATATAAAGCGTACGTGTATAACTTTTTTTCGGCAAAAGGTGAAATTTTGAAGCAAACTGAAAAAGAAAAAATTCTCAAACTATGAAAAGTAAGATTTGGTGGAAAACGGGAAAAATCCTCGTACGGAAAAATTTAAACGTACTCTGTACGACAGGCTTAAAAAAATTCTTAAAAATGTACAATTTATGGTAAAAGCGTACAAACTGACAACCCTATGTATTCACAACTTGAAAATAAAATAATAACCTTTTAAATGTAAATCTCACACCATAAAATATATGAAGTAAAATACAATAAATAGACACAGTAAATATTGCTTATATAATAGCATTTATGGACTTTTATTCAAGTAAGTCGGCAACCACGACTAGGTAGCCGATTTATGTTGATATTCCAATAAACCAACTGTACGCACACTGAGGTACGTACGTCCAAAGCACAAATGATCCCATGAAATTCCCTATGCTACTGAGAAACTCCCTATTTAAAGGGAAAATATGGTTTTTCTTTTTATCTACTGAAATGAGCTAAATTTAGATGCTTTCTTTTTTGCGTGTATGTGTGTATGTGTTGTTATAAGCGTCGGGAGCAAAATGATTTTAAATTGATTTGATAGTAGTGGGATTAAATTTTTATTTATTGATTCTGAATAAAATAAATAGATGAATGTAGAGGAATATTTCTGGATAAAAATATTGTCCTTTAGATGTTATGAATACGATTTATTTTAATTTTGTTATTTTTTTACTTATCAAATCTCTAGTTCTTTCACTATTTAAAGGAAAGAATAGATAGTATACGAATATTAGTTTTTAAAATGGCTTTCTTAGGTAAAGGTAAGGAATCAGATACTGGCATTAGAGATCAGAGAATAAGCGACTAACGAGTTGCGTATACTAGATTTAAAAGTTTTAGTAACTTTAAGTGTAGATCGACTGAAATATTCGTTACGTTTTCGGCCCAAAATCCGAGTTTCGTGAAACATTTGTTTTCGGTGAAAATGCTGCTGAATATTCGGCCGAAACCATCTGTATTTCAAAAATTCGTTTGTTTCTTCTGAAATTTTCTACATTACTCATTGATTTGAGCGGTATCGGCTTAAATGAGACACTCTTCATTTATTGCTAAGAACGTCACTGTTTATAATTATCAGTCATCAGGGACTCCTGATGTGAGTGCAAAGTACGAGGGGGAGTCGGAAAATAAGTTTCCCCTGTCGACTGTCGTCAGAGTTGTGTATGAAAGTCAAAAAATAAAATGAGACATTAAAGATAAGACATATCTTTATTTTTCTACAATTCCAAGTACATTGATACATTTGTCATACCGCTTGATAAGCTTCAAAAAACCCTCCAGGAAAAAATCAGGGCTTTTCATACGGAAGAAGCGTTGAACGGCTTGTTTGACTTCAGCATTGCTTTCAAAGCGCCTTCCGCCGAGATTCTTCATCAAAGCTGGAAACAGATGAAAGTCACTTGTGCGAGATCAGGACTGCATGACGGATGGTGTAGGCACTTCGAACCAAGAAATGCAATATGGTTTTGCGTTGCCGTCGCCGAGTGTGGTCTCGCATTGTCATCCAACAGCAGAATGCCAGATCTGAGAAGGCCAAGCCGCTTTTTTCGAATCACCTCTTTCAATTTCGACAGAGTGTCCAGTACCGCGCTGCAATAAAACTCCTTGAGCGTCCCAGAAAACGGTGAGGAGCACTTTAGATGCAGACGGAGTTCTTTTGAACTTCTTTCGGACAGGTGATGACAGATGTTTCCACTCCATGGATGCGGCCTTCGATTCGGACGTGAAATGGTGGACCCACGTTTCATCCCCCGTCACAATCCGGTCGACCTCTACCCAATGGTGTATCGGTGTCTTGCACATTCGCGTTCTCTTGCTGTATCGTCTGTCGCCCATAGCCGTTCAACGCTTCATCCGTATGCAAAGCCCTGATTTTTTCCTCGAGGGCTTTTTGAAGCTGATAAAGCGGTATGACAAATGCCTCAATGTACTTGGTACATATGTGGAAAAATAAAGTTATGTTTTATCTTTAATGTCTCATTACATTTTTTGTCTTTCGTACACACCTCTGTCCACAGTCGCCAGGATAAACTTATTTTCCGACTTACCCTCGTATAAGCAAGAAATGCATATATAACTAAGCTTTAAACATGCTTTCCACGTGCTCATTAAAAGCTGCAAACTTAACAGTAATTATTTATTTATTCTTTTTACTGAACAGCAAATGTTACAGATTATTTTCTTTAAATAAAGGATTTGAAAAAAACTATCGGGTTTTCTTTCTGCCATTATCGATTTGCATATATTTCATTTAATTTGGCTACTATGATGCAAACAAAACATTTACATGAATTTTACTTATGATTTTTGATTGCTGGACACAAAAGATAACTCAATCGACTGAAATAATATATTTCAATGTATGATATAGGCTCAGTAAAAATGTAATATATTTAACAGTGTACTGGAAAATTAAAAATATCATTTGGATGTGAAAATATATTTAAAAAGACAAACCAAACATAATTTTTATCGAATTTTAAAACAAACTTTTAAAGCCCTATAAATTCGCAACTCAAATTTTCATATCATCTAATTTAAAACCCGTATTTTAAATTAGTCAGTTACTTGAATGAAAAAGCACTAGTGAATAAATTGTATATATATACATCAATTGATGTTGCAAATACTGTTTGCACTTGCGAATATAAATAGAAAAAAAAATGGTGATACATATGTTTCTTTTAATTAAAAGCATAGCGTTACCCAAATTTTGATGTCATTATTTTTAAGACCTACATTTTTTTTTTTTAGAGCCGTGAGGTAAAGTGATGTGTTACAAATGTTTAACCGTTGAGGGGTTTTGTAATTACTAATAAAAATTGTAAATGAAAAATCCATGTTTCTCATTTTTGTGTTCTTCTATCTTTACAAGAAGAAATTAGTTGGATTCGGGAAATTTTTCGACTTCCGGTTTTGGATGGATTTATACGTTTAAAAAAATGCTGAACACGATTTAATGGTTTTTAGAAAATGTCTGTCTGTCACTCAGTCTGTAAGTCCGTCTGTATGTGACAAAAATTTTGTGTGCGCTCTATCTCAACAACTAATGCACGAATGTATAAAAGTATCGTATTACAATGCTTAGCATATGCTTAAGGGAGACCAAACTGGTCGCCAAGCGCGGCTAGTCTAATATAATTACGCATTTAGCGTTTACTGGTGTTCCATAACTTTCGATTTATTCTGTTGAGCTGATTCCGATATCAGGCGAGATGCTGTGATCGTTTTAGGTTAGCTGGGTGAATTGGGTCCTTCAGATTAGTCCGTGATAGCTCAGATGGCATAGCATTGGCAACTTCGGCCAAGACATCCCTGATTCGGATCCTGGCCTGGAATTTTTCACCCACTTGGAAATTTACATCTCATATGATTTATTTACCAATTGAATAACTGTGTTAAAAATTAATCTAAAGTGATCTATTTTGTTTAAATAAAATCTTGCGCTCATCAACTAATTTTAAATCTAATTATAACAGTGCTCAATAAACAATATTTTATAGAAGTAGATGATTTAAACTAATTTTGTGTGTGTGTGTAATTTTAAAGCAATTTGGGCAATTATATATGCAAAAATCTCTAGCACAGCCTGGTTTTAGGTTGTGGTTTTATGTTCATATTATTGAATGAACGAAATAAAAAATATCAAAAGAAGTCCAAACCTCTTTCAATCAAAAAAAATCACTGCAAAAATGTATTTTTTAAATAAAGTGTTATATTTTTGGTTTATATTATCTTCTCTCACTGATCAGCTTGAAGTTGTTTTAATGCATACTATGCATTTCAAAACTGTACTTTTTCGATTCAATAAAGTTACTTCCTTTTCCACCGATTACGGCGATACATACAGGGATTGCAAGAATATTTTCCATCATAGAAGCATTTCGCATGATTTTTGTTGTTGTTGTTGTTGTTGATGATGATGTGTGCTTCAACTTTCCAGTAAAAAACTAGAGAAAAACTTCTTAAAATGCAATGATTCCTAAAATAAAATTAAAAATACCTTTAAGTTAGTGTTGTAAGAGATATATATCAAATTAGTAAAATCAATTTGTTAAAGTTCTTACCTTTTAAAATGAAGTATTAACCTTCATTTACATATAAAAAAATCTCTATTAATATACTAGTATTCATTTTACTAATTTCTGGTTCGTCTGTAATTATAAAATAGTGGAACATAAAAATATTAATTAATATTCATTATATATATTTAAATAAAAATATTTAATTTAAATTTTATTATTAATAATAATTAAATTATTTAAATTTAAATTTAATATTATTATATATTTAAATAGCGATAATAATAAAACAATAAACGGTCAAGTGCGAGTATTACTCGCGCTCAGAGGGTTCCGTAGAATAAATATATGAATTAGTAATTGTATTATTAAATAAAAACCGTTTAAAAAAAATACGAAGACTTTGTAAAAAAAAAAACTATACAACGTAGGATTGTGTATAACTGTATATACTAGAAAAGTGTAACTGGATATAACATGGAATTTAAAAGATATATGAAACCTAAATAATATCAAATATAGCTATTCTGTATTAATCATTTTTTAATGTTATCCTAATCTGTTTATAATGAACTTATTTCGGTACTGACAATAAAAGCTCTGCATATTTAAATTTCATTTGGCATTTCATAAAACTAAATTCAGCGTAAGCAATAACCTTTTTTTCTACAGTGTAGCTAAAACAAAACCTTTGCTCAAAGTTTAAATTTGGTATTGTGCTCAGCGCGCTCGGAAAGGAGGTCGCAAAGATGCAACGCCGCCTTTGTCCGTGCCGCGTTCTTCCAGGTAGTTTTTTAACTTTTAAGGTCACTCGAGACGTATTGAGAGATCCACTCAATGCAACTATTCGCGAATCCCTTAGTATTTATGTGATTCATTCCAATTAAATTAGTCTGTTTATAACCATTTTACGTTTATTGCTTTTATACTGCTACTTGGCATTACATTACACATATATATCATTAATAGTATTTAACTAGACTTTAAAAACCGATGGTACATAGAGCAAGCCACCCCTATCATTATGTATGTCCAAACCGTCTGTATCTTTAAGGGATAATATCTCGGCTAATTAATGACGATTTTTTTTTTCGAAATTCATTATCAACAATGCTTTTATACTTCTGCTATGATAGGCACCTCTAGCGCTGCTCAACACTTTTGCTGAATGCCCGTAAATTGAAATTTGTGCGTAACGGAAAAATGCTATTTTCTCAAAAACTATGTGACATAGGGTAATCGCTATAATTTTCCTGCAAAGTTTAGATTAATGTCTACTACATCTAATTTTTTCATAATTTTAGTTTCAGTAGATTCGGAATTAGATGGGGGTTGGAACATATTTTTGCGCTACATTTTAGACGATATCATTGAAATATAATAGCTAAAATTAAAACAAAAGACGTTTTGAGTTTAGCTTTACAAAAGCTTTCACACGATATACAAAGGAAAGAATTTTTTTCAAGTAACATAATTAGTCCCCTACATTTTTCCTAAATATATTTCTGAATGTTTTATAATCTACAAATATGTGGGTCAATAGACTTTATTACATCCCCCAATTTGAACTTTCCACGTTCCATAGTTTACGAGTAAAATGACTGTGACAGACAGACAAACAACATAGGAGTGATCTTATAATGGTTCCGTTTTTACTTTTTGAATACGGAACCCTAAAAAAAAGAAAATCTTTAATTATGTTAATCTTCCACTGTGGAAGATTAACAAAATTAAAGATTTTGTTATATTATTATCGCTGTATAAATATATAGAGGAGAAGGTCCAAATACTGGCTAGGATCCAAATACCGGTAACTAGGTGTTCTGAGAACTGAGCGCAGCGCAGTGTTGCCAGATAGGGGACTTTTTTTAGTTCAGATTATTTTACTGTCACCCCTTTTTTAAAATAGTATAATTCACCTTATTTTTCAGAAATTTTAATCCATTTGTAAATAAGTCGAATATTTCTATTTCAAAAAAGCGGTGACAATCAACAGTCTGGATACAAAAATGTCCCCAATCTGGCAACACTGGCGCAGCGCAGCCTAGCGATGATAGGTAGAGATTGTAACTTTAATTGAGAAAAGAAAGTTACGAAAAGTACGTCGCTGAAGTTTGTCTCATTTACAAACAGTAAATGCATAAGTTTCGAAACGACGTACTCTGGTACATCAAAAGTTTCTCAGATATGTGTTTTTCCTTTTTTAAAAAATATACTGATGGTATATTGTCTTGAATTGAGGATTAATTTATTTTCTAGACATATTTAGCTCTCAATAGCAGCGCCCACATTATTGGTATTTAATTACATGAATGAGTAATACCAGTTTTAACTTAAACATAGCAGTGGTCCGAATACCAGCTACCTAGCGTGGTCTAAATACCAGCTAGCCGGTATTTGGACCTTTCTCGGTTGCTCTGCTTGAAGAGAAGAAATAAAATGAATTTAAATAGTTCCATAGTTAATAAATTAATTTAAATGGTTCAATAATAGTCCCAGTCTCATTTCGCAATATGAAAAGGAGCAACCGTGGCCGTAATTCTTCAAGAGCGATACTGGTTACAGGATCTCTTCACAAAAAAGCACTGTTGGACACTCCAAAATTGCCTGCAATAAACGTGAAGCGAAAGAAAAAAAAATGACGGAGGAAAACAGGCGAAAGGGGCAAATTGGATTTTTAAAAAGGGAAAAAGTAAGATATCCAACAGAGGAAGATGATGCAATATGTGTCTTCTGCACGTGTGCTTTCTCTGCGGACAAGAATGGGGAAGGGATTCTGGGTTCAATGTTAAGAATGCGATATGTGCGCCTATAGTGACTTCACCGACGTAGAGAGTGATATCGGTGATTCAAACGCTCGAATACGCCATCTGGTGGAGAAAATATGTAACTGTCTCTTCAGGACAGAGCCATGCGATCGCATTGCATTACATGTATTTTAAATTTGTGCAGAATAATTATTCTTTTGCACAATTTCAGATTCCCTGTGTCATTTGGGTTCTGTTAGATATGATAAAGTAAAAATTATCTGAATTTGGATATCTAAAACTTTCAAATGCATTTACAATAAAGAATTATTTCAATGGCACTTTAACATTAGTTAACCCTTTCGCTACGAAGCCGCCCGAAACGGCCCAACAATCAAACTACGGCGAAACCGCCCGAACGCCTGAGAAACAGGTATTCCGTTTCCACCCCCCTCGGAAATATCCAGCAATTGTCCCTGAGTAAGTGCGAGGGGAGTGATTGATGCGGGGATTATTGCAGTGAACGGATGGGGAATTTCAGAAGAAAAACACTTTCTACATTTTCTTTCTATTGGTGATACATGATATATTTGCTAAACTTTATTTGTTATTGAAATTTGTATTTTACAATGATATTATTTTTAAATTTTAACATAGTTATCTGAATTTTATTCAGTTATTTGTATACAGTACATAAAATGTATAGCAAAGGAAAAAGTCTAACTCAAGAAGAAGCGTTAGCAATAAGTTTTACGAGGATACAGACGAATCTGAATCTGATAAATCAGAAGATGAATATGATTCTAATGAAAATATGCAATTACCCTATGACGAATCAGTGGATGCTGATAATCTATGGGATTATTGTTTACATATTTTTAGCTTGCATTTTAATTATTATTTTTTTAAATGTTTTATTATTTATTTATTTATTATTATTATTATTATTTTGCATTGGGTACCTGAAGTCGATAACTTTTATTGTGCGTCAGGATGGGGAGTGGGGTGCCGAAATACATGTTTGCCCCGGGCGCAAAAAAGCTAGTTTCGGTCCTGATAATGAATATTAGATCCATTTATTACAAATTTATAAAAATTGACTATGTCCATTTTCCAGAAAAAAAATTAAAAAAAAAAAAGATATTCTGCTAACCTCATGATTATTAATAACATGAATCCATTTATCACAAATTTGTAAAACTTTAAAATGTTGTCCATTTTTCAGAATTAGAAAAAAAAAATCCTCTAGATAACTTAATTTTCTATATTCTTTTCCTTTTTTTAGTTACTGTATTTCTGTATCTGGAAACATTTAAAAAAAATCTATTAACAATATAAGGATTTAATGTTTATTTCACTTTTATTACAAGTTTGCTAGATTAAAAAATATGTACAGTGATATACATATATTTTCTGTATTGCATAATATTTAAATACATTTTGGGGCAAATAGTTATTAAGTTATTATTATTTATTAATTCAAGTCATTATTATTTATTTTAACGTTAAACAATTTTAAAGCTTTGACTTCTAGGAAAAAGTTGAAAATTTGTTAAGAAAGAATAAATTGAATTTTTGAGATATTAGTTTCTAGATACAACTTTTTTAGTTACTATGTTTTCATAAATCGTATGTGTTTAATAATTAATAAAAAATTAATATGAACTTTTAAAATGCTAAAAATAAATTGTTTACTATCATTCTTTTAATGGCATCAATCAGTAATTTTTTTTTTTTATCACAATGATGTTATTCCTTCAATAATTTTAAAATTCGATATTAAAAATTTGGTACTTTCTTAGGATTCACAAATATATTACAAAAAGTAGAATTTTTATTTTTGATGTGATTTGTAAAATAATTTTCGAACAGAATATTTATTAGTTATTATCTTTTAGTTTGCATCTGATGTTTCTCTTTTAACGGTTTGACTTATGACATAAAAAAAAATTATCTGTCAAATTCAGTTAGGCAATTTAGAAATACCCGTACAATGGAAATATTGGTATATTTTTTCATAAATTTCTTTGAAAACAGAAGTCGATTTTATAAAATGTTATTTGTAGAACAGATTTTTTTAGTTCACTGCAAATATTTATCGGGAAAAAATATACTGTGAAACGAAAAGCAAGAGATTGTATTCTCCCTGCGACAAATTTCATTATTGGACAAAGGACTCTAATTCTAACACGTAGGAAGCTAATTTCAAGATACTCTCAGAAATAACATGCCAGGGATAAATCCTGAAAGATAAAACATACACAAATAATTCGGACTTTAGTACAATAAAAACATTCTCTTGAACAGGATTAGCCTTTTGTATGAGTGACCTTACGAGGGATAGTAGGGGAAAATAAGTTCTACTTTCGAAGAAGGCTGCCTTCTTATTGTGCTTCTGACAGGTCAGAAACGCAGAAGAAAGGGGGTGAAAAAATCTCGCAGCAAAATTTCAGCATTCGGGCGTTTCCGTATTTTGAATGCCAGTGCGTTTTTAGACTTCAGTATTCAAAGGGTTAAAGGGAAATTAAAGGGACAATCTTCCTGTACCGAAGGCTGCGAGCAGCGCCTCTATAGGCCGTTTTAATTCCCAATTATGTTTGTGATTTTTTTTTAATTAAAAAATTCTCATTTGAATCAGCAAGCTTTTTTTTTTACACGTCAAAACAAACTAGAAACATGATGGTAAGAACACTGTGAGGGATAGTCGTTAAGAATTTTATAAATTTGAGAAAAATGGTTCTTTACTAAAAATTACGTATTTTTTTCTGTGCATAAGAAATGTTTTTAATCTATAAATTTTTTTTAAATAATATTTTTATTGCTTAATAATTGCTATTAGTTCTATTTGTGTGATGTTTTAGAAAAAAACTTAGGTTGCGGGAATTTAGACCACATTTTCAAAACTCAAAATTTGAAGACTTTCGGAATTTTGCTTTTTATGAACAGAAAACGCCTTTTAAACTTATTTATTTTCCTTTAAACATGTGTTAAACATGTCAAGGTACCCTGCTGTCAACTTTTTCTTTTACTAATTTTGAAAATTGTATGCTCTAGAATCTAGATTGAAAACAAAAGTAGTAGCCGGTATTTGGACCTTCTCCTCTAATTAATATTGATATTTAAATATACATAATTAATAATTAAATATGTATAGGGGAGGGTAGGGACGGTTGACCATACGGGAGGCTTGACCCACCCATCCATTTTCATATTTAAAAGAATTTCAGAATTTTCTTAATACGTGTCAACCAAAGCCACTGGAATGCTCAAACAACAGTCTTCCTTTCATAGAGATAATCGAAATAGGTGTGGAAAAATCAATTGTGAGGCGTTTTCAACCTAAAAGTTGTGTTTTTTAGAAATATTTTGTAAGCTTTTTTCAAATAAATTATATCATAGAAATTTCGTGTAATTTCGGGTGTATAGCCCGCAGATGGACCCAGAAATTTTTTTCAGTGTTTGAAGACCAATATTTACCTTGTTCTAAAAAGTTACATTTTATTTTTAAACTTTTCTGTGTCGAAACACGATTGTTTGATCCGCGGGCTATACACCGGAAATTACGGTAAGTAGGTTTAAAGTAATGCAGAAATATCGAGCTTTCATTCCAGGCATTAGGACAGTACAGTAAGTAAGGTTTAATATAACAATGTGATATTCTTCAGAAAAGGTCTATGTAGGGAGGCTTGACCCAGTCAATGTGAGGGAGGGTTGACCAGATGCTCAAGGCTCCCTAAGAGGTTTTCGAAACATTTTATTATATACTGTGCATAATGAAAATTTAATGGTATATTCATAAAAGAATGTAAATTTATTCTGTAAAGGTTCAGTAAAATGGTATGATGGAAAAGAAAATGTTTAAAACAGACTATAGAAAAATGTGAAAAATTGCCAGAAAATGCGGAAGTAGATAGGAACTTTTTTCCATTTAAATATTGCTTACAATATGTAAATAGAAAGATTGGGAAAGACTAGAAAGGACTCGAAGGAATGAAAGAAGCAGTCTTAAACCTTTGACGGGCAGTGGTATGTTTATAAAACCACTTAATTTTTATTCCGAAACATCACAATGGCACCAGAATTTTTATAAAATCGTTTCCATTTAATACCTATATGAAATATAGCCTTTTTCTTATTTCTAAATAAATTTGTTCGTAAATTCCGGTGCCAATCATTTATTTCAATATTTTAGTGCTGAAGATACTTTGCCCTTTAAAGGTTTAAATCATGTTAATGATAAGTTAAGTGCTCATGCGGTTGCAAAAGAACGCAGCTTCGATCGAAAAACTTAGGAAGGTATGTAGAAAAATTTCACCAGGGTGAATACAGTGAGATGAAGCCAAACTATGTGACAACTAAAGTTGTCAGATCGAGTGTCACAAAAAATAGAACAACGAGATAAAAAAAAAGCGAGACAGTGGCTCCTAAATCCGGACATAACAACATGAAACACTATTAAAACGGAACCTGTTTCTAACAGAATACTGCCTTAAATGTTAAAATTTCATTTTCCCTACTGTACAATTATACTTGCTCAGACAAAATCCTGTTTAAAACAAAATTTTTCTCATCTGACTTGCGATTACATCTTAACAGGCTTGTTTTAGCCTCATATTTACAAAAATATTTTTAATAATAATTAAAGCAAGTAGAATAAAGTTATTTTGCTTTTTTTAACGCATTCACGCCGGCGCGGTGGGTCACACTCGACTGTCTCTGAGTTGGCAAGTCTCCGGCTTTTTGCACACCACTGTTATTTTAGAGAAAATGTTATTCCTTTAAATCGCCCAAGTGTTCTAATTAGATAAAACAACATTTTCTGTATTAAAATACTGATATCCAAAAAGCCGGAGACTTGGCAACTCTGAGACAGTGAAGTGTGACCCACCGCGCCGGCGTGAACGTGTTAAACTCATTTTACTTCTCTTCACAAATAGTGCAATATAAAACAAAGTGGGTCAAGCCTCCCATATAGTGGGTCAACCCTCCCATATGTGTGGAGCCTTGACCCATTATTTTTTATGATTAAAATCAATTATTTTTCAAATTTCTTATATGTTGCACTTATTTAGCAATTTTATTTTTATAACTGATTGTATAATGAATAAAATGAAACATAAAACTTTATTCCACGTTCAATATTTAAAAAATAAAAAATCATTATGTAAAAAGTGGATCAACCATCCTTACTCCCCCCTAATTAATAATAACTAATAATTATTTAAATAGTGATAATAATATAAGAAAAAAAGGGAAAATGTTTAAAGATTTTTTTCTTTTTCTTCTATTATTATCACTATTTAAATATATAATTATAATATTAATACTTAAATATTTAAACATGTATAATTCATATTAACTAATAATTATTTAAATATATATAAATAATATTAAATAATATTTTAAAAAATATATATAATGTATATTAATTAACATTATTATTTAAATATATTATTAATATTAACGGTTTTTTTTTTTTTTTTAATCTCTTCAACTAAAGTGTCTAACTAGTGAGATATTAAATATGAAAAAATAAACCAATCTATGCTAGAGAAAAACTTGGTTATTTTAGACATAAGTGATGTTTTGTTTTGTATTATATACTTTGTACAAGCCCAATATTACATGCATGTATGTTAAGTATAGACATATCAATTTATGAATAGGAAGGGTGTACTAAATGACAGTTTCACAAAAGTGGATGTAAATAACAACAAAATATTTTAATTTAACACGTTCACGCCGGCGCGGTGGGTCACACTCGGCTGTCTCAGAGCTGGCAAGTCTCCGGCCTTTTGGATACCAGTATTTTAATACAAAAAAAGTTGTTTTATTTAATTCGAACAATTAGGCGATTTAAAGGAATAACATTTTCTCTAATATAACAGTGGTGTACAAAAAGCCGGAGACTTGACAACTCTGAGACAGTCGAGTGTGACCCACCGCGCCGGCGTGAACGTGTTAAATACAATTTATTAGTAAAAATGCGTAACTGAAACATATACATTTTTCGTCATCCTTAGAATCCGGAAGCTATACTTTTTTACAAATATTATTTTACAGACCCCCGATATTTTACAGAGCTATGTCTGTTTATTGAAAGTTTTTGAGTATCTTCGTTTATAAGAAATCTCTATTACTTTCAATGCACAATACTACAATTACTATAGTATAGTAAATATAGTATATTACAATTAAGACAACATTCAAGATTTGGATTGAATACTCTACATTACATTGACAATTAATCCCCTCCCCCCTGCCTTTCCTTCCCTTGAAATATATTTTTAGCTACGTTAATCTCTATTTAATTTTTAATTTAAAACTTAATGTAGAATGTTACTCAAATTCTATTTTTATAGAAAGCAATAAGTAAATAACAAGAAAACCTCGCCGATATCTTTTAACCCTTTTAAGGTCAAGTAATTCTGTTTGTGTGCGAATTCACACCGGTATCGACCAAAAGTTTTATTGCAAAATGACGAAAAGCAATTTTACGGCTTTTTTCCACCAAAGTCTGAAAAGTAAAATTTAATAAATTTTATCTGGTACAAATCCTCACTAATCTAAGGTGGGATATAATATATCACACCGCCCCCTCAAGGGTTTGAATTCAAACGTTGCCACTGAAAGTAACTTCTTCGAAATAAAAAGATTAGTAATGCGAATATTATTTTAAAAAGGAAAATATACTTTGTTAGTTAAAACTTAAATATTATGCTAATTCTAACTATCTTTCGACAGCATTAACAGCACTTTTTCCTGTATATTCAAAGAAAACAACTTTTCTTTTCAATAATTTATAATTTTCTTTAACTAGCAAGATACTTATATACTAAAACCACCAATATAGTAAGAAATTAACTTTTATTTAATATTGTTTCATATCTTTAAAACCAAGAAAATAAATTTAGAAATATGTTAATAAATTTAAACGTTTAGCATTAATAATTTAATTAAATAAACATAATTATTAAATTGAAAGTATAAGTATTTCATTCTAAATTTTCTTATTAAATGAGATATCTTATTCTGCTATTTGATCACCATCGCTGTTTAATAAATAGATCTATCAATGTAAAAAACTTATTTTTAAAAACTTCATTCATATTTGTTGTTAATATTCTCAACACAAAAATCTGCTACTTTGACTTTTGCCAAAGCACATTCCTTTAGGTTCAAAGATTACCTGTTATACACGTAACCTAACCACAAATTAATATAATGACCTTTTAAATATAAATCTCACACCATAAAAAATATGGAATTAAATGGGAATAGTCAAACTCGATGATCTCGCGTTCACATTGGCTAGAATTCATCATTTTATTTATAAAAAGTCAGCCGCCAGAATAAGGCAGCTGATTGTCTCCTATAAATAAGTAGTAGCACGTACCGCCTCAAAACCCAACAATGCCCCCAAAACCCGTGTTCTCATTTTACCGCGCATTGTAGCTATCGGAAGTTTCGTTTACATTTTCCTGTGGTACGAGAGGCTTTGTTGAAAGCTAAGGTAGCGTATGAGCGGCTTAGTACGTGGTTAAAGCACAATCATTGCAATTGTTAGATTTTAATTTGTAACCTTGCTGTTGTTTTATCTCTTGTAGAGTTTTGTTTTGATCACTATTGAAGCAGTTAATAAAGAATATTCATAAACATATACAAATCAGTTGCTTAATATTTTTTTTATTGTCAACTAGATAACTAAAATTAAGTTGTAAAATGTAATTTAAATTTTTATTACACAAAATATTATTTTAAATATTTTTAAAATAATTAAAATATTTTTTAAAAATTTGTATAAGCTATTTTTAATAATTAAATGAATATTTATTAAATGCAATAATTCCAAAACCCGTGTTCGCATTTTACCGCGCATTATAGCTATCCGAAGTTTTGTTTACATTTCCCTGTGTACGAGAGGCTTTGTTGAAAGCTAAGGTAGCGTATGAGCGGCTTAGTACGTGGTTAAAGCACAATCTTTGCAATTGTTAGATTTTAAGTTGTAACCTTGCTGTTGTTTTATCTGTTGTAGAGTTTTGTTTTGATCTCTATTGAAGCAGTTAATAAAGATTATTTATAAACATATACAAATCAGTTGCTTAATATTTTTTTTTTATTGTCAACTAGATAACTAAAATTAAGTTGTAAAATGTAATTTAAATTTTTATTATATAAAATATTATTTTAAATATTTTTAAAATAATTAAAATATTTTTTAAAAATTTGTATAAGCTATTTTTATTTGTATAAGCTAATAAAAGTAATTTGAAAATTAAAGTCTTTTTTTTTTTCATTTTTGGATGAATGAGTTAAATGCGACTGCTGTCTTAGGACGGAAGTTTTTTAATTTCCTTCTCTATCACGTCCGGAAATGCAGCTGAAAATTCTACCTTTCGCAACATTTTCTAAAAACCCTTCTGTCTTTATGAAAAAATGGAACAAATTGTTCGATTACACAGTTTCTGCATAAAAGCACTTCGAAATTTAAATGCATTTGCGAACAAAAGAAATGCAAACATTTGTTAAAAAGTAAGTTGTTTGGATTTTAAAACAATCTTAAAATTTCTTTATAATATAAAATGGATGTTGCATATATAATTGTAAATTACTTTTCGTGACTGGATTTAAAAAATATGTATGCTGTTCTGTAATTACTTACGAAAAAAAATGAATTCTTCTATGTTGCATATAAAATGTAACTTAATAATATAAAACTTATTAAATAACTTTTTAAAACATATGTCAGTGAAAAAATGGAGAAAAAAAATCATGCAGAATGTTGAATAAATTCACAGTAAGGGTATTTATGAGAGCTAAAAAAAAGAAGAATAACTGCAATTTAAAAATTACATTGCAATCTGAATTTGTATTTTTACTTAACATCGGAAATGTTACCAAATCTAAAATTTTCATTCTGACATTGCTCTGAATAGACATCGCAATAACACTCACTCTTTCACTGACTCAATATCAGTCTTCAACGACAGATTGACTAAATCAATATTTATTAAAAGCAAAAGAGAAAAACAGCCTTTTCCATTTCTAGTACATCCACCGCACTTCTTTAAAGAAAATGTCACATTATTTCATTTTCCACCCCATTCTTCCCTTTCAGTCTACCCCCTCCTCATAGATTAAGGGGATCCTTCACGCACTTGAAAACACACGCTCCGTAATGTTAATCCTATGGGCAGGTTATTTTCGAATTTCTCGTTTCAATTTGATTTTTTTTTTTGCATACGGTAGTTGAGCTCAATCTTTAATACGACTATTTTTTACTTTTTTGATTTTGGTTGCAAATTTTTTTTTTTAAAAGGTACTTTCAGTTTCGAAACCGGCTCCGAAAGTGAAAGCACCTTTTTAAAAAAAAAATCTGCAACTAAAATATAAAAAGTAAAGAAAAAGTCATATTAACGATTGAGCTCAGCTATCCTATGCAAAAAAAAAATCATTTAAAAATATTCAAATTGAAACGAGAAATTCGAAAATAACCTGCCCATAGGATTAACATTACGGAACATGTATTTTCATGTGCGTGAAGAATCCCCTTAAGCTTCTTTAAATGTAGACTCCGGTTTCGAGAACTCCACATATGCATGATACTTACACATGCTCCTTCTGAAACGGCTCTCCGCCTAAAACTGAAGTAAACATGACGAAATTTTGGAGGTACCTCCAATCTGAGGTATTGGGACAAATTATCACGATTTATGGGCCAAATGAGGTGCCTCCTGTATGAGTTACCCAACACTAAATGATGGGACCACACTAAACACTTGCCGCTTTACACCGCGAAATATCACACGCCGATGACCAAAATCTAAATCTAAATGTTACTTTCATTTTGCAGGAAACTCTTCAATCTTAAACTGAAGCTTATACTATGTGCAAAACTACTTAAAAGATGAGACAATATTTAAAAAGATGTTAAATTACTTTAATGCCTTAGTACTTTCAACTATAAAAACATAGTCTTCGTCAGAGAAATATAAGAAATACTACTATTATTAACGTTGGAAGTTTCACTCCTTTCGTTACCATCTACGTGGATTTTGAAAATTAGACGTTAATAACAATAGTATTTCTTATATTCCTCTGACGAAGACTATGTTTTTATAGTTGAAAGTACTAAGGTATTAAAGTAATTTAACATCTTTTTAAATATTGTCTCATCTTTTAAGTAGTTTTGCACATAGTATAAGCTTAAGTTTAACTTTTAAAGATGAATTAAGAATTTCTATTTATTTATTTACTCTTCATTCTTGTATACTAAAATAACCCGCGGCTTTGCTCGCATAATCGTTGAAATAAGCAAAGTCGTATTTGTGTGCCTATTTTTATTAGAAGAAATTACACTGGTACGAACAATTCAAAAATTACTAATTAAGCCACTGTTTCACTAAACTTCATTATTATACTGTATCAGGCGAAAATGGGACTAAATTAATGAGAAGAACTAAAACTAAATCTAAATAAATGATAATTTAGAATGTGAGGTTAGATGGGGCAATTGGGCCATGATTTTACAATTTGACTCTGGAGCTTCTGACAATTCAGCTTCAAAAATCTAATGTTCATTTGAATTAAAGTCTGGACTTCTGTGAATGTGTTCAGTTAGGTTCTCTCTATCAGACAGAAAAGCTCAAAATTACATTTTAATATTTAAAAATATAAAAAAATGCATATTTCTTCTTTCTTTCTTCATGGGTCCAGTAGCCCCATAAAAATGGGGTAAGTGGACCAGGAGGGTCTATGTTCCGCACGCGTTTATTTATTTTTTTTTTTCAAATAGGATATCAGGTCCTGTTTGAAAAAGTGTAAACAACTTAAAAAATTTAAACCAGGCAGATCATGTAAATTATATATCAACTAAAGAGCGTTGTAAGGGAAACCTTTGCTGTCAATGTGTCTAAAAAAAGAAATAAAAATGAAAATATTAGATTTATTTATACCAAAACATAAAAATTAAGTAAGTACTTATGTACTTTAGTATAGGTAATAAGTATAAAAGTCACATGGGTATTTTAAGGGGAAAAATAGCAAGGTAAATCTATGAACAAACGGCTACATAAGTACTTAAGTACTTTATCTGTATCTAGGAAGCGCATTATATAGAGAAAATTTTATTGTTCCTACCAGAACCCTTAATGAATTACCTTCATGATCATTTTATTTAACATAGTCTAAACAAAGGTGCCATAAAGGCATTATTTTCAAAATAATGGTAGAAACAATTAAAGTTTCCCTATGAAATGCGACCCCTGTGTATCGTATCATTTCAAGGCTTGGCTATTTCGCTTTCAGGGGTAAGGCATTCGTAAAATGTTGAAATAATTTAGTGACACCAGTAATTACAAGAGAATCTATTTGTAAACAAGTAAAAGTATATTTTCGCGTACTTAATAAAGGTGAAATTTTCATTATAAAATTCCGGTGTCAATGTGGCAATTAGGTATTAAAACTATGTGATGCCATAACGGCATCACTGCCTCTCAAGGGGAAAAAAAATGGTTTCATACCATACAGTATGCTTCTTTTAAATTTTATTAGGTAATTTAATAAGGTATTCAATAATTTTCTTTATTGTGAGCAAAAGACAATGAAGAAATTTATTTCCCGCAGTAAGAGAAACTAAAAAATATTATTTCTAACTATTGGGATAACTGGATCCAGCATGGTCCAGTTACCCGGATACATGTCCCGGTTACCCCATTCTTGCAAAAATTATGGGGTAACTGGGACACCGGGCTTACATTTGAAACATGAAGTAAATATGTATAGATACCTAATAATATTAATGTAGTTATAATGCCTAATGATTGTTTAATAATTGTTTAATAATGATTGTTTAATAATATTAATGTAGTTTAAAAATGATTGTTTAATAAAAGTATGTACTGTATTTTAATAAAGAGCTGAGGATGTTCAACCATATTGAAGTTGTTTTTAAAAAAAGAAACGTAAATTTTTGACAACCTATCACTGCAAAGTGAGAGTTGTGATTGAGTTGACGCACGTTGTTTTAAGAAGTAGAGATTAAGGTGCATTGCTCTCAAAAGCTAAAACTTAAAAAACACAAACCGTTTTTTATAAAATAGCCTATGGCCAGCTACCTCGTGGGTCCAGTTACCCCAACTAACATTATTTTGAAACTTTTACGCTCAATTCAGTTTTTATTGAAAGTTTTGAGATTTATAGAAACCGTTCTTAGAACGCATTTACATCTTAAAAGTAACCATCATGCCATATTCCAAGCTTATAATCTTGTGGTCTACCATGCCCAGGAGGAGTGGTATCAAAATAAAATATAGCCTGTGTTGGAATAGAGACATTCACCATCAATGTGGCAACATTAATTTTTAAATCGGTTTGGTATTCGCTGAGATTCCAAAACAATCGTAGGCCCCACCAGTGGCCGAGAGGTTCTGCTCCCGAAGCTGGTAGACGGGAGGTGCTGGGTTCGATCCCAATCGCACCCGTCGGCCTAATCGTTCGGAGTTTTCGTGGTTTTCTTCGAACCTTGGTTCTCCAAGCGTTAATACGGGTTAGGTTCCCTTAGAAAGACCTCCACGGAAGGCACTCCCATTTCTTAGGGCCTATATCCCACGTGCTGATAATTGGCCGACATCAACCAACCAACCAAAACAATCGTAATTTAGAAAGATTTAAAAGTGCTTTTCGCTCAGTTTACCCCTTTAAATTTCGAATATTTTACAAACTGTTCTCAGAGAGCATTTATATCTTATAAGTATCTACCATGCTATATTTCAAGTTTCTTCTTTTAACAGTTCAATAGAAACTGTAATTTAGAATATTTTTAGAACGCTTTTCGCTTATTTCATCCTTTTTAAGGGGTCAGGTACCTTTGAAAGTGTCTACAAATGTTTTTTTTACTTAATAGCTTATATTAAAATTTTAATCTTAAGGAACATTCAAAAAGAAACCCCATGCAAAAATTCGCTTTAGAAGGGAAGTTCTGACGAAAACAGTTTGAGCTCTCTTTATGTTATCAAGGGGCAATTGGATCTTTAATGTCAATTTTCTCAAAACGTTGAAATTCGTCACTGCGCGCAAGATTTCTAAGAAATAGCTGGATAGAATTTCATGAAATTTTAAATGAAAGTAACAACCTTATAGATGCACAAAATGACCTACTATTATGTTCATCAAGTAGTAAATTTTGAAATTATGACTATTTTTATACAAAAATAATTTCAAAATTTTGCGATTTTGATTTTACATTTATTTTCTCAAAAACTAATCATTATATTTTTTTCAGTGTAGGTCATTTTAAACACGTATTATATCTGTACTCAATAAAAAATTTTGGGCTCACTCTGACAATTCATTTATGAGAAATCATGGGCGCAAGACATACAAGGTGAATTCGTTTATTAAAAAACATTAAATTTCAAATGAAGTTAAAAAAAACTTTATAAGCATCTAGACTATTTTTCAGAACATTAACGATTAGCCTATGACTCTTTTAATGTGTATTTAAAATTTCATGTCCAAAAGTTAATCGGATGCGAAGTTATAGTAATTCATATCAATGTCTCATTTGCATGCATTTTCTCAGCTTCAACGGTACCTGACCCATCAATTTCGATTTTTTTTCAGCTGTTCTTAGAGATCTTTTACATGTTTATAAGTAACTAGCATACTAAATTCCAAATTTCCATTTTTAACAAATCCATAAAACTATATATACAAATCACTTCAAAATATCAAAATGCTCAATAATTGTTATAAGTGATAAACATAAATTTTAAAAAAAGGCAAAATACCTTTATTTATTTACATTTCGACATGTTTTATTGCATCAAATGGCAACATTCTCAAGAAAATAAAATGTTAAAAATATTTTCGCAAAAATTCAAATTGAAAAACTAGTAAACAAAAACAAAACTCATGCGAGTACAAAGATAAAGAAATTAACTGCAATATTAACAAGTTGGAAATTGCTCGTCAAACGTGGCAAATGAGGTGCGTTCGTACTATAACTAGTTTTATAATTATTTTTTGCACCCCATATTGTACTGAATGTATATTTTTTTGCACTTCATAAGTGCATAGTCTGTAACATCATTAAAATGTACTTGCAATAATTTTTCCCCATTCCCCGTAATGTAACGGAACACTTGTCCGTTTTCACGGACACTTGTCGGAACGGAACACTTGTGACTGTCCCTGTAATTAAACTATACATCCGATTTTCATAAAATTTGAAATGGCTCGACAAAATTTTGCAACAATTATATATTTAAAATTTCAGACCATTCGGAAGGCTAAAACATCATTAAAATGCGCTTGCAATAATTTTTTCATATTGGCCGTAATGTAACGGAAAACTTTTGACTGTCCCTGTAATTAAACTATACGTCCGATTTTCATAAAATTTGAAATGGCTCGACAAAATTGTGCAACAATTATATATTTAAAATTTCAGACCATTCGGAGGGCTGTAACATCATTAAAATGCACTTGCAATAATTTTCCCCATTGGCCGTAATGTAAAGAAAAACTTTTGACTGTCCCTGTAATTAAACTATACATCCGATTTTCATAAAATTTGAAATGGCTCGACAAAATTTTGCAACAATCATTTATTTAAAATTTCAGACCATTCGGTTGGGTAGTTTTTGCTCTGTTATATGCGGACGGACGGACAGACGGACTGAACGACGACTATAGGTGCTACGTATTTATATAATTACGAACGCACCTAAAAATGGAAATTTGTGAGCGTGGATTATTTTACATTTATTGTTCCATGATTCTATGCAGCATTTCTTTCCAAATTTTAGGGACTTCCATGGATGCTGAATCATTGCAAATATTCTCATTGCGTAAGAAAATCTCTATTGATTCTGTGATGATGGATGGCAAATAAATCTTCATGGATAAATTATTCTACTATTTTTGAAATCTATTTGTAAAGGTTCTCTGTTATATCGACTCGAGAAAGCTGTAGTTTTCTTCCTATATTTGATGCCTGCTATAAGTTCTTTGATCCTAGTTTTGAGCTTTCTAATTGTCATTCCTATAATAAAAAAATAAAAATTGCACTGTTCCATCATCTTTGGTGAAAGGTTTTTCATATATCCCTGATATAGATAGAACCAAATCAATTATTAGGTAATATAAAATGGTGTTTAGCGGGGATTTTTCTGTTTTGAGAAACAAAAATGATAACATGATTTTTGTAATAAAATATACTAATAAAAAAATGAATTTCTCTTATAAAAAAATAGTCTTTGTTAGATAAATATTGTTAAAAATTATGAGGAAAAATATATTAATATTTATTCTTTTCTGTATTACGAAATCTAAAAGGTGTGTTTTCGTTTTCAGAAAATAATATTTACTTCTAAATGAAGCTTAATTCAATATATATATATATATATCTATACATATATATACAAATATTATAAAGAAGTAAAAATTATTTATTTGTAGGAGGTAAGCTCGGGAACTACCGAACCGATTCCAAAAGTAATGGTAACAAAATGATTGTGTTAGTCCAACTTAGTTACGTCCGTGCAACTGGCCAAAAGGGGATGCAGGAGCTAAAAACGCTCTAAAAATGCGATTTTTGTATAACTGAAGGGCCTAGAAACATGAAATTTGGAATGGTAGTTACTTATAAGATATTAATTATCTCTAAGGGTATTTCTTAAAAAAATCGAAATTTAAAAGGAGTGAAAATGCGCAAAAGGGTGCTAAAAAATGTTCTAAATGGCGATTTTTACGCAATCTCAAGAAGTACCAAACCAAATCCAAAAATAATGGAGTTAAAATGATGATGACAACCCTTCTTCCAACATAGACTACATTTTATGTCGGTGCCACTACTCGTAAAGGGGGTGCCGGAGCAAAAAAACGTTCGAAATTGCGATTTTTGTGTTACTGAAGGGCCCAGATGCATGGGATTTGGCATGGTAGTTACTTATTAGATATAAATGATTTCTAAGAACCTTTCCAGAAAAATTCTACATTTAAAAGCGGTGAAAATGCGCAAAAAGCGTTATAAAAACGTTCTAAATTGCGATTTTTACGCAATCTCAAGAAGTGCCAGATCGATTTCAAAAACAATGGTGTCAAAATGATGGTGACAACACTTTCTCCAACGTAGATTACATTTTATGTCGTTGCCATTACCCCCAAAGGGGGTGCAGGAGCAAAACAACTTTCGAAAATGCGATTTTTGTGTTACTGAAGGGCCTAGAAACATGAAATTTGGAATGGTAGTTACTTATAAGATATAAATGATCTCTAAGAACATTTCTTAAAAAATTCGAAATTTAAAAGTGGTGAAAATGCGCGAAAAGAGTTCTATATAACGTTCTAAATGGCGATTTCTACGCAATCTAAGAAAGTACGGAACTGATTTCAAAAGCAATGGTTAGAAATTGATGATGACAGCCCTTGCTCCAATATAGGATCTACTTCATGACGGCGTCACTACTAACTTGCGGTTGCATTTTAAGAAATATTCTAAAATGTGATTTTTGTGATACTGAAGGGACTAGCAACTTGAAATTTGGCATGGCAATTACTTATGAGATGAAAATGCTCTCTGAGAAGAGTTTCTTAAAAATTGGAAATTTAAATGGGGTGAAAATGAACGAAAAACGTTTTAAAAAAGTTCTAATTAGCGATTCTACGTAATCTCGGGAAATATAAACCAATTTCAGAAGTAATGGTTTGAAACTGATGGTGACAAACTCCACTCCAAGATAGCCTATATTTTACGTTGTTGTCACTTCCACCTGGGGGTTACAGGAACAAAAAAAATGTTCTAAATTGCGTTTTTTGTGTTATAGAGGTGTGTCTAACATTTTAAATTTGGAACGGTAATTACTTCAAAGATGCAAATGTTTTCTAAGAATTGTCGAAAGAAAATTCCAAAGTGAGCGAAAAGCGTTCTATAAGCGTTCTAAATCGCGATTTTTATGCAATCGTATGAAATACGAAACCGATTTCAAAAATAATGGTTGCAAATTGATGGTGATAGAACCTACTCAAACATAAGTTATATTTTATGTCTGTGCCTCAACACCTAGAGTGTATCAGGAGCAAAAAACTTTCTAAATTGCGATTTCTGCTGTTACTGAACAGGCTAAAAACTTTAAATATAGCTCGGTAGTTACTTATAAAAAATAAATGTCCTATAAAAACAGTCGAAAATAACTTCGAAATTAAAAAGGGGTGAAGTGAAGGGAAGGGGCTAAAAGCATTCTAAAAGAGTCCTAAATTACGATTTTTCTTATGGAATCTCAGGAAATAATAAACCTATTACAGAAGCATAGCTGCCAACATCTTACGCTTTTTCAGACCACAAAAATTTTATAGTAAATTTTACCTTTTTAAATCGCCGTTATCTGCCGATTAAATAAGGCAAAAATTTGAATTAAATTTTTGTGGTCTGAAAAAGCAGAAGAGTTAGCAGCTATGCAGAAGTTATTGGTTGCGAATCAAGGGTGATAGTCCCTGATCCTATACGGGCTACATTTTATGCCTGTGTCACTACCACCTGGTTGGCAGGAAGAACAAGAAAGCCGTCAAAAGCATCTAAATTCCGTTTCTATAGAATATTAGGAAATACCAACCGATTTCAAGCTTATTGTTTGCAAATTAATGGTGACAGTCTCTGTTTACACATTTTTCGAGACATTCTATATCAACTCTATTTCGGCATCTTATGTTAGTGCCACTAACACCAGAGAGGTCGTAGACTGTTGGACAAGAAGCTTGGGATTTGACATGATGGTTAATTTTAAAATGTAAATGTGTTAAGATGGTTTCTAAAAAATTCAAATCTTCAAATGAATACTGAAATGAGCGTATGAAATGAGCATAAATGTCTCAAAATTCTTTCTAAATTATCATTTATTTGGAATCATTTTAGTTCTTCTTATTAATTAAAATCTCATTTCTGTCTATTGCACTTTTATAATGCAGTTTAGTCAAATTGTGACTTAATTTGTAATTTTTGAATTACTCCAAAAAGTGTTCTTCTAATAAAAAATAGTCATGCAAATATCACTTGGCATATTTGAACTATTACGCGAGCAAAGCGGCGGGGTTTGCTAGTATTATATATATATATATCTACTTTTAAATGTAGCTTAAATTATTATATGTATATATATAAACTGAAATTACGCATAAAAACGAATTTTTATATTAATATATATACTTGAAGTTGTTGAACTGGTGTGTAAAAAGTTAGCGAAAATTATTCGGAAAAAAAGGAAAGAAAGAAGAGAAAAGACGGAAAATAATCTCATAGTGGGAGAAATGTCGTAAAGAAAACGTAAAGATCTTTTTAAACCTTTGCTATGAAATATAAATATAATATCAATATGTTTATAATAAAATGTAAACGCCAATTAAAATATAAGAAATAAAAAAAATGATTTTCCAATAGACTGGTGAATTCTGTAAAAAATAAAAAGAATAAAAAAGAAAAGAAAAAAATGATTTGTAAAAGCTGCTTTAGTGCTTTTTATACAGTAAATCTTATTAAACAGTGATTAAAATGACAGCAGTTTCCAGGTTCATACACAATTAGGGGTTTATGAGAACCCCCCACCCCCTATATTGAACAGACCAAAGTCTATATATTGAAAATTATTTACTTACTGTATTCTTAAGAAATCTTCATTACTTTCAACACACTATTCTACAAATGTTATAGTATATTATAATAATTATTATTATATATATTTTTTATAGTATATATAGTAAATATAGTATATTATAATTAAAACAACATTCAGTAGATTTACATTGAATAAACTACATTAAAATTGATAATTGACCTCTTACCTCTGCCGAAATTTTTTTCTGGCTACGTTAATCTCTAAATCATTTGTAATAAAAAACTTAATGTCGAAGCCAAATAATCAAATTCCATTTTTATAGAAAGCAATGAGAAAATAACAAGAAATCTTCGGCGACATTATTTTAATTCCTACTCCACCACTGAAAGTAACTTCTTCGAGGTAAAAAGATTAGTAATGCGAAAATTGATTTAAAAAAGAGCATGCACTTTGTTACTTAAAACTTTGAAATTATGCCAGTTACAACAATTTTTACGACAACATTAGCAGCTCTACCTCCTGTATATTCAAAGAAAAATAACTTTTTTTTTTTTTTAAATAAAATTTTAGTAAATCACTAAATGTTGTGGATTTCATTACTGAATCAATTTAGCGCTTTTTAGAATTCATTATTGATTCATTATTGAATCAATAATGAATTCCGTAACTCGACTAGTTTAAAAGTTACTTCAATAATCTGTGTTTATTTATTTACTTATTTTGGACAAGCAAAATATCTATATATTAAAATCGATTGTAATGGTAAAAAATGAAATTATATTTAATTTTTTTTTTCATAAGAGAATATATATAATCAACAAATTTAAACGTTTAGCATTTATAATTCAGTTAAATGGAAAATATAAGTATTTCATTCTAAATTTTCTTATTAAATAAGAGATGTTATTCAGCTATTTCATCATCATCGCTTTTTAATAAAAAGATCTATTAATGTGAAAAATTTATGTTCAATAAATAGATCCATGTTTGCTGCTAATATTCTCAATACAAAAATTTCTCATTCCGACTTTTGCCAAAGCCAAAGTACATACCTTTAGGCTTACAGATTTACCTAATGTGGACACGACCAGAAAATAAAATAATAACATTTTAATATAAATCTCACACCATTAAATATATATGGAATAAATTAAAATAATGAAAACACAGTACAATTACTGCTAAATACTGCTTTCCCTTGATTATTCATGTAAATTGGCCACGTAGCCAATTTATTCCGAAAAACAAAGCACCAGCGCTTCCCAAACTGTTTTTCCCCCTACCCCATACCAGCATCTCGTCGGCGTAGCTCGCTCCTTACGGACGGAGTTTTTTTTCTCCTCCCTCTTTGCTGTGGAATACCGGCTCCTATCGGCAGGAACAGCTCCGTTATCACAACTATTATACTTTACTTAATTTGGCAACTTATCTCTTACATGGCGAGTTAAACTACGCCTCTTAAGCATTCGCTGCGAAATAACAATAAGCAAGACTGGTTTTTAAATCCCGGTAAGGGTGAATTGCTTTGATGGAAATTGTAGACTTTACATATTTATTGGAAGAAATCTAAAATTAATAAATTATGTTAGTGAACTATGAAGGAAACAGTTAAAAATAGCATTGCTTTAATATCATTATCTACGATAGAAAAAAAGATAATAAAATTAACATAGTAATTTTATATATATATGTATATATATTTCACGCTGAAAACAAATGTCACTATTCCTGTTATAGTAATTGCTATTAATATAAAATTATATTATTATATAAATATTATTAATATAATATTTCTATAAAATATATAATAATAAAATATCGCTACCATTAGCTTAATTCTAGGAATCTTTTGTTTATACCTTTGCCCGCATAATTTCATGCATGTAATTACGACTGAACAGATGATATTTATTCTCCATTTAATTAAATATTAGAATCCTAAAGCTGACATAAATTAAATACATTTTTTATTTGATACATAGTTAAAATTGTTTAAAGATATAATTCTTGTGATTAACAGTATAACCTATTGATGCATATAGCAAAAGTGTAATTTCTGTATAGGAAATGTTCTGTCTCTCAAATTAACTTCAAAACTCGTATCAAGATTTTTAACATGAACAATTTTAGAAAAAGAATGTGTAACATTAATAATTTTTAATAATAATAAATTAATATTTTTTTAAATGTGAAAGATTTCATTAGGTCTGAAAAGCATCAGTGTCAGTTTCATAATTTAAATTTGCCAAAGTGAAATAATATCTTTGATCTCTCTCTTTTTTTTTTTTTTTTTTTTTTTTTTTTTTGGTAGCAATTTCATAGAAAGGTAAAAAAAAAAAGGTCAAAAAAGGATATTTGCTGTAAAATGGTGTCAGCTGTTTTAATCATTTGACATATTTTAAATCATTGATTAAAGTCATAAGTTCCCTTAGTTTCTGAAATTTTGTGAAACAATTAAAATAAAAAATACATATGCGTCAAATTGATAACCTCCTCCTCTTTTTTGAAGTCGGTTAAAAAGTAAGCATAATTTGTAATGGCATTTTATCAACATAACAAATGAAAGGCGCTTTAAAAAGTTATTTACAAATTTATTTCATAAAATGTAAGGAAAATATTGGATATAAAAAAATAATTCAGTCCAGTTTCATTTTTTCATTTAGATTTTTTTGTTTTTTTCCTTTGTGGGAAGGTTACATTTTTTCATGAACAATTTTAGTATCTTGATTTTGTGCACAAGTAGAAACTGGCTGTTTTATAATATACATCTAAATTTATGCGCATAAAATTTTCTAGTATGTTCGTACATGTATAAAATTTGCTAATTACAGTCAACTGAACGCAGTTTTCTATTACTTTATAAACCAAAGATTTTTTTCAGAAAATGACAAAGTTGGGCATTTAAGAAGATTTACGTCACTCGACATTCATGTAAAGGCTTTCGTAAGGAAGCTTAGTTGTTATTGAAGATATAATAAATAAAACTTTATTCAATTTTTCGGTGTTTAAATGGTTGATGCCTACAAATTTTATAAATTTCCATTCTAAATGACTTTGTAAGGGCCAGAAAATTTTGCCCTCTTCATCGGGATTTTCTTTATTTTCTTTTTCTGGGATGTGAGAGAGCGACACAGCCTTAATATGTATTTACATTAATAAAATATATTGTTGTATAGAAACATTCATTGCTCAAAAGGGATAGTGAGCCACACAGCCTCGCCCTTGAATTCTCCTTAATATATATATGTATATACAGTCGAGTCTCTATATAACGATTTCCATTGTTCCAGTAAAAAATTCGTTACATGGAGAAATTCGTTATACAGAGAATAAGTAAAAATTCCTATTTAATGTGTAAATTTTGAACAAAAATTATTTTTGAGGTGTTTAATTATGAAGTTAAAATGTTGAACTATAAATATTAACCTAGTATTTTATTTCTTAATTATTTATTTAATTATCTTCGATCTCATTAACCTTAAACTTCAGTTACTTCTCTCGCTCTTATATGTGTAACAATCCAATTGAAAGTGTTTTAAGAAGGATGTTGGAAAGTGTGTGTGGGGAGGGGGGAGATGAATTCGTTGGACATAAAGAACAGGGAGATTCAAGGTAGAAAAGTAAGATAAAAAACTCAGCACTGAACGATAAATCAGGAATCAATGATGAAAAATTGATTCCATGTGAAATGGATTCTTTTTTTAAACTGAATAAATAAAGAACATTTTATGAACAAATTCGTTATATGGAGATAGATATTTCGCTATATGTAGGCTGTTTTTAATGAAATCATGGGAAAAGGGAACTTTTCCTACTAAAAATTCGTTATACAGAGAAATTCGATGTATGGAGTTTCGTTATAGAGAGACTCCACTGTACATATTATTAATATATATTAATAATATATATATATATATAATTAATATTTATATATATTTATATTAATATTTATATATTAAAAAATTGATTTGGATTACTTTCCAACGTTCTAATCCCTCTGCTAATATAAAACATGCCGTAAAAAATTTGTGCAGTAAATAATTGAAATCATTATCTGAAAATATCACTAAAAAGTTTACTTCTCAGAAAACAATAAAAGTTGTAACGAAAAAAAAAAAAAAAACTGATGTGTTAGTTTCTTTTTTTTAATTTCTTCATGAAATGAGCCATTATTTGAAAGCGAAATTATTGTTGACATAAACAAAGAAAATTGTTGAATAAGATCTAGAAGCTTGTTGTCATAAAGGCCAGTTACCAGACAGCATTTCACTTCTAGCTCTGACTAAATCTACATAAATCGAAAATGCCTACCTTGCAATGTAGTAACTGGAAATCTAAATCAAATAATAAAAGATGCATATTTTTACTCCAGTTAAACTCTATGAATATCAGACGCCTGGGATTGACAAAAATACCGTACTGCATAAAATCTGCAAAAAAAAGTACATAATTTATTACGATTGATGCTTTAATTATCTCAAAAACTAGTACGAACTTTTTATCATTTCTTTAATTTTGTAAAATAAAATTTCTTCAGCATTTGTTTCTCCAACAACAAGAAACACAATAAATAATCATTGATCTGAATTCGCCAACCCCCCCGCCCCCCCTTTCCAAACTTCTCGTAATAAGATACATAAAATTTACAAATATCTTACACGAAACCTCATTTATTTACTGAATGTTAATTTAATAATATGAGTTTAATAAACACAATCTTTAAGCAAGTCGAACGAACGCGAACAGTGATGAATTGAATTAAAAAGATAAAAGAAAAAAAATCAAACACGCCAGCACTAACTGGTACTGGCAGTCCTAAGCCTGGATAAAGTGTGAAGGTTTAAGTCCAGTCAGGAACATCCCTTAAATTGTATGTCCATTTATCCGAACTAGGGTCGGTCCCGACTTGTTCGGATAATCGGCGCTCTATTGTATATACTATAAATAATATATATAATAATAATAACTATAATATACTATAACAGTTGTAGTATAGTGCGTTGAAAGTAATGAATATTTCTTAAAAATAAAGTAACTAAATAGTTTTCAATATATAGACATTGGTCTGTTCAATATAGGGTGTGGGGGGTTCTCATAAACCCCTAATTGTGTATGAACCTGGAAACTGCGATCATTTTAATCACTGTTTAATAGGATTTACTGTATAAAAAGCACTAAAGCAGCTTTTACAAATCATTTTTTTCTTTTCTTTTTTATTCTTTTTATTTTTTACAGAATTCACCAGTCTACTGGAAAATCATTTTTTTATTTCTTATATTTTAATTGGCATTTTCATTTTATTATAAACATATTGATACTACATTTATATTTCATAGCAAAGGTTTAAACTTCGCAGAATCGCCAAGCGAAAAAAAAAAGGGAGCTATCAGGTATGGAGTCCATCCTCCCGTTAGCCTTTACTCTGTGGAATTGGCGGTAGTTATTTGAAGTTGCTGCGTTTAAGACGAAGCGATCGCTCTGGAGATGCAAAAGTCTGTTTAGATTGTTTGTTTTGATCGACGGCGGCGATTTTTACACTTTTCAAATGGCTGTGATGGTGATGGCGATTTTTATTTGATCACATTTTAAATGATTTATTATGTTTAAATGAATAATCAATCATAATTATTAATGCATAATTAATATATTGAATTAACAATATTAAGATTATTAATATTATATTAATAATATATTTGCTAGTAATAAACATAAAATAATTTAATTATATTATATTTTATCATATATAATATATATATATATATATATATATATATATATATATTATATGATACGTATTATATTATATACAGGGTACAAAGGAAAGTCCCTTTAACCTGAAAATACTTTCGAACGGAGAGAGCTACAGCTATGCAAGTGAGGTAACAGTATAGTAAAGCGACTACTCCCGACCTAATGCAAAAGACAGCAGCGCCCCTAGTGGCGTAATTTGGAAGTTATCCATTGCAAATCGCAAACGAAAGGAGATAGATCAAAATTTCGAATTAGAAAGTTTAAGAGCATCAATTAATTAGTACGAAACGACATTTGGTTCACACGGATAAGATAAATCGTAACCTGTATACCCAAAAATGTCCGAAATAGATGAGCGACGATTCTACTTTGCATATTCTCATTTCGGAAATGTAGCAGTGCGCAATTGCAAATTGTGACGTTGTACTGTTCTGTAAAGTCCATAAAACTTTAATTTCCAATGCATTTAAAATTTTAGTTTAACCCTTTCAGGGGCAGAAAAATTCTGCCCGTAAAATGAGGAAATAATTGATTGACACCAGAATATTAAAACAAATTTCTTTAAAAAAAATAAAAATAAAAATAAAATAAAAAAACTTTCACTACAAAATCAAAATTTTATTAAAATATTCTAGGTGTCATTTGTCAGTTTTTGAATTAAAATTAGGTGGCTAGGCTGTCTAGCCACTGCCCTTGAAAGGGTTAAATCTATGTCGCCGTATTGAAGAGGATCGCAATAGACGTTCTATGCTCAGAAATGTGCATGCAGATTTACTCTCACGAATACAAACGTGTATCGTGAGTAATGGCGAACTTTTCGAACATACTGAATATTAATTTTTTATCACTGTCAGACAGTTTTTTCTTTTTTGCTTTTTGTGTGATATTATCAAAATTTATTGAGATAAGTACGTATTTATACAATAATTTGTGCATATTTCTTCATACTTCTGGCTATTCCATTCAAACGTTTACACAAAATAGAGTGCATCGATTTCGGACGTTATTGGGTATACAGGCGAAGATTTATCTTGTCCATGTAAACCAAATCTGGTTTCGTACAAAATAATTGATGCTATAAAACTTTCTAATTGAAAATTTTGCTCTATCTCTTTTCTTTTTCGATTTGCAATAGCTATCTTCCAAATTCCACCCCTAGGGGCGCTTCTGTCGTTTGCATTAAATCGGGCGTAGTCGCTTTACTAACAAACGTCTAAAGACAGCACTCTCACGAAATGCACCATGCACCAAGTTTTGGTTTCTCGGAGGCGAAAACCGGTTTCCCCGCCGTAGGAAAGGGGAGTTACAGTATAAGTGCTCGCTGACAACGAGATGATCTCTTCGTTGGCTATGAATACTTTAAAATTTTCGTTTAAAAGCAGTTCATATGTATTGAAAATGTACTACATATTAACAAATAATGAATAAAGTGTTATCAGAATGTAGATTTATGGATTTTGAAAACATTTCGGAATTTTTTTTAGTAGTTTCTGCAACTTCCCCTCCCCTTATTAATGCTTCAAAATTAAAATTTTATTGTTTTACTTTTTTATTTGTCCAGTTTGCACTGCGATGTGGTTACAGACTTTTTAAAAAGAGTTTAAAAAATGAAAATTAAAAACTATTAGTACTATCATAAGTTAGTATTAGTACAAAATACGTAAATTACCAAAATAAGAGTTAACAAAAATTTAGATCATTTTTCCTTTTAAAATATTGACTTATGAATTAAAAATTAAAAATTAGGGAAATTCTCAAAACAGGGAAACAGACAAGCATTATACGAATTACCTGATATTTATGGAACTAATATGATAATGCAAATCATTCGAAAATAATGAGAACATAATATCAGTGGCACATTATAAGTGTCAAAACTTTAATATATGTGAAAAAATATTGTAAATAAAATAAATAATTACTGTCATTATTATCATGTTTCTTGAATTATAATTCTATTTTCTTTATTGCTCTCATGTTGAAAATTAGATTAAATGTTAAAATTTGGAACCTTTTTTTTTTTTTTTTTTTTTTTTGAAAAAGACATATTTATCTTTATGGTGAAATTGGAAAAGCTGTTTGATTTCTTAGTACATAAATAAAAATACCAGCTATTTTCCTACATTTACTAATGAAAATGATTTTAGGAACAGGTCAGGAATTAGCGATTATGGAATGGATTCAATAAATAATGACCTTTTCTGTAAACATTTTCGTAAGGGAGGGGGGGGGGGGGCATATAATTTATTTTTTCTTTTCTCCATTTTTATTTTAACTATTTATTTATTTGTATATGTATATTATCTAATGTTTTCAATTTATCGAACTTGCTGTATATTTTGAAATTAAAGAAAGCTGTAAAATAAATTTTCATCATAACACTTGTATGCAGGATCCACTTAAAGAATAGGATATGCATGAAAAGCAGTTCCCCAAAAAACATTATTAATAATAATTAACATAAATGTTTGATATTCACATATCTGTGATGGTATTATGAAATATTGCAAACTCAATTTCGATGCATTGTGAAAGTTCTTATTTATCTACAACAATTTATTGGAATTTAATGAAATTTCCTTCACATAAAACTTAATTAGATTGAATAAAGTTAAGGTACTGCAGATCTGAATAAAAATATTTTTCTTCACATAAAACTTAATTAGATTGAATAAAGTTAAGGTACTGCAGATCTGAATAAAAATATTTCGTACAATTTATAATAAATGATAAGCTATTATACGTGTAAATATAAGAATAAAAAATAATGCACTTACATAGTGAATGAATTTAATTTTTATTAAAGTAGCCAATGAATGCAATAAAAAAAGTTGAAGTCAGCCTATTGTGATAGCAGAGGCTTATTTCAATGTACCCCCCCCCCCCTCATTGTGTCCTTGTACAACTTAAAACAGCCTGATGGAATAAATACAGATTACTTTTAAATGTTGGAGTCTCAAATATTTGAAAATTGAAAAGGCTGCTCCTATTACCATATGATAAAGTAGGGCGGGTGGAGCAGTACTACATCACGTTAAGAATGCAAATGAGTATTGTACCAAAACAAAGGCGATTTTAGTATCACATTGGTTATGGAAAACTCTTGAATAGAATTACCGAAACAGCTTTTCCACATGCTCTTAAAATAAATTCACATTATCTATTAAATTGTTATGAATAAGCACATAATTTCATCATATTCATCACATAACTTTCTTTCACTTATCGACAATTAAAAGAAAATAAATAAAAGAAAAGTATTTCTAAAATTAAAATATTACATCTAAAAGCTTAGTTATTAATTTCCACAAGGTTCTAAAATGAGTTAACTTTTACCCTATATTGTAGGTAATAAACATAAACAAATCTATCACTTTTCAAAAGAAAAGAAAGAAAAGAAAAATCAATCTTTTAAAGAGAGGGTGGTTTTTTTCAATCATCATTTAAGAAATTTATTCATTGGGATTTTCTTTATTTAACTCATAAACTCATGTTAAGAGAGTGGAAATGCTTCATGCTCGAAACACAAGCCTGCCGGCAGTTTTCGAAACTTTCATAACATAAAAATTAAAGCTTCACAATATGAACATAAGATTTCTCAACACATTAATACTTGAGTGACGAAAACATTAACATTACATATGCGAGATAAAGTATGCATTTAAAATATTTGCGTGAAATACGCACAGTAATGAAACGACAAAGTCCAAAAGCATGCGCAATAAAAAGCCAATGGTCGAAAAACAGAGGAAACCGGTCGGAGGAGCAGTAGAAACAGAAACTTGTGCTGTGTGCGTATTGTGAGGGTGCTGTCCCTAGACGTTAGTGCTTTACTATACCGTTACCTTATTTGCATAGCTGTAGCTCTCTCCGTTAGCAAGTATGTTCAGGTTAAAGGGACTTTCCTTTGCACCCTGTATAATATTAATATAATATAATTAATTAATATAATATTATTTTAATTTATTATTACATTTTATTAATAATATTATTATTTCATTAAATAATATGCATAATTAATATATATTTAACTATGTATAATTATTAATAGTTATTATTTACACACATAATTATTAATTATGGTTAAATGATTTATTATCGATTTTTACATTTTTTGAATGGCTGTGTTTGCGATTTTTACATCGTCACATTTTGAATGATGGCAATTTTTAAACTTTTCAAATAAATTTCGAAAATTGTTTATTGTATCCTTAGAAAGTAAATAAAAAATGAAACTGACAGTATTTATTAAAATACAACCAAAATTCAATAAATCCTTTTCAATATAACAGTTTTATGCTTCGCGAAACTAGTAATACTTCGCCAAATCGAGCTTCGGTTGGACTCAGTTGAATCCAGTCACTACGATCTCCATAGGGACCAGAGCTACACCGAGACGCTAGTGTACCCCTATCTTAGATTTTTCATTTCTGAATACCACCATTTTTCATAAACACGCCCCCCCCCCCCTCTCAACTGGATAACGCACACATGCTTTTTTTTTTTTCATTAGTAATCTTCTTATCCATACCATATAATATATGGATACGAATTACATTGACATTTCTAACATTTTATTTTTTTTTAATCTTGCATTTTAAAGTTAATGTATATATATATATATATATATATATTTATTTATTTATTTATTAATTTTTTATCAAACTTTAAGAAAAATCAATGTAGCATGAAAAGAAACTTAATTAAAAAGAACAAAGATTAACATTAAAAGAACAAAATCATTCATATAATAAGTAAGCGCTTTAAACTAAAGGCTCATTAAAATGAGAGAAGCTTTTCTATTGATGTATGTTAATGATATATCTCTGCCTATTCGAAAACAAAAATAATGGCCAGCTTTTTAACACGTTTTAACAAAGTACTGCATTAAAACCAGCAGTTCTGACGTAATTTAGATGTTCTGCAATTATTATTAACCCTTAACACGTTCACGCCGGCGCGGTGGGTCACACTCGACTGTCTCAGAGTTGTCAAGTCTCCGGCTTTTTGTACACCACTGTTATCTTAGAGAAAATGTTATTCCTTTAAATCGCCTAATTGTTCGAATTAAATAAAACAACTTTTTATGTATTAAAATACTGGTATCCATAAGGCCGGAGACTTGCCAGCTCTGAGACAGCCGAGTGTGACCCACCGCGCCGGCGTGAACCTGTTAAAGCTCCGGCGTCTCTTACACAAATTTTATTCGTTCAGCACCACTTTTGAAAAAGCTGTTTCCTTCAAGTACACAATTTAAAAAATGCTCTGATTAAATAAGGTAAATTTTATTTTTCCTTTATTACTGGTACCAAAAACAAATTTTGAAAAGATTAAGAATGTCTCCGCAGCGGAGCCAACGGAGTGGGACGGGTTAACACGTTCACGCCGGCGCGGTGGGTCACACTCGACTGTCTCAGAGTTGTCAAGTCTCCGGCTTTTTGCACACTACTGTTATTTTAGAGAAAATGTTGTTTCTTTAAATCGCCCAAGTGTTCTGATTAAATAAAACAGCATTTTTTGTATTAAAATACCGGTATTCAAAAAGCCGGAGACGTGGCAGCTCTGAGACAGTCGAGTGTGACCCACCGTGCCGGCGTGAACGTGTTAAAAACGGAAGAATATAACAAGTGGTCGGAAAGAATATTGCATAATGATTAATTGAAATTTTCGGGCAGGTGAGGTAAAATATCATATAAATGCAATATGCTTATCTGTGGGCGGAGCTACAGACATTACATTATCAATGAATTATTAGTTATAGTAGGCCTTTTCCCTGTTTTGAGTGTAACATATTTGTACTCATGAGACTAACTCTGTAATCTAAAACTATCAACTTTCTTTATGTGATTTTAGGTAAACCACTTTTGTGATTTCCGCCATTACCGATATTATTTTCACGTACCATCAGCAGGTCCGCCACATACCCACGGGGTACGCTGTCATGTCCAAACTCAATGAGCTACTTGGCTGTAACCGCGAGAGTAACTGTTTTGGAACTTTCTCGAACCGAAACTAAAACCATGACGTGCGCATGCAGCTCTTTTTGTATTAAGATATTCTATAGAATACTGTAATAATTGTAATGTATGTGATTTGTCTGTATAAGTGTAATCTGTGCTAATTAAAGTGTGATGTTCCATAATATCAAGATGCTTTAATCTGAAACTATCTCTCACGCACTCTACGACAAGATGCACCAAGTGGCGATTATTAAATGGGACATCGATTTTTTTTTTTTTTTACGTAAATTGCTTCACATTCGAATAGGGCAATGACAGAAGATGGCCTAATGTTAAAAGTTTTATATTTTTCGTTTGGAATGCAGGAAAGCATGGAGCAGCAGATTGTAGCTTTGTTTAAACAAAACGAAGAGTTGGTAAAAGAGCTTCAAAATCAAGGAGCAGTATTTCTGAAAATCATTGTTCAATTTGAAAAATTCAATGAAGATACTGAACAGTTTGATAGTTTCTTAGAACGTTTCGAAACATATCTGGATATGCAAAATATTCCCGAAGGTATCAGAAACAAAGTTTTTATTATCTTGCTGAGTCCCAAGCTTTGTCAACTATTAAAAAATTGGCTGGCTCCTGACATTCCTTCTGATGAAACTTCAGTAAAATTTAAAGATGTATTAAGAAAGCATCTTACACACAAACCTTTAATTATTCCGTTGAGGCATAAATTTTTAAATCGTAAACAGCATGAGGGGGAAAGTATTAGTTCGTATATCGCTGAACTCAGAGCGTTAGCAGTAAATTGCTAATATGATGTAAACATGTTAAATACGATGCTGCGGGATGTATTTGTAAGTGGGTTAAGGGATAAAATGATTCTGAATAGATTATTCGAGGAGGATAATATTTATCTAAAGAAAACATTTCAGATAGCATTAGCAATGGAAAAGGCATTTAAGGGTGCTAGTGATATTATGGGGAGTGGAATAAATGCAGTGCAAGTAAAGGAAAAAAATAAATTTATATTCCTGTAAACAAAAAATCCAATTTTCCTGAACTGCAGAAGAAATCTGAATATCGAAGCCCGTAAACGGCACAGATCGTAATAAAAAAAATTGTCGATTTATTGCAAGTAAATGCAATTTTTGTTCAAACATTGGGCGTATTTTGAAAGCGTGTTTTGTAGCAAAAAAAAAAAAAAAAAAAAAAAAAAGCGCACGTTAAACCTGTAAAACAGAAACACGTAGATTTAAATCGCGAACAAAAAGTCGAGAACAAAATTAAAGTTCCGATATTTGAATTATATTCCGATGAAAGCACATTTCGTGAGGAAAAATCGAGACAACCTCCTATAATTATACGTTTGAAAATTGACAATAAAAATTGTTCTATAGAACTAGATACTGGAGGTGCGGTAAACGTAATGAGTATAAGAAAATTCAGGAAAATTTCAAATAAAGAAATTCAACATACGGGTGTACTTTTTAAAACGTACAATGGTGATTCGTTAGTACCCATGGGGTATGCAACGGTAAAAGTAGAATATCAGAATCAAATTTCGAATGTGAATTTGTACATCGTAAAAGAGAATTTTGATACTATTTTCGGTCCGAATGGCTTAATAAAATTAATCTTGATTGGAGGGCTATTAAAGCACTCAGAATTACGAATGAAACGAACTTAAGTGAACTTTTAGAGGAATATAAAGAAATATTTCATGACAAGTTGGGAGAAATTAACAATTGTGAAATTAAGTTAGAGTTAAAACAGGGTGTTAAACCTGTATCGAAAAAAAAAACCTATAACCTGTAAAAAAGAAACTAGTTTTATCGTGTATTTCTGGCACTGTAAAATCTTGGTTTACAATGAAAACCAATAAACGCAGTCAGAGGTTTCTCGCGATTTCCGAAAATTTGATTTTTTGGAAAAGGAGAATTTTGAAATTCACGTCCTCGTATGCATTTCAAATGCTAACAGAATCACCTAATACAGGCCGTGTTATGCAAAATCTTCAACAGCTGTGCATGTTCAAAAAAATTTCGAAAAATATGTTAGACAACAAGCCTCTGTATGATAGCGAAGCAGAATAATGCTCATATGCAATTACGAACTTTCTGGCGACAGGTATAAAGCTGTTGTGTGATGGTATAGAGCCTGGTTGAACCATTTAGACAAATTATAAGAACGTTAACTCCGCGGTATACCATGCAGGCGGTAAGTATTCTTTAAATACCGCCGATAAATTTGAGAACTTTGAGCGACACTGTATATGACCTATAGAATTTTTACACATCAAGTAATATTTAAAAAATAATTAAATTTAAAAACGCATACCACAACTAAAAACGCACTTCAGCAATTATTGTTCGTAGGCTTCAACAGTTCAATTATTGCTCATTTTCTTCCATAGCCAAATTCTTTTTGTGTCCCTGGAAATGAACGATAAGTTATAGGAACACCATGTCATTAGAATCTTTATACACACTTCAATAATGTACATTAATTTCAATTTGTTTAAAGTACTGTAATATCATAAAAATATACTGCAAACGATTTTTCCCATGGACCGGAATGTAACGAAATTATTTTGAGTGGTCCTGTAAATGAACTGAATATGCTACACACTTCATTTTCAATACCGAACATGACATAGTGAATCCCAATAATATATACCAATTTCAAGGCAATCGGGCTTTATGCGAGTTAGAAAACGGACAGACATACAGACGGACATATAAACCGAATTCATAAACTTTTTTCTAATATGTTGGAAAGTGTTTAAAATCTTTTTTTGATGAACTGAAAATTATATGCAAGGATCATAATTTAGAGCTTACATAGTGAAATTCCAGCTTTTTTTTTTTTTTTTTTTTTTTTTTTTTGTATATAACACTAAAGATAAGGATGTAGCAGATATTGAAAGATCTTTGCCTAAGGTTGAGTTGAATGATAATCCATTAGTGACGTGGAAGAAATACTCAAAATTTTTTCCAGGCCCATTTTTTTTATAATGTGTAAGAAATATCTTTGCATGCAAGGTTTTAGTGTGATCACTGAAAGAGGTTTCAGTAAAGATGGAATGTCGTTAATGGAAAGAGGTGCACACTCTTACCTAAAAATACTGAGCTGCAGCATTTTTCAGCATTCGATAAAAATTTCTTGGATTGTATAAGAATATTCATATGTAAACAAATATCAACATTATGGTTATTAATATTTTGATTTATTTTATTAATCTTTAAAAAAAAATTATGAGTAATTTATAAATTTGTGGTTTTAGAAATGGTGTGATACTCTCTGATGAAACGAACTTCTTAAAATATAATGCAGAATATTGATTGTGTTTGTTTGATTTTATGTATTTATTTTTTGTTATCGAATAACTTTTTTTTTTCTTTTTTTGTGCAGCAATTTTATTTTTTTTTCTTTGACATTCAGTGGCACTTTTCAAATAAAAAAAAGATCTAAATATCAAACCGAGTATTATAAAAGATTTTCCTTCTTTCTTTAGTTTTCTTTTGGAAAAATATTTTGTTCGGGATCTAGATTACGAAATATTTATAGAAAGCTAAATTTTAATTAGCATAAAATTATTTTCCAAATGTGATTTGAACATGTAAATTTTTTTAAAGTTTTAGTTTAAATTTCTTAATTTCGCATTTGCCATAACACATTCCTTTAAAGATTTACATTTTTTGAGCACAAAGTGCAAAATTGCATAATATGTCTTTTAATATTACACGCACACCATAAAATGCCAACTGGAAAGTTATTTTTATAAAACACAGTTAGTTATTGGATGTCTTCAAATTCAATCTCAATGATTCTTGTCAGTCGGCTACCGTAAGTTCCAAGAGTAGCCTACCTATTTCTGCAAATATTAAATGAAAAATACTGTTAAAGTTTAGCATTGCATTTTCTGAAAATATCACAGTTCGCTGCACAAAACGCCTTTCGTTTCTCTCACAACTGCAAATTCTTGCGTGTGTCACTGGAAATGAACGATAAGTTCTGTGCACAGCATATTCTATAGTTAGAACCATTTAGTACACCTCAGTGATGTATATTAATTTCAATTTGTTTAAAGTACTGCAATATCATTAAAATACACGACAAACGACTTTACCCCATAGACCTTAATGTTACGAAATTCTTTTGAGTGGCTCTTAAATTAACCGAAAATGCTACACATTTCATTTTCTGTACCGAACATGCTATAGTGAAATCAATAACATATATCAATTTCAATGCAATCGGGTTCTATTATGAGAGTTAGAACACAGACATACAGACGGACATACAAACGGAATTCATAAACACTTTTCAATTAAGTTTGAAAGTGTTAAAAATTAATTGTTGATGAGCTGAAGACTATATGCAAAGATCATAATTTAGAGCCTACCCAGTGAAATTCCCACAAAAGAAAGTGAAAAGGAGATTAGCAATATTTTTGAAAGAACATTTTTTATATATATAACACTAAAAATAAAGATGTAGCAGATACTGAAAGATATTTATCTTTGACCAAGGTTGAGTTGAATGATAATCCATTAGTGTGGTGGAAGAAATACTCAAAATCTTTTCCAAGCTTATTTTTTTTTTATAATGGGTAAGAGATATACTTTTCCATGCAAGGTTTTAGTGTGACCTCTAAAAGAGGCTTCAGTAAAGATGGTGAAGTCGTTAATAAAAAGAGGTGTACACTCTTGCCTAAAAATGCTAAGATGCAAATTTTTACAGAATTCAATAAAAAATATCTGCGATTGTATAAGATGTATATTCGTTTGTATATAATTATCAACATTATGGTTGTTAATATTTTGATTTTTTTTTTGTTAATTTTTTAAAATAAATTTTATGAGGAATTTAGTAAATTTATATTTTGAGAAATGAAGTGAAACTCTCTGATGGAACGAGTTTCTTAAAATTTAATGAATGTAGAATATTGCTTGTGTTTGTTTCTTTTTATATATTTACTTTTGTTAGACAATAACTAATTTTATTTTTGTCTTTTTTTTTTTTTAATTCAGTGAAATAAAAAAAAAATATATATAAAATAAGATATAAATATCAAACCGAGTACAGTGTAACCTCTGAATAACGATTACCCGTGGTACCTGTGAAAAGTGACCGCTCTTCAGAGCTGGGTGTTATTCAGAGGATTCATTTTTAAAATTATCAAAATTACATAAATTAAAATATAGACCGGAAGCCGGCAGCGATGACAGCGATGACCAGCTCGGGAACTCAGCTTTCGCTTTAGAGTGTTAGTGCAATCCCGAGAGGTCGGAAGCCGGCAGCGCAGACAATTACCTCATCGAGTTCACGGATGAAATTCTAGGATTTGCTAAAGCTCGATTTGCATATTAAAACGCAATCGGTCTGCCAAGTCATATCTTGGGGGAAAACGCCTGAAAACCCAATTTTAGCGGCTGACTCGTAGGTTTACCATTGTGTTTTCCTTCTCCCAGTCCTCCATGTTTTCATACCTTTTGGTGTAGAAAAACACAATGGTAAACCTTCGAGTCAGCTGCTAAAATTGGGCTTTCTGGTGTTTTCCCCCAAGATATGACTTGGCAGACCGATTGCGTTTTAATATGCGAATCAATATTTAACTAATCCTAGAATTTCATCCCTGAACTCGATGAGCTGATTGTCTCTGCTGCCGGCTCTCGGTCTTATAGAAATACACACAGTCATTTTAATCACTCATGATTGTTTTAATATAATAAGAATATTAGTAATTTGCAGTTGCCCCCTTTTTTTTTCTGCGAATGTCTGTCTCCAAAGGAAAAAAAAATATGGCTTGATTTGCTATATAACTCATTATCATTATCATTTAATGAGAAATATTGGATTTAGCGAAGGTCCTTCAAATCTTCGATATATGTGTTAATACTGGAAATTTTGGACGATTCTATTATCTATTTCCTCTTCTACTCTTCTACTCTTCTATCTTCCACCATTTACTGTATGGAATCAAATGTGGCAGTAACTGCCAAATTTTTTACCAGTGATACAAGCAAGCTGCCCTTTATATTAGTTATGCCTGCTGTTCTATGAATATCATATAAATTTTCCCTATTATTATTAATGTCTTCATTTTCTGTTTGTTCACATATGAAGTAAATTTTGTTTGATCTGCTTCACATCTCGGTTTACAAATAAATATGAAATTGTACCAGGAGCTGTAGAAAAATTTTCTCATGACTTTTGAACGGCCGTTGTTCAGAATTCCTTATTCAGAGGTTAATGCTATGGAGCGTGTTTGGTTCCATCAACATGTGGTCGGTGTTCGGAGGTTTTCGTTGTTCAGAGGTGGCCGTTCAAGGAGGTTTCACTGTATTATAATTTTTTTTTTTTTTTTTTTTTTATAGTTTCCTTCCGGAAAAATATTTTGTTTGGAATTTAAATTACAAAATATTTATAAAAAGCTAAATTTTAATTAGCATCGAATTATTTTCCAAATGTGATTTGAATATGTAAATTTTTAAAAAGTTTTAGTTTAAATTTCCTATTTCGGCTTTTGCCGTAACACATTCCTTTAAAGATTTACCCTTTCTATATATAAAGTGGAAATTGCAAATTAAAGCATTTAATATAACACGCACATTCAATAAATTTGTCACTGAATCCTTGTGTTTGTGTTCTACCGAAGGAAGCATTACCCATCTTCACTGATTTTCGTTCGTAGTACTATTACAGCATATAAACGATATAGGGATTGTAATTTGTGTGTATATACATTCAGTTTTTATTCTTTTTATAAAATATTCCTGCAATCAACAGTTTTTGCACATAAAATAAAACGAACTGCATCACTTCGTCTTTCGTTCTTCGACATAAAACAAGCGACCGTGTGTCCCAAAAATGACTGATGAATTTTAAAATTCAATAACTTGCAAACGGTGACAGATTTTAAAAAAATTCTTGCAGGAGGGTTATATATGATGCCAGGAGTTGTTTTTACTGTGATTCTTGATTTTAGTTTGAATTTCAAACAATAGATGGCGCTGCGAGAAATGGGTGTTAATTCCAGACCCGATTTTTGTTACTTCGGGATCCATTCAAAACATTTAAATCTCCTTTATTCGCATGGGAGAAGAGGAAAGCCGAAAAATCGAGCCAAGATTTATCCCTATTGCTTGCAGCGCCATCTTTCGCTGCTATTTGTAATTAAACCTGGGAATCGCAGCATAAAAACTCCTGGCATCTTGCATAACCCTCCTGCAAAAAAATTTTTAATATTTGTCACCGTTTAAAAGTTATTGAATTTTAAAATCCATCACTCATTTCTGGAACACCCGGTAAATGACATCAGACAGGTTGGAGATTTTATGTGCAATTCGTCTTGTTGCTTGGTATATTTTGACAAATTTTTTCCAACATCCTTTGGGACTCAAAAGTTCGGAGTTATAACGAAATGTACTTTGAAATAGGTGAATGTTTGCAAAGTTTTATTTTTTTCTTAATATCAGTAAGAACAATCTAACAGATGGCAGAATTCACTAAACTCTAGTTTTTTTTTTTTTTTTTTTTTTTTTTTTTTTTTTTTTTTTTTTTTAAGAAAGCTATAATTTACATTCAGGCATACTTGAAAGATCTCCGTTTACTCCTTGGGACGAAGATATCTTGTCAAGTAAAAACGGTTAAATTATTTTCGATTTGCCTTGGACTGAAAGAGAGAAACCAACGAGATTGAATTTGGCGAGAAAAGCAGAATTTTCAAACGCTTTTTTGGCAACCTCTATTAACTTTTTTTAAAGTCACGAGATTATCATAGGCTTATGAAATACTATGAAAGTATTAAATGAGCAAACACTTTGTTTTAATGTGATTTTTTTTTTGTTAAAAACAAATCATAATATTACTATATGGTGTTTACACATTTTTTAACTTATACAGCCATCTTAAAATTAACTTTTCGGTCGACATCTACGACCATCATCAGGATTAAAATATTACATTTTAAAGCTTAAATGAATAGGATTAATTATTTTGAATAGTCCGGATTATTTATTAGTTTGTTTTAAATTTACACCATTTAAAACTTTCATTGAGAAGCCGTTTCTTTAATTTATACAGAAATAAGCCATATGATAATATAATATACAAAATATATAACATAAATTAACCAAATACGATTAGTTATTTTTTCTTTGCTTGCTGTTTCAATTTCATGATCTACTGTGTTTTTTCTTGTTTTGTTTTTTTAAATAGCGGAGGCGAAAAAAGCGACCGCTTTCAGGACTGGTATTACTGCAAATATTATTTCAGGTATTTCAGTTTTAGCTAATATTATGAATTATATCGAAAAATTGATTATCTTTTTTGTGTGTGTATGTATTTCTTTTACAGTGAAATGTTTGTATTTCTGTTATATCAAGTAATTTTCTTTGACAAGATTGGGGGGGGGGGGAGGGAGGGGAGAATTTCCATATTTCAAAATATTCAAGTGCTTATATTTCAAGTAGTTTCAGAAGAATTGTTAATATAATAAGGGAATACGATTACATGCATAAATGCTGCAATTTGCCCATTGCTGCTCTTTAGATATATACATATATATATATATGTATATATATATATGTATGTATATATATTATTATGTCGGAAAATTTTATTTACGGCGGACACATTGTATCTCTAATTTGATAATAATAAATCTCTGAAATGCTGTATTTTTAATTTTCTTACCATTAAAATTTTGATTTTGTGCAATTGAAAGCATTTCATTCTAAATGTTTTTTATAAATAAGACATGTTATTCCGCTTTTCAATAAACAGATCTAGGGAAACTTGTGTTCAATAAATACATTCACAATTTGCTGTTAATATTCTCAAAATAAAAATCTTCCAACTTGACACTTACTGTAATACATTCCCTTAATTTCAAAGATTTACTTTATGTACTGTAATCTGAAATTAAAATAATAACCTTTAAAATATGAAATTCACACCATAAAATATATGTGATAAAATTATTATTAAAATCAAACACAGTTTTATAGTGCATCATGGATGTAAATATTTAGTTGTTTTCAATGTAAAACAGCCCTGGTAACAGAACAGCTGTTTTATTTATTTTGTAAGAGAATTATCGAATAACACTCAAACGGAACTTGTAGCATAGATCGGAAAATTGAAGTGCTTTCCGCCAGTGTCCTGTCCAACTTTCGCCAGTAACCGTTTCTACCAACAATCTTTGTATGAGAGTAATAACTTTTTAGTGTGGTGAGAGGAAAACAGTCACCCTTTCCTCTTTAATGTGTTAAAGAAGAAAAAAAATCATGCGTCAAGTATAGATTATGAAACACATTCAGAATAATGTAACGAAATTGCACCGTTTAATATGTTAAAATATTATGTCTAATTCAACCCTGTGGAAACACATTTGAAAACCCAATTTCAGCTTTCCCCCTCTGCAATCGGAAAATGATCAGAATTCTTTGAACAGCACTGTATATGATATATAGATTTGTATATATTAACTACATGCATGCCAAAATTCAGTTCAGTTAAGAAATGAATATATATAATATATTAGATGTAAATTTCCAACAGGGCGAAAAATGTCCGGACCAGGATTCGAACCCGGGACCTCCCTGGCTGAAGCCGCCAGTGCTCTGCCATCTGAGCTATCCCGGACGATTCTGGTCGAACTTTTTCACCCAGCTAACCTTGAAGATTACAGCATCTGGTCTGAAACCTGGTTCAGCTCAACAGAATAAATCTCAGGTAATGGAACTCCAGAAAACGCTGGATACGAAATTACACTAGATTAATTTTCACACAATTATTCTAATTGGTAAACAAATCATATTAGATGTAAATTTCCAACAGGGCGAAAAATGTCCGGACCAGGATTCGAACCCGGGACCTCCCTGGCTGAAGCCGCCAGTGCTCTGCCATCTGAGCTATCCCGGACGATTCTGGTCGAACTTTTTCACCCAGCTAACCTTGAAGATTACAGCATCTGGTCTGAAACCTGGTTCAGCTCAACAGAATAAATCTCAGGTAATGGAACTCCAGAAAACGCTGGATACGAAATTACACTAGATTAATTTTCACACAATTATTCTAATTGGTAAACAAATCATATTAGATGTAAATTTCCAACAGGGCGAAAAATGTCCGGACCAGGATTCGAACCCGGGACCTCCCTGGCTGAAGCCGCCAGTGCTCTGCCATCTGAGCTATCCAGGACGATTCTGGTCGAACTTTTTCACCCAGCTAACCTTGAAGATTACAGCATCTGGTCTGAAACCTGGTTCAGCTCAACAGAATAAATCTCAGGTAATGGAACTCCAGAAAACGCTGGATACGAAATTACACTAGATTAATTTTCACACAATTATTCTAATTGGTAAACAAATCATATTAGATGTAAATTTCCAACAGGGCGAAAAATGTCCGGACCAGGATTCGAACCCGGGACCTCCCTGGCTGAAGCCGCCAGTGCTCTGCCATCTGAGCTATCCCGGACGATTCTGGTCGAACTTTTTCACCCAGCTAACCTTGAAGATTACAGCATCTGGTCTGAAACCTGGTTCAGCTCAACAGAATAAATCTCAGGTAATGGAACTCCAGAAAACGCTGGATACGAAATTACACTAGATTAATTTTCACACAATTATTCTAATTGGTAAACAAATCATATTAGATGTAAATTTCCAACAGGGCGAAAAATGTCCGGACCAGGATTCGAACCCGGGACCTCCCTGGCTGAAGCCGCCAGTGCTCTGCCATCTGAGCTATCCCGGACGATTCTGGTCGAACTTTTTCACCCAGCTAACCTTGAAGATTACAGCATCTGGTCTGAAACCTGGTTCAGCTCAACAGAATAAATCTCAGGTAATGGAACTCCAGAAAACGCTGGATACGAAATTACACTAGATTAATTACCTGAGATTTATTCTGTTGAGCTGAACCAGGTTTCAGACCAGATGCTGTAATCTTCAAGGTTAGCTGGGTGAAAAAGTTCGACCAGAATCGTCCGGGATAGCTCAGATGGCAGAGCACTGGCGGTTTCAGCCAGGGAGGTCCCGGGTTCGAATCCTGGTCCGGACATTTTTCGCCCTGTTGGAAATTTACATCTAATATGATTTGTTTACCAATTAGAATAATTGTGTGAAAATTAATCTACCGTTTACACTTCGTTTGTACCCTTTGTACAAACAATGTTTTCTTTTGTGCCTCATTTGTACTAGTAATGAAAGATTTTTAGTGGATGGGGAAGGAGGCTGGAGAAACGGAAAGTCCCCATTTCAATGTTTTAAAAAATCGATCGCACCGATCTTTTATAACTCGTTTGTAAAAACCCCCGTGTAGTTACTGCATAATTTGTACTACCCAGGTAGCACAAAGATATCGGTCAATATTCCGACCAATAGTGGCCAATATTTCGAAAGTCACTGAATGTCTGATGTCAAATTTACAATATCTGCCAATAATCACATTCACAATTCACATTTTAATTATTACAATGTGAAGTATTAGTAGGCACCAAAATTTTCATTCTAGTTGCAAAATTTATTTTGTAATCCTGCGCGTAATCTGTTATGCCAATTTTCTGCTCGTCAAATGTCTTACAGTTTGGAGTCCCCTGTAAATGCTAATTCTGCATCTCGGAATTTTTTAAAAGCGTGAAATGAAAGAAAAATAGTTATATCTCTCATCCCAATAAAATTTTTGTCTTAAAGTCAAATACATTTTTAGATATTAATTTTTAATTTTTTTCAATTTTAAGAGTCCTGAGATCCCTTAAACAAAATACTCTTTTTCTCTTAATAAAAAAGATATATCTAACAGTAAGGGGAGGGCAAGTTGCCCCTCCCCGGATATTCGAATTAAAAAATAGATAAATATTTGTTTTCTCGCATGTTATTAAAAAATAATTATAAAATTTATTCTTATTTAAAAGTGATTGTGCACCTGGTATACTGCGGTTTCTTAGATGTGTATATCTGATGTTTAAATTTGCCGCAAAAAAAAAGAAAGAGAAAACGAGAAAAAAAAAGGCTGTCTACAGGCCCATGTACCCAAAAATCTTAAACCCCCTTGTATTTTATCTGCGGGTTCCTACCGGTATATCTATTTAAAAAAAAAAAAAAAAAAAAAAAAAAAAAAAAAAAAAAAAAAAAAAATTACACTGTAGGCTGTCAATAGCATTTTTTCAAAAAATTATTAACTTTCCTAAAAAGAAAGATTATTTTTAAAACATTTAAGAACGGAACGCTTAGATAAAATATATAATATGCTTTTTTGTGGTACTTTCAGCGGTTGTATGGCTTTCTTCCAAGATTTAAATGCATTTATCTCAGAATCTATTTAGTCAATATTAGTTTAATTTAAACTGATATGTTTCGATTTCTATGAAAGATATAGATATGAAATATTATACAATTAATTTTAGTTGTAAATTGATTAAATGGTATTTAGCGTTTTTCTTTTTTGATAAAAAGTTTTAAATTTTTTTTATATAATACTAGGGCGCTCTGCCCCCTACGAGCAATGCTCGCGGACCCCGTTCAGACACCGCGGACTCTAAAAGCACGGTAATTTGATCGGCTTTAAAATGATTTCGGAAAATTGAATTATAATTTAAAAAACAGTGGCGATTTCTCTATAAACGTGTTTCTATTCATTTCTCTTTGATTTAAGGCCAAATCAGCTGCTGTTAAAAGATACAATAGCTCTTTTCGTCTTTGATTAAATAAACTAGGTTAAACATTTCAAAATAATCTAATATAAAATGAATTAAGTAAACAGAGTCTTTGTCTACCGGTATTTTTCAACAAAGCGAAAAGAAAGTTCTTTTAAATAGGACATTTTAAATGAATCTTTTTTAATCTGATGTAATTTTGACCAAGCTATTCTTTCTCATATTCAAGGCTGGAGTAGCCCAGTTGAAGTTTATTCCAACAGAGCGAAAAATGTCGACCAGGAAAGGAACCTGGATACTTGGCGTGTCCTGGCAATGCCTTACCTATTAGGTTCCTGGTCTGGACATTTTTCGCTCTGTTGGAATAAACTTCAACTGGGCTACTCCAGCCTTGAATATCATTTAATCCAGTTGGAAAAAATATTCGTTCCCTTCATTATGACCTATTCTTTCTCTTTTTAATATTCACGTGAAAATTCTTTTGTTAGAAATGAAATATTATTTACGCTGTCCTAACAAAAATAGTTGAAAAGATCTTCTCAAAATATCAAATAAATGTCTCGAGTATTTTCTAAATTTAAACTGTTTTAGAATATTATTTTTTGTTCATTTTATGTAATAACAGTAATGTGACATATTTTTTCCTATTTATGACTTCTAACGAATGTTAATGAATTTATTATTTTACAATATTCTTTCTCTTTTAAAACTCTCGTGTAAATATAGTTTTTATGACGTAATTATTAATAAGTTCGTACTTTTTATACATAATTATTTCATTCTAATTTGAAATGATTTTTTATGTTTTATAATAGTCACGTATAAATAAATTTTTAATTTGAAGCATTGTTTGCGCTGTTTATACAGTTGGCTACAGTTTAAATTAGTATCATTTTCTAAAATCTCTCTATGCTAAAAAAAGGGTAACTACCGCTGTCACCGCCGCCGGTTTTGAATTTTATGTGATAGGAGGTCTTTCTTCGTTAATATTAAGAAAAATATTGCATTAAAACATATGAAAATCGGTGATATAATAGAGAAATGTTTGATAAACACGCTGATGCAGACAGTTTTCTATTCGAAGAAATATTTTAAGAGACATTTAATGCTAAAGTTGCACAAAATCGTTCCATTAAAAAAAATTTATAGGAGCAAAAACTATTACATCGGAATTTAATCAGTTTTAGATCATTTTATACGTTTGAAGTTCTCGGTGTGCAGACTGTATTTATTTTTTTAATTTGACTCATTTTCTGAGGTTTTATTTCTATTTTAAATTAAAATTTTCAGCATTTCGAGAGATATTTTTTACATATTTTAGAAAATGGTGTAATTTAAACTGTTGCCAACTGTATTAACAACGCAAACAATAATGTTCGCTTCAAATTAAAAATTTATTTACACATGACTATTATAAACAGAAAGAACCTTTCAAATTAGAATTAAATAATTACGTATAAAAAGCAGGAACTTATTAAAAATTACGTCAAAAAAACTATATTTACACGTGAATTTTAAAAGAGAAAGGATATTGTAAGATAATAAATTCATTAACATGAGTTAGAAGAATAGGAGAAATTACGTCATATTACAGTTATTACATAAAATGAAAAAAAATTGCAAAACATTTTAAATTTAGAAATTGCGCGAGATATTTATTTGATTTATTTATTTAGTGAACAACAAACATATGACTTGTGTGCTTGACATGAGAGCCCACTTATACGTCAATGACCAATATCGCCAAATTATATAAATCGCCAAACCGCTTGCCAAATTATACAAGTTGACCTAATTTTTATTTTAAATAACAAAAGAACAAATAAATTAGTATAAAAATGCAAATACAAATAAAACGTTGAAATAAAAATCACTTGATGGTGTAAACACGTGTAACTTCCTTACAGTCAAGTGAATGTGACATTTACGATCAACCATCATTGGCATTTAATCTTAGTCTAGCGATAGATTTTTGGTCGATGGAATAACCAAGTAGCACCGTTATAATTTACCACTCGAAAAATAAAGAAAATTCTAACTGACGAGTTAAAAAGAAAAAAAAAAAAGCTATTGGCGAGATTTGAACCCGGCTAACATAAAAGTACCAAGAATTCTTTGAGATCATGGCAACTTTTATGTAGTTTTATTCGAAAAAATAACTTATATACTTTAATCAAAATGGAAAACATTCTTAAGAAAAGCGAAGGAACTGTTGATGATAGTCACATGACTTAGGCTATTATTATAGTTATTGTTTTAATTCTAAAAACAGCGCAAAGAATAATATTTCCTAACGATTAAAAATGTATTTAACCATGACTATTAAAAACAGAAAAAAAACCTTTAAAATTACTATTAAATGAGTACGTGTTAAAAGCAGGAAAATATTGAAAATTATGCCTTGAAAATTGTATTTACACGTGAATATTAAAAGAGAAAGGAAACTTTAAAATAAAAAATACATTAATATGCGTACCTTGACCCTTTCATGGGCAAGATACTTCTATTCGTAAAATGTTGAAATCAGTGAATGGCACCAGAACTTACAACCAAATTTCGAAATACGAAAATACTTTTGTTCACTTACTTAATAAAAGGAAAATTTTCATTCCAATATTCTGGTGCCAATGTGGCATTTAAGAATTAAAATTAAGTTGTCCAAAAATGAACCACGGCCCTTGAATAGGTTAAAGCAGTAAATTGTAGTAATTGTAGTAAATTGTATTATGTCAATCGTTTTATAACGCTGTTAAAATATATCGGTCGGCAAAGACTCTGTTTACTCAATTCATTTTATTTTAGTTTCTTTTGAAATGGTTAACTGGTCTTCTTTAATCCAACACGAAAACAACCATTGGATGTCTTAACAGCAACTGATTCGGCCTTAAATTTATGCAATCAAAAGGAATTTAATGGAAACCCGTTTACAGGGGGATCTCTACAGGTTTTTTTCATTATAATTCAATCTTCTCTAATCTTTTAAAAACCGATCAAAATAGCGTGCTTTTAGATTCTGCAGTGTCTGAACGGGGGTAGTCAAGCGTAGCTTGCAGGGGTCAGAGCCCCCTAATATGTAAAAAATATCTCTCTAAATGCTGAAAATTTGAATTTAAAATATAAATAAAATCTCAAAAAATGAGTCAAATTAAAAAAAGAAATACACCGGGAACTTCAAACGTATAAAATGATCTAAAATGATTAAATTCCCATGTATCGTTTTTGCCCCTATAAAACTTTTTAGAGGAATGATTTTGTTCAAATTTAGCATTAAATATGTCTTAAATAATTCTTCGATTTGAAAACTGTTTGCATCACCGTGTTTATCAAACATTTCTCTATAATAGCACCGATTTTCACATTTTTGTATGCAATATTTTTCTTAATATTACCGAAGAAAGACCTCCCGTCACAAAAAATTCAAAACCGGCGGCGGCGGTGACAGCAGTAGTTGCTTTTTTTTAGAACTAGGAGACTCTGCCCCCTACGAGCTACGCTCGCCAACACCCGTTCAGACTCCGCAGACTCTAAAAGGACGCTAATTTGATCGGCTTTAAGAAGATTTCGGAAGATTGATTTAGAATTTAAAAAACAATGGCGATCTACCTGTAAACGGGTTTCTAATCATTTCTCTTTGATTCAGGAATTTTAAGGCCAAATCAGTTGCTGTTAAAAGATACAATGACAGTTTTCGTCTTTGATTAAATAAAATCAGTTAAACATTTCAAAATAAGCTAATGTAAAACGAATTATGTAAACAGAGTCTTTGTCTCCCGGTATTTTTTAACAAAGCGAAAAAAAAGTTCTTTTAAATAAGATATTTTAAATCTGACGTAATTTTCATCAAACTTTCCATTCTCTTTTTAATATTCACGTGAAAATACTTTTATTAGAAATGAAATGTTTTTTGCCCTGAAATATTTGAAAAGATCATCTCAAAATATCAAGTAATTGTCTCGCGAAATTCTTAAATTTAAACTGTTTTGCAATATTATTTTTTGTCCATTTTACGTAATAAGTGCAATGTGACGTAAATGTGACGTAATTTCTAATATTTAAGACTTCTAACACATCTTAATGAATTTATTATTTTACAATATCCTTTCTCTTTTAAAATTCACGTGTAAATAGAGTTTTTATGACGTAATTTTCAATAAGTTCCTGCTTTTTACACCTAATTATTTAATTCTAATTTGAAGGGTTTTTTTCTGTTTATAATAATCACCTGTAAATAAATTTTTTATTTGAAGCAAACATTATTGTTTGCGCTATTTATACAGTTGGTAACAGTTTAAATAAATACACTTTTCTAAAATATGTAAAAAAATATCTTTCGAAATGCTGAAAATCTGAACTTAAAATAGAAATAAAACCTCAAAAAATGAGTCAAATTAAAAGAATAAATGCAGTGTGCACACCGGAAACTTCTAACGAATAAAATGATCTAAAAATGATTAAATTCCCATGCACAGTTTTTGCTCCTGTAAAACCTTTTTAATGGAACGATTTTGTCCAAATTTAGCATTGAATATCTCTTAAAATAATTCTTCGATTTGAAAACTGTCTTCATCAGCGTGTTTATCAAACATTTCTCTATAATACCACCGATTTGCATATTTTTTTATGCAATAGTTTTCTTAATATTAACGAAGAAAGACTTCCGGTCACAAAAAATTCAAAACCGGCGGCAGTGACAGCGGTAATTACTTTTTTTAGAACTAGGGGGTTCGGCCCCCTACGAGCTATGCTCGCCAACCCCCGTTCAGACACCGCAGACTCTAAATGCACGCTAATTTGATCGGCTTTAAAAAGATTTCGAAAGATTGAATTATAATTTAAAAAACAGTGGCGATCTCCCTATAAACGAATTTCTATTCATTTCTCTTTGATTGGGGAATTTTAACGCCAAATCCGCTGCTGTACTACTTGATTATCCAGTCAACCAATTTCGCCAAATTATATAAATCGCCAAACCACTCGCTTAATTATACAAATTGACATAATTTTTATTTTAAATAACGAAAGATCAAATAAATTAGTACAATATTAATAAAAATACAAATAAAACGTCGAAATAAAAATAACTTGATGACGTAGACACGTGTAACAACATTTCAAAATAAGCTAATATAAAAGGAATTAAGTAAACAGAGTCTTTGTCTCCTGGTATTTTTTAACAAAGCGAAAAGAATGTTCTTTTAAATGAGACATTTTAAATTAATCGTTTTTAATCTGACGTAATTTTGACCAAGCTATTCTTTCTCTTTTATATATTCACGTGAAAATATATATATTTCCTTTTGTATATTTCCTTTGTTAGAAATGAAATATTATTTGCGCTTTCCTAACAAAAATAGTTGAAAAGATTCTCTCAAAATATCAAATAAATGTCTAGTGCAACTTCTAAATTTAAGCTGTTTTGCAATATTATTTTGTGTTTATTTTATGTAATAACTTTAATATGACGTAAATATGACGTAATTTCTCATATTTAAGACTTCTAATGCATGTTAATGAATTTATTATTTTACAATATCCTTTCTCTTTTAAAATTCACGTGTATACTTTTTATGACGTAATTTTTAATAAGTTCCTGCTTTTTGTACATAATTATTTAATTCTAATTCCAAATGATTTTTTCTGTTTATAATAGTCACGTGTAAATAAATTTTTAATTTGAAGCAAACATCATTGTTTCCGTTTTTTATACAGTTGGCAACAGGTTAAATTAGTACAATTTTCTAAAATAAGTAAAAAATATCTCTCGAAATGCTGAAAATTTCAATTTAAAATAGAAATGAAACCTCGAAAAATGAGTCAAATTAAAGAAAAAAATTAATTCTGCACACCGGGAAATAATTAACGTATAAAATGATCTAAAAAATATTAAATTGCGATGTATAGTTTTTGCTCCTATAAAACTTTTTTAGTGGAACGATTTTGCCCAACTTTAGCATTAAATATCTCTTAAAATAATTCTTCGATTTGAAAACTGTCTTCATCAACGTGTTTATCAAACATTTCTGTATGTTACTACCGATTTTCATATTTTTGTATGCATTATTTTTCTTAATATTAACGAAGAAAAACCTCCGGTCACAAAAAATTCAAAACCGGCGGCGGCGGCGGCGGCGGCGGCGGCGGTGGCAGCGGTAGTTACTTTTTTTTAGAATAGAGAGATAGAGAGAAAATATAGTAATTAAAAATGACTTTTTCCATTAAAAAAAACACATTAATTTTTTTAATAAATATTGTTAAAAATTATGAAGACAAATATCAATATTTATTATTTTCTATATTAATAAATGTAAAAGGTGTATTTTCGTTTTCGGAAGATAATAGAACCTCTAAATAACGGTTACCAGGGTGACTGGTGAAAAGTGACCGCTCTTCAGAGGGGGGTGTTATTCAGAGGTTTCATTTTTTTAAATCATAATTACATAAATTTAAATAAAAATACACAGTCTTTTTTTTAATTAATCCTCATTGTTTTAATACATTAAAAAATCAATGATTTGCAGTTGCTTTTTTGTTTTCTTTGCTGATAATATAAAATATCTCCAAAGAAATAATAGTGTGAGTTAATATTTATAACGAAGGAGCTTGGTGCAATATAACAGAAGCGTAAAAAATACAAAGTTAACAGCACCAAAAATTTAAAATTAAAAAAAATTTTGGTGCTTTTAACGTTGTATTTTTTACGCTTCTAATAGCATGAGTTGTTTTGTTGTACAACTCATCATCATTATGATTTAATGCGAAATTTTGGAATTCACGAAGGTTCGTCAGAAAATTTGGTATGCGTATTAATATCCGAAATTTTGGGTGATTTTATAATCTCTTCCATTTCCCTTTTGCATCATTTTTCTCTTCCCCTCTCCTATCTTCCACCATTTGATATATGAAAAAAAATGTGGCAGTAAATACTAAACGTTTGTCCAGACATACAAACTTATTGGCCTTCGTGTTAGTAATACCTGCCGCTCTAAGAACATTACCTAAATTTACCTCCATCATTATTAATGTCTTCATTTTCTATGTCTAGTTCTGTGAAAAGGTTTGAGTGTTTAAGAGATAAAGTGACATTTTGTTGGCATGTTAAGTAAAATTTGTTTGACCTGCTTCATGTTTCACTTTGCATATAAATATAAAATTGTTGCAGGAGCTGTTAATTTTTTTCTCATGACTTTTGAGCAGCCGTTGTTCAGAATTCCTTATTTAGAGGTTCGTACTAATGTTAATGTTATGGAACGTGTTTGGTTCCATCAACATGTGGCGAGTATTCGGAGGTTGTCGTTGTTTAGAAGTGACCGTTCAAGGAGGTTTCATTGTATCTGCTTTTAAATGCAACTTAAAATAAAATGTATATATACATACATATTTTTAAGTTACATATGAAAACGAATATGTATGGAAATATATATATACTTGAAGTTGATTAAAACCAGTGTGTAAAAAGTTAACGAAAATTATTCAAAACAAAAAAAAAAAAACAAAAAAAAAAAAAAGAAAGAAAGAAAGAAAAGAACAGAAATGAAAAAAGAATGAAACTGCTCTCATAGTCAGTAGACCCAACTTTTCAAAAATATTGGGTGGATTAAAAATTTTTGAATAAAATAACACATGTAATTTTTTTAACTTAGTGTGTATGTGTGTGATGAGAGAGAGGGGAGGAGCGAATGACTAAAAATGATAATTCGAAATTAAATTATGTTTTTTCTAAGCAAATTTTTAAAATTATTATAATTTTATTATAATTTTATTAAATTATATTCTTATAAGTTCTTCCTTATAAATACATTAATATTTATTTTAAATAAACATTGGAATGGTTAACTATTGAACATACAAAAAACTAAATACCAAGAAAAGCATGCATTTTAATCGCCCAAGTTCTTTATCAATTCAAAATATCAAAACAGATGGCAAAATAGGCAGGAAATTTGTTTTCGTGAAAAATTAAACTATACATCCGCTGAAAGGTGTTTTCCGTGTCTTTGTAAGTCTAATGGATGCCCTCACTATTTTTAAACAAAATTGCTTTGAGGAAGTTAATTAAACCAAATTTCATTTCAGCGATTAAATAGATAACTACATAAATTAAGAATTAAAGCAATTGAAATTGGGTGGGAGGAGAGATCAAAATATTGGGTGGGCTCGCGCCCCATGGGCCCATATAATTTGGCGCCACTGCTCATAGTGACAGAAATGCCGTATTAGAGAAAATGTTAAAGACGGTCTTTTTAAGCCTTTGCTATGAACTATAAATGCAATATCACTATGTTTGGATTAAAATTAAAGCACAAAAGAAACAAAAAAAAAAAAAAAAAAAAAAGCAATTTAACAAATTACAACGACCATTTGGAAAATGACTTTTTCAAAGACTAAAACAGGGCTCGCACCGTTCCTAAAATTTTCGCAGTTTGCTACCAGTATTTTAAATAAGAATTCTTCGTGATAGATTCCTTTAACATCTGTAATAGAATTGTACAACAAAGATTATCGTTTTAATTTAGTGGGAGCAAAGTGCGAAAATTTTAGGAACGCTGCGAGCCTGCTAAAATATAAGACATAAAACATCGCACGGAGTTGATCATGCATTACGTACGCCATGAATTAAACATTAATAGTGTTATGACACGTAAAAATTGCAAGCGATAAAAATCGCCTGCGACTCGTCAAATTTCCTGAAACTTACGTATTATCCACCTGAAACTTACGTATTATCCAAGCATTTCATTGGCTGCTCGGGAAAAGGCTTTTCATTTTAAATGAAATTTCATTCTTAAACTTCTAAACATCCCACAATATTAATTTTTACACCGTCGTATAGAGAAAAAAATGTACTTTTAAATGCAATTTGTTTGAAAGCTGTATCTCAATTTGTTTCTGAGTTATTATTATTATTTTTTTTTGTAGTTTTTATTACTTTTTTGTCATAATGGTAACAGAAGGTATCCATCTCTGTTAAAAGTAAAGGGAAATACAGATCACTGTATAGACCAATCAGAAAACGAATAAAAGGCGGGATTCAACTAATAAAACGCTTAGGATATGTTTTTGATTTCCTACCCTGGCCGAGGACAATAGCCATTTTTCCAAATGGTTAAAAAATAAATTATTATTCACAAATAGACTGGTGAATTGTGTAAAAAAAAAGGGGGGGGGGGTCGGATCTGTAAAAGCTACTCTGGTGTTACTATAAATCCTAATAAACAGTGATATTAAAAGGTCCCTGCTGACATCAATTTTCAGGTTCGCAGCCAGTTGGGGGTTTATGTGAACTCCTTGCCCCCTACTTTTTTACACACCAATGTCTAATATTGAAAAATTTTGAGTTACTTCTTTTTTAAGACATCTTCATTGCTTAGCATAGTGAATATAGTATATTTTAATTAAGAAACATCCAATAGATTTAGATTGAATACGCTACATTAAAACTGATAATTGACCCCCTCCCCTCCTTACTCTGAAATATTTTTCTAGCTATGTTTATCTCTATTTCATTTCTAATTAATAAAACGACTTTTGGGTGCCAAAGCCGAACGCACAAATTCTATTTTTATAGAAATTAATAAGCAAATAAAAAGAAATCCTCGCCGATATTATTTTAATTCCTGCTCCACCACTGAAAGTAACTTCTTCGCGGTAAAAAGGTTAGTAATGAGAAAATTGCTTTTAAAAATATATACACTTTGTTACTTAAAACTTTAAAATTATACCGATTCCAACTATTTTTACTACAGCATTAGCAGCTCCTTCTCCTGTATATTAAAAAAAAAAAGAACTTTTTTTAAAAAATAAAATATTAGTGAATTAGTTGTCTTCAGTAATGAATAGAATTCTATAACTTGACAAGTTTATAAGCGACAACAACAATCTGTAATTTTTTTTTTTTTTTAACAAGCAAAATATCTATCTATTAAAGCAGAGCTGGCAAGTCTCCGGCCTTTTGGATACCAGTATTTTAATACAAAAAAAGTTGTTTTATTTAATTCGAACAATTAGGCGATTTAAAGGAATAACATTTTCTCTAAGATAACAGTGGTGTACAAAAAGCCGGAGACTTGACAACTCTGATTAAAGCCAGTAATATAGTAAAGAATGAAATTTTATTTAATATTTTTTCCTACCTTTAAAACCGCGAAAATTAATATAAATTTAAATTAACAAATTTAAACATTTAGCATTAATAGTTCAGTTAATTAAACACAATCATTAAATGGAAAGTATTAGTATTTCATTCCAAATTCTCTTATTAAATGAGAGACGTTATTCAACTATTTCATGATCATCGCTTTCTAATAGAAAGAACTATTAATGCGAAAATAAACACATTCATATTTCCTGTTAATATTCTCTACACAAAAAATCTCACTTCGACTGTTGCCAAAGTCAAAGTACACTCCCTTAGTATTTTACCTCGCGTACACCCAACCTGAAAATCGATAATATCCGTTTAAACATAAATCTCACACCATAAAATATCTAGAGTAAAATGTCAGAGGAAATACACAATGATAATAGCTTTGTTTCAGTTTTGTTAAGTTCAAGTGAGACGGCCAACCTCATAGGGATGGGCGTTCCTGCTCCTTTTGAAAAACGAAAACGAACTGTTCCTTCGAAACTTGGAACTGTTCTTGAAAAACAGGTCACGTGATGTCGAAACGAACCAGGAACGAACATCAAGACCTGTTTCAATGCGACACTCTGGAACTGCTCCAGTAAGACAGGGTATTTATTAACCCTAGGTCTACCGGGAATTTTATTCAAGTTTTAATAAAACGTTCTACACCAGAATTTTTATTTAAAACTATTTAACTTATTTATTTACCTTATTTTTGTCTGGTTTATATACTTAGTTTATTTTAAAGAAATTTCTGGTTTGAATGAATATTTTGTATGTACCTGTCGGGTCCAATGGACCCGTCTGGTAGACGGAGGGTTAATTGTTCGGTTTCAGAGATTAAAAAAGGCCGTCTTTTTTCTTATCTTTTCTTTGCTTTAGTATAGTACTCAGGTCAGGTTGTGCATAATACTGGGAAAGGGAATTTAAAGTAATGCGGAGGACTGCTGATACAAAAGAAAATCTTGATATACGATTTTTTGATGTTGTTGTTGTTTCTACTTCAGTTATTGCGTGTAAATTTTGGTTACACAGAAATGAAGAGGATGTTACTCGGGGGAAAAAATGAAACATTCAAAAAATATATTTTAATAATAGGTTCAGCAATGTAAAAATGTTGATTGGAACCAAGGACCAGTATTTAAAATAACTGCAATAAATACAATATATTGGCACTTGAAATTAAACTGGCTGTGAGATATCTTTTTTCAAACTTAATTATCCTAAACTTAGACTATTAAGATTAGATAACCTAAAATTATTGAGACATATAAATTAGCAAGTCATAATTTAATAAATTAATAGCCATTAGCAAGATAATGCCAAAAGTTGAGAAATAGTTATGCCGCCAGCAAGACCGGGATTTGGGGGTGGGTGCGGGGTTGCTATTCTCTTGGTTTTCAGATTTACTTAACTCAGCTTTTATCCGATGATTTGAAAAAAGAATAATATTATTTATTTATTTTTCAAGTAACTTAAAATAATTATTCACTAAGGGAAAAATAAACTAAGGATTTTCTTTTTTATTGTTGGGGGAAAGATCTGTTTCCCTGATAATTCTAAGCTTTATTTAAAAAAAAAAAATTCAGCTGTATGAATTTGAAAAAAATTCTCGCTACACGTATTTTCTTGATTATTTTAAGGAATCGATTCTCAACGAAGTCCTTTCTCAGAGATTCTTATCATTTCATTTTTATTCGCAAACGCATGAAATTGCTCTTACTTATACAATTAGGTAATCGAACATTTTTTTTTTCAACAAAGGCAGAAGATCTTTTTAAAAATTCTGTTAGTTTGGAGTTTTGAACTGAATTTCTGGCCGCGACAACGCGGAGAAGGGAAAACAAAACCTGCTACCGTGGTACAATAATAGCTTATATTTAAAAATGTAATTCATTTATCAAAAAAGGAAAAAAATGTTCGATTATTACAAATAAATCTAATAATAATTCCAGCAAGTGTCACACTTTTGCGTTTAAAAATGAGTTTGTAAACTATTCAAAAAGTTTCATGTTGCTGAATGTAGTATTATATATGCAATATATATTTCTCAATCGCTTTAAAGACATAACCAAAAACAGTCCATAGCAGGTTAGAGGTCTGCACGGGCTCGTGCCTGGCCGGCAGAATTAGGACAATTTTTTCAACGGGCCAGACCAATAGATAAAATAAACGGGCCGGGCTGGTAAAAAAAATTAACAGGCCAGCTGGGCCGATAAAAAAGTTATCGGGCGCACGGCCCGATATAAAAATTTAGACGAAACGGATAAAACATGAGCTATTTTAAATGAATATGGCTTTCTCGAGAATAAGCATAAATGTACGTCACGAGCGGGTGCTAGTTTGACCAGATCAGTACAGAAATGTAACATGTCCAGTGTAGAGATCGGCATCGGACTGTTACATGGTGTCTGACCCGGCCTTCGTTGACAAGCCTGACTACAGAAAGGATCTCCTGTAAATATAGTTTTTAATTTAAACTGCTTTGGCAATAATATTATTAGGCCATTTTAAATATGACGTAATCCCCCCCCCCCCATTCACACATATTAACGAATTCATTATTTTATAGTTTTCATTCCTTTTTTAATGTTCACGAATAAATACAATTTTATGACGTAATTTTCGACATTTCCTTGTTTTTAACATGTAATCATTTAATTCTAATTTGATTTTTTTTAACTGTTAATATTAGTCAAGTGTAAATATTTTTTTCTTATTTAAAAGAAATATTATTCCTTGGACTGTTTTTACAACTGGCAATAATTTTAAATAATAAACTTCTCAAAAATATGTAAAAAACATCTCTCGAAATGCTGATCTTAATTTACCCCCCCCCCCCCCCCCGCAAAAAAAAAAAAAAATGCTGAATAGTCTGCATACTACGATTTTCTGACGTATATCCTTAGAAAAATATATAAAATTCTTATGCGCTTTTTTATGAAGTTTTCGCTTCTATAAAATTATTTTAACATTAAATATCTCTTAAAATAATTTTTCAATTTAAAAACAGTCTGCTTCAGCGTGTTTATCCAACATTTTCCTAAAATACTTCAAATTTACATATTTTTGTATGCAGTAGTTTTATTAATATTAGCGAAAAAAGATCATTGGTGCGGTCACAAAAAATTCATTTACGGCAGCGGCGCGGAGGTGCCAGCATTTAGTTACATTTTTTTTTTCTAGAATAGAGATAATGTATGAAATTGTATGTCTGTTTTATATAACCCCTATTGTTCCTTAAAAAAGTCATGAAAGCACAAAAGACCGATAACCTAATCTACCCTTCTAAAATAAATAAATAAAAGCGACACTAGATTAATTTTAACACAATTATTCAAATTGGTAAACAAATCATATTAGATGTAAATTTCCAACTGGGCGAAAAATGTCCGGACCACGATTCGAACCCGGGATCTCCTGGCTGAAGCCGCCAGTGCTCTGCCATCTGAGCCATCCCGGGCGATTCTGGTCGAACTTTTTCACCCAGCTAACCTTGAAGATTACAGCATCTGGTCTGAAACCTGGTTCAGCTCAACAGAATAAATCTCAGGTAATGGAACTCCAGAAATCGCTGGATACGAAATTACACTAGATTAATTTTAACACAATTATTCAAATTGGTAAACAAATCATATTAGATGTAAATTTCCAACTGGGCGAAAAATGTCCGGACCAGGATCCGAACCCGGGATCTCCTGGCTGAAGCCGCCAGTGCTCTGCCATCTGAGCCATCCCGGACGATTCTGGTCGAACTTTTTCACCCAGCTAACCTTGAAGATTACAGCATCTGGTCTGAAACCTGGTTCAGCTCAACAGAATAAATCTCAGGTAATGGAACTCCAGAAATCGCTGGATACGAAATTACACTAGATTAATTTTAACACAATTATTCAAATTGGTAAACAAATCATATTAGATGTAAATTTCCAACTGGGCGAAAAATGTCCGGACCAGGATTCGAACCCGGGATCTCCTGGCTGAAGCCGCCAGTGCTCTGCCATCTGAGCCATCCCGGACGATTCTGGTCGAACTTTTTCACCCAGCTAACCTTGAAGATTACAGCATCTGGTCTGAAACCTGGTTCAGCTCAACAGAATAAATCTCAGGTAATGGAACTCCAGAAATCGCTGGATACGAAATTACACTAGATTAATTTTAACACAATTATTCAAATTGGTAAACAAATCATATTAGATGTAAATTTCCAACTGGCCGAAAAATGTCCGGACCAGGATTCGAACCCGGGATCTCCTGGCTGAAGCCGCCAGTGCTCTGCCATCTGAGCCATCCCGGACGATTCTGGTCGAACTTTTTCACCCAGCTAACCTTGAAGATTACAGCATCTGGTCTGAAACCTGGTTCAGCTCAACAGAATAAATCTCATGTAATGGAACTCCAGAAATCGCTGGATACGAAATTACACTAGATTAATTTTAACACAATTATTCAACCAATTTGAATAATTGTGTTAAAATTAATCTAGTGTAATTTCGTATCCAGCGATTTCTGGAGTTCCATTACCTGAGATTTATTCTGTTGAGCTGAACCAGGTTTCAGACCAGATGCTGTAATCTTCAAGGTTAGCTGGGTGAAAAAGTTCGACCAGAATCGTCCGGGATGGCTCAGATGGCAGAGCACTGGCGGCTTCAGACAGGAGATCCAGGGTTCGAATCCTGGTCCGGACATTTTTCGCCCAGTTGGAAATTTACATCTAATAAAATAAAAGCGAGTTTGAGAATACCCCCTCCCCCCAAACTCACGCGCCCGTTTTCTTTTTTTTTTCTTTTCTTTTTTTTCTTTTCTTTTTTTTTTTTTTTTTTTTTTTTTTTTTTTTTTTGTCTTGTCTGTAGCGACCGGCAAATCCTATCCTATCCCTATCTGTATCCGTCATATGTCAAAGTCAAAACGGATAACTGAATTTTCAGCCTGACACCTAAATTCTTTTCTTACTGAAGCTTCTTACGGAAAAATCATCGTCTCCACCCCTCCCCCCATACAACCTATTGAAAGCTAAATAAAAGCGTACACACGACAGAAGTTCGGCTTCGGAAACGGTAAAAACAAAGAAGAAATAGCAAAAGGAACATATTCCTGGAACGAACGCATGTTCCTGACCTGTTCCTCGATGTGTTTCTCTGTTCTTTTTAAAAAGTAACTACTCCATTCCACCATCTGTTCCGTTCGTTTTTCCGCGGCTGCGCAATGATGAGAAACAGAAACGAGAAGGTTTTTTCCCCCCAAAGATATGTTCCTTTTCAACTGCTCCTCGGATTTGGCATCGTTAACCCCTTGGGGACGAGCCACACGTATATGTGCCGGAAATAAGCCTAAGGATCCTCGTTTATCCTCACCAGTAAAATTTTACTGTAAAATTTGCCTTATTTAATCCGAGCATTTTCCCGATTTGAATAGGCACAAACTTCTGTTTTTTAAAACCGGTAGCAAAGTAATAAACATTTCGTAAAAGGCTCCCGTCGCGAAGGGGTTAATCAGGCGATTTTCCCCTTTTCTGGCATCTAGCATTTGATACTTTAATGACGTTTCTCATTGTTTGGATACCTTTTGGCATCATCAACCAATCGCAAGTGACAGAAAAATGTGTCAACATTTGCTTTGGCGACAGATGAAATTTTAGTTCGAAAAGAACGGTTCTTTTTGGCGAAGAGTAACAGTTCCTTCGTTTTTTCTCTTGGAACTGTTCCTAGGAACCTGTTCCTCGTTTCTCTACCCACCCCTAGTGAGAATGCACAAAAAGAGCTCTAAAAAACGTTCTAAATGGTAGTTTCTACATAATCTCAGGAAATACCGAACCGATTCCAAAAGTAATGGTATCAAAATGATGGTGTTTAACTTAGAACATAGGCTATATTTTATGTCGGTGCCCACTACACCATAAGGGCGGTGCAGGAGCAAAAAACGTTCTAAAAGTGCAGTTTTTGCGTTACTGAAGGGCCTAGAAATATGAAATTTTGAGTATTAGTTATAAGATATAAATGATGTCTAAGAACAGTTCTTAAACAATTCGAAATTTAAAAGGGGTGAAAATGCACAAAAAGCGTTCTAAAAAACGTTCTAAATGGTAGTTTCTACATAATCTCAGGAAATACCAAACCGATTTAAAAAATATTCGTGTCAAAATGATAGTGACAACGTTTGCTCCAAGATAGGCCATGTTTTATGTCGGTGCCACTACCCCAAAATGCACAAAAAGGGGTGTAGGAGCAAAAAACGTTCTAAAAATGCGATTTATGTGTTACTGAAGGGCCTAGAAATATGAAATTTGAAGTATCAGCTACTTATTAGATATAAATGATTTCTAAGAACAGTTCTTAAACAATTCGAAATTTAAAAGGGGTGAAAATGCGCGAAAAGCGTTCTAAAAAACGTTCTAAATGGTAGTTTCTACACAATCTCAGGAAATATCAAACCGATTTAAAAAATATTGGCGTCAAAATGATGGTGAAAATCCTTGCTCCAACAAAGGCTATGTTTTATGTCGGTGCCACTACCCCAAAGGGGGTGCAGGAAAAAAACGTTCTAAATTGCGGTTTTTGCGTAACAGAAGGGCCTTGAATCGTGAAATTTAGAATGGTAGTTAGTTATAAGATATCAATGATCTCTAAGGACATTTCCTAAAAAAATCGAAATTTAAAAAGGGGGGGGGTGGTCAAAATGCGCAAAAAGCGTTGTAAAAAACGTTCTAAATTGCAATTTCTATGCAATCTCAGGAAATACTGAACCGATTTCAAATATAATGGTAGTAAAATGATGGTGACAGATCTTGCTCCAAGATAGGCTATATTTTACATCTGTTTCCACTACCCCAGATGCCGGATACAGGAGATGCCGGAGCAAAATGAGCGAAAAGCGTTCTAAAAACGTTCTAAATGCCGATTTGTCACCAATATCTCAGGAAGAATCAAACTGATTTCAAAAGTAATGGGAAGAAATTGATGCTGATAGCCTCTGCTCTAACATAGACGCTATTTTGAGTCGGTATCACTATCACCTAGACGTTGCAAGAGCAAAAAAGCGTTCCAAATTTCGATTTTTGTGATCGGTAGGGGCTAGCAACTTAAAATTAGGCAATGTACACATGTATTACATATAAATGATCTTTAAGAACAGTTTCGAAAAAATTGGAAATTTAAAAAGGGGTGAAAACGCGCGAAAAGCGTTCTAAAATTGTTCTAAATTGTGATTTCTACTCAATCTCTTGAAATTCCAAAGCTATTTCAAAAGTAATGGTTGCAAATCAATGGTGACAGTCCCTGCTATAACATAGGTTATATTTTATGTTGCTGTCACTACCATCTGAGGGTTGCAAAAGCAAAACATGTTCTAATTTGCGTTTTTTGCATAACTGAATGGTCTAACACTTTGAAGTATAACATGTTATTTACTTACAAGATGCAACTGCTTTCTATGAACTGTCGAAAGAAAATTTCAAATTTAAAAAGATGAAGTGAGCGAAAAGCGTCATAAATTAAAATTTTTATGTAATCTTATCAAATACCAAACCGATTAAAAAAATAATGATGACAAATTGTTGGTGATAGAACCTGCTCAAACATAAGCTATATTTTATGTCTGTGCCACTACCACCAGAGGGTTGCAGTTGCTAAAAACTTTCTAAATTGCGATTTCTGTGATACTGAAAAGGCTAGAAACTTTAAATATGGCATGGTAGTTACTTATAAAATATAAATGCCCTCGAAGCACTGTCGAAAATAAATTCGAATTAAAAAGGGGTGAAGTGAAGGGGAGGTGCGAAAAGCATTCTAAAAAAGTCCTAAATTACGATTTCTACGCTATTTCAGGAAATATAAACCAAATATAAATGTAATAGTTGCGAATCAATGGTAACAGTCTCTGATCCTACACAGGCTATATTTTATGCCGATGATTCTACCACTTGGGATTCACATTAACAAAAAACGCTCTAAAAAAGGCCTTTAAAAGCTTCCTAATTACGTTTCTGTGGAATATTAGGAAATAACAAACCAATTTCAAAATTAATGTTGGCAAATTAATGGTGACAGTTCCTATTTCAACATAGCCCTTTATGTTGAGAGAGGTGGTAGGACTTGGAATTTGACATGATGGTTAATTTTAAGATGTAAGAAGATGGTTTCTAAAAAATTCAAAACTTCAAATGAATACTGAAATGAGCGTATTAATTGAGCATAAAAGTTTCAAAATATTTTCTAAATTATTATTTATTTAGTTTTATTTCGTTTTATTAATTTAAGTCTCATTTCTGCCTTATGCAGTGTAACAATGATGTTTAATCAAACTGTGTTTTAAATAGTATTTTAATTAAATTATTCCTAAAAGTAATAAGTACCTTTTAATAAAATAAAATATTACCTTTTAATAAAATAAAAATTTAGTTAGTACCTTTTAATACAAATTAGACATATAAATATCACTTGGCACATTTCAAATATTACGCGAGCAAAGCCGCGGGGTTTGCTAGTACATTATAATCATGCACCGCCTCTGACTTTAGCAACTGATGCAACACCAGTTGATGTAGGATGCGTTTTATAACATTTATACCCTGACGGAAGTGAAAGACCCATAGCGTTTGCTTTCAGGATATTAAATCGACCAGAACAGAAATACAGTGAAACTTCTTTTAAAGGTCACCTCTATTCAAGGGACACGACTATTAAGGACTCATATTTTTAGGAACGAAAAATTTCCCCATAGACATAATGTTAAATTTACTCCTATTAGGGGCCGAATTTACCCCTCATAAAGGCCTTTTTTCTGCATGTGCCTTAAATTGTAAACAGGTGTATTGAATTCCTGAACCAAAAGATAAGAGTTCAACAAACAACTGCACTTGCAACAAAGAGGGCAGCGGGAGATGGGAAGGATTTAGTAACACAATGAAATATCATAGACTTTTCCACAAGTGAGACAAACAGGTGTTCCTCAAAACTAGTTTTTAAACTGAAAGTACCTTTTTTAAAGAAATCCGCAACCGAAATCGAAAAAGTAAAAACATTCATATTAAAGATTGAGCTCAGATATCCTATGCAAAGAAAAAAAAAATCGTTTAAAAATATTCAAATTTAAACGAGAAATTCGAAAACAACCTGTCCATTGGTTTAACATTACTGAACGGGTGTTTTCAGGTGAGTGAAGAGTCCCCTTAAAAGCGCGGATAGACCATATTTATTGCAATGGATAAATGCAAGATGTTTTTAGATCATACATTCGCCTGACTGAATATTTTAAAATTTGATAATCTTCACTATTAAGCTAAAATACAGCACACTAGTTAGCTGACATTTTTGTTGTTTTGTGATAAAACGTGTTTTAAGAAGACTATATTGGTCATATGTATGTGCAAGTAAGCATATAAAGATTTGCAGGAAAGCCAACACACAGTCAAAAATTTATATGCCCATATTTATCTCTTAAAAAAAAAGCTAAATACTCCATCATATGCAGAGAAACAATGAATGCAAGAAAAAAAGTCTAACATTATCTCTAGAACATGAATGATTTAAAAAGTTTTTCGTGATTTTTTTCTTCCGAAATTCGTGTACCTTACCTAAATTCACCAATTTTCATTTGTATCATCCTTGTATTACATTTTGACTGTAGCTAACATCAAATCTTATTATTTTTTATTAAATACTAGGGAGCTCTGCCCCCTACGACCTAAGCTCGCAAACCCCCGTTCAGATTCTAAAACTACGTTAATCTAATCGGCTTTAAAAAGATTACGAAAGATTGACTTACAAATAAAAAACAGTGACAATCTCCATGCACACAATTTTCCATTCATTTCCTTTTACTGAGGTAATCAGTTGCTGTTAATGGCTGTTTTCGTGTTTAATTAAATAAACATTTGAAAGTGAACTAACATAAAATGAAATAAGTCTACAGAGTCTTTGCTTACCGGTATTAGGTAGCTTTCATTACAAAAAGCTACCTATTGCAGCCGTTCGGAGGAAAGCGATTTCAAAAAATTTTGGTATATTTTCATCGATCATGACCCCCAGACCCCGAAACCACCCTCCGTTCAAAAGTTGATATATATATATATATATATATATCTGACATTTGTCATACTGTAACTCTCGAATTTATGAACAGATTTGGATCTCGACCGAGTTCGTTGGCCAGCTTCATCCGCCATTTTGTTTCAAAATAGCGGCCATTTAAATTTTTTTTTTAAATTTTAAATTTGAAATGTGGTACCAAAGAATTGAAAATGGAAAAATATTTTTTTCTTATGTATTTGACCTTTATACAGATATTCAGGAGCAGTTTTTGTTTCGTCTATATCTTAAAAAATGGCTGAGTTATAGCATTTTGAATTTCTAGCGTGGCTGACATTTTGAAACGTCCTGAATTTTGTCACGCGATAACAGGCGTATTTATGAACCGATTTGGATGTACCTTGGAGTGTACATAGTACATACAAATATCTCGACCGAGTTCGTTGGCCAACTTCATCCGCCATCTTGTTTCAAAATGGCGGCCATTTAAAAAAATTAAAAAAAATTAAAATTTAAAATGAGATACCAAAAAATTGGAAAATGAAAAAGATTTTTTTTGTATGTGTTTGACCTTAATACAAAGATTCCGGAACAGTTCTTGTTTCGTCTATATCTAAGAAAATGGCTGAGTTATAGCATTTTGAATTTCTATTGTGGCTGACATTTTAAAACGACCTGATTTTTGTCACGCGATAACAAGCGTATTTATAAACCGATTTGGATGTTACTTAGTCTGTGCATAGTACATACCAATGTCTCGACCGAGTTCATTGGCCAGCTTCATTCGCCATCTTGTTTCAAAAGGGTTGCCATTTTAAAAAAAATTTAAATTTAAAATTAAAAATGAGGTATTAAAAAATTGGAAAATGAAAAAGATTTTTTTTTATGTGTTTGGCCTTGATACAAAGATTCCGGTGCAGATTTTGTTTTTGAAAATTTGTTCTTTTGTTTATATCTTAAAAAATGGTTGAATTATAGCACTTTGAATTTCTAGTATGGCTAAAATTTTGAAACGATCTTGTATTTGTCACGCGATAACACACGTATCCGCCTATTTCCATGTAAAAAGGCATGTGGATAGTATACATCAACATCTCAGCCAAATATAAGTTACTTAAAATAAAAGCAGCTTGGATAAAGCTGACTAATTTCGCGAAATTCTCATTCATAATGATTTAGTATTGATAAAAATTAGTATTGAATCTCCTATATTCGGTTTCCACTAAATTGAGCTTCGTGTGTTTGAATAATATAAGTTGGCTTTTTTAAAATAAGGAATTTGAAAGCTACCTCTTCCTCCCGGCATTGGCCGGAAGGACCTTTTTTTTAATAACGCTATAAGAAAATTATTTTAAATGTAACGTTTTAAATCTGACGTTTTTCTTTCTCTTTGTAATATTCACCTGTAAATGGGGCATTCTCACAATCTTTTGTCTTTTGGGAAAAAAAATTTTGCGAAATTAAACTTGCTAAAATAACATTTTAATCTGATAGACGAATGCCTTAATGATTCAAAATAAAGAAAAAATGGTCAGCAGCGAAATTTTTTTTATATAATTGAGGTTATTTAACTTATGTTATAGAAAATTAAACTTTGCGAGTTTAATTTTCCTTACCATTTTACCACTAAAACTTTTTACTTTCTTCGAAATTTTTACTTATAATGAATTTGCATAGTACCCGCAGGACATTCAAATAAGAAATAATAACAATGTAGTATTTTCAGTTCAAAATTTTGGTATAACATTGTCTTAAAGGGGTATTAAAGAAGGGACGGTAAGGTAAAAAAAGGGGACGGTATAGGAAAAAAGAGACGAAATGGGGAAAAAAGGGACGGTAAGGATGGAATGGTAAGGAAAGTTACCACCTATTTTAGGCAAATCATGTTAAGACTAAGTGATAGCCACAATGTTCATTGATTTTTAGAAACAGTTGTTAACACTGGATTAAATTAAATTATTTTTTAATTTACCTTGAAAAGCGCAGGAATAAACCTTGGGAACGGTAAGACTACCCATAAGGACACGATCTTGAAATTGATATTTAAATGCTGATTTAAATTCTGCAGTAAATTTCCTGTCAAAGAATTTTAGACATTCTTTTTCTAGCGAACTTCTGCATGAGAAAAACTTGAAAGAAATTCTGTGGCTACATCTGAAGTGATTTTCTGTATAAGTTTGGCAAGAGGGACGGTAAGGATGGAAAACCCAGGAACAGAGTTCAAAAAATAATATCAACCGTAAAAATAAGTGCAGGTTAATGTTTTGCTACATATTTATATAAAACAATTGTCCCAGTTTCGGAAAAAGATTACATCGAATTACTTTTATTGAAACAATTTTATACAGACAGCTCCAAACTTAAAAATAAGCATCAGGGACACGGGATGGTACAGGAGTTTTCCTGGTATTTGGACCACCAACATCGTCCAAAACTTATTTATCTCGTTAATATTGTTATGCAATCATACAATGGGGTATTCCGTAGTATATGAAATAAAAAAAACACTGAAAAGTGTATTAAAATAAAAATTAATATTCAGGGACATGAAAGTCAAAAGATTGTGAGAATGCCCCAAATATTTCTATTGTTAGAAAGGAAATATTACACTGGACAACACTGGTCTTGTCCTAGAACTAAAATTAGTTGATTCTAGATCAGTTTTTGGCGCTGATTCCGAACATGCTTTCCGTTTGTCTCTAGGTGGTCCACGTTTTGAGAAATTTTCATATTTAAATTTATGCAAATTTAAGCTTTTTTTTGTTATTTTATGCAAATTTTAGATGCAATATATGTCACACCTAATTACGTTTTCTAGATAATGACTACTTGACTATTTGCTTCAGATAAATGTCACGATTTGCCTATTCTTACCATTTATTTATCAGTTATTAAGCCTAATTTGCATATTTTTCAATGGTGTAATGTTTACATCACTGTCAACTTTAAAATAGTTGCCACAGAATTGACGTAATGTTTTTCTAGACTAGATTTTTATGCTGATTTCAAATCTGTAGTCTGGTTTCTTATGTCATGTCTAGTTTTTGAGTAAGATGAATTTCTACTTGTGCACGGCATTAACACAGGTTTGATGTAAGATACTTTTTAGGGGTGTGTAATTCATTGACAAGAAGGTGAACAGGGTCAGATTCATATCAGAGACATAAACGAAAATTTGTATAATCGAAAAAAAAATAAGTAGTAGAATCTATCCTAACTAAGTTGAAGTTTATCATACAAAGTATCATAAAAAGCTATTTCTGATTTTTTTGGCCAAAAACTAAAATTTCGCTTTTTTCAAAAACTAGGCATGATAGAAGGAAACAGATACAAGATTTAAAATCAGCTCAAAAAACTGGTTTAGAAACATATTAGCGTACTTGTGCGGCAGAAATATTTGAACGTCAAGAAACATTATTAGAAAAACATGAAAAATATGTAAATTAGGTGCAATATTTCACAGTCACATGTCAGTATAATCTCAGAAACAACGTTTTTGTGAAGTAAATTAGGTAGTAATCATAACATAACACAAAAAACCCTGTCTGGCATTGCTTTATACCCTAAATTTGCAAATAATTGTATAAAATTTACTAAATTTGCATTAATTGAAATATGCAAATATCTCTCAAACTTGACGTGCTGGCGTAAATCTAAAGCTAGATTCGGAATCAGCACAAAAGACCGCATAAAAAACATCTAATTTCTGTTTTAGGACAGAGCAAAAGTTCAAATTTATTGACCAGTGTTATTATTCGTGCTGTCTTAGAAAAGCAACAATAGTTTAAAAGATCATCTCGAAATATGAAATAAATCTCTCATGTACGTGTAAATATATAGTTTGATTTAAATTTTCGGGCATGTTATTATTTGATCATTTTAACTGAAATAGGACGGAATTTCACTTTCATTTTCTGCTTTTAACACATATTAAATAATTCATTGTTTTATAATTTTCTTTCTTTTTAAATATTCACGCGTAAAACAATTTGTATGGTGTAATTTTCAACATTTTCTTGCTTTTAACACTTAATCATTTAATTCTAATTTCATAGGGGGGGGGGGTGTCTGTTTATAATAGTCACGTGTAGATAAATTTTTAATTTAAAGGAGACATTATTCTTTGCAAAGTTTTACAAGTGGCGATAAATAATAAAAAAAAAAATTAAATACGTAAAAAATATCTCTTAATGTGCTGAAAAATTGAATTTAAAACGGAAATAAGCCCTCAAAAAATGAGTCAAATTGAAAACTAGTATGTTGTGGCCATCACAAAATTTTCTTCTGTATAAATCACGCCAATTAAATCATTTAAATAGTACAAGAAATTACATCAATTTAGCAACAGTTCATATTAAAGTATAACCGAATTTGAAGTTTGATGAAAATTCGTGCAATAGTTCTTGAGATAGAGCTATAGCGGAAATTCTGAAAAATGTAGCATAGCAGCGCCACCTGTTGAGCGATTTACACAAAACATAAACAGCACTAAATGATATCAAGGTATACCTGTATCTGAAGTTTGATGAAAATCCAAGCATTAGTTCTTGAGATAGAGCTATTGTGGAAATCGAAAAAAATGCAGCATAGCAGCGCCCACGTCTTGAGTGATTTACACTAAAATGTATAAAACGTCAATTCATGTCAAGGACTAACTAAGCCTGAAGTTTGATGAAAATCCATGCATTAGTTCTGGAGATTGAGCTATTGTGGAAATCGTGAAAAATGTTGCATAGCTGCGCAGCCTTTTGAGCAATTTACACCAAAAACTAATCAGCATCAATTTTTACCAGGGACTGACTGAATATAAATTTTTATTAAATTCCATTAAACTCCATAAATTTTTATTAAATTCCATAAATATTTATTAAATTCCATTAGTTCTTGAGATAGAGGGTCCACAAAATTTGTGTCACATACATACAGACAGAGTCCCAGACAGACATTTTGTAAAAACATGTTTTTCGGAATCTCTGACCCCTAAAACGTGTAAATCAGTCGAAAACCGGAAATCGAAATTGGTACTTTTCGGTTAGCCGGCCGCTAATATTATATATACATATATATGCATATATGTACTCATATATGTACATATAAATATGTGTACACACACACACACACATATTTATATACATACATATGTATATATATATGTATATATAACACTGGCGACCGGCTAACCGAAAATTATCTCGAAATTTTTCACGAATCCAATACTTTCTTCTTGTAAAAATAGAAAAATTTAAAAAATAAATGCAGTTTGCACACCGGGAACTTATAATGTATAAAATGATCTAAAAATGATTAAATTCCTATGTATCGTTTTTGCTCCTGTAAAACTTTTTTAATGGAGCGATTTTGACCAACTTTAATATTAAATATCTCTTAAAATATTTCTTCGATTTTAAAACTGTATGCTTTAGCGTGTTTATTAACTATTTTTCTATAATATCACCAACTTTCCTATTTTTGTATGCAGTATTTCTCTTAATATTAACGAAGATAGACCTCCTGTCACAAAAAATTCATAGACAGCGGCAGTTACTTTTTTTTAGAATAGAGATTCCTTTTAGGTAGATTTCGTAAGAAATACTACCTATTGCAGTCGTTACCATGTTGCGACTTTTGAAAAATTCCTTCATAACTTTTCATTATATGACACCATTAAACCGAAACCACCCCCACCTAAAAAGTTTATATATATATATATATATATATATATATATATACATATATGTGCATGCACTAAATTTTGTCCGCACGATAAAAGTCTCAATTATGCACGGATAGTCTTCAAACTCGCCAAACACATTGAGATGGCTAATATCTCGGCGGGGATTGCAAATGAGAAAAATCCGCCCAAGGCAGTAGAAATGGGAGGAGGGTTAAAATTTTTGAATACCGCCTTAACATGATTCAGTCAAAACCAGCTCTTACAGAAAAATGACAGGAAAATTAAAAAAAAATTCGTTATAGTAGTGCCAGCAATTAAAAAAAAAACCACAATAAAATTCTTACCACAACAATTATTTTTCTATTGCAAGATTTCCACGTGAAAAACAAAAATCTATGTATGTATTACGCTATCATATCTCCATACATATAAGGGGGTTACCGTAAGGGACCCTTTATGTCGCCAAATGCAGCCAAGTTTGTCGCGAAATTTGGCGACCAAAATGAGTCACCAAAATGACGCCTACTTGTCGATATCCCTAATATTTCGCCAAATTCCCATAGACTTCCATTGTAAACCAATAGGGTTTATTGCTTACAGGAAATCAACAAATTGATATATTTTAATGCAACAAAAAACTAATATTGGTACTACTGGATTATCCCGCCGACCAAAAATCTATTCCCAAACTATAAGATTAAATGTCAATAATGGTTGATCATAAATGTCACATTCACTTGACTTTAAGTAAATTATTCGTATTAACGTCATCAAGTGATTTTTATTTCGACGTTTTATTTGTATCTTTATTAATGTTATACTTATTTATTTGCTCTTTCGTTATTTAAAATAAAAAATAAAAAATAAACTTTTAACTTCAAAATCTACCTGCGCCTGTAGGCCGACCCGGCAGGTATTTTTTCTGGACGGTTTAGTTACTCAATGTAATATTAAATAAGCTGCATCACGCTACAATAATACATATACATTCATAATACATTCATAATGTTCACGTTATAATCATTTTTCGGCATAAAACAAGAAAAGCTTAACCCAGCAGAAGGCGCGCATCCAACTGCACCCAACTGTGACGTTGGAGGTCGCGAGGGGTGACTGGATCATTCCAATCAGTTTTATACAAAACTAGCCGTTAGGGGCCAACGTAATACTTACACATCATGGATATGCATAATATAAAATATGGAAACAAAACGTGTAAACTATTTTTAAAATGCATTGCAATTCCAAAATACAATTTAAACGTGTATTTAAATATTTATAATACATAGTAATGCTCTATTACTGAATTGAGGGTACTACATGAATATCCCATCGACCCCTTTCGATAAATCATATAAATCGCCAAACTACTCGCAAAATTATACAAACGAGCCGCCCTTGGCGACCAGTTTGATCTCCCTTAAAATTTATGTTTGGGAAAGCATGCTAAGCATTGTATCATGTTACTTTTATTAATAATTTAATTTACTTGGAGTCTTTTAAATGTAATCCATACAATTCCTTAAGCTAATATTAGTTTTTGTTGCATTAAACTATCTCAATTTGTTGATTTTCTGAAAGCAAGTATACCCTATTGGTTTACAATGGAAGCCTATGGGAATTTGGCGAAATATTAGAGAAATCGCCAAACTGGCTTCATTTTTGGCGACTCATTTTTGTCGCCAAATTTGGCGATATATCGTTACGTTGGTGACAAACTTGGTGGCATTTGGCGACGGAACAGATATATAGATTAACATAATTCTTATTTTAAATAACGAAAGAAATTATAAATTAGTAAAAGATTAATAAAAATACAAATAAACATCGAATAATACATCGAATTAAAAAAGCACTTAACGCAACAAACACGTGTAACGTATTTAATGTTAAGTGAATGTGACATTTACGATAGGCCATTACTGGCATTTAATCTTATAGTTTAGCGATAGTTTTAGGGTCGATGGGATATTCGAGTAGTACAAAATTGCATAAAAGAAACTTCCTTATAAGTCCAAAAATTATAATCATATTAACTAACAGTTTACTGCGTCGGATTAAGCATCTCATTTCCAATTAAAATATACGTTTGAATTAAAATTTGAATGAAATACAGGGTCATAAAAAATCGAAGAGTGTGAAAAATATGATTGCAAATATCTCGGCAACTAATTATCCAATCGACTTCATTCTTTATGCAAAGTTTATATTTTTTATTGTCTTTTATATTCACTCCTTCAAATAAACAGTTTCGAAATGTTTTGTATACCTTTTATCAGAACGAATATTTCGGGAGCCCGAAAAAAATAGTTCCAGATAATCGAGGTTACTGATATTCAATAGGCTTTTTCCCATTATTCCATCCCAAAAAGTAATATTATAAATTTTTATAATAATCGCATTATGTTGTAGTAGTTTGAATTTTACCTATTATTTTTTATAGTTCATCATAGTCCTAAAATACATATATCGTACGATCAAGAAAATGGTGACGATGAAATGTAAATACAAACAGGATCAACCAGCTCGGGTAATTTGTATGAGGACGGGAGTTTCAAAACTCGCCTTATCCAAAATTTAAAAAATCGAGTTTTCTCTATCAATCTATTCTATTGGGAACTTGTATCGAAAAAAACCTATAACCTGCAAAAAAACTAGTTTCATCGTGTATGTCTGGCATTGTAAAATCTTGGTTTACAATGAAAACCAATAAATGCAGTCTGATGTTTCTCGCGATTTCCGAAAATTTGATTTTTTGGAAAAGGATAATTTTGAAATTCCCGTCCTCGTATGCACTTCAAATGTTAACAGAATCCCCTAATCCAGGACGTGCTATGCAAAATCTTTAATAGCTGTGCATGCTCAAAAGATTTTCGAAAATAAAGTTAGACTACACACCCCTGGATGATAGCGAGGCAGAATAATGTTCATATGCAATTACGAACTTTCTGGCGACTGGTGTGCAGCCGTATAGCCTGGTTGACGATGAACCATTTAGACAAATTATGAAAACATTAACCCCATGGTATACCATGCCAAGCCGCAAGTATTTTTTGAATACTGCTGTGCCTAAATTATTCCTTGAAGCAGTTGAGGAGCTGAAAGGTATTCTACCCAAAAGCAGTAATGAGCATGATCTATCCATTACTTGCGATTGCTAGAGTTCATTCGCAGTCAACCATACCTAGCCATAAAAGCCCATTTTATGGACTCCAACTGGAATTTGTATTCAGTTTGCTTAACCGCTTCGAGGGTGGTGGTTCATTTTTGGACCACTTTATTTTAATTCCTAAATGTCACATTAGCACCAGAATAATGGAATGAAAATTTTTCTTATATTAAGTACGTGAACAAAAGCTTTTGCTTATCTCGCTTTTCTGCTATAATTTAGCATTATTATTTTTTTTTACTAATGTATGGTCTCTGAAAAGAGTCTTTTTTTTATGGGGCAACCCCCCCCCCTCGCCTTTCCTATCATTTTTTGGAACTAATGGAATTTTTCTTTTTTATTTAATATTTTTTCTTTGTCTTTTTCATATCATGTGATACTAGTACTTATGTACTTTTTATTTTTTGTTAATCTTTTCTTAATTTTCAAGTATTTTTTAAATTTGTGGCTACCAGCCACGTCTAAACATTATTTTTTTAAGACTCCCTAATAGCCCTTGCAACACGATCACCTTTCCACTGGATGTAAAGTTGTTACGCAACTAGGTAGTCCATAAAGCTGATTACATTGTTCCATTGTTCCAGCTTTTGCTTATTTTGAAATAAATTTGTTTGTAAATTTCGGTGTCGATCACTCATTTCAGCATTTTACTAATAGAAGTAGCTTGCCCAGAAAGGGTTAACTAATACTATTTTGAAGAGAGCCATACTACGGAGAATATAAAAAATATGGTGAACAGCAAATTACAACAAAGGGGCCTGTTTTTGAAATCCATTATCTCTTGCACAAATGATAACGGTGCGAATATAGTTAATGCAATAGATTTGCTTAATGTCATTCGTATCGATTTGCTGAATGTCACCCATATTCCCTGTTTTGCTCATTCCATCAATGTTGGTGGGAATTGTTGCCTGGACATCATACAAGTTACGAGATCTGTTGCCTGTATAATATCCCTTCAAAATTCTACAGCCCACAGCTGGAAAATGAAAAGATACTTTCAAGACGCACAAAGATTGCTTCAATGTGGAAATAAAAGTTTACCTAGTGCGTGCCCAACAAGGTGGTGTGGTCTACATCGAAATTGTATGACAGAGTTCAAGAAAATAAATTAGCATTATGTAAAATATTAGATAATTTTCCGAATCAAAAGCATTTACTACAAGAAGGAAATGATGTTACAATCCATGAAAGTTTTATAAAGCTGGTGCCTGTTTTGCAAGATTTAACAGAGGAAATTTTGTAGCATCTTCGTTAATCCCTCCCCTGATCAGGCAAATTAAAAATAATATATATATGAAAACAAGCAATGATGATGAAACCGCTCTTCTAAAAAACTGAGCTCACTGAGCAGATATCAGAAATTAACTGTATTTGAATTACTCCAAAAAGTTACATTGTGAAATCCACGTTTTAAATTATGATTTTATGATGATGTTAAAGTAGTATTAAACTAGAACGAAAAATCATGCGTACAGCACAGATTATGAAACACTTTCCAACACATTCAGAATACTACACCAAAACTTTACAATTTACTAAGATGAAAGATGATGTCTAAATGAACAATTTTTAAAACGCATAACGCATTTAAAACCCCGATTTCTGCTATTACCATAAATAATCATTAAAATATACAATTTTTTGAGCAGCCCTGTATACGATCTACAAATATGAATGCATACTACATAGTATGCTAAAAGTCAGTTCAGTTAAACGCATAGCACAGTTGAAAATTTCTTCTCGGCAATTTCCGCCAATAAAGTTGAGAACTTTTGTGCGACACTGTATATGACCTACAGAATTTATACACACCAAGTAATATTTAAAAAATAATTTAATTTAAAAACGCATACCACAATTGAAAACGCACTTCAGCAATTATTGTTCGTAGGCTTCAACAGTTCAATTTATGGTCATTTTTTTCAATATCCAAATTCTCTTGTGTAACCCTGGAAAGGAACTATAAGTTCTATGCACATCATATTCTCTAGTTAAAACCTTTTAGTACACCTCAGTGATGTATATTAATTTCAATTTGTTTAAAGTACTGTGATATCATTAAAATACACGACAAACGATTTTTCCCCGTAGACCGTAATGTGATGAAATCCTTTTGAGTGGTTCTGTAAATGAACCGAAAATGCTACACACTTCATTTTCAATACCGAACATGCCATAGTAAATCCAATAACATATATCAATTTCAATGCAATCGGGTTCAATTATGAGAGTTAGAACACAGACAGACATACAGACGGACATACAGACTGAATTCATAAACACTTTTCAACTATGTTGGAAATATTACTGTGACGAAGTTTAAAAAGTTGCTGTGAATAGAGTGATCGTATAGCAAAAATGATAAGGTTGACTTGCAGTAAAAATAAAAGGAATAGTCTTACTTAAATGACAACAGTAGACACATTGAAGAGACAGCAGTTATAAAAATCTTCTTTATTCGTTGATTCACTTGAGAGGTGGAAGGTAATTAGGAGAAGTAGGTCACTGTACACATTCGAAGAGCGTTCCACATAGAATTATTAAAAACTTGAAGTAATTCCATGGCTACAAAGAATACTGGCTAAAGTTGGTTAAAATCCTTTCTCAGAGAATGTCTTGAAGATAACAAAGTCCAAATTCGAAAAAGTATTGAATTAAATTCCATCAGCGATCTGCGACAAACTTTTACTTATTAAATGAGTACCTTAGAATAATATGATCGCTGAACGGTGTTCACAATCCTTCAAACAGGCACTAAGGCCCGATTTGAAAAAGACAATTCACGTTGTCAAAAATACATCTTAAACTTTCGTAAATTCTTAAAATCTGTTAAAAAACTGGCTGCATTGATATATATACTGCATAAAAGGGGTTTACAAAACTACCTCCAGAAATGATTTAAATCTATTCGTTAAATTAAAATTGCGTATGAATTGTAGAACGAATGACAGCACAGAGAAAACGAAACTACGGTCAAAAGGCAAGAGGAGACACACCTCCAATATGACGCGGTTGACGTCACGCTAATTCTAAAAATAGATCATGAGGGGGGAAAAGCTGGAATTAAAAGTTCTGTTACTTGCGGTAAAAAGGAAAGAAAAAAAAGCGACTTGAACGATGTTTTGAGACGAGATACAAATGCTGCATTACAATTAAAAAAATAAATAATAAATGTGATTACTACATCACAATTACTACGAACGAAAATCAGTGAAGAGTATGCTTCCTTCGGTAGAACACAAATATAAGGATTCAGTGACAAATTTATTGAATGAATTTCGTACATTTATTTAGAGAAACAAAGTAATGAACAACTTTCATTTTTTAAAAATACATGAAAGCAACTAAAATCATATTACAATTTGTTTCTCGCATTCATTGTTTCTCTTGAATATGGTAGAATGCCTAGCGTTTTCCATAGAGATAAATGTGGAAATATTAAATATCCCACCGCGTGTTGTCTTACACTGATATCCTTATATGTTTACTTACAATTAAGTCTGATCAATATATTCTTCCTAAAAAACGTTTTATCTTAAAACAACAAAAATGTTTGCTAAACAGAGTGAGAGATACTTAATAGTCATGAGATTATTAATTTTCGCCCAGTATGACTTATTAAACTATTTTATATTTGTGTAGCAATGAAGACGATCCATATGCCTTAAGCCGTTATGTACAGTCGTGGAAAAAAAAAAGTAAACAGCCCCTACTAACTCCACAACAAATTATCGTAGAAGAAAGTTACTGATACCGAAAGAGTGGAAATAAAGTCTACTTTTAAATGATGTATATAAAATTTACTTAGGGGGGCATCTACATATTAAAACGAACCATAACTTTGTTTTTTTTTCAATAGAAGTGCACAATTCTGACAACATAAATTAACTCTACCTTTCAATTAGCCTAAAAACAAACTTTTATGCAATTCACACCATAAGTTTCCGAGAAATTAATTATTTTAAAACGAGCGTATTTTAAGGGCTGTATCCAAATTGAAGTTCCGTACTCGATTGTAAACCGAGAGAGCCCCCTTCTTGATCAAGGCACCTTAAGCGCCACTCAAGGAGTCAACGAAGTTTGTTAAATTTAAGGACAGCAGAATAAATTTCAAAATATTTACTCACTTCTATCATAGACGGCCCCTTAAACCATCATTTTGCCGTTTTTTAAGCGTAATTTGAAAACTACTTGGGGAAAAAATGCGAAATTTCGGATTTCCATAAAGCAGGACTAAATAAACGTAAATCCATTAAAAAAATTGTAGGTTACAATTCATAATTTTTTTCGAATATTAATTTCATAATTCATAATTCATATCATAAAATTATAAAAATTGCAAATTCAACATATTTATATTTGGGTATTTATTAATAAAATTATGAAAATGTAATTTAACATTAGAAGCATTAAGTTTTGAACGTTTATAATTCAAAAACTTATCATTCAAATGACTTGATATTTGGTATCTAGGCATAGTTTGAGCCGAAGATTTGAAATATCTCGTGAAAATTGGGTATTGCCATTGAAAAAAATAAAGTTTGGGTTCGTTTTAATATTTAGATGACCCCCAAAGAAAATTTTATATATGTCGTAGGCTAATTGAGAAATCCGTCTCTTTGCAAACAGCCTAGGCTCTTTGCAAAGAGCCGGGCTAATTGGAGAATCCATCTCCCTTTTTCCAATTAGCCTGATATTTTTCAGGCTTATTGCAAAGAGCCTAGAAAGCCTTAGGCTAATTAAAAATTGACCACTTATTATCTGATCAGGGTGATATTTTTAGCTCACAGGCTATCCAAGCCTGAGAGCTTATGTGCCCGCCGATTCTGTATGTACGTATGTACGTAACACGATAACTCTTGATAGAAATATCCGATTTGCTTCAAAAAAAATTTTCTAGGTTCATTCTGATACGGTGCTTCTCTTATTAGTTTTTGGGGTTCATTGGTTAAGGATAAAGGTGTAAAAGGTGGGCTAGTCCCCCCCCCCCCGCCCTTAATTTATAAAAATGGGTTTTTCATGCAGAAATATTCGATTTGCTCCAAATATGGTATACCGGTTTATTGTGTTAAGGAGCTTCCCTGATTAGATTTGGAAACTCATTATTTAAGTATAAAGGGGGGAAAGGGGGGCTACCCCTTAATTTAGATAAATCGTTTTTCATGATGAATTATTCGATTTGCTCCAAATTTGGTATACCGGTTTATTAAGTTAAGGAGCTGAATTGATTAGATTTGGAGGTTCATTAGTTACATATAGAGGGAGGAAAGGGGGGCTAACCCTCCCCCCCCGTAATTTAGATAAATGGGTTTTTCATGCAGAAATATAAGATTTGCAATAAATTTGATATACCGGTTAATTATGTTAAGCAGCTTCCCTGATTACATTTGTAAGATCATTATTATGTATAAAGGGGGGAAAGGGGGGCAATTGCCTCTCCCCTTAATTTAGATAAATGCATTTCATGTGGAATTATTCGATTAGCAAAATTTGGTATGCTGGTTTATTATGTTAAGGAGATGGCTTGATTAGATTTGGAGGTTCATTAGTTAAATATAAAGGGAGGAAAGGGGGGGATGCCCCCCCCCCCTCTTAATTTAGGTAAATGGGTTTTTAATGCAAAATTATTCGATTTGCTCCAAATTTGGTATACCGGTTTATTATGTTAAGGATGCTTCCCTGATTACATTTGGAAGTTCATTAGTTAAGTATAAAAGGAGGAAAGGGGGGGTCTAGCCCCCCCCTTGATTTAAATAAATGGGTTTTTAATTGCAGAGTTATTCGATCTGCTCCAAATTTCGTATACCGGTTTATTATGTTAAGGAGCTTCCCTGATTAGATTTGGAGGTTCATTAGTTAAGTATAAAGGGAGGAAAGGGGGGCTAGACCCCCCCCCCCTTAAATTAGATAAATGGGTTTTTCATGCAGAGTTATTCTATTTGCTCCAAATTTCGTATACCGGTTTATTATGTTAAGGAGCTGCCTTGATTAGATTTGGAGATTTATTGGTTAAGTATAAAGGAGGGACAGGGGCTAGTGTCTCCTTAATTTAGATAAATGGGTTTTTCATACAGAATTATTCGATTTGCTTCAAATTTGATATACCAGTTTATTACGATATGGCTTCCTTCATTTGATTTGGAGGTTCATTGGTTAAGTATAAAAGGGGGGAATGGGGGCAGTTGCCCCTCCCCTTAATTTAGATAAATGGGTTTTCATGCAGAATTATCTGCTTTAGTTTAATTTTTTTTCAACCGGATCCGAACTTGGAGGTTCCATTCGAAGTCAACCCGAAAACCGACCACAACCAGGTTTCGGATTCAGTTCAATTAGAACTTTCAGGTTCGGATCGGGTTGCCGGTGGACGGAGATTATTTTGTCTGGCTTGCATCGGGTTATAGTTCTTTGGAATATTTTTGTCGGTTAAGATTTGGTTCGCGACGGGTTTCAGGTTGACTTCGAATGGAATTTTTAGGTTCTGGTAGCGTTGCGTGTCCACGGAAACTAATTTGTCTTGTTCGGATCCGGTTATGGATCTTTGGAATATTTTTGTCGGTTATCAGATTTGGTTCGGGATTTCGGGTTTTTTCAAATGGAACTCTCAGGTTCGGGTCGGGTTGCATGTAGACTGAATTTATTTTGTCTTGCTCGGATCGGGGTACGGTCTGTTGTAATTTATTTTTCGGGTTTGGGTAGGGTTATGCGTTAATAAGCCTAATAAAAAGAAAATTGCCCAGTTAAACTGATGGCATTGAACTCACAGGCTATTCACACTAATTGTATATTATACTCTTATTTCAAAGAATAATGCCCCTCGAAAAATAAATGAAGGTATTAGTCCCCGTCGCCTCCCTTTCTACTTAACCAAAGAACCTCCAAATCTAATCAGGGAAGCTGCTTAACATAATAAACTGGTATACCAAATTTGAAGTAAATCAGATAATTCTTCATGAAAAAACCATTTCACTAAATTAAAGGGTGGGGGGTATTAGCTCCCCCATTTCTCCCTTTATGCTGAACCAATGAACATTCAAAACTAATCAGAAAAGTTCCTTATTAGAATGAACCTAGAAAAAAATTAAACTAAATTAGATAATTCTGCATGAAAACACATTTATCTGAATTAAGGGGAGGGGCAATTCCCCCCTTTCTCCCCTTTTATACTTAACCAATGAACCTCCAAATCAAATGAAGGAAGCCATATCGTAATAAACTGGTATATCAAATTTGAAGCAAATCGAATAATTTTCTATGAAAAACCCTTATCTAAATTAAGGGGACACTACCCTCTGTCCCTCCTTTATACTTAACCAATAAATCTCCAAATCTAATCAAGGCAGCTCCTTAGCATAATAAACCGGTATACGAAATTTGGAGCAAATCGAATAACTCTGCATGAAAAACCCATTTATCTAAATTAAGGGGGGGGGGTCTAGCCCCCCTTTCCTCCCTTTATACTTAACTAATGAACCTCCAAATCTAATGAGGGAAGCTCCTTAACATAATAAACCGGTATACCAAATTTGGTGCAAATCGAATAATTTTGCATTAAAAACCCATTTACCTAAATTAAGGGGGGTGAGTAGCCCCCCCCCCTTTCATCCCTTTATACTTAACTAATGAACCTCCAAATCTAATCAAGCCATTTCCTAACATAATAAACCAGTATACCGAATTTGAGCTAATCGAATAATTCTACATGAAAAACGCATTTATCTAAATTAAGGGGAGAGGCAATTGCCCCCCTTTACCCCCTTTACACACAATAATGATCTTCCAAATGTAATCAGGGAAGCTGCTTAACATAATTAACCGGTATACCAAATTTATAGCTAATCGCATATTTCTGAAAGAAAAACCCATTTATCTAAATTACGGGGGGGAGGGGGGTGGATAGCCCCTTTCCTCCCTTTATATGTAACTAATGAACCTCGAAATCTAATCAAGGCTGCTCCTTAACTTAATAAACCGATATTTTGGAGCAAATCGAATAATTCATCATGAAAAACCGATTTATCTAAATTAAGGAGGGCAGCCCCCCTTTCCCCCCCTTTATACTTAAATAATGAGCTTCCAAATCTAATCAGGGAAGCTCCTTAACAAGATAAACCGGTATACCAAATTTGGAGCAAATAGAATATTTCTGCATGAAAAACCCATTTATATAAATTAAGGGGGGGGACTAGCCCCCCTTTATCCTTAACCAATGAACCCCAAAAAATAATCAGGGAACCACCTTATCAGAATGAACCTAGAAAAAAAAATTGAAGCAAATCGGATATTTCTATCAAGAGTTATCGCGTTACGTACATACGTACGTACGAACGTACACACGTACATACAGAATCGGCGGGCACATAAGCTCTCAGACTTTGATAGCCTATGAGCTAAAAATATCACACTGATCGTATAATAAGTGGTCATTTTTCAATTAGCCTAACGCTTTCTAGGCTCTTTGCAATAAGTCTGAAAAATATCAGGCTAATTGGAAAAAGGGAGGTGGATTCTCCAGTTAGCCCGGCTCTTTGCAAAGAGCCTAGGCTGTTTGCAAAGAGCCGGATTTCTCAATTAGCCTACGACATATACATCATTTAAAAGTAGACTTTATTTCCAGTCGATCGGTATCAGTAATTTTCCTCTACGATAATTTTTTGAAGAGTTAGTAGGGGGTGTTTAGTTTTTTTTTCCACGACTGTACAATAATGAACAGTTGTGAGGGAAACGAAAGGCGTGACGTTCAGTGATTCTGATATTTTCACAAAATGCAATGCCATAACAGTATTTTTCATTTAATATCTATTTGCAGAAATAATTCGGCTACTCTTGGAAATATCAGTAGCGGACTGACAAAAATAATTAAAATTAGAACTAACTGTGTTTATAAAAATAACTTTATATTTGACATTTTATGGTGTGCGTGTTATATTTAAAGATATATTATACAATTTTGCAGTTTGTGCTTATAAAATGTAAATCTTTAAAGGAATGTGTATGGAAAAAGCCAAAGTAAGAAATTTAAACTAAAACTTTTGAAAAATTTACATATTCAAATCACATTTGGAAAATAATTTTATGTAATTAAAATTTAGCTTTTTATAAATATTTCGTAATCTAGATTCAGAAGAAAATTAAGAAAAGAAGGAAAATTTTCTATAATAGTTGGTTTGATATTTAGATCTTTTTTTTTATTTGAAAAGTGCCACAGAATTTAAAAGAAAAAAAATAGAAATGATGCAAAAAACAAAAATAAAATAGGTTATTCGCTAACAAAAATAAATATATAAAATCAAACAAAGACAATCAATATTTTCTACTACGTTTTCCTGAGGAGATGGTTTGGCGATTGTTCCTGTTTCTTTTTAAAAAGGGTTCCTTTGTTATGTGTTCTCAGAAATTCTAAGAATAAACCAGCACATCTTCTTTAATTGTACTGTTTGCAAGATTTGTAACATTTAACATTAAGTTTTAGTTGTATAAACTTGCAGTTTTCTTATTACTTTGATAGTTTTTACTAGTTGTTTTTTTTTTTCAATGCAGTTATCTTTCTTCTTAAAGTATGGAGAATAAAGAATCTAAATCTAAAAAATCTAAACAGTATAAAGAGTTGTGTTTAACAGGTTCACGCCGGCGCAGTGGGTCACATTCGACTGTCTCCGGTTTTTTGCACACCACTATTATTTTAGAGAAAATGGTGTTCCTTTAAATCCAATTGTTCTAATTAAATAAAACAATACAGTAGAGCGCCGATTATCCGAACTCCAATAAACCGAACTTCCAATTATCCGAACAGCCATTTTCTCTTTAAAAAAACTTTTAAAACCGAACTTCCAGTTATCCGAACAGCCTATTTCTCGCCAAAATTTTTTTAACCTAACTCCCAATTATCCATTGGCTTAGAATAAAATTTTAAATAAAGAAAAAACTGATAGTGGATCAGAAAATAAGGAATGTAAAAACAATAAAGGAGATGGGGAGAATCCTAAGCTATGAACAAAATGGAATTAACGAGTGATTAAATAGTGAAATACTTTACCCTGGATATCAGATTTTAAATGATGAAGAGATTGTGGTTCTGCCAGTGGTTCTGTCAGTCCTAAGCTTAGATAACGTGTGAAGGTTTTAGTATACTCAGAAACATCCCTTAAATTGTCTGTCCATTTATCCGAACTTTTGCTTATCCGAACTAGGGTCAGTCCCGACTTGTTCGGATAATCGGCGCTCTACTCTATTTTCTCTATTAAAATACTAGTATCCAAAAATCCGGAGACTTAGCAGCTCTGAGATAGTCGAGTGTGACCCACCGCGCCGGCGTGAACGTGTTAAAAGATAAAACTGAAGTTATTAATTTTCTAAAAAATAATAGTCAAAGAGCAGCAGCTGAAAATTTTCAAATCAGTAAAACTTGTGTGAGCAATATTTTAAAAAGAAAATCTGAATATCTACCAAGATTTGAAGAAAATGAAAATGAGTCTAGGAGTCGGAAAATTCGAAAAACCGATTATTTTGAAGTAAATCAAGCAACTGTTGAATGGATTTAAAAATTGCTTGGGATGAATGCTCGAGTTTCTGGAACTTTGCTACAAGAAGCAGCTTTAGAGTTTTCAAAAATTCTCAAAGTAGAAAATTTTACTGTCTCTAACGGCTGGTTAGAATCTTTCAAGAAAAGAAATAACATTTCTCAAAAAAATTTGTGTGGAGAACCTCATGACGTTGATATGGGAACAGTAGATTCATTTAAAAGACGGATTTCTGATTTACTGGAGAATTACAAGAAAGAAGACATATTCAACGCTTACGAATGTGGTTTGTTTTATAGGGCAATGCCAAACAAAACATCAGCAATGGCTGGAGATAAATGTAAAGATGGAAATATTTCTAAAGAGAGAATTACCATTTTGCTTGCTTGCAGTTCAACAGGAGAGAAACTAAAACCTCTTGTCATAGGAAAAGCCAGAAAAACACGCTGTTTTAAAAAGGTTAACATTAAGAATTTGCCTGTCTCGTGGTATGGAAATAGAAAATCCTGGATGACATCCTCCATTTTTACTGAATGGGTTACACAATTAAACAAGCAGATGAAGCAAAGTAAGAAAAAGATTCTATTGTTTATAGATAACTGTCGAGCCCTTCCGAGTGATTTATCGTTTTCAAATGTGAAAGTTAAGTTTCTACCACCTAATACCACATCGCATTTACAACCGCTAGATCAAGGAATAATTCAAGCTTTCAAGCTACATTATAGAAAGTTCTTGGTCTAGGCTATAATTTCCAGAGCAGAAGAATGCAAATCAGCAAATGAAATTGCTTCATGTATAAACGTCCTCGATGCCATAATGTGGGTTAATGATTCATGGAATTTGGTATATCAAAGTACAGTTTCAAAACGCTTTGAAAAATCTGGCTTTTCGCAAATAATTTCTGAAGATATTAGTGATTCACAGTCTGCAACTGATGACAATAGCCTTTCCAATATTCAAAATCTTATAAATCAATTGCCTTCTGAAGATGAACCAGTGAATGCTGAATTATTAATGAATTTTGACAGTGATATCCCAACATGCAATGCTTCCGTTGATGAAGAAAGTTTGAAGCAAGAAATTTGCGATATGGTTAAAAATGAAAAAGAAAATGAAGAAGATTGTGTTAGCGAAGAGGAAGTTGAAATCGAAGAAAATGATGAAATTTCAGACGCAGAAATGTTAAAGATGTGCAAAAACATGAAAACGTATGCCCTAAATAACTGTCCACCAATGCTGGATTTATTGAGAAAACTTGAAGGCATGACTGAAAACATAATTGTTGAAAAAAAGTGTTTTAAGCAACGAAAAATTTCTGATTTTTTTGCTGTAAATGAAACTTCATAAAAGTTTGTATATTTTTTTAATGAATAGTTTATCACTACCTGTTATTGAAACATTATCATTATACAATTACAATAAAAATAAAAATGCGTATTAATTACAGTGTACCTTGTCGTTATGTGTTATTTAAATCAATCACTACGGAAGATCTTCAATTGAATTCAAAAGAAATAAGGTGAGTTTTAAGTTATCTACTATGTAGTGTATTTTAAATTAGTAATTCAGTTATTATAATTGTTAATTAATTAATTCATTACTTAATATAGTTCATTTTTAGGGTTCCGTACTTAAAAAGTAAACACGGAACCATTATAAGCTCACTCCTGTGTCTGTCTGTCCGTCACAGCCATTTTACTCGTAAACTGTGGAACGTGGAAAGTTCAAATTGGGGGAAATAATAAAGACTATTAACCCAAGCATTTTCAGATTATTAAACATTTTAAACATATTTAGTAAAAATGTAGAGGGCCAAATTAAGTTACTTGAAAAAAAAAATCTCTTCTTTGTATATCGAGTGGGGTATCGCGTGAAAGCTTTTGTAACGCTGAATTCAAAAGTACATTTCTTTTAATTTTAAGTATTACATTTTCAAAGATATCGTCGAAAATGTAGTGCGAAAATATGTCCCCCCCCCCATCTAATTACGAATCTACTGAAACTAAAATTATGAAAAAGTTGGAGGTAAATTAACGTTAACGTTAATTTAAACCTTGCAGCAAAATTATAGAGATTACCCTAGATCACGTAGTTTGTGAGAAAATCGTATTTTTCTGTTACACACAAATTTCGATTTACGGGCATTTAGCAAAAGTGTTGAGCAGCGCTGGCGGTACCTATCGTAGCAGAAGTATAAAAGCATTGTTGATTATGATTTTCGAAAAAAATCGTCAGTAATTAGCCGAGATATTAACCCTTAAAGATACGGACGGTTTGGACATACATAATGACAGAGGCAGCGTACTTTATGTACCATCGGCTTTTAAAGCCAAGTTAACAACTTTTAATGATATATATATATGTGATGCAATGGTCAGTAACAGTACAAAAGTAATAAACGTTACATTGTTAAAAACAGACTAATTTAAGGGGTCTCAGGACTCTTAAAGCTTAAAAAAAAATTATTTAAATATTTTTAGATGTTAATCTTTTATCTATTCTGAACATTTTAATATAATTGTTTCCTTCAAATTCTTATTAGAACTGAAGTTTGGCTTTGAGAATTATACCCGCTCAATTGATGAAGCGGCGTTACCGAAATTTTGAAGTAATTTCTCTCCAAATGACGTTTTTGGGCATAACGCGCAGGATATCTCAAAAACTTCTGAATAATTTTCATGAAATTTTCAAAACATACGTTTCATGTTAATCTGTATAAACTGAACCTAAGATTTTCTTTTTATTGTTCAAAACAATATCTTTTAAAGTGTTTTTTAAGTTATTTTTTTTAAGAATTTTTCAAAATTTTGTATTACCTAAATACAACTTTGTATGAAAAATATAAAAATGCTTTAAATACAAATTTATTTAAGTTCAGGGTAATTATTACAATCTGAAGTATAAGTAGGCACCAATATGTTTATTCTAGTTGCAAAATTTATTTTCTGATCGTGCGCGTAAGCTGTTATACCAATTTTCTGCTTGTCAAATGTCTGACTGTTTGTAGCCCCTTTAAATGCTAATTCTGCATCTTGCAATTTTTTAAACACATAAAATGAAAGAACGTACTTATATCTTTCATCTCAATAAAAATCGTGTTTTAAAATCATATACATCTTAAGATATTAAATGTTGAAAGTGGTTTCTTTTGTTCATTTTTTCCAATTTTAAGAGCCCTGAGACCCCTTAATTAGAATTAATTACATAAATAATATGGGATTCGCGACTAGTTGGCATTGAATGGATCTTTCAAAACGCCTCAATACGCTGGCGTTGCAAGTTTGTGACCTCCTTTCGAAGCTCGCTTAGCACAATGCAAAATTTAACCTTTGAACGAAGTTTTTGTTTTAGCTACACTGTAGAAAGACAGGTTATTTTAGGCTGAATTTAGTTTTATGAAATTCCAAATGAAGTTTAAATATCACTGCTTTTATTGTCAGTACCGATTTAAGTTCATCATAAACAGATTAAGATAATATTAAACTAATCGGAGGTGTCAATCCCAAAACTTTCTTCTACCTCATACATGTTAATACTTCCTGATAAATGCAGCATAGCAGAGCCACAGGTTAGGTGATTTACACAAAAATCTAATCAGGGACAACTTACGCTAACTTCTAATTGAATTTGAAGTCTGATGAAAATCCGTGCATTAGATTTTAAGATGGAGCTATTGCGGAAATCGTGAAAAGTTCTGCATAGCAGTTGCACCTCTTGGGCACTTTACACCAAAAACTTATCACGATCAATTTATATCAGGGACTAACTGAATCTAAAGGTTAATGAAAATTCATACATTAGTTCTTGATGATACAGCTATTGCAGAAATCGTGAAAATTGCAGCATACTAGCGCCACCTGTTGGGCGATTTAGACCAAAAACTAAACAACACTAATATATGAGGGGCTAACTGAATCTGAAATTTGATGAAAATTCGTGCAGTTGCAGCATAACAGGGCCACCTATTGGACGATTTAAACCAAACAGTTCTCAGCGCCGAATTATATCAAGGACTAACTGAATCTGAAGTTTTCTGAAAATCCGTGATTTAGTTCTTGAGATATAACTATTGTAGAAATCATTAATAATGTTGCATAGCAGCGCTAGCTGCTGGGCGATTTACACCAAAAAGTAATCAGCACCAATTTATATCAGGGACTAACTGAATCTAAAGTTTTATTAAATTCCGTTCAATAGTTCTTAAGAGCGCCCACAAAATTTGTGTCACACACAGGCAGACAGATATTTTGTAAAAACATGTTTTTCGTGATCTGTGTCCCCTAAGACGTATGAATCCGTTGAAAACCGGAATTCGAAAATTTTCATGAATCCAATACTTTCTTCTTGTAAAGATAGAAAAAAGAAAAAATGAGTTATAAAGAATAGCTATATTTCATATTATTTGGGTTCCATATCTCTTTGAACTTTCATGGTATATCCATTTACATTTTTCTAGTATATACTGTTATACCCAACCCTACTTTGTAGAGTTTTTCAAAAAGTCTTAGTATTCTTTTAGCAATGGTTTTTTTTAAATAATACAATTACTAATTCATATATTTATTCTACGGAACCCTCTGTGAGCGAATAATACTCGCACTTGATCGTTTATTCCGTATGTATATTTTAATTTGTTTTATTTTTTGAGATCCCAAAAATTTTAACGTGCCATTTTTAAAGACACTTCATAAAGTGACCACCTCTATATAGTGACCATTTTAGCCGGTCACGAGGGTGGTCAATTTAGGCAGGTTCCACTGTATATGTATACATACATATATATATATATATATTATTATGTCAGAACATTTTATTTACGGCGGACACATTGTATTTCTAATTTGATAATAATAAATCTCTGAAATGCAGTATTTTAAATCTTCTTTCCATTAAAATTAAAATTTTGATTTTGTGCAATTGAAAGTAGTATTTCATTCTATATGTTCTTTATAAATAAGAGATGTTATTCCACTTTTTAAATCATCATCGCATTTTACTAAATAGATCTATAAAAGGGAAAAACTTATGTTCAATAAATACATTCAGATTTGCTGTTGATATTCTCAACACAAAAATCATCCACTTTGACACTTACCCTAATACATTCCGTTAATTTTAAAGATTTACTTTAAGTACACAAAGGTCTGAAATTAAAATAATAATCTTTTAAATGTAAAATTTACACCATAAAATATATGGAATAAAATTATTATTATAATTAAACACAGCTTTAAAGTGTACCATTCCTGCAATTACTTTTTTCCTTTCCATGTAAAACGGCCCTGGTAATAGTACAGCCGTTTTATTTGTTGTAATATAAGAATAAGCGAATAACACTCAAACGGAACTTGTAGCCATAAATCTGCAAATCGAGTTGATTTTCGCCAGTATCCTCTACAACTGAACTTTTTTCGAAAATATTTTACAAATCGTTTCTACTTCAGTAACCGTTTGTACAAACAATCTTTGCATGAGAGTAATAGCTTTTTAGTAGGTGAGAGAAAACAGTCATCCTTTCCCCTTCAACGTTTTAAAGAAGAAAGAAAAAAATCATGCGTCAAGCATAGATTATGAAACACTTTCCAACACATTCAGAATAACGTAACAAAATTGCACTGTTTAATAAGTTAAAATATTATGTCTAATTCAACCCTATGGAAATACATTTGAAAACTCAATTTCAGCATTTCCCATCTACAATCGGAAAATTATCTGAATTCTTTGAGCAACACTGTATATGATATATAGATTTGTATATATTAACTACACGCATGCCAAAATTCAGTTCAGTTAAGAAATATATGTATAATTTAGTTGAAAATTCCACTTCAGCAATTTTCGCTAATAAGGAGAATGGTAAGTGAATTCTTTTGTGCAGCTCTGTATATGAAGCACAGAATTTATATACAACGAGTAACATGAATAAAAAACAGTTAAATTTAAAAGCGCATGCCGAAATTGAAAACGCATTTCTACCAATTATTACTCAAAGACAGTACTGTAACGGATTTTTTTTGTGTATCCCTGTAAAAGAACGACAAATACTGTGAATACCCTATTCTATTGTAATCATCTTGTAATGAGATTCAGTGATTTATATCAGTTTCAATACATTTGAAATAGCGTAATGTCATTAAAATATTCTGCAACGGATTTTTCCCCCATACACCATAATGGAATAGAATTCTTTTGGGCGATCCTGTAAATGAACTATTAATCCCACATACTTTATATGCAATACCAAACATGCTCAGGTGACCCTAAATAAAGTTTATCAATTGCATGAAAATTCGAGTCTATTTACGGGAGTTAGAGCGTGGACAGACGGACAGACAAACCGAATGCATAAACACTTTTCAACTTTGTTGGAAAGTGTTAAAAATGGATAGCGCCAATCGTTTGCACTGCATTCGCACCCTTTGTACAAACAATCTTTTCTTTTGTACCTCATTTGCACTAGTAATGAAAGATTTTTAGAGGATGGGGAAGGAGGCTGGAGAAACAGGAAGTCCTCATTTCAATGTTTTAAAAAATCTATCGCACCGATCTTTTAACCTCGTTTGTAAAAACGACCGTGCAGTTTGTAAATAATATGTACTACCCAGGTAGCACAAAGATATCGGTCAATATTCTGACCAATATTAGCCAATATTTCGAAAGTTGATGAATGTCTGATGTCAAATTTACAACATCTACCAATAATCACAGATGTAATCTGAAATTAGTTTTTAAGCCTTTCAGGAGCGGTGGTATGCTTATGAAACAATTTAATTTTAATTCAAAAACGCCACATCGGCACCAGAATTTTGGTAAAATATTTTAGATTTAATATGTATCTGAAATATAGTCTATTTCTTTTTTCCAAATAAATTTGACGGTAACTTCCTTTCATTTATTTCAACACTTTAGCATTGAAAATGCTTTAGGGGAGACTAGGGACGGTTGACCATACCAGAGGCGTGACGCACCTATCAATTTTCATATTTAAAACAATTTTTAGTTTTATCAATAGGTGTCAACCAAAGCTACTGGAATACTCAAACAACATTCTTCGTTTCATACAGATAATCGAAATAGGTGTGGAAAAAATCAAGTGTGAGGCGTTTTCAATCTAAAAGTTGTGTTTTTTAGAAATACTTTGTAAGCTTTTTTCAAAAAAATTACATCATAGAAATTTAAGTAAGTAGGTTTAAAGTAATGCAGAAATATCGAGCTTTCATTCCAGGCATAAAGATTGTGCCGTAAGTTAGGCTTAACATAACAATGTGCTATTCTTTAGAAAAGGTCTATGTAGGAAGGTTTGATCCAGTCAATGTGAGGAAGGGTTGACCAGATGCTCAAGGCTCCCTTAATTAAGTGGTTTTTAAAATCTTTTATTATACACTGTGCATAATGAAAAGTTAATGATTATATATATAAAAGAATGTAAATTTATTCTGTAAAGCTTCAGTAAAATGGGGTGATGGGAAAAAATGTTTAAAACTGACTAAAGAAAGATGCGAAAAATTGCTAGAAAATGAGAAAGTTGATAGGAACTTTTTTCCATTTAAATATTACTTACAATAGGTAAATAGAAACAGTGCAAAAGACTAGAAAGGACTAGAAAGGATGAAAGCGGCAGTCTTAACACTTTCAAGGGAAGTGGCATGTTTACAAAACCACTTAATTTTAATTACGAAACGTCACAATGGCACCAGAATTTTGCTAAATCTTTTCCTTTTAATATGTATGTGAAATAAAGCCTTTTTCTTATTTCCAAATAAATTTGTTCTTAAATTCCGGTGCCAGTCATTTATTTCAACATTTTAACTGAAAGTACTTTGCCCCTTAAAAGTTTTAATCACGTTAATGATAAGTTAAGTGCTGATGCTGCTGCAAAAGAACATAGCATCGATCGAAAAACTTTAGGAAGGTATGTAGCCAAATTTCACCAGTGTAAATACAATAAGATGAAGCCAAACTTTGTCTTAACTTGTCAGGTCGAGTGTCATAAAAAATAGGACAAGGAGACAAAAAAAAAAGGCGGGACAGTGGCTCCTAAATACGGACATAACAACATGAAACACTATGAAAACCGAACCTGTCTCGAACAGAATACTGCCATAAATGTTAAAATTTCATTTTCCCTGCTGTACAAATATATCTGCTCAGACAAAATCCTGTTTAAAACAAAATTTTTCTCCTCTGACTTGCAACTGCGTCTCAACAAGTTTGTGTAAGCATTATATTTAAAAAAATATTTTTTATAATAATTAAAGCATGTAGCATAAAGTTATTTTGCTTTTTTTAACTGATTTTATTTCTCTTCACAAATATTGCAGTATAAAACAAAGTGGGTCAAGCCTCTCATATAGTGGGTGAACCCCTCCCATAGGTGGGGAGCCTTGACCCATTATTTTTTCATGATTAAAATCAATCATTTTTCAAATTTCTTATATGTTACACTTATGTAGCAATTTTATTTTGATAACTGATTGTATAAAGAATAAAATAATATATAAAACTTTATTCTACGTTCAATATTTAAAAAAAAAAATCATTTTGTAAAAAGTGGGTCAACCCTCCCTAGTCTCCCCTACCTCTGAAAGGGTTAAAAGAAAACATTCAAACTAGTTTTATGCAATATGTATATAACATTATAATACATAAATAGTATTCTAAACAATAAAATTCAATAAGTTTGCCGTTTTTAGAAAACTTGATTTTTAAATGCCTTAATTTTAATATTTGATTTATACTGGCCAATGTTGTGAAAATGATATTAGTATTCTAACATTCAGAGGTATCTGCCGACATCCGTAAGAACAATATCATTTTTCAGACCTTTCAAGATATTTGTCGACATTTAGTATATCTGCTAAAGTTTGTAATTTTAACCAAAGTGAATGGATAGTTCTGAAGAACTGTCCCTTTCTACAGTTTTCGTCGAAGTCGAAGCGTATTTGATGGAGATGTCTGACATGAAATTTGCATTATATGAAATTTTCTTTAGGAATCTATCGTTATTTATACAGAAAAAAAAAAGGATTTGAAAAATTTTACATAGAAATCCATTGAGATTTGTATGGAAAATTTTCTTTAGTACAATTTATATAGAAATTTATAGAGATTCCAAAACAGAAAAATGCCCCAAGAAAAGCATTTCATATTAAAATCTATTGATAGTGCTAAATAAAAATTTTAAAAGGAAATCTGCAATTATTACTCTGGAATTATTTGTAATTCAAAAAGTAATGTTAGTCTATAATACTGTTAAAATATAACAATTGTCAGTTTTATAAAAAAGAAAGAAAAACGAAAGATGCTCTTTTAGAAATAATGAGGTTTTTACATATGTTTTCGAATTTCAGACTTTTAATTTTATTATTATTATTATTGTTATTGAAAGAATTCAAGTTTAGTTTCAAAAGTAGGTCATTAGTTTTTCATTAGAAATTATTCATCTAAGTAATAATAATAATTGCTATTTTTATATACAATAAGAACGATAAATTTATATGTCTAATTTGTGTGCGTGTTACCTTGCATGTAGTCCATCAATTTTTGATGAAATGCAGACATATTTATGACTTAAAATTAATTAAAAATGTATATATTTAATTACTTGAAAATTTCACATTAGAAGGGTTCTTAAAACCTTTTTTTTACAGTTTTATGCAAGTGAAATACTTAATTTTTAAGACAGCAAGCTTTAAAATTTTTTACTTTCTCTAAATTCAAGACCTTCATTATAAAGTTAAACACTCTATTTAGCGATTTATTTTTATTTATTTTTATTTATTTATTTATTTATTTATTTATTTTATTGTGCGTGCGTGTGTTTTATGGTAAAATGTATTTTAGGAGGAATATATTGGCAATTGATTGTAAGTAATAAGCATATGAAGAAAAGCCAACAAATAATTTAGAATTACATATTGCTATGTTTATTTCTCTAGAACAAGCTACGTATTCGGCCATATTCCATAAAATCAGTGAATGCGAGAAACAAATTATAATATTATGTCTAAAATATGAATGATTTTAGTTGTTTCACTTTGTGCTTTTTTTAAATAAAAGTTATTTATTACTTAATTGTTTCACCCAATAAATTGTTCACCGGATCCATGTGTTTGTATTCTGCCGAAGTCAGTGCATCCATTTTCACCCATTTTTGTACATAGCATCATTACTGTATGCAAACATATAAATGTTATGCATATCATTTTAATGTATATTGTCTGTATAATATACATTGTATCGTATATTGTCTGTAAATACAGTCGGACCTCTATTTAACGAACCTCTATTTTGCGAATTTCTCTATTTTGCGAACTTTTCCTTGGAACCAAGAACATTTTGCGAATTTCTTCGTAAAATAACCTCCAAATAGCGAAGTGCATTCTCTATTTAACGAACTTTTTCTTGTGATCAAATTTTTTTTTCTCCCCATTTGTCCAAATATTTCTGGACATTTCAAACTTATTCTTTCTTTAAACACATTTTATGATGTTCAATGGCCTTGAACTTGTTTTACAAGGCGCCTTCTTTGTTAGCAGTGAGAATTCGGTAAGTACGGAGGACGAAGACGATAATCCCTTAGAGTAACTTAAAAAAATGTGGATACAGTGAGAAAAAAAAAGAAGAAATTAACCATGATGTGCTGATTGATGATTGTATTTCACTTAATTCTGAAATTGAAACCTCGGAAACACTATCCGAATTGGATATTTTCGACAGTGTGAAAAATAAAAACAATACAGCAATGAATTGCGATGAAGACGAATATGGTGATGATGGAAATGATCATTATGCAGGAATTAAAAAAACTTCGTATGATGAAATGCTAAAATCATTTGAAGCAATCCGACGCGGATTATAGTTAGAATAAAATACGTATGAAGGGTTTTTGGTGCATTGCAAAGATGCGAGACGTATTATGAGAGAAAGCACTTTTTAAAATAAAAATCTCAGGCAAAGTTAACAGAGTTTTTCAGAAATTAAATTTAAGGACGCATATGTTAATGTATAGTTAAAATTATTTGTTATAATAATAATAAATACGATAATGTCATTAAAATTCGTTAATTTTAATGTAAAACTATTTACTTTAAACAGAAAATACAGTGTATTCCCGGACAATGTTTTGTTTTCCTTGCATATTTCAAAGATTTAAACACATAGAAAAAATGAATTGATGATGAATATGGGTGAGTAAAATAAATAAAACAAATCGATTTAATTTATTTAAAAAAATGTGATTAATTACTTTTAGTAGAAATATTATGTGTTTATGAATTTAAAATCTGTTTTATGTAGTTTAAAGTATTTTAAAAGGCGAATCTCTATTTAACGAATTTTCCATATAACGAACTTTTTTCCGGGATTTAGCGACTTCGTTAAATAGAGGTTCGACTGTACTATCATTTCTTGTTTTTTATATTAAATATTCTTGGTTCTGGTATATCTTGGTTCTTGGTTTGGATTCTCGCAATCAACAGTTTTGGGAGATAAAATAGAACCAGCTACATCACGTCATCTGTCGTTCTTCGTCATGAAACAAGACAAGTGATATCGCACAAGTTGGAATATTTCTAACTCTGTCTTGCCGCTTGGGTCTCTCTTTTTTTTTCAATTTACGAGGGTGTATCAATAAGTTTTTGCCTTCACATAGAAATAATTGAGTGAAATTTATGAAATTGCTACTTTGTATTAATCATTTTCTATATAGTCACCGTGCACAGTAACACATTTCTGCAAACGGTATTTGGGGGGAAGATGTATTCCAGGAGGCGCGAAAGTAGCTCCAAATTGGGGCATTTTTCTAACTTCTGCCGATACCCACACGTGACATATTATTGGAAAGGCCTGTGACCAGGTATTCGTGCTATGCACTGCCGAGCCCCCTCCCCCCAAAATTTGCCTCCCGGGGCATTAATGATGTCCGCATAATTTAGAAAAGTGCCCCCGGAAGGCAAATTTGGGGGGAGGGGCTTTGGAGGTGCATAGCATGAATAAGTTGGAATTAGGCCTTTCCAACAATATGCCATATGTGGGGGTCGGCAGAAGTCAGAAAATGCCCCCTTTGGGTCTACTTTCGCGCCTTCTGGAATACATCCTTCCCCTTTCTTTGAAATGCCGTTTGCAGAAATGTGTTACTGTGCACAGTATCTATATTGAAAATGAGTAACACAATGTAGCAGTTTCATAAATTTCACTCAATTATTTCTATGTGAGGGCAAAGAGTTATTGTCACACCCTCGTATCTTATGGAACTCAAATGTTAGGAGTTATAACGCGTTGTACTCTACGGCTGTTTTATTAATTGTTTACACACTAATTCTTATCAACGTCCAAAAGAGGATCGGCATTGTTAGCCCAGCAGAATTTCACAAAAATGTAGTGACTTTTCAGGAAAGCTTTAATTTAAATCCAGACATTCTTGAAAGATCAACTATCGCTCCTTGGGAATGAAGATAGCTTATTAATTAAAAGATGTTAAATCATTTTCAGTATTCTTTTGTTATAAACGCCTTCGCGTGAGTGAAAAAACGACAATGTTGAATTTGGGGAAAAAAAACTGAATTTTCAAAAGTTCCTCCAACAACCTTTATTAACAATTTATAAACGGTACGATATTGTTATAGCTTCTTGAAATAGCTATTAAATGAACAAACAATTTGTTTAATATTTTCACATTTTACAGGGTTCGTATGGGCCCTTGCATTTTCACACTAAGAAATTCTTCGGTACCAGTATTTTCTTATGGAAAATCTCTCTTTAAATAAGACGAAATTCTTCTGGAAAATCTCTCCCTAAATAAAACGAAACTTCGTCCGTTTAAACTAGATTTACATTTGTATAAAAAAATACTGATATTTTGCCTTGAAAATAACGTTACTTGTACGAACCTTGATTTATTACAGATATTTAGAAGCATTATATATATATATGAATAAATAAGTCACTTAGTAATATAATACAAAACACAAAATTTGTAGCATAAATAAGTCATATAAAATTAATAACATTTTTAATTAATCGAAGTTTCTGTTTCTATATTGCTTAAAATATTTGTCGCAAAATCGATATTCTCAACATATTACCGACCGAAGACGGGAATCTCCTTTTTTATTCAAAAAACATCATTGACTATATTGGCGTGGTTTCTACCTTACAAAAAATGCATCTATATCAGGTTGTCCAATTATTTCAAATATGGACCTGTCACAAGAAAAGAGTTGGGGATAGGAGTGGGGGAAATTCACGATCTGCTAGTGTTACTATTTCAAGTCGTTTCAGAACAAGTATTATTATGAATTAAAAATGCGATTGAACGTGCATAAATGCTCCACGATTTTCGTTACTGTAATTTTTTAATGTATATTTTTGTCATTATATCAAATATATTTTATTCACGGCGGGCGATTGCACTACTAAATTGATAATAGTAAATCTCTGAAATTCAGTAAGTATTTTAAAATATTTATGTAGAATAATTAATGACATTCAAAACTGTGATAATCGTTCGCTCATTATAAACAGTAAAAAAATAGGTTACGCTTACCTTATATTCTACTTATTTAAATAAACAAAGATATTTCTTATTTATCCCGGCAATAAAGGTTAGCTTGTAGTATTTAAAAACTTGAACACTAAACAAATAGGACAGCTTCCCATTTTACGTAATATTTATATCAACGACTTGACTGGAACATTTATACATCGAAGAAGACAAAATATATATTAACAGCAGACATCACTTTTACATAACGACAGTCATCAGAAGAGCATCTTAGAATGTATTTGTATATCTCAACAAAACTTATTTCTATAAAACATATTAGCCATCTAGTGGCAGAAAAGAAAAGAGATATGTGAATCATTAGGTTACAGAATAACATAAAAGGAGTATTTACAATAAAACGAGTTTAAAAGATTAATTAATCGCGTAATAATTTAGTTCTATTTCATATTCTCTATTATTTAAATTATTTGAAAAATGGTTACTCGAGCCGCACCCATAATTTTTAAATTGCTACGCACTGAAATTTACTTGTTTGGGATAAAAAGTTGAATAAGACGAAAGTTACTTAAAAAACAGAACATACATTGTCACTGAAACAAAAGAAAAAAATGCAAATAGATTTATAGCAGCATTTTTTATTGCACACTTCTCTGCATATTAAAAGAAAACTTTTTTATATCAATTAAAATATATGATCTAAATCAAAAAGTTACTTTCAATAATGAATTCCATTACTCAACTGATTAAAAAGTTATTTCAATAATATGTAATTTTATTTAATTTAACAGGCAAAATATTTAGATATTATAACCACTAACATAGTAAAAAATAAAAATTTATATCTTATTTTTTAATACCTTCACAACTAATAAATTTAACTAAAACTAATAAATTTAAGCGTTTAGCATCAACGATTCAGCTAAACAAACACAATTATTTAATTGAAATTATCAGGATTTCATTCTAGATGTTCCTTTTGACAGATCATATTCCATTTTGTAGATCATCATCGCTTTTTAATAAATAAATCTATTATTGGAAAAATGTGATGTTTAATAAATACATTCATATTTGCTGTTAATATTCTCAACACAAAAATCTCCTACTTTGAGATTTACCAAAACACATTCGTCTAATTTTAACACTAGAACATCCAACTGGTATCAATTCGACACCGATCAAATGACAAAATGTCGATTCAAACCAGACGTTTCTCCGTAAAATTAATTAAATTGTAACTAGATAAAATTCTGTTGAATCAATAGGGGAAATTGTTGTAAATAAAAATTCTGGTGTTAAAATATTTTTATTAAAATTGAGTAAAATTTCCGGACGTTCTAATGCTAAAGATTTGCTTTATGTGTTCATAATCTGAAATTAAAATAATAATCTTTTAAATATAAAATTCACACCATAAAATGTATGGCATAAAATTATAATTACTAAACACAGTCAACATGCATCTTGTTCAGAACTGGATAATATCACTCTCATGCACGCTACCCGTCAACAGGGAAGCCAGTTAATTGCAATAAAAGAATGAGGAATAACCCTCAAACGATAAATGTCTGGTAGGATCAGCGTTGCTAGATTGGGGTTTTCGTCCCCGTTTTAGGGAATTCTGAACCTCCAGGAGAATTTTTATTGGACAAGTATTTCATGGGAAATTTTTTGGGGTAAAACTTGGAGAATTTTTCTTCAAAGTTTACTTGGTCATCTGACAACAATGGATCTGATCTAACTCGATTTTGATTTGGAAACGAAAATAAAATTCAGAATTCGGAGATATCAATCATTATTTTCGTGGTCGTACTCGTCGTTCAGAACATGACTGTTTACACATATCGCAGGTGCATCACTATTTGCCATGGACTATCACCACCTGAATTTTCATACCACTAGATAAGTGCGGCAGATTTCCCTAGTCATCGCGTACAAATACGTATACACATTTATTTTATTAGTATAGATAACAGAAATGGAAAAAATATAACTTTTTTGTTGTTGTTGTTGTTTAAGTCTGGTAAATTTGTGTTTCATGGAATGACAATAAAACTTTTAGTAAGACATGAAAATTGCATACTGCGATAACATTGCTGCGTGCGTTTATAATTGAAATTGCTGAATTAATGCAGCAGACCGCGACCAACAACATATAAAGCTAGTTGAAGGATATAAAACGTCACACGGAGTGGATCATCTTTACTACATGGCTGGCACAAAACGATGGACGCGCAGCTTTGTATCAATCACCGTGTAAAGATGATCCACTGCGTGTGACGTTTTAAATGTCATGAACTGGCCTTGTATGACGTTGGTCATGAGCACAACCCATAGTTCTCCGTATAACAAACTTGAATGAGAACTGTGCGATCTTAAGTGGCATAAACCTTTACATTACTAAATCTCTAGGACTTATCCGCAACGTTCTTTTACAGAGCTTTTTAAAAGAGTTAATTAACCCCTTAATTCTCGCTCCCGTCATATTCACGGGCTGTGTCTTTTACTCAAATTGTTTCATTCCCACCAGTTTTATAAAATAGTGAAATTGGCTATATTTAAGTATCGTTTTTCCTGTCATTAAATAAGGTGAATATTTCTTTTTCATAAAAGTGGTGCCAATAAGCAATTTAAATTTTTCAACAGTAATTTAATTCGAGCGTTAAGGGGTTAAAGGTGAGGGAAAGTATAGCTATTTTTCTTTTATTATTGATGAAAGCACAGTGATTGATACAACAATGATGCTTTGCTTTACGATTAGGTACTTCAATAGGGATGCAAAAAACTTCAAAACAATATTTTATAGGTTAAGTCAGATAGTAGAAGAAGCAGGTGATGCCAACATTATCTCAGATTCATTCAAATCTCAATTGATTAAAGTTGGATTGATTGATTGCAGACCTTGCAAAATTTATTGGTATAAGCGCAGATGGAGCTAAGGTAATGGTAGGCCAGCATCATCCATTGGCAACAATATAAAAAACAAGAATAAAAGAACTTGTCGTTGTAAAATGTATCTCTCATTCTCTTCGTTTCGTCTGCAAATATGCATGGAAAATACCGCCGAGTTTAAATGTTTATTTATTTATTTTTTTAAATAGGGAATTTTTTCAAAAAAAAAGGCTGGATTTGGGGGAAATTTTTGAATTTAAATTAGTTAAACATTTTTTATAGAGGTAAATTGAAAATTGAAAATGTTCTTTTTTGTGTAGAAACTAAGTAGGGAACTTTTTCGGGAAAAAAACACTCATTTGGGAAAAATTTCAGAAATTTTGGGGAAATTGACTTTTGACTATCTGGCAAACCTGAGTAGGATGTTATAGCCTGCAAATCGAGGTGCATTTCGCCAGCTCTCTCGCCAACTAAATATTTTTCGAAAATATTACCAATCGTTTAAACTTCAACAGTGACAGTTTGTACCAACAATACTTATATGAGAGTAATACAAACCTTTTAGTTTCATGAAAGAAAAATAGAATCCCCGTCCATCTCAATGTTTTAAATAAACAGTCAAGTGCGAGCATTACTCGCGCACAGAGGGTTCCGTAGAATAAATATATGAATTTGTAATTGTATTATATATATATATATATATATAATAAAAAAAAGTTGCTAAAAGAATACTAAGACTTTGTAAAAAACTATACAACGTAGGGTTGGGTATAACTGTATATATTAGAAAAGTGTAATCGGGTATACCATGAAAGTTCAAAGAGATATGGAACCTAAATAATATCAAATATAGCTATTCGTATAACTCTTCTTTTAATATTATCCTAATCTGTTTATGATGAACTTAATTCGGTACCGACAATAAAAGCAGTGCATAGTTAAACTTCATTTGGCATTTCATGAAACTGTATTCAGCGTAGTAATAACATTTATTTCTACAGTGTAGCTAAAACAAAACCTTTGTTCAAAGTTTAAATTTGGCATTGAGCTAAGCGCGCTTCAAATTGAGGTCTCAAAGTTGCAACGCCGCCTTGGTCAGTGCCACGTTTTTCCAGACAGGTGTTTAATTAACTTTTAAAGTCACTCGAGGCGTATTGAGAGATACAATCAATGCAAACTATCGCGAATTCCACAGTATTTATGCGATTCATTCTAATTAAATCTTTCGAGGGCGATGCCCCTAAAAAATGGACACCTAATTTTAATTCCAAAACAGACAAACGGCACCAAGAATATTTAATTAAAAATTTCCTTTTATCATGTACGTGAAAATAATCAAGTTCGCGTTTTGTAATAAATTCGTTTATAAATTCTGGTGTCAGTTCATTATTTCATAAGTTTATAAATAAAATTACACCGTGCCGGAAAGGATTAAGTGACCACACGACTCTGAAAGCTTCAAAATTTAAGAAATTTTATTTTTTTTTTATGTTAAACTCCTATATTTTTTCTGAATATTTTGATATAATTGTTTCTTTGAAATTCCCATTAGAACAGAAGTTTTGGCTTTTAGAATTATACCCGCTCAATAGCTGAAGCGGCGTTTCCGAAACTTTAAAGTCATTATTTTCCAAATGACGTTTTTTTGGGCATAACGCGCAGGATACCTCAAAAACTTCTGAATATTTTTTCATGAAATTTTCAAAACATATATTTCATGTTAGTCTGTATAAACTGAACCTAAAATTTCCTTTTTATTGTTCCAAAAAAAATATTTTTTTAGGTGATTTTACTGTTGAAATTTTCAAAATTTTGTATTAGCTAAATGCAACATTGCATTAAAAATATAAAAATGCTTTAAATACAAATTTATTTAAGTTCAGGGAAATTATTACAGTCTGAGGTATAAGTAAGCACCAAAATTTTCATTCTAGTTGCAATATTTATTTTGTGATCCAGCGCGTAAACTGTTATGCCAATTTTTTGTTCGACAAATGTCTAACAGTTTCGACCCCCCTATAAATACTAATTCTGTATCTTGCAATTTTTTAAATACATGAACGAAAGAACATACTTATATTTTTCATCCCAATTAAAATTGTGTTTTAAACTCATATACATTTTAAGATATTAAATGTTGAAAATGGTCTGTTTTTCATTTTTTCCACTTTTAAGAGTCCCGAGACCCCTTAAATTAGTATGTTTTTAACAATTTGACGTTTATTGCTTTTATACTGTTACTGGACATTACATTACACATATATATCATTAAAAGTTGTTAACTAGGCATAGAGTACAACGCACCTGTCCTTGTGTATGTCCAAACTGACATTACCTTTAAGGTTTAATATCTCGGCTAATTACCGATTTTTTTTTTCAAAAATCATTATCAACAAAAGTTTTATTCTTCTGCAACGATAGGTATATTCAGCGATGCTCAACAATTTTTCTGAATGCCCGTAAATCGAAATTTATGTATAACAGAAAAATGCTAATTACTCAAAAACTATGTGACCTAGGGTAATCGCTATAATTTTCCGGCAAGGTTTATATTAACGTCTATTACCTCTAATTTTTTCCTAATTTTAGTTTCTGTAGATTCGGAATTAGATGGGGTAGAACATATTTTTGCGCTACATTTTCAACAATATCTTTGTTGAAAATATAATTTGAAAATATAATACCTAAAATTAAAAGGAATGTATTTTTGAGTTCAGCGTTACAAAAGCTTTCACAGGATACCCCACATGATATACAAAGAAAAGATTTTTTTTTTCAAGTAGCATAATTAGCCCCTCTACTTTTTTACTAAATATATTTATGAGTGTTTATTAATCCGAAAATATGTGGGTCAATGGTCTTTATTACTTCCCCGAATTTGAACTTTCCACGTTCCATAGTTTACGAGTAAAATGGCTGTGACAGACAGACAGACGGACAGACACAGGAGTGATCTTATAATGGTTCCGTTTTTACTTTTTAAGTACGGACCCTAAAAATGGATAGTGCCAATTGTTTACACCACTTTTGTTTCCATTTGTACTTCATTTGTACTAGAGTAGAGAAAGATGTTTATTGAGCTTCTGGGGGGGGGGGGGGGGGGAGAACTGGAAAAATGGGAAGGCATTATTTCAATGATTTAAAAAATCGATAGCGCGATCTTTTAAACCTCGTTTTAATCTCATTTTTAATGGAGGAAAAAATTGTTTGGTAGGGGGGAAGGGGCTGAAGAAACGGTCACCTCCCACCTCAAAGTTTTTAAAAAATGTAGCCCCAACAGTTTCTACTTCGTATGAAAAAGTTTTCGTTTGCACCTCATTTGTACTAGAGAAATAAACGGTTTTTAGTGGGAGGCTAGAGAAACGATTTGTTTTTGAAGTAATAGATTCTAAGTACGCATATAAGGTTTTAAAGAAAAGCCATCACATAATCAAGAATTAGATATTGCTACATTTATTTCTGGCGAAAAAAAGTACTCCTCCATATTCTAGAAAAATGTTGAATAGAAATAAATTTTAACACTATCTATAGACTATGAATTATATTAACTGCCTTTTCGGGCTTTTTAGAATGTAAAAGAAGGTTTATTACGTTTCACTCAATAAATACACTAAATTCACAATAAAATTTTCATTGAATCCTTACGTTTGTATTTTGCCGAAATCAGCATACGCGTCTGCGCCGAAGTGTTCGTTAGTAGCGGAATTACTGTAAGTAAACTATCTAAGCTATCGTTGAATACAGCCAGAAAATACAGCCGAAATATCTCACAGACACTCTCTACACAGCATCTCAACATAGTAACAGATGCAAAAACGTAAATAAGTCGCTAAGCCGAGTAAATCCGCTCTGAACCTATCGCATCAAGCGTCTAACTTACTACTGGCTGACTAACGTCTAAAGACAGCACTCTCACAAAATGCACCATGCACAAGTTTTGGTTTCTTGGAGGCGAAAACCGGTTTCCTCGCATGAGAAAAGTCGAGTTATAGTATGAACGCTCGCTGCCAACGAGATGATCTCTTCGTTGGCTATGAATATTTTAATACATTCGTTTAAAAGCAGATCATATGTATTGAAAATGCACTACAGATTAACATATAATGAATAAAGTGTTATCAGAATGTAGATTTATGAATTTTGAAAACATTTTAGATTTTTTTTTAGTAGTTTCTGCAGTTTTCCCTCCCCTTATTATTACTTCAAAATTAAAATTTTATCGTTTTACTTTTTCATTTGTTCAGTTTGCATTGCGATATCGTCAAGGACATTTTTAAATGAGTTTAAAAAATGAAAATTAAAAACTATCAGTACTATCATACGTTAGTATTAGTACAAAATATGTAAATTAACAAAATAAGAGTTAACAGAAATTTAGATCATTTTTCCTTTTAAAATATTGACATGAAATAAAAATTCAAAATAAGGGTAATTCTCAAAACATGGAAATAGACTAGCATTATAAGGATTAATTGATGTTTACGGGACTAATATGGTAATGCAAATCATCTGAAAATAATGAGAACATAATATCAGTGGCACATTATAAGTGTCAAAACTTTAATTTATGTTAAAAAAAAAATGTAAATAAAATAAATAATTACTGTCATTATTATCATGCATCTTGAATTATAATTCTGTTTTCCTTATCTCTCTCATGTTGGAAATTTGATTAAATGTTAAAATTTAGAACCTTTTTTTAAAAAAAAAGACATATTTATCTTTATGGTGAAATGGGAAAAGCTGTTTGATTTCTTAACAAGTCAGAAATTAGCGATTGTGGATTTAATAAATAATGACCTTTTCTCGCTAAATTCAGGCTCGATTTTCGGTCCTATCTCTTCTTCCATGCGGAAAAAGGAGATGAAAATGTACTGAGTGGGCGTGAAAGTACCAAAAATCGAGCCTGAATTTAGCGTCTATTGATCGCAGCGCCATCTATTGTTTGTAATTCGAACTAAAATCGAAAATCACTGTAAAAAAACTTTTGACCTTATGCATAACCCACCTGCAAGAATTTTTTAAATATCTGTCACCGTTTGCAAGTTATTGATTTTTAAAATCAGTCAGTCCTTTTTAGGACACCCGGTATATATATGTATATATATATATATATATTCTTTTTATATTAATAAATTAATAAATAATTATTCTTTTTATATTAATAAAAACAGCAGAACGATATAAATGTATAACGATCTGTAGAACTGAAATAACGATAAGAAAGCTTTTACATATAACAATCATGTCTTATCTTATATTTGTACTAACATCACCATATTTTTGTCAAAAACTCTCCATATATACCCGTATAATATATATATATAAATACCGAATTTGCAATATTAAAAAATATATGTATAAAACTCAAAAAAATTATAGGAAAGCAGTGTTTGGGGCGGTACTACTCAATTTCGATATCCGAAGAATGCTGCTGGTTCTTATGGCAAAAATATTATTCTCTATTGTTGTCTCCGACTCAAATGCAATTTTCGATTTCGAACCAGTGACGACAGCACTGAAAAAGATGTCTTATGTGTTTGTTTCAATCTAAAATGCAGCAATTAACACTTTGTCGAGCGACTTGATTCCAAGAAGTCGTCTATGTCGTATTTGCTTAGCTCCATCCCGAACACCGCCTTGATATGATTTTCATGCATTTCTAAGACATAATTTTGTATATGTTTGAATGTTATGTCCATCACACAATGTGGCCATTTATAGTCGAACCTCCTTATCCCGACACTCTAATGACCAGAAAAAAGTGTCGTCATAAGCGGAGTGTCGCGATAACCGGAGTTGAAGAAAAATGTGTTTATAAAAAGCTGTATTTTTGATTAATTTAAAACAATTTTAAATTCATAACTGTTCTTACGGTTTTAAGCAATAAAGTATTGTTATTAAAGAAAATAATCACAAAAAAAAAAATTAAAAAGTATAAAAATCAGATTTATGATGACTTTGTTTTTATTGTTTAATGAAAAATTGAGGAATTAAGGTTTGCTTATCCCTAGATCTGTTTCCTATAATTCTTTTTTCAATGTTATCCAATAAATTGTAATCAATATTATACAATGAAATGTAATCAATGTTCGTTGTTTCAGAAATGGATGTTAGATCATTTCTGATCGTTTCAATGCAATGCAATGCTTCGGTTTTAGTCGGATGAAAAACGCCGTGAAACCACAAGAAAGCACCGCCTGACCAGAACATAAAGACCGCGAGTAGACTGATACGTCTATCTTGAGCTTAAGTGGGTCATTCATAGTGTTTGGGTTTATTTATTCAGATAAAGGACTGAAGTAAAATTTCGCATTTATCTCAATGGGTAGTGTGTGTCCCACCCAGTGTTCCTTACAAAATTAAGAAAAAACAGAGAGACTAAAATATTTTTACAAAATTGGGAAATAGCAAGTCAAACCAGTAAATAAAATGACTCTACGTGAATTACGTCGAAAAAAAAAATTGGAAAAAATATTCCAAACATTATCGACAGAAGAACTGCAGTGAACAGGCTGTAGATACAGATGATGTGAACAGCCAACATGTAGCGAGAATTCAAATTGTATTCCAGCCACATCCCCCAAAAAATGTTTCATTTACTAAGGTATCACACACAAGAATTGTTTCCAGGCATCCAAAACTGCCTGGGCCTATTCCTTGCCATAGCAGAGTAAGCCAGTATAAATTTGATAGATAGTTTTACGTGTGATTTTTTATGGATAAAAATGTCACTATAATCAAATAAACCATTTTAAAAATTATATGTTTTATTCTGGTCGACTAATAATTACATTAAAATTAGCGTATTATATGAAAAGTGTCAATTTTAAAATTGATCTGTCATCCCCTCATACACAGCATCATTCCCTCATTATTTCAATTGCAAAAATAATTAAAATCCCAGAAGATCTATCAGGTACAATTTGGTTGATATAATTTTTTGATAAATATAGCAATAAGGTACTTGCAGGTTAAATTCTGAGATTTTTGAGGCAATTTTATTGGGACTATTTTTTTTTTTTTTAACAGGCATTTTTCAGAGAATGACCCATCTTTAGTATTTTAATAATCACTAGGGGGCTCGGCCCCCTACGAGCTACGCTCGCCAACCCCCGTCCAGACACCGTAGACTCTAAATGCACGCTAATTTGATCGGCTTTAAAAAGATTTCGAAAGATTGAATTATAATTTAAAAAACAGTGGCGATCTCTCTATAAACGGATTTCTATTCATTTCTCTTTGATTGGGGAATTTTAACGCCAAATCCGTTGCAGTACTACTTGATTATCCCGTCGACCCATTTCGCCAAATTATATAAATCGCCAAACCACTCGCCAAATTATACAAATTGACATAATTTTTATTTTAAATAACGAAAAAACAAATAAATTAGTACAACATTAATAAAAATACAAATAAAACGTCGAAATAAAAATAACTTGATGACGTAGACACGTGTAACAACATTTCAAAATAAGCTAATATAAGAGGAATTAAGTAAACAGAGTCTTTGTCTCCTGGTATTTTTTAACAAAGTGAAAAGAAAGTTCTTTTAAATGAGACATTTTAAATTAATCGTTTTTAATCTGACGTAATTTGGACCAAACTATTCTTTCTCTTTTTAATATTCACGTGAAAATACTTCTGTTAGAAATTAAATATTATTTGCGCTTTCCTAACAAAAATAGTTGAAAAGTATCCTCTTAAAATATTAAATAAATGTCTAGCACAATTTCTAAATTTAAACCGTTTTGCAATGTTATTTTGTGTTCATTTTATGTAATAACTGTAATGTGACGTAAATATGACGTAATTTCTCCTATTTAAGTCTTCTAACGCATGTTAATAAATTTATTGCTTTACAAATTCCTTTCTCTCTTAAAATTCACGTGTAATTATAGTTTTTATGACATAATTTTTAATAAGTTCCTGCTTTTTGTACATAATTATTTAATTCTAATTCCAAATGTTTTTTCTGTTTATAATAGTCACGTGTAAATAAATTTTTAATTTATTTACACGTATAAATATTTTTTTTTTTTTTTTGAAGCAAACATTATTGCTTCCTCTGTTTATACAGTTGGCAACAGTTTAAATTAATATCACTTTCTAAAATCTGTTAAAAATATCTCTAGAAATGCTGAAAATCTGAATTTAAAATAGAAATAAAACCTCAAAAAATTAGTCAAAATAAAAAAATTAAAGCAATCTGCACTCCGGCAAATTCTAACGCATAAAATGATCTAAAAATGATTAAATTCCTATGAACAGTTTTTGCTCCTATAAAACTTTTTTAGTGGAACGATTTTGTCCAACTTTAGCATTAAATATCTCTTAAAATAATTCTTCGATCTGAAAACTGTCTGCATCAGCGTGTTTATCAAACATTTCTGTATAATACTACTGTTTTTCATATTTTTGTATGCATTATTTTTCTTAATATTAACGAAGAAAGACCTCCGGTCACAAAAAATTCAAAACCGGCGGCGGTGACAGCGGTAGTTACTTTTTTTTAGAATAGAGAGAAAGTAAATGGCATAAAATTCGGTGCAGAAGTTTTCGAAAAAATGGTTTTTATTTAAAAAAAAAAAAAAAAAAAAGAAAAAAGAAAGAAAGAAACAAAGAAAACGCGTATTTATCTCATCAAATATCAGTATTTACAAGGTAATGATAGTGTAAATTTAATGTCAGATAGCAGCCACGTCTCGGGAAAAGTTCAGGAATACGGATTGAAACGCATATTTTCCATGCTTACCCGGTTATGTCCTTAACACTTTCATCGCGGCAATGGCGCCCTTTGTCCCACCCTTTGTGCTAAGAGCCTGAGCCGCTCCTCGCAGCGCTAAAATTGAAACAAAACACAAATTCATTTAAAACTTGTTTATTTTACTTTGAAAAATAATAATCAATATCATTTCTCACTCTAATGATTTGTTTGTCCTTACAAACATTAAAAAAAAAAATAATAAAATGTCGCGTCCGTTTGGGAAAATCAATTCGCACCGGAAAATTCTGTCCGGTAATTATTAGACATTAGATATCGGAATCGCCGTCTAATAATTAAATGACTGTCTTTTCCTGTACGAATTCATTTTCCATGGTTGATTGCTAATATTTCTCGAAGACGAGTTATCTCGTCCCTCGCGATGAAAGTGTTAAGGCATATTCAAATATCTTTAGGGACAAAGTTCAAGGCTCCCTCTAATCTTTATTAGCTTATCATAGCTGCCTGCTATTTTCGAATAAGTTATTACTTTATAAATCTTTCATCAGATCAACTTTGACTTACGGTTAAGTCGTATGAGGATCTAATATTGAAATTCAGATGCAGAAAATTCAAATTTTTAAAATAAATTAATGCGTAGGATGTGTAAGGCAACAACATTTGTCCGGAATAGTGTCATTCATGTCGATCTCAAGATTAGATCTATCTCGCAAATTATTAAAACACTTACACAAAATTTCCATAGAGATTGAATCCTGATACAGAACGAGGCGTTGCTGCCTACTATTAGACAGTACAATATAGGCAGCGCTGTTGCCAAAAAAAGACTGTTTGTTTAGAGATGTCGACTTCGCCCCTCCTTCCAAAAGAAGGAGAAGAGAACCACCTTAAACGTTTCGTTGTGGTCTTTCAGATTTCAAATTTAATATTCTTTCATTTTTTATTTCAGTCTGGCATATCCAGGGATGTAAGCGCTGCGCTACAAATGGATGATTTTCACCACTAAAATTTGATAGTATTCTTCGCCTTTTTAAATCTCAGAAATTCTGTCATTAAAATTTGTTAGTATTAACACAAGATTAAACAAGACAACTCCCCCCCCCCCCCCCCCCCCCCACCCTCCTGCCATTTATGAATGGGTTATCACTAAAAGTAAAACGTGAAATAATAGTCCATTAAAATTAGCTCAAAAAAGGGCCGTTTTACACAAAAATTCGCGGAAAGCTGGTAATAGTTTTAATCACTTTGTTTTCATACAAATGAAGGGATTTGAAGTTTGTCCCATTTTTCCTAGTGAGCTTCGGACGTGGCACCACAAAAACCTAAAAAAATTCGGACTTTTTTCAGTATTTTGCAACTAACTCAAAAACCTTTCACTCTACAGAAAAAGTTTTAATTTACAAATTGTAGACCATAAAATTCTGCGTCGATTGAGTACCACAGACTAAATATTCCATCAAAAATAAGTGAGATATGAGAAATCAAAAAAGTGCATTTTTTCAATTTTTTCTAAAAAATCTCAAAAAATTGGTTTTTTGAAGTGCTCATGTAACCAAACGAAATGTACTCACACGTATATTTGCGCTTATGATTACAATTTTGAAACCTTAACTTAATCCTAGTGTTACATTAAACAAACACTAATAGTGTCTCAGTACAGGAGTGATTGGTGGCGATAAAATAAATTGTCATCAAGCCAAAGAGATTGGAGTTGCAAGTACTATAAAAATTGTCATTGGTGGTGATTTTGGCCATGTGAAATTCAAGAGATCCAATCGAGTAACTCCAATGAAAAGCTTCACGTGTGCTGTTAAAATCCATGAAGAGGAGGTATTCGTCGATCCAGAGACTGTTTTTCACCGAATTTCTTTCCACAAGAAATTAGAGGAAGAACTTAGAAAGTTCTTTGATTATGAATTGGCTCCATTTCCGACTTCTCTGTTTGATAAGTTTGAGATGAGGAAAACGCTAAAGTCGGTATTTTACGATTTGTTCAACCCCCCCCCCCCTTAATAATTTAGAACAAACCATAAAAACTGTCCATGTGATTGAAGGTGTCTTCCTCCTTCATAGAAGGAGTTGGGAGCTAAGAAAAAAGCTCTCTTCAATTATTTCCAAGTAGATTGGATATTTGAAAAACAACTATGGTAAAACTGCAACAATTGTTTTTGATGGTTACCCAGAAGAATTGTCAGAACATGGCACCAAGTCTGTTGAGCGCTTCCGTCGAAAAAATAAATACATTGCAGCAAGTGTTGACTTTAATAAAAATACCACGCTCACAATACAAAAAGAGCACTTTCTTGCAAATGAAGGGAATAAACACCGTTTAATAAAAATGCTCATGGAAAAATTGGAACAACACAATTTTACTGTAAAACAAGCTGTCGAGGATGCAGATACTAGCATCGTGATGGAAACCATCCAACTTGATCACCAGTCAGAACGTGTCATTACAGTTGGGGAATATATTGACCTGCTTGTGCTTTTGAATACATTTATTCCCAACTCATCCACGATATACTTCTTGAAACCTGGGAAAGGACAGTCGGGCAATGTTTTATATTCACCATTAAGTTTCAAGTACTCGCCGATTGTGGAGAAAAACATCCTATTCCTACGTGCTTTTTGTGGCTGTGATTCTACATCGGCCTTCTTCAGGCAGGGTAAACTGAGATTCGTCAAGCTTTTGGAAAATCATGCTCACCTACAGGATGTTCCAACTGTCTTTAATAACCAATATGATACGCCTGAAGAAGTAAGTGACGCGGGGAATAAATTTGTTGCCACCTTATACAATCCCCAGGATGACGAATTCACAACACTGCACAAATTGCGATACAACACATTTGCAAAACGTCTTATGAAGACCCAATTTAACCTCGCTTCTCTACCGTCAACTGAAGATGCAGCCAAATAACATTCATACAGACTTTATCTTCAGATCAACATCTGGAATGGAAGGGTGATGAATCCCACTGATTGGGGTTGGAAGTCATTCAAACATGGTTAACTTCCAATCACCACGAACGATATAGCTGCAACACAAGAGCTTCTAAACACTCTGTCATGCAAATGTGCAAAGGGATACAAAGGCGGTTTATGTTCTTGTAGGAAGAACGGCGTTAAATGATCAATTATATGTTACCACTATAAAGGTGCATTGTGCACAAATACCGCAGAAGAAGAAGACTCACAAACCGGATACGACGAAAAAGTAGATATGGACAAAGATGCCTTCCATGTGCAGGAGGAAGAAAAATGAAAATCAAGGTCCAGCAAAAAAAATGCTCCAAGCTCGATTTTTCCGTATTTCCCTCAAGTAACTTGTGTTGATTTTATCACCATTGCTTATATACTAATTTTTTTAAATAAATTAATTTTCTTGATTTTCTGTTATTATTATATAGTTCTCTAACTTTTTATACATAAGTACTTCAAAAAACCAATTTTATGAGATTTTTTAGAAAAAATTGGAGAAAGTACTTTTTTGATCTACCATATCTCGCTTATTTTTGGCGAAATTTTTAGTCTGTGGTACTCAGTCGACGCAGAATTTTATGGTCTAGAATTTATAAACTAGAACTGTTTCTATAGGTTTTTGAGTTATTTGCGAAATACTTAAAAAAGTCTGAAAATTTTGAGGTTTTCGTGGTACCACGTCTAAAGCTCAACAGGAAAAGTGGGACAAACTTCAAATCCCTTCTTTTGGATGTAAAATAAAGTGATTAAAACAATTTCCAGCTTTCCACGAATTTTCGGTTAGAAAAATCCTATTTTTACTGGCCTATAAGTAAACTTGGCAAAAATTGTTCCAATCACACCCAACCCTCCCTATTTAAAATGATACGAAATGAAGCCGAAAGATACGATGAATTACAGACGGCAGGAGTATATAAAATTAAAGCTTCGGATACAGAAAATAAAGAAATTACATACATCGGAATGACCAAGCGAAAAATAAAGGAAAGATTTAAGGAACATATTCGCGACCTAAAATATAATTGACAAACAGCCCTTTCAAGAGCAAATTAAAAAACCCCATAATACCACAGTCAATTAAAATAGAAAAAATAGCCAAGTACGAAAACCTCCATAACGCACTAACGAGAGAGGCCATAGAGACCAACCTTGACAGAGATAATATATGCAACGATATTACACATTCAAATATTGACTCTCGTTGGCAAAAAATGCTAGAAAGAAGGGGAAAACGAAAAAGAGAAGAGGGAAAAAGAGGGAAGTTACAATCTCATGCGAAACTGCGAAACAACATAATTTGAAACTGAAGATGTCCCGGAAAAGGGATGAAAACGTTTTTTCAGAAATGTGCCAAAAGGTATTAGACGATGCATTATATATTGTTAAATAGCATATTTTTTAAAAACCTGGCGAAATATATGTTCTTTTAAATGTGTCTTAGTTTTTTTTAATGAAAAGAAAGGAAAATGTAAATTATGAATATTGATTTTAATATGTATACAAAGCAAGATAAAGGAATTTTTTAAATGAAAAATAAGGTGTCATGATTTTTTTATATTTTAATGTAATAACAGATATGAAAAATATGTCTATACTTTAATGGCTTCTACAATAATAATGCCTGAAATATTGGTATAAGATGAATATGAATATAAGTATTGATAGTATTATTCGCCTTATTAAATCTCAGAAATTCTATCATTAAAAAAGGCGAATAATACTAAAACATTTAGTGGTACCAGTCAGCAATTTGTAGCACAGAGCTTGCATCCCTGCATATCTAACACTAACTGTTCTCATATGACGACTTCCAGCCTTAGCAATTGGCATTGGTTAAAGTTGTTAGTCAGTAAATTTGTGAATTCTCATCGCTAATGTTAAGTCTATGAGCGTGTGATGCATTCGTATGTTTAAAATATCTCTTCGGAAAATTAACATTTTTAACTCCTTTTTTCTCACAGGAAATTAAATACAGAATTTGTCAGGGGAAAAAGGCTGTAAAAATATTAAATTCTATTTGGTGGAGTAAGGAGAACTCTAGGAAAAGAAAGTATAATATATACAACTCTATTGTAAAGAGCATATTGTTATATGGAGCAGAAGGATGGAGAATTATGGAGACAGAAAGAAAGAAATTAGCGGCAGTAGAAATGGACGCCCTAAGAAGATCGTGCAGGATATCAAGAATAGAAAGAGTAAGAAATGACAGAATCAAGGAAATGATGAAAATAAAGGGAACCATACTAGATGATATTCAAAAAAAAGCAATTAATCTGGTATGGTCATGTCAAAAGAATGAATAATGTAAGACTACCCAAAATAACATTCAACTATGAAACAAACAAAAAAGGGAAATGGGGAAGACCACGAAAGACCTGGATGAATGATATCTCAAAGGCAATGAGGGATAGAGGTCTGGAAGAGGAATGGATCCTTGACCGGAAGAAATGGAAAGATACTCTTGGGGATTCTTCGGATCGCGGCATCTGGCGCCATAAATCGAGTTTATACATATATAACTCCTTTTTTCTCTATACTCTTCTTTAACCCATTAACCGCCAAAACTATAAGTTTGAAAATTTCAACTTATTTGCTGAACGTCATTTGCCACCACAAACTCTGTAAGATGATTTCTCTTTATATGATCTTAAAATTTTATATAAGTAAAATTTTGTAATTGGATAACAGTGGTGGGTATGCAAATAACTTAAATATGTGCATTTATTTTGACCGTTGCGTGAACGCAACACCAGCGGGTAATGGGTTAAAGGCGTTTATTTTTTTTTTCTTATTTCACAAAATATTTCTAAAATCTATGCTTAATTCAATATTTTATGTGTTAAAAGCGGACGAACTGTGAGTGAGATTTTAATACTTCCTATAAAATTAAGTCTATATTTTAGAAATATTTTGAGAACTAAGAAAAAAAGGCACATCCTTTAAGAAGAGAACACAGAAAAAAGAAATTTAAAATACCGATTTCCTGAAGAGATATTTTAAATATACGAATGCATCACACGCCTGTAGACTTAACATTAGCGAGGAGAATTCCGAAGTTGATTGAATAACAGCCTTAACGTTCATTTTCTTTTCATGCAAATTTTGTTGACTATAGTATTGGGATTTTTTTTTCTTCGTATTAGCATCTTTATTCCTACATTTTCTGTATTATTCTATTAGATTTTTTTTAACCATTTGGAAAAATGGTTATTGTTCTCGTTATGGTGCGAAATCAAAAGCATATCAGAAGCTTTTTATTGGTTTAATCCGCATTTTATTCGTTTTCTGAGAGATCTATACAGTAATTTCCCTTTTTTTCAACGGAGATGGATACTACGTTTGCCAGTATGACAAAAAAGTAATAATAACTACAAAAAAAATTAATAACACAGAAACAAATTGAGATACAGCTTTCAAACAAATTGCATGTAAAAGTACATTTTTTCCTCAATACGACGGTGTAAAAATTAATATTGTGGGGTGTTTAGAAGTTTAAGAATGAAATTTCATTTAAAATGGGTCGTCAGATTTCTTGGAAATCTGACGATGGAAAAGCCTTTTTCCGAGCAGCCAATGAAATGCTTGGATAATACGTAAGTTTCAGGTGGACAATGCATAAGTTTCAGGAAATCTGATGATTCGCAGGCGATTTTTGTCGCTTGCAATTTTTACGTGTAATAACACTATTAATGTTTATTTCATGGCGTACGTAATGTATGATCATCTCCGTGCGATTTTTTGTCTTAAATTTTAGTCTTTGAAAAAATCATTTTCCAAATGGTCGTTGTAATTCGTTAAATTGCTTTTTTTGCGCTCTTTTATATTTTAGGGGGGGGGGAGATTTTATGGCTGTGTTAGACCTTCCCCCTCCCCCTCCCCTCCTCGCTCCCTTCTGCATTTGCTACTTCTCAATCTGTTATCTTCAATGCTCACGGAGTATAACTCTACAATGATAACACTCCTATGTTCCCTCCACCACAGCACTTGTGAGACAAATTTTATATCTTCAATTAATGTTTGATAATCTCTCCTTAGATCCTTCAGGTTCAATTGAAGGTAAACGCAGGCAATATGCACTGCGTAGGCACTTAAGGAAGAACGGGCATTGACACACATTTAGGGATTGTGAAATTTTGGATGAGTAGAATAACCCGCCAAAAATTGTTGCAAAAGATTATCTTTAAGCCGCTTTCAGCTATTTCTAGAGTATTGAGTTGAAGTTCTCTTCAGTCACACCAGAAAATTAAAATGACTGAAAACAACGCAATTGACACATTTTTTTTTATAAATGAATCTTTCGATTCCCCTTTAGTTGTGCATGCATACAAGGTTAAGTTAAGGTTAATAAGAGTTTGTTGGATGTAGTCATTCCAAGGGATACGCATGGGTGAGGTATATGGTTGCATCATGGAACTATGAAAAATGTGGAATTGACTTATTCTCAAAATGATGAAGCTTCAACTGTAACCGGTTCCGCAGTGGATCATTACCACCAGGTCAAATTTCCCCCAGTACATTTGAATAGAAAATTTCTCCTTATTTAAACACATTGTTAATACAGAATTTCAGTCTTAATTATTGCCAAAAGATATATTTACTTTTACTGATGAGAGATTACTTCGGCAGTAGTCAGGTAATTCGTTTCCGACACATTTTGACACCCTAAACACCTCCAGTCAGTGTCAGCGACCAACTTTATATTATATTTCGCTATTCGACCCTCTTACCTCATTGATATCGTCAGTGATAAAATCAACAGGATCGCAATGGATCAAATATCAAGTATATATGAATTCCCTATCACTTTATCTAATAATGTTGAAATAGTCCATATCGGCATGACAAAACGCAAGTTTTCAGTAAGAATTATGGAGCATCGCAGGGATATTAAACAACATAAACATAATACAGCTCTTTCTAGGTTCTACTTGGCTAATGAAGCCAGCTATATTAACTTTGATGATGCAAAAATCGTAGTTTCGTGCAATAACCCTTTTGAGAGTAAAATTGGAGAATCCGTTGAAATCATTGTACGTGAGAATAAACATTGCAACGATAATTTATCCTATAATATTCCAAAAATCTGGCATAATATAATAAAGTAATAATTCTGCATCGGATTGCAATATTTAAATTTAAACTTGAATCATGTTTGCCCAAAACTTTTTTTTTTCATTTCGAACTCATTTCATTAAAAGTATTCTGGGGTCTTCACTGGATAGCGCCACTGCATTTTTCATTCATATCATTGGTCAACGTTCGACAAATTGTCTCTTGCATAGGAAGCCTTAATCTCTGAAATTTTAGTCCTTTCACCATCATATTTTATCGTGAAGACGGCTGTAGAAATAGCTTGAAACGTATATTTTATCTTTCAGTATATTTTTAATTGTACATGTTCATATTAAAGTTCGTGTTTTGTGTACCATTGAACAAGGTTGTGTGTTTAACGAATACATTCTCATTTATTATACTTTATGATGCAATTGTCCAGTATGTGTTAAAGAAGTTATGGCTTTCAGAATTATAAACGCTGAATAGCTGAAGCTGTGCTTCCGAAACTTCGGAAGAACTTCTGCATTTTTCTCTAAATGACGTTTTTGGGCATAACGCGCTCGATATCTCAAAAACTTCTGAATATTTTTTCAGGAAATTTCAAAACACATGTTTCATGTTAGTTTGTATAAATTGAATCTAAAATTTGCTTTTCATTGTTCAAAAAAAATTTTATTTTAGTTGATTATACTACTGAAAATTTACAAATTTTGCAGTAGCTAAATACAACTTTGTATTAAAAATATAAAATTGCTTTAAATACAAATTTATTTAGGTTCAGACTAATTATTACCAAGTGAAGTATTAGTAGGCACCAAAATTTTCATTCTTGTGGCAAAATTTATTTTGTAATCATGCGCGTAATCTGTTATGCCAATTTTCTGCTCATTAAATGTCTTACAGTTTGGAGTCCCCTGTAAATGATAATTCTGCCTCTCGCAATTTTTTAAATGCGTGAAATGAAAGAAAAATACTTATATCTCTCATCCTAATAAAAATTCTGTCATAAAATCAAATACATTTTTAGATATTAAATTTTGAAAATGGTTTTTTTTATTCCAATTTTAAGAGTTCTGAGATCCCTTAAACAAAATACTATTTTTCTCTTATTAAATAAGATGTATCTAACAGTAAAGGGAGGGCATTTGCCCCCCTCTGGAGATTCGAATTAACAAAAAATAAACATTTGTTTTCTCTCATGCTATTAAAAAATAATAATAAAATTTATTCGTATTTAAAAGTGGTTATGCACCTGATATACTGCGGCTTCTTAGACGTGCATATCTCATGTTTAAATTTTCCACAAAATAGAAAGAGAAAACGAGAAAAAAAGGCGGACTACAGGCCCAACTGCTCAAAAATCTTACATCCCCTTGTATTTTATCTGCCGGCCCCTAGCGGTATATCTATAAAAAAAAAATTACACTGTAGGATGTCAATACCATTTTTTCAAACAATTATTAATTTTATTAAAAAAAAAAAGATTATTTTTTTAAACATTTAAGATCGGAACGCTTAGATAAAAATATATATTATGCTTTTTATGTGGTACTTTCAGCGGTTTTATGGCTTCCTTCCAAGATTTTAAATGCATTTATCTCAGAATGTATTTAGCCAATATTAGTTTAATTTAAACTGATATGTTTCGATTTCTATGAAAGATATAGATATGAAATATTATACAATTATATTTAGTTCGATATTGATTAAATAGAATTTAGTGTTTTTCTTTTTTGATAAAAAGTTTTGAAAATCTTATTTTTATAATAAAATATAGTAATTAAAAAAAAATGACTTTTTACATTAAAAACCCCCATTAATTTTTTTTTTAATAAATATTGTTAAAAATTATGAAGACAAATATCAACATATTTTCTTTTCTGTATTAATAAATGTAAAAGGTGTATTTTCGTTTTCGGAAGATAATATCTGCTTTTAAATGCAACTTAAAATAAAATGTATATATACATATATATTTTTTATGTTAGATATGAAAACGAATATATATGGAAATACATATACTTGAAGTTAATTAAAACCAATGTGTAAAAAGTTATTGAAAATTATTCAAAAAAAGAAAAAAAAAAGAAAGAAAGAAAGAGAGAAATGAAAAAACAATGAAAATGATCTCATAGCCACGGCTTTTGGGTGTCGAAGCCGAACGCACAAATTCTATTTTTATAGAAATTAATAAGCAAATAAAAAGAAATCCTCTCCAATATTATTTTAATTCCTACTCCACCACTGAAAGCATCTTCTTCGAGGTAAAAAGATTAGTAATGCGAAAATTGCTTTAAAAAAGATATACAGTTTGTTACTTAAAATTTAAAATTATGCCAATTCCAACCATTTTTGCTACAGCGTTAGCAGCCCCTTCTCCTGTATATTCAAGAAAAGAACTTTTTTTAAAAATGAAATATTAATGAATTAGTTGTCTTCAGTAATGAATAGAATGGTATAACTTGACAAGTTTAAAAACTACTTCAACAATCTGTATTTTTTTTTTTTTTTAACAAGCAAAATATCTATATATTAAAACCAATACAGTCATTCAGGGTAACTTTGATCCGCATTTTCTCTATTTTCATATGCCACACTCTTATTTTAAGACTATTGTTGCAACCAGGGGCATAAAAGAGAAGAAATGATCGTAAATTATTGTATGACTATCAAAAATTAAGGAATAACAATGATAAAAGCTATAAAAAATGAATTTTTATCCTGGTTCAAAGTTACCCAGCCATTTAGAGAAACTTTGCACCATTTGATAAATATTATCTAAAATAATTCATTTTAAAAAAGGTATTATAGTTAGGACAAATTTGAACCCCAAAAAATGTTTTCAGATATGTAAAGACTCCGAATTTACATTCCCCAACATCACAAAATTTGTATAGTTTATGATATTACAACAAATATCAAGCCTAAGAAAATTGGAGGAAGAGAACCATGAACATTTAGAAATAAAAAAAAAACCTGTTTATTGTTCATATAAAACATAAAATTGCAGTGGAAAACAATTTTCAATGTTTTATCTCAATAATATATCCATAGTTACAGTAAAACATACTAGTATTAGTATTATTCAAATAAGAATAAAAATTGCCGAATGTATGAAATGTCAAATTTGAGTAGCTCCGCCCCGAAAAACGCCTTTAAATGAATTGTATGTGTTTTACACATGTTTGTGAAAATATATGCATGTTATACCTAATGTTCATTTTCGGCATTTATATAAAATATGCGTGCAAATATAGGAAATTTTTGACAGTAGCACCTATAATTAGTACATTATAAACATCAGTATAACTTTGAACCGGCTCAAAGTTACACTGAAAATGTGGTAAAATGTTAGTGCCTTCTTATTTTACATTTTATTAACTATTAATATATAAATAATCACAAAATATTATCACATTTACAACATTTAGACTATAATATATCTGATAAATGAGTATATTGTTACTTACTATGAATATTTAATTGGATTACAACAACTTCAAAACAGCATTGGAAATTACCTTGAAAATAGTACTTCACAAAAATAGTTAGATGATGCATTTAATTTCTTATAATGTTGCTAATTTATTTTCTAAAATAAAGAGTAGAAATCCAAGTTTAGAACTTTGAAAACAGAGCACAATTCTGGAGCTTATTTAGTCTTTTGGAGTGAAAAATATTGAAAGTTAGGAGGTGGTGCACAGTTACACCCAATGGTTCAAAGTTACCCTGAATGACTGTAATATAGTAAAAAATAAAATTTTATTTACTATTTTTTTCTACCTTTAAAACCGCGAAAATTAACATATATTTAAATTAACAAATTTAAACGTTTAGCATTAATAATTCAGTTAATTAAACACAATCATTAAATTTGAAAGTATGAGTATTTCATTCTAAATTCTTTTATTAAATGAGAGACATTATTCAACTATTTCATGATCATCGCTTTCTGATAGAAGGATCTATTAAATAAACACATTCATATTTCCTGTTAATATTTTCAACACAAAAATTCTCACTTCGACTGTTGCCAAAGTACATTCCCTTAGTCTTTTACCTCTCGTACTCACAACTTGCAAATAAATAATATCCTTTTAAATTTTAATCTCACACCGTAAAATATTCACAATAACATATAACATGAAATACACAGTGATTATGATAACTGCCATGTTTCAAATGACAAAATTTATGCGAGTCGGCCAACCTCAGCCGATTCATCCTTATATACCAATTAATCCAGCCAATAGATACCGTACAAGAGCGCAAAATTCATGGTGCTTCTGGAAAAAGCTTTACTATATCTTTTTTTCTGGTAACTGAATCCAAATTTTTAACTTCCCACCAAAATCTTCCCCGGCAACCCCTTCAAATTTTGGTAAAATGCCCGCCAAAAAAGGTTTTTATTAAAAAAATCAATTTTTTTATTGTTTCAGGGGGAAAATATCTAGAAATTCAGAAAGTAGATAAAATTTGCAACAAATAAGATATATGACATTCTGCCTCGGAACATGCTGCGTGGGCAAAGTTGCGCAATTTCACTTAACCACTCACATCGTTTACATTCGCCCTCCCGTCTCCCCTCCGAACCTTCCCTATAAGGTTTACTTTAAGTTTTTTGGGTTTCTGAATCCGATTTTTTGACTTTCCCCCAAAATTTTCACCCTCCCCGCAACCCCCAAAGTAATTGTTTTTAAATTAAATTTTTTATTGTTTTAGGGGAAACGTATGTAGAAATTCAGAAAGTAGACAAAATTTGCAACAAATATGATGTATGACATTATGACGTAGAATGAACGGAGATGGGGAGGGCTGCCTCTGAACATGTACTGCGGCGCTACGTGCACTAAGTTATGCAAGTACAGGCAATAGGAGATTTTACCCGGTAAAATTAATACTTGTTCTGGATTTCGACTCATTTTATGTTTTTGGCGTCGCTCAATCCAAATTTGTAATTTCCCACCAAATTTTCACCCGGCAACCCCCCAAAAAATTGAATTTTTGAAAAAATTTGGTTTTTGAGAACAGCGAGCGGGGATTGTTCCGAGGCAGCCCCCCACTCTCCTCGTTTATCCTACGTGATAATGTCCTATATCCTATTTGTTGCAAATTTTATCTACTTTCTGAATTTCTACACACTTTCCCCCTAAAACAATAAAAAATTTAATTTAAAAACAACTATTTTGGGGGAAGTTAAAAATTCGGATTCAGCGACCCAAAAAACTTAAAGTAAAAATTATAGGAAAAGTTCGGAGGGAAGACGGGAGGGCGAATTTAAACAATGTGAGTGGTTAAGTGAATTTGTGCAACATAGTCCACGCAGCACCGCGGCGCATGTTCCGAGGCAGATCCCCCCATCTCCATTCATCCTACGTGATAATGTCATATAAGTTATTTGTTGCAAATTTTGTCTACTTTCTGAATTTCTAGATACTTTTCCCCTAAAACAATAAAAGAATTGTTTTTTTTTTTAATAAAAATCTGTTTTTGGGAGGGGCATTTTACCAAAATTTGGGGGGATTGCCAAGGGAAATTTTGGTGGGAAGTTACAATTTTGGATTCAGCGACCCAAAAAACATAAAGTAAGCCGATTTCTAGAACTACCATTAGTTTTGCCAGGTAAAATACCCTGTTGCCTGGACTAAATACATTAGTGAAAATTCCTATAAAGGACATTATAGATGTGTCGACCAAGGCCAAATTTTATAAATAAACGTCTCTCTCCTTTCAGGCACAACTGACTATTATTTTATACTGATGTACTATGTAATTTTTGTTGCAATGGATAAATGCAAAATGATTTAACTTACCTCAAAATATAATAAAGCAATACTAAATATGTAGGAAATTCAGGATCTTCACTATAAAGTTAGAATAAGACACTCTATTTAGCTATATATTTTGGTGTTTTATGGAAAAACGTATTTTAGAAAGAATGTATTGGTTATATTTAATTGTAACTCAGTGCTATAAGGATTTGGGGAAAAGCACAATGAAAAATTTGTTATTGCTATATTGATTTCTTTTGGAAAAGACAACTTGTCCACCAAATTCCATAAAAAGAACGGGCGCCAGAAAACATGGTGACCGCCATAACTAGGCAAGCGATTAACTCTTATAAACTAGCACAATACATACGCGGACATTGCTGGAGAGGACGTTGTAAATTAGGTCATTGACCAAATTTTATAAATAGACGTCTCTTTCCTTTCAGGCACAACTGCTCACTGTTTTACAGTGATGCATTTAGGAGTCCTTGTTGCGATGGATAAATGCAAAATAATTTAACTCACCTCACAATGTTATAAAACAATACCAAATAACTAGGAAATTCAGGATCTCCATTACCATACTCTATTTAGCGATCTATTTTGTCGTTTTACTGATAAACGTATTTTACAAAGAATACATTGGTCAGATTTGATTGTAACTAAGTACAGAAGAATTTGGAGAAAAGCCAACACATAAGGAAAATTTGCACTCTTCTATATTTATTTCTCCGGGAAAAGGCAACTTTTCCACCAAATTCCAGAAAAGGATTGGATGCCAGAAACAACATGTAACATTATCTGTAGAATATGAACGAGTTTAACTGCTTTCAAGTGCTATTATAAAAAATAAAAGCAGTTTTATTTCAATTCACTCAATAAATGCACGAAATTCCCTCAATAAATTTGTTACTGAATCCATGTGTTTGCATTCTGCGAAGTCATTGCAATCATCGTCACCGATTTCGTTCGTTGCAATATTAATGTACGCAAACTATATGAATGCGATATTTTGTAGTACACTGAAAAAAAAATGTTTCTTAATCTACGAAAAATTACTACGATCACGAACGAAAATATACAATAACCACTTCCAAGTCTCCCAATATTTCGAAAAGCGTTCCTTTATCTTTAGAAACCTCAGAAAACAATTTATTTTCGAAATGTAAAGAAGATTTTATAAAAATAAATTTTTATTAGCAGCTCGCCATTTTCGGAAACGTTTTCGAAGAGCTTTTATAATGCATTAATCAGTTCTCTGTATGCGGAAAATAGGTTTTTCAAATGCTATCTGACCACAACTAAACGTTTTTAGCAACATAAATAAAATTGTGCATGATATTATAACAGAAAAATGTTAATTATAATGTTAATGTTAATGCTGTTAATTCTGTATGCTTTTCAGTTAACACTAGAACATCCAGCTGGTGTCAATTCGATACCGATCAAAAGACAAAATGTCGATTCGAACTAGAATTTTTTTCGTAAAATTAATTAAATTGCAACTGGAGCAAACTCGGTTGAATAAATAAGTGAAATTATTTTAAATAAAAATTCTGGTGTTAAAATGTCTTTTATTAAGATTGGGTAAAATTTCCGGACGTTCTAGTGTTAAACATGTTTGCTGAACATGGAAATATTTACTTGAGGCCTTATGGCATCCGTAAAACCGGTTGTCTAGAGAGAGAGAACTGATTACCCCCTTAACAGTCGCATTAAATTACGGTTTAAAAATTCATATTCCTTATTGGAAACACTTTTTTGAAAAAGAAATATACGCCTTATTTAATGACAGGTAAAATGATGCAATAATAAAGCCAATTACACTATTTTATAAAACTGGTGGGAATCTAAGAATCTGAATAAAAGACGCAGCTCCTGAATATCACGGGAGCGAGAATTAATTGGTTAATGCACTGCAAAAGCTACACGGAAATGTTTTCGAAAAAAAAAATTCTTCTGTGAGTTTCTAAATGTAAAGGAAGGCTTTTCGAAATCTTGGGTGAATCGAAAGAGGTTATTGTATATAATCGTTCATGATTTATAGTTCATTTTCCTAGAAAGAAACACCTGTCTTTTTTTACAGTGTAGATACAAGTACAGTAGAATCTCGATTATCCGAAATAATTGGGACCGACAATCTTTCGGAAAAGCGAAATTTTCGGAGAATCGAGAATGGTTCAATTTTAAGATTAAGGGGAAATATATGCAATATTTCTTATTATGGTAACAAGTGCTTAATAAAAATAAAGCAATAGCAAAATACAAACAAGAATAAATTACCGGAATGTTAATTTTGAAATTAAGTACCTTTTAATTTTATCACAAGGGTGGGTTTGAAAAAATGCTTTGTTTGTCGCAGTTTCGATTACCTTTGCTTTGAAGCTCTATCACGGAGTTTTTCAATATTATTAGTTCACCAGTATCATAATCTCTCTGCTGCTACAGCCATGCCAAATGTTTTGCAAAACATTCAAAAGCTTCAGAATTGCTAATTTGTTCGTTTTCTTCGTTCCACTCCGCAGCTTACGGGAGCTCAAGTTAAATTCAAAGGAACTCTAATAAAAAGGACGGAAAATATTTATATGTACTCGTAGTTCGGAAAGAACCACTTTAAAAATAGATTTCGGTTAACCGAGAGTTTCGGTTAAAAGAGTTTTTGATAAAAGAGGTTCTAGTGCATTTCTTTTTCTTTTAATTAAATATTCTTAATTCTTAAATATGGTTTCGATTGTTGCAATTAGTAGTTTTTGAACAGAAAACAAAACAACCCCTTCATGTCGTCGGCCGTTCTTCGACATGAAACACGACACGCGTCATCACGCAGGTTAAAATACACTCACAAAATGCAATAAACTGTCTCTTATCGATTGGTAATTTTTGACAATATTTTTCGTATATTTCGTGGGATTTAAATTATTGGAATCATAGCGAGTTGACTTAAACAACTACTAATTGTTTGTACACTATTCTTTCTTAACATCAGGAAATAGAATCTGTATTGTTAGCGGAATCCCTCTAAAATGCAGAGACTTTTTCAAGAAAGCTTACTTTCTATTTAGGCGTTCGCGGAAGATCTCCGTTTATACTTTGGTAATGAAGATACCGTATCAAGCAAAAGTTGTTAAATTAATTTCGATTCTTTTTCTTATCGGGGCTTTGTAAAAGAAGAAGAAAACGACGAATTTGAATTTGACGAGAAAATCAGAATCTTCAAAAGCCTTCTCGCAACCTCTATCAACTTTTTTAAAAAGTTATAAGATTGTTATAGCTTTATGAAAAAACTATTAATATATTAAATGGGCAAACAATTTTTTTATATTTACAAGATTTAATATGCACATTAAGAAGAAATTTTTTAATTTTTTACATAAATAAGCTAATGTATAATAATATAATTCAAACATATATTATAAATAAGTCATGTGAAATTAGAAACTTTTTCATTGGTCGAAATTTGCCTTTCCTGATTGTTTATAATATTTGGCGCAAAATCTCACATTCTTAACACATGAACGGGAATTCCCATTTTTATTCAATAAAACATCATTGACAGTAGGCATGGCTTCTGTCTTACAGAAAATGCATTTAGTCATAGATACCAACATCTCTTAATTATTCCGGAGTCTGATCCAAGACGGACATGTTTTCAAAAGTTCTAATCATGTTTTAATCAAAAATTTCAAAATGAAGTCTAAAATTACGTTATAGAAAGAAGACGCATTTCCTTATGTATTTTTTCTGTTTCCAAAAATGTTTGTTTTGGATCATACTACGGAATAATTAAGAGATGTTGGCATTTACAGCTCATATTCAAAATATTTGAATAATTGAGAAAAAGTAATAAGAAAAAATTATTTTCCATTTAGTTATTTTTGATACTAAGTAAATGCAATTAAATTTCTTATAAATTAAATCTGAAATGTATAGATAAGATTTTAACATTTTAAAAATATAAAATACAGTACAATAAATTAGGCATACAGCTTTCTGAAACACATCAAAATATTAGAATAAAAGTTAGATTTGTTCAAAATATTAGAATATTTAATTTTACGCAACAATATTATCTAATGAGTATGAAGTAAATGGTAGTTAATATTTTTTAGCATCCCCTTTAGCTTTCATAGCAGCGTACAGTCGATCTTGCATACTATATACAAGGTGTTTACAAACAATTGTATCAATATTAGCCCAAATAGACTTTATACGCGCCACTAACTCAGTTTTACTTGAAGGAGAATTTTCTCGGAGTTTTTTCTTCATTATACACCATAAGTTTTCGATGGTATTAAGGTCTGGTGAGTTTGGTGGCCGAGGAAGTACCTTAATGTTGGGCTGGCGGAACCAATTCTTAGTTACACTGAGGTATGCGATGACGCCAAATCTTGTTGAAAGATGAAATCAGCTTCAAATAAATCTTCTGATGATGGAATCATGTAATACTTCAAATTTGCTTGATATATCTAAGAGTTAACTTTTTCGTAGACGATGTATAACTTTACAGGTCCTTCTGCTCTCATACAACACCAAACCATGACACTAGCAGTAAATTGAACGGAACGTTTAAGGCATCCTTTATCAAATGCTTCTTGCTTCATTCTCCAAACTTAAATACCTTGTTTACCATATGAAGCACAAAACATACTTTCATCACTAAATAACATATTTTTCCAATCTTCCTCGCTCCATAAACGTCTTGATTTACACCAATTCAATCTTATACGCTTTTGTTTAGCAGTCATGAGAGGTTTTGTTTTCGGTACACGGGATTCAAGCTTAAATTTATAGAGACGTATTAATGTTGTTGATGTAGAATCTTCAACTCCTTCTCCTTTCCATTTTCGGTGCAAGAATCGCACACTTCTAAAACGGTTTTTCTTAACTATAGGCTTCAGTTTCCTGTCATCTCTAGCAGAAGTTTTTGGTTTTCGGCCGCCATTTCGGCGATTATTTTGAAATTTTCCATTTTTATAATATTTTGTTAGTATTTTACTAATGCTTGATTGCGAACAATGTAAATAATTCACTATATAACATTGATTTTTACCGCGCCGATACAAATCAACCATACGAAGTTGAATAGATTCAGGAATATCACTCACATGACGCATTTTAAGACGAAAACGCAAATATTTTTTTTAAATCCTTCAACGATAAAAAAAAATACTGTTTACTAAATTGTCGATACCAACAGATTCCAACACAATAAAAGAAAAAAAATCAAACAAACCACCTTTTTTTAGCAAGCGAATAATACGAATGAGCAATAAATAATAACAGCCAGTACTAGTAGTGCCGGTTATTCCTCCAACTTTAGAAACGACAATTGCAACTCTTCTTTAACATTGTACCAGAAAAATTTGGAGTTAAATTTTGCTGAAAAATTGGTTGAATGAAACTTTTGTGAATCTGATAGCAGCTTAACCCTTTGTTGCAAACATCAAAACTAGCAAATACCCCACACTAAATTTGCTATTTTCTGTTTGCTAAGTTACCTGACTTGTGTTGCTATCTCGATTTTTCTACTGAAAGCATAGATGTCACAGAGTAGCTTTGAATGGGAACTGTAAATGAAATAGTTTAGATAGGAGAAAAATAGCATTTTTGTCCGCTGTAGTGGACGATATGCAACAAAGGGTTAAGACATTTTGTGTTAACTCCGTACACATGGAAGATATTTACAAATTCAACAAACTTGTGAAACATATCTAGGGAACCAATTTACGAAAAACTTTCAGGAGAGGGGGTGCCGGAAATGTGGTAAAAGGCTGTTTTATACTATGGCCCCTTTAAACTAGACAGATGTGGCAATCCCAAAATTTTCTTCTATCTCATACATGTTAATACTTCCTAGAAAAAAAAAGCATAGCAGCGCCACCGGTTAGAGGATTTACACCAAAATCTAATCATCAACAACGTATGTCAACTTCTAACAGAATCTGAAGTTTGATTAAAATCCGTGCATTAGATCTTGAAATAGATTCATTGCGGAAATCGTACAACAGGCAGCATAGCAGAGCCACCTGTTGGGCAATTTACACCAAAACGTAGTCAGCGCCAACTCATATCAAGGACTAACTGAATCCGAAGTTTGATGAAAATCCACGTGTTAGTTCTTGAGATAGAGCCCTTGCGGAAATCGTGAAAAATGCTGTATAGCAGAGCCACCTGTTGGGCGATTTACTCCAAATCGTAGTAAACACCAAGTCAGATCAAGGACTAACTGAATCTGAAGTTTCATAAAAATCCGTGCATTAGTTCTTGAGATACAGCCATTGCGGAAATCGTAAAAAATGCAGCATAACGGCGCGACCTGTCGAGCGATTTGCACCAAAAACTAATCAGCACCCATTTATATCAGGGACTAACTAAATATAAATTTTTATTAAATTCCGTGCGTTAGTTCTTGAAAAAGAACGCCCACAAAATTTGTATCACACACAGACAGACTCACAGATAGCCATTTTGTAAAAACATGTTTTTCGGGATATCTGATCCCTAAAACGTGTAAAATCGTCGAAAGCCAGAATTCGAAAATTTTCATGATTTCAATAATTTCTTCTTGTTAACCCTTTGAGCTCCGGGTTATTAAAATTTTAAAAATATGCTAGAAAAACGCTTAAAATGTGATTAGGGGACTGTCTGAAATTGAACCATGTGATTAAAAAAATTTTTAAATACCCCCTTTAGGCTGGGGGACGTGGGAAGTTTTCCACCATCAGAGCTCTAGAGCATTCATTTCAACACGCAAATACAAGAAATGACACCGCAAAGTTATTCTAAAATTACTATAATTGCTGAAATTTCAACATATTTTAAGCAGTTACATTGTTTAAACAAATTCTAAGACTATTAAAATATTTTAAAAATTTATTAAATAAGAAAATTCAAAATTTAAAATTTTTTAAATCATAATATAAAAATACAAATTAATCAAATTTATAGATGCAATAGATTTTAAAAATATTTAATTTTTATTTAGAAATATTTAAATCATAATAAACTCGTCAATCTGCTGAATTAAACACAAATTTAAATTCCTTGGAATTAAATTATAAGCATCTAAATTTTGGTTCTGAAACACTGTCTGGTATGTAATTTTAGTGCTGCCATCTAGTGACAAAGCACATTTTTGTAGTCCGTAGAGCTCTGCTGGTAGAAAATTCTACCATTACTATCCCCTGTAATTATTTAAATTTTCAGTTTAGTGATTTGCATGTAATTATTATTAAATGTTTGATGTGTCCAAGAGAAAAAAATGTTATCTCCTTTGAAAAATATTTCTTTATGATGCTTGAAAAATACAAAATTTCTAAACCTTCAAAATTGGAGTGTTTTTAAGGTCGCATTAAAAACCTACTAGATATTTGCAGAGAATAGTGCTGCCATCTAGATTTTAAGAAGACAAGTAAAATCTACAAAACCCAGTTTTTGCAATTAAAATGGAGACTTTTTGAAGGAAATTAAAAGATTTTGATTTTATGTGGGTGAAAATTCACCCGGCAGAGCTCAAAGGGTTAAGTTAGAAGAAATTAAAAAGAAGTGCCGAGTTTTTAACTATCGATGAGTACACCTTTTAAAAAAGAGAAAAGCTGACTGATCTCTTTAGTTTTCCACATTTTACCTTAAAGGAGAAATATCCATAGAAATTAAATAAAGAAGTATTTTCTACTTCATTGATTATGAGGAAAAAATAAATAGTGGGTCTATAAAGAAATTGCATGGCCTCATAAGCACGGGCCTTAACCTAATTTCGCTAATTTTTTTTCCTCACATTTTGGAGCTTCACTAACAATAAATTTCTCTCTCTCTCTCTCTCTCTCTCTATATATATATATATATATATATATATTATATATATTAGATATTTTTTTTCTTTTCTTGATTTTTAAAATGTTCACATTTCTTAAAATTTATCGCAGCGAATTCCACGATATTAATAAATATCAATAAAATTAATCGAATGAGAAAATCAAGAAACTGATAGAGAAGAAGCATTTTTGTTTTCTTCTCCCCTTCCCCCTCCTTTCTTTATTGTGAAATATTCCTCATGTCAGCTAATGCTGTATGATTATCTGGAAATGGTGCCGTAATTTGTATTAGTAATTCACTGAAATTATAAATTTGTTAATAATAATTCGCTAAAATTATAAATTTGATAATGTTAATTCTCTGAAATACTTTTTAAAAGTCTATTTAGAAACATTAAAATGTTTAATTTATGCTAATGACACTAATTATTAGTTTGAACAATTAATTATTCTCATAAATATTTTAATTTCTGGTATATAATCGTAATTAATCAAATTTTCGGATAAATATTTTCTTGGACGCCGCCCATAATTCTTCGATTAGTATCTTCAAAGAAAAAAAATTAAAAATGTGAAAATTGTAAAAAAAAAAAAAAAAAAAAAAAAAAAAAAAAAAAAGAAAGAAAGAAAATACCCTTTGTCATATAAAACTAAAAAAATAGTCCAACTGCAAATATTTTCAAAATAATGATTTCAATAGCAACTTCTTCTGTATATTAACAGAGAGAAATTTTTCTTTTTAGCACCTTAATTAAACTAATTTGTTTTCAATAATGAATTCCATAGGTCAAGTGGTTGAAAAGTTGCTTCAATAATCTGGAATACATTTTGAATTAAACAAAAAAAGTATACATAGTAAAGTCCCTGATATGTTAAAAAATATATTTTAAGTCTTTTCCTGCCTTTACAATCATGTAACAAATATTAATAAATTTAAAAGTTACTTTTAACAATTTAGCTAAATAAACGCAATATTTAAAAGAAAATTGTTTCATTCTGAAATTAATCTTCCTTTTCAACGAGAAATTTTATTTAACTATTTAACACTAGAACCGCCAAGGCGGTCATTTTGACCGTTTCGAAACTTTCATTCCGTACCAATTTGTTTCTATTTAGAGTATAACTTGCAGTTTCCGTGACTTTTCCTATAATTCGAAAAGCTCTGATACGCCAGTGATAAATTTTCCAGTCAGTCAAAATTTATGAAGTATTGCAGTAGTATACCTAGAACCGCCGAAACGGTCAAAATGACCGCCGTCAATTTTAATGCACATTTTTTCTAGTACATGTCGCAACAGTCCATACTTCATACAGCCATACTTCAACAAAGTTTGCAACATTACCACAGATAATTTCTTAACCTCTCTGCCCCTTGCAGAAAAGCTGAAGTCACTAAAAACAAGCATTATTGGCACAGTCAATCGCGGACAAAAAACAAAATCCACAGGCCATAAAATCTGAAAAACAGTCTTTGTACAGTAGCCAAATTCTTGCCAAAGATGATATTACTTTGAGTTTATCAAGGAAAGAAAAATAAATATGTTTTAAATCTCAGTTCCCGACATCCATCAGTTACATTTGAAACTGGTGATAAACACTGAAATTTTACTTTGACACTGTACCAGAAATTATAAAGTACTATAATTCTACAAAATTTGGCGTCGACGTGCTCGACCAAATGTCATGGTAGTATTCTACAAAAGCTAGTTTTAGACAATGACCTCTACAAGTGTTTTATAATTTTTTTTTTGGTCTAGAGGGCATCAATTGTGAAAAACACAGTCAAAAAAGGTGTTAAATACCAGTATTTTGTTAGAGAGATACCCGCTTCCTTTAATCCCTCTATACTATTCGCAGTATTTTCTAGAAAACAAAATACTGGTAGTTCACTCTTTTTTTTGACTGTGTTTTTCCCTGACCACTCGCCACCCTGAATATTGTATTTCTCAGGGGATAAATATAAATGTTTGTTTTCACCAAGTTTATTCTTGTTTTTAGCAATTTCGATTTCTCATGAAAAATATTTTTTACTATAAAAATATTCTTAAAATAAAAAATATAAATAATATATATATATATATATACAGGGTGTCCGAAAAGTCTGGAAATGGTCGAATAACTCGAGAAATACAAAGCAGATTGAAAAACGAAAATATACATGTTAAATATTTTTAAAAAAGCTACTCATTGATACCAAATTTGATCCCCGCAACCGACCCCACGGGGGTCAGAGGGTGTCCAACTTTGAAATTTTGAATGATAACCCCCATTTTTTATTGCAGATTCGGATTCTACGGACAAAAATACGTAACTTTTGTATTTAGCATTTTTTTCTAATCCTCGTTGATCATGGTGTAATTGAGCAAATAAAACAGATACATATTTTGGTTTTCCCAACCAGGTTTTGAAATCTCGAAATCTGATTGGCCAGAACTTTTGAGATCAAAGTTGCCGTCTTTTGTGAAAATAGTGTTTATCAAAAACCATCAGTGAAGATTGTTTTCATGGCGCTTTATATGCTTTTTCCATAAAAATTAGTAGAAATATATTAAATTAGTTATTTGCATGTCTTTTTATCGAGTCGATCATTTTAAACAATAAACTGCGTATTTTGATATTTTAACAAGTAAATAAGCACCTCCCCTCCCGAACAGAAAAATGATAGTATACATTATTTGGGGGCGGACTGTGTTGATATTCTGTGTTTCGATTGGGAGTGTATAAATTTTTTTTAATTATTACTAAACAATAACATAAAGGAGCAAAAAAACAAACAAACATATAAAATCTTTTTGTGCTGACTGATCAAAGGATGGGAAGTAGCGTAAATTTCAGGTGGAGGAGGGTGGGATTATAGGTTTTGATGATTGATTAGTTACTGCAACTACTGACTAGCAAGTAGGGCAGAAAACATTCAAAAATTCTAATAAATGTAATACTTTTTTGTAAATTAATATTTTTTTCAATTTTAACATTTTTTTTCCTAATTTCAATTTCATTATTGGGTTGTCCGGGAAGTCGCGTCCGTTTAGGAAAATCAATTCGCACCGGAAAATCCTGCCCGGTAATTATTAGGCATTAGATATAGGAATCCATGTCTAATTATAAAATGATAGAATTTTGCGGTACGAATTGATTTCTCCAAACGGACACGACATTCCGAACGACCCAATAATTTTAAACAATTGAAAAACTTTCATCTTTTAAACTTTTGAATTAAAAATATAATTTAACTCTTTAAGCACTGTTGATTATTTCCTGGGGGAGAAGACGTTTTAATTTTCATGGGGGAAGGATATAATGTAGAAAAGTGTTTAATTATTTATTAATTATTACAATAATGTAACAAATGTGAAAAAATATATAAACAATTACGTTATTTGCAGAACAAATTAAAAACAAATCAGTTTTTTAATACTTTTTTTAAGCCCGAGAAGGGACGTTTATTCATATATTTAATTCAGTTACTTCGATGTTTAATGTTAAAGTTTTGTAACAAATAAGTTAGAACTTTTGCGGAGAGTGTCCTTAAAAAAGGACTCATAATTTTTATTTTACTGGCACCCAGAATATTTAATTAAAATTTTCCATTTATAATGTACTTGAAAATAAGAAAGTTTGTATTTTCCAATAAACTCGTTTATAAATTCTGATGTCAGCATATCATTTCATTAGTTTATAAACAGAATTACTCCGCACCGGTAAGGGTCTAACCAAATGAACATTAAAAAATAAAAACAAAATTTAAACAATATAATAATTTAAATACCCTAAAATTTCCCTTCAAATTAAATCGAAATAAATCTTAGACTTATAAAAAATTTTTTGGTATTTTACATGTGCCTTATCATTTTGTACACACTCATCATAAGCATAATACAAAATCTGCAATACAAATATTTGCAACTTAAAAAGGAAAAAAGTTAAAAATTTATTTAGATTTCTGTTTAACGGAACCTAAGTTTTTAATGGGTTTTATGTATCATATTGTTTGATTTTTTTAAATTGTTCAATTGGTTTAACTTATTTGTTATAAAAATTTAAGAACGTAGAACTAACTGAATGAAATATATTAATAAATGCCCCTTCTAGGGCTTAAAAAATGAAGAAAATAAACTGATCTGTTTTTAATTTGTTCTGCCAATTATGTTTTAGATTATATTTTTATCACATAAGTTATTTTATTGTAATAACAAACAAACAATTTTCTACATTATCCTTCTGTTATGAAAATTAACACGTCGTCTACCCCAGCAAATAATCATTACTCTTTAACCCTTTCGGGACCGCATCGCGTGCACAAATTTTATTTCGAATTCCCCGTGTTTTTTCAACTGCCCCCTTTACTTGTAAAATACCAAAAAATCCTTTAATTAAAAAATTAAATAATATTATTCATTTATTAATGGTGCCCAAAACAAATTCCACATGCACATTTTGACAAGGAATATATGTGCCTCACAAATCCCGACAGAGTTAAAGAGTTAAATTATTTCTTAAATTAAAAATTTTCAAATATCAAAATTTTTCTATTGTTTAAATTTATGAAAAAAAAGTTAAATTGAAAAAATATATTAATTTACAAAAAATTATTACATTTATTAGAATTATGGAAAATATTTTTACCCTACTTGTTATTTTCTGATTACAGTAACTAATCAATGATCTCAATCTTTAATCCGACCACCACCTGAATTTTACACTACTTCTCCATTCTTTGCTCCGCCCGCACACAAAAAAAAATTATATGTACCGTAATTTCCGGTGTATAGCCCGCAGATCAAATAATTCAGTTTGGACCCAGAAATTTTATTCAGTATTTGAAGACCAATATTTACCGCGATCTAAAAAGTTACATTTTATTTAAAAAAATCTCTGGGTCGAAACACGATTGTTTGATCCGCAGGCTATACGCCCGAAATTACGGTACTTCTTTTTCTTTTGTCGTATATGTTACTCTGTAGTAATAGTTAAAAAATTCCATACACCCACCTCCTGACCACGATTTAGAGTATAAAAGCAAAAAAAAAACAGCAGAAGCCATCGAAACGCCGAATATCCACGCCTTTCTCTGCCAAATAACGAAGATTATCTTTTTTTTCTGTTCGGAAGAGGAGGGGCATGTTTACACATCAAAATATTTAAAAACACAGGTTAATTGATTAGAATGGACTTAATGGATAAAATAAAAACACAAATAGAAATCTAATTCTATATATTTCTGTTAATTTGCATAGCAAAAGCGTATAAAACACTTTTGTCACCCAAACAACCTCCAATGATAGTTTTCGACAAACACAATTCCAGCTAAGGCGACCCACTTTTGCAAATCACATTTCATGATTGCAGAAAATGGTTGGAAAAACAAAATATGTATCTGACACATTTTGCTGGATTACACCGTGATCTACAAAGGTTCGGAAAAAAAAATGTTAAAAGCAAAAGTTTCGCGTTTTCCCCCGTAGAATCCGAAACCGAAGTAAAAAATGTTGATTATCATTTACAATTTCGAGGCTGAAACGCCTCTGACTCCCAGGTGGTCGGGGTGAGGTGTCAACTTTGGTATCACGGAATAGCTTTTAAAAAAATATTTAGCACGTATTTTTTTTGTTTTTCTATCTTATATGAATTTCTTGAGTTATTCGACGTTTCCAAGCGTTTCGGACACCCTGTATTTTGTAACGTCTGATATTTTATTCTAATAATTTTTAAATAATTAAACAATTTTATACATCATCCTTCCCCTATGAAAATTAAAGAGTCGTCTTCCCCAGACATAATCAAGAGAGCTTATTAAGTTTAATTATTTTTTAAATGAAAAAGTTTAAAAGATCAAAAATTTTCAATTGTTTAAAATTATTAATTTTAAAATTATGAAAAAATATGTTAAATTGAAAAATATTTTAAATTGCAATAAATTATTACGTTTATAAGAATTATTGAGGAAGTGTCTGCCCAACTTGATATTTTGGAGTTACAGTAACTAATCAATCATCAAAATATGTAACTCCACCCCACTGAAATTTATGCTACTTCCCCATCCTTTGCTCAGACAGCACAAAAAGTTTTTAAATCTTTTTTTTAATATTTTGTTTTATAGAAATAATTTTAAAAAACTGTACAACAGCATCAGCCTCCTGAATTAGACAATATTGAAAAAAAAAAAAAAAAAAAAAAAAAAAAAAAACAGCAGAAGCCATCCCTTTTTCTGTCCGGGAGGAAAGGTGTATATTAAACATGTTAAAAAAATCAAAATACGAAGTTTATTATTTTGAAGTGATTGACTGGATAAAAAAAAATATGCAAATACAGTACTAATTTAATATATTTCTATTAATTTTTATGAAAAAAGCATATAAAGCGCCATCGAAACAACCACCACTGATGGTTTTCGAGAAACACTATTCCCGCAAAAGACGGCTAATTTGACGTTGAAAGTGCTGTCCAATCAGATTTCGAGATATCAAAACCTGGTTGGGAAAATCAAAATATATATGTTTTATTTGCCCGATTACACAGTGATCAACGAATATTAGAAAAAAAAATGTTAAATACAAAAGTTACGTATTTTTGTCCGTAGAATCAGAATCTGCACTAAAAAATGGGGGGTTATCATTCAAGATTTCAAAGTTGGACCCCTTTTGACCCCCGGGGATTCGGTTGCGAGGGTCACATTTGGTATCACTGAGTAGCTTTTTTAAAAATATTTAACACGTATATTTTCGTTTTTCAATCTGCTTTGTATTTCTCGAGGAGTTAGTTATTCGACCGTTTCCAGACTTTTCGGACACCCTGCATATAATATAATTATAACATAATAAAATAAAAATATATAATAAAAATGATAAAATATATGTTATTATAAAGGCTTAGAAGGTAATAATAATAATAATAAACGATACTAAGAGTAAAAAATGACAAGAAAACCAATAGTTGAGCATGGTAATCCATATCGGTCAAAATGGCCGCATTGGCGGTTCTAGTGTTAAACCATCGTCACCTTTTAATAAACTGATATATTAATGTGTAAAACTTCTGTTCAGTGTATACATTAATATTTTCTGTTAGTATTGCTCAACGGAAAAGTCTTCTAGCTGCACTTTTACCTAGAATGCATTCCATTAACCCTTAAATGCGCTATTTTTTATTTTGTTTCGAAAAAATTATATATGATTCTCTGAAAGGTTTATTACACAGGAAAAGTAATGAAAAACAATCAGAAATACATTTGTCATATAATACCTCAATCTTTCCTTCTGTTACACATCTGCAATACAAGTAAAAAGTACTGTCCTGTGGCTGTTTTACGCTAAAATAACGCAAATTAGTAAATACTTTAATAAGTATGTCTCCAAATAACTTATTTTATAATAATCATTTATTTTATGAAACTTAATTTTTAAACCTTTAATTCCCAAAATAGAATACATTCTAGAAATTACATAGTCCAGAGAATCTGGCTTTACACCAGAAAGTTTAAGTAGTTCATTTGCCTTTATTTAACCCTCAACTGCTGTGACAATAATTGTCGCATAACTACCCTGAGCGGTCTGTGAGACAGCTTAATTTAAAGATGAATAAAAGGCTAACCCTCTCGCTGCGTAATTGTTTTATCATATAGCTTCAAAAATTGCGTATTTAACTTCTTCGCGACGAGCGTCTTTTAAGAACTTTTATTCTTTTGCCACCGGTTTTTCAAAACAAAAATTTTCGTCTGATTCAATCGGGAAATTTCTCCGATTAGATAAGGCAAAATTTAGAATAAAAAAATAACTTGTGGGAATGATCAAGGAGCGTTAACTAGACGGAAAAATGCTTTCCCGATGAAATCTCGGGTTGCACAAATTTTGCTAATTTACGTTGCCCGAGAACTCTCGGGTTGCGCAGCGAAAGGATTAAAATACTTTCTCTAGCGATAGTACCAGGGTCTGAAACAGCGAGCTACTTTTTTAATTCAGATTTCTTGACTGGCTACACTTTTCTGAAATGGTAAAATTCCCCTTGTTTTCGCCCTAATTAATATCCGTTAAATAAGTGAATTTTACTGTTTCAAAAAAGTGGTGCCAATCAAGAAATCTGATTTTTAAAAAAGTAGCCCACAGGCAACACTGGTCTGAAAGAAGCAAAATTTAACCAGTATCTATAGTTAAACTGAAAATTACAAGTTAAACTATGAAAATTAAAAAAAGCAGCGGTCTGTCAGACCGCTAACAGCAGTTAAAGGTTAAAAATTCAATGTCCGTTATTAATTAACGCACATATTGCTATTTTGATTTTCTGGCGTGAATTAGCTATATACGAATAAAAAAGAAAAATCTATTAAATTCAAAATACTGTTGTTTGCATATATGCAAAGCTGCGCACTAAAGGATTAAACCGTAACTGGAAACGGGAGTCAAAATGACTCCGCGTTGTTATTCGGCTCTGATTATTAGGGGTTTTTTTGTCCTTGAATAAAATCATTCCACAGTACCGACAAGTAGTTCTTTTATCATTACATGATTTCCAGAATATATTGCGATTCTAAAGAAAATTCTAATGCAGTATACAAAAGACAAAAAAGGAAAGTAACATTATATCTCTGAACGCGTAAGAAAATACATGTCTCCAGTTACGGGTTAATCTGTAAAACTTCTGTTCAATGTATACTTTAATATTTTCTGTTCAACGGAAAAGTCTTCCAACTGCACTTTTACCTAGAATGCATTCCACTAAAAATTTAGTTGCCTTATGAATGCACAAATGGCAAATTGCAAAAAGAATTTATTTAATATAAAACTCACACCATAAACTCTTTAAAATAAAATTATAATTATAATGGCAGTAATCCTCTGCCCGCTGCTAGTAATGTGTATGTATATATTTAAAGAAATCGGCAGCTGAAACTAAGCGGCTGATGTATTCTATAAGTTTAACCCTTTCCGGCGCGGTGTCCTTCAAAATTAGGGATGCGCTGATGCGCATTTCCACTCATTTTAAGGCTCCTGTCCCTGGAAGGTGGAAGCGAAGCCACTCGCGAGCTAATGCTAATCCTATGAGAGACCGTGTCGCTGATTTCTCATGCGCATTTGCATATTTTTGAATTTTTCTTTTTGCACATGATATTTGAAATCATAATGAAGTGTACCCGTTGATTAAATTTCCGATTTCTGTTGCTGTTTGATTATGATATAACTTACAATTTTGGAACGTGAAAAACGGAGGTGTTTTTTCATTCAAAGCTTTGTAAAACGTTATCTATGAAAGATTCTGAAAATTAAAAAGCAACGCCCCCTAGCTTAAACTTTGAACTTTTCAGATAATTTTGTTTCACAATTTTATACCAATTAGGGAATGTAAAATTAGCGAAACCGATTGGGAATTTTAATGAAAATTTATGCAAATTCTCCAGAATGTCCACCCCAGATAGGTTCCGCCTATTTCACATTGATTGATGAGAGCAACCGATGCGCTGCACAGGTTTGTCTGTAAAGGGGGAGAGTATGGTTCAACTTGCACATCTGTTTTTAATACTGGACAACATTGTAGCGTTATCTCAGAAGGTTTCTTTTTTGAATCTTTACGTTTAAACAATTTTACCGAAAAATCAACTGTTTCTACTGATGGTTTCATCTATAGTCCAAGCAAATGTATTGCGATCCATATTTTCTAGATAAAATTATAAAATCAAATTCAAATGGAAAAAAAAAAAAAAAAAAAAGATTTTTAAAACGTTCTATTCATTTACGAGTTCGTTTTATAAAACTATTTTAATTTGCATTACATTTGTTTTGTGCAAGAAAATTAAAAGCCAAACCAAAAGTTTAATTGTCACAAAAGTTAATTAAATTGAACTCAACGACTTAATTGTAAAAGAACAAAATACTGAAATCAAAAGAAGCTGATAAACTATCCCGTACAGATCTATCCCATACTAAATCCTATACTAAACTATCCCATATATCTACCACTATCAGAAATAACTAATGCTGTCACTGCCACTGTTTACGAATTTTTTGTGACCGGGATGAAAATCGATGGTAATTCGAAAAACACTCTGATGCAGACAGTTTTTAAATCGAATGCTTATTTTAAGAGATATTTGATGTTAAAGTTGGTCAATATCGTTCCATTAAAAAAGTTTTATCGGGACAAGAACTATACATAGGAATGTAATAGTTTTTTCTGGGGATATACATTAGAAATTCCCAGTGTGCAGACTGCATTCATTTTTTTTAATTTGACTGATTTTTTGAGGATTTATTTCCATTTTAAATTCAAATTTTCAGCATTTCGAGAGATATTTTTTACATTTTTTTTAATAAAAGGGTATTATTTTACAATGTTGCCAATTTCAGAAACAGCGCAAAGAATATTTCCTTCAAATTAAAAATTCATTTACACGTGACTTATAAAAAGAAAAAAAAATCAAATTAGAATTAAATGATTGCGTATTAAAAGCAGGAAAATATTGAAAATTACGTCATAAAAACTATATTTACACGTGAATTTTAAAAGAGAAAGAAAATTTTTAAAAAATAAATTCATTTACATGCGTTCAAAGTCGTAAATGGAGGAAATTACGTCCTATTTGAAATGACCAAACAATAATATTGCCAAACGGTTTAAATTTAAAAATATATTTGCTCGGAGCTAAATTTTGCAAATTTATTGTCTATATCTTAATTTTTATTATATGCAAATATATTGTGTTGTAATCCTAATATTGATGAAATTATATTTTTGGCGTTGAAAAAAATCGCTAGAACTACGGATTTGACGATTTTAAATTTTTTCTCTTTATTTAACCCTTTACGGCGATTTTCCCTCATTAATAAAATGAATCCGATTTTAATATTTTAGTTCAATATAGTGAATGATTTCATTACATTTCCCATTTCAATAAAATTTATTCGGAATTGGTATATAAATATTTTAATTTTTCACAATATTTTTATGCGATTTTTAGAGTATTTTCGCATTTTGCAATGATTTTATGACATAAAGGAATGCGGTTGCAGCAGGGTTCGTTGATATATCAATGGATATATATCTTGATATATATCATGATATACATCCAATATTTATTTTCAAAATAATCAAGATTTATGATATTTTCGATATTTTCATGTCATTTGATATTTATTTTCCAAATATCACTGTGGAAGGTATTTTTGATATTTTCAGTCAAAACAGTGTAAATGAAAGTTCCAACTGTTATTGACTGTGTTGTTCTGTAGATAAAGAACTTTTGTCTCTGGTAGTGATTTTTTTTAGCCAAAAAGGAAAACAAATATCTTTTTCAAGCTTTATGTTTGATTTTTTTTACTTTTAACTGTAGTTTATGTGGGACATAATTAATTCAGAACAGACACTAAAAGATAAACTGTCTAATTTAGATATTCGGTTATATACAGCATCATTATAGTCCAGGCAATAGGGAATTTTACCTAGCAAAATTAATGGTAGTTCTGGAAATCGGCTTACTTTATGTTTTTTGGGTCGCTGAATCCGAATTTGTAACTTCCCACCAAAATTTCCCACAGCAACCCGCCAAAAAAAGGTTTCTATTAAAAAAATCAATTTTTTTATTATTTTAGGGGAAAAGTATATAGAAATTCAGAAAGTAGGTAAAATTTGCAACAAATTAGATATATGACATTATGACTTAGGATGAAGGGGAAGGAGGGATCTGCCTCGGAACATACGCGCGGTGCTGCGTGGACTAAGTTGCGCAATTCCACTTAACCCCTCACACGTTTACATTCGCCCTCTCATCTCTCCTCCGAACTTTCCTTATAAGGTTTACTTTAAGTTTTTTGGGTCGCTGAATCCGAATTTTTAACTTACCCTCAAAATTCCTCCCCCTAAATAGTTGTTTTTAACTTAAATTTTTTATTGTTTTAGAGGAAAAGCATTACGAAATTCAGAAACTAGACAAAATTTGCAACAAATAGGATATATGACATTATGACGTAGAACAGGGTCGGCGAACCTTTTTAGATCCTCGTGCCCAATTTCTTTAAAAAAAGATTTTACGTGACCATGACGTGCCAAGCACCAAAAAATAATTTAGTGGATCAAAATTTCTGGATTTTTATTCATTGGGATTTAAAAATATAGGACAATATTCATCTAATAATTAGACTAACATATATTATAAAATTATAAAATGGTGAATGCGATGTCGATTATGCTAAATATTAATATGGTGTTCAACCTACTTACTTTTAATAGGATGCAAGCTGAATTCGAGTTATCTAACAAGGGGTTTTAGTTTCTAATATTTAAGATTTTTGTATAATTTCCGAAAATAATGACCCGCAAGAATAAATAGAGCGAACAATTGTGAAACTACATATTTTAGAACAAGTCGCTTTATTTTCATCACTAGGAGTTTAACTTATAATGCGTAATTTTTTTTTTTAATATTCTCCCAGCCTTCTCTTAATTTGATAAGTTATTGAGCGAACATTGAAATAATTTAGAAATTCAATTAGTTGTTTTTTTCCAATAAAAAAAAGAAAAGCCCAACTTGGATAAGTTTGCGTATTTTGTTTAACTTAATTTTATTTTGTTTTAGGATTTCAATCAACGCCGTGCCGAAAATATTCTATCGCGCGCAAGTTTGGCACGCGTGCCATAGGTTCGCATCCCTGATGTAGGATAAACGGGGAGAGGGGGCTGCCTCGGAACATTCCCCGCGTGCTTTTCTCAAAAACCAAATTTTTTCAAAAAATAAATTTTTTGGAGGGTTGGCGGGTGAAATTTTGGTGGGAAGTTACAAATTCGGATTCAGCGACCCAAAAAAACATAAAGCGAGTCGAAATCTAGAACTAGTATTAATTTTTCTAGGTAAAATCCCCTATTGCCTGGACTTCATAACTTAGTGCACGTAATGCCGCAATGCATGTTCAGAGGCAGCCCTCCTCCTCCCCGTTCATCCTACGTCCTAATGTCATATATCCTATTTGTTGCAAATTTTGTCTAATTTCTGAATTTCGTAATGCTTTTCCCCTAAAACAATAAGAAATTTAAGTTAAAAACAACTATTTGGGGGTGGGAGGAATTTTGGGGGGAAGTTAAAAATTTGGATTCAGCGACCCAAAAACTTAAAGTAAACCTTATAGAGAAAGTTCGGAGGGGAGATGGGAGGGCGAATGTAAACGTGGACATTATACCAAAATTTGGGAGAGGGGCTGCTGGGGGAAATTTTGGTGGGAAGTTAAGAATTCGGATTCAGCGACACAAAAAACATATAGTAAGCCTTTTCCCAGAACTACCATGAATTTTGCTAGGTAGTAGAATTTTGCTAGGGGCAATAGAGCCCCTATACGATCTCTATTGCCTGGACTATTAGAAAAGAATCTCTTTTGGTTTTGATTTATTTCAGTTTAATCTGTATAAGATGTTAGGGAATAAAAAATAAGATAATCTTATATATATGTTAAAAACTTTTAATTACAAAAATGTTTTGTATAAAAATTTTGTTTTATAAATTTCTGATTTCTTGATAGTTGATACTGAATCCTATAGACTTTTTTATTTATTTTATTTTATTTTTTTTTTTTTTTAAGCATCATGTATGTGTATAAACAAAATTGTTTTCAATTAGTTGATCTTCAATATTGTTCTAAGTATGAAATAAAAAAGAAAAGGAAAAGCAAATGCACTTTCAATATAGTGTTTGATTAAATTTGCTTGTTAACTGCAGTACATTTTAGTTTCTAATTTATATTATGTTTGAAATATTTATTAACAGCAGTAAGTTGACGATTTTGAAAATATCCGATATATATCGAAAATATCGGATATATATCAAAATATCAGATATTTTTGATATTTTCGAAAATATCATGATATTTACGAACCCTGGGTTGCAGATTTTAGCCTAATATAATATTTTTTCCCTCATATATATATATATATATTTTAATTTTAGAGATTTTTAATGCCAATTTTTGTGGGTTTTCGCATTTCGAAGCGATTCTTTCTTGAAATTCTTCTCGTTACAATATTTCAGTCCACCAAAATAAATTTTATCGTCTGCGATTTTCAAAATTTTAGCAGTTTTTTTTTTTTTTTTTTTTTTTTTTTTTTTATCTGCTTTCGGTGATTTTTTTTTTTTTTAATCTGCTTTGCGGTGATTTTTTTTAAATCTGCTATGCTGTAATTTTTCCACATTAGTAAACCTAATATTTTTTTTAGCTCACAAGCTATCTAAGCCTGAGAGCTAATGTGCCCGCAGGCTCTGTATGTACATACGTATGTATGTAACGCGATAACTCTTGATAGAAATATCCGATTTGCTTGAAAATTTGTATATAGGTTCATTCTCATAAGGCGCTTCCCTGATTAGTTTTGGGAGTTTGTTGGTTAAGTATAAAGGGGGGGGGGGGTGAACGGGGCTAATCCCCACTTAACCCTTTCAGGGGCAAAACAATTCCATTGCTAAAGTGTTGTAATTAGTGAATGATACGGGAATTTGAAAACAAACTTGTAAATATGAAAAAGCTATATTTCACATACATAATAAACCGATAATTTTTACCAAAAGTCTGGTGCCATTATAGCATTTGGCAATTAAAATTAAGTAGTTTCATAAACATGCCACTGCCCCTCAAGAGGTTAATTTAGATATACGGGTTTTTCATGCAGAATTATCCGATTTGCTTCAAATTATATAAATAAAGTTTACTTGTATAAAGTTTACTTGTAAAAACCTCTTGTTTATCAAAATGTAAGTTGCCGTACTAAATATTATGTAACAATGTGTTAAATTTTAACATTTTAATGGCTTTAAACTTTGAAATACAAAAGTATTCGGCCGAATAGTTACTATGCGGCTGACCGAATAATAGGTTTTCGGACTAACAGTTAGCATTCGGCTGGTCGAATATTCGGTCTTCAGTTCGCAGGTAGGCCGAATATTCGGTTTTTGGCAAAAATCACTATTAGCTGAATCCCTAATATTAATATATATGTATGATATATATTATTTCTGTTAAAATAAGGAAAAAATACATGCAAGTATTTTATAAGAAAGTAAATATTTCACACTTCTATGGAAACAAGGATTTTTTCTAATAACTCTCCTCACTATTGAAAAGAAAATTCTGTTTGTAGTATAGTCCAGAGGAAATGTATCAAAAAAGGGGCTTACTTTGCAAAAGGTCGAGTAGAACATTTTTTTTCTGACTTGTTTATAATGATGCCAGCATGGAAAAACCAAAGGCTAAATTTTCTGTGGCCAAAAAACAACAAAATTTTGGGACTTTTTTTATTTTTTTTTAAATATCTCGAGACCCGTTGCGTAGCATATTATTTGTCAGTTACAATATTAAAGAACATAAAATTCTCTACAACTTTCATAGCTACAACTTTTTTATGCACTCAATAACAAGCGCAGTACGCCATTTCAAAAGTAGGACAGTTTTTTCAATTTTCTTAAAAACCATGAAAAACGTAGTTCTGCCCAATTATTGAAATGTTTCCCAGGGATTTAATCGTCTATGTCAACTTCGATATATTGGTAACAGTAAATTATGTGGTTCGGGGCCAAAACTAGCCTTCTTTGCATTTGTGGCAAACATGGAATTTTGCGACCTATCCCTCCACCCTTTAAAGTGATCTGAAATATTTAATTGGCAGAATTTTAAAATTTTACAAGAGGTAAATGCATAGGATTAATTAGTGAAATAATCTGTTCTCATTTTTATTGTAGCTATTTTATAAGGTAAAAGTATTTCTTGCATAAAATATATTTATTTTTCGAGTCCCCCCCCCCCCTTTTTATATGGAACTAAAATCCAATGTTTGCTATCTTTAAAACAGTAAAATATCAAAACATATGTTATCAATAATTGGCAAATAAAATATTCCATTGTAGTGTGGAATAAAATACGTTTTCGCAAATTTTCATTCCTATCCCATTGATACCTGGAAATATATGTATGCATTATAAAAATGATTAAAATTATAAAATTATTAAAATTAATAAAACTAAACTAGAATTCTTTCTTAATTTGAAACTATCGTGCCAATAAGCTACTAAATATTAAAGTATCCTTTTAAACAATGCTTTGAAGTTAACATTATATACACTTGAAGTTACTGTCTAAATACGAAAATTGTCTCATTCATCTACCATCTGCCCTACTTTTAAAATTATAAAATTTATTGTACATAAAATGTCTGTTGAGATAAAAATAAAGACGTGAGTGCACGGAAAATAGAGAATTTTGTCCTGTTTAATATTGTAGCTGACAAATAATATGCTACGCAACGGGTCTCGAGATATTTAAAAAAATATCCAAAAATGCCCCAAAATTTTTTGTTTTTTTTTTGCCACAGAAAAATTAGCGTTAAATTTTGTTAGAAAACTTGATTTTTCTATGTTGGCATCATTATAAACAAGTCTGGAAAAAAAAATCTTCTACCCCGACCTTTTGCAAGGTAAAATGTGCATTTCTAGTAAGCCAGAAAAAGGTTTTCTTTCATGGGGCGAAGGGTGATAGGATATCTGTCTTGTGTTCTCCGACGATAAAGGGACGGAGTGGGAATTTCTCCGAAGGGCATGTTTTACGTTCATCGAAGGGGGAAAATACACCCTAATGATATCGCGTGAACTAGTTGTTGAAAAAACACTCCTTAAATTTAATACATCACTATAAATTGACAGTGGAGCAATTTTTTTTTCACTGTGATTGGGTGCAAAATGTCACGTAAGTACCGCCCTTCCCTACAGGTCAAAATTTGAACTAAAATTCATTATTTTCGATTTCGAGATACGAGTTTCGGTGACAGGGGCCTTAAGGAGTCGACGCTGAGTCGACTGGATTGATGAGTCGACATACTGACTCGACTCTCGACTCACTTGCGGAAGTAAGACTGGTTGGTTGGTAGTAAAGATGACGCAATCTTACTTTTCGTACACCGCCCCCTGAATACTAGGTCTGAGCGCTGACACAAAAATGGGTGTCACACAAAAATATAAAAAAAAATCGATATGAATTGATTACGATTCTTTTTTTTATTATGAAACATGTAAATATATTTTTATTTTAATCGTATACTTTTATACCATGACTGTCCAGAATTAGAATATTTAATTTTATATATAATTTTATAATTTTTATATATGCTTGAATATTTCAGATCAATGGCCAAATTTATTGAAAATTGTTTGCAAAGTAAAGACATATATATATTTTTAATAATTAAGAATCATGTAAATATCCATGTTTTGAAAAAAAAATCGATATGAGTTGATTGCCGGTTATTAGCAAAAATGCTTGCTTATTTTGTTGATATTATGAAACATGCAAATATCCTTTTAATTGTATCATGGTTTTATACCATCAGTGTCCAGAATTAGAATATTTAATTTTATATAATATTGTTATTTTTCTACATGCTTCAATATTTCAGATCAACACATATAATGGCCAAATTTATTGAAAATTGTTTGCAATGTACATATATCTACATATTTTTAATTAATTAAGAATAGTGCAAAAATAATCAATGTTCTGAAAAAAATATTTCGTTATGAGTTGGTTGCCGGATACTGGCGAACTTGCTGATTCTCTTAATATTATGTAAATATCTTTTATTATAGTTTTTATAATATAACTGCCTCAAATTCAAACATTTGATTTTATAATTTACCCTGTTTTTTTATTTTGTTTGTTTGTTTGTTTGTTTGTTTTTCTAAAAATGGTCTCAAATCCTTCAGTTTTCCTGTTTGCAGTACAAAAAACGCCGAGGCAAAATATACGTATATTATCTATACATTTTATAACGCATATACAGAGACGTTTTTCGTATTTTTATGTATGAAAGTATCACTTAATAATCATTATTTACAGTAGAGAAAATACAATTTACAGAAGGTATTCGCGCCATCTGGCGACGACTGTAGTCTTTAACGATTCCGAAACTAAGAGATATTGTGAAGGTCGTATAAGGCAGGCGATCGAGTTTTGCCGTGCCCAGTGTAATATCAAACAGCATTATCCCCAAATTTTTACCTACACTTCAAAAAAAGTCTTCGCTATCAACGACTTTTCACCCATCTTCCAAGATTTCCGCTAAACAGAGAAGAGAGTTTGCAAGGTTATTCTTTTCCTAATTACCAAGATGGCGGACGCTACGATGAGAAAAAGGCATAAGTGGATTCTCTCTTATGTTTCTTTTTCGACACTCTAAATCTAATAATAAAATTATTAAACATATATTTTTTAATCCTTCAACGATAAAAAAATACTGCTTGCTAAATTGTCGATACCAACACATTCGAACAGAGAAAAAAAATCAAACAAACCACCTTTTTTCAGCAAGCGAATAATCCGAACGAGCAACAAATAATAACAGCCAGTACTTGTAGTACCGGTTTTCCTCCAACTTTAGAAACGACAAATGCAACTTTTCTTTAACATTGTACCTGAAAAATTTGGAGTTAAATTTGGCTGCTCGAAAATTTGGTAGATCTGATAGCAGCTTAAGACATTTTGTGTTAACTCCATGCACATGGAAGATATTTACAGATCAACAAACTCGTGAAACATATCTAGGAAACCAATTTACGAAAACTTTCAGGCGAGGGGGTGTCGGAAATGTGGTAAAAAGCTGTTTCATACTATGGCCCCTATAAACTAGACGGATGTGGCAATCCTAAAACTTTCTTCTATCTCATACATGTTAATACTTCCTGAAAAAAAAAGCAAAGCAGCGCCATCAGAAAGATGATTTACACCAAAATCTAATCAGCAACAATGTCAACTTCTAACAGAAGCTAAGTTTGATTAAAATCCATGCATTACTTCTTGAAATAAAACTATTTCGGGAATCAGGAAGAATTCAGCATAGCAACGCCACCTGTTGGGCGATTTACACCAAAACGTAGTAAGCGCCAATTCAAATCAAGGACTAACTGAATCTGAAATTTCATAAAAATCCGTGCATTACTTCTTGAGATAGGGCCATTGCGGAAATCGTAAAAAAGGCAGCATAGCAGAGCCACCTGTTGGGCGATTTACACCAAAACGTAGTCAACGCCAACTCATTTCATGGACTAACTGAATCCGAAGTTTGATGAAAATCGACGAATTAGTTCTTGCGATAGAGCCCTTGCGGAAATCGTAAGAAATAGTATATAGTAGCGCCACCTGTCTAGGGATTTATACCAAATCATAGTAAACACCAAGTCAGATCAAGGACTAACTGAATCTGAAGTTTCATAAAAATCCGTGTATTAGTTCTTGAGATACAGCCGTTGCGGAAATCGTAAAAAATGCAGCATAGCAGCGCGACCTGTTGAGCGATTTGCACCAAAAACTAATCAGCACCCATTTATATCAGGGACTAACTGATTATAAATTTTTATTAAATTCCGTGTGTTAGTTCTTGAGATAGAACGCCCACAAAATTTGCGTCACACACAGACAGACAGACAGACTCACAGACAGCCATTTTGTAACAATATGTTTTTCAGGATCTCTCACCCATAGAACGTGTAAATTCGTCGAAAACCGGAATTCGAAAATTTTCATGAATCCAATACTTTCTTCTTGTTAAAACAGAAGAAAGTATAAAGAAGTGTCGAGTTTTTAAATATTGAACAGTACACATTTTAAAAAAGAGAAAAGCTGATCTCTTTAGTTTTCCACATTTTACCTTGAAGGAAAAATATCCATAGAAATTGAGTAAAGAAGTATTTTTTTACTTCATTGATTATGAGGAAACAATATAGAGTGGGTTTATAAAGAAATTATATTGCTTCATAAGCACGGGTCTTAACCTAATTTCGCAAATTTTTTTCCTCATATTTCCGAGCTTCACTAACAATAAATTTTTCTACCCCCTCTCTCCCTATATATATATATATACATATATAATTAATGAAAAATTATTGCACAACTGGCGCTAATAGCAGCTCATGTCAAATGCAACAAAATGTATTTCACCACTACTTTAAAATGCAAAAACACCATAACTCCGAAAAGAAAGTGTATATCTGCAATATTTAACTATAAAAAACTCAAAAACTTTCTTAAATACAGGTATAAAACAAAAACGCATGCAAATAACAGTCTGTTCTTCATCAGTGGGAGGACAGACATGCCTAACTCCACCCTCACTGTTAAAAGTCTGCAGGTTTCTGAACACACGTCTATCCTGCACTCAATACAGAAAAAACTATTGTCATTTAAGAAACTAAATTCAAAAAGGCTAAAATAAACCAAATTTAAACAAAATGAATAATGTAAACAAAATTCCTGCACTCAATACAGAAAAAACTATTGTCATTTAAGAAACTAAATTCAAAAAGGCTAAAATGGACCAAATTTAAACAAAATAAATAATGTAAAGAAAACCTTTGTTTACATTACTTGTTTTGTTTAAATTTGGTTTATTTTTGCCTTTTTGAATTTAGTTTCTTAAATGACAATAGTTTTTTGTGTATTGAGCGCAGGATGGACGTGTGTTCAGAACATTTCAGACTTTTAACAGTGGGGGTGGAGTTAGGTCTGTCTGTCCTCCCACTGATGAAGAACAGACTGTTATTTGCCTGTGTTTTTTGTTTTTTACCTGTATTTTTGAAAGTTTTTGAGTTTTTTTATAGTAAAATATTGCAGATATACACTTTCTTTTCGGAGTTATGGTGTTTTTGCATTTTAAAGTAGTGATGAAATATACATATATATATATATATATATATGTTTATATATATATCTTTTTTTTCTTTTCTGGATTTTTAAAATAATTATCTTTCTTAAAATTCGAATTCGCAGCGAATTCCCCGATATTAATAAATATTAATAAAATTAATTGAATGAGAAAATCAAGAAACTGATAAAGAAGAAGCATTTTTGTTTTCTTCTTTCCCCCCACCCCTCCCTCCCTCCTTTCTTTATTGGGAAATATTCGTCATATCAGTTAATGCTGTTTGATTATCTCGAAATGGGGCCGTAATTTGTATTAGTAATTCGCTGAAATTGTAAATTTGATAATAGTAATTCTCTGAAGCATTTTTAAAATTCTATTTAGAAACATTAAAATGTTTATTTTGTGCTTAATTATTAGTTTGAACTATTAATTATTCTTATAAAAATTTTAATTTCTGATAAATTAAATTTTCGGTAAAATATTTTCTTGGACGTCACCCATAATTTTTCGATTATGTTTGCCACTAAAAGTAACTTCTTCGAAGAAAAAAATTTAAAAATGAGAAAATTGTAAAAAAATAAAGAAAGAAAAATAAAATAAAGAAAATACACTTTCTCATATAAAACTAAAAAAAACAGTCCAAATGCAAATATTTTCAAGATAATGTTTTCGATAGCAGCTTCTTCTGAACTATTTTGAAAATTCAATTCAGAAACAATTAGAATTTTTATTTTGTGCTAATGACACTAATTATTAGTTTAAACAATTACTTATTCTCATAAATATTTTAATTTCTGGTATAAAATCGTAATTAATTAAATTTTCGGAAACATATTCTTTTGGGCGCCGCCCATAATTTTTCGATTAGTATCTTCGAAGAACAAAATTTAAAAATGCAAAAATTGTAAAAAAAAAAAAAAAAGAAAAAGAAAAAAAAAAAGAAAAAGAAAAAGAAAGAAAGAAAGAGAGAGAGAAAGAAAATACACTTTGTCATATAAAACTGGAAAAACGGCCCAACTGCAAATATTTTCAAGATAATGTTTTCAATAGCAGCTTCTTCTGTATATTAACAGAGAGAAAAGTTTTCTTTTTAAATTAAACTATGGAATCTTGATTAGACTAATTTGTTTTCAATAATGAATTCCATAATTCAAGTGGTTGAAAAGTTGCTTCAATAATCTGGAATACATTTTGAATTGAACAAGAAAAATATACATAATAAAATCACTCATATGTTAAAAAATATATTTTATGTTTTTTCATGCCTTTACAATCACGTAAAAAATATTAATAAATTAAAAATTTACTGTTACCAATTTAGTCAAATAAACTCAATTTTCAATAAGAAAATTGTTTCATTCTGAAATTAATCTTTCTTTTAAACGAGAAGTTTTATATAACTATTTAAACCATCGTCGCCTTTTAATAAATCTATATATTAACCTGTAAAACTACGTTTCAATGTATATATTAATAATATTTTCTGTTAGTATTGCTCAACGGAAAAGTCTTCCAATTGCACTTTTAACTAGAATGCATTCCATTAAAAAGTTATTTACCTTATGTATGCACAAGTGGCAAATTGGAAAAAGAAACTGTTTAATATAAAACTCACACCATAAAATCTTTGACATAAAAATATATTATTGGAAACAGAAAAATTGTAATTTCTGCATAGAATGCACAACTATGCAGGCGATGTATGTCTGTTTTAACCAATTTGGTTTTAACTGCTCCGAGTGCACTGCTCAGCTCAACAAGCGCAAAATGTTTTCACACATTTAAAAATTCCTCTTTTAACGGAAAGGTATAAAATTGGAAATCCTGGCCATGGAAGCGAATTGGAATTGAACTGTTTTTTCCATTTTTTGATCAATCAATTACCTATACCTATTGAGTTGTAAGCCATTTCGATCACGTGACAAACACGTTTTTCGCCTGCTCTTAAGTGCTCTTTCTTCCTTCACACGGAAATTCGGTTCAAAAAGCCCACTTTGGCATTGTTTTCTGAAAGATCTATTGCGTTTGCAAAAAATGGAAAAAACAGCTCAATGACATAGTTTCTGAAAAACAACACCAGCTAGTTTCATGCATTTTCGAACAAAAATAAATTAAAACTTATATCAGAAAGTTCTCCTTTTGGATTTAAGAACACCTTTAAGGAGATACAGAAGCGAATTTTGCTCATAAAATCTTAGCCTCACGGAATGGCGAAAAAGGGCACAGGCCACACTAGAAATTAAAGTTACCTTTGTTTCGCACACAACTGCTCATTAATTATTGTACAAGTAACGCTCGATATGCAGCATTTGCATTGTGGCGTAGTTCCAGCTGCAAAGCACAGGTTTCTCAACCAATCAACGTACTTCACTAGTTGTTTGCAAGTCGCCGGTTTGTTGAGTCTTATGATTTTCCGCCAACGCCTAGGACGACGCAGCAATTATGTTGCAAAGAATTTTTATTTTGAAGTTTATGACCTACCAAATGTAATCGTACCGGAGCTACCTGATTATGACACCTTGAAGTCCCACCACCGCAAGCCTTCCAAATATTCCACGATTATGGACACTCAGTGAGCTTTGTGTTCACCAAATCTAGTAAAAACGGAATCATTATAAAATCACTCCTGTGTCTGTCTGTCCGTTTGTCACAGCCATTTTACTCTTAAACTATGGAACGTGGAAAGTTCAAATTGGGGGACGTAATAAGGACTATTGACCCATCATATTTACAGATTGTTATATTTTCTGTTACGTTCAACACAAAATCTTATATCTTCATATTTGTCCAAATTATTTCCTTTAAAGATATAAATTACTACACACGTCAAAACGGTAATCTTATAAATCAAAACTCACACCATATATTTTAAAGAGTAAGAATTTAATTATAAATCACGGGGAATCGAGTTAACAATCGTACCAATTCTGTAAGTCAAGGTAATCGGTTACATTTCAGGCAACCGGTTAATCTTATATTATAATGCGTGCTAAAAATAGTGTGTGTTTGTGTGTAATTGTTTTCTTAAAAACGGCTCTAACGATTTTGACGAAATTTTGTATTTTACCATTTTCGGGTGCCAGAAAACCATTGGACTAGGTCACATGTTCGAGAAAATTCTATTAGTGGGTCATAATGGATCAGGGTCAAGCTAATTATATCTCAAAAACGGCTCAATCAATTTTGACTAAATTTTATATCCAATCATTTTTGGGCACGAGAAAACTATTGGGTTAGGTCACATGTTCGAGAAATTTTGATTAGTTGGTCACTTCAGGTCCAGCTAATTTTACCTAAAAAACGGCTCTAACGATTTTGACTAAATTTTGTAATCTACTGTTTTGGATTACGAGAAGTGATGTAAATTAAGTCGCTTAAATGCCCTAGTCTGAATAAGGTGTTACCTTTGATTTTCTGAGATCTATATGTTTGATATAATTCATTGCAATTAATCGAGCTATTAGCAAGAAATCTTGTTTATTTCATTGTTAAATTGGAGTAGATACATAGAAATCTTAGGTTGCCTTACTCATAGTACTTCAAAAATATATTTCCAATTGCATGGTTTCATTTTAATTGCTGAAGAAAGTTATTTGCAATTGCTTTTGCTTAGACAGATATTCGAATAGCACTTATCTACTTCAACAGAGATTGTTATGTAGCTATTGTGAGATGTCTCTGAGCCCGCCTGGTCGAAAGGTGAATCAAAAGCTCGATTAATTCATAGGACACTCTATATGTACTAAATTTTATATGCAGGGCTATTCTAATTAAAATTCATTTATTCAGAAGTCCCTAGCAAATAGTAGTAGGGTTGCAAACTAAACAGAATTTTGCGAGTATCTAGAAGTAAACATAAAATTACAAGTTAACCCCTTGAGGGGCAAGCAATTACGTTTGTGAAATGCTGAATTCCCGCCGCAATCTTTGAAGAATTTTATTTCAAAATAAGTAAAAGCAATTTTACCGCTTTTTTCCACCAAAGTTAGAAAAGTAAAATTTAATAAAATTTTTCTGGTGTAAAACTTCATTAATCGTGGATGGTATATAATATATACCGGTGCCCCTCAAGGGGATAAACTGTGAACACTGAAAAAAAGGCAGCAGTGCCCGATGCTACTGACCTCAATGAAGTGTTAAACGCTACAATCTACCTACTTATATAAAATCCAAGTGTAGAAAAGTGTAGGCAACCTTTCCGGTGCACACCGTGTCATCTATTTATTTATAACACAAGGCTGCTTTTTTTAGTCATCTGCCTCGAGTTTTTTACTGAACCGATTTTGCTAATTATTTTTTTAATGAAAGCTGCTTTTTTATAAGTACCCGCATTAACTATTTTTAAAAATAATCCCATTTTTATATTTCAGTTTTAATTTTAAAAGTTTTTTGTGAAAGGGCATAGCTGGATAAGCATTGGAAACATGCCTTTCAATCAAATTTCCTGAATTTTTTCCCAGATGTGGCTACATATCTGACAATATATTGCACCTATTATCACCCTATAAATATTGATATTTAATAAGATAAAAAATGTTTTTTCGATTTTTTAAAAAACGGATTTTCTCAAAAATTGCTGCGCGGAATTTCATGCCATTAACTTTGGATATATAGATAACAAAGATGCATAACTGGTAATTTTTGTATAATTTTCTGTTTATAAAAACTGTGTAAAATAGCGAAATAAAAATTCGAAAAAATAAAAATCATATCTTATGGTTATCCGAAAATTACCTTTTTCTTGTAAAACATTTTCCATATGTGCCCGTATATTCTATATAAATGCCGAAAGTTTGCGTTGGGTACTACATATAAATATTTACAAAAATGTATATTAAAATTATTGAAATTCATTTTAGGGCGTTATTTGGGGCGGAGCTACTTAACCAACATCCGAAGACTTTTTGGAACAAAGTCAGCAGACAATATGTCAACTGATGTGTTTTAGATTCCATTAATCATATAAGCCATGTTTTTCAACATCATGTTCATTTTGATATCGACAGTGTTCAGAATGTTGCTCATTTGTTCATTAAAATTTAAAATACAGCAATTCTGTAACTGTTTATTCCAAAATTTCTTCGGGTGTGGAAGTTGAGTAGCTCCGCTCAAAATAACGCCTTAAAATGAATTTCAATAATTTTAATATATATTTTTGTAAATATTTATATGTAGTACCCAACGCAAACTTTTGGCATTTATATAGAATATACGGGCAGTAGGGGATATATAGTATATAGAATATACGGGCATGAGGAATTTTTTACAAGAAAATGGTAATTTTCGGATAACCATAAGATATGATTTTTATTTTTTTTATTTCGCTGTTTCGCACAGTTTTTATAAACAGAAAATTATACAAAAATTACCAGTTATGCATATTTAGTATCTATATATCCTCAATTAATGGCATGAAATTCCGTGAAGTAGTTTTTAAGAAAATCCGTTTTTTAAAAAATCGAAAAAACATTTTTATCTCATTAAATATCAATATTTATAGGTTGATAATAGGGAAAATATACTGTCAGATATGTAGCTACGTCTAGGAGAAAAAATCAGGAAATTTGATTTAAAGGCCTGTTTCCAATGCTGAAACACATGTCATAAGTTCCCACGCCCGCCATCTTGGAATTCTTCTTGGCGTGAAAACCCCTTTTCCACCAAGTAGTAAATGTCGCCAAGCACCGGTTTATACGCATGTTTGGCTTAACGAAAATAAAATGTAAATAATAAACAAAATTCGCTAAACTGGCAATCAGTAATCGTTGTGTGAGCGCTTCGCGCACATTTACCGAAAAAAAATATCGCCGAATTCAGCATTTCTCGCGGTATAGCATTCTCAAAATTCAGCAGTTCTCGTTTTGTAGCAATCTAAAACTGTAAAAAACTCTTAAAGCAGCAAATTATACATAAAATTATCAACATACCTTAAAAGACATCTGCTTTTTTGAAACCTCCAGCACGAAATATCTCTCATAACATCGCCGCCATTTTCCAAAATAGGCTTAATACGCATTGACACGCTATAAACAAACCCCCCTTTCTTGTCAAAATTTCCTCATATTTCTTAATTACTTCAGCAAGAGCGTTTAAACGGACTACAGAAACTATAGTCAATGAAATACATCCAATAAATTTAACATAAAAATAAAAAGACAGCGATAGAACACGATATCAAAATACATCCACAAAATTCTAAGCTTCTCAGGGGTTGCCAGAACACGACACGTCACAACACACACGTCACACGGGGTTTACATATCGAGTTTGTCATATCCGTAAACACCGCCAACACGCCAACAAAAAATCGCCAAACAATTCAAAACAACAACGGCTGAGGGAAGATACGGCATCTAAGCCCCAATGCTTATCTGGCTATGCCCTTTCTTCAAAACTGTGGCATTAGGATTCCATAGTTTGAGATAAAAGAGAAATAAGGAAAAATATTCAGATACGTTACTTTTTTAATGTATTTTTTCATTTGCAAGTTATTTTTGGTTAAAAAAAAATGTACGTGTACTTTTTTCTATAATAGAATAAAATTCATATTCATTGCGACATCACGAGAATATTGTTTATTGGGTTTATTTTATCTTTATGCATTATGACTTTATTATTTTTTTGCATTCCAATTAAATGCAAAATATATTTTTACAGTAATCCATTAACATTCGCAAGGGTTAGGTTCGCGGAAACTTTTCCGAATGTCAAAATCGCGAATGTTGAGACTATCTTCCCGTACATAAAAGAGAGTTAGGTTTTAAGGTTTTGTTTTAATAGAAAAAAAGAAATTGAAACGTAAAAAAATATATTTATTATGAATTAAGGGGGCTCAGGGCTTGAAAACTTTTCAAAAAATTGATTTTTTTTTTTAGTATCTATTTTGATTATTCAATTACTTCTGAACACAGTGCAAAAAACCGCATAAAAATATTTGCATTTTTAACGGAGTTATAAGCATTTATGTAACTATCACTTTCATAGCCGCACCCATTTAATTGCAATTTTAAGTCGCGTTTTCTCAAAACTTGATTTTTGACGACTATCCGTGAGATTAAAACAAAAAAAAAACTATTTGACGAATGGCTTAAATTTTTTTTTTGCATGCATATAACATCATTATCTATAGAATGAATTAATATATTTTAGATAGCTTAATATTTTGCGTATTTATAAGGGAAAAAAACTTGTATTTTTTAGGGTTTTTTAAATTTGAGAATTTGAAATTTTTTTTTAATAAGGTTTCCCTTGAGTGACAGTTATATCCTTAATTCATTCTACAGAGTAAAGTTTCCCCATCATTGTAAAGCAAAAATTAGGTTCTTATGTCAATTCAACGTTAAGATATCTTACGAATGGTGATAGGGCACCTAAATTTTTTTTCGAAAATTGTGTTATATAAATTTCGCTATATTTTTTTATTTTATTACATTGAAGTACTTCATTTTATATAAGACTACAAACGTACCTTAGAAATATCAGAAAGTTTAAATGAGTTACATTGAATACTTCTGTTTTTATATGGATTCGAAGCGAGAGCTCTGTTTACATGTTTTTCGGTATCGATCAAGCCCTGAGCCCCCTTAAAAAATACATGCTGTATATAAATTTGTATAATTATTGTACAACGTTTAGTTGATGGCTGAAAAAATTCATTGATATACGATTGTTTGTAAAAACAGATCTTTTGTTTATGAATTGCCATAAAAGGAAAAGTTGCAGTCTCAATTTCTTTTTAAATTTGAGACTCCTCACCAGTGAAGGATTTAGACCAGTAGCCGGCAGCACAGACAACCACCTCATCGAGTTGGAGGCTGAAATTCCAGAATTAGCTAAAACTCTATTCCCATATTGAAACGCAATCAGTCTGCCAAGTCATATCTTGGTGGAAAATACCTAAAAACCCGATTTTAGCGGTCGACTCGTAGGTTTACCATTGCGCTTTCTTGCACCCAAAGGTATGAAAACATAGCGGACTGGGAGCAGAAAACACAATGGTAAACCCACGAGTCAACCGGTAAAATCGGGTTTTTAGGTGTTTTCCAACAAGATATGACTTGGCAGACTGATTGTGTTTTAATATGGGAATCGAGTTTTAGCTAATTCTGGAATTTCAGCCCCCAACTCGATGAAGTGGTTGTCTCATGGTTCGTGCGCCTCCTTGAATTTTGCAGACCAGAAAATTTTTCGGCACCAGTATTAACTTAGATAAAATATCTTCTTCAAAGAAGGCGAAATTTTGCGTCTTTAGCCTAGATTTCTTTTTCTATAAAATGATACTGGTAGTTTTTCTGGAGAAATAACGGTATCCGTACGTACCATGTGTCTGTACTGCTGGCTTCCGGTTTAATTGCATTCTATTGCTTTCTCAACAAGTTGAAGTTTTAAAATTTCCCATACAATTTGCAAAAAAAATTTCAATTGCAATAAAAATTTTGAAATTAAGATTTTTTTTTAGTTTTATCATCAATTTCTTTTGGGTTTCTTGGAATTACTGATCATCAAAGTTTGTCTCAATACAAGAGTTGAAGTTCGCGGAACTTGGGCTATACAATAAAATGCAATTGTGCAGTGCCAAATAGTTTTATGGAATTGGTAAAACAAAGCGAGTTTACTTTGTAAAAAAATATTCTTTATGAAACAAAATTCGCGAATAACCAAGTTAAGTTTTCGCGAATGTTGAAATGTTCTTCATTTTTTATTTCGCGAATGTTAAGGGATTGCTGTATTTGAATATACTGTGAGTAAGCATAAAAGTACGTATGTAAAATTGGTTTGAAAAATTTGCACAGCTGACGTTATGCTTAGCTTGAAATATATTTTTACAATAATAAAAGTAAGCAGAAAAATCTATAGGATTGTGGCAACATGATGTAATTTTCGCTCGTTTTTCAATTCTTAAATTACACTGCTCAAAACAATTAAAGGATATTGCAGTTTTAGGTGGATTTTGTATCTGGTAAACTGTTTAGCTGATTGATACATGGTCGACAGGCATAGTAGGTTATATGGGAATAAATTACACATGTTTGGCAGAAAAAAATGCATTTTATTGCGCATTTGTGTACTAAAGGAAAAAACACAATTTGTGCATATGAGAAAAAAAGAATAAGAAAAGGTGTTTTCTTCAAAGAAAATCATTTTCAGTAGGGGGTATGGTTTCCACGGGCGGCCAGCAACGTTGAACACCTTTGAGGCATGGACTCAATGAGGCTATTAATGACGAGTTGGGGTATTCTGCCCCACTCTTCCAGAAGAGCTCTTTCCAGTTCTTGGAGAGTTTGTGGGGGTTGTTGGCGGCCAGAAACTCGTCTTCCTAGAGCGTCCCAAACGTGCTCGATTGGATTCATGTCTCGAGAACACGCTGGCCATTCCATTCGAACGATTCCTTCCTCGAAAAGGAAATCCTTCACCAGGTTTGCACGATGTGGCCTGCAGTTATCGTCCATTAAAATTAAGTTATCTCCGATTGCTGCAGCATAAGGGACTACAATAGGTCTGAGGATCTCATCCCTATATCGGCGACCAGTCAGAGCTCCATCTCGAATGGTGTATAGGTCAGTGCGCCCGTCAATGGAGATGCCACCATACACCAACACTCCTCCACCGCCAAATCTGACACTTTCGTGCACGAACGCAGGATTATTCCTACTGCCACGGTCCCTCCAGATGAAAATACGCCTATTATCCGGATGCACAGAAAAACGGGACTCGTCAGAAAACAGAATATTGCTCCATTCATTTCTCCTCCAGTTGACATGCTCGGTTGCCCACTCCCTGCGGTCGCGACGATGCCTTGATGTTAATCTAACACATACCATCGGTCGGCGAGCATACAGACCTACAGCATGGAGCCGGTTTCGGACAGTCTGAGTTGAAATCGTGGTGCCTGTAGCCGAGCGAAGGTGTTGTTGGAGAAGAGTAGCGTTCATGGTTCGGTGTCTCCGAGCTGTTAACGCTAAATACCGATCTTCATTGGGCGTTGTTGCCCGTCTACGACCTTGCCCTGTCTTCGGCCTGCACATCCACTCTCCAAAAAACGGTTCCAGATCCTGGAAATGGCACTTTGTGACACTCCAATGGCTTGCGCTACTTCGGCTTGAGTTTGGCCCCCTTCTAACCTACCAACAATTCTCAAAGCTTCTGAATCTGTCAAATGACTTCGCTGAGACATCGTACTCATCGAAACAAAGCAATCGCTGAATGCCGATCATCCTTGTCTTCATTCTCCTTTATCCAGTTGAAAGTCAAATTTCATTCGCTGCCGCTGAAGCGACGTTTTTGACGTCGAACTCAAAATTTGCATACTCCACAGTTTGAAAACCAGAAAAATTTGCATTTGTGATTCTCTTCTTCTATTTTCGGCAAAAAAATTTCGTTTATATCTTTATTTTATATAAAACTTCAAATATCCTTTAATTGTTTTGAGCAGTGTATAAAGATTGTAGAAATTTGAGCTATATCTCTATACTCCCCGCAAGAAAAACCCTTAACGGCACAGATTCGCCATATAGGGAAAACTAATGTGTTTCTATAACAGGGCAAGAATATGGCAAAGTCCGCTAAGCCGGACGGCGAGATAAAATAAACTGTTCAATCACCATCGATTTAAGACATTTGACAGTTGGTGACAGTTTGCTAATGTAAAGAAGCAACCGGAACTCTCTTGATCTATAGCGTGGGAAAAGAGCTCACATATTTTCTCAGAGGAACAGATGATCACAGGATCCGTGTGCAAAAATGAGGAGGATTTTAGGCAACCATTAAAGAGAGAGCCGATAGGATCCTTGACAGGTTCTTGAATGGAATAGACAGTGAGTGGCTGAGAGACTCACTATTGTTTTTAGAAGGAGATAGTGGAGATATATAGCAGAGGGGGATGGAAAAGTTAATTAGTAATTTTGCTGGACTCGAGAGAGGGACTGTCAGAGGTGAGCCTGAAGGAGAAAAAAAGTTCTCCCCGGAGAAAGTGAAAGCCGAAAGGGCTTAGAATTACGGTTCCTAGGACCGGGGACAGATACCGAGGTTACGGTGGTGACAGGCATCGGGTGCCTTAGCAGTGGAGAGTTTTTATCTCTATAATAAGACAATTGTCTACTGAATATTGATGAAGAGATCCTTATCTCTTAAATAGGACAAATAGTCTACTCTTAAGGACTTGAGCGACAAGCTGCCACCTTCTCACGAACTCTATTTGACTTTTGCATAAACATCCGTTCAACAGAATAATTTTGCTGTGTTGTACTTAGCAACCTTTATTTAATGAAGAAAACCTTTCATTTTGTTTTAGTAAAATAAAAATCCTTTTGTCTTATTCTAAAAGAATATTGGTTGTTATGCCTTCGAAGTAAAAACCCTCGATCACCGCTACCGCTTTCTTAGGACTTCGCACAAGATTAGAATCAGAGCCTTTATTGACCGTTAAACTATTTTAGAAATTGGACAATGATAATATATATATATATATATCCTCATCATTTGTATTTGTAGAAATCATTTGACATTTTTAAAATGTACTTTTCCACTATACCTTTCAATAATAAAATCTTCATGCTGTTTGTTCGTATGAAGTGTTATGAAAGTGAAACACAGATCAATATTCCGTCACTTTTGAAAGGGGTAATACACTAGTCTCCTAATAACATTCAGTAGAAAAATACCTAGGCTTAAATCAGTGTTCTCGCTGCCGCTCGCCATTGCGCCATATCACGACAAAATGTTTCATTTGGCGAGTAAACGGATGATTAGACTCGCCAAATTGCGAGTGCTCAATTTTTGCTCATCTATTTTTTTTTTTTTTGTGTGTGTGTGTGTGTGTGTGTGTGTGTTTGTGTGTGAATCAGTACAGGCGATACTCTTATTTACATTACTGAACGATTAAGGGGACCTTCTACATTAGGAGACAAAAAAAAAGCACTTTTTTAAGATTTTTTTGTAAGAAAACTGCGTGGTGGATCTTTTTGAAATTTTAACAGTTTATTGTACATATCTTAAGGTATACACAAGAATTTTTTTTATTAGATTTGTTGCTTCTACTCTAAGTTATAAACAAATATGTTCAACTGCTTTGGAAATTTTCGTCTGTACGGTGGGCATGATAGCGCCTTGTAGACAGACTTATCTGAAACACAAAAATAAATTTTTTTCGTAAACTTCGTGAGTACAGTCAATCAGGGTAACTTTGTACCACGGGATGTAACTTTGCACCACCACCTATTTTTCAATATTTTTGACTCTAAAAGACTAAATAAACTCCAGAACTGTGCTCTGTTGGCAAGGTTCTAAACTGGGATTTCTATTCTTTATTTTAGAAAATAAATTAGCAACATTATGCGCAATTAATTGCATCATCTAACTATTTTTGTGAAGTACTGTTTTCAAGTCAATTTTGAATGCTGTTTTGAAGTTGTTGTAATCCAATTAAATTTTCATAGTAAGTAACAATATACTCATTTATCAGACATATTATTATCTAAATGTTGTAAATGTGTTAATATTTTGTGATTATTTATTTATTAATAGCTAATAAAATGTAAAATAAAAAGGCACTAGCATCTTACCGCATTTTCAGGGTAACTCTGAACCGGCTTAAAGTTACACTGATGCTTATAATTTACTGATTATAGGTGCTACTGTCGAAATTTTCCCATATTTGCACGTATATTTTATATAAATGCCGAAAGTGTGCACTAGATATGACATGTAAATATTTTTACAAATATGTGTAAAATACATAAAATTCATTTAGCGGTGTGAGCTACTCAAATTTGACATTTCATACGTTCGACGCTTTTTATTCTTGTTTGAATAATACTAGTACTTGTATGTATTACTGTAACTATGGATATATTATAGAGTTAAAACATTGAAAATTGTTTTTCACTGCATTTTTATGTTTTATATGAACAATAAACAGGTTTTTTTTATTTCTAAATGCTCATGGTTCTCTTCTCCCACTTTTCTTATGCCTGATATTTGTTGTAATATCATAAATTATACAAATCTTGTGATGTTGGGAAATGTGAATTCGCAGTCTTTACATATCTGAAAACATTTTTTGGTGTTTAAAGTTGTCCTTACTACAATACTTTTTTATACTCAATTATTTTATATAAAAATTTATCCTATGGTGCAAAGTTACCCTAAATGGCTGGGTAACTTTGAACCAAGCTAAAAATCCATTTTTTATTGCTTTTATCCTTATTACTCCTTAATTTTTTATAGTCAAACAATAATTTAGAATCATTTCTTCTCTTTTATGCCCCTAGTTGCGACAATATTCTTCAAATAAGAATATGGCATATGAAAATAGAGAAAATGCGGATCAAAGTTACCCTGATTGACTGTATAGCTTCTAGTTAAATTAAAGGAACCCATAAATTTATTAAAAAAAGGTTATGTAATGGCTGATTAAAAAAAATATTAAAAAAATTCGTTCTTATTTGTTAATAACTTTTTTTTAAATAATTTTAGTAAAAGCTTTAATTCATATCGAAGGCAATTAAATAAGCTTTAATTTAAAAAAATCAAGATGATCCATTGAGTAGTTTTTTTTTTTTTTTTTTTTTTTTTTTTTTTTTTTTTTTAATCTTGCTCACCGTATCAAAAAATGTGGCTGAACATATTTGTTTATAACTTAGAGTAGAAGAAACAAAATCTAATAAAAAAATTCTTGTGTATACCTTAAGATATGTACAATAAACTGTTAAAATTTCAAAAAGATCCATCATGCAGTTTTCTTACAAAAAAAAATCATAAAAAAGTGCTTTTTTTTTTCTCCTAATGTAGAAGGGCCCGTCAACGTGTTCAATCGTATTGTACAATTTACATTATTTTTAGAGATAGTAATCCAACACCAATTCTATTTATCATCAACCAAAGTCACAGTAAGCAAAAATGTCATTTCAGTATGTATTAATGTGTCCAATAGGCAACAGTACTATTTTGAAATTGCCTTTGAAATATGGGCTTCAATGAAAAGCCGAAGAATTCTAGAAAAATAAAGTTTTTGAGACTTTTTTTTTTTTTTTTTGCTTATATTTTGAATTTTTCAGAATTCATTGAATGTAATATATTCAAATCTTGAGTTAACTGGTATTGGAAGTTTTATTTCATAACATTTTATTGAGTTAAATCAGATTTAAAAAAAATTGTCTTGATTACGCAAGACATTTAGAATACAGTTATTTTTTAGTTTCTGTAGCGGACAATTATATTTAGATGAATAACTGATCTATAAACAGTTTCAAAAACTTAGGTTATTTTAAAACATATCAAAACTAGTATGTTGTGGCCATCACAAAACTTTCTTCTATATAAATCACGGCAATTAAATCATTTAAATAGTACAAGAAATAACAACGATTTAGCACCAATTCATATGAAAGTATATCTGTATTTGAAGTTGGATGAAAATTCGTGTAATTAGTTCTTGAGATAGAGCTATAGCGGAAATTCTGAAAAAATGTAGTATAGCAGCGCCACCTGTTGAACGATTTACACCAAAAGTAAACAGCACTAAACGATATCAAGGTATACCTGAATCTGAAATTTTTTGTAAATCCAAGCATTAGTTCTTGAGATAAAGCTATTGCGGAAATCGCAAAAAACACAGTATAGCAGCACCACCTGTTGAGCGATTTACACCAAAAATTAAACAGCACTAATTTATACGTCAATTCATGTCAAGGACTAACTAAATCTGAAGTTTGATGAAAATCCGTGCAATAGTTCTTGAGAACAGCTCTTGTGGAATTCGTGAAAAAAGCAGCACAGCAGCGCCACCTGTTGGGCGATTTACAACAAAAATTAAACAGCACTAATTTATATCAGGGACTAACTGAATCTGAAGATTGATGAAAATTCGTGCATTTTTTCTTGAGTTAGAGCTATTGCGATAATTATGAATAATGCAGCATACCAGCGCCACCTGTTAGGCGATTTTCACAAAAAAGTAATCAGCACCAAACTATATCTTGGACTAACTGAATCTGAAGTTTTATGAAAATCCGTGCAGTAGTTCTTGAGATATAGCTATTACAGAAATCGTGAAAAATGCCGCATAGCAGCGCCACCTGTTGGGCGATTTTTACCAAAAACTAATCAGGTCCAGTTTATATCGAGGTCTAACTAAATATGAAGTTTTGTGAAATTCAGTGCATTAGTTCTTGAGATAGAGCGCCCACAAAATTTTTGTCACATACAGACTCACAGACAGAGTGACAGAGTGACAGAGTGACAGACAGACATTTTCTAAAAACCATCAAATCGTGTTCTGGGCATTCTAAAACGTATAAATCCGTCGAAAACCGAAAGTCGAAATTTTTCACGAATCCAATACTTTCTTCTTGTAAAGATAGAAGAAAGTAAAAAGGGGGGATACATTAAGGGTTATACATCTAATTTTCAATGTTTCGCAACGAATTTATTTTGCTAATATTTTTTTTCCATTTGGCGAATGTTTTTTACTTCTTATTAAGGGGTCTCAGAACTCTTAAAGCTTTAAAATTTTCGAAATTTTAATTTTTTTAGATGATAAACTCCTATCTTTTCTGAACATTTTGATATAATTATTTCCTTGAAATTGCTGTTAGAACTGAAGTTATGGCTTTTACATTTATACACGTTCAATAGCTTAAGAGTCGTTTCGGAAACTTTGAAGCCATTTTTCTCCAAATGACGTTTCTGTGCATAACGCGTACGATATCTCAAAAACTTATAAATATTTTTTCATGAAATTTTCAAAACATATGTTTCATGTTAGTCTGTATAAACTGAACCTAAAATCTCCTTTTTAATGTTCAAAAGAATATTTTTAGGCGATTATACTGTTGAAATTTTCTAAATTTTGCATTAGCTAAATACAACTTTGTATTAAAATTATAAAAAAGCTTTAAATACAAATTTATTTAGGTTCCGGATAATTATTATAATCTGAAGTATAAGTAGGCCCCAAAATGTTCATTCTAGTTGCAATACTTATTTTGTAATCGTGCACGTAAACTGTTATGCCGATTTTTTGCCCTTCAAATGTCTAACAGTTTGGAGTCCCCTGTAAATTTTAATTCTGCATTTTACAATTTTTTAAATACATGAAATGGAAGAACATACTTATATCTTTCATTCCCAATTAAAATTGTGTCTTAAAATTAAATACATTTTAAGATATTAAATGTTGAAAATGGTCTTTTTTTTTCTTTTTTTTCCAATTTTAAGAGTCCCGAGACCCCTTAAACAAATTTCTAACGTTCATAAAAAGTCTGCAAGAACCCTGGCTACAATACTCGTTTATGTACTAGGTTTCGATAAATCTACATGTCCCACATGCATTCTGTCCAATTTTCCCTTATTTGGTGTACCACAATTCCGAATAGAAATATACACTTTATTTAAAGTTACAATTCTGGCTTTTTTTTTTAAAGCAAATAGTATTACTATTCAAGAATAGTAGTACACATGGTACGGGTAACTTAAAAGAAATGCATGTCATTTTTACATGAAACTTTTCCCAATCCTTTTAGCTATAGTTAACAAAAACAAACAAACAAAAAAGAGAATGCTCTATATATTTTATTTACAGAAGAGCGTCGATTATCGGAACTCCTGTTAACCGAACTTCCAAATATCCGAACAGCCTCGTTCTCTCAAAAAAATTTTAACCGAACTCCCAATTATCCGAACAGCCTATTTCTCTTTAAAAAAATTTATCCGAACTTCCGATTATCCAAACACCCTATTTCTCTAATTTTTCCCCCTATAGATTTAGCATGCGAAATCGAATCCCTGATTAGTGTACGTTGGGATCAATAACTAGAGAATAAAAATAAACAATTAAATTTAAAAAATCAAAAAACCCGACTGCGTAAAAAGCGAACTAATTAATTATTTCTCATCAATGTGAAACTATTTTTTTTTCAATTCCCACTATTAGCTCACACTCTCGCTATATATATCTTGTTCAAATTTTCAATCGTTAATAAAATACTTATTATTCATCCAATCAAGCTCAAATAATTTTTTAAAAACTTGAACAGGATGACACTTGATGTTAATCCAGTTCTTTTCAAATATTAATTCATTAATTAAATTAAATTAATTAATTTTCAATAATCGAGAGAGCTGTCTTCTTGATCAAGGTATTTTAAGACCGAGAGGGCCCTCTTCTTCATCAAGACATTTTAAGCGCCACTCAAGAGAAAAGAAGAATGGGAGAAAAAAAAAATCTCTTATTAACCTAAGTAGGAATTGACTTAAAATATTTTTTTATATTACTTGTTTATATTACTTACCTATTTTTTTTATTTACTTGTATTGATGAATTTTAAGTTGTGTTTAATTGTTAGTTCCTAGCTATAAACACTGTTTTGATGAGGTTGTCTATAGATGTCTATGATGGTTAGAGTTGCAGTACAGCTAGAGATCCTACATACACAACTTCCAGGTTGTATAATATTTTAACGGAGGTTCTGGCTGTAAAATAGTGAATGAAACATCGTCTTCATTTTGAAAGACCTATCCAATGATAGGTCACTCAATAGGGTGCGTAAATTTTTTTTTCGTCTCTATCGCCTTTTTGAATTTATAAAAACAAAACCTAGTCTATAACCATCCGGCTGTTAAGACGAATTGATAGAGACCTCATTCATTAAAATCCATCTAGCCGTTGGGATGTTTCGAGGGTATAAAGAAATCCACTTACACAGATACGCGTGAAACACATAACCCTTCTTTTCAGTCGGGTAATAAAAGGCTTGGGGAAAGGGGATGAAATGAAAGGCAATGAAAACGAATGCTCTGGAAATGACAGAGGTCCATTACATAACTAAGCCTTTGAATGTTTGGAAACAGCTATGAAATGGTTCGAACGGCAGAACGTGTTGATCCTATTCACGGTTGGGCCAAATGAACCAAAAAACTATTTTCGATACAAAATACAAAATACATTGGTTTTTGAATCTAAAATACAAATTATAAAATACTTTTCAAAATAAAAAAATTCCGAATACAAAATAAATGTATTTTTTAAATATTTTTGAGATACAAAATACATTTCGAAATTTCAAAAATGTATTGATACAAAGTGTTTTTTGGGGAGGTACTTTTACATTTCAAAAATATATATTCTAAAAATACACTCGAAAATATATATTAAACATTTAATTGCTAAAAAGGACGTCAAATGTTAATAAAATACATTAAAAGATCTTATCTTAATTTGAAATGTTTCGATTGAATTTACTCAATCATCATCAAAAAAACAAATAAACACTAAGATGGAAAATGACAATAAACTATTACAAATGAAAATTAAAAATAAATAAATAAAAATCACGCGCGTAATACTTTACCATGTTTCACGTTGCCCTATTTTATTTTCAAATTATCTAACAATTCAATCCAAATATTTGGGATTTGAAATGACAAGGAATCATTGCAGACCATTTAGCTTCTGACGTAAATTTCAATAGATTCTCTAATAAAAAGTTGCAAATAAAAATCTGACTTATAAATTAATCTACTTTCATTAAACAAAATATTTATGTTTTCTATTTTATTTAGCCTAGATAATGTGGTTTTACCTCTATTAAATTTTATGTCTGCAATGTGTTCTTTACATCTCACTTTGAATTTTCTCTGAGTCATGCCAATATAATAATTTCTATAACCACCTTCTTTAAGAAAAGGAAGGATATAAACACCAGAAAGGTCAAATTTATCAATAGAGTCAATTCTAGTAGTTAAAATTGATTTTAATTTTGGAGGGGGTCTAGCAATAAAAGTTAAATCAAACTTTTTTAGTTGAGTTTTAGCGGATTCGAAGAAATTTGGATAATAATTTATAACCACCCTTTTCATGTTATTTTCTCTGTCGGTTTTATTCTCAAAAACAGCATCGTTCATTTTGTTAATAAACTTTTTAATTAATTTATTAACTATTTTAATTTGATATCCGCTGGTAATTTCACAGTTTAAAAGAAAGGAGGAAAGCATTATCATGCACTGTAAAAAAAAAAAAAAAAAAAAAAAAAAATCGACCAGTTTTCCTGTAGGAATTGGAGAAATAGTTGTCCTTATCGAACCGGAAAAATTTCCGACCAAGCTCAGAATAAAATCCGTAAAATCGGAATAAGATCCGTAAAATGCCGTTTTATTGACTATTTCCTTTTTTTTACGGTTTTTATTCCGAGCTGGGTCGGAAATTTTTCCGGTACGATAAGGGCAACTATTTTTTCGATTCCTACAGGAAAACTGGTCGGATTTTTTTTTTTTTTACAGTGTTTTTTTACCCATAAAGGGTGTCCCAACGGGCTATCCCATTGGTTGTGAATTAAAATTGAATTAACCTAATTAACCTACTGAATTAAAATTACTTAAATACTCATAGCTCATTGAATATCTTCATCATTTATATTATAAAACTATATTACATTATTATCGTAAAAACCTTTCTTTATATTTTTTAAATTAATTTAAAAGCCAAATATTAATGAATTTGAAATTCTCTGTTCAAGGAACATTAATCTCGGTTTTCAAACTTTTAATACGTAAATAACAACAACAGTTAATAATGAATAAAAGTCTTTGATTATTGTTTATTGCTTTCATGATTATTGCGGTTGTAAAATATTATATTTGTCATATATTTTTAACCCTTTATGTACTGAATTATTAATTTGTGAAAATTTTATCTTCTAAAGTATTTTTCGTGAATTGTTTAAACTACATTAGAAGATTTATATAATCATTCAATAAAGTTTAGAAAGATTTTAGAAGGATTGAAAGATTTATAAGGATTCATTAAATTTGAATTTATAGGGATTTTGTGCACTATTTATAACTACACTAAAATATTTTATTTTAAATATTTTTCTTAGTATTTTGTAGAATTGGGATATGTACAAATATAATGTTCTTGCAATAGAAATATAGAAATAATTTCGAATCGAAAAATCCGTCCCCTCCCCCAAGAAAGCTGAAAAGATGCAAAGGCAAAAGAAATCATCCTTTTAACACGTAATATAAAAATTTTGTTTTTAAAGTCAATTCCTACTTAGGCCATCAAAGAAAAATTTAATATCATCCCTTAAGCTAATATTAGTTTTTGTTGCATTAAAATATCTCAATTTGTTGATTTTCTATAAGCAAGTAGGTTTACAATGGAACCCTATGGGAATTTGGCGAAATATTAGAGATATCGCCAAGTTGGCATCACTTTTGGCGACTCATTTTGGCCGCCAAATTGGGCGATATATCGCTAAGTTGGCGACAAACTTGGCGGTATTTGGCGACAGAACAGGGTCCCCTCTATGGTAACCCCTTATTGAAAATATATTCATTAATCTTTAATAACCAATGGCCGCCATTTTGTTTTCCATGCAAAACTAAAATTAATTAATTAAAATTTAATTAATTAATTAATATTTGAAAAAACTGTATTAACATCCATTATCATCCAGTACAAGTTTAAAAAAAATTATTTCAACTTGATAGGATGAATAATGAGTATTTTATTAACGATTGAAAATTTGAACAAGATAAATATATTAATAAATAAATATAGGGAGAGTGTAACTAATAGTAGGAATTGAAAAATATTTTTGTTTTGTGAAGCCAATAATGCTTTTGGAACCAGATAAAGTAATGTATGTATAATTCAGTCAAAACTCCATTACAACAGTATTAAATGAATTTTATAACAAATTATTTTAATGGTACTTATAAATAAAGAGTTAAACAGATGAAATAAAAGATATATTTTTCTGGCAAACCTCGAATGTTCCGCGACCCATAGGTTGGGGACCACTGCTTTACAGTATACATACAAATCTATAGATCATATACGGGGCTGCACAAAATGATTCGAATAGTTTCCCGGCTGTTGATGGTAATTGGAGAAGTTGTATTTTCTAATGTGTTTTCCAAATACTGTTTTCTAAATTGTTTGCTTAGAAATTCATTTTTCACCTCGTCGCACAAACGGCGACATTTTCAAAATCATTCACGATAGAAAATATTTTCACACAATTTAAAAACAATAAACATAGTAAACAATGTCTGTGTATTGTTCAATTTCATGTGTATTGTTCATTGTGTTGTTCATTTATTGTTTTTAACCCATATTGGACCGCTGTCCTATAAATCGGACAGCTAATAAAACATTTTTTAAAATAAAATTGGTAAGGATTTTCTGGATGCATTTTGTTATGACGTCTTTAAAATACATAAAAGTATAACATATAAACGAAAAAACAAGTAATCAATTAAAATTTAATTGAAAAAAAAATCTGTTTAAAAAATCCTTTAAAAATTGTGATCTTATAATCTACAATTTTACCATTATAACTTTTTATTGGAGAAATCATAGGGTATTTTTGCACAACATAAACAGTATTTTTAAAGTAAAATAAAATATTTGCTCATAAAATTAGTTTATATATGCATTTTATATGGCCTTACTATGTGTACTACTAATATGTCCTGTTTATAGGACAGCTAGTTACTTAAAAACTTTTTTTTTAATTTTGCTAGTATCTGCTTAATTACACCATATGAATGATATAATCGAAGTTTTAAAATTTTTCAAAAATATTTAATCGGTGTGGTCCAATATGGGTTAAATTATGTGAAAATATTTTCTATCGTGAATGATTTTTAAATGTCGCCGTTTGTGCGACGAAATGATCGTCAATCTTAATAAATATATTTTATCACTTTTTATAGCATTATTTAACTTAATCGGTGAAGTTTTGTTACAGTATTCGGAATGTATTGGAAAGAGTTTCATAATTTGTGCTTGACACATGATTTTCCTTTCTTCTTTTCTTTTGATACAATGTTAACTGCAAATAATTGTTTTGGGTTTACAATTTCACTTCTACTTACACAGATATTATCATTGATTTACAAGTCACTATCATAATGACCAGCTTTGCCAATTTAGAGAATATTTAATTCAAATATCCTCCACTATTTCCGAATAGTAACATTTGCTTAGTTAATACTGTCACTAAGAAAGGGTAATATTACTATTCGAAAACAGTAGTCGATTTCTGAATTTAAAAAACAAGCCAAATTTCCAACAATAATAATCACACAGAATTAACAATAAAAAAAAAAGAAGAAGAAAGAATAGAAGATAAAAGAAAAGAAAAGAAAGAAAGAAAGAAGAAAAAACAGTAACTCGTAATGATAGAGTATCTTTTGAACTTTATTGTATAAGTTAAAAAAATAAATATGTGTAATAATAAAATAAAACAAAATCTCTGCTAGAAAAACAACTTTTGTCCATAATCTGACGTTGCAAGTTAACTCAGGATCATTATTTTATGCAAATTTTACATACCGAGTTAACTCGCGATAAATTGATAGGTGGTTAAATCTTAATACTGCATTCGAGATGAGATGTAACTTCAGAATCTTTGGTAATTACGTATTATTCGTGCAAGGAAGATAAACAAGTGACAACAATAGTGTCGATAATATTAATTGCACAATAATCATTACTTTTTATGTGCGTTCGCAATTATATAAAAGCTTAGCACCTATAGTCGACATCTGGCCCGTCCGTCTGTCTGTCCGCGTATAACAGCGCAAAAGCTACCCAACCAAACACTGTAAAAAAATAATAATAATAAAATAAAACGGACTAAAAAACGGAGATTCTACTGGCAATCGAAATGCCTGTACTATTTTCGTATTTTAACGGAAATTTCCCCCATAAATTCCAGAAATCCGTATTTTTACGGAAAATTTCCCCCATAAATTACAGAAATTTTTCTGTTTTTCTGGAATTTATATAGGGTTGGGATTTTCCGTTAAAATACGGAAATAGTACTGGCGTCTGATTTGAAATTTAATATATAGAATCATTGCAGAATTGATTGTATCGAGTCCTTTCAAATTTTATGTGATGGAAGTTTCAAGCATTCTTTTTTGCTCAAGCATTTATTTAAACATTCTTTATTGCTTTCGTCATAAAAAATCCGGCTTTTTTCCCATCTGTTCGGTGCAAACCGCATCTTTTTATCTTTATTCGTAAAATATTTTACTTACTCATCATACGTAGTATAGGGTGAGTCTTGTAATCGTTTTAAAAATCGAAAAAAAAATTAAATTATTTATTTTAAGGGGGTCCGGGACACATTTTCAAATATTTTTTATTTCTTGAGTTAAAATTCTGAATTTTTTTGTGATGGTTAACCTTATCATTGGTAAACAAAATCACATAATAAAACTTGTAATAATTTTTTAGAAAATTTTTTTAATTTAAAATTTATTAAAAAAGTAGGGTAAATTAAAATCGTTATAAATTGGAATATTATTTATAGAATTTCAATTTTTTTTCATTTAAATAAACAGAAATATATAAGTTTTAGTTTTGATTCAACAATTTTTGGAGTTATAAGGATGTTTCTTTTACGCACTTCGGTACTACTTGATTATCCCGTCGACCAAAAAACTATCGCCAAACTATAAGATTAAATGCCAATAATGCCTTATCGTGAATGTCACATTCACTTTACATATAGCACATTACACGTGCTTGTTACGTCATCAAGTGATTGCTAATTCGATGTTTTATTTGTATTTTTATTAATCTTTTACTTATTTATTTGTCCGTTCGTTTTTTAAAATAAAAGTTATGCCAATTTGTATAATTTTGCAAGTAGTTTGGCAATTTATATAATTTGTCGAAATGAATCGACGAGATAATCTCAAGTTGTATCCGCAATTCAGTAATAGAACATTACTATGAATTATAAATATTTAAATATACATTTAAATTTTATTTTTGAATTGCAATGCATTTTATAAACAGTTTAAACATGTTTTATTTTCATATTTTATATTAAACATTTCCATGATGGGTAAGTATTCAGGTGGCCCCCCAACAACTAGTTTTATTAGTAGACGAATTAAATAAATTTTACATTGAATTTTCTTTAAGGGGTCTCAAGACTCTTAAAAGTTTTAAAATTTTCGATATTTTAATTTTTTTAGATGTTAAACTCCTATCTATTTTGAACATTTTAATATAATTGTTCCCTTGAAATTCCCATTAGAACTTAAGTTATGGCTTTTAAAATTATACCCGCCCCTGAAGCGGCGTTTCCGAAACTTTGAAGCCATTTTTCTTGAAATGATGTTTTTGGGCATAACGCGCACGATATCTCAAAAACTTCTGAGTATTTCTTCAGGAATTTTTCAAAACATGTGTTTCATGTTAGTCTGCATAAACTGAACCTAAAATTTTCTTTTTATTGTTCAAAAAAAAAATATATTTTTTTATGTGGTTATACTGTTGGAATTTTCAAAATTTTTCGGTAGCTAAATACAACTTTGTATTAAAAATATAAAAATGCTTTAAATACAAATTTATTTAGATTCAGGGTATTTATTACAGTCTGAGGTATAAGTAGACCCCAAAATTTAAATTCTAGTTGCAAAATTTATTTTGTAATCCTGCGCGTAATCTATTATGTCAATTTTTTGCTCGTCAAATGTCTGACAGTTTGGAGCCCCCTGTAAATGCTAATTCTGCATCTTGTAATTTTTTAAATACATGAAATAAAAAAACATACTTATATCTTTCATTCCAATAAAAATTGTGTCTTAAAATCAAATACATTTTAAGATATTATATGTTGAAAATGGTCTTGTTTTTTTCATATTTTCCAATTTTAAGGATCCTGAGACCCCTTAATGGTACTTAAAAGTACCATCAGGATATAAAAGATTAAATCATTGTTTTGAACACGATTGGCGACTAGCGATAATTTTTCTTGCACGTATAACACGTAACTACCAAATCTTTTCCAATAATCTTGTTCAAAATCTTCTCATAGGCTCCCATTCTCCGAATCCTTCGTCGAAGATATCTTCATCGAAGCCTCTGTCGTCCACTTCCGGAAAGTTCTTCCCGGAATTATCCTCATTTTCTGTGTCGGCCGGTAACCTTTGAATCCTTCCAGTAATCAGGTGATTCAGAGTGGTCAGTCTTTCGTCGGCCGCCACATCGAGTGAATTCGATTCTGCGTGATTCATTTCTTCATGGCTGTTGATGTAGAGTGCTGATGTAGATGATGTGAAACAGAATGTAACGAGAATTGCAGAAATGGTGAATAGGATTGAATACTGCATTTTGATGATAGTCTGAAACATAAAAATAGAAATGTTAAGAAGTCACAATTGAAAATTTTAAAATAAAAATAGCACTTCCCCAAAACTGATCAAAGGGGGGGGGGAGGGGGGCGAAAATCTTTAGACTAGACTACCTTTATATAACAGAGTAAGGACGAATGCGCAGAGAGCATTTTCATACTAGAAGTATTTGTCAAACTACGGCAACCCATAAAATATGTGATATTAAAATCTGATAAAATTTACTTAAAAGGTGCTCAGATATACATGGAAAGGTCTTTACAGCATAAAACCGTCAAAGATGTTAAAACCCCAAGCGCTTTCAACTGCACTATAACAGCCGTCATCAGAGGGGGGGGGGGGACCAGAAGAGTGAGAGTTCGTGAAAGTTCTTTGCTTAAGTAGCATTAGACGAGTCTATTTCAAAAGAAGGGAAAAGGAGGGGATTTGAAAGAGACTCGTCTACTGCTACTTAAGCAAAGAACTTTTACGAACTTTCACTCTTTTGGCTTTTTCCCCCTAATGACGGCTGTTATAGTGCAGTTGAAAGCGCTTGGGGTTTTAGCATCTTTGACGGTTTTTACGCTATAAAGACCTTTTCATGTATATCTGAGCACCTTTTGAGTAAATTTTATCAGATTTTAATACCACATATTTTATTTGTTATTCAAGGTGAACATGACGTTCAATAATTATAGTTTGAACTATATTTTATAATACGGTAACCAGCATTAGAGAATTTGCCGATACTCGTTTGGACGACTTTGATTTGTCAAAAGTAAATTATATCCAAAGTGCGAGCAGTACCGCACCGCGTCTTTAATACAGGCAATTCTTGAATTTGTGTGATCTAATTTAGCTAATCAAACAAAAGCTTGGCGATAATAACGCGCTCTCTTTTGAGCGGAACCCCCTCCCATGAAATCAAAAATACTTGATAGATAAAACAATTTCACAAATGAAACGGTACTGGGATATCGAGAACATGCAATCGCATTTCGCTTTAGAGTTCGTAAGAGTTTTTTTTTTTTTTTTTCTTTATCTGCTTAAAATATTCTTTATAATAATACTAATATCTGAAAGAAATGAAACTACGCGTTGAAAGCTTTAAGTATTAAACAAAAATGAGCTTTGAATGCAAAATGTGATTTATAGAATGGACTTTGAGGCCTCTGATCTGCAGATTTACCAGTTATTATAGGGTGTAAATAATTTTTTATGTCATTTTTTTCTGGAACATACAAGCATATAAATTCTACGCTGAGCACAAAGGGGAAAATAAAGATTTCAGATCTGCTATCTTTATTGCCACTGCCGCAACGGTTGTAATAAAGTAGAGAGAATATTGAACTATAAAAAATGTAGATTTGATTATGTCTAGCACTAGGATTTTAATATTCTTGCGGTAGCATAGGCATAAATGTTTTTTTCGCTGAGAACAAACACATCTTAAAATTTACGCATTCACTATGTCACTCCTAAAAGTATGCGCAGAAAAATGTTGGAAATTATGCGCAAGTTAGACTGGTAATTAAATCTTAATTTCAACAACGCTTTAGAAACAACGGTTTAGAGAGTCAGGTGCCTTTAAGCAGTCCGATACACAAAATTTTACTACTTATATTTATAAATATTTTTTATTATTTTCCAGCATAGTTAAAAAATTTCTAATTTGAATCCCCCCATCTACTGATAAGTTACATATCGGAGTTTCGCCCAGATATACACTATATGGCCATTAATGACCGGCAACTTTCAATTTTAGACATTTTGTCGAATATTTAGAGATATACTTGTTAGATTCTTCTGGAATTTCAGGATTAAAAAGAACAGGTATGACCTCATATTTAGCAATGTCGATTTGACAAGAGGGACAATTAGGGGGCCAACAAAAAAATCAAAGAAAAAAATAATACTAGATTAATTTTAACACACTTATTCTAATTGGTAAACAAATCATATTAGATGTAAATTTCCAACTGGGCGAAAAATGTCCAGACCAGGATACGAGCCCGGGACCTCCTGGCTGAAGCCGCCAGTGCTCTGCCATCTGAGCTATCCCGGACGATTCTGGTTGAACTTTTTCACACAACTGGGTGAAAAAGTCCCGGGTCCGTATCCTGGTCCGGACATTTTTCGCCCAGTTGGAAATTTACATCTAATATGATTTGTTTACCAATTAGAATAATTGTATTAAAATTAATCTAGTGTAATTTCGTATCCAGCGATTTCTGGAGTTCCATTACATGTGATTTATTCTGTTGAGCTGAACTAGGTTTCAGACCAGATGCTGTAATCTTCAAGGTTTGCTGGGTGAAAAAATTCGACCAGAATCGTCCGGGATAGCTCAGATGGCAGAGCACTGGCGGCTTCAGCCAGGAGGTCCCGGGTTCGTATCCTGGTCCGGACATTTTTCGCCCATTTAGAAATTTACATCTAATATGAAAAAAATAATACTTAAGATCACCCTGTAAAATAAAAATGCACGAAATGATCTATCGCTACAGAATACAAATAAACAGACATTGTGCAATATGTGTATTCATTTGTGTAAGAATAGAACGTATATTTAGAGATATACCGATTTTTTTTTTTAAATAAAAAAAAAAATCTTGCATGTTTTTCGCTTATAACATGCAGGGTTTTCAACCAAGTTTAACGCCAGTTTCAGAAAAATTGACAAAATGTAGTAGACGCAAAATATTGCAAATGGAATATAAATATATTAAATATTTTTGGAAAGATGAGCAGTTGTATGAAATAATTTTTATCTGCGCATGCGCGAACGATAACAAGGATCTTTTTACATGATTTAACAGTCAACTCTATGGAGCAACTAATTAAAAAAATCCAGTCAAATATCGTAAAAATTCAGTAAGATATCAGCGTTAAAGTGAGCTAATTTTTAGTTGCTCGCAAAAACTAGCTGAATGATAAGGGATTGTCCACAAGTTGTCAATTTAAATTTTAAATTCTTTTTAATTTTAATTTTTTATTGATGCTTTAGTTCTTCTTGGATAACCACCAGAACGAGCCTATACCATGATAAAAAGAAGTATCAAAATCGAAGCATTTTTTCCAAATCTACTCGATGATAGTCACTAAATACTAACTTTTTTCTGAAAGTCAGTTAATAAAAACTGACAATTTGTGGAAAATCCCTTATCATTTAGCTGCTTTTAGAGAACAACTAAAAAATTTGTTCACTCTAACACCGATATCTTTCTGAATTTTTACGATATTTGACTGGATTTCTTTTAATAAGTTGCTCCATAGAGTTGACTATTAAATTATGTAAAATTATCCTTGTTATCGTTCGCGCATGCGCAGATAAAAATTATTTCATACAACTGCTCATATTTCCTAAAATATTTGGTATATTTATATTCCGATTGCACTATATTGTTTCTACTATATTTTTTCAATTTTCTCAAACCGGCGTTAAATTTGGTTGAAAACCCAGCATGTTATAAGCAAAAAACATGCAAAAATTTTTTAATTTTTTTAAATAAATCGCTATATCTCTATTAATATACGTGCTATTCTTACACAAATGAATACACATATTACGCAATGTCTGTTTATTTATATTCTGCAGCGGTAGATCATTTCGTGCATTTTATTTTACAGGGTGATCCCAAGTATTATTTTTTTTCTTTGATTTTTTGTTGGCCCCCTAATTGTCCCCCTTAACAAATCGACATTGCTAAATATGAGGTCATACCTGTTCTTTTTAATCCTTAAATTCCAGAAGAATCTGTCAAGTATATTTCTAAATATTCGACAAAATGTCTAAAATTGAAAGTTGCCGGTCATTAATGGCCATATAGTGTAGGTTTGTTTAGAACAGAGTGCGATAAATTAAATGATCACGTGTTAAAGCAGGAAATGGGGAAATTTTCATCATAAAAATTAAGCTTGCACGTGAATATATATATATTTTTTTTTTTTTTTTAAGAAAGAAAACCTTAAAAACATGAAATTATTACACGCGAAATCCAATTAGTGATGAAAATTACGTACATTAAACCGATACATTTAAAACGATTTTCTTATGGAGAATATTTATGTGACGTCACAGTGAGATTCACCACTCCCCCTAAATAGTAAGCCTGAGCGCTAACACAAAAATGGCGACTGCTGAAGGCGGGTGTTTTCCAGCGTGTGTACGATCCCATGAATTTTGGTACCAATAATTTTTTAAAGCTTTTTCCGCTTTATTTTTCTGAGATTAAATACCTTAAATTTTTTTTTTATAAAATACAGTAGAACCTCCGAAGTAATTGGGACCGATCCTCTTTCGGAAAATCGAAATTTTCGGATAATCGAAAATACTTCAATTTTAAGATTAAGGTGAAATATATGCAATATTTCGTATTATGGTAACAAGTGCTTAATAAAATTAAAGCAATAGCAAAATAGAAACAAGAATAAATTACCTGAATTTTAATTTTGAAAATAAGTACCTTTTACATATATCACAAGGGTTTGAAAAAGTGTTTTGTTTATCGCAGTTTCGATTGCCTTTGCTTTGAAGCTGTATCACAGAATTTTTTAATATTATATTAGTTCACCAGTATTACAGTTTTTCTGCTGCTCCAACCATGTCAAACCTTTTGCAAAACATTCAAAAGCTTCAGAATTGCTAATTTGTTCGTTTTCTTCGTTCCACTCCGCAGCTTACGGGAGCTCAAGTTAAATTCGAAGGAACTTTAAGAAAGGGGATCGAAAATATTTATATGTACTCGTAGTTTGGAAAGGACCACTTGCACACAAGAAATATGGCAGTTAAAAAAAGCTTTCAAAATGGATTTTGCACACAAGAAATGAGATAGTAAAAAAAAAAAGCTTTCAAAATGGATTTCGGTTAATCATGGGTTTCGGTTAAAAGAGTTTCGGATAAAAAAGGTTCTACTGTACAGGTGTCAAAATTTAAGGGACCGTACATGCGTTTAAAAAAGTCCGCTTTTTGTGTCAGCGCTCAAGTCTGGTATTCAGAGAGCGGACATGGCGTAAATATAGCGGTCTAGAAAATTTGTTTATACTCTATATGGCAAAAAGTGGCCGGCTACTTGCGATTTTAGACTTAGGACTATGCGTTTTGTTAAATATCTAGAAAATTACACGAAGAATTATCCTGAAACTCCAGGTGTGTAAACAGAATAGTGCAGGTCATACATTTCCGTGAGGACTTTTTCCCGAAAGACCATAGGGGACCGTCAACAAATTGAAAAAAAAAAACGAATATCTTTTGGATAACCCTGTAAAAGCTAATGTAGCAAAAGCGTTCAAACTGTAGCTTATGATTAAGTGCCTTATTGTAATAAACTGTGTTAATTTTTATGAGGATAGCATGTATATTTGTAGAGAAATTAAAGTTTTTATAAAAAGGGTTACAAATTTTGAAGTTTTTTTTCTTATAATTTGTAGAGTTCGAAATATATATAAAAAAAGTTCTTTACAGAAAATATGGCAAATAACATTGTACACAATACCCTGCAATCAGAATTTAAAAAATAATAATAATTGTATGAAAAATGAGCACCTTTACTAAATAATGATTCACTGCGCATGCCCGAATGTAATCAAAATCTAATTTGCATAATGTGTTAGCTAAATGTATAGAGCAACTTTTGTCAAAGTCTCAAAAACATAGTTTGAAAAGACTGAAAATTATCATTGATAGAATAAGCTCAAAATCAGTTATTCCCAAAAGGAAGCAAAAAGATGAGGGGTTGTATTTTATTATTTTTTTTAATTCTGATTGCAGGGTATTGTGTACAATGTTGCTTGTCATATTTTCTGAAAATAACTTTTTTTATATATTCAGAATTCTACAAATTATAACTAACAAACTATACTAACAAACTAACAAACTATAACTAACAAATTATAACTAAACAAAAAACCTTGGCAAAATTTGAGACTGTTTTTATAAAAACCTGAATTTCTCTTCGAGTATGCATATTATCCTCATAAAAATGAACACAAATTATTACAATAAGCCACTTAATCATAATGTCGAGTTTGAACGCTTTTGCTACATTAGTTTTTACAGGGTTATCCAAAAGATATTCGTTCTTTTTCAGTTAGTTGACGATCCCCTATGGGCTTTCGGAAAAAAATCTTCACGGAAATATATGACCTATACTATACTGTTTACACACCTGGAGTTTCAGGTTAATTCCTCATGTATTTTTCTAGATACAAACAAAATGTCTAAAATCACAAGTGGCCAGTCATCTTTGGCCATATAGTGTACATATTTGAAAAATATTTATTCTTAATACAGCATTGCAATTGCATCTTTGCGAAACTTTTAATTGATGCAGCATAAATGCAGTTAATGCATATGTAAAATACTTTAGATTTATTTTGTACGAATTACTATTCGATAAATATATATTATAAAAGTCGTATATGCTTATTAATTAAAATAAACAATATACATTTTGAAAATAACATGAAAATATGCATGATGGTGCATTAAAATAGAGAAAAGAATTCATGCACAAGCTATAACTGTTCCTGAAAATATCTAAACTCTATCTAAACTCAAATATAAGTTGCATTGTTGTCAAATATAAGTTGTATAAGTTGTATTGTTGTATTGTTTGTCTGCTATATGTTCTTTGATTCCAGTTTTAAGTTTTCTGCTTGTCATACCTATATAAAACTGCATTGTTCCATTTTCTTCGATTAAAGGTATTTCGTATACTCCTAATAACTGGTTTGATTCAATTGGATCTATTTTCTTGCATACTTATTTTTTAATTTCATGGAAGGCAATTTGTTGATTAACAAATGTACAGTACACATTACTAGAATTATATCGGATTGCGATTTTTTTTTTTATAATTGATAGCATGAGAAACAGATATTAAGTTTTCTTTTTTTTCTTTTTTTTATCCAGACGATAAATATATAAATAGTAAATATAATTCTATAAAAGCTTCCAAGATCTTTGAAAAGTATTTTTAGTGAAATACAAAATAAGCAAACTATTTTCTTTTGAAATCGAATGGAATAAAGTTTCTAATATTTAAAAAGAAATGTTGCTGTATTAAATGGTTTTTTGGTAAAAGTACTCATATAAAGTAAATTAATATTTTTACACAATTTAGAAAAATTACTATGGCTAATTAGGTCGGACATTACAATTTCTACTGAAGCCCAAACCACTCCTCACACAAGACAAACAGCTATGACATTTAGCTAGGGTTGCCGGAAAGCTCTATTAAAAAAAAAAAAAAAAAAAAAAAAAAAAAAAAAAAAAAAAACGCCAACTGCTTCCCAAGCAAAAATGTGAATATAATGTTGCAATTTTTCAAAATCAAATTCGTGGGTTCTTAAAGGAATTTTAAAACTTTTTAAATATTTTATACTTATTATTAACTATTTTTTATTTTTAAATGATTTCCTTAAAAAAAACTTCAATGTTAATAGTCCGATAAGTGGTCTCGAAAATTGCATTTTCAGAAAGTTATGCTGCTGTAAAATCAAGAAATATTATTTTAACATAAAAATTTTATCGATTCTCAAACTTCGTAATATAGGGTTTTAAAGTGCACCAGGTCTCAATGCTAGGTGTGAGCAACACCAAAAGTGGTTCCCTTGTTAGGTATCTTCTTAAACCTTAGGTACCTTAATAAATGGCAAAGTTTTGTCACGGAATTCTGGAAGTGTTTCATATTCTATGCTGCACGCATGATTGTTCTTTCTTGTTTAATTTATTCAATTGATTTTTGCAATTTTTCTTCATTCCCTTTCCATAATCAGAGTGTATGCCCGGTTCCTCCATGATGGGAATTCCTTTCCTTGCTTTCCGCTCAGTCAAAGTATATTTTTTAAAATACAAATTTAAGAAAGTTATAATGCAATTACAAAAAAAATATATATATTTAACTTCTATTAAATAAGTTTGTATTTAAAAAAAAAAAAAAAAAAAAAAAAAAAAAAAAAAAACTGGTTTAATGGAAACTTAAGGAGACGGTAGACGTTTACAAATTTTTCTTTTAATTTTCGCAATAGAGATTTGAAATTTTGTGCAAATATACATTTATCACCATAAGTGCATAGAACACCTTAGAAGAAATTTCTAATCTTATTATAATTTTAAGAACTTTAAAAAAATTTTAAATATTAAAACGAAATTTTAAAATGCTCCTTGCGTCTTAATTTTTGAGATATTTCCTCGATTTTGGATTTTAATCACGTAAAACTCTATTACAAACAAATCTGTGTATCGATTTTTTAATCCCTTGGATAGTTAATTTTTTAGAGATATTTTTCTGAATTCCATGTCGATTTTCATCCAAATTCTATCTTATAATAAGTTAAAAATCAAATTGTCTGAATGAAGTTCAATGTAAAAATGTGTACACAGTTTCTTTTTAAGCAATATCAGGATTCTTCCTTATCAGTTTCATGAACAGAGCCGTCCAAGGCTGTTCTCAAATCCAAAGGTTTAACTTTCTGACATAAGTTTTAATTCGTTTTTGTTCGGAAACGCATGAAACTAGAAGGTGTTGTTATTCAGAAACTATGTCATCGAACTGTCTTTTCCCGTTTTCTTGTAAACGCGATAGATCTTTCAGAAAATGCTGTCAAAGTTGGCATTTTGAACTGAACTTCCGAACGAAAGAAGAAAATCCAGTCAGTAAGGGGAGATAAATGCCGTGTCAGGTGATCAAAATCGCTTATAACTCAATAGGTAATTGTTTGATCAAAAAATGGAAAACACAGTTCGATTCCAAATCGCTTCCATGGTCAGGCTTTCCAATTTTATACCTTTCCATTAAAAAATGAATTTTTAAATGTGTCAAAACGTTTTGCGCTTATTGAGCAGAGCATTTGAGAACAGCCTTGAGGGTGTGCGACAGGTGCGGCCGCACAGGGCCTCGCGCCTAGGAAGGCCTCGCACAAAAAAAAAAAAAAAAAAAAAAAAAAAAAAAAAATACCCAATACAAAATAGCTAAATATTTATTATTCAGTTTGTTGTGAGTTATTTCTTTTCAAAAAAAAAAATTACAAGTGTAAACATGATTATTTTTAAAATGTAAAATGTTTTGTTAGTAAAATGTTCGGTGGAGTTTGTAGGAGTTAGATGAGAGGACAGATTGTTTATAGTTATATTTAATTTGATGGCAGTGTTATACTCCAGTTTAGGCAGCACCAGAGGCATAACAAACATAAAAAGCACATGAACTGAATGTTAATTCTTAATACGTTGTTACTGATGGTGATTCTGACAAACTAACTCACTATTATTTTAATGACTATTTGTAATGTAACGATACAGATTTCATTTTCTTCTTATGTAATCAAGTTTTACTTTGACCCATCACGTAAACATGACAGAAAGACCGGGTTAGTTTAAACCCCGTTCCCCAGACCCCTCAAGACTAAACTAAAGATTTAAAGTTTCCAAAAAATATGATAGGTTAAATTTTTAACTGTTATTAGAAAAAAGAAAATTTGAGGAAATATTGATTTTGACTCAGATATTTTCTATTTTTAAAACTATCTTATTAAATACAAAAATATTAATCTGTTTAATATTTGCTGATTAAATAAAAAACTTTAATCAGGTTATAATTAAAGAAAGAATAGAGTTTATAAGTCAATAGAGTTTATAAGTTTCATCTTTATAACATTTGTTACTGCCATAATATTAAGTGCACTGATCGAATAATTTTATCGATTAATCCTTTGACTATGAATTTATTTTTTATTGGAAATTGCTGCAACTGGCGATTATTATTATATATTTTTCAATTCCTACTATTAGTTCACACTCTCCCTATATTTATTTATTTATATATCTTGTTCAAATTTTCAATCGTTAATAAAATGTTTATCCTATCAAATTGAAATAAAAATTTTTTCTAACTTGTACTGGATGACAATTATTGATGTTAATACAGATTTCTAAAATATTAATTCATTAATTAAATTTTAATTAATTAATTTTAGTTTTATAGGGGAGACAAAATGGCGGCCATTGGTTATTGAACAGCATTTAATGCATCTTCCTATCTATAAGGGGTGTTACCATAGGGGGGACCCTGTTTTGTCGCCAAATACCGCCAAGTTTGACGCCAACTTGGCGATATATCGCCCAATTTGGCTATCAAAATGAGTCGTCAAAAGTGACGCCAACTTGGCGATATCTCTAATATTTCGCCAAATCTCCATAGACTTCCATTGTAAACCTACTTGCTTATAGAAAATCAAAAAATTGAGATATTTTAATGCAAAAAAAACTAATGTTAGCTTAAGGGATTATATTAAATTTTTCTTTGATGGCCTAAGTAGGAATTGACTTTAAAAACAAAATTTTTATATTACTTGTTTATTCGTACCATTCGCCGAAATTTTCAGACGAAGATCCATACTGATCCATAGAAAGGTATCCTGACCTGGTGTAAAAAATGAAAGCTCAGTCACTGTCTGAGTTGAGCAAAAATCATTAAAATCAGGCCCGACCCAACTGAATCCCGACAAAAATTTCCGATATCTGTTAGCCAGAATTATACTACAGTTAAAAATTCTTTAAAGGGATTTTGCATACATATCCATGCAAACATTTTAAATTACAGCATTTTTCAGATTATATGTCATAATTTTGGAACTTTCAGAAGATTCCGTAAACAAATACACATCCAAGTAAAATGAGAGGGAGAAAGAGAGAGATAGAGAGAACAAACTCCATAATTTTTAGTTAGCAAAGTGACGCAAAGAGATGCGAGAGATGCCTTTCGACTCTGAATTTTGTCTACTTTCGAAAATGAATATAAATTTTTAAATAAAGGTCGTCTATATATTTAAAAATTGTGTCAACTTTAAATTTTCAAATGGCAATTTTCAGTTTTTTCAATAAAGCAACCCGGGAAAAGTATTGTTTTTATTCTTTTACTTAAATCTTCAACGAATTATAAAAGAAAATGTATTAGGAATTTATACATAAATTCAGGGAAAAAATATCTTACAAGAAAGTGTATCTGAAATATTCAATTTGCTACCAGAAAAATTATAGAGAATTTTTTAGTGTAAAACAAATTCACATTATGTTTTCGGGTTTTAATTTTGCAGTTACTCTCTAACGTTTTTCGTTCTGCGGATCAGGGAGTTCTGCGGACAGGAGACGGTCCCGTTAGACCAGTGGTTCCCAACCTTTTTATGGTCGTGCCCCACCTAAGCATCTCTAAAATCATGATGTCCCCCCTCCATTCTATATCATATAAATATTGTCACATAAAAGAAATAAACTTCCATTTTCCCGGATGGATCCGAAAATAGCATTATCTCTGATAAGTCATTTCACATTCTTTAATTTATAAAAATCATATTTTTTTAAATTATGCTTTTAACCTAACATCATGAATGCGGTGATGCAATGGATCTTCGCATTTACATCTACAAAAGTTTTATAGTTTTTTTGGCAATAGCTTACCTCAAATTTAAAAGTGATAAATAGTCTACATTTTTATTTTCGTAAAATTTCTTGAAATCTCTCTCATAAATTGTATTACTTCTGATAGAATTGATACATCTTATAATGGATTTTAGTACTTCATTAAGAATAACTGATATTTGTTTATCGCCGAGACTGTATGGATAACATATTCACAAGTAACATTTCCGGATTCGTGCTTTTATCCATTAAGTTACTATTTTTCTTTCATCTCATAACATTCTTCTTTCATGGCGGGCTTTCCCCCTCATTAGTATTATTTGACCACCACGTTTTCTCCAATTTTAAATTTTAAAATGCATGTGTCATGAATGTCATATTCTGTATGTGATCTGCAGAAGAGCCATAAGAAGTTTACTTTCAACCCTTTCCTTCCGTGATACGCAGGGGGTTTTATTAATTTCATAAATGTAGCACCTCATTTAGATCATTCAAAGCATTATTAGATTAAACATGTCCAAACAGTCAATTTTATATACATCCTACAAAATTTCATATGTAAAATTTCCTTCATGGGGCATATTACACTATGAATAAATGTACAAGTTTTTTTTTAATAAATTGTAAAAAAGAGAGGTGTAATTTACTGAAATAATATGAAAACCAGAAAAATTAAAATGATTTTTTAATATATAAAAAGGTTGTCAAATTATCCGAAGAAATTTGTATAATTATTCCGTATTTTTGAAATTTTAAATGGAATCGTTTCGAAAATTAATTTTTATTCCGTTATTTTTTAATTTTTAATCTATTATTTCTATTTTTAGACTAAGACACTACTTTCATTAGAAAAAAAAAGAGGGAAAATTTGTTAATAAAAAGTCTGAAATTGCCCCCCTGAAAAGTCATATTGCCCCCCTGTGGGGCGTACGCCCCACAGGCGTATGTATCAGGCAACATATCCACCTCAGTAATAGCAGAACGTTGGGAACCACTGCTTTAGACCATCAAAAAGTAAAATGTATCTATATCTCTAAAACTAATTATTAGAATGAGCTGTACACTTAAATACACGTTTTAATTTTTTTTCTTTGAGGCGGGGGGGGGGGTGTCCAATTGTGGTTAGTTTTCTGTGAAAATTGATGTCTGTCATAATTAATATTTTTTTAGTAACTTTCATAATTAAAAAAATATTGTGAAATGAAAACAATGCCTGAAATACCTTTGCATCTATTAATTTTAATAGCATAAAAAAAAACTCCATCGGATGGTTTTTGGGAAGATAATAAATAAAAGTTTGTCACATGAATTAACATTAGCATTCACAAACTTTTCACTCATATAATTCTACGAAGATTTAAGAAAAGATATACAATCAGTGATATTTTACGGGCTACCTTGATAAAAGGAACTAAAACGGGTGTTACTATTGGAAAATTCAAAGTCGATACAAATTTTAATGTGTAGAGGACCTCTTTTTAAAAATTCGTATTCAAATTAGAAAAGTAGGCATAATACTGAGTCGAATAGTACCTTTTGCAACTGTCTGCAACAATTTTACGATTAAACAGTATGGGGACGTTCCCTCTCTCTTTTTTAACAACTGTACAATATCACCAATTAACCCCCCCCTCCACCCCCCACCCCCCCCTCCAAAAAAAAAAAAAAAAAAGAGAGAGAGAGAGAGCAAAATACTGTCAAGTAAGAATGAATTCCCGGCCCGGTCCAAATCTGCAGAAAAAAAAAAGAATAGCCCGAGCTCATCCCGGGTATTATGAAAAGAAATTGGCCCGAGTCTATATATTGCATTGTCAGAAGTAGCGTTGCAAATTTAGCAATTTTTTTTTCAAAATATCTATCAGAATTCACTCACTTTATTTAACCACGGAATGTCTATCATTAAATAAATAAAACTTATTAGTCAAAATCTCTGGTCGATGAATAAAAAAATCAGCCAAATTTACAACATTCATTGGTGCGAATGAGAGAGTATTAATTAGTTTGGAAGTGAAGGGCCTCGCGAAAGTTCTTGCACCCAGCCTCGCTTTCGCTAAGGACGGCTCTGTTCATGAACTTTGATCAAAAATTAAGTAGTACCAAGGAGCATTAAAAAAAATAATAATAAAAATAAAAAAATAAATAAATAAAGCTGAAACATCAGTATTGAGAAAAACAGATTTAAAGTACTACATTAAAACGCCAAAAAATTGTTTGTGAACAAAATTAAAACACTTGTATCTTTGCGTAAAATAATCCCATCTGCATGCGGTTTTCCAAAAATGACGTGGTACTAATTGGAGAATAATAGTACACACAAAAAGAATATGTCGATTTTGGGGTCGATTTTTTGCTCAAATAAAGGTCCCCTCAATAAACATGCGTTTCAACTGAGTTGTCTTCCATAAACGAAGTATTCTATAATTTCTTATAACAATGCTTTTTAACGTAACACAAAATACAGAGGGTTTTTTGCACATTTTTGCATCGATTTTGACTTTCCCTGTGATTTAAATTTAAATAAAACATAAAAATAAAAACTATATGGCATCAATTCGGAATAAGGTTTAATTATCGTTTATATTCTTTGATTTAGAATGTTGCTGCAAATTAAACAATGGATCGAAGACTTGTGTATTTGCACTTTACGAAGAGAAATATTCTTATTCGATTTTTAAAAATAGTCGGATTTGGCAAACCCAACACTTTCTTCTATCTTATGCATATTAATACTTACTGAAAAACGCATTAAGCAGCGCCACCGGTTAGGTGATTTGCACCGTTTAGGTGATTTGCACCAAAATCTAATCAGCAACAACTTATGTCAACTTCTAATTGAATTTGAAGTTTGATGAAAATCCGTGCATCAGTTTTTGAGATAGAGCTATTGCAGAAATCGTGAAAAGTTCTGCATAACAGTGGCACCTGTTCGGCAATTTACACCAAAAACTTACAAGGATCAATTTATATCAGGGAATAACTGAATCTAAAGTTTGATGAAAATTCATGCATTAGTTCATGAGATACGGCTATTGCGATAATCATGAATAATGAATGCGATAATCACGAAAGAAGCCCTATTCCGAATTGATCCCATATAGTTTTTATTTTTATGTTTTGCTTAAATTTAAATCACAGGGAAAGTCAAAATCGATGCAAAAATGTGCAAAACACCCTCTGTATTTTGTGCAGCATAGCAGGGCCACCTATTGCGCGATTTACACCAAAAAGTTATCAGCACCAAATTATATCAAGGATCTGAAGTTTTCTGAAAATCCGTGCTTTAGTCCTTGAGATATAGCTATTGTGGAAATTATAAATAATGCATCATAGCAGCGCCACCTGCTGGGAGATTTACACCAAAAATTAATCGCACCAATTTGTATCAGGGACTAACTGAATCTAAAGTTTTATTAAATTCCGTTCATTAGTTCTTAAGATAGAGCGCCCACAAAATTTGTGTCACATATAGACAGACGGACAGACAGACTCACAGACAGATATTTTGTAAAAACATGCTTTTTGAAATCTCCGACCCATAAAACGTGTAAATCCGTCCAAAACTGGAATTCGAAAATTTTCATGAAATCAATACTTTCTTCTTGTAAAGATAGAAGAAAGTAATAAAAGCAATTTTATTACATTTCACTCAATAAATTCACGAAATTCCCTCAATAAATTTTAAAATTTTCACAAAATTTGTGTCACGCACAGACAGACATTTTGTAAAAATATGTTTTTCGGGATCTCTGACCCCTAAAATGTGTAAATCCGTCGAAAACCGAATTTCGAAAATTTTTACGGATCCAATACTTTATTCTTGCAAAGATAGAAGAAAGTAAAAAGGTTTGAAAACCATGGTTTTAATATCTTTACGCGTAAAACAAATGACAATAATTAATATAAAAAGAAAGAAATTGCAAACGTGTTGACATTTGACAAGGGAGAATGTAAAAAATGCATAACAAACAAAGATACATTCACCGCGTATTATATCTAAAGTCGCATCCCATCTTTTAATCCTTTACGGCACAAAAAAAAAAAATACGTTCGTAAAAGGATGAAATGATTGACTGACACCGGAACTTACAAACGACTTTTTTAGAAATTAAAAACTTGCTAATTTAAACTTTCATTATAAAAGCAAAATTTTATTAAAATATTCTTGGCGCGTTTGGAATTAAAATTAGGTGGTCCAGACGAGAGACCACTGCGCCGGAAAGGGTAAAAATAAAATCCAACCCGCACACCCCCTTTTAAATAACCATCGAAAAAACTATATCTCTATAGGAACTGTGTAGAAACTCTTTTATACGAAGCTCTTTTAACCGAACTCTTGATTAACCGAAATCCATTTTTAAAGCTTTTTTTTTTTTTTTTACTCTTACATTTCATGTGTGCAAAATCCATTTTGAAAGCTTTTTTTTTAACTATCATATTCCTTGTATGCAAGTGGTCCTTCCCGAACTACGAGTACATATAAATATTTTCGATCCTCTTTCTCAGAGTTCCTTTGAATTTAACTTGAGCTCCCGTAAGTTGCGGAGTAGCACGAAGAAAACTAACAAATTAGCAATTCTGAAGCTTTTGAATGTTTTGCAAAAGGTTTGGCATGGCTGGAGCAGCAGGAAGACTGTGAGACTAGTGAACTAATAATATTAAAAAATTCCGTGATAGAGCTCCAAAGCAAAGGCAATCGAAACTGCGACAAACAAAACATTTTTTCAAACCCTTGTGATACATGTAAAAAGTACTTAATTTCAAAATTAACATTTAGGTAATTTATTCTTGTTTCTATTTTGCTATTGCTTTATTTTTATTAAGCACTTGTTACCATAATAAGAAATATTGCATATATTTCTGCTTAATCTTAAAATTGACGTTTTCTCGATTATCCGAAAATTTTGATTTTCCGAAAAATGGCCGGTCCCAATTACTTCGGATAATGGAGGTTCTACTTAATGTGAAAACATATTTCTCAGCATAAGACTATATGCAGATTGTTGTATGAAAATTATTTGGCAGGTGAAAAATAGAAATATGTAGTTACAATTGTTGAGGCTTTGACATAGTTATCTGACTGCAATAGAAAAAGATCGATTTACTGCCGAAAAAGAGGAGAAAAAGACCTAAAATGTTTTTTTTAGAGAAAACAAAGAATGTTTTCCTAAAGGTTTCATGTTTATTGCTGAATTCTCTTATAACGGAAAACTTGAAATAAGAAAAGTAGAAGTAAAATGTCACAATTAACTCGGATTACTATCAGAAATGTATATTAACACATGTTTCATAGAAGACATAACATCACCAGGGGCCTCGCTAAGGGGGGGGGCAGGGGGAGCCCCCCCAAAACATTCGCGAATGTTATTACACTTGGCAAATTTAGAAACTTAGTTGACAAATTTGTTTAAAACTTTAATAAAAAGTATAATATATTTTCTATATCTAATAGACTTGGCAAAACTTACAAAACTAATTGGGAATATTATTAAACTTTTAACATATAAGAACTACATTACATTTTTTAATTGTGGTAAGTTGGCAAGATTATAAAACGAGTTGGCAAATACTGAAATTTGACTTGGCAATTTAAGTTTCTCTCCCCCACCAATAAGAATTCTTAGCGATGGCACTGAACATCATTTCACCCAAACAATCTTCATAGTGTTAAGTTCCACCAAGATAAGCTGCCAGGCATATCTCTAAATCGACTGCTATATTTTTAGAAAAAAAAATGAGAAAAGAAACCGGAATTCAGGCTATTCCATTTAAATGCATCCCAATCAAGTCCCGCGACGTGTATTACTGTGCACTTTTAAAACAAGCTCTTTATAAGTGACATTTTAAAACATTGGATGGACTCTGGAAGATTGTGGTCGAGGAGTGGAACAAAATCGTTTATACATCCTTAGTAATAGCTACTCTATCAGCTAAGAAAAATAAATAAAAATTAAAAATTTTAAAAATGTAATTATATGATGATTGTGGCAACGATCGAAACCGAAGTGCTTTTACCATGCATCTAATGATATTTTTCTAGTGATTGGAAGCTATCGCTACTCTGTCGCCAAAAATCTAATTAGTAATAAATAATAACTCTTACCTGTTTAAAAGCTTCTGTGCAAATCAACCGAGATTTATAAAAAAGATGTTTTTCTATCTTTCAGCAAATGTTCAGCAGACAACCAAAGAGATGGCATTGCTAGAAGTGGGAGAATTTAAATCAACCGGTGTCTTTTTACGACTTAATTCTTGATAACATTCTTTTATTTTTATTTTTTTTTTAAGAACAAGAAGTTTTATGTTATAGCCAGTTGCGTAAACTGTCAGAAATCACTCTTTGATCTCGGGTGCAATTCACACGTCCATAGTTTCTTAACAATATCAGAACTGAATCTTCTGACGTCACAAATTTAAACCAACCACAAAATTCTGAAGAAGGCACACCCCCTACAAGAAATTGTCGTCTGCAACTAGGTTTACAAGCTCCGGAAAGGATATTTCCGCTGATTTTGGTAAACAGAAATCACTTTTTATTACCCGATAAGAGAATGGAAGAATTTAAAAATAATTATGTGTGGGAGGCTTTTTTTCTTTTGAGGTGAATGCTCTGAAATTTACACATTAATAAAACACCATGACATTGTATTTTAGCATTTTAATATGCAATATTTTGTATGTTTTCCAGTTAATCGAGAGATGTAAAAATATTTATTTTCGCTAACCACATTGTGAAATGAATGACGTCGGACTTTTTCTTAAAATAATTCTGTTATAATAAGATTTTTAATATAAATAGAATACATGTGCATTTCCAATGACAATAATTAGAAGAAGCAATAATTTTATGTGAATTATTGCGAAATTAGTAAAGTTAAAATGTAATCATTTTAATCGTAGAATTTATTGTAATTTTAAGCCAAGACCTATTAAGGAGACGGTCGACTTTCAAACTAAGAATTTTCTCTTTTCATTTAAAAGTTCTATAAATTATACCTGACGTAAAAAACACCTTCTGTGTGCATATAGCATATTCTCAAAGAAAATATATAAACTTTCTTTATGAAAACAGGCTTCTTTAAAGATAATAACCTAAGAAATTCACAGTGCCTGATTTATGCCAGGACATTCGGGGTACGGGCCGAGGGCCCCTGATTTTCGGGGGCTTCCATCTTTAGAAACTTTTACTCATTATTCATAAACTGAAGAGTGACACCCTGTATTTTTGTCTGAATAAAAGGATTGCAAACTTAGTGTCCTAATCAAAAAGTGTTTGTTGTAGTATGCTATACCACCCTTTAAATTTTGCGCCCCATCTTTTCTTTAAAGACATTGTAAAACAGAGAAATTTTATTTATTTTTTAATATTTTTTCCTTTAAACTAATATTTCACAAAGCTTTAGTTAGTTAGTCAACAAATAACTAAAACATTTAACAAAAAATATTTACACTAAAGGTATAAATAATGCATCTTTAATATATTTTGTTTATTATTCATAAACAAAGCAAAATTATAAAAATAATAATTACACACTCTCTACAAAAAAATAAACAATAAAAATAGCTGCTTGTAACTTTTTTTTTCATTAAAATGTCAGGTAATATTGTGTTATGCAACACATATTTTCACTGAAATTTGCTTTTAAATAAAATTTAAATTTATCTTATGTAATTCATATTTTAATATTTAAATAACCTAAGACTTGGCACCTTTTTAATTTCTTTCTGTTTGTTTATTAATTAAGGGAGAAGTAAAGCAAAGGTGTACAGGTAAAAATATCGATTAATTTATAACGAAGGGAATATTTTTTTTTTTCAAAAGGAAATGTTAGTTTTTACCTCCAAGCTATTTTTAATAAATTCATAAACATAAAGAAACTGGAAGACACAGATGCAATTTTTTTTAATTATTAATTCTGAAATGTGAATACATTTGTAAACAACAAAAACAAGTATGCTAGTTAATTCAAAATATATCAAATAAAGAATAATGAGTAAAACAAAAAATATTTTTATAAATAGTATCTGTTATTACTATTTTATTATTTCTACAACGTTTCTATTATAAGCTTAAAAACATTTTCAGGTTTAAGGATGTGACAATTACATTGTAAAAAAAGAAGAAAAATTATTGCGTCAGGCATACATTATTAAACACTTTCCAACACTTTCATAATACTTTAACACCGCTAATAAGGTAAGAATATACCTAAGTAAACATTTTAGGAAATGCATAACACATTTGAAAACCAGATCTAAATAAGTACTGTACATAGTCGAAAAGGTATTACAATTCTTTTGTCCAGTTCGTATATGATTTGTATATATTCTACAAAGTATGCTAAAATTTGGTTAATTAATGATCTTCAATTTAGTTAGGAAACGCTTAACACAATTGTAAATTCACTTTCAGCAATTTCTACCAATAGGCGAAAAGGCACTTGAATTCTTTTGTACAGTCTTGTATTTTACCTAGAGATTTTTATACACGTCACATACCAAGCGAAAATTTAATTCAGGCAAAACACGCTTAAAACTACTGAAATCACATTTCCAGGAATTAGAGATCTGCACGGACCAGGCCGATTTTCATTCACGGCACTCGGACGGGGCCGGGCCCGGGTCATACTTTTTTCTGAAAGCTCGGGCCAGGCCCGGGCTAACTTATTTTTTCTGTCCAGAGCCGGGACTGGTTTCATTCCTAGTCTTCACGGACCAAAACTTTCAGTCCTTGTTTTGACCCAGTCCGTATGAAAATCATTGTCTCAGCGTGGCCTGGTCCATTCAAAGGTCAGTTAAATTAGACCTGGCCCAAAAAATTTTGCAAAAAATGCATACATTTTTAAATCGCCATTATTCTACACTTAAACATTAAAATTTATTCTTTTTAAAGAATAGTAGATTTTTACGCTTATTAAAATATAGTTAAATTAAAATGTAGTAAAACGTGTGAAAAGGAACCTGCCTATGACGGAACCCTGTTTTAAATTGAAAAACGTGTTGATCCATGCAAAATTAATATACTAATACGTGAGAAAAGAATATATAATACATTTACACTTGCTAAGAAGGGGACTTGTCTAAAACGCATTTTTTTCTATGCCATTCCGTCTTAGAAGATTTTACTGTATAGCATTTTTCAGATTTTTAACACTTCAATACATGGAATATGGATAAACTATATTAATGATAACTGAAACATTTACATACAAGAAGTAGAGATTCATTAAAAAATAAATATCGCAGCCTGCGGCACTTCTGAAAAAATGAAGATTATAAACATGAAAAAAAAAACTTATAAATATTTTTGGACAGAACCCCTTGTACGAGACAAATTTTTAACCAAATCGACATAAAAATCAATGTTTTGTAGAAATTCACTTGGGCCGGGCCGGGCTCGGGCCGAATTTTTTAAGTTTTTTACCGGGCTGGGCCGGTCCAATATTATTTTTTCTACAGGCCGGGCCAAATTTTTTTCTATGAGTCGGACCGGGCCCGGGCCTGGAAATTTCGTCCCGTGCAGACCTCTACCAGGAATAATTATCCATATGCAGCCATGTATCTAATTTTTTGCATAGCCCTGTATGCGATTTTATTTATATGCTGCAAACATCTCTTGGTATACTAAATGTAGTTGAGCTTTAAACTGCATAACTCAAATTAAAAAAAAAAAACACCTTTAAACAATTCACGCTCATTCGCAGTAATAGTTACAAATTCTTTTGAGTAGATCTGTATATGATATATATAATTTATAGACAACACGTAGTGTTCAAAGTTTAGATGAGCTTAAAACTTAAAACGCATACCATAACTGAAAATGCATTTTCAGCAATCATCCCTAATTTCAGTATGTTTAAAAGAGTGTGACATTATTGAAGTACTGGGTAGTACCCGTCAAGATTTGACGGTAAATAACTGGAATATTTTATTAGAAAAATTCTTGAATTTTTAATTAGTTGCTTTTAATTAATCATTGAAATTGTGACAAATTTCTATATTGCATAATTGATTCCTATTTCTTTAACCCCTTGAGGGGCAAGCACAAGCAATTGTGTTTCTATAATGTCAAATTCACACCGGAATCTCCAAAAAAAGTTATTGCAAAATAACGAAAGCAATTTTACGGCTTTTTTTCACCAAAGTTAGAAAAGTAAAGTTTTATAAAAAATTTCTGGTGCAAATATTCATTAATTATGTGTGGGATAAAATATATCCCACCGCCCTCAAGAGGTTAAGACGATAGATGATGCTGCCAGCCAAACCTATTTAATGAAGTCAAAGCATTTTAAGTTTATAATTTACAACCAATTTCGCTTGCTTTTTATCAGAAATTTAACTAAAAATATTGGGTAGAGCATTTATTTTTACATACTAAGGTCTCATTTTTTTTCGAATAAAAAACAATATTTATTATTTTTTTTATTTTTTAAATTTTAAACTACATTACCGTTAAAAGCTGCCATGAATTTTATTTTTATCAGTCTCATTCTCTAAAACCCTAAATTTGAAACTTGATGCAGCTAACAATGTATAATATATATTTTATTACTTGAATATTATTTTACATTTTTATACATTTTTTAAATATTAAACCATGGATATCAAGGTAATTTCTTTTATAGTTCTTATATGAATATTTTTCTTTCTTTCCCTTTTATTTTTTACGTAAAAGAAAGGCAAACTTTATTTTAACACACACATCTATATATTCTTGATAATGGGCAGAAAATAAAACAAAAATTGTAGATCAGCTCAATTTATTGAATTGATAATTACATGCAAAATGTTTCAGCTTAAATATTTTAAATATTAAATTATCATTATTATTTCCTTTAATATTGTTCAGTGTTAAATTTTATTAATTATAAAGCATTCAAATAATACATCGCATAAGTCCTTTTGCCAGGCTATGGATTCGAACCTGCGTCCTCTACAAAAATTCAGAACTTTAAACTGGTGTCTTAAACCTCTGCGCCACCAGCAACACATTCTACTTTCCTCTAAATTGAAGAAGTCCGAAAAAGAGTTTTGGCGCATACTCATATGCCCGAAAAATCGATACTTACAGAAATATCTTTGTGTTTTAATATATATGGTACCGCAAACGATTTTTCACCATAGACCGTTACGTAACGGAATTCTTTTAAGTGTCCCTGTCAATTAACCTTAAATGCTACACACTTCTTTTTCAATACCAAACATGCCATAGTAGTGCACAATAACATCTATGAATTTCGTGGCAATCGGGCTATATATACAAGAGTTAGAGGACAGACAAGCCGAATTCATAAACACTTTTCAGCTTTGTTGGAAAACGTCAAAAAAGAAAAGAAAAGAAAGAAAGAATTGAATGTATTAATGAGAAAGGTTCATAATGCTTATTCTGAACAAATAGATGGGTACTCAGGTGCCTAAATAGAATTAGGAAAAACTTTTATATTCCTTTTAAAGTTTTATAACACTGCAATGGACAAAAAAAACTTTTATTCGCAGAGGAAGCTTTGATCTTTCCCTTTGGGTATTTATTATTTGGGAGGCGCTGGATCAACATTTACAGAAGCAAATCTTTTCAAGAAAAAAGAACCCCTCTGGGTAAAGTAAAAGCAGAACCCAATCCATTCTTTTCAGAAACTCGGATGAGCAGTGGGAATTTATGTGCTCCTGGAAGTCTGAAAAATACAGTAAAGAAAAGAAAAGAAAAAGGTATAATAAAAAACACTCAAAATCGTTTATTATTATTATATTGCAAATCAGGCTACGTCATAAAAATCAGTATGATTAGAGATCATTAATACCTCTTATTAGTGATATTTTAAATGCATATTGTATCACTACTATGTTTTATAATGCATACTAGCTGATTTGTCCCTTCTTTCATCGGGACCTCTAATTTATACATAATCTTGTAATATGAAATCTTGAATAGAACTAATCTCGAAACCGGGTCCCCATTGCCTACGGCACCGTATAGCAGGCGTGATGCGCAGGCACTGCAAAATTCAAATTAAATATTGAATGGAACGAACCTCGAAGCGGGTCCCCGCTGCCTACGGCACCATATAGCGGGCGTGCTTCGCACGCACTGCAAAGTATTTTAATATGAAATCTTTCCGAAACACCCATCTCGAACCGAACGAACCTTCAACCGGGTCCTCACTGCCTACGGCACCGTGTTGCAAGCACTCTGCGCACGCACTGAAAAATCTCTTAGTTCCACCTTCCACAGCCGGGGTACGCAATATTATATACAAGCATAGGGCTTTGGTCTCACAGCAGGCGTGCTGCTCACGAACTGCAAGTTCTGTTAGTTCCATATTTCACCCCCAGGGGACGCACTTTATTCTAAATAAACCTCTATCCGAACAAAATTCACTTTTATAACCTCCCGCCTGATATATTACAAGAGGGGTGTCGGCAAAAGTTAGAAAAGTGCCCCCCGAGGGGGAAGGGCAAAGTGGAATGAGGGGTGACTGAAGGTACATAATATGAGAGTTCACAGGCTTTCCTATGATGTATCACATGATCGGTTGAGGAAAAGTTGGAAAATTGCCTCCACCCCCACCCCGGGTGCCGTTCAATAGTGCATCCTGGTAACAGAAAGATGAAAATGGGAGAGAAGCTGTAAATTGTTAATATTGGTTATGTACATTTTTTTATATTTTTTTTCATTGGGTACTAATAAACAAATTAAAAGTTTAAAACGCCCTCCAGAGGTGAAAAAATGAGTTAAGAGGGGTGGGGGCAGTAAGTGCTTAGTAATGTACAGGCCGAAAGTTTTAAAACGATATGTCACATGAAATAATCCATTTCCGACCGCAAAGGGGAAGGGGGATGCCTCCTAATTGTCTGGGATCAAAAAGGGCCCCACTAATCGAAGGCCCTAAAGGAGTTTCACCTTCGGTCTTGCCTTCAAATATGGTCGAATTTCGCTGTAGTTTAATACAAACTCAGTTAGAAAATTGCGCTTCCCCCCCACACCCGGAGTCGCCAAATTGGGGTGAGGAGGGAAGAAATGTTCATAATATGAAAGGGTGGTCCGAGAGCTATCCGATGTTATATCACATAAGGGGAAAATTGCCCCCTCCGTGGGTCCTCTTCTGCTACTCCGGAATTCACTCATTCGCCTCTTTGACATTTTTATATTTTACTAGCAAAAGCCATGCTTTGTTTGGATTCGCGAAGCATTATTTAATAAGATAAATATTTGAAAGTAACAATATTTTTTATATTATTTTGCATGTTTATTAAGCAAAAATGTTATTTATGTTTGGGCGGATTTTAATTTTAGAAATGTAAATTCAGCCAAATAACTAAGAATTTCCTCGGATTTTTTTATTTATGATATAACGAATTTAACAATTAATTTTATTTGTTTACAATTCTTTTGTTGCCACTTTACAAAAAAAAAAAAATCATAATATAATTCTTTTAAAATGCGTAAGTATCGTCTGCGAAAATGATTTCACATAATAAGAATAAATTGTGTATTGGAATACTTAACAATGAAAAATACTTTTGTAACTGAATGTAAATAATTGAATTTTCGCAAATTTTAATTCATTAAAAATATGCTAAAATTTTCATTAAAAAAAAGATATTTAAAAAAATTCCTAAAAGAAATCATGAAACTGTTTAATTAATCATGATTCTATCGATAATGACTAACTCCATGATTTATTTTTTTCTTCTGAAAATAGACGTGTTTCACTTTTTATTTGCAAAAATGCGTCCGTAATGGAAAAAACATGTAAAATAAATTAATTCAAATAATAAATTTTTTTAAGGTTATTCTGTAAAAAAAAAAAAAAAAAAAAAAAAAAAAAAAAAATAATAATAATAATAATAATAATAATAATAATAATAATATTGTGCAAATCTACAAATCATAATTTATTTTTATGTTTAATTTCAAGTCAAAATACTGAAGAAGGTTTTATTAGAAAAATAATTCCGGAGAGCGCGTTATTCATCAAACATCTAAACTAAGTTTAGAATTTTTTATTATTATTATTCCGGTAATTTTTAAGTGTTTGTGCCTTTTTAGGCAATGAATTTAACATCTGATGACAAATTAAGAATGATGACCAATAAACTCCCCTGCCCTATTCTGCCAGGAAACTCTCAAAGGAATAGATAATGAAATCGTCATTATTTGTTCCCGTCGAAAAAAAAACTGCATTTATTTACTGAACTTCGAAAGGACTTTGAAATAAAAGTTATAAAAGTTAAAACCGTAAAATCAAAGCAAACATCAATGTATTCATTTTTTAAACTCTGCAATAATTAACTTACGTAATTAACTTTTATTTTGATACTTAAATTTTCATATTTTTTCCCTAATATGAAAAATAAATTTTAGTAACATTAATTGTCACCTTTTTTCAACAATTAAAATCTAGTTTTAAACATGACCTCCATTAAAAGACCACCTCTCGGAGCGACCAATTTTGATTGGAACGGAAGTGATCGCTTTAGGGAGATTTTACTGTACATTTCCGTTTATTGGCAGGAATGGCTGAATGGAAATTTTCAACCGTGCTGTTCGTTTAACTGAATTAACGTTTACCCTACTATGTAGTATACGAATTGAATACTTCCAACTGAGCGAAAAAATGCCCAAGGCGGGACTCGAACCCAGTTCCTTCGCTTACATTGCTAATGCTCTACCTTTTAAGCTACCTGGGCTGACGACCGACGAGCATATTTCGCTTAGATAACCTTATTGGTAATAACATTCGTCTGCCATGTAAAACAGCTCAACAGAATAAACCGCAGGTAAAGGAACTCCATATAAACGATGGGTACGAAGCTAATAAAATTAATAGTATGTAGTATATATGCAAATCTATAGCTCCAAAACAAGGCTGCACAAAAAAATATAATTGGGTTTTCAAAATTATGATGCGTAATTCAAATTGTTTATTTAGACAGTATCTTTCACCTTAATAAATTGTGAAGGTTTGTTACAGTCTTCTGAATGCGTCGGAAAACGTTTCATAATCTATGCTGGATGCATGATTTTTCGTTCTTGTTTTTTACAGTTATTTACAGTACAACAGTGTTCGGATAGTCAACTGGATTCACTTAAAATTCGTTTATCTTTTTTCAATTCCTACGATTATTTCACACTCCCCCTATATATATATATATATATCTTGTTCAAATTTTCAATCGTTAATAAAATACATCCTGTCAAGTTGAAATAAATTTCCTTAAACTTGTACTGGATGACAATTGATGTTAATACTGTTTTTTCAAGCATTAATTCATTAATTAAATTTTAATTAATTAATTTTAGTTTTATATGGGAGACAAAATGGCAACCATTGGTTATTGAACAGCATTTAATGCATCTTCATACCTATAAGGGTGGTTACCATAGGAGGGACCCTGTTCTGTCGCCAAATACCGCCAAGTTTATCGCCAACTTGGTTATATATCGCCAAATTTGGCGACCAAAATGAGTCGTCAAAAGTGACGTCAACTTGGCGATATCGCTAATATTTCACCAAATCCCCATAGACTTTCATTGTAAACCAATAGGGTTTTAATGCAACAAAAACTAATATTAGCTTAAGGGATTATATTAAATTTTTCTTTGATGACCTAAGTAGGAATTGACTTTAAAAAATAAATTTTTATATTACTTGTTTTTTTGCAACTAAATACTTTTCATTATTACAGAAAAAAAGTCTGTTTATAGAATAAATTAATTGTTGTAAAGAACTCCGAGGACCGCCAACTGGAAATCCCCAAGTTAGAACATTTGTTATTTGTGATCAATTTTTGAAGAGACGGAGAAGCGAAATCTCTCTTGGGTATAGCAAAAGCTGAACTCTTTTCAAAAACTCAGACAAGGATTCGTTATTTATTTGTACCCGAACCAAGAAAAAGAAAGAATGGAGAAAAGAAAAGAAGATAACAGAGAACTTTACATGGTGCGAGCGCTTGAATTATTTTGTTCTTTATCATTCGATACTTTATTATATACTGCTGAAAACAAGGATGTAAGATGTAAGTCTTACATAAAATAACGGTATAAGCGGAATTTTGTTGCATAAAATGGAAAAAGAGAGTCACAAATGCAAATTTTTCTCATTTTCAAACTTCGGAGTACGCAAATTTTGAGTTGACGTCAAAAACGACGCTATAGCGGCAGCGAATGAAATTTTTCATAAAGTTTTTAAAAATATTTTAATGGATTATTATTTTTTTTAAGTGGGGTAATTTAAAATCGTTTTAACTCGAAACATTATTTGTCGAATTTCAATTTTTTTTCATTTAATTAAAAAGGAAAATATAATTTAAATTTTGTTTCAGAAATTTTTTTTTAAATATTAATTTTAAAAATATTAAAAATATAAATTTAAAAAATGATGTAACTTATTTTTTAAAAAATCATATTTTCAAAACTAAATATTTTTTTCAAATTTGCCGAAACAAAATTAATGTAAAATAATAATTAAAAAAAAAAAAAAAAAAAAAAAAAAAAAAAAACATGTTCCAAGTTTGCACTTTTGTTCTTTAACAATTCTTGACTTATAATAATTTAAAGACACGAAATGGTGAAAATAAAACCATCATGCAAAAAACTCTTTTACAGTTTTAAACAAAGATTGGCTCCTAATAAAATGTTTAAATGCTTTTTAAAAAATTGCAGGTAAGTAAGTAACTCTTTCCTGTAGCTTAAACTCCCGATTCAGTTTAACTTTTGCTCTTTCCACCATCTTTTTGTACTATTTAAATGTCCTTCAGTTGATTTAAAACAAGGCTTTATCTAACATGTCGATTAAGAGTTTTTCATAATTTTAGCCCTCACAACTGCAGGTTACATAAAACCGGGACTGGCTTCCTTCTTCCTAGGTCTGTACGGGGGGAATTTTTAGACCTGGTCTCGACCCAACCCGTATTAAAATCATTGTCTCTAACTGGCCTGATCCATGCAAAAATCAGTAAAGCAAAAATCAGCTCAGCCAAAAAATTTTTACAAAAAATGCATACATTTTTAAATCGACATTATTTTACAATTAAACTTTAAAATTCTTTTTTAAAGGATAGTAGATTTAAAGGCAAAAAAAAAAAATTAAAATACAATAAAACCAGTGAAAAAGAGCCTACCTATGACGGAATCCTGTCTTAAACGCAAAAATGTGTTGATCCATGCAAAATGAATATAATAATACCTGAGAAAAGAATAAACTACATTTACACCTCCTAAGAAGAGAACTTATCTATAATGCATTTTTTTTCTTTCCTATATGATTCCGAGTAAGAAGATTTTACTGTACAGCATTTTTCAATGTCTCCAATACATGATATATGGATTAACGATATTAAATGTTAAGTGAAACATTTACATACAAATAGAGATTTATTAAAAAAAAATAAATATCGGTGCTTAGGGCGCTTCTTTAAAAATGAAGATTATAAACATGAAAAAAAAAGCTAAAATAAATATTTTGGGTCATAAACCCTCCATGCGAAACAATTTTTAACCATATAGACGTAAAAACTATGTTTTGTAGAAATTCAGTCAGGTCGGGTAGAATTTTTTTTTTCCTACGGGCCGGCTCGAAACCGGGCCTGGATATGTCGACCCCTGCAGACCTTTAGTGACGACCTGCAGCATATTTTAAAAGCAGATTTAACGTAAAATTTATACGCTGCTATTTTATGTCCAAAGGAGACGCAGTGTCTTAAATCGACTTTTAATAACGTACAATTTGTGGATGATCCCTATCTTGCATTCAAAATGAGTCACTAACTCGTCGCTCAGAGGCATGGATAAATAGTGTAAGTCGCGAATTTTAGATTTTGATATCTCTGAGAGTTTTGCAGATATCGAGATGAACTTTTTTGTGTTTAATTCAAGAATGGATAAGGAAATTTTTCCTAATTAGAAATTTTACCCTACGGGAGCCATATAAACGTAATGTTTTGGGTATGGCTAGTAGTTTCTCCTTGAATTTAAAAATATTTCGTCGGAAGACGTCGCTGTAATTACGATTTTCTTTATCGTATTTTCTAAAATAGATTCGATTTTCAATTCGATTACAATACTTTCTTTTATCTTCAATAAAAGAAAGTATTGTAATCGAAATTTTTGTCGACGGATTTACACGTTTTAGGGATCAGAGATCCCCAAAAACATGTTTATACAAAATGTCTGTCTGTCTGTGTGTAATCATTGTACCATGGAAAAATGTATGAAGTTATGCATAGAATTGAACCAATTTTTTTTTTTATGTTTTTGGCTATGGCAAGCAGGCTCTCCTTCAATATGGAAACATCCGGCTGGAAGAGGACGCTGTAATAGCGATGTCTGTGACATTTTCATTATTGTACCACCGAAAAGTGTATGAAGTTATGCATAGAATTGAACCAAATTTCTGTGTAATGTTTTGGCTATAGCAAGCAAGCCCTCCTTCAATATGGAAATATTCTGCCGGAAGGGGGCGCTGTAATAGCGATGTCTGTAACATTTTCATTATTGTACCACCGAAAACTGTATGAAATTATGCATAGAACTGAATGAATTTTTTTGTGTAATGTTTTGGGTATGGCCAGCAGTTTCTCCTTGAATTTAAAAATATTTCGTCGGAAGACGTCACTGTAATAACGATTTTCTTTATTGTACCATCGAAAAGTATATGAAGTTATGCATAGGATTGAACCAAAATTTTTGTGTATATTTTTGGCTATGGTCAACAGGTTCTCATTGAATTTGGAAATATTCAACCGAAAAAGAGCTCTGTGATAGTTCTATAATTTTCTCGATTTTTCTTAGTTCTATTGTCCATCGGCGGCTCTTGCAGCGACGGGAACTCGCGTCCTGCTAAACCAGCTATTCGCAAACAGCTGATGTAAAACAGAATAACGAAAAACTATTGATTTTAATAAATCAAAACTGGTATAGTATTGAACTAATATTATTGAAGTATTAAGTAACATCTGTACCTACCTTTTGAAATATAAAGATGTATGAGATAGAAGAAAGTTTTGGGACTGGCACATCGAACTAGTTTTATAAAACTTTGCGATTTGAAGTATGTGTCTAGGGGCAATATTTAAGGAAATAGCCTATTGTTTCGATTTTTATGAATCACCTTATATAGTTGTTAATATTTCTGACAGAGACCACCTGCATTAACGTAAACACATATACCAAGAAGGAAATAAATCAACAAAATTTATCCCAAAAAGCTTTCACTTCAATTTTCTAGAAATTTGATTTTTATTGCAAAACATTTTCTTCCACTCAGATGCTTAATTGAATCAACTTACTACAGATTTTGAGTTTAAATGGCAGATGGCATAATTTTTTGAAAAAAAAATGCTGGATGGAATATTAAAACGAAGCGCAAATGGTTTCTTGGAAGGGTGAACATTTCTTCCATCTGTCAAAATTTTATTAAATATGAAGAAGAATTTTTTTTAATTTAAACAAATTGAAAATTGCACGTCAAACGTGGCAAATGAGGTGCGTTCGTACTATAACTAGTTTTATAAATATTTTTTGCACTGCATATTGTACTGAATGTATATTTTAGTGCACTTCATAACTGCCTATCCATTTCATTCTGTTCGAAAGGCTGTAACATAATTAAAATGCACTTGAAATAATTGTTTCCCATTGGCCGTGACGTAACGAAAAACTTTTGACTGTCCCTGCCATTAATCTGTACATCCGATTTCCATAAAATTTGAAATGGCTCGACACAATTTTACAACCATTACATATTTAAAATTTCAGTCCATTCGGTTGGGTAGTTTTTGCTCTGTTATATGAGGACAGACGGATAGACAGACAGACGGACCGAACGACGACTATAGGTGCTACGTATTTATATAATTACGTACGCACCTGAAAATGTAAATTTTACTGCAATCAGTTTTCCTTTTATTACTATACAATTTATTTTTAGCAGCACGAAGAAAAAAGAAACCTCTTGCTACCTCACTTTTTAGATGCGTTCTTAATTATATACATACGTAACACCTATAGTCGTCGTCGGATCCGTCCGTCTGTCTGTCCGCATATAACAGTGCAAAAACTACTGAACCAAATGGTTTGAAATTTAATATATAGAAGAATTTTATCGAGTCATTTCAAATTTTACGAAAATCGAATCAAAACTTAAAAAGATATTGATAAAACTTTTCTTCATTCTATTTAATCCTATCATACGTCATTAATTCAATGATATCCCTTGAGTGGTAATGATTCTAGGTTGCCATGGTGATGATATCCTATTTAAGATGGAGTCCTATTATTTCCGTATGACTAAATTTAGCATATAGAATCGTAATAAATTTTGCATTCATGCCTTTTTGCGTAAGCGTGCAACAGCTATTGCACCAAGATTTGAATATTTATAAAACGAGTTAGAGTACGAACGCACATCATTTGCCCCGTTTGACGTACAACTTCCGACATTTTTCAGCTCCTATAGACCAAAAAAAAAAAATTACTATAGCCTATTTAAAATTAAGGCTTTCCAAGGAGCTACTTTCCGACATATTTCTGAATTCATTTTTTTTTTTTCATGTGTATACGCATGAAATTGGCAGGCATACTTATTCAGAAACTATGTTATCGAAGGATGTTTTAATTTTTTTTTTCTTTTAAGTAAAGACAAGATATCTTTCAGAAAATACTGTCAAAGTGGGTGTTTTGAACCGAATTTTTGGATCAACAGCGGCGAAAAGGAGAGAAAATCTGTCGTCACGTGAAAGGATCGCTTATAACTCGATAAGTAATACGTAATTTTGTAATTAATTTTTCAATTAATTTTCAGTAGTGAAATTACGCTCGGAATTATTGAATATTTAATACATGATTTATCACATTGCTAACGAAGCGTAGAACCAACAGAGTGAAAAATGTCCAAGCTGGGAATCGAATTCGGAACCCTTGGAATAGCGTTCGAAGTGCTCTATCATTTAAGCTACGAGGACGACCCAGCTTGGGCATTTTTCATTCTGTTGGTCCTACGCTTAGCAATGTGATAAATCATGTATTAAGTATTCAATAATTTCGAGCGTAATTTCACTGCTGAAAATAATTGAACAAGTAATTAAATTATATATGTGTTCACCGATGCAGGGTTTATTTGTATCTCATGTTTCACCGCAGGATTGTGTGCTCATGAAGACTATTCCATCTTGTGCTGCAGTTGCAGCCTTACCAACATACGTGAGTGAGAGATGCTGAACTGGGTATCGTCCTCGTAGCTTAATTGGTAGAGCGCTTAGAGCGCTATTCCAAGGGTTCCGAATTCGATTCCTGATTTGGACATTTTTCACTCTGTTGGTTCTACGCTTAGTTAGCAATGTGATTAATCATGTATTAAATATTCGATAAGTAATTTATCAAAAAATGGAAAACGCAAATCGATACATCGCTTTAAGGGTGCTTTCGAAAAAATATTTTTCCACCCTCAACAGCTCGAAATTTTCTGACATTTTCAGACTCATTTTTAAAAGTAAAAACATAAAACTTGCTGAGGTGATTTTTGAAGAGATGTATAAGAGGCCGTGTGATTTCATTTTCCGCTCAATTATTTAGAATTGGAGTTTCAAACAATCATTTTCTCAGTATGACCATTTTTTTTTCCTTCCCAGATCTCCCGCTTCGGAAAATTCGGTTCAAAACGCCAACTTTCACAGCATTTTTTGCAATATCTTTTGCCTTTATCAAAAAAGTCCTTCCGGCCAGTGCCGGGAGGAAGAGGTAGCTTTCATATTCCTTATTTTTAAAAAGCCAACTTATATTATTCAAACACACGAAGCTCAATTAAGTGGAAACCGAATGTAGGAGATTCAATACTAATTTTTATCAATACTAAATCATTATGAATGAGAATTTCGCGAAATTAGTCAGCTTTATCCAAGCTGCTTTTATTTAAAATCACTTATATTTGGCTGCCAAATTCGGCGATTTCTTAAAGTGCCTGCCATTTTAAGACAACATGGTAGATGAGGCTAACCAGTGAACTTGGTCGAGACCTTAGTAATTGCTGTGCACATGCTCACTCATATCGGAATCGGTTGATATATAAGAGTGCTGTCGCAGGCAAAAAATCAGATTTTTCAAAATGTCACTCACTTTAGAAATTGAAATTGCTATATCTGAGCCATTTTTTAAGATAAAGACAAACAAAAAATGCTCCTGAATCCTTGTATCAAGGGTCAAATACTTAAGAAAGAAACCTTTTTCAATTTCTAATTTTTTTGCACCTCACTTTCAATATAATTTTTTTTTTAATTTAATGGCCGCCATTTTGAAACAAGATGGCTGATGAAGCTGGCCAGCGAACTTGGTCGAGGTATTGATGTATACTATCCACATGCCTTCTTCCATCGAAATAGGCGAATAAGTGTGGTATCGCGTGACAAGTACAAGATCGTTTCAAAGTGTTAGCCATGATAGAAATTCAAAGTGCTATAATTCAACCACTTTTTAAGATATAAACAAAAGAACAAATTTTCAGAAACAAAAACTGCTCCAGAATCTTTGTATCAAGGCCAAACACATAAAAAAATCTTTTTCATTTTCCAATTTTTTAATACCTCATTTTAAATTTTAAATTACATTTTTTTTAAATGGCAACCCTTTTGAAACAAGATGGCGAATGAAGCTGGCCAACGAACTCGGTCGAGACATTGGTATGTACTATGTACAGACCACGTTGCATTCAAATCGGTTCATAAATACGCCTGTTATCGCGTGACAAAAATCAGGTCGTTTTAAAATGTCAGCCACAATAGAAATTCAAAATGTTATAACTCAGCCATTTTTTTAGATGTAGACGAAACAAAACCTGTTCCGGAATCTTTGTATTAAGGTCAAACACATACAAAAAAAATCTTTTTCATTTTCCAATTTTTTGGTATCTCATTTTAAATTTATTTTTTTAAAATTTTTTTAAATGGCCACCATTTTGAAACAAGACGGCGAATGAAGCTGGTCAACGAACTCGGTTGAGTTATTTGTATGTACTATGTACACACCAAGGTACATCCAAATCGGTTCATAAATACGTCTGTTATCACGTTTCAAAAATCAGGACGTTTCAAAATGTCAGCCACGCTAGAAATTCAAAATGCTATAACTCAGCCATTTTTTAAGATATAGACGAAACAAAAACTGCTCCCGAATCTTTTTATCAAGGTCAAACACATAAGAAAAAAATATTTTTTCAATTTTCAATTTTTTGCTACCACATTTCAAATTTAAATTTTTCTTAAAATTTTAAATGGCCGCCATTTTTAAACAAGATGCCGGATGAAGCTGGCCAACGAACTCGTTCGAGACATTGGTCTAAACTATGTATAAACGAAGTTACATCCAAATCGGTTCATAAATACGCCTTTTATCGTGTGACAAAATTCAGGACGTTTCAAAATGTCAGCTTCGCTAGAAATTCAAAATGCTATAACTCAGCCATTTTTTAAGATATAGACGAAACAAAAACTGCTACGGAGTCTTTGTATAAAGGTCAAATACATAAGAAAAAAATATTTTTCCATTTTCAATTTTTTGGTACCACATTTTAAATTTTAAATTTTTTAAAAAATTTTAAATGGCCGCCATTTTGAAACAAAATGGCGGATGAAGCTGGCCAACGAACTCGGTCGAGACATTGGTATGTACTATGTACACACCGAATTACATCCAAATCGGTTCATAAATACGAGAGTTACAGTGTGACATAGGTAATATATATATATATATATATATATATATATATATATCAATTTTGAACGGAGGGTGGTTTCGGGGTCTGGGGGTCATGATCGATGAAAATATACCAAAATTTTTTGAAATCGCTTTCCTCCGAACGGCTGCAATAGGTAGCTTTTTGTAAAGAAAGCTACCTAAAATCGAGATGCGCGGCACATTATGTAGTTTCTGAATAAGATAATTTCCCAGTTTGATGCGTTTGAGAGCAAAAATGAATCATTAAATAAGCAGTTTGGATTGGAATGTTACACCCTTAATAGTCAGGCTGGCGTTTCAATTTTATGACTTTGGGTTTAAAAATGAATCAAAAAATTTCTCAGAAAGTTCGTGTTTGTCGAACAGGGAATTTGAGAATGGCCTTAAAGTTTCATTTCTTATCTTCCCTGTTATTATTCAGAAAGTGAAAGTCTCCAAATTATTCAGCTTTATTCTATGAAAAACACAAACACAAAGTATTAAAATGTTGTACAATTTGTGTGACACACAATAAAGGCAAAAAAAAACTTTTTAATAACACCATAAAATTAAGAAATGTTCAAGGCCTTTCGAAAGAACTTTGTCTTTCTTCGTCAGGCACCAAGAAAACGTGCTACCACTTTGAAGGCAGCAGACATTCAGAAGCAGCAAGACATTCTGGACAAGAAGGGCCGGCGCAACGTCGAGCGGGACCATGGTAAAGCAGTTAGTGGAGCCAGCACATATAGTAAAACTGGACTAATAAATTTAATTTTTTAATTGTATATATTATAAAATATGGAATAACAGAGACAATAAAATATATAGGGTGGCCATTAAAAGAATGTTCCAGTTATAAATTTTAATAGTATCAACTGTAAGCGTTGTAGAGTGTTGGTTCAAGGTCTCAAGTAACTCAGTCTAGACAAGCGCATGCGCGAGTGCTGCTTTGTTATTGACTCGCTTGCAGTGCCACATGCGCAAAATGGCGACTCTTGAACGCAAAGTGTTACAGGGGTAGTTCTGTTCCTAGGTGATATTTCCTGATATACTTCTTTCGATATTTCAGGACGCATTTACCTGGCATACTACTGTTTTTTCTGCTAGTGTTTGCCGAAATTCGCGATTTTTTCCCGCGATCGTTTGCCAAAATTCGTGATTCTTACCGCGATCGTTTGCCGAAATTCGCCATTTTTTCGAGATCTTTTGCCGAAATTCGCTATTTTTTCCTGGATCGTTTTCTGAAATTCAAGATTTTTTTTCGCGATTGTTTGCCGAAATTAGAGTTTTTTTTTCGCGATTGTCTGCCGAAATTCGAGTTTTTTTCCACGATCGCTTGGCGAAGTTCGCGATTTTTTTCCGCTATCGTTTGCCAAAGCTCGAGATTTTTTTACCGCTTTTGCCGAAGTTTGAGATTATTTAACAGGATCGTTTGCCGAGGTTCGAGATTTTTTAACGCGATTGTTTTCCGAAATTCGCGATTTCTTACGCGATCGTTTGCTGAAATTCGCGACCTCTTGACAAAATCACGATGTTTCTCCGCAAATGTTCGATGATTTTCGCAATTTTATTCCGCGATTATTTGACGAAGTTCATGTTTTTTGTTTTTTTTTCCGTGACCGACTGACAAAATTCGCGATTTTTTCCGCAATTGTTTGACGAAAGTCACGATTTTTTGCTCGAATGATTAACCCGAATTCGTGATTTTATGGACCGTTTGACGAAATTCTCGGACTTTTCTGTTGTGCACATCAATGTTGTGCGCGAATTCCTTTTTTTTTTTTTTTTTTTTTTTTTTTTTACGATTCCGCGGAAATCACTGATCGATTTTTAAAAAGGAAATCCGCCAAAAAGCGAAAAAGTGGCGCATTCTGTGAATTATTGATGATATTACCGATTTTTTTAGAAATTGATTGAAGACTATCGCAATTTTTTTCAACGACCGATTAACGAAATTCGCAATTTCCCGTCCTATCCGACTGACAAATTTCAGATTTTTTTTCTGATACTATTTAACGAAATTTGTGAGTTTTTTATCACAAAGTGACAAAATGTTTCACTATTTTCTGGCTCTCTTATGCACCTATTAATTCCAAAATACTGATTTTGTGGAATATTGAAAAAATAAATGATTTGCAGAATTTCGCGTAAAAAAAATACATTGATGGAAAAATCATAACTGTTAGTGCTTTAGTACAAAACTGGCCAAATTTCAGTACATGCTACCATATTTCAGGACTATTTTTCATTTTTCAGGATTTTCAGGACAACTACGACCCCTGGCGTTATTGCTGGGCTGAAGATTTAAAAGCATTAGAATGATGCGATTTTTTGCTTTCGGGCTTTATAAAAGATCGTGTCTACGTTCCGCCGTTACCTAATGATTGGCCAGAGTTGAGACACAGAATGCAAGAGGCTTTTGCTTCCATGACTCCGGATTTGTCAACCGAAGTGTGGGAAGAATTAGACTTAAGTTTGGATGTGTGCCGTATAACGAAAAGTGCACCTAGTGAACCTTTGTAGGAAAAACTAGGTTAGTTTACTTTTCATTGGATGTAGGATTTGTTGTCAATAGTCTAAATTAAACTGTTATAATATACCATTGAAACGAACATTTTTTATGGACACCTTATATGACAAACACTACTTTCACACTTAAATTGAATAATTATTAATTTCTCAAAATTTCCTATCTTTTTATTAACCGACTTCAAAAAATAAATAAATAAATAAATAAAAATAAGCAATTTATCAAATTACAACGACCATTTGGAAAATGGTTTTTTCGAAGACTAAAATTTAAGACTTAAAAAATCGCACGGAGTTGATCCTACATTACGTACGCCATGAATTAAACATTAATAGTGTTATTACACGTAAAAATTCCAAGCGACAGAAATCGCCTGCGACTCGTACGTATTATCCACCTGAAACTTGCGCATTATCCAAGCATTTCATTGGCTGTTCGGGAAAAGGCTTTTCTATCGTCAGATTTCCAAGAAATCTGACAAGCCATTTTAAATTAAATTTCATTCTTAAACTTCTAAACATCCCACAATATTACTTTTTACATCGTCGTATAGAGAAAAAAATGTACTTTTAAATGCAATTTGTTTGAAAGCTCTATCTCAATTTGTTTCTGAGTTAATAATTTTTTTTGTTTGTTTTTATTACTTTTTGGCCATAGTGGCAACAGAAGGTATCCTGTTGAAAGTAAAGGAAATACAGATTACTGTATAGACCCATCAGAAAACGAATAAAATGCGGATTAAACCAATAAAAACCTTCAGATATGCTTTTGATTTCCCATCCTGACGAGAACAATAACCATTTTTCCAAATGGTTAAAAAAAAAAAAAAAAAAAAAAAAAAAAAGGAGGAAGTTATCAATTCGACGCGTATGTATTTTTTTTTTTTTTTTAATGTATGTTCACCAATTACTCCGAAACTATGCGACCGATTCATGTGATTTTTGTTTTAATTGAAAGAGAATACTCTCGAATTGGTACCACTTCCGTTTCATCAAAATTGGCTCAGTACTTTTTTAGTAACTAGGGGGCTCTGCCCCCTACGAGCTACGCTCGCCAACCCACGTTCAGACACCGCAGAGTCTAAAAGCATGCTAATTTGATCGGCTTTAAAAAGATTTCGGAAGACTGAATTATAATTTAAAAAACAGTGGCGATCTCCCTATAAACGGGTTTCTATTCATTTCTCTTTGATTGGGGAATTTTAAGACCAAATCAGCTGCTATTAAAAGATACAATAGCTGTTTCCGTCTTTGATTAAATAAAATCAGTTAAACGTTTCAAAATAAGCTAATATAAAATGAATTAAGTAAACAGAGTCTTTGTCTCCCGGTATTTTTTAACAAATCGAAAAGAAAGTTTTTTTAAATAAGACATTTTAAATGTGCCGTTTTTAATCTGACGTAATTTTCACCAAACTTTTCTTTTATCTTTTTAATATTCACGTGAAAATACTTTTGTTAGAAATGAAATATTATTTGCGCTGTCCTAACAAAAATAGTCGAAAAGATCATCTCAAAATATCAAATAAATGTCTCGCGCAATTTTTAAATTTAAACTGTTTTGCAATATTATTTTTTGTTCTTTTTACATAATAAGTTTAATGTAACGTAAATATGACGTAATTTATCCTATTTAAGACTTCTAAAGCATGTTAATGAATTTATTAGTTTACAATATTCTTTCTCTTTTAAAATACACGTGTAAATATAGTTTTTATGACGTAATTTTCAATGAGTTCCTGCTTTTTATATTTCCTGTTTATAATAGTCACGTGTAAATAATTTTTTAATTTGAAGCAAACATTACTGTTTGCGCTGTTTATACAGTTGGCAACAGTTTAAATTAATACCATTTTCTAAAATATGTAAAAAATATCTCTCGAAATGCTGAAAATTTGAATTTTAAATAGAAATAAAACCTCAAAAATGAGTCAAATTAAAGAAATAAATGCAATCTGCACACCGGGAAATTCTAATGCATAATGTGATCTAAAAATGATTAAATTCCCATGTACAGTTTTTTATCCTATAAAACTTTTTGAAAGGAACGATTTTGTCCAAATTTAGCATTAAATATCTCTTAAAATAATTCTTCGATTTGAAAACTGTCTACATCAGCGTGTTTATCAAACATTTCTTTATAATACCACCGATTTTCATATTTTTGTATGCAATGTTTTTCTTAATATTAACGAAGAAAGACTTCCGGTCACAAAAAATTCAAAACCGGCGGCGGCGACAGCATTAGTTACTTTTTTTTAGAATAGAGAGATTTAACAAAAACCAATAAAATCAATGATTTCTCGCAAATTATCTTTCATTGTTGTAATCATTTTGCCGATCATAAGCATATCAGCATAACAATATGTAGGCATATACGCTAGCGTCAAGTTGTCGCCCAGCTTGACGCCATTTGGTTAAATACCGCCAAATTTGGCGACCAAAATAAGTCGCCATAAATAAAGCCATTTTACGTACCCATCATACGTAGTATAGAGCAGTAGCGGATAGGGACAGCTTAATGCAACAATGTTAAAACTTCCACTGCGTAAAGCTATGGGGAAAAAATCAAAAAATCCCTAGCCGGCTTCGGCACGTTGTTTTGTTGGTGTTGATGTTCATTTGTACTTGGTACTTATCCATGTGTTTTATATTTTATTGTGCGCTTATATTTTATTTTTCTCACACTTTTATTACTATACATTAAGATGTTAATACATGAAGAGAATGCATTATAATTCTTAATATTCTAATGTTAAAAATATTATGAGATGCTCTCATTATACATTTTCTATAAAATAGGAACTGAAATAATCATGAAATTAAAATATGTTTAGTTCAATGTAATAATAATAATAATAAACTGCCCTCTCAATTGGGATTTATTTATTTATTTATTATAAAACAAAGAAACATTTTAAATTAAGAATATAGAGAAAACAAATTGTTATAGCTTTTAAATCTTATATATATATAAAGCCACAGTGATGTACTGTATATAATAATACGTTATATATACATAATTATACTTAAGGAACAAGTTTAAAATTATGTATATTTTAATTATAGATGTATGTATTAGTTAAATCATATTTATTGTTTTCTAAAGCCTTGACTGGCAGCGAAGTTAAAAGATTTGGCTTAAGATAAGAAATAATAATTTTATTACATCCCTTGGTGACTAATTTGCTATAGCCTTAAAGCTGTTAAAACGCCACCACTGAGCTCTACAATAATATTGCCGAGCTCAGTGAACGCCACATACATATCCCTGTCAATTCATTCATATGTAATGAGTTAAATATTAAATAACATTATTATGACATAAAAGATGAACTGCTTTTAAATTTTAACAGTAAAAGCTGTAGATATTTGTTTACTTATTTATATACTTCTTACTACAATGTTGGAAAGACTATTATTTAAAAATTTCTTTTTTAATATTATTTTCAAATATTTTGGATAGGTGGCGCCAGCAGTAATGCAAAAGCTTATTTTTTTTCCTTTGCTTCAAACCAGGTTTAGAAAAATCCCCACGAGATTTCCCTCTCCCTTCTTCTATAATGCAGGCGCTTCTTTAACATTGTTGCATTAAGCTGTCCCCATCCGCTACTGTATAGAGCAAGTCTTGTTTACTTTGCAGTAGTTTTTGAAGTCGGTTTTATTTTTGGTAAAAGTTTATAAATTATACAATATTTTAAATATTTCTTTTTGGCGTTAAAGGTTACTTTCAGCATCATCAAATCTACACATTTTCTTTCAATTATATCAATTTTGCCATTAAGAAATTAAGTTCGTTTTTTTCAGGAAGAAACATTTAAAAATAAATTTAGAGCAAAATATTTCTGTTTTTTTACAGAGTAAATGTTATTTTGAAATATATAGATATTCGGGTGCACTAACAAAACCCCAATTAGTGCGCTTCCTGGGCAGCCGTTCCATTCGCACGATCGTGGCACAGGCCCTGCGAACAAGACTGACTTGCTCCTGCTTTCAAAGTGGTAGAACACCAGCTTGGACGCTGAAGAAGAAAGAAAAAGTTATTTCAGAAAGCCTTGCACATTTCTTACTTTTATAATGATATCAATATTTTTTTTTTTTACAAGTATAGAGGACTTTTATAAAATGGGGGTAACATATTTTTGAGCACAGAAAAGTGCTGTGCTCTAATTTTTTAGGTGCGTTCATAACTATATAAATACGTAGTACCTACAGTCGTTGTTAGCTCAGTCTGTCCGCATATAACAGCACAAAAACTACCCAACAGAATAGTTTGGAATTTAATATATAGTTACAGAATTTAGTCAAGTCATTTCAAACTTTATGAAAATCAAATCAAAATTTAAAAAGGTTTTAATAAAAGCTCTCTTTATTCTATTAAATCCTACCACACGTAATGAATTCAATGATAGGTATGGTAGGTAATGATATTCTACGTTGCCATGGTGATGACGCCCTATTTACGAGGGTGAGTCGGAAAATAAGTTTCCCCTGGCAACTGTGGACAGAGGTGTGTATAAAAGACAAAAAATGTAATGAAACATTAAAGATAAGACGTAACTTTAGTTTTCTACTTAAGTGCTAAGTGAGTTGAGACATTTGTCATAACCTTTATAAACTTCATAAAACCCACCAGGAAAAAAACAGGGCTTTGCATACAAAAGAAGCGTTGAATGGCTTGTGTGACTTCAGCATTGCTTACAAAGTAGTCGTCAAGCATTGCTTCCATCAATCAGTTTCGTCTGTAGTGGCCATGCACGTCCGTCCAGGTTTCGGTCTGTCCAACACTTGCTGACGCCCCTCAATGAATTGGCGGCACCATCTCCACACCACTTGTTTCGACATCACATTTGGCCCATAGACTTACCACGTGGCTGTTATGGATTTCTGCTCCCGATACGTTCCCATTCATAGCGGACAAAAGCTCTCACTTCCTCCTTTGACTACGAAATCACAAAGCACTTTCTCTCCATATCTACCGGGAACAGAATGATGCAAAGCCCCGATTTTTCCAAGGAGTGCTTTTTGAAGCTTATAAAGGGGTATGACAAATGTCTTAACTCACTTGGCACTTATGTAGAAAAATAAAGTTACGTCTTAACTTTAATGTTTCATTGCATTTTTTGTCTTTCATACACACCTCTGTCCACAGTTGTCAGGGGAAACTTATTTTCCGACTCACCCTCGTAAGATGGAGTCCTATTACTTCCGTATTACTGAATTTAATATATATAGAATCGAAATAAATTTTGTATTCATGCATTTTTTGCATAAGAGTGCAACAACTAAGATCTGGATATTTATAAAACTATTCATAGTAGCACCTCATTTGCCACATTTGACATACAATTTCCGACTTATTTCAATAGTCATGATTTTGGTATTGACTTACTACAATTGCTTTCAAATTAGTGACATCTTTAAACTTTCTAGGATTGACCAGGTCAAAGGTTAATAATAATTATTAACATATTCAATCAAATATTTTAGTTTTTCTAGTATCTATATATATATTTTAAATGCGAGTTTTTGATTTTATAACTTTAAACTATGTAAAATTCAAATCAAGTATTTGGAAAAGGGGTGCACCAAGTTAAATATCATGTCAGAAACAAAAATCTTTTATAATGAATAAATAATTCTCTTAATAATTTTCTTATTTTAATAACATTTCTTCAGTAATAAACACACCACACACTCTCATATATTACGTTAAATTTAAAATTTTAAAAATGTAGTGTACTCAGTTTCGAGTATAGATTGAATCCTTTGCCAAAATCTGAAAGAAACAAAGTGGCGACTACTGAGGTGCCAAAAGCTCGCACTAATCTTCCGTAATGCAGGGATTAATTTAACCCAGTTTAAAAAAGTTTCGAACCAGAAAAATTATTTGAAGAATCTTTATTTATTTAATTCCAGTTTTCTACATGGAACTTATTTAATTTCATCTCTAAAAAAAAATTCTGATACGAAATGTATTAAACCAGGGTTAAATTAACCCACATATTACGGAGGATTAGTGGCAACTTGGCACCTATGCGACTATTTTTATAACCGCTATTTTTTAAAACAACTAATTGTAGTTCTAGTAAACTACGTTTACAGTTGTAGTTGATCGCTATAATAAAAAAAGTTTTTCCGACTACTGTCTTTCTTTTCTCTCTAAATTTCCTCCTCTGCTCTAAGTAAGTATTTCTTGTGTAAGTACAGTCGAACTAGGTTAATATGACCCCGGAAAATATGAGAACACAGTTAAAACAAGCAATTTGCACATTAAGAAAGATTCGTCATTTAAACTATATCAAGATCGTTCACTTCAATTTGAATTTAATCGAAAAGTAGGGTAGAATTAATAACCCATCGCGTGACTGTAAGATGCACAGTGCGTAACACTGTTATGGAATTTCAGTTTCACAATCTTATCTCTATTGTTTTTTATCGCGAGAATAAAAACAAAACTCCCAAAAAATCAATCACTGCCAAAAAAGACTCTTTTGCATAATCATGTTGATGTCATTTTATTCTTTTCTTAACAATGAATGCCTTCTACACTTACATCTGCTTTATGATTGCATTAGCAGGCTGTCTACAGAAATTGTAAAACAAAGTTGCCTGATTTCAATGACTATCTTTATCAGACTTCCCTGATTTTCATTATTGACAATACACATACAGTATTTATTCATATATGCTTCTTCCTCATATAACACACTTATCTTGCTTGCTAATATCTCATATGGGAGAAAAAACAAAAAGAAAACATAAAAATTGCCAAATATTCATAAAGTATTGGTTGACAGTTTTATAAATACAAACTCAAATTTAGTCCAACTTCATACAGTAGCCAATGGATATATGGGGAGCACAAAATTGTCACATTTTCTGAAAAACGTTCAATTCTAAAGTATATCTACATCTGACAGAATAGCTAGTAGGATTAAGCTGGCCACCTGGCCAGGTTATGCTAATCTATCATTTAAAATTTTCAAAAATGGGTAAATTGCCTTCAACATAAACACTATCCAGAGAAAATGAGAACATCTGATCACCTTAATTTGTGTTAAATATCAAAAACTCATACCATAAGCATCTTTTTTTAACATATTGGAAAAGACTAAGCATGTAAAAAAATATGGTATATAAAATAGACAAATCAGTCTTGTTGCCAACGTGAAAATGCAAATATTTTCACATATCCCTGATTTTTGAGTATTTTTACAAAGTTCCCTGACTTTTCCAGATTGATAAACCTCCGTGATTTTTCCATGATTTCCAGATTCTGTAGAGACCCTGATAGTGTCTTTCGTTCATGTGCTACTAGATGTTAACAGCTGTGAGATGAAATCTCACATTTTTTTCCACCTATTCACCGGTCTGCATCTGTGACGGTGTCGCGGCAGTGCTTTTTTTTGTTTGTTTGTTTCTTTTCTTTTTCTCCCGTCTCTCTCGCTGACAACCTTAGCGTAGACCTGTAAGTTGGCTTTCCCCCAGTGCTTGCATACGCACGCCATTCATTCATTATTCTTCCCTTCCCTTTTCTCTCCGTGTTTCCTCCGAGGCTGTAAGTGTGCGCATGCTCAGTAGAAAACGGGCGCTTGCTATGATTTCAAACGAGTGACGTTTCGTTTCACGAACAAATTAGATTGCGTTACTTTTGGTTTCGCTTTCTCATTTGTTTTCCGAATACCGGTGGCTTTTGAATTTGGTCAATTGTTTTAAACCTCTCGCTTAATTACTTTTACGGGCCCCGTAGCGATGTTTATATACTGTCTCCCTTAATTTTTTTAGGCAGTTAAAGTTCTGACGGGATGTCCGAAACAACGATGTCGATATCTGGTTGCAGTTGTGCCATTTTTTTATCAACGAAGTTTTTGTTCTTTAGTGTTCATATGCGATATTCTCTCGGGAATTTTTTTAATCTAAGTGCTGGTATTTTCAAGAACAATTTACGGGTGATCAAAATTGAAAAATATTCATCTTCATCTAAAAATATACTTAAATAAAAATTGATTTAATCTCAAGAAAGTGTAGTTCCTGTCTCTTCCTCAACACTGCTTGTTTCAAGTAAGATCTTTTCAATTCTCTCCTTTTTAAAATGACCTAAAAGAACTAAGTGTAGGGTTATTGTCTCCATTTCTAAAAGAAGAATTTTTTACAACAAACTATTTCCAAAATACGATCACAACAATTTGTGAATATTCTAATATTCTCGTCACATTTCTTGGTGCCGACTTTGGAGAAATTCTTGAAAAATGCACCCTGGAATTATGAGAGACAGAAATACTTATTTAATTAAAAATAATAATAATAATAATATGTTATAATGCTGTGATATTTTAATATTTTAGTCTGAAGCTGTTATTTTTTTTGAAGAGTTTATTTCAATATATTATTTTGTTGAACTTATATTTGTATTTGGGGAACAAATTGCTCATTTTTATGTACTTTGAAGAGATTTTTTTTCTGTTCTGAGAAGTAAATGGTAGGAAATATCTCCTTTTATTTTTGCAGAGCATGATTTTTCTTTCGATTGTATGAAGTGATAGAAGATATTTTTGTTCTTAGTATGCAAATATTTTTACAATGACCTATAATTTTACATTGTTTGAAGGGGCATATGGCAAATACTAAGGCACAATTTATTAGAACTTTTGATGTATTTATATATTGTTGAGATTAGTAATTTATTTGAATGCTGTTTGTTTGAATTATTGCATTTATTTTTGAATTTTGTTGTATTTATTCATCATGACATCAAAAATTAAACCTCTAAGAATAATAGTGACACCTTTTTCGGGTGATCCCGAACTTTTAGATTTTTTTGCTGAGCAAGTTAAAGCGACGATTTCTTATTCTAACTGGAGTAATGAACAGGCACTTATTTTTCTCAAATCTAAACTCTCTGATCAGGCATTAAAATTTTATGTTTCCTCTAATGCATGTAAAAAGGCAACTTCTCCTGAAGACTTGTTTGATATTTTTAGGAAACATTTTAAGACGGAATCAGCTACCTCCATTGCTCTTAAATACAATAGTATAAAGTTTCTACCTTCAGAATCTATCCGGAATTTTGCTACAAGGTTAGATGATGTTGTTCGTAAACATTTTCCTCAGTTGCCTGATCCCTCCATTGAACAGATTCTAATATCAAAATTCACTGATCTCATCCCTAATAATTTAAAAGTTCACATTCTTACACAACACATAGATTCGTTTGACAAAATGATTGAAGCTGCTGCTTCATATCAAGAGATTCTTGATTCTGTTCAAGCACCTATAATTTCTAATTCGGTCCCACCTTCATACAGTATGTTACACAACTTACATGAACAACCTGATGATTCTCTGTCTCATGATAGTCATTCTGCGGACTCATCGGAGGTGTGTAACAAACCTCACTCAGCTACTTCAGATGATAACTCATCTTGCGATACAGAGTCCAGGCACAATTCTTCCAGAAACATAAGACTTAGTCATCATTTCAAACATTCGTATAAACGAATTATTTGCCAGTGGTGCACAAGACCTGGACATTCAGCAAACAAATGTTTCAAATTGAAATCAAATTTAACTTCCAAATCAAAACAAGCATCTTTTAAAAAACGGCATCACAACTCCTCAGATGATAAACCACATTCATCCGACTCTCGACATTCTTCCTCTAAAGTTTCGACCTCCCGTCAGAACTACTCAAATAAAAATCCTCATAGGTACTGACACGATTTGGGGAGAAGTGGGTGTGGAGCTGCTTCACCCCTGTGTCATTTTTCTCCACAGTATAACTCTCAAGCTGTCTCTTTCAATAATGTAAATTCTGTTAAAGACCTTGCTGTTCCCGTTTTTCAACGTGAAAGAACATTCTATAATTCAAACATAACTCCTGAATGTTTTCAAGAGTTAACTCCAGACATAAATACTCAACTTCCGTCCTTTAATGATTTTTCTGCCTTAAGTCGTGACTTTACGCCTTTTCAAGTCCAGAATGATATTATTGTACCGCGGTCTCCATTGACTAAAATTAACTATCCGATTTCATCACAGAGACTTGTGAAATCAGTTGCTAGTCAAACAAATAAAGAAATTCCACTTTTTGCAAACTCTGCTATACAAACAACCTCATCTGAAAATGACATAATCTTTGTTGAGTCCATCGAATTTCTTCTCCATGCGGAAGTTGATCAACCTACCCTTCCAATTATTCAATTAACTATTAACAAGAATCCTGCAAATTTTCTTCTCGATTCAGGTGCAAGCATTTCTCTATTATCAAAATATTATTTTCAACGTATAAAACAGCATGTACATTATAGCAGAATTGCTTCAAATGTAAAAATTACCACAGTAAATTCTGCTGTTATTTGTTCTGGTTGTATAAACTTGTCATTTAAGATAGGGAAATTTTTCTACAAACATTCCTTTTTTCTCATTGATATTCCTGAAGATTCTAAGTTTGTTGGTATCCTTGGCTTTGATTTTTTGAAATCTCATAGAGTTGTTATTGATCTACATAATAGCCAAATTAAGATAAATAATAACCTACTTGACATCTTAGACTCTGTTTCTGCTCAAGAGGTTGATCAAACACAGGATTTACAAGTCAACACTTTAACTCAAAAGAGGTCTCTACCTGAATCTTCCAATAAAAATGTATCAGTGTCTGTTAATTCCAATAATAAAGTACATAGTTCTCTTCCTTCAAATAATTCTTGTTATTCAAGAAAGAAAGTCGTTATTCCACCTGACAGTACTGTATATGTACCTGCGGTGTCTTCCTTTCATTCTTGTGATCAATTTTTGTTTGAACCAAAGGAGTATGAATTACCAACTTGTGCATATCAATCCATAATTTCTGCAGAACTTAGCTCGAAATCTAAAAATGCTAAAAACCTCAGTAGTTACTTTTATATTCCTATCACTAATAATGCTGAAGAACCCATTCACATTAATAAAGATTCAGTTTTGGGAACAATTCACGAGATAGATGAAATTCAAGAAGATTTTGATACTCAAAATATTAGTTCTCCCCATGAAATTAATTTAATTCAAGCTTCTACTGACATTTTAAAGTTAAGAAAATCAGAGTTTAAACTTAGTAATTTTAGCCTAAATCATCTACTTCCATATCAGAAAACAGAATTACAAAATTTATTAACTAAATATGATACGGTGTTTTCTTCTTCCTTGAAATCTTTGGGTCAAACGGACAGAGTTATACCTCATATCCAGTTTATCTCAGATGTTCCTGTTAAGACCCTGCCCTTCCCTGTGCCACAATCTATCCAAGAAGAGGCAAAACAGCAATTGGACACATTAGTTGATGCAGGAATTATTGAAAGAAGTATTTCCGAATGGGCATGTCCAATGCTTATGGTTAAAAAGAAAGCAACCACTCCAAATGAAAAACCAAAATTTCGAATGGCACTTGATCTAAGATTAATTAATACCATGATTCGTAGTTCTTCTTACCCATTACCTAGAATTGATACTATTATTAACAATATTTCTAAATTTAAGTACTTCACCACATTAGATTTTCCATCTGCATATCATCAGATAAATCTCCCAGAAGAATTTCGCAAGAAACTCTCTTTTACTACCGAATGGGGTACTTATAGTTTTTCTCGTTTAATGTTTGGACTCAGATCCGCAGCCTCTTCATTTCAAATGTTAATTGATGCAATAATCGAAGAAAGTAAATTACAAGGTGTTTATGCATATCAGGATGACATTATTGTTGCTGGTGATTCATTTCAAGAAATGATTCACAAATTAGATGTTTTGTTTTCAATTTTACAGAAACATAACCTTACCTTGTCTCCTGCTAAATGCAAATTTCATCAAACAGCCATAGATTACCTTGGTTTTCATTTGCAGAATCATACTATCCAACCAGTGTCTTCTAATATAACCAAAATTACATCTTTTCCAGCTCCAAAAACTAAGAAACACTTAAAAAGATTTATTGGTCTATGTGGTTTTTATCGCAGACTTATTCCCAAATATTCTAAACTTATGGATCCACTAATTAAACTTACCTCTCCAAAGGTTCCTTTTACATGGACGCCAGATCATAATAAAATTTTTACAGAAGTTCAAAACATTTTTTTCTCAAAACCTTTTCTCTCCTTGCCTGATTGGTCCAAACCATTTTACCTCAATACAGATGCAAGTGGTATAGCTATTTCCGGTGTCCTTCTACAAAAGCGAAATGGTCATCTACTACCTGTGAGTTATTTTAGTAAATCTTTATCTCCTTCAGAAAGAAAATATCCTGCTCTGAAGCTAGAATTGATGGCAATTGTGAAATCAATTAATGCATTTAAATTTTTTCTGTATAATAGACATTTTACGATTTTAAGTGACAGCAAACCTATTGAACATTATAAGTCTACTAGTTCACCAGTTGATCTGACTACGAGATGGTTGGTTGACCTTTACAATTATGATTTCACCTTTCAATATCTTAAAGGCGAGAGTAATGTGTTAGCAGATTATTTCTCTCGTGAAGATTTTACAAATAATTCTCAAGATCTTAACACTAACCCTGCTTTAATAAGAGATAAAAATATTCTTCCAGTCACTACAAAGTCACCAACTATTGAGTTGCATCACATAGATGATCAAAACCAACAATCTCAAGACCCAAAAATGGAAATTTCTGAGTCCACATTCCTCTGTGAACAGCGTAAGGATCCTAAAATAATGAAAATAATTGACTCCATAACTTCAGATAAACCTAATCCTAAGTTCAAAAATTATTTTATTCATCCTGATACAGGTTTACTTATGATAAAACGTAAATTCTTACAACCTGAAAATTCACCACATATTAAAATTATTGTGCCTCATATTTTAAAGTCAAAAATCTTGCATATTTGCCATATGCCTCACTTCGGTATTGGAAATACTTATAGAAGACTACTCAAAAAATTTTACTGGTCAGGAATTTATAAAGATACAAAAAATTTTGTTCTGTCCTGTGAGTTATGCGTTAGACATAAACCACGAAGAATACCTGCAGCACCATTACAAGAGATGTTTATCCCTTCTAAACCTGGTGAGCTCGTCTCAATGGATTTCCTAGGCCCTTTTTCGAATAAATTTTATGTGCTGACATTCCTGGATCATTTCTCAAAACATATAGAGTTATACCCGATCAAGATTGCTACTGCTCAGTCTGTTGTTAAATCCCTGACCAACTACATCACCACCTATGGTCGTCCGGCTTCTTTAATGTCTGATCTGGGCCCTCAATTTAATTCACAAGTATTTGATAATTTTACGGAGAGCCTCAAGATCAGTATTGTTCATTCATCCTCTGGGCATCCTCAAACGCAAAAATCATCAGAGAGAATAAATACCAGCATTAAGTCATCAATTGCTACATTAGCTCAGGAGGGATATAATTTTCAACAGTCCCTAATGATACATAAAAGCCTATATAACGACACAATACATTCTTCAACTGGATACTCACCATCTTTTCTGCATTTTGGCAGATCTATATCCAATATTTTTGATCTTTTCGATTATCCTGATCTGGAAGCGTTATCATATCCGTACGATTACTATCAGCATATGTCAACAATGAAACATGTGTACCAGAAAGTTTATGGAAACATGAAAGAGGCTCAACAGTTACGTAATCAACGTCAACATAAACGTGCTCATCTACGAAAGTTCCAGTGTGGTGATATTGTTTACATTAGAACTAATGATGCATTCAAGCCAAGAAACATTGGTCCTTATGTTGTGATAAATGTAATTTCAGATGTGCTTCTTTCTGTTAGGGTTTTAGAAGATGAACTGGACAAGCCTTTCACAATAAATATTAATAGAGTAATACCTGTACAGAAACGCCAACAACACTTAGTGTTGCAAAGTCCTCAGCAGATTACACCTCTACCCTACAGCTATAATTTACGAAAAAGACATTAATATTTGCATTTAAATATGTATTTTCATAAATATTAATAGTTAATTTTTTTGTATTTATTTTTAGGTTTATGAGTAGTTGCACCTGACAATGTGATGATGTTAAGACAATAGTTTGTTCACCTAGTATTCCAAGTTCTAGTAAATTTCATTTAATTTTAGCAAAAACATGATGGTAATATCTGTTCTAGGTTATCTGTCTATTCCTTTTTATTTTTTTGGTACCATGTTTCTCATTTATAAATTGACATGATCAAGCTTATTACATAGAAATGTATAATGATTTTGATAGTATATTTTTAATTTTTTTCTTTTTTGGAGATCTCCACTTTTTTTTTCATACAGCAATATATATATATATGTACCATACCTAGGTTGATGAATTTTGAGTAATTATGTTAAATATTTTTGTTGAAGAGTAATTTATTGATGTTGACTTTTTTTATTTTAGAGGTTATACGTGTTGTTTACTGTTGTTGATATTATTTTGATATACATTTTATCTAATATGTTAATGATAGTGAGTAGCTATATAAATATCTTCAATGAGTAAACAAATTATACTAGTACTCTTGATTTATGAAATACTTTGATTGATGAAAACTTGAATAGCTGAAGATGTAAGTTATTCTATAATACTCTTGGTCGACCAATTTTACTTATTATAGTTGCAACTGTTATTTTATATTATTCGAATAATACATGTTTCATGATATCTCTTGACAGCAAAGTTGTTTGCCTTTTTTGGTGAAATATTAATGTTTAATATTTTTTTGATATGAGATCTTTTTAAAGATATACTACGTGCACAATTATTTTTATGGCATGCCACATGTAAATAATTGGAATACTCATTCTAAATGTACATATTTATATTGTATATACTACATTGATGTAACATTTATGTATTCCTTTTCCTTCTCTTTTTCCTTTTTGATCACCACGTTTTATTTGTAGGGCTTGTTAATTGGCTTTCAAAATTTTGATTTTCCGATCCTGATGCAAAAGGTCACCTTTTTACATCTGTCTGGCACATCAAAATTTTATTCGACGTTGGGGGTATTGTGAGATGAAATCTCACATTTTTTTCCACCTATTCACCGGTCTGCATCTGTGACGGTGTCGCGGCAGTGCTTTTTTTTGTTTGTTTGTTTCTTTTCTTTTTCTCCCGTCTCTCTCGCTGACAACCTTAGCGTAGACCTGTAAGTTGGCTTTCCCCCAGTGCTTGCATACGCACGCCATTCATTCATTATTCTTCCCTTCCCTTTTCTCTCCGTGTTTCCTCCGAGGCTGTAAGTGTGCGCATGCTCAGTAGAAAACGGGCGCTTGCTATGATTTCAAACGAGTGACGTTTCGTTTCACGAACAAATTAGATTGCGTTACTTTTGGTTTCGCTTTCTCATTTGTTTTCCGAATACCGGTGGCTTTTGAATTTGGTCAATTGTTTTAAACCTCTCGCTTAATTACTTTTACGGGCCCCGTAGCGATGTTTATATACTGTCTCCCTTAATTTTTTTAGGCAGTTAAAGTTCTGACGGGATGTCCGAAACAACGATGTCGATATCTGGTTGCAGTTGTGCCATTTTTTTATCAACGAAGTTTTTGTTCTTTAGTGTTCATATGCGATATTCTCTCGGGAATTTTTTTAATCTAAGTGCTGGTATTTTCAAGAACAATTTACGGGTGATCAAAATTGAAAAATATTCATCTTCATCTAAAAATATACTTAAATAAAAATTGATTTAATCTCAAGAAAGTGTAGTTCCTGTCTCTTCCTCAACACTGCTTGTTTCAAGTAAGATCTTTTCAATTCTCTCCTTTTTAAAATGACCTAAAAGAACTAAGTGTAGGGTTATTGTCTCCATTTCTAAAAGAAGAATTTTTTACAACAAACTATTTCCAAAATACGATCACAACAATTTGTGAATATTCTAATATTCTCGTCACAACAGCTGGCAAGCTTGGCTCACAAGCAACCCAAAGACTACCAATTATAATGCTTCGTCAGCAAAAACTTAAAAAAAATTAATATGTTTTAATTAGCACAGAGCTTTAGGATTTTACCATTTAAATAATCAGAACAATTAATATTGGTTATTAATTTAATGATGTGTGTATTTTTATGATTTTTATTATCTTACCAGGTATTATGAGTAACAGGTAATACAAGAACTTTTATAAGTCGTTTGCTTTTTGTACAGACCAGGAGGTAGCTGCACAGACCTTCACCTCATTCTGTTGACAACTGAAATTCCAGGAGCTAAAACTCGATTTGCATATTAAAATGCAACCGGTCTGATAAGTCATATCTTTGCAGAAAACACCTACAAACCTGATTTTAGTGGTTGATAGGTAGGTTTATCATTATATTTTCCAGCACCCAAAGGTATGAAAACACGGAGGACCGAGAGCAAGAAAACACAATGGTGAAACTACCAGTCAACCACTAAAATCGGATTGCAGGTTTTTTCCACCAAGATAGGACTTGGCAGACCAGTTGCATGTTAATATGCAAATCGAGTTTTAACTAATCCTGGCTATCAATTCGATGAGGTGATGGTTTGTGCAGCTACCCTCTGGCTTAGCATCAACCGAGTTTTTTTTAAATGCCAAAAAATTTTTAAATGCAATTATGAAAATCCTTATCACAATAATTTGAGAAAAAAAAAAGCACAAAATTTACAAGAAATATACATTTTATTCAAATAAATACATACATAAAAGAAGTACAAAAATATTGCCATATAATATGGATTTTACCTATTCAACAACAAAATTCAGGATTATCAACATTTGACATGCACACATACAATATTCCACCCAAACTCAAAACATAAAAAAAATCACTGAAATTATGATCACAATCATTCAACATAGCTGTATAAACACAAACAAATAAATTACCCAATAGGAACTATTCTACAGGTAAAATAGTACACATAAACTGAGTGTGAAACAAAAAGTACAGTAAGTTCATTAAAAAATTATTTCCAAGAAATTGAAAACAACCATTTTTAAATTTAAAAGAATAATCCACGAGTACTTGAAAATCTATTACATTTAAGTTTTAGAAGCTATACATCATGTATACAAATCATTGGAAAGCTAACAACAACAACATACAAAAGCACAATGAAACCTGCTATGTTAAATATTTTTGGAAGTTACCTATTACAAGTTAAACTTTATGATGAGACACCAAAATTGATAACTGAATCATTGAAATAGAAAAAAATAATAATTGATTGTTCCTTAACCCTTTCAGGGGGAAGTAATTGTTTTTGTGCAATGTTGAATTCACACCAGAATTTTCAAAAAAAATATCATTTAAAAATAGGGAAATGCAATTTTAAAACTTTTCCCCCCAAAAGTTATAAAAGTAAAATTTTATTCAAAAATTCTGGTGGAAATTGCGATTAAAATTAAGTGGTACATATAATATACTACTATCTATAAAGGGATTAACTTATTACACTGATATATAACTATTGCATTCAATTTGACATAATTTAAAGAGAGCGGCACAAACTGTATACCTGCTTTGTTAGAAGTCATTTAAAAAAAGGAAGAAGAATTGCTATCACAATTTATTATGAAGTTTCTTGTGTCATCTTGGAAGGCTTTGTTATTTGGGTACAATATAAAATTATATTGAAATTGTTACCTGGCATTTTTCACAAGGGCAGGATTTCCCAAAGAGTAGTATGTGAGGAGGTTCTAAAGGGTATGTGATGAGTCTGTTTTCGCAACCCAACATATGACAAACGGCAGTGCCCCTATGAGCCAATAAAAAGTATGCACCAATAAAATGAGCCAATAAAAAGTATATGCATATCATTGAGTGATTTAAAAAAAAAAAACCCTCTAAAACACAGTTAACATTGACAATTACCTCCAGCAAAATAACATGAAATATTCAAGGGCGAAAACTTTGTTTCTATTTTTTTCATTCATGATTAAGGGAAGGATTGGGTAAACTATCTCTTGCCACAAAGTGTCAAGCCTTCATCCGACAATACAGGGTCTGAAGACCCCAGAAATGCACAGAAAGTCAGCCGGACCAGTCCTTACTGCAAAGCGGGAAGGACTTTTAACCATGTAATGCTGCCATAAGGACGCAATAAATTTATATTTAAAATATGTAGCATTTGAAATGAAAAATAGCCATATTAATATTTCTATCAAACTGAATTGTCAGATCTATGTTACACAGCTACGTTAAAAAGGAAATAACAAACAACTGCTGCTAATTTTTTATTTAAAGACACATTCAGTAAATATAATTAAAACTTTCAGATGTTTGGTATATCCTTAATTTTTCTCTCAAAGATGATGTGATGGGGCAAGATGATTATATGCCCTATTCAATCTAATCTATCTTAAGTAGTCTCAATAATTAGATTATTAAGTTTCTTTTCCCTACTAAAACAATACACAATGTTCTGAGACAAATATATTTGAGTTTTTGAACAAGATATTTCATTATGAGTCCACAGTTTTGTAATCGCTAAAATTGTAAATAATCATTCTGTTATATAAAAGTCAGAAACAATGTCAGGCACAATGGATCCATGATTTTGTAATCAGTAAAATAGGAAAAAAACATACTTTCAAAAGATTGTTAATAACCTTCTAGATTAGGGGTCACTAACCTTTTTTAATATGCTGCATTTTTCACATTTTCCACAATAGCAATATCTGAAAAACTAATGCATGGAATTTCACCAACCTTCTTATTCTGTTAGATCTGAAGGTCCAGAATATGATTTCACTGTTTTTAGAAAATCTTTGCCCGTGGAGTCTGTATGTGACACAAATTTTGTGGGTGCTCTATCTCAAGAACTAATGCATTGAATTTAATCAAACTTCAGTTCAGTTAGGCCATGAGATAAACTGGCTGATTGGAGTTTGGTGTAAACCAGGCAACAGGTGGCACTACTATGCTGCATTTTTCATGATTTCCACAATAGCTGCATCTGAAAAACTAATGCATGGAATTTAACCAAACTTCATATTCTGTTAGACCTTGACATAAATAGATGTTATTAGGTTTGGGTGTATGCAGCCCAAGAGGTCTCATTGCCATGCTCAGTTTTTCCCCCCGATTTCTGCCATAGCTGTATAAGGGTTCCTACACAATGGACTTTACCCATATGACGTCAGGCGCGGGTACACAGAAGTAAAACACCAATAGGCATGAAGTACATTTTAGCACTGCTCTCCCTTCATCCAATAAACAGTCTTTTTCGGAGGCATTTTCTCGCAGAGGCGTGGGTGTTGCCATTAGTGGGTAAAGTCCATTCTGGTAAAAAAATTCCCTGACTTTTCCAGGTTTTCCCTGATCTTTAAAAAAAAATTCAAACCTTTCTCATTAAAAAATCGGCTTATATATTATTGTAAAATTCTCCACAGTGGACAACTTTAATCTAGATAAATGCTTAAAAAAAGTATGTGCTGTATGAATTTCTGTTTTTTTAATTATTTCTCACATTATGCTATCGTTATATAGTTTGCATAAACTTTATATAAAAATTTTAGATTGGGTCAATAATCAATTCAAAATTTCTTCATTGACAATGATAATTGAGATTATGATGGAAAGTAGTACATCAAAAATTCCCTGACCCATTCAAATATTTAAAAATTTCCCTGGCTTTTTGTTTAAATTTTCGAATTCCCTGACCCATAAGAACCCTGTATATCTCAAGAACGAATAGATAGATCATTTTAGACTATAGATAGACTCAGATAGATCAACGAATAGATAGAATTGTCATTTAATTTTGGTTGCAGATGATTTGATTAATATAGAAGAAAGTTTTGTGTTGGCTGCAACATACTAATCTTTACTTATACTTGTGTAAGATTCAAGTTTGCATTTTACTATAAAATATTTGGTTTACTATAAAATATTTGGTTTACTATAAAATATTTGGTTCATCTCTATATAATAAAAGGCAGTGTAATGCATCCGGGGCGAACCCATTAATCTTACCAGTCTCCGATAAGATGGAGCCACGTTAGGCTTAATTTTGATTTGAGATGTATATGATAAAACTTATCTGCCTAATATACCTAAATACAAATCTTTACTACCTGAAATCCCTTCTGTTCAAATTAATTTTCTATAAAAGATTCAAAACTAACAAAATTTCAATGATTTATGCAGCCATTTCAGAAAACAAACGTAGCACACTTTGTGTGTAAAACGTAAATAAGAAGCTGTGGTAGAGAGTCATTCCTTTTGTGATTCATTGAAAAAAAATTTAAACCATTAATTATTTTGGAGCTATGAAGATTAAAAGAGATGACATAAATGACATCACTTGAAGCAGTCCCACCCCTGCTGCATGACGTCAGTCGCAGGTAAACAGAAGAAAAACACCAATAGGCATGAAGAACACTTTAACAATGCTTCCCCTTCGTTCTTTCGGATGGTGTTCAACCAGAGATACCCATTTATTAATCAATATACATATTTTTAAAAATTTGAAGGGGGTGGAGGAAGGGGGGAGGGGTAAATGGTAAAAATACAATTTCAAAGTGTTATTTTAAAAAAAATAGTATTATTTCAATAGTTGCAGCAGACTGTTTTAATTACGCAGTTTTATTGCATATTTGTTAAATTTTTGTTTTATTAAGAAATCTTAATTTTGTTATAGTATATTAGCCAGAAAACCTTACCCAGAAATACTATTTGTGTGTGTTGTTATACTGGAAAATGCTAATTGTGTGTTTATTAGAACATAAACTAGCCGAACTTTGCTCATCTAAACGCTTCCATATTGTCAATTATTTTTTATCAGTTTTTCAAACTTTAAGTGAAAAACACAATTTTTACCCACCGTCCTAGGACAGGCATTTACACTAGTTCCCTAATAATGTAACCAGTACACACATTGATCCACTCGATTCAGTCTTTCTTATTATTCTATTCAAACAAAATATTTTCATTCATAATGATTCTTTCTTTAAGTACAGGTGAATGTGAGAAGGGGTTTAATTATAAAAATTTAATTAAAAGATAAACAAGACTTCCTTTGGTCAGTCATTTATTTTAAACTGTACGGATTAAGCATTACCGATTATCATTCAAGGCCTGCCATTGATGTAAAATACATAAAACAATGCACACCTTTAAAAGAAAAAAAAAAAAGTTATACACATAATGTCCCCCCCCCACCCCCACCCTTGTGAATTTTAAGAAGCCTTTGTCTATAACTCACTACATTAAAGAGGGTGTTTCTAAAACTCATAGCTCATCAATCTTCAAGCAACTCATATTTCTGTTATACTTTACAAACAAGAAAAGAAATAAACTCAATGTAAATGCTTTAATGTATGCATAACATGGTACATTATACCAAATACTAACAACGATAACCATTTTGTGCCAAGTACAGTTCGTCCTATTCGAGAACAAGTATTTGCAACCTCACAATGCAGCATGTTGGAGAGAATTGATGCAATGTTGCTGTGGATGTTGCCCTTTAAAGGCATTGATCATCTTTAAATTGTTTTTGTATATGCCAGGGTTGGCAAGTTTCTTCCACAGTGGAATAAACCATGGAAAAAACCAGCCGGAAGAAATAGGTTTCTTCCAAGTGGAAGAAATGGAAAAAACTTATTCTTTAAGAATTTACCATATAACTTTCAACTTTGTATGAAACAATAAATATCTTCTTCCTACAACTTTAAGTAAATTAATTCCATCAGACCTATATAAATTTAATTATTTATATATGCTAAATTAATAATTACATCAGTTTTTTAGCCATGATACCTGTCAGGTCTTCAACCATTGCTGAAAAAAAGAAATTTTATCCAAAATGCACACAATCAAATGTCATCCATTTCAATTTAACAAGCATATTTTTTAATTAAACTTTTGAAACTAGTAGTAAATAGTATGCAGATCATTCACCAATGGTAGAATGAAACTCGTTTAAATAAGACAGTGCTTTTAATTTACATCAATTTTATTAAGGTAAGTAATATAGTATAATAATTACTGTATTTAAAAAAAAATCATTAAAATCCTCACTTTCCTTACTACAATGCAGCATAGTATAACAAAAAGTCTTTTAGCAGTAGGATGCTGCAATCAGTTTCTCAACTTAGAATGGATGAATGCAAAAGATGAAATTTTTTTAAAAAAGTCCTACAGAAAACTTCAGGAGAGTTTAAAACCATTTCGGCATACCCATAGATATTTTAAGAACATTAGTCTTTTAAAATCAGCATTGCGAGGTGCATGCTAGATGCTAGTATAAATAATTACAAATTTGTTTATTTTCTGTATTGTGCAGTTTAATATAATGCATTTTTATAAGAAAATAATGTATTTTTATATGAAAAATAAACATTTTGTAGGTAATTTTCTTTTTCTTATTACATAAATGGCATAATTAATAAAAGAAAAAAATCCCTCTACCTCTAAAGTTGTAAAATCCATCACCTGTAAATGTTTGCTGATCCTGAAGTATGTTATTAAAAAAATAACTTATTTTTCCAAAAATAATACTTTTAATACTTTATAAAAATAATATTTTAATATTAATTAAATTTTCCAATTTAGGGTTCATATAATCATACTTTGAGTTTAATTCTTTTACATAGTTAATATACTTTAATTTTGAGCATATATTTTGTTTTCTGTTAGTTTCTTCCATTTCTTCCAGTTTTTTCCATTATTTCCAGTTTCTTCTGGTTTTTTCCAGTTTCTTCCACTGTCCTGGAAGAAACTGGTTTCTTCCGGAAGAAGCCCAACCCTGGTATATGCGTTCTTTGGGATAAGACCAAGGTAAAAAAAAATGCAGCACACACCTCAAGAAAATCCCTTGTGGTCATTGATTCAGCGTTTGATGATTGAATAATTTCACATAGACTATGACCACACATCTACCAACTTTTGAAAATGGTAAAGTGTAAAATGACGTGTGATTGACATACAATTTTTTATTTATAAGAGCACAAAACCCATGTAACCCAAAGTACATATTCATATTGTTATATAATACAGTTGTGACCATTATAAAGATTGTTTTGATGAGAGAAAAATATGAAAACCATTATAAAATTCATAAAGAAAGTGATTTTAAAGACATACATAGCTCTTTTTTTAAGTTAATTTTTACATTTTAACTAACATCTGAACAATTTTTTTTAACACATGACTTTTTACATACAATGAAAATCATTAGATTAACCTCTGCTGGTTTTTAATAATGAAACATGAACTAATTCTTTGACAATCCCCTAACTGTATTCAGCTTCTGCCTTTTATTAAAAGCAACAAGAATAATTCATAATTTAAGGAGAAAAAAATTAAACTTAGGAAAAACTTTGCAAAAAAGTATAAAAATAAATATCCTAAGTGTAAAAGAGTAAAAAATGGCCAAAAAGCATAAATTTCACACCTAAAGTGTAAAAGTTGGCAAGTCTGTGACCATCTTGATTCCCCGATCCTTTGAGGACGAGCGTCACATATATGTACCACATAAGGTGCTCAGAATCGTTGATAATTCCCACCAGTTATTTTTTATTATAAATTTTGCTTTATTTCATCAGTACATTTTTCGGGATTAAATTAGGCAAAAATTTCTGTTTTGAAAAACTGGTGATAAAAGATTAAAAATTCTGTTAAAGACACTCATTGCAAAGAGGTTAAAGGACAACATCATTGCATCAATTTCGACTGATATGCTGCAAATGACAGTCATCGAGTAAAATTGTGACTGACACAAAATGGTTGTCATTTCTAGCATTTGCTATAATGTATGAAATTATGCAGACATTATAGCATTTACAGTGAGGATTTGTTATTTTTCTTTATTGTTTTGTGAAATATGAACAGAAATATAGGTTGTGTGACTTTAGAAAGACCCTGTAAGTTTATATGCATACAATACAAGCAATATAAATAATTGTAATTTCAAGATAGTAACCAAGTAAAACATTTTCATAAATGAAAAAAAAAATTGTTAGGTTCAATTGACACCTGGTGACCTAGTTTTTAATTTGTATTTAAATGTTTAAATGGAGACTTCATGGGTGCACAATAAGGAAGTGGTTGAGGCAAATGCACCCATGGACATGTGGTTGATGACCACTGCTGTAGATTATCTCCAATTTATCTTTCTGAAGATATAATACCAATGGTAGCTATTCTGAACAGGTTTCATTGCATACAACAAAAGAGAGTAACATAAATAAACATGGCAGCTAATCATCTTGAATGAAATTCTTCGTGTTATACAAGTTTTTGTACTATAGACCAAGGCTGATGGGTTGACATGATAGCCTTCATGAAATTTGTATACACTGGCTGTACAAATCACTCATTAATAAAAGCAGCTGCTTTATATAGTATAATCATTAATTTTTCACAGGCCAAATTCAGATCAAGATACATTATTATTATTATTATTATTATTATTATTATTATTATATGTTTTGCCTTCTAATGAATTTAAATGATATTAATTTTATTTTCTAAAATATATACCGCATATACTCGTGTATAAGTCGAAACACATTTCTGTTGAAAAATAATTTGTAATCAAAAATTTAAAAATTAATAAATTTTTATTAAATTAGTACTTTTTTTTTTCATGTTTCTAATCTCACTTTTTTTTTTAATTCAACATTTTAAAACTGTATAATTAAATAAAACCGAAGAGCTTAAACTGTATTTTGAAACCTATTCACATCAATTTAATAATACTTAAATTCTTTCAAAATTCTGTTCAAGCCTTATTTACAAGGGTAAACAACTTCTTAGACGGCTAAAATATATAACTTCTTTGTAATGTAGGATTTTTAGGAGAGATATCTAGAAACATTCTCAAGTTGAACTCTTTTTAAAAAGGGGATTAAAATGTTGAAAAGAATGCCCTATATTGAAGGTAATTCTATATCCGAAGAGAAAATAGGTGCAGAACAATTACAGGGACATTATTGTTGAGCTTTTTTTGTCAATCACAGGGAAATGACCATTGTCCACTTTTATCTCTCTCTCCAACCTAGACCCATATGTGATTACCTAAAAGACTTGCCCATTCGCTGATTACCTGTGAAGAATTTTTTTTTTCTTTTTACTACATCGTGTATAATTTGACCACCATTTTCAACTCCCAAATTTTGTCTAAAATTCTTCAACTTATACACAAGTATATACGGTATATATGATTGTTATGGTGTTACTCATTGGAAACATTAGCTATTCTTTTACGCCAGATTAAAAGTGGAATAATATTGATTGGATTAAAAAAAAGGCAAAGTTATAAGAATTAATAAAAGATTTATTTTTAAATTTAAGAACTCATATGAATCTAGTTAAAAATTTATAAATTTAAATGAAATCATTTTCTGTGAAAAACGATGAAAAAGGACAGTTTTATGATTGTCTGTACATTTCCATTTTTACAATTGAAATGTGGTTTCTATTTTAAAAAACCAAGCCATCTTCCTATTTTATCCGTTAATCTTTTCAAGATAATATTGAAAAATTTAATTTTTAAATGAATTTCAATTAAATGCTCCATAATGAGAATGTTGGCCTGTAAGAAGTAAAGATAAAATGATGACACACGTTTGATCAAAAGTATTACTTTATCAATAAATCACTGACAACTTTTTCAAGCAAAATCGTTGCAAGCTTAACTAATTGGATTGTGTGTGTTGTTGTCGAACCCTGCTTTTATTAATTATTCTATTTTAAAAGAAGTTTAATGCTGAAACTTCTGTCTTTACAATATCTCAGAATTTTTGTTTGGGAATTTCATTTGAGCCAAAGTATGACTCCTCTAGTTTAGATGTGAAACACAAAATGTATAAAAAATATATTACTCAACATTATGTAAATTACTTTTAACAAATATTTTTTAAATGATCCTAATAAACAAAATTAAAATTTGAAATAGCCTATAAATATACAGCACAAATTTTGATTTCAGGGCTATTTCCAAAATATTTTGCTTATCACTTACATGATAGGTTGTTGGAAAAGTGCTGAGTATTTCTAGATAATGTTTTTAATATTCCAAGCAGGGCTCACAGCAAAACATGTCTTGCAACTTCCCTGACTTTCACTCACCAAATCTAAAAAAAATCCAGGACCATATAATGAAATTCAATATTTATTTCAGTAATTCTTTGAAAAATTAGCATTTTTTTCTGTGATCGCTTATCAAATTTCATGGCGATTTTTGCGATAATTTGACGAATGTTGCGATTCCTCCAGCAACCCATTTGATGAATTTTGGGATTTTTTTCTTCCCGAGTCCATTTTATGAATTTCGTATCATTAAAAAAAAACAAAAATTACCCAAACTTTTCCATGACTTTTTAGAAAATATTTGAAAATTCCCTGGCTTTTCCTATATATTTAAAAATTTTCCTGGCTTTCCATATTGTTGGGAAACCTGCCAAGATATATGGAGCTTGTTTTCAATGAAATAGTTTTACTCAAGTATTACATACATTGCATATTCTATCACAATTACATTCTTTGAGCAACAACTTTGATTACTTACCAAAGCATTGCAATTTCTTGAATATATTTTTAGCAAGGTGTCAAATATACATATGTTCAGAGACACATTATACATATACACAATTTTTCGGCACATAAGATACTTTAAAAAGATGATAGAGGTTATTAAAACTTGTATATTTCAGTCTACATATAAGAATATAATTTTAAATATAAAATATATACAAATAAATAAAATAGAATATAAATTCTTTAATCTGGAATCAACGGGGCCATGGAAATTCCAGATGATAGACATTCCCAGATTACTGGAATTTTGAAACTAGAATGCATTGAGATAAATAGTAATAACAATATCTGGCATTAATATGACAAAAAATGTAAATACCTTTATAATTAAAAAAAAAAAAATAACACGAAGAAACAGATTTTAAATGTCCCAAACGATATTTTAAAAATATATAAAAATGTGTATTTGAATCGTATCACCATCTATTGTACATTACAGAAAAAACAATAGCAGGATAATTTTTTAAATCCTGATTTTATGTCACTGAATAATAAAATAACCCAAATCACAAAATTGACAGATATAACACTAAAAATATTGCAAATGAAGCAAATTTTCAGAAAAAAAAAATATGTTAATAAGACATTTAAATAAGAATTACAAGAAAAATAACAAAAAATCCTTATTATTTTATTGACATATTTAACAATGACAATAAAAAATAATGTTGCAAAAAACTAAATAAGTAACTTTTAGAAATGCAGATTTAAGGCATAAATTTAAAACTTTTAAAAGGTAATATGTATGTATATAACTGCTTAAAAATAATATTTTCAAAAATGTATTCTCATATGGGTAGTGACACCATTTATTATCTCTTACAGAAAACAAAAATGAAGAAAATAATAAAAAAAATCTGAATTAGATTTTCCAGATTATAGAAGCCTGGAAAAGATTTGTTTAAAATAAAAATATGTAAAAACTTCAAAGACAACTTTAAAATTTATTTTTCTCTCTTTAAATTCAACAAAATTCTGTTATCAATTAATAAACTTTGATAAATCAAGAAGATCAGTACCCAGCGTTTAAGTCTATTATGTGATATCCCTCAACTTCAAACCGACTTCTTTATTAATACAAAGAAAGAAATAGAAATGGAAAAATATAACATCTTTAAAAATTTAGTTTTAGTATATGTATCTTACAGAAAGCTGGGCATATACAAAGTTTTTGTTTTTCATTCTGGATTACAAAATTTAAAATTTTTCTTTGTTTATATGTTCATTTTTTGCTTAATCTTTTAATTCAAAATTTTAATCAGGTGCTTTTTCCTGGTCACACATAACATCTATTTTCTTTATAACATAATTGCAGACTTGCCAAGTTCCGAAAGCCAAAAATCAGGAGATTGTATAAAAAACTTATATTTAAATACGAAAATGTTTAGTACAAAACCGTGCTGGGTTAACATTGAAGATTAAAAATAAATATATCACTTTGAAGCAAAGAAGAAAAAATTAACTTCCTACACATAGAACAAACCTAAGCATATGATATTTGGGATGTTTTAACATATACACATTTTTTCCCTAAACACCTAAAACTATAGTGAAATTCTTCAACAAGTCTTAATATAGACAAATTATTAATAATAAAAAACATGTCTACAGTAACAGTCACAATGTTTTAAAAATTCATCACTTATAATCAATTTGAATGTAGTTTACTACATAAAATACTACTGATCAATGATGCTAAGGAAACCGATACATCAGCATTGCAGCTTTTATCTCTCAATTGAAGTACACTTAAGAATAAAATAACAGAATATTAAACAATATGTAAGAAATCAGAAGAAATAGGTAAAAAATCAGGAGTATGGGAAAACATTCGAAAATCAGGAGACTCCTGCCGATATCAGGAGACTTGGCAAGTCTGTAATTGCTATAACTTTCTCCATTTCATTTTTTTTTTTTTTTTTTCAGTTTGTATTTTAATTTATTTTTTTTTTAAATAAAATCTTTCATTAAAAATTAGATCAGATATCATAGAAAAGTACAATGAAGATTCATATTGAAAAAAATACGAGAAAAGTTAAGGAATTTTATTTTCTTTTTCACATAAAAATAAGGAATTTTGAGGGGTTTCAAAGCCTGTAAAGAGTACTGTATAATTATTTAATAGATAATCTAGAAAACACTTTTACTCTTAAAATAGAAATATCTTACATAAAAAAGCATTTATGCATCATTTATTTTATTTTATTTTAAGAGCACAGACACCACAAATTACTGAAAGGGGAATTATCAAAAAACAAAATAAAACCTAAAATAAACATATACCAAAATCAAAATTCTTACTAATTCATGACTTTTTTAAAACTAGCAATAACATTTAACAATGGCAAAATTTAAAATTTATTTACTCATTCTTTAAATAAATCACATACCCTGAAATACAGGAAAGCTAAACATGAATATAAGTTAGATACAGAAGTGAGATCTGCTATAAAATTCATAAATTATCAACAAAGCAGTTTGTCAACAAATACGAATATATAGATATATTTATTTATTTATAACACACCTGAAGAACAAATTATTTAATCTGACATATGACAATTTATCTCGACATATCTTACTCTAACAGACCTAGACACAGTTAATATATTTTTTATGTAACATTAAAATAGAAGATGGAACATGCAGCAATTAAAAACATCTTATTTCTTCAGACAGTTTTTATAACAATAAAAATTATTAGCTTTTAACACATTCAGTCATTAAGCTTGCAAAAAATGAGTGAAAAAATTATTCTGTGCTAGTAAAATGTAGGATGGGGCAGTCAACCTGACAGTTTTTGAAATAAAATAACGCAGAAAAAGTATATATATATAATATTGGCATAATATTTATTCCAGTTTCCCCCAGGCAGTTTCAGGTGGAGGTGCAGCACCCCACCTGCCCCTGAGTTCACATGATAGCACCCCTCTTGCCCTTCACTCAAAAAATTAGCACCCTCTTTCATTTAAAAAAAAATGCATCATTCTCACTTCTCAGTAAGCAAAAGTGCCATTTCTCCTTTTTGCATTAAAAAACTTACTTGCATAATAAAAACTGGCTCAATGTTGTCCTGAAAGGCTTTAAAAATCAAAAGACAATTTAAAAATCAAAAGAATTAATTTAAAAATCAAAAAAGTGCTCTTAAGAATCTGAAAAATGCCCTTAAGCATTCAGAACAAGCCCATTAGAATTAAAAAAGTGCCTTTTCTCACTAGCAGCATCCTGCCCTTTTTTAAACCTAGCGGAAACTGTTTATTCAATTTTTTCCCCCTATAATACATACGTTAAACTGTAAAACTACAGCAAGTAAAATGGGTTCTTTTACTTATTTATTTATTTATTTTTGTATACCAAGCAAAACAATTTCTATCCCCCAAAATACATTCTAAAAATTAAGGTGACACATGAGCATTTGGAATTTGAAAGATTTAGGATCTAGTTAAGATAACATTAGTCATTGCATAAAATCAATGTGTGGCGATAATAAATGATCGTTTAAGTGGTTAAAGTACACGTTGTGAAGTTCTTTTAATAAATTACTATTGATCGTTAAAGAAATAATAAAACTGGAGAGTTCTTACTTGAAATGTAGACAGTGAAGAGGCAATTTGATGAAAACAAATAATATTCTTTATTTCGGTCGTTAGTAGCAGTAGAAGGTTAAGAAAATACTTGCTTCTGGTCACCATTTTAAAATAGAAGAACTAATCTTTTAAGAAGAACAATAGCAGCCAACATGGAATAAATCCATGGGATTCCTTTTAATGAGAGCAGCGCAACTTTAAAGGATTAAACTTTGAAAAAAAAACACATCCACTTAAATAAAATATTAAACTCATTCAGCCAAAAAGAACGGCACGGCATTCGAACGGCCGGCCAGCGGGCTGGCGCTCCGCTAAAAATACGTTAAAAGACTACATCTTTTGCAGACAACATCAAACCAAATTCTGAATTGAAAATTAACGAGTTTTAGTTTTTAAATGATGAATACGGGGTTGACAAAGTAATTAAAAGGCAGAATTTAAATTGATTAGCTAAATTAACATTTACGGGAAATTAACGAAAATCGAATTACAAGCTGCAGAATTAAAAAAAGTTTCACTGATTGGAAAACGAAACAAAACGATTCTCCTGTCAGCGATCGGCGTCAAAAGAGGGCGGAGCATAATTTCAATGACGTCATCATAATGCAAGCTGTCTCCATCGATACGAGAGCTCCAAGATATGTTCCTAAAATACGGAGTGCGCATGCGCTAGCTGCCGATCCGCTCCCAACGCAGATATGAATATCGGCGGTGAAAAATGAACTTGCTTTACGGCGAGAGATAAAAGCGTCAACATCGCGGCGTAAAGATTGAGTTTAAATAGACATCGATGCAAAAAAATAGCTGAAAGGAAATAAAAATAAACCAAATTTAAACACTGTGAGAAGTATTCTCACACAATGGGCAGCAATTTCATATTTAACCCTTTCACCGTCTGAGTGTTTTCTTGTATTTTTATAAGAATGCTTGTTAATTCCAGGATATATATATATTTATTTATTAATCACAGTTTGATGCTATAGTATCTTTAATATCACTTCTTTCTATATATAGTTCAAAATAAAATTCTGTTTAAAATATTATTGTCTACAGCCATTTTAACATGATTTCTAGAAACAGAAAAATCCAGGCCAGCCGATTAAAGGATTAAATTCATGAAACCATTATACAAGAAATTACCGTAATTTTCGGTCTATAATCCGCACCGGCGTATAATCCGCAGCCGCAATTTTTAGTGCTTATAAAAGAATTTCATCAGATAATCCGCATCGGCCTATAATCCGCAGATAATACGCCGGACTATATGAGGATTACTAGTTGTTTTCAACATTCCAAAGTACTACTAATAAACCACCTCCCTATTTATTTAGTTGCTCTATTTAAATGATAATTGTAATAAAATAATTGAAAAAAAAATTATAAAATAATTACAAGTTAAAAATACAAATACTTTTTTTCATTGAATCTTATATCTAAAATGTAGACTGTCTTGTGAATACAGATAATTCTATAATGATTGCTGTTTTTAAATCATTTTCCGCTTTTATAATAATGTTCAGTTTAAATTTTGTACTGTTAAATAACATGTTTTCTGTTAGACATTATTTATTATATTTCATTGCAATTTTTGAAAGAGATGAGTTGAGAAACGCTTTGTTCTTCATAAAAACATGTTGCCAAAGGCTAAAAATTTTAATATAAAAATCAGAAGCCACTCCCACTAACACATACACGTCATATGTGAACGAATCACGAGCGACTCCGCGAACGGTCGATAGTAAACAATCGTGTGATAACTGTTTACATTTTTAATTTGACTGCTGGTAAAAACAGGATATCTGACATGAACTTCTGTTTAAAAAAATGTCCGCAGATAATTCGCACCGGTAGATAATCCGCACTTAAAATTTTTGAGGTTTTTTAACAGATAATCCGCGGATTATAGGCCGAAAAATACGGTAATAGTATTAAACCATGCATTGTAAATGCTGTTCAATTTTAGCACTAACTGTTACAGTTTAAAAAAAAAATATATATATATGAAATGGTTTCCTGCCATCTTCTATCTGAATTTCTTTCCCCAATATTAAAAAATCCATGTGCACATGTAGCACAAGGGTGCTGCATATGGCATTTTGGTGGTATATAAAAATACGGCATTTCATTTCCAAAACCATCATCTTTTTCTGCCCCATTTTGTACAATGTTATTCAGTAAAAGCATCCTATAGGGCCTGTCACCCTTGACACTTGCTCCAGGTTGCCTGCAACCCCTAGCTACAAGGTTGCAAAATTTATATTTGAATTTTGGGACCAAAAATGCAATTTATTTATATTTGAAGACAATCAATTTCAAAGTTGATACAGTCGAACCCGGTTAATATGTTATCTTGCTTAATACGCGGATTTCTTCAGATTCCTTGAACATCGCCCATAAGGCTAATGTAAAAATATCACATTTAATACGCGATCCCCACTTAATACACAAAAAAAATTTCGGTCCCTTGAGGGGATAAAATCACGCTTAAGACGTGAATACACTGATCAAGATGCAAATTCCCTTTCTCTCTTTTCGAGTGTTGCCAATTTAGCAGATTTCTTTATACAGATAAAAAAAACACTGCTTCCGAATAGTATTATTTACTTTATTTAATAACATATTAATTAAGGTGAAAATTACTAACTGGAAATAGTAGTAGATATTTGAATAAAACAAAAACCTGATAATCTAGCAAAACAGCAATCCTTGTTTAATTCTTCTTTAACATTCTATGCCTTGCGCTTTATGTATATTTTTACTGTAATAGAGAGATACAGACGAATTCAGGTTTCTCGGATACATCATAAAAATTATTATGATTAGAGATGATCATATTTGTTGTTAGTAAGGTTTTAAATGTACGTTATGTCACTGCTATGCTATGTTTTATAATTCATGTTACAGGCAACAGAACATGAAACTCGTAAAGGTTAAACAAATAGGATTGCGGTTGGATAATTATAATTCTTTTATGTTTTCTTTGTTTCCTTTGCTTTTTGGTATGCAAAGAATATTTTTTTACACAAAGATGAATAAGGAAAGTATTTTACAACATTAAAAAGAACAGATGGTACTCATTATTACAAGCGCTGAATATGATTTTAAAAACTGGGTTGTACTTCAAAGATTGAATTTTTTTTTTTTTTTTTTCTGTTAAAAAAATTATTATAGTAGGAAAATTATTTTTGTTTGCAACGTATTAATCAACAATAAATCCATGTTAGAATCCATACTTATTTTCCGTTATTATTCCAGGTGGTCCTATAAAAAGAAACAATGAGTTAAAGGAAAATACAATAAAATTTTAATTTAAATATACGTTAAAGACAATTTTCGACCCTAAGCATATAAAGCTCTAAAGTTCATTTAGACGATTAAATATATAAATAAGCTCAGTTCCTGAAATATTATACAAATCACGTTTAATACACGATCTCGCTTAATACACAACTTTTGCCACTCCCTTGAAATGTGTCTTAACCAGGTTTGACTGTATTAAAATTATTAAAAAATGAATACTTATAACCTCTTCACTACCTGGGTCCACATATGTGGACCTCTAGTTTTTTCATCATAAAAACTACACTGTTTGACTTTTTTTACATTTTGACTTCACTTCTTAATAGCTGAATGTTTTTTGCTTTAAAAGCAAACCAATAAATGGCAACATCTATGCTGATTTCCTCATACAATAAATGTTATTTTCATCCAAGTGTGCAAAAGGCCTTCAAGACAGCATGGCCAAGAAAGTGACAAATTTTCATATTTAACTTAAATCCTTTAGATTAAGTTAAATAATGCTATAAAAAGTGATAAAACATCTTTATTAAGATTGACAAACATTTCATCGAACAAACGGCAACATTTTCAAAATCATTCATGATAGAAAATATTTTCACATAATTTAAAAACAACAACATAGTAAACAATGTCACGTGACATCATGCATAATGAAAAATATTGCAAACATAAAATAAATTAAAATTAAATTGGCTATAAGTTTGCGCGATGAAACGTTCGTCAATCTTAATAAAGATATTTTATCACTTTTTATAGCATTATTTAACTTAATCTGTTTATGATTATTTTACATGTTGTTAAATCCTTTAGAATAAAAAATTTTGAGGATTTGTGTATCATTCACTTGTTTAAAGTCATTGAATTTAGGTTAGTGATAATTAAATGGATATTTTAAGGGGGTTTGTAATTTTAGATCCCTATTGTAAACCTATATTACTAGTCTCGTGAAGGTTCAGTTTCAGTAAACTCAGTAATTTCTTTTTTCTGTCATATATGATATCATTTTGTTCGTAAAAAGCCAATGAATGAGTATTTGTAGCATTATTTTACCTTTGGGCCTGAAGAGGTTAATAAAAAATAATATAAAATGATGAATACATAAATAAACATACTATTTTAGTGAGTTATTCTGAAAAACAATAATTTTGTTTAGTGTGATAAACTTATAACATTATTATTAAAGGTTAAATATATCATTGTCTCAGCAACATTTTTGATGCATTGCTATTCATCTGTAGTATGGAAGTAAGTGTATTACTGCTATTTAAGCATATTAACATTCTAACAGACATATTCCTTTAAAATTACTTAGAACTTACTTATCTTAAGCTAGTAATAATGTACTGTGCTGAGGTAAGTTATTTACAAGGATTTGATACACAACTATAGCAAAAATACAACTTATTTTTGTTCTATAATGATGTTTTCTGTAACATAAACAGCAATGCTTGCAGGGCAGGGATGTCCAACCTTTTGGCTTCCTTGGACCACATTTCAAGCAAAAAATTTATTCCAGGCTCTATTTCTGCGAAGTTCTTTGCCCCAGGCCACAAATCCATTGTATTAATACTAACAATAATTGTTAAACAAAAATGTTAGAAAATGTATAACATCCTACATGATAAAGATGCAAAAATGTTGGGGAAAATAATATTTGAGTTACTTTCTTTTAAAAATATTTTTCAAATTGTTGAGCAAGGGTTCCCAGCAAAACATGTCTGGTAATTTCCCTGACAAATCTAAAAAAAATTCCAGGACCAAACGGACATACACAAAATCTGCTTGATATAGTAATTAAATTTTTAAATATATATATTAAAATTACTGAAAATGCAGATGCTTCATATAGTAAAAGTAGTGAAATGCAAGCTTCAAAGTGCCTAACCAGGACAAGCATGGGTTAACACATATAGTAGAATAAAATATTGACTGTCAGAGTAGATGAGATTATACTGGATCTGGTTGTAACAGGTTTGAACTCTTGTAAGTTTTTTAAAGGCGCCATCTATTGAGAAATTAGCAATAGTTTCTCCTAGAGATTTTTCAGAAGCACCATCTAGTGAGAAATATAGTAACACTTTTTTGAAAAAGAAATAATTTCAACTTTTAACATTCCATTTTTTTTTTTTTTTTTTTCTGCTCATACTTTTCCACGACTTATTAGAAAATATTTGTAAATTCTCCAATTTTTCCTTTATATTTTAAAATTTCCCTGACTACTTCGAAATTCCCTGACTTTCTCTGTCACTGGAAACCCTGTGAACATATCAGTCAGAATGTTATGATCAAGTCAAATAATATTGTATTAATCTAACATACTTTTTCTTGAAATAGAAAGCAAATGTCTTCTAGAGATTTTTCAGAGGCACCATCTAGTGAGAAATATAGTAACACTTTTTTGAAAGAGAAATAATTTCAAATTTTAACCTTCCGAATCCTTTTTATTTTTTCCCTCAGACTTTTCCATGACTTATTAGAAAATATTTGTAAATTCTCCGACTTTTCCTTTATATTTTAAAATTTCCCTGACTACTTCGAAATTCTCTGTCACTGGAAACCCTGTGAACATATCAGCCAGAATGTTATGATCAAGTCATATAATATTGCGCTAATCTAACATACTTTTTCTTGAAATAGAAGACAAATGTATTTAATAAGTGAATGCAGATTGTACTAAATATACAAGTATAGGTCACTATGTTTCATTTCTAAAATTCTGCTACATTACCCATCAATAAATAAACATAACAGGGTATTAATAAAAATCTTTATGATTCTCAAACAATCATACATAGTGCATTTTTGGCTTTGTGTCAAAACATTCACTTTTCTGGTGATTAGATTTCCATATGAATTTACTAGTCTAACATTTAAAAAACTAAATTGAAATATCAATTTTGAAAGGTAATTTTAGATTCTCTGCTTGGCAGCATTTATTACAGCACTGGGCCACAGGTTGGACAACCCTGCTGTGGGAATTGATTTAATAGGACTTCCATGTCCTAAATCGAGCAAAAGACAAAGTTTGATTATTTGATAAAGGCACAATAACTTCAAATTGATTGAAAAAGAAAACAACAAACTTCTAGGTTCATAATAAATGCATTTTCTTTACTCATTGTAATCAAAATAATCAATTTTTTTCTTCTGACTTGTACTTGTTGATCCACTGGAGCTTGGAGTACTTTTTGAATCTCGCTGAAGCTGAACTAATATAGGAGCTGGTCCTTTCCTCAACCCCATATCTCTTTGCACAATAGCCATTATATTTATGAACGGAAGCCAACACTTATTCCTGAAATTAAAAAGGATAAGAAAACCTTTTTTAAAGGAAAATTAATTAAATACTACTTTTAAAAGAAAACATTTCATATTGGTTTTAAAGAGCATTTTTTATCTATTAAAAACTAGTTTTTTTTGTTTTTGTTTTGTTTTTTAGAGTACTTACTAACTTGTAATTAACAAAAAAAAAGGGGGGGGGGGGAGAGAGGGAGAATAACATTAAAGACTAATTACTAACTGTTTTACTGAACCAAAAAAAAGTTAATAACAGATGTAAAAATATCCAAATTGGAAAAAAATGAAAATTTATGCTTTGTCCTTTGATTCCCTCTATGCAGAAGTACCCCCCCCCCTCCCTTCCACCCTTCTTTCTGCTGAGAGATAAACAGAAAAGCACAAATTTTAGGTAGGGAAAAATTTTAAATTTGTATGCTGAATAGGGCAAACAGGGGAAATGGAATTTTTAGGATTAGGTGACATTTTGAAAATTAATTATTTACTATTACCACAAAGTAAAAAAGAAAAGAAAAAGGTTAGAAAATATTTTAAGTTTTAAATACTTTAAATTTTGTGAGCTTTACAAGGCAAAAGAAGAAAACTTTTTTGGGAGGGTAAGGGAGGAGGTAGGAGGCAGATATAGGTGATTGTTTAATTATTTATTGTTCCTACAAACTAATAAAAAAGACAGATTTTTTTTTTTTTTTAAGTTTTGAAATTTTAAACTTTGTGTGGTGATAGGCAAGAATGAACAAGTAGAAACTTTAGTAGTGAGCACGGAGATGAAATTTTCACAATAAAATTTTACAGAAATCTACTAAAATGCAGATTACCACACATGTAAATGAGAGATTCTACAAAGAAGAGATAATCTTCTTTTAGGCAAACCTTTAATCTGATATTCCTTTTAAGTTAAATTCAAATACTCTAAAGTAAGAAAAAGAAAAGATGATTTTGGTAATAAGAAAATGATGAAAGATATTTATTTTTAAATACTGTAAACATGCTAAAACTACTGCCTACTTTCTGTAACAAAGTTCAATTTAGTTTCGAAATTTACATTAAGGAAACAATTATTTCATCTTTTTCCTTTCTTTCTTTTTTTTTTCCCCCCCTTCCTTCTGGAACATGAACAAGCAACCAAATTCATTTTAAAGCCCTGTCATCTTTAACATAAAATGACAATTTCACAACTGAACTTCAAGTGTAAAACATTTCACTTATCAATCTTTTTAATTTACTGATAAAATAAATACAAGGGTGTATCAATAATTTTTTCCCTCACATAGAAATAATTGGGTGAAATTTATGAAATTGCTACAATTTACGGGTTCTTTTCTATATAGTCAGTGTGCACAGCAACACATTTGTGCAACTGCTATTTCAAAGAGAGGGGGGAGGATGTATTTCCAAGAGACGCGATAGTGGACCCAAAGCGGGACATTTTTCTAACTTTTACCGCCCCCCACATGTGACATATTGTTGGAAAGGCCTGTGACCACTTATTCCTACTATGCATCTCCTCCCAAATTAGCCTTCCGGCAAGGGGAGCAACTTTTCTAAATTTTGCTGACATTGTTCATGTCCTCAGGGAACAAATTTGTGAGGGGGGACTCGGGAGATGTATAGCATGTATAAGTGGTGACAGGCCTTTCCAACAATATGTCACATGTGGGGGTCGGCAAAAGTTAGAAAAATACCTCCCTTTGGATCTACTATTACGTGTATAATATTACATATTGAGATTACATCCTCCACCCTCTCTTTGAAATACCGTTTGCAGAAATGTGTTACTGTGCACGGCAGGGCCAGAAAAATGTAAAAAATTTTACATGCCCAGATGGGCATGGCAGAAAAAAAACAAGATGCCCGAATAAAAAATTTACATGCCTGACTTTTTGCACTTCTAAATTTCATGGCGGAACTTTTTGCACTTCTAAATTTCATGCCTGTCATTTTAAAGCTAGTAAATATAACAATCTATAAAACAATTAAGGTTACACCAGATATTCAAGAGAGTATGAAACTCATATGATTCAAATTTTTTAAAATAAATTATTCTCATTTAATAAATAAAAATTACATCATAAAACTAATTAAACATTGTTTTATTATATTATAAGTTACATTCTCTACATTCGATTGCTAGCGTACAGAATGTCCACTAATGTGTCGTGTAGCTTTGGCAGTCGACCAGTGTTCGACAGCCAGTGAGGGGTCATAGGTACAAGTGTCAGGTCAGGGTCATCAATGCTTATTCGCCTTAAGTCAGTCATAGTTTCCATCAAAAGGCTAGAGCTAAGGGAGGTTTAAACTCGATGCATACAGCTAAAGCCCCTTTCGCATGCAGATGTACTAGGTGAAAACAAAACATTATTTCAACCAATAAAAGTATGGTATTGGTGATACCTTGTTTGGGTTATAGCTGCGGATAGCTATATTATATGTCTTTTCTAACTTTTGCTGATCACAGATGCATCTCAAATGCCATCAAAAATATATGCAAGTTTGGGCATGTTGATAAGAATAATACATGCCCAATTGGAAATTTTACATGCTATGAGCATGTCAGGCAATATATTTTTCGAGCCCTGGTGCACGGTGACTATATAGAAAAGGACGAATACAATGTACCAATTTCATAAATTTCACTCACTTATTTCTATGTAAGGGCAAAAACTTATTGATACACACTCGTATATATTTTTTAAATATTAGTAAGAATTTACATAAATTTTTTAAACAAGATAGATATAGCCATTTGCTAGCAGTGACTTTAATCAAAATTGTATCACATTTATGTGGGGGAAAAAAATCCATTTTTATTAAATTAGAATCTAAACTAGAATAACTAAACATTTCATTAAAGTGTGAAAGAAAATGATATCATGAATGGGATAGGAAGTTTATTAGTAAAAGTGCTTTAGAATGTCAAATTGCACATGGAAGACTTTTATGGATTTTTTGTGAGTCAAGTCTGTGTGAGAAATCATGTGCCATTAATTTTACATTTGTAAGTGATGATAACTATAATTAACTGTGCATCTTTAATTTATTACGTAGTACTTTACAAGTACTGTCGTTATTACATCGGAAATCTAGACACACGGCAGTGTGTCATCCAAGTTCGCCTGGCATACTAGTGTGTTATATTACACGAACCAGTTCGAGCTGTTTTCGCCAAATTTCGACACTCTACTATTGAAAATCTATTTGACCTACGTACTTGTAATACGGAGTATGTAGTAAGGCCCCCATAAATACCCAGAATCCAAAATTTTATAAATACAGCATAAAGAATATATAAATGTATGCCAAATTATAATTAACAAAATTTTAACCATTCGTTGTTTCTGACAACATTTAAGACCACTTGCTATTCGTGATAGCAATGTAAATTCCTTACTTCATGCCTAGCTATGGTCATCAAGCTTACATTTCTTCACGTATTGGGTCGATCGAAAAGTCGTGTCGTGTTGGAAAAATCAATTCGTACCGGAAAATTCTGCCCGGTAATTATTAGACATTAGATATGGGAATCAATGTCTCATAATTAAATGATAGAATTTTCGGGTACAAATTGATTTTCCCAACACGACACAACTTTCCGATCGACCCAATAGCAAGCAAATCTGCCCTTATTTTCTTACAGGAACTGCTAGGCAAATGCACCACTATTCGCCGTATGATATGACAGTCTCGAGATGTTGTTGCTCTTTGTCGATTTGATTGTTCCATCTAAAACTAAATGCAAGACTGCTGTACCTAATACCATAGTGAAGCATGAAATAGATGAAATATTTACTGCTACTGTTTAGTTTGAAAAAAAAAAGTACATTCCTTTTCAAAGAAAGCTAATGCTAAATTGCACAATGTAAAAAATTTTAAGAATCTGATTTTTTAAAGAAATATAAAAAAAAATTAAATGTATATGAATTAGGTAGATATAAATTCTATTAAATTGTCATAAATGGCAACTACTGTCATATTTATTACTACAATGTAATAGTAAAATGAGATTTCTTCAACTTTTTAAATTTGGAAATATAACAGGTTTTTCCCCTAAAGACAATTTCATAATTACCCTTTTTTAAATAAATATTTTAAACAGTTACAGCTATAAAAGACTTTCAAAAATGAAAAGACAGGATATAGAATTTAACAGTACAATATTTAAAAATCACTAAAGAATTTCTGAACATACAGTTTTAAAGTGTCTAAATGACCTGAAATGTAGACACACGGCAGTGTATCAGCCAAGTTCGTCTGGCATACTAGTGTGTTATATTACACGAACCAGTTCGAGCTGTTTTCGCCAAATTTCAACACTCTACTACTGAAAATCTATTTGACCTACGTACTTGTAATACGGAGTAAGTAGTAAGGCCCCCATAAATACCCAGAATCCAAAATTTTATAAATAAAGCATAATTAGTTTCCGAGATAATGACATTTGAAAATGTCTGAAAATCGATAATTTTATCACTGACTGACTCACTCATCAAAAAGATCGTATCTATCTACGGCACCTACAAACTTCAAATTTGGTGCAAAGTTCGTTTACACTATAAACTAAGGAATCGAAAAAAAAAAAAAATTGTGAAAATCGATTAATTACCCACTCCAGGGTGTCCATTTTTACTTTAATATTATGTCTATTAGGCAAAATTTTAATTCGCCAAAAAAAGCGCCAAATGTTGAATCCGCCTGACCATGCAGCCAAATCACCTGAATATTAGCCATTTTCCTTTAATTGCAGAGAATTAATTTTATGAATAATACTGCATAAAATTTACCTTTTTATACACATTGTGGAAAAACAAAAACATCTGGAGAGATTACATATGTCGAAATACACATATATTTCGAGATATCCGAAGTTGAAATTAGTCTAATCCCAGAATTAAAAATGTAAACAAAAGGAGAGTCATTCTAATGATTCAAATAAATATTGGTCAAGGATGTGTGGCTACCATGGGTCTAGGCAGTCTAGCTGTGGACAACCTTGGAGTGTCTCGGACTCTCAATGTCAGTGTTACAGATTCCCTATAGATTGCCACTAAGTATAAAGGTAGTCTATCGATTCCCGCTGAGTATAAAGGTAATCTACCGATTGCCGCTGAGTATAAAGCTAGTGGAACGGGAGCTGGCAGCACAGACAATCACCTCATCAAGTTCACGGCTGAAATTCCAGAATTAGTTAAAACTCGATTCGCATATTAAAACGCAATCGGTCTTCCAAGTCATATCTTGGTGCAAAACACCTAAAAACCTGATTTTAGCAGTTGACTCATAGGTTTACCATTGTGTTTTACTGCTTCCAGTCCTCCATGTTTTTTTATACTTTTGGGTGCAGGAAAGCAAAATGGCAAACCTACGAGTCAACCACTAAAATCGGGTTTTCCACCAAGATATGACTTGGCAGACCGACTGTGTTTTAATATGCGAATCGAGTTTTCACTAATTCTGGAATTTCACCTGTGAACTCGATGAGGTGATTGTCTGTGCTGCCGACTCCCGGTCTATAATGCTTGCAGGACTATCAAGTATGATTTCGATGTCATTCGATACCGACACGAATTTTCAAACTGTTGGATATGGAAGCATTTAAGAATCAAATTCTTGCTATGCTGTAGTTTCAGTGGGTGCATTCAAATTTGAATAAATACTGCCTGTTTACTTTGAAGTTTATATGCTGTGTGTAAAAAAAAATGTCAATTGTTAGTATAAAAAAATATTGGCAGATGAATGCTACATTTCACGAACCATTTTGAGTTGTTTTCGCCAATTTTCTAATGAAAATCTATTTGACCTACGAGACTGTACACATCTGTACTGTTTTATTGACAGTCCAAAAGTTTCAAAAATAAAGAAAGAAATGTTTTGAAATCTTGACTTGTGTAAATATTATTAATATGATTGTTGTTGTTTCAGAAAAGAAACAATAAAAATTTGGAATCAATGTATTTCGTTTCAAAACATACATTTAATATAGCAGTATCTAGTTATATAAAATCCAAGTCTGTGTGACCCTCACAATTCTGGTTGGACCGCCTGCCTCATTGTAATGAATAATTGTTGAAAAATACTAATAGCAGGGTTACCGCAATAATGCCAAATTTTGACCAACTTGTCCAAATATCGCTAAATCTGTCGATAAAAATAAGTTGTCATATATGAAGCCAACTTGGCGATAGATGGCTAATTTTGCGAAATTCCCATTGAAAATCATTATTTTTCCATAGTCGAGATCACCGAAATTTAATTTAAACTCCGCGCATTTAAGTTTTTTTTTTTTTTTTTTTTTTCAAAATCTATGGACCAAAATTTAAAGTGTAATATACGAAAATGTATGCCAAATATTTTGTTTTAGGATATTTAAATTAAATTGAATGTTAAAGGTATATATAAATATTATGCAGACATGCATACAATAAATACGATAATCCGAACTAGAGTGAAAATTAGCCAGAGTCAGGAATTGAACCCGGGACCACAATGTACCAGGCTGTTGCTCTAACCACTGAGCTACTCCGGCCGATACCTGGGTCTGCAATATTTCACTAGTAAACCATGCTGGGGAAGTCACCAGCCATCTATACGACAGTCTTGGGTGACTGGACAACGATGAATACATTTTACTATTACATTGATCTACGATATATAATAAAACACACAATTATCGAATTAAATGTTGCCTGGTGAATAAACCGCTTTGAAAATCACTTGTAAACATATTAAAAACGATTAACTAAAGTGTCTAAGAATATTGTAACTGTAGAAAAAATAATGATATCTAACAAAAACATGACTGTAAAAAAAGGGAGCCAAGTTCCGTAAAAAAAAATCTGCCAAGAAAAGAAGTGATATCTAAGTGGGTGCCAAGTTCAAATAGAATTCACTCAAATTTACCTAAAGAAGTATTATAGCATAGTTTAAATTGTTTAAAAATTAAAATTATTGATAGCATATTAATAATAAATCTAGAACTTGGCAAGTTTTTGATAAATGTTATGCCTATCATTTTCATGTCTTAATGAAATGATGATGTTAATATTAATAATTATTATAAAAATTTTTAATATAGTTATTATTATAAACAACTGACTCATGTTAAAGATTTAATAAAGCAATAAACACATAGATACACTCCCTCTCGTCTTTGGTTATCACTCTAGCGACCCTCTCCCTCTCCGGAAACCTCAATGCAATCAGACAAGGAGACAGATACACTTACGCTTGTTCATCATTCTAGAGACTGCACTCCTTTAAGGAGCCTCAAAACACTCAAATTAAGGCTTCCAAACATGAAACAACAAGTTTTGATATAATAATGTCATTAATAAAAATAAATGACTCGTAGGTAAAAACTTGCCAAGTTCTAGATTTATTATTAATATGCTATCAATAATTTTAATTTTTAAACAATTTAAACTATACTATAATACTTTAGTAGGTAAGTTTGAGTGAATTCTATTTGAACTTGGCACCCACTTAGATATCACTTCTTTTCTTGGCAGATTTTTTTTTACGGAACTTGGCTTTCTTTTTTCACAGTCATGTTTTTGTTAGATAAAATTTAACATGAAGTAACATACAAATAAAAAAATTATGAATAACCAAAAATCAATTATGGCACTAGGCAAGGAATAGGTGTACTTTGCAAAGATTTAAATGATTAACTAAAAACTATTAATTTACTTGTATGCAGTGGCCACAACATTTTTCTTGGGTTCTTCATCATAGCTCTGAGTTTCACATCCAAAAAATTCAGCCAGTTCATGAACTATCCTACGTTGATCTCTATTCATAGGTGGGAAGGAATGACTTCGACATTTTTGCTTAGACTGAAAAGAAACATAATATGCAACAATTAAAAAAGTAAAATAAACAAATTTCTTAAAATTAATAGTTTCACTATAATTTTGGATTGCCATGTTCATGTTGAGATTATTACATACAAAATCAAAATTATGATTTTTTATTACTAAAAAGGAGCTAAAAACATATAAAGATAGGTTTTAAAACATAAAAACCATCGTAGATATTAAAATGATGTTACAAAGTTGACACGCGAGTGCTTTTGACTGAATTTTTTTTTTTTTTTTCCTGATGATAACTGTGTGAATCTGTCAAAAGCACTCGAGTGTCAACTTTATAACATCATTTTAACCCTTTGAGGGGCAAGTAATTGTGTTTTTGTAATGTCAAATTCGCACCGTAATCTTCAAAAAATTTTATTGCAAAATAAGGAAAAGCAATTTTACAACTTTTTTCCCCCAAAATTAGAAAAGTAAAATGTAATAAAATTTTTCTGGTGCAAATCTTCATTAATCATAAGTAGGATAAAATATATCCCACAGCCCCTAAAGGGGGTTAACACTTACAATGGATTTTATGATTTAAAATCTATATTTATATATTTTTAGCACTTTTTACAAATAAAAAATCGCATTTAAAATTAATAAAAACTTTCTATTATTTAAAAAAAGTGTTATATAAAGATAGTAATAATACATAAGTAGATAGAATACATTAAAAAGAAAAATTTGTTTTAAATGTATTGTATAACACCATCCTTAAGCAATAAAAAGTTTTTTTTATGAATTTTAAATGTTTGTGAAAAGGTGATGTTCTTTTTAAATCTTGGGATTTAAAAAACATTTTTTACGTAAAAAATCACAATTTTGATTTTGTATGTTTAAATGTAGTTGAATAAATTTCCATGATTAAAAAAAAAAAAAAAAAAAAAAAAAAAAAAAAATACAATAAAAACTTTCAAACATCATATCTGAGAGCAATTAGCCTTTCTATGCCAGTTTAATTTACATAACATGTGTAAAACTGTCTCAAATACAGATGTCCTGCTTTTTAGGGCATAGAAGGTATTTCTGAGGTAATCATTGTGCAAGATGCAAAATATCCTGATTTTTCAGAGCTAAAAACCTCTTAATTTCTTCATGCATCATTGTTATTACTTACTGGGAAAAATTAGTAAAAACCTTCAATTTTTAAAGATTGATCACAATAGACTTAGTAGAGAATTTTTATGGCAAATTATTCCTTATTTACAAGCAGGTATTCTGTTTTACTTTCTTTATAAGGTGACAAAATAGCCAGTTTTCAAAAAATATTTAAAATGTTAAAATCTTACAGTTTAAAATTTAATAAGAATAATTTTATATTGCTGTTTCAACTATACTCTGTTCACAGAGATGAGAGAATGAAACCAAACAAACGCACGTGCAGACTGACGATGATTAAACACATACTTCGCCAGAAGCGCCAAATAGACAGTATGAATTTCTGCCTTTTTTTTTTTTTTTTCTCTGCTGTTTGTTCTCATCTTTCACTGTTAAAATTGATGATTTTTTATAGGTATTTGGTATTTCATACATACAAATAGAGAGTGAAAAAACTTCTTTGAGTCCACTAAAGGAGGAGGTAAAAAGAAAAGCTTTGAGTAAGACAGAAAAGAATGGGATTTTAAACGTACATATTATGTAACTTGAATCGAATCCCAGACTGTCAATTTCCAATACAGGGCAGCTCGTATAATAGGGGGTAAGCAAAGCTTCTATTTTCCGAGTGACATGAGAGTATAAAAATTGCCGCATATTAAACTCTCTGAAATAAACAAAGTTACATAAACGAGTTTTAGAATATATGGACAACTAGCTGACCCGCCTGGCATTGCCCGGCCAAAAATTGTGCCGGGACTGTCATTCAAAAATATGGACTGGAAAATAAAAGATTGGAGTGGACGTCATAAAAAAACACTGAATAATATTTATTTGGCACCGACGTCATATGCATACCATGGCAATATAACTATATATCCACAGTTATGCTCCAGAACGTTTAAATCAGTAATTTGGTTTGGATTTCAGAAGCAACGCGTTCACTCATGCGATGGTTATTAAGCCTATTTTGGCAATCGCTTATGCTCTGTGTTTGATGCCTTAAATGCTTCTGAATGACTGTTTAATGCGGCTTCTTGTTCACTTTCAAGCATTTGCGGATATCTTTTACGGCATTTTTAACCATATTTTTAAGTTCCATGATTGCAGCAAAAGAGAGAAAGTAAATAAAAACGCGAAACATAAATAAACCGGATTTACCTCCGCTTAAATCCTGCCCATAGACTTCCAAAGATCCTGCCAAATGACTTTCACAATAACCAATGAGATGCATTTCTCAGGCATTGCCATTAAACAATAACAAATAATTGCGATTTCTGTGCCACATACATTAGCGTAATATATATATATAGATTTTGACAGGAATGCTATTAGAAGAACAAGTCCACTTTTTTTAGAAATGAATTGCCCACTATAAATGAAATTTTGAAAGTTGTAAATGATGACCCTTGCTGTCATCTCTTACAACCATAGACTTATGTGAGTATTCTATGAATCATACTTGTAATTGAATTTATGTAGAGCTATTTGCATGATAAGAAAAAAAAAACATTTTCAGCAATGCCAAATGAAATCAATTTTATACTGGCCTTGCGATGGAATATTAATTATTTTTATTGCTTGTGAATTTTCTTCATATTTTGTAGTTAATAAAATAGGTATGCTTTTCATTAAATTATACAGTCGAACCTCCATTTAATGAAGTCGCTAAATCTCGAAAAAAAGTTCGTTATATGGAAAATTTGTTAAATAGAGATTCACCTTTTAAAATACTTTAAACTACATAAAACAGATTTTAAATTCATAAACACTAAATATTTTTACTAAAAGTAACTAATCACATTTTTTAAAAATAAATTATAGCGATTTGTTTTATTTATTTTACCCACCAATATCCATCCTCAATTCATTTTTTCCATGTGTTTAAATCTTTGAAATCTGCAAGGAAAACAAAACATTGTCTGGGAATACACTGTATTTTCTGTTTAAAGTAAATAGTTATACATTAAAATTAACGAATTTTAATGACATTATCGTATTTATTATTATTATAACAAATAATTTTTACCATACATTAACATATGCGTCCTTAAATTTAATTTCTGAAAAACTCTGTTAATTTTGTCTATCTTTGCAATGCACCAAAAACCCCTTCATGCATATTTTCTTCTAACTATAATCCGCGTCAGATTGTTTCAAATGATTTTAGCATTTCATCATACGAAGTTTTGTAAATTCCTGCATAAAGATCATTTCCATCATCATCATATTCGTCTTCATCGCAATTCATTGCTGTATTGTTTTTATTTTTCACACTGTCGAAAATATCCAATTCGAATAGTGTTTCCGAGGTCTGAATTTCAGAATTAAGTGAAATACAATCACCAATCAGCACATCATGGTTAATTTTTTCTTTTTTTTCTCATCTGTATCCACATTTTTTAAGTTACTCTAAGGGATTATCATCTTCGTCCTCCGTACTTACCGAATTCTCACTGCTGACAAAGAAAACACCTTGTAAAACCAGTTCAAGGCCATTGAACATCATAAAATGTGTTTAAAGAAAGAATAAGTTTGAAATGTCCAGAAATATTTTGAGAAATGGGAAGAAGAAAAAAAATTAGATTACAAGAAAAAGTTCGTTAAATAGAGAATGCACTTCGCTATTTGGAGGTTATTTTACGAAGAAATTCGCAAAATGTTCTTGGTTCCAAGGAAAAGTTCACAAAATAAAGAAATTCGCAAAATAGAGGTTTGTTAAATAGAGGTCCGACTGTACATATGTCACAAGGATCATCATTATTTCAATCTTTCCCTTAAGTTAGCTTCCAAGTTTTGTACTTTTCGTAGTATATTGGCATATGTCAACATTTTTCCATGCTGTGTTCGCCTAACGAAAAAATACTGATATTTAAAAGCAGTTCATTTTTCTAGGCCAGTTTTATTTAAAAGGACAACATTTTATCACCACCTGAAAGATTTAAATTTTATGTATTCATGAAGAGGATGGGACAAGTACTCTCATTGATAAAAACGAAATAATTATGTGGAGAAGAAAATACTTAAGACAAATCAAATCTTTCAGAGAAAAAGGGCACAAAATGTATTATATGGATCAAACTTTGGTGAATGCAGGACATACAGTTAGTAAACTTTGGAAAGGTACGTCAATAAAGTCTTCAAAAGCAAGCATTTTCATCTGGCCTTTCTCCAGGATTGACATCTCCCTCAGGGAAAGGAAAGTGGGTGATAATTACCGATATTGGTAGAGATTCTTTTTTCATGGATGAAGAGCTTGACACATTCGAATCCAATAAAGTTTATCATGAAGACATGAATTCCAAAAGGTTTGAAAAATGGTTTTCTGATATTTTATTTCAATTCAAAGATAACTGTATAATCATAATGAGCAATGCTCCTTATTATTCTAGGAAAAGAGTTGAATATTTTGTGGAGGAAACAAAAAATTGTAGACTAGCCTTTATATATATATATCTTGCTTTAGAAGTCTGCATGGGCCGACATTTCCAGGCCCGGGCCCGGCCCAACTTAGAGAAAAAAAAATGGCCCGGCCCAATACAAAAATTAAAAGTTTGGCCTGGCCCGTAGAAAAAATAATATTGGCCCGGCCCAGCCCGGAAAAAAGTTAAAATCTCGGCCCGGCCCATCCCGAATGAACTATTTGTCTCGTACGAGGAGTTCTGACCAAAAATATTTATCTTAACTATTTTTTCATGTTTATAATCTTTATTTTTATAGAAGTGCAGCAGGCTGCGATATTTATTTTTTTAATGAATCTCTATTTCTTGTGTGTAAATGTTTCAGTTATCATTAATATTGTTAATCCATATTCCATGTATAGAAGTGTTAAAAATCAGAAAAATGTTAGACAGTAAAATCTTCTAAGATGGAATTGCATAGAAAAGAAAAAAAAAATTCGTTATAAACAAGTTCCCTTCTTAGCAAATGTAAATGTATTATATATTCTTTTCTTACTTATTAGTATATTAATTTTGCATGGATCAACACGTTTTTCAGTTTAAAACAGGATTCCATCATAGGCAGGTTCCATTTCACACATTTTACTGTATTTTAATTTAGTTATATTTTAATATGTGTAGAAATCTACTATTCTTTAAAAATAATAAATTTTAATGTTTAAGTGTAGAACAATGGCGATTCAAAAATGTATGCATTTTTTGCAAAAACTTTTGAGCCAGGCTTAATTTAACTAACCTTTAAATGAACCAGGCCAGGCTGAGACAATGATTTTCATACGGGCTGACTCAAAACTAGGACTGAAAATTTTGGGCCGTGAGGACTAGGAATTAAACCAGGCCCGGCTCTGTACAGAAAAGCTAAGTTAGGCCCGGCCCAAGCCTTTAGAAAAAAGTATGGCCCGGGCCCGGCCCTGCCCGAACAGAGTGGAGTCCAGACCCAGCCCAGCCCGAGTGCCGTGAATGAAAATCGGGCCGGGCCGGGCTCGGGCTTTGGGCCACCGGCCGGCCCGTGCAGATCTCTATCTTGCTTATTTATTTCCAGTGTCACTTCTCAATGTTAATTTAACATGGAAAAGCCTATGGAGATCATAACTTTTTTCATTTTTTCTTCCCACCTTTTTGTCACTGATGCCACTCATTTTTTATTCTTTACTAATTTTAATGATATTATAAACTTAAAGTGTATAAACATTTGCCTGACGTCAGGATCAAAACGAATGGTAAAATGCCTTTGCATATGGGTGAATTATAACCCAGAGAGAAACATGGGCCAATTTTTTTTTACATTATTCAAATATTTTTCTTAATAATTCCAATTTTCGCTTTTTTCATTGAAAATCAAGGGACATTTTTCATAGAAAATGTAACATTTTTACTTCATTGTTGCAAAAATTTCAAAAGCATTAATAATAATTTATTTCTTTTTAGTTGAAAGATTTTCACGTGAAATATTAAATTGAGCTAGTTTTTTTTTTTTTCCAAAAATTAAAAAGATAAATATGGCATCATAGTAGAAATAAAAAGGATATTTTCAGAATAAGTTTTTGCTTTGGTCAAGTTTATATTTTAGTAAAAAGTTTCTAGTGGATAGCTATTTTTACGCAGGTAGCGAACTTAGTGGGGAATTACATAACTTAAATTTTAAAATGTATTTTTTTTTCCGAGATGAGAACTATTTATGCCCCAAGTTAAACTTAGGTAATAATTTTCTGATGTGTTTACATCACCCCTTGGGAGAGAATAAGGTTTAAAAATTTAAGTAAAACTTTTATTTTTTATTTTTTACTGTATCACAACTATAATATTGTTAAATATTAGCAGTAAGGATTCAACACAATTTACATTTACATTCATAGCGTTACTGAGTGGGAAATAGGGTATCTAAATTTAAGTGAAGTTAATTTTTTATGTTTTGATTATCGATTTTTTACGTTCAGATTAAAAGTTTTTGCCCAAACTACCCCAACCTGTATTACTACAGTGGTGAAACATTTTGAATTACACATTGGTAAACTGCATCCCACATTGTGATGCAATACCGCATACATCAAAGCCTGATGATGATACTCTCCATTAATTTTGAAATGCAACAGTCTGAGTGCAGTAGTTATTAAAAAACTTGACATATTAAACAAAAACATAATTTGAAGAACAAATTAAAAAAAACGTAATTTATTTCCTATATTGCTTAAGCCCGACAAGGGACAGATATTATGTTATTTCATTCAATTAGTTCTACATTTAATGTTAAATTTTTGTAACAAATTAATTAAGCCAATTGAAGATTAAAAAATAAAAATAAAATTCATACAATATGATACTTAAAACACCCTAAAAAATTAGATTCCGTTCAAATGAAATCGAAATAAATTTTAGATTTTTTTTAAAGTTTTCTATTTTGCATGCATCTTATCATTTTATGCACAATTGTCATAAACATAATACAAAATCTGCAATACAAATATTTTCAATTAAAATTGGAAAAAGTCTAAGATTTATTTCAATTTCATTTGAAAGGAATCTAATTTTTTAGGGTGTTTTAAGTATCATATTGTATGAATTTTATTTTTATTTTTTAATCTTCAATTGGCTCAATTAATTTGTTACAAAAATTTAACATTAAATGTAGAACTAATCGAATGAAATAACTTAATATCTGTCCCTTCTCAGGCTTAAACAATGTAGGAAATAAATTTTGTTTTTTTAATTTGTTCTTCAAATTATGTTTTTGTTTAATATATATATATATATATTTGAGGATAGAATGTTACTGTTGCAATGACCCGTCACTATTACAAGTTTAATCCTATGAAACTGATTTAGGCACAAAATAAGAACTTCTTCATTTAAAAAAAAACATTTAAAATGCCCTGTGTAAAAGATTTGTGCATTCAAAGCAGGGTTCTGTCCAGACTTTTCTCACAGGGTCCTGTTTTTGTGAAATTGTGAAGTTTTTCTTATTTTTGTGAAAATTCTAGTCATAATTTTGTGAATTTTAAATTATCGATGTCTTCATGTTCCATCCTTCATATATAAAAAGCTAAGTAATATGCTCTTTGGTGAGTTCAACTGCTTACTTGCAGGCCAGATTTTATTTCTAAATGACTAAATTTGAGAAAAGTTCAATTTGAAGGCGAAAAAATTCTGTGAAAGGTCTATTTAAGAGACAAATAATTTTGTGAAGGGTCCTGTTTTGAGATAAAATCTTTTGTGAAGGGTCCTTTTTGGGGATAAAAAATTTTGTGAAGGGTCCTGTTTTAAGATAAATTATTTTGTGAAGGGTCCTTTAAAGGACCTAAAATTTTCCTAAACATATCCCTGCAAAGTATCAGCAGAACTGGCATTAAAGAATGGAAAAAATGCATTCAACATGTAACCAATGAAGTTGAGGAAAAAATGTGGGATTTAGACAATCCTATAGATAATACAGTCTCCAGGATAATTAATCTAAATGCAATAGTATTTATATTTCCATATCTTTTCTGAAAAGATTTCTGAGGTAAGTGTTTTAAAATTTATTAAAATAAATCTACAAAATTACCAAATCAAAAGAAGAAATAAACTTTGCTGAACTAGGGATTTGGAATAAAAAACGTAGCACTTTGATGATGTTTCCACAACCCGTTTGCTTTCACCTAGCATAAAAATAGTGATATTTGAAAGCAGTTGATATTTGACCAGTTTTATTTACATAGTAAAGGTAAACTCCCAGTGATCTAAAGATGATTAGTTGATAACAGTTTAAAAATTGAAACAAATGGTTTTATTTATTCTAAACAAGCAATGTTGTAGTTTTGAATCTAATAAAAAATTATAAGGGCATAACTTAAATCATTTTTTTCTGCAGTTTTGCTATTTTATTCTACAAATATGAGAGTTGTCTAAAATTTATGAAATTTGGCCTTTGTAATGTTTGAAAAATTCTTAAATATGGTCCTAAATAGTAAAAACAGAAATAAAAATAAATATAGCCAACCACAGTAGACATGAAAATATGGAGAGGAAAAAATATTAACCCTACAATACATGGTGTAACCATATATGACACATTTCAAGTTTTATTTTATATGTAGTTCAGTTCAAAAATTTTCCATTTAGAATGCTTTAAATTTATCTTAAATTATGGAAAACACTTGACATAACAATTTCTTTTAGCATCATTTTATATGTTGTCAATTCAAAACTTACATTTCTTCGAATTGAGTACACTTTAAATTTACATTAAATTATGGACATGAGAATTTTTTTACACAATTTCTTCTTATATACACATTAGAAATGCATACTTCTGGAACAGGACGAAAGGAAATAAAATTTGTGTATTTCAGAGATAAAAAAGCATTGTAAAGATAAAACTGATGCATTATAATCTTTTTAAGAAAATATGCACAGTTCACTGAAAATACTACAAATCAAGAAAATCGCCCACTTTAGAAAGCATTTAAAACATAACTCACAAACAAGCTCTTTGAATTTATATTATTATTTTTTTTATTATTACTAGGGGGCTCTGCCCCCTATGAGCTACACTCGCCAACCCCCATTCAGGCACACCAAAATCCAAAAAGCACGCTAATTTGATCGGCTTTAAAAATATTGAATTAAAATTTTAAAAACAGTAGCAATCTCTCTGTAAACAGGTTTCCATTCGTTTTCCTTGGATTGGGGATTTTTAAGGCCAAATCTGCTGCTGTTAAGAGATACAATGGCTGTTTTCGTATTTAATTAAAAAAATTGGTTAAACATGTGAAAATAAGCTAATGTAAAATGATTTAAGTAAACAGTGTCATTGTCTCCCGGTATTTTTTAACAGCGCTATAAGATAGTTCTTTTAAATAATTCATTTTAAATGTATCGTTTCAAATCTGACGTAATTTACACCAAACTTTTATTTCTCTTATTAATATTCACGTGAAAATACTTCTGTTGTTAGAAGGAAATATTATTTGCGCAGTCTTCGAATTCATGATAATAGTTGAAAAGATTATCTCAAAATATCTCGCGCAAATATATTTTTCAATTTAAATTGTTTTGTTATATTTTTTGCCATTTTAAATATGACGTAATTTCCTCAAATTACAAGTTTTAATGCGTAATAATGATTTTTTTTATTTTAAGATTTTGTTTCTCTTTTAAAATTCAAGTGCAAATATGGTTCGGCATGGATGTCATATAAGTCCCATATTGGCGAAAATTTTTTCTGACGCCAATTTCATATACGCAACGGGTATTTAACTGGTGCTAAAGTGTTGTTATTTTGCTTGATATGGTAACCTGGATGTTGTTGTTTATGCTATTAATGTTTTCACCAAATTGGCGTCGGAAAAAAAAATGCGCCAATATGCACGTATAAGACATCTGTGCCTATGGTTCTTATGACGTAATTTTCCTGCTTTTAACATGTAATCATTTAATTCTAATTTTACATTTTTTTTCTGTTTGTAATAGTCACGTGTAAATAAATTTTTTATTTGAAGTAAACATTATTGTTTGCGCTGTTCATACAATTGGCAACAGTTTAAATTAATAACATTTTCTAAAATTTGTAAAAAATATCTCTCGAAATGCTGAAAATTTTAATTTAAAATTGAAATAAAACCTCAAAAAATGAATCAAATAAGAAAAATAAATGCAATCTGCACACCGGGAACATATAACGTATAAAATGATCTAAAAAGGATTAAATTCTCATGTATTTAAGTATTGTGCAGCAGCGCAATACTTATTTATTTCCAGTGTCACTTCTCAATGTTAATTTAACATGGAAAAGCCTATGGAGATGATAACTTTTTCATTTTTTTTTCCCACCTTTTTGTCCCTGATGCCACTCATTTTTTATTCTTTACTAATTCTAATGATATTATAAATTTAAAGTGTAAAAACGTTTGCCTAACGTCAGGGTCAATACGGATGGTAAAATGCCTTTGCATATGGATGAATTATAACCCAGAGAGAAACATGGGCCAATTTAGATTATTCAAATACTTTTCTTAATAATTCCAATTTTCGCTTTTTTCATTGAAAATCAACGGACATTTTTCATAGAAAAAATAACATTTTTTTCTTCATTGTTGCAAAAATTTCAAAAGCCGTAATAATAATTTATTTCTTTTTAGGTGAAAGATTTTCACGTGAAATATTAAATTGACCTAGTTTTTTTTTTTTTTTTTTTTTATTAAAAAGGTGACTATGGCGTCATAGTCGAAATAAAAAGGATATATTTTCAGAATAAGTTTTTGCCTTGGTCAAGTTTATATTTTAGTAAAAAGTTTCTAGTGCATAGCTATTTTTACGCAGGTAGCGAACTTAGTGGGGAATTACGTAACTTAAATTTCAAAACGTATTTTTTTTTTCCGAGATGAGAACTATTTATACCCTAAGTTAAACTTAGGTAATAATTTTCGGATGTGTTTAGATTACCCTTTGGGAGAGAATGAGGTTTAAAAATTTAAGTAAAACTTTTATTTTTTATTTTTTACTGTATCACAGCTATAATATTGTTAAATATTAGCAGTAAGGATTCAACACAATTTATATTTACAATCATAGCATTCCTGAGTGGGAAATAGGGTATCTAAATTTAAATGAAATTAATTTATGTTTTCATTATAGATTTTTTACTTTCAGATTAGAAGTTCTTGTCGAAACTACCGCAACCTGCATTACTACAGTGGTGAAACATTTTGAATTACACATTGGTAAACTGCATCCCACATTGTGATGCAATACCACATACATCAAAGTCTGATGATGATATTCACTATTAATTTTGAAATGCGTTCATCTGAATTCATTAGTTATTAAAAAACTTGACATATTAAACAAAAACATAATTTGAAGAACAAATTAAAAAAACAAAATTTATTTCCTACTTTGTTTAAGCCCGAGAAGGGACAGATATTAAGTTATTTCATTCAATTAGTTCTACATTTAATGTTAAATTTTTGTAACAAATTAGTTAAGCCAATTGAAGGTTAAAAAATAAAAATAAAATTCATACGATATGATACTTAAAACAGTCCTAAAAAATTAGCTTCTGTTCAAATGGAATCGAAATAAATCTTAGACTTTTTTTTAACTTTTGTATTTTGCATGCATCTTATTATTTTATGCACAATTTTCATAAACATAATACTAAATCTGCAATACAAATATTTTCAATTAAAAATGGAAGAAGTCTAAGATTTATTTCGATTTCATTTGAACGGAATCTAATTTTTTAGGGTGTTTTAAGAATCATATTGTATGAATTTTATTTTTATTTTTTAATCTTCAATTGGCTTAACTAATTTCTTACAAAAATTTAACATTAAATGTAGAACTAATTGAATGAAACAACTTAATATCTGTCTCTTCTCGGGCTTAAACAAAGTAGGAAATAAATTTTGTTTTTTTAATTTGTTCTTCAAATCATGTTTTTGTTTAATAGTTTTTGCTCCAATAAATCTTTTTTAATGGAACGATTTTGTCCAACTTTAGCATTAAATATCTCTTAAAATAATTTTCGATTTGAAAACTGTCTGCATCAGTGTGTTTATCAAACATTTCTCTATAATACCACCGATTTTCATATTTTTGTATGCAACAGTTTTTTTAATATTATTGATGAAAGGCCATGCTTAAGCATTCAAATTGGATGCGATCTACCTGGAATATCTACGCAGATTTTCATTGGTCCATTTCCAAATCAAAACTTTTTTTTATATATAGAAGGATATAATAAAAAAGTACCCAAACCACAGAAACAGTGTTGCTAATTTAGCTTAAAAGGGGCTAATTTAATCCTGTTTCAACAAATTCAGCCACATCAAATTTTCATTTGATCCTGGCATGTTTTTTGGCTCTTTTTTAATGTTTTCCAATTAAATTTTTGGAATTAGATTCAATTTCTGGACACTTTTAAGATTACTAAGGGGCTCTGCCCCTTAGAGCTATGCTCGCCAACCCCCATTCAGACACCCCAGACTCTAAAACCGAACTAATTTGATCGGCTTTAAAAAGATTTTGGAAGATTTAATTATAATTTAAAAAACAATGGCAATCTCCTTGTAAACAGGTTTTCATTCATTTCCTTTAATTGGGGAATTTTAAGGCCAAATCAGCTGCTGTTAAGAGATACAATGGCTGTTTTCGTCTTTGATTAAATAAAAACAGTTAAACGTTTCAAAATAAGCTAATATAAAATGAATTAAGTAAACAAAGTCGGTACTTTTCCGTTATACGCACACCATTGTCGCCAAGCATAATAGTTGCCGCAAAATGAAAATCACGTGAATTGAAACATTTGAAAAATAAAAGACAAAATGTTGTCGATAGTAAAGTGAGCATTTTAAAAATTTAACATTTGAAAATTACAGATTTTACAAACTATTTTATTAAATCACAAATATATACTTAAAATAAGTGAACAAATAACTGTTCACTTATGTGTTTACAATGAAAATCCTTTCACAATGAGGGTTGAAATATATGCTGCATTAGCATGCATTTTGGCATGGTGTCTGTACAACGGAAAAGTACCACAGAGTCTGTCTCCTGGAATTTTTTGACAACGCTATAAGAAAGTACTTTTAAATAAGACATTTTAAATGTATCGTTTTTAATCTGACATAATTTTCCCCAAAGTTTTCTTTTTCTTTTTAATATTCACATGAAAATACTTTTGTTGTTAGAAAGGAAAAATTATTTGTGCTGTCTTAGAATTCAAAACAATAGTTGAAAAGATAATCTCAAAATGTGAAATAAATGTCTCGCGCAAATATATTTTTTAATTTAAACTGTTTTACAATATTATTATTTGTTCATTTTAAATATGACGTAATTTTTCCTAATTACAGTTTTCGTTTTCTTTTAAAATTCACGTGTAAATATCGTTTTTATGACATAATTTTCAATATTTTCCTGCTTTTAATACGTAATTATTTAATTCTAATTTGAAAGTATTTTTTTCTGTTTACAATAGTCACATGTAAATAAATTTTTAATTTGAAGGAAATATTAATCTTTGCGCTGTTTTTACAGTTGGCAACAATTTAAAATAATACCCTTTTCTAAAATATGTAAAAAATCTCTCTTGAAAAGCTGAAAATTTTAATTTAAAATGGAAATAAATCCTCAAACAATTAGTCAAATTATAAAAATAAATGTAGTCTGCACACCGGAAACTTCTAATGTGCATTTTCATAAAAAATGATTAAATTCATATGAATAGTTTTGGCTCCTATAAAACTTTTTAATGGAATGATTTTGACCAACTTTAACATTAAATATCTCTTAAAATAATTATTCAATTTAAAAACTGTCTGCATCAGCATATTTATCAAACATTCCTTTATAATACCACCGATTTTCTTATCTTTGTGTACTTCATTAACAGCGGCAGTGACAGCATTAGTTACTTCTTTTGAATAGAGAGATAATTTACATCAAACATTTAGTATTTAGTTTCTTTAATTTTTAGTAAGACATCAAAATGTGAGTATTCATTGAAACACTGTTTCAGCCATGTTCATACATACTAAAGGTACGTGTTTGCAATGCTTCTTGAAGAAATTAGACCTGAAAAATATGATACAGTGCTGTCCACTTGAAATTTGGTCCAACTACTGCATTGCAACATATTTGAACATGACATCTTCAATTTCTTAATAAATGCTGAAAAAAGTAATAGAACTTATGACCTTATAACAGTCATTGTTAAATGCAGCCACTAATCATTGCCTTGAAGTTATTTAATTATTTTAGTGATTTTGACAAAAATTTAGCTTATTTTTTAGCGTTTTTCTTCACAAAAAATTTTAGTTTATTTTTTAACCTTTTGTTGAACTACTTTTAGGTTTTTTTTTTTTTTTTTTTTTTTTTTTTTTTTTTTTTTTTTTTAACCTTGTTGAGTTGGCAACACTAATTTATTAACACATTTTTTTAATATGAGTAATGCTATTACAACAATAAATATTGCTTTAATACAAGAAACAATCAGGAAATTAGATTGGTGTACGGAAAAATTAAGTTTTAATGAATGGCATTTTAATTTTTTCAGTGTTACATGATTTTTTATCTAAAAATTAAAACTAATCCATTCCTTATATTGACCAAATAAATACAAGGCATTAAAACTTTAAATCTTAATATAAGGAATTGTAGCTAACTGAATATAGTCCATAAAGAACTACATAAACATGAAATAGATTTACAATAAAATAATAATACAGATTAAATTAAAAATTATAGAAATAGATATAACTATGTACTCATATCTGCTCTTTCTTCATATTAGTTCATATCTGTTTAAGCATACATACCGATGCTTTTAAAAATGATAAAAAAAAAGATCCTATGTCACTCACAAAGAATAAGGAAAGTAACTCCAGGCTTTTTACTGGCTTTTCACTAATCTTAGAAATCTGGCTAATCAAAGAACAAGTTGGAAATTGCTCGTCAAATGTGGCAAATATGGTGCCTTCGTACTATAACTAGTTTTATAAATATTTTTTACACCACATATTATACTGAATGTATATTTTAGTGCACTTCATAAGTGCATATCCATTTCATTCTGTTCGAAAGGCTGTAACAACATTAAAATGCATTTTCAATAATTTTTTCCCATTGGCCGTAATGTAAAAGAAAACTTTTGACTGTTCCAGTAATTAAACTATACATACAACTTTCATACAATTGGAAATAACTCGACAAAATTTTGCAACAATTATATCTTTAAAATTTCAGACCATTCGGAAGGCTGTAACATCATTAAAATGCACTTGCAATATTTTTTCTCCATTGGCCATAATATAACGCACAACTTTTGACAGTCGCTGTAATTAAATTATACATCTGATTTTCATAAAATTTTAAATGACTCGACAAAATTTTGCAACAATTATATATTTAAAATTTCAGACCATTCAGTTGGGTAGTTTTTGCACTGTTATATGCGGACAGATGGACTGAATGATGACTATAGGTGCTACGTATTTATATAATTACGAACGCACCTAAAAACTGCAGCCAAATGAAAAAAAAAAAATGTTAGCAATAGATGTACTTCTACATTATCCCGTTGACCACTGTCCATAAAAAAAAAACTATCACCAAGCTATAGGATTTAACGCCAAAAGTGCATGATTGTGGTGTCACATTCACTTGAGGCGACGTCATGATATTAAAAGCGAAAAAGCATTGAAAAAATGTCGTGATGCATAGTTGTGTAAAATAGCATCAACTGATATCACAAACATTACCAGCCGAGAGGGATAATTAAGAAAAATAATGTAAATAAATAAATATCCAAGATTTGTTTTTCTGTTTTCATTAATATATTGTACAATTTACAATGTCAACACTCTTACATTTGCTTACTGGGTGTTACAGTTTGGTAAATAGCTTGGCGATAGTTTTTTTTATGGAGAGGTTGACGGGTTAATGGATAAGTAATGCAATAGATTTGTCATGAAACACTGATTCTAAATTATAATTTAACCCCATAATATATCCCCCTTTTTTCCACTCTTAATAAGTGTAATTATTCTTAGATTAGTTATCAATCTGAATTCCACTATCAGCTATAGAAACTAGTGAAACAAGAGTATTCCAGATTCTTTGCAAACTAAGGAGGAAAATTCCCACTCTATTTATCTCTAATTAGCATTATGAAATAAAACCCAGGTTATTTTATATATAATGTAAGTTAAATAAAAAGTAAGAAATACATAAATCTGTTCTATAAAAAATCAAAATGCAAATAATAAGTAACAAAATAAATCTCTCAAACATTGAACTCCTAGGGGTCAAGCGATGCATATATGTGACACATAAGGTGCTCAGAATCCTTCAATATTCCCACCAGTTATTTTTAATTGTAAACTTTACCTTATTTAATCAGAGCATTTCTGTGATTCACTTACAGAAAATTTTCTGTTTTGAAAAACTGGTGGTAAAAGATTAAAAATTAAGAAAAGGACTCTTGTCACAAAAGGGTTAACAATGCAATTGAGAGTGACACTGAAATAAAAATAACTCTTGCAATTTGACAAGATTAATCTTTTATTTTCTGACCAAAGACACATTTTGCCATGATTAGTTGCATTGCAATCACCAGCATGAATCCTGAGTAACACCATTAAAATACAAATAAACGAATAACATTTCTTTAGCCAGTGTTTTTCGACAGGAATTCCTGTCTCATTTAATGCCCATATTACATTTAAATTTTCTTATACCCATATTTCAGGCATTATAGTAGCCATTAGTATAGACTCTTTTTCCACATTTGTTTAACATTAATATATAAAGACTCATTGACACTTACCACTTACAGCCGCCATTTGAAACTGATGAAGTCCTAGAAAAGGACGAAAACGTTTTTTCAGAATAAGTGTCATGAGTCTTTATATATTAATGTTAAACAAATGTGGAAAAAGAGTCTATACTAATGGCTACTATAATGCCTGAAATATGGGTATAAGAAAATTTGAATAACATTTCATAACAAAAATTCAATTCTTGGTATGTTTTATATTTACCTGTTTAGCTAGTTGCACCAAGTTGGTCAATTTATCATAGATATCTGAAACAAACTGGGGCTGTTTCTTGGCTTCATCTTTCAGAAACTCAGAGTAGTTAGGTGGTCCAGGCGAACAAGACAAATCAGGATTCTGAATCTGTAAAGCTACAGCCAATCTCTTGTTCCTTTCAATCACTGCACACTCTTCATTACATTGTAATCTAAGTGCATTCAATAAAATTAGGTTTTATGAAAGAATACAGAAATTAAATGAATAAAACATTCAAAAGTACACTGGGAAAAAGTAATTACTTAAAAAACTCTACTAATCTATTAAAAGAAAACTTAAACCTTTTTTCACAAAATGATCAAATTTAAGAGTTTTTAAACTCAGAATATCATGACATTATGGAATTATCAGTGATGCACTATAGCACATCATTTAAAAAATAATTGTCATAATTTGCAATCTTTTTATAAAACCGCCCCAAATTATACTTAAAATACAAATCATTACTAAATAAATAAAATGTCAAACAAAAAAACATCAATAATAATTAGGATGAACTTTAATATTATTGCAATGCAAATAAATAAAATTTTAAAACTTTGCTTATTGGATTCTCTAGAAAGTCGGCCATTGATGTATCTCACATACCATGATTTGCTTTTATAAGTCTCGGCAACAGGAAATTATCACTATCCAGCAGCAAATTGAATCGTAATCTTTTGATTAAAATTTATAAATTAGGAAAGTAGAATTTTTGCTTATTATTTTGAAAAGACTGAAGGACCTTTTTTTTTCTTTATCGATTTTTTAAACAGCTGTAGAGAGAATTCAGATTTTAGTTAAAGGACCAAGGCACTCTTGTTCAAGCTTACACACTTCTACCAAGCACAGGCCTCCTTTCAATCTACACTAATAAAATAAAGTTTTGCTCTGTCTGTGTGTGTGTGTGTCTGTCAGTCTACAATGGCTAGCAAAATCTGCAGTAGATAAAAGGCTGAAGATTTTTGAAAGGTTAGTCCAAGGCCTCTTCCTGGAGCACCTGAGTCTCAGAATTTTAAATTTCTAATAATTAGCTGAGTTATTAGTTAAAAATTACAAAGAACTCTAATTAAAAACTCATCTCTGTTCTTCTGAGAAGGTAAAAGCACTCGAACATGCACAGATGCCCTATTTATGCTTTGGAAGGAAATGAACAGGGGCGTAGTGGGGGGTATACGGAAGTATATGCTACATACTTTCTGCATTTTTTTAAGAAGTTCCATATACCCTATGTTTCTCAAATAAAGCTATAGCGTATACTCTCGACATGACGTTCATGACTTTATCATATACCCTCTGCCTGTAGCATATACCCTCTGGTTTTTTTTCGACTACATATCTGGAAATGAAGTTCGAAAAGAAAGAATTTTGGAGGGTATTTTGTCATTACTTATTAACTTCCATCAGCCAAACCGCTTAGTAAAGTTAAAAATGGAAGACATATTCTAAAAGATCATACTCTTATGTCACAAATGCCGCAATCAATTTAAGAAATATCGTAGTTAACCATTTGAAAAAAATTTTTAAAGGGTCGTTTTACCCCCTTATGTCAACGCCTTTCCAGGACGCAATTTTAGAGGTACTGGCATACCAAAAATATGCTCTTAAAGTTGAAACTTTCTTCTAATCAATAGTGCAATCAGTTTTTAAAAGTAAGATTTTTAATGCTTTCAAATATACCAGCGAATGCATGTCACTTCTTGCCCCATAGAGACAATATTTTTTCTATGCTAAAAGTAACTAAGCATCTGTACAATCTTTTTAGAGCATCTCAGTAGACCAGATTTACATCACCTACAAAAATTTTGAAACATTTGGATGGGTAGAAATATTTTTTACAAAATAAAATGTGTAAAAATTTCGACGAAATCAGTAAAAACCCCAGTGTTTTGTTGCGGTTTCGCTCGCTTTCGATACACATAGACAAAATAAATTTATGCAGAAAATAAAATACCAAATAGCATATACTTCCAATTCAATATTTTTTCGTGATTATTTTCATTTAAAAGTATAAATTCACACAAAATTGAGTTAAAGATATAAAATCATACAAATTTGAAGTTCATTTAAAGTTATTATCACAGGTCCAGGAAACGGCAGCGGGTCAGTTAGTATCTCATTTCAATAAAATCTTTGTTTGATATCATCAGAATTGATGCCAAAGTTTTATTACATTCCTGTGAGGAATCTTGGGAAATTTTCTTCTAATTTATATGGAATTTTTGTAATTTTAATAGAGACATATTTTAACAGAATTCACTTATACTTTACTTCACACTTTAACAATTCTTTCGACTTCAAAAGGAGGAAAATGATATTTGTAATGGAAACAATGTTCTTAAATATTTGAACCAGGAATAGAATATATTATAGGTGGAAATTTAATATCTATTTTTATAGATGCCTTAGCACTTTACTTTTTTTATTTAATTTAACTTGGTTCATATACATCGTGGAATTTTGTAGTACATTTTTCACCCATTTCCTGATGAGTTAGAATTATAAAAATTAGGTACAGAAGTGTATTAACAGAGGTGTGTTAAATTAGGTACAACATTTCAAGACTTTTAGGCTTTACCGTGTCTTTACTGGAGTATAACACACACTTTTGAAACAAGAAATCTGATGAAAATTTACAGGTGCACAGTATACACTGGGTATCATATACATTTCTGTTGTCAACATCCCTGTTTCTCAACTAATATGTTATGTACAACGATGAATGGGGTATCACTGGATAGGATTTTTTGTTCACATCTGACAACGCATACTGAATTTATCTAATGTGCAACGTACAACAATGAATGATGCATCACTGGATAGGATTTTTTGCCCCTATCTGACATTGCATACTGAATTTTGTTACACTTTTACGTTAAACATCATCATACATATATTATTACTGACATCAACATCCTCTTTTCTATGCATATACAAAAATCACAAGAATGAATGAGGTATTATATTAAAGATTTTTGACATAGTACACTCATATTTCATTAAAAGAAGTTGTTTGATTTCAAAAATCGTAATTAATTATAAATTAATGAAAAAAAAGTAAACTCAAATATTGCAGTGCCCTTGCACAGGTCTACTGGTAAAAATGAAAGCTTAAAAATTAAGCATGAGATTTCTATATTAATGAACAAGAGAAAACATGAAGATTTGAATGAATGGGAGTAAAATTCTAAATGTTTTGTGGGGATTCGAGCAGATAAACTTGGCAGTAAAGTATAGGCTCACTTTGCATTTGCTTATTTTCCTTATGTTTGTACCAGTTATACTGTTTAAGATATCTGCTTACATTAAAATAAACAATTGCGAAAAATTTCGAAATTTTTTTTTTATTGTTATTGTTTTATTTGAAGGAGCAATTGTTTTGATTCCAAACCTGTTTTAATTTTATTTCTATGATTACCAGAAGAGGAGTTATGGCCAATTTAATAAACAGGATATAATGAGTCAAATACCAGAAGTGGGTATAGGAAGGCCAGGAGAAATGTAAAAAATGTTTATATGCATCCTTTTCTTCCCCTTTTTACATAAAAGCACTAATAAACCTTAACTGATGCTTCTAAATTAATTTTGTATGTATCTGAACGATATAAAAGGAATCTGTAAATGTGATTTCTGGAAAATCAATTTTTCCATTATCTTCATGTTCGATAAACTATATTACATAAAATGTTTTAAACATATTTTGGTGGAATTTTGTCAAAATGCTTTCCATATTACTCACTATGTTCTGAACTACAATCTAAGTTCTATGTGATAATGTCATTATATTATAGGTACTCAAATATAAAAAATGGTCATTTTTAATAAAAAATATTTTTTTTTACCTATTCCAAAATATTGTAGTTAATTATGAAGATATTGTAAAACTCTTACTTTAGTGGACAGGTAACAGCAGTATGTAGTATAAAGGAAATTTAAATATACTTAGTTGAACTGAGTGTATGCTGTCTAATGTACGCATGATTTTTTTTTTTTAATGGCAAAAAACCCCTTTAAAAAAAATGTTATGAAGATATGGCTAGGATTTCATGTTTTTCTTCATTCTGTTTTACAATTGAACTAAAAATATGCGTATTTATACAATATTGTACTTTTTTTTTGTTATTTTTTATTTTTTATTGCCTTAATGTTCTTTATTGTATTTTCATGCATATCACATGAATGTTTCCTTTCAAAAAAAGGGGATCCTTGTACAGCAAATATACCTTAAAATAGAAAAATACAGTCTTAAATCACAAGTGTGTGTTATGTGCCAGAGCACATTATACACCAGAATATAGTCTAATTATGAATTAATTTAAAGGTATTTTTCTGTTAGCCAAGTGCAGATAATCAATTGTCAAACATTCTTTCAAGATGGTTACAACTATATACAAGTTACAACAATAGTGTTAATTATGTGCCAAAACACAATCACTAAAGTATGTCAACTGTCTGTGAAACTGCAGTAATGAAGTATTTTAAATATTAAAAAGTAGAAAATAACAGTAATATATATTTTTTAAAATATGCTTTTATTAAAATAACATAGGCACAGTTTGGGCTAAAGAAAGTGAGATTTGTTACGGAATAATAGACAACTGTGAAAACAAAATGGGCGAATTACTATGCTTGTTTGTGTATTTAAAAATAGCTTCTGGATACAAGTACAGTCGGACCTCTATTTAACGAATCTCTATTTTGCGAATCTCTCTATTTTGCGAACTTTTCCTTGGAACCAAGAACATTTTGCGAATTTCTTCGTAAAATAACCTTTAAATAGCGAAGTGCACTCTCTATTTAACGAACTTTTTCGTGGTATCTAAATTTTTTTTCTCCCTTTTTCTCAAAATATTACTGGGCATTTCAAACTTATTCTTTCTTTTAACACATTTTATGATGATCAATGACCAGGAACAGGTCTTACCAGGCACCTAACTCACTGAGAACAGTGAAGTCGCTGTGATCCTCTGCTTTTCATACTAGAAGTGCAAACTTTCAATATCCCCCTTTAATCCTCAATGGAGCTGCACTGTGTCCCTAAACTAGAGTCTCCCGTTTTATAGATTGTTGATCAGTCGTGCTGGTAATTTCGGTTCTTGTAGCTCGAAAATGTCAAAGCAAAAGTGCCTGAGCATCAAAGAAAAAAAAAATTCTTGATGAGGTGGATAAAGGCGTGAAGAAAATGAATATTGCTTTAAAATTTTAATGTAAAATTATTTTTTTAGCTGAAAATACAATTTATTTCCAGACAATGTTTTGTTTCATTCTTATTTCCCTTGCAGATTTCTTTTTGATGGGTAAAATAAATAAAACAAATAGATATATACTATTAAAAAAAAGTGTGATCAATTACTTTTTAAAATTATATTTAGTGTTTATGGACTTAAAATATGTTTTATGTAGTTTAAAGTTTTTAAAAGGTGACTCTCTATTTAACGAATTTTCCATATAATGAACTTTTTTTCGGGATTTAGCGACTTCGTTAAATAGAGGTTCGACTGTATTAAATGAATTACTTCTGGTTGTATGTAATAAAAATAGCTTTATGTATGGAAATGTATGTAAAGGATGATATTTTTACAGGTGTGGTTTTGAAATTGGCAACACTGTTTCTAGTCATAGTGAATTTGACAGTTGACAGATGATTTGCACGCAGTAACTTTTGCCATTTCACCATGAACAGACTTATACCGTAACAACACTTGCAAATTGTGCAAAACAGCATTAGTTTACTGCTGAAGACATTCAGTGAGTGCATAATTTCAAGTAATGGACCTGTGAACTGGCCTCCATGGTCATGTATGTGATCTCACACTAACGGATTATTTTCTGTGGGATATGGGATGTCGCTGGTCTATGCCGAGTTGGACTACTTGGAAATGAACATTCACCAATGCTATTGCTGATATACAGCCCCAGCTGCTCGATAAAGCAATTGAAAATTGGACTTCCAGACTGCACTTCATTCGAGCCAGCTGTGGCATCCATATGCCTGAAATCATTTTTAAACACTAATGGCATAAACTTATTTATTTAATAAAACCAATATCATGGCCATTAATCCTCTTGCTGCACATCCTGTGATTTCCACGGGCGACATAAAAGTAGCAATATTTGCACAACCCACGATTTCTGCATTTTTTTTTTTTTTATTATTTAATTCTATTTTAAAAAGAGAAATCTTTTATAAAAAAAAAATTACATATTTTAACTATAAAATACATGTAGATTAGAAATATCTAATAAATACGCAATTTTTTAACCTGATTTTGATTTAAAAAAAAAAAAATACAACGAGAGGGTTAGCATTTATATATTGCTTTATTTCATTTTAAATTTGTATACCTCTTTAAAAAACACACCCTTTAAATTATAAATAAACAGTGTAAATATTGGAAAAATTGCTCTTGTATGAAAGAGTGAATAAGTTGCCAGAACATATGCATAAAAATGTTTCTTCTCTTGGCAAGACTTGCCAAGAGAAGAAACATTGCAGACTTGAAGAAACATTGCAGACTCTTGCAGACTTGCCAAGACCCATATGAAAGGTGAATATCAAAATTTCTAATCAAAATATACTCACTTATTGTTTTTGGACTTTTTCCCCAGAACGTCACTCAAGTTAACTGATTGTCCTTCTTTGATTTCTTGCATCTTGGTGGCCAATATTGTGCTGGACATTAGATGATAAGATTTTGAGCTGTCAAAACATGTAGTTGTTTCAGACCTGTGACCGCATGGACAACTTGATGTAACCTTTAAAAAAATTATATATTTAAAAATCGAACTAAAAAAATCAAATTAAAATTAAACTAAAATCTATTTGGCACAGTTACACAATATTTATTTTTATTTAGATGATTTATTTTTTCAATTCAGGACATGAAAGTTTAACAGGTTACAGCCAGTGTTTGAAATTAGCAGTTATTAGTCGTCAAATACAACTGAATTATAGCATTTGACGGCTACAAAATTATTCTCGGTCGTCAAATTTGACACCTAGCTTTTTTAAAAATTATTTATTACTTATTATTTTAACAGTTAACACACACACAAAAAAAGTAGAGCACCTTTTCGTTTCATGTTACGAGATTCAAATGTAAATGCATTGTGTTTTTCTATTTTTACTAAATTCAATTGTAATTATCAAAAATGGATAAAATTTTGTTTTTGTTTTGTTAAGAAGTTATCTAGTTTTTATTTTGTTTTACATGATTAAGTGCATTTTTCTATTAATTTCTAAATACTATAGCAATAATTAAAAGTGCTTTACACCAGTTTTACAGTTATTTAAATTATCATAATCTTAGAGATTAAGAACTTCAATAATTTTAAATCAAAACAAGCATTTGTGCTTTTTTAAAAAGTACCCACTTTGCATAATATTTAACATCCTACAATCTGCAATTTATTTATTTATTTATTTATAGATATATTTATAAGCATATAAGATTTCTCTGAGCTTTGGGAAATTTTAAAAGTGTCAGGTTAAACACACTTTTTAAGCAATGATATTCTAATGAACTCCTTCTTTTGTTTCTTTTTTTCAAAATGAAAAGTGTGATAAAAGAGCTAGATATTTACAGCATGAAAAGTTCAATATTAACATGAAAATAAAAAATCACAAATTAACTAAATGATTAAAACAACTCTTTTCCCGAAAATGGTCATAAATTATGACCGGGAAAGTCTATTATTATAATTTTATTTTAATGTTAGTTTAGTTTTTGACTTTACAACAACATTTTTATACACCATTTAGTAAATTTGTGATGTTTTTATTTTCATGTTAATAATGAAAAGTATGTTTCTTCAGGGGGATACTACCCCTTTTTCAATGTCACTTTAATTTTGTCCCTCTCTCAATGTCACTTTAATTTTATGTTCTCATTTTCCAATAATTGTACTATTTCAGGATTTGAGTATGTGTATGGAAATGTTTATTACTGTAATTTCATTAGATTAACTATCTTTTTGTACAGGAGATTTTATCCTATCCTTAAAGGAATACTTACTTTTCAATGATGAAACATCAGCATATGTTGCAGAAATTGAATGAAATCGTGTGTAAAAAATATACTCATACAAATGTAAACTCTTCTTACAAGATTTTCATTTGAGAAAAAACGTTTTAGGGATAATTCTACAAAAGTTAACAGAGAGCTTTTATCCAAATAAATTTTCATCTATTTCAATACATACTAAAATCAACCAAAAATAAAACATTTTGCTAATAAAATATTGTCAAAATAGTGTGATTTAATTTAATTTTCTTTCTTTGATACGCTTTGAGAAATACAGTTGCTAGGCAACGATTAAATGAAACATGAAAATAAAAAGAAATGCATTTCAAACTTGTAAAAAATGAGGAAGTGAAATATTTTATATTTTTTTAACATATGCATGCAAAAATTAATTTTTAATTTCTGATAAATGGATTTGCAAATTTTCAAAGCAGCTGGGTTAATTTAAGATCTTCATATCAAAAATTTAGCATCCATAATTTAACATTTAAATCAATTATTAAAATGTCCTTTTTTTTCTTTTCAGTGAATAATGACATTTTAAAATAGTCTGAATTCTCATTATCACATGAAAAAAACACTCTACATTTTACGAATGGAACCAAAAACAATACATCTAATTGTGGGTACCTCAACAATAAACCTACTTATTTATAAGCTAATTCGATGCTTTTATCGGCAGTTATCATGGAACAGGCAGATTGACAGACAAACATAAGCCCAAAAATTTTAGGGTCCCCACAATAAACCTCTACTGACATTTTGACAACTAACATTGTTATACAGTAAAATCTGCTGAGACAAAATCACAACAAACCATAAAAAATTTCTACTTTTTGGCAAGTTCTTGTATTAGCAGGTACAATTATATCACATTCTTTTCTCTGGGGTCATGAAATTATTCCGTTTAAGAGAAGATTCTATTTATAAACAGTTTTCATTTTTAATGTGCATACCTATTTAGAAACGTATTGGACCATTTATCCATTTTATATAAATTTTTAAACTATGCAGTATGAAAAAAAAAAAGACTGCTTTTACGATTTTTTGTACATTTCTACTTTTATGACAAACATAACTTGTAAGTCAAAAAATTAAACCACTTTTCTGTTATAACTGTTAATTTTTTTATGTAAATATGAATGAAATCAGATGGGTAGATTAACAGTGATTTTGAACACACACACACCCCACTTCCCAGGATAAAGTTTAAAAAAAAAAAAAGATGTTTTGATTGGTTTAATTTATGTTCTATATTTACAAGCATAAATTTAAAGATTACTTAAAACCTTCTTTTTTTAATGCATTTTGAATAAACTTATTAAAAAAAAAATAATAAAGTCACTATCAATGTTAACATTTATCAGTTTTATATCAGAGTTTCCCCAAGTTTTAAAAAAGTATAGGGTGCTGCTCATAGGAAATGTGCATTTTTTTTATATTCTTAAAGGAACATTTTGGATTCTTAAGGACACTTTTTTTTTTAAAGGCATTATTTTTAAATTTTTTTAACCACTTTTAATATTTAAAAGACAGGGTGCATCGTGCTTCATGTAAAACTACATCAATCTTCATAAAGGGAGAGGGGGGAGTCTGGGCAAAATAAACAAAAATGGGACAAGTATGGCAATCGCTCTAACAGGTCCTGTGAGTTTCACATTCAAATACTGTTTATATTAGGATCAAAATAATGGGACATTTCACAGCTATTAATACAGTGATCATTATAATAAGGCCTGTATGATTCACACTTCATAAATCATTAAAATGACAATTTTGCACACATAAACATTTAAATCGTAAATATCTACTTCTAAAAAATGTATTTTGAGAAGAGGAGAAAATATATTTTGCATAAAGATTGAAATCTAACTGCTGAAACACAAACAATATAAAAAACATTATAAACACATAAAATTATAAAACACTAAGCAAAAATACACCTGGAAAAATGGCTTTCTCAAAATCTCTAATGAAAAATCAGACACAGTTGTTTTACTCGTCCAATCTTCCAAAATTGGGTCCAAAGCCCAAGTTGGCAACAATGTAGTTTTAAGAGTATGAGAGTGATAACAAAGGCTACAACGATAATATTAGTTTTGCACCAAACCTAACCGCAGTCTCTAAAATACACAAACTAGCTGCAGATCCAATTACAGAAGAAACCCTTGTTTTTGTTTTGTTTTTTATCTTCAACACCCCTTTCACCCTCACCTCTCTCCTGAAATACATGTTTAACCATTTTTTATGTTACATAACTTGCACCTGTCTAAAACTGCAGCTGAGATATGACAAAATAACCTAAAACTCAACTCCTTGGGAGTAGAATTCTGAAAAACCTTTTTTTAATGGATTCCTATTATGTTTAGGAAATACGGATCCAATAGTTTAAGTTCCTGGCTTCAGTAGTTTTGTTTGTCATTGATGAATTAGTCAGAACAAAATCTCATAGGTATATATATATATATAGGATTAAAGAAAAAAAAAAGAATTACTGATTTATAATGAGTTATACTAATAACTAGTCGGATGTGGCAATCCCAAAACTTTCTTCTATCTCATACATATTAATACTTCCTGAAAAATTCAACATAGCATTGCCATCAGTTAGGTGATTTACACCAAAATCTAATCAGCAACAAATTTTGTCAATTTCTAATAGAATTTGAAGTTTAATGAAAATCTGTGTATTAGTTTTAGAAATAGAGGTTATTGCAGAAATCATGAAAAGTTTTGCATAGCAGAGGCCCTTGTTGGGCAATTTACACCAAAAACTTATTAGGATCAATTTATATCACGGATTAACTGAATCTAAAGTTTGCTGAAAATTCACACATTAATTCTTGAGATGCAACTATTGCAGAAATCATGAAAATTGCAACATAGTAGTGCAACCTGTCGGGAGATTTCCACCAAAAACTAAACAGCACTAGGGTTTAATCTAGAGATAGCCAAATAGCCAAAAAGCTAACTGGAAGTGCTTTTTGCCCCCAAAGCATTTAGTGAATTAGCCAAATAGAGCCAGCCAAAGAAATATGCTATATCATTCCCATTTTGTTGTTCTGCATTTCGTAAATGTTGTCCTGGTCCGGGTAGCGAACCAGGGTCTGAAACAAAATGAAATTGGGTAGCAGAGTATTGGTACAATTTTAGTAACCGGGGCACGGCATAGACCATAAAAATAAATTTCAAGGTAGAGGACGTAGATGTGTAAGGTAGATCAACACAGTGATGAAACAAGATTTAAGTTTTTCTGAAAACTAACGTTTATTAAAAAATAAAAAAAAGTCAAAAATAAATAAGTACATAAATAACTTAAAATAAACTCAAAGTAAATAAGTAGAAGTTTGTGAGCAATAACACTTCAAGCATTAAGTATAATAATTATAGACGGCAGCATGCAGTAATAAAGTTCAATTGATGATATTGATGATTAATATGATATAAAGATAACAACTCACGTTGGGTTGACTCAAACAGCATCTTAAGTAAATAACATTAGTTAAAAGTAGAAGAAGATTTCAAAATAGTAGATGATGAATTCATATGATCAAAACGCCCCCTTTCTCAAAAACAATATTCAGCGGAGTTGAGTAACACCGGTACTGCTGTACGGGAAAAACTATTTTCAAACTCCAGAATGGAAGAGATGTGATTACGCAGTGCGTATGAGTTACGTAGCTGTACTGAACAGAAGTGCCGATCAGAAATGAAAAGTTTGATGACGTGAATAGATTCTCAATCGAATCGCAAAACGAATAATTGAACTAGACTTACGGCAAAATGAAAACAACAGGTAAGTAACTACAAAGCGATATTTGAATAAACTGAAAGAAATAAAGATAACCAAAGGTAAGTAGAATGTTAGAATGAACATAGTTGAAAAGGAAAAATAAAGAAATGATTGAAATAAAGTAATTAACTTTTAAAGGTATAAACGTCAAGGAAAAATAGAGCTAACAGTAAACCTGCTGCCGTTGCACAAAAGCGGAAAAAAAATCTCATATTGCATCCGCGCTGCAGCAACACTTCAAAATTTGTCTCGTGCTCTCTATGCAAGCGTCTTCAAACACTGTGACATCATTTGCATCAGACACGACTCCAGCATATGGCGAAAACGAAAATCGCAGATTGTATAAGCATGGGATATGATATGCACTAGCTTTGAATCATCAATGTGCTAGATGCATGTCGTATAAACTTTTCAGACTTGAATTTATGCAGGTTCTGGCTACAATGTGTAAAGAAATGAAACTAGCTTGTATTTTTTTTCTTTTTTTTCTTCATAAAAATGGCATTATTGGCATTGTTCCCAATGTGACTTCTTTGTATGAATTTGTAGCATCACTTTTGTTGTCTACAGCAGACTGAAGGGGGATTCAGTCTCATGAATATAACAAAAACTGACTTGAGAAACAAACTGACAATCAAGAATTTAAGTAACTTAATGATGATTAATTTGGAATTGGAATTTTAAAAAGAATTTCCATTAAAAAAAGCATTTGCTGTGTGATATACATCAAAATCTCGAACAGTCAATCTTACAGAGTGATGTATTTGTTTGTATATTGCGTAACTAAAAATAATACTCATGTACAGGATGCAGAAAAAGTATTGATAGTAAAATCAATCTCTACTACAACGACATAGATACAATTATTTCAATAATTTTTATTGAGTAAGTTTACCAACTAAATAACAATTTATATTCTATCATTCATTTTCGATTCGGTCTCCTTTTGCCATGATACACTCGCGGAGAAGACGCGGGAAGGCATCCACGGCATGCCGCAAGTAATCCGCATCGAGACCGTTTCATTCACAAGTCAGAGCAGCTTTAAAGAAGTGATATTCTTGTGAGGTTTAGCACAGGTTCTTGCTTGCAATACTCCCCATACTGAGTAATTAAGTGGATTCAAATCCGGACTATGCGGTGGCCAGTCTTGATAAGAAATGAAATGAGAAGCAATGGGAAACCCCCTTTGGTCTTTGTTGATGCTGGTGTCAAGATTAATCAGAAGAATTATCTCAACCATATTCTGGTAAAGGAGGTCCTTCCATGGCTAAATTCTCATTTTGGAAGCAATCCATATGTGTTCCAACAAGATTCAACACCAGCCCACAAGGCTCGCCAAACGCAACAATGGTGCCAAACGATTTTATTTCTTCTCAAGATTGGCCACTGAATAGTCCGAATTTGAATCCACTTGATTACTCAGTTTGGGGAGTGTTACAAGTTAGAGCATGTGCTAAACCTCACAAGATTATCGCTTCTTTAAAAGCTGCGCTGACACGTGAATGGAACGGCTCGATGCAGACTACTTGTTGCGTGCCGTGTATGCCTTCCTGCACCGTCTCTGTGAGTGTATCAAGACAAAAGGAGACCGAATTGAAAATGAATGACAGAATATCAATTGTTACTTAGTTGTTAAGCTTACTCAATAAAAATTATTGAAATAATTGTATCATAATGGCGTTGTAGTAGAGATTGATTTTATTATCAATACTTTCTCTGCACCCTGTATATAGAAATTTTGTATAAATAAAACTTTTTGTTTCCTGGGCTAAAGCTATTTTTATTTGGCTAGAAGTTATTTGCTGCAACTGGCCAAAAAACTAAAAATCCATTTTTCCTAAATTAAACCCTAAGCACTAATTATATCAGGGGCTTGATGAAAATTCATGCATTAGTTCTTGAGATAGAGCTATTGCAATAATCCTGAATAATGCAGCATAGCAGCGCTATCTACTGGAAGATTTACACCAAAAAGTTATGAGCACCAAATTATATCCAGGACTAACTGAATCTGATGTTTTCTGAAAATCTGTGATTTAGTTTTTGGGATATAGCTATTGTGAAAATCATGAATAATGCAGCATAGCAGCACCACCTGCTGGGCGATTTATACTAAAATGTAATCAGCACAAATTTATATCAAGGACTAACTGAATCTAAAGTTTTATTAAATTCTGTTTATTAGTTCTTGAGATAGAGCACTGACAAAATTTGTGTCACACGCAGACAGACAGATGGACGGACAGACAGACATTTTATAAAAACATGTTTTTCGGTATCTCTGACCCCTAAAACGTGTAAATTTGTCGGAAGCCAGAATTCGAAAATTTTCACAAATCCAATATTTTCTTCTTGTAAAGATGGAAGAAAGTAATAAATAACACAATAAATTCAATACAAAATAGAAAGAAAAATACATATGTAACAATTAGACACTTATTTATATTACCTTAAATTGCTGTATACATGATATAGAAATGAACAAAGATTACGACCTGTGACGTTTTAAAAATGTTGTTGAGGAGAATTAAGTAAATAAAAGGAGTTTAATTTGCTGTTGGATAAAATAAACAATCTTAAGTGCCGTAAATAGAGTGATCGTATAGCTAAGATTGACTTGCAGTAAAAATAAAAATAAAAGAATGATGAATAGTCTTACTTAATGATAAGAATACATTGAAGAGACAGCAGTTATAAAAAATCTTCTTTATTCGTTGATTTACTTGAGAGGTGGAAGGCAATTAGGATAAGTAGGTAGGTCACCGTACACATTTAAAAAAAAAACGTTCCACCTAGCATTATTAAAAACTTGAAGTAATTTCATGATAAAAATGAATGCTGGTTAAAATCACTTTTTAAAGAAGGTCTTGATAATAAAAAGTCCGAAATCAAACATGCGTTAAATTAAAAAAACAGAGACCGAAGATAAACTTTTAGATATCGAGATATAGCTATTGAAGAACATCGCTCTTTGAATTTAGGCGCAAAGGCCCGAAATTCAAACGACAAATCACGTTGTCAAAAATACATCGTAAACTTTTGTAAATCTTAAAATCTGTTAAAAAACTGGCTGCATTGATATATATACTACATAAAAGGGGTCCACAAAACTACCTCCAGAAATGATTTAAATCTATTTGTTAAAATTAAATTTGCGTATGAACTGTAGAACGAATGACAGCACGGGAAAAACGAAACTACGGTCAAAAGGCAAGAGGAGACACACACCTCCAATATTATGCGGTCGACGTCACGCTGATTCTAAAAATAGAACAGAGGAAGGGAAAAATCTGAAATAAAATGTTCTGTTACTTGCGGTAAAAAGGAAAGAAAAAAGCCATTTGAACGATGTTTTGCGTTGAAAATAAATAGTTTAAAACGTGAGATAATAATGCTGCATTACAATTTTAAAAAATAAAAAATAAATGTGATTGCTACATCACACGACCCACCTTGGTAGTAAAAAGTTTAGTAATTTTCTAATTTTTATAACTATACATTGCAAAAACACAACAACAGAAAATGGTTAGCACACACAATGCATACCTGAGCTTTACATGGTGTTTCAGGACAAGGACCATCATGGCATGGATTGTTACATGGATGATTACAAGATGGCCTTGTGACTGCACAAGGTTGAGTGCATTTTTCAGAGTCTTTCAAACAATCACCAGCATGGCAAGTAAGCTTGCACTTATGTCTCCCACAAGGTAGAGGCTTTTGGCAAGGCATTCCACAAGAAATACCATCCAAGAAACACATCACAGGGCCACATTGCTACAATCATAAGTAAAATTAATAAATAAAAATATTTACAAGGCTATTTAAAACTAATCTATACATTTCTAGCATGAAAAGAATGTAAGTAAATATTTGCATATTGGATTGTACAGAAGACTTTCATTCAAAATTTATATATATATGTATATATATATATATATATATATATAAATCCTAAACAACAAAACCTACTAAAAGTAATTTTAAAATATCAACAAGCTTTTTTCCATTACGCATTAAGAAATGCAACACTTTACAAGCTACAGTCAAATGGACATTAACTATTATATTTTGTTTTTGAGAAAACATGGTTTCATTTTAATGATTTTTTTTTTCATACATACATGATAGATTACAAAAATTACATATAACATCCCCCTGCCTCTCCCACAAAAAAATAATAAAATAAAATAATAGCATATTTCAGACTTGTTAAGTTCTGAAATCCAAAAATCAGGTGATTTTATTTCAGAAATTAGAAGATTATTTTTTTCAGTAAAAAATATTTTTTAAATATAAGCATGTTTAGTACAAGTTTAATTTTAAATTGTACTTGACTGTCGATGAAGATTAAATATATCACTCAAATTGAATATAACCTTTTACTCAAATAAGAAAGAACATACACTTCTTACATGTAGAAAAAATCCCAGTTATATAAAGTTATTTAGGCTGTTTAACATGACTTTAAATTAAAAGTTTTCTTTCCTCACAATCACACGCAAAATAATGGGGAAGATCGTAATTTTTAATTGAGACAAATTATTGATAATCAAAATAATAGACTATTGAAAAATGTGTAAAAAAAAAAAAATCAGGAAAAATATGCCATAAATCCAGGTGTGCAAGAAAATATATGAAAATCAGGAGACTTGGCAAGTATGATATTTAAGATTTTAATAATACTAAGGATATAGAACAAAACTGTACCAAGAATGTACAGCACACCTGCATTAAATTATATAAAAACTAATTGAAATTGGTTCTCATGTACTAATCAGGGCTCAAACTAGAAAAATCCACAAACCGTAACGTTATTTCAAAATTATTGTTGACATTTTTTTTTTCAAAAGTATAGACAAATTTATTTCTAACCAGGGTTGTTTGATTTAAATCACCTTGATTTAAATCAAATGATTTTTAAAAAAAATCTTTGATTTAAATCAGTTTTTTTTTTAACATTGATATTTACAGGTTAAATAAGAATCAAATTCATCATTTATGTTATAAGACAAGTCATCATTCATTTCAGATTAAAAATTACTTTTTAATAACATTACATAAAACTTTTATAAGTTCAAAATACTATTATTTTATGAAAGTATATGCAATTGTATTAAAAATATTATCAATCCATAGTGCATTCCTCAAAAATATTGATAAATGTTCTCATTTTTAAATTGTTTTCTTTTTTAAATGATCAGTTCATTTTTGCAAGTTAAATGCTTAAGCTATAGTTAAATCTATTTAAAATAACGTATTTAATATAATACTACTTTTAGCGCAGAGTTGCTTTCTCTGAAGCTGATTACACACAATTGATGAGTTTGTTTTATGCTTAGTTGCTTAGACCTGCAAATTACTGTGTCCTATATGTTGGTGAATCAAATATGATCAATACTTGGACTATAACATAATAAATATTTCAACTATTTGTCTAACACAGAATTATAGAATTCCAGTTTCATCTTTCTTCTATAACTGAAAATACTTTAATAGCTGACTAATCCCTTTTGCCTTTCTTTTCCTAGAATTCATTGCTTATTTCAATTGAAAATATAAGGAATATTACTGTACCTCATTCATGGGTCTGTCCAGGATTTTTGTGTCCTGTTTTTGTGAAGTTTCTTTTATTGAAAAATCTAATCACATTTTTGTGAATTTAAAAAAATCCTTATATATAGGTTATTGTTTATGTTTTTAACAAGATTGTTTATTTATATATATAAAAAAAGAGTATGTAATAGGTACTTTGTTGACTTCAACTGTTTTGTGACAGGTTAAATTTTATTTTAAAATAATTTGTGTAAGTCTGGCGACAGAAAAATTTAAGGAGAAGTCTATTTTAAAGACAAGAATTTTGTGAAGGGCCCTGTTTTAAGATGAAAATTTACGCGAAGGGTCCTGTCTAAATATTTAAAAAATTATGAAAGGCCCTTTAAAGGACCTAAAATTTTCCTAAGCAAATCTATGTTATTTCTAAGCTAAGCAGTCATTCCTACTGTCCAGTAAGCATGATTGATTGTTGAAACTGTCAACGGCTGGGGAGATAACACTGACAATTGATAATTTTAGGCTTTCAGTTATGTGCTTATTTTTCATCTGGTAACTATTTTGTCAATTATTAGATTAGTATAGTATAGTCTAAATCAAAAATTGAAACAATAATGCCATTTACTTAATACTAGGTACAGTTTACAGAGAGCTTTTGGATTTGTGGATACATAAGAAAAGTGGTTTGCAGAAAAAAAGATCCGATGTGTGTTTTATTTTACAGAAAAAAATACTATTTTTGGAAAAAGTGTAATAGCAATATGCAAATAGTGTAGTGATAAAATGATGGGGATTATGGCAAGAATGTAAAACACAAAGAAACTTGCAGTCTATGTAATAAAGATCACATTTGTGAATCTGAATCAGCAATGGAATACACATATACATTTAAAATTCTTTGCTGCATTTATTATGTATTTATATATTATATCATTGGAGTAATATATTAATGAAAAATAAATAACTTTAAATTAACTAGAAATTTATACACATAACATGCATAGATTATGTATAATAATTTAAATTTAATAATAGAATAATAAAAGATTAAGTTTCAAGTGAATCTTTCAAATTTGTTTGCAACAATTTTCAATTTTTATTTAAAGCAGCTTGAATTCTTATCTAGGAAATGTAATGAAATTAATAGAAATGTGTAAATCTATACAGAAAAAATAAATAAATACATGCATGTACATAAATAAGTACACAAATAATATTAATAAAAAAATCAGATTTAAATTTTAAAAAATCCGATTTAAATCAAATAAATAGGAATTTTTTGATTTTTTTTTTTTTTAAATAGTGATTTTTAACAACCCTGTTTCTAACTATATCAAAACAATTTAAAAATTGCATTCAAGATTCTAAATAATAATAAAAAAGTTACAGTAAGTGCAATAAGCTATATATAAAAAACTGTAACAATATGTTTAATCATTGCACATACTGGAATAATATTTTTCATAATTTCATGAACCGGAAACAATATGTTTCATAATTTCACAAATTGGAATATTGTTCCAATTTGCTCCGATACATCTCGATCCTTGGTAGTAACATTACAGCATTTCACAAAAAAGAATTTAATGCTCATAGTTTTTTAAACAGCCACATTTTATACACTGGAATGAATAAAATAATACAATAAAAAAGTTGATGAACCAGAAAATTTATTTTTAAATCAAAAATATGCAAAATAGCATTGAAATTAGGGATGGACCGAATATTCGGTATCTATTTGGTATTTGGTCATGTTACCAAATATTTGGTTTGGCCAAATTTCAAACTATTCAGTATACTGAATATTTGGCTTGGCTGAAAATCAAACTATTCAGATTGGTAGAATATCAAACAATTCGGCCGAACTGAATACTTAATAAAACCATTGATTTAACACACATTTTTGAAAACTTTACTCAACTTTTACTTTTAACTGTCAACTTATAGGGATATTCCAAATAATTAGAAGCAATTTTATTTAAATAAAATGTTTTTACATTATTTATTTGCTGTTTGTTAACGTTAAGTATCACTTAAGAAAATTAACCATTAATGAGGATTTTCATAGAAATTAATGATGTACAAATGCAAGTTCCAAACATTATCTAGTAAATAATCTTTTTCTTGCTTTTTCACAAAAAAGGGTGTTTCTAAACGAAATAGAAAATCTTTCAGGATTAATAATAGACATCAAGATAGACAACTTTTGTACAGGAAACCGTAAGCGCAATCCACTTATTCAGTCATAAATACAGTGTATCTCATCTCAATCGAGGGCAAACATGGATTTTCGTTTGTTACTTTAAACAATAATGAAGATATCATAAATGTTTTCAATAAACTAGCTTTGATTTCTGTGAAATGATATTACGATAAGCGTTGGAAATAGCTGCAATTCATATCTAAACAACTATGAGCTAGACATTCCTTTATTCAGAATGCAGTTGACAGTATTTGTACTGTGTCAATGGCCAAAATTCAGTCATTTTCAATGATACCACATTTAATACAAGCAAAATTAATGTAAATCTTGCTAAAGTATTTTCATTACTGATAAAGTTGTGACCAAAAACTTAGTTTCGGTTTGTAGTTACACACTCAGTGTTTTAATTGAATGTATTGTAATTTTGATGGAATAAATAGGTTGAGATGTTTCTTGTTCAAAAAATGTGTTATGTTTTAAAAGCTTTACATAACATTCCCCCTTCTTAAATTTACAAAAATTTAAATTTTTATACTTTGTTTATTTTAATAAACTACTTCAATTTATGATCTTTCAATTTGACAACAAATTTTACCAAGTTTTTAAATATTAAATTCTAAATCTTTATTCTTAATTATTCCATTTAAAATTACATTTATTGTATTCTGCTATTTTTTCCCATTCCTCTGGTAAAATTTCATAATTGCTAAAATAGTTTAACAGAGAAACGAAATTATAACCCCTAGACTTTCCTTTATTTTTATTGCTTTTCATTCACTTCGTACCCCAAAAGAAGCAAACTTTTAAGCAGTATTTGTCTCTTATCTCAGAACAGGCCGGAAATTCCTTTTCTACATCACATGAACTCCCAAGACGCCAACATTCCTTTCCTCCGCTTCTTAAGACTTATCATTCCACAGTAAGGATTCTACCGCAAAAACATTTTCCCCCTGTTCACTTTCGATAGATCGTCCTCTTGGATTCGATGGATCATCTTTTGGAATATTCTGATTGGCTAGTTTTGCCGAGATCGTTTCTAGATTTCGGCAGGCGTTTCAAAAAAGAGTCAGTTTGAGAATTTTATCGGAAGATACAAGACTGACTTTTGAATCAGCGACTCTTTTTTTTTTTTTTTGCTGCTGGGCCTTTGGCCCGGCGGGCATCTCCAGTCAGCAATAGCCATTTCCAATTAATAACATGATATTTGAAGAAATTTCAGTTATAAAGATTTGTCAAAAACTATCTCTGAGCAGTCTTTCCCTCCGAAATCTCTGGATTAAATCATACAGTGAAAAAGTCGGAAGAAAATGTCTGAACAATTCATAATCACTGAACTCCTTCATTTGACTTTTAGTTGCATCCTTTCGAGATAATCAGCTTCAGATGTTTAGTGATGATTGATTAGCCCTCTGCAATAAAGGAATTCTCAATTGAAATAATGACGCCGTGGATTTCAGGTTTCATCGATCTTTAATACCTTCATCTCGTGTTTCGAGTTTCGTGATAATCCTTCATAGACATTATGTGCTTCAAATATTCTACTACACATATTCGCTTGTGACGAACTTTCATCTATTGCCGGCCGTTAAGACAATAATACACACTGCTCCTGTCATTACTTTAGAGACTTTATTATAAAATAACTGTTTTACTTAAAAGGAACATTAGCCAACGCGTTTAAAATAGCCTTGCTAAAAATAAAATTTAAATCAGTAGAAGATAAAATATAAATTTTCTTCAATATATTTATACAATTTTATGCTATAATATAACATTTTATGATTTTAATTAAAAATATATTTATTTATTCCCGGATCCGGCATTGATATAATAACAATGTTAAATAAATATGTAGGATGTGAATTATGGTTTGATCATTTTGCTTATCTTTATTTTCTGTGTCATTATCAGCTATATGGGGGGAGTAAATAGAATTTTCCTTATTTACGTTTAAAGAGTTTCTTTTTCAGATTTAGTTTAATTTAATTACAACGCGTACTTGTTTTCCACTATGCATGACGGCCGTAGTGTAATTTCGGGGAATGTGAATTGAATTTATTTCGATTAGATTTGAATATTTCTTATCGAATTTTCGTTCCAATTTACATATCCCGGAGTTACAGTACAAAATGTTTGTCTTGACCCTATTATCTCTGCTGAAAGATTGTTGCACTGATCAAGGCTGCATTTGAAATCTTCCTTGCTAAAACAAAGCGAATAGAAAAGTTATTCTTGCTGAGTTGCCATCATTTGAAATTCGAAAACTTTCTATAATTTATTTATTTTTACTTTAGTCTCTTAAGGACATCCAGACAATTAATAGTATATGAGCCTGTAATATTTTTCTTCCAATTTTTTTGCAATTTCTCCTTGATTTTCACATGTTTGTTTTAAAATTTAAGAAAATTTCATTGATTTGTTTTAGTTCACAGAAGAAGCCATGGAATTTAAAAATTTTATATATTAAAAAAGTTTTATAACTATCCTCTTCTTATAACTCAAAGCAGATTTTTTTCAGTATAAAGTTTGCTTGTAAAAAGCTTTTGTTTATCAAAATGCAAGTTTCTGTATTAAACATTATGTACAATTGTTTTAAAATTTGACATTTTAATGCCTTTAAACTTTGAAATATAAAAGTATTCGTCTGGCCGAATATTCGGCCTAACACTTACTATTTGGCAGGCCGAATATTTGGTATTCAATTCGCCTGTAGGCCGAATATTCGGTATTCGGCCAAAATCACTATTCGGTGCATCCCTAATTGAAATATAAATATGTTTAAATGAAAAAATATACAAATATGAAACACAAAAAGTCCATTTTTCTAATGTCTCATTTCCAAAATATTATCCTTGCTCAATCCATATTGGGCAGGTATAAAGCATGCCTGACACTTTTACTCATAAATTAGCTTTGTACTTAAATAATTTAAAGCCAAAACTGTTTTATTAAATATCTTTATGTCTAGCAAACATTTATCTTCATATATAGCAGAATCACTTTTCTGAAACATCATTCTGATATTAAAAATTACTTTTATATGTTGCAGATGTGACATGGGTATCACATCCACAACAAATTTAAATTACTTCTTTTTTAAATATAAAAAGAATGCTATATTAAAAGAGATAAATTGCTGGATAAACATAAAAAATATTTAATTTAAAAGTTTGAACTGCATAATCTTTAAGTATAAAGCTAATTTAGATATAATAAATGGGGAAATGCCTTCAGGGAGGACTTTTGAAGGAAAAGTGACCTGAATTATCATTCTTGTACAAGGAAACTCTGCAAACCTTGTACAGTACTCCTGTCCAGAACGCACTAGTATTGAACCTGAAAATTTGGCACAAGCTCCTTATTTTGAGGCCAGTATGTTAACCACTTGGCTGTAATTAATTACTTTAGTGAATATAACAAAATCAAAATAAATAGTTCCACTACAGCTTTTGTGATTTGTTAATCATATTTAATCATTATTTTCTAACTGCGGAATATAATTTTCTTATATTATAAAGCAAAAATATGCCCTTGAATAATACTGATGTCATTTTGAAGCTGGCAACACTATGCCAATAAATTTTGTTTTTACTGCAATCTTTTTAACTTCAAAAATCGCACAATTTCAATTTTTACACAGTCAAATTGGGGAAAAAAATGTTCTTTAAAATGCACTTTGTTTGAAAATGATACCTCAATTTATTGATTTTTTACAGTTTTAAAATAATTTGTTCAAGTATGATTTTTGTTTTAATCTATATCACATACAGCCCAATTACAAAAGATCAATGCGTTTGAACTTAAAACAATATAAATAGTACAGCATTTGTTTCTGGCTAATATTACATAATGAAACTGAAACTTCATCAATAGATAAATAAAATAATATAAATAAAACACAAATTTAACAGACATGTAATTGAACTATGCACTTAAACCACTGAAATGATCAAATTAAAAAAAGGGAGCTATAAGTAGCAAAATCTTTCATGATTTCTTCTGCTATTAACTTCTGACATGTGGCTAATATGAAAGTATTGCTTTATATGAAAGTATTAACTTCAAAACATTATTTGAATACATTATTGATATTTTTCATATAAAAATACTTTTTGGTGTTGTTAGTGGGCAATCTAGAAAATAATAAATATAAAAAATCTATTAGAGTTTTCAATTTTTTTAAAAAAATGATTTTCACCTGTTTTGTATGTCCGGAAGTCTGGGTTGAATCCCGTAATAATTTATAACTACAGTCTAGGATCGATAATCCGCACACCCATTATCTGCAAATTTCTATAATCTGCAATGCTTAGCAAAAGTAAATATCGTGGATTTTGCCAATCTGTTGTTGAAAAATATCACGAACTTTGATAAATGATGGCGGAAAAAACACGAATTACAATAAACAATTGTGACGTGAATTTTGTCACACGATTTTGAAAAAAAAAAAAAAAAAACGTGAATTTGGTGAAATGATCATTGAAAAAAATGTGAATTTCGGTAAACAATCGAGGGAAAGTATTGCAAATTTCATCAAAAAGATCATGGAAATACATAGCGAATTTTATCAGAAGATTGCGGAATCACATAGAGAATTTTGCCAATCTGTCGCTGAAAAATATTGCTAAATTCGACAAATGCCATCGGATAAAAATTGCGAATTTTGTCAATCGATAGCGTGAATAAACGCAATTTTCATCAATTGATCTAAAAAAAAAAAATTGAGAATTATGTGAAACCATCGCTGAAAAAAACATGTGCATTTAGATAAACAATTTAGGAAAAATATTGCAAATTTCATGAAAAGATCGCAGAAATACATAGCTAATTTTGTCAAAAGATCGCGGAATCATACAGCGAATTTTGTCAATTTGTCGCTGAAAAATAGCTGAAAACTTCGACAAATGGTCACAAAAAGAAAAATCCCAATTTCGTCAAACGATCATGGGAAAAAACGTAAATTTCAGCAATTGATCATGGGAAAAAACGTAAATTTCAGCAATTGATCATGAAAAAATTAACTTAATTTTTATAATATATCAAATTATCAATGTATTTATTACTCTAACTATATAATTTCTCTAAATAAAAGAACTTAAAAAATTACATTTTATGAAATAGTATATTAAATTATTAGATTTCATATTTATCTTATACTATGTTATATTAAAATGTTCCACAGAAAAAACGAAATAAATCAGAATCTACAGAATACTCTATAATCCACAATATTCTATAATCTGCACAACCTTTGATCCCAACTTGTGCGAATTAAAGAACTTTGCCTGTATTACACTTTTGTGGTCTTTCTGATGCAATATTTATTCACAGAAAAACAGAAGACTTAAATAAATTTAGACAGAGCAAATGAACGTGTTAAAGATAGTCTGATTTAAATCATACCACAAACTTTAAAACTATATAACCATTTATTTAAAATTTATTGTCATATTGATAGAAAATGAAACTATTTTTTTCTAATAATAACAATAATAATTTCTCAGTAACAATATATATTACTTTTATGGCAATCATATAGGCATATTAAATAGGCAATCATATTTTGAAAAATATCCCTCATTTTATTTCAGAAAAAATATTTGTTTCAAAATTTGAAAGTTGAAAGTAGATAAAATTATTTATAAAATACAACCTCAAAAAAAAAAAAAAAAAAAAAAAAAAAATAATAATAATAATAATAATAATAATAATAATAATAATTAATAATAATAATAATAAAATAAAACAATACTAATAAAATAAAACAATAATAATCTGGAGAAACTCTACATGACTTTCATGACATTAGTGTCCAAAGAGAGACAAAAGAAAAAAGATTTTAATGCTAAATTGTTTGAAAATGGATTAAATACCTAACATGTCAGTTGATTTTTGCAAAAATCTATACAGTTCTTGTGACAGTGGTCTATAACCAATTTGCCAAATGGGAGCCTAATCGGAAGTACCACCTGGGAGCTATTATATTCACTAACTCCCACACACAAATCATCTATATGATAAAAGCCTAAATCAGATTGTCATCAACAGTTCCGGGTTTACCGCTTCACTTTTTGTATGCCAAGCAGCCAATTTGGTAATTTAATGTTAGCTGGGAGCAGGTGATAAATTGCCAAATATTGTTCCTTCGTCAAATATTGTAAATGGTAAATATCATGTCATCAGTATTATAATAGTCCATTTCATGCGACTGTCATAAACGATTTTTCACGTGGTAAATTAAAACAAAGCTTTAATGTTGAAATTAAATGTCATGGTTTATGGTATTATTTATTACTTTTCTTTTTTTTAAAGAATAATTGAGAGTCATAAATTTTAAATATTTCAGTTTTAAATTATAGTTATGCATTTTAAATAAAATGAGTGAAAGTACTATATTTTAAATGAAATATGAAAAAATACGACGGGAACAATGTTTGGCGATTTATCACCTGCGCCCGGCTAACATAAAAATGCCGAGTTCAGGATTTCTGTATCAGAATCTTTGGATTTAGCGAAGGATTGAGCAAGTAAATTAAATTATGTATAAAAGTAACATGATACAATGCTTAGCATATATTTAAGGGAGACCAAACTGGTCGCTAAGGGCAGCTAGTATTACAATACTTTCCTTACACTAAGAGTTTGGAAAATATCAATAAATTAATACCTTATGTTTCCCATAGCACCATTTGGTTGTTAGAGATGTACATGGTGGACAGTTTTCATCACTGTGGCATGAATGTTTAACCTCATGATCACATGGATGACTCCTTGTACAGGGTTGAGAACATTCTGGGGGTTTGGTTCCGCAGTGAATAGGGGGATATAAAACAGATGTTCCACAATGACATCTAAGCTCATCAAAACCTAAAAACATTATGAATTGTATTTCACATAAATTATTATTATGGTGATTCAAAAACCAACATTAAATCTTTTTTTTTTTTTTTTTTTTTGAACTACTGTCTTTAAATAGAGCATATAACAGTACTTTTCACTTTAATTTCCACAACAAAATATTGGACTTTTGAAAATTTTCAATATTCATTTTTTTGATAGATCTACATGCTTTGGATATCCTGAATAGGATTTTATTACACTGGTCAGCAAAAAGATAAACATTTTGCCTCACTGTGAAAAAAATATGTAAACTACATAGATCTGACATCCCTAAATCTAAACATGGCATCATATTGTTCCAACAAGTAACATTTTTTCCAAGACAGTTATTTTAATAATAAAAAATAATGAAGGATTGTTACATTAATTTAGAATGTCAGATAAAAATGAAAACATGAAAAATATCTTTCACTGTCTTAAATAAAAAATCAATAAAATACATCATAAAAATATCATTGAAAATTGTCATGTGCATTTTTCTTTTGGTGTTCACATCATATGTCACTTTGTTTCAAATGCATAGCTGGAAATTGGAAGTAGTAGTCCTTCAGATTAAACTTATGTAGAGGAAAATATTTAACTGCTGTTCCATTCATTTTAATATGTCACTTTATTCATATACATTACTTTATTTTAAATTGGTAACTGGTAAGTAGTAGTATTACGGATTAAATCTACATAGAAAAAAATTACTGGGTGTTTAAGTTTTCAGGATATTTAACCATATATTGGGGATATTGTACGATAGTGTGTCGTTACATATTTGACTGCAGTTAAGTCAGGGGTCTGTCCAGACTTTTTTCCCAGGGTCCTGTTTTCATGAAATTGTGAACAGCTTTTTACATTTGTGAAAAATCTAGTCATAATTTTGTGAATTTGAAATGATCGTTATATTCAGGTTCTTGTTAATACATTTTTAAGAAGATATATGTATGTTAAATACATATTTTCTTTATATCAGTGATGGAACAGCATGGACCTCATTTTGGAGCAGCAAAAAGCCACTTTGGAGCATCAAATTGTCATTTTGGTATTTTTTGGCAAAATTCGCGTTTTTTCAGCAATTCTTTGACGAAATTCGCACTTTTCCCCGCGACTCTTTCACAAAATTCGCGTTTTTTCGCAATACTTTGACGAAATTTGCCTGTTTTCGCGATCTTTTGATCAAATTTGCGCATTGTTCTCAATCTTTTGACAAAATTCAGCGCATTTTTGAAATCAGCATGTTTTTCTCTATCTTTTGAGGAAATTAGCGAGTTTTTCGATATCTTTTGATGAAATTTGCGGTTTTTCGTGATCTTTTGACAAAATTAGCGGGTTTTTTTCCGGCGATCTTTTAACGAAATTCGCGTTTTTTCACAATATTTTGACTCCGTTTCGTTCGTTTTTTGACGAAATTAGCCATCCTTTGACAAATTCACATTTTTTCAGCAATCCTTTGACAAAATTCGCGATATTTTAACGAAAGTAGCGTTTTTTCACGATCTTTTGACGAAGCTAGCTATCCTTTGGCAAAATTCACGCTTTTTTTCCTTGATCCTTTGACGAAATTCGCATGTTTTTCGCGATCTTTTGACGCAATTCGCGTGTTTTTCGCGATCTTTTGACGCAATTCGCGTGTTTTTCGCGATCTTTTGACGCAATTCGCGTGTTTTTCGCGATCTTTTGACGTAATTCGCGTGTTTTTCGCGATCTTTTGACGTAATTCGCGTGTTTTTCGCGATCTTTTGACGAAATTTGTGAACTTTTGATAAAATTTGCGGATTTTTTCTCTATTTTTTAAATAAATTAGTTTTCTTTCACGATCTTTTGACCGTATTTTGTTCGTTTTTTGACGAAATTAGCGATCCTTTGACAAAATTCACGTTTTTCTCCCGATTCTTTGACGAAATTCGCATGTTTTTCGCGATCTTTTGACGAAATTCGCGTGTTTTCACGATCTTTTGACGAAATTCGCGTGTTTTTCAAGATCTTTTGACGAAATTCGCGTGTTTTTCGCGATTTTTTGGACGAACATCTCGTGTTTTTTGCGATCTTTTGACGAAATTTGAGAACTTTTGATGAAATTTGCGGGTTTTTTCACGATCTTTTGACCGTGTTTTGTTCGTTTTTTGACGAAATTAGCGATCCTTTGACAAAATTCACGTTTTCTCTCGATCTTTTGACGAAATTCGTGTGTTTTTCGCGATCTTTTGACGAAATTCGCGTGTTTTTCGCGATCTTCTAACGAAATTTGCATTTTATTCGCGATCTTTTAAGGAAATTAGCAATCCTTTGTTAAAATTCGATTTTTTTTTCGTGATCATTTGAAAAACATCGCGTGTTTTTCGCGATCTTTTGATCAAATTTGCATGTTTTTCGCAATCTTTTTGGAGAAATTCGGGTGGAAAATTATCGATTTGGCTCAATAATTATTATCGAATTGGCGCAATTTTGTTGAAAAGTGATCGTTTTGGCGCAGAAATGCGCAACATTATCGATTTGGCGCAATTGGAGCAACTGTTCCATCACTGTTATATATGTAAAAGTGACAAGTCAGATTTAAATTTGTGAAAAGTTAAGTTTAAAAATAGAAAATTTTTGTAAAAAGCCTATTTTTGAGACAAAGAATTTTCTGAAGGGTCCTGTTTTCAGATGAAAAATTTTGTGAAGGGTCCTGTTTTGAGAGGAAAAATTTTGTGAAGGGTCCTGTTTTGAGATGAATAATTTTGTGAAGGGTCCTGTTTTGAGATGAATAATTTTGTGAAGGGTCCTGTTTTGAGATGAATAATTTTGTGAAGGGAAGGACCCAATTTTTTTCTAAACACGTCCCTGAGTTAAGCTTTTTGTATTTCATTTCTTTATGGTTTACTTTCTTAATATTTTCATGAAATCTGAATTCATAGATAAGTTTATTATTAAGATGTGTTGAAAAAGCGTTTTTTTTTTTTTTTTTTCAGCAATGTTTCTAATGGCATTAAGCACTTTTTCAAAATATTTATCTGAGCGTATTACAAAGGCTCGTCTAATGTAAAATTTGTATGTATGCATGTATGCTATCCCTTTTAGTAATGAAAAAAAACAGCATAATGGAATACATAGGAATGACAAAAAGAAAACTCAAAGGAAGAATCAAAGAGCACAAACCAGATATTAAATTTTTTCGCCAATCCACAGCTCTGTTTCACTTAAATTTTAATCAAAATATCACAATAGATTTTGATCAAGCAAAATTTACATACCCAACATCTAATAACTATGCATCCATTATCACAGAATCCATAGGAATTCTGCGTAAAGGCAATCAAGTATGTAATGACGCACTATCATACAATATCTCCAATATATGGTTACATACTTTCCACTTACTAATTTAAAACGAACTGATGTATCTGAACAATGTGACACATTATAATGAAAGGAACAGCTGTTAAATATTTTCATCTGTACAACTTTAATCCAAAGCACTACTACTACTAATTTCCAGCTACGTATTTGAAATGAAGTGACATATTAAAAGGAAAGGAACAGCAATTAAAAATTTTCCTTTTACACAAGTTTAATCTGAAGGACTACTACTACTTCCAGCTACCCTAAGAATTATAGACTCTCCCATTTCAAACACAGTAACATATTTGAATGAATGGTACGGCAATTAACGAAAATATTCTCTGACAATGACTGCGGGATTGCAGAGCGAAAGTACCCGGAAATTTAAATAAAGTGTATATTTTAAACTTGTAACATCTGTATTATTATTATTTGTCACCTTTTAAGTAAATGGAGAACTTTTTAAAGTTTATTTTGTGTAGTTTGTGATTGGATCAAGGTGGAATATTGCATTTTGTCTTATGATTTTATTTACTTGTGAACTTTTAACATTGATTTATACAGTACATAATTATTAACATTCAAAGATAAAATTGCAAGCAAGCAAAATAAAAAGCGATCATATGAGTTAAAACTTATAAGTTATTTGCTTGAAACAAGGACCTCTCAGTCTTTAGCAATTCTTTAAGAATACTTAACATAGGGATGCACAACCAGTGGCCCGTGAACTTCATCAATTTATAACTGGTAAAATTTGCAATTTTTTTATATAGGTCACATGAAAAAAATCGTTAATTTCATCAATTTGGCGTAAGAAAAATTGAAAATTTCATCAGCCATTTAATAATTACAAATTTTATTGATCATGCGCAGAAAAATCGCGAATTTCGTTGATTGGGCACAGAAAAATCACAAATTTTTTCGATGAGGTGCAGAAAAAACGCAAATTTCGCCGATTGCGCACTGAAAGAATGAGAGCTTTTGCGTCAAACGGCCTTGGAAAAATCGCGAATTTCATTGGTCGGGCGCCGACAAATCGAGAATTTTGTCGATCAGGCTCTGAAAAATCGCAAATTTTGTTGATCTGCCATGGAAAGATCATCAAATTTGTTGATGTGCGGAAAAATTGACTTTTTTTTTTTTTTTTTTGGGGATCGGCTGCGGAAAAATCGTGATTTTTGTCAGTCGCGAGAAAAAACTGTGAATTTCGTCAATTGTCCATGGTAAAAAAATTGCAAATTTCGTCAGTCAGTTAAGAATCATGAATTCGTTGATCGGGCGTGGAAATATATAAAATTTTGTTGATTGGCTCCTTCTCTCCTCTTCGTTCATAAAGTTTACATTTATTTGTTTGGCACTAGCCACTTTCATGCCTATGTTTGTTTTTTAGCACTTATAATAAAACAAAACTGACGAAACTTAATCTGCCGAATAATGTCAAGGAATATTATCATTACTTGAAAACAATCCTTGCTATATCTGTGTTATATATATACAAAGGTAAATTGCTGATATATCCTTGCCAACTGAATTCGATATGTTGACAGGGTATTGGAACCTAGAGGTGTAACCCCCCCCCCCACACTGAAATATTATTTTTTTATCTGAGTATATTACACAGATCAACTCCCTCAAATAGTATTCCCTCCATGTTACTGATGTGGCCCTCGACAACTTAGATATTTTTGTAAGTGGCCCTTCTGTAAAAAAGGTTGTGCACCCCTAACTTAACTGAATTGAATATGAACACATAGTAATTTGAACAGTACAAGAATATATATGTATTAATATTTCAGTGCCCAAATAACTGATAATAGTCAAAGGTACAGTCTCCCCCCCCCCCCCCCCCCAAAAAATACCCCTAAGAATGTGTACTAAAACTCTGCCAAAAATCATCATATAAAAATGTGATTGGTACTAATCAATTAGTAACAATGTCTACTAATTAATGCTATGTTTAAGTTTTGCTTAGACTGATCATCTATATATAGAAAATGTATTTAAAAAAAATCCCTGCCGGCTCGGGCCTACAGGCGGGGGTAGATTTCGAAGTTAAGTACTAAATTCTCCAACAAAACTTAAATCAAGATTAGAGATAAACCCAGTTTCTTCACAAAGAGTGAGCTGTAGGGAGCTAAACTTTTTGTGAAAATTATAATATGCACGAATACACACACACATGTATATGGAATAGGTTAAAAAAATGGCTACAAAAAAATCCCTGCCAGCTCTGGCCTACAGGCAGAGGTAGATTTCGAAGTTAAGTACTAAATTCTCCAACAAAACTTAAATCAAGATTAGAAATAAACCCAGTTTCTTCACAAAGAGTGAGCTTAGGGAGCTAAACTTTTTGTGAAAATTATAATATACACGAATACACACACACATGTATATGGAATAGGTTTAAAAAATGACTACAAAAAATTCAGAGAACCTTAAAGTGTTAAAATATGTTAATATTTCCATAGTCGGGTTTTTATCATGTTTTAATACGTTTCTTCAAACTCACATGGCGTTACATATTCACCTGCTGAGGTCCATTATATTTCCAATATGACGCAATATACATATTTTTTTAATTCGTCAAACTATTTATTTTATTTTGAGTTTTCATGCTGAAATCTTGCTCTAGAAAAGTTATGACGTAATATTCAATTTGTTTAACTATTTAATTTTACACGTGAAAATTTTGCATTAGAAAAGTAATTGTTATGGTGAGAATTTTATTGTTTTTTTTTTTTAATTGTTGGCAACTGCTATAATGAAAAACTTTTATTTTTTTCCTGCTATTGTTGTGTAAGAGCTGGTTTTATCAGAATCATGTTAAGACAGTATTCAAAATTTTGAACACTCCCCATTTCCACCCTCTTGTGCCGATTTTGCCCATTTTCAATACCCGCCGAGATATTAGCCATATCAAAGTTGTTGGCGAGTTTGAGGACAATCCGTGCATAATTGCGACTTTTATCGTGCGGACAAAATTTAGTACATACATACATACATATATATATATATATATATAAACTTTTCAGGTGGGGGTGGTTTGGGTTCCTGGGGTCCTATAATGAAAAGTTATGAAGGAATTTTTCAAAAGTCGCCCCACCAGTGGCTGAGAGGTTCTGCTCTCGAAGCTGGTAGACGGGAGGTGCTGGATTCGATCCCAATCGCGCCCGTCGGCCTAATCGTTCGGAGTTTTCGTGGTTTTCTTCGAACCTTGGATTTCCAAGCGTTAATACGGGTTAGGTTCCCTTAGAAAGACCCCCACGAAAGGCACTCCCCCCCCCCCCCCTGGGCCTATATCCCTCGTGCAGATAATCGGCCGTCATAAATACAACCAACCAATCAAAAGTCACACCATGGTAACGACTGCAATAGGTAGTATTTCTTACGAAATCTACCTAAAATTCAGAGAACTTTAAAGTGTTAAAATATGTTAATATTTCCATAGTCGGGTTTTTATCATGTTTTAATACGTTTCTTCAAACTCACATGGCGTTACATATTCACCTGCTGAGGTCCATTATATTTCCAATATGACGCAATATACATATTTTTTTAATTCGTCAAACTATTTATTTTATTTTGAGTTTTCATGCTGAAATTTTGCTCTAGAAAACTTATGACGTAATATTCAATTTGTTTTCAATTTGTCAACCTATTTAATTTTACACGTGAAAATTTTGCATTAGAAAAGTAATTGTTGTGGTGAGAATTTTATTGGTTTTTCTTTTTTTAATTGTTGGCAACTGCTATAACGAAAAACTTTTATTTTTTCCTGCCATTGTTGTGTAAGAGCTGGTTTTATCAGAATCATGTTAAGACAGTATTCAAAATTTTGAACCCTCCCCATTTCCACCCTCTTGGGCCGATTTCGCCCATTTTCAATCCCCGCCGAGATATTAGCCATCTCAAAGTTGTTGGCGAGTTTGAGGACAATCCGTGCATAATTGCGACTTTTATCGTGCGGACAAAATTTAGTACATACATACATATATATATATATATATATATAAACTTTTTAGGTGGGGGTGGTTTTGGGTTCCTGGTGTCCTATAATGAAAAGTTATGAAGGAATTTTTCAAAAGTCGCACCATGGTAACGACTGCAATAGCTAGTATTTCTTACGAAATCTACCTAATACAAACACCCAATTTTGACATCACATTTGGATTCTTTTGTAAATTTCACAAGACTACCAAATGGGAAGTCATTCAGTCAAGTAGTCTAGGAATAATACAGGCTTAGTAGTCTAGGAATATAACAGAATACAGGCTTAGCAGAAAATTTTCTAAATTCTAAGTAAAAGCCAAGTAAGTATTCCTATATTTAATATATTACTGCTTAGATTTCCTTACTGTTGCAAATTTATTTTAAATTTGATTCAAATGAAATTTTAAACCATTTTTTTCCAAACTTTACATTGTACTTCACTTTTTGACAAAGATTAAGCTTTATCTTTCTAAAAACTGTTTGATTATCTGTATTTTATAAAACTAAATTGTATTAAGTACATTAATATGTTTGTTTATATCTTGAATTTATTTTAAAATAATTTATAAAAATCTGATTTAATTCAATGGGTTTTTTTTTAAATCAATTGATTTAAATCACAATTAAAATCAAGTTCAATTAAATCAATGAACCCTGAGTGAGCAAGTAAAACATTTAATGTTGATATAAGCTGGTGTGATACAGAACTTACATCAAAAGAATTCTTTTAAAACATCATAAAAATACAGAAATGTGCAAGGCTTTTCTGGAGAACTTAGTCTTTCTCAATCAGAAGCAAAAAACATGTGTTCCTACTTTCAAGACTGAAAGGAAAAGTAACTTGTCCCTTTCCCTTACCTTTCCTTTCAATCTTGCTCCTGCTTTCAAAGTAAAAGCACATGTTCTTTGCATCTGATAAAGAAACACAAAGTTGTTTTGAAAGGCACTGCACATTTCTGTATTTTTATGACTTTTTAATAAGTTCTTTTGACCTTACAAACAACGAAAGCATACAAATGAATTCATAAAATACAAATAATTCTTTATTACAAGGTATGAAAAGTTCAGAAAATTTGTGATAATATGCCAAATATTCTGGCATAATATATGCACCTACATTTTCATACTCCATTTTTCTGTTCTTAGGTATATTTGCCATATAGCGTACACTTCCTTTGCAAAGAAACTTTCATGAGATACACAGCAAAAGAAACAAGTTGGAAATTGCACGTCAAATGTGGCAAATGAGGTGCGTTCGTACTACAACTAGTTTTTTAAATTTTTTTGCACTGCATATTGTACTGAATGCAAATTTTGGTGCACTTCATAAGTGCATATCAATTTCATTCTATTCGAAAGGCTGTAACATCATTAAAATGCGCTTGAAATAATTTTTTCCCATTGGCCGTCATGTAACGGAAAACTTTTGACTGTCTCTGTAATTAAACTATACATCCAATTTTCATAAAATTTGAAATGACTCGACAAAATTTTGCAACAATTATATATTTAAAATCTGAGACGGTTGGGTAGTTTTGCTCTATTATATGCGAACGGACAGACAGATGGACGGACCAAACGAAGACTATAAGTGCTACATATTTATATAGCTATGAATGCGTCTAAAAATTAAGACAATTGTAAAGTATAATACTATTATTTTTCATGTAATCTGATAGCAAAAAAGTATTTTTTGTATATAAATAGCATATTCATTTAATTAAAATTCTCAGTTCTTATGATCATATTTTTTTCTCCTTAATATTTAATTGTTCGTTTTTATAACTGCTGTGAATACCAATAAATTTCGATCAATTTTCTAACATCAAATACACTGGAAAATATGGTAATTTATTCAAGAAGGGAATTACAATTTTTTTCATTTTTGAATTAACTTTTATTTATTTACTAATAGATAGCCCGTCAGAATGACATGTTTGCATTTTTAAAAGAATGATATAGCATTGCATTATAAAAAGAATTATGAAGTAATAAATTTTACCTTATCTGACTAATAGGGTCAGGTGGGGTAAAATAGTTATAGAAACAGTCCATTTTTCATTCAAACTTAATTTGTAAGAAAATTATTAATTGAATTTCAGTACAAGATATATCAAAAAACATGCATATTTCGATGAAGTTCATCACTCAAGTTGTTTTTGTTTTTCACAATCTTTCTAAAAAGGTTAATCTTATGTGGCTTTATTGAGAAAATTAAAATAAAATGGCTGATTTTAACGAAAGATTATTAGGACACATAGCGCTATTTCAAATCTAAGCAGTAAACATTCACTCACGATGCCACTTGAAAGAATATATTTTATAGGAATAACAATGGAGTGATTCACGGCTGGGAACAAAAAATTAAAACAGCCTGAATATAAAAATTCTAACAATATTGCATTTAATACAGACCTTCACTTGCCTTAAATTGGCATTTTTAAAGAAAGTTTTAATGCATGGAGTTTGTTTAGATTGCTATATTGCCAATGAGCTCCATGGTATGTATTTTAATCGGAAACATTTATAATTAAACATTGTTTTGAAATCATGAAATTATTGCAAAAAGCAGTAAAATGTTTTAGTTTTGTACGTGTTACATTGCCAGTGAGCAAAATTATTGCATCCATGGTCTATATTTTGATGAATCTCAAAGGTCTGAATCACATTTTACCATTGCCGACTGCTGGATGATACGATTTTCAATGGAAGATCTATGAAAAAACATGCATATTTCGATGCAGCACATCTCTTAAGTTGTTTTTGTTTTTTGCAATCTTTCTAAAAAGGTAAATCTTATGCAGCTTTATTGAAAAAATTAAATCAATGAAAATTAAGATGAAATAGCTGATTTTAAAGAAAGATTATTGGGAACCGGATGAGTTCACTCAGCAAGTGTTATACACTTAGCGGTAATATATATCAATGCAAAAACCCTTGACGGGTTAAAAGTTTCTGACGCAGCACTTTATCTTATGCTATAATAATTTTAAATATGGAACTTAAAAATACTGATATCAAATTTTGAGTGACGTTATGCTATTTCTTAAAAAATATATTTGTATTTATTTCACCATTTTATTTTTGTTTTATTTATAATCGCATGTGCAAAAGTTATGTTCAACATGAAAAGCTGCATAAAATTTTATTCGCTGTTGCTTTATCATTTACATCTCTCATAAATTCAAAATATGTGTTTTAAAAGATATATAAAATTTAAGTGACGCCTTGATGTGACTTTAAAAGGTTTGTTTTTTAAAATTCAATTTAAATTATTTTTGACTTGGTTAAAATATTTTTTTTACATCTACACAATACTTTTAATTTTCCAATTCACTGTTAAATATATCACTTTCATTGAATCTATACTATGCATTGAAATGTATTTATTTCAATAAATTGATTTATCTTTTGTGTCACGCTATTCAAAATTGTGAGTAAGATTTATGTAAATGGTTTATTTGCGTCAAACTATCCTTTTTCATACATTTCATGTAGTTTGGACACAATGACGCAAAGAAACCATTTACATAAATCTTACTCACAATTTTGAATAGCGTGACACAAAAGATAAATCAATTTATTGAAATAAATACATTTCAATGCATAGTATAGATTCAATGAAAGTGATATATTTAACAGTGAATTGGAAAATTAAAAGTATTGTGTAGATGTAAAAAAAATATTTTAACCAAGTCAAAAATAATTTAAATTGAATTTTAAAAAACAAACCTTTTAAAGTCACATCAAGGCGTCACTTAAATTTTATATCATATCTTTTAAAACACATATTTTGAATTTATGAGAGATGTAAATGATAAAGCAACAGCGAATAAAATTTTATGCAGCTTTTCATGTTGAACATAACTTTTGCACATGCGATTATAAATAAAACAAAAATAAAATGGTGAAATAAATACAAATATATTTTTTAAGAAATAGCATAACGTCACTCAAAATTTGATATCAGTATTTTTAAGTTCCATATTTAAAATTCTTATAGCATAAGATAAAGTGCTGCGTCAGAAACTTTTAACCCGTCAAGGGTTTTTGCATTGATATCATTACTTTTTTGAGGTTAGTGATAAAATGATTAAAAAAAAGATACTTATGGAATTTAATGCAGATTTAATTTTTACTATTTTATTACAATTTTCCTTATAGCAGTTTGTATATAAAAACAACTGGGTAAGTATAATCGCAGATCGCACAGAGGGTTTCATTTGATATTCCTTTAAAAACACTTTATCCTTAAATTAATAAATCCAAAATGTTAATTTATAATTATTAAATCCTTACATAGATGTAGCACCAATAGTTCCAATTTTCATGGGGCAGGGAACGCACTTTTTAAACAAACCACCTTCCAATTGAAGTCATCAAAAACCAAGTTGAATAAGCCAGATCCCGTTGTGTTGTTTGACAAACAGCAGTCTCATGTCCCCTCCTTCCCCCCTTTTTCAAAATTTTTCAGACCAGTACCTAAGAATGGAACCGAAATAATTTTTTCTCTTCAGAAATTACGATAAAAAAATAGTATGCAGTACTCATAAATTTACTTTAATGCTATATAGGGTGATTATTAAGTTAATTATAACATTTGGAATCTGTTGCATTGATGTCCGAAAGGTAGTTTCTGAGTTATGGAAGCTGGACCCATAAGGCGCCATAGAGGGGCGAAGCCTGCTAGTGTCTATCATAATTATATCTGCCATGTAGACTAATTGCGATATTTAATCAAAATACTCCCCCCCCCCCTCATCCCCGGAAATATAACAAATACAAAATGTGTCTTTATAAACCTATCGTCAAATAGGTTTTTATTTCTTTTTCCCTAAAAAAAAAACATGATTTTTATATCCGTAACGTAAATAGCGGACGAAGCCCGCTAGTTCCTATCATAATATATATTTTTAATAATTTTATATAGTCTATAATAAAAATCAGACTTAAAAGAGTCTAGTTCCATGAGTACTTGTAGTGTCAGTTACATGCTACGATTTTTGGATACCAGTATTTTAGAACGGGAAAATGTGACTTATTTTATCAGAGATATCTCATTAATTGAATAAGGTGAAGCAAACTTTTTGGAAAAAAGGTGGCCAACAAGCATGGCAGTTATCAGCTATGTGACTTTGTGCTAAAGTCCATTAATTTGATCTGCTTTAAAAAGATTACGGAAGATTGAATTATAGTAGAACCTGGATTAACCGAGCTTCGATTAATCGAGGTTTCTGTTAACCGAGCCGATAACAAAGTCTGATTTTTTTTTTTCCTTTTGAATGAGCCTTAAAAATAACCACACTCTTTAGCTCACTGTCCGTGCTATACAGGCCCTTCTGCCCCCAAAAGCCCTCAACCCCAAAGAAACATTGGACCCTAAGAAGTCAATAGCGAACAATGCTTTGTTTTCAGTGGCTGTGTGAACTTTCGTAAATTTTTCAATTTGCATTTTAAAATTTACTACTGGTAGTTGATTTTCTTTTTAAATTTGTTAAGCTGTGAAACAGAACTTTACATATATTTACTTTTATTATTTAAAAAAGGTTCTATATATATTTTTTAAAGAGATGTTAAATTCGCAAGCACGGCGAGTTTTTACACACAGTTTCTATTAACCGAGATTTCCGATTCCGATTTACTAACAGTTCCAATTAGCTCGGATAATCGAGGCTGCTCTGTATAATTAAAAAATCAATGGCGATCTTACTGTAAACGGGTTTCCCTTTTACTGGGGGATTTCAAAACCGAATCAGCTGATGTTAGTTGCTGTTTCCCTGCTTGATTAAATAAGATTAGTTAAACATTTGAAAATTACCAAATATAAAAGGAACTAAGTCAACAGAGTCTTTGCTTTATGGTATTTTTTAACAACGCTATAAGAAAATGATTTTAAATAAGAGATTTTAAATGTAACGTTTTAAATCTGACATAATTTTCACCAAACTTTCCTTTCTCTTTGTAACATTCAACTGAAAATATTTTTATTATTAGAAAGATAATATTATTATTTGCGCTACCTTAAAATTAGCAACTATAGTTAAAAATATCATCTCGAAATTTGAAATAAATCTCTCATATAAATATATTTTTTAATTTACACTGTTTTGCAATATGTTTTGCAATGTGTTTTGTAAACTGTTTTGGCCACTTTGGCCAATATGACGTAATTTCCTCCATTTACGACTTTTAACACATATCAATGAATTTATTATTTAAAAATTTTCTTTTTCTTTTAATATTCACGTGTAAATATAATTTTTATGACGTAATTTTCAATGTTTTCCTTCTTTTAATGCGTAATCATTTAATTCTAATTTGAAAATAATTGATTATTTTATAATTTTCTTTCATTTTAAGTAAGCATGTGTAAAAATAATTTTTATGACATATAGTTTAATATTTTCCTGCTTTTAACACGTTATCATTTAATTCTAATTTAAAAGGATTTTTTTCTGTTTATAATAGTCACGTGTGAATAAATTTTTAATTTAAAGGATATATTATTCTTTGCGCTGATTTAACATTTGGCAACAATTTAAAATAACCTTTTCTAAAATATGTAAAAAATATCTCTGGAAATTCTGAAAATTTTAATTTAAAATTGAAATAAACCGTCAAAAAATTAGGCAAGTTAAGAATAATAAATGCACTCTGCAAACTTCGAGTTTCTATTGAATGATTAAATTGAATGAAAATAATTAAATTCCCATGTATATTTTTTTTTTCCTATGAGACTTTTTTAATGAGACAATTTTATCCAGATTTAACATTAAATATATCTTAAAATAATTCTTCGATTTAAAAACTGCCTACTTCAACGTTTTTATCAAACATTTCTCTATAATACTACGCAATTGCGTCAAAAGATGGCGACACCAGAATTCTGATATGCTTATTATGTAAACTGTAAATATTGCAAAGAATTGTCTCGGGGTTATCAAACTTCATTGATATTTATAAATAAAACATTTCAACTAAATTATTTATTATAAAAGAATTATTACATCACAATAGCTTTTATGCAAGGAAAATAATAATTATAATAATAATAATATTATGGATGTCAGTGATTATATATTGATTGACCGTCATAATAATAAAAAATGATATTATAAAAAGAAGAGCTGAAATGAATTATTTTTTTACGTTTCTGATCGTGTGATTTATATTCAAATAATAATTATTAATGTATATTTTTTGTAAAGTGATTGAAATTAAATATATTTATAAAATTTATGGTAATATTTTTATTGTTGAAAAATTGCCAAGAAATAATCATCATCAAATTGGCGTCATTATAATTGTAATTTTATTTAACTTAATAGCAATTAAAAAAATTACAAAGGAACTGAGAATAATGGTCAACTAGCAGACTTTAAAAAAAAAAAAAAACATTCACATGTGAAAACACGTACCAGGGAGTATCGAACTGCCTATCTTAAGGTCAGTAAACGATGGCCCTTAGCCACTCAGCCAGTGGGAAGACAAAATTTTTCTCCCCAAAAGTGGTTAAAAAGAAAGCATGTGTATGAATACAGTGTCATGCATTTTCGGTGAAATTTCCATAGAATGGCGAAGAAATATAGTCCGATTTTTCATGCGCATTATAAAACGAACAAGAGTCTTGCTGGAAACAAGTAAATTGTTATTTGGTTCATCTGAAACATATTTATTTGATTTTTAAAAAATCGCCCGTGTCATTTTCGAGAGAAAAAAAAATCGAATTATTTAACAAACAAGAGTTTTCCCAGAAAAAAGAAAAGTGTTATTCACCTCGCCTTAATCACATTTATATTATGTATCAATTTAAAAATAATCATTAGAACCATTTTCGAGATTTTCAAATTAGGAACTTCCTCGATATTATACCAACGTTTTCACTTTAAAAATGGCTATTTGGATCTCAAAATATACTGCACGTAGAAATGCAAAAATTTCAGTATACGATTAGACTGCAGATATAAGACTGTTCTAGAAAATTCAGAACAATAAGAGATATATCTGCTGAGTTATTAAAAGGCGGCTTTTCGCGTTTTCTTTGATGTCGAGTTAGCTGTATATATGAGTTCCGCCATCTACGAATTCTATGATACAATACGATACGATTTTAACGATACGATACGATACGATTTTAGGCTTAAGGCTGCGTCACTCGAAATACTACCGTCTTCCATGATATAGTTTACTGATCACTGGTAATGGTAATAAAAATTAAAAACAGCAATACTTACTGACATTCCAACATGTAGGACAATTGCCCATGTGACATGTCTCTGGACACTGATGCAAACCACAAGAGAGTTTTTTGTTGCAAACTAACTCGCACCTATGTTCACTACTGATACAGCAAGTGTTCAAGCATTTGTGTCGACCACAATCCTTACGACGATTGCATCTCTTTTCGCACTTATAAACAAAAGACTCGGTGATTTCAACACAGGGAAATTCTTTAGTAAAGGCACCACAAACACATTTCACAGATGTTGCTAATGGACATGGAGGACAACTTCCTTCATGACACAATGATTGACATACATGGGGATTTTCTGAAATAAAGAAAAGATATTTTTAACAAATAAAGAATAACAAATTATTTCACACAAAGTATTTAGTGAAATTGTAGAACAATATAGGCTTGAAAAATTGACTTGGTCTTGCAAGAAAGTTATTCAAATCAATATAATTTATAATACTTAGAATTATTTTCAAGCTTGTTATGCAATTGCATATCTGCATATTCAATTTCATTTTTAAAACTTTTTACTATTAAAGCATGTAAATTGCATCAAATTGTATTTAAACACATTTTTTAACTTTTTAGTTCCAGTAATTTTGCCTTGCTATTATAAATTCATTTAGTCTTTACAGCACTGTACCTAAAATATGCCAAAAATTAAGTGCCTTTATGGCACAGGGAAATCTGAAATTTTTAAGTAACTCTCGTCTCCCAAAATTTAAATTTCAAGTTTTACTGTTGAAAAAAAGTAAAGTACAAGCACCCCAAAACAAAAAATTTTAATTTTTAAAAACAATGTCAATAAGATGATGACCATTTGCACACATGCATTCTTGGAATTGAACACTGAGATTTCACATGGCACTTAGCAACACTTCCATGGGAATCGACCACCTGGTGGTTTTGGTAAGTTCTAAACCTGAACCTAGTCTCCTCAAAATTCTCAGCCCATATCTGGATGGTGCAACAGGGAATGTGACCATGATGTCCTAAATTGTAATGTCATTGAAATTCTCCTCAAGCATCAGACTGTCCCATTCAAAATGCCTTCATGGCAAATGAATGTTATGAACCGAATCAATGGTCCATGGTTACTAAATAGCTGGCAGTTGTGTGTGGACTCCCACCTTTCTACCAGCTCCACAGGGCTGCTATTACTACTTTCAAAATTCCCTGTTTTCCCATGTGACTCTGTATGATATATTTTGTTTTGCATATACGACAAAGCAAGGCAGAGGCCTGCATGGAAACCCGCAAATTCCATTTTCAGTCAACCCGCAACCCTACCCGAACCAACAAAAAAATTCTTCAACCCAACCCACAACATTTCAACCGGCAACGTGACCCGAACCCGCAATGAAAGTAAAGTAAATCATGTTTTAATGCCATTATGAAAAAACTTCAACAATTGTATCTCTAACACCATTTTTATATTTTTCACAGAAGAATTAACAAATCTATATTCTCTAACACTAGAACACCTGGAAGGAGTCGATTCGACAATGACCAGATGATTAAATGTCCATTGGAGCCAGAATTTTTTTCATAAAATAAGTTAAATTTAAGCGACGCAGATTTACGTTAAACAAATCATCAGTTAAATAATTTTAAATAAAAATTCTGGAGTGAAATATTTTTATGAAACTTGAGTAAAATTTCCGGGTGTTCTAGTGTTAATATTCAAATATAGTAAAACCTCTGAATAAGTAGACACCCTGAGATCGTTGAATAGAGTCAAACATAGGATCGGGTTATCCTGAATTTTGTTTTTTTTTTTGGCTCGGAATGAATCTAATTTTCTCTCTGCAGGTCGGGTTCACACTAGAAAAATTCTTGCGGGTCATACATAAGTTTTTTGCCACACAGATTGTTGGGATTTTCAAAAAAAGTTTGAGCACAAGTATGTTTCAGATGAAAATAAATACATATTTGAATTAGAGTACTGCATGGGTCGAGTAGTACCCGAGTCGTGCTCTGTATACGACTCAATTAAATGAATATCACAGGTATGATAAATTATACACAAACTTTGAAACAATGAAAACAAAGAAAGTAGAAAAATAATGTTTGAATCTATATGTAACGGTATAAAATTAAAAATCTAATCTTTAAATATGCTTTAAAATTTGTTGCGGTTTCAAAAGTTCCACTTATAATGGTACACCTTGTATTACACAATTAGCATTTGCCCTTATCGTACTTAAAAAAATAACAATACAAAGCAAAACGCTAAAGGATTCTTCCTGTCTATCACATAGAAGATTTTTGTCAGAAGTATCAAAACTAGAACATTGAATTGTAACTAACTAGAACATTAGAATTGTAACTATTTAGCAAAAATGTTTTAGACGGCATTCGTTATAATCCTTATCATACCATTAGTTGAAAAAGTATGTTTATATTAACTTCCAGAAACTAATTCTAAGACTAGACGCATTTTGCTTTCATGAAACTTTGGTCTGTGGTTTAATAGACTTTTAACGTGTAAAAATACTTTGGACATTCTTTTTAAAAATCAGGCCAACCCGAAACTGACCTGAAGTGGTCAAAAAGCCAACCCGAACCCAAAACGATGAAAGTCAACCTGACCTGCAACAAAAAAAGTTGAAGTCAACACGACCCGCAACCAGAAAATATAGCGCCGACCCAACCGGGTAACCTCACCTGATGCAAAACTCTAAAGCAAAGTCATCTAAATCAAGTATGTCACTTGGTAAATATGTCTTCTAACTTTTTCTTTTGCAAAGTATTGTCAGTTTTCAGAAGGAACAATATTTTATGCACAGAATTTAAATTACATATGAAATGTAGTTAATATTTTTGATAGTTTGGGCTTTCTGCTATTTCCTTTGCTAATGATGGGGGACTTTTCAGAAAAATTTATATATGATAGAAGCTCATTTTAATTTCCTAATTCCAGCCAGAAAACAAAACTAGAATCAAAGAACCTTTTGTTAAATGATGCTGGTTGTGCAATAAATATATCTGTATTTCAAATCTGTATTTCTGAGTCTGCTGGAAGAGAGAAAATCAGAGAGAAGTAGAATTTTATTTGAAATAATAAGTTGTTTTAACAAGTTTGAAATTGCTCGTCAAATGTGGCAAATGAGGTGCATTCGTAATATAACTAGTTTTATACATATTTTTTGCACCGAATTGTACTGAATGTATATTTTAGTGCACTTCACAAGTGCATATCCATTTCATTCTGTTCGAAAGGCTGTAACATCATTAAAATGCACTTGCAATATTTTTTCTCCATTGGCCGTAATGTAACGGAAAACTTTTGACTGTCCCTGTCATTAAACTATACATCCTATTTTCATAAAATTTGAAATGACTCGACAAAATTTTGCAACAATTATATATTTAAAATTTCAGGCTTTTCAGAAGGCTGTTACATCATTAAAATGCACTTGCAATAATTTTTTCCCATTGGCTGTAATGTAACAGAAAACTTTTGACAGTCCCTGTAATTAACCTGTATATCCGATTTTCATAAAATTTGAAATGACTTGACAAAATTTTGCAAAAATTATATCTTTAAAATTTCAGACCATTGGGAAGGCTGTAACATCATTAAAATGTACTTGCAATAATTTTTTCCCACTGGCCGTAATGTAACGGAAAACTTTTGACTATCTTTGTAATTAAACTATACATCCGATTTTCATAAAACTTGAAAAGACTTTACAAAATTTTGAAACAATTATATATTTAAAGTTTGAGAACAATCGGTTGGGTAGTTTTTGCTCTGTTATATGCGGACAGACGGAATGAACGACAACTATAGGTGCTACGTATCTATATAATTACGAACACACCTAAAAATGTGAAAAAGTAAAATGACTTTTTGAATGGTGATTAGGAACCACCATCTGAAGTGGAGATGATTGCAAAAGTATTAAAAATATTTTTCAATAACATTTGTAGAACATTTTCTGCATACTAGGTTAAGAAAAATTAAACCCTTAGTATTTATGCATTTCTGTTCAAATAGTCAGTAGAACAAAATAAATCAACAAAGCTGTTCACACAACAGCTAACTGAATAAAAAAAGTCAAAACCCCCCATTTTAGACGATAAATGACAAAATCTAACTGTTGAAAAATATGTACTTAGGTACTGTAATAAAAATTATTTGCAAAGAGATGAAAATTTGTGAAAATGGGCCTGTTTTTTAATAAAATTATTATAAACTAGATAGTACCCGTCAAGATTTGACGGTAAATAACTTTAATGTTTCATTAAAAAAATTCTTGAATTTTTAAATACAGTAGAGCGCTGTTTACCCGAACAAGTCGGGACCGACCCTAGTTCAGATAAATGGACAGACAATTTAAGGGATGTTTCTGACTATACTAAAACCTTCACAAGTTATCTAAGCTTGGAACTGGCAGCACCTGTTAGTGCTGCAATGTTTATTTATTTATTAACCATTTGGAAAAATGGTTATTGTTCTCATCAGGGTAGGAAATCAAAAGCATATCTGAACGTTTTCATTGGTTTAATCCACAATTTATTCGTTATCTGATTGGTCTATACAGTAATCTGTATTTCCCTTTGGTTTCAACAACGATGGACAACAGAGTGTTGCCACTATGACAAAAAAGCAATAAAAACTACAAAAAAAAAAAATAAATCAGAAACAAATTGAGATACAGCTTTCAGAAAAGCCTTTTCCCGAACAGCCAATGAAATGCTTGGCTATTACGTAAGTTTCATAGGAAATCTGAAGAGTTGCAGGCAATTTTTATGTGTAATAACACTATTAATCTTTAATTCATGGCATACGTAATGTATGACCAGCTCCGTAGAAGTTTAAAAATTTACAGTACCGAAAATTGTAAAACTGAAATTTCTTTTATAATTTGTTCATGATGGGTCCAGGAATGTTATCGTTTAATCCATGGCGTACGTAATGTAGAACCGTGAATCCGAAAAAATCATTTTCCAAATATGGTCGTTGTAATTTGTTAAATTGCTTTTTTTTTTTTTTTTTTTTTAAATACATTTTTATCATTAATTTTTTTTCTTTTTTCATCATTTTCTGAATTCCAGAGATTATAATTTAAGCAAAAAAGCTTTTGATTGCTGCTTGCTTCAACAAAGATATTCTTTTCAATGCTGCCACAACTTTCATTCTTCTTAAATAGGTTAGTTGAATAGGATTAACGTTCTTCTGCTGCTTGAGCCATTTCATAGCTATTTTCAAACATTTAAAAGCTTTGTTATGTGATGGACATGGGTTATTTTCAGAGCATTCCCTTTCATTTTCTTCAATTTCTTTTTCATCAGGAATCTCCTCTACAATCTCATCATCATTTAAAATCCAGGGTTATGTATACTTCACTATTTAACCACTCGTCAATTTCATTTTCTTCATAGCTTAGGATTCTTCCCATCTCCTTTATTGTTTTACATTCCACATTTTCTGATCCACTATCAGTTTTTTCTTTATGTAAAATTTTATTCCAAGTCAATGGATAGTTGGGAGTTCGGTTAAAAAAATTTTTTGGGGAGAAATAAGAGGTTCGGATAACTGGAAGTTCGGTTTAAAAAGTTCTTTGAGAGAAATAGGCTGTTCGGATAATTGGAAGTTCAGTTAATTGGAGTTCTGATAATCGGCACTTTACTGTAGTTGCTTTTAAATTAATTATTGAATGACGAATTACATGACGAATTTCTATATTGCATAAGTAATCCCAATTGCTTTAAGGTGATAGATGGCGCTGTCAGTCCAATCTATTCAATGAAGTGAAAGAATTTTAAGTTTATAATTTACAAACAATTATGCTTGCTTTTGATCAGAAATTTACCTAAAAATACCAGTAAGATCATTTTTGCTTACTATAGCCTCTTTTTATTTATTTATTTTTTTTTTAAATAACAATATTTGTTTTCATTATTTATTTTTTTAAAACTACATGACCATTAAAAGTTCCCATGAATTCCATTTTTATCTGTCTCATTCTCTAAAAACCTAAATTTGAAACTTGATGCAGTTAACGATTTATAATACAGTAGAGTCTCTAAAATCCGCAATCTTCTGAAATCCGCTTGCATTTCAAAATGTAAACAATGAAATTCCCAGTTAAGACGTTTTCTTTACAATTTTTATTCCAAATATCAGCGAATGAAAATAAAATTATTTTTAATGTAAATTTATGAGAAAACAGTAATTACACTGCATATTATGCAAATAAAATGCTTTTATTTCACAGAAACCTACACACAACAAAATGTAAAACAATAGAAATTGATGTGAAGAATAAACAAGCCCACAAAAGTTTTAGTAATGGCACAATCTATTGGCCACTATAGAAAGTAGCGAATTAATTTATTTTATATTTCATGTGAGGTTGGCAACCAGGGTTGGGTTTCTTCCAGGGCAGTGGAAAAAACTGGAAAAAACTGGAAGAAATGGAAGAAGCCAAGAGAAACCAAAACAAATACTCAAAATTAAAGTATATTAACTATGTAAAAGAATTAAACTCAAAGTATAACTATATGAAATCTAAAGTGGAAAATTATTTTTGGCAATTATTATTAAAAACATTATTTTTGGAAAAATATAAGTTATTTTTTAATAACAAACTTCAGGTTCAGCATGCATTTACAGGTGATGGATTTTACAACTTTAGAGTTAGAGGGATATTTTCTCATTAATTATGCCAATTCTGTTAAAAAAAACTGCAAATTCTTTATTTTTCATATAAAAATGCATTATTTTAAAGGTGTTTATGGATTATTTTACTGTGCAACACAGGAAATAAATGAAAGTGTAAGTATTTATACTAGCATCTAGCATGCTGTGATTAATGTTCTAAAAATGCCTATGGGTATGTCGAAATGCTTTTAAACTCTCTTTCATGTTCTGAAGACTTGAAAGAATTTTTTTCATCTTTTGTATCCATTCAAAGTTGATAAACCGATTGCAGCAACCTACTGCCAAAAAACTTTTGTTTTGTTATACCATGTTGCACTGTAGTAAGAAAAAAAAGGATTTTAATGAAATTTTTAATACATTAATTATTGTGTATTACTTACTTTTCTTTCTAACATTCATAAATGATCCGCACTGTTTACTACTTGTTTCAGAAGTCTAAATTTTTAAAATATGCTGGTTAAATTGAAATTGATAACTTTTAATTGATTTTGTATAATTTTGATAGAATTTCTTTTCTTCGAGTAGCGAATAATTGAAAAGCTTTAGACAGGTGTGTAATCTTGGCTAAAAAAATGATGTAATTATTAACTTAGCTTATATAATTAATTAAATTTGTATAGGTCTAATGAAATTTACTTAAGGTTATCTATAAGAAGAATACATTTATTGTTTGTTACAAAGTTGAAACTTATATTGTAAATTGTTAAAGAATAACAGTTTCTTCAACTTGGAAGAAACCTATTTCTTCTGGCCGGTTTTTTCCATGGTTTTTTCCGCGGTTTTTGGAAGAAACTTGCCAACCCTGTTGGCAACACTCATTTCATTATTATTTTGCATTTGCTTTGAGTTGTACAGACCAGCAGCAAATAACGACTGTTTCCAGAATTCAAAAGATACTTCATCAAGAGAAAATGGAAGTTCTCAAGATCTACACAAGAAATGTTTAAAAATTGTAATAAAAACTAATTTGGGGCATTAAAATTATAATGTACAGGTAAATAAAAGGGATTCAAGCTTTGATTTGCTTAAATTGAATTATTACAAGCTCTTCTTGTAAATAGATACAGGTAAGTTAAAAAATAAAAATAAATCATTTAATCTAGAATCTGCAAAACTCTAAAATCTGCACAGCCTCAGATCCCAAGCTGTGTGGATTTTTGAGACTCTACTGTGTATATTTTTTATTACACTTGAATTTTATTTTACATTTTTTAAACATTAAACCTGGATATCAAGGTAATTTCTTTTATAGCTCTTATACGAATATTTTTCTTTCTTTCCGTTTTATTTTTATGCAAAGGAATGACAAACTTTTCTTTCTGACACACAAACATATATATTCTTGATAATAGTCAGAAAATATAACGAAAATTGTAGATCAGCTCAGTTTATTTAATTTATAATTACATTCAAAATATTTTAGCTTAAATATTTTGGTAGTTCTTAGTTATCCTGTCGACCAAATTACTGTCGCTAAATTGTGAGATTAAATGCCAATAATGGTTGCCATTAATTAATTAATTGTACGATTAAATGCCAATTATGGCCCATAAAACCATTAATTCGACGTTTTATTTGTATTTTTATTAATGTTTTACTAATTTATTTGTTCTTTCGTTATTTAAAATAAAAATTATGTCAATGTGCATAATTTGGCAAAATTGGTCGACAGGATAACTAAGAAGTACCAATATTTTAAATATAAAATCATTATTTTTTCAAAATATTATTGAGTGTTAATTTTTATTTAAATATAAAGCATTTAAATAATAATAGGGTAACTCTAGGATAGATGGCCATAATTTTTAAAGATTGAAATAAAAATTCTTAGAATGAAAATACAAGAAATATTGATGCATATTTAAAATTCTTATACATATACTCATAATATTTCATGCAAAAAATAATTAAATATTGAAAAACAAAAAGTGTTAAACAACATTGAAATTAAAATGATAGATGGCCATCTTTCCTTAAAGCCGAGGAGAGATGGCCATCCAATGCAAGAAAGAAAAAGTGAAGTTAAATTGCAAAAAAATAACACATTTCATATAGTTAATCATGAAAAACATACAGCAATTTGTAAAGATGCAGTTATATGATGGAACATAAGTGAATAAAACCGGAATAAACAAAATTTGAAGTATAATTTCAATACTTCACTTTTCGTAAAATCTTACTGCACGTTTGGCAAAGGTCTTGATAATTTGTACAGTTGTGGAAAAAAAAAAGTAAACACCCCCTACTAACTTCTCAACAAATCATAAGAAAGTTACTGGTACCGAACGATTAGATATAAAGTCTACTTTTAAATGATGTATATGAAATTTGTTTAAGGGGCCATCTACATATTAAAACGAACCATAACTTCATTTTTTTCAATAACAATACCCAATTCTGACAGCATAAATGAACTCTACACCTTTCAATTAGCCTATAAACACATTTTTATGCAATTCGTGCCATAAGTTACCGAGAAATTACTTATTTTAAAATGAGCGTATTTTAAGAGCTGTATCCAAATTGAAGTTCCGAACTCAATTGTTAACCGAGAGAGCCGCCTTCTTGATCAAGGCACGTTTAAGTGTTAATGAAACCTGTTTGATTACAGAATAGCAGAATAATTTTCAAAAATTTACTCACTTTTATCATAGACGGCCCCTTAAACCATCATTTTGTAGTTTTTTGAGTGTAATTTGAAAACTACTTGGAAGAAAAATGTGAAATTTTGGATTTCCATAAAGCAGGACTTAATAAATATAAATCCATCAAAAAAATTGTATGTTGCAATTCATAATTTTTTCAAATATTAATTTCATAATTCATATCATAAAATTATAAAAATTGCAAATTCAACGTATTTATGTTTAGGTATGTTAGTATTATTGGTACGCAAAAAAATTAGCTCATTAGGATCATTATTTCAGGAGATATAAATAAAAATATGAAAATGTAATTTAACATTAGAAGTACTAAATTTTGAATGTCTATAATTCAAAAACTTATCATTCGAATGATTTGAAATTTGGTTTCTAGGCATATTTTGAACCGAAGATTTGAAATATCTCATTAAATTTGGGTACTGCCATTGAAAAAAATGAAGTTTGGATTCGTTTTAATATGTATATGGCCCCCTAAGTAAATATTATACACACCGTTTAAAAGTAGACTTTATTTCCAATCGTCCGGTACCAGTAACTTTCGTCTACGATAATTTGTTGAGGAGTTAGTAGGGGGTGTTTACTTTTTTTTCCCACGACTGTACATGCTTCATGGAACTACTTCAGGTACCTTATGCATTGTATCCAGACATCCTTTTTGGATATGATATTATATTGTTTTTCACAACTAACACAGTGATCCTAATCAAATTCTATTTACTCGGAATCGGTTGCATCTGATAATTTTAAATGTATTTCGTTTTTTTCACTACTGGAAGTACCTTTTTTTTTTTTTTTCTCACATTAATTTTAGGTTTATTACGTTAATTTAGTTTATTTATCAACTTCATTAGTTTCTGTTATGAAAGTTTCTGACAATTTTCAATATTTTCTGAAACAAATAAATCATTAGGTCTTCTTATATTATTATTATTAAAATATTTATATTAGTTAAAATTTAAACAATTATATCAATTAATATACTTATAAACATAAAGTTGTATATTTATTTTAACTTTATTAATATTTAGTTAAAATCATCCTTCCATATAATTTTGAAATATTGATTAAAGGTGGCCATCTCTCCTGAAATTGATGGACTGATGATCGCCCAATTTAAAGCTTCAATAGCCATTGTATGTCTTTGTTTTAGGCTTAGAATTAAAGATTAGATTATATATGTGCCTTAAAAGTCCAAATAGAATACATATAATGTACGTTAGGCCTGGGCCTTAAATCGATTTAACTCTTAAATCGATTTAAAACTTACATCGGAAATCCGATTTAACCATTGGTCTTAAATCGATTTAAGCTAAAATCGGAAATTGCGATTTAGCCATTATCTTAAATCGCGATTTAGCCATTGTCTTAAATCGCGATTTAGCCATTGGCTTTAAATCGATTTAAAACAAAATACTGATTCAGAGCTAACATCGGAAAACCGATTTATCTATTTTGATGTATCTACCACTTACATGCCAAGCTGGTGTTAAATCGATTTAGGAGGATCCGATTTAAGCAAACATTGCAAGTCTCAATGCTTTCCGATTTAAGACAAACAAGGCAAGCTGGTGTTAAATCGATTTAGGACGATCCGATTTAAGCAAACATCGCAAGCCCCCATGCTTTTCGATTTAAGAAAAAGACGATTTAATGAAAACAAGGCAAACTGGTGTTAAATCGATTTAGCAGGATACAATTTAAGAAAAAGGCAATTTAAGGAAACAATGATTTAAGTAAGAATTGATATTTATTTATTTATTTTGTACACAAGATTCAGAGTTTACGAGATTGGAATGTGTATTTTTCAGAAATTAAGAACTTATATAGTGGAAAGTTGAAAGGAAAAAGTAATGTTTAAATCTTAAAATCCAAATTCATCGAATTTCAATTTATATGCTAATGCAATCTTTTGATGATAAATTAAGTTTTCACATATTTGAGTAATATTGCAATATGTATTTTTTATTTTCCAATATTCTGTAATTAATTAAAATGTTTTAAAGTAGAATCCTGCATTGTTTCAAAAGGTTGTTTCCTGAAATTCATTCAGCATTTAAATGATTAAAAATAATAATAATAAAGTTTTATATTTAAAATCCAAACTCATCGACTTGCAGTTTATACTTTTATGCATTCTTATGATGAAAAATTCATTTTTTACATGTTTTAGTAATATTTTAACATTTATTTTTTATTTTCTATTATTTTGTAATTAATGAAATTATTTTAAAGGTATAGTCATGCATTGTTTTGTGTATCACTATCTGGCCGTGATCCACATGAAATATATTTCTTTTACTAATAATATTTTTTCCCTGAAATTGATTGATTTACGCGTAATCCAATTTTTTATTATCATCATCTTGACTTGCATCTTTCTTGCCCTTCTTACTTTTTATTTTCCCCTTTTTCTACTTTGGTTTTAGTAAAAATGATAATATGCCTAACATGGTTAGTCTGTGCAAAAAGAAAAGGAAAAGTTAATGACACTTAATCATCCCGTACAAAAGAAACTGCGGCATGTATACCGGAATAGCAGTGCGGCATGTATCCCATTTGCATGGTGCAGACGTCGGCCATCACAGTTACCTGCCATCGCTAAGGGGAATGGCGTAATCATACACACAGTACTCTATACAAACGTTAAACTTAGTTCTGACTTCGAAATCATGCATGCATTTAGTAATTAGTGTATTAAAAGTGTTTTAACATAACGTGCTTAAATGTTTCGACAGTGAAATCGTGCACTTACGTTAAATTAAGGATTGTACTTGTACAAGTAAACATCGAAATGGGATTCACGCTATACACTGGTTAAAATAATCTCATTGCGCATCTATACTGTGCGTTTGAAGACAATCTATCGATAATTACAAGAAATACAAGGGGTGCGGCATCTAGCCGTATGTGGTGACTCTCCCGGGTTCTCTCCCATGGTTGGGAAAAAAAAGAATAAAAGTTTCATATTTAAAATCCAAATTCATCGAATTTCAGTTTTTATTTTTATGCATTCTTTTAATGAAATATTCATTTTTCACATGTTTGGGTAATATTTTATTTAATACATATTCTTTATTTTCTATTATTCTGTAATTAATTAAAATATTTTAAAATAGTCATGCATCAGATTTGACATCCGATTTCAATACCAGTCACATGGATTGAGTACCTTGCTGAAATTGATTCACTATTTATATCCAAATTCATCCATTTTTAGTTTATATTTTTATGCATTATTTTCATGAAAAATTAATTTTTATATGTTTAGGAATTATGGGAATATTTTAGTTTTAATTTATTATTATTTTGTAATTAATTAAAAATACTTTAATAAAGTTCTGTAATGAGTCAAGTAACTTTATTTTTACAGCAAAATGAGGGGGCTGGAGGAGGCATTCATTAGATTTTTCTGCAGATCTGCGATTTTTTGCTTTTTTGACATTTTGTTATCATTAAAAAGAGATATATTTTAAGATTATATTTTATTACTAATCTTAAAGGATGGCAACAACCTCAAAAAAAATCAGCAATTTCAGTGATGTGCTCCAAGGGTCACACTTTCAATCCTCCTCCATCCGCTATATAAATGTCAGCATTTATGTTAAACAAATCTTATTTTAATCTAAAAGTTGAAAAGATATCAAATTGCACCTTATTTCTCATATCTCCCCCCCCCCTTTTTTTTACTACTTTTCTCATCATGGTAAATGAATAGTTAAATTCATCATTGAAGTCTTTTAATATGCTTCTGTTTTACCTCAGTAACTTTTTAAATCTGTGTCTGTAAAAAAAAAAAAAATTGTATGTAGGCTGTTAGCAATGAAGTGCTATTTGAGTGGGCTAGGGGAAGCCCCCCCCCCCCCCCCCCCCGCCTCCCTAAGGAATTTAGATTGTAGCATGCATAACAAGTCAGACAAAAAAAAAACAAAAAAAAAAAACAAATCATTTTCTATTATATTATTTCTTATAGAATGAGTTTATAAAATGTATTACAATAGGTCACTAATTTTTAAAATGGAAAAAAAAAAAACTAGTGTTTTGGAACATTCAAAGCTTTTTTATGTGTAAAATATACCTCTTTTCAAAATTATTTGACAAATTAAAAGCTAAGTCACTAAATAATACAGGAGGGGGGGGGGGGGGGGGGGCACATAAAGATCGTATTTTGTTACTAAAAATTAAAAAATAGGCTTCCATATTCTAAAATGTAAAATCAGTGTTAAATCGCGATTTAGCACTAAATCGCGATGTTGGATGGATGATAAATCGATTTAAGAAATTTCTACATCGCCCAGTCCTAATGTACATACTGCAAAACATCCAGATACCTAAGTCAAAAAAAATATTCAACCACTAAATTAAATAAACATTAAAATTACACTTAATTTTTATAATCGAAAAACACAATTGCACGTCCCAATAAATAAACTCATTGAACTATTTCATACGAACAAAGTTATGTTGCAATCTATTATCAAGTTTTGGAAATATTTAGACTGGCCATCTCTCCTATAAATTCTCTTCCTAATAAAATATGTCATCAGTGAAGTGAATTATCGACAAAGATACTACACATTTTGACAGACTTGGGCTCGAACCTGCGTCCTCTACAAAAATTCAGAGTTTTAAATTGCTGTTTTAACCCGCTACGCTAGCAGGAACTCGTTTTCTTCCTTCAAAATTGAAGAGGTTCGAAAGACAGTTGACGCATACGAAATTGTCCTGAATTTGAGTTCTGATCTTACAGAAATAGTTTTGCATTTTAATATTTATACTACCTTATTTTGTTCAAGGAAGCAGCTACAACTTAACATGCTAGTTTCCCAATCTTCGTGTGTAACAATTGGCAATTCATAAGACGGATCACCAGCCATAACTTTTAGTCTCAAATCATTGTGTTTATCTTCTGTGTGTAATATGACCAAAACAATATGACACCCCTGAAATAAACCGTATCTAGCTCTTAATATTGACATAATAAATTTTTTAATTGTTAATAATGCTGAAAGAGCCAAATAATATTAACTTTGCGAAAGAAAGAAAAGCTTGTTTACAGTAAGATAGAATAGCAGACAAATTTAAAATAACTTCTACCTGTGATGTGATATTTCAACTAAGCAAGATCTTTGCGCATGTGCAGCGCGTCACTCCAAAGGCAGACTTGCACTTATATACTGCATATGTGTAACTATAGAATTTTAATTTAAAATTACAGCTAATTAATAAAATATTTGAACAAACAAATGTACGATAACAAATCTGTGGCCAAACATCTTTCATTTAAAAAAAGATTCGTGTAATTTGATGCAGTAGTTTCTTCTCACGGAATGTCGAAAGAAAACGCTTAGTATTTTAAATATGTAGATAATACATTTGTTTTGAAGCCGTAAATATTGATCTGACTATCAATTATGCGTAAATGGAATAAAATTGAAAGAAAACAGGCTCTGCATTTACAAGTACAGTAAACTCCCGACTATCCAGCCCTTCATACCATCCGGCCTAGTAAAAATAAAATGAGGGATATTGCAGGTGGCTAAAGCAGTCTGGTTCCCATCCAGGTGGGTGCCAAAAGCATGGGAAGAAATTCCAAACATAGTAATTGCAAAGTCTTGTAACATTCTTTTGGACTAAAAAGGTGGCCATAAACCCATGCTGGGAGCTACAATGGGAGATGAGACCAATAAGCTTCTATCGTTGCTGAAAAATATACCGGTTTCTGACGATGTCAATGCATAAGGTTACAGAATGGATGGCAAACGACGAAGTTAATGAATTAATTGATAACAATATTGTAGAACTGTTACAGAGGGAGAAATATCAGAAGAAATATATTAAAAGGATTGCCGGGAAAATCTCATCCCACATTCTTAAAGGTTTAAGACGATTGAGGCAGCACTGCAGTACATTAGTCAGCAGGAATCGACGACACCTACCTGATAACATCTACTTGCATAAATGGAGGGGCATTACGTCGCGAAGAGGGCTAACAGGGAGAAGCAATCCTTTATTAAGGACTTTTTCAAAAAGTAAAAACTGTAAGTTTTGACTCTTTACCTTATGCATAAATTTTCATATCTGTGCGATCATTTATTAATAATCAGTAAAATAAGATTTCATGTAAATTTCCAACTGGGCGAAAAATGTCCGGACCAGGATTCGAACCCGGGACCTCCCTGGCTGAAGCCACCAGTGCTCTGCCATCTGAGCTATCCCGGACGATTCTGGTCAAACTTTCTCACCCAGCTAACCTTGAGGATTACAGCATCTGGTCTGAAACCTGGTTCAGCTCAACAGAATAAATCTCAGGTAATAGAACTCCAGAAAACACTGGATACGAAATTACACTAGATTAATATTGACACAATTATTCTAAATAGAATAATTGTGTCAATATTAATCTAGTGAAAATAAGATTTACTCATTTTTTAGGAATTAGGATTATGTTTTATGTTAATATTTTGCTTATTTTGAAACTGTATGCATAAAATTTATCTTAATACGTGTAACATGTGTTTTTAACATCATGGCGAGGGTGGGGGAGTGCACAAAGTTATTTAATATTTGTAGAACTCCGGCCTATCCGGCTTTTTTGTTATCCGGCCTACACTTCTGCCAAATTAGGCCGGATAGTCGGGAGTTTACTGTATGTAGTTTTTCATTAAAAGTTATAAGTGCGTATTGTGGATTTCAGTGGCGCATTTGGGGGCTTTTTTGTGCATATTTGTAAGCACTAGAAGGCTCAGACACCTTATTCGCTAACACTCACTAGCCCCCACAAGTTGTGACACAATTCATATGGAGATTGCTACACGGTCCCAACTCGCTTGTCACTTTTTTGCAGCAACTCTATCCAGTAAGAATACTATCATAAATCATTTTAAAATATGAAATTTACAAGTTGTTTTTTTTTAATGTAAAAAAAGTAATTAAAAGCTCTGTTGAGAAGACAAATAAAAATGCATTTAGTTGGTGCTACCAATGGGCATAAATTACTTTAACATTACGGAATTTACAAATTTTTGAAATGTAAAATAATTAGCTGACAAAATTACCTTGGGAACATAACTCAAAAGTTCAACATATAGTTGCCCTGCCCATGATTGAATACTAGCTTTGATAGTACTAAACAAATTTTATAAAAAGGTTCAACATATATCATCAACATATATAATTTGATATTAAAGTTCGTTCAATGTGAAAAATACTATATCTCTCATATGCTTGGCAAGTTAACAGCATGTTTTCCGCTGTGACAAAAAGAAACTCTTGATATAAAAATAAAATTTGCTGAACGAATCACATGACCATAAAACAAAACAATGACCATTGCCATTCAGACATCAGCCAAAAGATTGTGCTGTGTTTAAAAAGAGCTCCTGCTCTGAACTTTGATTTACTGAATAGATCATGTACCTGTAAAGTGAAACACTGAGAATCGTCGTTCCAGAAACTATGATTGTTGCTAGGGATGTACCGAATATTCGGTATCTATTCGGTCATGTTGCCGAATATTCGGTTTGGCCGAATATCAAACTATTCGGTATGCCGAATAGCAAATTATTCGGCACACTGAATATTCGGTTTGCCCGAATATCGAAATATTCGGCCGAACCGAATACTTAAAAAAAACTTTTAAAAAACATATTTTTTAAAACCTTATACAACTTCTATGTTTAACAGTCAACTTATAAAGATATTCAGAATAATTAGAAACAGAATAATATTTAAATAAAAGAGAATGTTTTTACATTATTTATTTGCTGTTTGTTAAGTATTATTTAAGAAAATTAACCAATCATGAGGATTTTCATAGGAATTAATTATGTAAAAATGCAAGTTCATCAACATTGTCCAGTAAATAATCTGTTTCTTGCTAAGATTTTAAGAACAACGTTTACAACCTCTAAAAATGATTGCCCACCCCAGACACTGATCTAGGATGCATTTAAAAACTTCCTTGCTTAATCAAAGGGAGTAGAACAGTTATTCTTGCTAAGTTGTCACCCTATAAAATTTGAATCGATTGTATTATTTATTAAATTTTACTTTAGTCTCTTCCTGACAAGCAAATCTATGATCCTGTACAACTTTTCTTCCATCTTTTTTCACAATTTCTCTTTATTTTAAAATGTTTGTTTTAGAATTTAAGAAAATTTCATTCATTTGTTTTAATTCTCAGAAGAAGCCATGAAATTTAAAATTTTATTAATTAAAAAATTTTTTATAACTATCCTCTTCTTAAATAACTCAAAGCAGATTTTTTTCAGCATAAAGTTTACTTGAAAAAAGCTGTTGTTTATTAGAATAAAAGTTTCTGTTTTAAATATTATGTAAAATTGTTTTAAAATTTAACATTTTAATGCCTTTAAACTTTGAAATATAAAAGTATTCGACAAGCCGAATATTCGGTATTCGGCCGAATAGTTACTATTCGGTAGGCCGAATATTTGGTATTCGGCCTAGCAGTTACTATTCGGCTAGCCGAATATTCGGTATTCGGTTTGCCTGTTTTCCGAATATTCGGTATTCGGGTAAAATCACTATTCGGTGCATCCCTAATTGTTGCCAAACGGCAAGCTATAAATTCAGCCTTATTTTTGCACCATTAAGAGAAATATATATATACATATACCGGGTGTCCCAAAAAGGACTGACTGATTTTTAAATTCAATAACTTCCAAATGGTGACAGATATTAAAAAAATTCTTGCAGGAGGGTTATGCATAAAGTCAAAAGTTTTATTACAGTGATTTTCGATTTTAGTTCGAATTACAAACAATAGATGGCGCTGCGATCAATAGAGGCTAAATTCAGGCTCGATTTTTGGTATTTCGTGGCCCGGATAATACATTTCCATCTCCTTTTTCTGCATGGAACAACAGAAAGGACCAAAAATCGAGCCTGTATTTAGCGACTATTGCTTACAGCGCCATCTATTGTTTGTAATTCAAACTAAAATCAAAGATCACTGTAAGAAAACTTTTGACTTTATGCATAACCCTCCTGCAAGAATTTTTTAAATATCTGTCACCGTTTGGAAGTTATTGAATTTTAAAATCAGTCAGTCCTTTTTGGGACACCCGGTAGATAGGGAGATATTTTAACAGTTTTTAAGTACACATAATGTGTTGTCTGCTTAAAACTTTTTTTCTGCTAAAAGATTCATTACTTACCTTTAGGACCACAAAATAATTTCTTTCCACATTTCAAACCACACACTGGAACAGGATCTTCGCAGGATGTCCGTTGTTTAGCCTTCCCAGAAGACACTAATTCATCTATGCTACTCTGTCCACAGCAGCAGTATCGGATAGCCTGAACAGACATTTTACAAGATTCACAAGGTCCAGGGTGACAATTTGAAGAACACGTGTGATGACCACAACTCAACTTCTTATTGCACACATTTCCACAAGAGTAAACAGAACATGAAACAGTATCTTTGGTACAAGCAACACTCTGTTCATTCTTACCACAGTAACATTCTGGAAAAAAAAAAATGAAACATACTAAATATGCTCATGGTTAAAAATTAAAAAACAAATATTTTATAAAGTATTTTACAAACATAAAACTTATTTAATTACATACAAGCATAATTGTCATATCAAATAACATTCTAACATAATATAGTACCTTGTTATATTGTACTTGGAAATATCGTTCTTTTCCTGTGTCTACCAAAAAAAAAATAGCTCGAATAATAACTCTTCTATAAATTTTAAGTATCTATATGTGAACTCTGTGGCAAAATTTTTTAAAGCTTCCTGAGACGAATCTCATTAACAGAAAATTTTTTCTCCAACATATTTTTTAAAAGTAGAAATGAGTGACAAATTTGTACATAATGCAATTACAAAACAAGAAAGAAAAATCATGCGTTAAACATAGATTATGAAACACTTTCCAACACTTCCTGAATGCTTTAACAAAACTTCATTATTTAGGGGAATAAGGTATAAATAAGAAAACTAAGTAAACATTTTAGAAAACACATAAAACACTTTAAAAATTGATTTCAGCAGTTACCGTCCATAGTCAATAGTACCTTTATTGCATACCACTATTTAGCTATAATTTAATTTAAACTAAAACACTCTTAAAACTACTGGTTGTGTATCCAATTCTTTGCATGACCCTGTATATAATTTTATCTATATTCTACAAACATTTCTTAGTAAACTAAATGCAGTTCAGCGTAAAAATGCATAACTCATTTAAAAACCACCTTTAAGCAATTTACACTCATACTCAATAACCCTTACGAATTCTTTTGTGTAGCCCTGTAGATGAACTATAGCATTTATACACACCGTATAGTATGCATAAATATAGTGAAACATAAAAGCACATATCATAATTAAAAATGCATTTCCAGCAAGCATCGCTTATGTACAGTACTTCGGACATAATATAGTATCTGAAATATTTTGTGTGTCCCTGCAAATGCTATGCACTTCTTATTATGCATGAAATAACTCATAGTAAACCTCAGCAACGTATATCAATTTCATTATATATGAAATAATTTAACAAAATTAAAGTATGCCGCAAACAACCCCCTCCCCATATCATTATGTGACGGAATTCTTTTGTGTGGCCCTGTAAATAAATAATACGTATTCTTTGCATAGCATTAGCATATCATTCAGAATGCTTATTTTAGTGCACTTCATAAATTCATATCAATTATTTTTCGCTTGAAAGCGTTCAATATCAGTAAAAATCATTTGAAACGATTTTTTACCACTGGCCGTAATATAGCAGAATACTTTTGACTCTCCCTGTAAATGAACTAAACATGTTACAAACTTCATTTGAAATAGGGATCGCGCTATGGTGAACCTTAATTACATCCAAAAATTTCAGGGCAATCCAAGTATATTTATGAAAGTTAGAGTGTGGACAAATGGCCATCTGGACAGACAAACCGAAATCATAAACACTTTTCAACTTTGTTGGAAGGTGTTAAAAAGACACCGGAGGACCAGGTATTAAACGTTTTTTATATGCAATGGTCGTATCTAATAAAAAGCTATTTTTATGTTAGCTGGACGATGGTAATTGCCAAAATTTTTTTTTCATTCGCCAATCCTTTTTATTCTCACCAATAACAAATAACCAATATTTTAACACTGCAATAACAGATGTAACTCTCTGTGAATGAATGAATAAATTAAAATATTTTGACAAAAAATAATTACGATTAGTTATAAAAAGTTCAATGATTTCTATTATAATAGCTTTAAAAAGTTAACTAAAAATAGCTAAAAAGTACTCATAATCATAAACATATCAATACAAATAACAAAGTTTCATGTAATCGGGTCTATTAATCATTGGGCTTAGTCAATTAAATAAGAGATAACTTATGCTACAAACATTTTATTTCAAAATAAAAGCAACGTATCTAATTTTATATACACAAAAATAGAAGCTTACATTGTTTAAGTCCATAAATCAATTACTTTATACGAGCTTTTAATATATAAGCTGCAAAACTTTTTACAACGTTCAAACACACAAATACGTACAACATCATTAAAATCACATAAGGCCGTTTCAAGGATTCTTGGATCCCCTTTCCTAGTGGGGGGAAAAAAAGAAAGGTTTAAAGAACCCTTCAGTTATAGCCCTCATTACTGGCTAATGAATTGACTGAAGTGGCAAATATATAAAATCTTGCTTCCGCCACTTCAATTCATTAGTCAGTACTCGGGGCTATAACCGAGGGCTTCTTAAACACATTTTAAAATTTTCTTCTTTTTTTTTTTTCCTTGCACTGAGGAAGGGGATCCAAGAATCATTGAAATGGCCGTATGTGATTTTAATGCTGTTGTACGTATTTGTGTATTTGAATGCTGTAAAAAGTTTTGTAACTTATACATTGTTTAAGGTCTCAAAATATTTTAATGTCATTTAGAATTTTCAAAAACGGATTGTTACTTCCTCTTCTGCATATGAATTCAGCCAATTATGATTCTAAGTGATGACAGCTGTACCACAATGTTTCTTGTTACGCCATTTTGAAACAATTTAAGAAACTAAATCAAGATGATTCAAATCATGTTCCTTGCTGAATGCTCTTTTTACAGCGAAAAGTACAAACTTGCATCTCCATCGAATGCTATCGCTAAAATACAATTTCATTTCATGTCCTTTTGCTCAAAATACATTTCTGGGCAAAATATCCTTTTCTAAAAAAAAAAAAAAAAAACATTTGGTTTGTATTGCCCCGACACAACCTGTACAAGGTGAATGACGAGAAAGTGTTGTAATTTAAATTACACTGCATGAGATGAATGACGCGTAAGTGCTGCAATTAAAATGATAGCAACTGAAAGAAGATTTGTCGAGTTATCACTCGTGCCAGGCTAACATAAAAGTACAATAGAAACTAGAAACACTAAACTTATTTCTTTTCATCAAGTTAATTTAAAGCCAATTTTTCAAAAGCATATGTTATTATGTTTACAAAAAATAATTGCATAATTAAATAAGGAGTTATTTAGTTGCATTCTAGAAACTTTACTAATTTTCATGCTTTTTACTTTAAATGAAGATAACAATTAAAAAATATATTACTTCTATCAGCTCACTTTCGCAGCTCGAGGATGAAAGCAAAAATTATAATTTTTCATGCTTTATGCCAAATGTAAATCAAAGTGGTAAATTTTCCATAATCGGAGCCCAGGCCAAATTAATACACTGTAACGTAATATTTTTTTTCTTTAACAACATGAACTGCAGTCCTCAAATTAGGCATTATTTTAAAGATAAATAGTGAATACTTACATAAGAGCGTATATATTTTAAAAAACTATTTTTATTTTTATACTTATTAATTTTCACAATGGTGTTGGTTATATAGCCAATTCAGATATGTTGTACTTTTTTTTCTTTGCTCCCGAGAAGCACAACATAATGAGAGGCTACTGTAAAGTACAAGGTGATTTAAAATGAATGGGATTGACCATGCATTTTGAATCACCCTGTAACTTGAAAACATACCTATTACATGATTATCACATCCTTTTTTTTCTGTTTATATTTAAGTGACACAGTGCAGTCTCAAAAATCCAGAATTATTCTGGATTTAAGGACCAATATATAAGCTTTAATTAATAAAATTATAATTAGTAATTAAAAAAATTACAAAAACTGCAAATAAATCATTTCATTAATTAATAGTACCGATCACAAATCAAAGAAATATCACAGCAGCTTTACTGTAAATTACTTACAAAATTACTGTAATCTCATGAATCTAAATTTAAACATATAAATTTTGGTTAGCATGTGTAAATGCTAACCAAACCATTAGCCCATTTAAACATGCTAACCAAAAAATTATAAAAATTAATTATATCAGTTAATTCATACATACACACAGAGTAAAAATTATCATAAAAATAGCTAATTATATCTGCCATGTACATCGTGATGTACTCTTCTGGGCAGTTCACTTGAAAAAAGTTCGATACAATTTTAACAAACAACTAGCCGCCCTTGGCGACCAGTTTGGTCTCCCTTAAATGTATTCTAAGCATTGTATCAGATTATTTTTATTCCTAATTTAATTTACTTGCTCAATCCTTCTCGAAATCGGAAGATTCTGATACAGAAATCATGAACTTGGTATTTTTATGTTAGCTGCACGCAGGTGACAAACCACAAAATTGTCCCTGTCATATTTTTTCGTATTTCATTAATTTTATTTAAAATATGATACTTTTACTCCTTTTATTTAAAATACATAACTTTAATTTTAAACTGAAATATTTAATTTTATGACTCTCAATTATTTCTTTAAAAAAAAAGAAAAGAATAAAGAAAAGTAATAAATTATACCAAAAACCACGACATTTAATTTCAACAATCAAAGCTTTGTTTCAATTTACCACGAGAAAAACTGTTTATGACAGTCGCATGAAGTGGGCTATTATAATACTGATGACATGATGGCAATGGAACAATATTTGGCAATTTATCACCTGCGTCCGGATAACATTAAATTACCAAATTGGCATATAAAAAGTGAAGCGGCCAACCCGGAACTGTTGATGACAGTCACAAGACTTAGGCTATTTAAGTATTGCGCGGCAGCGCAATACTTATTTATTTCCAGTGTCACTCCTCAATGTTAATTTAACATGGAAAAGCCTATGGAGATCATAACTTTTTCATTTTTTCTTCCCACCTTTTTGTCCCTGATGCCACTCATTTTTTATTCTTTACTAATTTTAATGATATTATAAATTAAAAGTGTAAAAACGATTGCCTGACGTCGGGGTCAAAACGAATGCTAAAATGCCTTTGCATATGGGTGAATTATAACCCAGAGAGAAACATGGGCCAATTTTTTTTTTACATTATTCAAATATTTTTCTTAAAAACTCCAATTTTTGCTTTTTTCATTGAAAATCAACGGACATTTTTACTTCATTGTTGCAAAAATTTCAAAAGCCGTAATAATAATTTAATTCTTTTTTAGTTGAAAGATTTTCACGTGGAATATTAAACTGAGCTAGTTTTTTTTTCAAAAATTAAAAAGGTGACTATGGTGTCATAGTGGAAATAAAAAGGATATTTTCAGAATAAGTTTTTGCTTTGGTCAAGTTTATATTTTAGTAAAAAGTTTCTAATGGATAACTATTTTTACGCAAGGTAGCGAACTTAGTGGGGAATTACATAACTTAAATTTTAAAATGTATTTTTTTTTCCGAGATGAGAACTATTTATACCCCAAGTTAAACTTAGCTAATAATTTTCCGATGTGTTTACATCACCCCTTGGGACAGAATAGTGTTTAAAAATTTAAGTAAAACTTTTATTTTTTTATTTTTACTGTATGACAGCTATAATATTGTTAAATATTAGCAGTAAGGATTCAACACAATTTACATTTACATTCATAGCATTCCTGGGTGGGAAATAGGGTACCTAAATTTAAATTAAGTTAATTTTTTATGTTTTGATTATAGATTTTTTACGTTCAGATTAAAAGTTTTTGTCCAAACTACCGCAACCCGCATTAATACAGTAGTGAAACATTTTGAATTACACATTGGTAAACTGCATCCCACATTGTGATGCAATACTGCGTACATCAAAGCCAGATGATGATATTCTCCATTAATTTTGAAATGCATTCATCTGAGTGCAGTAGTTATTAAAAAACTTGACATATTAAACAAAAACATAATTTGAAGAACAAATTTAAAAAAAAAATTATTTCCTACATTGTTTAAGCCCGAGAAGAGACAGATATTAATATATTTCATTCAATTAGTTTTACATTTAATGTTAAATTTTCGTAACAAATTAGTTAAGCCAATTGAAGATTAAAAAATAAAAATAAAATTCATACAATATGATACTTAAAACACCCTAAAAAAATTAGATTCCGTTCAAATGAAATCAAAATAAATCTTAGACTTTTCTTTTAAGTTTTATATTTTGCATGCATCTTATCATTTTACGCACAATTGTCATAAACATAATGCAAAATCTGCAATACAAATATTTTCAATTAAAAATGGAAGAAGTCTAAGATTTATTTCGATTTCATTTGAACGGAATCTAATTTTTTAGGGTGTTTTAAGTATCATATCGTATGAATTTTATTTTTATTTTTTAATCTTCAATTGGCTTAACTAATTTGTTACAAAAATTTAACATTAAATGTAAAACTAATTGAATGAAATATATTAATATCTGTCCGTTCTCGGGCTTAAACAATGTAGGAAGTAAATTTTGTTTTTTTAATTTGTTCTTCAAATTATGTTTTTGTTTAATTATTATAGAGATTTACTTTAAGCAATAACAAGGGAATTAGGCAGTGTAGCAGGTAGATTAACCCCCCTCACTGACAAGCCCGTGTTAATACGTTCACTAAGCTCCAGGTTTCACTGCAATACAAGCAATATTTAAAGTAATATAATTCTATTGATTTAATGTATTTTTAATACATTGAACAATGATTAACACTTCCAAGGATTGCATTCATATTCGTTATTAAGTGTTTTTATAAAATGTTCAAAGAATCATTTTTTTTAGCATTTAAAACAAAATGCAGAGAAAACAACATTACAATTTTGCCCTTTTCCAAGACAGTCAGAGGGTTAAACCAAAGGGGATAAAATATACTTGAATTACTTAAGACTGAGAAGGGGATGCTTTCTAAGAATGTCACTTAACTCACTATAAATATCACTCGAATGTTGAATCACTGTAATGTTCACAATTTAATAAGCCACAAAATCTTAAAGGATCTATTAAGATTGAACTACAGCAGTATGACGTAGTCACGGTTTGAAATTAACGATTGTTAGTCATCAAATGCAACTACATTATTGCATTTGACGACTACAAAATTATTCTTGGTTGTCAAATTTGGCACCTATTTTTTTTTTTACATTTATTTAACGATTAGCAAAATAAATAAAATTAGTGCACCTTTTGATTTCATGTTACAAGATTCAAATGCAGATGCAATATAATTTTTTTTAAAACAGTAAATTCAATTGTAACTTATTGTGACATTTTTGACATAAAGGTTTTCGACATGACAATTTTAACAATGGTTAAAATTGGTTTAAAACGTCGCATCTCAAAAACTTGCCAAGCCTGCTATCAATATTGGATAAAATTTTGTTTTGGATTTGCTATCGAGTTCTAATTTTGTTTTACATGATTAAGTGCATTTTTCTATTAATTTCTAAATATGTATTTAGAAATACACTTTCCATGTATTGAAGTGTTAAAAATCTGAAATATGCTATTCAGTAAAATCTTCTAAGGCTCAATTACATAGAAAAGAAAAAAAAAATGTGTTATAGACAAGTTCCCCTCTTAGCAAATGTAAATGTATTATAGATTCTTTTCTTATGTATTAGTATACTAATTTTACATGGATCAACACGCTTTTTAGTTTAAAACAGGATTCCATCATAGGCAGGTTCTTTTTCACATGTTTTACTATATTTTAATAAGCGTAGAAATTTACTATTCTTCAAAAGGAATAAATATTACTGTTTAATTGTAGAATAATAACCATTTAAAAATTTATGCATTTTTTGCAAAAACCTTTGGGCCAGGCTTAATTATACTGGCCTTTGAATGGACAGGCCATGCCGAGACAATGATTTTCATACGGGCTGGCTCAAAACTAGGACTGAAAATTTGTGGCCGTGAAGACCAGGAAAGAAACCAGTCCCGGCTCTGCACAGAAAAAATAAGTTAGGCCTGGCCCGATCCTTCTGGAAAAAAGTAAGGCCCGAACCTCCAGAAAAAAAGTATGGCCCCAGTGCCGTGAATGAAAATAGGCCCAAGCACGGCCTGTGCAGATCTCTATAATATATAATAAAACGTAAACCTGATTCTGTAAGATCAGTCAAAAATTTACACATTTGCATATGCATGAAGTTAAATTTACTAGCTCTTCCATTTAGAGGAAGATAGGAGCTGGTCCGATTAGCGGAGTAGTCTAAAGCACCAATTTAAAACTCCTGAGCTTTTGTAGAGGACCCAGAATCGACCCCAACGATCGGCAAAATGATTTGTGTAATATTTTTGCTGATAATTGATTTCAATAATGGCATATTTTATTCGGAGGAGAAGTAATAGGTATTTTATTTTTTATTATTATTATTTGAACGGTTTGTATATAAATAAAATTTAACACTCAAGAATATTTTGAAAAATAATAATTTTATATTTAAAATATTTAAGCTAAAATATTTTGCATGCAATTATCAATTAAATAAATTGAGCTGATCTACAATTTTTGTTATATTTTCTGACCATTATCAAGAATATATATGGGTGTGAGCAGGGTTCTTGCTAACTTTTTACGAACGTTAGCAATTTGGCTAATCAGAAGTAAAAAAACATTTGCCAATTGGAAAAAAAAAAAAAAAAAAAAAATAGCAAAATAAATTTGTTGTGAAACAATGAAAGTTAGGACTTTAACCTTTTAACGTATCCTCTTTTTTTTTTCAATATTTTCTAAAATAACCTAAGTTTTTGAAACTGTTTATTGATAATTTAAATTCATCTAAATTTAATTATCTGCTACAGAAACTAAAAAAATAACTTTATTCTAAATGTCTTGTGCAATCAAAAAAAAATTTTTTTTAATCTGATTTAACTTAATAAAATGTTATGAAATAACACTTCCAATCCCAGTTAACTGAGGATTTCAATGTATTACATTCAATGGATTTTGCAAAATTAAAAATATAAACAACAAAATGTGTCAAAAACTATTTTTCTAGAATTTTTCGGCTTTTCATTGAAGCCCATACTTCAAATGCTATTTCAAAATAGTAATGCTGCCTATTGGACACATTAAAACATACTGAAATGACACTTTTGCTTACTGTGGCTTTGGCCAAAGCTAAATTGAATCGGCAATGGCTTAGTATCTCTAAAAATATTGTAATTGTACAATACGATTGAACATAAGTGACATCAATCGTTCAGTAATGTAAATAAGAGTGTAGCCTGTACTGTACACACACAAAAAAAATGAGCAAAAATTCAGCGCTCGAAATTTGGCAAGTCATTTTGTCGTGATTTGGTGACATGGTGAGTGGCAGCGAGAACCCTGGGTGTGTGTCAGAGAGAAAAAATTGTCATTCTTTTCCGTAAAAAATAAAACAGAAAGAAAGAAAAATATTCATATAAGAACTATAAAAGAAATTACCTTGACATGCAAGGTTTAATATTTAAAAAATGTATAAAAATAAAAATGTAAAATAAAATTAAAGTTATGAAAAATATATATTATAAATCGTTAGTTGCATCAAGTTTCAAATTTGGGCTTTTAGAGAATGAGACTGATAAAAATAAAATTCATGACAACTTTTAATGGTCATGATTTCCACGAAACATTCGATAAAGTGACCGATAAAGATGGTCGTGGTAATTGACAGCACCATCTATCGCCTTAAAGAAATAGGAATCATTTATGGAATATAGAAATTTGTCACAATTTCAATAATTAATTTAAAAACAACTAATTAAAAATTCAACAATTATTTTAATAAAACATTCAATTTATTTACCATCAGATCTTAACGGGTACTATCTAGTTTATAATAAAAAGAAAATCTTACAAAGTGTTTCTAGTAAACATCTGCATTTTTTTTTTTTTTTTTTTTTTTTTTTTTTTTTAATAAAAGAAGACGAACTCTTTAAATTAAGGAAAGGTAAAATTTTTCTGAACTAATCTGAATCTCGAAAACTAATTATTCAAATGAGCTGTAAACTTACACATTGATGTTTTAAACGAGATGATTTGTAGGCAAACATTAATTTAGGTCATAATTCCTAATTTTTTAACATGAATTTATTAATAATTTTCATAAAAGAAAATCCAGTATTAAAAATAAAGTCTGTAATATGTTTTGGTCTATTCTGAGTATCTCTTTAATAAAAAATCAATCAGATGACAGTTATGAAGATACAAATTAATGTTTTTCAAATGTGTTTAATTTTAGCATCCTCAAATTTAAACTTTTCTAACTCTATCAAGATTTAAGGTGATGTATATGCCTTTTTTCGGGCTGTCCCGATCCAAGAAACTTAAACAAGGTTTCAAAAATGGGTTTCATTGCTTGAAAATTCAAAGTTGGTACAATTTTTAATATGTAGACGACTTCTGAAACATAATTTTTACATAACAATAATTAGTAGACATTATTTCCAGCTTATCACTACTGATGTACTGAAAGTTGTTATAAAAACTTACAAGTTTTTTGTACCAGGTGCCAAATAGAGTTGCTGCTGAGCTGCAAAGGCCTTCAACCTTTTTTTAAAGTATATATTTTAACGTAATATGAGTTAGTTATCAGCCAGTTAAAAATTACATAAAATCAATTTCTGTTACAATCTGACAGCAATTACTTTCCATTTACTATTTTTTTTTTTTTTTTTTTTTTTTTTTTTTAATGAAGTAGCATTTTTAAATGTAATGTCTGCAGGTGTATCCCTCACCATGCACACACACACACAAAAAAAATCAATATACAAACTTTTTTTCATTTTTTTTTCTATCTGGAAGAAAAATGTACCATTCATTGAAAAGAAAGATCATGTTTTCTAATCAACAACAAAATCCACACAAAAAGTTCTTTGCCTACTGATATTTATATCTTTCTTTTCTGAAGTTGTTTTCAAAAAGCACGGTTTCCCTTATAGGTGCATTCAGGGTCAGCTTTAAAGAGGGAGGGCAAGGTACTAAAAGCTAAAACACTGAAAATAAGCAAAATATTTGGTTAAGATCTAACCAGTGTTGAATTCAGGGAATTGCCCGGGGTGGTGGTGGGGGGGGGACGCCCCGGTGCAATGAGAAATCCTTCCGGAGAAAAGTGTCTGAATTCAACGCTGAATCATTGAAAGAAGTCATGAGAACAGTGTTGAACCCCTCCCCAGAAGATTTGAGATTTTGTGTTTTCAATGGTCAAAAAGTTCAATTTATCCCCCGAAACTCTATAATGCCCCCCCCCCTCGGAAGCCATAGAAGTACCTCTCGGAGAAAAGTGTCTGAATTCAACACTGCATGAGAAAAATCTCAACCAGCGTGTGCACTATGATTACTAAAGCTTTCGCTGGGTGTATGTTTTCTCTCACAACAGCATGCTAAGATGCCCACTTTGGTTTCCTGACATTACTTCGATGTATGTCTTCTCAAAATTTAGTACACTAGTTAGAAGGTATGCGCACAACAAGGGAAAAAATATTGGAGAGACTTGTGCACTATGCACTTTGGGGTGTGAAGTTTTCCCTGGACAAGGGTGCACTGGTCTTCGAGCTGGTGGGCCAGTCCGAGCCTGCCACACAGTATTTACAACTCATAAAATTATTTGAAATTAACCTTACTTTATTTGTCATATCAAAAATTTATTTATTTATTTCACTAAACATAGTATCGTTTTCTCTTGAAATAATGCCCTTTTGTATTGAGTTAGTCTGCATCAGTAGTGTCTTATTCATGACTACCATCCAGCCACTTTTCTTTCTAGAGAGAACACTACTTTTGTTATGCGACCACACCATAGTGGAAGAAGGTCATTAAGATATTTAACATCTCCTCAAGGGAGAATTTCTTTTGTTAATTTTGTGTTTTGCTCAGAAAACTTTGAAGAAAAATAAAAATAAAACGGAAATAAATTATGACTCCTGTCACAATATTTGGTCTATGTACAGGTTTATACAAGAAAGGCGTCATACTTACTTTGTACAACAACTTTTTCACATGGAAGACATTTTCCACCATGACAGAGACTATGACATCTATGAGCACCACAATTTAAGAGTTTATCACAAATAGACTTGCACATAGCTTCCATAGATTGATTACAAGGAAGAGTCTGAAAGAAATCATGCTCAAAATTAGACAAACAAAAAAAAAATTACTTATGTTATTTTTATTAGATAATTAAAAAAAAAAAGAAACTAATAAAAACACCATAAAATACCACACCATTAAATTTATGGTACTTTTTCACTATCGGGGCCATGGCTTTAAAAAAAAAAAAAAGCTTGGTGCAATCCAGGCATATGAAAGCAAGATTTGTTGCCAAATTATATAAACAGCTATAAAAACAAACTTAACTTTTATGCTGTTTACATATGAATTTATATTATTATTGTTCTTTTTATATACAATTTACTTCTGCTTATATGTAAAAATAAATAAAGGGCTTCTTTACATTAAATAAATTCTTTAAATATCGAAAAAATTACTTGTGCATATGAAACAGCAACTAGGTTGCCATATTTCTTTCTCTTGCCAAAAGCCTTACACTAGAAAAGTACCAAATTTAGTATGTTACACTATAGGTTTTTTTTTTTTTTTTCAAAACTTTCTTTTTACTAACATCAATCAGTCTTGCACCAAAATTTACTAAGTTCTGATACATTGAATGTTATGACATTTTGGAGCATCCCAGCACTAAAAAATCCTCTGTCAATTTTTAGAGCCGCTACAGCCAGAAAGATCTGAAATTTCATAAACTTTAAAGTATTATAAACCAGTGAGTGTTGGTGGTAGTAGAATAGAATTTTTATTGTTATACCTGTCAGAGTAATGGAGAAATTTTTTCTAAGTATAAAAAAAAAAAAATTCTTACCATATAAAAATTAAAAATGTGTAACTATTTTGAAAATTAATTGCATGACTATTTCATATACAATCTTTCCTACTTTATTTTGAACATTTTTACCATTTACATTTCCTCTGCCCTTCAAATCAGTAAAAAATTAAAGCACATTTCAATCTTCTGAGGACACCCTGTATAATTCATACTGAAAGATACGGATGTATGTCGGGGGTAGGTAATTTCATGAGTAAAAACAAACATATCCAAGTTGCAATGAAAGTCAGATATTTAAATAAGATTTACTTCAGAGGTTGATCCAAGCAAAATTTGGGGCCTATTTAGGGCCCTTTTACAAAAATCAATTTAATAAAACAGGCCCCTTCATAATTTTTTTTTTCATAAAACATGCCCCTTCACAAAATTCCTTTTCATAAAACAGGGCCCTTCACAAAATTTCATTCCATAAAAACACACACTTCATTATTAGGTAGATTTCATAAGAAATACTACCTATTGCAGTCGTTACCATGGTGCGACTTTTGAAAAATTCCTTCATAACTTTTCATTATAGGACCCCAGGAACCCAAAACCACCCCCACCTAAAAAGTTTATATATATATATATATATATGTATGTATGTATGTACTAAATTTTGTCCGCACGATAAAAGTCGCAATTATGCACGAATCATCTTCAAACTCGCCAACAACTTTGAGATGGCTAATATCTCGGCGGGGATTGAAAATGGGCGAAATCGGCCCAAGAGGGTGGAAATGGGGAGGGTTCACAATTTTGAATACTGTCTTAACATGATTCTGATAAAACCAGCTCTTACACAACAATGGCAGGAAAAAAATAAAAGTTTTTCGTTATAGCAGTTGCCAACAATTAAAAAAAAAAACAAATAATAAAATTCCCACCACAACAATTACTTTTCTTTTGCAAAATTTCCACGCGTAAAATTAAATAGTGTGACAAATTGAAAACAAATTGAATATTACATCATAAGTTTCCTAGAGCAAGATTTCAGCATGAAAACTCAAAATAAATAGTTTGACGAATTAAAAAAATATGTATATTGCGTCATATTGGAAATATAATGGACCTCAGCAGGTGAATATGTAACGCCATGTAAGTTTGAAGAAACGTATTAAAACATGATAAAAACCCGACTATGGAAATATTAACATATTTTAACACTTTAAGGTTCTCTGAATTTTTTTGTAGCCATTTTTTAAACCTATTCCATATATATGTGTGTGTGTATTCGTGTATATTACAATTTTAACAAAAAGTTTAGCTCCCTACAGTTCGCTCTTTGTGAAGAAACTGGGTTTTATCTCTAATCTTGATTTAAGTTTTGTTGGAGAATTTAGTACTTAACATCGAAATCTACCTCCGCCAGTAGGCCCGAGCCAGCAGGGATTTTTTTTATTTTGTTAGCTTTTATAACGTGTAATTTGCAACCAAAACAATTTCACCTAAAAGTATAAGTGAAAATTAGCGCTCGCCACATGGTGAAGTAGTAAAAATGGCAATTAAAAAATTGCCATTGATCGCCACCTTAGTCGCCGTTCGCGAAGTGGCAATTAAAAAATTTGTTATTGATTGCCAAGTGAAATATAGTTTTTTTCATGGAAATATGCATCTCTACTCTAATTAGCAAAGTGGTTAATTCTTTTTCCTACTGGATGCAAGCAGATTTCAATATTTCGGCTTTTCGCCATGTGCTTACTCTTCAGTTGGATTATTTTTTTTTACTGTTTAATCCTGCGAAATACACTCACCAGCTTAGATTTCAACTGTTTGTTATGTGTGTAGTGTGTTAATAACACATTTACTTATTAAATAAAATCCAAATAACATTTTCTTGTATTTTATTTATTTATTATTGTATACACCTAGCTGTTGGAATTTTGACTTAGTAATTTTTTATATAAAGAAAGTAATTTGATTCATAATTGCATTAATGAACATATACAAATAATCCAAATATATTCTAAAAAAATTAATGTGATTTTAAAGTAATTTTCTTGAATTTTGATTGCTTCCCTATTCTTATCATGAATAGTTGGCTGGTATAAAACTCTGATTTATAGAAAAGTATGTATATATACGTATAATGATTATAGTTTATCTAGATGTCAAGAAAGTTTGAAACATCACAGTGGCCACTAATGAAACCGAGTCTACCGGCCACTGGCGACTAACTCAATTTCCCAGTTTTCACCTATGTCTAAAAGGATAACTTTAGCAGGAAGACAAAGAAATTATTATTAATAAATGCTTGGTTCAAATTTGATCAAATTTCATCTTACATTACAAAATATAATAAATTTCACAAAAATAACTTTTACTTTTCACAAAATGGGCCTCGAGGGGAAGAAAAAAAATATCCTGGATCAACACCTGTACTTATGATAACTTACCTGGGTTGTTTTCCCACAAGGACATGATTTCTGAACAAAAACAGCACAGGGTGGACATGGACCAGGATGACAAAGTTCATTACAATGATGAGAGCAGTCGGGTCGAATGCGATCACAGATTTCACCACAGGTGTGGGGTGTTAAATGATAATTTACCTCTGGATTTTTACTCTTGCCACAAAAACATAAATAGTTGAAAGGAACATCACTGTAAGGATTCTGGCAAGCAGGACATCTCCAGCTGCCCCCTGTAAAGCACACAAATGAAATAGATAAATATACCAAATTTAAAAAAGTGGTTAACATAATAGCAACAGAAAATTTTGCACTTTTTTGTTTTAGGGACCATTGCACAACAGAGAAAAAGGGAGAGGTTGAATTTGGTGAGAAAAGCAACATTTTCAAAAGCACTCTCTAGCAACTTTTATTTGCATTTTAAAAACATTATCAGATTGCTATATCTTTATGAAATAACTATCAATGTATCAAATGCACAAACAATTTGTTTTACATTTACACCATTTAATAGATGCACTATTTGTTTAATTTATAAAAAAAAATTAGACTTATAATAATGCAACACAAAATATATAACATAAATAAGACAAAGTTCCTGTTCTGGTTGGCGAAGAAACTCAAATTGGTGTCAAAAGGCCGTTTTAGCATTTTATCAGACTTTTCATGATCACGGGCAAAAATGGCTTTTAAATTTTGATATACATATATTTTTATATAATAAATGTTATATTTGTATTATTATTTTAACATATATAATGTAATTACAATAATCTCTTACTTATGCGTCGGAGCAAAGGACTGACCAAAAACGACATTTAAACGAGGGAGACACATAAATGAATTGAAATAACATTACATATCTATATCTGTGACTTTCCAAAATCAGTATATAACTGAAAGAAATGTATAAAAGAAGAGAAGCATAAGTGAGATTATTGTAATTATATATGTAGTGGTATACATATTCTAGCAAAAGCCATGCTTTGTTTGGATTCCCGAAGCATTATTTTCTTTTCGACCAGTAAGTGTACGTTTTCTCAGCATTTATTTATAATAGAACTAATACATTCCATAAATTGTTTTTAAACGGCAAACATATTAAAAATAATACTAATAGTAATTACTTCTTAATAGTAAATATGTTTCATTTGGTTCAATTTCCAACCTTCGAATTCGAATAACACTTTATATGACAAATTTAATAATTATTTGTTTACAATTCTTTTGTTGCCACTTTACAAAAAAAATCATAATATAATTCATTGAAAATGTGTAAGTATCGTCTGCGTAAATGATTTCACATAATAAGAATAAATTGTGTATTTAAATTCTTAACACTGAAAAATACTTTTATAATTGAATTTTCACAAATTTTAATTCATTAAAAATATGCTATAATTTTCATAAAAAAGGGTGTTTTAAGAATTTTATAAAAGAAATCGTGAAACTATTTAATTAATCTCCAAGATAACTCCAAGATTTATTTTTTTCTTCTGAAAATATAAATGTTTCATTTTTTATTTGCGAAAATGCATGCGTAATGGAAAACCCCGTAAAATAAATTAATTAAAATAATAAATTTTTTAAGGTATTTCTGTAAAAAAAATAATATTGTGCAAATCTACAGATCATAATTTATTTTTATGTTTAATTTCAAGTCAAAATAGGGTCCAATCCATGTGAAATCATCCAGAAAAAGAAAAAAATGTTGCTCAATATTTTTGATTTAATTTACTATACATTTAGGAGTCTAAAGCAAGGATTAAAAATTTTTTAAACCTTTTTGAATTTTTTTTGGCATCCATTTTTTGTCATGTCACGAGTGGTTTTTCATGAAAATAGTAATTTACGGAGACCTTTATAACTTTTTTATTTCTAAACATATCAAAATCATTTAAAAACCATTATATTGAGTAAAGAATAAACTAAATTTTGATAATAGGTATTTTTATGATAATGATTAAAAAAATTGCATAAAATAAGATTAAATATATCATTTTCACAGCAAAAAATTGAATTTTTGACATAAGAATTTTAATGGAAGAAAGTAAAACTCACTTTTACATTTTTTTCTCTGAATATATACCTTATTGAACTATTCTCAGAAGAAATATGAAACATTTTGAGATAACCCATCTTTTACCATAATTAGTCAAACTTGGCACCTCAATGTCAAAATGCTAAGTTTGAAGTTCAACACCTAAAAAAAGACTGGATAAAATTTTATGAAAATTTAGCAGGATAACCTTCTTATAGATGTAAACATGTAGCAAAAATAGTACGAGTGATATTTATGTAGTTTTAGAAATATGGAACTTCGAAATTGGCTTGAAAATCACATTTATTTACACTATTTTTCACAACAGGAAGGACTCTTAATGCACAATTTATTATTCTCATTACTTCAAATGCTGCTTTTTTAGGTATACATATTTATTCTTACGTAGAATACATAATACTTAGGTTCATTTTACATTCATGAAATAAATATCTGATACATTTCTTTGCAAAGTGTCTCGGTAATGTTCTAGCTGCATTCAGTGACTGTAGTTAGTTTTCGAAGCACGTTACTTACTGGTACCCAAATTGTATCATTTTTGGACAGTGGAAAAAATGTTTTGGGTCCATATCGGTGAAAAAAGTGAATAAATAGGTCATTGTTTTCTTCACGTAGCTCAAGAATTTTTCAAACCAACCACTTCTTATCATAAATGCATGCAATATAATCATTTACTTTGAATGATAGTGAGCTTTCCCAAATTTTTGAAATATTGTGATCATTATATTGTTCACATGTACATGTTACAAAGCATCTGATAACACTTTCACTTAATGGTATAAATTGGTTATATGCACATGTTTCTGGAATCCGTTGGCAGAACTGGAATCTATTTTCTAATTTTTTTTTTCTATTTTTTTCTCTTTAAATATATAGATAAAGAACTCCAGAAATGTTTTGAGAGCAGCAGTCAAACATATGTTTTGGTGTTAAAATTTGGTTTGTGTATGGTTGCTCTGAGGAAATTCTTGTTAGCTCTCTCTTTGTCATTCCACCTATCCCATCACATGAAATACTACCTATTGGGATCATTCCTATGTTGGAATTTCTGAAAAATTTTTGCAGATCTACACCGATCATGACCCCTAGAACCCAAAACCACCCTCAGTAAAAAACTTTATATCTATCTATCTATCTATCTATATATATATCACTTTCTTCTGGACACGATAACTTTCGTAATTCTGCACTAATCTCTTCCAAACTGATACATAAAATCAATGGGCATAAAACCTCAGTCAAGTTCGTTAATAGGCAAAATCGGACCAAGGGGATGGAAATGGGGAGGGGTTTTGTGAAAACCGAAAACTCCCCATAACTTCTTAATTTTTGTACATATCAAATCAGTTTAAAGTTTTTATTACTTCTAAAAATAGGGCCAAAATTTTATGTATCACAGATTTTTGATAAAGTTAAAAATGGGCTCAAGGGGCGCAAAAAATACGGTTTTGGGGAGAAAAAAAATTCATAACTTCATCAATTCTCAAGATATCAATTCCAATTAATTTTATTATAAATCTCCTTAATATTATCTACAACTTTTACAATCACAAGTTTTTGATAGGACCAATTCGTACCGCAAAAAAAAATTAAAAATGAAAACAAAAAGGGGGTTTGAAGAAGTCATAAATCCATAACTTCGTCAATTCAGAAGATATAAAATCCCCATGAATTTATCATATATCTTCTTAATATTGTCTACAACATCTATATAGACAAGTTTTGGATAGGACCAATTCTTACAGCAAAAACAAATTAAAAATACATAGCGGTTGAAGAAAAAATTCATCTAAGTAAGGGTGTATTCAAATCCAAACTGCTTATTTTGTTACTCATTTTACAATTCATTTTTGCTCTCAAAGGCTTCCAATTAGTACGTTTCCTTACTCAGAAACCATACAACGTACCGTAATGGTCGATTTTTTGATAGAGGCAGAATGTATTTTTAAAAATGCTGTTAAAGTGGGCATTTTGAACCGAATTTCCCGAAGCGGATTGTGTTGGAAAAATCATTGCATTAAGGATGCACTCAAATCCAAACTGCTTATTTTCTGACTCATTTTAAATTCATTTTTGCTCTCAAACGCATTTAATTGGTAGATTCTCTTATTCAGAAACTATATAATGTACCACAGTGATCGATTTTTTGATAGAGGCAGAATATATTTCAAAAAATGATGCCAAAGAGGGCATTTTGAATGGAATTTCCCGAAGCAATTGTGTTAGAAACGAATAATATTGTCCTTCTGAGAAATAATTGTTTATTAATCAAGTTTTAATTAATTGAAAGAAAAATAAAAACACAGATCGCTTATAAATCTTTTCAAAAATCATGTCAGCATGTTTCATATTTTTTTTAATAAAAATGAATCTGAAAATGTGCCAGAAAATTTCGAGTTGTTGAGCATGGAAAAATATTTTTTTTTTAATATCGCCTTAACATGATTCTTATAAAACCAGCTATTTTATAAAAAGGAAATAAAAACTCATCAAAAGCAGACAGATAAAACTGTTAAAGTGGATTTATATCTAACAATGATTTAGTTTTTGTTGGTGAAATAAGTATACTTAACTTCGAAATCTATCTCTGCCTGTAGGCCGGGAGGGATTTTTTTTTCTTGGGAAGAGGCAAAGTAATTCCATTCTGATTTTATCCCAAAATCTTTGAAATGATGGCGTACATTCACAAAATTCTTTTTGTTTTATACTGGCTGCTTGAACCATCAGTAAAATAAATGACTTTTTCAGTGACAGAAGGTGCAATGGTTTTGATATCGTCAATAAGGTGTTCCTGAAAAGTGTGAACTGCAATTGTATCATGTACCAAATGATCACTAATTATGCATAGATTTCTGCAACAAACTTTTGTGTCACTTTTGTAATAGTATACAAATGGGTGTATTGTAGCCTGTTGATTATTCCGGTGGTAACTCTGGATTTCATCTTGAATCGTAAATGTGTAATTTTCAGCAAAATCTGCTAGAACAATACATTCCTTGAATATCTATTTTAACTCCTAGAAGTACTGAGACTTTGTTTTAGCAGTAAAAAGTTGAGTTCTGTAAGCCAGTAACTTTTCTACTAAAGGCTCTAAAAATTCATCAATTGCCTTTATCTGGGTTACAGATTAAACCATAATATACTTATGCACTGGCATATTAAAAATAAATAGGACAGGATATGAAAACTTGTTCTCAGTCATAAAATTTAACAGAAGTTTACAAGTTAAGACATGATATGATTTGTAAATTTGTTCTTAATCATAAAATTAATACTTACCTTCAATTAATGCTAGCTTAAAATTAAATGAAATATTAAATTTGTGAACATAAAGTTTTAATATTCAGCGTTCGAAATCCTTGGTGGTCCGCTGGTCCGAGACCACTAAAAATTCAATCGGACCACTAATTTAAAAAATTTAGTGGTCCGCAGGACCAGTAACATTTTTCCCTCTCTGACAGGTAAATTTAAATTTTCCCGTCCCTGAGAAAATCGCAACCAAACACAAACCACAGAATTTAATTTTATTTTAAAAAAATTAATAAGTAAAAAAGTGTATTAAAACTTAGTCAGTTGAAATAAATAATCGGAAAAAAAATATATAATTAATAATTTTATTGTTTTTGTTTATGTACTGTTTATTTAATTTTTAGCAAATTATAATTTTACATTTTATTATGCCGAAAATTTTTGGTAACTGAAAGGAAGTTTGGTTTATATTCTAGGAGGAGGATGGGGGGTTTCACTCAGAGGGTTAAAGGTACTTAATAACTTAATAGAATTTTATGTAGCGGGCCAGTGACGATATGTGCGGACCAGTAAACTCTGATGTTTACTGGTCCTTGGGACCAGTGACATTTTTTTATCAATTCTACCGCTGATATTATTTTTATGTAAAAAAGTTATTTATACTTTAAAAAGAGACATATTTGAAGAAATGAGCAGAATATATTATGCATTATGAGTTCTTCATGGTGTGGAAATATATGTAAACAAATGGATTTTCCAGCGAATTTCGAGGTTCCATATCTTTAAAACCACATACATATCACTCATACTATTTTTGCTACATGTTTACATCTATAAGAAGGTTATCCTGCGAAATTATGATAAAATTTTATCTAGGCCTTTTTTAGGTATTGAACTTCAAACTTAGCATTTTGACGCTGAGATGCCAAGTTTGGCTAATTATAGAAAAAGGAGGCTTATCTCAAAATGTTTCAATTTCTTCTGAGAATAGTTCAATAAGGTATATATTCAGAAAAAAAAATTGTAAAAGGTGAGTTTTAATTTCTTCCATTAAAATTTTTATGTCAAAAATACAACTTTTCGCTGTAAAAATTATACATTTAATCTTATTTTACGCAATTTTTTTAATCATTATCATAAAAATACCTATTATCAAAATTTAGTTAATTCTTTACTCAATATAATGGTTTTTAAATCATTTTGGTATGTTTAGAAATAAAAAAGTTATAAGAGTTTTCGTAAAGTACTATTTTCATGAAAAACCACTTATGATATGACAAAAAATGGATGCCAAAAAAATTTTGAAAGGTTTAAAAAATTTTTAATCCTTGTTTTAGACTCCTAAAAGTACAGTAAATTAACTGGTAAAGAATTAAAAAAATCAAAAATATTGAGCAACATGGTCTGGATGATTTCACATGGATTGACCCAATACTGAATAGTTTTTTTGTAAAGTGTATGACAAAATGTAATTTGTATAGCCTAGTAGAGGATTCGCTTTGCTCATCCTAATAAATACCAATTATATACAGATATAAATAAATACTATATTGCTAATATATTTTTATATTCTTTTATATATTCAATATATTTATATTATACATATGAAATTAAAACATAATGTTATATTATAAATGTTAATGTTAAATACATCTTAAACATATAAAAATGCACAAAAAATAGATGTACATAATATTACATCTGCAATAACATGTTGTTTAAAAAAAAACCAGAAAATTATTTTTTTTTTAAAAAATAGGTATGCAAAATTATGACTTATCCGGCAGTAGCATTCAAGTACAGTCGGACCTCTATTTAATGAACCTCTATTTTGCGAATTTCTCCATTTTGCAAACTTTTCCTTGGAATCAAGAACATTTTGCGAATTTCTTCGTAAAATAACCTCCAAATAGCGAAGTGCATTCTCTATTTAACAAACTTTTTCTTGTAATCTAATTTTTTTTTCTCCCCATTTCTCAAAATATTTCTGGACATTTCAAACTTATTCTTTCTTTAACCCTCCGAGCGTCTTGCAAAAGGGTAAAATTGTAATGTTGGTTTCTTTGCATTTTGTTTTAAATGCTAAGAAAATATGATTCTTTCAACATTATAAAAGAAACTCAATTACAAATATGAATGTAATCCTTGAGAGTATTAATCATTCTTCAATGTATTTAAAATTCATTAAATCTATAGAATTATATTATCTTAAATATTGCTTGTATTGCTGTGAAACCTGGAGCTTAGTGAACGGAATATTATGCCCCAAACACTTAGAGGGTTAAACACATTTTATGATGTTCAATGGCCTTGAACTGGTTTTACCAGGCACCTTCTTTGTCAGCAGTGAGAATTCGGTAAGTACGGAAGATGAAAACGATAATCCGTTAGAGTATCTTAAAAAAATGTGGATGCAGATGAGAAAAAAAGGAAAAATTAACCATGATGTGCTGATTGCGGTTGTATTTCACTTAATTCTGAAATTGAGACCTCGAAAACACTATCCGAATTGGATATTTTAGACAGTGTGAAAAATAAAAACAATACACCAATGAATTGCTATGAAGACGAAAATAATCATAATGCAGGAATTAACAAAACTTTGTATGATGAAATACTAAAATCATTTGAAACAATCCGTCTGTGGATTATAGTTAAAAGAAAATACGCATGAAGCGTTTTTTGGTGCATTGCAAAGATGCGAGACCTATTATGAGAGAAAGCACTTTTTAAAAGAAAAAACTCAGACAAAATTAATAGTTTTTCAGAAACTAAATTTAAGGACGCATATGTTAATGTATGGTTAAAATTATTTGTTATAATAATAATAAACATGATAAGGTCATTAAAATTCGTTAATTTTAATGTAAAAATATTTATTTGAAACAAAAAATACAGTGTATTCCCAGACAATGTTTTTTTTTTCTTGCAGATTTCGAAGATTTAAACACACAGAAAAAATGAATTGATGATAGATATTGGTGGGTAAAACAAATAAAACAAATTGATATAATTTATTAAAAAAAATGTGATTAATTACTTTTAGTAAAAATATTTAGTGTTTATGAATTTAAAATCTGTTTTATGTAGTTTAAAGTATTTTAAAAGGTAGATCTCTATTTAACGAATTTTCCATATAACGAACTTTTTTCCGGGATTTAGCGACTTCGTTAAATAGAAGTTCGACTGTAATAAAAAAAGCGACCCCGAGTGCTGGAGATCGCAACAACCACATCGAAACATTTATGGCCAAAAAAAGCAGAACAGGATATGGAACTCTTCCCTAAAAAAGCCATATAAGATTAGAAATTTTTTCATTAGTTGCCATTTCATTTTCTTGATTGTTTATAATATTTGGCACGAAATTGCACTTTCTTAAGACCGAGAAGGGCATTATCAAGTATGGTACTCAATGTTTAAAACTATCTTTTAAGGATTCCTGAATTCATTTCTCAATGTATAATTATAATTTAATTACAGTAAAGTCTCAAAAATCCGCACAGCTTGGGACCAGGGGCTATGTAGATTTTAGAGTTTTGCACATTCTAGATTAATGGATTTTTTTTTCTTCAACCTGTATCCATTTACAATAAAAGCATGTAATACAGTATGGAACCATTTATCCGGAATGATATTTCTGATAGACTGATTTCAGAATCTTTGCAGAAAAAGGTGTCATACACTGCCAGTTTGGCATAGGCTTTCTTGAAACAATTGTATAATTTGATGACAACATCTAGTATTTGAAATGAAAACATATTTAGTTGTATTTCAGATGTTTTAATTTTTATGCAGAGGAAACAGGAGAATTTTTGTTCCTAAGGGATTCCCATAAATTACCTTCTTTTAAACTCAAGGTTAACTTTTGATCTTTCTTGCAGTGATTTTTAATCCAAGTAATCTAATAATTTAAAATCAGAAATAATGTCACAACCACACATATTCCACAAAACTTATCAAATGGATGCTGCTTTAATGCACAACCAGCTAACCGGGAAAACCAGTTATCCGGAATACATCTGACCCCAAGCATTCCGGATAAATGGTTCTGTACTGTAATTCAATTTAAGCAAATCAAAACTTGAATCTCTTTTATTTATCTGTACTTTATCATTTTAATACCCAAAATTATTTTTTGTTACAATTTTTAAATATTTCTTGAACAGTCTTTTGCTTGAGAATTTTCATTTCCTCTTGATGAAATTTCTTTTGAATTTTGTAAATAGTCATTATTTCCTATTGGGCTATACAACTCTACTGCTTGAAGAACTTAAAAAAATTTTCGCCTAAAACCAATCATTCTTCAAACTTTTTTTTTTTTTTCTCACAATCGCTGTCAGTCTCATTTCACTGTCTCCGGGTGGATTAAAACTATTGAAAAAACAATTTCTTCATCTGCAACATGATTTTAAGTCTTCATCTTTACTATTCACCCATTCAAAAATTTCTTCTTTTTAGAAAAGATCTTCTGAACCTGGGTTAAAATCTTTTGCACATTTCAACAGCTCAGATGCTTTAGCTGAAAAAATTGTATTTCATCCTCATTTTCGATAAATATAGAACCAGGCCATATTTTATGCCATGCATTAATTAAAGCCTTGCATGAAATATAAAATTAATTGATATGTTACTTTCTATACTGACCGATAGATGGTGCCGCCACTAACACTTTTCTGGGCTTGTTTATATCTCTCGTCAATTTCTATTGTTTTACATTTTGTTGTGTGTAAGTTTCTGTGAAATAAAAGCGTTTTATTTGTAAAATATCCTGTGCCATTACTATTTTCCCATAAATTTACGTTAAAAACAATTTAGTTTTTGTTTACTGATATTTGGAATAAAGATAAATACTTCTTAATTTCAAATTTCACTGTTTATATTTTGAAATGCAGGCGGATTTCAATTTCAAAAGATTGCGGGTTTTTAAAAGTGCAGATTTTGTAGGCTCTACTGTATTATGAAACTATCAGTTGATTAAAGTGTACTTTAAAAAATATATTACATTCTTTATTAGGTAGATTTCGTAAGAAATACTACCTATTGCAGTCATTACCATGGTGCGACTTTTGAAAAATTCCTTCTTAACTTTTCATTATAGGACCCCAGGAACCCAAAACCACCCCCACCTAAAAAGTTATATATATATATATATATATATATAATGTATGTATGTATGTACTAAATTTTGTCCGCACGATAAAAGTCGCAATTATGCACGGATCTTCTTCAAACTCGCCAACAACTTTGAGATGGTTAATATCTCGGCGGGGATTGAAAATGTGTTAAATCGGGCCAAGGGAATGGAAATGGGGAGGGCTCAAAATTTTGAATACCGTCTTAACATGATTCTGATAAAACCAGCTCTTACACAACAATGACAGGAAAAAATAAATATTTTTCGTTATAGCAGTTGCCAACAATTAAAAAAAAAAGCAATAAAATTCTCAGCACAATAATTGCTTTTCTATTGCAAGATTTCACGCGAAAAATTAAATTAAATAAACAGTTTGGCGAATTGAAAACAAATTGAATATTACGTCATAAGTTTTCTAGAGCAAGATTTCCGTATGAAAACTCAAAATGAAATAAATAGTTTGACAAATTAAAATATATATATATATTGCGTCATATTAGAAATATAATGGACCTCAGCAGATGAATATGTAACGTCATGTGAGTTTGAAGAAACTTATTAAAACATAATAAAAACCCGACTATGGAAATATTAACATATTTTAACACTTTGAGGTTCTCTGAATTTGCTTTAGCCATTTTTAAACCTACTTCACATACATGCATGTGTATATTTGTGTATATTAGAATTTTCACAAAATGTTTAGCTCCCTTAGAGCTCATTCTTAGTGAAGGACCTGGGTTTATCTCTAATCTTGATTTAAGTTTTGTTGGTGAATTTAGTACTTAACTTCGAAATCTACCTCCGCCTGTAGGCCCGAGCCGGCAGGGATTTTTTTTTTACTTATATTTTCTACTTTTTAGTGCTTAAAATATTTTGATGTTGCAGCTTCTCAGCCAGTTGGCCTTTTTCGGCGAGCATTGTTTGACGCATATAATAAATTCTTTGTAACTTTAATGAATATTTGGCAATTTATCACCTACGGCTAACAGAAAAATGTTTTAAAATTAATCAATTAATTTATAATTAAGTTCTAAAGAAATTAAAAACTTTATTGTCATCAGAAACACTCTTACATATATTTTTTATGATTCTAGTCAGGATTCGTAAATATCATAATATTTTCAAAATAGCCAACTTCCTGCTGATAATAAATATTTTCAAGCACAATATAAATTAGAAACTAAAACATATTGCACTTAACATGAAAACTTAAAGAATATACTAAAAGTGCATTTTTCTTTTCATTTTTTTTTTACTTGGAACAAAATTGAGGATAACTAATTGAAAACAGAAACAATTTGCTTTATACACTTATATATATATGTGTAAAGAAAATGCTATAGGATACAGTATCAACTATCAAGAAATCAGAAATTTATAAAACAAAATTTTAAATACAAAATATTGTTTTAATTGAAAATTTTTAACATAAATGTAAGCTTACCTTATTTTTTATTCTCTATTATGCTGTACAGTTTAAAATGAACTAAATCAATACCAGAACAGATTCTTTTTTAATGAAGCTATATATATAACTAAGTATCTAAATTAGACAGTATATTTTTCAGTGTCTGTTGTGAATTAATTATGTCCCTCATTATCTACAGATAAAAGTAAAAAAATCCCAACATAAAGGTTGGAAAAGATATTTGTTTTCTTCTTCGGCTAAAAAAGTCACTATCAGAGACAAAAATTCTTTATTTACAGAACAACACAGTCAATAACAGTTGGAAATTTCATATGCACTTGTTTTGACTTAAAATATCAAAAATATCTTGCACAGTGATATTTGAAAATAAATATTAAATACAGAAAAATATTGAAAAGATCACACATCTTGATATTTTGAAAATAAATATCGGATATATATCATGATATATATCAACGAACCCTGATTCGAGTATATCAAGAAATGGGTGAAAAATCAATTACAAAATCCCATCTTTACATTCAAAAACCAAGTTAAAGTAAATAAAAGGGTGTAAAAATAGGGATAGTTTGGACAATTTAAAAAGTTTTCATGCAAATTTGCATCAGATGTCATTTTTCTTTTATACAGCTTTAAATTAAAGGGGTTCAAATTTAAATTGCATAAACCTTTTTTCCCTAGAGCAACCCCCCCCCCCTCCTGCCTTATATATATATATATATATATATGTCATTATAGTCCAAACAATTCATTAATGATTCGTTAAACTAAAAATAGTTGATTTTACTTTTCTACTTTATTATGTTATAATGTCAGTGCAATGTATTGATACTCAATTTATTATTTTTTAAAGAAAAAGATGATGAATTGTAATATTATATAGTGGTTATATATATATTAAACAAAAACATAATTTGCAGAACAAATTAAAAAACTAAATTTATTTTCTACATTGTTTATAATCCAACATTAATGAAATAAATCTTCGACTTTTTTAAAAGGTTTGTATTTTAGACGTGCCCTATGATTTTATGTACAATCATCATAAACATAATACAAAATCTGCAATACAAATATTTACAACTAATAAATGGAAAAAGGTCTAAGATTTATTTGGCTTCCATTTGAACAGAACCCAAGTTTTTAGGGTGTTTAAAGCATCGTATTGTTTAAATTTTATTTCTTAATGTTCAATTTGGTTTAACTTATTTGTTACAAAAATGTAACATTAAATATAGAGCTAACTGACTGAAACATCTTAATATATGTTCCTTCTCGGGCTTAAACAATATAGGAAATAAATTGTTTTCTTTTTTATTTGTTCTGCAAATTATGTTTTTGCTTAATATGTCAAGTTTTTTAATAACTACTGAATTCAGACAAACTCTCAGATGAACTCATTTCAAAATTAACGGAATGTACCATCATTAAGGTTTGATTATCGCATCACAATTTGTGGTATATTTTACCAATGATTAATCCAAAATGGTTCATGAAAGCAATAATACAGGTTGTCGCTGTTTGGACAAAAACTTGGAGGCAAAAATTTATCACGGCTTTTGAATTTTTTGCAACAATAAGAAATAGTTAAATTTTATGGGAAAATGTCGATTGATTCTCAATGAAAATAGCGAAATTTGTAATTATTAAAAAAAATATTTGAATAATTTAAATAAAACATAGCCTGTACTACTTTCTGGGTTATAATCTACCCATAAGCAAAGGCATTTTACCATCTGTTTTTTGTCTGATATCAGGCAAACGTTTTTACACTTTAAATTTATAATATTATTAAAATTAACAAAGAATAAAAAATGAGTGGCATCAGGGACAAAAAGGTGGGAAGAAAAAATAAAAAAGTTATGATCTCTATAGGCTTTTCTATGTTAAATTAACATTGAGAAGTGACACTGGAAATAAATAAGTACAGTAGACTCCCTCAAATCCACACAGCTTGGGACCAGAGGTTGTGCGGATTTTAGAATTCTGCGGATTTCTGGTCATTGATTAGTTTACATTTTTTAAACATTAATTTCATTGGTAGTTAAGCAAGGGAAATTATAATGAATGCTTACAATAAAGTGAAACATTCAAATAAGTAAAATAATAAAATAATTTATTAGTTTAAAAGTAAGTAATTAATAAAAATTTAGAAAAATATTAAATTATTACAAATGAAATCGATTGAATTCGATTCCAAAAGTCCTATGCTGCCATCTAGTGATAGCAAGGAGAACAGTGTTATTGCTATATTATCAGTATATATAGCTTATTGCACTCACTGTAACTTTTTTCATTGTTATTTAGAGTCTTGAATGCTTTTCTTATACTGCTTTGTATGTTTAGAAATCAATTTGTCTATAATTTTTAAAAAAAAATTCCGCGAAAAATAATTTTAAAATAGCGTTCCGGTTCGTGGATTTTTCCATTTCGAACCCTGGAAGTTTTGATATAGATATGCTAATTTATATCAAAATCAAAAGTAATATAAATTTATTTAGTAATAAATCAGCTGTAATAGCCAAAAGAGAATAATTAACAAAAAATTGAGTAAAAAAAACATGGCGGTAGTTGCTGATTTCGGCGCCATCTTGAATTTTGTGCCTGCACCTTAACTGTAAATTTCATTGTTTACATCTGAAAAAATATGCGGATTTTAGGCGTTCGTGGATTTTAAGGTCGCGGACTGGAGGGAGTATACTGTATTGTGCTGTCACGCAATACTTAATATATATATATATATATATATATATATATATATATGCAAAACTACCAATATAAAAAGCATAGTTTTAGTATATTATACATAGACAGCATTAATTACAAAATATTTTCTGAAAACAAATAGATATATTACCTTCAACAGCAGCAGCAGGAGACCTGGCCCATTTTTTTATACATCGCAAATGGAAAACATGATAGCAACTCAAGCAGTGCCATATTTGATCTTTAGTTCGAATAAGTTCACAACAAACTAAGCACTCACATTCTCCTTTAGTTAATCGGCTGATCAACAGTTCTGAAACAGAAAACATTAAAGTGGTAATGAAAAAATAAAAAAATAATACATGTATACAAATGAAACTATGTCTAAAGAAATTTCATTAAAAAACTATTAAAATTGACAGTAAAATTAGTATTATCAATTTTACTGAAGTTATAAAACAAAACTTAGTGCAACTTCATTTTCATTAAGAAATTCATTTAAATTATTATGTTTTGGCCGAATATCACCTTTAAAGTTGGATAATTCAAATTTATATAAACTTTATGAACTGGAAATCTGTTAATTTATTTTTTCCTTCAAAGAGTTTTGAATACAGTAAACTTTTGATTATCTGCCACACCCAGGGTTGGCACGGTTTAAACCAAGTGGTTTTAACCATGGTTTAAACCAATTGGTTTTTTTGTCAAAAAAACCATTTGGTTTTTTTAGAAAAAATCTAATATAATATTTTCTCCTTTTTGTAATTTAATTGTTTTAAATTATTGATAGAAGTCATTTCTACTTTTAACACTTCATCTCAGCAGTCAACATGTGACATAATGAGCCTAGGTCATGTTTTTATGCATGTAGAATGAAAATTAGCATGTGCTGATGAACATATCTGGTACCCTAAAGATTTTTCTTAAAACATGTGAAATTAGAAAAGATAAAATAAATAATATTGAATATTTAGCATAAGATATTTTCATTTATAAAATGCAGATTATTTACAGCAGTTAATAACAAAATACAATGATCTTTAAGATTTTGGTTAAGTTGTAATAGAAAATTTTCTGGATTGGGATTGGGGAAGATTATCCTTAAAGAATTTAAAAGAGGAACTTAAGATATCAAATTGAATAATACAGCTTGCAAAAATTCAGTGCTAGTTATAGCATTTCAAGAATACCAATCAATCTTTTCTGTTAATTGCTGAATCTAATGGCCAAATATGTTGACTTGGACACTTGGAGTTATCACTCAGATAGCAAAATAACCAGAAGTATTTGGATATTAAAAAATAATAATAATAATAACAACCACAGAATAATATATATTATATTAATGAAACTGCATCAAATGTTTATTGATTGATTGTTATATTATTAATCAAAGGAATCTTCATATGATTTTCAAGGTATCAATGCTTCACTGTGTAGAGCAGTTGACTTTGAACATAAAACATAGCTGTTACTAATAATATTTAAATTAGAAATTATTTCAATTTTCTTTATAATTGACTGTAATTATTTAATTTAAATATTTTTAAAAGTTATATTACTTATATAATATCCAAAAATGTTTATTTTATCAACAGATATGCATCTGTATGCAATAGGAAATTATATTTAAAAAAAACCCGGTTTAAACCAAAAAACCTGGTTTAAACCAAATAAACCGTTTTTTTTTTGGTTTTTTACAAAAAAAAAACCCGGTTTTTTTCCAACCCTGGCCACACCCCTTACTTTTTTCTTTTTTAAATCAGAAGCAAAGAACAAAAATTCAAATGCACAAAAACCTGAGTGAGACGGCGTTATTTTAAATAAAATGCTTGTCTGACGTCAGGATCAACAGCTAGAAAATATTTCTGTGTATGAAGTCACAGACTGGCTTAATAGTGACAAGAATGATGTTGGTTGTGAAGAATTAATGGATGACAAACTTATTCAAAACTAGCTGCCCTTGATGACCAGTTTGGTCTCCCTTAAAATTTATGTTTGGGAAAGCATGCTAAGCATTGTATCATGTTACTTTTATTCTTAATTTACTTGGACTCCCTTAAATATCATTAATATAATCCCTTAAGCTAATACCTATTAGTTTTTGTTGCATTAAAATATCTCAATTTGTTGATTTTCTGTAAGCAAGTAAAACCTATTAATTTAAAATGGAAGTCTATGGGAATTTGGCGAAATATTAGAGATATTATCACAGTTGGCATCACTTTTGGCAACTCATTTCTGATAGAGATACAAACACTGTATTTCTCATTGCCTCTTATCATCTCCTGTCATAAAACCTCATTTCACAAACTTCATTTTATTTTTAAGTTCATTGTCATTCATTTACTTTATTTACATTTATTTATTTATTAAATAATGACAGTAATAAATATTTCTTAAACTTTTACTTACCCTCTCTATTGATTTTAGACAATATCCAGCTCTAATAAAAGTTTCCTGACCTTTTTAACATCCATAGTAATCCATACCATTTTGCCGTTTCTAATTTCATTTCATTACCGTACTTCACTGGCAAAAACTTTCTTTCGACTACGTTTCAATTTCCGTGACGATTAGTGACGTTCTCCCGCCAGATGGCGACTTAGAATATCGTTTTCAAATCGAATCTTGCTTTGCATCGATTCGATGCCATTCTCTGATTGGTTCGTTCGTCTGAAACGACGTTTTCAATCCGATCGTTTTTATATAAATATACGATTCCAATCTTAATAAGATGCACTTTTATCTTCACTTAATGAAAGAAGTATTTCAAGTTACTGAACGATGGCTGGACCACGTTCTGGAATGTTGTGTTTTAGTTTTATCAGTGTAATTATGTTTTATCTTAAAGTCTGATGCTATGATACCTTCAAACAAAATGTCTGCTCTGATTTGTGAAATATCGTCATCACGTTCTACAATATGTCTGTTTAAAATGAATGCTGCTATTTATTACTCATGTCAAGTATGTGTTTTTGGAATCCAAATAAACTGTCTTTATTTAATTTAATCTGCATATGTTTTACTTTGCACTCAGAGATCATAGTAACTACTTTTCTGCATCTCTACATATTCACTTCCAGGATAATCCTTTCCCAGCTAAAAGTTTCCACATGCGTTATCTGCTCCATTTAACTACATTTTAACGTGCATAATCATCTCATATTATATCAACGTACATTAAAGTGTTATGATAAAGCACATTAATTTCGGTCACCAAATCAGCAACAAACTTGGTGGCATTTGGCGACAGAACAGGTCCCCCATGGTAACCTTCCTTATAGGTATGGTGATGCATTAAATGCTGTTCAATAACCAATGAGGTGCATTTCATTCAGGCATTGCCATTAAACAATTAACAAATAATCGCGATTTCTGTGCCACATACGATTGCATAATATATATACATATATTTTGGGGGTTGGGTTGGGTTGGGTTGATTTTTGACGGCCAATTATCTACACGAGGGATATAGGCCCGGGGGGAGTGCCCTCCGTGGGGGTCTTTCTAAGGGAACCTAATCCGTATTAACGCATGGAAGATCCACGGCTCGAAGAAAACCACGAAAACTCCGAACGATTAGGCCGACGGGCGCGATTGGGATCGAACCCAGCACCTCCCGTCTACCAGCTTCGAGAGCAGAACCTCTCGGCCACTGGTGGGGCTTATATATTTTGGGGGATCCAGAGAAACCTTAAGCAGATGAATATGATGAATCAGGGATTTATCTTCCAGGAGTCAGTCATGCAGACTATGCATTAATTAGTTTGAGATGAATGAAGAAACAGATGCAACTCAAGTACTTTTATTGTGCAGAATTCGTAATCTTTCTGTAGTAAAAGCACAAGCACAATGCATACAAAAAAGTATAATGGATTACTTTTGATGAAAACAGAAACAGATACTACATATTTATTCAGTAAAATTCAAAATTTGACTGATAAATAGATTTCTTATTGTCAGCTATGCTTTTTATAAACTAAAGTGCACAACAAATAAAACTAGTATGTTGTGGCCATCACAAAACTTTCTTCTATATAAATCACGTCAATTAAATCATTTAAATAGTACAAGAAATAACAACGATTTAGCACCAATTCATATCAAAGTATATCTGAATTTGAAGGTGGATGAAAATTCGTGCATTAGTTCTTGAGATAGAGCTATAACGGAAATTCTGAAAAAATATAGTATAGCAACGCCACCTGTTGAGCGATTTACACCAAAAGTAAACAGCACTAAACAATATCAAGGTATACCTGAATCTGAAGTTTGTTGAAAATCCAAGCATTAGTTCTTGAGATAAAGCTATTGCGGAAATCAAAAAAAAAATACGGCATAGCAGTGCCACCTGTTGAGCGATTTACACCAAAAATTAAACAGCGCTAATTTATACGTCAATTCATGTCAAGGACTAACTAAATCTGAAGTTTGATGAAAATCCGTGCAATAGTTCTTGAGATACAGCTCTTGCGGGAATCGTGAAAATGCAGCACAGCAGCACCACCTGTCACGTGATTTACACAAAAAAGTAATTAGAACCAAACTATATCTTAGACTAACTGAATCTGAAGTTTTATGAAAATCCGTGCAGCAGTTCCTGAGATATAGCTTTTGCAGAAATCGTAAAAAATGCCGCATAGCAGCGCCACCTGTTGGGCGATTTTCACCAAAAACTAATCAGATCCAGTTTATATCAAGGTCAAACTAAATATGAAGTTTTGTGAAATTCCGTGCATTAGTTCTTGAGATAGAGCGCTCACAAAATTTTTGTCACATACAGACTCACAGAGTGACAGACAGACATTTTCTAAAAACCATCAAATCGTGTTCTGGGCATTCTAAAACGTATAAATCCGTCGAAAACCGGAATTCGAAATTTTTCACGAATCCAATACTTTCTTCTTGTAAAGATAGAAGAAAATAAAAAAAATCTTTAAATTATTCTTATTTATAAATTATCATATAGAAATGTAATTTTAGTAACAGTCTTTTGATTATCTATCTGCCATATCGTCGGTCATGTGAGTGTCAGATAATCAGAATTTTAAGAAGAAGCACATTAATAAAAAGATAGGTGCCAATCTTCATCAGTCAGATAATATTTGTTATCTTTATACAATTAGCTTATTACTACAAACTGAAATACAGATAATGACTATCAATCCAGCATGATAAAAACTTTTTTTAAAATGATGCATACCTACATCATATTAGGATACTGGAGATGCGCATCACTTAAGCAAAAAATTGGAAAAGGGATACATATTGTCAAGGATCTTTGAGAATGCATAATCTTTACCTTGATAGAATGAAAAAGAATTATTACATTGAATATGATTAATTTCTAAAAGAAAAAGGAAGATCTACTTGTAAAAAAAGACCCAACTTTTCGGAAGCATTGGGATCCCAAGGACCCAAGATTTTGAAAGCCTAGTGACATCATTTCACATATACATAACACTCATAGCCTAAATTTCAGTACGCTAGAATATACAGGGTAAACATGAAATAACTTTTCCTGTTTAGAAGCTTTTATAGCTAAAAGTAATGAACAGAATGATCTATAAAATTTTATGTTAGTCTTTTGAAGACATTGGTGGATGAATCCAAGTGACAAAAAATATATCTATAATACTACCATTTAGTACAACAGGTTTTACCACAATAGGAGTTGAAAAAGTCAGATATTAGCAAAGTAGTAAAATAGATTACGTAAATTATTTTGTGTGTATGTATGCCATTGCAGAACCAATGATTTTCATTAAAAAACACTAGGAAGCAAATAATTTATTCGAATGACCAACAAATTATGCTTTGTATATGCAGAATTTCTCCCAGGCAGTTTCAGCATGGTGCTGCACCCTGCCTGCCCTTCTTGCCCCTCATCCAAAAAGTTAGTCCCCTTCTTGCCCCTCAGTGAAAAAAAGGGTGCCCTTTATGCTTTATGTATTGAAATTTTTGCTTGAATAGTAAAATTTCACTTGATGTTGCCTTGAAAGAGTGTCCTGACTTTTGAATATTAAAATTGGCTTTACAAAAATGCCTTTAAAAATCAAAAAAATGCCCTTAAATATTTGAAACATTCCTTTATGAATAAAAAAGTACCCTTTTCTCATTGGCAACATCCTGTTCTTTTTTAAACCTGAAGGAAACTATATGTCCAGTCTTGTTGCACTTAAGTACAAGAAAATTTCAGTTGCTCGATCACTCTCATTGGTTATTAATCAAATAATGTTAATTAAACCGTTAGGAAATTCTACTAAAAAGAATGGGTACTACTTAGTTATCCCATCGACCAATTTCGCAAAATTATATAAATCGCCAAATTATACAAATTGACAAAATTTTATTTTAAATATCGAAAGAACATATAAATGAGTATAACATTAATAAAATTAAAATAAAACGGCAAAATAAAAATTACTTGATGACGTAAACACGTATAACTTGTTTAAAGTCAAGTGAATGTGACATTTACGATCAAACATTATTGGCATTTAATCTTATAGTTTGGTGATAGATTTTTGGTCGACAGGATAACTAAGTACCAAAGAATGATATATCACAAAAAACATTACTGATTATTTAATAAACCAGTTCAAAATTCAATAAACATCAAAATTTAATCGCAAAGATGAAAGAGAAATAGAACTCACCTCTTTGAGTAGCTTTATCATCCTCACTTATCGTCCTTTTGGGCTTTTGCTGTGATGTTCTCTGTTTAAAAAACTTATTTGTTTTGTAATTTGTAGCTTCTTCTGATGATGAGCTGTAATTATTGTATTTGTATGAAGAATTATGAGAATCAGTATACTTTTTTTTAAACTCTCTCGGCTGATATGAAGCATTATGCTGAGCACCAGACTCACTGGAACTGTCATTTACATGTCTATTATATGTTTCACCTTTTCTGGGGTGTTCTTGCGCTTCATTATAACTATTACTATTTTTATACTTATACGAAGAATTAGATTGATATCTCATATTATAGTTCCTTTCATATTCATAACTATTTTCAGGCTGAGAGTCCCTATAACCTTTTGAGCTATTTGAATGAGATGGCTGTTTTCTAATATATCGTCCACCAACAATCTGACCCCTTTGAGAAGGTTTTGGCACGTTACTTGTAGACGAACTTTCAGCAGAATCTTGTTCAGCAGTGCAAGGTGTATGATTAAAACTCCTATTGTGGTCTTTTGAAAGATTTCTATGATCAGTCTGTCTTGAAAAATTATATTGAGTTCTGCTAAAAGTCTGTTTGTTAGGACCTCGAAAATTATTAGATGGATGAACATGTAAAGCACTAAATTTATCTGTTACATCATCTGCAGCACTATTATAATTTGTATTATTATTAGTTTCAAGCTCCTCGTTATAATGACTTGGGCTATTGTTTGCTCTTGGATGACCAGGGTATTTGTGACGATTAAAAGTGCCTCTCTTTTGAGAGCCTCTAAAATAATTTGTTCTCTTACTACCTTCCCCTCCTGTTTTCTTTGAGCTGGATGATTCTGAGTCTACATTCATGCTAAAATAAATTTTAAAAATAAAATTAATATTCGTAAACATAAAGAAATACAAATCTTTTATACATAAAATGCTAAAATGAATTGATAATTCTATTATTTTTAATATTCTCACAAAGATGAGGAATTACATCAATCTGCTTGGTATTGGTTAATTTGATTTTCTGGTGAGCCAAGTAAATTTTTAGACAATAGTTTTAAAACGGTTGGTTATGGCATTCAAAATACAGTGAAAACGCCTTGTGCGACCACCTTTCTAAATGACCATTTTTTCATGGAACGAAATTTATTCCCATAGGCTCAATACTAATTTTACCTCCATTCAGAGACCATCCCAGTTGAACTCCCTTCATGAGCGACCAGTTTCTTTAAAGAAAATGAAACAAATTCTGTACTGGTCGCTTGAAGAAGGTTTTATTAGAAAAATAATTTCAGAGAGTGCATTATTTTTCAAACTTCTAAATTAAGTTTAGATTTTTTTTTATTCCGGTAACTTTTAAGTGTTTAAACCCCTTTGTGCCTTTTTAGTAGTGATGCAACGAATAGTGGTTTGGCCGAATAACCGAATATTCGGCCAAGTTACAGCCGAATATTCGGCCGCTGAATAATGAACTTATTTTTGCCTAAAAACAAAATATAGTATGCACTATATGCACAATTCTTGTATATTTCACAATTAAAATGTATTGTTTTCTTTTAAAAAATTATTTATATACAAATTTTTAATTTTTTAAAGCATTATTTTACTCTGAAAAAATATTCGGCTATGTTCGGCCAAAAAATTACCTCAATAATATAATTCAGACCCCCCCCCCCCCCAAAAAAAATTCTTAGCAAAGGTTCCTCATCAGGTACTGTCTAGTTACATTTTAATAGATATTATGTGTGTTGTTGTTACATTTAAAAATAATGACAAAATTTTAAAAGTACTAGGAAACTTAAGTTTCAGCTTTCAGATGAAATAAAATAAAAAATCTTAATATCTTAAGAAAAACCACTGATAGAAAGGGTGGAATATCCTCTAAAATAGTGGAAAGAAATTATTGTAGACTTTATAAAGCTCACAATTAACAAAATTTTTATTTATCTTTATTATTTTTTTTTTCTTTGCTGTCAGCAGTGAAGCCTCTATAGACCTTTCACAATTAGCCAAAAAGTACCTTTCTGCGCCAGGAAGTATTAACCACCATATATAGTGAGAGATTATTTTCAGAAGCAGGTAACATTTACGAAAAAAAAGAAAAAGAAAAAAGAAATAGACTATCACCTGAGAATGCTGAATTATTATTATTTTTGCATCATAATCTACGTTTATTGAAAACATTTTAACTGTTTTTTAAGGCATTACAATGCTATTCTTGAAAAAATATCTAAAACGTAAATGCATACTAATTAAAAGAATTTAGTATTTACATTTCTTTCATTATTTAATAAGAAATAGTAACAGACTTAAAAAAATCCCTTAAATTATATTTAACTTTTAAGCGTATTTTACTTTAAAAAAAAAAAAAAAAATCCCTTAAGTACTGCAACATATATGACTTAAATATCTTATACATATAATACATCTATATCTATCATATATTTATGTTCTTCATAGGTATAATTCAAAATATTATTGAAAGAAATATTTTTTTATGTAACAAGGGTTTAATGTTAAACTTCCCATTATGATAAAAAAAAAATTGAATTAGCTTGTACAGCTGTATTAAAACAATTTTGAATAGATTAATTTTAAATTTAACAGATTATGTTAGCTTATTACAGATACTTTTTGTACTTACTGATACAGCATAAAATTTTTTTAACATGATTCCTAAATTCGCCTCTTATATAAAAATGGGTAGATAAAACCCATTCGGAGTATAGAAGTTGGAACAGATGTCATATTCGCCCCATATTGGCGTGATTTTTTTCGGTTGCCAATTTGGCGAAAACATCAACAGCATAAACAACATAATCCGGGTTACCACATCAAGCAAAATAACGACACTTTGGCGCAAGTTAAGTACCTGTTGCCTATATGATATTGGCGACAGAAAAAAATCGCGCCAATATGGGGCGAATATGACATCTGTACCTAAAAGTTAATGGAATAAACAGTGTTAGTTAATTTCAAATAAAATTTTCATTATATATGATGAATATAAATTGTCAAATCGAAAAGTTATACTGAGTAAATATAAAAAAACATTTATTACAGTATTATTTGGCCAAGGCCGAATAATGGACTTGATATTCGGCAGGCAGGCCGAATGGGCCGAATATTCGTTGCATCTCTACTTTTTAGGCAATGAATTTAAATCTAATGATAAATTAAGAATGACAGTCAATAAACTCCCTTGCCCTATTCTGTCAGGAAACTCTCAAAGAAATAGATAATTAATGAAATTGTCATTATTTGTTTTCGTCCAAAAAAAATTGCATTTATTTGCTGAACTTCGAAAGTACTTGGAAATAAAAGTTATAAAAGATAAAACCGTAAAATCAAAGCAAACGTCCATGTATTCATTTTTTTAAACTCTGCAGTAATTAACTTAAGTAATTAACTTTTGTTTTGATATTTAAATTTTTATCCTTTTTCCTAATGTAAAAAATAAATTTTAGTAATGTTAATTGTTACCTTTTTTCAACAATTAAAATCTAGATTTAAACATGACCTCCATAAGAGACTACCTCTTGGAGCGATCAATTTTTATTGGAATGGAACGTGATTGCTTTAGGGAAGTTTTACTGTATATCAAAAACTTTTATAATTTTTTCACCTAATTTCATAACTCTAGAAATGCCTGAACAATAAGGAAAAATAAATAAAAGCTGAACGCTCCTATGTGTGTTTCCATGCCTCAAATAGGTAAATTATGTCAGATAAAATAATCTAAAAACCATTACGATATTTCAACTTTTGTATACATCTATTGATAACTTACAAAATGCATGGCGGTCAGAAAAATGTCATTTTCGAGCATTCAACATAAAATTAAAAAACAATAGATTTATAACTCAGAAAAACTGGATTAACATATGTTCCACAAAACACAGCTTAACTTAGTCAGAAATTTAAATACATTCTACAGTTTAAACATAATTATAACAATCGGCAGAAGAAAAAAATGGAGGAATTTTCGAACTTAAAATTGTGAGGAATAAAGAGCAAAAATTTATGATTGTATGAAGATAAAAGAATAATAACAGTAAATTAGATTTGCAGTTTTTAGCAATTTACACATTATAATTCATCTTTTAATTGAGAATTGAAAAACGTAAACACAGTAACAAATGCAACTCAATCAGAAAACAATGAAAATATTTTAGCATCACGAAAGTACCTGTAAGCTATAGCTAAGATCCTGATACAAATAAAGATAAAAAAAGAGACTCAAGATATTTAAATGGAAAGAAAAAAGATTTTACAAAACGTTGTGCAACAAAACACTGCTGGCACGAAAACATATGTCACAAGCACGTTGCCAGATTGGAAAACTAGAAATAAAAAATAATGTTAAATTTCAGCAGAAAATTTTCTTACTAAATCGTTAAGTTATTAATTAAGCTGATGTATTAAAATTTTTAGATTTTTCATTTGACGTACAAAAAAAAAGAAAAATGCTTTCTTTTCTAGGAGACATCTCACTTTTTTTAACTCAAATAGCCTCAATTCCTCAGTTCACTCTGTAGCCTAGTGTAAATAAAACCAACCAACCAAATGATGTTGTTTTGTGTATCGTTCGTTTTTCGCTTTTCGTTTCGTAGTAAATTTTTATTATATCTTTAATTTAGTATTATGTTAATACGTTTATATATCGTTTGAATGAACAAAAACTGTTAAAATTGAACTTTCTAATTTTGACGAAAATGTAAAGAAAGTTTTTTGTGAATTATTTTGGTGAACTTTTCATTTTAGTTGTTAAATTAATTTTGCTTTTAAAAGAATTGCACAGAAATGAGCAAATTTCAACCTGCTGGCGCTGCTGAAATTTTGCGATCATCTCAAAAGGATGAAGAATATATGCATGTGCTACGGAACTTCATTTCAGATGTTTTTCAAAATTGCATAGGTTGTATTAAATAAAATTATTCCTTTTAAGTACTATGCTTTTTTATTTCTCCATCTTTCTTTCACCCCCTTTTGCTTTGTTTGAAAAAGAACTTTACATTCCTAATTGGTACATCCCGTTGCTTGTTTGTTTAGTTTGCTTCGTGATAAAATTTCCTTCCAGTTTATGATATAGTTTTATTTTTAATGAGGATAACTTATGAATATTGAAGCAGTGTTCATTCTAGAAAGAAAAAGAGCAGGGTGCTATTCACTGCAAAGGGCACTATTGCAAGAGAAAATGGCACAGATGTCATATACATCTTGGCCAGATTTTTTTCTGAGGCCAATTTGGCGAAAACATCAAGAGCATAAACAACAACATTCGGGTTACCATATCAAGCAAAATGTCGACACTTTGGTGCCAGTTAAGTACCCGTTGCGTGTAGGACATTGGCGTCAGAAAAAAAAATCGTGCCAATATGGGCCGTATATGACATCTGTGCCGCATTAATTTTAAATGATTTTATGATATAAAAATAGAAAGTACAATTAAATTACAACAGGATTGAATAATTTTCAGTTTTTTTCCTAAAGAAATGAGAAAATTCTATCATTTTTGCAAGTTCTTGGTCATATGCAGATTTAGAAATACTATGGAATGGAGAAAATGTTTACTAGAAATCTCTGAGTGCAACTAGTGGTGCATTTAACTACTTTTAAAAAAGTCAGGATGCATTTTGTAAATTTGAAAAAGGGCAGGGTGCTGCATCCTTTAAAAATGGTCTAGAATGAACACTAATTGAAGTACGGTATGCAAACTGCTGCTAAAATTTTGTAATCTGATTTGCAGCTAAAGTTGGTATCAAGCTCGAACGATGTTGGCCAGAGGCTGTTTATAGACAAAGAACACTCCTAAATTTTGAAGGATGCATAGAAATTTAAGAATTTTGATCTAAAAACTTCACTTTTCATGTAATAGAAAGGACATAATAACCAAAATTTGTTACTTTTCCCAGAGTTTCAGCAGGGTGCTGCATCCTGCCCGCCCTTTGTTTTACAAAGTGGCTCTCATCCAAAAAATAGTTGTCCTTACTGCCATTTGCATGAAAAAATTACTGGCATGGGAAAAGTTTACCATGCAGTTTGCATATCAGTTTATCATGCCTTGAACAGAGTGCTTCAAATTTTAAATAGCAAAAGAGCCTTTAAAAATCAAAAAAGTATGTTTGAATCTAAATAAATGCCATTAAGAACATAAAAAGTGACCTTTTCCTACCAGCAGTACCCTGCCCCTTTCAAAACCTGTTGAAAGCTCTGTTTTTCTTTTATAGGGCCTTAGCCTTTTTTTTTTAACTTGACCGAATTCAAGCTTCAGGAAGTGAAATTTGTTGCCAAATGATATAAACAGCTGTGAAAACAAGCCTGATGAACCTCAATGCTTTTTTATATATTTATATATATATATAAACATTTTACTTATATCTATTATTATTGTTTGTTTTTAAATATGTAATTTACTTCTCCATGTACTATATGAAAATAGGTAAAAGGCTTCTTTAAGTTAAATGTATAAATATATAATTTGTTGAAACAGTGAATAGGTTATTAGAAAATATGCATGAAAAATTTCCTTCCCTTGCAACTGCTCTTATCCTGAAAAAATACTCGATATATTTTTTAGAATATTTCAAGAAATAACTATTTGTTCAATCATTCCTTTAAAATCTATAAGAAATAAAGAACAACAGGTCATTTGTATAAATTGCTTGCAGTGTACAAGATTTTATTTACAATTCATTCAATTCAAGCAATAAATCTTTTTTATAATCTTGTTAGTGAGATGTTATTGAGAAATATGCAATATTAAAAATTAAAAAATTTCTAGAAATTCACAGATGCTTGGAAATATGCTGCCTTATTAATAATTATTTAAAAGAATCATTAATTGAACCTGGAATTTCATCTGATTTTAATGTTTTTATTTTTCATTCAGAACTCTGAAGTTTTAGCTCTATTGTGTTTTGAAATTTAGGCTCTAACTCAAAAAGTTACAAGATTTTCTGCAAACTTTAGGGCAATTCCATTATAACAGACTAACATTTCATAGAGGAAAAGATGACTTTACCTTATTTAAAAAATAATATTCAGGTAATTAAAAGATGTCTACAATTAATAGATGATATTATAAGATAAATTAATATAGTTATTATGAATAAATTATTTGATGTGGATAATTATGATTAAAAAAGTGGTATTGTAACAGACAAACAGGAATTACCATGCTTTTCAGACATCTTAATGTTTAACTATATTATTTATAAAATAATATACAATTTATTATAACAAAAATGTATTTTCATTCTGAGGCAGTTCAGAAGCATTCAACTTCCACAAAATTTGACTGCTGCCACAATATAGTTATGAAAAATGTGTAATCTTACCTGTAACAGACCAACATTCAATATGTAACAGACAAACAAATAGGCACATAAAATGAAGCTATGTTGCTTTTAATGGACTTTATTAATTTTGACTATTCAACCTTTTATAAAATACATTGGAAATACGAAACAATCTAAGTTTAATACTATCAGACAATATGTGTATTACCTATTTGATGTAAAAAATGAAATACTAAAAATGGTAACATTGGCTTGGAATTGCCCTTTACCATTAGTAGACATTGGGGGAGTAAAAAAATTTTGATCTTAGTTATAATAATACAGTAAACATCCTCTAATCCGACACGTTCGGGACTTGAAGCATGCTGGATTACGAAATTTTCTGGATTACAGGATGAATATCAGGGAAAAACATGTAGAAGTTCGAATTAAACAAAAAATGATAGTTTTTTTTAACTCTATAGACAGCTTGAGGCACAGATGTCATATACGCGCCCCATATTGGCATGATTTTTTCCGACGCCAATTTGACAAAAACTTCATTACCATATCGTCTATATATGGGTTACCATATCAAGCAAAATAACGAGACTTTGGCCACAATTAAGTATCTGATGCGTATATGACATTGCCGTCAGGAAAAAATCACGTCATATACACAGGGCGTATATGACATCTGTGCCCATCTGGAATAATAATAAAAATACTCAATAATATAAGCACAACATATGTACATGACATTTGAATGTAATGATCTACACTCATTATTTATTATTTGAGGATTCGTATCAATTTCCGTTTCAAGTTGAGCATTCTTTTCTGAAATTGAAAAAGTATTTAATTCTGATGATAAAAATTATTTTTCCTTTCAACAGTTTCATTTTACAAATTATCCATTTATATTGTTTTGAAATTTATATAAAATAAACTGTCAAGTGCGAGTATTACTCGCATATAGAGGGTTCCGTACAATATATATATATTAATTAGTAACTGTATTATTTAAAAAAATTGTTAATAAAAGAATAATTAGAGTGCTTTGTCCCAGAGTGCCCTACCAGGTGGTACACCTTGGGACAAAGCACAAGTTTGATAAATATATATATTTTTAAATTTTCTTATAATGAATATAAGATCAAAAGCTATTTAATAATGTAGGCGAAGGTTAAAAAAATGAATACCAGGTAAAATTTTGAGAATGATCAATCCAGGGATGTTTACAATTCGGCAAAAGTAAAGGTTCTGTATTTCATTAATTACAACAACTTCTTCAACCATTATGATAGCGGGACAGATGTCATTGGCGCGATTTTTTTCTGACGCCAATGTCACATACGCACCGGGAACTTAACTGGCACCAAAGTGTCATTATTTTGCTTGATATGGTGGTAGCCAAGATATAGATGATATGGTAACAAGGTTTTCGCCAAATTGGTGTCGGAAAAAAAAATCGTGCCAATATGTATATCATATCTGTGTTGAAAACACATCTACTGTCCTAACAAAATAAACTTTTGTGACGATCACTGAAAAAACTGCTGGAACAATAATTTCATACCTTCCTTTACTTTAGAGTTCCATTATAATAGTTTACTTCTTTGAAATTAATAAAATGCAAAAAGTTACTATTAGAAAAACCAAATTTACTGCATAATAACACAATCTTTAGTGATATAATTCAACGATTAACCAAAAATATTGCTGGAACAACATATTAGCACTTTTATTTACACTCAAACCAAAGTTAAAAAAAAAAAAGTTAAATTATTTTTATAACGTGCGCATACAGATGCGATATTTCAGAAATTGCTCACGTGATTTGCTAATTCTCCGGAGCAAAGAAACCAAATAAATTCTTCGGATTTTTATATTACATGAGCTATTGCATATTTTTTTAATTAGACACCAAAATACTTGTTTGCAAGTACATTACAATTGTTAATTTCTTAAAATATATACGTTACTATAGTAATGGAAATGGACACTTCATGCGGAAAATATTTCGGTACTTTTCGGTTAGCCGGGCGCCAGTGTTATATATACATATATATGTATACCTATATATACATATATATTTATATTTATACATATATAGAAGCTATATGTATACATATATATCTGTATGTGTATATATACATATATATGTATATATAGGTATACATACATATGTATATATAACACTGGCGCCCGGCTAACCGAAAAGTACCAATATTTCTTTTATAATGTTAATTCTGAAAGAATCTTATGTCTAAAGTCTCAGAGTTCCTTGATAAGGCTCTGGTGTTGGCAAAAATGTGTTTTCAAGTGTAAACTTAATTAACTCGTTGAGTGCTACAGTGACTGACACTGAAGCTGAAAATTTTCCAATGTTTTAAGTAATTTTTAAGAAAGTATAATCTTATAATAAATGAAAGGTAAGTAAATTTTAAATAAATTTTGAGTAATTACTTAAAACAATATATATATTTTTAGTTTTATATCATTTTTTAGACCGTCAGCCATCAGTAAATGACACGTTTTAAACGGAAAGTTCAGTGTATTGTCAGTCACCGGTGACTGACATTATGCTTGACCTGTTAAACATGGTTTATGTAATTAACTATACAAAAAGCACAGTTAATACATAAACATGGATTGGAATGTTTAAATTCAAGTGTAAATGTTTAATAGACAAAAAGTAAGTGATTACTGGGATAGAGTAAAACTTTCTTATGAATAGAGAGAAGCAGCAAATATATTTACTTTCATTCTGCAGGAAGAACTTTTAATTTTCCCTATTGGAACTCTGAAATTATTCACTGTAGATAAAAGCAGATATCCAATTTTAGTTTAGATATACTGGGCATTTTATTACAGATATTCCTGTTGTAAATTAGCCTCCATTTTTGTACTATTGCTTTGACAAACATAATATTTTTTACAAATTTTAATTATGTGGTTGCAACTGTAGGCTAGACCAATTGACATACATAAGTTGTTCTATATTTTAAATAATATAATTTAGATAATTGGACTATATTGAATTTCATTTCTTTGATTGTAAAAATTTCTTTCAGGTATACCTCATCGTATAAGATGGCAAAATGGTATAAATACATTCTCAGATCTGCTGTTTTACAGTCTTACAACATTGTCAGGTAATCTCAAAGATAAATTATTTATTGTCATACTAGCTGTGACCCCGCATGACATTGCCTGGCCCCGTGATAGTATTCTTAACCCTTTATCTACTGACTGTACTTATAAGTACCATTAAAACAACTTGTTATAAAATTCATTTAATACATTGATTAGTTGTAATACAATTTAGAATGATTTATAGATACATTACTTTATATTATTCCAAAAGCATGATTTATTTTGCCTTTGCATCTTTTCAGCTTTCTTAGTGTTGGGGAAAGGGGGGAGGGGATTTTTTATTTCAGAAATATCTCTATCGTAAGAACATTATATTTGTACATTTCCTAATCCTACAAAATACTAAGAAAAATATTTAAAATAAAAGATATGAGGGTGGTTATAAATATTACAAAAAATCCCTATAAATTCAAATTTAATTAATCCTTCTAAAATTTATTAAATGATTATGTAAATCTTCTCATATAGTTTAAACAATTCACAAAAAATGCTTTAGAAGATAAAATTTTCATGAATTCCTAATTCAGTACATAAAGGGTTAAATGAACCTTAAATTTGTATGATTTTATATCTTTAACTCGATTTTGTCTGAAATACGTACCTGCTCACTGTGTGAAAATGGGGGAGAAGCTGCTAATTGTTGAGATTTGTTATGAAATTTGTTTTCATAATTTTTAGAAAATTGTATGGGATAGTAATGAACAAATTAAAACTTTAAAACGCCCTCTACTGACGAAAAAATGAGTTAAGAAGGAAGGAGTGGGTGCTTAGTAATGTACCGGCCAAAAGCTTTAAAACGATGTCACATGAAAAAATCCATTTCACCCCCCACCTCCCAATGGGAAGAATGCCCCCTAATAGTCTGGGGTCAAAAATAGACTCCACCAATCGAAGGCCCATGAGGAGTTTATAAAAAATATATTCTAAAAAATTAATGTGATAACAGACTTTGTGATTTTAAAGAAATTTTCCTTAATTTTAACTCCTTTCTGATTCTTATCATGAATATTTATTTGGCTGGTATAAAACTTTGATTTATAGAAAAAATATGTTTATATACTACAAGTCTACAACGATTATAGTTTATCTAGATGTCAAGAAAGTTTGAAACATTATAGTCAACCACTTTAAAAACTGGCCTCTAACTTTAAAAAGTGGCTACTAATGAAACCGAATTCACTGGCTACTTACCCAGTTTTGTCCTATGCTGTATAGTTTTAAAAATTTCTCTCTCTCTCTCTCTCTCTCCCCCCCCCCCCCCTCCCCTCGAAATTCAAGTGTTTTTCATTAAAAGTTTTCTCAAAAATCTGCATTTCTTTCGAAGGAAATAAAAGTAGATTTTATAAATAGATTTTTCGTGGATTTTTTTACTTTTTGTAACTATAGGTACTGGAATAATTTTTTAAATTTCTGAAAGGGGAATTTTTTTTGCATCTGGCAGTGCAATTTTCATGTTTTTAGGCCCGGTAGATTTTAAAAAAGGCTCAGTACATTTATCGCCCTTAGGAACAGGAACCCTTCATTCCAGCAAACCCTCAGTCTCTCTTCCAGTTGTTCGAAGCAATTTTCTGCGGTTTGATAAAAATCTATATTTTAGTTGAATTATAAAAACTTTTCCATTCTTTTAATTGGGGTTTTTAATTATCTCAACTAGGTAATTATTAAAAATTTTAAATTCTGAGTCTCAGGTGCATTAGTGGAGGCCTTGAACTATCTTCACAAAAACTTTCAGCCTTGTACGTGCTGTAGATTTCGCTAGCCATCGGCCAGGGTTGTAGTAGGTAGCTGCTCGGGTACTTTCCTGGGCTGTTTTTTCTTTTAAACTTGGGTTTTTTACAACCATAAGAGTTGTAGTAAGTAGCTGCCGGGCTGGGTTTTTTACTGTCCATGCTCTAATTTGCATATATATAATGAGATTTTCATGAAATTGATATATATTGTTGGGGTTTTCTATAACATGTTCGGTGTTGAAAATGAAGTATGTAGCATTTACAGTTCATCTACGGGGACACTCAAAAGAATTCTGTTGAATTACAGTCTATGGGAAAAAATCATTTGCGGTGTATTTTAATGATATTACACTATTTTAAACATATTGAAATTGATATATATCACTGAGGGGTACTACAAGATTTTTATTATAAAACATGGTGTTCATAGAATTTATCGTTCATTTACAGGGACACACAAAAGAATATGGCTACAGAAGAAAATTGGCAGTAGTGGAACTATTAAAACTGCTGCTGAGATATGGCGAAATGTCCTAAAATTGTTGATTCCCCTCTAACCTCCTTAGGAGGAGAGGGGGATTTCTAAAATGGCTGTAATTATTTCTTTAGTAGATTTATTTTCTGGAATTTCACGATCCAACCTAAAACTGTTGCTGAGATATGGCAAAATGTTCTAAAATTTTTGACTCCCCCTCCCCTTTAATCCCCTTAGGGGGGGGGGATTTTCAAAAATACTTTGTTAGTCAGTGCCTACACAGTGTAAAGGACATGTGTTTCAAATTTCATTTTCCTAAGTGCAATGGGGCCCCACCAGTGGCTGAGAGGTTCTGCTCGCGAAGCTGGTAGACAGAAAGTGCTGGGTTCGAACCCAATTGTGCCAGTCGGCGTAATTGTTCGGAGTTTTTGTGGTTTTCTTCAAACTATGGATTTCAATGCGTAAATACGGGTTAGGTTCCCTTAGAAAGACCCCCACGTATGGCACTCTCCCCCTGGGCCTACATCCCTCGAGTAGATAATCGGCCGTTAAAAATCAACCCAACTTAACCTAGGTGCAATGGTTGAGGCTCGGCATTGATTATGAGTCAGTCAGTACAAACTTTTTTATATTATAGAAGAGCAGAATGTATCCTTGATTACATAAACAAGAAGCAAAAATCATTTGTCAAGCATAGATTATTAAACACTTCAACAAGACTTCACCGTTTAATAAAGTTAAAAGAAGATATCTTAGAATGAGGGATGTTCCGAAACTAAGTTTTGTCATTTTTTTTCACATGGAAACTTTATTGCCAAAAAAAATATGCCATGCATGCTGTGCGACAATTCCTTGCATCGCAAGGCACTCAGTTTTACCAGAGTGGTTTCTACAAACTGATTGCACACTACAACAAATGATTCAATGACAGTGGCGATTATGTCAAAAAATAGTGCAAGGTGTATACTTTATGATGCCATGGTGTATGTTTTTTTGGCAATAAAGTTTCTGTGTGAAAAAAAATGATGAAACTTAGTTTCAGAACATCCCTTGTAAATAATTTAGAAAATGCAATAACAGATTTGAACAGCCCATTTCAGAAATGGCATCCATAGCTGGAAATGTATTTGAATCCTTATAAGCAGCCCTATATCTGCAAATTTGTATACACATCACGTGGTATACTAAAATTTAATTCAGCTATAAAATGTATAACACATTTCAAAATTCCTTTTTAGCAAAAACCACTTACAGACAGTAATAAGTACTTACACATTTCAAATATCACACTGAAAATTTCGGTTAGGATCCCAAAATCCTACCTTTTTTTTTTTCTTCTTCATAGCACAAACTCTGAAAATTATTTATTTTATCATTTTGTCATTGTAACAGTATACCTAAGGGTATAGGGAGAGTGTTGTACCTTGGGACATTGACAATTTCTAATAAACTATTGGCAACAGTTATCTTTTGTGTATTTCTAATAGTGACCTATAACCAACAGATCTCATCATAATAACAGACAACATCAGAAGCATCGAATTTTAACAGCTAGGTGAGAAAAATAAGTTTCATTAGTCCAAAGTAAATATTTTCCTCCATTGTAACTTCATTTTTTTCCTATGTATTTCTACAACAAGTCAACTGCAATTTATTTTTTTATAAAAGAGAAGATTTTTAAATGTTTTGGGTATGAGAAAATAATGATAGTTCTTCTAGATTTACCGCCATTTTGATTTCATTTAAACCGTGTGGTGATTGTACCTCGGGACAGTAAAATAATGTTGTACCTTGGGACATGTCCAATGCTACAAGAAATACATGATTCGTAATAATTTGGATAAATAAAAGTATTTTTATTACTTATTTTACAGAAAAATTCACATATCATATGAAATGCAATAAACAACTCAACTTTATTTTGGATCTTGAACTTGAGTTTCATTCTCTATTTCCTTGAAAAAAAAAAAAAGGTTTTGTTTGTTGGCACAAAATTAGTTATTGTTATTGTACAAAATATTGTATTAGTTATTGTACAAAATTATTGATGAGTTATATGCCTATTTCCTGAATTATGCAGTATGTCCCAAGGTACAACAAGATGTTGTACCTTGGGACAGTTTGCCTTCCCTACTTTAAATGAATGGCATTTTTTTTATTTTCAAATTGTCTAAATTGTTTCAAATTTCTAAAATTATATTATAGAGAAATATGTTGGCGTATTGAAATGTTGCCTTTAAATTTTAAATCTGATTATAATCATCGAAGTAAAAAATTAAAATGTGAAAATTGTCCCAAGGTACAACACTCTCCCCTACCTCCTAAGGATGGCATAAGTTTAAAAATTAGACGTAATGATATTATTTCTTATTTCATACATGATAGTAAAAACACTATTTTCTTACATCTCCTTTTCTTTGCATCAAAAATGTGTTATTTTTTTCTTTTTCATAAAATTGATAAATTTCAATAAACCTTAGTTATTTCAAATAAATAAGTTTTCTTTAGTGTAATTATAAAAACAGTATTATGTATTAGTGTGGTAAAAAATAGAAAGAAAAAGCCTTGTAAAAAGAAAAGGTTTTGTCACTTTTTTTGTGCATGTTTTATTTTACTAAAATCTTCATACAGTAAAACCAAAAATAAGAAAAAAAAATTTTTCATCATTTATGTGTACATGTGTAACTTTTATTTTATTTATATATATGTTCCTTTTTCTTTCCTTGTAGGTTTTCAAACACTTGGTGAAGAATATGTAAATATATTGCAAGTTGATGGTTCTTTAAAAACAATTCCCTCAAGATGGGTAATTATGTAATTTTTCTTTTACTTATAAATTTTATGCCCAATAGCAGAATGTTCTGCCAATCAGTCTTTCTGTTTAGTGTGCACCAGTAACAGAATTTTTCTGCAACCATAATGATGCAGGATAAAGCCCATGCAATCAGTGATAACAATTAGAGATGAGTTTGGGCTCTTTTTTTATTATCTTCTTCTTTTTGGAGGCTGTGCGTGCCTGAAAAATTGCTTGTTATCACTACTGATCGACTGAAAATTCATTTTTGGCAAAAATGCTGCTGAAAATTTTGTTGGACTGAAACTATCTGTATTCCAAAATCTTCATTTCTTCCTTTGGAAATTTTCAATATTACTCTTTGATTTGAGCTGTATTGGCTATGAAGCACACTTTATTTATTGTTATGAACTTCATTATTTATAATCATCAGTCATGACTGGCTCAAGACGTGAGTACAAATTATAAAGCAAGCAATGCCTATAGGACTAAACTTTGAAGATGCTTTCCATGTGCTCATTTAAAGCTTCAGACTTAACAGTAATGGAAAATTTTTAGTTTGAAACTGCAGAAGTGTTTTGAATACTACAGTAGAACCTCAACCGAGCTTCGATTAATCGAGGTTTCTGTTAACCAAGCCAATAACGAAGTCTTGTTTTTTTTTAAGACCACACTTTTTTGTTCACTGTCCATGCTACAAGCTCTTCTGCCCTCAAAAGCACTCAACTTCCAAGAAAAATTCCACCCTGAGAAGTCAACAGCGAACAATGCTTTGTTTCCAGTGGTTGTGTGGGCCTATTGAACACCAGGTGCAATGTGTTATACGACAATTACATCCCCCCCCCCCCCACACACACACACACACTTGACTGGCAACAGTAGGGGGTTGGTTGGCGACTCTCACAACAAACATTTGGGTTTCATGACATTCTTCTGTTTGCCCTTTCTTTCATGAATCCCCTGTTAATGTAAATTTAACAAATTAATGTAATTAAATTTTTTAAAAATATTTCCTTGAGATTTGTTTTATTTGTGAAAATGCATTCAATATGAAAATGCTTTCAATATTTAACTTGGTATAAGTCAAAAAAATTTCAATTTGCTTTTTAAAATTTACTACTAGCAGTTGATTTCCTTTTAAAATTTGTTGAGCTGTGAAACATAACTTTATATATGTTTATTATCATTTGAAAAACATTCTATTGTTTTTTATTGTAAGAGATGTTAAATTTGTGAGCACGACGAGTTTTTATACACAATTTCTATTAACCGAGATTTCTGATATCCGAGATACTAGTGGTCCCATTTAGCTCGGATAATCGAGGTTGGGCTACTGTATTTGAGAAAGTTCTAGTATAACAGTTGATCATTCACAAAAATCATTATAAAAGATAAATCAAGTTGTGTATACCAAGTTGTATACCTGATACATTTTTTAATTAGATGAAATTTGTATAATTAGAAAATCATTCTGTATAGTTAATGAATTAATTTCATTTTATTTTATATGAAAATAAAAGTTTTGGTCCGAGGCACAGACAGCCATCTTGGGCTACAGATATAATTAATTAATAATTATGAATATTTAATAAACACATGCAATGAATTAATAATTATCTTTATTTATGTAATGTATATGTATTAATTACTTTTAAAAAGTTTTTTGGACTCATTTCGTTTTCGGCTGAAAATAGGTAGATCACTGAAATTAGGTTTCAGTCTGAAATCTGTTTAAAATAGAAAATTTGTTATTTATACCCAACCACTGGCAGAAATCTGAAAAAGCCACAACATTTATTCTTTTAAAATATCATTTCACAACTGTTGCAGACAGACATGAGTTCTGTTTTCCAGTAAATCTGAAAAAGGCAGGGCTGCAGAGTCTGAGTCAGGCTCATTTTTGAGCGAAAGAGTCGGAGTCGGTTCTGTTAAAATTCCCAGAGTCTGAGTCGGACATTTTACAAGCAGGGTTGCGTTGTTGGAGTCAGGTCCATTTTTGAGTGAAAGAGTTGGGAATCAGATCTGTTAAAATTTTTGAAGTCTCAGTCGTCCATTTTTCCCACCTACTCTGCAGCCCTGGAAAAGAACTTCAAATAGAAAGTGGGAATAGACAAGGGATGTCCCATACCTTTTTTATGTTACTAACTCTGACCAAAGTGCAAAGACTTCAGAAATTAATGCATGCTGGACAATGGCACCATAAAATATAATAAATAAGAATGTATTCATTAAAAACACATAAATTTAGTCAATGGTACACATAAACAAGAACCTTCATATGAACTTGTACAATTAAAATTAATGATAAAATCTATGTTTTAAACTGCTTCTGCTCTCGTCCTCAGGATAAAATATGATGTTGAAATGATTAAAAGTCTAGAGACTAAAGCTTCCTATGTGAGAAACAAATTATTCTTGTGACAAATTGATTCTTGACCAATTACATATTTGAAAAAATGCATTGGTGCCATCCAATGAGTATACCAGAAATTTTTTTAAACGAAATGAATTGGGAGTCATTCTCGTTTCTACTTGGATAACGAAGGCTGCTATGTTAATTTTGAGGAGACGAAAGTCATAGTTCCATGTAATAACCCATTTGAAAGTTTAATCAGGGAATCAGTCAAAATCATTGCACATGAGCATAATGCCTGTAATGATAATTTTTCTTGTAATATACCAAAAATCTGGCATAATATTAAAAAAAAGTCATTTCTTTTTCTGTTTGCAGTATTTCAATTTTTTCTTTCTATTACCTTCAACTTGTTTGAATGTAATCCATTCCTCTGTACATATAGATGGTGACACTCGAGGGTCTTCAATCAAACTTTCGATCAATTTCCAACTCATTCCATTTAAAAAAAAATTCTGATTTACTCACTGGATGGCACCACTGCATTTTTTTAATCATGTAATTAGTCAAGAATCAGCAAATTGTCTCTTACACTGGAAGCTTTCGTCTCTAGACTTTTAATCATTTCGACATCTTATTTTATCCTGAGTATGACTGCAGAAGCAGTTCGAAACATCGATTTTATCATTAATTTTAGTTGTACAAGTTCATATAAAGGTTCTGTTTTATGTGTATCATTGAACAAATTTATGTGTTTTTGACAAATACATTCTTATATATGACTTCAAAAATGCTAAGCAACCCTGTGCAAACACTTCAGAATATATTTCCTTATATCCAGTGCCTGATTTACAGCTGGACATTCAGAGCACAAGCCCAATCCCAAGGCACCCTGATTTTTAGGGGCCCTAGATGCTGCTGGAAGTTTTTCCATTATTGTCCAAAATCTGACGTAGTTTTAATATCTAATGGAATTTTACATTTCATTCTACATTCTATTGTGTTTGTATTATATTTTTAGAGCATCGTATATTTTGTCTGAAACATCCATGTTTAATTACTTTATCATAGTGAATATTTTCTCTTATCTTTATCACTTTAAAAATATATTGTATTTTTAGTTCTTATTTAACCCTATTCCTGTTCTTGTCAGATTATTTGGGGGTTGGTGAGCATAGTTTGTAGGTGACAGAGCCCTCTAAATATTTTAAATAATTGTGGCTTGGTATTGCGGAAAACTCATTATTAATTATTGTATACTTTATCATTCCAATGTATATAGACTTGCATAGAAAAAGATAATCAGCACTACACAATTTATTGTAAAATGTCTACTCATGTAAATTTCATAATTGTAAAATAATTATTTAAAAGTAAATTAATGATTATCAAATTTAGTTTTTTGATAGATATTTTAAACTAATTATTAAAGACAATAGTGGTTATTTTAGTATGTACCTTTTTTAGTATATTTATATATTTTTTACTCAATCCCCCTGTAAGTATCGGTGCAAGGAGGCCCCCAGTAAGCATCTGTCCCCAGGGCTTCCAAATTTGTAAATTGGTCCCTGTTTATATTCCTTCAATAAAGATTCAGTTCCCTTCCAGACTGAGTTTTAAAGAGATTGTAAAACGCTTTAACCCCTTCAGGACGAAAATACTCAGAATCATTGATTATTCCCACCAGTAAATTTTTATCGTAAGTTTTGCCTTATTTAATCAGATCATTTTCCTGATTCAATTAGGCAAAAATTTCTGTTTTGTAAAACAGGTGATAAAATTTTAAAAATTCTGTAAAAGATGCTCGTCTCGAAGGGGTTAAAAAACTTAGTCTATATTCATATTTCTCAAATAGTAAGTTATTTTTTTTCTTTTTGCTATATACAAGAAGGAAGTGTTGGATTTGTGAAAAATTCTGACTTCTGTTTTTTGGCACATTTATACATTTTAGAAGATCTTGAACACAACTTGATTGTCTTTAGAAAAATGTGTGTCTCTCTCTCGTATGTGACACAAATTTTGTGGGCACTCTAACTCACTATCTACTGCATGGAAGACGTTTTTTAGTGTATATTGCCCAACTTGCAGCATTGCTATGCTGCATTTTACACAAAGATAGGGGCGATATAGTGAGTTGCTTTCTAAAAATAGCTTTATTATAAGGGATTTTCCACAACTTTTCAATCAGCTCACTATATCTTTGTGAGTTTTCACAATATTTGACTGGACTTTTTATAGAAGTTGCCCAAAATAGCTGACTACCAAATTATGAAATAAAAATTTTGAAATCTTCCATGCATGCACAGTTGAAAATATTTCATACAAATGCCCATATCTCATCAAATATTAAATACATGTTTTAATAGCAGTATACTGTTGCTACTGTTTTTTGTCAGGTTTTCGAAAAGTTGTGTTAAATTTGGTTGAAAACTCTGTATGCTGTGAACAAAAAACTTTTGAGTTTTTCACAGACACAATAACATCTTCACGAATATGAGTGCTATGCGTACACAAATGCACACAAACATTGAACAGGACCCAAATAGACATTTAACACAGTGACAAACCATTTTCAGCATTTTCTGTTATGCAGGTGATCGTAAATATTATTTTATTAAATTTATTATTACCCCCCTAATTGTCCTCCCGACTAAATCTTCACCGAGAAATATGAAATCAAACATGTTCTTTTCATCCCAGAAGTGCAAGAACAATTCAACAATAGTTTTGGTAGATATTTGACAAATCGTATACAATTGAAAGCATCCAGTCCCTGTTCCTTAACTTTTGGAGGCCAGTGTAATAGAAATGGGACATATGAGTAGATGTTGACATTGACAATTATGTACATATTTGCAAAAATATAGATTAATTTTACCTTGAAGACTGTACTCTTCGTCAAAAAAGATGATCCTAATATATGTTCACTTTGTGCATTATCTTTCTCATCATGCTATTTCAGGAAAATCAACGGAATTATTCTAAATAACTTTCATATCAACAGATGATAAAAAAAAAATAAACACTAAAATAAAATTATTTTTAACTCCTAGCAAAAACAGATGCCAACTTTTATATTTCATAAATTTTAACCTCTTCTTGTGAGATAAGAAAGTGTAAAAGAAAGGGAAAAGAAAAACCACAGCAACAAGCTGCATTTAACAAATAAAATAAAACATCACGGTGGCATTTGCCAAAAACCGTGGATATAAAAAAAATATATTAATTTACCAATTCTTAAAAGGGTGTATATCACTCAACAGGTGGCACTGCTATGCTGATTTTTTCATGATTTCTGCGATGGATATATCACGATAATTCATACACTGAATTTCATCAAACTTCATATTTTGTTAAACCTTGACAGAAATAGATGCTGATTCAATTTCAACTTTGATCAGTCAGCTGAGGACGCATTTGTGACAAATGAGGACACAGTTCTGTGCTTGGGGAAAGAGCCCTAACCTTGTTTGCAATCATTTCATGCAATTTAGTGAGCCTGATTTTTTAATTCATGTAAAGAGAAACTGGGGAACAGACAGTTTTTCCAAAATAAAGATAAGTTTGAGTCGTCTAGAAGGTATTTTAGTTATTTATTTTAAACGATGTTAAGGAAAAACTGTAGAACAGATGATTTATTAACAAGGCAATTTCTTTTATTATTTAAAACATTTAATTGATTTCATTTATGAAGAAAGTCTTTTGGTGGCCACATTATTCTAGTTTTAATTTGTAAATATATATATATATATATATATATATATATATATATATATATATATATATATATTTATTTATTTATTTGAGCTTGAACTCTGGTATAATAAACAATTCCGAACCTGTTTTGGGCCCAGTATCTCTACAAGATTTTCCAGACTATGTGATTTATATATATTAGCCATTCAAACATCTATTTAAATTTATCATTCATTTAAAAAATATTTTAAGACTTTTTTTCTTTTTAAGAGTGAAAAAAAAAATGCTAGTTAAATTCATTTAGAATTTTTTATTTTCCAACTATTTTTTTTTCTGTATAAATTAGTATGTTAAATCTTAATTTACATATTTTCATTTATTTTTTTTATTTTTTTTTTGCAGAGAAGGTTGCTGGACATTCTCTTACAGACATTTGGGAGTTACTTTGTTATACGTTTTCAGCGCATGATCGAAAATGAGGTTAATTTGTTTGCAGCTGTAGCTGAAAAATTTGGAAATAATTCACCAGAAGCAACACTAGTAGCCTATTTACCAACTGTCTTCAGATTTCTTACATTTGTTCAGCGCTTGCATTTAATTCTTTTTTATTTCCGTGGATCATATTATACAATACCAAAAAGATTGACAGGTATACGATATGTAAGTTTTATTCATTGCAATTTGGACTGTAATATATTTATTTATTTTAAGTAACTTTAAAAAAAAACTTCTGTTTTTGGTCATTTTATATGTGTATGTATGCATTTCCTCAATTTTCTCAACAAGATTTGAATACAACTTTAACACTACAAATCTAGTAAACCAGGGAAGGTCTTAAGGTAAAAGGATTTAACATATCATCTGTAATTTTTTACAGGGACATGTCAAATATTTTAATATATGATTGTCTACTACATTTCAACCAGAATGATGAGCAATAGATTGCCTTTATAAATGTCAGAGAGAGGTGGTATATGAAAAATAAAATTTGATTGATCAAAAGAATTTTGTACAAAATCTTCTGCATTGAGCAACTAGACTTCTTTTATATATAAGATATTGGCAACTTGTGAGCAATAAAATTTGATATGTCAAGAGAAATTTGGACAAAAACTTAGTAAGCTGCCATTATTACCAATCTAATGTTTGTTCACTTGTCTCTCATATAATAGAACTTGCACAGGCAAGTATTGCCAAGTTCTTGATTGTGAATTGCAACACTTCAGAAAACAAATTCTAATCTGAGCATGTGTTATCTCACCACTCTTTTATTTATAAAGACACTCTAATGGCAACAATGTAAATTAAAGTGAATAAGGTTAGCACAAAATATATTCTTGTACCAAACCATTCTCACCAAACTATTCCAACTGATGCTCAATAAGTAAGCATTTTTTGAACAGGCGATGTTAATAACATGAGTTTTTGTACAATTACAAGCAAGTCATTTATTAACCCATTTATGCCTAGCATCCCATTTTTGGAACGCTTTGAATTTTAATAATTTTTTATAATTTTTTTCTTCTTTATAACATGAAAATTGTATGAAATAATTATCTATAAATGTCTTTATCTTTTACTGAAAGGTGACAGCATAAGATGGATATTTATTTGCTTAAATGAAGGCTTTTCTCGGAATTTATAGATTTTTTATTTTTCAAGATGACGAAACTTAAATTGTAATTGGAAAATCAGGGTTGGAGTTTTGGACAGGACATGTGAGTTTTACAGTCCAAAACTGTACTAAAGTGTCTAAAACTGTACTAAAGCATCCAAAACTGTATTAAAGTGTCCAAAACCTTAAAAAAAGCAACATTCCACATGTAACCACTGCACGCTTATTAAACATATGAATAAATATAAATATCTCACAATATATTTTACTAACATTCCATTTAATTCTTTGGTAAATGAAAAAAAGTTCAAATTTTTTGTAATATCTGTGTAACATAAAAAGTTCTGTTTCTGTTAAAACTGAGTTATAATAATAAGAAATTCTTTATAATACCACACATGTAGTACAGGGAGGGAAGATTTGCTTAACACTAATGCTTTTGTTTAAATTTTTGTGCAAGAAAATGTTACAAAGAAATTTCTTTTAAATAATGTTTCATTGTAAATTATCTTTTCTAGATTATAGGATAATAAAAGAAAACACAAATATTTAATTTAAAATCTAGAAGTTATTTTTTTAAATATGTATTTTTATTATGTATTTAATCTAATTCTAGTTAACATTCTATTTCTTAAGAGTTAAATAGTGTTGTTATAATAATAGTCATATAATATAGTGTTATAATAATAGTCATATAATATAGTGTTATAATAATAGTCATATAATATAGTGTTATAATAATAGTCAATATATAAATATCTCATAATAAAAAAAATCAATTTTTATTTATACTATTTCTTAATATACACATATACATAGTTGCCAGCAGTAAGCTGGTTTAATCAGTAGGCTGAACCTGAACTCCATTTATCAATTATTTCCAGTAACAACTCTCGGGACTTTCAGTAACAGAATCAGAATGTATTCTTCATAAAAATCGTTAGTACTTCTTTTAACTATTAGTATTTAAATGAATAACATTAAAATTATGATACATAATTAAATTTAATATCTTTTTGATGTAATTACTTTGTTATGTAGGGCAATTAGGTTGTTACTACTAAATTGTTAGGTAGTATAATGTAGGGTAATTAGGTTGTTAATACTAAATTGGTATTTTTGTATTGTAATCTTTTTACAATTTTTTAAACTTTTAGCATTGTTCTGATAAATACAATTTTACTACAAAATATAGTTTTGGACAGCTTTAGACAGAAGGGTTTTGGACAGTACGGTTTAAACCATGGATTTTACCGTGTTTTTTACCGTTGTGTCCAAAACCTTGCCAACCCTGTGGAAAATGTTTATTTGTGTTTTTTTTTACTAAGGATCCAAATAAATAAGTCTTAATCTTAGCTTATGGACCTCTTTGAAATACGTATTTTTTTAAATTGTGAAATTCTATGTTCAAACCTATTTTTTAGGCATTTTTGTAACGTACAAAATATAGGGCACTAGGCCCAAATTGGTACATGTTTTTATTAACCATTTAGGAGACAGTTATTTATTAAAGTTATTTTCAAGATGATTATGAAAAAATAGTTTTTAAGCCTCAAATGCAATTATTCTTAGTTTATTACTACTAATAATTATAACGTTATTAATCTCTGTAAAGAAATATATTTTTTTAGTAGTTCATAAAAATACTTATTATAGTATATAACATACAATTTAAAAGCTTATTTCATATAAATTTATACAAAACATATAATTATGCATATTATACTATTACAAATATTATGCATGTTCCCATATTTAGTACATTTACATTTTATCAAATAAATATAAAAGAGGTTTAGCGTAATTTTTTTTAGTATTTTTCCAGTTCATTTTGCAACATTTTAAAATGATTTTACCAACAAATTTGAGAAAACAAAAATTCAGTCACAATGGGTTAAGAAACATTCACTTGAAGGCACATTGAATTTTTTTTCTTCAAAATTGTTTGTTGTATATTAATCTATATTTTACCACATATTAAAAAAACTATTACTTTCACCAAAAATAGCTGTTTCAGATTCATAAGACTACAAATAAAAATATAAAATTAAAAAACTTACCAAACTTTATTTTTTTCTTCCTAAACTGTCCTAAACGGTGGTACAATTCACTACTAGAAATTATGTACATCTGTTTTGTAATTACTCAGTTTCACTCAGCAATAGTCTATAAGACATGACATGATTAAATTTGAAGAAAATTTTGGTCCTTTTTTTTTCTCCACAATTATTTAAATTTTTAAAATATTCATATCAGATAAAGTAGTAAACATACGCCAAATTCAAAAATCTAAAAAAAAAAAAAAATTATTATTATTAAAAATAAACTTAAAATGTTTATAAATAACACTTATGAAACTTAAAATCTATTTCAGTTGAAAAGCAGAAATTAAAAAAAGTAATATTAGTTATAAAAGCTTTGAAATTGTCCTGCTTATAGAATGATCATAAAATATGGATTAAAAAATTATAACCATTTAACTATCTTTTATGAAAGTATTCCTCTGTCTGTACTTATATATAAAATATTGGTGTGTCCATCTATGATAGAAAAACACCTATTTTTAAGTTTATTTGACTATTTAAATGACATATAATCAAAAATAACATTTAAACAATTTTTTGTCCGTCTCGAATAGGCTCAGAAACAGTTGCATAACTTATCAGGGGCTTATAGAGAAGGTTTCTGTCTACAATCTTTGGTTCCTCGCAATTCAATGTCAAAAATGGTTTTTGAGAAAACAGGGAAAATCTATTTATCAGTAAACCAATGCTTAAAAATTTGAGAACTAATTGATTAATTTTAAAGAATCATACAGCTATTAAAAGGTCAAATTAAGATTTAAAAATGATAATAATGAACTTTTTAGCTTATGACTTGTACATTTACATTTAAAAATTATATTGCTAAGTACTTTTCCCTAAAACTTTAAAGATCTTATGTAAATACAACACAATAGATTACTGTGTAGCTAGTTTTTAATGCTATTTGATCACTATGAGTATGTTCAAAAACTATCTGAACAAATTTTAAGGGATGATAATGCAATTTTTGTATAGAAAACTAAGATCAAAATCCATTTATTGAGTCTAATATGTGAACTGTCTCACTTCATGCCAAACTTGTCTTTTCAATTATTGTACTAATAACTGTAACAATAATGAATATACAGTAGCAATACTTTCAAGAATTTTTTAACTTTGTGTGTAATGTGATACCTCTAGAAGTTGACTTGTAATTTGGTTGGTTACACTGTATTTACTATCGGCTGGATTCAGGTTTATGTAGTGTCTCGCTCGTTATTGTTTAAACATGAATGGTGGCCATTTCTAGTACTTTTCATGATGTCAAGATGTTTCACAGAAAGTAAACTAAGTCTTTGACAATATCTTCATTATTATTTAAAGTTACAAACAAAAATCTCTGTTGAGTTTGGAGAGAGACGCCCAAACAATTATTTTTTATTTAATAAGTAGACTGCAATCCTGTTTTCCTATTTAAAAAAAAAAAAAAATGCGTTTTGTCCCTCTTTATAAAAAGACTTCCTGATTTTTATATTTTCTTTCTGCTTCTTCCAAGAAGATGGAATCTTCCTGTTTTTTAAATATGCCATTTTATTTTTCAAGATAAAAATACATTAAAACCTCAGAATAGTTGACAACTGGGGAGCATGGAATTTTACTGTTATTTGGAGGTGCCTGCTTTTCAGAGGTAAAAAAAAAATCAGACAATATGTATGTTGGCAATTGAAAAGGTGTCTGCGAAATAGAAATGTTCATTATAAAAATTTTGCTATATTATTTACATAACTTTTCTATTTAAATTGAATGCTGTATGTAAAATACTGATTATATCCTGCTCCAGAGACTGTTTAAAATGCATCATGACTCGATATACATTATTGTACTGCTTTTTAAAAAATAAAACAGATTATTGTGTACAAAACTAGGGTAAAGAGATAATTTGCAATTTTAAGTAATTATTCCATACTGTCATTTCATGTGTATTCCTTATAAGCACAATTTGACAGTGGCATTTGTGATTTTGCATGCTTGAAGAAATTAATTTTGTGTGCTATTTTTACAGTTGCGTTCTTTTTAAAATACTGATTAAAAACAGCTTGTCATTTTGTGATGCATGTGAAACCAAATTCTCATTTTTGAAGAAATCTGATATGAGTTCAAAAAAGTATATTTTGCTATTAGAAGCTTGCAAAATCATGATAATTTTGAGATTATTCTTCTACTATATAATAATTAGAAAGCAAATTGGTGGTGTAAACTCATCATTTAATAATTTGTGTTTAAAGGTTGATAATATCCTATTTGTATTCCAAAACTGCATTTTGGTGAAAGGATATTGCTGAATTTGGGAGAGGGAAAGATTGGTAGATTAGACATCTGAAAAAGTTCTCTGGGGAGATTCTCAAAAGGTGGGATCATTAAACGTTAACTATATGTAATTTTTAAAATTTAAGGCCAATTTTTTTTAATAGTATAGTATTTTGTCTATAAATATAATATATAAATATTTTTAATAGTATGTCTACAAAATTATACACAAACATTAAAAAGACAGCAACTATTCTGGAAAATTAATGATTAAAGCATTTAATTAGCAGTTGTGTACGTTACAAATTTTGGACACTTTTTCGCACGTACATTACAGATTTTGGACGTTGCGCTTAGTATTTAAAAAATCCTTAAGACTAAGAATGTAGTAAATGTGTCCTATAATTGTATGTGTATACATATATATATATGTATAATTAACTTTTTGTTACCCAGTAATAATAATAATAAAATCAAATGCTTTTTTGCATACGTTACTTTCGGACATAACAAAATGCAAAAAATTCTTTATAGAAAAGTCCTTCTATCTTCAAAAAAGCAATAAATCAGCCTGCCATCTCTTAACGAAATTATTAAAAAATCATCCGTTTCCTTTATGCATTCGTTGTTTATACATTAGAACCACCTGGAAAAAAGTTAAAACTCTTTTTCTTGGTGGTACATTGGAGCAGTTAACGTTATGAATGTCCAAAATTGGCCTCTTTAGCATAAAATAATAAAATTTTAAGATATTTATACAAAGCTTTTACAATAAATTATGTCATTTTCTGTCTCTGAGTAGAATTAAGAACTCAGTGTAAAATAAAAAAATAAAATCAATGATAGTTAAAGTTATGTTTGAAAGGCTTAAAGTTATGACGTGTGTCCAGTGCCCACCTTTTGAGAATCGCCCTCTGGTTCTGTTACTTTTTTCTCCCAGCAAAGCAAATTGCTCAATGCCATAGTCAGATGGAGGGGTATCCCCCCCCCCCCCCAAAAAAAAAAGTAAGTTGAAAAGAGTCCATTCATACACTTCATTTAAAAGAAGGACATTCTAGCATAAAATCTAAGATTCACTTTCCCAAAAAAAATGTTCTAGGTATGGTCTTGAAACTACTGTAAATTAAAAATCTGCGATAGAGCTTTGATTTTTTTTGTTGCATTATAAATTTTGAACCAGAACAGTCCGGGAAAATCACAATGAATCTTAACCTAAAGGAATTGGTTAATTTAACCCCTTCACCGCTTGTCCCGAGATAAGTCGGGGGTATAAACACTGTTTCCCCATACCTGTCGCCGGTGAAGTGGTTAACAGAAAGCTCATTATATGTGACATGTTTGATAATGCAATTTTATTTGTCAGGAAATCGCCTTTGCTCTTGTAACAGATGAAAAAAACAAAACAAATGTGGAAACACTGCATTGTATTTTCTCAGCGCCAAACATGACTTTAAGCAGATTGTGAAATGAATGTAATCAGACCATATGTGATTAGTTTAACATGTCAACCTATTTCAGTAGTTTGAGTTGTCTCATTTTCTTCATACAAAAATTATATTATTATTTGTTTTTTGCTGACATTTTCTTTCAAAAATAGCTGTTGAGAAAAATATGTGTATATACAGTAATTGATTTTTATGCTGTTGATATATTTAAGCAGTTTCATAATATTAAATTTCATGTTTATCTTTTTCTATTCAATTGTGATAACTATAGCAGTGCTGCCAATTTCTGAATGTTTTCTGAATAATTATAGCCAGGGGCGTAGCTACCATGGAGCAGTTGGAGCAAACTGCTCCAGGCGCACGAATCCTAAGGGCGCAAAATTAGAAAAAGCGAACTAAAGATTTTTTAAGGGATCTCAGGACTCTTAAAGCTCTAAAATTTTCGAAATTTTAATTTTTTTAGATGTTAAACTTCTGTTTTCTGAACATTTTGATATAATTCTTATCTTGAAATTCCCGTTAGAACAGAAGTTATTGCATTTAGAATTATACTCGCTCAATAGCTGAAGCGGTGTTTCCAAAACTTCGAAGTCATTTTTCTCCAAATGACGTTTATGGGCATAATTTCCATTTTATTGTAAAAAGAAAATATTTTTTTAGTGGTTTATATGTTGAAATGTTCTAAATTTTGCATTAGCTAAATACAACTTTGTATTAAAAATATAAAAATGCTTTAAATACAAATTTATTTAGGTTCAGTGTAATTATTATAATCTGAGGTATAAGTAGGCAAAAAACTTTTTATTCTTGTTGCAAAATTTATTTTGTAATCGTGCGCATAAGCTGTTATGCCGATTTTCTGCTAATCAAATGTCTGCCAGTTTTGAGCCCCCTGTAAATGCTAATTCTGCATCTTGCAATTTTTCAAGTATTTGAAATGAAAGAACCTACTTTTATTTTTCATTTCCATTTAAAATTGTGTCTTATTATCAAATACATTTTAAGATATTAAATGTTGAAAATGGTCCTTTTTTTTCATTTTTTCCAATTTTAAGAGTCCTGAGACCCCTTAATTAAGAAATTTTTATTTAAAAATATTTACATATTTTTTTAATTATTAATCATATTATTAATCATTATAGATACATCTTGTTACAATCAGCGTATTCCTAAAATATATTGCCTTGTGTTTAACCTCAACTATTTCGATTTAAAGCATGTTTTTATACACAGTTGAAAGAAATGACTTCTATTAAGGAAATTTTAATTCATACCATATTGCAGCCTCAAGTAACTTCTCCAACACCGTTTCAGCATGCCTGATTTTTTTCTGTAATTTTTCTGTAGACGAGTGGTGAAGATTTTCAGATCTTAAAGTAATCAAAACTTATTTAACAGGGTTCTCATCGGTCACTTTACTGGCTCCCACTTTTCCCAAAATATAATTTTTCTGGTACATTTCTATTAAAATGTTTTAGAAATTTATCATGATGATTACTATACAGAAATAATGGTAGCTAAAGAATTCACCGCTGAGAAACCTATATGTACGATGTAACACTAGTAATTTTACGATGATAATTATTTTACGATTTGTAAAAAAAATAGCCTGACAAGTTGAAGAAAATTATTAACCATTTTACAGACGAAAACCAAGAAAACGAAAATTTTGAAGGGTTTTTTGTTTGTTTGTTTGTTTTGTGGAAACTAAATATGCATCAATACAGAGCAATAATAAGAGCTCGATTTAAATATATTCCACATCAGCCAATGGCGACAAAATTTAGACGGGATGGGGGTGATGGGAAGTATTAAATTTTGTGAGTATTGTTTTTGAGATTTTGAAAATATTGCAAATGTCAAATGCAGAATCGATACGATTTAAAAAGAGGGAAAAAGTTAAGTACCAAATTCAGCGTTCCTTAAGGCTTGATTATAGCGTATGCAAAATTATACCACTTTTTTGTAGCAGTATTTTTCCGCATTAAACCTTATTTAATCGCTGAATTTTAGGATTAAATAAGGCAGACTGGCCCGCCGGGCAACCGACCTGCGGGTCGGTTTGCCCTAAACTAGGTAAAAGCTGCTCCCTCCCTCTGGTGAAGCTAATAGTTTTCAAATTTGCTATAAATATTAGATAGGAAAAGTCTTAAATCATTTAATAATTTTTTTAAAGATCACTTTTTTGAAGCATTTTTTATTAATGATTTTTACTTCTTTTTGCAAGGCAGAAGAATTGATTGTTTTTTTCTTGAAAGTTTCTTTGCTTCAGAGGACCCTTTAAATCTTTTAAAACATACCGTATATATTCTGTAATTTTCTCTGTGACCAATAGCGACATGGCCTACCCCAAGAATTTTTATCCTGTCTGAGAGCGTGGCCTCTCTTTAAAAATATATATATATACGTATTTTATTATCATTTATTAAGTATTTATTTGAAATGTGTAGGCTTCGTGTTTTCGTACAATGCTGTGGTTGTAATTTCCCCTATATAAATGTGTATTACATTGATTTTTGCGCTTGATGTGCGAAAGTATTTATAAGGAATATTTTCAGCAAAGAAAATGTAATTCAAACATTCTTTTTTTGTTAAAAATTGCATTTTAATATGAAAATGGGACTGTTTCAATATTGTCTATAAATGTGATACTCAGAACGGCAGTTACCTATTTTGTATATATGTTAGAACAGGACTGTTTTTATTTTTTATTTTTTAAACAGATTTTTCACGCAGTCATTGAGCACGTATTTCAGACAAAATCGTTTTAAAGATATATGACAAGACTTTTTTTTCCCTTCGTTGACTGGTTTTTCTGCTTTCGTCGGGAAATTCCGTTGAAAACGCCAACTTTGACAGTGTTTTCTGTAAGATCTATTGTGTTTACAAAAACTACGGAAAACGTCTTTCGATTACAAAGTTCTGAATAACACCTGCCAATTTTATGCGTTCTCGAGCAAAAATTAATTAAAAAGTATGCCGTAAAATAGTCCCTTTGGATTTAAGAACAGCCTTAAGAAATAAAATCATACAAATTTCAGGTTCATTTAAGAATATTATCATGGGCCCGGTCAACACCGGGTGGGTCAGCTAGTCTATATTAATAAAAGAAAGTTTCACTCTGTGTGTGGTGGCTAGCGAAATATACTGCACGTAGAAGTCTGAAAATTTGGGTGAGGGTAGTCCAAGACAGGTCCTGATACACCTGAAGCTCAGATTTTTAATTTTTTATGACCCCCCCCCCGAAGAACACCTTTCAGTTTGTATGCCCTGAATTGCTCAGAACTCCCCGCCCCCCTTTTATCAGATCTTCTTCGTTTTGGGGGCCCTTTTCCCATTTAGTTATTATCCGTTTCTACATTCCAGTTAAGACTCTGGGCCTCTTGAAATTTTTGAGCGCCATGCGTTTTTTACACCCTAATATTGTCAACCTCTCAAAGGCATAACTTTAAAATTGAGACTTGGACTCCTCTCCCTGGACCAGCACCCTCATATTTTTATTGGGCACCTAGTGCCCTTCTTTAAGAATTTCCCCCCACTTTATTTTTTGCGCTTCTTTAAAATTTTATTCGAATGATTGATACATACCCTATGCTTAATTGCGACTTATTGAGGTCTAAAGCGCTAAGTACTAGAACCTTTTAACATGTTTTCATCTTAGGGCCCTGCTCTCAACTATCAGTTGGCCCCGTTTGGACCTCCTATTATATCTCCCTTAAAAATGGTCTGATTCACTAATTTTTTTTTGTGACAACATCTTAGGAAATCTAGCTACTACATGAACAATATAAAATTTTTTTTAGACTTCAGCTACCACCAAATTTGAATATTAATCGCCTTCTTGATGCCCTTGCCCCAACTACATTCCAGTTGAGATCCTGAACCCCTGGGGCTTGATACGAGCCCACTTGAAGTTTCTGTGCCCCAAATTATTAATAAATTGCCCACTTTCAATCCAACATTCGTTTTTGGGGCTCTTTTTCCATTTAATTTTTTTTTTCGTTTCTACATTTCAGTTAAGACACTGGCCCCCTAGGGTAACTTTTTATGCACCATGCATTTTTCACCCACTAATTGTGTCACATTCTCAACTTCAAAATAGAGTCTTGAACTTCTCTCCCCGAGCCAACACCTTCATATATTTATTGGGACCCTAGGGCTCTTTTTAAAGCACTTCTTTGAAAAAAAAAAAATTCTAATGATTAATACTTATACCCTATACTTAATTTCGACTAATTGAAAATCTAAAGTGCTAAGTACTAGGATCTTTTATCATGTTTTCATCTTAGGCCTTGCTCTGAATTATCAGTAGGCTCCTTATATCAGTTGAAGTTATATCAGTTATATCCTTATCAGTAGGCTATTATAGTTCCCTTACAAATGGTCCGATTCACTAGGATTTTTTCCTAACAACTTCTTAGGTCCTCCAGCTACTGCATGAATAACAAAAAATTACTCACACTTCAGCTACCACCAATTTTGAATATTAATCGCCTTCTTAGGGTCCTTGGTGCAGTTTCTTTAAAAATTATCCAATAGTCTTGCACATTTCTTTAGCATAGTTCTAGGGTCCTCCGGCTACTTTATAAACCACTAAAAAATGTCTTTATACTCCAGCTACCACCTTTTTCGAATATTAATCTTCTTTTTCGGCATCAACTTACGTTTACTCACTACAGCTGTGAATTAAAATTCGCGCTACCGTTAAAGGTAAGTGGTTAACATTAGAGGAGATGGGATTTTATCCGTAAATTAAATGTCACGTTAATGTTAAAGATAATTTGTTAAATTTACAGGGGGTGGGGGCGAAAAGCACTTTCCACTGCTTCGATGTGCATTCTTTCTTTGGGTTCTAGGGGCCCGATTTCAACGGGAATTGGTTCATTCAACCTAGACTACGATTCAGCTACTTTCTGTATTATGAAAGTTTGTCTTAGACTTCAGTTACCAACATTTTCGAACATTAAGGCTGTTCTTAACTGCTCTGCTCAACAAGCGAAAAACGTTGACATATTTACAAATTTATTTTTTAACGGAAAGATATAAAATTGGAAAGCCTGGTCATGGAAGCGATTTGGAATCAAACTGTTTTTTCCCTTTTTTGATCAATCAATTACCTATTGAATTATAAGCGAATTCGATCACGTGACAAACCGTTTTTCGTCCGCTCTTGAGTGCTCTTTCTCCCTTCGCGCGGAAATTCGGTTCAAAACGCCTACTTTGACATTATTTTCTGAAAGATCTATTGCGTTTGCAAAACAAATGGAAAAAACAGCTCAATTACATAGTGTCTAAACAACAACACCAGCTAGTTTCATGCATTTTCGAACAAAAATAAATTAAAACTTATGTCAGAAAGTTGCCCTTTTTGATTTGAGAACACCCTTAATGGTACATTCTTTTCAAGGTTCAATGTGTCCTATTTCAACGCTAATTGGATAATTAAGCTTAGTTTACTATTCAGCTATTTTCTGCATTATAGAAGTTTATCTTAAACTTCTGTTACCACCATTTTCGAACATTAACGGCGCATTCTTTTCTCGGTTGTTGTAGGCTCTATTTCAACGGAAATAGGTCCATTCAACTCAGCTTACGATTGTTTTAAAGATTATAGTTCCACCGCCAGGATTCGCATTCTTACCTCGGGTTCTATGAGCTCGATTACTACGGTGTTTACTCACTCATCTTGGTTTTCGATTGCCTCCGGCGCGTACGGAACACTCCTGGCATACACTGCCTTTGGTAGCGGGGACCCAGGCCACAGGTTCGTTCAGAAAGAGGTTTCTCGGGAATATACTAGACGCTGCCGAAGGCAGTGGGCCATCCCTAAAAGCAGTTCATTTGAACTACTTTATGAATATATAAAATCATACAAACTTGCGTTTTGTTTACGTTATTATAACGAGCCCGGGCAACGCCGGGCGGGTCAGCTAGTTACTATATATATACTACATATATATGTGTAACTTCAAAACAAAATTACCCAGAACTTCTTTGAGTGACAAGAGGGCGCACAAACTTTACTTGCTCCAGGGCGCTGAATATGTAGCTACGCCACTGATTATAGCTATAATTTTTAACAATTGCTGTAAGACTTTTCAGTAATTTTGTTAGTAGAATAAGATTGTCAGATTTTCAGATGCAGTAAAAAAGCGTCTGAACAATTTTCTTCATTGAATAGTTAATCATACTTTTCATCTGCTTCTCTGATATTAAATAAAGCAGCAAATGCTTCATTTGAAATTAGGTGAATAATTTAATTTGATGCGCTACAATTTTAAAATTTTAGGATATTTACTATAATGGGTACCTCTAAAATTGTATAGCTATCCTCAACAAACACCATAAAACAGATACAGATATTTTCACAAATTATAAGAACTCTTTTGACAAATTGCTTTAAAATCTGAATGAAGAAATTTTCTTATTATTTAAACTTACATGTACTTTTTCTAGAACTTCGATTTAACAACTGCAAAATTTCCCTTGAAAACGATTGTTAAATCTTGTAACACGTTAAGTAAATTAAAATTGCATAAAATTTTCGAAATATTATTAAGAATTGGTATTTTATTATATTTTTCTTTTGGCTCATTAAAAATACCCTATTTACTAGTTTGAAAAAAATATATTGAAAATTGTTTTTTTTTTTTGTTGTTTTTTTTTTTTTTTTCCAAAATTCTTAGTGTGTGTCCCTTAGTGTCCTAATTACTAGTGCAGTCAGTCCCCCCCCTGCCCCCTCCCAAAAAAACTGTAAACTAAGATATTAATTTTTCAATTCCATATATGTATTATGTTTAATATGACTTATAATTGTGTCGTCTAGTTGCAAAACCGACCATCGCCAAAAAAAATAAAATTTTCGGAGAAAACTGATTTTTTTGCCACATTTAGCCAAAATAAAATTGGAACCAAAACTCTTTAGTTTTATAGTCATTAGGACAGTATATATGACTGGTTTTGGCATGATTTCTTGTTTCCAGATGGTAGAAACGTTTACTTAGAACTTAAAAAAACTAAAAAAACACATTTTCCAATTTTGAGGCATTGGTCGGTTTTGCAACTAGACGACACAATTGAAAGATGTAAAAGTGTATTTTTGCAATCACATTGGTCCTTAACAATGTTGTATATTATTTTTTGCAGGTAGTAATACGTAGATGGTTAGCTCAGTCTTCTTATCAAAAACCTTTTAAAATACTGGGATGTATTGCATTGTCTCAGCTCTGCCTTGGCCTTATTGTAGCTTTCTATTCTATGAAGCTATCAAACACCTTTACAAATATTGTTCATGAAGTTCAAAAGTATGTTTAGTAGTATAATAAACAACATCTTTATTCCTTATAATACATAATTAAGTAAATTGTTTTTTACTATTTATTGTTATATTGAACTTTGTTGCATTATCATCATAGCATATCTTATTTTACTAATGCATAAAATGTGTACTTAATATATTAGACTCTTCCATTTCAAATGAAGTGACGCATTTGAATGAGTGGAACAGCAATTAATAAAAATATTCTCTGATGATGGCTACAGAAAAACTTTAAACTAGGAAATTTAAATAAAATGTTTATTTTTAACTTGTAACATCTATATTACTATTATCTCTGTCACATTTTAAGTGAAACGGCGAGCTTTTTAAAGTTCATATTGTGCATTTTGTTTTTGAGTTGTTTCATATTGCAATGGATATGTATTGCTGGAACAAGTTTCGCATTTATTTAGAAATTATTTAGCGTAACAATTTTTTTTCTCCCTAAAAGAGAGAATTAGAATCAAAAAGAGATAAAGCAGGGATGAAAATCTTTTGTGTATTTGCTAGTACAAGTTTCACATTTATTCAGAAATTATTTAGCAAAATGATTTTTTTTCTCCCTAAAAGAGAGAATTAGAATCAAAAAGAGATAAAGCAGGGATGAAAATCTTTTGTGTATTTGCTGGGACAAGTTTCACATTTATTCAGAAATTATTTAGCGTAACAATTTTTTTTCTCCCTAAAAGAGAAAATTATAATCAAAAAGAGATAAAGCAGAGATGAAAATCTTTTGTAGATATGCTGGGACAAGTTTCGCATTTATTCAGAAATTATTTAGCATGACGATTTTTTTTCTCCCTAAAAGAGAAAATTAGAATAAAAAAAGATAAAGCAGGGATGAAAATCTTTTGTGTATTTGCTGGTACAAGTTTCACATTTATTCAGAAATTATTTAGCACAATGATTTTTTTTCTCCCTAAAAGAGAGAATTAGAATCAAAAAGAGATATAGCAGGGATGAAAATCTTTTGTGTATTTGCTGGGACAAGTTTCACATTTATTCAGAAATTATTTAGCATAACAATTTTTTTTCTCCCTAAAAGAGAAAATTAGAATCAAAAAGAGATAAAGCAGGGATGAAAATCTTTTGTAGATATGCTGGGACAAGTTTCGCATTTATTCAGAAATTATTTAGCATGACGATTTTTTTTCTCCCTAAAAGAGAAAATTAGAATAAAAAAAGATAAAGCAGGGATGAAAATCTTTTGTGTATTTGCTGGGACAAGTTTCACATTTATTCAGAAATTATTTAGCATAACGATTTTTTTCCTCCCTGCTGGGCAACATATAACTATGATATGTTCCCGCACCATGTTGGTTAAATCAAAGTAAAATTGCGTAATTTGTTATTTCTGTTTGTATAAATATTTTTTATAAAATATAATTATGAGTGTAAAATTATAATGTTTATATATTTAAGTAAAATAAGAGTGTAAGTTCATACAAAAATTATTAAGTTGATTTTAAAGATTAAATATATATTTTTAAAAAATTGTTGTATTGTAAAATGAATGTATAACGTTGAATGGAGTTCGGATCTCAGACAACAACAATACGCAGACGCCATGGTGTCGTTTTATGACAAGCCAATGGAAAGTGGTGTATAATTAGAAGTCGTAAAATCATAAAAACGTTGGAATCAATTTATGGCCTCAATAAAAGTGTTGGGATAAATTTATGACTTTTCAGACCACCCAAACTTTAAGGCAGATAATAATATTAAAGTATATGTAAGGGGCCATTTGCAGACTGCTAGCTAATAGGCCTATCGAAGTATAATAAAAAATCTTCTCACATCCAATAACAGTGGACTAGACAAAAATAGTTCCTCCCACTGCAGGAACTGGTGTGCAAGAAGAATAAGTTTTAAAAAATATAGTCTGAAAAAAGATGTAGAGGATGCAAGAGCTCTCCTGAAAGCCCGTGCAATGAGTCCCGTAAGCCCTAGTAAAGCCCAGGCGAGATGGACCTATCGGAGCGAGCCTAATCGAGCCTAATCAAGCCTAATTGAGGATGTCTTCCTGAGGTACCTATCGGAGTGAGCCTAATCAAGCCAAATTGAGGATGTCTTCCTGATGTACATATCGGAGTGATCCTAATCAAGCCAAATTGAGGATGCGTTCCTGATGACACATTGCCATGATCCTAAGCAACGCAACAACTTGGAATTTGACGAATAAAGGCCACCATCCCGTATATTAAAAGAAGGTACTATTTTAAACATTTTCTTTTACCACTTAAGATCATATGAAAAATCTAAAAAAATACTTTTCTGATATTTATGGTAGAGAGTTATCTGAGATCCGACCAAACCAATAATTAAATAAGATTAAGGTAATTTTAAAAATGAAAGAGAGTATTTCTTTTAGCAAAAAGAAACAATTATAATAATTAGAGTACGTGAAAATATTGTCTTTATTTTTAAAAAGATTAAACATACTTAAAATAATGAGAAGCAAACAAAAGTGTTGCTTTCTATTTTTTGAATTAATATTATGTTTTTCTGTATATAGATATGTTCAATGTAAATAAAATATTTAATCAAGTTTTAAAAAGTTTCTGTAATTATTTAATTAATAATATTTAAAGTGTGTCAATTCTTTTTTTTTACAGCTTAAATTTTAGTTTAATTCATAAGTGGAAGAGTTCGTCTAAATAATTCACAACGCAAACTCTTAATTTTATTCGTAATTATTCAAATTTAATAATTACTTTTTGACGCGAATTATAATTTAATTCTATTAATGCTTCGCGTTGCTCTTCTACTAGAATGTAGGTAAATACGATCACTTATATTATTTAAATTTATCTAAGGTATATAAAACTATATACCAATTTGCTATGAGGTTGCTTGGATGATTTGGACCAATTAACAATTTTGAATATATTTAATAAAAAATAAACAGGTGTAATTATCTGTCCAGCATCCCCCCTTCATAAGTAAAAATGGTGCTATGACTCAGGAACGTTCATCTGAGGTCATTAGAAATAATAATAATAATAATAATAATAATAATAATAATAAAGGAAAATAAATTTAAGTATTATTTTAATGTCACAATTTTAAAGATATTGTAGGTATGTAAGTTTAATTGATTAAAATTTTATTAAAATTAATTTTATTATTGTAACAATACTGACACACATATAATAATTTTATATAAATAAAATGAATAATATATGTTAGTAAAAAACAAAAGGAAATAAAAAAATAATTCTGGGATTTATAATAGGTAAATTTAGGAATTACAATTTTGTTTTTTTTTTCTCTCTTTTCTCTTGTGGTTGGATCTCAGTTACCATTGAAAAATAATGGCATGCACATCACAGATGACACATTTGTAAAAATAATTTTTTTTTATATAATGTATAAATAATAATAATAATAAGAATAATGAGTAAAATTTTATAATATGTCTGATATAAAAATGATTGAAATGTCAATAGATCACGATTTTTGAAATTGTATCACCTTGATACAAAAGAAAATTTATGAGTCGTACTACGAAGTAGTAGTACAATATTTACAAAAAAAAAAAAAAATAAGATTGTTTTTTCTGTAGAAAAAGACAGATATTTTTCTGTTAAATGAAATTATGTTGTTTTTTATATATACGTGTATTATAAATATTTTAGGGGTATTTATGTGTGTAAAAGAATAATCTACAAAACAACTTCATCTCCTAAGAAATTTTTTTTTTAATTTTAGTGTTGTTTTTATGTATTTATGCAATTTAGAATATTTTCATACATATGTTGTAATATAGAGAAAATAGTATGAGATGCAAAATATTCTTTTAAGAGGTATAGGATCTATTTTGAATTGATATTTTGAAAAAGTATACATTGATTACTAATATTTGTTAAAAATGACTCAGACGCTGGATATAGATACACGTATTAAGTTAGTGTCACCATTTGACAATAAAAAGAACAAAAACATTATATTTTTCTTAGAGGAATTTGATAATATTTTGAATTCGACAGATATACAGGAAGAAACTAAATTATTAATTTTAAAGGCTAAAATTACTGGGGACGCAAAACATATTTTAAGTAAACAGATTGAAACATATAACGAGACCAATTATAATTTATTTAAAAATAATTTGGTGGAGTTATTTGGTACAAAACTAAGCTTCCTTAATGCTCAGAGCAATTTCCTAAATTTAAAACAGGCCGCAAGTCAAACGATAGAGGATTTCATTTTGGAGTTTAAAAAGGGTGTAAAATCTTATATCGAAAGTGCAGGCGAAAATGTGGATAATAAGGAAGAGAATTTTATCGAAATCTTAAAAATGTCGAATTTTTTAAATTCAATTAGACAGGATATTGCACTAGATGTGCGTAAAAATGCGCCCAGGTCCTTCAAGGAGGCATGCGAGTTAGCAAAACTTATGGAAAGTGCGTATAATGAATCAAAGTTTGAGGAAATTAACGCAATAAATAAAGAAAACAAAGATCTTTATGAGAACATTATAGAATCAAGTAAGCAAAACAAAGAGCTAATCGAGAAATTAAAAGGGGAGATTGAAAAACTAAAAAAATCAAAGAAAAAAAACCATGCAATTAGAGATGATAGTGTTCCGCGGAATAAGAAACTCTTTAATAAACACAATGATTATCAGGGTCCCCATTTCAATAACAATTTTCATTATAATGATTATGAACGATATTATAATGATTACTACAATTCCTTTAATTACCCGACGCATTATGGGATGTATGATTATTCACAACCTAACTGGAATTCGGGAAATAGGGATTTTGGATATATTTCTGAGAATTATGAGCAAAATGGTTATCAATTTGAAAAGCGCAAAAAGAAAAAAAAATGGGCAAAGAAAACAGCGAAATCGGATCAAGATTCGGGATTTTCAGAGACGGAAATCGATAAAATAAATAAAACAATCGCAAATATAACAAATGCAGACAAAGATAGTCTGCCAATTATATCACTAAGTATACAGGGCGTCGAAATACAAGCGTTACTGGATACCGGAGCTGCTGTGTCCCTTTTATCACCTTCTTTATTCAAAAAAATTAAAGATACAAACGTCAAAATCAAATATTTGGGCAATCAGATCCAAATTAAAACTTTAACAAATTCAAAGATTTTTTTTAAACAATGTGTAAAATTAACTTTTCGATTAAAAGGTATATTCACAACAGGCACATTTTATGTCACTAATGATGATTTTGATAGGCAGTACCAAATGTTATTAGGGTACGATTATCTCAAAGAAAATCATATGATTTTGGATTTATGCAATAAAACATTAAAATTTAAAAATCAACAAATTAAATTAAACGTTGCAAGTGAAGTAAATAATTATGAAGTGAATAACATTACGCCATGTAATTCAGGGGAACATTCAAATAAAAGCATGTTTGCCATTACTAAAAATAGAATTTTTCTCCAACCTGAAGAATCGAAAATTGTAAAATTAAAATGCCCAGAGGATATAAATATGTCAGATATAATTATTTTTGACCCCATTCAAGAAAATAGTAAATTTTCATGCGAGACTTCGTTACACGAAGTTCAAAAAAATAATAACATAAATATTATAATAAAGAATAAACTGTTAGAAAAGTTAATTATTCAGAAAGGAACTAAAATAGGGGAAATTATAACGAACTTTGAGTGCAAGCAAGATGACTCAACTGATAATATAGAGAAAGGGACATTTTATGAAATAAATAATTTAAATATAGAAGATGTAAGAAAATTGCGAGAAGCAGAAATTAAAGAGACGGATTTCGATTTAAGCCATTTATCAGAGGAAGTACAACAAAAATTTCGAAAAATTTTAATGGGCAATGTTCATGCATTTTCAAAAAGTTATCAAACATTGGGGCAATCAGCGTTTGTTGCACCAAGTTTTCAATTGAATCATGAATTCCCGGTACAAGCTAAGCCATATAAACTGCCTCAGGCAGTAAGACAGTATGCGAAAAGGGAAATTGAACAACTGTTACAGGCTAAAATTATAGAGAAGACTGACTCCGAGTATGCTTTTCCAGTTATTTTCGTTAGAAAGAAAAATCCGAGTAATAACCCGAATGCAGAACCCAAGTTTAGAATGGCAACGGACCTAAGACTATTAAACCAAATTTTACAACCTTATACTTATCCGATGCCGGACGTAAAAGACTTATTACAAAAAATAAGCGGTAAAAAATACTATACGGTGCTAGACTTACATAGTGCTTTTTTCCAAATAAATTTAAAACCAGAAGATTGCAAAAAATTAGCGTTTATTACGGAATTTGGAAAACATATGCCACTTCGTTTAGCTTTTGGCACACGAAATTCTAGCGCAATTTTTGCAGAAGTAATCGATAAAATTCTGGGACATTTTGACAAAAGCAAAGTATCATACTACATTGATGATGTGTTGATATCTGCAAATACAATAGCAGAGATGACGAAAACCTTAGAAGAAGTTCTACAGGTATTAATAAATCACAACATGACAATCGAACCTTCAAAAATGCAAATTTGCAAAGCAGAAATAGAATTCCTAGGATTTAGGGTGAATCAAATGGGATATTCTCCATCTCAAAAGAATATTGAAAAAGTAAAAAATTTAGTCAGACCAAAATCGAAAAAGGGGGTCAGATCTTTATTGGGCTTAGCGAATTATTTTCGGACGCTAATACCCAACTATTCCGACAAAGTTAACCCTTTAATAGAGCTGACTAAAGATAAAGTTAAATTTAAGTGGAGTCCAGAAGCAAAAAAAGCTTTCCTGATAATTCAGGAAGAAATTGTACAAAAACCAACGCTCAGACCCCCCGATTTTAACAAGGAATTTTTCTTATTCACGGATGGGAGCAAAGTTGCAATTTCAGGTGTTCTAGCTCAAGAAAAGGATGGTCATTTGCTACCTGTTGAATTTTTCGGGAGAAAACTTAGAGAACCGGAAAAAAATTATCCGAGTATTAAATTTGAGTTATTAGCAGTGCATGAAGCAATTATGCATTTTAAATATATGCTTTCAGGTAGAAGATTTACTGTGTTAACTGATTCGAAAGCACTAACTCAGCATTTACACTTACAAGATAAATCGGAAATTATAAACAGATGGATAGCAGATTTACAAGACTTTAATTTCGACTTCGAATTCGTCGAAGGGATTAACAATCCAGCAGACTATTTGAGCAGGAATTTAGATAATCTTACAACAGACAGAGAACTCCAAAATAATTTGTTTGCAAGTAACATAGCACTTACAGACGAAAATATTAAATCGGAGCAATATGCAGACGAAAAATTAAAAATTATAATAAATAAAATCGAAAAAGACAAGAATAATAGAAGCACGAAGAGATTTGCTTTAAATCAAAATAAATTATTAATTTTGAAACCTGGTTCAGATAAAAAGGAGCTTTTAATTACCCCGGATTCATTAAAAATTGCAGCCATAGAAGAAGCTCATAAAGCGCATTTCGGATTTCAAAAAACTTATGATAATGTGAAAACAAGGCTTTTTTGGCACGGAATGTACAAAGACATTAAACAGTATTGTGCAAATTGTGTGCAGTGCCTCACATCTAAACAACACACAACAATAAAAGTCCCTGTTAAAAAAATGGTGAAAGATCACGAAGTCGGTACAGTCCTGCATGCTGACGTCATTGGACCTTTAAACCTCACGTTAAGGAAAAACAGATACATTTTAATTATAATTGATTCGACATCGAGATTCCTGGAAGCTGTTCCCCTACGAAACGTAGAGTCACAGACTATATTAAATGTACTAAATAAATATTTTGCAAATTATGGGATGTGTAAAGAAATTATCTTTGATAATGCAAAATATTTAAGAAGCGAAATTATGAAAGAATATTTGGAATCTTTAAACATACAAAGGAAATTTGTGAGTGTATACCGTGCGCAAGGAAATGGACTTTGTGAAGTTACCAATAAAATATTAAAAACATCAATTGTAGCTATGTCGAAACGCACTACGGAATGGGACATAAGACTGGATTTTTTTAAACTAGCGTATAATTCCTCGAAACACCGCGCTACGGGATATAGTCCCTCACTGCTATTTTTCGCAAGGGAAATAAAAAATCCCTTCACAGCCCATATTCCTTCTGAGGAAATATATACCCACTCTTATGTTAAAAGCAGAATACAGCATATGAAGGAAATCAAAATTCAATCCCTTGCAAACCAGGAGAAAATAATGCAAGAATATATAGATGAAGAGGCATACGAAAAAGTAAAGGATTTAAATTTGGGTCAAACAGTATATTTAAAATGTATTGGAAAACCAGGCGCATTAGAGCCAAAATTTCAAGGACCCTACGAAGTTACTAAAAAGTTTAGAAACTTTAATTATTTATTACAATATGTTCCAGATAAATCAATAGAGCCGATCAAACGACATATGGATCAGCTGTACGCTCCGAAATATGCAACAGGTCATACAGAGGCGGAAATTACGAATTTACAAAGGTCTCAGAAAAAAATTAAGGGTGAGAAAAATTACAAAAATAAATGTGACATTTGTAAAAGAAAATCGCACTTAACTGAAAATTGTTGGTTCAAATTGAACAAAAATACGAGTCAAAAGGGTGACAAACTTACTAAAACGCATTATAAAAAAAATAATAAATATTCTGAGAATATAGACCCATATTTACAGTATCAAACAGACTATTATGATGAAAATATGTCGTTATATGGTTATACACCATATACAAACTTATACGGGGATGGTATACAAGATCATTACCCTTTCCCCCCTCCCCAGTATTATACATGGGATATGAATTGGTATTAAAAATAAATCAAAATGCATAATTAATCGAATTTCAAAATTTAAAAATTTTCAAAATTTAAAAATAAATTTTTTTCTTTTAGGTAAAAAAAAATTGAAACAAAATTAATAACTTGCCTTTTTAAAATTCAAAATAATAATAAGAAAGGATAGGAACATGGGAACGCCAATTTGTCTCAGGGTTACAATATTGAGCAAATGTGCAGGGCGCACCCGAAAACATACTTATAAAATTATGTAATGTGCTTCACAAAACTTCAATGGAGCAGTGAAATATTTATCTCCAGGCAAAAGTTATAGATATATATATTTTTTCGAATATGAATTAGAAAATATAAAATCTTAACACAGCCAAATAACATTAAAACTTAATTAATTTCATAGTAAATAATGTTGGAGTAATTTTGAAAAAAAAAAAAAAAAAAAAAAAAAAAGAGAATTTTTTCTGTCTTCTATAAGGGTAGCCTTTGCTAATAGCCTTACAATTTAGATGACAAAATTTCAGAATTACGCTTTAAAATGAGTAGGTGTAAGCTATAGGTTCAGGGTAGTTAGAACAGCTTTATAGCATACTCATATATATATTTTTTTTTTATATAAATATATGGTTGACAAGGAATAAATTATTAGTGCACTCTATATTAGGATAGCGGTCAGCTATAAGCCTAAATATAATAAAATATACAAAAAGCGCTAAGATTTATTCCGGTAGTTCAAGTACAACTTATATGCTAAAGTCTAGAATTTAGACAGCAGGGATAAGTTTTATGAACAAAAGTGTTATAAAAAAAAATTAAAAAAAGGATTTTGGTGTAGCACATTGGTTTTTTTAAAAAAAACATACATATGTATAACAATGGACAAGGCAAGTTATTTCAACATGATTGCACACAAAAATTGTAGTAAAAAAAAAAAAAAAAAAAAAAATACACAAATAAATAATTGAAGTAAAATTAAAATTTTCTCACCAAAGGCTTTCTGTATAGGGTGCAATTTTGGCCCACGGCTGGGTATACACCAACACCAACAAAATATTTGTAGAAAAATTATTCACAGATACATCAATATAGTCATCACCTAGGCATAAATTTCAGGATTCTTGGCTGAAAAAGGAATCGAAGAAAAAATTAAGTATGGTATAATTACTAGATGTTATGCTCAAACAATAAAATTAGTAATATTATATTGTAAAAAGCAGCATTTTGAGTTTTCTTTAGGAAAACTTTTGATTTTTAGGTTTTACACATTTATGGAGTGTCTAGCTCAGTGTATAGTTCCTAGATTTAATAAAAAAAAAAATAATAAATAAAAATATAAGTTCGTGTTGTTTTCAAAATAAATAACAAAAGGTATAGCAATTAGCATTTACAGTTAAAATTTATGGAATTTTCAGCAAAATTAACATTAGACAAACATAGTTTATATTATATTTAACTTGATAAGCTAATTTACTTTTATTAACGGTATTCAATTAGAATTAAAGTAGGCTTAAATTCAAGTTAAATTAATTAATAACATTGTTGTAGTGTAAAATTTTATGTAAGACTATTATATTTTTATTGTATATATAAAAATATGCAAATTTAACAATTAATAAAATGTATTAGCAAAATTATTTAATATAAATATTAAATGACATCTTGCTGAAATCAGCTAGAAATTAGATTTTTTTTTTTTTTAAATGAAATATTTTATAAATTTATGTTAGTTTAGAATTTAAGCATTTTTTTTTCTCTTTACTTTCCCTTAGAATTAAATGCAATTCTAAATTTAACACATATAAATATACATAGTATTGATAAATTTGAGTGTGTGAGTTCATAATTTTTTTTTTTTTATATATATAATTTGGGCCAGTTTAACATAAGAAAACAAAATAAATAAATAACTATATATATATATTGGCCTTAATTTTATTAAAATACGTAGTATGGCTTAATAAATTTATTTACTTAATTTTTTATAGTACATACAGTAATTATTTTTAAAAAACTTAATCTGTAACAATTGGGTGTAGATATTTATGAGTATACAAAGATTCTTTTCTGCTGGCAGAAATTCTTTGGTTCGGCCGAGTACTCATGGGTTACTACATACGATTTTACGTAGTAATTATCATTTACTTTTGTTTTTTTTTTAAATTATACAAGTGTATTAAGTACATTTTTTTTTATAATTAAATAATAATTATTAATGTTGGATTAATAATAATAATCTAGTATCTTTTACTTTTTAAACATATCATTAAAGTTTAGACAGTAGAATTCACATACGGCATGTTAATGATAAATAAAATTTTGAATAAATAAATTTTTATTTCATTCAGTAAAAAAATAAATAAATATGAAAATTTAACAATCTTTTAAGATAGAATTGTTGGCTAAATAAATAATAATTTAAGACAAAAAAATTGTTCTCTTCTTCGTCAATGGCATTTTCTGACAACACTATTTAATAGTATTAAATGAAGGTGCATTTTTAAGGTCAGCGTAATGCATATTTTGCATTTTTGAGAGGCCGTAGAAGTCATTTTTCCGTGTTGTTTACATTTTAATAGTAAACAATATCATGAATCAAAATTTGTGTTTGTTAAAAAGGTCTAAAAATATACAATGTAATCAGTTAAAGAAAATTATATGCATTTTTTTTAATCCTGAAAGGCAATTTGGTTTAGATTAAACCTGAATGCATAAAAAGCCACCCTCGCTTCAGTTCCAGTATGAGGCAGGAGAATGCAGATGCGAGAATCACCATTTTTCCCCTGCAAAATAATAAAAAAAAAAGCAGAAGGTTTACATTAGATACGATACAAATACATACACTGTTTATGCATAGATTATGTTTAAAATTACATACAGGCACGCACAGTGAGTTAAGAAGAAAGTATATCAAGAAATTATACTAATTAATACGGTAATTACAAGCATGAAATGGTTTTAAATACACACCTTTGGGAAGTCGTAAAATTTTGTCACAGCACAATTCACCTCACAGAAAGCGATTAGTAGCTTGACCAACCCCTCGTTTCGAAAGAATCGGGGACGTTCAAAACTGGTTTTATTCAATCCTCCTTCTTCTTCTTTTTTTTTTTTTTTTTTTTTTTTTTTTCTCTCTTTCTCGTATCGGGTAAAGTTGGAAAGCATTGCGTAATGATATATTAAAGGAGATGAATTAGCTGGTACATTTTGACAGATCATACATGTTAGAAGTAACAAATAAATAAAATAATGTAACAAGTTTGTATACAATATTTTTTCTGATTATAATTTGAATACATCAGATTAATTATGTGAAAATATAACATGTCATATTACAAGCATTGTATTTACTTTTATTCAGTATAAAATGTGTTTTAGATAAAACACTGTGTCATAAGGTTGTATGTGATGAAATAATATGTCAAATGCGTATGCCATTATTTTTCTTATAATGAGGTTTATTTCGGCATATTAATTTCAGACAAAATTATAGCTTTGAATGTATTTTGGGCACTTAAACTGTAAAGTTACAAAATTAGTAAACATGTGTGTGGTAAAGAAAAAAGGCTTCGAGAAAGACGTCTGATTATCAGTACAGAGGTCTTCTATAAATGTGAATGTCAACAGACAACTATGCTATCATGTGTTGAACTTTCTGTTATGAAACAATAGAAGAACTTCTTATAAAATATACCAGAACCATTGATAATTGAACTTTACAGTCTTCGCTCAAAAACTGTGTAGATACACAGTCATATGGACACGTACATTCCTTCAAGCTTTACAAAAAAAATAAAACCAGCAATCAGTTTTTATTTTTTTTTTTTTCCGATACCGGGAGAGATGCTGGGCAACATATAACTATGATATGTTCCCGCACCATGTTGGTTAAATCAAAGTAAAATTGCGTAATTTGTTATTTCTGTTTGTATAAATATTTTTTATAAAATATAATTATGAGTGTAAAATTATAATGTTTATATATTTAAGTAAAATAAGAGTGTAAGTTCATACAAAAATTATTAAGTTGATTTTAAAGATTAAATATATATTTTTAAAAAATTGTTGTATTGTAAAATGAATGTATAACGTTGAATGGAGTTCGGATCTCAGACAACAACAATACGCAGACGCCATGGTGTCGTTTTATGACAAGCCAATGGAAAGTGGTGTATAATTAGAAGTCGTAAAATCATAAAAACGTTGGAATCAATTTATGGCCTCAATAAAAGTGTTGGGATAAATTTATGACTTTTCAGACCACCCAAACTTTAAGGCAGATAATAATATTAAAGTATATGTAAGGGGCCATTTGCAGACTGCTAGCTAATAGGCCTATCGAAGTATAATAAAAAATCTTCTCACATCCAATAACAGTGGACTAGACAAAAATAGTTCCTCCCACTGCAGGAACTGGTGTGCAAGAAGAATAAGTTTTAAAAAATATAGTCTGAAAAAAGATGTAGAGGATGCAAGAGCTCTCCTGAAAGCCCGTGCAATGAGTCCCGTAAGCCCTAGTAAAGCCCAGGCGAGATGGACCTATCGGAGCGAGCCTAATCGAGCCTAATCAAGCCTAATTGAGGATGTCTTCCTGAGGTACCTATCGGAGTGAGCCTAATCAAGCCAAATTGAGGATGTCTTCCTGATGTACATATCGGAGTGATCCTAATCAAGCCAAATTGAGGATGCGTTCCTGATGACACATTGCCATGATCCTAAGCAACGCAACAACTCGGAATTTGACGAATAAAGGCCACCATCCCGTATATTAAAAGAAGGTACTATTTTAAACATTTTCTTTTACCACTTAAGATCATATGAAAAATCTAAAAAAATACTTTTCTGATATTTATGGTAGAGAGTTATCTGAGATCCGACCAAACCAATAATTAAATAAGATTAAGGTAATTTTAAAAATGAAAGAGAGTATTTCTTTTAGCAAAAAGAAACAATTATAATAATTAGAGTACGTGAAAATATTGTCTTTATTTTTAAAAAGATTAAACATACTTAAAATAATGAGAAGCAAACAAAAGTGTTGCTTTCTATTTTTTGAATTAATATTATGTTTTTCTGTATATAGATATGTTCAATGTAAATAAAATATTTAATCAAGTTTTAAAAAGTTTCTGTAATTATTTAATTAATAATATTTAAAGTGTGTCAATTCTTTTTTTTTACAGCTTAAATTTTAGTTTAATTCATAAGTGGAAGAGTTCGTCTAAATAATTCACAACGCAAACTCTTAATTTTATTCGTAATTATTCAAATTTAATAATTACTTTTTGACGCGAATTATAATTTAATTCTATTAATGCTTCGCGTTGCTCTCCTACTAGAATGTAGGTAAATACGATCACTTATATTATTTAAATTTATCTAAGGTATATAAAACTATATACCAATTTGCTATGAGGTTGCTTGGATGATTTGGACCAATTAACAATTTTGAATATATTTAATAAAAAATAAACAGGTGTAATTATCTGTCCAGCACTCCCTAAAAGAAAAAATTAGAATTTTAAAAAGATAAAGCAGGGATAAAAAAATTTTGTGCATTTGCTGGGACAAGTTTCGCATTTATTCAGAAATTATTTAGCATAACAATTTTTTTTTCTCCCTAAAAGAGAAAATTAGAATAAAAAAAAAATAAAGCAGGGATGAAAATCTTTTGTGGATTTGCTGGGACAAGTTTCACATTTATTCAGAAATTATTTAGCATAACGATTTTTTTCCTCCCTAAAAGAAAAAATTAGAATTTAAAAAAGATAAAGCAGGGATAAAAAAGTTTTGTGGATTTGCTGGGACAAGTTTCGCATTTATTCAGAAATTATTTAGCATAATAATTTTTTTTCTCCCTAAAAGAGAAAATTAGAATAAAAAAAAGATAAAGCAGGGATGAAAATGTTTTGTGGATTTGCTGGGACAAGTTTCGCATTTATTCTGAAATTATTTAGCATAACGATTTTTTTTCTCCCTAAAAGAGAAAATTAGAATCAAAAAGAGATAAAGCAAGGATGAAAATCTTTTGTGGATTTGCAATTTTCCACATTTTATTACTTTTATAAAATCCTCTTTTCGTTTTTGTTTCTTTCTCTCAAGATTTTGTAAAAACTGTCATTAGTGTAATGACTGAAACAGGCACCAACTGTGTCAATTTTGACAGGAAACTCTGAAGACTAAACTCTGTCATACTTTTTTTGCACTATACAGTCGAACCCGGTTAAGATGCATTTCAAGGGAGTCGGCAAAAGTCGCGTATTAAGCGGGATCGCGCATTAAACGTTATTTGTATAACGTTGCAGGAATTAGGCATATTTACATTTAGTCGTCTAAATGAACTTTAGAGCTTTTATTTATGTGTTTACGGTAGAAAACTGTGTCTTTTACGTAAATTTAGATTAAAGTTTAATTGTATTCCACTTTAACTCATTGTCTCTTTTTATAGGACAGACTGGAATAATAACGGAAAATAAACATTGTTTCCCACATGGCTTTATTGTCTATTAATACGTTACAACCAAAAATAAAACAATAAAAGTAATTTTCCTACTAGTCAATTTTTTTTTTAAACAGAAATAACAAAATATTAAATCTTTGAAACCTAACCCAATTTTAAAATCATATTTAATACTTGTAATAATGAGTACCATTATAATACCTCTTTCTTCCCAATATAAGAAAAAACTATCTTTATTAACTTTGTGTAAAAATCCTTATTAATCTTTGAGTAAAAATCCTTATTAATCTTTGTGTATTGTTAGCAGATCAAAAAGGAAAGAAAATATAAAAGAATTATCCAACCGCAGTAGTATTTGTTTCATCTTACGAGTTTCATTTTCTGTTGCCTATAATATGCATTCATAGTGCTATAAAGTACATTTAAAACCTCAGTAACAACGGGTATGATAATCTCTATTCATAATAATTTTTATGATGTATCTGAGTTCCCTGAATTCGTCTATCTCTCTCTATTACAGTAAAAACATACACGAAGCATGAGACAAAAAATGTTAGGAGGTGGTATCAAAGAAGGATTGCAGTTTTACTAATTTAGCGGGGTTTTGTTTTATTCATATATATGCCACTATTCCTGATTAGTAATTTTCGCCTTTAATAATATTCGGAAATAGTGTTTTTTATCTGAATAAAAGTAATCTGCTAAATTGGCATCACTCTTGAAGAGAGAAGGAATTCGCATCTTAATCAATGAATTCGTGTCTTAAACGTGATTTTTCCCTAAATGGACTGAAAATTTATCGTGTATTAAGCAGGATCGCGTAATAACCATTCACGTATTAAACGTGATATTTTTGCATTAGCCTTATGGGCGATGTTCAAGGGACCAGAAAAAATCCACGCATTAAGCAGGATCGCATATTAACCGCGAGTGTCTTAACCGGGTTCGACTGTATTTCTTCTGTTTTTTTTTATTATTGTGTTCTTATCTTTTATTTTTATTTCCCACATTTTTGCCTTTTTTTTATGTTTGTTGTTTTTATCCCTGGTTAAAATTATGACAACTATTAGTCAATTAGCAAGTCTTTAAATATCTGTTAAAATATTGCGAAATTATGTTAATTTGTCATCATTATACAGAGGTAACTGTTCATAAAAATTTCTTCTGATTTTAAATATTTTTACCTCGTGTTATTTCCTAATTTCGAGAATTTTTAAAAATGCTATTCAATGACTGTTACAACAAATCTACAGAATTGTAAAAATTTAGAAAGTTAACTTAGCATATTAAATATTTATTTTCAATGTCTGTTATTGTTTACAGTAAAAATTAACTTTAAAATATTAAACCTACCTCCACCCTTTTTCTCTGTCCCTTTCTCTTCTTTCTTTCTGTAACTTCAGGATTTTTTTTTATTATTATTATTTAAATAAAGTCACAAATTCCCTTGATTGCATAATTTCATTGACATAGCCTTAAAACTTCAATTTCTTGATAAAAACATGTAGATTATTTTAAAAGCACTTTAAGTGCATGTATTTTTTTATTCAGCAGTTTAAAACTTTATGCATTTAAAAGAGAGAGACTATAGGTACAATAGTCTCTTAACTGTATTGAAATTAACTTAGGTATATCCCTTAAAGCTTAATAAAGAATTAACTGTTTCTTTCTGTTTATTTAATGGATTTTTTTATAGGGATAATACAACTGCTTCAACTAGTGTCACTGCTAGAAATCAGTGTGCTCTGTGCCTGGAAAAACGAAACTGCAGCACTGCTACACCTTGTGGGCATCTATTTTGTTGGTCTTGCATAACATCTTGGATGCAGAATAAGGTATGTGACAGTTGTTCAAAAACAAATTGAGAAGTATCGTTGAGTCATATTTATATATTCATGGAAGACGGTAGTATTTCGAGTGACGCAGCCTTAAGCCTAAAATCGTATCGTATTTTATCGTATCATAGAATTCGTAGATGGCGGAACTCATATATACAGCTAACTCGACATCAAAGAAAACGCAAAAAGCCTCCTTTTAATAACTCAGCAGATATATGTCTTATTGTTCTGAATTTTCTAGAACAGTCTTATATCTGCAGTCTAATCGTATACTGAAATTTTTGCATTTCTACGTGCAGTATATTTTGAGATCTAAATAGCCATTTTTAAAGTGAAAACGTTGGTATAATATCGAGGAAGTTCCTAATTTGAAAATCTCGAAAACGGTTCTAACGATTATTTTTAAATTGATACATAATATAAATGTGATTAAGGCGAGGTGAATAACACTTTTCTTTTTTCTGGGAAAACTCTCGTTCGTTAAATAATTCGATTTTTTTTTCTCTTGAAAATGACACGGGCGATTTTTTAAAAATCAAATAAATATGTTTCAGATGAACCAAATAACAATTTACTTGTTTCCAGCAAGACTCTTGTTCGTTTTATAATGCGCATGAAAAATCGGACTATATTTCTTCGCCATTCTATGGAAATTTCACTGAAAATGCATGACACTGTATTCATACACATGCTTTATTTTTAACCACTTTTGGGGAGAAAAATTTTGTCTTCCCACTGGCTGAGTGGCTAAGAGCCATCGTTTACTGATCTTACGATAGGCAGTTCGATACTCGCTGGTACGTGTTTTCACATGTGAATGTTTTTTTTTTTTTTTAAAGTCTGCTAGTTGACCATTATTCTCAGTTCCTTTGTAATTTTTTTAATTGCTATTAAGTTAAATAAAATTACAATTATAATGACGCCAATTTGATGATGATTATTTCTTGGCAATTTTTCAACAATAAAAATATTACCATAAATTTTATAAATATATTTAATTTCAATCACTTTACAAAAAATATACATTAATAATTATTATTTGAATATAAATCACACGATCAGAAACGTAAAAAAATAATTCATCTCAGCTCTTCTTTTTATAATATCATTTTTTATTATTATGACGCTCAATCAATATATAATCACTGACATCCATAATATTATTATTATTATTATTATTATTTTCCTTGCATAAAAGCTATTGTGATGTAATAATTCTTTTATAATAAATAATTTAGTTGAAATGTTTTATTTATAAATATCAATGAAGTTTGATAACCCCGAGACAATTCTTTGCAATATTTACAGTTTACATAATAAGCATATCAGAATTCTGGTGTCGCCATCTTTTGATGCAATTGCGTAGTATTATAGAGAAATGTTTGATAAAAATGTTGAAGTAGACAGTTTTTAAATCGAAGAATTATTTTAAGAGATATTTAATGTTAAATCTGGATCAAATTGTCTCATTAAAAAAGTCTCATAGGAAAAAAAAATATACATGGGAATTTAATCATTTTCATTCAATTTAATCATTCAATAGAAACTCGAAGTTTGCAGAGTGCATTTATTATTCTTAACTTGCCTAATTTTTTGACGGTTTATTTCAATTTTAAATTAAAATTTTCAGAATTTCCAGAGATATTTTTTACATATTTTAGAAAAGGTTCTTTTAAATTGTTGCCAAATGTTAAAACAGCGCAAAGAATAATATATCCTTTAAATTAAAAATTTATTCACACGTGACTATTATAAACAGAAAAAAATCCTTTTAAATTAGAATTAAATGATAACGTGTTAAAAGCAGGAAAATATTAAACATTACGTCATAAAAATTGTTTTTACACATGCTTACTTAAAATGAAAGAACATTATAAAATAATCAATTATTTTCAAATTAGAATTAAATGATTACGCATTAAAAGAAGAAAAACATTGAAAATTACGTCATAAAAATTATATTTACACGTGAATATTAAAAGAAAAAGAAAATTTTTAAATAATAAATTCATTGATATGTGTTAAAAGTCGTAAATGGAGGAAATTACGTCATATTGGCCAAAGTGGCCAAAACAGTTTACAAAACACATTGCAAAACAGTGTAAATTAAAAAATATATTTATATGAGAGATTTATTTCAAATTTCGAGATGATATTTTTAACTATAGTTGCTAATTTTAAGGTAGCGCAAATAATAATATTATCTTTCTAATAATAAAAATATTTTCAGTTGAATGTTACAAAGAGAAAGGAAAGTTTGGTGAAAATTATGTCAGATTTAAAACGTTACATTTAAAATCTCTTATTTAAAATCATTTTCTTATAGCGTTGTTAAAAAATACTATAAAGCAAAGACTCTGTTGACTTAGTTCCTATATATTTGGTAATTTTCAAATGTTTAACTAATCTTATTTAATCAAGCAGGGAAACAGCAACTAACATCAGCTGATTCGGTTTTGAAATCCCTCAGTAAAAGGGAAACCCGTTTACAGTAAGATCGCCATTGATTTTTTAATTATACAGAGCAGCCTCGATTATCCGAGCTAATTGGGACTGTTAGTAAATCGGAATCGGAAATCTCGGTTAATAGAAACTGTGTGTAAAAACTCGCCGTGCTTGCGAATTTAACATCTCTTTTAAAAAAATATATAGAACGTTTTTTAAATAATAAAAGTAAATATATGTAAAGTTCTGTTTCACAGCTTAACAAATTTAAAAAGAAAATCAACTACCAGTAGTAAATTTTAAAATGCAAATTGAAAAATTTACGAAAGTTCACACAGCCACTGGAAACAAAGCATTGTTCGCTATTGACTTCTCAGGGTCCAATGTTTCTTTGGAGTTGAGGGCTTTTGGGGGCAGAAGGGCCTGTATAGCACGGACAGTGAGCTAAAGAGTGTGGTTATTTTTAAGGCTCATTCAAAAGGAAAAAAAAATCAGACTTTGTTATCGGCTCGGTTAACAGAAACCTCGATTAATCGAAGCTCGGTTAATCCAGGTTCTACTATAATTCAATCTTCCGTAATCTTTTTAAAGCAGATCAAATTAATGGACTTTAGCACAAAGTCACATAGCTGATAACTGCCATGCTTGTTGGCCACCTTTTTTTCAAAAAGCTTGCTTCACCTTATTCAATTAATGAGATATCTCCGATAAAATAAGTCACATTTTCCCGTTCTAAAATACTGGTATCCAAAAATCGTAGCATGTAACTGACACTACAAGTACTCATGGAACTAGACTATTTTAAGTCTGATTTTTATTATAGACTATATAAAATTATTAAAAATATATATTATGATAGGAACTAGCGGGCTTCGTCCGCTATTTACGTTACGGATATAAAAATCATGTTTTTTTTTAGGGAAAAAGAAATAAAAACCTATTTGACAATAGGTTTATAAAGACACATTTTGTATTTGTTATATTTCCGGGGATGAGGAGGGGGGGGGGCTATTTTGATTAAATATCGCAATTAGTCTACATGGCAGATATAATTATGATAGACACTAGCGGTCTTCGCCCCTCTATGGCGCCTTATGGGTCCAGCTTCCATAACTCTGAAACTACCTTTCGGACATCAATGCAACAGATTCCAAACGTTATAATTAACTTAATAATCACCCTATATAGCATTAAAGTAAATTTATGAGTACTGCATACTATTTTTTTATCATAATTTCTGAAGAGAAAAAATTATTTCGGTTCCATTCTTAGGTACTGGTCTGAAAAATTTTGAAAAAGGGGGGAAGGAGGGGACATGAGACTGCTGTTTGTCAAACAACACAATGGGATCTGGCTTATTCAACTTGGTTTTTGATGACTTCAATTGGAAGGTGGTTTGTTTAAAAGAGTGCGTTCCCTGCCCCATGAAAATTGGAACTATTGGTGCTACATCTATGTAAGGATTTAATAATTATAAATTAACATTTTGGATTTATTAATTTAAGGATAAAGTGTTTTTAAAGGAATATCAAATGAAACCCTCTGTGCGATCTGCAATTATACTTACCCAGTTGTTTTTATATACAAACTGCTATAAGGAAAATTGTAATAAAATAGTAAAAATTAAATCTGCATTAAATTCCATAAGTATCTTTTTTTTAATCATTTTATCACTAACCTCAAAAAAGTAATGATATCAATGCAAAAACCCTTGACGGGTTAAAAGTTTCTGACGCAGCACTTTATCTTATGCTCTAAGAATTTTAAATATGGAACTTAAAAATACTGATATCAAATTTTGAGTGACGTTATGCTATTTCTTAAAAAATATATTTGTATTTATTTCACCATTTTATTTTTGTTTTATTTATAATCGCATGTGCAAAAGTTATGTTCAACATGAAAAGCTGCATAAAATTTTATTCGCTGTTGCTTTATCATTTACATCTCTCATAAATTCAAAATATGTGTTTTAAAAGATATGATATAAAATTTAAGTGACACCTTGATGCGACTTTAAAAGGTTTGTTTTTTAAAATTCAATTTAAATTATTTTTGACTTGGTTAAAATATTTTTTTTACATCTACACAATACTTTTAATTTTCCAATTCACTGTTAAATATATCACTTTCATTGAATCTATACTATGCATTGAAATGTATTTATTTCAATAAATTGATTTATCTTTTGTGTCTATTCAAAATTGTGAGTAAATGGTTTCTTTGCGTCATTGTGTCCAAACTACATGAAATGTATGAAAAAGGATAGTTTGACGCAAATAAACCATTTACATAAATCTTACTCACAATTTTGAATAGCGTGACACAAAAGATAAATCAATTTATTGAAATAAATACATTTCAATGCATAGTATAGATTCAATGAAAATGATATATTTAACAGTGAATTGGAAAATTAAAAGTATTGTGTAGATGTAAAAAAAATATTTTAATTAAGTCAAAAATAATTTAAATTGAATTTTAAAAAACAAACCTTTTAAAATCGCATCAAGGCGTCACTTAAATTTTATATCATATCTTTTAAAACACATATTTTGAATTTATGAGAGATGTAAATGATAAAGCAACAGCGAATAAAATTTTATGCAGCTTTTCATGTTGAACATAACTTTTGCACATGCGATTATAAATAAAACAAAAATTAAATGGTGAAATAAATACAAATATATTTTTTAAGAAATAGCATAACGTCACTCAAAATTTGATATCAGTATTTTTAAGTTCCATATTTAAAATTCTTAGAGCATAAGATAAAGTGCTGCGTCAGAAACTTTTAACCCGTCAAGGGTTTTTGCATTGATATATATATATATATATATATATGCATTTTTTTTTTTTTTTTTTTTTTTCCCCCAAGTGCTGATAAACAGTTATATAAGAGTTTTCCAAATGAAAGTGAGACTGCTGCCAGTGTCACAAATGGTTTAATGGTATAAGTGTGTTGAAACAGGCATCCCAGCAGTCCATAAGATTGTGAATTCCTTGAGCAAAGAATTTCTGGAGTTAGATGCCAAACCATTCTTCAACAGCAGCCTGGACCTCATTATTGTTTGCAAACCCCCTCCACCATAAGAACTTTCTTGACTGATCCAAAGGCATGGTAAATTGCGTTGTAAGAGGTCAAGGCTATACATGGGATGGTCCAGGGAACTTGTCATAGAAATTACTGCAAAAAATCCTTCAATAAGGTAGCTACATGAGAGTGGTTGTTATCATATTGAAGAATAATCTCTTGGGACAGCATGCCATGTCACCAATTCTTGATTGCTTTTTTCCAGTCTGTGTTGTGGTGCTGGTAGTGCTGAGAATTTTTGGTATGAGCATTCATGATACAGACTGTTCCACTCACCTTCCTTCAATGTTGGTTCACAGCCTTGGTGCTGCCTATTTTCATTCACTTAGAGCCCTGTATTGCCGCATGTGCAGACTTCTGCCTCTACAAATGCAGATGCACTATCAACAGTCTCACTTTCATGTGGGCTACGCTTTATGATTTGATGAGATAAGTATTTTAAACTCTTGTATATTGACCTAGATCCTTCCCTCGAAAATTTTGTTAGCTAATAGATTTTTTCCAATTTATAGAGCTGTGGTTAAGAGAGTTTATGAATTCTGCTTGTCTGTCTACCATCTATCTGGCCATCCAAATCCAAACTCTGCCATTTGTAAAAAAAAATCAAATCACTATGAAATTTAAGGGTTATGTGAAACACATTATTTATTTTATACTGAAATTATAAAAATTATAGCTCTTTTACAGAGACTTATAAAATATTTTAAGAATATTGTATTCAAATATAGTCAATAAGCTGTTATTGTTTGAAGTGCATTTCAATTTTTTGAAACCTTTTCAAATTCAAAGTTTAATAGGCTTGTCCGTTTGTCCCTCAGTCCTTCTGCACTTTCTTTTAATATTCTGCATTGCAATGAATTTAAATGTTTTTATTGGAATAAGCAACAGCATATTTCTTATTAATAATGATTATTTGAGTACATGTAGTTTTTTACAGGTGGTACAAAATATTTCAAATAAATTTCAGTCTTTAGACTATGTTTTCTTGGATTCTTTTTCAAACTTATGTCTAATTCAAATCTATACTAGCCTATTTGTGTCTCTAAATGTGTGTATATCTATTTGATGTTTAATGCTTTAAAAATATCTTAAATAACACAGACATGTTCATGATTCCATAGTTCTGCAAATTATATATTGTTGTCTTTGTTATATTATTAATTTCTGTTTTTAAATAATTTTAGTGCTGTAATCTGTCTTTGATACATGATTTTTCTTTCATGGTGTGTCTTTGAATATGTTACTTAAATTATTTGTAATTGTGTATTTTTATTTAATTTTAGGAAGAATGTCCTTTATGTAGAGAAACATTTCCAGCATCAAAATTAGTATTTTTACATAACTATTGATTGCATATTAAAGTGTCTTATTATTATTAGTGTCATTATGCTATAATTGTTGGTATATTTTGTTACTTTTTTATTCAATAAAGATGAAAGTTTTATTTTTAAATTGGAGTGTTCTTATTATATGTGAAGCTCATAATTATATAGAAACATTCAATTAATGTGCTTGTTCAAATATTTAATGCTTAATGAAAGCCTATCATATATGACAAATAAAAATTCTGGCAATTTTTTTTCTATTATACTTACAGAATTTTTTTTAAGTAATAAAATAATTTTTCTTAGTTCTAATTTATATGTACAGTAGAGTCCCGATTATCTGATTTTATGTGGACCAAGACTAACTCGTATAAAGCGAAAATTATAAATAAAATAAATTGTATAGGTTTAAATGTATTTCAACAAATACAAAAGTTACACCAAATGCTATTCATATTGTTATGATAATTAAAGGGTTCTTTTACATTTAAAAAAGTCTTTAATTGTTTTTTGTGTTACTTTACTTTGGTGTTTTTCTGCAGCAATGTTTTGCCTTTTTTTTTTTTTTTTTTTTTTTAAGGATAACAGGATTGCTGGTGTTGCTTCTTGTTGTTGTTCTATATATTCAATAGCACTGCCGATAGCTTTTAGTCCATTTGTATGGGAGATTTTCCCATATGTCAATTTTCATTGTCACTGACTTCATCATTGCTAAATTCATTTTCCTTATTGACGATATTAACGATCATTGCATCTGTAATCCAACGTTTATCCAGTCACGTACATCCTCTTCCTGGATTGGTTCAGACAATGGCAAGTTCATGACTAAATCCAGAAGCTCATTACTACCTTTATTGGACTTTCCTTGGTGTTCTGTATACTGTGTATCGATAATTTTTCTTCATGGCTTTATTATGGTGGCTGATTTTACTTCATCCCATGCTGTAGCTACCCAGTAGACAAAATCCTTCAGATTAAAATTTTTAAGTGTCAAGGACCTTTTTATTTTCCTCAGTTCCTCCAATAAGAGCTTTTAGTAATTTTTTTCGGTAGTTTTAAAAATAAAAATGTAGATTAAAAAAAAATCATAGAAATATTTTATAGCTCGTTTAAAGCAGAAACTCGTATAATCGGGGTTTTACTACATATATAGTCAAACTTTTTGTATATATATATATATATATATATATATAAATTACAGCGTGAATCAACAGTTTTTGCACAGATCTTTATTTGATAATATAAATGAAACTCATTATTTTTCATTTCATTTGTAAAAAGAAAAAAAGTTTTAAAATAAAATTTTTTTTAAAAAGGTCAAAATAGTTACAAATATATTTAAATGTCTCTGTTAATAGAAAATTGGATTAAAAAACAGTGACTAATAGATGCATAATGCTTAGTAACCACATTCTTAATTTATATTGAAGTGTTTGTTAAATTATATATTACACAGAAACTTTATTTCCAAACATACTGTGCTTTATGTGAGATTCCTGTCTTCACAGAATATTTAAATTGCAATATAATATAATTAATGTATTTCTCTGCAAAAATGTTTATAATAAATGCTTAGAACTTAATAATATAAGAAGATGGAAGACAATAATTAATTTTTGATTCAATATATTAGTGTTTTAAAATACAATGGCCCAGACTGTAGTTTGAAGTTGATTTGGAAAACGATGAAGGGTTATAACAAAAACATACTCTCTGTTGTGCCAAAACATGTTGCTGCAATGTGCTAATCGGCATATAATTAGCAAATATAAGTGATAATCACTTGAAGTTTTTTTTTAAATTTCTTGTTATAATGTAACATCTCTTTTTATTCACAAGATTTTAGCAACAGACAGGTTGTTTTTCTCCATCTTTCTGGACATTTTTTAATACATTATGGACAGGTAGTTTGCATGTTACATTATTTAACAAAAAGATTTTCTCTATTCATGTTTATATTATAAATGACTATATATAATAATGGTATGGTTTCTAATCGAAGTATTTATATGCATAGTACTCTAACAGTAAAAGTACGAATTTTGAGTACATTTTTTGAGAACTAATGTAACACACAAAATGCAAAAGTACCGCCCATGAGCGGGATTACATATATCCAAAAGACGTATTTTCATGTTTCCTGCTTGCAATGTGTTAACGATTACAAAATTACAAAAAATACTATCTAAAAAGCAAAACTGCACTGTAGGTTCAACTGACAGATAATATTACAACTAATTGTAACAAGAAATAAACCCAATGTGTATAAAAATTAATAAAAAGAAAAGTGTCCAGTTAAACTGATGGCATTGATCTCACAGGCTATTCACACTAATTGTATATTATACTCTTATTCATACAAATAATGTCCCTTGAAAAATAAAGAAATCAACAAAAAAACCATTTAGCTAAATTAAGGGGGGGGGATTAGCTCCCCCATTTTCCCCCTTTATACTTAACCGATGAACCTCCAAATATAATCAGGGAAAAGCCTTATCAGAATAAACAAGTATACCAAATTTTAAGCAAATCAGATAATTCTGCTTTAAAAATCCATTTATCTTAATTAGGGGGGGGGGTGATCCCCGTCCCCCCCCACTTTATATTAACCAATGAACCCCCAAAACTAATCAAGGAAGCGCCTTATCAGAAGGAACCTGTATCCAAAATTTGAAGCAAATTGGATATTTCTATCAAGAGTTATCGTGTTACGTACATACAGAACCTGCGGGCACAAAAGGTCTCAGGCTTTGATAGCCTGTGAGCTAAAAACTAATGCAGCATAATAAAAATTCCAGCAAAAATGTTATTCTATGTGGCTTGTTTTAGGAATTCATAATGGAAAAACATAAATTTACGTGACTCAGCCATTAAATGTTAATAAAGACTTCCAGATTCAGAAGCAGATTCTGAAACACTACAGATACCCAACTCAGTACCAGGAAAAAGAGACTGCATCTGTTGACTAGTGTGTTAAGTTAATGACTAAGATTTTTACATAGAACTATTAGTTCATATACAATGGCAGCAATGCCATTAAGGAGTTATATGTCAAGAACAGTGCTGGATTAAACCATCTAGGAAATTCTAGGCAATTCTAATATGAGGATCCCACTTTCTTAAGCCTGAATTTCAAAATTGGATTTTAGAAAAATTTTCAAAACTAATTTAATTTTTTTGCATTAACTTTGCGCAGTGCATCAGCTTATTTGTAAACAATTCTAAAGCGTGTATTTCAGTAAGGTTTTGATTAATAATAATATGTTAATGAAAAGATCTATTTATTTTATGGAAATTTGATATGTTTGAAATTCTCAAGTCATTTCGCCCCTAGGGCAATTGCCTACTCTGCCTATTTTGGTAAACCAGGCAGCCCTGGTCAAGAATATTCTGCAAGGTCATGTTTAATCATAAAACAGAAAAAAAATTTAAATTATCATATAGATGTAATATATGGTACTTTCTAATATTAAAACATCACAACTGAAAAACAAAAATTGCATTGCTGAGAAACCTTATTTAAGTAACTATAGACCGGGAGGTGGCAGTACAGAAATCACCTCATCGAGTTCATGGCTGAAATTTCAGAATCAGTTAAAACTTGATTTGCATATTAAAATGCAATAAGTCTGCCAAGTCATATCTTGGAGGAAAACACCCGAAAACCTGATTTTAGCGGTTGACTCATAGGTTTACCATAGTGTTTTCCTACACCCAAAGGTGTGAAAACATAGATGACTGGGAGCAGGAAAATACAATGGCAAGTCAACTGCTAAGATCAGGTTTTCAGGTGTTTTCCTCCAAGATATGACTTTGCAGGCCAATTGAATTTTAATATACGAATCGAGTTTTAACTACAGTATGGAACCATTTATCCAGAAACCAGTTAACCGGAAAACCAGTTATCCAGAATGATATTTCTAATAGATTGATTTCAGAATCTTTGCAGAAAACGGTGTCATACTCTGCCAGTTTGACATAGGCTTTTATTGAAACAATTGTATAATTTGATGACAACATCTAGTATTTGAAAAAAAAAAACATATTTAGTTGTATTTTAGATGTTTTAATTTTTATGCAGAGGAAACAGAAGAATTTTTGTTCCCAAGGGATTCCCATAAATTACCTTCTTTTAAACTCTGGTTAACTTTTTATCTTTCTTGCATTGATTTTTAATCCAAGTAATCTAATAATTTAAAATCAGAAATAATGCCACAACCACACATATTCCACAAAACTTATCAAATGGATGCTGCTTTAATGCAAAACCAGTTAACTGGAAAAGCCAGTTATCCGGAATACATCTGACCCCAAGCATTCTGGATAAATGGTTCTGTACTGTATTTCTGGAATTTCAGCCGTGAACTCAATGAGGTGATTTTCTGTGCCTCCCAGTCTGCTAGTAATATATCGCATTTCTGTACGGGAGATTTTTTATGTGTGCTTATTTCATCAGATTAACGTAAGACAGCATTTGCATTCTTTTTCTTACTAACCATGCTTATATCTACTTTATGTGGAAAAACATTTTTTAAGAAATTTGCCAACATGTTTTTTTTTTCTCTCCTTTAAATTTTCACAAGATGTCTTAATACAAATTATGTCGATAGTAAGCATCATTGAAATAATCCAGCATGAAAAATCAAATATCTTAGTAACAAACATCTTTTTACCAGTTAATAGAAAGATATAACATTTTATAATGCACAGTCCACTTCAATATTTAAAATTTTAAACATAAAAAATAAAATAAATCTGAAAATTTTTATGTATGGAGAATAGTTCAAGTGACTGTTTTTTGTAAATTTATAAACTTAATAATAATGTTTACAGCAATAAATAACATTTTACTGTAACTTAAAATATTAAAATTAGTTAATTTTACTATATTCATTTACCCTTTAACCCTTTCAAGGGCGGTGGCTAGAGGGTCTAGCCACCTAATTTTAATTCCAAAACTGACAAATGACACCAAGAATATCTTAATAAAATTTTGCTTTTGTAATAAAAGTGCAAAATAGTGGGTTTTTATTTTCTAAGAAATTCGTTTGAATATTCTGGTGTCAGTCAATTATTTTATAATTTTATGAACATAATTCTTCTGCCCCTGACAGGGTTAAGGATAAAGTACCCATATGCAATTTTCTATTTTTTAATACCACTTTTTCTAAATACAGTCAACTCTGTGAAAGCCGCAAACATCTATTAACCACACTACATGTTAGAATGTAAACATTGAAAATCATTTTACCATTTAAACTCATAGATAAAGTTTTTTTTTTTTTTTTTTTTTTTAACCATTTGGAAAAATGGTTATTGTCCTCGTCAGGGTAGGAAATCAAAAGCACATCTGAAGGTTTTTATTGGTTTAATCATCATTTTATTCGTTTTCTGATTGGTCTATACAGTAATCTGTATTTCCCTTTACTTTCAACAGAGTGTTGCCACTATGACAAAAAAGTAATAAAAACTACAAAAAAAATTAATGACTCAGAAACAAATTGAGATACAACTTTCAAACAAATTGCATTTAAAAGTACATTTTTTTCTCTATATGACGGAGTAAAAAGTAATATTGTGGGATGTTTAGAAGTTTAAGAAATAAATTTCATTTAAAATTGGCTATCAGATTTCTTGGAAATCTGACAATGGAAAAGCCTTTTCCCGAACAGCCAATGAAATGCTTGGATAATACGTAAGTTTCAGGTGGATAATACGTACGAGTCGCAGGCGATTTGTGTTGCTTGCAATTTTTACGTGTCATAACACTATTAATGTTTAATTCATGGCGTATGTAATGTATGATCTACTCTGTGCTATTTTTTATGTCTTAAATTTTAGTCTTTGAAAAAATCATTTTCCAAATGGTCGTCGTAATTTGTTAAATTGCATTTTTTTTTTTTTTTTTTTGGCATAAATTATCAATTTTTCAATGAAATGAACTGTGATTTAAGAAAATTCATATATTTTGTGCCCTGCATTCAAAAATAATAATTTGAGCTAAGTAAAAGTGATGACCAAATTGAAGTTTTTATTTTAAATTGGTAGTGATGTTTGTTTGGTTATGCATAATAGTCATGAATGCAAATGCCTGCTTTGCTGAAGGACCGGTGAAACTTTAACAATAACTGACTTTATCTCAACATAGTTTTTGTTTATTTTGCAATACACATGAATATTTCCTTCAGTAAAATTTCTGCTTGTGTATTTATACCTACTTTTGCATTCCATATGGGATTTTTTTAAAGAAATTATGTCTGTAATAACAAGAAATCATGATTCATGTAGTGCTTTCAATTTTTCAAAAGGTGCAAATAATCCAAAAATCGCCAGTGAATTTTCTTGACTTTAAAAAATAAAATGCAAACAAAGGGATGATCCATAGTCTGCAAAAATCTATAATCTGCAAAACCTTTGGTCCCTAAGCATGCAGATTTCACAGAGTTGAATGTAGTAATTTGCACCTTATTTAATACAGAAATTCAGTATTTAGGCAAGATCAAGATTACTGTTCTTAAACAATGGTACTAAAAAATGATTGTAGACAAATTATATAACATGTACATGCAATGCTCATCCAGAAGGGGTTAACCCCTGCGGGACGAGTGACCAGTATAAGTGCCACATAAGGTGCTGAGAATCTGCGATTATTTTCACCAGTAAATTTTTAGTATAAATTTTGCCTTATTTAATCCGAGCATTTTCCCAATTCAATTCGGTAAAAATTTCTGTTTCGAAAAACCAGTGATAAAAGATTAAAAATTTTGTAAAAGACACTCATCTTGAAGGGGTTAAGGCTATTCTCAAGCCCAAATTAACACTGTTTGACACATTCGGAAAATCATTATTATCAATGCATTCATGAAATTTTCAAACAGGCTCTGACTTTGGAATAAAGCAGGATTTTTTTTTTCAATTTATGATATAAATTAGAAATCTTCCAGAAGGTGTTTTGATTTTTAGTTGTCACAATTATGAGATAGTGTCTATCATTGACAAGGACATCCACAGAAATTGTAAGGCCTGGTACAGGTTATGCTTGTGGACCTCATACATTAACTTACATGTATGTAGGTCATTTTCAAATGAATTGTGTGTTTAATAGCTCAGAAATAGCTGTTAAAGACATATTTTCCATTTAAAAAGTAATCTTTTGATACTGTTAACACTAGCAAGACAGGAAATTTTACTCAAGTTTTATAAAAATCTTTTCTCCTCACCCGAATTTTTATTTAAAATTACTTAACTTATTTATTTAACTTTATTTTTATTTCTATCTAATAAAGCTATTTTATGAAGGAATTTCTGGTACAAATCGATGTATGTTCCTTTAGTACGGGCCAGATTGACCCCTCATCGTCTTTCTAGAAATTTGAAATAAACCATGTCAACAACTCTTTATAGAACAGTTAGTAAACCCTGAAGAAATTTGTAATAAATGTTGTGAAAAAGTTTTTATAAAGTGTTACTTTTTTTTTTTTTTTTTTTTTTTTTTTTTTTTTTTTTTTTTTTTTTAAGAATGACAAAGTGCGAAAAAAAGAGGTCAGAAATAAACCTTTTTCTTTTCAAATAGCTGTCACTTTTTTTATTTTCAACTTTTTGACCTCAAAGTACTTAAAGCTCCAGGCAATATTATCTATTTTCGTAATCCTTGACTGCTAGTTACTCAGCTTCCAACTTCCCTTCGGTAATGTTAAGAGCCTACTTCAGTCAAACGAAAAGACGCGCTCGCTAATGCTAATCCTATGGAAGAAATTTATAAAGATATCTCGGTTGCATTTCAATATTTTTAAATGATTTTTTATTTTGTATTGGATAACTGAGATCAATCTGTATGCAGGACGTTTTTTACTTTTTCGATTTTGATTGCAGATTTTTTTTATAAAGATGCTTTTACTTTCGAAACCAGTTTCCAAAATGAAAGTGTCCTCATTAAAAATACCTGTAAAGAAAATCGAAAAAGTAAACAACGGTCTTTGTACAGATCGATCTCAACTATTCAACGCAAAAAAAAAATCATTTAAAAATATTTAAATTCAAACGAGATATCTTTATAAATGTCTTCCATAGGATTAACAGTAGCGAACGGGTCCTTTCGTTTGACTGAAGTAGGCTCTTAAGTCTATGGGCGTTTGATGCATTTTTATATTCAAAATATCTCCTCAGTAAATTAATATTTTTAACTTATTTGTTCTGTGTACTGTTTTTAAAGGAGGTCTCTTTTTTTCTTAGTTTTCAAAATATTTCTAAAATCTATGCTTAATTTTATATGAAGTGTTAAAATGTTACTCCCAGTTTGTCAGTTTTTAAAACATAAAATATTAAATTAAGCATAGATTTTAGAAATATTTTGAAAACTAAGAAAAAAAGAGACCTCCTTTAAAAACAGTACACAGAACAAATAAGTTAAAAATATTAATTTACTGAGGAGATATTCTGAATATATAAATGCATCAAACGCCCATAGACCTAACATTACCGAGAGGAATTCGAAAGCTGAGTGACTAGCAGCCTTAATGAAAATTTATTGCAAACTGCTCTGGCAATCTATTGGATCCTGCCCGATTGGAAGTACACAGCGCACACGTTAGGACATCCACACACATAACTTGAGCCACATCATCAATTTTTTGTTTAAAAAACTTTCAAATCTTCTTCAAATCTTCTTCAATTATTAACAAGAAAAAAATCCAGAGCTAAAATCTTTATTCTTATTTCAGAAAAAATATGCTAAAAAACACCCTTTTTTCAGCTTTCTAGTGGCAAATCTCCCCCCCCCCCTTCTTTTGACACCAAATTTATTTTCTGTATCTTTCCAATCTTAGAGTAGCACTTAATTTGAAAATTATCCTTTACTTCATACAATCCCTTTAGTTTGAGGATAGGCACAACTATGTCCCCTTTCCTGCTCCTGATAATCGGCAAACATCAAAAATGTATTTCAATTATTGAAAAGCAAAAAAGTAGTTTGATTTATTTTTTTATACTTTTATTAGAATACCTGAAAGTTTTATGCATATGGGAATAAAAATGATTTTGTGAATCTATCAGAATTTTTACTTTCTAATATCGTTACAAGAAGAAAGTACTGGATTCATGAAAATTTTCTACTTCCAGTTTCCTACGATTAACACGTTTTACGAGCCAGAGATCCTGGAAAACGTGTTTCTGCAAGATATCTGTCTGACTCTATCTGTCTGTAACGTAACACAAATTTTGTGGGTTCTCAATCTCAAGAACTAATGTACGGAATTTGATAAAAATATATATTCAATCAGTCCCTGATCTAAATTGGGGCTGATTTGTTTTTGGTGTAAATCGCCCAACAGGTGGCACTGTTATGCTGCATTTTTCACGATTTCCGCAATAGCTCAATCTCAAGAACTAATGCATGAATTTTCATCTAACTTCAGATTCAGTTAGATGTTGATACAAGTTGTTGCTGATTAGCTTTTGGTGTTAATCGCCCAATAGGTGGCGCTGCTGTGCTGGATATTTTTCGATTTTCGTAATAGCTCTAGTTCTAAAAGTAATGCACGAATGTTAATCAAACTTAGATTCATTTGGACGTTGACATAAGTTATTGCTGATTAGCATTGGCGCACCCACGGAGTAGCTAAGTCGGCTGAAGCCCTCCCAGACACCGAGACTAGACTAGATATTTAAATTTTAAAAAATTATGAAAGAATGTTATTCTTTTTTTATGTCTTTAAAAAATTAGAATCTTTGAGAAAATATTGATTTTGCCACGCAATTTTTCTCTTTTATAAATTTTGTTATAAAATTCGAAATGTTAGCATGTTTAAAATTTACTAATTAAAATTTTAAGACTGTGCAACCTCTTGTTCTCTTTGACCTTCATAATACTTTGATAATTAATTAATAAATCTTTAAATCGTTTGATTGCAAACACATTTTTAAATTATCAAAACACAGAAAATACCAAAAAATCGCAAAAACTAAGATATATTTTAGTATAGTATTTCATTATTAAACATGTTAAAGTAATCAAAATTAGCCCCACCAAAACTTTCCAGATCTTCCTCTGGTTTCTCTGGCTGGTTACGATTCTGCTCAACTCAAGCAGAAAAAATATAAGTCAGTACTCAATCCTGCTCATCCCATCGAGTCAAATGAAATAAAATTAGACAGAGCTCGGCCACGAACCGGGCCAGATCTGGGCACAAGTGCTCTAAAATATGCTAACCCCCTCCAAAGCATAATCCTGGATGCGCCACTGCTGATTAGGGTTTTGTGTAAATCACCCAACAAATGGCGCTGCTATGCTGAATTTTTGCAGGATTTACAAAATTTTAGCGATAGTCATATCTACAGAACTAATGCACGGAATTTCATATCTTTAGAATCCTCATGATTGGCATAGATTATTTAATTATGGCACTGTGATAGCGAATTTTGAAATATTAACGTGTATGAGATAGAAGAAAGTTTTCACATCCGGCTAGTTTGTATTGAATATCCTTAAATAAAATATTTTGACATCTTTCTATTAACGCTATTCTGAAATCCTAATTCTCCATTTTCTGACATATTCATGAACTTATTTTTATTCGGAAATACATATAATTTTCCGTTATTTTAATTCATATAATATGAAGGAATCAAGCAGCGTTTCTCTTTTTTTCCTGTAAATGAAAAAGCTCTTTGAGAAAAATCATCAGAGTCGACATTTTAATCCGATTTTATCGACGCAAAAGCTATAATCAAGGAGCAATTAATTATAATTCACAATATATTTATAGAAAAATGAAAAACTGTCCGATTCTTTTATAATTACATAGTAATGTTTGAAAAATTCGTGTATTTATGTATAGAAATGGTTTCGTGAATTTATCAGAGCGATTCACTTCGTTGAGCAGACAAAAGAAAAATATTTGGAACATCCTTAAAGAATTCAACTATGAAAATAGATTTTATGAGATCGATAGTAAAATGTAGCCGTTATACCCAGTGTTGAAATGAGACTTTTCTCCGGGAGAGATTTCTGTGGCTCGGGGGGGGGGGTGCACTTTTTGACCATTGAAAACACAAAATCTCAAATCTTTCGGAGGGGACATCTCATTGCGGGGTCCCCCCCCCCCCCGGGCCACTTCCTGAATTCAACACTGGTTATACCATTGAATGGAACCAGATGAAGAAATAGACAGATTTTTTCTATTTGAGGCATCGCTTGAATTTTAAAGGATGGAAGCTGCATACAGGGTGTTTCTTAACTAATAGGACGAACTTTCAGAGGTGATAATTATCGGTGAGTTTGGTCTCTTTTTTCCAATTTCAAGCCCGACATAGACTACCTAGGGCTGGGGGGGAGGGGGACTTCTATCTATCCATAAAAATTGTTCGCGAATAATATGAAAGTGGATACTAAACTTCATACATATATTGTATGCATGCATAAAGTTCGTACCAGGTACTATTCACATCTGTATACAGGGTATCACCAAAAGAGGGTCACAACTTTAAGAAAAAATACTGGTAGGATAATAGTAGGAAAAATGATGAATTGTTTGACAGGAGTATTTGCTTGAAAACTTTTATTTTGCTTATCTACGTATGTTATAAGATGTCTAAAAGAAAATACCAGTTTGTTATAATTAAGGGTTTTAACTTGCCTCACTACGAGGAAAATGTCAATAAAGAATCTCGTTAGAAAACAATAAAATACTAAGTTGTTATAATGAAATTTTAATCATTAATTTTCTAATCATATAGTTCTTTTTTTTTTTTTTTTTTTTTTTTTTTTTTTTGTATTCTTGACAGATCGGTCCCTGTTATCTGTTCAATGAGATCGACCTCTACAAAGACACTTTTTTATTTTTTCGATTTTGTTTTCAGTTTTTTAATAAGTATACTTTAACTTTCGGAACCGGTTTCGAAAGGGCCCTCATAGAAAAATACCTGCAACCAAAATCAAAAAGTAAAAAGCGGCAATTGTAGAGATCGACCTCAGCTGTCCAATGCAAAAATAAAAGGAAAGAATAAGAAAGTCATTTAAAAATATTCAAATGCATACGAGATATTTTTTAAAATATGTCCCATAGGATTAACATTAGCGAGCCGGAGTTTTCGAGTGACTGAAGTAGTCCCTTAAAGTAAGACACTTTTTTTGGCTGATTAATTGGTCTGAGAGCCTGTATCCCCACGCAAAAACTGTTTTGACGTGTATTATCGCCCTAAATTAGAGGCCTGCACAGGCCGGAATTTCCAGGTTTGGGGCTGGCCCGTTTGTATTTTCGCGGTTCACGCCCCAATTCGTGCAAAAATCCGTGAAAACAGGCTTTAACCATGCAAAAATAAAAGAAACAAGACCCGACTCAATTTCCACAAAAAATTCCGATTTTTCTTAACATACAATTGAGATTATTTTTCTAGAATACTGCATAAATATTTACGGAAAAAATTAACACTATATTTTATATTACTAATATATTTGCAAGCCAGAGCATACAGAATAGCAATATTAATAATCACTTAGATTCATTAGACTCGTGGGCGTACCCAAGGGGGGGCTGATGGGGCTACAGCCCCCCCCCCCCCCCGAAATTTTCGAAAGTGATATGAAAAACTGCTGCTTTTTCGTCTTTCTTTTTTGGAAAAAATTTTAATTTTTTTCAATCATACAGCGGACTAGTCCCATATTAGTCCACATTGACAACAAAGAAGAGAAAGGGGGCAGATGGGGTTACAGCCCCCCTCCTCCTCCCGAAATAGTCGAAAAATGAAATGAAAAGTAATTTTTTCTTACTTTTTTAAGGTAAATCTGTAATTTTTTTTTCTGTCATATAGCAAAATAGACATTCTCGTTAACACCATATCAGTCCACATTGACATCACAGCATACCCAAAGATGGGGAGGGGGCTCATGGAATTTCATCCCCCTCCTCTCGAAATGGTCGAAAATGAAATGATAAAATAGTGCTGATTTTTTTCTGCCTGTTTATGATAAATTTGCATTTTTTTCACTATCGTTCAACAAACTATGCGCTTCCTTCGCATAGTTCCATAGTACTCCATATTGACACCAAAGAAGACAGTGTTAATTTCAGGGGGTGGCCCGGGGGGGACATTCCCCCCCGGAGCAATTAGATGTCCCCCCCGGAAGATTTGAGATTTTATATTTTCAATGGTCAAAAAGTGTAATTCTCCCCCCCCCCCGGAACACTATAATGTCCCCCCCCCGGAGCCACAGAAATCCCTCCCGGAGGAAAGTGTCTGAATTCAACACTGAAAGAAGAGAAAGGGGGCTGACGGGGTTACAGCCATCCCACCCCCCCCCCCCCCCCCAAACCAGAAATAGTCGAAAAATTAAATGAAAAAGTGTTTTTTCCTTACTTTTTTAAGATAAACCTGTAATTATTTCTTCTGTCATACAGCAAAATAGCCATTCTCGTCAACTCCATATTAGTCCACATTGGTATCACAGCACACCCAAAGATGGGGAGGGGGCTGCTGGAATTACAGTCCTCCTCCTCTCGAAATAGTAGAAAATGAAATGAAAAAATAGTGCTGAATTCTTTTTTCTGTCTGTTTGAGATAAATTTGCATTTTCTCCCCTATTATTCAACAGACTAGCCGTTCCCTTCGCTGTAGTTCCATATTAGTGTACAGTGACACCACGTTATACCCAAAAAGGTAAAAGGGGGCAAATGGGGTTACAGCCCTCTCCCCCAAAAGTCGAACATGTAATGAAAAAGTGCTGATATTTTTCTTTTTGTTTGAGATAAATTTGTATTTTCCCCTTATCATTCAACAGACTGGCCGCTCTCTTCTCTTTAGTTCCATACTTGTGCACAGTGGGCCCACATTATACCCAAAGAGGTGAAAAGGGCTAATGGGGTGCCCCCTTCCTTAATAGTCGAAAATGAAATGAAAAAAAAGGCTGATTTTTTTTCTTCTTGTTTCAGATAAATTTGTAATTTTTCTTCTGCCATACAGCGAAATAGCCATTCTCGTTAAATCCATATTAGTCCACATTGACATCACAACATGCTGAAAGAAGGGGAGGCGGCTGATGAGCTTACAGCCCCCTCCTCCCGAAATAGTCGAAAAAAATAATGCTCTTTTTCTTTCTGTTTGAGATAAATTTACATTTTTTTCCTATTATTCGGCAGACTAGCCACACCCCTCTGTTTAGTTCCATATTAGTGCACAGTGACACCACATTATACCCAAAGAAGTAGAAAGGAGGTGATGGGCTTACAGACCTCTCCCAAAATAGTTGAAAATGAAATGAAAAAAGTGGTGATTTTTTTTCCTTTTTGTTTGAGATAAATTTGTACTGCAATTGTTTTCTGCAATACAACGAACTAGACTTTCTGGCTAGTGTCATATCAGCGCACAGTTACATCACTGTATACCCAATGAGGCGAAGGGAGGCTGATGGGTTTATAGGGCCCCCTTTCGAAGTAATCAAAAATGAAAAAAAATTTTTTTTTCTTTCTTTTGAGATAAATTTAAATATTTTTTGTGCGACGCAGCTATTCTGGTTAGTCCCATATACTAGTGCTCAGTGATGTCTCAGCATACACCCAAAGAAGTCGATGGCGACGGGGGTTATGAGGTTACAGCTCCATTCCACATCCGAAGAGATCGCAGTGAAATGAAAAAAGGGCTGATATTCCTTCTTTTTCAGATAAATTTGTTTTATTTTCTGGCATGCCACAAAATTGTTTTTCGTGTTAATCCAAAAACCTCCTCAGTCCTGCGTCTAAATTTACTTGAAACCACAAAATCAGTTTTCAAATGACTGAAAAATAGCTCAATGCCTGTTTTACGGGATAAATGAAAACGTATATGGTCAGTTCAAGAGACCTACAAGTAAATTCGACAAATCAAAGTAGTTTAATTAAAGGAGATTTTTAATTTCTCTCATATTCGGCGGGCACCAAGATTGCCAATGCGGAAGTATATTAATGCACAGTAACACTACAGCTAATCACAAGTCGATTTCGGGTAAATCGGAAAACCGGAGGTGCGGAAGAGTGACTGTAAAAGTAGCTTATTAACTTTCATTTTTCTGTCGCATCTCCATGCCAAAATTTTGTGTTTTTTCCACGGTTTCATGACAAAATTTGCGTTTCCTCAGTCCTTTGAAATAATTCGCTTTTTCTGCGGCTTTTTGCCGAAATTCGCAGGGTTTTTGCACACTCCTTCGTCGAAATTTGCGTTTTTTCCACGGATCTGTGACGAAATTTGCGTTTTTTTCGTGATCATGTCGAAATTTGTGTTTTTCCGCGTTTTTCGTCGGGTTTTTGATAAAATTCAAGCTTTTTTCGCGGATTTTTGCCGAAATTCGCGTTTTTTTTAACGAAATCCTTCGTCGAAATTTGTTTTTTTCCGTGGCTTCTTTGACGAAATTCGCGTTTTTTTCTCGTCATTTTGATGAAATTCGCTTTTTTTCTGCGGCTCTTTGACGAAATTCGCGTTTTCTTTGACGAAAGTAGCGTTTTTTTGCGGCTGATTGACGAAATTCGCCTTTTTCCGCCGTCTTTTAACGAAATTCACGTTTTTCTGTGGCCTTTCTTTGTGACCCTGCTTTTTCTTTTTTGCGATTCTTTGACGAAATTCGCATTTTTTCCGTTTCCCTTTGACGGAATGGGTGTTTTTATAGCGATGCTTTGTCAAAATTTGCGCCTTTTCTGCGGTCATTTGATGAAATTCGCGTTTTTTCCGAGTTCATTTGCCGAAATACGAGTTTTTTTTTTTTTTTAACGCAATCCTTTCATCGAAATCTGCGTTTTTTTCTCGGCTTTTTGATGAAATTCAATATTTTTTGCGATCCTTTACTAAATTAGCATTTTTTTCACAGTCCTTTGACGGAATGCGTGTTTTAAGCGATCTTTCTTTCGAAATTCTCGTTTTTTTCGCGACCTTTTGATGAAATTCGCGTTTTTTCGGCGGCCCTTTGACAACATTTGCGTTTTTTTTTTTTTCGAGATACTTTGTCGAAATTGTCTTTTTTCCGCGGTTTTTTGACGAAATTCACGTTTTTCTGTGCACTGTTACCCTGCTTTTTCTTCTTTTTGCGATCCTTTAACGAAATTCGCTTTTTTTCTGTGGTCATTTGCTGAAATAAGCGTTTTTTTATGCAATCCTTCGTCGAAATTTGCGTTTTGTCCGCGGCTTTTTAACGAAATATGCACTTTTTTCTCGTCTTTTTGATGAAATTTGCGTTTTTCTCTGTCCCTTTGACGAAATTCGCGCTTTTTCAGCTTTCTTTTGAAGGAATGCATGTTATTTTAGTGATTCTTTGTCCAAATTTGCATTTTTTCTGTAGCCCTCTGACGAAATTTGCATTTTTTCAGAGGTCATTTGCCGAAATTCGCGTTTTTTTACGCAATTCTTCGTCGAAATTTGAGGATTTTTGACGAAATTTGCGTTTTTCCCCGTCTTTTTGATGAAATCCGCGTTTTTTTTCGATCCTTTACGAAATTAGTTTTTTCTTTCGCAGCCCTTTGACGGAATGCGTGTTTTAAGAGATCTTTTTTTCGAAATTCGCGTTTTTTCCACGACTTTTTGATAAAATTCGCGTTTTTTCTGCGGCCCTTTGATGAAATTCGCGTTTTTTCTGTGGTCATTTGCCGAAATTCCCCTTTTTTAGGCAATCCTTTATCGAAATGTACGTATTTTTAGGCAATCCTTTGTCGAAACTTGCTTTTTTTTCTCGTCTTTTTGATGAAATTCGCGTTTTTCTGCGGCCTTTTGACGAAATTCACACGTTTTTTCTGTGTCCCTTTGACTAAATTCGCGTTTTTTCCGCTTCCCTTTGATGGAATGCGTATTTTTTTAGCGATCCTTTGTCGAAATTTGCGTTTCTTCTGCGGCCCTTTAACAAAATTCACGTTTTTTTCTGTGGTCATTTGACGTAATTCGCGCTTTTTTGGTGGCCATTTGACGAAATTCGCGCTTTTCCCCGTCTTTTTGATGAAATCCGCGTTTTTTTTCGATCCTTTACGAAATTAGTTTTTTCTTTCGCAGCCCTTTGACGGAATGCGTGTTTTAAGAGATCTTTTTTTCGAAATTCGCGTTTTTTCCACGACTTTTTGATAAAATTCGCGTTTTTTCTGCGGCCCATTGATGAAATTCGCGTTTTTTCTGTGGTCATTTGTCGAAATTCCCCTTTTTTTAGGCAATCCTTTGTCGAAATGTACGTATTTTTAGGCAATCCTTCGTCGAAACTTGCTTTTTTTCTCGTCTTTTTGATGAAATTCGCGTTTTTCTGCGGCCTTTTGACGAAATTCACGTTTTTTTCTGTGTCCCTTTGACTAAATTCGCGTTTTTTCCGCTTCCCTTTGACGGAATGCGTATATTTTTAGCGATCCTTTGTCGAAATTTGCGTTTTTTCTGCGGCCCTTTAACAAAATTCACGTTTTTTTCTGTGGTCATTTGACGTAATTCGCGCTTTTTTGGTGGCCATTTGACGAAATTCGCGCTTTTCCCCGCGGCTTTTTGACAAAGTTAGCGTTTTTTTTCTTTTCTTTTTGATGAAATTTGCGCTTTTCTGCGCCCTTTTGACGAAATATACGTTTTTCCTTGTCCCTTTGGCGAAATATGCTTTTTGCGATCCTTTACGAAATTAGCTTTTTTTTTAGCAGCCCTTTGATGGAATGCGTGTTTTTAGCGATCTTTTTTCGAAATTCGCATTTTCCCCGGAAACTTTTGATGAAATTTACGTTTTTTCTGCGGCCTTATGACGAAATTCGGGTTTTTTCTGTGCTCATTTGACGAAATTAGCGTTTCCTCCGCGAGCATTTGACGTAATTCGCGTTTTCTGCCTGATCATTTGACGAAATTTGACTTTTTTTACGCAATCCTTTGACAAACTTCGCCTTTTATCCGTGGCCCTATGACAAAATTTCGTTTTTTTCCTTCTCGGATCCTTTAAAAAAATTGGAGATTTTTTTTCCGCGAACGATTGATGAAACCGTTTTTTTTCGGCGAATATGTCCAAAATCGCGATATTTTTTAAGTCCGAATTTTCAGAAAATTGGAAACTAAGTCACCTCTGTCCCTCCCCCCCCCCCTCCACCGCTCCCTGGCTACGGCCTTATTGGCAAAAATGATTTCTGTTTATAACACAATTCAACGTATTTTGTAAGATTTAGAACATTATGGAAATTTAAGTCAGGCCCCCCCGAAATAAAATTCTGGGTACGCCACTGATTAGACTGTTAAATTCAAATGAAGATTCCTTAAAAATATTAATATGTTCAGAATGAAAGAAAAAACATGGTTTTAAACATTATGTACTTTTGAAACTGTTAAAAAAAAAAAGGAGATTTTTTAAAATATTTCTCGGTATAATTTAATAAGGTATATTTCCAAATTTTCCCTTACCAAAAGTTCATTATTACTTAGTACTACTATTATTTTTACAAAACAAATTGCTTCCCCGACGAGGCTTTTTTTCAGTCACGCGAAATGTCGCGCTCGCTAAAGTTAATCCATTGAGAGAAATATTTAAGATATCTCGTTTGCATTTCAATATTTTTTATTTTTATTTATTTATTTTTATTTTTTTTATTTATTTATTTATTTATTTTTTTTTGTATTGCATAGCTGAAATCGATTTCTACCAAGACCGTTTTTTACATTTTCGATTTTCTTTGCAGAGTTTCTTTTCTTTCTTTTTTTTTTTTGTATGAGGATACTTTCACTTTCGAAACCGGTTCCGAAAGTGAAAGTGCCCTAATTAAAAATAACTGCAAACAAAATCGAAAAAATACAAAAACAGCCTTTGTAGAGATTAAACTCAGCTATCCAATGCAAAAAAAGAAAAAAATAATAAAAATATTGAAATGAAAACGAGGTATCTTTAAAAATTTCTCCCATTGGATTAACATTAACGAAGTTGTTTTTCGCGTGATTAAAGTAGCCTCTTAAGTTTACTACCGGCCCGCCACGCAGACCTATAGTATGTATAAAAAAAATCGAAGCATGATCCCAGCCCGACCCGAATCTACAGAAAAATTTAATCCCTGTTTCAGACACGATGTAACTGCCCGATGCCGATCTCTGCGCTGGACATGCTTTCTCTATTGATGTTGTCAATCTAGGATCGAACCCAGTACTTTTTTTTATACGTATCCTCGCCCAAGTCAGGTCACGTTCATTGAAAATTGTTCGTATTTTATCGGCTTAGTTGGATACTTTTAAATTTCTATATCTGGCCGGTCGGCCCATTTAATCTTTTTATCGGCAAGGACCGGGGCTGGAAAAAATAAATTAACAGGCCTGGAACGTAATATTTTATTCGGTCCGACCCGGCCCGTTAAAAAAAATGTCTTTTATCTGACGGCCGGGCCCATTAGAAATTTTGAATTCATTTTGCCGGCCGGGTACGGGCTTCGGGCCTGTGCAGATCTCTACCCTAAATGTTCACTGTTAATGTGCAGCAAACTATCCAGTCATTCGACCGTTTTTATATAACTGTTACTTGGCTTATTATAATTTATGAAGAGTTCTCATTGGTCAAAAAAGACATCAATTGCGGTTTATTTAACCGTTTTCTATAAAAAGAGTCGAATGACTGGACAGTTTGCTGCAGATTTTTAATAGTGATTGTACTAATAATTTATTTTGAAACATTCTGTAATTTTTTTTTTTTTTTTTTTTTTTTTTTTTGCATGACAAATCTTGGATCCATATCGTTTTGATGCTAACACAAGCAACTGAGCTTTGCTAGCAAACCCGCCCAAATCTGCCGAGAAAAAAAAAGCTAGGAATCAGAGTCAAAATCGATTCGAGATAACCATGTGGGCCCCTCATGGTTCGGGCCCATGCAGATTCTTTACCGAGCGCAGCAACAAAATTTCTCGAGTTATTTAGTTTTAAAAGGACGAACGAAAACCTTTAATTCCCTTGAGCGACGAAAAAAAAGAATGAATTGAAGCGATTGTGGGAATCGCTTGACAATTATCTTTTTGGGGGACAGTGACATAGACATGAGTGGACTGTGACCTTAAAAAATGTTAGCGATTTTTCCTTCACAGGAAGTGGTGGTAAATTTGGATTGGGAGAATGGAAATAGCCTAAGAGAATGGCTTTTTTTTTTTCTTATTCATTTGTTGTCTTGTATTGCAAACGAATCTTTTTACCTACTTGTCAATTTTAAAATTGACAAGTAGATAAAAAGATTCGTATGCACTAATTAGTGCATTTGGCTATGTTTTTCTTTGTGATTTTCCCGCTGCAAAATTATTTTTACCCAAATTTCATATATGTTATATATTTGTAAAACTTCTGAATTCCCATCTTATTGCATGGATCTGAAAAAAAAAAGGGGGGGGGAGGCGGGGGAGATGGAAGTTCCTTGTATTACCGTATTCATACTATGTATGTGATAAATGTTTATTTCACACATTAATAAAACACTTATTTAGGACAGATCTCGTGATGAAAACGCTGAAGTAAGTTATTTTTTTTATAGAGAAACTGGAATCATTCTAAGTTCTGTAGTTATCACTAGAACAGTTTTTGGGGGCCAGAGCCAGATTTTTGCTGTTCATTAATTCTGTCTTGCAGAAGATGTCCCCGCCTCCCTTCTGATATTATTTGCCACTGTTGCCAACCCTTGAAAACGACGCTGTTTTTTTCAAAACTTTCTTGGAAAGGGCCGGGATCAAAGTTTTCTTTGAGGGAGGCAATAATGCCTCTTTATTTTGTTCTGTACGGCTAAGAATGAATTGGTAGTTTTATTCTCATATCTACTTTTTACTTTAGCCAAAGTATGATTCATGATAAACGTGTTCCACTTTCGATTGCTGGGCCAGCAATTGATGATAATTATTAATTCCCTGTGCTTAAAATGTTTATTTAATGCTAATATTCTTATTTGAATAAAATCTAACAAGATATTTCGGCTTTTGTGAAAATTCTATTTTTTTTTAGTTTGACCAGTAGTGACCGATACATTCTGGAGCATCATATTCTTCTGGGAGGGGGAGGGTAATTTCATCTCTAGGATTCTCCAAATGGTGCCCCTGATTTCTAAACAAACACTGTAGGAAAAGTCTTCGTTCTTCAAAGTATCAGATGCATCTTCGTATCAGCAATGAAATCTAAATTATTTTTTTTTCAATTTGGCTGCCATATCTGATCTATAAACAATTAAACAATCTAGCAAAAGGAATTGCGAGGAATAATCCAAAACGCTGGTTTATTTTCATTATGCCCTGGGCATTGGTAATGGGTTCTGAGTCGGGCAGTATTTTTTTCAGACACCTGACGGGTGTCCTAGAGATTTGTCGGGGAATTCCCCGGGCGTGGGGAGTGGGGCCAGTGTCATCCCGAACTAAGTTCCCCCATTCTCCGAAAAAAAAAATCGTTACATTCTTTAAATTTATGTGCTCTCCCTCCGGAGAAATTGGTCTGAAAGAAACACTGGAGTCAGAGTGTGATTCCACCCAAAGGAGGACGGGGGTGATTTCCTCAGAGAAAACCAGAGCAATATTTTCTCTTTCGTTTCTGGAAGATTTTAATTTTCAGTCTTTGTTGGATTTGATCTCCTCCTTGTTTACATATGAAGAATAGAGAGATTTCTGAAGCTCCGGTGGAACATTATGGAGTTCCGGGAGCTGGCGGGGGACGGGAGATTTTTTTTAATCTAGAACCTTAAAAGCATAAAGCTGCAGGTCTCCTGGAGGAGCTTTGGGATGATCCGTGGTAATGTCTCTCCTGGGCCACCTCTGAATTCATCACTGGTGATAAATGTTTAATGTTTCTAGATCATTGCCAGTACGCTGTAAAATAACTGCACTGCTTTATCGTTCTCCATTTGCATCACTTTCGGAAATTTTAAACAGTTTTAATGCTAAAAATCATGTTTGAAGAGTAATTTTTGGACAGAGCATATCATTTCATTAGGATATTTGTTCTAAAAATAAATTAGAGATTAGTCCAGATGTTCTAGACTAATGAAATTTGTTATGAATTTAGGTAATTAAAATTTAATTAAATATGTCCAAATGAACAAACTTGCATTTTGATTATGGTTATTTTAACGATTATAATGGTTTTCTAACTGGCGACTGGATTCTTGTGATACACATATTATACATTTTTCAGAATCCAAAAGTAAATGACTTATTAGAAATATAATTGATCTGTATAATACCTGCAATCACTATTTTCTTCATTGTATAAATTCATATTTTAATCATTATGTAAATTTTTTAATCAAAACTTCAGAGTCCTCTAACGGCGAGATTAAATACCATTCAGTCAGCTTGTGCAATCTCTTTTCAAGGTTGGTTGTCTACACAGTAGTTCCTCTCACCGCATATCTGAGCGTTTTTGGGTGGTGCATTCGGCACGGATTTCATAATTTATAATTAAAAAATGTCTTGGCAAGCCTATGTAGATAACCAGATTTGCGCTCAAGTATCCTGTAGGTTAGCCGCAATTGCAGGATTACAAGATGGAGCTATATGGGCCAAATATGAAAGAGATTCTGGTGTAACGCCGGTAAGCAGCGTGCTTCTTGGTATTTAACCCTAACGCCGATTTTCCATTCTTTCATCTTGTTACTACCCATATGATTGCAAAAGTGCCAGTATCCGAATTCCCTTTAATGATAAACGCCCAGTTTTGCATCCTTTCTGTTGATCAGTTATTTTGTTATTTATTGTGTGAATGTATAGTGTGATGTTGCCATAATTTTAAACTGTGAATTGTTTGAAAATGCAAATCTTGAAAATTTTTAATAGTAAAAGTCTGCATATCATTTTATAATGTGTGTGACTTACGTCGCAAAGTTTTTAGTTTACTCTTAACGACACTTTTATGTATCAGACGGCTTAAAAAAATTAAAAATAAAATACAGTTATCTAATTGATATATTTTGTACTGTATATTAATACCCGTTTATCTATTTAAGCTACTATGTCTGAATCATAGTCGGGTATTAATCACTTTCGGTTTATTACTTTATTTTGAATCTTTTGACGTACACGTGATTCATTTTAAGATTAATACACATTGAGCAGTGATCTTTGCTACATAATATTTTCCATTCATTCTTCTTATAATAATATTGAACTTTACTCTCATTTGTTACACGGTATACTTTTGCAAGACTTGCTGATTCATTAAATTCTTTGAAATTATCATGCTGCTTTATTTGCAGTGATATTGTAATGTGATAGAAAAGGGCTCTTTTTATTTATCTAGCCAGTTCTTTATAAAATGTTTTTGCTTATTTTCTCTTTTGACATTTAATTGAAATTTGTGCATGAATTGTTAATGAATTTAATACTGTTATTTTGAAAGCTTTACTTTTAACATTAATAATGGATTCTCTAAGTTTTAGGAACCTAGTTTTATACAAAATTAGACAACTCTCTGAAAAGATAGTTTTCCAGTATTTTTATAAGGCACATTTTAATTTCTTAATATGTAGACATAAGTAGCTCATTCTCTTTTTTTTTTTTTTTTTTTTACCCTATCCATATGTAATGAAATTGAACGTTTGTCCTTTTACCAGAGTCTAAACAGTATTATTTTGTCTTTTACCCTAAAATTAAGTGTAGGAAGGGAATTGAGCATGAAATAAAATATAAACTTTCATCTATAAGAAGCTGGCATTAAGCTTCTTGACAAAGTTTTCTAATATCTTGATCAAATTGCTTGTCATATTTAATGCTTAAGAGGCTATTTCAGTCAGGTGAAAACACCCGTTCACTAATGTCAATCAAATGGGAGAAATTAAGATCTCTCTTGTATTTTAGTATATTTAATTTTTTTGCATTGGACAGCTGAGATCTATCTCTACATCAGCCTTTTTTTTACTTTTTTCGTTTTTGCTTTCAGGTATTTTTAAGACACTTTCACTTTTCGAACCGATTTCGAAAGTGAAAGCATTTTCATAACAACAAAAATCAAATGTAAACGGCTTTTGTACAGATTGACTTTTGCTATCTAATGCAATAAAAATAGTTTAAAATTATTGAAATGCAAACAAGATAAAAAATTTCTTCCATAGCATTAGCAAACGGGTCTTTTCGCGTGACTGAAGTAACCCCTTAACCGAAATTCTTATGCTTTTTACCCGATTGCCAAGAAGGGTTGTGTGTTTCACGCGTATCTGGGTACTATGTGGATTTCTTTATACCCTCGGAACATCCCAATGGCTGAATGGATTTTAATGAATGAGGTCTCTATTGATTAGTCTTAACCGATCAATGGTGATAGGCTAGTTTTGTTTTTATAAATTAAATGGCCACCGTAAAATACAGAATAGTGGTAGACTAATTTTTTTTTTTTTTTTTTTACGCACTCTATTGAGTGGCATATCATTGGATAGGTCTTTAAAAATGAAGATGTTTCATTGACTGTTTTACAGCCAGAAGCTCCGTTTAAATATTACATAACCTGGAAGTTGTGTAGGTAGGATCTCTAGCTTTACTGAAACTCTAACCATCCTAGACATCGATAGGCCTCATCAAAACAGTGTTGATAGATAGGAAATAACAATTAAGCACAACTTAAAAGTCATCAATACAAGTAAATAATAATAATAATAAAAAATAGGTAAGTAATATAAAAAAAAAAATAGCTTCACATTGATGAGATATAATTAGTTTTGCTTTTCACGCAGACGGGTTTTTGATTTTTTAAATTTAATTACTTGTAAGTTTTTTATATTAACTGTTTTCTTTCATTTTAAATACTTTTGGAAGATTGAATAAACTCTCTTTATATTTCAAAATATTGTAAAATACTGAAAATTGAGTAAGCAATTAAAGTTAACATTTTACCGAAATATAGTCAAATAATTTTTTTTTGCCAATTTTATCTAGTTTCAATTTGTCTATAATTTCTTTCTGAAAAAGTAAACATTTTTCATAAATTTAGGGGAAGATGGGGTACAATGAAACAAAATTTACTAATTATTTTTTCCTATCCACAATTTTGCATGCACAAAAATATAATTAATGCATATTTTTAACCTTGTATTTTCCCCATCTAAATAAATTTTTATTAGGTTCTAAATAATATCTTTATGCTTGAAAAATAACAAACAAATGTATTACAGTGTTTCATTGTACCCCGTATGCCGGGGTACAATGAAACACTCTAAATGATGGAAGCAATTTTCACCCAGTATAGTTTATTTTATGAAAAATGAGATAAATACAGAAACAAAACTTGATTAATAAGAAACTTGATAAAAATATTATAGTCTAAGATGAAAAATAAGAAAATTCTATTAATTTAAGAAATACCTTTCATTTTATATTAAATTGGCTCAAGTCAGTTTCAAAAATTAGCATTTCTGCTTATATTTCAGATGCTCCTGAAGGAATGTGAGATGGTAGTTTCAACACAATGAGATTTTTTTTAAATGTAAGTTTCTAAAAAAAAAATTAAAACTTGGTTGGAGTCTTTTTATATCAAGTACTTCACATTTGACTCCATTTAAATTTAAATGTATGATTTCTCCAACGGTATATATTTCCTTATGTTTCCATTTATACGGATACTGCTTGTGCCATACATGTTGTGTGGGGATATCTCATTCTTAGTACTTCGATGACCAGCTGGGACTGGAAAAAAAATCTGGATCATCATCAGTCTGTAGCAGGCAGAGTTTGTTTTCAAAACAATCCCTTCTTAGCTTTTTTTCTCTTTCTATATTTTAATTGCTTAACAAGAGCATTTTTTACTGACCTGGTTAGAACAAAACTTTTTTTTTTCTGTTTTTCTACTCTTACTTCTAATATATTCTATTTACTATTTTTATTACTATAATAAAACATGTTTCATTGTACCTCGTCTGCAAGTGTTTCATTGTACCCCGTACTGAGGTTACTAAATAAAAATTTATTTTCAAACTTCTAATATTTATTTTTTTTAGTTTGGTTTTGGAGGTATGAAGACAACAACCCAAAGATAACAATGTATAGAAAAAATAATTATTACATATAAAAACAAGGAAAAAGAAACAAAATTACTTTTAGTAAAGAAAGTTACTTTCAATGGTGCAAAAGCAATAATCTTCTACTGCTACTGTTGTAGAAGTGTGAATGTATCCAAATCACATCAGTAATTGGAACATATAGTTGTATAACATATATATGAACTGCAACTCTGTATGACAAATTTGATTTTACAAGTAATGTTTCATTGTACCCCGTCTTCCCCTACTTCATATAAAAAATTTTACCACCCTCTTCTATCATTAAATTAATATTTATTTAACAGACGTTTTTAAAGTGTTAAGTGTTTTCTATAAAAAGAAATTGAATCCATTAAAAGCTCAAGATTTTTGTGCAGTTAAATCATTAACTGTTATAACACTTATTGAATGGCTCATGAAAATATAGGTTACTTCTTGGTTATCCTGTCGACCAAGTTACTGTCGCCAAATTGTAAGATTAAATGCCAATAATGGCCAATAAAACCATTAATTTGATGTTTTATTTGTATTTTTATTAATGTTTTACTAATTTATTTGTTCTTTTGTTATTTAAAATAAAGTACGTCAATGTGTATAATTTGGCGAAATTGGTCGGCGGGATAACTAAGAAGTACCAAATATAGCTTTCAATGGTTCTTTTGCAAATTCATAATTTATTCAATTAAGAAAAGTAAGAAACTTCCTTGTAACATTGATTTTTCAGTTTCCAAATGCTACTTGGGTACATTTTGCCTACTTTATAAAGATATTCACTCTAGTAGATAGCCAGAGTCGGATAATGTAGGCGAACACCGTTCGCAGAAAATTTTCAAAGTTTGCAGACAGTTTTGATGTTTTTTTTACAAATTTCTTTATAAAAAAAAAAATTATCAAGACTTCGGGTGGAGAATATGTGCGATGCATGTTAGACTCTTGAGAAGGTCAGCAGACTATTTTTCAACTGGAGAAAAAAAAAAGTTTGCTAGAAATTATTTGCCATGTACCATGGTAAAGTATTTTTTGGAAGAAGCGCCACGGCGCATACGAGTTTGAAACTTAAAAATATTGTAAGTGCAGCGCTTATGCCAGAACGGTGGGTACAATGTTTTTTTTTTTTTTCTTTTTCTCTCCCCTGCCAGGGCTGGCAGCACTGAGAAGGGTGCTGGAGATCAATTTAAGATTAAAAATAAATTTTGTGTTAAAAAAATAAATTTTAAATGTTGATCGCTTTTAAATAAAGTTTATTTGGTTGGAAATTTTAGCGGGTTTTTTTTTTTTACATTCGAAAGGGGAATATTGTTTTAATATCTTAGTAAATATTATCCTCTATTCAATAAAGTCATTGTACCCCGTACTGAGGTTACTAAATAAAAATTTATTTTCAAACTTCTAATATTTATTTTTTTTAGTTTGGTTTTGGAGGTATGAAGACAACAACCCAAAGATAACAATGTATAGAAAAAATAATTATTACATATAAAAACAAGGTAAAAGAAACAAAATTACTTTTAGTAAAGAAAGTTACTTTCAATGGTACAAAAGCAATAATCTTCTATTGCTACTGTTGTAGAAGTGTGAATGTATCCAAATCACATCAGTAATTGGAACATATAGTTGTATAACACATATATAAACTGCAACTCTGTATGACAAATTTGATTGATTTTACAAGTAATGTTTCATTGTATCCCTTGTTTCATTGTACTTAGTCTTCCCTTACATGTAACATAATGTGAGGGATTGGAAAGAGTGTGTTTGTCCTTAAGTTCGGCAGACTGTTTATAAAATTTCTACTTGTGTTGCAGACTGCAGAAAAAAATTCTGCTTAATAATGCTTGTAAATTAAAAATTTTCTTTTAGTGATGTTGCTTAGTGGCATTCCACTCGCATATAACTTTTCATTTTTGCTGTTAGCGGCGAGAGAGGGGCACAGCATTTATTTGCAGAAAATTAAGAAATTATTTGAGTTCGCAGACAGTTTTACATTTTGTCTAAGTCTGTAGATAGCCACTAGAGATGAGACAAGCTCAGCCTGAACCTGAAACAGACTTTAGCTCTTATTTTTATACTTGGGCTCATGGTGAAAATTTTATTTATTAAAAAATTATGGGAAAACAGAACGGTCTTTCTGCCGTAGTCTTACAATAATATTTTATAAGAATCGGCACTTTTTCCGAATTTGGCCTATGTTTGGATATCAATATAACAATTTTTTTTATTTTAAACAGCTTTTCAAGCACATGAAAATCTCTCAAAGCATTGCCATGGAGTATTTAGAATTATTTATTTCTATGTAAAAAGCTTTTTTTCAATGAGGAAATTGATCTTTAACAATTTTTAAAGTTGAAAAGTGTTTATGAATTCGGTTTGTCTGTCTGCCCATCCAACCTCTAACATGCTTAAATATAGTCCTATTGCCATGAAATTCATAAATGTTATTGTGTATCAATGGTATATATATGATAATATAATGTGTATACAAGTTTGGTAATGACTTTGAAGAAATCTAGCTGCAATATTACTTTGTGTAAACGTAATTTTATGGGTTGCTATAACAAGCAAGTGTCTAAGAACCTGGTAGCAGAAAATTCAAGACAGAAGACAGGTGTTGCAGATTTTTTTTCTTTTACAGATTTTTCCATCAAACCTTTATCTATATATATAAAAGAAAGTCTGAATTTTGTATTAATCAACGCGCAGCCAAAACTACTGAACCTAAAATCTTAAAAATCGGGGTAAAAATACTTCTTATGATATAGAGTGCCGCTAAGAAAGGATTTTCTGAAATTCCACCCCTAAGGGGGATAAAAAAAAGAACGAACTTTAAAAAAATTCCTTAAAAATCTGATTTTATAGTTATTTTTCAACTTATAACATATTTTGGTGTATTTTTGTATGCTGAATCGAATGGTACTAACTAAATTCTTTTAAGCCCAATAGTTCGAGAGATATTTCATATTTTTCTAATTTGGCACTATTTTTGGCGACAAAACCTGAATTTTTCAAGTGATAATTTCTAAAAACTCATTCTTTTCATTCTGTTACTACAGCAAGGGAAAAAATTCAAATTGAATAATTTTTAACCAATCCTTTCGGTTAAATAAAAAAAAAAACTTCGTCAATTAGAAAAATTCAAACGCCTCAAAAACTAAAACCAAAAAAAAAAAAAAACCCAAAAAACTGTGGTACTTTTTCGTTCTAATTTTCCTCGCGATACCTTGCCAAAATGTATGGTATCGCGCCATTTACTTCAACCCTAATCGTGCAAACGATTTTTATTGCAAACCGTGCCACACATTAACATTTGCTAATTATTGAACGTGAATATTTTTATGTAGGAATTTTTAATGATGGAATTTATTTTATTCCATCATAATCTCGTAAAACTTTTTAATTTGTTGTTTTTTGAATAGAAAATATTTATTACCGATACTGATATAGATTTTACCATTTCGCAGTTAGCTGATGATGAGGAAGCTACAATATAATTATTTCAGAAGTTGGAAATTATACATATAAAAATGTTTTGTTCAAAAAACCATGAATGTCTTCATTGAAAGAATGAAATGTTTACTGCAATGTGAGACATACGTATTACGTATGCCATGCTTCAGTAGTAAAAGACATTTACAATTTCAAGACTGCAGTTTAAATTGACTTTATTTTATTACTTGCAAAATATTTATTTATTCTTATATTTTAAGTATTTATTTTGGTACCCGTCGACCAATTTCGCCAAATTATATAAATCGCCAAACCACTCGCCAAATTATACAAATTGACATAATTTTTATTTTAAATAACAAAAGAACAAATAAATTTGTATAACATTAATAAAAATACATTTAAAACGTCGAAATAAAAATCCCCTGATGACGTAAATACGTGTAACTTGCTTAAAGTCAAGTGAATGTGACATTTACGATCAACCATTATTGGCATTAAATCTTATAGTTTGGAAAGAGAATTTTGGTCGACGGGATAACCATGTAGTACCATTATTTTTATTGATTTTAAAAAATGGTAGGTCAAAGTCTGTAATTTTCAAAAGTTATATTTTTTAAATGCTCATTTTTTTATCAAGAAAATTATTTTTTTTTTTCAAATGTATCATTTTATTTTTGTGCCAACTATTATGCTTAGTGACAATGGTGTTGGCATAACAGGGAAATACCAAAACAGTTACTGATTTGATTTCAAATGTAAAGAAAAAAGGTTTAATGAGCAATAAATATTGTAAATATGACTATAACTCGGATTCTACTGAACAGAATTTTGTAGAACTTACACTGTTAAATAGTAAATTTGGTTTATAAATGGTTTAATGTAAAAACCATCATTCTAAGTTGCTACGGGAGTTTTAAAATTAGGTGAACTCAATTATGTAAAATTTAAAGTCAACTAATTAAATGCACAGTAAGTTAGATAATATTTCAGGGATTTTTTCAATATTTGTCATATCATTCTGTGTTTAGTTACAGAGCTATGCGGAAAAAGTTATCAGTGGTACAGTAAAGAAAATTGGAAGATATACGCTACAGAGATAGGGTATACTAGAGAGTATATATGCTATAGTTATGGAAGTTGAGCTGAGTTCCTTAAAATTCAGAAGTGATGTAGTATATACCTACCCCTACATCCCAGAGTGTTCTATAATCAGGTTAACGCGATTATGAAAGTTATACTTAACTATCTAAATATATATATATATAATGCAAAGAGAAATTTCATTCCGGCCGCTTATATCTTGAGTTCTGCTGAATAGATTTTGACGACACTTACATTGTTAGTGAGAATTTTTCAGAAAAGATGTTAGTATAAAACATAACGTTCTACGTTGCTTAGCTAAATAATAATTGGGAAAGTTCTAAATCAGATGAACCCAATTTTGAAAGATTTGCTTTTTTTAAAGGTTCCACTGAATGAATTTTTATGGGATTTAAACTGTTAATTAGATCATTTTTAGGGAAGGTTACGGCATATTTTCCAGTTTAAAAGATTTCGCTAAGTGGATTTCGATGCAACTTGATCGGTTAGTTAATTTTTCAGTGAATGTTTTAGTATAAAGTAGAGATGCAACGAATATTCGGCCGAAGCCGAATATTCGGCCCATTCGGCCTGTCTGCCGAATATTCGGCTTTGGCCGAATATGAAGTCCATTATTCGGCCTTGGCCGAATACTACTGCAATAAATGTTTTTATATTTACACAGTACAATTTTTTTATTTGACAATTTATATTCAGCATATATAACAAAAATTTTATTTGAAATTAACTAACACTTTTTTTTCCATTAAAACCCATTCGGGGTATGAAAGTTATCTACCCATTTTTATATAAGTGTTTAGGAATCATGTTAAAAAATTTTTTTATGCTGTATCAGTAAGTACAAAAAGTATCTGTAATAAGCTAACATAATCTGTTAAACTTAAAAGTAATCCAAAATTGTTTTAATACAACTGTATAAGCAAATTCAAATGTTTTTTATTATAATGGGAAGTTTAACATTTATCCCTTATTACATAAAAAAATATTTGTTTCAATAATATTTTGAATTATACTTATAAAGAACAAATATATAATTGATTAGATACAGATGTACAGTAGACTCCCTCAAATCCGCACAGCTTGGGACCAGAGGTTGTGCGGATTTTAGAATTTTGCAGATTTCTGGTCATTGATTTGTTTACATTTTTGAAACATTAATTTTATTAGTAGTTAAGCAAGGGAAATTATGATGAATGCTTACAATAAAGTGAAACATTCAAATAAGTAAAATAATAAATTAATTTATTAGTTTAAAAGTAAGTAATTAATAAAAATTTAGAAAAATATTAAATTATTACGAATGAAATCGATTAAATTCGATTCCAAAAGTTCTATGCTGTCATCTAGTGATAGCAAGGAGAACAGTGTTAATGCTATTATCAGTATATATAGCTTATTACACTCACTGTAACTTTTTTCATTGTTATCACGGAGTAAAAGAGACCTCTTTTACTCCGTGATAGTTATTTGGAGTCTTGAATGCTTTTCTTATACTGCTTTGTACGTTTAGAAATCAATTTGTCTATAATTTTTAAAAAAAAATTCCGCGAACAATAATTTTAAAATAGCATTCCGGTTCGCGGATTTTTCCATTTCAAACCCTTGAAGTTTTGATATAGATATGCTAATTTATATCAAAATCAAAAGTAATGTAAATTTATTTAGTAATAAACAAGCTGTAATAGCCAAAAGAGAATGATTAATAAAAAATTTAGTAAAAAAAACACTGCGGTAGTCGCTGATTTCGGTGCCATCTTGAATTTTCTTTTTGCAACTTAACTGTAAATTTCATTGTTTACATATGAAAAAATACGCGGATTTTAGGCGTTCGCAGATTTTAGGGTCGCGGATTTAAGGGAGTCTACTGTATTATATGTATAAGATATTTAAGTCGTATTATGCTGCAATACTTAAGGGGATTTTTTTTAGTAAAATACGCTTAAAAGTTAAATATAATTTAAGTGATTTTTTAAGTGTGTTACTATTTCTTATTAAATAATGAAAGAAATGTAAGTACTAAATTCTTTTAAGTAGTATGCATTTACATTTTACATATTTTTTTCAAGAATAGCATTGTACTGTTTATATTTGCCTTAAAAAACAGTTAAAATGTTTTCAATAAACGTAGATTGTGATGCAGAAATAATAATAATTCAGCATTCTCAGATGATAGTCTATTTCTATTTCTTTTTTTTTTTTTTTTTTTTTTTTTGTAAATGCTACCTGCTTCTGAAAATAATCTCTCACTATAAATGGTACTTCCTGGAGCAGAAAGGTACTTTTTGGCTAATTGTGAAAGGTTTGGAAAGTCTTCTGAATTTTTCGCCCACCACTCCAAATGACACTGTTGTCTTTCTGGTAGTGGCTGGGAAAGAAAATCGCTAATTTCTTTTACTTCTTCACATTGAAAGGAACTTTCTATAGAGCTTCACTCTGCGATTGGCTTGCAATTTCATTAAAGCATGCCCACAAAGAATTTGGAACTTGTGAAGATGGAATGGTTATGTTGGAAATATTTTGTTCACATTCTGTTACTGGTTTCCTACTAGCCTTTCTTAGTCTTACTAAAGCGGTTAATTTGGACTTTACTCCCACATCCTTTGCTTCATCTTTGTTGAAAAAGAACACTTTAAATCTGGGGTCCAAAACCGTTGCAATGGAATAGTGTTCATTGTCTTGAATCAATGCAGTGTCTTTCATGGTGCCTACACCAAAAAAATCTCCAGATTTAAATCAATATGATTTTAATGCTGTAACTATTGGGATGAGTTCAGAAATTAATGATCTCAATGAGGCAATTTGTTTTGTTATTTTTTCAAATGGTTGTAATAGATTGGGCAATTTTTCTAAAATAGTCCACTGGTTTGCTGTCAGATTACTTATTTCTCCAAATTTAGTTGCATTATAGAGAAAGTGCATTTTTTTGTTCCAGTAATCTCTGCAACATATTTGGTGCTATTCCAGCGTGTTGCCAGACTTTGAACTAATTTCTTCTTAGGAATTTTTAACTCATTAATTTTTATATCAGTTAATCTTGAACATGCTAATGGTAAATGATTAAAATGTGTAAACGATTTTTTTACCTACAACAATTAAATCATTTATTGATCTTTGGTATGCTAGAGCATCAGATACTGTTAAATGCAATGAATGTAATTCGCTTTTTCTTACAGATATTTCCTTCCTCTGAATCTGAAAACATTCACTATACACTTCTTAATAGTGCTATCTTTTGACAGCAAAGAAAAAAAATGATAATGATAAAATTTTTTTTGTTAATTGTGAGCTTTATAAAGTCTACAATGATCTCTTTCCACCACTTTCGAGGATATTCCTTTATCCTTTCTATCAGTGGTTTACTTAAGATATTAAGATTTCTTATTTTTTATTTTATTTCATCTGAAAGCTGAAACTTATGTTTCCTAGTACTTTTAAAATTTTGTCATTATTTTAAAATGTAACAACAACACACATAATATCTTTTAAAATGTAACTAGACAGTGCCTGATGAGGAACTTTAGCTAAGAATTTCTTTTTTGGCTGAATTATATTATTGAGGCAATTTTTAGGCCGAACATTGCCGAATATTTTTTCAGAGTAAAATAATGCTTTCAAAAAATAAAAATTTTTATATAAATAAGTTTTTAAAAGAAAACAATACATTTTAATTGTGAAATATACAAGAATTGTGCATATAGTGCATATATTTTGTTTTTAGGCAAAAATAAGTTCATTATTCGGCGGCCGAATAGGCCGAATATTCGGCCGTAACTTGGCCGAATATTCGGTATTCGGTTATTCGGCCAAACCACTATTCGTTGCATCACTAGTATAAAGCACATATCATTTGCTGTTGCTTGGTTGTTAGGTTGCTTGATTGTAGAATTATAGATGGAAGTTCTAGAATCAGGCGAACCCAATTATTATGAACGATCAACCTTTTGAATAAGTCCAATTAAGATTCTGATGAGACTTGCATTGATAGTTTTTCATGAATGCATTTAGTATATTAGATATTGTTCTATTGTTCTTTACCGAATCCAACACTAACAGATCAACTAAAGAAATTGGTCCTTAACAGTCTAAATTTTGTATGACTCAATAAAAGATATAATAGCGTAATGACATTCATATTGCTTTCAGCAATTCGGTTGGATACACCAGGCAAATGTCCATATAGTTTTAAAACGCATGATCAAATTCAGATATATTTTGTTTCATTCAAGATTTCTTTAGAAAAACCGACCAGCGTAGCGGGCGAAGGCGGCTAGTTTCGCTTTATAATTATGTTTAGCTCTTTATTACTTAATAGTTAATACAAAACTTAAGATTATTATTAGTAAAAATGAATAAAATACATAAGGATGTCACAGGTAAGCGATTGTTTGATTAATTAATGCTTAGATTGTAAAATATTTTGCTAAGATGTATTATAATCCCACATCTGCCATCTTGGATTTTTTTTCTTGCGTTAAAAACTCCTTTTTCGCCAAGTAGTAAATGTTGCCAATGGTTAAATATTGCTGATAGATAAATATAATATTGAAAAAACTGAAATATAATAACTTGATTAAAAATATTTTTAATTCACGCCAAGAAAAAAATCAAAGATGGCGGATGCGGGATTATAATACATCTGTTCTAAATATTTTACCAGCAGATTTTCTGCCCATTAAATATCTGTCGCAGACACCTGGAAAATTTTTTGTTACTGGGTCTGCGAAACTATTGTGTAAAGTCCTTATTCTTATGATGATGAAATATTTAGCTATTTGCATGTAGAATTTAATTGGATCAATGCATATTGTGTGTAAGTATCTACCAAGGTTTGCACTACTGATTTTTCTTATTGGATGGCAGTCTCTAGCGGTATGTTACCAAAAAGTTAAATACAGTAGACGCCTTCAAATCCTCACAGCTTGGGACCAGGGGTTGTGCAGATTTTAGAATTTTATGGATTTCTGGTCATTGCTTTGTTTACATTTTTTAAATAGTAATTTGAATGTAATAGTGCAATCAAAATGATAATGAATGCTTGCAATATAATAAAACATTAAAATTAAAGTAATAAACTAAAATGATAAAAAGTAAGATAATTTTAAAAAGGATTGAATTATTAAAGGTAAAGTAAATAATTTATAATGTATAATTAAATATCACAGAGTTTCCCCCAGGTTTAAAAAAGGGCAGGGTGCTGTTTGTAGGAAAAGGGCACTTTTAGATTCCGAAGGGCATGTTTTGAATTCTTAAGGACATTTCTTGAAATTTTTAAAGGCATCCTTTTGATTTTTAAAACTACTTTTTAATATTTAATAGACAGAAAACTATTTTAAAGACAGCAATGAGTCAGTTTTTACTACGCAAGTAAATTTTTTAATAAACAAAGGAGTAAAGGCACTTTTTTCAGGTGGGGACAACAAGGGAGCTAATTTTTTTGATGAGGGGCAAGAAGGGTGCGATTTTGTAAATCTAGGGGCAGGCAGGGTGCAGCACCCTCCTGAAACTGTCTGGGGGAAACTCTGAATATCATATTCATAATAAAGATAAATTTCCCTTCAATTATTTGACAAAACCTTCCTCATAAAGATAACCTATTAATTCAACATTAAAATCATAAAGTAAGTAAATTTTTATTTCAGGTTTAGCCACTCTTAACCAAAAGAGCTGGATTAATACATAATTATATTTGATAAAAAGATTATTTACCAGTGATATTTGACCCTTGATTTTTTTTTTTTTTTACAAATAAATTTATACTTCCTCCATGAAACCACGAGTTCAGTCATATTATAGAGAATTGCATGTTAAAATACATACTATAAAACTAAAATTCTGTAATTCTGCCCTTGCATATGAATGAACTGAAAGTTTCATTGTTTATAACTGCGATGGTGTGTGGATTTCGGGCATTGGCGGATTTTAGGGTTGCAGATTTGAAGGAGTCTACTATTACTTTATGTTGCTTCTAGTTTCTAAAAGGCTTTAAATATACAACCCAAACTTGTCCCTTTTCTTTGTAGCAGGATTGGCAAAACAGGTTTTTTCAAAAACCCTAAAAGTTGTTTTTTTGTTTAAACGGGTTTTTTTAAAAAAAATTCTATTTTATTAAAAAATATCTGGTATTAAATAATGTTAAATTTGAAAATTTAAAATTCTGTAGAAAATTCTATTTGTTTTATACTTTAAACATTTATTAACAGCTGTGTCTTATGTCCCGGTTCAGAAAGTTCGAGACGGGCGTCGCAGATTTCCTTTTCTTTTTTGCAAATTCTTTTTCTTTGAACCTTTATTTTGCTTTATATTATGTTTTTAGTTCTTTATTTCTTAATACAAAAACTTAAGATTATCAATTAAACATTTATAAAATGCATAAAAACACTACAGGTAAATTGATAATTTAACGTTTTAATTGTAAAAATATTTTACCTGCATATTATTTTTTGCCCCTGAAATATGTCGCACACACTTTGATAATTTTCTGCTACTGGATCTTATGTTCAAAGAATAAACTTCTGTACACAGTTAAATCTCTTGATATCTTGAATATCAAGAATTCTTTATAGCTAAGATAAATATTTGTACTTTAATAAAAGTATCCCCTCTCCCTTTTGTTACTCAAAAAATTGTCCTTTAAATCTTTGCTATCTAGTGTTGACTCTATGGGGGGGGGGGGGGGGGGGGGCACCAGGCAGAAATTTTTCAAAAAGGCGAACACTATTCTAAAAAAAGGGAGGGTACATTTTTAAAAAAGAACACTATTGAAAAGGTACATTTTTTCAAAAAGGGCTCGCTTGTACCTTGTTCACAAAAAAATATTTTGAACTGGTTTGTTTAATCCCTAGAATTTGAGTTGAGATATTTTCCCAGGATCAATTGAATTACCACAGAGTGCATTGGAAGGGTTTAAAAGAGCCGCTGGGTGCAAAAAAAAAAAAAATAAATAAATAAATAAATAAAAAGGGCTGCCGGGTGTTGTGCCCTGCTAAAGCGGCTTGGTCAACACTGTCTGAGATGTCTGATTTTTCTGTTTGAGCACTTGGCATTTTTTCTGACAAAATTCAAATATTCAAAAGAAAGCTTTTAATAAGAAATTCCTGGAATAATTTAGCAGTTGTCTTTACGCCTTCATTTTCGAAGTAAAGTACCTTGTATTGTCACTCGATACTTTCTTCCAGAACATCCAACTTTCTTAGTAAAAAAGCAGGAAGAAAAAAAATCTACCAGATTTTAGACTGTAGGGTCACCCGGAGTAATTCCTGGTCAAAAAGCATCTAATTATTAAACTATTAAATGTATTGTTCCCAATTTTTTTGTGGAATAAGCCCCCTCTGATGGCTATATTATAAAATTCTTACTTAATGATATATGCACTTATAATTAAAATAATTATAATTTTTAAGCGACCAAGAATTGCCCTGAAAATGGGGTAATTCTTGGTCACTTCTGGGGTAATTATTAGTCAGCATCCTTTTTCATGTAAATAAAGTTGTACAGTTAATTTTTTTGACTGAGTAATAAAATAAGTAGAATCAGTCTTCTAAAAGTTTTGTTCATCTCATAATTGTGGAATAATAAAGCATAGACTTTGTTTTGGGCATAAATACAAAGTTATTTGACGTGCAAAAGACTCTTGTACATTTTACAAATCATTAATTAGCCAAAGAATTTTTATGCATTTTTACCACATTTATAAGTTACTTAATTAGTATCTACTGTGAATGGATTTATTAATAACTTGCAAATTTATTGGTCCATAAAAAATATATAACTGAACGTTTGTTACCAATTTTATTTTGCTTAGGTCAACTGAAGTTTTCGGCTACCTTTTCAAGAAATTTTTGATACAGACCTTTAATATAATACACAGCATAATAATTATGTTCCTCTATTGCATGAAGTATATTTTTATGTACCAGTTTGGCATTTTGCAATGAGATAGTATTTCTGTTTAAATTGTTCAGTCATAGAGCGTGTCTTATTTTCTGAGCACTTACTGTTTTCTTCTTTTAAAAGTGTTTAATATAGTAGAGGAAAATTTTATAATCTTTTTTAAAGACTGTGATATGTCATTATTTGAAATAAAATAATTAAAACCTCAAATGACTGATCTGTTGTGAAATGTGTAAAAATCAAGATCGATGTTTTGCAGAAATTTGAGTAGCAGTTTTGAATCCAATTTCTTTTAAATATTTAATTTCAACTAAATGAATAATTAAGGCATATATTTCAAAGCAAAGGATTCAAAGCATCTGAGATTTTTTAGTTTCATAAATTGTTAGAACAAAAGCGAAATGATCAAGAATTACCTCAAACTCTCTGACCAGGAATTACCACGGGTGACTACTTTATTCGGAATTACAATTAACTAAAATGTGGTGAACAGTGTGGTTGCAGTTAATTCTCAAAGGTTTTGCAACAATTAAAATCGCTAAATATGACAATAAAAGGGAATTAAATGATAAAAACATTGACCAGGAATTACCCCAGTGACCAAGATTTATCCCGGATACATGGGGCAATATTTGACCAACTTCTGTAAATTATTTAAAATAGTACAAAAAATTTCAAGACTGTTTTTTTAATAGCTAAAGTAGTTGGTAATTGAACCAAAAAGAAAGAAAAGAAAAATATTTAAAATTTGACTTGTGACAAACATCTTTGTAAAAATGTATCATAACTTCATAACTAAGGCCAATGTTATTTTACAGAAATTTAACAAGCCATTTCAAAAAGATTTAAAAAAAAATAAATAAATAATAAACTCTTAAGTAATAAAGTCCAATGAGGATAGTTCAGAGTACCTCTGATTTTTTTTTTCATTTTGGTAAAGTGTTTTTAAAACAAAGACTGTAACCAGGAATTACCCCAGAAACTTGCTGACCAGGAATTACCACGGGTGACCCTACTGAAAATATTGATCTTGAACATAACACAGTAGCTTTAAAAATTGTCAAGCTCTAAACGATTTTAAACATCCCATCAAATTTAACAGGGTTTTTTAAAAAGTTGTTACAAAACACATTTCTTTTTTAAATGACTAAAATAAGCATTTTTAATAAAATTATGCATACTTTTAGAAATTTTTTGCAATGTTCTTTCAAGCAAACCTTACTTCACTTTTCCTTATTTCCCTGTAAGGTTCTAGATATTAGGGTTCAACTGTGTTAGTCTTTTAAACATTGTTATATAATTTAATTAAGTAAGCAGGTGTTTGGTGCTTATTCGACAGAATTTTCATTTAAAATTTTAAAAGGATAAAGTTTTTTTCTGTTTTATTGAATATCTCTTGAGAGATTATTATAGAAGACCAGACCAATAAAAGAATTTGTCTCAAGTTAAGTTTTTTAAACTTCAAAGCATAAAACATTTAACGGGAGATCAAAAGGTTTTATGGGAGAATTGAGATCAAAATAATTGTAAAAGTATTGCATTATAAAGTTAGAATTAACTTTTTAAATAAATTGTATCCCAATTATATTAATGACGATTACAATTAGTTTAATCAAACGAGCATTCATGTAGTATAAAGAGCATAAATGGTATATAAATAGGGATATACTGAATATTCAGCATACAGTTAAACCAAATACAGACTGTTAGGCTCAACATCAAATATTTAGCTGACTGTATAACTAATATTTGACTGGCCAAATTTAAAGTTTATTTCAAAGTTTAAAGATATTAAAGTTACATTTTAAAGCAATTTTACATTATATTTAACACATACCTCCATTTTGATAAACAAAACCAAATTTACTAGTAAACGTTACACTCACAATTTCTGGCACTTTTTGTCTGATATCTTATTTCATAGAAGTCAAACTAACTCTGTTTAAAACATAGCTATATCTTCATTATTTATTGTTAAAATGACAAACAAAAATCTGTTTGACCTGAAGTGAGATGCGATACTGTATTTTTGACTGAATAAGTGGATTGCGATATTGGTTTTTTGGACAAGTCTGTTTTGATGTCTATTATCACCTCCTGAAAGTTTTCCCCGTTTTCTTCAGAAACTCATTTTGCAAAAATGTAAAAGGCAGATTATTTACAAGACATTGATTAGCAACTTTCATTTGTACATCTTTTGTTCCTATGGCTGTCATTATTGTTAATTTTCTTAAACAGCAAATAATGTAGCATAGCAGCATTCTCTTTTATTTAAATATGATTGTTTCTAATTACTCTAAATACCTGTATAAATTGATTGTTAAAAGTAGAAGTTGTGTACGGTTTTTAAAAATATTTTTAATATTTAAGTATTCGGTTTGGCCGAGTATCGAAATATTCAGCCAAACCAAATATTGGTAGGCTGAATAGTTTGATATTTGGTGCATCCCTAATATAAAGCACAATTGTACAATTCCTTTTTTTTTTAAATTTGTAATTTTGATGAACTTTACAACATTTTGATATTTTTCTATTGTACTGGCAATTTAAAATAAGTACAACTGAAACTTTCTTAACTGGATGGCATTATAAATTATAATATTAGCCAGAAAAGGCTGCTTTGGAAATTTTATGAAACTGAAGTTAAATTTTAAAACTAGCTTCTTTTATAAGTCTTAAAGATGCTATCTATTTTCTAAAGAAATAACTAAGATGTAAAAGAAATTTTTCCCAAAATTTCTTTCCTACCTCAAAATTTATGGAAATCGTCTTTTAATCCTAATTCAATTGTCATGTGTAATGTAAGATTATTTAAAATTTTCTTTCTTTTCATTTATCTGCTTAAAATTTAATTCTTTAAGATTTTTGATCAGTAGTTTGCCTGAAAAATGAAACATTCATTGCTGTTTTGCAGAATGAGTTTTTTTTATTTAGAATAAGTTCTCATTAAAGCTTAAATGTGATTAATCTTCGGTGCCAACCTTATTGCATCTATGGGTGTGAATTACTTTGCACTCAGCAGGGTTGGGTTTAAGCCGTCAAAAACACAATATTTAAATATGGTCAGGACAACAACAAAAATTGTTATAGCAAGATACAACATTGCTTTTATTTAATGATAGTGCACTTTAGTTTAACATTTATTTTACTGTAATCAAATATTAAATTTATAATTTATTTCTTTGTTTATGACTAAATTGACAAATTTTTTGTGTATTTTTGTTGTGGCTTTTCAGCATACTCGGTTGCATTTCTTATTTAAAATATATTATATACCGGGTGTCCCGAAAAGGACTGACTGATTTTAAAATTCAATAACTTGCAAACGGTGACAGATATTTAAAAAATTCTTTCAGGAGGGTTATGCATAAGGTCAAAAGTTTTATTACAGTGATTTTCGATTTTAGTTCGAATTACTAACAATAGATGGCGCTGTAAGCAATAGTCGCTAAATACAGGCTCGATTTCTGGTCCTTTCTCTTGTTCCATGCTGAAAAAGGAGATGGAAATGTATTATCCGGGCCACGAAGTACCAAAAATCGAGCCTGAATTCAGCGTCTATTGATCGCAGCGCCATCTATTGTTTGTAATTCGAATTAAAATTGAAAGTCACTGTAAAAAAACTTTTGACCTTATGCATAACCCTCCTGAAAGAATTTTTTAAATATCTGTCACCGTTTGCAAGTTATTGAATTTTAAAATCAGTCAGTCCTTTTTGGGACACCCGGTGTATATATATATATATATATATATATATATATATATATACGGTACACTCCTTCTAATTCGCACAGGTCGGGACCAAGAGTTTTGCAGATTATTGGTCATTTCTTTTGTTTACATTCTAATATTTGGAATTTATCAACAAATATATCACACTGTAAATAAATAACACTGAAATGGAAAAAAAATTGCTTTTTTTTATATAAAATAATTTATATTCTATATTACTTAAATTTATTTATAATATTGTAATGCAAAATTAATAGAAACATTTCTGATTTTTAAATATCGCAGTGACAATAGTTTGCTTTGTAGCTTTTAATTTATGCTCTGCAGTTTAATCTTGAAACCTTTTTAAGAATCAGGATTTCTTGATCAGTAACAAAAGTTCGTTTTTCTAAAACAAATCCAAAAAAGCCTACCTCTCTTCAAAAACAATTTTACCTTTTTATATAGCCAACAAATGTGTTCAAAATATAGCAGTCTAATAGTTATTTACAAGATACCCAGAAAATCTCCTTCTAATAAATGCAGAAATGTATTAAAATTTTTTAAAGCATTTAAAATTTATTATTTTTAATAAAATCATCAGATTAGTAAACTTTTATTATAGTCAAAATGTACGTTATATTGCTTAAAAAAAGATTTTAACTGTTTGTTTACATCTGAAATATAGTGCGGATTATAGGTGTTTGCGGATTATAGTCGTGGATTAGAGGGAGTGGACTGTGCAAACTTTTTGTAATAAGCCATTATAACAAATGAAATCAATCATGATACCATAAAAATAGATTATATTAAATATTGTCGATAGTTTAATATTTAAAAAACTGGAATATAATAATTATAACTATTATTTAAAAAACAATTTTTTAAAGAAATTCACTAAGGGTGTCCATTACTGGCACATCTATCCTATATAGTCTTTAACAGAAATATTTTCTCTGCAGCATTTTTCCCCCTCATTTAGTGCAAACACAGAACAATAAAAATAACATTTGTTTTACAAATGAGAAAAGAATGAAATGTTAGGATTAAATGATAAAACGATATTTTAACTTTTATCCCAATATTAAATTTTGTTAATGACTGACAATCACCTCTTACTGATAAAATTATTTATGGAATATCTCTTAAAATTAGGGACAAAGAATAATTCACCATACCAATAAGAAATAAAAATGCTTAACTTAGTTTGAAACCTGTTCCAAAAGTGAAAGTATCATAATAATAAAAATAACTGCAAGTGAAATCAAAAAATTAAATGGCCTTTGTATAGATCGACATTAGTTATCCGATACAAAAAAACATTTAAAAATATTGAAATATTAAACAAAATTTCTACCATAGAATTGACATTGAGTGCGGGTTTTTATTTCTACTTTGAAAAAAAAATCATTAACCCGTAACTGGAGACGGGAGTCAGAATGACTCCACGTTGTTCTTTGGCTCTGATTATCATGGTTTTTTTTTTGTCCTTGAATATCATTCCTCAATACCGACTAGTAGTTCTTTTATCATTACATTATTTCCAGAATATACAGTAGACTCCCTTAAATCCGCGACCCTAAAATCCGTGAACGCCTAAAATCCGCATATTTTTTCAGATGTAAACAATGAAATTTACAGTTAAGTTGCAGGAACAACATTCAAGATGGCGCCGAAATCGGCAACTACCACAATGTTTTTTTCACTAAATTTTTTCATTCTCTTTTGGCTATTACAGCTGATTTATTACTAAATTTACATTACTTTTGATTTTGATATAAATTAGCATACCTATCTCAAAAATTCCAGGGTTCGAAATGGAAAAATCCACGAACCGAAACGCTATTTTAAAATTATTGTTCGCGGAATTTTTTTTTTAAAATTATAGACAAATTTATTTCTAAACATACAAAGCAGTATAAGAAAAGCATTCAGGACTCTAAATAACAATGGAAAAGGTTAGTGAGCGCAGTAAGCTATATATACTGATAATAGCATTAACACTGTTCTCCTTGCTATCACTAGATGGCAGCATAGGACTTTTGGAATCGAATTGAATCGATTTCATTCATAATATTTTTATTTTACATAATTATTTTAATAATTACTTACTTTTAAACTAATAAATTATTTTAATATTTTACTTATTTTAATGTTTCACTTTATTGTAAGCATTCATTATAATTTCCCTTGCTTAACTACCAATCAAATTAATGTTTCAAAAATGTAAACAAATCAATGACCAGAAATCCGCAAAATTCTAAAATCCGCACAACCTCTGGTCCCAAGCTGTGTGGATTTGAGGGAGTCTACTGTATTGCTTTTTCTAAAAAAAATTCCAATGCTGTTTGCAAAAGATAAAAAAAGGAAAATAACACATCTCTGAATGCGTGAGAAAATTCATTTCCAGTTACGGGTTTAAAAGTATGAAATTTCAAACAAGATATTTAAAATAAAATTACAAGGATGGGATTAACATTAGCAGGCAGGTGTTTTCACATTAGTAAAATAGCCCCTTAAACAACCCTATTCATAAGAACATAATAGGGGGAAAGCAAAAAATTGGTTTTGTTGCAATAGTAATACTGTTTTGTACTGGAAAGGAATCTTTGAATTTGCTCTATTTTAAGGAAAGTAAATACACTCATTAAATACCAATTGTGATAGATTACTCTGTGCTTCTAGCCACAAAAAAAATGAAAATTTTTTTCACATTGTTTAAAAAAAAATCGTGCAACAATCAATTTGCAGTTTACCATATCCTATGCAAATAGATTTCAAGAATGTAGCTTTCTGCAGTTTATAACCCACAATTTTAATGTATTTGTGCAGTTTTACTTAGAATTTATTGTTTAAAGCCTGATTTAACTCTGCTAAATAATTCTTTTGGTATTTTTATTAAAATTAGGTTTTTGACACTTTGACATTTTTGACATGACGGTTTTAACCATGATTAAAATTGTTCTAAACCGCCGCATGTCAAAAACTTGCCAACCCTGGTATTCAGCCCTTCATTTCATTCCAGATATAAGCCTTTCGCTCATTTCTCTTAAAATATACAGTGTTCCACGAAAGTGATGGTACAGATAGTTCTTGAAAAATATGCAAATATCACTATGATGAATAGAAATAAAATTAGTTAATAAATTGAAATAGCAGCCTTTGTTATATTATGCAATAAAATGTTAATGGAAAATTCTTTTGAACATCCTAAAAATATAATATAAACTTATCGTTCAAAAAAACTTCCATTAAAGTTATGGTACATTAGTAAAAATTTTAATTTTCACTCATTTGCATATTTTACTGAACATAGTCGAACTCCCACAGAATCCACAGTGCATATAAATGTATTTGTTGTTATCTCAGCAGAAGAAATCTTTTCCCGTCACTTTTAAAATTCATAACAGAACTTACAGAAATGAAACAAAATTGTTAATCTTCATGGGGGGAAAAGGATAAATTTTTAAAAAATCTTTAAAAAAAAAAAAGCTGAAATGTCTCAAAGCCATTCAATCATAAAAAAAAAAAAAAGGTTAATAGGTACAAAAAAAAAAGATTACAAATAAAGCTTGAAATGGCCTTAAAAAAAACTGACAGTGAGTAGAGACTAGGGATTGACCGAATACCGAATAGTCGATTCGGTATTCGGTGATTCGGCATGTAAACCGAATATTCGGCTTCGGCCGAATACTTTGAAGTATTCGGCCGAATAATTGCAGATAAGTATTTTCTTAGAAGTAGAAGAATTCTCTTTTACTTAGAAGTAGAATAGGCTAAATGATGAGTTTCAATATTATGTGCATGAGTTCAAAGTTCAGCTGCACTACCAAAAACAAGTCAAAGGCCATTTTTAATTACAAAAAAACTTTTTTTTTCTTTCCTAAAATAGTCTATATAGGGGTGAAATCAGAACAACTGTCTACGATATAGGAAAAAAAAAAGTAAGGAATATGGGCATCTTTCCATTACCATTTAATTTTAATTATTTCTACATTAGTTTTTTCAATTTAAATTTATTTAATGTGTATTCTCTTTAATATACACCTCAAATAAGTATATCAGAGTTCATCTCTGTATATCTAAGGTTTATATTAAAGAAAATACATGCATCAAATAAGTATACTCCTATGCCTATCCTATAGCTTTTATAACCATTAAAATTAAAATCGCTCAAATTTATCTTCATCACCACAGCGATAAATATTAATCAAAATATAAATATGTATCAATAATTTCTCAGAAAATAGTTAAATGTACAAATTGATATACCTTTTGTATTTGAGAACATTCCAATTCAATATGTATATAATTAGACAATCAGTAAATCAGCTTAATGACAACATTGTTTCTTTTTATTTGAATGAACTTTTGTTTTTCTGAGAATCCTTATCCTTAATAATAGCCTGTATAGTTTAATACTTTCATTGGGTTAATTTGGATATTGACTAGTGATAAAATAATAAAAAATAAGTGATGGGTTAATGAACTTGTGAGTTGAAAGAAGTCATTAAATTTTTTTTGTGTAATTAGATTTAAGAATAAAAATGTAACTGAATTAAATTATTAAGAATTTAATTTTAATTAAAGTTTATTAAAAAAGCTAATACAGTAGAAGACCTCTAATCCGCAAAGCTTTGTTTCAAGGGTTGTGCGAATGAGAGACTTTTTGCGGATTACAGGTCATGTCTATTTAATCTTTGTTTACATTTTTTTAAATTCATATTTTGAACAAATTTAGATTTTTAATTCTTAAAAATAAGTAAATTACACATTTTAATATATAAATAAAGTGAAATGTATTTTTAAAATAATAATAATTTATTATTTTTTAAATTTTTTGAACATGGCATCAATTGTTGTCTGCTTTAAGACATTTGGTTTATACTGTTGGATTTTATCTTGAAGTCTATATATGGTCATAAGTTCCTGTTGTGTTACAAAACTTTGCTGCTCTAAAAAATTTAAATAATTCTGGCCTGATGCCAAAGCAGAATCAAAAGGTATTTTTTCCTGTTCAGTATCAGATTCAGTGTCTGAATTTTCTTCAGTTGGATTGAGAACACTCTCAATAATTTGCTTATCGGTAACTTGTGAAGTAATAGAAGTTTCATCTTTGGAAGACATCCACTCTAAAATTTCATCTTCTGTTGCTATTTCTTGCAAGTTTGAAGTCTTGCTTTTTGCATATAAAAACAATTCCTCAATTTTTTCTTTCATTCCTTGAGGCTTAAATCCCAAAAATTCAGATTCATCACTCTCAGTCTCTATAAACAAAGATGCTGGCCAGAGATTGTGCCATGCATGAACTAATGTATCCTGAGATACTAAATCCCATGCTTCAGCAAGCATATAAATGCAATCTTTTATGTTGAAACTTTTTTGAAACTTAACTGGATCAGTTGGAGTTACATTGATCAGTTTTCGAAGAAAACACGATCGGTAAGCACACTTTATGCTGTTAATGATGCCTTGATCCATAGGCTGAATCAAGGCTGTTGTGTTTGGTGGCAAATATTGAATAGAGACATTATCTACAACTATCTCAGCAAGATCCTTGTGGGCACTACAGTTGTCCATTGTCAATAATATTTTGCAGTCTTGTGGTAAGCCAACTGTAATACAGTGTTTTCGTGCTTCCTTTATAAAATCCCTATACCAGTCTGCAGTAAGTTCTTTGGTTATCCAGGCATTTGTGTTACTTTTATAAGTAACAGGCAAAACCTTAAGCTTAATTCCACTTAATGCACGTGGCTTCTTACTTTTGCCAATCACGCATAATTTACTTTTGTGAGTCCCTGCTGCATTACTGCACACAACAACAGTAACTCTTTCCTTGCTGTCTTTAAAACCCGACACTTGTTTTTCTCCTGCAGCAGCTAAAGTCTTCCTAGGAAGACACCGCCAATATAAAGCAGTCTCATCCATGTTATAAATTTGTTCTGGTGAGAGCTTTTCATCCAAAACCATCTTTGTAAATGTATCAACAAAGTCCTCAGCTGCATCATTATCAGCAGATAATTTTTCACCACATGACTTAATGTATTTTATTCCATGGCGTTGCTTGAATCTTTTCAACCAACCTGTTGAAAAAGTGCACGCTTGTTCAATTTGCAGCTCTTGATGGATTTTTCGTGCCTTTTCTTGTAAGAGTGGTCCTGTAATAGGAACATTTTCACTCCGCCGCTGCTTAAACCACTCATACAAAATTTTATCCAGGTCAGCAGATTTGGACTCTTTCATTGTTTTTCTATCTGCAATACCAGCATTGGAGTCTGTATTGGAGTAAAAGTCAAGTATTTTCCCTTTATTTTTCTTTATGTCATAAATAGTTCTACTGCTTATTCCAAATTCATAAGCCAAGTTATTGACTGATGAACCAGCTTCAAGTTGCTTTATTATTTCAACTTTTTTCAAAATTGTGAGAGTCACATGCTTCCTTTTTTGGGAACTTACTTCAGTTCCATCATGCAATCTCTTAACACCAGCCATTGCATAAGCAAGTAGCTCTAATTAAAAAATATATAAATAAATACTTCTAAAAAATTAAAAATAAAACAATTAAATACTTTATAAAACTAAGAAAAATTAAAAGAAAACTAAATCCACTTTTACTGCACTGAATCAAGAAAGATTATTTAAGATTTAAGAATCGCATGTGACTATAGCTAAGCTAACAAAAAATGAAATGGAGAAATATCAAATATGGGTGTATACCCTACATTACCGGTCCGCGCATGAATAGAAACTTGCTACTCTAAACAACTAGTTTCAATTTCAGAAGCTAGTTGAAATGAGCAATGACTTTCATAGGATTTTTTTTATTCAAATTTTTTTTTTCTAGACTAGTATAAATATTGCAATGTATTTTTTTTTTTTTTTAATAGATGAATACGTTTAAATAATTTATTTATGAATAATGCTAAAAAAAATACAAGACAGCATAATTTTGTTATGGCCAGTACCTTCACAAAATTTGCGTAACAGATGTCTAGTGTCGCCATCTATGAGAGCCCATGAATACTAAAGTTTATTTGTAGTATTTGAAGATGCTAGGAAAATAATCCTAATAATATTATTAATAAAGTCTTTAAAACACTTTCAATTTTCTAGTTATAATTGAGTAGAGATAGGAGTAGAAATAAAAATCCTTAGTAAATTTTAGATTGAAGAATCTTTTAACTTTTGTTAACAAAAGAATCAGGAATTTTTGAAAATAAACAGCTAATATCAGAAATAAGCAAAATAAAAATCATTAATCTTAATGTCATGAAGATAATAAAAAAGGGGAAAAAATCTAGATTTTATAATTTTAGTTACAACTTCAATATAATTTTCATAATTAGTTTGCAAAAAAGATCGATACTATAGAATTATTATTTGATGCATGTCTGGTTGCGCCATCTATTGGAGAAAATCAGTAATAGTTGTATATAAGTTTTTTTTTTCATATTCTAATATGTACACCATTAATCAGAGTTCAAATGTAATAAATATATATTTCTTTTGCTTTTTTTGCTATCTTATGATTACGATTTACTGAAAAAAAAATGATTAAATATATTGCCTAAAAAAGCATTTTCTTTCATTAAAAAAAAATACTTTTTCATAAAAGGTCAAATTGTATTTTCCAAGTACTGCATTAATAAATATAAATAAATTAAAATAAATTAATTGTACTATTATTTTAATATAAGGAAGAATGTTATACGATATATATTATTAAATAAAGAGTCAAGGAAAATGTTAAATTTGGTGCAAAAAATTTTGAAAATTTGAAAATCTTGTCATTGCTGAAACATTTTTCAAGAATTTAATTTCTTTGTTTACATTCAGAAATTGTTCGCGGATTACAGACCTTCGCGGACTACAGGTTCGCGGATTAGCGGCGCTCTACTGTATATGCAAAAATGTGTATTAAAAATTTTTAAGTATTCGGTTGCCGAATACCGAATATTCGGTGTACACTTTGACCGAAGCTTCGGTATTCGGCAAAATTGCTGATTCGGTCAATCCCTAGTAGAGACAATACTATCTTTTTTTATACAGTTTCAATAACTCTTGAATATTTATATTAAGGGGGACTGGTCACTCAGCTTCGAAATTCTCCTCCATAATGTTAAGTCTATGGACTTTTGATGGATTCTTATATTTAAAATACCTTCAGGAAATTCATATTTTTAACATCTTTTTTATATGTACTCTTCTTAAAGGATCTTTTTTTTTTCCTTTTTTCCTTTTCAAAATATTCCTGAAACCTATGCTGAATTTTGTGTGTTAAAAGCGGGCGAATTGTAAGATTTTAACACGTCATATAAAATTAATTCTATACTTTAGAAAACTAAGAAAAAAAAGACATCTTTTAGGAAGTGTACACAAAAAATGGAAGTTGTTAAAAATATTAATTTCCCGAGGAGATAAATATATGAATGCATCCAATGCTTATAGACTTTGCATTAATGAGGGGGAAATCGGAAGCTGAATGACCAGCCCCCTTAATGTTTTTTCTCATATAAACTTATATCTGGTTTTATTTAGATTTCTTGTGAATCTTATAGGTGACACAGCAAGAACTGAAAGTAATTGCTGACACTATGCGGACCAATCCTGGTTCATTCACAGAATCTGGAATCTACTTGGGTGGTGACAAATATTTCTGCTTGTCAGCCGAAAATTCCTTAATTAGAGGCAGGAAAGGAAGCTCAGCACTATGTGTTGTTGCTACCAATACTTGTAAGTTTTTGTCACTGTTTTCCTTTTTGGTTTTATTCATCAAATTAATTTTATTTCCTCCCATATAGGTAGATGTAATACTAACTTGATAATTTTTATTAACTTTTTAAGTAATTTAAAATTTACACTTTAATACAACCATGTACGGTCGAACCTATATTTAACGAAGTCACTAAATCCCGGAAAAAAGTTTGTTATATGGAAAATTCGTTAAATAGATTCACCTTTTTAAAATACTTTAAACTACATAAAACAGATTTTATATTCATAATCACTAAATATTTTTACTAAAAGTAATTAACATGTTTTTTAATAAATTATATCGATTTGTTTTATTTTACCCACCAATATCCATCATCAATTCATTTTTTCTATGTATTTAAATCTTTGAAATCTGCAAGGAAAACAAAACATTGTTCGGGAATACATTGTATTTTCTGTTTAAAATAAATAGTTTTACATTAAAATTAACAAATTTTAATGACCTTATCATATTTATTATTATTATAACAAATAATTTTAACCATACATTAACATATGCGTTCTTAAATTTTAGTTTCTAAAAAACTCTGTTAATTTTGTCTGAGTTTTTTCTTTTAAAAAATGCTTTCTCTCATAATAAGTCTCGCATCTTTGCAATACACCAAAAACACCTTCATGCGTATTTTCTTCTAACTATAATCCGCGTCCAATTGTTTCAAATGATTTTAGCATTTTATCATACAAAGTTCTGTTAATTCCTGCATCACGATCATTTCCATCATATTCGTCTCATCACAATGCATTGCTGTATTGTTTTTATTTTTCACACTGTCAAAAATATCCAATTCGGATAGTGTTTCTGAGGTCTCAATTTCAGAATTAAGTGAAATAGAATCATCAATCAGCACATCATGGTTTATTTCTTTTTTTCTCATTTGTATCCACATTTTTTTTAAGTTACTCTAGGGGATTATCGTCTTCGTCCTCCGTACTTACCAAATTTTCACTGCTGACAAAGAAGGTACCTTGTAAAACCAGTTCAAGGCCATTGAACATCATAAAATGTGTTTAAAGAAAGAATAAGTTTGAAATGTCCAGAAATATTTTGAGAAATCATGAGAAAAAAAAATTTAGATCACAAGAAAAAGTTCGTTAAATAGAGAATGCACTTCGCTATTTGGAGGTTATTTTACGGAGAAATTTGCAAAATGTTCTTGGTTCCAAAGAAAAGTTCGCAAAATAGAGGTTCTTTAAATAGAAGTCCGACTGTATAATTTTTTTCTTTAAACTTTTTTATCATTATTTCTGCTTTATAACGTTGGTGGTATTGATGAGTTTTCTATATTTATTGTAATTTGAAATAAATCCAGGATGATTTTATTTCTGGGACACATTTCAGTTATGATGATCTTTTAAGGCCCTACTTCAGTCAGGCGAAAAGACCCGTTCGCTAATGTTATTCCTGTGGAAGAAATTTATAAAGATATCTCTGTCTCATTTCAATATTTTTAGATGATTTTTTTTGCAGTGGCTAGCTGAGGTCGATCTGTAAAAAGGCCGTTTTTTACTTTTTCGATTTTCATTGGAGATTTTTTTCAAGAGGATGCTTTCATTTTAGGAACCGGTTCTGAAAATGAAAGTGTCTTGATTAAAAATACCTGTAAATGAAATTGAAAAAGTAGAAAACGGCCTGCATACAGATCGACCTCAGCTAGCCACTGCAAAAAAAATCATCTAAAAATATTGAAATGCGACAGAGATATCTTTTATAAATTTCTTCCATAGGAATAGCATTAGCGAACGGGTCTTTTCGCCTGACTGAAGTAGGGCCTTAAGTTTCTGTTCTGCTGTAATAGTTTTTTTTTATACATGATTATGTCTTGACTAACAGAAAATGTCCTACCGCTAAAGTCTTTCTGAAAATTATTTTCTGTCCCAAAGCAGAATATTTTGCAATGTTCTGCAACACACCTTCAGCTGATCAAAAATGTTCTGCAGGAGTAAAAAGGAAAAATGAAGGGGGATGTTCTTGTGTATGTAGGAGTGCTTTTGCATATTTTATAGAAATGCAAAATGTGTTTCGTAAAATAATTGTACATGCACACACAAGAAATATTTTGGAATAAGATTTTTTGGTACTTTTAAAGTATGGGAGCCTTGGTGTCTTTTTAAAAAGCTTGGAACAATTTTGGTTTTACAAAGAGATTTATTGCCAAATATTATAAACACCTTTGAAAACTAACTTGATGAACTTTTATGCCTATTTATATATTTATTTAAACATTATTTATATATTAATACACAATTTTCTTCTGTTTGTATATAAAAATAGACATGGCTTGTTTATATTAAACAAATTGCATAAATATCTAAAAAATTGCTTGTGAATATGAAACAGTGAATAGGTTGGCAGAAAATATGCATGAAAAATTTTGTTCTCTCACCAAGGCCAGTTTTCCTATCTCGCCTAGGCCCCTATACTGGAAAAGCAATTTTTTTTAAACCATGGCATTAACAAAGAATTTCCAGTTAGTCTGCCAATAACTTTAGAGGTGACATTTTCAAATATCACTTTTATGGAAACATGTCTTCGGAAATTTGGACCATAAATTGTTATAAGCCTAGCTTTTAGAAGTTAATAAATTTATGTCCATGTGGAGGCGAATGTACTCTTATTTCATTAGTGAATACATGTTATTTAACAGATTGTGAGTAACATTTGTGTGGCGATAATTATAGATGTTGTGATCGTAAAAGGGTTAAGTACACATTGTGAAGTTCTTTTAATAGAGCTACTGATCGTTAAAGAAATAAAACTGTAAAATTCCTACTTTACAGGAGACAGTGAAGAGGCAAACTGATGAAACAAACAATATTCTTTATTTCAGACGTTAGTTGAATAGAAGGTTAGGAAATTACTAGAGCTGTAGCAAACCGCACATATTCGTTACTAACTAACGGGTATTCTCTAAGATACGAAATACCGAATCGGTACTTCGAAATACGACTCGTTAGTCGTTACTGCGTTAATACGTAGCCGAACAAAATGAAACTAACTTCAAACGCTGCTTGCGTTTGTATAATTCATGAATGGAGCAGATAGCCGGATGCGGTAAAAGATGCGAATTTGTATTCAGACTCGGATATTTCGGCGTTAGTTGTTTACGTATCAGTGTATGCGTATCATTCTGTTAGTATCATTTATTCTCAAATCTCAAACGATTTTGATTTCGTAGGGGCTTGTTGATTCCTTCATTATGGAAAGAAAAAGAAGCATAGCTATTTTATACCCTGAGCTTGCAGTACCATCTGAAAGAATTTTTTTTCAAAATCAGGCTATATATTATCTGAAAGGCGTGCTTCATTAAAACCAAAAAGAATGGAAAAAATATTATTTTAAAACATAAATCAAAGATTTCTAAAATAATAATGCGATTGACGTAAACTGTTGGTTGATAAGATGATAAAGTCTAAAATAAAACACATTTCTTTTAAATATTCTGAAAATTTTCAAGAAATTCTGTTCTAAAATTTACAGGTTTGCTTTCAGTGCATTCTTTATCCTATAAAAATATCTTTGCACGTGTATTTATGTTTTAAATTAAAAAAAAATATTTTTTTTTTCCGATAAAGACGAGTTTTTAGATTGCTTGTAAAAATGTTTTTATGATAACGTTTAATTTTTTTAACCTCCGGTATGCTATTTCTTTCTTCCAGCTAAGCTAATAAAGTGTCGTCTCCAAAAAAAAACAAAAAAAAAAAACAAAAAAAAAAAAAAAAACACGCCCCGTTGTATAAGCCATCCGTAAAACAAACCAGAGGTATCATTGTACGGAATAATCTCTATCGCATTTTTTTTAACTTCTAAGCATCGCACATTTCCAATTTTTATACCGTCGTATTAAGGAAAAAAGTACTTTTAAATGCAATTTGTTTGAAAACTGCATCTCGATTTATTTTTGAGATATTAATTAATTTATTTTATTTTATTTTATTTTATTTTTATTTTTATTTTTTGTAGTTTTAAATGTCATTTGTTTAATTTTTGTAACTCAAGTACTCCATTTCTGTAGAAAGTAAAAGTACAGGAAAAATAGTTGGAAAGTACCAATTATATCTTTTTGTTGCCATTTTCTCATAAAAACTGAAAAAAAAGGTAATTAAAATACCTGCTGTTTCGAAAAAATATAAGTTAATAACTTCTGATAAAACATGAAGTTTTTATAAACTGAACTTAATTTTAAGTATCTACATTAAAATTACAAACAAATGAATCATGAGATAGCCATTTTTTTTTATTTTTTTGTCGAATTTCTTAAATAACGAGAGAAATTCTTCAGCGGATGCGGATCACGTCATTTTATATAAAATAAACGCGTGTGTTTTAAGTCTTATAACTGAACTATCTATATTTATGTACATATTTTTTTTTTTTTCCATCGGGGGTGACACTAAATTCTGAAAAAGCAGAATTGCTGTTTTCTAATTTTTTTTTTTAACCATTTGGAAAAATGGTTATTGTCCTCTGTCAGGGTTGGAAATCAAAAACATATCTGAAGCTTTTTATTGGTTGAATCCGCATTTTATTCGTTTCCTGATGGGTCTATACAGTAATCTGTATTTTCCCTTTACTTGCAACAGAGATGGATACTTCTGTATCCATCTATGTGCCAAATATATTTGTTGCTATGTTTTTAAATTTCATATTTGAAAAAAGAGTATTTTTAAATATAAATCAATAATTTCAGAAATAATAATGTGACTGAAGTACAGTGTCATTTGATAGGATAATCACGTAAGAAATTAAATATATATATATTTAAATATTTTCATATTATTCCAGAAATTAAATTTTCATAATACATAATTACTTTTAGTGTAAAATTAATACGTAAATTTGTTTGTAAAATATTTTGCCTGTGTAATTATATTTATCACAGTTTTCGTACAAATTTGGTGAACTTTTACTCTTCCTAAATTGCTTTCTCCGATTATTCCTTATTTCATAAGTAAGAAATTATACAATTTAGACATGTTATATTCAATTATGCATCGATTTTAATTTTGTTTGCCTTTCTTCATTAAAACGTAGAAAATTAAATGTATTTTTAACGTACAGATGGCAGCACATATTTTACGTTAAAATAGTAACGAATTCTTCAAAAGACTCATGTGCGGTATATAATTAGATTTGATATTGCTGCAGGTTTGTAGTACAAGTAACGAGTAACGAATACTTTCTAATGGGTAGCGAGTTCGAAAGTAACGACATCATACGGGTATTCATTTAGTCGTTACTTTTACAGCACTAGAAATTACTTGCTTCTGGTCACCATTTTAAAATAAAAGAACTAATCTTTTAAGAAGAAAAAATAGCAGCCAGCATAGAATACTTTTCCATGGGATTTTCCTTTGAGGGCAGCACATCTTTAAAGATTAAATTTTGAGAAAACATATCCACATAAGTAAAATATGACCCATAGTACGGCAAACTTCGCGGTATTCGACGGCAGGTAAAACCCGCGCCGCAGAAAACACTCATCGAAAAACTACATCTCTTTTGCACAACATCAAACCAAATTCTGATTTTAAAATTAACGAGTTTTAGTATTTAAATGATGAATATGGGGTTGATGAAGTAATTAAAAGGCAGAATTTAAATTGATTAGCTAAATTAACATTTACGGGAAATTAATGAATCTAATTACAAGCAGCAGAATTCAAAATGTTTTCACTGATTGGGAAAACGAAACCAAACGATATTCTCCTGTCAGCGATTGGCGTCAAAAGAGGGCGGCGCATCATTTCAATGACGTCATCATAATGCAAATCGACTCCGACGAAACGAGAGCTCCAAGATGTGTTCCTAAAACAGTGGCATGCGCAAGCTGCCGATCCGCTCCCAAAGCAGATATGAATATCGGCGGCGAAAAATGAACTTGTCTTACGGTGAGAATAAAACGTCAACATTGTGCTGCAATGATTGAATTCAAATAGACATCGGTGCAAAAAAATAGCTGAAAGGAAATAAAAAATAAACCAAATTTAAATACTGTGAGAAGTATTCTCACAATTTGTTGGAAGCAAGTTTAATACATTTTCATATTTTTGATTTGATCGCCATGATCTGCAAGGAAGTAATGAATATGAATACATTGTTGACTGTAGAATAAAATATCAACAGGCTGGGAATTTTTTTTTTTTAAGCACACTGTTCTCAAAAGATGCACTGTTGCATTCTGTTCAAAAGAGATTTTTTGAAGTGGCTTGTTTAGAATTCTTATTTATTAGAATTTCATATTTTTCTGCGACAGATTGATACATTTTGCGAATTTTTTCCATGGCCAACGAATTTCACAACTTTTCCTCAACCAACTGATGAATTTTGCAATTTTTCCTCATGACCAATTGGCAAATTTCAATCTTTTTCAGACTTATTTTTCCTTGATCAAATGGCGAATTTTGTGATTTTTTTTTTTTTTTTTTCCTATTTTTATCAGCTTCGATTAGCGAATTTCACAATATTTTCCTTCTATAGATTGGCAAATTTTAGTCTTTACTTCAGACCTATTTGAGAAAATCATAATTTTTTTCCCCTAAGCTGATCGTTGATTTTTTTCATGACTTTTTGCGCTGATCCACTCACTAATCTAGTGATTTCTTCTGAAAATCCACAAACGAATTTAGTGTTTTACTTGTGACTGATTGACGAATTTCGTAATTTTTTTATTTATTTTTTTTTTGCGACAGTCCATAAATTTTTACGAATTTTACAATATTTTTTTTACCTATTGCCAAATTCTGCAGCCTTTTCTTGCAACAGATTGAAGAAAATCGTGGGCCTTTTCCCGCAAATGATCAACTAATTTTGCAATTTTTTTCGACAATCCACTTACAAATCTCTCAATTTTTTTCGATTATACACTGATGACTTTCACCCTTTTTATGTGCAACAGATTGGCGAATTTGGTGTTTTCCTTCTACATATTGACACGACTGAATGATGAATTTTGTTAAAAATCAGAATTTGAAATGTTCTGCAGGGAAGTCTGTTGTTCTGCAATGTACGTCGCACTTTTAAGCATATTCTGCTTTGAGGATTTTCTGTATTGAATATTTCATGCCTGAATAGTATGAATTATGAAAAAGATTTCATGGTACTCTTACAATAGTTTAAAATATTTATTGCAATTTAAAGCCCAATACTCGGCAAACATTTTTCAATATTTTCATAATCTGACAGTCATGTTGATGATTTTAATTGGATAATTGAAATCATTGACTTAAGTTGCATTATTATTCAACTGATTTTTAAAGGAAATTGCTGATGAAAATTTAACTAATTATTTAAGAGATTCTAAAATATTTTTAAATTTAAATGCCAGGGCTGATATTTAATGTTTTGGGACATTAATAGATGCAACAGATGTCAGTTTGGCCAGATGTTGGCAGCGTTTGTGCTGAAATTTCTAAAATTCCTGAAATATGGTAGTTTGTCCTAACATTCCTGAAATTTTGGAAGTTTGTGTTATCTGCATTCACAATCACTAAATTGGTTGATCTAAAGGCCAAACTTACAGCTATTTGTAACAAAAAATTTACAATTGTAAGTGTAGTGCATACGCAAGGCCAAGTACTTTAGTGTTTGATGCATGTCTTTTTTGCTATAGTAGATGGTATGTGACGTCAATGTATGTAAGATTACTATAAATACAGGCTGACTTGTCAAACCTTTTTTCTATTTTTAGACCAATCGGTGATTGTTGTACAAAAAATTTATTTTCGGTGATTGGTTACAGAAAATCTGTACTTAAAAAAAAAAATTTCACTTTACTCATCTGTCATTAAAAAAAAACTTTTTCCAATTTTCGTCGATTATTCACAATAAAATTTTCTATTTTTGGGGATCAGTGAAGAGAAAATTAAGATTTTTCATCGCATAGTAATGCACAAATCGCTATTTTTTGATATCATGGTCAAAGGGTGCTAGTAAAATTTATCAAGTATTCTATTTATAATATTTATTTGCTTGATCCTTTGGCACATTAAACTATATTATATAAAAATATCATACTCAATGAATACACATATTAAATTTAAACCAATATTTTATTCAAATTAAGAATTTAAGAAAAGGGGGTTGGGAAGGGAAAATTAAGTGCACTTAAAGATACATATGACAGAATATCATTTCTGATTCAATATATCCCTGAACGAAGATAAATAACCAACACTTTAATGACATATTAAATTTCAAGAACTCTAACGAAGAACATATGTTCAAAAATGAACATAACCTGAATTGGATTTGATTAGAAGGATGATTTATCATAATCTGCTTTTAATAGGAAAAGAACACTAAGGGAGTCCAAGAAGTATGCATTTAAAGAATCGTTCCTGGAGATTGAATAGTTCATCTCAACAAGTCTATAACAGTTGGAATGTTCAGCAGTTATTGTATTATTTAGAAATGATCAACACAAAAAGAGAAATCCAATAGTCAGCCTACCTCACTTTCTCTTTTCGTACGGGAATGAGGTGGGACATCATTAATCGCTTGTGCGAGAGATCTTAAAATTTGTTGATCTTACCACTTACGTTCTCAGATAATTTTTGAAGCTGAAAACTAGTGGAAGAGATGGAAATTCTTGATTGGAATAAGATGAATATTCCTAAATAGTGATTGAGTGATGTCACTCTTCTGTAGTATCTTCTGAGATGAGTACCACCTTTACATCGATCTGATGACTAATGCTCCCTTTCATTTCATCGGACTTCGTCTGTCAGCACTGCTCCATGGTTCATTACTTGATAAATACTTGTTGAATAAATTACTTATTATAAAACTAAATTTTCTATGGTATAAAAGGAGTTTAAAAGTATAAAGATTAAATTATTTAAACAGGATAAGCCTCCCCCCCCTCCCCCCGGTGTACTGATTTCAACAATACAGTACACCGGCAGGAGCTATACGTCCTATCGATACGAAGTTTTTACAGGGAGAGACCAAGCCACGCTCCGGAAGGATGCTATTTCAAATCAAAAAACCATTGCGCGCGAGTGACGGTGTTGCCACACACAGGAGAGAAAAGATTTAAAATGAAAGAACATTAGGTTAAAGATTTTGAATGAAAAGATCGTTATGTTTAAATTTTGAATTTAATATTTGAAAATTATAAAAGATATTTATTTTGGCTGAAATTATTAAATTTTATTATTGATTTTAATTAACGATCTTTTTGTAGAAAAATAAAATTGTTTTAAAGTGAAATTTGACTGAAACTGAATTTGGAATAATTAATAATGATAAATATTTTAAAGTAATTAAATATTTTAAAGTAATTAATTAAATATTTTAAAGTCTCTAATTTAATATTTTAAAAGTTTCTATTACCTAACAGATAACTGTATCCTTAAGTCATTATTGACATAATTTAGTAACAGTAAATTATTATAACAATATAATAAATTAATTTCAACTCTCAAATAAAGTTTAAACTATTAATTTTTGTATTTTGCGAAAGGACTTAAAATTTTGGTAAGATTTTTGTTAAAGCCCCAAAAAAAGATTTTTCTAATTTATATGCAAATGTTTATGGATAATAGTTACACAATATTAATTTGTAATTGTCAAAATGTCGCATTGAAGCTCGCTGTAGAGAAGCAAAGTTTTTGACTGTCCATTCTGTAATAACTGTCTGTAAAAGCATCAAATAGAAATTAGATATATTGATGAGGTACTTGGATTTAGCTGTATAGTTTTGATAATTTAACTTTTGTTTCATAAATTTTGAATTTTGAAAAAAATACGTTATGACAATAAATGTTCTATATTTTTTACTGTTTTTTTCAAATTTTACAATTCATTGAAAAGATAATGGCACATTTGGTTAACTGATTTAAGCGTTAAATTATTGATATAAAAATTTCCCAATAGTGTCTTAAATTTATGCGGATTGTCAGATTATTTAAATTAGGTATATTTTGATGGAATTTTATACATGTAATCAAGAATATCATTTTATGAAATAGTGTTCAATAGTTCTTGAGTTTTCTTTTTAAATGTTACAGAAATTTGATATGTTCATAAATATATAACTTTAAAACAAAATTGTGTATCGTAGGATATTTGATATTATGTAATAAAAATTTGACTTAAGTTTTCTCAAAATACTTAATGCTGCTCGTCGCTGTTTCCGAATTCTTCTTGGTAATATTAAGTTTATGGGCGTTTGATGCATTCTTATATTTAAAATAGCTCCTCGGGATATTCTTTTTTTTTTGTGTGCTTTTCTTATAGAATGTCTTTTTCATAGTTGTCAAAATATTTCTAAAATCCATGCTTAATTTAACATTTTATGGTAAAAGCAGATGGATTGGGAGCAGGGTTGGCTTTTTGCCGGCAGAAACTGGTTTTTGCCCTGCCAGTAGCAAAAACTGGTTATAACTGGTAAAAACCGGCAGAAACTAAAAAAATTTCTTTAATAGTTCTAGTAATTACCAGGGTTCATAAATATCATATTTTCAGAAATATCAAAAATATCCAATGGTTTGATATATATCCAATATTTTCGATATATATCTGATATTTTCAGACTGGGCAACTCACTGCTGACAATAAATGTTTTCAAGCATAATATAAGTTAGAAACTAAAACATACTGCATTTAATATGAAAACTTAATCAAACAATATTCTAAAAGTACATTTCTTTTTCCATTTTTATTAGAACAAAATTGAAGATAAACTAATTGAAAACAGAAGCAATTTGCTTTATACACTTATAAAAAGAAGAAAAAACTATAGAATTCAGTATCAATATCAAGTATCAAGAATTCAGAAATATAGAGGGGAGAGTGGTAATGAATGGGCCATTAACAAAATATGAAAAAGTATTTGCTTAAAATTATTTTAGATGCCACCAATAGAAGCTATTCGTTCTACCTAACTCATCAAATTTTCCATTGTTTGGGAGACGTCATTTTCCTAGTAGAATAGGATGGTCAAGAATCTGACTGAAAAGTAAATTTTTCCCCTTTTTAGTAAAATAAGCGAAAAAATATCTATTTCATTGCAGATATATGTATTAGCAAGTCTTTGCATATCTGTAAACTAATTTTGGGATGTATTTAGATGTTGTTTGAATTTAATGTACTAAAAAAAAAACTGGATACATTACAGAAGTATAGGTGGGGCTGAATGGGTCACTATATCATGGTCATGAAAATGTTTTTTTTTTCTGATTTTCTCTTTAATATGAAACATAACTGGCTTTTGTGGATTTAGATTAAATTACTGTCTAGTTAGAATAGGTTTGTAGTTATGTCTAAAAAATAATTTGCACATTTTCACCCTAAGAAATATTAGTTATTTATTAGAAACATAAGTTAAATTGTATAAATGATTAAGATGAACTGTCCAGTTGTTGACCACACTTACCAGTATTTTCCTATTTGATATAAAACTAGCATAATTGTTTACAGTATGGAACCATTTATCCGGAAACCAGTTAACCGGAAAACCAGTTATCCGGAATGGTATTTCTGATACTGATTTCAGAATCTTTGCAGAAAAAGGTGTCTCATACTGCCAGTTTGACATAGACTTTGCTTAAAACAATTGTATAATTTGATGACAACATCTAGTATTTCAAAAGAAAGCATATTTAGTTCTATTTTAGATGTTTTAATTTTTATGCAGAGGAAACAGAAGAATTTTTGTTCCTAAGGGATTCCCATAAATTACTTTCTTTTTAAACTCTGGTTAACTTTTGATCTTTCTTGCATTGATTTTTAATCCAAGTAATCTAATAATTTAAAATGAGAAATAATGCCACAACCACACATATTCCACAAAACTTATCAAATGGATGATGTTTTAATGCACAACCAGTTAACCGGAAAAACCAGTTATCCGGAATACATCTGACCCCAAGCATTCCGGATAAATGGTTCTGTACTGTATATTCTGAATCTGATGGGTAGAATAAATACTAATACCAGAAATTTACATAGTCAATTAATACAGTTCAACCATGTCATTTAATTTTGAAAAACATAAATTTCGTTAAATCATAATGTGTATTATCATTATTTTTATGCATATTTTATGTTTTCTTTCTTATAATTTCATTATTTTGTCATTTTTCTGTTACAATTATGTGATTTAATATCACTTTTGATGTTTATAAATTTTGATAAGCATTGTGTATTACTATTTCAGTATGCTTTTTATCATATCATGTCAAGTGCCATTCATTTTGTCATATTTGGTGAATTCCACATTAATTCCACATTTTTTCATTGAATTCATTTAGTGGCCCATTCAGCCCCATGGGTGGAGATGAATGGGCAAAATTTCTATATTTTTATTTTCTATTATCATTCATTATAGACATTTTTTAATCCAATTTTTGACTTTTTTTATATAACCAAATAAGTAAATTAACTAAAGGGGCAATTCTGAGGCAAAAAAAAATTCATTAGAAAAAAATTACAAAAATTGGCCCATTCATTACCACTCTCCCCTAAAACAAAATTTTAAATACAAAAGTTTTTTAAATGTCAGCTTGTCTTATTTTTTATTCCCTAACATGCTGTACACTTTAGACCCAACTAAACCAAAATAACAAAAGATTATCTTCTAATGAAGCTGTAATAACTGATTATCTAAATTAGTTTATATTTCAATGGCTGTTCTGAATTGTCTCACATAATTATTAATTCTAAGTTTAAAAATAAAAGCTTCAAACATAAAGCTTGGAAAAGATATTTATTTCCTTTGCCTAAAAAAAGTCACTGCCAGAGACAAAAGTTCTTATCTACAGAATGATACAGTCAATAACAGTTGAAAAATTCATTTACACTTTTGATTGAAAATAATCAAAATTATCTTTCAGTGTTATTTTGAAAATAAATATTGATTATACAGTCAACTCTGAAATCTGCACACTTAAGGGCCAAGGGATTTGTGGATTATAGATCATCCCTTTGTTTACATTTTTTTAAAAGTCTGACTATAAATTATGAATAACTGTGCAAAATTTACAATTACAATGGAAAAGAAAAACATAATGCAACATTGGTATGATATATTTAATAACTAAGATTAAAGAAAATTTAAATTGCATACAAAACACACTTTACTGATTATTCATTATTTTAAACATTGACACAACACGATTGTAGTTTTGGTTGGTTGTCCATAATTTATTTTCTGTAGTCTATGAACACTCATTACTTCTTGCTCCGAAATAAAAAAATTTTACTCGAGGAAATTTAAATATTTATATTCAATTTATATTTAACTATTTATTCACTGGAAAATTGATAACTGAAAAAATATATATACCAAATTTAACTTTGTGTTTAACTGTTGATAATTTTCATTGTTTACATTCCAACATGTAGTGTGGATAATAGATGATTGCGGATTATACATCGGCAGATTTCACACAGTTGACTGTACAAAATATTAAAAATCTTGATACTTTGAAAATAGATATGAATATCAAATATCTTGATATTTCAAAAATAAATATCGGATATATATATCAAGATATATATCCATTGATATATATCAACGAACCCTGGTAATTAATGACATTCGTTTAAGTAAACTAAAAAATTTAATACCATTGCATCATTCTAAAAACTTGATATAATAAATATTTAATGCAAAAAATTGTTGAATTAAGACTGAAAGCAAAGCAGTTGAATTGATCATTGTTGAAGTTTCTATGCATTAGAAATTTTAGCCTTGTAATCTTCTTGTAACTTTAATAAACTTTTCCGTTCATTGTTTGTAAATATATTATTTTGTTTATATTAAATATAAAGAGTGTAGTATATCAAATATTTATATGAAACTAGCTCACCCGCCCGTTGTTGCCTGGGCCCGTGATAATAATCTCAAATGAACCTGAAATTTATATTAGTCGAGAGGGTGGCATTTTTAAGCAAGAATTTAAGGTATTTTCTGAAATTGCTATTCAAAAATAGTGGTAAATAAACTTTGAAAATTTTTAACTAAATAACTCAAATCTTAACAAAACTGTATCTGAACGAAACTCTGTTCAAAAACCTAAACGTAGATATATTAGTCGACGGGGTGTGGTTTAAATTTTTTTTAATCCCTACCCCCTCTAAATTCGACGCCCCTGCCTTAAATTTTTTTTTTTTTTTTTTTTTTTTTTTTTTTTTTGTTGTGTTATAAATTATCTGAAAGTTTAAAATCCATCGACACGATAGAAAACGCCACTGTAAATAAATTGTATTTTGGTTAATATTTAACTTTTCCTCTGCATTATCTATGTCTGTAATCATTTTTGTCATTTTCAGAGTTTCTGCCATGTAGTGGCAGAAGAGGGTTTTTGCCATGCCGGTTTTAACCCGTTTTCTACCACTGGTTTTAACACCTTGGTAGAAACTTGCCAACCCTAATTGGGAGTAAGATTTTTATACTTCATATAAAATGAAGTATATATTTCAGAAATATTTTGAGAACTAAGAAAAAAGACATCTTTTAAGAAGAGTACACGGAAAAAAGTTTAAAATATTGACACTATTTCTTATCATTTAAATTTGTCTGAATATTAAATTTCAATCATCTCTGCCAAAAGACCTTCCTGCTTAAACATTTATTGCAGCCTGTGTAATTAATATTGCAATAAAAGCAAATTTAATGGTATTGGCCATTTTTGAATAGTTAATGGAATTGTGTGTAATAGCTAATAAACACTTTAAATCCTTTGTTTGTTCTTAAACTATGGGTTGTGGCCAGGGTTCTCGCTGTTGCTCGCCATTGCGACAAAGTGCTCCATTTGGTAAGCAAAAGAACAGTCATTCTCCAAATTGCGAGTGCTCAATTTCTGCTCTTTTTGTGTGTCCCAATACAGTAGATTCTTATCCACGTTTCTGAAAGATTGATGTCGCTTTACGTGTTTAATCGCACAGTGTCAGTTACATTGCTGTATTTATAGTGGTACTGACTCAAAACCAATTCAGTTTAGCAACAGACAAAGTATTACATGATGCATATTGTTATGTTGTAAAAGCTTTACATAACATTCTCCCTTCTTAAATTTACATAAATTTAATTTTGTATATTTTGTTAATTTTAATAATCTACTTCTTTTTACCATCTTTCAATTTTGACAGCAAATTTTATTAAGTTTTTAAATATTAAATCCTAAATCTTTATTTTTAATTATTTCATTTAAAATTACATTTATTATATTCCATTATCTTTTTCATTTCTCTGATAAACTTTCATAACAATTGCTGAAATCGTTTGCCAGAGAAACGAAATTATAACTCCTACAGTTTCCCTTAATTTTATTGCTTTCTATTCACTTCGCACCCCAAAAGATGCAACTTTTAAGAAAGTTTTCTCTCTTATCTCAAAACAGACAGGAAATTCCTTTTGACATCATAGGAACTCCCACGTAGCGAACATTCCTTATTTTCCCGCTCGTTAGAGTGTTGCCATTCCACAGTGATTATTCTGCTGCTAAAACATTTTTCCCCTGTTCACGTTCGATAGATCGTCCTCTTCGATTCGATGGATCGTCTTTTGGAGCATTCTCATTGGCTGTTTTCGCTGAAAGCATACTCCAATTTTCCGCAGGCTTTTCAAATAGGAGTCAGTTTTAGAATTTGATCGGAAGATACAAGACCGATCTTTGGATCAGCGTTTCTTATCCTTTTTGCCACTGGGTCAAAGACCCAGCGGGCATCTACAGTCAGCAATAGCCATTTTCCAATTAATAACGTCATATTTGAAGGAATTTCAGTTATAAGGATTAGTCAAAATATTCCAGGATGGCTTTTCATTCTGAAATCTCGGAGATTATCCCATACAGCAAAAGATCAGCAAGAAGTTTAAATAGCTTATAATCATCGCATTGCTTAACTCAACTTTTGGTTGCATCCTTTAAGAGATAATTGCCTTCAGATGTTCGTTGACGATTGATATATTCTCTGGAAAAAAGAAATCTCAATTCAGATAATACTACTGTGAATTTCAGATCATATGGATCATTAATATATTTACCCTATGTTTCGAGTTTTATAATAACCCTTCGTAGATATTGCGAGCTTCAAATATTCAACAGCATATATTCGTTTATTACGAACTCTCATCTATCGCCTGCCATTACGATAATAGTGCACACTACTCCTGTCTTTACTTTAAATACTTTGTGTAAAAAAAAATGACTATCTTACTTAAAAGGAACATTGGCCAACACGTTTAAAATAGACTTGCTAAAAATAAAACTTAAATCAGTGGAAGAAGATAAAATATAAATTTTCTTTAATATAATTTATACTTTATTATGCTATAATATAACATTTTATGATTTTAATTAAAAATATATTTATTGATTCCCGGATAAGGAGTTGATATAATAACAGTGTTAAATAAATGTGTTGATGTGAATTATGGTTTGTTCATTTTGCTTATCTTTATTTTCTGTGTCATTATCAGCTACAAGGGGTGAGTCATTATTTTGTTTTTCTTTTTCAGATTTAATTTAATCTAGTTAAGACGCGTACTAATTTACCACTATACGATCAAGGCCATAGTGTGATTTCGGGGAATGTGAATTGAACTTGTTTCGATCAGATTTTCTTTTTGAATTTTCGTTTCAATTTACATATCCCGGAATCTCACTTAACACATTTCTTTATTGTCATCTAATCACTATACACCGATATCGCACCAGTCAAAACACAAAATTACTTGCATCAAGTGCCAAATAGAGAACTTCTTGAATGTGATGTTGAAATTGGCCATTACACTGTTTATTAGTTGTATATGCAAAGTATCATTGTTCGGTTATTATTATTTTTTTTTTCTATCTGTCGTCTAAATCTCATGGCAATTTTTAGTGTGTTTTCAAAATAGTAAATCAAAGATAGCTGTTTTTAATTTTTATTTAGACTGCTAAAAGAATGGCTGTATAGAATGGCTGTTTGCTTCACTTTACATTTTAAAGAATATGAAGGAATATTTAATGACTATTGATCTATAATTGAGTCGTTTAACTTTTAAAGGTGGAGGTAGAATAGTTACGTGATCGCATATGACAGATTCTTGACCTCCTATAGAAAGATAAGTTACAAAAAGTTTACCTTGAATCCGAGAGAGGCATTGAAGACAAAAAATGAGAACGATAAGATACTTTATATGATTCTTTATTTTGGAAATATTCAGGCATTGTTACAGGTACGGTGATGCTGTCTTAATCTATGGCTTGTGGCTCTTTTGCAGGTTTTAAAAACATCGGAAAACGCCGAAAGCAAGTATTTGTAGAAACATGTGACCAGATAAGATATGAGAATTAAAATAAATTACGTTATTGTTTGTAATTTGGAGAAATGTCAAAATGGTCCATCGGACACGCAATCTCTAAGGACTAAGGTCCAAAAACCAGCTGCAAAGTGTGATAAAAGTTCTTATCTTTCTTTTTCTATTGCTTTAAGTAAAAATTAGTAAGCTGGTCTCCATTAAGATAAATATTGTAATCTGCATTCTCATAAGGTATAAGTTTAATAAGGATAAATGTACAATATCTTTTTTAAATTTTGAATTCTTGTCGGAGGAAAGCAAGATGAGTTTTCTGGGCTTGTTATATTCCTTAAAAACCACTATTTAGATCTAATGCGAAACTAAGTTAGGTGAATATTGTTATATGGAAAAAAGTGGTATTAAAATACCCGGGAAAACTTTTATCCCTGGGGAAAATGAAAAATTAGTTGCTACAATTTAGTAGTGTCAAATCCCCCCCCCCTCCCCCCCAAAAACCCCCCTAGGTAAAACATTTTTCTGTAAAGCCCATCAGATGGTAAATGCCATCCAACCTTGGTACAAAACAATACAAATGTTTAATCTGGATAATAGGTCTGAGTCATTCCACGGCAAATCAACCAGTGAATCAACCTGACCATTTCAGTTTTCAATGAAACTGCCAGGGATCATTGTCCCTGATGATATAAATGAGAATATATTTTTTTAATTTTCTCGTTAAATTTTCATAAAATTATTTAAATTTTGAAAAATCATCATTTTTTGGCTTGTATAAATATTTTCAATTTTGAATTTCTCAAGTTCTATCAGGTGTAGGGAGTTCTGTAACTCCTCATTTTAAAGAGAATTTCATACGGTTTGATTTGATATGCAAGTTGACTATGCTTCATTAAAAATAATTTTTAAAATTTTTTAAAATAAGTTTTATGTAATATATAAGCTTAAGATTTTGAAATTTTTAGAGTGGGATCTCCTTGGGATCAGGAGTTATTAAATAAAAGCTTAAAGTTTACCATACAAAAAATAACAAAATAAGTTAGTCAGATTATTTGTTGTAATATTTAGCTTTTAATAACTCCTGATCCCATAGATCCCACTCTAAAAATGTCAAAATTAAGCTTATATTATTATGTAATACATTAGATAGTGTTTAAATTTTTTTTTTTTTAAATTTTTTGAATTTCAAATTTTAAAAAAAATTAATATTTTTAATGAAGCATCGTTAGCTTGCATATCAAATCTTATGGAAATTCTCTTTAAAATGAGGGGTTTTAGAACTCTCTACGCCTGATAGAACTTGAGAAATTCAAAATTGAAAACATTTTTATGCAAGCCCAAAAAATGATTTTTCAAAATTTTAAATAATTGTATGAAAATTTTAATGATAAAAAAAATTATAAAAATATATTCTCATTTATATCATCAGGGACAATGATTCCTGGAAGTTTCATTGAAATTTGAAATGGTCAGGTTGAATATTGAAATTTCTTGGTTGATTTGGCATGGAATGACCAGTCTATTAATCTGTACTGTATTTTTTAACATAATAAAAGGTTTTAACTACTTTCACATCCATATTATTTGCTACTGTAATTGTTCTTGTATGTTTAACATCAAAGTTAATGTTTTCCTTGGTATAGATATATACAAAATGCAGGGCTGTCCCTATTTTTATTTTGACTGCCATATATAAACTAAAATCTACTATAAAGATTTTTTAGCAAAAGTAGTAGACAAAATAAATTGGACGCCAGTGGTATCTTTTTAAAATGGCTATTCTTATCTATTAAGTGGATCGTGAAAATGTTATGGATTGTGTAATAAGTTTTTAAACTGCTGCTTTGGACACACTATCATGAATAATAAGAGAATTTTGTATGCTTGATCAGTTTTCTTAATTTATTTTTTTTAAGATAACAGTGGTTAATATTGTTGAACTCTTGCTACATTAACTTCTTTAATTCTAGGATTTATAAACATATTTTTAAAAATATCCGATTTTGATATTTTTTATATGTCCGGTCTTTTCAAAATAGTCAAGTTATTGATTATATTTTCAGACTTAATATAAATTTGAAATTTAAACATATTGCACTTAGGATAAAAACTTTTTTAATAAAACTAAATTTTAAATATCTTTCACTTTCATAATATAATTGAAGATCAACTAATTTAAAACACGCAATTTGCTTTTTACTTTCACAAGACTTTAGGATTTATTATAAAGTATTAAGCACACTTTGTACTTAAAATTTGTTGTATAAAACAAAGTAATTTGTTTTTATTGAAAAAGTTAAACATAAATGTGAGCTTGCCTGCAATTTCATTCCCTAACATATTTACAGTTTAAACTAAAACCAGCAAACATTCTTTCTAATGAAGTTTTAAATAATTTATCTAAATTAAACAGCTTGTCTTTTAAAATAAATATTGTGCTATGCAATGATTGGTTTTATATTTGAAAAATCACTGCCAACAAAAAAGCTATTTATATTCCAAAACAAAGTTAAAATTAATTCACATGTTTTGGCTGAAAATACCATACACAATATTTTGGAACTTAAAAATTCTTACTTTTCCTTTTTTAAATGATTAAGGACCCCTCTTTAATACACGTTAATATCTTAATTAGCTTTTTGAATTTGGTGTGTTAAATGTTTTGTGTTCATGTTTTTTTTTTTTTTTTTTTTTTTTTTCCCTTGTAAAATCTAGCAATATTTCTAGAATTTTTAAAATTGTCCTGTGTTTATGTGAGTTTTAAATCTGTTCTTTCCAATCCTAGATTCAATGCCCAGAAATTTCTAAAACCAGTCTTTCTTTATAAAGCACTTTTTGTTAATAAAAATAACTTCAACATATTGCAAAAGTTTCTTAATTGTTTGTAACCAAAAACTTCATTCCAATTTTACTAGAAACAAGCTTGTTTGAATTTTACCTTTAGACCCATGGGTGTTTTTTGCAAATTAAACTACCATTTTTTTAATTGCAAGACATAATTTCAAAAAATAGTTTTCTATTTTTTCCTTTTTTAATGAGAAATTATCAAAAATGGACATCAAATTTCAAACATCAGTGCCCTTTTATGAAATATTGGATTTTTATCAGTATGGTCTTTAATATTCAACTAATGCAGAGTTTCCCCCAGGTTTAAAAAGGGCAGGGTGCTGCTTGTGGGAAAAGGGCACTTTTGGATTCCGAAGGGCTTGTTTTGGATTCGTAAGGGCATTTCTTGAAATTTTTAAAGGCAATCTTTTGATTTTTAAAACTACTTTTTAATATTTAATAGACAGAACACTATTTTAAAGACAGCAATGAGTCAATTTTTAATATGCAAGTAAATTTTTTTAATAAACAAAGGAGTAAAGGCACTTTTTTCAGGTGGGGGCAACAATTGAGCTAATTTTTTTCAATGATTGGCAAGAGGGGTGCTATTTTGTAAACCTAAGGGCAGGCAGGGTGCAGCACCCTCCTGAAACTGTCTGGCAGAAACTTTGACTAATGTATTGTAAAATCTGAATTTTTTGTTGACTTAATAGTGTAGATTTACTCTGCATACCATGCATAGGCTTTTGAGGATTCAATTTTTTTTTTAACATAAGTACAATAAATGAAATGCACATAGGAGTTCAAAGGATTTTTTTTTTTTTTTGGCATTTTTTTTTTTCTCAAAGCCTTAAAAATGGTCTTTTTGCAGGCATGAGAGTTCTCCTAAAGGAGGAATTCCACCTTTTTTTAAAGAGAATTTTGGCCATTCACAGGATTGATGCAAAGAAAATATTGGAATCATCGGGTTGGGGGGGGGGGGGGGTGTCTAAAAAATGTAATCGGATATTTTGTCTACTCAAATTCTTGGAGTTTGTTTCTGAATTACTGTGCAAAAGAGCTATCAAATCAAAGGAGAGATTATATTATAAGCATATGAAAGTCATGCAAATGAAGTTTTTTAATGTATCCTTCTATAGTGAAAATTTTGTTAGACTTGGGCAGAAAGAAAGTTTTCAATTTTTGAATAGAATATTTTTTCCTAGAACACTTTGATTTAAAAGATTTTGTTTAAATGCTTTCTAAGTTATGAAAAAAAAAATAACCACCATACATTTTATTCTATAAATAAAAGTTAAAATGTGTTTAAATTATGAAAGTTTGGCATCATCCTATAGATGAAAAACCTTTTCCACCTTTTTCCTTATTTTCTGCTTTCATGCCTGTTTTTGGGATAACCTTTTTCTTTGTCTTCAGGATCTTCAAGATTTGAGAACTTTGAAAATAGGATACTTGTAGATAAAAGTATTCATAAACGGCCTTTTTTAAAATTCGTTTTATTCTTTTGTTATTTTGGAAACTAATATTTATTCTTTCCTGTATGCAAAAAAGAAGTCTGTCAAAATTATTCGTTTAGGAGATATTTCAGTTTTTAAACATAGTTAAAAAAAAAAAAAAAAATTAATTCAAGAATTTATGCTTGAAATGTACACTTAAAAATTTGTCTTGGACAATTACCTTAAGATTAATTAGTTTATTTTTTTTTTCCTTATGCATCTTAAAAGATTTTTTTTTTTTTTTCAATTTTTCACAATGGCATCCCTTTAATGCTGCCTTTCCTTATACAGGTATTTAATAAAAACAGGAAGTGGATAAAGTGATGATTAGTTTTGGGGAAACTATGTTCTTGCACAATTGTTATTTCTTGCATTTTTTAAATTTCTTTTAGGTACTTTATCTAGTATTTTTAATTAGTTTGCACATTTTATTTGTTCTTGAAATTAGATGTAATTAAAATGTTTGAATGCTTTTTAAGGTCTGTTAGTTGCTGCAACTACTGATGGATTTCCACCTGGACAATTGAATACAGTTGTTGAGAAACTAGGTGATTATCTTCGATCCAATAACTACTAGGTAAGTTTTTCCTTTTTAATATCTCATTTTAATCTATATCATATTTTGTTGTTGTTCCGCAGATGTAACTTTTCAAGTTTTGCTAATGGTATTAGCAGGATGTCAACGATTTTAATCAATTGATTTAGATCAGCGATTAAAATCATGATTTTAATCAACCGATTTTTAAAAAAAAAATCATTGATTTAAATCAAATTTTCTAAATGTTTAAAATGTCAAATATGTTAAAATCTTACATAAACATAATTTGAAAGTTTCTACAGGTATTTGGACTTATGAATAAACAAAAAAAGAGCTTTAAATAATTGTTTCTAAGCTTAATTCATGTGTATTGTAAAAAATTAAAAACAGTTGAGTTTATAAAAAGCATTGTTTTTATCCAAATTAAAACAGTTTAATTTAAAAATGATATTTAAATCTAATATAATTTGCAATGTCATAAATTCCTTTAGGTAATCAACTTATGCATAATTTTATGTTTTTACATAGCAAGTGCAATACATTTCTACAAGTAAAAGAATAAATAAGTAATTAATGGCAATCTCAAGTTAAAGAAGAATGAAAGAATGACATCTTTTCAAAACTAAATTGTAAATGAATGCATAAGAGAAAAAGAAATAATTGGTATAAAAATGCTAAGCTCAGCAAGCTCTTCTTCGGTATAGGTTGAATAAATGTTTTTAACTTTGTAGCTCACATAATACTAAATAAAAAAATGATTAGGGATTGAAAAGGCAGCAAAAGTTTTCTTAAAAAGAAAAGAAAAAAACTGAACCATTTGAAACCTAATAATCCACACTGAGAGGTAATAATGCTGTTACTTAAATATTTTGAGGATTTCAGATATAAATGACTAACTTGGATTTATCCTATACGAATGGGTTTAACTCATTTTCATAATTCTTTTGGTTATCATACACATGTGTGTAAGTTTAGATTTTGGTGGTTTACAGTAATTTTCCTAAATACAAATGCAAAACGAGCTGCAAACAATATTTGTTTGTTTTGTTATTTGTGTTACTAACTAATGAATTACTTATTTGCAGTTTTTATTAATCCTGTAATTACTTCAAATTTCGAAGTAATTGCTTAAAAGGCGCAAAAATTACTTCGAAACTTGATTTTCATTTGAAATATTGTATCCAAGGCGAATGTTTCTCTCTGGAATAATTTCCATGTATTAATATAGTTTCTATCGATGCTGGATTTATTATGTTTCGTGTTAGCCACAGGTCGGTGGCTCACGATAAATATTCCATCTTGTGCTGCGTTTTTGTAGCCTTGCCAACATATAATAGTGAGAAATTTTCAGAGCTGTGTATCGTTCCAAGTGGTTTAGTCGGTAGAAAGTCAGTGTGCTATACTGATGGCCCGGGTTCGAGTCCCGCCTTGGAATCTTTTTCACTATGTTGGCCTTTGCGCCTTTTAAGCAATTACTTCGAAATTTGATTTTCATTTGAAATATTGTATTCAAGGCGAATGTTTCTCTCTGGAATAATTTCCATGTATTAATACGGAACTTTCTGTTTAGGGTGCTTCATTCGCCGATGACAGACGGTCTAATATATGATATAAAACTGAATACATATATAATATACTAGCCGCCCTTGGCGACCAGTTTGGTCTCTGTTAGATGTGTGCTAAGCATTGTACCATGTTACTTTTATCCAAAATTTAATTTACTTTCTCAATACTTCGCCCAAATAAGTTTCTAGTAGAGAAATCAAGAACTCCGTATTTTTATGGGTACTACTCGGTTATCCTGTCGACCAAAAATATATCGCCAAACTATAAGAGAAAATATCAATGATTGATCGTAAATGTCATATTCGCTTGTTTTTAAGCAAGTTACACATGTTTACGTCAGTTATTTTTATTTCGACGTTTTATTTGTATTTTTATTAATGTTATACTAATTTATTTGTTCTTTCGCTATTTAAATAAAAATTATGTCAATTTGTATAATTTGGCGAGTGGTTTGGCGATTTATATAATTTGGCGAAATGGGTCGACGGGATAACTAAGTAGTATCTTTTTATGCTAGCCAGGCGCAAGTGATAAATCATCAAACATTGTCTTTCCAATCGCATTTTTTCATATTTCATCAAATTCATCTAAAATATAATAATTTCTCATTTTATTTAAAATACATAATTTTCATTTGAAATTCATGACTTTCACTTTTTCTTTCCCTTTTTTAAGGAAAAGAAAAATAATACCAAAAACCATGACTTTTAATTTAAATATCAAAGCATTGTTTTTAATTTACCACGCGAAAAATAAAAATAATGTAAAAAATGGTCACCTGGCATATAAAAAGCGAAGCGGTCAGCCCGGAATTATTGATGACAGTCATATGACTTAGGCTATTATTATAGATTGTTTTAAGTAATTACTGAAAATTTATTTACCTTTTTTATTACAGCATTATGCTTTCTTAAAAATTACTTAAAACATTGTAAATTTTTCAGCTGCAGTGTCTGTCATTGTGGCACTCAACATGTTAAAAATATTTAATTTAATGTTGCAAAATACTGTAATAGACAAATAAAATCATAAGACAATATTTCAGCTTGATTCAAACATAAAATATGTAATATGGAACTTAAAAAGTTCAGTGTTTTACTTAAAAGGCGACTGAAATAAGAGATGTTACAATTTAGAAATATACATTTTATTTAAATCATATTTTAGTTCAGATAAGCTCAGAAAGGGAAGAAAACTGTTTTTCAACAATCCTCATTAATAAATTTTTTTCACAAATATCAAAAGCAAACCATAAAGAAAAGATATATAAAAAGATTACCTATTTTCCTGGCCTGTACGAAAAGTTAAGATATGCTCTACTGAAACACAATGTAAATTTAATAGCCTGTCCACCAAGAAAATTAAGAGTTAATTTGCACGAAAATAAATCCAACACCAAAAGATGGATTTGCCTCTATGCAGTAGTCTCAAAAATCCACACAGCTTGGGACCCGAGGCTGTGCGGATTTTAGAATTTTGCAGATTCTGGATTAAATGATTTATTTTTTTTTCAACTTACCTGTATCCATTTACAAGAAGAGCTTGTAATAATTCAATTTAAGCAAATCAAAACTTGAATCCTTTTTATTTATCTGTACATTATAATTTTAATACCCAAAATTATTTTTTATTACAATTTTTAAACATTTCTTGTATAGTTGTTTGCTTGAGAACTTCCATTTTCTCTTGATGAAGTTTCTTTTGAATTCTGCAAACAGTCGTTATTTGCTGTTGGTCTGTACAACTCAAAGCAAATGCAAAATAATGAAATGAGTGTTGCCAACCTCACATGAAATATAAAATTAATTTGCTACTTTCTATAGTGGCCGATGGATTGTACCATTACTAAAACCTTTATGGGCTTGGTTACGCTTCGCATCACTTTCTATTTTACATTTTGTGTGTAGGTTTCTGTGAAATAAAAGCATTTTATTTGCGTAATATCCTGTGTAATTACTATTTTCTCATAAATTTACATAAAAAATTATTTTTATTCGCTGATATTTGGAATAAAAATTGTAAAGAATACTTCTTAACTGGGAATTTCATTGTTTACGTTTTGAAATGCAAGCGGATTTCAGAAGATTGTGGATTTTAGAAGTGCGGATTTTAGACTCTCCTGTATACCATTCCCTTTAGAACTGATAGCAATGGAATACATAGGAATGACCCAAAGAACACAAAGCAGATAGAAATTTTGCCGTCAATCCACAGCCCTCTTTCGTTTAAGTTTCAATCGGAATATCACAAGATATTTTGATCATGCAAAAATCATATACCGAACATCAAGTTATTACGCATCTGCTATCAAGATTCATAGAAATCCTGTGTAAAAACAATCAAGTATATAACAATGCCCTATTGTACAATATCCCCAATTTATGGTTAAATATCCTGAAAATAAATTCTGAAAACTTAAGCAAAGTGACGTATTAAAGTTGGTGGTATGGCAGTTAAATCTCTTCTGCACAAATTTAATATGAGACACTGCTACTTCGACTGTCCAGTTACACATTTAAAATGGATGATGTATGAAAACAAAATGATGTCAGAAAAAAAAATATATATTATTAACTGCAGTTCCATTTATTTTATAAGTTCAATCCAAGAAACTGCTACTTCTACTTTCAACTCTAATAATTATTGGTTTTCTTGTTTTCATACCGAAGTTATGTATTTGTATAAATAAACAGCAATTATTTATTATAATGTTCTCTGATGAAAGGCTTGGCAACAACCGAAAGTACAAAGTTTTAAAATAAAATGTATATTTTTAAATTGTAACATCTCTTTTATTTGTTGCCTTTTTATGTAAAACAGTGAACTTCTTAAAGTTCATATTACTGTAGTAGACTTATTGTCAATGATGAATTTTGTTTTTTTTTAATCTAAATTTCTTTTGGAATCTAAATTATTTTCAATTAGTAAATTGATTTTATATTGCCAGATAAAACTATATATTTTTCAAACCATATGCTTTTTTTAAGCAGCACACACAAAGAAAAGGGGTGGGTGGATTGCTTACTTAAGCAAGGCCATGTACTTGGATTGCTTAGAATCACAGTAAATTACATAAATGTTGTCTTTAATTTTCACATTTTAAAAAATAGAGTAACATTGTTATCTCTAAAGTCAACAGATTTAAAATCTGTTACATTGCTGGTTTTAATTCTCAGAATAAAGTCATTGATCCTTATTTTTAATATCTTGGAAATGCAATTTTTTTGGTTTTTAATATAAAATAAATCTAAAATAAGTTTCAGGTCTTGTGAAATGTCTGTCTTATCTGGAACAAAATAATCAATCTTTACATGTGATAGATTTCTTTATTTTCAACAAGCGTTCACATACATAACATCTTTCTTTAATGCAGATTGTTTATTGTTATGAAAGTAGTGATATAATGAAATTGGATTAAATATATCATATCTTCGTGTAAAAACTGTAAGGACAGCAAAAGAAAAAAGTTAATTTTTGTGATAAATTCCAAATCTGATGAGTTTACTATAATGTGCAACATAAAGTTGAAAATCTAATAGTTAACAAAATTATCAAAGTATTACAAAAATAAAATAATTGTACAAAAACTATTTCTGCCTGTTTAAAAACTGCAGGGACAGCAAAATAAAAACAAAGTGATGAAAAAAAAAACAAGTACTTATGTTGTGCATCCACAATTGCTTTTAATGACCACAAATATTCTGTCTTTCATGGTCATCAATTTTTGTCTGTGACTGGTTTAGTGCCATTAAGAGGACGCACTAGTCGCTCAGAAAGACCCCATATGATTAACATTATCATTCGGGAAGTTATTTTCAAATATTATCTTGTTTGGATTTTAATATTTTTACACTAATTTTTTTGCATAGGATAGCTGGGATCTACATCCGGGCTAGTTTTTACTTTTTTGATTTTGGTTATAGATTTTTTATGTTAGGATAGTAACCAGTTCCGAAAGTAAAATTTTTTAAAAAGAATCCGAAATCGAAAAAGTAAACTACACTCTATTCCAACTCAACTTGGCAGCACTGTGAAAGGTAGAAACAGTAACATTCCGCCTTGAAAAGTAGTTCTCCGTTATTTTTTAATCTTAAATGGTGAAAATGCATATAAATTTATATGATTATGTTTATAAATTACAAATTTCGGTATTTTGAAGCATATATTTAATGTAATTTCTCTGTTAAAAGTATTTAATTTAAAAGTATTTTGAATTTAAAGCGAATGTATAAAGTAAAAATCTTGGCGTAAAAAACTCTCCTTTGGCGAGGAACAAATCTTCAAGGTTAAATATCTGGCGTGCTTTAGTGCTCTGCTACTCCGCGCATTCTTATGAACAGTTCTTATGAATAGTTTTAATAATACTCGCTGTTTACTTTCGCTTTTACTTTTCTTTTTAACGTGCTCATAGTTTTTTTATTTTTACTGTTAATTATTGTTATTATTTATTCGTGTATTAACTGAGTATTTCTAAAATTTGTTACATAGTTAAATATTTATTTGAATCACTTATTTGAATTATAACATGTCTGATAAAGCATTATCTCCACCCACGCTTTACACACCTTCAAGGCGAGGAAAGTGAATCAAAAGTGCAGCTCGCAGAAATATGTTAAATGTTTATTCCAGACTTCGTCAAGAAAATCCCCAACATTCAATTAATGAAATCGTAGAGGAAGTTTCCTAACTTACAGGTGTTTCGAAAAGCACAATTTTTCGTTTGAAAAAAGAGAAAAGGGCATCTAGCCCTTTAAGTACACTCGGAAAGAAACGACCTGGTGCAGTGGGTAAACTCAGAAGGCTGGGAAAATATGACAAATTCACGTAATCTTGCATTCGAAAAATCCATAGTTTATTTTGCAGAAATGACATACCAACTTTGGATAAAGTTTTACAAGTTGTAAACACGATGATAAAGAATTCTTTTGAAAAATATTAGCCAGACTAAATTGAACAGAATATTAAAAGATTTTGGATTCTCTTTTGAAAAACGAAAAAGAGAGGCAGCTCTTCTTGAGAGGCAAGATATTATTTTGTGGCGCAGAAACTATTTGAGAAAAATTAGAGTATAAGAAAAAAAATGCTTCTATTTATTATCTTGATGAAACATGGGTAAATGAAGGGCATACTCAGAGCCCCCCCCCCAAAAAAATCTTGCAAACAAAATCAAAAAGGTAAAAAGGTTATTTATCGAGATCGACCTCAGCTAACCAACGCAAATGAAAAAAAAAATAATTTAAAAATACTGAAATGCAAACGAGATATTAATTTTTTTTTCTCCATAGGACTAGAATTAGCAAGTGGGTATTTTTCCGTGAGTGAAAATTTTCAGCAGTGTTAGCAATTTAATATTAAATGCAGTTTTTAATTATTTAAAAATCAGCTTATTTTGATTTTAAAAAATCATGACTTTTTTACACCCTAATATCTATAATTAAAAATGTACATTAAAAATAAGACTGGCTCAGTGTGAAATCTAGCCTTTTCCAAATTTCTGCTAAAGGTTTTGGTATCAATAAGAAGAAATTTTCTGTTTTAAATAGATTTCTGGATAATTTGGTTTTAATCTTTTAACCCAATATAGATAATACTGTTTTGTTTTCAGTAAATTTCATTCGGAATTCGTATAGCGATTTTTTAAAAAAAAATTTTCTCTCGATTTTAATTTTTTTGCTTTTTGCGGCAATTTTTTGACATTTGCAAGAGGAATTCTGTTTTAAACTTTGAGCTTAAATATAGAAAATTTTGCCCTTTGCGATTTTAAATTTCTTAGACAATTTTCGATGAGATTTTTTTCGTTCCAATGTGATTTTTTCAACATCAGTACATGGAATTGGACTTCAAATTTTTAGTTTATTGAAAAAATGTCAAAATTTACTGTTTTAAAGTTTTTCCACAATTCGTGCACCCTTTTTTAAAGTTTTCGCTATTTAAAAAAAAATTTCGCATTTTGTGGGCCGGGCGGATCAGCTTATATAAGATAGTGCTAAAATCAGTCTAAAAAATGTAAAAATAAGAAAATAATAATGCAATTAGTTATTTTAATAGATTATATAATTAATTTCATAGGAACTTCAAAACGTACAGATTTTTGCACACGCATTATACTTTTCCGCCAAAATGGTGCTTTTCCTTGGTTACTAGTGATCCTTTGCTCTTCAAGCAAACCCTGGTTGCTACGGCAACGGCTGCGATTCAGCATTCGTAGTATAACCAACGCTGCCAACTTAAAGTGGAATCAAGTATAGCCCTGTTGTAGATAGTCCTCAGCTATCCTATGCAAAAAAAAATCATTCAAATATTGGAACTTGAGCGAGATATTTGAAAATAACACTCCCATAGACTTAGCATTAGTGTTTTCCTTTCTTCCCGTGACTGAAGTGGGCTCTTAAGGGCCTACACTAGTCACCCAAAAAGACCCGGATGATAATGTTAATCCTATAGGGAAGTTATTTTCAAATATCTCGCTTGAGTTTTGATATTTTCGAATGACTTTCTTTTTTTTGCATAGGATAGCTGAGGATGATCTACAACCGGGCTAGTTTTACTGTTTAGATTTTGGTTAGTTTTTTAATATTAAGAGTTTCAATTTCAGAACCAGTTCAAACCGGTTCTGGTAAGTGTTTTTTTTTTCTTTTTTCTTTTTTCTTTTTTTTTTTTTTTAAATGTGAAACCAAAATCAAAAGTAAACTAGCCTGGTTGTAGATCATCCTCAGCTATCCTACGCCCAAAAAAAAACATTCGAAAATATCAAAATTCAAGCGAGATATTTGAAAATAACTTCCCCATAGGATTAACATTATCATCCGGGTCTTTTTTAGTGTAGGCTCTTAATCTTCAATTGTAGGTGACTTCTGAAGTTGCGGGAAAAATGTTTTCCATTTTTGTAAACTTGTCTTATTAGATCCCCCCCCCCCCCCCCCCCCCCCAAGTTCTCGATAGTATTTAGATCAGGACTTCTGGGCAGCCATTCCAAAACTTCAAAACATTTTTTTTTCTGTAACCAGTTTTCACCTATAGCTTGTTCGAACAAGCATCGCACATTATCTTGCTGATAAAGTCCATATTTCTCCTGTCAGAAGTGTTTCAACAGATGAGATTGTCAGAAAGAGATTTTTAGATATGTCTTTTGGATTAACTTTTCCTGGAAGCAGAGTCTGATAATATAGATGAACATGCAAACCCCGTTCGCAGAAAATTTTCAAAGTTTGCAGACAGCTTTGATTTTTTTTTAATTATCAAGACTCCAGGCGGAAAATTGGTGCAACACACGTCGCAGACTCTTGAGAAGGTTTGCATATTTTTCAACTGGAGAAAAAAAAAAGTTTGCTAGAAATTATTTGCCATGTACCATGGAACAGTATTTTTTGGAATAAGTGCCGTGGCCCATACTAGTTTAAAACTTATAAATATTGTAAGTGCGGCACTTATGCCGGAACAGCAGGTATGCTTTTTTTTTCGTCCGGCCAGAACCGGTAGCAGAAACAGTGCAGTACCGAAGCAGGTGCTGCAGATTATTTTAGGCTTTGCAGATTAATTTATCAGATGAAAAATAAATTTTGTGTTAAAAAATGTTAAATGTTTCTCTTTTTTTCATTTTTGCTGATAGGTGCAGTGATTTTTTTCAGAATTTTTAAGAAATTATTTGAGTTTGCAGACAGTTTTACATTTTATCTGTTTGCCTGGAAGAAATGAGTGATCTCATGGCAGTAAACTATAAAAGCAGTCTGATGTCATAGAGGATCTGCCCACCTAATTGATGTTTTGAGATTTTTTTTTCTCTTCTCAAATCATTCCAATAATACTTCCAGCCATCAGGACCATCAAAATTTCTCCTTCCCCATTTTAGAAAGTAACCTGCAGCCATTTGTCGTCTCAAGTCATCAATTGACTTACAAAATGTAAATTCTGGGTTTAGTCTAATCGATAAAGGATTACACAGTTTTGGTGTGTATTGGAAATGCACAGATAGTTATTGTATTGTAGATTGTTTTCTTGCAGACATTATAAATCCAGTCGTTCATAAAATTTGTTTGAATATTTTGAGACTTCAGTTTTTTTCTTTCTGGAATATTTAAAAGGAAATCTTATTTTTAATACTATAAAACCATACAGTTATTCCAATGTAGTTTTGTTTGCAGAAATTTAAAACATATTATAAAACTGTTAATTGGCTATGTTCTCTGTATAATGTAATAGGAAAATGTTTAATCATGAATTATATTAAGATGACAATCTGTTTCTTAGGATTTGTATTATAAACTTGCCTATGATTTCATGGTAGTTTCAGGTCTGGATGAGGAGGGCACAGGAGATAAAAGGTGCTTTATTCTATTCTAATTATTACTGCATTTAGGATTAAATTTCTCAAGTTATCAAAAGCTGTTTTAAGCCTTTTGTTTTCATATGAATCAGTATTATAAAGCAAAAACATCTAAGTAATGCTGATGTCAGACTGATAGTGGAAACAACTTGATCAATAAATTTTAACTTTTGCTGTAATTTTTATAACTTCTAAACATTGTACAATTTCAATTTTTAACATTATCCGATAAGGGAAAAAAAATGTACATTCAAATGCAAATTATTTGAAAACTGCATCTCAATTTACTAATCTTTTTATGGTTTAAAAAATGTTTTTCAAGCATGAATATTTTGAAGTCTGTGCTTGCACCTGTTTGCACTTAATGCAAATAATTGGGCATGAAAGCCTTTAGTGTTTTTGCCAAAATCAGCTTTCCCTTTCAAATGTCATTCTAGCTGTTTCTGAAAATGCTGAAAAAGTAGTGTCTAGATGAGTTTGGCAACCAGCTTTTCAAAAAGTAAAAAAAAAAAAAAAAAAAAAATCAGATAAATGTTAAATGATGCTAAACAATAAATGTCGATCGCAGCAACATCTACTAGCTCAATCTTATTACAATCCTTATACTTATATAGTGAGTGAATATGTAAAATTGCATGAAATTTATACTTCATAATTTTTTTTAATGAAATATATAAAGAATTTTAATACACAACAGTAATGAATTAGCTGATGTTTTTAAGATGAGAAAAAAAATTACATGTTACCACCTTTTTTAGTGTTAGTATTCTTTCAATGGTAAAATAAGGGGGGGAAAAAAATCCATTTTTGAAAAACTATTTTAAACAGCATGAATTGAAATGCGGATGAAATTTTTAATTATATTTTGTGCATGTAATACATATACCTGCTCAAGTTATAGTACTAGCTCCATTTTCTGTTTAGTTGCAATGCTTATTAGTTTCACATTAATACTGTGCAGAAATTTAAACATGATTGTATTTCGAACTTATTAATACAAATGAAAGGAAATTGTGGGGGATTAAATTTTTTGAGTTAAAATCTTATGATTTGATTGACACTAAATGTGCTGTTACAAGCATTTCCCGACTTATGTAACTGAATTTACATAATAAATCTCTAATATTACATTTGTGAACATACTAGTGAGTTTGATATGCAATTTCATACTTTTGATACTTATTTTATAAATAAAATATATAGATATAAACCACAACTGTAATATAGTTTGTATATTGGTTATATTTTTATTGGTATATACAGTCCTCTATAACAAACAACTTAATCTTTATTGTTAGTTATTCATAGTACTCATCTAATTCATAATACAGTTTGTGCTTATGAAGGATTATTTTATTTTGTGAGTGTTATTGTCTTGCCACCAGAAATTCATGGAGAATAGGTTAAATGAGTCCTCTTTATTTCTTATATTTATAGTTGTTTGATGTAGATTCAAAATCGTTAAAATCAATTCACCAATGTTAGATTTATAAATCCTGTATTCCACAAGATATTTTAAAGAATTCTTTGTTTTTTATATTTTTCCATACTTTTATAGTTTGAGTAACTACTGTTGCAGGATGCTTTATTTATAAAATATTATGGTGGAAATAATAGTCAATGCTCTAAGGACCTCTTGCATGCCAAGATGAGGGTCGTTATAATGGAAGGTCACTATAACGAAAGTGAAAGAAAATGAATTCTAAAAAACTCTAACCATGTGCATGAAAATTAAGGTTTCAAAGGAAATTTTATAATACAACATTATTACTGTTATTATTAAATTCTGTTTACTTTTGTATCAAATAAACATTGACAATGAATGATTATAAAAATCAATTTAAGAGAATGGTTACGTATTTTTAAAATAAAATTTAAAAGTAAATGTTAAAACAGATGCGCAAAAAAGTTACTTGCGTATTAACATTTATTTTCTAAAAAAATAATTCAAAATAGTTGTCTATTTTTTCTGTATTTGATATTTTCTTTGAACAAAATTTTCCATCTCGGAGATAGGTAATTTTATGTGTTTTCTTGTCTTTAAAAATGTTTTAAAGTGTTATTTTAGGACATTTTACGATAGGCATTTACCGTGTTGTGAGCAATGAGTTCTTGGGGAAAGAAAATGGTTACCTTTTTTTGGGGAGGGGGGAGGGGGGGAAATCTGCAGAAAAGGTCAGTTCGGTCGCTGTATTGGGAAATAAGTTATTGGCCAAGACGTTATATTGGATGTAAAGACATATCATAAAGGGATATATTTTGGAACATTTTGCATAGGTCGTTATAATGAGCATCAACTGTATATATAAAATGAATAAAATTAGACTTTCATAAAATTTAAAGTTACATAAAAATTTCCGGAACGCATTACCTATGTAAATCTGGGAATGCCTGTACATATTTTTCAACTTTTATAGATATCCTACTCTACCTGTTCTCATGTTTAAGTCAAAATGAATATAGCGATTACAAACAGCTATAACTATTTAATGGAAAAGAATTTATCAATAAGATTAACGCAGAATGTAGACGGAATTTCAAAATTTCTTTACGTCAGGTGCAGTGAAGCAGAAGCCTACGCATGCACAATTTCAAACTTTGTAACGATAAACCTGTTCATTGCGGCCATCTCATTAGTAAAAATGGCCAATTATGACTATTTTTTCCTATTTGGTTATGTGAAAGATAGGGTGCTTCCCATGCCCAAAACAATTGAACTAAGGTAAATATTTGTAATGCGCTTGCGTCGGTGGCTGAACAAATGCTTCCGAATGCATGGTGTGAAATGAACTTCCACCTAGATGTTGTCTGTGTGACCAAGGGAAGTCGCATAATCTGTGACATATGTATACAAAATTTTGAAGTTCCCTCTACATTCTGTGTTAATCTTATCGATAAATTCTTTTCCATTTAAATAGTTATAGCCATTTGTAATCGCTATATTCATTTTGACTTACCTGGTATGTTTTCATCTGTTCTGTGGGCAGCATATTGATATTTTTAATATGGATTGGATTGTCCAGTGTGATTAATGTGTTTTCTTTCTCTATCATTTTAGTTAGTATTAAATACTTGATGTGTTGAATTAGATTAATTTTATATTCACATTTCATAAAAATAGAATAAATTGTATGAGTTTTTTTTTATTTCATAAACATGTATTTTGAAATTATTGCTGAATAATTACTGTAACAACCACAAAGTTTAGTAGGGTCTGCACTTTCCATGAAAAATTTATCTTAAAATTGAAAGTATCTGGCTATTGAGTAACTCTGTTGCTTACACAAATATATCATTTGCTTCAAATCTCCAAGCTACAGAATATACTTATTTTTCTGATTGATTAGAAATAGTACCAACAATTATTCTCACTAATTATTTTTTAATTAGACAACTGCAGCATTAGTTAGCAGTTACTGAAAATAGTTATATGCCAACCTAAGAAAGTATTTTCAGTAATATCTGGTTCAAACATGTAACAGTTATTGAAAATGTATCGCCATCTTGGAAAATAAGATTTCCTGGCACTTTAACTTGCTTAGAAGTAAAAACATTACAAATTATGATTTCATTTTTGAAAGCTAAATGTTTCATAATAGTTTTAAGTATGTTTGAATCTGATAGTTTCTTTTCATAAAAATTTAATTGATGTTTGTTTTACAATTGCAGAAAAGTTCATTGCTAAATACTTGGAGAATATGCAGAATAAGGCATTCATTTTAATAAAGTGTTAAAATTTTCTTTTAAAACTTTATTCTTCTGTGCAGTTTGCCAAAAGGTACATTGTGATATAAGTTATGCAGCTGGGATACTATTTGAAAAATAGCAGCTATGCCTTTTTGACTAAGAGTTGATTTCAAATGTGCTTGTTTTTGTCTTTATTGCACCTTAGCAAGTTTGTTCTATTTCAATGTATGTTCTCCAATCAAATTCCTTAAGTCGGCATGGCTGATGCTCACAATCCAGCTGTGGGTAACAATTCATATTTGTTTTATATTAATAGCATGTCTATAGTAGGGTGGTTCAAAAAAAATTTTTTTTTCGAGGTAAAAACCAAGACACCCCTATTTTTTACATTTATGGAGAAGCAATGTAAAAAGTTGTTTTTAAAAAAGAAAATGACCCTTTGTTGGAAATTAGTGTAGTGGTTCGAAAATACGACTATATGAATTTGTTATATAACATTATAATATATTCTTAACTTAAAATATTAATGCAGTGGGTATTTTTATATCTATATTTTTGCTTCACTAACTTAGCTGCAGCCTTGCAAAATTGACAGCAACTTGGCATTATCATAATTTTTGGGGGCCCTGTATAACAAAGCAGATTGTTTTTATGAAAGGTCAACTGTATTAAATTTCTTTCCAGAAGTAGCCTTTTTCTTCCTTATGAAAACTACCTTTTGCATTTATTTAAAAACCCAATTTCATATTTGTCTGAGAACTTATGGAATTTTGTCTACTCGTTAATATTGGAGTGTTTTTGCCTATTTTTAGTCCCCCCCCCCCCCAAGTTTTAATCTAAAAAGTTATCAATAGTGTGAAAATGGGTTTTTTCTTATGTTTTTGGTTTAAATGCAATTTTCTCTAGCATTTTTGTTATGGAGCACAATATCAAAAGTATATTTAAAGAATTAGGCCTTCATAGTTATTGAGACATGTTTAAGAAATCTCAAAGAAATTAAGAAGATAAAGTAGGAAGAACTCTTTTGAATGTATTAAAAAAAACATACATATATATTTTTTAAATATTTCATTGTCCTATGAATATTATGAAATTTTTGTACTTAATAGTTAAATAATCTGTTTCTTAGAATGTAAATCTTCAAGAAATGCATAAAAATGATTTGTAAACATTAACAATATCCTTCCTTATTAATGATTTAATATGGTATTCATTAGCACTGAGTGGACTTTCATCAAAATGTAGTGCAATTGCGCAGAATGAAAGGGTGAGAAACGTTCAACTTCATACACTGTAAAATGATGCAAGATTTTAGTTTCAGGGGAAAATGCCTCTTTATCAGGTAGAGCATATTTTTCCAAATCTAAAAATGCATCAGCCCCCCCTCCCCCCCCCCACTTTTTTTTCTGTTAATAATAGTGGAAAAGAGTACCCAAAGATGTAAGTGAATAAACTGTACAAGTACTGTAGGTGGAAGTAATCTTGATGTAATGCAGCAAAAGCAATTTTTAATAAATTACTCAACACTGTACTAGTTTTTCAGTTTTAGTAATTTTTTGGAGCAGTCTTGTTCAGGATTAAAGAAGCATTTGCATGAAATAACGTGTAAAAAAGTGAGGTGTCTGATACCTTGATGAAAGTGACATTGCAAAGCATTAGATTAATTTTAACACAATTATTCTAATTGGTAAAAAAATCATATTAGATGTAAATTTCCAACTGGGCGAAAAATCCTGGTACGGACATTTTTCACCCAGTTGGAAATTTACATCTAATATTGCAAAGCATGTTTAGCTAATCCAAACTGTGTGTTCTATTGACTATACCTATAATTTTTAATAAGGTTCAGATATTCATTATAACTGCAAATTCTTGATCTAATGGTGTAAAAAATTTAAAATTAAGAGGATGCAATATAAACTGGTTTATGTTAGAATTTGAAAGTTTAAAATGAGTAATCTAAGATAGTTGCAACTTGCAATGAACACATAATTGACCAGGAGACATTTTTAATGCCTTTTGGTGGTAATGGACTGTAAATGAAATTTAAAACCTTGTCTGAAACATGCATGTATATATTTTTTCAATGTTCCTCTAAGTTTCGAAACCTTTTTATGTGTATTTGCAAGAAATATTAATTTTGCAATTGTCTTTTTCAGGTTGATGGCCATTCACCCCCTTTGTCAGAAAGTATCTTCCACTTCTGAGAAGAACTTCCAGCTTGTGGCATTGTATGTGTGTTTGAGAAGGGCCCAAAGTACCTGTACAAGGCTGGTTTTTACAATCCCTTCTCTCACAACTACAACAAATATTCTTCACCCCAATCTGGAAATCATTACAAATGAAGAAAAATTTCTAAATAACTTTTTCCATTTTTGTACTTAATTCTTTTTATATATACACATATATATATTGCCATTACCTGCTTGCATACAGTTTGCCTGTGGAAGGAGCTAGTCAACTGGCGTTTTAACTTGTGTGGAAAAATTCTTGATTTTTCAACGATTGATTTGATTTTTCAAATGGGGGGTGAAAGCAGGTGAATCTTTATAGTGAAACTGTGCTATTGTTTTTTTCAAAAGTAATTAGTGTTAGTACCGAAGCATTAAAACAAAAAAAAAAAATCATACCTGTTTAGTAAAATTTGCATTGCTAATGAAGAAAAAAAAAATCAATGTTCGTGTTAGTGTTGGATGCTACATTTTTTATAGTTTATGTTCATGCATATAGAATTTTTTCATATTTTGGTTGAAAAGAAGTTTTTAAATGATTCTTTAAGATTGTACAAATAGAATTTTTTATTATAATTGTTTAGGAATGAATTTTTATACATCTTGGATCTAAAAAAAAAGAATGATTTGATTGGCCTGCTGTTTATTATTAGGTGTTTAACATTCCATATGATTTTTTACTGCTTTACTCTTTTTACCTGTATAATTTTAAATGCATTCTGATACTCAATATCCCTAAACCTGCTTTTGTAAAATTCGGTGCACCCTCTGGGTTCCCAATAAAAGATGTCATTCCAAGTCTTGGTTTCATATTTTTTCTTGTATGCTTTTACATATTCTCTTCAAATAGTATTTTCAGAATGTCTAGCCACCTGGAAAACCTAGGTAACCAGGGAAATTTTAAATCCTGCAAATTTGACATATCCTCCTGCCCCAAAAAATGAAATTACAATCCAGGGACATTTTAACTTCATAAATACCTTGAAGAGTATTTCAATCTCCCTTGCAATTGCTGTTTACTTACCTCCTTCTGGTTTTTCTTTGTTGCATAGAAAGCTTCAGTACCAGCTAGCTTCAATATCATCTTTACTGAATTTTTGAACAATTTTAAGATTGTTTACGCGATTCTGTTTTCTTATTTTTGTTACAATATGTCGAAGTAATCTGTATTTAACTGTGACCAATATGATAAAGAATTTAATTCTGATTGGTCAAAATGCATGGAACTTGGTGCAAGAATGTATCTGCAAAATGTCTAACATTTAAAGGAATTCTCATTAAGAAATATTGAAGGTTAAGCAATCACTAGCCATGGAATATCTTGGTGTTCAACAATTAGTAAATTTTGCCCTTTGTTTTTTAAATCATTCAGAAACAGTTAGGAAAGTTACTCTCAAATTCATAACTTTTAAAACTATGTATTTTTTAACATTTCAAAATATCTATACCTGGAAAGTTTGATTGGTTAGTAAGTCTGAATTTGCAGATGAACTGGAGTAGACAGTTTTGTTACACATTTATACAAGGTGAACATAAATTAATTGTTCAGTTTTTTAAGTAATTATGGTGCCAAACACTAGGATACACTTAATTATAAAACAGTTAAATGTTGGAATGGCTGCTCTTGGTTATTCTCGAAGTGTACCATCAGCAAATCTGTTCTTGCTATGTGTTTGTGAGCTTGGGTAAGTATTTTAGATTTTGAAGACCAATCATCTCAAGCCTCTATCTAGACACTGAAATGTCCACTTCCTCTCTTTTTGCCTCCTGATAAAAATCTGGAGTGAATATCCTGAAATGATTGCGGGAAAAAAAATCTCGAATTTTGTCAATTTATTTGCTCTTGGCTAAAAAATTGGATCCAGGCTCCTTTTACAAATCTCAGAAAAAAAAAAAAAAAAGCTTTGAAGCGTGAAGAAACTCTAAAAAGTGTATAAAAATTTTCAGAGGAAAAAATTTATTATATTGTGTTTAAAAACTGAAATCTTATTCCTTTTACAAATGTCAAAAGATGGCTGCAAAACACGAAAAAACAACCAACCAACCTCCAGATAATTTTAATTTTGTGTGCTACGATTTCTCATTTTCAAAGGTGGGCAGGTCTGTGCACAGGTGTAAACTATAGCAAACCTGCTAAGACAGAATCTGTATGAACCAAAGAAAAGTTGTTTTAGACAGGTTTCTGTCTGAGCATATATTTCTGATATTCTGTTCGCCTGGATGGTGAAAGTTTTCAGTTTAATGCAGGATTCTGTTCAGTTTCAGAAGTTTTAGTACATTTTCTCATTTGATAGGTATTGCTAAAATTCTTCTGGAAATTTATCCTAATGCTTGCTGTTAAATATACAGCATCTAAGTTTTCAAGTTATTTTTCTAATTTTAAAGAACTGAAATTTAGTTCATAAAGAGCTAGCTATTTTAATGCTAAGAAGGAAACTGGAGGGACCAAAGAAAATTTCAGATTTATATTTGTTTATTTCGGCAGATACAATTGCTTTTTATTCTTTTTGCTAGGACCATGAAATTCTTCCATTGAGGCAGGTTTTAGGTATAGAATATTTTAGTTGCAGGCATCTTTTGGACCAAATAAAGGAATGCCATACAACTATACCTGCTGAAGCAGAAACCTGTGTTAAGAATTTTTCTTTGGTCCCTAGTAATTCAATCTTAGCAGTAGTTTTCTATTTAACATTTAATGAACAAACTTGTGAACATTATTGCTAGAATAAAATATTATTTTAGCAGGTGATTTATAAGGTATTTTGCCAGAACTATGAAATTTCTCCATTAAAGCAAAGAATTTGTTAGACGAGGGCTGTTTCATGGATTATAAAATACGAATTAACCAACAAAAATTGACATGTAATCTTAAACAATTTACTATATCATTCTACAGACGGTAAAAATTGTGAAAATGGGATCGCTGGGTATAAAAGAAAAGTTCTATTTTAGACAGGTGTTGGTCTTAGAAGGTATAATTGTATTGTTTTTTTGATTGAGACCGTGTTTGTGTAGGTGTTACTGTACAATACTGTCAATTACCTATGTATTTCCACCCCCCCCCCCCCCAAAAAAAAAAAAAAAAAACTTCGACACTGAACAACTGACAATAAAAATTTAAAGCTGCAAGCATGTTTTTCCTTGTTTTTAAAAACCGTTTCTCGCTGCATACAAAAATATTACTTAGCTGTAAAATACCAATTTAGCGGCAATATCCTGTCTGCTCACATATGGATATCTAATATAGCAAATAAGTTTTTTGAGCTAGAAAACTTATCTTGTTTATGGTTCTTATTTAGTGTATGTTAAACTTATGGCCTAAAACATTTATTTGAGTTTGGTCGAATTAAGTGTTCTGGAAGTTATTGCAATTATGTTGGTAACTGTGCCGTGCAATATTTTCTTTGAATTTTGCCATTTTCTTAAGTTCTGAAACTATCAAATGGATGTTTATATTTCATTAAGCTTTCACTGAATAGTCTGTTACATGTTGTTCAGTACATCTTGTTTTTCCCATTTATACAGTGGTATGTAGTGTCCAAAGAAGCTAAATTCAAGTTTAAAATCATTAATATTGAAATTTTTGGCATATTAGTTTATAAAAACAAAAATAGTCTCTTTTCTAAATAAATGGGATCAGTTTTCTTCCAAAATCTTTTCAGCAGAGATTTTATGACAAATTAATGGGAGAAACTGCCTTCCTCAGTAGCTAAACGATGAATATATTCCATGATAATTTTGTATGTACATTCAAGAGGTGCAAACCTGCTGTAATACATATCTTCTTGAAACTTAATTAGAAACCTGTCAGTTTATAGATAGTTTTATTTGCGAAATAGAGCAAATACGGAATTTCTTAAAACAAATCAAAACGGCATATACGGCACATATTCTACACTTATAGCCTTGTTTGTCGATTTTGTGATTAGTTACTATGGCTATGCAATTGATGGATTAGAACTATTTTAATAAACATAGCATGAGAGACTTACTCTTGGTCTTAGTGAAAGTGATTGCCAAATTTCAAAATATTTTTATAACCTGATTTCAACTACAGTTATTCCTCTTGTGAGTACTTTTTCCCCCTCCTCCCTTTTCCTCCAGTAGCGTTGCATTTGATTTGAATTACCTGAAATAAAACTTCGTTTTAAAGTAAAACCAAACATGAGGAGAAAAAAAAATAGCCATAAAGTTTATTGCAAGATGTGTAGGAAAAAATTTATACAACAGCTTGATTTTTTTTTTTTTTTTTTTCTTACATCACTGATTGCAAAAGTGAGACACAAAGTAGTTTTCATAACAGTTAGCTTCATCAATTAACTGGTTTCCAACATCAAAACCATGGAGATGAGCAACTGAATTTACCTGAAATGAGTAAAAAAAAAAATATATATAGTGAGGCTACTTACAATGAAGCTGAAGAGAGCATAAAATTATTAGTTACAAAAGATTTACTTACATCTAAATTTCTCAAAGATATTAAAATTGTATTTTTTTAAGTCTGCTACTTGTGTGTGCAAATTTTTATCATATTTTTGGTATAAAACTAAAGTATGTAGTATATTTAGATGTAGAATTCATTATAGGCGATTTCAAAAGTGAAATTACCTTTTTATTTAAAAAAAAAAAAAAAAAAAAAAAAAATTAACCAAAATTGAAAAAGTAAGAAATGGAGATATCTTGATTCAGCTATTCCATGCAAAGTAAAGAAAGTTTAAAAATATTCAAATTTGAAAAGAACAATCCCATAGGTTTGCGATTAGTTTGCAAGTGCCTTTGCATGACTGAAGAGTCTTTTAGGGTGAGCCAGCGAGATCGGATTCCTTTTGCTAATGTACCCATGGACATATGATGCATTCGTATTTTTAAAATATCTCATTAGGAAATTGATATTTTTAATTTTTTTTTCTTCTGTGTATTCTTTCTGTTTTAGTTTGCGAAGTATTTCTGAAATATGTACTTAACTCCTTGAGAGGCAGTGGGATATATTATATCCATGTACGATTGAGGATTTGCACCAGAAAAATTTTATTAAATTTTACTTTTCTAACTTTAGTGGAAAGAAGTCGTAAAATTGATTTTCCTTACTTGGCAATAAAATTTTTGAAAGATTCCAGTGTCAATTTAACATTACAGTAATGCAATTACTTGCCCTTCCTGGGGTTAATGTTATTTGTAATGTTTATCGTCTTACTCTCAGCTCCCCAGCTTCGCTAACTAGGAGAGGGTCAGAGGTTGGAGTCACCGAATATAGTGAATGTTTATGTATCAATACAGTATAGTTAGTATATAAATATGACAGCCCCCAGGGGTTCTCGAAAAAATAAGTTGCAAAATTTATACTACAATTTATAATCTGATAAATTTCCTTCTTTGGCAAGAGACTCAGTAGCCTGGTCGTTAGCATGCCAGATTTGAGATTTTTCTTTTGTCAGATGAATCCTTCTTAGCTTTTTTTTGAACGAAAATTTCCATCAATTTTTTCGAACCACAGTTGAAAAAATATATGTAATTGAAATTTACGAAAGATATAAATTAAATCTACATTTTGTAGCATATGAGAGCATTTTTAAACTATGAAATTTTTCATGTTTAAATGTACAGTCGGACCTCATTATCCCGACACCCGGTTTTTCACGTCACTCCACTTATCACGTCAGTTTTTCAAAGTCCCGATTTTTTGTATATGACTTTAATGTAAATAAACTCCGTATTTTACGTCGTTGTATAATTTTCAACTCCGGATATACCAACGGTTTAAGAAAATTATCCATTTTTCATAATCCATCTTATAAGCACGGAAATTAAGCGGTAAGAAATGTCTTAGCCAAACTTTTCACAAAAGTGTCTAAAATACCCATTGAGATAAATCAGAAATTTTACTTCAATCCTTTATCTGAATAAATAAACCCAAACTCTTATGAATGACCACACTTAAGCTCCAGATAGACGTATCAGTCTACTCGCGGTCTTTTTGTTCTGGTCAGGTGGCGCTTTCTTTTGGTTACAAGGCATTTTTCATCCGACTAAAACCGAAGCATTGCATTGCATGGAAACGATCAGAAATTATCTAACATCCATTTCTGAAACAACGAATATTGGTTACAATTCATTGTATAATATTGAAAAAAGAATTGTAGGAAGCACATCAAGGGATAAGCAAACTTTAATTCATCAATATTTCATGTAACAATAAAAAAAAATGTCACCATAAATCTGATTTTTATTCTTTTCAATTTTGTTTTTGTGTTTATTTTGTTTAATAATGTTTTATTGCTTAAAACTGCAAGAACAGTTATGAATTTGAAATTGTCTTAAATTACTTAAAAATACAGTTTTTTATAAACATTTTCTCCAACTTCGGTTACCACGACACCCCGCTTATAATGACACTTTGTTCTGGTCCTTAAAGTGTCGGGATAACGAGGTTCGACTGTATAATGAAAAGTAAAAAAAGTTGGCATATTTTATGTCTATAGAAAAGAATCCTTTTTGTTATTTAAGATTGTTTAGTTATTTTAATGAATGTCCAATATTTTTAACAGAGAAATAAAATATGTGAACAAATATATTTTCATTTTGTTTACTTACGCAAGTACTTTAAATATTTCATGGTTTATTAAAAATATGCTTTTATATTTTTAATGTAATTTTTTTTTATAGCCTGGGATTCTTGATTTTTAATTAGAATAATTGTCTACATAGTAATTTTTGTTAGCAATTAAATTTTCCCCTCTTTTTAATATGTTTGTATATAATGCAGTTTAATATAAATACTATTTAATGGAATCTTTGCATGTTTATATATTTAATGGAAAGGGGGGGGGGGGGGAATTGGAACTTTTATAGACCATTAAATTACGCTAATTTTAAAATTTATTTACTGTAATTTACATAAATGAGCTGTTATTCTTCACATAATGAATCAAAATGTTATATAAAATTATAATATGCTGCTTTATTTTTTAAAGTATAATTTTTAGATTATCGTAATGTATAAATGTATCTTTTTTTAACAACTAGCTTTTGAATTTTTTATACCTTAGATTCTTATGCTTATAGTTAAAATAACTGTATGTGCTTAAAAATATATTGAATTGCTGAAAATAGTTAAGTAGGCATTGACTACCAAAAACAAAAAAAAAAAATTTAAATTCAAAACAGTATCTTTAAAAAATCATGAAATGTGTGAAATATTTGCATAATGAAACAGAATAAAAATAATATATTTATTCGCATATTAATATCGCATATTTTTATTTTTCTGTGAAAAATACCGGGTGTCCCAAAAAGGACGGACTGATTTTAAAATTCAATAACTTCCAAACAGTGACAGATATTAAAAAAATTCTTGTAGGAGGGTTATGCATAAAGTCAAAAGTTTTATTACAGTGATTTTCGATTTTAGTTGGAATTACAAACAATAGATGGCACTGTAATCAATAGTCGCTCAATTGAGGCTCTATTTTTGGTCCTTTCTGTTGTTCCATGCAGAAAAAGGAGATGGAAATGTATTATCCGGGCTACAAAGTACCAAAAATCGAGCCTGAATTTAGCCTCTATGGATCGCAGCGCCATCTATTGTTTGTAATTCTAACTAAAATCGAAAATCACTGTAAAAAAACTTTTGACTTTATGCATAACCCTCCTGCAAGAATTTTTTTAATATCTGTCACCATTTGGAAGTTATTGAATTTTAAAATCAGTCAGTCCCTTTTGGGACACCTGGTAGATTATTCATTGAAATAACTGAAAATAATTTTAAATAACAAATTTCTGGTCTATAGACATATGAATTGGCCTTTTTAATTAAATTTTTAAACAAGCTAAATTTCCTAGTTAAAAATGCATTTATATGCTACAAAGCATACATTTTAATTTATATATTTTTCGTAAATTTAAATTATTATACATATCTTTTCAATTGCGGTTCAAAAATAATTGATGGAAATTTTCGTTCCGAAAAATAAGTCTGAACGGGATTCGAACTAACAAAGAAAAATCTCAAATCCAGTATGCTGACGACCATGCTACGGAGTCCTGAGCTGCTTGCCAAAGAAGGAAATTTATCAGATTATAAACTGAAGCGTAAATTTTGCAACTTATTTTCTCGAGACACCCTGGGGGCTGTGCTTTATTGCAGTCATAAATTTATATACTATGTGTATAGATACACAAACTTTACCGTATTTGGTGACTCCAACCTCGGACCCTGTCCTTGTAAGATCTTAACTCATAAAATATGTATTTTAGAAATAGTTTATAAACTAAAAAAGTCATCCTTTAAGAAGAGTTCACAGTTAAGACATTAAATATTAATTTCCTGATGAGATTTTAAAAAATAAGACTACATTTCACTCTCATAGGTTTAACATTAGCGAGGGTAATATGAAATCTCACTGTGTAACCTACCGCATGTTACTACTTGTCAATAGCATTTATAGTTGAATGTAAGGTTCTTATGTATAATTAAAATACACTATATGACCAAAGGTGACCGGTCACTTGCAATTTTAGACGTTTTGTTAAATATCTAGAAAAGTACATGAGAAATTAACCTGAAACTGCAGGTGTGTAAACAGTATAGTATGTCCTATATTTTTGCGAAGATTTTTTCCCGAAACCCCATAGGGGACCATCAACAAATTGAAAAAGAACGAATCTTTTGGATAACCCTGTAAAAACTAATGTAGCAAAAGCGTTCAAATTCGAGATTATTTATAAATGGCTTATTGTAATATGTGTTCATTTTTATGAGGATAGCATGTATACTCGTCGAGAAATTAAGGTTTTTATAAAAACAGTCCCAAATTTTGCCAAGTTTTTTGTTTATAATTTTGCAGAGTTCTTGATATAAAAAAGTTTTTTTCAGAAAATATGACAAACAATATTGTACACAATATCCTGCAATCAGAATGAAAAAAATTAAATATTGTATGAAAAATGAGTAGGTTTACTAAATGATTCCCTGCACATGCTCAAATGTAATCAAAATATAATTTGCATAATGTGTTAGCTAAATGTTGAGCAACTTTTGTGAAAGTCTCAAAAACATAGTTTGAAAAGTCTGATAATAATCATTCATAGAATAAGCTCAAAATCCATTATTCCCAAAACGAAGCAAAAAGATGAGGGGCTGTATCCAAATACAGTAGTACGTGCAATATTGGCACTAATCAATGGATATATGGATACAACCCCTTGTCTTTTTGCTTCATTTTGGGAGCACCGGATTTTGAGCTTATCTATAAACGATTATTATCAGACTTTTCAAACTATGTTTTTGAGACTTACAAAAGTTGCTCTATACATTTAGCTAACACATTATGTACATTATATTTTGATTGCATGCACAGTTAAACATTTTTTTCTTTAAACCTGCTCATTTTTCATCCAATTATTTTTTAATTCTGATTGCAGAGTTTTGTGTACAATGTTGTTCATTAGGGATGCACCGAATAGTGATTTTGCCCGAATACCGAATATTCGGCCAGCCGAATAGTAACTATTCGGCCGAATACTGAATATTCGGCTTGTCGAATAATTTCATATTTCAAAGTTTAAAGGCATTAAAATGTTCAATTTTAAAACAGTTTTACATAATATTTAAAACAAACTTTCATTTTGATAATCAAGATCTTTTTTTCAAGTAAACTGTATGCTGAAAAAAATCTGCTTTGAGTTATTTAAGAAGAGGATAGTTATAAAACTTTTTTAATTAATAAAATTTTAAATTTCATGGCCTCTTCTGTGAATTAAAACAAATGAATAAAATTTTCTTAAATTCTAAAACAACCATTTTAAAATCAGAGAAATTATGAAAAAAATGGAAGAAAAATTGTACAGGATCATATATTATTTGTTTGTCAGGAAGAGACTAAAGTAAAAGTAAATAAATAATACAATCTATTCAAATTTTATAGGGCAGCAACTCAGCAAGAATAACTGTTCTACTCCCTTTTATTAAGCAAGGAAGTTTTTAAATACATCCTAGATCGGTGTCTGGAGTGGGTGATCATTTTCAGAGATCGTAAATGTTGTTCTTAAAATCTTAGCAAGAAACAGATTATTTTACTGGACAATGTTCAGGAACTTGCATTTGCACATAATTAATTCTTATGAAAATCCTCGTGATTGGTTAATTTTCTTAAATAATACTTAACAAACAGCAAATAATGTAAAAACATTCTCTTTTATTTAAATATGATTCTGTTTCCAATTATTCTGAATATCTTTAAGTTGACTGTTAAACGTATAAGTGGTATAAGATTTTTAAAAATATGTTTTAAAAGTTGTTTTAAGTATTCGGTTGGCCAAATATTTCGATATTCGGCCAAGCCGAATATTCGGTATACCTAATAGTTTGATATTCGGCCAAGCCGAATATTCGGTAACATGGCCGAATACAGAATAGATACCGAATATTCGGTGCATCCCTATTCATCATATTTTCTGAAAATTATAAGCAAAAAACCTGGCGAAATTTGCGACTGTTTTTATAAAAATCTTAATTTCTCTACGAGTATATGTGCTATCCTCATAAAAATGAACAGTATATTCCAATAAGCCACATATTAATAATCTTGTGTTTGAATGCTTTTGCTACATTAGTTTTTACAGGGTTATCCAAAAGATATTCATTCTTTTTCAATTTGTTGACGGTCCCCTATAGGGTTTCGGGAAAAAACCTTTGCGGTAATATGACCTATACTATACTGTTTATACACATGCAGTTTCAGGTTAATACCTTATGTATTTTTCTAGATATTTAACAAAATGTCTAAAATCGCAAGTGACCAGTCACCTTTTGGCCATATAGTGTATATAGCTGTCGAAGAACGGTTATTACTTGAAAGTGCATTTTAATTGCATTATAATTTTTCATAGGGTCACAAGTGTCAAGACTTCCTGCTGAATCAAGAAAGTCTCTACAAAAAGCACTTTCTACATAACCTGTTATGCATAATTTTTCTTACTTGTTATATCTAGTAGTTATGCTGTTGGGTTTTATTTCACCCGCGATGCCAGAGTAGGGTGGCTGTAGTTTTTCAGGGTTTTCTTGTGTGAAAATAAAAAATTTCAGGTTACTTTGCTACCCACACTCATCTGTTCCTAGCAATACATGCTCAACCCTTAACGTTAGCCATCTCGCAGACTGTTGCTTTTATCATTTTTCACAGTTAAACTTGTAATTTTCAGTTTACACAAAATTTTACTAGTGTCTGTATTTAATCTATATATAATTATATATTGTTTAAAGTCTTTTGTCCTATTTTTGGTCAAATTGTCTCTAAGATCGCTCGCAGTAGCTATTATGCAACAATTTTTTTTAACAGTAGTTAATGGTTAAAAGTGGCTAATTTCAGCAATTCTTTTGCACATCACCAATACGATTAAATTACTGTATCATATTTTTCGATGAGAGTTCAGTTAACCCATATTGGACCGCTGTCCTATAAATAGGACAGCCAATAAAACATTTTAAAAATAAGATTGGAAAGGATTTTCTGGATGCATTTTGTTATGGCGTCTTTAAAAGGCATAACATATAAAGAATAAAAACAAGTAACCAATTAAAATTTAATTGAAAAAAATCTAATTAAAAAATCCTTTAAAAATTGTGACCTTTATAATCTAGAATTTTACCGTTATTAGGTGCGTTCGTAATTATATAAATGCGTAGCACCTATAGTCGTCGTTCAGTCCGTCTGTCTGTCCGTCCGCATATAATAGAGCAAAAACTACCCAACCGAATGGTCTGAAATTTTAAATATATGATTGTTGTAAAATTTTGTCGAGCCATTTCAAATTTTATGAAAATCGGATGTATAGTTAAATTACAGGGGCAGTCAAAAGTTTTTCTTTACATTACGGCCAATGGGAAAAATTATTGCACGTGCATTTTAATGATGTTAAAGCTTTCCGAATGGTCTCAAATTTTAAACATATAATTATTGCGACATTTTGTCGAGCCATTTCAAATTTTATGAAAATCGGATGTATAGTTAAATTACAGGGACAGTCAAAAGTTTTTCTTTACATTACGGCCAATGGGAAAAATTATTGCACGTGCATTTTAATGATGTTAAAGCTTTCCGAATGGTCTCAAATTTTAAACATATAATTATTGCGACATTTTGTCGAGCCATTTCAAATTTTATGAAAATCGGATGTATAGTTTAATTACAGGGACAGTCAAAAGTTTTTCTTTACATTAAAGCCAATGGGAAAAATTATTGCAAGTGCATTTTAATGATGTTACAGCTTTCCGAATGGGCTGAAATTTTAAATATATAATTGCTGCAAAATTTTGTCGAGCCATTTCAAATTTCATGAAAATCGGATGTATAGCTTAATTACAGGGACAGTCAAAAGTTTTCCGTTACATTAAGGAAAATGGGAAAAAATTATTGCAAGTGCATTTTAATGATGTTACAGACTATGCACTTATGAATTGCAAATAAATACACATTCAGTACAATATGGGGTGCAAAAAATAATTATAAAACTAGTTATAGTACGAACACACCTCATTTGCCACGTTTGACGAGCAATTTCCAACTTGTCTTTTTTTATTGGCGAAATCCGAGTATTTTTGTACACCATAAACAGTATTTTTAAAGTAAAATAAAATATTTGCTCATAAAATTAGTTTATGTATGTATTTTATATGTCCTTACTATGTGTCCTACTAATATGTCCTGTTTATAGGACAGCTAGTTACTTAAAAAATCAAACTTTTTTTCAAAATTTTGCTAGTATCTACTTAATTACACCATATTAATGATATAACCAAAGTTTTTAAAATTTTCAAAAATATTTAATCGGTGTGGTCCAATATGGGTTAATTTAGGAAATCTGGCCATAATTTAATAAAATGGTTTTACAATGCTAATACAGTAGAGCAGTGGTTCTCAACCTGTGTGCAGGGAAAAGATCTAAACTGTACTGTGAAACTTTTTTAACCCGTTAATAGTCGCGCGTTGGTCTTTTCCCCGCCCGAAATTAGTTATCTTCCTGTAACTCATTTCCCGTTAAAGTTACGATAGCCAAATTCCGTGTAGCTGACCTTGAGTGTTTACACTCTTGTGTAGTAAAATTGCAAGTCATTCTTGCTATTTTTTAGCATTTTATCGCATTCTTAAGTTTCAATCGATCTAAATGACCGCGTTGCGACCACTTGCGTTAGTTGAATTTTTTCCCCTCGTGTTCATCCTTTCCCATTTCCGCGAAATCTGTGGGGGAAAGTTTCTTCGAAGTACGGACTCTCTGCCTGTTGTTATTTCGTCTTTCTTTCTGCTATTTTACCCGTTCATAGAGTACTTTTATTACTTTTAGAATGTGACTTAAAATTGTATTATTATATTAGTTGTGCAGTCAGTTCGCACAAAAAACTGATTGATGGTCACTTACATTTTTTTTTTTTCATTGTCAAACATTGCGGGAATAAACTCTCAAATTGATAATCGTTTAAATATGGAAAAAGAAGGGAAATTCATCATTATAATTTGAAAGAAAGTTGCTTTCCATTTATTACCGGAACATATAAATGAAAGAAAACAGACAATAACACTGCCAAACCATAAAAAAAAAAAGAGAATTTTGTGGGAATCAGTAAAAAAATTGCCGTATCCCCAAAATCTGAAAAGTATCGTTTTTGTACAATAAAACAAATTCGAAAGATAAAACAATTTTCTCAGAAATGTAGTATATATATCTGCGAAGAACATACATATAATTTATTTGTACAATAAGAAAAATAATGAGAATTTTATAATGTAGATTAGAAATTACGCAAATAAAAATCTCTTTTGGATAATTCAGTGAATGTTTATACTATGATTTAAAAAAATATTTTAAGTATTTTTCTAAAATTTATCTATTTTTAAATTTTTATACTGTAAGTAAAAACATTTTTTTTAACAATGCCGCAGAAAATTTTTTTTATTTTTATTATTATTGAAATCCAATAGAGGCTTGGGGGCGGTTACTAACAAATTTAAATTTGTTGTCCTCCATCAATTGTTCAAATTATTTTTCAGAATGTTTTCCAGAATACAAGAGAAAATTCATTTAAATAAAATTATTGCTGCATATTTATAATTTCGGAGAAAATTTTCTTATTGTTTTTATTATTTTAATGAATGTTATTATAAAACAATAAATTATAACATCAATACATTATTATAAAATGTACAATTGAATATTTATTTTAATTAAATAGTTGCTGTAAAATACATCCCTATTAAGATGACCCTTTCAGTGATTCTATTAATTAAAATAATTTATCCATCTTAGGATTTAAATCTACAATTGCAAATGTATTTAAATTAAATATATAATTTCAACAACTTATTATTTACTTTATATAAGGGCAGTTCGTATCTAGAGTTTTTATTCAAGGGCGCTGCTCCCACCTTGAAATAAGTAGAAAAACTACAAATCGTGCATTTTCATTTGAAAAATGGATTTAATCATAAAATCTCGAGAGCCCCCCCCCCGCTCCTCTCCCCCCTCATACACACACACACCCCACAAAATAAATAAATAAACCTTAGTTACAATATTTACATTTATAATTTCGAATTAAGTATTTTTTTACCTTTTTCTTTATTTTATATATATATATATATATAACCATTAATTAAACATAACCTAAGCCACCATCAAATATTATGAATTAAAGCTGTAAGTATAAAAAAAAAAAAAATAATTTATTATAAGAATTATTATGGAAGAAAAAGAAAAAAGCGGACACCGACAAAAAATGGAAAAGCTTATATATTGAATTACGTTGTCAAGGGCACAGAATTCAATGATATAAGCAAAATGGTTGTTTTCTGTGAGAAAAATAAGCTAAAGCTAAAAATTATTTTCCCCTGATATATATATATATATATATAATATGCTGGTGAATTAGTGGTATTGTATTTGATTTTCTGTTGCATGTCAATGCATAGGTTCCATTTTTATTTTCAGTTTAATTGTTTAATTTAATGTCCGTGTAATATATTGATGCTAAATTTATTAATTTTATTTTATTAAATGGATATAGAGTGCCGGAGTAACCAAAAAATCTGCCTGACTCTGATTCTGTCCTTCCAAAAAATAAATAAAATAAAAATACCCCTATCGCGAATTTAGATTCATATTCGTAAATGTTTTCCTACAAATTATTGATTCATAGTAACATCAGAAATTCAACCAAATCATTTACTATTTACTTTTAAGTATTTATGCAAAACGAAGAAAGAGTTATTAAAAACATTTATCTAGATACCAACTGAATATATACTTAAGCGAAATAAATAATTTGCTCTAAAAGGTTATAAAATGAATAATTGCTGTAATCTTTTAAAGTTCAGTCAATATTTTCACCCTACGTTATCCGTTTTCGATCATCTGATAACACCTGGAAGTTTCCCCTTCGTTTTCTGCTTGTAACGGCGGCAAATAGACCGAACGTGACTACTCTCGCCAAGTTGCGTCAAATTAAAAAAAAAAAAACTCTAATATGTAGTTTCCGACATTTCATATAGGATTTTCTTTGAAATAAGATTTAGTGTCGCAAATTTGCTTTATTGAGATTTTTTCTTCTGTTACTCATAAGAGTATACGAGAAAACCCTAAAAATGGTCTTGCGTCTCTTGATATCAATTCTTTCAGATAAGAAAAAAAAGTGTCTCCTGAAGGAAAAAGATTCAAATTTAAAATGCAGTAGAAAAAATCGTAGAAAAATTATTTAAGAGTATGTTTATCCGAAGATTTTATCTTACAAAGAAAGACATCTAATTTTTTAAAAAGTCAAACTCTGATATCTAACTGCTAATGTGACAAATTAAGATACTTTTCCACATGACCTTTCCCTATACAATTTCCTGCACTGCTCTTGATCAATAAACTTATACCTCGAATCCGCTTCTCTTCCCTCTATATGGGTAAATTTCATGATTCTTTGCACTGATGACGGTATGCTGAATGGTACTGAAACTAGTGTTGAAATTAGTGCTTCAAACGGTGTTTCATCTGCTTATAAATGTTAATGCATATTAAAGAGAAATATATATATATATAAAGACTAAGAATTTTATTTAAAATAATTTTCTTTTGTTTTATTCGGCTCGGATGGCCTATTTTGTTTGTGATAGTAAATAAATTAAGGATTATATGTAATGATTGGGTAATCCTTCATCGTAACTTTAGAGTGCTGCACAAGTTTAATTCTAGGTTTAAGTACGCCGTAAAGTGAAAAAGGTTGAGAAACACTGCAGTAGAGTATTGCTAATCTGCAATCATGTAATTCGCAAATATCTGTGATCCACTCTCTATGAATGAATGTAAACAAAGAATTTGAATTCTTAAAAAAATAATTTCTCAATGGTGACAATTTAGTTTTTTATTCAGCTTTAATCTTATATATTTAATACATTAAGTTAAAATAATGCTATAAAAAGTGATAGAATATCTTTATTAAGACTTACGATCGTTTCATCGCACAATCGGCTACATTTTCAAAAACAATCATAATAGAAAATATTTTCACATTACTTAAAAACACTAACGCTCGCAAATAGCTAATTTAATTTTTATTTTATTTTATGGTTGCAATATTTTCACTATGCTTCATGTCTCGTGGCATTGTTTACTATATTATTGTTTTTAAGTAATGTGAAAATATTTTCTATTATGATTGATTTTGAAAATGTCGCCGATTGTGCGATGAAACGATCGTAAGTCTTAATAAAGATATTCTATCACTTTTTATAGCATTATTTTAACTTAATTTGTTTATAAGTGATTATTATACATGTTTTTATTTAATACATATCATACACCAATTAAATTTATTTTTTACATTTTAAAAAGATAGTATGCATAAAATTACATGTAACCATTTATATGGTAAATTAAAAAAAATCTTTAAAAAAAAAAAAAAAAAACAACTTGAAAAAGTATTTGTATTAATGAAAGATGGTTACTTCGGCAATATATTTCATCTCTCATCTAGAAATGAATTTATATATGCATTTACAATATTTAGTATAGGATATTTAAATTTATAAAGATTTTTTTGGTTTATCAGCTAAGTATGGCTATTTATAGAAAAATGCAAGATACAATATAGAAACGCAAACCACATGTTTTAATAGAAACAACTATTGATGATATATGTAACAAATATAAAAACTAGAGATTGGCCGAAAATTTGCATTTTGCTCAAAATCTGAGTTTCAGCGACTAACTGCTGAAAATTCGGCCCTACCGAAACTATCTGTATTCCAAAAATCTTGCTTTCTTCCAGAAATTTTCAATATTATTCATCGATGGGAGCTGCGTTGGCTCAAATGACTCTTTATTTGTTGCTATGAACTTCACTGTTTATAATTATCAATCAGTCATGACTAGTGTTGCCAGATGTCCCTCGTAAACCAGGGCTCCACATGCTCTGGACAGCACTAATTTCTTAGTTTTTTTTTTTTTTTTTTTCCGCTATCTTTAATCGCTTAAAATTCTGCTGTTGGGTAAGGCAAAAAAATTGACTTTCAAATACTGGTGTCCGGAGCATTTGAAGCCCCGATTTACCTGGCAACACTCATCATGACTGACTCAAGACGGGAGTGCAAATTATAAAGCAAGTAATGATTGAATTTTGAAGACTCTTTTCACATGCTCATTAAAAGTACTCTATTTCATCATTTACTCTACTTCATTTCTATTATTTAACAGTAATAGAAAATTTATAGTTTGAAACTGCAGAAGTGTTTCGAATACTCGGAGAAGGTTCTAGTATAACCTCCTGAGACCTGGCATTCATTTAAATGGATGTTGTGCTTTTCCTTCTGTTGCGTTAAATTTCATTGTAGCAATCTAAAACCAGTTTAGATTTGGTAATGTATGAATCAAAAACCACCATTCAACTCTTGGATTTTGGGAACGGTAATTATTTTGTTTACAAAATGGCGTAATAAATGAGTCAAGTTGGAATTCTACGTTCTGCTGGTAAGTTTCGTTTTTATGTTATTTTAATTTGTTTAAACTTTTTTTTTTTTGCAATTTTAATAGCAAATGTTAATACTTGCCTTATGTTCTTTATAATAAATTCTATTTTTTCCCATACTTTTAGCATTTTTTAAATTATTTTAAAGCGAGTTGTGGCACGAACAACACATCCATCTAAATGAATGTGTTGTAAAACAAAATTAAAAAAATCGAAATTTATTAATTTCTTTAAAAACATCATTTTTTATGCCTATTTGTTGAAAAAAACTCGTATTAAAAAAATATATATGCATTATATTTTGCTTGGGCCTCAGGAGGATAACAGATGATCATTTACAAAAATCATTATAAAAGATAAATCGAGGTATGTATACCTAAAACCGTTTTTTAATTAGATGAAATTCGTATTATTAGAAAATCCTCCTGTGTCGTTGATGAATTGATTACATTTTATTTTATATGAAAATCAAAAGTTTTGATCGGAGTTAGCCAACCTGGGCCGCACGTTAATTAATAATTATGTATATTTAATGCGTAAAATTAATAATTGTGTATCTTTATGTGTATTTAATTACTTAAAAAAATATTTTGGACGTTTTCGTTTTCCGCCGAAAATAGGAAGATCACCAAAATTCGGTTTCGGTCGATCTTTATTAAAAACCAATAATTATTTTTAGTGTGTAATTGATTTTAAGCATTAACATTCTAAATTTGCCCAAAATATGAATAAAATAAGCGTAGACAAATAATAAATACACATGGCCTGTAATCTACAAAAAGTCTAATTTGCAAAACGCTTGGAACCAAGCTGTCCGGATTAGTGGTATACTGTATGTACTACATGCTATGATATAACAGTTAATTAAAATACTAATTTATTAGTAGCTATTTTGCATTTGCTAAGTTAAAATGGATAAGATGCCGTGGTATATTACGCATTACTTCAGACCCGCAATTAAGAGTGTATTCCAATCCAAACTGCTTATTTTCTGATTTATTTTTAAATTCATTTTTGCTCTCAAACGAATCCAACTGAGAAATTCTCTTATTTAGAAACTACATAATGTGCCGTGCTTCTCGATTTTTTGATAAATGCAGAAAATATTGTAAAAAAATGCTATTAAAGTTGGCGTTTTGAACCGAATTTTCCAAAGCGGGCGATCTAGGAATGAATAAAATGGTCATACCGAGAAAATAATTGTTTAAAAATCAAATTCTAATGAATTGAGTTAAAAATGAAATCACACGGCCTCTTATACATCTCTTCAAAAATCACTTCAGCAAGTTTCATGTTTTTACTTTTAAAAATGAGTCTGAAAATGTCACAGAAAATTTCGATCTGTTGAGGGTGGAAAAAATATTTTTTCGAATACAACCTTAAGTTTGCTATATTACTGAATGAGAGTGTTATAAATTTCTCTCTATACATCCTTCTCTCCTCCTAAGTAACGGAACTAGTAACCTAAATAGGGTGGCGGTGGGAGGTATTCGTTGTTAATGCAAAATTATTTTTTAATTTTTATCATTCTAAATCTGCTTGGGTTTTTTTTTTTTTTTTTTTTTTTTTTTTTTTTCTTTGTCGTCGCTGTTTACCTGAATTAACAGTGCCACTGAATGTGGGTTATCTGGCTAAAAGCAAAACAGAAAATATCGCTTCTTAGCCCTTAAATGCCGGGTGTTGCTTTTCGGCAGCATATCCAATTCAGGCTTCTAAAATGCTATTAGAATAATATTGAAGCTATAATGCCTAATGTTGCCAATAAAATACATTTTGAATATATTATTAAATTGATTTTCAACATGTAGATGTCAACAGTTGTGCTGTTTAAGAATAAAGATAGATTTATTTTTTCAATTGTTGCTACATGTTCTTTTGTTTAGAAGCTTGCGAAATACCCTATTTTGTTCTGCAGCGAGCAAGTAAAATTTATTTCTTATTATAGTTCCTAAAATTCTTGTGTGTTTAATATAATAAAATTTTATCAAGGAAAATTATTTTTTCAATTAAACACCAGTATTGCCGATTGGTAACAAACTGTTTTTTAGCCATAAACCATACTTAAAACAAAATATGATTTTTTAAAGTATTTTTTCCCACGATTTATTTAAAAAATGAAAACCGAAAAACATTATTACAATGATTTTTGAAAAATCAGGCATTTAAGGGTTAAGTGCCTAATACGATGGCTTATCTTGAGAATCTTATGTTTACATATTTTCTGTATGCAAAATTACAAGAAGATTAAAGCTTTGTTACAAATGTTTTATACTTCTTCGCTCAAAAACTCAAATCTGTCGACAATCGCGATTTGAGTTTAAAATGCTCACGGTCACTGACGTTTTTAAACATCTTTTGCAGTGTTCTTGGTATAGCCATAAAAGTAGCCATTATAATTTAACTTCATTTTTTGAATGCTGCATTAATTTATGCTTGAGGGGAAAAAAATCTGAAACTTTAAATTTTTAAACGCGCGAATAAATTTTTGTGTCGGTGGTATGAGATACTATGTGCATCTACCAAAGTTTGAAAAGTTTTTCGTTCTGGGGTTGGGGGGTGGGCGATTAAAAAGTACTTACAAGGAAGGTCTCCTTACTGGGCATACTCAGAATATTTTGAAAAAAAAAATACCAATTAAACTGCTTATGTAATAAAGGATCGGTCAAATTGAGCGGCGGAATTACAGTAGAAAGTCTGTAAAAAAAAAAAAAAAAAAAAAAACTTTGGAGTATTTTTTGCGAAAAGACGAAAGCGTCATGTGATTTGGCGAGCAGTACCTTTCCTCGCCAAAAGCAAACGATTTTAATGCACTTGAAAATTGTTTAATTGATTTTTAGAATGCGTGTAAATATTATTTAATGAATTTAAACATAAAAAATGAGAGTTTAATAAATACATTTTTTTTGTATTATATATTTATGTTGCTTGTTATTTAGTTTTATTACATTAAAAACAATTTCGTATATAAAAAATACTTTCATATATTTAAGCGTATTCCAAAATAAAGGCAAGATTCATTTACCAGTTATTCATTTCAATATCAAAGAATTCGTCGTTTCCATAGCAACAAAATTGAATCGACAGTGCTTAATTGGACTTAATTTTGAGATATTGAAACAATTTTAATTTATTTTAATTTTGTTTTAATTCTTAAAATTTGATATTTAACTTTCATTATATATATATATGACAGAACCATAGTTAAATCAAACTAAAACTGACAAAGCTAAAGTTATTTACATTAAATTTATTTAAACAAGTTCAACATGAAACATTTTTATCTTAAAAGAGTATTCGACATAAAAAAGTATTTTTCGAAATTTCATTTCATTGCCAACCGGTGATAAATCGCCAAATAAACGAAATAGTCATTATTTTTTTACGAACGTTCTATCGAGGTTCCGCCAAATTTTTCTTATAAACATATATATCCACATGAGATGGACACGCTGTAATTTTTTCAGATTTTTCTGAATATGCCCGTATGGAGACCTTCCTTGTTAGAGAGATCTATTGTAGTCAATCTGCTTTACTCGCCGTCTACGAATAGAGGGCTATAAGAACACCCCCTATATTCATATATATAGGGAATATAATATAGGGGGTGTTGGAAGGGGGGGTGGGGCTATAACCATAAATACGTGAATATTGCGGTAGAAAAGACATATAAATATACGAAAGAAAAAGTACGGAAATAAAGAGTTAAAAAAAGGAATAAAGACCTAAAAAAAATGTAAGTATAAATCTAAAGTGTTTGAAAAATAGTGGAGGAAAAATAATTTTGTTCTAACGAGAAAGGGAGGACGGTAGGGCATTTGTTCAAAAAAATTATTTTTTAAATAAGGGATTTTAACACGTTGAGTGCCACGGTGACTGACACTGAAGCTGAAAAATTTACAATATTTTAAGTAATTTTTAAGAAGATATAATCCTGTAATAAATAAAAGGAAAGTAAATTTTCAGTAATTGCTTGAAACAATATATATATAGTATATATATTTAGTTTTATATCATATTTTAGACCGTCAGTCATTGGTGAATGACGCGTTCTAAAAGGAAATTTCAGTGTCAGTCACCGGTGACCGACGTGGCCCTTTCTGGCACGAACAATGTTTGTTGTAAGATGATGAAATGATTGACTGACACCGGAATTTTAAAACGACTTTTTTAGAAATTAAAAACATTACTTTTAATGTTCATTGTAAAAGCAAAATTTTACTAAAATATTCTTGGTGCCGTTCGTAAGTTCGGATTTAAAATTAGGTATCCCGACCCGGGTACAGTGTGCCGGAAAGGGTTAACGTGTTAATTGAAAGAAAAAATACAAAACTCTGAAAACAGCTGCAAAAAACGAGTGAGAATAAAATACCAAGATAGATTCGTAGTCAAAAGAGATAGCTGCTTACCTTTTTTTTATACATGGTGTGTGTAGGTAGGCATCTATGGATGAACGGGTATTTCATCCAGGGAAGGTTTTCTCTTCTCCAAAACCTGCGACAGCTCGTCGATCACGGCCTGGGGCATCACAAAGACCGCATCTGGAAACAAAAAAAAACTTTGCATCAGAAGGGATTACAGTACTCTTTAATTCGAACTCCAAAAGAATGCGAAAAATATTCGAATCATCTAAAACTAGTGATATCGGTGGGGAAAAGCAAAAAAATATTGATACTGCTTGTCTGAATCTGGAACTTACACACACATAGACAATACAGTAGACTCTCGGCCTAATGTCTCGGAAAGGGGAAGGACAGACCGGATAACAAAAAAGTAGGATAGACCGAAGTTCTATAAATATTCACCCCCCCCCCCCCCCTTATTCCAATACTACTAAAGACACATTTTATAGCAAAACCGCTCTTATTTATGTTATCTGATCTTTTAGTTCAGGCCATTCTTTATAAATGGCCTGAACCTTTTAAATACCAGGGTTGGCGAACCTTTTTATAGTCGCGTGCCATTTTTTTTTTTTTCAAAAAATATTTTGCATGACCTTGACGTGCCAACTATAAAACAAATTTAGTGGATTGAAAAATAATGAATCAAAACTACTTGAAAATTACTTATTAAGATTTTTTCTAATATGGTTAACATACATGTAAGTATTACACTGAAATAATTATAGAAACATATTTGAGAAATTAATTTAAAAAAATGTGATTAATTGTGTTGTATCTTGGATGAAAAATTATTAATATTTTAATGCTGAGTTAATTTTAACAGAATGGAAACTAAAAAGGATTTACCTGGCAACTGCTGTCTATTTGATTTTTATATTATTCATTTGAGAAAATGACTCACAGGTATAAATAGTAAGAAAAATTATTAAAATGAAAAAAAAAGGGCAGTTTATACTTAAATAGTTCTCAAATTAATTTACCAAAATAATTTACCATCGGCATTTAATTAATACATATAATAATCTTTCCTTTTTGGTAGTTTTCAAATATTTTCTTTCTTTGATAAATTTTCGAACTATATTGAATAAGATTAAAATTCTTCAATTTCCAATTAATCGAATTTGGAATTAAATCAGGCCGTCTAAATTTGTGTAAAATCACTATATCCTGATTTAGAGACATAATCAATGCCGATCCGTGCCAAAATTATTCTTTCGCGTGCCAAAAGTGGCACGCATGCCATAGGTTCGCCAACCCTGTACTATACTGTATATTTTAAACATATATTAAAAAAATGGTAACAATTGAGAAAATTTGTCTAATTTAATTGCGAGAAATTTAAAATCATGTACTTTGTGAACACAGTGCTTACAGTTTTAAAATAAACAAAATACAGTGAAATACGTTTAACACGAAATTGAGGGGGCCGAAATTTGTTTTCGTGTTAAAAGAATTTCGCGTTAAAAGATTCGTAAAAAAAAGAACAAAACTCACAAATATTTTCGACATTGTTAAATTTTATTTCGATTTCCTGTTAAACTACTAGTAAGTTGCATCCATTAGCATAAAAAGCAAGTAAAAAAAAAAATATTGTTATTTTGGGAAAAAATCAGATATCTTTTTTTGAAGTGTCTTTTTCAGCATTCTGAGATCTAGCTTGTTTGAATCAAATAATCAAAGCTGTCTCCAAATCTTCGTGCTTAGCGGTTCTCATACATTTTCTCTCTGGCTTAAGCATACTGCGCTCAAACATTAACGTAATGGGATCCCTGTTTTTTATTATCATTGATAAAGTAGAATTGGCAATGCCAAACTCTTTGCAGATTTCTGTTTCCGTCCTTCTTTTTCATCAACAGCATTAAGCATCTTCATTTGAAGAGAAATAGCAGTTTGTTTTCGGACAGATTTTTCTGCCGTTGTGCTCATAAAACATAAGCTAACTTACTAAAAAAAACACGAAATTCACTGATTTTCACCCAAAATTCAGTGGTTTTAACACACAATTCACCAATTTCAACTCAAACTAACTAGATCGAAAGCAAATTGTTTTCGTGTTAAACTATTTTTGTTTCGTGTTAAAAGAAAAAAAAATGTATTAAATTGCATAGTATACTGTCCGGACCGCTATATCATTTCGTGTTAAACGATTTTTAATGTTAAGCGTTTTCGTGTTAAACGTATTTCACTGTATTAATGTAAAAAAGTAAATAAACCTGTGAAAGCGCCTAATACATTTAAAAACTCGATGTAGCAATTACCATCAATAGTCGAGAAAATATCCTCTTTTGTGCAGCCCTGTATATATATGTACTCCGTAATATGCTAAAAATTTATTTCAGTCAAGAAACTCATAGCACAGTTGAAAATCTTCCTTCAACTATTTCAGTCATTAAACGGAAAAGTATTCGATATATTTTGTGCAGCACTGTGTATGATCGGCAGAAATTAAACGCAAAAAGTAATATGCAAAAGCATAGTTATATTTAAAAGATCGTATTATAATTGAAAATTACCTTCCAGCAATTATGGTTCATAGACCATATCCGAATTATTTTGTGTGTCCCTGTGTAAATGAAAGATGGTAATATGCACATTCTATTCTGTAATTAGCATCTTGTAGCGCACTTCAGTGATATATATTAATTTCAATCGGTTTGAAACAGTGTAACATCGTTAAAATATACCTCAAATGATTTTTTTTCTCCATAGATTGTAATGTAACCTAATTCTTTTGAGTGACCCTGTAAATGAACTATAAATGTTACATACTTCATTTTCAATACCGAACACGCCGTAAAAAATCTCAATAATATATATCAATTATATGGAAATCCAAGTATATTTACGAGAGTTGGAGTGGAGTAAAGACAGACAGACAAACCGCATTCATAAACACTTTTCAACTATGTTGGAAAGTGTTAAAAAAAATATGTAGTTTTTCAAATGCATTTATCGCCGCGAAATACAGTGAAACTTCTTTTAAAGGCCACCTCTATTCAAGGGCCACCTTCATTAAGGCAAGGGTCAATATTTTTAGGAACGAAAATTTTCCCCATGGATATGTTAAATTTACTCCTATTAGGGGCCGCACCTACGCCTCATAAAGGCCATTTCTTTCACATGTTCCTTAAATCCTAAACAGGTGCATTGAATTCCTGAACCAAAAGATGAGTTCAGTAAACGACTGCACTTGCAACAAAGAAGGCAAGGGGAGATGGGAAGGATTTTGTAACACAATGAAGGACCACAAACTTTTCCACAAGTGAGGCAAATAGGTGTTCTTCACACTTTGTTTGACCTTTCAACCTGTAGGGGTTGAGTTGGGTGGTAAACTTGACCCTTTGTTGTGCACACACAAAAGATAACAGGCTATCTAGAAAACTGATTCCACATTTACTAAAACTGTGAAAACATATTGAAGCACAAATTTACACTAGAAATTTTAAGCTCAGGCTTATGTAAAATTTAAAATTATGCCACCTAAATCAAGCCAAAGAGTGTATTTGGATTTGAATGACAAAATCAAAGTTCTTAATGGGATCAAAGAACATCTGCAAGAAAATTGGCTTCAACAGTTTAATTGCAGCAAGAATCAACTAAACAATATTGTTAAAAACAAAGAGAAGGTTACTGAAAGAATATGCAGATTTTAAAAATCGCGGGGTAAAAAGACAAATGAAAAATTTGGTCACCCCTATTCAAGGGCCACCCCTCATAAGGGCCAAGTTTTAATGGAACGGCAGGTGGCCCTTACAGAGAGGTTTCACTGTAGATCATCAATAGATTTTCTGTTGGTAAAAATGAATATTGGGAAAAAAACACATACACACACACTATTTAGTCACTTCCTCTAAAAGTACCCATCGCAATTCAGAGAAAAAAAAAATTAAAGATTAGAAACATTTCTATACTGACACGGATCATACGGCAATAAAAACCACTTTTTTTTCAAAATTGTTTCGCACAAAATAACTTTCAAATTGCCCTCTTCTTGGAAGAGTCCAGATTCGCTTTTTCTCGGTGTTGTGCAAAAGTAGGGCAGGTCGGGCGTCAATGGCACAACGACCACTGCGAGAAGAAAGTGGACTTTCTTTCACCCACCTCTGGCCATGCTTGTAGAACTACTCGAGTGGAAGAAAGACATCTGAGTTTGGAAAATTGAAAACACTGTCTCATTTGAATTCGGGAAGAGTAGAAATGTATACTTGGGGCGTAAGATGAGAATGAAATGTGCCATCTCCAATCCATATTACTAAAGAATATTAAAACAGATGAATATTTACGAATCACACTGCGCAACAACAACCTTAAATCTCAATATTTCTAAATTGAAATTTTACTGGAACAACAAATAAAAGGTTAGCTTAAAGCGTTAAAATTCGTCGTAGCGATGAAGGCACCAGTTTTAAACGAGTATTTTTTATTTTCTCGTATATTGAATTGTCAAACGGACTCGAACTGCGAAAAGTATGAAGAGGAAGAAGGGGGTAGGGGGGAGTTGCAAAAAATTTTTTTTGAAAGGGTTAATATTAATATTTTTTAAATTGATTACATCGTCAGAAAGATAAAGAAAATACGGCGTATATTTTTTCTTTTCCCTATTTACATTTTTCTAGATGATGCGGGGGGCTCGAAAAACAGGAAAAAAGCAAGATTAATCCGTTTTTCCCAACTTTGAAGAGTTCGGAACGGGATTTTGGCTACCACTCTTCGACTTTTGCATCATTTTGTGATGGTTTTTAAGCAATATATAGTTTGATTTAAAAAAAAAATGAAAAAGCTGAACCTCAGGTTCATCAGGACTTGATTTGAACTATCCTCTTTTCATTTTCAAAGAATTTTCAGACCTTTACGTGTATTATAAGTCATCTCGGACACATAAGTTTCTTTTATTAATATAGATTACTTCTGAATGGATGGGAGGTCAAAAGCTGGCACTATAATATATAAATTATGAAGTACAATCTAAATCAGTGTTTAGTGGATTATTTTTCTTCATTCTACAGTTGCTAAGTAATCAGTTGTATAAAACTTGTTTAAACACAAATTAAGAATTTTTAAGAATTATATTAATTGTGAATGTATTAAAAAATATTTTTGCATACTACATTTTCTACAATTTGTTGAATAAAGTCAAAACACTAACAGGCTTTAAGTATACAGTAAAAATCTGTTAAAGCAAACTCTCACGACATTGCAGCAGTCGTAACAAAACCAGAGGGTATATAACGCTATTGGCAGAGGGCATGTCCAGAGATTATACGATGTAATTTTACTTGAAAAACAGACACAGAACTTCTTCAAAAAATCTAAAAAGTATACGATGTATACCCCCCCGTATATCCTCACTATATACAACATATATCCCTGCTCACGCGGGATGGAAAAAAATTCTATTAGACAGGTTTTCGTCTTATCTGGTATACTGCTCGTTAATTGTTTTGTACTTCTTTCCCCGGATCGCGACTGTTTCTCCGTTTAAAAATTTTGTTATAAAAAAAAATTCGTAATAAAAATATAAATTCCGTTATAGTCCGGGTACGTTAAAAACGGTTTTTTTTATAGACAGTTCCGTTTAAGCAGGTTTTACTGTATAATAATTCCGTTATAGTCCGGTTACGTTAAAAAGTGTTCTTTTATAGCTAGTTCCGTTTAAGCAGGTTTTACTATATTTATTTTGTATAAGAGACATGAATTGTTAAAAGATGTTAGTCCATAGGATATTTCAGTTTATATAATCACCCTTCCCCCCCCCCCCCCCCCGGCATTACTTGCTGGTTACGGACCTGTGTCAAAGTGGCAGGGATGAGAATTTTCCGTCTTTTGGCGGATTTCCGCTTTTTTGTTATTTCAAGGAATTTCCGCTTTTTTTTTTCTCGAAATTCCGCCTTTTTTTCCGAGGATTCCGTATTTTTTCTCCTGCAAAATTTTGTTATTTTCCGAAATTTTCACTTTCCTATCGATTCCGTTTTTCTTCCGATTTCGAAAGAACATTCAAAGGTGATGAAAAAACGACAAATTTCGTCAAAAGATCGCGAAAAAGTGGCAAATTTTGTCAAAAGATCGCGAAAAAGCGGGAAATTTTGTCAAAAGATCGCGAAAAAGCGGTAAATGTCACCAAAAGATCGCAAAAAACTACAAATATCGTCAGAAGATCGCAAATAAACGGCAAATTTCTTCAAAAGATCGCGATAAAATGGCAAATTTCGTCAAAAGATCGCGAAAAAAGCGGCAAATTTCGTCAAAAGATCGCGAAAAAGCGGCAAATTTCGTCAAAAGATCGCGAAAAAAGCGGCAAATTTCGTCAAAAGATCGCGAAAAAGCAGAAAATTTCGTCAAAAAATCGCGAAAAAGCAGAAAATAATTTTGTCTAAAGATCGCGAAAAAGCAAAATTTTGTCAAAAGATCGCGAAAAAGCAAAATTTTGTCAAAATATCGCGAAAAAGCAGCGAAATTTGTCAAAAGATAGCGAAAAAAACTACAAATATCATCAGAAGATCGCGTATAAACGGCAAAGTTCGCGAAAAAACGGTAGATTTCGTCAATAGATCGAGAAAAAGAGGCACATTTCGACAAAAGATCGCGAAAAAGCTGCAAATTTCATCAAAAGATCGCGAAAAAGCTGCAAATTTTGTCAAAAGATCGCGAAAAAGCGGCAAATTTCGTCAAAATGGCGCGAAAAATACATGTATTTAGTGCTTTTAGTGTATCCTCCCCTTCCCCCCTGTTTTGTAACTTTTCAGAAAATTTGGTGTGAATTTTTTTTTTTTTTTACTCAGAATCGCTCCTGATTCAGAATTCACATTAAGCTGGCTGTAGGTCCTGGTCCAATTAGCCCGTGTGACCAAAAATAACTAATCATTGTGATTTTCACTAAGTTTTTCACATTTTTTGCTAAAAAAATTATTAAAATTATGACACACAAAAACTTTATTCTTAATTAAATTATTTCATTTTCAGGAGCGGTCATGATTCTGATAAGTCGAGCATTTCATATGACCTACACTCAATGTTTTAAGAGCTGTATGTAATTTGGCTACTTTCACTCCTGTAATGTAGTATACAGGTTTGTGCGCTTGTCTCCATTTGCCCGGAAATCAGACCCTGGTTTTATTTCTTAAAGTATCTTTCATGGATAAAATGTGGTACAATTTTTTGTTTGCGCGTGGTTTCAGTCTTTTTGCTTTTTTGCAATTCTCATCCCTGGTGGGCTTCGAAGACAATTTTTAAAGACTTAACACTTTTGAAAAAGTCTTCGTCATGAAACAGCAATGGGTTATAACTGAGCTGTTATTATAGTTGTCGAAAAATAAAAAAAACTATTCGATTCCAAATCACTTCAATAATAGTGCCTATCAATGTCATGCTTTTATGTATAAAAATGACTTCTGGAATATATTAGAAAATTTTGCGTTCTTGAACGGGGAAAAATATTTTTTGTGAACCATCTTAAACAGTTTTTAGTCCTTTCAAGGAATCCAGGTGATTTTAATTAAATCTGAATGCTAAATTCGAATATCCGATCATATTTTTTTTTCCCCATCATGTATAATTTTTACAGAACGATGCACTCCAATTTCAATCGATTTTGCTTTGTTCAGTTACGAACATTTAACTGTTTTTGAGTGTTTCAACATCAGAACGTTAAACTAAAGAAAAAAAAAATCCTTTCACCGGCGCAACAACTCTATTTAGCGCCTGGTGTATAAAAGTTTTTTTTCTGCATACCGTTGGTACATCCCCAGTAATGACTCACGATATCAATTAAGAACGTATATCAGGGTCGGCGAACCTTTTCACATCCGCGTGCCCAATTTTTTTTCAAAAAAGATTTTACGTAACCATGACGTGCCAAGCACAAAAAATAATTTAGTGTATCAACATTTCTGGATTTTTATTCATTGGGATTTAAAAAATATGGGACAATATACATCTAGTAATTAGATTAACATATATTATAAAGTAATAAAATGGTGAATGCGGTGTCAGTTATGCCAAGTGTTAATATGGTGTTCAGCCTACTTACTATTAATAGGATGCAAGCTGAATTCGAGTTATCTAACAAGTGGTTTGAGTTTCTTATATTTAAGGTTTTCATATCATTTCCGAAAATAATGACCCGAAGGAATAAATAATGTGAACAATTGTGAAAACTACATATTTTATACTAAGTCTGTTTAGTTTCATCACTGGGAGTTTTACTTATAATGCCTGATATATATATATATATACACGGCCCGACTTATGCAGGGGAATGCGGGGCAGCTGCCCCGGGCCCCCCTTTTTAGCCCCCCCCATGAGAGTAATCAAGATTTTCATTAAAAAGTGCCAAATGATTAAAATTAGCCAAAAGTAACGAAAATTCATGTATTTTCAAACATTTAGGACGGGAGTGCAGTCCTCCTTCCCTTCTCTGCTTCCAGTACCCCCGCCACCCGTGCAAAAAACAAACTATATCATTAGAAAACTAATGATTAAAATTCTATTATGACAACTTAGTATTCTATTGTTTTCAAAAGAAATTCTTTATTAACGTTTTCTACGTAACATGGCAAGTTAAAAAAATTCATTATGACGCATTTGGGGCATTTTCTATTAGACATCTTATAACGTACGAAGATAAGCGAAGTTTGCAAAGAAATACTCGTGTCAACCAATCTATCCTTTTCTCTACAATTATTTTTTCTTAAGGTTGTGACCATCTCTTTTGTGATACTCTGTATACAGATGTGAGCAGTATCGGGTACAAAATTGATGCATGCTTACAATATGTATGAAGTTTAGTACTAGCTACTTGCACATTATTCGCAAAAAATTCTATAGATAGAAGGGGGGGGGGGGTGTCCCTGAATGGTTCTCGCCCCGGGGCCCCCCATAGCCCAAGTCGGGCCCTGTATATATATATATATATATATATATATATATGGTATTCTCCCAACCTTCTCTTAATTTGACAACTTACTGAGCCTGCATTGGAATAATTTAGAAATTCAATTAGTTGCTTTCCAATAAAAAAAAAAAGAAAGAAAAGCCCAGTTTGTATAAGTTTGCGTGTTTTGTTTAACTTAATTCTATTTTGTTTTTGGATTTCAATCAACGCCGTGCCGGAAATATTCTATCGCGTGCCATAGGTTCGCCGACCCTGACCTATATCATCCGGCGCACCACCTTTGCTGCATCTGTGATTCCTTTTACTTTTAGTACTCACTTTCAGTCATTTGGAAAGATTTTATTTTTTTTCAAAATCATTAGAGATAAGAAAAAAAAAAAAAAGCTTGTTAATTAAATCTCAAAATACAAGGACGGGGCAATGGTAATCCCTTCCATGTGGGGATTTGTACTTGTCTCGTTTCTATATACACTGGCCTCCAAAAGTTAAGGAACAGGGACTAGATTGCAGGAAATATCTACCAACATTACTGCGAATTGTTCTTGAACTTCTGGAATGTAAAGAACATGTTTGATTTCATATTTCTCGGTGAAGATTTAGTCGGGAGGACAATTAGGGGGCTAATAATAAATTTACTAATAAAATAATTGCGATCAGCTATGTAACAGAAAATGGATCGTCACTGTGTTAAGTGACTATTTGGGTCCTTTTCAACGTCTGTGTGCATTTGTGTAAAAATAGCAGCACTCATATTCGTGACCAGTGTTGAATTCAGGGGGTGGTCCGTGGTGACATTCCCCTCCGGAGCAATGAGACGTCCCCCTGGAAGATTTGAGATTTTGTGTTTTCAACGGCCAAAAAGTGCAATTCCCCCCCACCCCCCAGAACTCTATTATGCACCTCCCCCCCCCGGAGCCACAGAAATCCCTCCCGGAGAAAAGTGTCTGAATTCAACACTGTTCGCGACGATGTTAACGTTTTTGTGAAAAATTCAAATTTTTTTGTTTATAACATGCAGAGTTTTCAACCAAATTTTACACAACTTTCCGAAAACCTGATAAAGAACAGTAGCAGCAGTATACTGCAATTAAAACATGAATATTTTGAATATTTGATGAGATATGAGCATTTGTATGAAATGATTTTTAACTGTGCTTGCGTGGAAGATTTCAAAATTTTTATTTCATAAGTTGGTAGTCAGCTATTTTGGGAAACTTCTATAAAAAGACCATTCAAATGTTGTCAAAACTTAGAAAGATATAGTGAGCTGATTGAAAAGTTGTGGAAAATCCCTTATAATGAAGCTATTTTTAGAAAGCAACTCACTATGTCGTTCCTATCTTTGTGAACTTTTTAGATATTTGACTGAACTTTTTATATGTTGTCCTAAATAGCTTACTACCAAATTATAAATTACAAATTTTAGAATCCTCCAATCATGCGCAGTTAAAAATTATTTCATACAAATGTCCATTTTTCATCAAATATTCAATATATTCATGTTTTAATTGCAGTATACTGTTGCTACTGTTCTTTATCAGGTTTCCGGAAAGTGGTGTTAAATTTGGTTGAAAACCCTTTATGCTATAAACAAAAAACTTTTGAAATTTTCATAGACACAATAAAATCTTCACTAATATGAGTGCTATGCTTACACAAATGCACACAAACGTTGAACAGGACCCTAATAGTCATTTAACACAGTGACAAACCATTTTCAGCATTTTCTGTTACATAGGTGATCGCAAATATTATTTTATTATTGCATTTATTATTAGCCCCCTAATTGTCCTCCCGACTTCGCTTAGAAATATGAAATCAAACATGTTCTTTACATCCCAGAAGTTCAAGAATAATTCGTCAATAATGTTGGAAGACATTCGACAAACCGTGTGCAATCGAAAGCATCCAGTCCCTGGACCTTAACTTTTGGAGGCCAGCGTATCTCTCCTAAACTTTTGTGTTATTAATTCTAAGCTGACCATCAGTATATCTGTGCGTATCTAAATAAATCTATCTGTCGAAATGTATATCCTTCTATTAATGGTAGTTATTTTAAATGTGCATCGCTAGATAATACAACATAAAATTAATACTGTATATTATGTTCAAATTTTATAATGTAATATACAGTTTGTAATTTTAATATATAGTAAAGCACCGGTTATACGTCTTTCAGGGAACCATCCTAAAACGACGTATAACTGAAAAAGACGTACAATCGAAAGTCTCCTAATGTGTAAAATCTTTGACTGTAGAAATATAATGTCATCATACAAATTTAATTTTGCTACCATTTTCGCTTCTTTACGATGCACTATATATTGGGGGGGGGGGGGGAATTATTAAATAATCATTTCTAAAATTGAAAAATAAAAGTGAGAATTATCAAACCTTAAATCAATTGCGCAGCTTGAATTACATAAACTTTTTTTTTTTTTACATTATCGAACATACAAAGGAATTTTAATTAAACTAATCTTTAAACGTTGCGTCGTCTGACATGTCTATTTACTTTGAGATTTAAGTAAAGCATTATGTATGGAGTTAAGTTCCTGGAAAGTTTTCTTACTAGCATTTGAGAAACAAAAATGGTTCTAAGTGTGTTAATGTCAAAGCAGGCCACCCACTGTCCTTTCTTTTCGTCTCACCCCCTCCACAAGTTCCATGAACAGGTGGTGTAGTCCTAGAAAATAAAGTGGGGGGACGCTTATAGTCCTGAACATAAGGACCGTGTCACATGGATCAAACTTGTTTTTAAATTTTCTCTTCCATCTTGAATTGCCGAGAAAAGTAATTAAAAAAATTAAACATAGTTTAAATTAAATTTAAACTTCCAAAAATCACATTTTATCAGGTTTTTTGTAGAAATATTTAGGCTAGAAACCCTAGTAAGTCGATTACGTCTAACATGTAAGTGCAATATGCGAATTTTTTTTTAAAGATTCCAATTCTAAAAAGGGACGGTTTCATCATGATTTTAGTTGAACTATTCTAGCAAAGAACTCAAGTAATGAATCTTAATACCACACGTCATTTTCGATATATTTAACACGTTATAATTTATTAAAGTTTTCAATTTTGTTGGAAGATATAAACATTCAATACTTTTATTCTTAAAATTGTTAGTTTATTAGAGAGCTTATCCTTTAAAAATAATAATAGGTTTGGGAAATCTGCGTCCTGCAGGTTCCTAGCGTCCCCCTTGAAAATAAAAAGTAAGGTGACGTTTCAGACAAATTAAAAAAGTGAGGGGACGCCATCAGCCCGCGTCCCCCCTCGACCACACCGCTGCCATGAACTTGAAATAACTCCTGTAGTAGCCACTCTAGGTCTTTAATCTTTCCCTTAAATATTGCTAGCAGGAAAGAAAAAAAGAATGACACTGGGAGAAAAAATTCTGAGAAAATCGGTTACGGTATGAAAGAAACGACGTATAACCGATGTTATGCGTCGTATAAACAAAGTATTACACCATTAAAATACATAGGGGTGAATAGGGACTATACGAGTAAATCAGAAACGTATAAACTGTGCTTTACTGTATATATATTTCCTTGTGTGTGTGTGTGGATGGGAATGGCTGGGGGGGGGGGGGGGGGTGATCATTCAGCATATTTTTAGTTTTTGTAGGGGCGTTCGTAATTATATAAATACGTAGCACCTATAGACATCTGACCTGTCCGTCTGCCCGCATATAGTAGTGCAAAAACTGCCCGACTAAATGGTTTGAAATTTAAGATATATAATAGTTGCAGAAGTTTGTCGAGTCATTTCAAATTTTATGAAAATCGAATCGAAACTTTAAAAAGATATTAATAAAAGTTTATTTCATTCTATTAAAATCCTATCATAGGTAATTAGTTGATAGGTTATGATTCTAGGTTGTCATGGTGATTACGTCCTATTTGAGATGGAGTCCTATTATTTCTGTATGACTGAATTTAATCTATAGAATCGTAATAAATTTTGTGTTCGTGCATTTTTTCATAAGAGTGCAACAGCTATTGCACCAAGATCTGAATATTTATAAATCTCGTTATAGTACGAACACACTTCATTTGCCACGTTTGACGTACAATTTACGACTTGTTTGAATGTGATATCAGAACACTAGAATAATTAAAGACTTCCATGTCTATAAACCTTTCTCAATGATGCACATTGTTGAGGAAATTTTAAAAAACCTTATTATCCTCATAAAATCGCTACTGAAAATGATAGATGAATAACGACCCTTCAACAAAGCGTTAAATCTGACTGTAATTTGAAGTGACCAGTCACGAAAAACCACTGACCGCATCGTTATGTCCACTTATTTTGGACATACAAAAAGTAGGCCACTGTAACTTCACGACTGATTTTTTTATTTTTTATTTATTTTTTTTTTTTATTTAAAAGTTGTGTTTTTACCTATCTATCGCATGATTTCTTTATAAATTGATGAAAATACATTTTGCACACACACACACAAAAAAAAAGGATTTAACAAGAAAGAAAAATCATGCGTCATGATTAGATTATGAAACGTTTTACAATATCTTCAGAATACAGAAACAAACTTCATGTTTACTAAGATGAAGAACCATTTTGGAAAACGTATAACACATCTGAAAAGCCAACTCCAACAACTATTATCTACTAGTTGCGTGGCCACCCGATGTGTTGCTTTTGAATTGCATGAGATCACTCGATTCTTTTGGTGAAAACGAAATCTAGCTTTATCGTAAATTTAAAAGGCAATTATAGTATTAATTTTATTAAATGCAATATTGCAAATAACAAATCATATTTACAATTTAAGCTCGATGCTTTTCCAATAAAAATGCACATATTCTATAATTTTATTTGCCGAAATCTTTCCGTTCTTCCAAGAATTGACTTCTGATTTCGAAGCTGGTAGAAATGACGTCATCTGGGTGAACTTATTCAAAAATGACTTTGTTTTGGCGAATTTATTGAAAAACATTTTATACTTATGAAGTAAAATAAGTGCTTCGAGAAATAAATTTTTTCTCGCTAAAACATTTCGTTTTAACGTCCTTGTGAAAAGTTCGAATCGCCATCTTAAGTAAATAGTTGAAAATCTATTTTTTTTACTTTAAATTATATTAAAAAAGCTACGATGTTTTTTTTTTTTTTGTTTTTACATTAATGGAATTTATCCGATTGTTCCAGTCGGCAAACCATTTTTTGCTTTCTAAAATAAAACGATTCCTGAAGCTTGAATATTTGAAAATAAGTTTGTATTTCTTCAAATTTCCTTGAAAATACAACTAATCACAATATTATTTTCACTATCTATTCAAATAAAAGTTAATTTCAATTTGAAAAAAATCTAAGTTTAAAAAGGTGGAATTCTCATAAAATATTCTAAAAACGTTCTAGATTACGATTTCTATGGAATTGTTAAGGATCTATAGATACTTGAAATTTGACATGGATGCTACTTTTAAGTCTTAAATGGTTGCCAGAACAGTTAAAAAATATAATCGAAATCTAAATGGTTGAAATGCGCGAAAAACGTTCAAAGAGCTATATTACAATTTGTATGGGATTTTAAACAGTAATAGAAGCTTGAAATTTGTCATAGCTGCTACTTATAAGTCGCAAATGCAATCGCACAACAGTTAAAAAAAAAAAAAAAATTGAAAAGGTTACAGGGGAATAAACTTTCTTATATGATTTTTGTGATACTGAAAGGACTAGAAAGTTAAAATTTGGCACGGCGGCTATTTTTAGAATATGCTCGCTAATTATGTTTGTTTTTTTTTAAATTCGAAATTTAAAAGGGTGAAGTAAGTGGAAAACTTTCTAAAAATGTTCTAAATTACGATTTCTATGGAATTTTACTTAATATTTGTTACTTAATTCCACATCCATTTCATGCTTTGATGACATATTTGCAATTCTGATTTCAAATCTCTAGCAGCTCCATCAATGTGTTATTGAGAATTATCTTATCCCTTAATTACCTAGCAATAAGTCAAAAAACGTGCTTACCTTTCTTTCTTGTTTTATGATTCTTTTTGCAATGTTGCCGATCTTTAGACCGCCGCTCCCGTGAACGACCTCTGATGGCGGGCAGAGCTGCTACCATTTCCACGGGCTGAAGGCTGCGGGGTGGAACGCTGATGGACCTCAACCTCTGGTGATCCCCCGATGGAGGGAGCACCCACCCTTCCGAGGGGGGTCCTGAGCATAAAAAAGTCACCGATATTTGTTGCTGGTCCCCTTTGGGTGATTCTGGAACAACTTCAGGCTTTTTGGTAGCGCATAGGCTTTTGAAACCCTTTTCTTGTTTGGCGATGGTCAACACAAAACTCTTTTTAACCACGAACTGGGTGGAGGATTCGTCATTTTCTACTTCCTGGGAAGTTGGATTGTGAACTAATACATTCACTGTCATGCTGTTCGTACAGTTGTTTTCGTTTTTTAGTTCGCTTGCGAGTTTTTCAGAACTATCTTCTTGCAGACATTCTGTATTTGGAGATTCGATGTTATTGCTGTTGACATCTAAAGCATTTTGGTTTTCAGATTTGGATTCACAAACTGATGTATCTGAATCATCTTCGACGTCCATACAGTTCTCTGCTTTGTTCTTTTTGTATTTTTCAATGAGATCGATTCTTTCAAAACGAACTGTCTTTTTCCGTTCTGATTCTTTGCTCTCATTTGATGAGTCTCTTAGTATGCTAGATAACGAGACATCTTGATTCGCTTTTGAGTTTTCAGAAGTAATTACTGGCAACGGATGTAGCAGATTTTCGTCGCAGTCTGTATTACAATTGATTATATCATCTTTTAATAAATTTATGTCTTCTGTTGATAAATTATCAGTGTTGCAGTTCACCGAATCTAGCGTAGAATAGTCTGGCGTATCAATATAAAATGGTAAAGATTCTTCATTTTCTGTTAATTCAACTTGCTTTAATTCCTGTAATTGTTCTTTATTTTGCAAGGTTTTATGTGTGTTATTTATGTTGTTATTTTTCACAATTTCTTTATCAATATCTATATTTTTATTTTTATTATTGGTACTTGAAGGCATCACTTCTTTGTGTATTTCAGCCACAGCTATTACTGACTGTGCATTAATACTGTTTTGTGTCTTAATCAAAGCTTTTTCGTTGTTTTTCAGGTTATTTATTTTTACAGAATGTATAGCTCGGTTTTCAATCCGCTTATCTTGGTTACGGCCGTTGTATGTTTGGTTTTTTCTTGGTGGCTTAAGATTTGCTGCAATCATCTCATTGACTGAATTAAGACTTTCGCACAATTTCTCTCCATTAGGGTTAAGATTTACATCTCCGTTTGCCTCTTTGAGCAATCCAGTCGGTATCTGAGGTTTTGGAGCCATACCTTTCTTTCTTAAAACTTTAGTTGGAGCTTTGAATACCTCTTTATTTTCTTCCAGTAACTTACCACGCACGCTGGCATCATTGTTGATTTCACAATACAGTTCTTCCTCGATGATATCTTCCTCGCTGCCTTTTTTACTTGTTTTGCACTTACGGGGTTCCAAAGAACACCTCGTTGAACACATTTTATTCTTATGTTTCCCATCCGATCCATCAACAATTGTTCTACAATCACCATTTCGCGTTCTGGAACTTGTTCTTTTGCTGTTGCTTCCAGTAACAACTGTTTTTCCGAATACATCTTGGTTGTTTTTTACAGGATTCCTCGACTCTCGTTCCCTTTTCCTTCCTCTAAGCCAACCTGTCCTGCAGGGTGGACTAGAACTTCTGGTTTTACCATTTTCAAAATGGTTTCCAGGAGCTGTGTGGTACCCGACAGTCAGGCGGTCGCAGCTGACTCCTCTGACTTCCGAACGACTGCGGCGTGGCTCGGTACTGGTGAGGCCTAAGTTGCTGAGATTAGTTTCACTGCGCTGCCGGGTAAGCCCCAAGATGCTTTTTAAGTTTATGCATTCGGTGGCAACAATAGACGGTTTTCTGACTAAACTGGATTCCTGCAAAGAAAAAAAAATGAAACTAAGTTAAGAAATAAAGATGCGATTACAGTATAATCTAACACAAAATTTCCAACACCACAACCGCGGGCAGCAGGTTTACTATTTACGAATTTGCAGGCTACTATTTACGAATAATAATATACGCTTTATTTAATGGAAGAAATTCTGCCATTAAATCAGAGGAAGATTACTGTTCGAAAATAGAGGGAAACCTGTGGCCACGGCTGAGTTGTTGGAAATTCCTGATCTAATTAGTCAGTTTCTTAAAATGTATGAGAACTTATGCGGTCTAAGAAAAGCTATTAGTTTTGATGTCGCTTATACAAATTAAGTGATATTCACAAAATTAACCAACCAGTACGAGTCTGTTGTGGTCATACATGGTGTGTTCACAAAGTTTCAAGACTGGTCTGAGAATACAAAATTTATTAAGCATTTAATTTCTGCGAACTAAAATTCTTCGAGATATGACCCTTGGGTATCAACACACCGCTGCCAGCGTTTTTTCCATAATTCATAGGGTCCCTGGAAGTCTTCGCACGCAAGGCTGCTAAGTAGGGTGGAGCGAAAAAAATTATTTTTTAAAAATCAAAAACGGGTAGGTGCCAAAAGTTGCCTTTACACTAGTACATCAAGTACGTGAAATTTTACCGCTGAAAAAGAATGGCTTGAGTCTGCGCTTTTGGTCCAAAAGTCGAAATTTTGGGTAAAATTTGACATTTTTTCAAAAAAAATTAAAAAATTCCTATAGAGATGGTTATTATTTAAAAGTGTTATTTAAACCTTTGTTATGAACGACTTAACATATTTAAACGATAAAACGATATCTTTATTCTGTATAACTGGAGCAAAATTGACAACTTTCGGTAAAAATGGACGTTGAAATTTTGTTGTGTCATTCAACGAATTGTTGTTTAAAATACAGCTCTTACCTATTTGCTTTCAAAACTTCCCAGGACATCTATCTCGACCACGCTACCATCAGAACACAATGTTTTATTTATACTTTGAATTGTGAGTTTTTATCAAATAATGGCATAAGTTTTAAATGTATCAACCTAGTCCATCTCTTTTTTGTATCCACAGACTTTGGATGCTGCTGCTGTGATCTACTTCACGTATTTTCTACGGCATGTGTAAGAGAAGGCAAACAATGTAATGCAGTGGGGATGATATTTATGTAATCTATTCAGCCGTCTATTATCTTTACCAAAATTTCACCCGATAAATGCATATTGATTAGGGGTTCTGTTACCACAACAATTTTCCAACTAATTTGATTTATATAATTATTCGCTTCAAAATTGATTGTCGATATTTCAGATTTGCGTACGCCATCATTTACTCTCATATTTTAACTATTATGTGCTGAGCAGCTAGCTGTTTAACGTGATGGCGATCGTCAGAAAGCATTGGAATTAGAATTTCCTCTGCGTATGCAAAGCAACCATTGTTCTAAATAACTTTTTTTTGTATTAGTTTTATTCCGTTTTCTGTGATGTTTAGTAGCCGAATATTTTACCATGAGTTTTTAGATTCCTTCTTTCGATGTGGATTACATTTGATGGTAAACCATCCTGGGGCCAAACGTGTATTGCATAGTACTTTTTGAGTGAACATAGAGACTCTGATGGGAAGTAAGTGCTCATTTAAAAGCGGAGAATTCTGTTCATCGTTGCCATCCATTCTGCGTGGAACATGTTTAGAATGAACCACTACAATGGATCACATGTCACCTCAGAGTCCAGTGAATTTCCTCTGCATCATTTATTAGACAAGATCATAGGCTAAAATTAGATTCTAACCCACATGGATTCGCCGGACCAATAGGAAATTTTTTGTCCACCTGCCATTCCCTTCTTATTTCAATTTTTGAAGCCATAGAGAGAAATTTTGAAACATTATTTCCTGAAATCGAGGAAAGGGTACTCAGCACAGACCAGAAATACCTGCTAGACATTTGCAAAGTTATTTCATCAATATATTGCTCAGAAGAACTAGCGAATAGGAACCCAAGAAACATGTCCTACGCAAGATGGCTCACATAGGCAAATATAAAATTTTTGCCTTTATATAAGCACTGTTTGACCATCAGAGTCTGTAGGTTCATTCACAAAGTATGTAATACAAGTTTATGCCGCAGGATGGCTTACACCAAATGTAATCCACATCTAAAAAATGGATCTAAAAACTTATGGGAAATTACTCGGCTACTAAACATCACAGAAAACGACATAAAACAAATGCTAAAAAAAAAAAAAATATTTAGGACAATGTTTGCTTTGCCCATCGAGAGCAAATTCTTATTGCAATGCTCTCTGACGATCGTCATCACATTAAACAGCAAGCTTCTCAGCATATAAAAATTGCAAGAGGTAGAATAAATGATGGCATACCCAAAGATGAAATATCTAAATATTGTAGAATATTGTAGTAACAGAACTCCCAATCATAATATCATCAATAATATCATCAATAATATCCAGTTAATCAATACATTAACTGGATGCAATTTTGGGGAAGATAACAGAGGGCTGAATAGATTTAATTCCACTGCATTACTCTGCTTGCCTTATCATATACAAGCAGTATAAATATACGTGAAGGAGTGGATACAAAGATAGATGGACTAGGTTGATTAATTGGAAAACTTACACCAATCTTTGATAAAAAAATCGCAATTCAATGTATAAATGAAACATTGTGTCCAGATGGTAGGGTGATCGAGTTATGCATTGCTGTGACATAAAATGCAGCCACTTCTACCTTATAGCTCCTGGGTAGTTTTGAAAGCAATTAGGTAATAGCTGTATTCTAAAGAACAATTAGTTGTATGACATAACAGAGTAGCAATGCCTTTTTTTTTTACCAAAAGTTGTCAGTTTTGCTCCAGTTATACAGAATAAAGATACCGTTTTATCGTTTAAATATGTTAAGTCATTAATAATAAAGGTTTAAATAACACATTTAAATAATAACCTTTTCTATAGGAATTTTTTTATTTTTTTTGAAAAAATGTGAAATTTTACCCCAAATTTCGACTTTTGGACCAAAAGCGCAAACTCAAGCCATTTTTTTTTCAGCGGTAAAATTTCACGCAGTTGATGTACTAGTATAAAGGCAACTTTTGGCACCTACCCGTTTTTGATTTTTAAAAAATAATTTTTTTCGCTCCACCCTACTGTTAAGGGACCTCGTCGAAGCTGCCTGGATTGCTGGAATCGTGTGGAATCGCTTCCCTTTCAGGTCTTTCTTGATCCGGGGGAATAAAAAAAGTCGCTGGGAGCAAGGACGCATTGTTGTGGTGAACAATTCAATTGTCTCTGCTCTCTGGATGGACGCGCCGGTTCAGATCAGTTTTACGCTGGAATAAACCACCATTTGAAGGATCGAGTCCGGTGCGTTCTCCCAGATATCAGAGACGATTGTACACACAACGACAACGCACCCTCTCATACGCCGTTTGCCGCCGCCGAAGTTTTGGCTAAGTTTAACGTGGTAATACTGCCGCAAGCCCCATACAGCCTCGACCTTGCTCCCAGCGACATTTTTTGTTCCCCCGGATCAAGAAGGACCTGAAAGGGAAGCGATTCGACGCGATTCCAGCAATCCAGGCAGCTTCGACGAGGCCTCTTAACAGTCTTGCGCTCGAAGACTTCCAGCGGGCCTATGAGCAATGGAAAAAACGCTGGCAGCGGTTTGTTGATACCCAAGGGTCATATATTTCGAAGAATTTTAGTTCGCGGTACAAAAAATGTTTAATAAATTTTGTATTCTTAGACCAGTCTTGAAACTTTGTGAACACACCAGGTATTAAGACTCTTCTAAAATGCGACCTTTCTGACACATTCACCGAGTCATTTTCATTTCTAAAGGCATAAAACTTGCACGCATTCTGCTTCAGATACAAGAATACGCAGTGCCTGATTTACGGCAGGGCATTCGGGGCACAAGCCCAGGGTCCCTGATTTTCAGGGGCTCCCAATTGCTGCTGAAGGCTTTTCAATTGTTGTCCAAAATCTGATTTAGTTTTAATACCTAATGGAATTTTACATTTCATTCTACATTCTATTGTGTTCGTATAGTATTTTTATAACATTGTATATTTTTCCGAAACATCCACATTTAATTACATTATTATAATGAATATTTTCTTTTATCTTTATCACTTAAATATATTGTATTTTTAATTCTTATTTAATCTTGTTCCTGTTCTCGTAAGATTATATGTGGTTTGTGAGCGTAGCTCGTGAGCGGCAGGTCCCCCTAATATTTTAAATAATTATAGCTTGGTAATGCGGCAAATTTATTATTAGTTGTTGAATACTTTATCATTACAAATGTAGACTTGTATAGGAAAAGATAATCAACAACGCACTATTTATTATAAAACGTCTACTCATTTAAATTTCATAATTGTGAAATAATTATTTAAAAGTAAATTAATGATTATCATATTTAATTTTTTAATGGATATTTTAAATTATTAAATTAATAGTGGTTATCTTAGTAGGTACCCTTTTTAATGCTTTTTTTAAAGCAATTCCCTTATAAGCATCGATGTAAGGGGTCCCCCCGTAAGCATCTGTGCCGAGGGCCCCCAAATTTGCAAATCAGTCCCCGAGAATACGAACAGCGTACCTGATGCTCTTCTAAACACTAACTAGGGAACATCCCGAACTGTCAGTTTTGGAATTTGACGAAAGTGGTATGGACTTTACCATTGCCACTTACAGTACAAAGCCTTCTCGCTGAAAGAGCAAGTTCCAATGACGTCAAGCTTAGCAGGCGAGAAAAAAATTCTCAGCAGGTAGGGAACACACAATGACTCTAGGTGGCAATGGCTCTGCGCGTTCTTTATAAGCGTTGTTTTCCACATTTTATACATTTTAAATAGGATTATTCTACAATTTAAAATAAGGTAAGTGTTTTATTTTGATATATCTTAACTTTGTGTATGCATTTACTTATTTATATTACTTCCTAATACTTTTGCCTGCTTCTGATATACAATACGGAACATAAGCTATAACTTACCATGTGTTTGGACGCGAGAGTGCTGTGTAATATCTGTTTTTAAATTATTATATTTTTTAAAAACCTAATTATTGCTTCGGATTTGTAATACATTTGTGTTCTTTTAAATGATACATTTTACGGCAAATGTTTACTTTTAATTATTTTATAGAATACATTTTTTAAATACTTTTTTAGTTTGATAGATAAATCCAATGCGCATTATATTTTTCTTTTAACAATTAAATTAAATTTTAATACTATAGTAAAGATATGTAACTTTACTATTGTAATTAGTTTATTTTACTATTATAATTCATTTCTTTTACTATTATAATTCATTTATTTTACTATTATAATTCATTTATTTTACTATATTTTAAATTATACAGTTAAAAGTTTAACAAAATTTTTAAATATAAATAATAATAGTAGTAAAATCGTAAAATAATGTAGTTTAAAGTTTAATGTGACTTTGAAAAGATTTTATTGTACTTTTAACAATGGTTTGAAGATTAAGTCAACGATATTTCATTTGCCATATTATTTTTGTACATTAAATTTTAGAATTAATACCAATAATAGTCAGCTATGAAATTTAGTGTGATTTCTTTAAAATAAAATTAAACGACACTAAATAATGGATATTTTAGTACAACAATTTGTTTATTTTATACTTTATTTTATTTTACTAAACGCTTCATTTTTAAATTGTTGGTATTAATTTATCATAATATGTATAATATTAAGTTGGTAATAAATTTATCATTTTAGTATGTACATAAAATTTACTTTGAGTTTATTGCCAGTTTATACGGATTAATTTCTACAGATTTCAGTTGTATAAATTATTGAATAAATACTAGTAACAGGTTTTTAATCAGTTATGCAAACGTATTGGGCATTTTTTATTTTAATAATTAAAATGAACTTTAAATAATGCATAATATTATTAAAATTTTAACTATTTAATTAGTGTCTTATTTAATTTAATATTTTCTAGTTCTATAATACTATTATTAGAGTTTTTTTAAATTAATCAAAATTTAATATTTTAGTTTCTGATCGTAAAAAATTGTCTATAGAATTAATAGTAATAATATAGCAGTATTACTACATGGACTTAGATATTTTAAGATAATTTATGTTCAACGCAATCAAAAGCAAGTAAAAATATTTGAAGAAAGTGATTAAATAAATATACTTTTTTAAGAATTATCAAAATAAAATACTAATCTTATAATAATAAATAACCCCCTACTTAATGGGAGCAACACTTTGTTAGTTCTATAAATTAATTATAAATGAAGATAAAGTAAAAATATGAACCATTTTCATAAAAAAAAAAGAAAGAACAAAATGAGACTTTCAATAAAAGATTTAAATATTACTTTTCAGAAATAAATAAAAAAAATATCTATATATATATTACACTAACGTACGTGGCACAGAAATCGCGATTATTTGTTATTGTTTAATGGCAACGCCCGAGAAACGCATCTCATTGGTTACTGTGTAAAGTAATTTGGCAGGATTTAGGCGGAGGTAAATCCGGTTTATTTACGTTTTGCGTTTAGTTATTTACACTCTCTCTTTCGCTACAGTTATGGAACTTCACAATATCGTTTAAAATGCCCGTAAAAGATCTCGGCGAATGCTTGAAAGTGAACAAGAAGCCGCATTAAGATGAGAAAGTCGAAATACTAGATTGGATCGAAAATGGCGTCAAACACACAGCATAAGCGATCTGCAAAGTAGGCTTAATAACCGTCGCACGGGCGAACGCGTTGCTTCTGAAATCCAAATTATTGATTTAAACGTTCCGGAGAATAACTGTGGATCTAAGTTATATTGGCGTGGTGTGTATTTGACATCTGTGCCAAATAAATATTATTCAGTGTTTGTTTATGAAGTCCACCCCAGTGATATATTTTTCAATGACAGTCCCGGCACAGTTTCTGCCCGAGCAGCGCCGGGCGGTTCAGCTAGTATATATTTAAACATAAACAATCTTAGAATATTCAATAATTTGAAATTCTAATAATTTTGCAAGAGAAAAAAAAAATGTTGAAAATATAAATTATTTTCACAAAAAGATTATTTTTGAAACAGTTTATTGTCTTTTGGTATAAAGTTAATTTTAATAAATTTAAAAATTGGCTTAATTATCCAATAATCACATTTCTTCGAAGGTTTTTGCTGCCTTTTTCAACCAAAGAAAAGAAAGAAAGAAAATAATCCTATTTTTCCCCGAAAAATCGATTTTAAAATATTTAAAGAATGTTTTACCCTATGCAAAATAAAAATGGTTTTATTTGAAAGTATATTATTTATCAGAATTTCAATAAAACATAGCAAACTTAACCCTTCACTGCACCATGTGCCATATCTGGCACATACCTAAAAACATTATAATTGTCATTATGTACCATGTATTTGGCCAATATGATCTCTGTACCTGATCAAGAGCAGTCCAAAGAATGGGAAAAACACTTATTTTATACACGACAGATGGCTGCATTTGACAAAAAATTAGAATTTGTTCTTCGGAAACAAAAAGAAATTCGATCAAGCTATTAAAGTAAGATTTACTTTCATTATTTTTTCTGAATGCTTAAAAATATTAATATAAAAAATTGCAGCGTGTTAAGTAGATAAAAATTAATCAATTAAAGCTCATTTAGTTGCAAAATATACAGCAATAAAATATTTTAAAACCTTAATTGTGTACATATGGCACACACCATAAAACATCAAATTTTACCTGAAAATTCGAAATTTAATTTTTTTTTACTATTTTTCCCATTATTAGACCGATATATAGATTTCAAATACATTTTTCAGAAAACTGGAAAAATTCGTGCAGTAAAGGGTTAAAAAAATAACAAATATGTTTCTGTTAGAACTATTCAGTAATGAACTTTAAGTTATCACCACGATATATATATATGTACATAATAATAGAAATAGTACACAAAATCAATTTCATATTTTATAATCAGATAATATTTAAACATTTCTTCAAAAAATAAACTGAATCTTCAAGCAAAATAAATAAGAGGCAGAAGAAAAAAATCTGTTTTTCAGAGTATTGAAAAATTGATTTTAAACTGAACAAGCTGTTTTTTCTTCGCATGTCTTATTTATAATAATTAAAGAATAACATTTCTTCAAAGGTTTTGCTGCCTTTTCAACAAAAGAGAAAAAAATGAAAGAAAAGAATCCCCCCCCCCCCCCCCCCGAAAAATCGATTTTAAAATGAACAATCTAGTTCGTAGTTTCTTTTCTTTTATGATGCTTTATTTATAATAATGAAAGATTATTTAAACATTTCTTCAAAACTTTTGCTGCACTTTCAATCAAAGGAAAAAAAAAAAAAAAAAAAAATCAAGAGAGAAAGAAAGAAAGAAAAAAAAAACCCTGTTTTTCAGATTACCGAACATTTGATTCTAAAATGAACAATCTAGTTAAAAATTATTTTATTTAAAAGATATTTTTGAAATTAGTGCAGTAAAACGTCCCTAAAGCGACCACGTTCCGTTCCAATAAAAATGGGTCGCTCCGAGAGGTGGTCTCTTAATGGAGGTCATGTTTAAATCTAGATTTTAATGGTTGAAAAAAGGTAACAATTAATGTTACTAAAATTTATTTTTCACCCTTGGAAAAATTGTGAAAATTTAAGTAGCAAAACAAAAGTTAATTACTGCAGAGTTTAAAAAATGAATACATTGACGTTTGCTTTGATTTTACGATTTTATCTTTTATAACTTTTATTTCCATGTCCTTTCGAAGTTCAGTAAATAAATGCAATATTTTTTTGGGCGGGAGAAAATAATGATTAGGGATTGACCGAAGCAGCAATTTTGCCGAATACCGAAGCTTCGGTATTCGGCAACCGAATACTTGAAAATTTTTAATACGCATTTTTGTATATATTAGCTTTTTTAATAAGCTTTAATTGAAATTAAATTCTCAATAATTAAATTCAGTTACATTTTTATTCTTAAATCTAATTACACAAAAAAATTTAATGACTTCTTTCCACTCACAAATTCATTAACCCATCACTCATTTTTTATTATTTTATCACTAGTCAATACCCAAAAATAACTTATGAAAGTATTAAACTATACAGGGTATAATTAAGGATAAGGATTGTCAGAAAAACAAAAGTTCATTCAAATAAACAGAAACAATGTTGTTATTAAGCATAAAGCTGACTTACTGATTGTCTAAGTCTAATTATAAACATTGAATAGGAATGTTCTCAAAATACAAAAAAGTATCATATCAATTTGTACATTTAACTATTTTCTGTCAAATTATTGATAGAATATTTATATTTCGATTAATATTTTAACATTGTGGTGATGAAAATAAGAAATTTGAGCGATTTTGATATAATGGTTATAAAAGCTATAGGATAGGCATAGGGGTATACTTATTTGATGTGTGTACTTTCTTTAATATACACCTCAGATATACAGACATGAACTCTGATATACTTATTTGATGTGTATATTAAAGAAAATACACATTAAATAAATTTAAATTTAAAAAAAGAACTAATGTAGAAGTAAATAAAATGAAATGATAAGGGAAAGATCCGCATTTTCCTTATTTTTTTTTTGCTCTGTTGTAGACAGTTGTTTTGATTTCACACCTATGTAGACTATTTTAGGAAGGAAAAAATTTTTTTTTTAATTAAAAATGCCCTTTGACTTGTTTTTTGTAATGCAGCTGAACTATGAACTCATGCACATAATATTGAAACTCATTGTTTAGCCTATTCGTCTGCTAAGTAAAAGAGAATTCTTCTACTTCTAAGAAAATACTTATCTGCAATTATTCGGCCGAATATTCGGTTTACATGCCGAACCACCGAATACCGAATCAACTATTCGGTATTCGGTCAATCCCTAATAATGACTATTTCATTAATTTATCTATTTCTTTGAGAGTTAGTTTCCTGACAGAATAGGGTGGGGGAGTTTATTGGCCGTCATTCTTAATTTTTCTAAATAGTGATATTATGTTATAGTGCATACTTTAACACGGGGATTTAATGATTTATTGCGAATTATTTATTTTAGGCAGTGAAATCTTACCATAAATGCTAATTTAAAAATGTCTTTCAATAAATAATTAATAATTAATTTTCAGCTTCACTAAATAGTCTGTTAAAATATGTAAATCATGTTATTCTAACTACTCTAAAAAATCTAGACCTCTATCTTTCACCATTTCTGAGACAAAGGTACATAAAGTTGGTGTATTTTAACATGGCCGAGATAGAGCTTACCCGGTCCCCTTAACCTCTTAATTCTCGCTCCCGTCATATTCCAGGACTGTGTCTTTTGTTCAGATTTTTTCATTCCCACCAGTTTTATAAAATAGTGTAACTGGCTTTATTATGGTATCATTTTACCGATCATTGAATAAGATGAATATTTCTTTTCAAAAAAGTGGTGCCAATGAGGTGGTTAATAAAGAAGCAAAAATAATAAAAAAAAATATCGTTACTTTCAAATATTTATCTTATTAAATAATGCTTCTCAAAACCGAACAAAGCATGGTTTTTTCTAGTATAAATGATAAATAACTGAGGACAAACAAAATATGCAAATACATTACCGTAATTATATAAATTAAATTAAAGTAATATTTTCTCTTTTCTTTGGGTTACTTTGAACAAATGATATTTTTATTACTCCATTTTCCAGTTTTGCTTCACGTTTGAAAATTTGGTCTGTTATATCACACTTTGTTGGGTAATATCAGCGAACAACCATTAGCAACTTTTGAACCTCTCACGATTTTGGTGGTAAAAAGTTTTCTTTCTCTTCATTATTGTCACTGACAATTATTGGATCTCTCAATAATCAAAGTTAGATCAAAGTTGCTTTTGAAAAAATAATGTACTTAGGGATTGACCGAAGCAGCAATTTTGCCGAATACCGAAGCTTCGGTCAAAGTGTACACCGAATATTCGGTATTCGGCAACCGAATACTTAAAAATTTTTAATATGCATTTTTTCATATATTAGCTTTTTTAATAAACTTTAATTAAAATAAAATTCTTAGTAATTTAATTCAGTTACATTTTTTAATTACACCAAAAAAATTTAATGGCTACTTTCCACTCACAATTTCATTAACCCATCACTTATTTTTTATTATTTTATCACTAGCCAATACCCAAAATAACCTGTGAAAGTATTAAACTATACAGGCTATTATTAAGGGTAAGAATTGTTAGAAAAACTAAAGTTCATTCAAATAAAAAGAAACAATGTTGTCATTAAGCTGATTTACTGATTGTCTAATTATAAACGTATTGAATAGGAATGTTCCCAAATACAAAAGGTATATCAATTTATACATTTAACTATTATCTGTCAAATTATTGATACATATTTATATTTTGATTAATAATTTAATATTGTGGTGATGAAGATAACAAATTTGAGCAATTTTAATGGTTATAAAAGCCAAAAGCTATAGGATAGGCATAGGGGTATACTTATTTTGATGCGTTTTCTTTAAAATACACCTTAGATATGCAGAGATGAAATCTCACGTACTTATTTGAGGTGTATGTTAAAGAAAATACACATTAAATAAATTTAAATTAAGAAAACTAAAGTAGAAATAATTAAAATTAAATTATAAGAGAAAGATGCCCACCTTCCTTACTTTTTTTTTTTTCTCATCGTAGATAGTTGTTTTGATTTCATCCCTATGTAGGCTGTTTTAGGAAAGAAAAAAGTTTTTTTTTATATTAAAAATGTCCTTTGACTTGTTCTTTGTAGTGCAATTGAACTCTGAACTCATGCACATAATATTGAAACTCATTGTTTAGCCTATTCTACTTCTAATTAAAAAAGAATTCTTCTACTTCTAAGAAAATACTTACCCGCAATTATTCGGCCGAATACTTAAAAGTATTCGGCCGAAGCCAAATATTCGGTTTACATGCCGAATCACCGAATACCGAATCGACTATTCGGTATTCGGTCAATCCCTAGTACAAATAAGCAATTTCAATTTCGCTCGGTCTGTTTGTGAAACAAATATTCATATTTTCCGTTGGGAACCACTGTTTTAACCCTTTATGCCCTGACCCTGACCGTACTTTAAAGTGCCATTAAAATAACTTGTTATAAAATTCATTTAATACATCGATGAGTAGTAATACAGTTTAGAATGAGTTATAGGTACTTTACTTTGTCTTGTTCCAAAAGCATTACGGGTTGCAGAAAACAAATGTTTTTTTAAAGGATGATTTCTTTTGCCTTTGCATCTTTTCAACTCTCTTGACGTTGTTTAATTAGGAAATATTTCTATATCTCTATTGTAAGTACATTATAGTTGTACATTTCCTAATTCTATAAAAACACTAAAAAAAGTATTTAAAATAAAAACTTGAGTGGAGTTGTAAATATTGCAAAAAATGACTATACATTCAAATTTAATTAGTTAATTTTAATTAGCAAAATCCTTCTAAAAAGTATTAAATGATTGTTGTAAATCTTCCTATGTAGCTTCAAAAATTCACGAAAAGTGCTTCAGAAGATGAAATTTTCATGAATTCATAATTTGTGACATAAAGGGTTAATGAGTGATTTTTTTATTTTGTTCGGAAAACATTATATTTGAGTCTATTTTTGTTCATTATCTACTAGAAAAAGATTGAAAAAAAATCATTGATGCTTCTATTGGATATAATGCCATCAGGTCACTCCTGAGTTAATAACAAAAACGGCTCAAAAAATGATAATTTTAAATTATAGACTTACTTTAAAGGGTTGACACAGCACAATAACAACTATTCAACGATATAATAATTTTTAGAATGCTTTTAATAGTTTGCAGAATTAATAACGACTATCTTATAAAGATAGAGAAAAAACGCCAGTCGAGCCCTTTGCAAGATGTTATACCCCCCCCCCCCCCCAAAAAAAAAAAAAAAAAAAAAAAGATAGGAAATCAGAACAGAAACAGACTTTATTACCTTGAGGGGGCTGGTTACCCAGCTTCCAATGTCCCCTCACTAATGTAAAGTCTATAGGCATTGGATGCATTTGTATATTTAAAATATCTCTTCGGGAAATTAATATTTTTAACTTCTACTTTTGTGTACACTTCCTAAAAGATGTCTCTTTTTTTCTTAGTTTTCTCAAAGTATTTCTAAATTTAATATTTTCTATTTACTTAATTTTATAGGAAGTGTTAAAATTTTACTCACAGTTCGCCCGCTTTTAACGCATAAAATATTAAATTCAGCCTAGATTTTAGAAATATTTTGAAAACTAAGAAAAAAAAGAGACCACTTTTAAGAAGAGTACACAGAAAAAAGAAGTTAAGTTAAAAATATGAATTTCCCGAGGAGATATTTTAAATAGACGAGTGCATCAAAAGTCCATAGACTTAACATTACAGAGGAGAATTCCGAAGCTGAGTAATTGATGTTTTGCAAATTGGGTTTGGTTGGGTTGATTTTTGACGGCCAATTATCTACACGAGGGATATAGGCCCGGGGGGAGTGCCCTCCGTGGGGGTGTTTCTAAGGGAACCTAATCCGTATTAACGCATGGAAGATCCACGGCTCGAAGAAAACCACGAAAACTCCGAACGATTAGGCCGACGGGCGCGATTGGGATCGAACTCAGCACCTCCCGTCTACCAGCTTCGAGAGCAGAACCTCTCGGCCACTGTTTTGCAAATTGGAAATGCAAATTGGAAATGATGTGGAAAGCGAAATTGTCATCGTTAACTGGAGATACGTTTTAAGCGGAGACGCATTAACGAGAGTTCACTGTATACGAAATTTTAAACATAATCAAAATTTCAAATTTTTATTATTTTAAAACTAAATTTAAAAACTTTCTTAAAGGTTTTGTATATTGTAAGAAATTTATATAAACACACATATCAAGAAAAATATGAGTAAAAAATACTTTAAATAAAAAAAAAGTATTATCTATACACACACCTATAAGATTCCGATGATTGTAAGAAACTGTTATTTACCACTTAATTAATATTTTAGTAATTAAAAAACATTACCTTATTCTCAATCCTATAGTTGCACATAGAGCTCCTTAAAATAGAACGTCTTGCCATACCACAGTTGCACTAATATCATATTTTTCTCGCTCTGTTGTAACTAATTGCGAAGAGAAGTCGGTAAGTAAGTGTTAAAACTTTAAACGAACGATAATTTATGAAATCTTCCTTGTCTATTGGTGTTGCCATTCTCCATTTTTCTTATTCTGCATTCGTCTGCGCGCGATGGGTTCGGTCCATTAGCTATCGAGATTAATTACTCCCATAAGGTTATTTTTCGCATTAAACATGAGGAGTAATGAGTATAAAAAGGGGTGATTTTTCTTATCGTTTCTTTCATTGTTATTTGCATGGACTCGTTCGTTGGCAGCGGTGCTCATGTTTGAACCTATTTATTCAATAAGCAATCATGTCAAAATTATAAAGTGACTACAGGAAAGTCTTTTAATTCAGGAATTGTTGAGTTGTTTATAAATATCTACCTTTATCAAAAATAAGATAACAATACGTCGAATGTGCGCGCACGAGGCGAATATAGGAATACATTTTTTGTTTCGCATTGTCTTCTTTCTGAAATTTAAAATAATTCCACGACTGAATTTACAATGTTATTATTATTTTTTTTTTTACCTTTTTTCTTTTTAATGTTCCATTAGAGAGATTTTCGATGTTATTGAAAAAATTATATGATTATAAGGTGATTATTTTTCTTTTTTTCAATTCCTACTATTAGCTCACACTCTTCCTATATTTATTTATATATTTATATATTTATCTTGTTCAAATTTTCAATCGTTAATAAAATACTTATTATTCATCCTATCAAGTTGAAATAAATTTTTTTTAACTTGTACTGGATGACAATTGATGTTAATACAGTTTTTTCAAATATTAATTAATTAAATTTTAATTAATTAATTTTAGTTTTGCATGGGAAACAAAATGGCGGCCATTGGTTATTGAAGGTCAATGAAAGTATTTTCCTTAAGGGGTTACCATAGGGGGGACCCTGTTCTGTCGCCAAATACAGCCAAAGTTGTTGCCAACTTGGCGATATATCGCCAAATTTAGCGGCCAAAATGAGTCGCCAAAAGTGACGCCAACATGGCGATATCTCTAATATTTCGACAAATTCCCATAGAGTTCCATTGTAAACCTACTTGCTTATAGAAAATCAACAAATTGAGATATTTTAATGCAACAAAAACTAATATTAGCTTAAGGGATTATGTTAAATTTTTCTTTGATGGCCTAAGTAGGAATTGACTTTAAAAACAAAATTTTTATATTACTTGTTTAATTTCAAATTGCTTGATATTTTTTAGATTAAGCACATAATAACGTCTACAGCCATCTAATTTTTTTCAAATGATAAACTAAAGTAGAATAACGTGAAAAAAAAAATATATATATATACGCATGCATTTGTATTATCTGTTTAGTTTTTCCTTAATGTTTCAGTAAACAGATTTCACATATTATTGGAAAGATTTAAAAAATAATGTACAAAAATTTGTTTTATATTCAACTTGCTTAGTATTTTTCCTATTAGTACATTCATAGTCATTTCAATTTTCAAATGATAACCTGAAGTTGGATAACATTAAAAAATATGTTCTATCCAGATAATAAATTTTTATCATATACGTAGTATGATGTTTTAAGTATTTACTGTAAAAGGCTTTCGATAGTATAATAATTTTAATACTCGAACTTAATTTATCATAAACTAATAAAAGTTTAAAATATACATTATTATACAGGCACCAGTAAACAGGTTTTATTATTATTATTATTGAAAGATTCAAAAAAGAATGTTCGAAAAGATGTTTACATTCAACCAGCTTAATATTGTTTTCTATTAATATATTAATAGTCATTTTAATTTCCAAATGATAACAGGAAGTAGGATAACGTTAAAAAATATGTTCTATCCAAACGATAAATTTTTAGCATATAGTACGTAGTATGATGTTTTAAGTACTATACTATAAAAGACTTTCGAAAGTATCATAATTTTAGCACTCGAACTTAATTATCAGAAACTAATAAAATTTTAAAATATATATTATTATACAGGTATGTACTAGCAAACAGATTTTTTTAATTATTGAAAATATTTAAAAAAGAATGTACAAAAAAATGTTTTATATTCAATTTACTTAATATTTTTTCTATTAGTATATTCATAATCATTTTAATTTTCAAATGATAACCTGAAGTAGGATAACATTAAAAAATATGTTCTATCCGGTTGATAAATTTTCAGCATATACGTAGTGTGATGTTTTAAGTATTTACTGTAAAAGGCTTTCGAAGATATCATAATTTTGACACTCGAACTTGATAATCATAAACTAATAAAATTTTAAAATGTATGTATGTTTTTTTTAATTATTGGAAAGATTTTAAAAAGAATGTTCGAAAAGATGTTTTATATTCAACATGCTTAATATTTTTTTTTCTATTTTTTCATAGCCATTTTAATTTTCAAATGATAACCTGAAGTAAGATAACATTAAAAAAATATGTTCTATCCAGTTGATAAATTTTTAGCATATACATAGTTATGACTCTTTAAGTATTTACTGTAAAATGCCTTCGAAAGTATAATATTTTTAGCACTCGAACTTAATTATCATAAACTAATAGAATTAAAAAAAATTATTATACAGGTACCAGTAAACACGTTCTTTTTTTAATTAGTAGAAATATTTAAAAATTAATGTTCGAAAAGATGTTTTATATTCAAAATGCTTAATATTTTTTTCTATTAGTATATTTATAGTTATTTTAATTTTCAAATGATAACCTGAAATAGCGTAACGTTAACAAACATGTTCTACCCAGACGATAAATTTTTAGCATATACGTAGTATGATGTTTTAAGTATTTACTGTAAAAAACTTTTAAAGTATCATAATTTTAACACTCGAACTTAATTATCATAAACTAATAAAATTAAAAAATATATATTATAATACAGGTAACAGTAAACAGGTTTTTTTAATTATTGGAAAGGTTTAAAAAAGAATGTTCGAAATTTTTTTTTATATACAACTTGCTTAATATATTTTTTTTCCTATTAGTACAATATTCAATGTTATTTTAATTTTCAAATGATAACCTGAATTAGGATAACGTTAAAAAATATGTTCTATCCAGACGATAAATTTTTATCATATGCGTAGTATGATGTTTTAAATATTTACTGTAAAAGGCTACCGATATTATCATAATTTTAACTCTCGAACTTAATTAATTTATCATAAATTAATAAAATTTTAAAATATATATTATTATTTGATGTTATTGTTTATATAGTAATAAACTTTCATAAAAGTTAATAAGATTGAGAAATCTCTATCATAATCAAAATATGATAGTAATATAATTTGAGAAATGGAGAAAATACTATTATAGCCAAGGAATAAGAGTCGAGAAGAGCAACGAATCGTATTAAATTTACCGTTAACTCTTCAAAGATAATAATTTTTTTACAATTCTTCAACGGCGATTCGACAACTACATTTCTAACTGTAAATTAATAACTTCCACACTCACATAAAGTTATTTTTCACCTTAAACAAGAGAAATGGTGATTTTAAAAAAGGAGGCGTTTTCTCTTATTGTTCCATACCGTGTTATTTGCAGGGAATCGTTCATTGTCGTCTGTGATCAGCTTGAGCATATTTATTCGATAATGAATCGCGTCGTAAAAATTATAGATTAACAACAGGCAAGTCATTTAATCATCTTTAAGCAGGTATTGTTTAGTTGTTTATAAATATATGCCATTATAAAATGAAAATATAACAATATACGCCGAATAAGCGCCCAATGAATGTCGAATGTTGGAATGTATTTTTAGGTAGATTTCTTTTGAAATACTACCTATTGGGATCTCCCCTATGTTGGAATTCCGGAAATTGTTTTGTAGATCTACACCGATCATGACCCCTAGAACACAACCCCCCCCCCCCCCCAGTAAAAACTTTATTATCTATCTATCTATCTATATATATATATATATATATCCCTTTTTTTAGGACACGAACACTTCCATAATTCTGCACAAATCTTTTCAAAACTGATACATAAAATCAAGGGGTATAAAATCTCAGTCAAGTTCGTTAATGGGCAAAATCCGATCAAGGGGGCGGAAGTAGGGAGGGGTTTTGTGAAAAATGACACCCCCCCCCTAATTTCTTAATTATAATACATATCGACTCAGTTTAAAGTTATTATTACTTCTAAAAAATGAGCCAAAAATTTATGTATGACAGATTTTTGATAAAACTAAAAATGGGCTCAAGGTCAGAAAAAAAATAAGGTTTTGGGGAGAAAAAAATTTATAACTTCGTCAGCTCTCAAGATATCAAATCAAATTAAATTTATTATAAATTGTCTTAATATTATCTACAACTTTTATATTAGTTTTTTATAGGACCAAATCTTACCGAAAAAAAAATTAAAAACGAAAACAGAAAGGGGGAGCTGAAGAAGAAAAAAAATCCATAACTTTGGGAATTCACAAGATATCCAATCCGCCTGAATTTATTACATATCTTCTTAATATTATCTACAACTTTTATATTGACAAGTCTTTGGCAGGACCAATTCTTACAGCAAAAACAAATTAAAAATACATAGAGGTTGAAGAAAAAAAAATATCGTATTAAGGATGTACTCAAATCCAAATTGCTTATTTTCTGACTTATTTTTAAATTCATTTTTGTTTTCAAACGCATCCATTTGGTAGGTTCTCATAATCAGAAACTATATAATGTTCCGTAATGGTCGATTTTTTGATAGATGTAGAATATATTTAAAAAAATCATATCACAGTGGGCATTTTGAACCGAATTTCTCGAAGCGATTGTGTTGGAAACGAAAAATATAGTCCTACTCAGAAAATAATTGTTTATAAATCAAGTTCTAATTAATTGAACGAAAAATAAAAGCATATAGGGGTCTTAATATATGTCTTAAAAAATCATGTTAGCAAGTTTCATGTTTTTCCTTTTAAAAATGAATCTGAAAATGTGTCAGAAAATTTCGAGTTGTTGAGCATGGAAAAACATTTTTTGAATACTGCCTTAACATGATTCTGATAAAACCAGCTGTTATATAAAAATGAAATTAAAAACTCGTCAAAAGCGGCTAGATAAAATTGTTAAAGTGGGTTTATTTCTAATCATGGTTTAGTTATTGTTGGTGAAATTAGTACTTAACTTCAAAATCTACCTGCGCCTGTAAGGGATTTAAAAAAAAAAAAAAAAAAAATCTTGAATTGCCCTTTCTGAAGCTTTAAGTACCATTCGTACATTTATGTTATTTCATTTCAGCTTTTCTTTAATGATCCAGTAAATAGATTTCATGTATTATTGGGAAGTTTAAAAAAATGTTCTAAAAGTTATTTTGTATTCAAATTATGTTTTGCACTTTTTTCTAAGTACATTCATAATTTTCTAATGTTTCAAATTTCAAACGACAAATCGAAATTAGAATCACGATAAAAATTTATCATATTCCACAAAGACAATACATTGTTTTTCCGCAGTATAATATTTTTAAAAATTTACTGAAAAATGTTTTCCAAAATATTGTAATCTTACTCACGAATTTACTTAATCATAATTTAATAAATAAATATAAAAATAATATAATAATAAAGACAGTCGTTTGTTTTAAACTTTTAGTTTAATTTTTTTAAATTTTGTCCTCCGAGATTATTTAATTTTCAGCGAGTTTTAATGATTTTCAATAGAATTTTTAGCGTTTTTTTCACGTTTTGTAGCGTTTTTTTCCCCTTCATTCATAGAAAGGAATTTTGTTTACAACTTTTTGACTAATATACTAGTAAACTTTGTCCTCTACGATTTTGGGATTTTTTAGCGCTTAATGCGATTTTTGGCGTTTTTCGCGTTTTGAAGTGAATTTTTTTTCTTAATCCGTAAAATGAATTCGGTTTCAAACTTCTAGGCTAATATATTAAGCATTGTTCACTGCGATTTTAGATCTTTTAGCGACTTTTAATGCGATTTTTAGTGTTTTTTGGCGTTTCGATACAACCTATTGATATTCGTAAAAATAATTCGGTTTCAAAATTTTAGCCTGATACAGTACATTTTGTTCTCTACGATTTTTGGAAGTTTTTGCGATTTTTAATGATATTTTAATGCATTTTTTAGCATTTTTTACATTCCGCGACGATTTTTACATTCGTAAAAGGAATTCAGTTTCAAACATTCAGCCTAATATAATACAATTTGTCTTTCGAGATTTTCAATGCGATTTTTAGTTTCTCGCGCTGTTTTTTTAACATTCGTGAAGGAATTTTGGTTACAATGTTTTAGCCCACTCTAGTAAATTTTTTCCTCTGCTATTTTTGAATGTTTAGAGTGTTTTTTATGCTAAAGGGCTTGCGTCTCGATTTTACCACAATACAGGAAAAAAAAAAAAACAAAAAAAAAGAAAAAAGTAAGAACCCGGTTTTAAGCTTTTAACCCAATACAAAAACTTTTGTCCTCTTTTCAATGAAGTTTATTTGAGATACGCACTTTGATTTTTGAATTTTTCACGAATTTTTTTCCTGAACGCATTCTTATTTTTAAAATATCACCTCAGGAAATCAATATTTTTGGCTTCTTTTTTCTGTGTAAGTCTTCTTAACTCTTTCAGAGGCAAGGCATTTCCATTGCTAAAATATTCAAATAAAAGAATGACACCGGAATTTACGAACAAATGTATTTGGAAATAAGAAAAACGGCCACATTTCATATACGTAATAGATGGGAAATATTATACCAAAATTCTGGTGCCATTGTGGTATTTGGGAATTAGACTTTAAGTGGTTTCATAAACGAACCACAGTCCTTGAAAGGGTTAAAAGATGTCTGTTTTTTATCTTAGTTGTCAAAGTATTTCTGAAATATATGCCTCATTTAATATTTTATGCGTTAAGGGGCCGCTGCACTGAAACTCTCCGATCGCGAAATCCCATGTTAGCCTATGGGAAAACTTTCAAGCGCGATTACTTATTACCTAATATAATTATTAAAATTCCGTTTTCACCATTAGGAAGTAGATGTCAGATGCCGATGATGTGCGTTTTTAAAATTTGTCTACGTAAAATTTAAGTATTTTTAAGAAGGTGATAAAATTTAATCAAATGGAAATTTCAAAGTTTATAGGGATTTTTTATGTACTTAAAATTTACGGAGATAATTTTTAAAAACGCACATCATCGGCATCTGACGTCTACTTTCTGATGGTGAAACCGGTATTTTAATAATTATATTAGGTAATGAGTCATCGCGATGACTCGATGGCCCATGTTAGCCTATGGGGTTTTCCCATAGGCTAACATGGGATTTCGAGATCGGGGAGTTTCAGTGCAGCTAGAGGTCTGCACGGGCCAACATTTCCAGGCCCGGGCCCGGCCCGACTCATAGAAAGAAAAAATCGGCCCGGCCCGTAGAAAAAATAATATTGGCCCGGCCCGGCCGATAAAAAAATTAAAAGTTCGGCCCGAGCCCGGCCCGGAAAAAAGTTAAAATCTCGGCCCGGGACCGGCCCGGCCCGAGTGAACTTCTACAAAACATTGATTTTTACGTCGAATTGGTTAAAAATTTGTCTCGTACGAGGAGTTCTGACCAAAAATATTTATCTTAGAGGAGTTCTGACCAAAAATCTTTATCTTAACTTTTTTTTCATGTTTATAATCTTTATTTTTATAAAAGTGCAGCAGGCTGCGATATTTTTTTTAAATGAATCTCTATTTCTTATATGTAAATGTTTCAGTTATCATTAATATTGTTAATCCATATTCCATATATAGAAGTATTAAAAATCGGAAAACTACTATGCAGCAAAATCTTCTAAGATGGAATTGCATAGGAAAAAAAAAAAAAAAGCGTTATAGACAAGTTCCCTTCTTAGCAAGTGTAAATGTGCGTATAGGTCCTCGTATTATATATTCTTTTCTTACTTATTAGTATATTAATTTTGCATGGATCAACACGTTTTTCAGTTTAAAACAGGGCTCCGTCATAGGCAGGTTCTTTTTCACACATTTTACTGTATTTTAATTTAGTTATATTTTAATATGCGTATTCTTTATTCGCATATGTGTAATATCTACTATTCTTTAAAAATAATAAATTTTAATGTTTAAGTGTAGAATAATGGCGATTCAAAAATGTATGCATTTTTTGCAAAAACTTTTGGGCCAGGGTTAATTTAACTGACCTTTAAATGGACCAGGCCACGCTGAGACAATGATTTTCATACGGGCTGGCTCAAAACTAGGACTGAAAATTTTGGGCCGTGAAGACTAGGAATGAAACGAGGCCCGGCTCTGTACAGAAAAATTAAGTTAGGCCCGGCCCGGCCCGAGCCTTCAGAAAAAAGTATGGCCCGGGCCCGGCCCGAGTGCCGTGAATGAAAATCGGCCCGGTCTTCGGGCCACGGGCCGGCCCGTGCAGATCTCTAAGTGCAGCGGAGCCTTAAAATAGCACGAGCTGTGAGTTAGATTTTAAAACTTTAGTTAAAATTAAGCGTATCTTTTAGAAATATTTAAGAACTAAAAAAAGAGACATCCTTTAATAATAAAACAGAGAAAAAAGAAGTTGATAAATTTTCTTATGAGACATTTTAAAAATAAGAATGCATCCACTCCCACGGTGTAACATTAGAGAGGGAGATTTGAGATCTGACCGACCACCCCTTTAGCACTTTTAAGTTTAATCTTCATGAACTAATAAAATTTAAAAATGCATATTATTATTTGATGTTTTTGTTTATATAGTGAAGTATATTTTCAGAAAAGCCAATGAAGATGGAAAATTACTATCAAATTCAAACTATGATAGCATTGTAAGTTGAGAAATTTAGAAAATATTTCTATCACTCATGAATAAGTGTTAAGGGTGTTCTTAAATCCAAAAGAGCAACTTTCTGACATAAGTTTTAATTCATTTTTGTTCGAAAAGGCATGAAACTAGTTGGTGTTGTTGTTCAGAAACTATGTAATTGAGCTGTTTTTTCCGTTTTTTTGCAAACGCAATAGATCGTTCAGAAAATAATGTGAAAGTGGGCGTTTTGAACCGAATTTCCGCGAGAAGGAAGAAAGAGACTCAAGAACGGGCAAAAAACGTGTTTATCACGTTATCAAAACTCCTTATAACTGAATGGGTAATTGACTGATCAAAAAATGGAAAAAACAGTTCAATTCCAAATCGCTTCCATGGCCAGACTTTCCAGTTTTATACCTTTCCGTTAAAAAATGTATTCGTAAATGTGTCAGAACATTTTGCGCTTGTTGAGCAGAGCAGTTGAGAACAGCCTTAAGGTAATGTATGGATGTAACGAATAATGATTTGGACGAATACCTAATATTCGACTAAATTTTAAACCTAATATCAAACTTTTGAAAAGTTTTATTTCGATTGCATATACCATTTTTAATTGTAAGTTTAAAAATGAATTAAAATTGATTTTTTTATTTCTATGTTTAAAAGGGGGTCTGAGACACAAAATGCTATTTTTTTAATTTATAGATATTTTCGAATAATTTTTTTTTTTTTTTGTGAAATACGTGTTTATAGGATGAACATATTCCATGTTCAAAAATACTGAAAACTTTAAAACATTAAAAAATGTAAATAAAATTTTTTAAACATATTTAATTTTTGATACAACTCTTGAACCCCTTGCCTGATTTGTATAATTTTTCATCTGTTGTATTCAGAATATGTGTAATTTTCTTTTGCTTTCACGATTTTTAAAAATATTAATTATAAAGTTTGTAATAAATTTTAAAATTAAAAAAAAGAAGTGTTTTCATGAGTGACTTTTGCATTAATTAATATATTTACACAATTCTCACTCAAAATCAAAAATACTGAAGAAAATTTACTACAAAAATAATACAGAAACTCTGTTGAAAATTTCATTCATATACCTTATAAGGAATTTTAGATATAGCCTTTCAAATTTGATAAATCATGAAAAACTTTATTCTGAGATAAATGGAGTTAAAAGTTTCATTTAGTTCGGGTCGCGTGCAGCATCAATGTCATATCTCCTGATCTAATAATTATTAAATTATGCGGTTTGCGATAATTAACTATAAAAACTCTCTAATTTGTTTTAAGCCAAAAAAAAAAAAAAAAAAAAAAAAAGCATTTTTTAAGATTTTTTTGTCTCTGACCCCCTTAAAAAAAAAAAAAAAAAAAAAAAAAAAAAACTCAACAATTCTTTAATATATGTTTTTAAATTTTTTAATGTCAATAAAAACCTTCACAAATCTAAATTACATATTAGATAAATTGCATATTTTTATCTAATACTTGTTATTCATCTATACTTTATATAAAACAGTAACTCTTTAAACGCCATTAGCACTATTAACTATAATCATGAATATTATACATAAAGATACTTTAAATATTGGTTCAAATGGATACATGCAACTCAACCTCTATTTTACAAAACTACACAAGTCAGAAAATAAGGTTCAATAGAATGAAAGAAATTGTAAATGCGACCTTATAAAGAAATCCAATGAGCATCCCACCAAAAGCTTAATTAAATAAAGAAATGCATAAAATAGATGTGAATTATATGATGTTTTACCGTTATTTCTAAAAGTGATTTAAAATTAAAATAACGAAATAGTATATTCTGAAGAACATTAAACAATTTTTACAAGACATAGTAGAATAATATCACCCAATTAATTCATTGCAATAGTTTAAGAAATTATTATGAACGCCTGATAAAAAAACGTTAAAATTGATATTAAATTAATTTATGATTTAAAGCTTTCTAAAATGCACATCTTTCATCAATATACAGCAAGAAAAATACTTTTATTTATATAAAAATAAATAAATAAATAAATACTTTTATTACGCAATTTTACAATTGGTAAGTATTTGAAGATTTTCTAATTAAAAAGGTACTGAAGGTTTTCAATATTCTTGATTATATATATATATATATATATATGCTTGATTCTTTTACAGAAATCGACTGTGTATTGCTTATATTTGTATTTCATGTACCCCTGATGAAGTGAAATACTCTATAAGCTTCCTTCTACATCCATCCAATTCATCTTTCATTTGTTTTTTTATACTTTCAACTTTATTTAGCTAGAATTTTGATCTTTTGTCTATATCTGGTTATTGCATCAAATTTGGTAAATTTTCATGTGATTAAATGCTTTAATTGCACAAAAAGTTTACACACACACACACACACACACACATATATATATATATATTTTTTTTTTTTTGGGGGGGGGTAAAGATGGCAGCACTAAACATTATTGTTAATAATCCAGTTCCAATTTACATTTTTTCCTTTCTCACACCAGATGGCAGCAAAGTTATGGGTTTCAGTCAGATACTCAACTGTGGCCCACATGTTAAAATAGTTCTAACTCTTCCATCTTGACATGCTGCAGTTTTGTTTCCTAGTATGTAATTTAGGTATTGTGCTCTAATAATTTTTAATATCCTGTGTGAGGTGTATCTTTCTTTAGATCTCTTGGATTTTTATTATCTATTTTCTGTTATGTTTGCGTTATAAGGAGCTAAATTTTGTCATTTTAAGCTTAATGCCGACAAAATTGGATGAAATAACGCATCTTCTATGAATGAACCCACAAGCTCCTCTGAAGATTCTGTGGGTTATTCATAGTTTCTTATTTTACATACTGGTTTCCTATGTTCATTTCTAATTCATCTTTAGAACTTTACCAATTTGTTCATATATTTGTGATTTCAAATTTATTATATATATATATATATATATATATAGATAGATAGATAGATAATGCTTTAATTTATTTTATCATTTTATCTATTGCAATTTTTGGATTCTTTCTTCTGGATTTACTGTGTACGGTAGCCCAAATTTTACATTTTATAACTTCTTCTGGCTTATGCAAGGATGGAACCGTACATGTTATTTGTGGAACTCAAGGTAATTTGGGCCTGAGCGTTCTGCCTTGGTTCTACATATATTTCCATTTTTCCAATGTTTAGTGTATTTTCAATTGCTTGTTTCGCTCGTTATGATGATTTGCTTTAAAATTTTTTATAAAGGATAAAACTTCAATTTTAATTTGCATAAAACGTCATTTATAATTTGTATATTCACAATTGTAGATGATTATTTTTAATGGTTATATATATATATATATATATAAACATTATAACCATATTTATATATTAACCATATTTTACATACATAAATAAACACATTAAAAAATACATATGTATTTTTTATTATTATTCGAATTTGTTCGGCTAAATATCAACCAATATTTAGCCACAGGACTGAATATTCGGTAAAAATAACCGAAATTTAAATCGGTAGAATACCGGATACTGTCCGAATATTCGTTATAGCCTTAATCTAATATGGCGAGCTAATGTAACATGGCAACGAACTTTTTTTTATTTTTCGTTCAGTTGTCAAAATTTATAACTCCTTTTTGCCATTCTACTGCGATTCAGCAACTTACATTTTTAATTATAAGCTAATTAATATCATAAGCTAATTACTCACATAAGGTTAATTACTTTTATAAGACTTTTTCCGCATTAAATACGAGGAATAATGGTTAAGAAAAGGGGTGATTTTTCTTAATGTTCCATTCATATTTATTTGCATGGACTCATTGTCGCCTGTGCTCAGACTGATCATTAAATGCTCAGTAATGAATCGTGTCAAAATTACAGGATGGCTGCAGGAAAGCCATTTAATCATCTTTGATCCAGGAATTGATTAGTTATATATAAATATGTATGCCATTTATAAAAAATGAAATGACTCAAAAAAGAAAGGAAATGAAATGAATTCATTTAACATAGATTGACTTTATGTTGTGTGACTCTATGCTGTGACTTCTATGTTGTGAACTCTATGTTGATGTGTGTGTTGCGTACAGTCGTGGAAATAAAACAAGTAAACACCCCTACTAACTCAGCAACAAATTATTGTAGAAGAAAGTTACTGGAAAGAAAGCTACTTTTAAATGATGTTTATAAAATTGGATTAGGAGGCCATCTCCATAACAAAACGTACCCAAACTTTGTTCCTTTCAATAGACATACCCAAGTTTGACACCATAAATAAATTCTATGCCCTTCAACTAGCCTAAAAACAAATTTTCATAAAATTAGTATGATTAGTTTCAGGGAAATTAATTATTTTAAAATGAGCTTATTTTAGGGGCTATATCCAAATTGGAGTTCGGTACTCGATTATTTGAAATTCTACAGAATGACTAAGTCACTTCTATTAACGCTTAATATGTTTCGACTGTTGCCAGCCCAAATGTTTCAATAAAATAAGTAATATATATATATGTTTTAATTATGCTTTTCCGCACATCATAGACCATCAGTTTGACCTTTTTTTTTTATCATAATTCGAAAACTTCTTGGAAAAAGAATTTGAAAGTGAGAATTCGCATAAAGAAAGACATGATAAATATAAATCTATCAAAAAAATTGTAGGTTGCAATTCATATTTTTTTAGAATATTTATTTCATAATTCATATTGCAAAATTTTTAAAATTACAATTTCACTATAATTATGTGTGAATTCTTTCAGTATTATAACCACACAAAGAATTATCATATTAGGATTATAATTTCAGGAGATATTAATAAAAATATGAAAATGTAATTTAACATTACACTTTGTAAATTTTGGATGTTCATAATCATGCAAATGCCTTGAAATTCCGTTTCTAGGCGTAGTTTGAACCGAAGATTTAAAATGTATTATTAGAATTAGGTGTTGCCATTAACAAAAACAAAGTTTGGTCTGGTTTTGATATTTAGATGGCCTCCTAAGAAAAATTTATGCACATCATTTAGAAGTAGACTTTATTTCCAATCGTTTGGTACCAGTAACTTTAATCTAATATAATTTATTGCAGAATTAGTAGCGATGTTTACTTTTTTTCCCCACTTTTGTACAATTTGTAGTATCTTATTTAGAAAGACATATATAAGGCAGGTGAACGTCTTTTAATATTTAAAATTATTTCGTTGAAATAGGTAAAAATGAGGTGTTAACTTTAACATTTTCTGGTGTAGTGGAGAACTATCTTTTCATACATTTCCCATTTACGCGTTTTAGGTTCCAATTCATCTATCCGTATGATGGCAAAATGTTTCCTTTATACACTCTCAAAAATAAATGCGTAAATTTACACATTAAAACAAGTATACTGATGATTAGGACTGGGCGATGTAGAAATTTCATAAATCGATTTATCATCCATCCAACATCGCGATTTAGTGCTAAATCGCGATTTAACACCAATTTTACATTTTAGAATATGGAAGCCTATTTTTTAATTTTTAGTAACAAAATACGATCTTTATGTGCCCCCCCCCCCCCTCCTGTATTATTTAGTATACTTAGCTTTTAATTTGTCAAATAATTTTGAAAAGAGGTATATTTTACACATAAAAAAGCTTTGAATGTCCCAAAACACTAGTTTTTTTTTTTCCATTTTAAAAATTAGTGACCTATTGTAATACATTTTATAAACTCATTCTATAAGAAGTAATATAAAAGAAAATGATTTTTTTTTTTTTTTTTTTTTGTCTGACTTGTTATGCATGCTACAATCTAAATTCCTTAGGGGAGGGGGGGGGGGGGGGGCTTGGCTTCCCCTAGCCCACTCAAATAGCACTTCACTGCTAACAGCCTACATACATTTTTTTTTTTTTTTTTTTTTTTTTTTTTTTTTTTTTTACAGACACAGATTTAAAAAGTTACTGAGGTAAAACAGAAGCATATTAAAAGACTTCAATGATGAATTTAACTATTCATTTACCATGATGAGAAAAGTAGTCAAAAAAAAAAAGGGGGGGGGGGAGACATGAGAAATAAGGTGCAATTTTATATCTTTTTAACTTTTAGATTATAATAAGATTTGTTTAACATAAATGCTGACATTTATATAGCGGATGGAGAAGGATTGAAAATGTGACCCTTGGAGCACATCACTGAAATTGCTGATTTTTTTCGTGGTTGTTGCCATCCTTTAAGATTAGTAATAAAATATAATCTTAAAATATATCTCTTTTTAATGATAACAAAATGTCAAAAAAGCAAAAAATCGCAGATTTGCGGAAAAATCTAATGAATGCCTCCTCCAGCCCTCCCTCATTCTGCTGTAAAAATAAAGTTACTTGACTCATTACAGAACTTTATTAAAATATTTTTAATTAATTACAAAATAATAATAAATTAAAACTAAAATATTCCCATAATACCTAAACATATGAAAATTAATTTTTCATGAAAATAATGCATAAAAATATAAACTAAAAATGGATGAATTTGGATATAAATAGTGAATCAATTTCAGCAAGATTCTCAATCCATGTGACTGGCATTGAAATCGGATGTCAAATCTGATGCATGACTATTTTAAAATATTTTAATTAATTACAGAATAATAAAAAATAAAGAATATGTATTAAAATATTACCCAAACATGTGAAAAATGAATGTTTCATTAAAAGAATGTATAAAAATAAAAACTGAAATTCGATGAATTTGGATTTTAAATATGAAACTTTATTCTTTTTTTTCCAACCATAAATACTCAATCAATTTCAGGAAAAAAATATTAGTAGTAAAAGAAAAATATTTCATGTGAATCACGGCCAAATAGTGATACACAAAACAATGCATGACTATACCTTTAAAATAATTTCATTAATTACAAAATAATAGAAAATAAAAAATAAATGTTAAAATATTACTAAAACGTGTAAAAAATGAATTTTTCATCATAAGAATGCATAAAAGTATAAACTGCAAGTCGATGAGTTTGGATTTTAAATATAAAACTTTATTATTATTTTTAATCATATAAATGCTGAATGAATTTCAGGAAAACAATCTTTTGAAACAATGCAGGATTCTACTTTAAAACATTTTAATTAATTACAGAATATTGGAAAATAAAAAATACATATTGCAATATTACTCAAATATGTGAAAACTTAATTTATCATCAAAAGATTGCATTAGCATATAAATTGAAATTCGATGAATTTGGATTTTAAGATTTAAACATTACTTTTTCCTTTCAACTTTCCACTATATAAGTTCTTAATTTCTGAAAAATACACATTCCAATCTCGTAAACTCTGAATCTTGTTTACAAAATAAATAAATAAATATCAATTCTTACTTAAATCATCGTTTTCTTAAATCGCCTTTTTCTTAAATTGGATCCTGCTAAATCGATTTAACACCAGCTTGCCTTGTTTTCATTAAATCGTCTTTTTCTTAAATCGGAAAGCATGGAGGCTTGCGATGTTTGCTTAAATCGGATCGTCCTAAATCGATTTAACACCACCTTGCCTTGTTTGTCTTAAATCGGAAAGCATTGAGGCTTGCGATGTTTGCTTAAATCGGATCGTCCTAAATCGATTTAACACCAGCTTGGCATGTAAGTGGTAGATACATCAAAGTAGATAAATCGGTTTTCCGATGTTAGCTCTGAATCAGTATTTTGTTTTAAATCGATTTAAAGCCAATGGCTAAATCGCGATTTAAGACAATGGCTAAATCGCGATTTAAGACAATGGCTAAATCGCGATTTAAGACATTGGCTAAATCGCGATTTGACATTAGCTAAATTGCGATTTCCGATTTTAGCTTAAATCGATTTTAAACCAATGGTTAAATCGGATTTCCGATGTAAGCTTTAAATCGATTTAAGAGTTAAATCGATTTAAGGCCCAGGCCTACTGATGATACAAAAAACGATTCGTCTATATATGTGTAAAGTGGCGTGTAAATTGCTAAATACACGCCTAGTGTGTCAGTTTCTAAATACGCATTGTTCTATGTATTTTGATAACACATTAACCTGCTTAAGTGTGTAAAATGTTATCAGATAACTCTGAAATACACAGCTTATCGTTTAAATTGCACATGAGTACACACGTATCTGTGTAATATACAAAAACGGCTGATTTTGTGTACATAGTATATAGGGATGCACCGAATAGTGATTTTGGCCAAATACCGAATACCTAACATTTGGCTAGCCGAATAGTAACTGCTAGGCAGAATACCGAATATTCAGCTTGTCGAATACTTTTATATTTCAGAGTTTAAGGACTAATACATACTAATAAGTTTTACAAAATGTCAAAGAAATTGTCTCATATTGTCTTAACAAATTATAATCTTAGGTTTATCGGAATTGTGGGCGCAGAATTTGTTCAGAATAGCTCAGTTGGCAGAGTGTTGGCAGCTTAAGCGAAGGACCTGGGTTCAAATCCCGGCTTGGGCACTTTTTTACTCAGTTGGAAAATCACATCTCCTGCCAAAGTTATAGTCATCGAATGCAATATTCAGAGTGAAAATCGGAAAAACTTGATCAACATGCATAAAGCAATTGCTGTAATTTTAGTAATAATCAATGAATGCACAGATTTGTATATATTTTTAGAAGTTGATTATTAAATAAATCATTTGGTTTTGTATCATTTAGAAGAAGTCTTTAGCATTTTTGAAATATGAATTACTTATGCATTACTTTCTTGGATGAAAACGTGTTTTGTGTAAAAGTGTTTATATATCGCCTGTGTTTTGCAATAAGGGCGTAAGCAAAGCGATATAAGTAAGCGTCCTATCTTAAATGGGAGAAGTAACCGCAAGATTAAAAGCGAGGTCACATCAATCAAGGTCATGCGCCACGTAGCGGATGAAGTGTGAACTACAGGTATATACCTAACTGTTTTCATACTCGCACCACTAAAATTATAAAGTTTTTTTAACCTTGATTAATAACTGAAGTACCATTGACAGGGCGAAGAAAACTTCGTGGTGTCAAGTGCATCTGGATGCCCCTCTCGCTACTCCATTATATTGCAATAAATGTGGCAAACAAAATTAATTTCTATGAGTGACTAAAGATTTAGGAAATACGCGCCACACTAAAAGCCCGCGTATGTGAATTATCACTCCGTCCACAAGGTGGCGCAACTATGTTAATTTACGCCTGATTCCAGCATTAAGTTTGTTCGCTTACTTATAACGCTTTGGGCGTAAGGCACAAATAATTAATTGTCCAGGAAAGAGAAAGAGAGAGAGGAAAAAAAAAAAAAAGAATTCTCTACCCTGTAATTGCTTACTGTGTAAGCGCCCTTGGGAGTAAAGTTTAAATTTTTATGTATATTTCGCATCCAGAGTTTTCTTGCAAAAATTTATGTGATTGGTAATAAGGGCTGAAATGGCTCCTTCAGCCCTTAATGCACAACACCTATGGATAGTATTTGTGTCTTAACTCTCTCATTAATAGAGATACACATACGCCCTTATAAGATATCGCACACTCACAAGAAAAGTGACACATCTCGCAAAAATTCATTTTGCGTTTTATTCTACTAATAGGTCTGTCATAGGTGCGTCTTGTTACCCAAAAAGTTTCATAAGTGTAGTTATACGGAAAATCACTTTATTACCCTATGTGCCCATTCGTGACCACAGAAGAGGAGTGGGTTTTGTGGGGAGGTAAATTTATTCAACCCTACAAACCTGATCATATGTCTTCATTTTTAAGGGTTTATGTTTTTATGCATATTTTTACTCTTGCATGCAGAGCTAAGTGCTATAATTTCATGTTACAGTAAAATCAAACAAATTTTCTTTTGCCTCTCCTGTAAAATTTACTTTTGTCGAGATGTGTCTTTTTTCTGGTGGGTGAGCGATATTATAAAATATTGCTTCCTGACTCTACATATACAATTAACTCAATTTTGAAAAATATTGTACCTTGTGCCCTTATTGTAAAACAGAGGCGATATTTTATTTCAAAACGTACTAAATATACGTAAAAAATGCTTGTTTCATATCAGTCGTAATTTATAGAGCTTTTAAAAGAGAAAATTCTTAATCTGAATATCCACCATCACCTTAAGGGGTTTCAGGACTCTTAAAATTAGAAAAAATGAAAAAATAAGACCATTTTCAACATTTAATATCTTAAAACGTATAAGATTTTAAAATACAATTTTTACTGGGAATAAAAGATACAGTAAAACCTCTAAATAACGGACACCTCCGGAGCGCGGAAACTGTCCGCTATTGGAAAAATCTCAGAGACTCAAAACCTGCTAAGAAAGGCTTAATGTTTCATTAATTGATTTACATGTCCTAAAACCTCCATTATTTATATGATTACTGAAAAATTAAAATTATTTTTTTAAATAATAAAACTCATATAAATAATTGTGCGTTTTCTTTCTCGGATGCGTAGTGTGGCATTCAAACATTTTTCTCCGAGAGGATTTTTTGTGGCTCCGGGGGGGGGGGGGGTAGGGGGGAGGGTTGGACATTATAGAGTTCGAGGGGGGAGGGGAAATTGGACTCTTTGACCATTAAAACAGAAAATCTCAAATCATCCGGGGGGGGGATGTCAATACTCCGGGGGAAATGTCCCTCCTGGGTGACCCCCTGAATTCAACACTGGATGTGGAAAGGGGAATTATCCCCAGCCGACCCCTACATTTATCTGCGATCTCGAAATCTGCGACACATTGCCCTGATGAATTTAGAGGCTTTTTACTTTTTTCCATTTTTTTCTCGTTAAAAATAATTTTTCATCATTTATCGCCAAAATTACTGTCCGAATTTCGGAGTGTCCGTTATTCAGAGGTTACACGTACAAAAATTTAGGTTTTGGGAGTGGGGATTGGAAAACTGTCCGTTAAATAGAGGTGTCCGCTATTCGGAAGTGTCCGTTATGGAGGTTTTACTGTATAAGTATGTTTTTTCCTTTCCTCTAATTTAAAAAAAAAAAAAAAATAGCAAAATGCAGAATTAGCATTTATAGGGGGCTCCAAAGTATCAGATATTTGATGAGCAGAAAATTGGTGTAACAGTTTACGTGCAAGATTACAAAATAAATATTGAAACTAGAATGAAAATTTTGTAACTTTCTTATACTAAAGACTGTAATAATTACTCTGAACCTAAATAAATTTGCATTTAAAGCATTTTTATATTTTTAATACAAAGTTGTATTTAGCTAATAGAAAATTTTGAAAATTTCAAAAGTATAATCACCTAAAAAATATTTTTTGAACAATAAAATGGAAATTGTAGGCTTAGTTTATACAGACTAACATGAAACATATGTTTTGAAAATTTCATGAAAAAATATTCAGAAGTTTGTGAGATATCGTGCGCGTTATGCCCAAAAACGTCATTTGGAGAAAAATGACTTCAAAATTTCGGAAACGCCGCTTCAGCTATTGGACGGGTATAATTCTAAAAGCCATAACTTCTGTTCTAACAGGAATTTCAAGGAAACAATTGAAGAGCTGAGTGGAAGAACATGTTATGCTACATTTTCTTAAAAATGATTTTATCTTTTGGACGAAGGCGTTATCAGTTATTCTATCACATGGTAAAGCTAAAATACCAAAATTCTATTTAGCCTTGAAGATTTAAGACATTATTCATTAATATTTAATATTTTATTATTTAATAATGTAAATAATATTAATATTTTTTAATATTTAAAAATTAAATATGAATAAGTTTTTTTGATAGATTTCAGTATCACACCTGCTAATATTCTAAACACTTGGTATCAAACAGAAAATAAATCATTAAAATTGACAACAAAACTTTCACATCAAATTTCTTCAAATGTAATTTTTGTTATTTAACATGTTCTTCCACTTAGCTCTTCAATTGTATGAAAATGTTCAGAAAGGATAGGAGTTTAACATCTGAAAAAATTAAAATTTCGAAAATTTTGAAGCTTTAAGAATCTTGAGATCTCTTAAGAGAGGCAGTTACACATTTTTTGTTTTGACAGAAATTATCGCAATGATATCTCTTAAAGTAAATTTGAATGGCAGTAATAAGTAGAATCAAAAGAAACCATTTATTATGATTTAGAGATTAAGTGAGATCGTATATATTTAGCGTTAAGCTTGGCGAGAGATTTACCGTTTTTAATTTGGACGGAAAATTATCGCAATGATATCGCCTAAAGTAAATTTGAATGGCAGTAATAACTAGAATCAAAAGAAACTATTTATTATAATTTAGCGGTTAAGTGAGATCGTATGTATTTAGCGTTAAGTTTGGCGAGAGATTTACCGTTTTTAATTTTGACTGAAAATTATCGCAATAATTTCTCCTAAAGTAAATTTGAATAAAAGCAATAAGTAGAAACAAAAGAAACTATTTATTATGATTTAGCGATTAAGTGAGATCGTATGTATTTAGCATTAAGTTTGGCGAGAGATTTACCGTTTTCAATTTTGACTGAAAATTATCGCAATAATTTCTCCTAAAGTAAATTTGAATAATAGCAATAAGTAGAGACAAAAGAAACTATTTATTATGATTTAGCGATTAAGTGAGATCGTATATATTTAGCGTTAAGTTTGGTGAGAGATTTACAGTTTTCAATTTTGACTGAAAATTATTGTAATAATTTCTAGTAGATCATAGTAAACCTGAATGACAACAGTAAGTTGAGACGAGAGAACAATTTATTTGCGACTTAAAACATCTGCGGGCTAAAAGCAGCACCGGAACTGATAAAGTTAAAAACGTTTCGAACGTTTTGAGCAATTTTATGCTCCAAGAGACAGAGGTGACGCATTTTGAGAAAACGGTTTTATTTTGCTGAGCACGAAATACAGAATAGATAAAATTCGAGGAAAAAATTGAAAATATGATCTAGAAAATCAATGCAAATAAAATAAAGGCTAAGGTTAGACTAATTATTGTTGACATAAAAAGAAAATTCGAATATAAACTTAGAAATTAGTCTAGATTTTAACTATGCGCTGAAGTGACTTATTATACTTCAGTTGAAGTTCAATTGCTTTTACGGTTCCGTACTTAAAAAGTAAAAACGGAACCATCACTCCTGTGTCTGTCTGTCCGTCTGTCACAGACGTTTTACTCGTAAACTATGCAACGCGGAAATTTCAAATTGGCTGAAGTAATAAAAGTTATTGACCCACATATTTACAGATTAAGAGCCATTCACAAATACAGTAGAGCCCCGATTATCCGCAAAGCGATTTTTTTTTTTTTTTTTTTTTTAAATTTTAAGCCAACAATAAGGAAAATACAATAAGCCCTACTAATAAATATAAACATATTAATTTGTGTATTCGAAAGTAATAGAAGAATATTACTAGTTTCGGTTGCCACGTTTAAAATACAGTAGAACGCCGCTAATCCGAACTAATTGGGACCGGTGGGTGTTCGGATTACAAAAAAATCGAATTACCCGAAATTCTGATAAAAATAGAAAAGAAAAAGGTGTTTTCTAAAAGAAAATGTAAGTTATAAGTACGCAGTAATACAATAAACATCGTCTAAACCAGCATCCTAAGGCATGCTGAATAATCCGACAAGATTAAAAAAAAAAGTATTGCTTGTTTAATCACTCTTTATGTTTATAATAATCTAATGGAACTTCAGAATAAGAAATTGCGTTACAACTCTTTACAAACGGTACAAAATCGCGAATCTATAAATAGCTCATTGACTACGTCAACAAGGAGGGTGAAGAAAACATTTCTGTAGATGATTTGTGAAATCAAGCTGTTGAAAAGAAAAGTAAATTTTTATGATCTGATCTTTTTGCATTAAAAAAAATAATTTTATAGTGACTGGCAAAACAAACTGATGTTCGAGATTTTTTAAGGTGGCTTCTGTGAGTAGGCCTACAGTGCATGTTTTTATTTTATATTCGTGTACGTACACTATACTGCCATTAATGACCGGCAACTTTCAATTTTAGGCATTTTGTCGAATATTTAGAAATATACTTGACAGATTCTTCTGGAATTTCAGGATTGAAAAGAACAGGTATGACTTCATATTTAGCAATGTCGATTTGATAAGGGGGGCAATGAGGGGGCCAACAAAAAATCAAAGAAAAAAAATACTACTTGGGACCACCCTGTAAAATAAAAAGCATGACATGATCTACCGCTACCGAATATAAATAAACAGATATTGTGCAATATGTGTATTCTTTTGTGTAACAATAGCACGTATATTAATAGAGATATAGCGATTTATTTAAAAAAATTTAAAAAATCTTGCATGTTTTTTGCTTATAACATGCAGGGTTTTCAACAAAATTTAGCACCGGTTTAAAAAAAATGACAAAATATAATAGAAACAATATAGTGCAATTGGAATATAAATATATTAAATATTTTAGGAAATATGAGCAGTATTATGAAATAATTTTTATCTGCTCATGCGCGAACGATAACAAGGATCATTTTACATAATTTAATAGTCAACTCTATGGAGCAACTTATTAAAAAAAAACCTAGTCAAATATCGTAAAAATTCAGAAAGATATCGGCGTTAGAGTGAGCAAATTTTTAGTTGTTCTCTAAAAGGAGCTGAATGATAAGGGATTTTCCACAAATTGTCATTTTTAATTTTTAATTTTTTTTAAATTTTTTTTTTTTATTGATGCTTTAGTTCTTCTTGGATAACCACCAGAACGAACCTATACCATGATCAAAAGAAGTATCAAAATCGAAGCATTTTTTCCAAATGTACTCGTTGATACTCACTAAATACTAACTTTTTTTCTGAAAGTCAGTTATTAAAAAATGACAATTTGTGTAAAATCCCTTATAATTCAGCTGCTTTTAGAGAACTAAAAACTGGCTCACCCTAACGCCGATATCTTTCTGAATTTTTACAAAATTTGACTAGGTCTTTTTTAAATAAGTTGCTCCATAGAGTTGACTATTAAATTATGTAAAACGATCCTTGTTATCGTTCGCGCATGCGCAGATAAAAATTATTTCATACAACTTTCCTAAAATATTTAATATATTTATATTCCAATTGCACTATATTGTTTTTATTTTATTTTGTCAATTTTCATGAAACCGGTGTTAAATTTGGTTGAAAACCCTGCATGTTATAAGCAAAAAAATGCAAGAATTTTTTAATTTTTTTAAATAAATCGCTACATCTCTATTAATATACGTGCTATTGTTACACAAAAGAACACACATATTGCACTATGTCTGTTTATTTATATTCGATAGCGGTAGATCATTTCGTGCATTTTATTTTACAGGGTGATCCCAAGTATTATTATTTTTCTTTGGTTTTTTGTTGGCCCCCTAATTGCCCCCCTTAACAAATCGACATTGCTAAATATGAGGTCATACCTGTTCTTTTTAATCCTGAAATTCCAGAAGAATCTGTCCAGCATATTTCTAAATATTCGACAAAATGTCTAAAATTGAAAGTTGCCGGTCATTAATGGCCATATAGTGTATGTTGTACTTTTACATTATTGAATTTTTTTTTCTATTCAAGCTGTTTAAAGAATAAAAAACATGCTTTACTGCCATTGTTTATTTAATTCTAACTTCAGTTTTTTTTCTTAACTTCAGATTTTCAGTTTTTTTCGGATTATCCGCGATTTTTGTTATCCGCGGTGCCCTTGCCACCGAATTCCGCGGATAATCGGGACTCTACTGTATATTTAGGAAAAACGTAGAGGGACTAATTAAGTTACATGAAAATAAAAATATTTTCTTTGTATATCGTGTGGGGTACCGTGTGAAAGCTTTTGTAACATCGAACTCAAAAATACATTTCTTTTATTTTTAGGTACTATATTTTCAGAGATACCGTAATGAAAATATATGTCCCCCCCCCCCCTTCTCCTACTTCCGAATCTACTGAAACTAAAATTTTGAAAAAAAAATAGGGGTTAGAAGTTAATTTAAACCTTGCAGGAAAATTATAGCGATTACCCTAGGTCACATAGTTTTTGAGAAAAGCGCATTTTTCCGTTACACACAAATTTCGATTTGCGGGCGTTCCGCAAAGGAGTTGAAGAGCGCCGGAGGTACAGTCGTGGAAAAAAAAAGGTAAACACCCCTACTAACTCCTCAACAAATTATCGTAGAAGAAAGTTACTGGTACCGAGCGATTGGAAATAAAGTCTACTTTTAAATGATGTATATAAAATTTGCTTAGGGGGTCCTCTACATATTAAAACGAAACATAACTTAGTTTTTTTCAATAGCAGTACACAATTCTGACAGCATAAATGAATTCTACACCCTTTAATTAGCCTAAAAACAAATTTTTATGCAATTCGTACCATAAGTTTCCGAAAAATTAATTATTTTAAAACGAGCGTATTTTAAGGGCTGTATCCTAATTGAAGTTCGGTACTCGATTGTTAACCGAGAGTTGTTAACTCCCTTCTTGATCAAGGCACCTTAAGCGTCACTCAAGCAGTCAATGAAGTCTGCTAGATTACAGGACAGCGTAAGAAATTTCAAAATATCTAGTCACTTCTATCATAGACGGCCCCTTAAACCATCATTTTGCCGTTTTTTAAGCATAATTTGAAAACTACTTGGAAGAAAAATGCGAAATTTTGGATTTCCATAAAGCAGGACTTAGTAAATCTAAATCCATCAAAAAAATTGTAGGTTACAATTCATAATTTTTTCGAATATTAATTTCATAATTCATATCATAAAATTATAAAAATTGCAAATTCAACGTATTTATGTTTGGGTATATTAGTATTACTGCTACACAAAAAGTTAGCACATTAGGAGCATAATTTCAGGAGATATGAATAAAAATATGAAAATGCAATTTAACATTAGAAGCACTAAATTTTGAATGTTTATAATTCAAAAACTTATCGTTCAAATGACTTGAAATTTGGTGCCTAGGCATAGTTTGAACCGAAGATTTGAAATATCTCATTAAAATTGGGTATTGCTATTGAGAAAAATGATGTTTGGATTCGTTTTAATATATAGATGGCCCCCTAAGCAAATTTTATATACATCTTTTAAAAGTAGACTTTGTTTCCAATCGTTCGGTACCGGTAATTTTCGTCTACGATAATTTGTTGAGGAGTTAGTAGGGAGTGTTTACTTTTTTTTTTCCACGACTACCTATCGTCGCAGAAGTATAAAAGGATTGTTGATAATTGTCTATGATTAGTCCTTAAAGACACGGGCGGTTTGGACATACATAATGACAAGGGCGGCATACTCTATGCTCCATCGGCTTTTAAAGCCTAGATAACAAGGAATTAATGATATTTCCTTTAACGATATTGCCCTATAACAACTTTTAATGATATATTTGTGTGATGCAATACCCAGTTACTAATTCATATATTTATCATATGGAACCCTGTGTACGGGAGTAATACTCGCACTTGACCGGTAATTTTATTTTGTTTTTATTTTTACATTATTTATACATTTATTTATTTTTTATTTAAGGTAGTAGAGTGTGTTACTATTGCTTTTAAACACAGGAAAAAGGTACTGTGTGAAAAGCACCACGATAATGAAAATGAAATCCTTGTCGTAGTGACTTTATGTTCAGTATTTATTAGTACTATGTTAGTATCAGTGTTATGAAAGATTCTTCATTACTACTTTCATTTATTGTTTAAAGGCTTGTTGTACCTATATATTGTTGTATGCAAGTAGCATGTAATGTACATTATTATAGATGTAACTATATCAGGTGAATATAATTTTGTATGTAAATCTATGCAAGCATATAAATACAGGAAGATTGTATACATATTTATAATTTATTAAGTACGGAGTATTCATTCAGTATGAAAGTAATATAAAAATTAAATGTATTCATTAATCTTAAAAATTTTTGCGTGCAAATCAAATCTGAGAATAAAGCAATTTTTTTTTTAAATATGTGTTTATTTATTCATGTACATTTTTTAAAAACACACTTCTGCGAAAATCAATATTAAAATAGTTTAATGCTTTCGACCATTTATTTATTTATTATTATTTTTTTTTTCTCAAAGAAAGATACTTAGATACATTATTTATTTATTTATATGACTATATATTTCAGAGTTTGCCCCCAGGCAGTTTCGGGAGGTTGCTGCTCGATATTATTACGACTATATTTATTTACACGTGAATATTTAAAGAAAAAGAAAATTTTAAAATAATAAATTAATATTTGCGTTAAAAGCCGTAAATGGAGGAAATTATGTCATATTTAAAATGGCCAAATAATAATATTGCCAAACAGTTTAAATTTAAAAGTATATTTACGAGACATTTATTTCATATTTCTAGATGTTCTTTTAAACTATTGTTTCCAATTCCAAGGCAGCGCAAATAAAAATATTACCTTTCTGGCAACAAAAGTATTTTCCATTTTCACCTGAATATTAAAAAGAGAAAGAAGGATTTAAAATAATAAATTCATTAATATGCGTTAAAAGCAGTAAATAGCAGAAATTACGTCATATTTAAGATGACCAAATAATAATATTGCAAAACAGCTAAAATTTAAAAATATATTTACACAAGACATTTATTTCATATTTTGAGATGATCTTTTCAACGATTGTTGTGAATTCGAAGACAGCGCAGATAATATTTCCTTTCTAACAACAAAAGTATTTTCACATGGATATTAAACAGAGACCGAAAACTTTGGGGAAAATTACACCAGATTTAAAACGATACATTTAATATGTCTTATTTTAAACAATTTTCTTATAGAGTTGTTAAAAAAATACCAGGAGGCAAAGACTCTGTTTACATAGTTCGTTTAATATTAGCATTTTTTCAAATGTTTAACTGATCTTATTTAATCAAACATGAAAACAGCCAGTAGATGTTTAACAGCAGCTGATCCGGCCTTAAAATTCCCCAAAGGGAAATTAATGGAAACACGTTTACAGGTAAATCGCTACTGTTTTTTTTTTTTTTTTTTTTTTGGTTCAATCTTTATATACTTCAATCTTTTTATAGTTCAATCTTCCGCAATCTTTTTAAAGTCGATCAATTTAGCGGATTTTTAGAGTTTGCGGTGTCTCAATGGTGGTAGGTGAGCGTAGTTCGCAGGGGTAGAGCCCCCTAGTACTTTATAAGCCACCCGAAAACATTAAGGCGACTGGTAACTCAGCTTCCAATTTCTCCTCACTAATGTAAAGTCTATGGGCATTGAATGCATTTGTATATTTAAAATATCTCCCCTGGAAATTAATATTTTTAACTTCTGTATTTTGTGTACACTTCCTAAAAGATGTCTTTTTTTTTTTCTTAGTTCTCAAAATATTTCTAAAATATAGACTTAATTTTGTAGGAAGTGTTAAAATCTTACTCACAGTTCGCCTGCTTTTAACACATAAAATATTCAATTCCTCATAGATTTTAGAAATAGTTTGAAAACTAAGAAAAAAAGAGACATCTTTTAAGAAAAGTACACAGAAAAAATATGTTAAAAATATGAATTTCATAAGATTTCATAAAATGTGAATTTCATAATTTTCAAAAGATATTTTAAATATACGAATGCATCAAAAGTCCATAGACTTAACATTACGGAGGAGAATTTCAAAGCTGAGTGACCAGCCCCCTTAAGATGAAAACACTCCGAGAATTCTTAGATACTGCGGACGCCGCTCAATATCGAGGAAAAGCGAGTCCGTAAAGACGCATTTTATAAATAAAAATAAAAATATATATGGTTTTTCAAAGTTAAAAATATGTTTTACTTATTTCTTTATTTATTTATTCTTTTTTAACGCAAAAACCTACATATTTCGACCTCGTTCTTCGACGTCGAAACAACTTCATAAATATGCTCATTTTTTAAACTGAAAAACTCCATAAATCCCTTAAGCACGGGAAATTATTTGAAAAAGATAAAGTTTCTTTTGAAATGAAATTGTGTAACTTTCTCTACAATTTTTCAAAATAACAAATCTTTTCTACCATGTGAGCATTCACAAAAAGATAACAATAAATACAAAAGCAGAAAATGAAACCATCGTACCATTGCCAAAATTAAAATAAAAATTTTCGTTTCATGGAATCTGTTGATTTGCAGACAACTTTTTTTGTATGTAAAGTCGTCTGCAAATAACCGTAAGTAAGTGTGATTAAGGAAATTATGAGATGAAATACGTTGGACACAGTTCACCGACGTAATTTGTCTTTCGCGTTTTTTCAAGATGAAAGATTTTTCTTTGGTATTTTTTACTTTTCCTATCGAAAATAAAAAGGAATATAATAAGCGTTAGTTTTTCGTGAGGAAAAATGAACAGTATGCGTTGATAAGTGCTGTGGATTGATAAATGTTTTTGATAAAGAGGTGAAATTATCTGAAGTTTGCTTTGATATTTTTAGATTAAATAACAATGCTTCTTTATTTTTTTCCCCAATCGCTTTTTCTTTCGGTGAAAGCTCAATACTACAACATTGTTGGAAAAAGGATAATGCTGCTTAGGTCACGACGTGGTGGATAAAAATAACTTTTCTTTCTTTCAAAATCAGATTTAAAAAAAAAATGTAATTTAATATATTACAACGACCATTTGGAATTTATTTCGCCCACCAAATTCCATCGCATTCTCTTCAACAACAGATCGCAAAAATCAAACTTCAGACGACCAAAACCTTCATCGATAAACTCTCCAAGTCCCGTTTCGAGAAGGAAAACAGTTTACAAATCGAAAGCAGTTCCACCGAATCATCCGCAGATTGCGACAAATTACCTACGTTGAGTTGAATTTTTCCTCGTTAGAATCGACCGATTGTAAAACGCCGTGGATTGAAGACCCTCAAGACATGGCCTTTTAATATCAATCGATTAAACATTAGATTGTTTCCTTTTTCGCGTACGTCTTTTATTCTGTAATCGATTTTCATGGGCTACATAATCAGTTGAAGACCTCGATTTTCATGGCCTACATAATGAGTTGAAGACCTCGATTTTTGCTTTGCAAGACGATGTTCATTTCGGCGTCGCTCTTTGGCTTTGGATTTTTCCATATCTGATAATTTGCGCCTACTCATTTTGTAACTTTTTCAATTTTTAACGATTTTATGCCTTTCGATTACCTATTCAAACAATTTTTAACGATTTTATGCCTTTCAATTACCTATTCAAATAAAAATTCTTCTAAAAGTAAAGAACATCGTTGAATTTCGTTAAAAAAAATAAAATGCGAGCATCATTTGGCCCCATTCTCAACCGAAAACAACAACCATTTCCAAATGGTAAAAATTCTTTTAGAATATTAAGAAATTAAAAATTTCAGCTTCTCAGGTCTCAGGGTGGGTAAAAATGTATTTATTTATTTATTTTCAATCAAAACGATCGGATATACTTTCTAAAATGTGGCAATTTTCTTTTAAAAAAAGTTTTTTTTTTAATATTTACAAATTAAAAATTTCTGAAATTACTCAAGCTGTGATTAAATTTATTATAATTAATGATCAGTTTACATTATTCTATATCTTAAGTATAATGTGCTGTATTGGTATTTTTTTAATGAAAAATATGCATTAAATACATGAAATTGCGATTTTTTTTTTTTTTTTTAATTCATCTCCTACGAAAGTAAATTTTAACGACAGCTAATATCAAATGTAGGGAAATTAACTTAAAACATTAAAACTTCAACTTTGATTCTAAGTTGCCTTTTTTGCAGAACAAGTTGTTCTATTTACATACAAAAATTAATTTTTAAAGCTCTAGTTATTAAAGTAAACACAAACCAAATATAAATGGAAATTGCTTTAATAGAAAAATATACATAAAACCCAACAAAATTATTATTTTTTCTTTCTAAAACTTTTAAATGAATTTCTGGAAAATAAATAAATAAATATTTAAAAATTCGAGTGCAAATGCCAATGGTCAAACGCTCTTTACAATCATATTCCATTTTTTTTTTAAATACCTTTCACACAAGACTTAAAGAGTAATTATAAACATTTTAACAACAACAAAAGACTTCAATTTCTTGATTTTATACTAAAAAGGAAAAAAAATTGCCAGAGACTTTTGGCCCATTTTGTGTTAGGTCACTCCTGTACAAATCCTTCCACCGTAAAAATATAGTTCAGTGAAGCGAGTGTACTGCAGAAATCGTGGATGAATTTAAACGCTTTAATTGTTTTATTTTTTTAACTGATTGTTTACGCCATAAAAGTTTTTAACGATTAAAACACCGTTTTTAGGGTTTCGTTCATCTGACGAAACACTATTCGTCTCACTCCTTTGTATGTCTGTCCGTCACAGAGCCCGTTCTCAGAAACTATACATGTTAGAGACTTGAAATTTTGGGTACTTATAGCTGAACACCTCACATCAAACAAAAAATCATAAAATTTTGAAAAAGTCGGTAATTAACCGAATTACGGGCTAATTAACTTCTAAAAGTAACCAATCAACCTTTTGAACGCAGCTACGAACGCACCTTCTCCAAATCAGTGGAGTTCCTCCTAAGGGTTGCCAGTAAAATCAGCGGATGCATGGTAATATCAGCGGATGCATGGTTACCACAGAGGAAATTAAGCAATAAATGAAGTGGACATTTAAAAAGCGAAACGCATCTCCCAAAGTATTGCTCCTACAAATTCATAAAAGGTATAGAAAGACGCGAAAAAAATTCTACTTTATTTTGGTATAAAGTTCAAATTTCTGCGTTCGGTATAACGCAAAAAATCCACTAAAAGTCGATCGACAAAAATTTAATTTCTGTATTTGAAAAGACAATGAGAAGAGATTTCATTTCAGCGGAAAGCAGGTGTTGTCATCTTTCAGACATATCGGCGCTGGAGAAATTTAAGCAGAGGATATTTTAATGCGAAATTTAAACTTTTTAAATATTAAATTTTTAGATTATTTTTTTTTACATCCCGACGTAAACATTTTCGCTGATTTCATACATACTCAGTTCAATCTCCCAGCTTAATTACAAGCTGATGTATTAATTATTATTTCATTAATTGGATCATTGCTTTAAAACTTTCCTTTCAACGGGTTTTTTATCTCAGACATGACGACGCACTTGCGGTTTTTATTTTAATACGAAATTTAAACTTTTTAACTATTAATTTTTTTTGATAAATTCTTTTGACATCCGGACGGGAAATCTCTCGCAGATTTCATACATACCCGGTTCAAAGAGCTAGCTTAATTAGAAGCTGAGATATTAATTATTATTTAATTAATTATTAAAATGCTACATGGCGCAGAATGATATACATTGTAAAAGCAACGTTAAAAACGCCAGAATAAACAAAAATTTTGCAGACTAGTTTCGGTAGCGTTAAGCGTACTCGGTGCAAAGAATAACGGAAACTTGCTCATTTATATAGAGGAGAAGCAGATTCATCTGAGAAGTTCATTACACCAACAATATATTCAAAAACAGGAAACCAATAAATCTTCAATTGCTAAACATTGCTGGGAGATGAATCACTCTTTTGATTTTAATTCAGCCAAAATCATCTCTAAACCCACTTCTGTACACGAACTTAACTTTCTTGAAGCATTTCATATCTACAAAAATTATGACAATATTGTTAATAGTGAATTTGCTATTCCCCCTTTATCAGATTGCTGGAAATATTTCATAAAATCCTCTTTTGCTTAATCACTACCATTTTTTTTTTTTTTAAACTCATTTCTGGTGGAATTTCCTACACTAGTCTCCCATTGGCTGGTACCCAGGTTTTCCTGTTTCCCCATTGGGTAATGAACTTCTCAGTTGAATCCGCTTCTCTATATAAATGAGCAAGTTTCCGTTATTCTTTGCACTGACAAGGGAACCACTTTTGGTGTTGCTCGCACCTAGCATCGAGACCTGGTGCGTTTTGTAGCCCTAAGTTAGAGAACCGAAAAAATTTCTCTGTTAAAATAATATTTTATGTATTTTTTATGCTTTTAATTTTTTATTATTACATATTTAATTGTGTATTTCATGCCAAAAGTGAGTTAAGTCTCCAAATAGGGCGCTACAATTTTTCAGCCCGCTTTATCCAAAGAGAAAATGTTCAGAACATATTACTAGAATTATATCAGATTGCTATTTTTTTTATAATTGATAGCATAAGAAACAAATATTAGGTTTTAATTTTTTTTTTCTATGCAGACGATAAATATATAAGTAATAAATATAATTCTATAAAAGCTTCGAAGATCATTGAAAACTATTTTTTAGTGAAATACAGAATAAGCAAATTATTTTCTTTTGAAATTGAATGAAATAAAGTTTCGAATGTTTAAAATGAAATGTTGCTGTATTAAATGGTCTTTCGGTAAAAGTAATCATAAAGTAAATTAATATTTTTACATAATTTAAAAACAATTTTTACTGTGGCGAAATAGATCGGACATTGCAATTTCTAGCTATTACAAATTCAGCTATGACATTTGGCTAGGGTTGCTGGAAAGCTCTATTTTTCAAAATAAACGCCAACCGTTTCCCCGCCAAAAATATGAATATAAAGTTGCAATTTTTCAAAATCAAATTCGCGGGTTTTTGAAGGAATTTTCAAACTTTTTTCAATATTTTATACTTATTATTAGCTAATTTTTTATTTTTAAATGCTTTTCTTTTAAAAAAACTTCAATGTTAATAGTCCGATAAGTGGTCCCGAAAATTGCATTTTCAGAAAGTTATGCTGCTGTAAAATCAAGAAATATTATTTTAACAGAAAAATTTTATCGATTCTCAAACTTCATAATATAGGGCTTTAAAATGCACCAGGTCTCAAAGCTAGGTGCGAGCAACACCAAAAGTGGTTCCCTTGTGAGAATGGTACGCTTAAACGCTACCGAAATTAGTCTGCGAAATTTTTGTCTATTCTGGCGTTTTTAACGTTGCTTTTACAATGTATATTATTTAATTAATCTGTTTCATTTCTATATAATGCATAGATTAAAATGGAGTCACGTGCTTTTTTAACCACGTTTGAAAGGAATATTAAACGAAACCCTTTTTGCGATCTGTGAACACACTTACCCACTTGTTTAGTTTTCCCTACAACAATCCTAGAAACAAAATCATATAAAGAGGGAGGAAAATCGCCGGGTAGCGACTTTCTCGCCAAAGAGATAGCGCTACGTCACTTGATAAAAATCGTTTAAAAAAGAAATATTTTAAAGATGTTTAAAATTTATTGAAGCCCAGTGATGTAGTGGTTAGAACATCTGACTGCTGCACCGCAGGTCGAGAGTTTCGACTCCCGACTGGGCAAGGTTCACTCAGCCTTTCATCCCTTCGGGGTCGATAAAATGAGTACCAAGCTTGCTTGGGAACTAAACACCGAGGGTCTCGCGTTAGGTTGACACCTGGGCGGGACGCATGCTTCATAGCACCTCGGGGCCCTGGGTCAAGAAAACAGAGATAGGCACTGTCGGCCCAGATCCTACTTGGATTGTATAGCCACAGAGTTTAGTTTAGTTAAAATTTATTTATTTACTTTTTTTTTTGTCGAATTTCGAAAAAAGTACTGAACCAATTTTGATGAAATTTATATAGAACCCATTCGAGAGTATTATCTTTCAATAATGAACAAGTCGTAAATTGTACGTCAAACGCGGCAAATGAGGTGCATTCGTACTATAACTAGTTTTATAAATATTCAGCTCTTGGTGCAATAGCTGTTGCACTCTAATGCAAAAATGCATGAATACAAACATTCATACAATTCTATAGATTAAATTCAGTCATACGGATATAATAGAACTCCATCTTAAATAGGACGTCATCACCATGGCAACCTAGAATCATGACCTATCATGGGATATCATTGAATTCATTACATATGATAGGATTTAATAGAAGGAAGAAAACTTTTATTAATACCTTTTTAAGTTTTGATTCGAGGTTCATACAATTTGAAATGACTCGGCAGAATTCTACAACGATTCTATATACAGTAGAGCGCCGATTATCCGAACAAGTCGGGTCCGACCCTTGTTCGGCTAAGCAAGAGTTCGGATAAATGGACAGACAGTTTAAGGGATGTTCCAGACTATACTAAAACCTTCATACTTTATCCAGGCTTAGGACTAGCAGCACTAGTTAGTGCTAGCGTGTTTAAAAACTTTTTTTTTCTTTTTACTTTTCTGTCATTTAAAATTTTCTCTTTCTCTTTTTATAATTTTCTGAACTCCAAAGATTATAACTTAAGGGGGTCCGGGACACATTTTCAAAAAAATTTTATTTATTGAGTTAAAACTTTTAAATTTTTCGTGATGCTTAACCATATTATTTGTAAACAAAATCGCATGATAAAACTTCTCAAATTTTTTTTTATTTAAAATTTAAATTTTGCTAAAAAAGTGGGGTAGTTTAAAATCGTTATAACTCGAAATATTATTTATAGAATTTCATTTTTTTTTCATTTAAATAAACAGAAATATATACGTTTTAATTTAGATTCAGCATTAAAAAAAATATTAATTTAAATAAAAATTAAAAATATTTAAATTTAAATTAAAAAAAAATGATGTAACTTAAAAAAAAAAAATCTTATTTTCAAAAGTAATATATATATTTTTAATTTGCTGAATCTAAATTAAAAAAGTTCCAAGTTTGAACCATTTATCTGTAACGGTTCTTGTTTTATAACAATTTAAATATGAGTAATGGTGAAAAAACCCATCATGAAGAAAAACGCAATTTCACAAGAAGTCGTTCCCTTGACAACCATATAGTCCAAGAGCTGTTAAACATTTTTGGGAAGGTATTTGAGGCACCCTGAAAATTTGTGCAACACTTCTTTTGTAATGGCTGAATGCAAAATCGAATGTCTGGCTGACGGATCGTGGCCCAAAAACTGTGCCAGACACGTGTCAAGTGCCATTTTTTGACTACCCAAAAAAAAAGGTATTTGAGGCACGCTGAGATTGAGACAGAATAATATTTATACTTAGAAAAAAATATTTTGAAAATGACAGACACTTTAGTCGGCCCAAAAACTGTGCCAGACATTCGATTTTGTATTCAGGCATTACAAAAGAAGTGTTGCACAAATTTTCAGGGTGCCTAAATACCTACTCAAAAATGTTCAACAGCTCTCCTACTAATAGATTGAAAGGTAGATTTTGAAAACAAACCAAAATGAAAAAAAATAATATTTCCTGTTCTAATTACGATAGAGATATGATTTAAACGCCATTTTAAGCAGAAATCGACAGAGAAATTTTTAATACAATAATTTTTTTTTTTGAAAATTTGAAGATTTTTGTGTCCCGGACCCCCTAGTAAAAAGCTTTAGATTGTTGCTTGCTTCAACGAAGACATTCTTTCCAATGCTGCCATATCCAAATTCTTTTTAAATACGTTAGTTGAATAGGATTAGAGTTCTTCTGCCGTTCGAGCCATTTCATAGCTGTTTCCAAAACATTCAAAGGCTTCGTTATGGGATGGAACTGGGTCATTTTTAAAGCATTCGTTTTCATTTCTTCAATTTCTTTTTCATCTTAAATCTCATCCACAATCTCATCATCATCACAAAAAAATTTTCGCGAGAAATGGGCTGTTCGGATAATTGGAAGTTCGGTTAATTTGAGTTCCGATAACCGGCTCTCTATTGTATTAAATTTGAAACCACCATTCGGTTGGGTAGTTTTGCGTTGTTCTATGCGGGCAGACAGACAGACGGACGGACCAGACGATGACTATAGGTTCTACGTATTTATATAATTACAAACGCACCTAAAAAGAAATGACGAAAAAAAAAAAATCCCTGCCGGCCCGGCCTACTGGCAGAGGTAGATTTCGAAGTTAAGTATACTATTTTCACCAACAAAAACTAAATCATGATTAGATATAAATCCACTTTAACAGTTTTATCTGTCTGCTTTTGACGAGTTTTTATTTCATTTTTTTATATAATAGCTGATTTTATCAGAATCATGAAGGCGGTATTAAAACAAATACTTTTCCATGCTCAACAACTCGAAATTTTCTGGCACATTTTCAGATTCATTTTTAATAAAAAAAAAAAATATGAAACTTGCTGACGTGATTTTTGAAAATATTTATAAGCGACCTGTGTTTTTATTTTTTTTTCAATTAATTAAAACTTGATTAATAAACAATTATTTTCTCAGTAGGGCAATATTTTTCGTTTCTAACACAATCGCTTCGGGAAATTATGTTCAAAATGCCCACTTTGACATCATTTTTTGAAATATATTCTGCCTCTATCAAAAAATCGATCATTACTATACATTATATAGTTTCTGAATAAGAGAATCTACCAATTGGATACGTTTAATTTAAAAATGAGTAAGAAAATAAGCAGTTTGGATTTGAATACACCCTTAATAAGATGATTTTTTTCTTCAACCGCTATGCATTTTTAATTTGTTTTGCTGTAAGAATTGGTCCTATCAAAAACTTGTCCATATAAATGTTGAAGACAATATTAAGAAGATATATGATAAATTTATGGAGATTTTATATCTTGTGAATTGACGGTGTTATGAACATTTTTCTTCTTCAACCCCCCTTTTTTGTTTTCGATTTAAATTTTTTTTTGCGGTACGAATTGGTCCTATAAAAAACTTGTGAATATAACAGTTGTAGAGAATATTAAGGAGATGTATAATAAAATTAATTGGATTTGATATCTTGAGAATTGACGAAGTTATGAATTTTTTTCTCCCAAAAACCCTATTTTTCGCGCCCCTTCAGCCCATTTTTAATTTTATCAAAAATCTGTGATACATAAATTTTTGGCCCTATTTTTAGAAGTAATAAAAACTTTAAACTGATTTGATATGTACAAAAATTAAGAAGTTATGGGGTTTTTCGGTTTTCACAAAACCCCTCCCTATTTCCATCCCCTTGGTCCGAATTTGCCCATTAACGAACTTGACCGAGATTTTATGTCCCTTGATTTTATGTATTAGTTTGGAAGAGATTTGTGCAGAATTGTGGAAGTTATCGTGTCCAGAAGAAAGTGATATATATATAGAGAGAGAGAGAGAAAGAGAGAGAGAGAGATAGATAGATACTGTAAAAGCACTTATTTTCGAGAGCCGTAATTTTCGCGAAAATGAAGATATCGGTGATTTCGCGAGCTGAAAATTTCGCGAATTTTATATGAACTGAACTGAAAGTTGAAAAATTCCGAAACTACCTAAATAGAACCAACCCCTTTTGCATAAGGCAATTTAAGAAACTTCCTTTTGTCCGAAAGGTTCTTCGCCCTCCCTCCCCCTACTCTCCCCATCGCTCGACTTCAAAGAACCTGGTATAAATATTGTAAGTGAATGACTGCATTCTATTAGTTGTATTATTGTTTTTATTCAAGAAGTAATTGCATCGTATTCAAGAAATAGTTGTGTACTTATTTCTTTTTTAAGTAACTGTAATTATTAAATTTTGGATAAGGGAAAAATTTCTGATTTTTTATTTTTATTTGAGGCAAAAATATATATATATTTCGCGTGGCTTAAATTTTCGCGATTACGACGGGCTCGCGAAAATCGCGAAAATTAAAGCCTGGCGAAAATAAGTGCTTTTACAGTAGATAAAGTTTTTTACTGAGGGTGGTTTTGGGTTCTAGGGGTCATGATCGGTGTAGATCTGCAGAAATTTTTCAGAAATTCCAACATAGGAACGATCCCAGTAGGTAGTATTTCATACGAAATCTACCTAAAATACATGAATCGGTCGCATAGTTTCGGAGTAATAGGTGAGCATATATGGGCGATTATCAAAAGGTGGGCACTGGATACACGTCGTAACTTTAAGCCTTTCAAACATAACTTTAATTATCATTGATTTTTTTTTTTTTTTTTTTTTTTTTTTTTTTTTTTTTTTTTTACACTGAGTTTTTAATTCTATTCAGAGACAGAAAATGACATAATTTATTGTAAAAGCTTTGTATAAATATCTTAAAATTTTATTATTTTATGCTAATGAGGCCAATTTCGGACATTCATAACGTTAAGTGCTCCAATGTACCACCAAGAAAAAGAGTTTTAACTTTTTTCCAGGTGGTTCTAATGGTAAATAACGAATACATAAAGGAAACGGATGATTTTTTGAAAATTTCGTTAAGAGATGGCAGGCTGATTTATTGCTTTTTTGAAGATAGAAGGACTTTTCTATAAAGAATTTTTCTGTATTTTGTTATGTCCGAAAGTAACGTACGTAACAAAGCATTTGATTTTATTATTATTATTACTGGATAACAAAAAGTTAATTATGCATATATATATATATATGTATACAGACACATTTACTACATTCTTAGTCTTAAGAATTTTTTAAATACTAAGCGCAATGTCCAAAATCTGTAACGTACGTGCGAAAAAATGTCCAAAATTTGTAACGTAAACAACTGCTAATTAAATGCTTTAATCATTAATTTTCCAGAATAGTTGCTGTCTTTTAATGTTTGTGTATAATTTTGTAGACATACTATTAAAAATATTTATATATTATATTTATAGACAAAATACTATACTATTAAAAAAAATTGGCCTTAAATTTGAAAATTTAAAAAATTACATATAGTTAACGTTTAATGATCCCACCTTTTGAGAATCTCCCATATATAAAAAAAAAAGAAAAAAAATATACATACGCGTTGAATTGAAAACCTCCTCCTTCTTTTGAAGTCGATTAAAAATGTAGACTGAAAGGGGTTAATTATTGCTAGCTAAAGAAATAAAAAGTCAACTTATCCGCATGAGAGAACAGAGGGACTCAAGGACACTGTCTGGGTTAGAAATAAGTAAAATCAATAATATAGCGTGATGAAAAGGTTATCATGCTAAGTTTTACAATTGTTACATAATACGGTTGATAAAAATTAAACAAGATTACGAATAAGAATTAAAATTAATAAGAAAAATAAATCAGATTAAAGTTAAGAGAAAGTCCTAAGACAACTTGGCAGTTGAATTTAATAGCCGTATAAGTGAAAGAAATCATCGTATATTTGAGAAGTTTTCCAAACTGGCATTTTTTCAATTCCTACTATTAGTTCACACTCTCCCTATATTTATTTATATATATTGTTCAAATTTTCAATTGTTAATAAAACACTTATTATTCATCCTATCAAGTTGAAATAATTTTTTTTAAACTTGTACTGGATGACAATGGATGTTAATAAAGTTTTTTCAAATATTAATTAATTAATTAAATTTTAATTAATTAATTTTAGTTTTACATGGGAGACAAAATGGCGGCCATTGGTTATTGAACAGCATTTAATGCATCTTCTTATCTATAGGGGGGTTACCATAGGGGGGACCCTGTTCTGTCGCCAAATACCGCCAAGTTTGTCGCCAACTTGGCGATATCTCTAATATTTCGCCAAATTCCCATAGAGTTCCATTATAAACTCACTTACTTATAGAAAATCAACAAATTGAGACATTTTAATGCAACAAAAACTAATATTAGCTTAAGGGATTATATTAAATTTTTCTTTGATGATTCTAAGTAGGAATTGACTTTAAAAACAAAATTTTTATATTATTTGTTTCAAATTCATTTTTGTTCACAAACTGACACGGTTTCTTATTCAGAAACATGTAATCAAAAAGCTTTTTTTTTTTTTTTTTTTTTTTTTCATTTTTTCGGTAAAGGCAGAAGATTGTTTAGAAAATGCTGTCAAAAGTGGCGTTTCGAATCCAATTTCTGGACTTGACAGCGCGGGAAAGGAAAGAAACCGCCCTCATGAAACAGTAATTGCTTACAACTACCGTTCCCAGCTCCGCTGTCACAAAAAGCGGGATAAGGGCATCTAAATAGGGACATAAAAATACAAAAAAAAATCCTTTGAAAACGGAACTTGTCTGTAACGAAATGATGTCTTAAATCCAACAAATTAATGGTCCTTACGCATAGAATAACATGCAATTATATCTACTAATACGAAAACCTGTCTAAAACGGCATATAAATTTTCCCATTGGAGATTCCATCTTAGATTTCACTGAGCTAAATAAGCAGAATAATTAATTATATACAGGGTGTCCACTCTCAACGGTATCCATTTATTTGAGATGTTTTCCAAACTGTCTGTTTTATAACATTTTTTTCAAATTCATTTTTGTTCGCAAAATGACACGTGTTATTATTCAGAAACTATGTAATCAAAAAGCTTTTTTTCCCCCAATTTTTTGGTGAAAGCAGAAGATCGTTTAGAAAATGAAGTCAAACGTGGCGTTTCGAATCCAATTTCTGGACGTGACAGCACGGGAAAGGAAAGAAACTGCCGTCATGAAACAAAAATTGCTTACAACTACACTGTAAAAAAAAAAATCTGTAGTTCTACAGATCTAAAGTTACATGCTTACTAAACTTTCATCTGTAACAGTACAAAAAAAAAAAAAAAAAAAAAAAAAAAAAAAACTGCAAATCTACAAAACTAGTTTTTGTAAAGCTACAGAAATCTGTAACTTTACAAATGAATCTGCTAAAACTACAGTAATCTTACTAAAATTTTACCTGTAACCCTGGTTGCAGTTACATGAAAAATTCTAGGCATCCCACTTTCCTAAAGAATTCCTAGTAACCTTACAGATTTTTTGATTTTCGGCACAAAAGTGTGTCTGTTACATGAATTTTTGTTGTTTCCGTTACATAAAAAGTTTTAGGAATCCCAGTTTCCTAAAATCTTTAGTAACTTTACAGATTTTTTTTTTACAGTGTACCGTTCCCAGCTCCGCTGTCACAAAAAGTGCATCTAAATAGGGATATAAAGATACAAAAAATCCTATGAAAACGGAACTTGCCTGTAACGAAATAATGTCTTAAATGCAACAAATTCATGGTCCTTACGGGTAGAATAACAATTATATCTGCTAATACGAAAACCTGTCTGAAATGGCATATAATTTTGCCCATTGGAGATTCCATCTTAGATTTCACTGTACTAAATAAGCACAATAATTAATCGTACATATAGTAAAATCAATGAAAGAGGAATCGCTAAGAATTCAAAGAAATTCCGTTTTGAGAGGTGTCTGATTGTACAGTTATACACTGTAAAAAAAAAAAAAAAAAAAAAAAAAAATCTGTAAAGTTACTAAAATTTTTCTAGGAAACTCGGATTTCTAGAACTTTTTATATAACGGCAACAACAAAAAATCATGTAACAGATACACTTTTGCACCGTAAATTAAAAAATCTGTAAGGTTACTAAGAATTTTTTAGGAAACTGGAATGCGTGGAACTTTTTATGTAACGGCAACAACAAAAATTCCTGTAACAGATGCACATTTGCACCGTAAATTAAAAAATCTGTAAGGTTATTAAGAATTTTTTAGGGAACTGGGATGTCTAGAACTTTTTATGTAACTGCAATCCGGGTTACAGATAAAATTTTAGTAAGATTACTGTAATTTTAGTAGATTCTTTTGTAAAACTACAGATTTATGTAGCTTTACATATTTTCCTGCACAGTGTACAGATAAAATTATAATAAGCATACAGATTTCTGTAACTTTACATCTGTAGAATTACAGAATTTTTTTTACAGTGCAGTAGTGTGGTATTTCCTTCCGTAAAACGATGGAACTTTTACGTTTAAGACAGAATTTCGTTATAAACAAGTTCCGCTTTCACTGTTTTTATTAAATAAAGTCAAATAAAATTTGTAAAGACGGAATCGTTTGGCACCGGAAAAATATTCCGTCTTAGCAGGTAGATTTGTGCGGCATATATTTCGGCAGAATCATAAAAATAATTCCATTGTAGGCAGGTTCTGTTTTAAAATGATTTACTATATTAAATTCCCCCCGATGCAGACTAACGAATAGCATGGTACTAAAACGAATTTAAAAGAATTTGTGTATCATGAAAAATCAGGACTTTCGGTGTCGCTGATATTACGCCGGACGGACCTTGGAACTTTTGATAATCGGAAAGTCCGGTGTATATCAGCGACACCTGGCAAGACTACTTACAACTCAAGATGTAATTCGTTTATCAAAAAATGAATAATGAACAATTAAATTTAAAAAATAAAAATAAAACCGACTGCGTAAAAAGCGAACTAATTAATTATTTCTCAGCAATGTGAAACATTTTTTTTTCAATTCCTACTATCAACTCACATTCTCGCTATACATACCTTGTTCAAATTTTCAATCGTTAATAAAACACTTATTATTCATCCAATCAAGCTCAATTAAATTTTTTAAAACTTGTAGTGTATGACACTTGATGTTAATTCAGTTTTTCCAAATATTAATTCATTAATTAAATTAAATTAATTAATTTTCAATAATCGAGAGAGCCCCCTTCTTGATCAAGGTATTTTAAGACCGAGAGAGCCCTTTTCTTGATCAAGGCATTTTAAGCGCCACTCAAAAGGAAAGAAGAATGGGAGAAAAAATTTCTCTTATTGACCTAAGTAGGAATTGACTTAAAATATATATTTTTTAATTACCTGTTTAAATTACTTACCTATTTTTTTATTTACTAGTATTGATGACTTTAAAGTTGTGTTTAACTGTTTGTTCTTATCTATAAACGCTGTTTTGATAAGATCTATAGATGTCTATGATGGTTAGAGTTGCAGTCAAGCTAGAGATCCACAATACATACACAACTTCCAGGTTGTATAATATTTTAACGGAGCTTTTGACTGTAAAATAGTCAATGAAATAGTCAATGAAATAGTTCGTCTTCATTTTGAAAGACCTATCAAATGACATGCCACTCAATAGGGTGCGTAATTTTTTTTTTTCGTCTGTACCGCCATTTTGTATTTTACGGCCGCCATTTTGAATTTATAAAATTAAGCCTAGCTTATAACCATCGGGCCTTTAAGACGAATGGATAAATACCTCATTCATTAAAATCCACCCAGCCGTTGGGATGTTTCGAGGGTATAAAGAAATCCACATACACAGATACGCGTGAAACACATAACCCTTCTTTTCAGTCGGGTAAAAAAAAGAAACCTGTTCAGTTACAAATCCTTAATCAGGCCAGCAAGTATCATTCGTTTGCGTTTTAGAATGAACATGAAAATGTGTCAGAAAGTTTCGAGTTATTGAGCTTGGAAAAATACCTTTTTTTGAGCAAAAATAGACCCCAAAATCGACATTTATTTTTGTGTGTATTATTACTCTCCAATCTGTACTACGTCATTCGTGGAAAATCGCATGCAGATGCGATTTTTTACGGAAAGTTACAAGTGTTTTAGTTTTGTTCACAAACAATTTTTCGGCCTTTTAATATACTTTAAATCTGTTTTTCTCAATATTGATTTTTCAGCTTCTATTTAATTTTTAAAATGCTCCTGGCTACTTAATTTTTGATCAAAATCCATGAATCTGACAAGGAAGAATCCTGATATCCTTCTATATATATAAAAAAAAGTTTTGATTTGGAAATGGACCAATGAAAATCTGCGTAGATATTCTCGGAAGATCGGCATCCAATTTGAATGCTTAAGCATGGTCTTTCTTCGTTAATATTAAAAAAACTGTTGCATACAAAAATATGAAAATCGGTAGTGTTATAGAGAAATGTTTGATAAACACCCTGATGTAGACAGTTTTCAAATAGAAGAATTATTTTAAGAGATATTTAATGCCAAAGTTGGACAAAATCGTTCCATTAAAAAAGTTTTATAGGAGCAAAAACTGTACGTAGGAATTTAATGAATTTTAGATCATTTTATGCGTCAGAATTTCCCGGTGTGCAGATTGCATTCAGTTTTTAAATTTGAATCATTTTTTGAGGTTTTATTTCTATTTTAAATTCAAATTTTCAGCATTTCGAGACATATTTTAGAAAATTGTATTAATTTAAACTGTTGCCAACTGTATAAATAGCGCAAGCAATAATGTTTACTTCAAATTAAAAATTTATTTTACACGTGACTATTATAAACAGAAAATATAAAAAGTAGGAACTCATTGAAAATTACGTCATAAAAACTATAAATACACGTGAATTTTAAAAGAGAAAGAATATTGTAAAATAATAAATTCATTAACATGCGTTAGAAGTCTTAAATAGGAGAATTTACGTCACATTACACTTATTACGTAAAATGAACAAAAAATAATATTGCAAAACTGTTTAAATTTAAAAATTGCGCGAGACATTTGATATTTTAAGATGATCATAACATTACATTTCTAACAAAAGTATTTTTACGTGAATATTAAAAAGAGAAAGAAAAGTTTGTTGAAAATTACGTCAGATTATAATTGTCAGATTCAAATTATAAGTCAATCTTCCGAAATCTTTTTAAAGCCGATCAAATTAGCGTGCTGTTAGAGTCTGCGGTGTCTGAACAGGGGTTGACGAGCGTAGCTCGTAGGGGGCAGAGCCCCCTAGTTGCTTAAAAAGAAACTGTGTAATGCATTTTAAAATTTGACTGCATTAAGACAATAAAATTTGATTTTTAACTTATTATAAGGCAGAATTTTGATGGAAATCGATATGGAATTCAGAAAAATATCTCTCAAAAAGTAACTATTTAAGGGATTAAAAAATCGTTACACACATTTGTTTGTAATAGTTTTATGTGATTAAAATCCAAAATCGAGGAAATATCTAAAAAATTTAGACGTAAGGAGGATTTTGAAATTTCGTTTTCAAATTCTACCTTTTTTTTTTAAATCTTAAAATTGCAATAAGATTGGAAATTTCTTTTAAGGTGTTCTATATACTTATGGTGAAATGTATATTTGCACAAACTTTCAAATCTCTATATGAAAATTAAAAGAATTTTTTAAAAACGTCAACTATCTCCTTAAAGCAGTTCTCAAAAAAAAAAAAAAAAATCTTTGCTCAATAACGCGAAACTTTCTGACACTTTTACGAATTAATTTTTAAACGCAAAAGCTTGTCACTTGTATGCTTGACTTGTGAACAGGTCCTGATTAATGCACGGGCCTCCGGGACCTCGGCCCTGGACCCACCAATTTCAGGAGCCCACAAATTTGTGTGTATTGTCTCACAATTTCAGTTTTTCCACTGTTTGCATTTTATATTTTACTCCCTGACGTAAAAACAAAGTTTTACTGAAATAAAAAATCTCCAAATTTAATTTTTCTGTAAAAACTCCTTTTCAATTTGAGAGTACCTATAATTTTCAAAACTTGTCGTATCCAGAAAATCAAATTTGGGGAAAATGCCAAAAACTGCTTACTGTGTCTATTGATTTCAATATAAACGAGGATTTTACAATGTCAGAATTATAGTTTAAAATGATTACTAGACTGTTAGCAGGGAAAACACAATTTTTATGATTTTGGATAAGGCGAGTTTTGAAAAAGACGTTCTCATTTATTCTGCAACATAAACTGTGGATCATAGATGTTTGTGAATGATACAAATGCTTATTTGAGAAAGTGAACGGTAATTCATTTTCTTGATTATTCTTGTAAGTTAAATTTTTTTTGTAAACTTGAAACTTTCACCCAAACAACTTTGTCAACTCATCAAATAAACCTACTTTTTTTTTTTTTTCTGAAAGTGCCGCCGGGAATGGGGAGGTAGGGGCGGGCAACTTTTTAATAGGCCCTGGGCCCAACTTCAGCTTGATCGGGCTCTGCTTGTGAAGCAAATTGGAATCCGATGGTGTTTTCCATTTTTCGATAAAGGAATTACTTATCGAGTTCCCGATGTCACGTGACGATATGTCTTTCTCGTCTGCCGTTCTGTCGAGTCCGGAAATTCAGTTCAAAACTCCCACTTTAGAAGTGTTTTCTGAAAGATCTGCCTTTACCAAAAAATGAAAAACACTATTCAATTACATAGTTTCTGAGTAAGAGCGTCTGTAAGTTTCATGGATTTCCGAACAAAAAGGAATTCTGAAATGTGTCAGAAAACAGCTCCTTTGGATTTGAGAACAACTGATCAGAACTGAAGAAATTGGTGTTTAATCTCTTCGGTCCCTGGGTCCCCAAACAGGGACCTCTGTTCTTTTACTTATAAAAACTAAAATGTCCGATTTTTTTACATTTTCACATCACTTCTTAATAATGCTGAATGTTTTTTACGTTCAAAGCAAACGAATCAATGGCAGCATCTAAGCTGCTTCCCACATGAAATAAATGTTATTTTCGCCTGAGTTTGCAAAATGCCTAAAAATGCCCAAAAGACAGCATGGCCAAGAAAGTGAGAATTTTTGATAAGTATTTAACTTTAATCTTTTTCGATAAAAATTTTTGAGGATTTTTAGATTATTTACTTGTGTAAAGTTCTTAAATTTGTGATTGCGTTCATTTAGGTTAATGGTTATTAAATTGATGCTTTAAGGGGGTTTGTAGTTTTAGATCCCTATTTTTGAACCTAAATTACTAAGCGCCTAAAGGATCCATTTCAGAAAATACACTGGTGTTCAAAATTAAGGACCAGTCACAAAATGCTAGTTTTTAAGTAAGCGAATACTCAAAAGGAAATAATATAATTTAAATAATTACTATCCCTACAGCACAGCTAGTCCATATAGCATCTCATTCATGTCACACATGGTCACAAGTGTCATAGTCACTACGGTGAAACAAAAAATAGGAAATTCCACACGTCTCATTATGAGTCTCAAATGATCACTATATGTGGCTCCACTGAGACGTCAATGTGACTACTGCTTTATGACAAGTTACCAGGTGACTTTACAATGTAGTTACATTGTGACTCTCATGTGACTGTCATTTTTAGACTCAATTTCAAAGTCATCATTTACGTTGCATTATTATAAGTCACCAAATAATATCATAGTATAGTCACATTGTGACTTTTCACAAAAGAGCACAATGGTGACTTCACAGTAGTCTCTCTGTCACCTGAAAGTCATCATGTGACTTTAATGTGACATTATTTGGTAACTTATCACAATGCAGCTTTCACGATGACTTTGAAATTGAGTCTGCAAATAACAGTCACACGAGATTCACAATGTAACTACATTGTAAATTCACATGGTGACTCGTCACAAAACAGCAGTCACAGTGACGTCTCAGTGGAGTCCCATATAGTGATCATTTGAGACTCATAATGAGATGTATGGAATTTTCTATTTTTTGCTTCACCGTAGCGACTGTGACACTTGTGACCATGTGTGACATGAATGAGATGTTATATGGACTAGCTGTGTTGAAGAGATAGTAATTATTCGAATTATATTATTTCCTTTTGAGTATTCGCGTACTTTAAAATTGGCATTTTGTGATTGGTCCTTAATTTTGAACACCAGTGTATATTTTTTCTGTCATTTACGATGGAAAAAACCAGTGACCAAGTATTTGTATTATTATTTTAGCTTCGGAACTGAAGAGGATAACTGAGAGAATTGTATAAGTGAAAGGTGCATAAATGAGAAATCACTGTTTTTCCAAAGGCTTAATATTTGAATAACAAAACGAACAAACAATTAAATTTAAAACATCAAAAAACCCGACTGCGAACTAATTAATTATTTCTCATCAATGTGAAACATTTTTTTTTCAATTCCTACTATTAGCTCACACTCTTGCTATATATATCTTGTTCAAATTTTCAATCGTTAATAAAATACTTATTATTCATCCAATCAAGCTCAAATACATTTTATTTAACTTGTAGTGGATGACACTTGATGTTAATCCAATTTTTTTCAAATATTAATTTATTAATTAAATTAAATTAATTAATTTTTAATAATCGAGATAGCCCCCCCCCCCCCCCCCCATCTTTATCAAGGTTTTTTAAGACCGAGAGAGCCCTCTTCTTGATCAAGGCATTTTAAGCGCCACTCAAAAAGAAAGAAGAATGGGAGAAAAAAAAATTCTTATTGACCTAAGTAGGAATTGACTTTAAAAAAAGTCCTTCCGGCCAGTGCCGGGAGGAAGAGGTAGCTTTCATAATCCTTATTTAAAAAAAGCCAAATTATATCATTCAAACACACGAAGCTCAATTTAGTGGAAACCGAATATAGGAGATTCAATACTAATTTTTATCAATATAATGAATGAGAATTTCGCGAAATTAGTCAGCTTTATCCAAGCTGCTTTTCTTTAAAGTAACATATATTTGGCTGCCAAATTCGGCAATTTCTTAAAGTGCCTGTCATTTTAAGACAACATGGTGGATGAGGCTAATCAGTGAACTTGGTCGAGACCTTAGTAATTGCTGTGCACATGCTCACTCACATCGGAATCGGTTAATATATAGGAGTGCTGTCGCATGCAAAAAATCAGATTTTTCAAAATGTCACCCACAATAGAAATTGAAACTGCTATATCTGAGCCATTTTTTAAGGTAAAGACAAACAAAAAATGCTCCTGAATCCTTATATCAAGGTCAAATACTTAAGAAAGAAACCTTTTTCAATTTCTAATTTTTTTGCACCTCACTTTAAATATATATATTTTTTTTTTTTAATTTAATGGTCGCCATTTTGAAACAAGATGGCTAATGAATCTGGCCAGCGAACTTGGTCGAGGTGTTGATGTATACTATCCACATGCCTTCTTACATCGAAATAGGCGAATACGTGTGCTATCGCGTGACAAATACAAGATCGTTTCAAAATGTTAGCCATGCTAGAAATTCAAAGTGCTATAAATCAACCATTTTCTAAGATATAAACAAAAGAACAAATTTTCAGAAACAAAAACTGCTCCGGAATCTTTGTATCAAGGCCAAACACATAAAAAAATCTTTTTCATTTTCCAATTGTTTAATACCTCATTTTGAATTTTAAATTTAATTTTTTTTAAATGGCAACCCTTTTGAAACAAGATGGCGAATGAAGCTGGCCAACGAACTCGGTCCAGAAATTGGTATGTACTATGTACAGACCAAGTTACATCCAAATAGGTTCATAATTACGCCTGTTATCGCGTGACAAAAATCAGGTCGTGTTAAAATGTCAGCCACAAGAGAAAGTCAAAATGCTATTACTCAGCCATTTTTTTTAGATATAGACGAAAGAAAAACTGTTCCGAAATCTTTGTATTAAGGTCAAACACATACAAAAAAAATCTTTTTCACTTTCCAATTTTTTGGTATCTCATTTAAACTTTTTTATTTTTTAATTTTTTAAATGGCCGCCATTTTGAAACAAGATGGCGGATGAAACCGGCCAACAAACTCGGTCGAGATATTTGTATGTACTATGTACACACCAAGGTACATCCAAATCGGTTCATAAATACGCCTGTTATTACGTGAGAAAAATCAGGACGTTTCAAAATGTCAGCCACGCTAGAAATTCAAAATGCTATAACTCAGCCATTTCTTAAGATATAGACAAAACAAAAACTGCTCCCGAATCTTTTTATCAAGGTCAAACACATAACAAGAAAATATTTTTTCAATTTTTAATTTTTTGGTACCACATTTCAAATTTAAATTTTTCTTAAAAATTTAAATAGCCACCATTTTTAAACAAGATGGCGGATGAAGCTGACCAACGAACCCGGTCGAGACATTGGTATGTACTATGTATAAACGAAGTTACATCCAAATCGGTTCATAAATACGCCTTTTATCGCGTGACAAAATTCAGGACGTTTCAAAATGTCAGCCACGCTAGAAATTCAAAATGCTATAACTCAGCCATTTTTTAAGATATAGACGAAACAAAAACTGCTCCGAAATCTTTGTATAAAGGTCAAATACATAAGAAAAAATATTTTTCCATTTTCAATTTTTTGGTACCACATTTCAAATTTTAAATTTTTTAAAAAAATTTAAATGGCCGCCATTTTGAAACAAAATGGCGGATGAAGCTGGCCAACGAACTCGGTCGAGAGATTGGTATGTACTATGTACACACTGAATTACATCCAAATCGGTTCATAAATACGCCTTTTATCGCGTGACAAAATTCAGGACGTTTCAAAATGTCAGCCACGCTAGAAATTTAAAATGCTATAACTCAGCCATTTTTTAAGATATGGACGAAACAAAAACTGCTCCGGAATCTTTGTATAAAGGTCAAATACATAAGAAAAAAATAGTTTTCCATTTTTAATTTTTTGGTACCACATTTCAAGTTTTAAAATTTTTTAAAATTTTTAAATGGCCGCCATTTTGAAACAAAACGGCGGATGAAGCTGGCCAACGAACTCGGTCGAGACATTGGTATGTACTATGTACACACCGAATTACATCGAAATCGGTTCATAATTACGGGAGTTACAGTGTGACATAGGTCAGATATATATATATATATATATATATATATATATATATATATATCAATTTTGAACGGAGGGTGGTTTCGGGGTCTGGGGGTCATGATCGATGAAAATATACCAAAATTTTTTGAAATCGCTTTCCTCCGAACGGCTGCAATAGGTAGCTTTTTTGTAAAGAAAGCTACCTAAAAAATATATATTTTTATATTACTTGTTTATATTACTTACCTATTTTTTTTTTATTTACTTGTATTGATGACTTTTAAGTTGTGTTTAACTGTTAGTTTTTATCTATAAACACTGTTTTGATGAGGTCTATAGATGTCTATGATGGTTAGAGTTGCAGTAAAGCTAGAGATCCACAATACATACACAACTTCCAGGTTGTATAATATTTTAACAGAGCTTCTGACTGTAAAATAGTCAATGAAATATCGTCTTCATTTTGAAAGACCTATCCAATGATAGGCCACTCAATAGGGTGCGTAAATTTGTTTTTCGTCCCTACCGCCATTTTGAACTTATAAAAACAAAACCTAGCCTATAACCAGCGGGCCGTTAAGACGAATCGATAGAGACCTCATTCATTAAAATCCATCCAGCCGTTGGGATGTTTCGAGGGTATAAAGAAATCCACATACACAGATACGCGTGAAACACATAACCCTTCTTTTCAGTCGGGTAAAAAGATTTCAGAATACATATGAAATGATAAAAGAAGACTCACCCTCTGCCGGTTTGTTTCTTTGACTGCCGGACTGTTGTTATCCTGCTTGTTTTCTTCACCGGCGTTACAATTATTGTTGTTGGTGTCACTGTTATTGTTTGTACCTGTGCTGTTAGTGCTGATGGCGTTGTTCTGCTGTTGCTGTATATCATTTTTGAGGCATTCCAAAGATCGGCTGCAAAGGAAAAGAAATTTGTTAATCTTGAGGAGTATGAAGATACACTGTAAAAAAAAAAATAAAAAAAAAAAATAAAAAAATCACGGAAATAGTACTGGCGTCTAGATCTCCAGTAGAATCTCCATTTTTTTCGTCCTTTTTTTAACAATGTAGGAAAATGGTCAGTTGGGGAATTCCCTTCATGTAATTAGAGTTAGAGACGCTTTAATTCGAATAATCACCATTAAGTGTGTTGGCTAGTCAAGTATTCTATTCCCCTTTCCAATGTTAAATCTATGGCCATAGAATGTATTCGTAATTTTCAAGTATGTATCTCCTTAGAAAATAAATATTTTTAACATCGTTTTTCCTGTGTATTATTCTTCAAAAAGTCTCTTTATTTATTTATTTTTTTAGTTGACAACATAACTCTAAAATATAGGCTTAATTTAACATTTTGTGTTAAAATCTTAAAAAAGCTGGGGACGGTGAGTAACATTTTTAACACATCAAATAAAATTAAGAGAAATATTTTGATAAGTGAAATAAGAAAGAGACATCCAGAAAAAAAAGAAGTTAAAAATATTAATTATCTGATGAGATATTTTAAAAATAACAAGTCGGAAACTGTACGTCAAACCTGGCAAATGAGGTGCGTTCGTACTACAACTAGTTTTATAAATATTCAGATCCTGGTGCAATAGCTGTTGCACTCTTATGCAAACAATGCGTGAGTACAAAATTAATTTATTACTATTCTATATATATATATATATTAAATTCACTCATACGGAAATAATAGGACTCCATTTTAAGTAGGGCTTCATCACCATGGCAACGTAGAATTATGACCTATCGTGGAATATTGTTGAATTAATGATCTAGGGTAGGATTTAATGAAGAATACTTTTATTAATATCATTTTAAGTTTTGATGCGATTTTCATAAAATGTGAAAGGACTCGACAAAATTCTGCCCCGATTACATACATTAAATTAAAAACCATTCAGTTGGGTAGATTTTTGAGCTGTTATAGGCGGATAGACGGACAGACAGACGGACGAACCAAGCGACGACTATAGGTGCTACGTATTTATATAATTATGAACGCACCTGAAAATGCATTTTACGCCACACAGATTTAACATTAACGAAGGGAATTTGAGACCTCACTGACCAACCCCTTAGATTATACGAATTAGATTTGATTAAAAGAAATCTGATTAATATAGTTTGTGAATGTATCTCAAGACAAATGTCCCTTAGAAATACATTGTTTCTTATTATGTTATGAATAATGGAGCAATATTTCTGGCCAGTATGACTACAGGACATTATAAAACGACATACAACTATACAAAAGAATATTTTTTAATTATTATGATAGAGGTGTGCTTATTAAAATATATAATGTGAACATTAAAAAGGTCCACCAATCTGACTTAAAAGGCGACTAATGTAATGAAAAAAGATGTTACAAGTTTAAAATATACATTTTATTTAAAACTTCTTAGTACTTTCAAGCCTTCCAGGCTCATCATCAGAGAATATCTTAATAACTAAATGTTGTTTATTTATACAATTACGTCACTTTGTTTTGAAAATAACGTAATTGTATAAATAAACAACATCTAGTTATTAAGAAATTCTCTGATGATGAGCCTGGAAGGTTTGAAAGTACTAAGAAGTTTTTAAATAAAATGTATATTTAAAACTTGCAACATCTTTTTCATTACATTAGTCGCCTTTTAAGTAAGAATGTGGACCTTTTTAATGTTCACATTATATATTTTAATATGAATCAAGGTGAAAAATTGCGTTTCGTCGTATGATATTATATATGTGTGCTTATTATTTTGTTATTATCATTTTGGAAGGTGACCTAACACTGCGTTGCTGTTGAGGCCATGTAGATCGTACATATCTGCGCATACAATTAGTAACGTGGACTGTCCTTTCGCTGAGAGAGAGGTACGGTGACGGTGTATTACCCCTTTGGTTAAAGATAAGAATTTTATGCAAACTTGTGAAGCATCAAACTGAATAGCTTAGTAACAATGTGGTTCATTTATCAATAACGTCATGCAAATTTCGTAGGTTTTTTTTACCCCTTTCCATTGTTATATCACAGGTTTTCACACAGGAGTTTTATGCCATCTCCTCGAGTCTGACAAAAAAGAAGGAGGCTGCCGCACTACGTTACACATACACCGCTTGATTCACGTGATGCACTTTTCGTGACGCAGGAGCTGCACGAATGCAGGTGCACGAAAAGAGCATCACGTGACTCTAGTGGTCCGAACGGAGACTAACTCTAAACGTAGTGCGGCAGCTTGCCTTTTTTCGTCAGTCTCGCTTCTGCTGTTGTGACACAAAGCCGCCTCAAGGCTACAAGTCAGACACGCCCTATATCCCCCCCACATGTGACGTCACAGCCCGGGGCTGGCTAACTGCCAACGCGCCAGCCCCGAACATTTGAATTTTGTATCTTCCTATTTTACGTGCACGTGCGTTTTACTTAGCCTAATAACATTTTTTTCCCAAGGTAAGTTTTATTTTCAAATTATATTTATATGCTATCAGCACAAGTTTTATTTCTTGTGTTCAAAATCTTTTATTTTTAATTTCTTTGAAATAAATTAACTAGCAAATCCTAGTACGATTCTATCAATAATACCGTATCTCAAAACGAAACGATATTATTGTAGTTCTGTTTCTTTCCACATAGAGCAATAATTTAAAATGGCAAACATCCCTAAATCGTGTCAAGACTTATATCATTTAATTTATATCTTGTCACACCATCGTCTCTTTATAATTTGTTCTGTTTTCTCTAATTCATTAGAGTGACCTTTAATTAACGCCCGTTTATTAAAAGACACTTGTCGTGTGACTAGTAACTCGGGTTATTTTGTATGCAGAATTAGTTGGACTTTAATTTGACAACAAATTTATGTATTTATATATATATATATATATTCATACTTAAAAATTTAAATATTCTAGAAATTTTCATAAAAGCCGCTGTGAATACATAGCATTTTTATCTTGTTTACTTCTTTTAAAGCCAACCCCGATCGATATACTTGTATCAATTTATTGTTGTTTTTTAATCTTAAACGTTTGCTATCTCAATAAAAATTCTTTTTATAATTTTTTGTTAAATTATAAATGCTTATGTACTGTGTAAATAGAGCTATGGGGATAATGTTTTTGAATCTCTCTATTTTTGCCACAACTCTAAACAATTTATTTACAAGACTAGAGTAAGGGTTGTTAGTACCCTTATGCAAAACAGTACTTCCCCCCCCCCCCACACACACACACATCTTCTTCGCAAAAATCCTATGTGTTTTCATATACATTTTAATGTTTAATTAAAAATAACAATAAATAAATTTATTATTCTATAATTATAAATTTACTTTTAGATCTAGTCAGGAAATACTTTTCATCTCATAAAAATTGATTATTTTAAGCTTAAAAGATGTGAACAAACATTTAAGAACCCACACAACATTATTTTGGAAATGAAATATTTTCGTGGAAGGTTTTTGTGTTTTTCGATGTTTTTTTTTTATTATCAGCTATTACCTAAACATTCCAGGGAAATGAACATAAATTAGGAATACTTTAATTCCAGTTGATGAAAGTCTTTTCTTTCTTTCTTTTATTTTTCTCTTCATATGTCAATACATTTAAAAAAAAATCTATTGCTTGTACCTTGCATAATATATCAAACTAATACAAAACTAAATAATAATTTTCTGTTTCATGAACTTGCGTTGTTTTAGTATTATGACAGTTTTATGTTTTTTAATTTAATGGATTTTATGTGAAAATTACCAATTTCTGATAAGTAAAGTTTACAGTACGAAAATTTATTTATAAGAATACTTAATTTCATGTATACTTTAATTTTACTATTTATTATATGCAGGTTTCAAATCACTTAATATTTAATAGGATATTTACTGTATAATTTCAAGCCCAATTAAAAATAAAAATAGAACACAACTTGAATTTGTTTTCATTTAACATTCACTTTTCTTCCACTTTAATTTAATTTTTAAATGTGGGTTTTGATAGGCACACTTATTGTTATTTATTTATTTTGAAATAATTGAAAGCAAAATAATTCAATTTATGTGTTTAAACTGCAAATATATATATATATATATATATATATATGTATATATATATATATGTAATAATGTATAATGTCTTGTTTTTGAATATATACCAAACAGATAATTGATATTGTTTCTAAATTTCAAAGTAGAATAAATAATAAAAACTGTCTACTAAAATAAATTTAATACTTGGGATTTTTTTTTCATTAACGAACGAATTTTCTTTAATGTATCTTTAATTCTGATGCACATTTTCATTGACACGGTGATATTATTTCCTAAATATTGTTTTTGTGTTATCGTTATTATTGTTTCGAATGATCGAAATTGATTAAAAAGCACTTAATTAGCGTCTTTAAACTATAAGTTTTTATTTTTTTCCCATATGCTGTGATAATAAGTTGAAATATGGAGGAAAGAGTTAATGTTTTAAATAACGCATGTGCTCTCCACGGCTGATCTAAGCCCGCGTCGTGACGTCACGAAACCTTGTGTTTGGCTTGTAGTCTTGAGGCGGCTTTGTGTGACATCACATATTTATTGCAAGAGTTAATTCATAGTTAAGAAATTAAAATCAAGTTAAAAAAATTCTTCTGTTTACCATAGTTGTAACACATTGATCATATTGGTTTTATGAAAGTTCATGTTCATACCAATCTTTGATATTATTGCTGGCATCAGGGCTTAATTTCTAAGGAAAAAAGTACCGGAGCCCTAATATTATATGGTACTGGTTCTACAACTGTACCGTCCCCCCGTCCCTACAATCTGCATATTTATATTTCGTACATTATTTGCAAAATTTAAAGCATTTTTTTTTCTTTAGCAAAATAAAAATTTAAAAAATATCTATCAGCATATACTTAGCTGTCAATTGTTCCACTTTTTACTTATCAGTACTTCCGAATAGTAATCCTTGCCTAATTTTAGTGTTAATTAATTGCAGAATTTTGCGATTAAATATGGTAAGGATTATGATTCGGAAAACACAGAAGAGGAATAATTCGTAACTATGCATTTTTTCATAAAAATGCATATCTACGAATTGCACTGGGCTCCGGAGCCCTGTATTTATGAGCTCCGGTGAATTACGACAAATATTTAAATATTTATTAAAAACAGAGAAGTACCGGAGCTGGGCTCCGGTGGGCTCCGGCGCAAATTAAGCCCTGGCTGGCATGTTATACACGCGTTGTAATGTTATAAAGCGCCGACCCACGGCTTGTCTGAAATCTCTAAGACTGTGGGGCATGTTTTGTGACGTAACGATAGCAGTGTTGCAGCGGGGGGGAAAGAGAGCGGCAAACCTAACAATATTTTCTCTAAAATAATAGTGGTGTGCAAAAAGCCGGACACTTAGCAACTCTGGTAAAGAAATGCTCTTTTACTGTGACGTCAGTACCATAGGCCCATAGCCTTTCTGAATGTGGCTAACTCGCCTCCCTTCCTCTGTCAAATTGTGTTATACTTTGACCTGCGAAAACAAAACAAAATAATTTATTATCGGATCTTAAGGGCACTTAAACCCCCTGATCGCGAAATCCGATGTTAAACTGGAAACTTACAAACGCTATTACTCATTACCTATAACTACACTGATGTCCAAAATTAAGGACCAATCACAAAATGCTAATTTTCAAGTACGCGAATACTCAAAAGGAATTAATATAATTCGAATAATTACTATCTCCACAGCACAGCTAGTCCATATAACACCTCATTCATGTCACACATGGTCACAAGTGTCACAGTCACTGCGGTGAAGCAAAAAATAGGAAATTCCATACATCTCATTATGAGTCTCAAATGATCCTTATATGTGACTCCACTGAGACGTCACTGTGACTGCTGCTTTGTGACGAGTCAACATGTGACTTTACAATGTGGTTACATTGTGACTCTCATGTGACTCTCATCTGCAGACTCAATTTCAATGCCATCGTGAACGCTGCATTGTGATAAGTTACCAAATAATGTCACATTAAAGTCACATGATGACTTTCAGGTGACAGAGAGACTACTGTGAGGTCACCATTGTGCTCTTTTGTGAAAAGTCACCATGTGACTATAATGTGATATTATTTGGTGACTTATAATGCAACGTTCATGATGACTTTGAAATTGAGTCTAAAAATGACAGTCACATGAGAGTCACAATGTACCTACTTTGTAAAGTCACTTGGTGACTCGTCACAAAGCAGCAGTCACATTGATGTCTCAGTGGAGTCACATATAGTGATCATTTGAGACTCATAATGAGACGTGGGGAATTTCCTATTTTTGGTTTCACCGTAGTGACTGTGACACTTGTGATCATGTGTGACATGAATGAGATGCTATATGGTAGCTGTGCTGTGGGGATAGTAATTATTTGAATTATATTATTTCCTTTTGAGTATTCGCTTACTTAAAAATTAACATTTTGTGACTGATCCTTAATTTTGGACACCAGTGTATTAAAATACGGTTTTTGCCACCATAAAGTAGACGTGGGATGTGAGTTTTTAAAAATGTTTCCTTAAATTTTAACTATTTAAAAAATCCCTATAAATTTTGAAATTTCGAATGGATGAAATTTAATCATCTTTTTAAAACTACATAATACTGAAGAAGACAACTTTTAAAAACGCACATCGTCGGCATCCGATGCCTAGTTTCTGATAGTGAAAACCGTATTTTAATAGTTATATGAGTAATGGAGCTTCCATAAATGATGTCACGCTTGGAAGAGAGGAGGGGGGTTCGTGAAATTGTGACAGTTTGTGACAATGGGGTGGGAGGGGATAAGAAGAAATGTGACATCACACATTTTGGTTAAAATAAAAGCATTAAAAATCAGCAGATTAAATTTTGAAGTTATTTTGAAATTAAACAACTATGTGTATTTTGTGTTTATATAGTAGATTTAAAGCCAAATATATTAAATTCCATTTTAAATTCCAAAATACGACTATTTTCAACTGCTCTTTCGTCTTTAATATTTTATTACTATTGTATGTTATGTTTTTGTTATAAACCTTAATCTTATTTCATACAAAATAAGTACATGAGTGATTTTTATTGTTATGCTCACAAATGTCGTTAAAACACATAGTTAAAATTTAAAAATAAAGTTTGAAATATGATATATAACGCAGTGCTTTGTATCTGAACTGCAAGTATATGTTTATGTAATATAGCGTGACATGTGACAAGAGGGGGTGGGGTGGGGGGTATGGGTGACACTTTGTGACAAAGGGGGGGGGGGGAGAGGGTCAAAAATATTAAAAAAAGTGTGACATCATTTATGGACCGCCACTAATGAGTATTCGCGATTTAAATTTTACCTTTGGTTTACATGGGATTTCGCGATCGGGCTGTATACGAGTACATAAAAATACAATTACGAAATAGTATAACAACCTTCTTTTTTCTAAAGCGGTTTAAATCAGGTTTTATATAATTTTCCAAACATATTAAGGATAAATAAAAAAATAAAAAAATAAATATAAATAAAATAAATAAAATAAAAAAGACAAAATAAGCTTTTCGTTATCTACAATAATGAATTGTGTTTTGCACTAGTATGAGATATTTCTTTTGAATCATTAAATGAAAATCTTAAATATTTATGTTTTAAAAAAGAAAAGTATTATTATAAATGAAAAAGAAATAAGATCTGAAAGACCTAATCTATAATAAAACATGGAAATGCTCACGTACATGCGAACGATGACATAAAGATTTTCAAAGAAATCAAATAAAAGGAATAGGAACGAACAATCCGTCAATTATATTTTTCACATTTTTCTATGCAATCTGCAATGCAGAATTGAAATTTCACATATGCTCGTATTATATTACATGCATGTTTTATTGCATGTCATGCATGTCACACAAACACACACACACACACACACACAGAAATTAGTGAGAATAGGTCTAATATGGAAATTACAATAAGGGAAAAATAAATCTGTACTAATATTATAAATAAGCAACGTTTGTGTGTTTGTATGTTTGTAGGGGAAGCTATAGCGTATACTCTATTATAGCGTTCATTCTCTGCCTACATCGTATGTACTCTAGTCTTTATTATTATTATTATTATTATTATTATTATTATTATTATTTACAACTACAGCAAGGAGATATGTGTGCAATGGAAATTTATTTTCCCACGATAGGATTGGATTTTTTAAATGATTTGTTTTTAATTTTTTAAAAGAAACCCTATAGTTCTTCAAGTAACGGTATACCGTATATCCTCTGCTTGCAAAGTATGTCATTATGCCCTCTGGTATATATATATATATTTTATGAATACATCACTGTATAATGATAAAATTTCTACGATTGGATTTTTTAAAGAATTTTTTTAAGAGACCCTACATACATGTCCTCCGTTCTTCAAATAAAGCTATAGCGTATACTGTGTTACAGCGTATACCCTCTACATTGCACCGTATATACTCTGGTTTTTTTCCTTACTACTTACAGTAATGGTGTACGTGTGCAATGGTAATTTCCCACAATAGGATGGGATTTTTTATAGGATTATTTTTATTTAACTCATTAAGGATCAGCATGTTTTACAGGAATTTTATTCAATTCATACCACTTTTTTGTTAAACACTTACTTTTACTTTATGAATCACTGAAACGTGTTTATTAAATAAGGCAAATTTTACTTTTCTCTTTTACTGGTATAAAAAGAAAGTGCAAAAATCATAAATATAATGTTGCAAAAACGCAACGTCAACGTCAATCTTTAATGGGTTACAAGCAATCCCCAATCTTCAAGCAAAGCTATAGGGTATATTCTCTGCGTACAGGTTACATCCTCTAATCTTTTGTACGATCACAGCAATGGCCTACGTGTGCAATGATATTTTTTACACTATGGCATTGGATTCTTTTAAAGATATTTTTTATTTTGATTTTTTAAAGAAACTCGATATACCTCCCGTTCTTCAAGTAAAGTTATAGGGGATATTCTCTGCCTACAGCTTACATCCTCTGGTCTTTTGTACGACCACAGCAATGGCCTACGTGTGCAATGATATTTTCTACACGATAGCGTTGGATTCTTTTAAAGATATTTTTTATTTTGATTTTTTAAAGAAACTCGATATACCCCCCGTTCTTCAAGTAAAGCTATAGGGGATATTCTCTGCCTACAGCTTACATCCTCTGGTCTTTTGTACGACCACAGCAATGGCCTACGTGTGCAATGATATTTTTTACACGATAGCATTGGATTCTTTTAAAGATATTTTTTATTTTGATTTTTTAAAGAAACTCGATATACCTCCCGTTCTTCAAGTAAAGTTATAGGGGATATTCTCTGCCTACAGCTTACATCCTCTGGTCTTTTGTACGACCACAGCAATGGCCTACGTGTGCAATGATATTTTCTACACGATAGCGTTGGATTCTTTTAAAGATATTTTTTATTTTGATTTTTTAAAGAAACTCGATATACCCCCCGTTCTTCAAGTAAAGCTATAGGGGATATTCTCTGCCTACAGCTTACATCCTCTGGTCTTTTGTACGACCACAGCAATGGCCTACGTGTGCAATGATATTTTTTACACGATAGCATTGGATTATTTTAAAGATATTTTTTATTTTGATTTTTTAAAGAAACTCGATATACCTCCCGTTCTTCAAGTAAAACTATTTCAGAAGTGTATACCTATGCCTATAGCGTATCTCCTCTGGTCATTTTTACTACTACAACATCGGCCTACATGTATAACAGTAAAATTCCCACGATAGTCAGTCATACTAAAGCGCCTGTGTTTAAATCCGGAATAGGGCAATTTTTTTTCCAAAGAAAGATGGGTATTTGACAATCCACTTCTACATTTAAAAACATAATTACTTGTCACTGCCACCTTACAAAACCGTGAATATTCATGCAGCATCTTACAATCACGCATCCGTTTGAGAGAGAAAATTTCTAAAAAAAGCAGCATCTCACTTTTATCAGTTTCCCATCCGTTAGGCACATCCATCGCTGACAAGCAAGCGATCCATGAGGAGGATTTCAAACAAATTAACAGAGCACGTCTTTCGTTTCTCTCTCTCTCCCTCTCCCTCTCTCTCTCTGACGGATGAACGAGAAAACATCTCCCCCAGGCTTAGAGCTAAAAGCATGGCTCCCTGCCGCTCGTTATTCCCCCTTTGATTCTTTTAATTTGGTAAAACAAGCCGCTATTAACGAAAAATTGGAACAGTTTCCCGTTTAGTTGCGATTGTTTGAGGGGAATCAGATAAAAAGATAAAGGCAAACATTTGTTGGCGTAAAACAGGCAATCGAATGGTGTTGAGAGATTATCAATCTCTCAGAAAAGGATGATTTTCTAGAAAATATGGAATGACACCACTCTACATTCCGATGCTCCGGGGAGGCGGGATGTACCCCTCCGGGAAATCCCCCAGGAGTTTATCGCTGGTTTTCATAGATTTTATTATTTGATGCTTTCGCAATTTTATAAACGTATCGCCTATAGTCGTCTCTGGTTCGTCCGTCTGTCTGTCCGCATACAACGGCGCAAAAACTATCCAATCGAATGGTTTGAAATTTAAGATATAGAATCGTTGTAGAATGTTGTCGAGTCATTTCAAATTTTACGAAAATCGGATCAAAGCTTAAAAAGATATTAATAAAAATTTTCTTCATTCTGTTAAATTCTATCCTATGTAATGAATTCAATGATATCCCATGATAGGTAATGATTTTAAGTTGTCATGGTGATTATTCTATCAGATCCTATCCTACGTAATTAATTCTTATGATATCCCAGGATAGGTATTGATTCTTGGTTGCCATAGTGATTATTCTATTAAATCCTATCATATGTAATGAATTCAATGATATCCCATGATAGGTAAGGATTCTAGGTTGCCATAGTGATAACGTCCTATTGAAGATGGAGTCCTATTACTTCCGTATTGCTGAATTTAACATATAGAATCGTAATAAATTTTGTGACCATGCATTTTTGCATAAGAGTGCGACAGCTATTGCACAAAGATCGGAATATTTATAAAACTAGTTATAGTACGAACGCACCTAATTTTCACGTTGAGGTACAATTTCCGACTTGTTTTTGAGTAAGAATACAAGTAGGTTTCGAGTAATTATCAATAACAATTACTTTACGAACATGTAAAAAAGAAGTAGCGGTTAGATTTGAGAACAAACTTTTTAGAGAAAGCATTTCTCAGCTAAAAACAGGATCCCCTGTCATTTGTTATTCACCCTTGATTCTTTTCATTTGAAAACTAGCCACTGTTATCGAAAAATGGGAACAGTTTCCCGTTTAGTTGCATTGTTCGAGAAGAATCAGATAAAGACAAACATTTTTCAGTGTAAAACAGGCAATCGGACAGTGTTGAGAGATTGATGAGTTAAGCTACATTCTGACTTTTATTTTGCCTCCTTCTCTAGTATTCTTGGAAAATCTTTTATTCTGAAATCATCTGCGGTTTATTCACAAAAGAATGAGGGGAATCAACAATGGGTCAGGAGATAAGGAGCTCGACTCTACTTAAAGGAAAGGTTCCTCTTTTGCCGGACATCAGTCCCTTTCCTGCTAAAGTCGTTAAAAATCAAAGACACCGAAAAGCCACAAAAAACGAAGCCGACACTGAAATCAGTTAGAAGGATAGTGGGTACGCAGCCTTAATCCTGTAAAAAATGTGGAGGGAATCTACTCAACATACCGGTGACCCGGGTCGACATTCGAATGCTCCGGATGGGGGGGGGGGGGGGGGACATCCCTGAATTTATCAATGTTTTCATGAATTTTATTATTTTTGAATAAGAATTTCAAAGAACTCTGGAATACTTTTTCAGCTGGAAAAAATGAAATATTTGGACATTAATGAGTACACATTTGTTCCTTTTTCAGTATAAAAGATAAGAATGATATAGGTATAATTATAGATCATTTTTCTATAATTGTACAAGCCCTTTGTATCCCCAGATTGCATATCAGCAACATACCCAAAAGTCAATTTTACTTATGCTGTGGGCTTAAACTCTTTGAGCTCTGGGGTGAATTTCTCCGAAATGCCCAAATGTCACATTGGCACCAGTATTTTGTAAACAAAAGATTCTGTTTATAATATACACGAAAAAATGCATTGATCTATTTTCAAATAAATTTGGTTGAATATTCTGGTGCCAATTTGACATTTGGAGCTTAAAATTAAGTGGGAAGAAATTCACCCATCAGAGCTCAAAGGGTTAAAAGGCGATTTCAGTAATTGCTGCTATCTCCCAACACAGCGGTTAATATAAATTGTCCACAGAAGTCTCAACACAGTTAGTTTTTCCAACCGAAATTTTATTTATCATTTGAACAGTTTCACATCGTTATTGCTAAAAAGAACTGACAAGGAAGGTCTCCATACTGGGCATACTCAGAATATGCATTTTCACCCTTTTTAAATTTCGAATATTTTAGAAACAGTTCTTAGAGAGCATTCACATCTTATAAGTAATTACCATGCCAAATTTCAAGTTGCAGTATCACAACATCACAATTTAGAACGATTTTTGCTCTTGCAACACCCAGGTGGTAGTGGCACCAACATGAAATAGAGCCTATGTTAGAGCAAGGGCTGTCACCATAAATTTCCAATCATTACTTTTGAAATCGGTTTGATACTTCCTGATATTGCGTAGAAATCGCCATTTAGAACGTTTTTTAGAACGCTTTTGGCGCATTTTCACCCTTTTTAAATTTTGATTTTTAAAGAAATGTTCTTAGAGATCTTTCATATCTTATAACTACCATTCCAAATGTCATGTTTCTAGGTCCTTCAGTAACACAAAAATCGCATTTTTACACCTTTTTTTGCTCCTACACCCCTTTTCGGGTAGTGGCATCGACTTAAGATATAGCCTATGTTCGAACGCGGACTAACACCATCATTTTGATACCATTACTTTTGAAATTGGCTCGGTAGTTCCAGATATTACCTCCTACAAATAAACAAACAAACTTTACTTCTTTATAATATTAGTACTAGCAGGGATGACCGAGCTAAGCTCGGTCAAAATTAGCCTTGTGTTCAATTCGATATTTTATTCTCACTGTATCATTCTTGCTGTTTAGATACAATTGGCATGATCCTGAGACATAGTGACCCAAAATGACCCACTAACCGAATTTTTCGAGCATGCGACGTAACCAATGCTATTCTCGAACCCTAAAACGATAGAATACAAAATTTAGTCAAAATCGTTAAAGTCGTTTTATAAATAAAATTAGCTTGACCTACGGTAACCCCAAAGGGACCCACTAATCTAAATTTATCAAACATGCGACCTATCCCAATGGTCTTCTCATGCTGGGAATAATAAAAAAATATAATAAAAATTTTGTCAAACTGTTTTGAGCTATTTTTTAGATACAATTAACTTGACCCACAGTGACCCAAAATGACCCACTAATCGATTTTTCTCGAACATGTGACTTAGCCCAAAGGTCATCTCATGCCCAGAAACGGTATGTTACAAAATTTTGTCAAAATGTTTTGAGGTTTTTTTTAGATTTAATTAGCTTGACACCTGACCCATTGTCACACAAAACGACCCACTAATCCAAGTTTCTTAAACATGCGATCTAGTCCAATGGTATTCTCGCGCCCGAAAACGATAGAAAGCAAAATTTCGTCAAAATCGTTAGAACCATTTTCAAGATAAATTTAGCTTGAGCCAGAGTGACTCAAAAATGACCCACTAATTGAATTTTCTCTAACAAGTGACTTAGCCCATTGATCTTCTCGTAATCCAAAGCAGTAATAGTTTACAAAATTTAGTCAAAATCGTTAGAGCCGTTTTTTATATAAAATTAGCTTGACCCGAACTGACCCCAAAATGATCCAATAATCGAAATTTCTCGAACATGTCAATGTGACCTAGCCCGATAGTTTTCTCGTACCCAAAAACGGTTCGATATAAAATTTAATCAAAATCGATTGAGCCGTTTTTTAGATATAATTAGCTTGACCATGACCCAAATGACCCACTAATCGAATTTTCTCGAACACATGACCTAGCCCAATGGTCTTCTCATGCCCGAAAATGGTAAAATACAAAATTTAGTCTAAATCGTTAGAGCCGTTTTTAAGATAAAATTTACATACGCAGACAATTTTTGCTCGTATTATAAGATAAGATAGAAGATAACTATATATTTAACCCTCCTCAGGCCCCTACTCCGCAATCGATCACAAAACATTCCTGCTTCTAAAACTATTTACGAAAGCAGATATAATAACTGTTTAGAAAAGGGGTGCAACAAAGCATTCTTAGTTTCTTTTTAACACTTTCCAGCAAAGTTGAAAAGTGTTTATGATTTCGGTTTGTCTGGCCGACAGTCCGCACTCTAACTGTCGTAAATATACTCGGATTACCCTGAAATTTTCGGATGTTATTAAGGTTCACCATAGCACGATCCCTATTTCAAATGAAGTTTGTAGCATGTTTAGTTCATTTACAGTCAAAAGTATTCCATTACATTACGGTCAATGAGGAAAAATGCTTTGAAATGATTTTTAATGATGTTACACGCATCCAAACATAACAAAATTGATATGTTTTTATGAAGTGCACTAAAATATGCATTCTGTAGAATATGCGGTGCAAATAATAGTTATTATTCATTTACAGGACCACACAAAAGAATTCCGTTACATAATGGTATAGGTGGGGGGACTGTTCGCGGCGTATTTTAATTATGTTAAACTATTTAATATATAATGAAATTGATATACGTCGCTGAGGTTTACTATAAGTTATTTCATGCATGATAAGAAGTGCATTGCATTTACAGGGATACACAAAATATTTCAGATACTATATTGTGTCCGAAGTATTGTACTTAAGCGATGATTGTTGTAAATGCATTTTTAATTATGATATTAGCTTTTATGCTTCCATATATTTATGCATACTATACGGTGTGCATAAATGATATAGTTTATATACAGGTCTACACAAAAGAATTCGTAAGGGTTATTGAGTATAAGAGTAAATTGCTTAAAGGTGGTTTTTAAATACGTTATGCATTTTTACGCTGAACTACATTTAGTTTACTAAGAAATGTTTGTAGAATATAGATAAAATGATATACAGAGTCACGCAAAGAATTGGATACATAACCGTCTATGATGATAATATCTGGAATGTGATTTCAGTAGTTTTACGTGTGTTTTAGTTTAAATTAAATTTTAGCTAAATAGTGGCGCGTAATTAAGGTGTTATTGGCTGTGGACGGTAACTGCTGAAATCAATTTTTGAAATGTTTCATGCGTTTTCTAAAATGTTTACTTAGTTATCTTATTTATCTTATTTTCCTAAATAACGAAGTTTTGTTAAAGCATTCAAGAAGTGTTGGAAAGTGTTTCATAATCTATGCTTAACGCATGATTTTTATTTCTTGTTTTCTTAGTCTTTTATTATTTTAAGTTGCTTGGAACAAATAAATTTTACTATTTTTTAAATCATCATCATCACCAATAAATAAATAAAATATAAATAAATAAATAAATCTGGAAAGGGTAAATAGTGATATTCCTTCTCAACCTCTTCACTTCACTTATATGAGAAAGGCAGATTCTGCAGGAAGCACAGAAAGAAAAAAAAATCGTGAAATCGTCACTTTCTGCATTCGACTATAAAAGCCACGAATTATTAGGATGAAAGATTCCGAAAACATTTGCAGGGGGGGTGGGGGTGGAAAAGGAGCCTACTTTGTAAAACAGAAATCAGGCGGAACTAAACGATCTTTAACTGCTTACGGTTTGCTACTGGAAAACAAGATCCATGTACGACTGATAATTACTTTGACTTTTTTCCCCACATTTTTTCTTTCTTTTTGTACGTCTTTATTTAATGGTAAGGTAAGGTAGAATTCTGCACGCGCCGAAATTTTTTGGTCCGGTGCTTGCCGGCCTGAAATAAAGCTATCTTGGCCCGACCAAGTCCGTCTACATTTTCGCAGTCCGGCACAGTCCGGCATGAGAGAAAAAAAATCAACCAGTGAAATCAAGCCCAGAGAGGCACAATTTCTACTCAAAATTTCGATTTTTCTTGTCGCACTAATTAAGATTCTTTTAAATAATACTGCATATATATTTATGAGAAAATTTTACACTACATTTTAGGCTATATATGTTCCGCAACACATATCAGCATAATAGCAACATTGATGATCACTTTTAGACTATTACACCAAACTAAAGACTCACTAAAAAACATATAATGTAGTTTTGAATAAAAGGGAAAAAATTGGTTAAAAACGTTATAACTTTTGAAAGTCTATAATAATAATAAAAAAGTAGATATTTGAAAATATTTCTCTGTGATTTATTAAACTATATTTAAAAAATATTCCGTTATCAAAAGTTCATTATCACTATTATATATATATATATATATATATAAATAGAGGAAAAGGTCCAAATACCGGCTACCACGTTTGTTTTCAATCTAGATCATACAATTTTCAAAATTAATAAAATAAAAAGTAACAGCAGGGCACCTTGACATGTTTTACACATGTTTAGAGAAAAAAAAAATCAGTTTAAAAGGCGTTTTCTGTTTATGAAAAGCAAAATTCCGAAAGTCTTCAAATTTTGAGTTTTTAAAATGGGGTCTAAATACCGGCTACCTAAGTTTTTTTCCAAAAGATCACACAAATAGAGCTAATGACAATTATTAAGTAATAAGAATATTATTTTAATAAATTTTATTGATTAATACCATTTCTTATGCACAGAAAAATACGCATTTTTTAATAAACAAGTATTTTTGCCAAAATTATAAAATTCTTTACGACTATCTCTCACAGTCTCCTTCCCATTATGTTTCTAGTTTTGTTTTTTTAACGTGCAAAACAAAAAAAAAGCTTGCTGATTGAAATGAGAATTATTTTATCCGAAAAAATCACAAACATAATATCGCTCTCTGAGTCGGTGCAGTCCCTATCAGTCCACATATCGCATTCTTAACATTGAACCCAGAATCCCCTTCCCCATTCTTGTCCACAGAGAAAGCACCCATGCAGAAGACACAAATTGCATCATTTTCCACTGTTGGATATTTTCTCTTTTCACTTTTTAACCCTTTCGCCGCGTAATTGTTTCAAAATAGCTTCAAAAATTGCGTATTTAACCCCTTCGCGACGAGCGTCATTTAAGAATTTTTATTCGTTTGTCACCTGTTTTTCAAAACAAAAATTTTTGTCTAATTTAATCGGGAAAATGCACCGATTAAATAAGGAAAAAATTACAATAAAAAAATAACTGGTGGGAATAATCAAGGAGGGTTAATTAGACGGAAAAAATTGCATCCCCGAGGAAATCTCGGGTTGTGCAAATTTTGCTACTTTTACGTTGCTCGAGGACATCTCGTGTTGCGCAGCGAGAGGGTTAAAATCCAATTTCTGCCTCTTTCGCCTGGTTACTCCGTCATTTTCTTTTCTTTCTCTTCACATTTATTACAGGCAATTTTGGAGTATCCAACAGATCTTTTTTGGGAAGTGATCCGGTAACCAGTGTCGGTCCTAAAGAATTATGGCCACAGTTGCTTTTTTCATATTGCGAAATGGAACTGGAACTATTTTTGAACCATTTAAATTAATTTATTAATTATGGAACTATTTAAATTAATTTATTTTCCTCCCCTTCAAGCAGAGCAACCGAGAGAGGTCCAAATACCGGCTAGCCAGTATTTGGTACCAGATTACGTCGATTCGACACTTTTGTATTTACTATTTGTAAATGAGACAGACTTCAGCGACGTACTTTTCGTAACTTTCTTCTCTCAATTAAAGCTACAAACTCTGCCTATCACGGCTAGGCTGCGCTGCATTCAGTTCTCAGAACACCTAGTAGCCGGTATTTGGACCTTTTCCTCTATATATATAACCATTAAATAAACATTATCGACCACCAACAAAAATTGTGATATTATGAATGAAATGACAATAATAGTTTCCCCCAACACACTTAACATGGGTATCAAAAACATAGTATATACCAGCTGTTATGTATAAAATATAGTCCCTGTACTATATTACGAGTATTAAAATACATATAACATACATAACTAGATTGGTAAAAATCCTTAAATGAATCTTTGTGATGATAAGAATGAAAAATTTAATGGAATTTCCTAAGAGAGGTATCAGATAACTACAGAGTAGAAATCATATAGATAATACACAAAGATTATGCGCTATTGCAGCAGAGATCTAAGCGTATAATATTTAAAAGACTGCTAAAAAAAAAAAAAAAAAAAAAAAAAAAAAAAAAAAAAAAAACATTTAGCTACCATGGTTATATATTCAAAAAAAATATATAAGATATATATAAAAGTTGAGTGCCCGACTTTGTCTTGAGAACAATTAAGTTCAGGTCCGTCAGGTGCAGTATGTATAAAAAATGTAAGCCTGAGCCGGAATTTGCGAAAAAAATTAAGCCCAGGGTCAGGCTCGATGTAACTGTCTGATGCAGAAATCTCCCGCTGGACATGTTAAACTTTATTGTTGTTGTCAAATTAGCCTCGTCTCATTCAACACATTTATAATCTCAGTCCAACCAGGTCCATGGAAAACTGTTCATATTTTGTCGACTTAGTCCGATCCTTTTAAATAGGATATACAGGTCGTTCGGGTAGTTTACTTTTTAGCCCCCTGGACGGTATACTACTTCTTTCTCCTTGCTTATTTTGTCTCCAAAAAATAACGTTACCTTACAGAAGGCAGGAATAAACAAAGCAGATGTATAATTGTGAGATTAAATGCTCTATAGCATTTTTTTTTTAATTTCTAAGCATCGCACATTTTCAATTTTTATACCGTCGTATTGGAAAAAAAAAAAAAAAAAAAAAAAAAAAACTTTTAAATGCAATTTGTTTGTAAACTGTATCTCCATTTATTTTTGAAATATTAAATTTTTTTGTAGTTTTTAGCACCATTTGTTAAATTTTGGCAACTCAAGTATTCCATTTATACAGAAAGTAAAGGGAAAATTGTTGAAAAATAGCAATTATATCTTTTTGTTGCCATTTTCTGATAACAATCGAAAGAAAATGTAATTAAAATACATGCTATTTTGAAAAAATATAAACGAATAATTTCTGTTAAAGCATGGAGCTATTATAAGCTGTATTTAATTTTAAGTGTCTGTAGACGCTTTCTGTGTAACGTCAGTCATGACGTTTTGGTTGGAAACTGACTCCAAACAAACGGTTGCTATGCGTAATTTCCTTTTAAATATAAATTATAGAAAATGTTACCAGTACATATCAAGTATTAAAACACTTAGATGTGAGATATAGATATAAGATATAGCTGCAACACACAAACAAAATAGAAAATACAACATAGCAACCGTTTGTTTGAAGTCAGTTTCCAACCAAAACGTCATGACCGAAATCGCCTATATTAATGTTACAAACAAATGAATGCCTATGAATCATTAGATAGCCGTTTTTTTGTCGAGTTTCTTTAATGAAGGCATCTTTTTGCTGCATTTGTGTATTATTTTGCGATAGTGACATCCTTATGCATGCTTTACTGTAGATGTTTAAGAGTGGATCGTCAATGTGGAATTCTTAAGCGGATGCGAATGACGTCATTTTACATAAAATGAAAGTGTGTGCTTTAAGTCTTAAAATTGAAATAGGTTTTGTACTATTTATATATACATATTGTTTTTTCATCGGGGGCGAGACTAAATTCGGAAAAAGCAGAATTCCTGTTTTCTAGTTTTTACTTTTTTTTTGGCCCTGCTGGCACGTTCAAAAAATTTTTTTATCGGCTCGTTTGGCACCTGTTTCATTTTTTTAGGTCCGATCAGTCCGTTTACTATTATTATTATCATGGAAGACGGTAGTATTTCGAGTGACGCAGCCTTAAGCCTAGAATCGTATCGTATCGTATCGTTAAAATCGTATAGTATCGTATCATAGAATTCGTAGATGGCGGAACTCATATATACAGCTAACTCGACATCAAAGAAAATGCGAAAAGCCGCCTTTTAATAACTCAGCAGATATACGTCTTATTGTTCTGAATTTTCTAGAACAGTCTTATATCTGCAGTCTAATCGTATACTGAAATTTTTACATTTCTACGTGCAGTATATTTTGAGATCTAAATAGTCATTTTTAAAGTGAAAACGTTGGTATAATATCGAGGAAGTTCCTAATTTGAAAATCTCGAAAACGGTTCTAACGATTATTTTTAAATTGATACATAATATAAATGTGATTAAGGCGAGGTGAATAACACTTTTCTTTTTTCTGGGAAAACTCTCGTTCGTTAAATAATTCGATTTTTTTTTCTCTCGAAAATGACACGGGCGATTTTTTAAAAATCAAATAAATATGTTTCAGATGAACCAAATAACAATTTACTTGTTTCCAGCAAGACTCTTGTTCGTTTTATAATGCGCATGAAAAATCGGACTATATTTCTTCGCCATTCTATGGAAATTTCACCGAAAATGCATGACACTGTATTCATACACATGCTTTCTTTTTAACCACTTTTGGGGAGAAAAATTTTGTCTTCCCACGGCTGAGTGGTTGAGGGCCATCGTCTACTGATCTTAACATAGGCAGTTCGATACTCTTGGTGCGTGTGAAGTTTTTTTTTTTTTTAAGTCTGTTAGTTGACCATTATTCTCAGTTCCTTTGTAATTTTTTAATTGCTATTAAGTTAAATAAAATTACAATTATAATGACGCCAATTTGATGATGATTATTTCTTGGCAATTTTTCAACAATAAAAATATTACCATAAATTTTATAAATATATTTAATTTCAATCACTTTACAAAAAATATACATTAATTATTATTTGAATATAAATCACACGATCAGAAACGTAAAAAAATAATTCATTTCAGCTCTTCTTTTTATAATATCATTTTTTATTATTATGACGGTCAATCAATATATAATCACTGACATCCATAATATTATTATTATTATAATTATTATTTTCCTTGCATAAAAACTATTGTGATGTAATAATTATTTTATAATAAATAATTTAGTTGAAATGTTTTATTTATAAATAACAATGATGTTTTACATAATAAGCATACCAGAATTTTGGTGTCGCCATCTTTTGACGCAATGAGGAATTTGCACACATGGGGGATTTGATCATTTATATATTTTTCTGATAGTTCCACATCCTCAGTTTTCAAAAATGTTCTCGAAAACGCGAAAAAAATATCTATACTATTAAATAATTAGTCCTAAAAGTAAGCTAAAATCACGTCGCTTCAAATCGGGGCGTGACTTACTATGACGTCACAGTTCACGACAGGCAAGCGGAACGGAAAGAAAAGAGTTACTAAGCTTTGGAAATAAAGGTTCGAAATTTTTAAACTACTGATTTTACAAGCTTGGTTCTTTCGCATCTGGATGTTATTTTGTACGTTGATTTATAAAATGTCTATTTGAAAAAAAATGAACTCTAAGTTTATGAAAAAATCGATTTTTAAACTCATTAAAAGTCTTTTCACATAGAGAAAGTTGACGGGATATTGTTAAAATTAGGAAAAATAAAGAACTGATCGCTTTTAAACTTTGACGTTGTTTTAACGCATAATAAAGATTTTATAAATTTAAGATGAGTTGATTTTTGGTGGTGGTGGTGTGTGTGTGGGGGGGGGGGAGGGGGGGCGTTTTCTCTTTTTTCCTTCAGATCAACTATTTATTGCGTTTTAAATGCGATTTTTCATTTAACACTCAAATAAATATTATTTTTTAACATTAGATATTTGAAAGAGTGGGAAATGCAGAGGGAGGGAAGGGTCATCCGGGGAGGAGCTATTTTCTAAATTTTGAGTACGCGCCTCATGTGACATATCGTTAGAAAGGTGTATGAAAACTTATTCATATTATGCACATCCGGTGCCCCCCCCGCCCTACACTTCGTCCCCGGGGGGCACTTTTGTAAATTTTTAGGTTTTTTACAAGAATTTGCAGTGCGTGCGCAGCACGTGGTGCTATACGATGCCGCAGACAGCGGGGATGTGGTTCGCGGTTTTTTTTCCAGATGATTTTTTTTTTTTTTTTAAGATTATGCAGTACTGTCGAAGCACGCCTGCTACACGGTGTCATAGGCAGCGGGACCTAAAGTATTTTTATGTTGAAAAGTAAAAATTTAATATTAAAAATTTTTTGAGTAGTTTCAATATTTTTACGTTTTATAATATCTATTAAGACATGACAAAATATTGTTTCGAAATAAATCCTTTATTTTTTAAACCTAGTCCCTAACTTAATAAAAATGTACACTTACGCAATAAAATTTTTATTTACTTCCTAAATAAAAACTAACATATTTGTGTGTGTCATATCTTAGACGTTTCTACGTTTTACCTATTTAATCATCAATAAAACAGGGTTATTGCTTATTAATCTTTACAGATACAATATACGTATGAAATCTACTACAGAGTGTTTTGTTTGTTTTTAAATACGAATGAGTACATCATAAATATGAATGCCTTTTTTTTTTCTCTTGAGTAACTATTTATCCAATCAATTAATGTTCTAAAATAGTAATATTTAAACAAAATCAAACATAAAGTTATTGAAAAATGATCTTCACAAGATCAAAGAGATGATGCATTAGATAAATTAGGATTTTTCTTGTCATCTCTCTTCATAGCTTTAGTCCATGATTTTCTAATGGCAGGGTCTTTTGGTACACTGAAAAACAACTTTTCGCTAGAAGTTACGGGTTGTATTAGTGCAGAGTGGTACAATACAGTACAGTAAAACCTCCTTAAAGCGACCATGTTTCATTCTAATAAAAATTGATCGTTTCAAGAGGTGGCCTCATAATGGAGGTCATGTTTAAATCTAGATTTTAATTGTTGAAAAAAAGTAGAAATAATGTTACTAGAATTTATTTTTCACATTAGGAAAAAATATAAAAATTTAAGTATCAAAATAAAAGTTAATTATATAAGTTAATTACTGCAGTGTTTAAAAATGAATATATTGACGATTGCTTTGGTTTTACGGTTTTATCTTTCATAACATTTATTTCCAAGTCCTTTCAAAATTCAGTAAATAAATACAATTTTTTTTTTTTTGGGGGGGGGGGACGGGAACAAATAAAGATATTTTCATTAATTTATCTATTTCTTTGAGAGTTTCCTAACTGAATAGGGTAGGGGAGTTTATTGATCGTCATTCTTAATTCGTCATCAGAGTTAACTTCATTGTCTAAAAAGGCATAAAGGGGTTTAAGCACTTAAAAGTTACCGGAATAATAAAAAAAAAAAAATCTAAACTTATTTAGAAGTTTAAAGCCCCTCGGAATTATTTTTCTAATAAAACCTTCTTCAAGTGACAGGAAAAAACGGAATTTGTTTCCTTTTCTTCAAAGAAATTGGTCGCTCATGGAGAGAGGTCAGCTGGGATGGTCTCTGAACGGAAGTAAAATTAGTATTGAGCCTATGGGAATAAATTTCGTTCAATGAAAAACTGATCGTTCAGGGAGGTGGTCGCTTAATGGAGGTGATCGCTTAATGTAGGTGGTCGCACAGAGAGGTTTCACTGTATTTATAATATGACTTTGTGCTCTCAGTCATAATAATTTTAGAAACAGCAATATTTAAAATGAACAAGTTGAAAAGCGACACACGTAAAGAATAACAGTCGTTTGTTGTCATGAACTGTGACGTCAGATGTATTAGTATTATGGAGCGTTTTCGGGATACGGTAAATAGTGCGATATTAAAACAATCATAAATCAGTAATAAAAGCTCAAAATAAAAAACATATGCAGGGTATCCTTCTTATTTTTTCATGTACTATTGTTTCGTGATAAAGTTAGAAAACGTGCAAATTCTCCATTGCGTACTACATTTTGTCTCTTATTCGGAAAAAAAAGAAAAAACTAACGCTTTTCACCGCTTTGAAAGAATCTCTTGTGACTAGAGGACTATTTCGCAAATATTAAGAAAATTACTGCATACAAATATTAAAATGGGTAGTATTATAGAGAAATGTTTGATAAAAACGTTGAAGTAGACAGTTTTTAAATCGAAGAATTATTTTAAGAGATATTTAATGTTAAATCTGGATAAAATTGTCTCATTAAAAAAGTCTCATAGGAAAAAAAAATATACATGGGAATTTAATCATTTTCATTCAATTTAATCATTCAATATAAACTCGAAGTTTGCGGAGTGCATTTATTATTTTTAACTTGCCTAATTTTTTGACGGTTTATTTCAATTTTAAATTAAAATTTTCAGAATTTCCAGAGATATTTTTTACATATTTTAGAAAAGGTTATTTTAAATTGTTGCCAATTGTTAAAACAGCGCAAAGAATAATATATCCTTTAAATTAAAAATTTATTCACACGTGACTATTATAAACAGAAAAAAATCCTTTTAAATTAGAATTAAATGATAGCGTGTTAAAAGCAGGAAAATATTAAACATTACGTCATAAAAATTGTTTTTACACATGCTTACTTAAAATGAAAGAAAATTATAAAATAATCAATTATTTTCAAATTAGAATTAAATGATTACGCATTAAAAGCAGGAAAACATTGAAAATTACGTCATAAAAATTATATTTACACGTGAATATTAAAAGAAAAAGAAAATTTTTAAATAATAAATTCATTGATATGTGTTAAAAGTCGTAAATGGAGGAAATTACGTCATATTGGCCAAAGTGGCCAAATAATAATATTGCAAAACAGTTTAAATTAAAAAATATATTTATATGAGAGATTTATTTCAAATTTCGAGATGATATTTTTAACTATAGTTGCCAATTTTAAGGTAGCGCAAATAATAATATTATCTTTCTAATAATAAAAATATTTTCAGTTGAATGTTACAAAGAGAAAGGAAAGTTTGGTGAAAATTATGTCAGATTTAAAACGTTACATTTAAAATCTCTTATTTAAAATCATTTTCTTATAGCGTTGTTAAAAAATACCATAAAGCAAACACTCTGTTGACTTAGTTCCTTTTATATTTGGTAATTTTCAAATGTTTAACTAATCTTATTTAATCAAGCACGGAAACAGCAACTAACATCAGCTGATTCGGTCTTGAAATCCCTCAGTAAAAGGGAAACCCGTTTACAGTAAGATCGCCATTGATTTTTTAATTATACAGAGCAGCCTCGATTATCCGAGCTAATTGGGACTGTTAGTAAATTGGAATCGGAAATCTCGGTTAATAGAAACTGTGTGTAAAAACTCGCCGTGCTTGCGAATTTAACATCTCTTTTAAAAAAATATATAGAACGTTTTTTAAATAATAAAAATAAATATATGTAAAGTTCTGTTTCACAGCTTAACAAATTTAAAAAGAAAATCAACTACCAGTAGTAAATTTTAAAATGCAAATTGAAAAATTTATGAAAGTTCACACAGTCACTGGAAACAAAGCATTGTTCGCTATTGACTTCTCAGGGTCCAGTGTTTCTTTGGAGTTGAGTGCTTTTGGGGGCAGAAGGGCCTGTATAGCACGGAAAGTGAGCTAAAGAGTGTGGTTATTTTTAAGGCTCATTCAAAAGGGAAAAAAAAAATCAGACTTTGTTATCGGCTCGGTTAACAGAAACCTCGATTAATCGAAGCTCGGTTAATCCAGGTTCTACTATAATTCAATCTTCCGTAATCTTTTTAAAGCAGATCAAATTAATGGACTTTAGCACAAAGTCACATAGCTGATAACTGCCATGCTTGTTGGCCACCTTTTTTTCAAAAAGTTTGCTTCACCTTATTCAATTAATGAGATATCTCCGATAAAATAAGTCACATTTTCCCGTTCTAAAATACTGGTATCCAAAAATCGTAGCATGTAACTGACACTACAAGTACTCATGGAACTAGACTATTTTAAGTCTGATTTTTATTAGACTATATAAAATTATTAAAAATATATATTATGATAGGAACTACGGGCTTCGTCCGCTGTTTACGTTACAGATATAAAAATCATGTTTTTTTTTTTTTTTAGGGAAAAAGAAATAAAAACCTATTTGACGATAGGTTTATAAAGACACATTTTGTATTTGTTATATTTCCGGGGATGAGGAGGGAGGGGGGACTATTTTGATTAAATATCGCAATTAGTCCACATGGCAGATATAATTATGATAGACACTAGTTTGCTTCGCCCCTCTATGGCGCCTTATGGGTCCAGCTTCCATAACTCAGAAACCACCTTTCGGACATCAATGCAACAGATTCCAAACGTTATAATTAACTTAATAATCACCCTATATAGCATTAAAGTAAATTTATGAGTACTGCATACTATTTTTTTATCGTAATTTCTGAAGAGAAAAAATTATTTCGGTTCCATTCTTAGGTACTGGTCTGAAAAATTTTGAAAAAGGGGGGAAGGAGGGGACATGAGACTGCTGTTTGTGAAACAACACAACGGGGTCTGGCTTATTCAACTTGGTTTTTGGTGACTTCAATTGGAAGGTGGTTTGTTTAAAAGAATGCGTTCCCTGCCCCATGAAAATTGGAACTATTGGTGCACCATCTATGTAAGGATTTAATAATTATAAATTAACATTTTGGATTTATTAATTTAAGGATAAAGTGTTTTTAAAGGAATATCAAATGAAACCCTCTGTGCGATCTGCGATTATACTTACCCACTTGTTTTTATATACAAACTACTATAAGGAAAATTGTAATAAAATAGTAAAAATTAAATCTGCATTAAATTCCATAAGTATCTTTTTTTTAATAATTTTATCACTAACCTCAAAAAAGTAATGATATCAATGCAAAAACCCTTGACGGGTTAAAAGTTTCTGACGCAGCAATTTATCTTATGCTCTAAGAATTTTAAATATGGAACTTAAAAATACTGATATCAAATTTTGAGTGACGTTATGCTATTTCTTAAAAAATATATTTGTATTTATTTCATCATTTTATTTTTGTTTTATTTATAATCGCATGTGCAAAAGTTATGTTCAACATGAAAAGCTGCATAAAATTTTATTCGCTGTTGCTTTATCATTTACATCTCTCATAAATTCAAAATATGAGTTTTAAAAGATATGATATAAAATTTAAGTGACGCCTTGATGTGACTTTAAAAGGTTTGTTTTAAAATTCAATTTAAATTATTTTTGACTTGCTTAAAATATTTTTTTACATCTATACAATACTTTTAATTTTCCAATTCACTGTTAAATATATCACTTTCATTGAATCTATACTATGCATTGAAATGTATTTATTTCAATAAATTGATTTATCTTTTGTGTCACGCTATTCAAAATTGTGAGTAAGATTTATGTAAATGGTTTCTTTGCGTCATTGTGTCCAAACTACATGAAATGTATGAAAAAGGATAGTTTGACGCAAATAAACCATTTACATAAATCTTACTCACAATTTTGAATAGCGTGACACAAAAGATAAATCAATTTATTGAAATAAATACATTTCAATGCATAGTATAGATTCAATGAAAGTGATATATTTAACAGTGAATTGGAAAATTAAAAGTATTGTATAGATGTAAAAAAATATTTTAACCAAGTCAAAAATAATTTAAATTGAATTTTAAAACAAACCTTTTAAAGTCACATCAAGGCGTCACTTAAATTTTATATCATATCTTTTAAAACTCATATTTTGAATTTATGAGAGATGTAAATGATAAAGCAACAGCGAATAAAATTTTATGCAGCTTTTCATGTTGAACATAACTTTTGCACATGCGATTATAAATAAAACAAAAATAAAATGATGAAATAAATACAAATATATTTTTTAAGAAATAGCATAACGTCACTCAAAATTTGATATCAGTATTTTTAAGTTCCATATTTAAAATTCTTAGAGCATAAGATAAATTGCTGCGTCAGAAACTTTTAACCCGTCAAGGGTTTTTGCATTGATTATTATTGACGGAGCAGTCAGGCCAAGGCCAGTGCAGAAGTCTAATGTATGGTGACAAGATTTTAAGTAGAAAACACGTCGAATGCGACAAAACCGTTGCTATGTCGTAACGCTGACGCCATTTTGACAGGGACAATAGTAAATGATTAAATGCCGCTTTTTTTGCAGTTTAACTTTTTATCTACGGACGGTACTTATAAGTACCAATAAAATAAGTTGTTATAAAATTCATTTAATACATCGATTAGTAGTAATACAGTTTAGGATGAGTTATAGATGCATTACTTTATCTTGTTCCAAAAGCATTATGGGTTACACAAAACAAAAATCCTTCTATATATAAAAAAAAGTAATGCTTTGGAAACGGACCAATGGAAATCTGCGTAGATACCGCGAAATGCTTCTGATTGGTCAGAGCTTTCTGACGCTATAAGGGGGGGAGGAGACCAGCTCCGTCGCCAAACGTGACCAAGTTTATCGCCAACTTGGCGATATATTGCCAAATTTGGCAACCAAAAGTAGTCGCCTAAAGTGACGCCAACTTGGCGCTATTTCCAGTATTTCGCCAAATTTCCATAGACTCCCATTGAAATACAATAGGGTTTACTTGGTTGCAGAAAATCAACAAACTGAGATATTTCAATGCAACAAAAACTAATATTAGCTTATAAATAGAGCTTAATTGAACTATTTACATTATTTTTAAGCACAAACAAAGCACTATTTACAATATTCGTAACACTATACGCATAATTTTACACATATATGTAGGCGGAAAAAAGGCGGCGAGGTGAAAATTTCAGAGGAGAGGAGATTTATACGATAAGATTATTTACTGTAACTACAAATTAGCGATGAGCGCGTTTTTACCAAGTGGAATCTAAAAATTGAATGCATAGAAAATAAGGGATCGCGAAGCAATCCAGAATGGAAGCGCGAAACAATTACGTCTGGGGTTGGCTAGAAAATAGGGATTGATTCGCGATACCGAATGGAATCGCGAAGTGAATATGTGGGGAGTTGGTGAGCGTAGCAAGCAGGGGGCTGAGACCCCCTAGTATTTTTTAAAGGAAGATTTCTTTGACCGTTGCATCTTTTCAGCTTTCTTGGCGTTGGAGGGGGGGGGGGGAGGATTTTTCAATTCAGAAATATTTCTATATTTCTATTGTAAGAACATTATATTTGTAGATTTCCCAATTCTACAAAATACTAAGAAAAATATTTAAAATAAAAGATTTGAGTGAGGTTATAAATAGTACATAAAATCCCTATAAATTCAAATTTAATGAATCCCTCAATCCTTCTAAAATCCTTCTAAAATTTATTAAATGATTATGTAAATCTTCTAATTTAGCTTTAAAAATTCACGAAAAATGCTTTAGAAGATGAAATTGTCATGAATTCAAAATTCAGTACATAAAGGGTTAAAAAACTGCAAAAAAAAGCGACGTTTAACGTCATACATTTTCACTTTTTACATCGTCGAATAGGAAAAAAAAAAAATCTTTTTTTTAGATGCAATTTGTTTGAAAACTCTATGATAATTTGTTTGAAAATTGTAGCACAATTTACTCATTTTTTATGGTTTTCAAAATAATTCTCAACTGTGATTTCTTTTTTACACCTTTCTCTGCCGCGTGCAGGCAGACGATTGCAAAAGATAAATCTGTTTGCACTTAAATTAATAAAGATAAAATAGTCCAGCATTTGTTTCCGACTTATATTCCATAACGAAATTAAAACTTTATCAATCCATAAATAAAATAATAAAATGTAAATAAAACACAAATTCAAGACAGGCAATCGAACAACGCTTAAACCACTGAAATTATCAGGACACAAAAGGCTAGCGATCTCTGACTGTTAAATCCTAGCACGAGGCCAATACAAAAGTATCCCTTTTAATATATTTCAAAACTTTATTTGAACACATAATTGATATTTTTCATACAAAAATAATTGTTGGTATTGTTAGTGAAATATTAATATAGATGTTACTGTGAAAGACCGAAATTGGAGAATGTCGACTTTCACCGGTGAATGTCAACACATACCAAATACGTCGGTGAAAGACCGAATATTTGATTATATTCTTGTACAGTCGTGGAAGAAAAAAAAGTAAACACCCCCTACTAACTCCTCAACAAATTATCGTGGAAGAAAGTTACTGGTACCGAACGATTAAAAATAAAGTCTTACTTTTAAATGATCTATATAAAATTTGCTTAGGGGGCCATCTACTTATTAAAACGAACCATAACTTTGTTTTTTTCAATAGCAGTACACAATTCTGACAGCATAAATAAACTCTACACCATTCAATTAGCCTAAAAACAAATTTTTATGCAATTCGTACCATAAGTTTTTGAGAAATTAATTATTTTCAAACGAGCGTATTTTAAGGGTTGTATCCAAATTGAAGTTCCGTATTCGATTGTTAACCGAGAGAGCCCTCTTCTTGATCAAGACACCTTAAGCACCACTCAAGCAGTCAACGAAGCCTGTTAGATTACACGACAGCAGAAGAAATTTTAAAATACCTAGTCACTTTTATCACAGACGGCCCATTAAACCATCCTTTTACCGTTTTTTAAGCGTAATTTGAAAACTACTTGGAAGAAAATTGTGAAATTTTGGATTTCCATAAAGCAGGACTTAATAAAACTAAATCCATAAAAAAAAACTGTAAGTTGCAATTCATAATTTTTTCGAATATTAATTTCATAATTCCTAACTCATATCATAAAATTATAAAAATTGCAAATTAAACGTATTTATGTTTGGGTGTATTAGTATTATTGCTACACAAAAAATTAGCACATTAGGAGCATAATTTCAGGAGATATAAATAAAAATATGAAAATGTAATTTAACATTAGAAGCACTAAATTTTGAATGCTTATAATTCAAAAACTTATCATTCAAATGACTTGAAATTTGGTGTCTAGGCATAGTTTGAACCGAAGATTTGAGATATCTCGTTAAAATTGGGTATTGCCATTGAAAAAAAATGAAGTTTGGATTCGTTTTAATATGTAGCCCCCTAAGCAAATTTTATATACATCATTTAAAAGCAGACTTTATTTCCAATCGTTCGGTACCAGTAACTTTCGTCTACGATAACTTGTTGAGGAGTTAGTAGAGGGTGTTTACTTTTTTTTCCCACGACTATACATTCGAACCATCACCGGTGAATGTCGAGAAGCACAAATATGCTCTGGTGAAGCTCGAAAAGAGAAGTGGTGTTCGACAGAGAGGCTACAATCTGTTGCCAAATTCTTTGTTCTACTGCGAGTCAGTCAGCTTTGTAAGTTTTATGCAAGGTTTGATGGTGCACGCAACGTTTTATTACATTTTATTTTGTTTTATTCAATATCTTAATTTATATTGAATGGATACTGCAGTGAGCCGTGATCTTTTCTTTTTTTCGAAAAATTAAATACATTAATTGAGAGTAAACGGGAAGACAATTGTTTTTATATTTTTCAGGAACAGTACTCTTAAATACTTTCTGATGTTATTTCTGCTGAAACTAAGTGCAGCACACCTTTGGATTACAGACGATTAATAGGTTTTTATGTTTTAAAAATTAACGATCGCGCCTGAAATTCGGAGAAGTAAATGCAAATCTCCGACATAGTCAACATTCACCATTAGTGCATGGTGAATGCCGACATTTGCCGGTGGAAGTCAGAAATAAAGATATGTAGCAAATATTTCGGACATACACCAAGCGAGTTAGTGAATGTTGACATTCACCGGTGAAAATCGGCATTCTCCAAATTTCGGTCTTTCGCAGTAACACATATATATATATATATATATGGGGGATTCTCACAATCTTTTGACTTTTGGGAAAAAAAATCTGGCAAAATTAAACTTGCTAAAAGAACATTTTAATCTGATAGATGAATGCCTTAATGATTCAAAATAAAGAAAAAATGGTCAGCAGCGAAAATTTATTTATTTAATTGAGATTTATGTTAAACTTATGTTATGGAAAATTAAACTTTGCGAGTTTAATTCTCCTTACCATTTTACCACTAAAACTTTTTATTTTCTTCTAAATTTTTACCGATAACGAATTTGCATAGTACCCACAGGACATTCAAATAAGAAATAATAACAATGTAGTATTTTTAGTACAAAATTTTGGTATAACATTGTCTTAAAGGAGTATTAAAGAAGGGATGGTAAGGTAAAAAAAGGGGACGGTATAGGAAAAAAGGGACGAAATGGGGAAAAAAAGGGACGGTAAGGATGGAACGGTAAGGAAAATTTCCACCTATTTTAGGCAAATCATGGTAAGACTAAGTGATAGCCACAATGTTCATTGATTTTTAGAAACAGTTGTTAACATTGGTTTAAATTAATTTTTTTTTAAATTTACCTTGAAAAGTGCAGGAATAAACCTTTGGGACAGTAAGACTACCCATAAAGCCACGATCTTGAAATTGATATTTAAATGCTGATTTAAATTCTGTAGTCAATTTCCTGTCTTAGAATTTTAGACATTCTTTCTCTAGTGTACTTCTGCATGAGAAAAAAAACTTGAAAAAAATTCTGTGGCTGCCTCTGAAGTGATTTTTTGTATAAGTTTAGCAAGAAGGACGGTAAGGATGGAAAACCCAGGGACAGAGTTCAAAAAATAATATCAACCGCAAAAATGTGTGCAGGTTAGTTTTTTGCTACATATTTATATAAAACAATTGTCCCAGTTTCGGAAAAAAATGACATCGAATTACTTTTATTGAAACAATTTTATACAGAGAGCTCCAAACTTAAAAATGAGCATCAGGGACACGGGACGCTATAGGAGTTTTCCTGGTATTTGGACCCCCAACATCGTCCAAAACTTATTTATCTCGTTAATATTGTTATGCAATTATGAAATGGGATGTTCCCCAGTATATGAAATAAAAAAAACACAAAAAAGTGTATTAAAATAAAAATTATTATTCAGGGACATGAAAGTCAACTGATTGTGAGAATGCCCCATATATTAAATAAAAAAAATATACATCGTTTTCACTTGTATTCTGTAACCCGGAAAGACCTCGTCGGAACTCCTTGTATATATATAAAATCCTAATGAAACTAATTTAAGAAACAACTTTATGCAACGATTTTATGAAACGACTGATTAAACGAATATATGCTAATTGTAGAATGCAGGCGATAACAAAAATTTACTACGTGCTTACAGTCACCTCTAGCATATTTTTTCTACAAGAAGGTGCATATAGCATTTATAGTTATTTTACAGGACCGCACAAAATAATACGAATATATGAAATGAACATATGTTAAATGCGGAATTTGTAGGAAGTTGACGGTAATGAAATTTCAGTATGTTGTTACAGTAATCTGCAACATGTTTTTTCTCGAAGAAGGTGTATATAGCATTTATAGTTATTTTACAGGGCCACACAAAATAAAACAAATATATGAAACGGATGTTTGTTAAATGCGGAATTTCTAGAATGTTGACGGTAATACAGTTTTAGTATGATATTACAGTCAGAGAGATAGACAGCAGACAAAAAGCATATAGACAACTGAGGGAGTGTAGCCAGGCAGATAGACAGCAAACAGTAAGCAGGCAGACATGAAATAGACAGTAGACAAACAAATAGTCTACAGAAGGTAGACACATACCAGGGAGACAAAGGGAGATAAAAGCAGATAGAGAGACAGATTCAGAGAGAGACAGATAGAGACATACAGACCAATAAGGACGCAGGAGTCAGAGCCTCTAGTTAGCCTATAAAATACATCTGTGAGGCTGTGCTTCATCCTGCACGAATAATTATTTTCGAATACATTGCGAAGACGAGCTTTTTATCATGTTATTTAGGGCACACTGTAGTTTTTTAACATTATGGGTTGCAAATTTGTTTTATTTAACAATAAAACAATATTGAAAACAGTCAGAAATAAATAAACTTACACGCAATCTAATAAATTGCTTATGCTATGAAAACACATCGGAGAAAGAAAATACTCTTCGATTTTATCAATCCGCAAAGCTTTTAAAGGCTAATCGTTTTCTAGTTCACTTGCTTCCCGAAAACCAAAACGAGACCTTCCCCTCTGGCCACCGTCCTACAACTATACATTGATACTAACTAAGTCGAAACGACTATACTAAACTAAGTGGATACGAATTAAAATCACAGAACTTCATGTTCCACAAAAAGGAATCAAGTCAAAATAAATTATTAATTAAAATCTACATGGAGAAGTTACAGATAAAAACAAACATTCAGTTTAAATTACAACGAATATTAAGGGTCACTCTGCTTCGGAATTCTCCTCCGTAATGTTAAGTTTATGGACTTTTGATGCATTCGTCTATTTAAAATATCTTCTCGGGAAATTCATATTTTTAACGCCTTTTTTTCTGTGTACTCTTCTTCAAGGATGTTTTTTTTTTTTCTTAGTTTTCAAAATATTTCTAAAATCTATGCTGAATTTAATATTTGATGTGTTAAAAGCGGGCGAACTGTGAGTAAGATTTTAACACTTCCTATAAAATGAAGTCTATATTTTAAAAATATTTTGAGAACTAAGAAAAAAAGAGATCTCTTTTAGGAAGTGTACACAAAAAATAGAAGGTGAAAATATTAATTTCCCGAGGATATATTTTAAATAGACGAATGCATCCAATGCTCATAGACATTACATTAGTGAGGGGAAATCAGAAGCTGGGTGACCAGCTCCCTTAAGTGCGAACTAAAGAAATCTAATACGCATGCGCAACTGAAGAGAGTGCCCTCCTGTGGCTACTATAGAAAAATCAATGTGTCTTAATTTAAGACATTTCCTCATTATACACACATTGAGTGCCCACAGGTGGCTACTACGGAAACATCAACATGTCTTAATTTAAGACATTTTCTCATTATTCAGACATTCTTCTCAGCTCGCTTATACCATGATCATAGTAAGACACTTATAGATGTCTTAAATTAAGACATCTATTATTCTGAATTTTCATATAAATATTTCATGATTCTCTTACACGAGCCATTATTTACGAATAAAATTGCGAAGACGAGCTTTTAATTATGTTATTTAGGTTACCCTGCACTTTCTAAACATCATATGTTGCAAATTTGTTTTATTTAATAATAAAACCCTATTGAAAACGGTCAGAAACAAATAAACTTACACGCAATCTAATAAAATTGCTTATCCTATGAAAAAGCACCGGGAAAAAAAAAATTACTGATACCCTTCTACTTTACCAATCCGCGAAGCTTTTAAAAGCTAATCGTTTTCTAGTCCACTTGCTTCCCGATAACCAGAACGAGGCCCCCCCACCCCCACCCCCTCCTCCAAGTCTGTCATTTTTTTTTACGTAAACCAAAGGTTGCAGTGGTTAGTAGGTCCAGGCCAGGGAAGCTCTACAACTCATTCTACGGACAGTGAATCCCTATATTCACGTCTTGTGCTCTCTGTAAATAACTATAATAAGAAAGAAATTTGCTAAAAAGTATGGAGAGAAAGAAACTTTTTTTCACTTTTGAACGCAATCTTTTTTTGTGATCACCGGTTAAAATACTGTTATTTTCTCCTTTGAAAGGTAAATCTCTCGCTACGGAGGAAGTTTAAACAGTTCAGGACACGTTCTGTCGAAGTGAGATGGGAGAGGTATTAGTTGTCTTCGAAAGGTGAAGTGGAATTACAGTTCGGAAGTTTGGTTACGGTAAAGTAATTATCACAGAAAAAAGTATGATTGATCATTTAAAAAAAAAAAAAAAGGAAAAGTAGCTTTTTAATTTTAATTACCGTCAACCTGGGCCACTTTTCCTGGTTCTACTATCATTTCCATTATTAAAAAATATTATATATGATTTTTCAACGTCGAAATTGAGTTGTAAACAATTAACATGAATCAATGAAGCAAACTGTATGATTTTAAAGAGGCAATTTTTTATTTTTTTTATTTTTAACTATCTTTAAAGTTTTGGAGCAAAGTAGCCCCTTTCTTTGGTCCATTCACTTAGTTTCATATAAATTGAATACATTTCATATGTTGGACTATTGAAACCCTCTTGCAGTAGGATCATAGGATCTGCTAATGGATTAACACAGCAAACTCGATAAACAAATGTTTTTTTTTAACATTTAAAAACAATAAACTGATTGTAAATATTAAAGACACGAGAAACAGTTTTCGTCATGTTATCCTTAGCAACTGGAACAAAAACAATTAATGTAACATTTTTCTACAGTAACATTTGAAAAAAAACCCTTACTTAAAACATTTGTTAAGAGATTTGGTTGTATAAAAGGCATTTCTAAGTAACTGGGTCTATTTCAGACCAAACCAGGCCTGGCATAAAGTGGTCCCGAAAAATTAGTTTTCATGTTAGCTTTATGAAAACTTAAATATTTCCTGTCAAAATAAAAAGTAAAAGGAAAAATTATGATCACACATGGGTTACAGGTTACTAAAGGTAATATTTTGACACTTACCTTATTTGTAGCTCTTATCCAGATTGTTTCACTATAGGAAGTTTGGAGAGTTAAAATCTACACACGAAAACAGTTGTTTACAAACACATCCAGTGTTGCCACTAACAAAAATTTAAATTACCCCAAACTATTCAAATATCCTAAAGTAAAGTATAAAATATTTTTCAAGGGCGAAAACTCGAAATTATCTTGTATTGTTTGTTCAATACAAATAAGAAATACTTTTTTTATGGGATGGACCAAAGTAACCCCGCAAGGACCAAATTGGCCCCGGTTGACGGTATAGTTAATTCCGTACATTTAAAAAATTGATATGTTATATGCATGATATTATTATGCATTATTTATTTATTTATTATTTCTTTAATCAGGAAAAATTGTTTTTTCCCAATAAAAATATTTAAAAATTTGATTTTCTGACAAAATAGAAAATAACACAAAAAAAATTATACTCAGGAGATCTTGTTTTTAATTAGATGAATAAAGTATTTAAATAAATTAATGATTTTCGATAACGAAAATTTAACTTTTTCAGCATCATAACTTATATTACAAGAATACTTATAATACAATATAATACATGTACATACGTATATATATGTTATGTAACTTCATATGTTTATGTCCTCCCTATTATCCGGCGTTTTCGATTTTATGAATTACCCCTGGTCCCGTGGGTGACAATTAGGAATAAATTGTAATTGCAAAAATAAAACAAAATAAAATAAAATAAATAAATAAACAAATAAATAACAATAAAATAAAATAGCTTCAATTTAAGAAAATGCAAGTTCTTAACACTGGTTACATTAATAATGCATATTTTGTTCTCTTAAACTGGTGTTAATATAGCTTAAAAGTCATGCTGTATATACGGAACTTATAATACAATTAAAATTTGATTTCAAGCCATAGGTAGAATTTATTTTTATTTCATTTGATAAGTTTTTTTTTCTATTTTTTAAAATTAGTTTAAAAATATAAAAAAAAGTTTAGTTTGGCAGATTAAAATTAAAAATGTAATTGAAATGATTGTTTTAACAATTGAATGAAATGTTTTAAACAATAATGTTAAACTAATCAGGGAAAAATACTGTGAAAGTTATGATGCTGAAAAGATAAATTTTCATTATCGAAAATAATTAATTCATAAGAATAGTATATTCATCTAAAGTAAAAAGAAGATCTACTGTGTATAATTTTGTTGTGTTATTTTATATTTTGTGAAAAATTCTAATTTTTAAGTATTTTTTTATTAGAAAAATTCGTTTTTCCTGATTAAAAACAAATAAATAAATAAAAAATTTAAAAAAAAAATTACATTTCTAGTTCTGTCTATTTCTGGGCAATGAACTATAAGTTCATTAATAAAAGTTTACAAGTAAAAATTAAATTTAAAAAAATTAAAAAACCCGACTGCGTAAAAAGCAAACTAATTAATTATTTCTCATCAATGTTAAACTATCTTTTTACATTACTTACCTATTTTTTTTATTTACTTGTATTGATGACATTTAAGTTGTATTTAATTGTTAGTTCCTATCTATAAACACTGTTTTGATGAGGCCTATAGATGTCTATGATGGTTAGAGTTGCAGTAAAGCTAGAGATCCTACTTACACAACTTCCAGGTTGTGTAATATTTAAACAGAGCTTCTGACTATAAAATAGTCAATGAAACATCTTCTTCATTTTGAAAGACCTATCCAATGATATGCCATTTAATATGGTGCGTAAATTTTTTTCGTCTCTACCGCCATTGTCTATTTTACGGCCACCATTTTGAATTTATAAAAACAAAACCTAGCCTATAACCATCAGACGGTTAAGACGAATCGATAGAGACTTCATTTATTAAAATCCATCCAGCCGTTGGGATGTTTCGACGGTATAAAGAAATCCACATACCCAGATACGCATGAAACACATAACCCTTCTTGGCAGTCGGGTAAAAAGAAAATTATTATTTAAGAAGCAATGTTATTTTCTTTACTATTTTTTAGAGATTAAGTACTTTTAAAAAAGAAACTTTGATTCAACTTAAGCAATTGTTTACTGAATCAAGGATGGACTGTGGCACAACCCTAGTAGTCCATCCCTTTAATCCGGCTATGTTTATGGTAATAAGAATTTCTACATTGAGGGTGAAAATTTTCAAATTTCCATGATGCATTGCTTTTTCTACGAAGAAAATGACATCTACTCGAGAATAATTCAAAAATTCACGCGGAAAAACGAGATCCGGAAGACACCAAAGCCAGAATCTATTAATCTTATAACGGTCCCGAAAACACCAACCAGTTTTCGATGTAGGTCTTCAACTTGTTTTAATTATTAACAACTCGTGTAACTTTCCCTTTTGCTTGTTTGACATGCGTTGACATTTTTAGCTATGAAAAAAAAAATCCTGTTTTTTTCTCAGGTTAGATTTTCTTTATGAATGAAGTTTTTCCTCGTTGGAACAATTTTACGAGCCGTTTATGTCTGGCGTCCCCGTTTTGGCCAGAATAGTAGTTTAGTGCTTGGATTTTTATGATTGGCTTTAAAAAAGTTGCCAGAAGAATTCATTGGGATTCTGTTTTCCAGTTCCGTGTTAAAATCCTGTAACAATGGTGATCTAACAATTGCATGTCTTCTTACTTTCGCAATAAATTTTGAGATCATTATTTTGGATGGGGAAAAAATTGTTTTAACAATTTGACCTACAACACCACGTTAAAATTAGAGTGGTGATAAGAAAAAAATAATAAGCACTAAAATGCCTTAATGTCTAAATATTTCTTCTAGTAGATCAGGCAAATAATCCATTATATTATGTGGTTTCCAATTGGGAATTTATTGACTTTATAAGGTTGGTAATACACAATATATATATTTCACATATATTTGAGACTAAATAGATACAAGGCAGTCAATTTTAGATAAACTCTTTACAGTTTCGCACGTATAAGTTTTTCATTTATGTCCGGCGTCCCCGTTTTGACCAATATAGTATAGTGTTAGGATTTTTACGATTGACATTAAAAAACATGTCAGAAGAATTTATTAGGATTATCTCTTCCAGTTCCGTGTTAAAATCCTGTAAAAAGGGTGATCTAACAAATGCACGAGTTCTTACTTTCAAAATAAATTTTGAGAGCTTTATTTTGGATAAGGTAAAAGACTTGTTTTTACAATTTGACCTACAGCATCATGTTAAAATTAGAGTGGTAACTGATAAAACCAAACATTTTATGCACTAAAATGCCTTAATTTCTAGATCTCTCTCTCTTTTCTTTTCTTTTCTTTTCTTTTTTTTTAGCAAGTTAAGACAATTAATCCATGTTAATTAATCCATGTTAATCATCCAGTGGTAATTAACTTTATGCGATTACCACTTGGAGATTTGTTAATTTTATAAGGTTGGTAATGTCCTATATAGATAATATATTTTTTTAATTAAATTGGTACAAGACAGTTAGTTTTAGACAAACTCAGTACAAAGCACAGTTAGACTTTAGACAAAGTACAGTTTCACACGTATAAATTTTTCATTTATGTCTGGCGTCCCGTTTTGCCAATATAGTAGTATAGTGCTTGGATTTTTATGATTGGCTTTAAAAAAGTTGCCAGAAGAATTCACTGGGATTCTCTCTTCCAGTTCCGAGTTAAAATCCTGTAACAATGGTGATCTAACATGTCTGGCATGTGTTCTCACTTTCACAATAAAATTTGAGACCCCTTTATTGGATAAGGGAAAAGACTTGTTTTTACAATTAGACCTACAGCATCATGTTAAAATTAGAGTGGTTATAAGAAAAAAAAAACAATATGCAGTAAAATGCCTTAACTGCTAGATATTTTTTCTAGCATGTAAGCCAATTAATCCGTTACTTTATGTGGCTCCCTCTTGGGGATTTAAAATTTTATGAGGCTGATAATATTCAATATATATACCGGGTGTCCCAAAAAGGACTGACTGATTTTAAAATTCAATAAATTCCAAACGGTGACAGATATTTAAAAAATTCTTGCAGGAGGGTTATGCATACAGTCAAAAGTTTTTTTACAGTGATTTTCGATTTTAGTTCGAATTACAAACAATAGATGGCGCTGCGATCAATAGAGGCTAAATTCAGGCTCGATTTTTGGTACTTCGTGTCCCGGATAATACATTTCCATCTCCTTTTTCTGTATGGAACAACAGAAAGGACCAAAAATCGAGCCTGTATTTAGCGACTATTGCTTACAGCGCCATCTATTGTTTGTAATTCGAACTAAAATTGAAAATCACTGTAATAAAACTTTTGACTTTATGCATAACCCTCCTGCAAGAATTTTTTAAATATCTGTCACCGTTTGGAATTTATTGAATTTTAAAATCAGTCAGTCCTTTTTGGGACACCCGGTATTTCATATGCATTTGAGATTAAATGGATACAAGACAGTCAATTTTAGATAAACTCTTTACAGTTTCCACATGTACGTTTTTCATTTATGTCTGGTGTCCCCGTTTTGACCAGTATAGTATAGTGCTTGGATGATTACGATTGGCTTTTAAAAAACAGCCAGAAGAATTTATTAGGATTATCTCTTCCAGTTCCGTGTTAAAATCCTGTAACAATGGTGATCTAACAAATGCATGAGTTTCTTGGTTTTAAAATACATTTTGAGAGCTTTATTTCGGATAAGGTAAAAGGGTTGTTTTTAAAATTTGACCTATAGCATTATGTAGCAAATTAGACTGACAACTGATAAAACCAAAATTTTTAGACACTAAAATGTCTTAATTCCCAAATGTCTTTTTTTTTAGCAGATAAGACAATCCATATGTGGTATTAAGGCAATTAATCCTTTATGTGATTCCCACTTCGAGATTTGTTAATTTTATAAGGTTGGTAATATCCAATATAGGTATTTCACATATTTTTTAGGTTAAATTGGTAAAAGACAGACAGTTTCAGACAAACTCAGTGCAAAGTACAGTTAGATTTTAGAAAGTATAATTAGTACTTTAGACAAAGTACAGTTTCACATGTATAAGTTTTTCATTTATGTCTGGCGTCCCCATTTTGGCCAACATAGTAGTATAGTACTTGGATTTTTATGACTGGCTTTTAAAAAGTTGCCAGAAGAATTCATTGGGATTCTTCTCTTCCAGTTCCGTGTTAAAATCCTGTAAGAATGGTGATCTAACAATGGCATGTCTTCTTACTTTCACAATACATTTTGGGATCTCTTTTTTAAGCCTGGTTTTTACAATTAGACCTATAGCATCATATTAAAATTAGAGTAGTGAAGATGAAGAATACTATGCACTAGACAGAGCTGTAACCAGAATGCGAAGCCAGAGGGGTCTTTAATTTTTTTTTTTTTTGTGTGTGTGGCTAATCTGCGTGCCTTTTTTAGGTGCGTTCCTAATTATATAAATACGTAGCACCTATAGTCCGTCTGTCTGTCCGTCTGTTTGCCTATAACAGCTCAAACACTACCCAATCGAATGATTTGAAATTTAATATATATAATCGTTGCAGAATTTTGTCGAGTCATTTCAAATTTTACGAAAATCGAAAAAGATATTGATAAAATTTACAGATTTCCATTAAATCCTATCATAATTAATTCAATGCTATCACATGATAGGTAATATGATTCTAGGTTGCCATGGGGATTCTATTCAATCCTATCATACGTAATTAATTCAATGATACCCATAATAGGTAATGATTCTGTAAGTTACCATGGCGATGTCGTCCTACTTAACATGGAGCCCTATTATTTCCGTATTGCTGAATTTAATCTATACAATCGTTTGCATAAAAGTGCAACAGCCATTTCAAAAAGTTCTGAATATTTATAACACCAGTTATAGTACGAACGCACTCATTTGCCACGTTTGACGTACAGTTTTTCTTCTACTTTAATATATAACATGTTTAGATAAAGTTGACCGCTATCAATCCTATAGACGGATTTGATGTAAAAATTATAAATTGAAAATATTTAATTTTTTCCAGTATTTTTGAAAAGCTATTACAGGAACAATGTTATTTACATGTTAAAAACAAGTGCCTTCAAAATTTGGAGATCTGATAATAATGCAGCATTGATGCACCGTGTACATTTTATGGTGCATCAGTGCTGCATTAAGACTCATTGACTATGCAAAAGTGCCAAATGTGTGGAACGAATTTTATTACAGATTATGTGTTTGTCGTGTTATGAAAGAATCGCACATCGAACATTTGAAATTGAATAAATAAATTAAATTTAAAAAATAAAAAAACCCGCCTGCGTAAAAAGCAAACTAATTAATTGTTTCTCACCAATATGAAACTATTTTTTATATTACGTACCTATTTTTTTATTTTCTTGTATTGATGACTTTTAAGTTATGTTTACTTATTAGTTCCTATCTATAAACACTGTTTTGATGAGGTCTATAGATGTCTATGAAGGTTAGAGTTGCAGTAAAGCCAGAGATCCTACCTACACAACTTCCAGGTTGCGTAATATTTAAACGGAGCTTCTGACTGTAAAATAGTCAATGAAACATCATCTTCATTTTGAAAGATCTATCCAATGATAGGCCCTTCAATAGGGCTCGTTAGAAAAAAAAAAAAAAAATCGTTTCTACCGACATTTTGTATTTTACGGCCGCCATTTTGAATTTATGAAAACAAAACCTAGCCTATTTCACTCGGACGGCTAAGACGAATCGATAGAGACCCCATTCCTTAAAATCCATGCAGCCGTTGGGATGTTTCGAGGGTATAAAGAAATCCACATACACAGATACGCGTGAAACACATAATCCTTCTTGGCAGTCGGGAAAAAAAAAAAAAAAAAAAAAAAACATGGACTGTTTTTCCTTTTTTTTTTTTCACATATCTTTTACTATAATATGTGTAATAGTTTTGAAAATATATATTTTTTAAAATCCGAGCATTCATTTGTGCTAACTCCGTATTTTAACTATTTTAAATTGCTTGCAAAAATAAAAAAATGAAAATTTTTAACGTAAGATATACTATTCTATGAAAATATTATGAAAGCTAGAAGACGGGGGAGGGGGGGGGGGAGGGGTTTAAGAGAACAACCGAGGAGACCAAAAAAAAAAAAAAAACGCTGCATGTTTCGAATAATGGCGTCCTACATTGCTCTCAAATCTATATTTCCGACATGCATTTTCGAGGAGAAAAAATTGAATCGTAACAGAATTTTTAACAGAAATCAATTTCTACAAGCTTCAAATATATAAATCCAAAATTACCGCTCATTTTAGAACTTTTGAGTTATGTTTCAAAAACTACCTGCATTGCTATCTGTTTTGCAACGATTAAAAATGAATTTAAAAGTAGAAGTTTCAAAATTTTAACCCTACATAATTGCTAAACAACTTGGTGCTCGATCCCAAGCTACTAGTCACCCAGCTTCTGAATTTCCGCTCTGTAATGTTAAGCCTATGGGTATTTGATGCATTCTTATATTTAAAATATCTCCTCGGTAAATTAATATTTTAAACTTTTTTTTCAGGGTTATCTTCTTAAAGGATGTCTAATTTTTTCTTAGTTGTCAAACTATTTCTAAAATCCACCCTTAATTTAATATTTTATGTGTTTAAAAGCTGACGAACTGGGAGTAAAATTTCAACACTTTCTGTAAAATTAAGCGTAAGTTTTAGAAATATTTTGACAACTAAGGAAAAAAGGACACCGTTTAAGAAAAGTACTCAGAAAAAAGGAGTTAAAAATATTAACGTCCCGAGGAGATATTTTAAATATAAGAATGCATCAAACGCTCACAGGCTTAACCTTACCCAGGGGAACTCGGAAACTGAGTGATTACCAGCCTTAAGGAAAAAAAAATTATCGAAATATCGAAATGTGATGTCGAAATTAGTTGTTAGTAATGAAAAAACTCAAGTTTGGTACAATATTTTTTATTTAGACAACCCCCTTAGCAAAATTTAAGGTTAGCATAAATTAATAGACGTTAAGGGTGACGTCAAAAGGTACCAGTCACATTTGTATGTGATAACCTGTGGCAGAATTTAGTAGGGTGCAGTACGTTTTATTTTAACCCGGGAGAACTCGCTGCATGAGATTTTCTCTCACAGTCGTACTTTTTAAAGACTCTTATTTAAAACATTTTTCATTTTAATTAAAATTTCAAAATGTTATTTCAATTATTTTACCTATTTTGTTAATAAAAGTACTAAGTCAACCAAAAAAAAGTTGATATTATATGAATGTAAAGTAAAAGAAAAGCAAATGGGCATTCTCACTAGCGAGTTCTCCCGGGTTAAAGACTGTATATATTTTTTAAGTACACCATAGGGTTAATTTTTGTGCTAGTAAAAATGCATGTAAAAAAAAAAAAATCATTGACTTTTTATTTTTAGTGATAATATACAAATATGGAAGCACAAAACCCCGCAAATCCTTGATATGAAAAAGTAAACAATACGCGAATAATAGTGAAAAATACAAACAATACTAAACTCAGCACAATGCAGCATTTCGTCTATTTAAAAGTGTGGGGTCATTTCCTCTGAAAACTACACATTTCAACATCTAATTCTACAGCCTTTTTTTTTCTTCTTTTTATCGGGCAATGTGCAGGAACCATGGTCGTACGTCTGTTGTCAGATTCTAACAATAGGAATGCTAAATTAAATTCGAAACGACCGCTGTCGTCATTTATTCACGCACTTTCACCCATTAGGAAAATAAACAAAACAAAATATTACCGACTCAGGAAGTAAAACGTCTCTTTTGTTGTTTTTTATGATAAAAAACGATTAGCGGGTGCTTCCATATGTCAAATGATTAACATTGACGTTGTACTTCATGACGTACAGTCGTGGTAAAAGAAAAGTAAACACCCCCTACTAACTCTTCAACAAATTATCGTAGACGAAAGTTACTGATACCGAACGATTGGAAATAAAGTCTACTTTTAAGGGGTCTTGTACCTTTTAAACGCGTCGAAAATTAACGAAAAACTTCAAAGTTTGAATTAGTCTATCGTCAAAGCCTTTTTATGTATAAACATGAAATTTTGGATATTGATTCAACAAATTATGCTTTTTAATATGCTATTATGAGAAATTTATTAACCCTTTACAGAATTTGTGCACTGTTGAAATCAAAATAGCTCTTTTTTTAACCCCTTAAGTCATTGCGCGCAGGATATCTTGAGAACGTATGTGTGGATTGGCATGAAATTTGGTAAAGATACTAAGCATATATGTGTGTTTAAAATGATCTACTCTTAGGCTAAAATTATTTTATTAACTATATAAAAAAAATATTTTCGTAAAAAAAAATGAAAAAAATGTATTTTTAATGAATAAAAGTAGTTATAACTAAAAATATTACCATTGTAAATACTTAAAAGTAGATCATTTTAAACACACATATTTGTTTAGTATATTTACCAAATTTCATGACAATCCATACATACTTTGTCATGATATCATGCGCGCAATGACTTATGGGGTAAAAAAAAGAGCTATTTTGATTTCAACAATATCCAAATTCTGTAAAGGGTTAAAAAATTTCTGTTGGTAGTATATTACAAAGCACAATCTGTTTAATCAATATCCAAAATTTCTTGTTTATACATAAAAAGGTTTTGAAGATAGACTAATTCTAACTTTGAAGATTTTCGTTAATTTTCGACGCGTTTAAAAGGTACCCCTCAAATGATGTATATAAAATTTGCTTAGGGGGCCATCTACATATTAAAATGAGCCATAACTTTGTTTTTTTTTTTTTTTTAATAGCAGTACACAATTCTGACAGCAAATGAACTCTACACCTTCAATTAGCCTAAAAACAAATTTTTTATGCAATTTGTACGATAAGTTTCCGAGAAATTAATTATTTTAAAACCACCGTATTTTAAGGGCTGTATCCAAATTGAAGTTCCATATTCGATTGTTGACCGGGTGAGCCCCCTTCTTGATCAAGGCACCTTAAGTAGCCAATGAAGCCTGTTAGATTACAGGACAGCAGAAGAAATTTCAAAATATTTAGTCACTTCTATCATAGACCATTCACCTTAAACCATCATTTTGCCGTTTTTTAAGCATAATTTGAAAACTACTTGCAAGAAAAATGTGAAATTCTGAATTTCCATAAAGCAGGGCTTAATAAATGTAAATCAAAAAAAAAAAAAAAAAAAAAAAAAAACTGTAGGTTGCAATTTATAATTTTTTCGAATATTAATATCATAATTCATATCATAAAGTTATAAAAATTGCAAATTCAACGTATTTATGTTTGGGTATATTAGTATTATTGCTACACAAAAAATTTGCATATTAGAAGCATAATCTCAGGAGATATAAATAAAAATATTAAAATGTAATTTAACACTTATCACTCAAATGACTTGAAATTTGGTGTCTAAGCATAGTTTGAACCGAAAATTGGAAATATCTCGTTAAAATTGTATATTGCCATTGAAAAAAAATTAAGTTTGTATTCGTTTTAATATGTAAATGGTCCTCTAAGCAAATTTTATATACATCATTTAAAAGTACACATTATTTCCGATCGTTCGGTGTGAGTAACTTTCGTCTACTATAATTTGTTGAGGAGTTAGTAGGGGGTGTTTACTTTTTTTCCCCACGACTGTACCATATATACTCGTGTGTAAGTGGAAGAATTTTAGACAAAATTTGGGAGTTGAAAATGGGGGTGGGGGTCGACTTATATGCTAGGTATTTAAAAAAAATGCAGATAATCGGCGAACTCAACAATAACGTCCCTGTAATTGGTTCTGCACCCATTTTCTCTTGGAATAGAATTCCCTTCAATACAGGGGCATTCTTTTCAACATTTGAATACCTTTTTTAAAAAGAGTTCAACTTGAGAAGGCTTCTAGATATGGCTCCCAAAAGTCCTATAATACAAAGAAGTACTATGTATATCTTAGCAGTCGAAGAAGTTGTTTACTTTTGTAAATAAGGCTTGAATAGATTTTTGAAAGATTTTTTCCTTTTTAAGTATCATTGAATTGATGTGAATAGATTTGAAAATAGTTTAAGCTTCTTCGGTTTTACATAATTATACAGTTTTAAAACGTTGAATTAAAAAAAAAACAAAGTCTGATTAGAAACTTAAAAAAGTTAACTAATTTAACCAAAATTTACTAATTTTTTTTTTCTTTTATCCTCGATTACAAATCTTTTTTCAACATATTACCAGAAATGTGGTTCGACTTATACACGAAAATTCAATTTTTTTTTCAAAATTTTGCTTAAGTATTGGATGGATTGACTTATACGCGAGTATATACGGTGTGTCTTCGAAGAGACTGAATTTTCTTTCTCTTTCATTTTTTTAAAAGCCTGTAAAATAAATTTTGGTTTTGGACTAGCTATTTTCTGATTCAATAAAGATCCTGCATAGGGCCGAATAACCAAACATTGGCGGGATTTGTTGGAGGTTCATAAGAAAGACTAGTTGAAAGAGAGTCACTTTCCTTTCTCTTTAATTTTTTTTAAAGCTTGTAAAATAAATTTTGGTTTTGGATTAGCTATTTTCTGATTCAATAAAGATCCTGCATAGGGCCGAATAACCAAACATTAGCGGGATTTGTTGGAGGTTCATAAGAAAGACTATTTGAAAGAGAGTGACTTTCCTTTCTCTTTAATTTTTTTAAAAGCTTGTAAAATAAATTTTGGTTTTGGACTAGCTATTTTCTGATTCAATAAAGATCCTGCATAGGGCCGAATAACCAAACATTGGCGGGATTTGTTGGAGGTTCATAAGAAAGACTAGATGAAAGAGAGTGACTTTCCTTTCTCTTTAATTTTTTTTAAAAGCTTGTAAAATAAATTTTGGTTTTGGACTAGCTATTTTCTGACTCAATAAAGATCCTGCATAGGGCCGAATAACCAAACATTGGCGGGATTTGCTGGAGGTTCATAAGAAAGACTAGTTGAAAGAGAGTGACTTTCCTATCTCCTTAATTTTTTTTAAAGCTTGTAAAATAAATTTTGGTTTTGGACTAGCCTCTTTCCGATCCAATCGGGGTTCTGCGTAGAGCCGGGTCCTCAAATATTAAAGGAATTTGGGGGATGCACGTGGAACGAGATTAGAGAAGAGACTGGATTTTCTTTCTTTCTTATTGTTTTTTTTAAGCTTGTAAAATAAATTTTGGTTTTGGACTGGCTACTTTCTGATAAAATTGGGGTTCTACATAGAGTCGGGTAACCAGATATTCACGGAATCTGGAAGAGACTAGTTGCCATCTCAAGATTTTGATATTTCAGAGTATATTAATTAACTGAGATCAGATGTGTGTTTTTTTTTCTTTTTTTTCCAGAAATTGCACAAAAGTTATGAAAATTTGTCAGATTTGTTTAAAATATATTAACATTAAATAAATATGTTAAGCGTGTAAATTAATAATTATCAATAAAATTTGTTAAAGCTTTGCTGTTAAAACTGTCTCAAAACAAGAAACATTACCAATAAGGAGTATTTTGAGTAATTTAAAAAATATATGAGAAAATGAAACTCTGTCACTTGCTTCGCAGCTGTGAACAACAAGATCAAAAAATATTTTGCCCCCTTCAAAGTAAACTTTGCCTCTCTTCCCATCCAATAAAGTTTTAAAATGGTAACCAAATTAAGTTACTTTCGTTTCAGAAAGGAAATTTTAGCCTTTCTTTTAGTAGTACACTGTAAAAAAAGACAAATGTTTCTTTATCTAGAAAAATATAATATAACAACGAATGAAAATATATAATAAATTTTTCCGGGTTTCCCACAATTCCGAAAAATTTTCATTTGTCTTTAGAAACCTTCAGAAATCAATATATTTTCGAAATTGAAAGAAACATTAACACTTTCCGGCACAGTGTGCCCGGGTCGGGATACCTAATTTTAATTCCAAACTCACGAACGGCACCAAGAATATTTTAGTAAAATTTTGCTTTTACAATGCACATTTAAAGTCACATGTTTTTAATTCCTAAAAAAGTCGTTTTAAAATTCCGGTGTCAGTCAATCATTTCATCATTTTACAACTAAAATTGCCTGTGCCGTAAAGGGTGAAGGAGTTTCAGGACTCTTAAGCTTTAAAATTTTCGAAGTTTTAAATTTTTTTAGATGTTAAACTGCTATCTTTTCTGAGCATTTTGATAGAATTATTTCCTTGACATTCCCATCAGAACAAAAGTTATGGCTATTAGAATTATACCCGCACAATAGCGGAAGCGGTGTTTCGGAAACTTTGAAGCCCTTTTTCTTCAAATGACATTTTTGGGCATAACGCGCACGATATCGCAAAAACGATTGAATATTTTTTCATGAAATTTTCAAAACATATGTTCCATGTTAGTCTGTATAAACTGAACCTAAAATTTCTGTTTTATTGTTCAAAAAAATATTTTTTAGGTTGTTGTGTTGGTTGTGTTTATGACGGCCAATTATCAACACGAGGGATATAGGCCCTAAGAGGAGGGAGTGCCCTCTGGGGGGTCTTTCTAAGGGAACCTAACCCGTATTTACACATGGAAATCCACGGTTCGAAGAAAACCACGAAAACTCCGAACGATTAGCCCGAAGGGGGCGATTGAGTTAGAACCCAGCACCTCCCGTCTACCAGCTTCGAGAACAGAACCTGTCGGCCACTGGTGGGGCCTATTTTTTAGGCGATTATATTGTTGAAATTTTGTAAATTTTGCATTAACTAAATACAACTTTGTATTAAAAATGTAAAAATGCTTTAAATACAAAGTTATTTAGGTTCAGGGTAATTATTACAGTCTGAAGTATAATTAGACATCAAAAATTTCATTCTAGTTGCAAAATTTATTTCGTAATCCTGCGCATAATCTGTTATGCCGATTTTCTGCTCGTCAAATGTCTGACATTTTGGAGCCCCCTGTAAATTCTGATTCTGAATCTTGCAACTTCTTAAACACATGAAATGAAAGAACGTACTTATATATATTTCATCCCAATATAAAATTGTGTCTTAAAATCAAAGGCATTTTATGATATTATGCGTTGAAAATGGTCTTTTATTTTCATTTTTGTCTGAGACCCCTTAAAGATTTTTTTCTTTTTACCGTGTATAGCAATAACTAGTTCATGTATAAAACACTATACTGCATCACGAATGAAAGATAATAAGACACTTACAATTGTGAAATACGTAAAAGATTGTTAACAATCTCTTTTTATTTTTATATTCACAAATCTTTATATTTCATTGTTTATTTGCCGACGTCGTTGAATCCCTTATAATTTTTTTACCCGACTGCCAAGAAGGGTTATGTGTTTCACGCGTATATAGGTATGTGGATTTCTTTATACCCTCGAAACATCCCAACGGTTGGATGGATTTTAATGAATGAGGTCTCTATCGATTCGTCTTAGCCGTCCGGTGGTTACAGGCTAGGTTTTGTTTTTATAAATTCAAAATGGCGATCGTAAAATAAAAAAGGACGGTAGAGACGAAAAAATAATTTTACGCACCCTATTGAGTGGCATATCATTGGATAGGTCTTTCAAAATGAGACGATGTTTCATTGACTATTTTACAGTCAGAAGCTCCATTTAAATATTACACAACCTGGAAGTTGTGTAGGTAGGATCTCTAGCTTTACTTCAACTCTAACAGTCATAGACACCTATAGGCCTCTTCAAAACATTGTTGATAGATAGGAACTAACCATTAAACACAACTTAAAAGTCATCAATACAAGTAAATAAAAGAAAATAGGTAAGTAATAAAAAAAATAGTTTCACATTGATGAGAAATAATTAATGAGTTCTCTTTTTACGCAGTCGGGTTTTTGGATTTTTTAAATTTAATTGTTTTATTTTTAAATTTATTCCGAATTGTTCTTTCATTTTGGATCTAAATTAGTCTTTCGGTCTTTCTTATTTTACGACATATTTAACCTATAGTTAAACGTTAGCGCCACGCATAAATTAAGATAACGACAAGTAAGAGTTGTAAAAATATGTAAATTTTCCTTTATTTATTAAGTAAAACAAAATATTCTATCTACGTTACAACATAATAATTGTTTTTTTATTTGTAATGAAAGGATAAATTAATATTATTTAAAAACCCATTTATATTAATAATTTCTTCTGTTAATTAAAATTTCACATTTAATAAAATACATGAGCTTATTTATATTATTTGTTTATTTATTTATGTATTATTTATTGTTTTAAGAATAACTTCGTTGCTATGTTTAATTTTGAACAAGACATATTCTTAAATCTTCTTTCAAGGATTCCCGGTCTAATCGATATAATATATTTTTAGGTTGATTTTTTTTAGAAATCGATTTATTACAATCACTTCGTTTATATATATATATATACATATTTATTTATATCTATATCTATATATAATGTATATCTTGTCATCACGATATCGCCCAAATTACTGAATCTACTCGAACTTAATTGGGAATGTGTACTGATTTTGGAAATAACTTGGATGATAAGTTAATCAAGTACAGCTCTTATATAGTTCTCTTGCAAAAACACACAAAAGCAAAACATGCAAAACTTGTCATCACGATAACGTCCGAAATATTGAACCAATTCAAACCTAATTGTGAAAGTGTATTGATCATGCAAGTACATAGGAGGGTTTGTTAATCAAGTATGTAGCTCTTATATAGTTCTTTTACGAGGACACACAAAAGCAAAATATGCAAAACTTGTCATCACGATAACGTCCTAAATACTGAACCAATTTAAACATAATTGGGAATGCGTATTGATCTTGCAAATATCTAGGATGGTTTGTTAATCAAGTATGTAGCTCTTATATAGTTCTTTTACAGGGATATTTAAAAGCAAAACATGCAAAACATGTCATCACGATAACGTCCGAAATATTGAACCAATTCAAACCTAATTGTGAAAGTGTAATGATCATGCAAGTACATAGGATGGTTTGTTAATCAAGTATGTAGCTCTTATATAGTTCTTTTACGAGGACACACAAAAGCAAAAAATGCAAAACTTGTCATCACGATAACGTCCTAAATACTGAACCAATTTAAACCTAATTGGGAATGCGTATTGATCTTGCAAATATCTAGGATGGTTTGTTAATCAAGTATGTAGCTTTTATATAGTTCTTTTACAAGGATATTTAAAAGCAAAACATGCAAAACTTGTCATCACGATAACGTCCGAAATATTGAACCAATTCAAACCTAATTGTGAAAGTGTATTGATCATGCAAGTACATAGGAGGGTTTGTTAATCAAGTATGTAGCTCTTATATAGTTCTTTTACGAGGACACACAGAAGCAAAATATGCAAAACTTGTCATCACGATAACGTCCTAAATACTGAACCAATTTAAACCTAATTGGGAATGCGTATTGATCTTGCAAATATCTAGGATGGTTTGTTAATCAAGTATGTAGCTCTTATATAGTTCTTTTACAAGGATATTTAAAAGCAAAACATGCAAAACTTGTCATCACGATAACGTCCGAAATATTGAACCAATTCAAACCTAATTGTGAAAGTGTAATGATCATGCAAGTACATAGGATGGTTTGTTAATCAAGTATGTAGCTCTTATATAGTTCTTTTACGAGGACACACAAAAGCAAAATATGCAAAACTTGTCATCGCGATAACGTCCTAAATACTGAACCAATTTAAACCTAATTGGGAATGCGTATTGATCTTGCAAATATCTAGGATGGTTTGTTAATCAAGTATGTAGCTCTTATATAGTTCTTTTACAAGGATATTTAAAAGCAAAACATGCAAAACTTGTCATCAAGGTAACGTCCGAAATATTGAACCAATTCAAACCTAATTGTGAAAGTGTAATGATCATGCAAGTACATAGGATGGTTTGTTAATCAAGTATGTAGCTCTTATATAGTTCTTTTACGAGGACACACAAAAGCAAAAAATGCAAAACTTGTCATCGCGATAACGTCCTAAATACTGAACCAATTTAAACCTAATTGGGAATGCGTATTGATCTTGCAAATATCTAGGATGGTTTGTTAATCAAGTATGTAGCTTTTATATAGTTCTTTTACAGGGATATTTAAAAGCAAAACATGCAAAACTTGTCATCACGATAACGTCCGAAATATTGAACCAATTCAAACCTAATTGTGAAAGTGTAATGATCATGCAAGTACATAGGATGGTTTGTTAATCAAGTATGTAGCTCTTATATAGTTCTTTTACGAGGACACACAAAAGCAAAAAATGCAAAACTTGTCATCACGATAACGTCCTAAATACTGAACCAATTTAAACCTAATTGGGAATGCGTATTGATCTTGCAAATATCTAGGATGGTTTGTTAATCAAGTATGTAGCTTTTATATAGTTCTTTTACAAGGATATTTAAAAGCAAAACATGCAAAACTTGTCATCACGATAACGTCCGAAATATTGAACCAATTCAAACCTAATTGTGAAAGTGTATTGATCATGCAAGTACATAGGAGGGTTTGTTAATCAAGTATGTAGCTCTTATATAGTTCTTTTACGAGGACACAGAAAAGCAAAATATGCAAAACTTGTCATCACGATAACGTCCTAAATACTGAACCAATTTAAACCTAATTGGGAATGCGTATTGATCTTGCAAATATCTAGGATGGTTTGTTAATCAAGTATGTAGCTCTTATATAGTTCTTTTACAAGGATATTTAAAAGCAAAACATGCAAAACTTGTCATCACGATAACGTCCGAAATATTGAACCAATTCAAACCTAATTGTGAAAGTGTAATGATCATGCAAGTACATAGGATGGTTTGTTAATCAAGTATGTAGCTCTTATATAGTTCTTTTACGAGGACACACAAAAGCAAAATATGCAAAACTTGTCATCGCGATAACGTCCTAAATACTGAACCAATTTAAACCTAATTGGGAGTGCGTATTGATCTTGCAAATATCTAGGATGGTTTGTTAATCAAGTATGTAGCTCTTATATAGTTCTTTTACAAGGATATTTAAAAGCAAAACATGCAAAACTTGTCATCAAGGTAACGTCCGAAATATTCAACCAATTGAAATCCAATTGGAAAAGTGTAATTATCTTGCAAGTATTTGGATGGTTAGTTAATCAAGTATGTAGTTCTTATACAGGGTGACAATTATTTAACTATATGAAATTAAACCGTCATAACTTCTCAACGGTTTGCGCGATGAAGTTCAAACTTCGTGGTTGGCCGCAGGGAATGATGGGAATTAGTATGCGCATGCAACTTATTGTTGCCGGCCATTTTGGCGTATTTGGGGCATTTGGGGGACTGAGAATCCGCATTTCGCAGTCGAGAAGTCTCTCCCCCTCAACGGGTGACAGTGTGGTGTGCAATGTCCAGTCACGGAATAATTGGTCCGATATTCGTTGACGGCACGGTGACTACTGAACGATACGTGGATGTTTTGGAAAATGGTTTCATCCCCCTTCTTCAAAGTGACCCTGATTTCGACACGATGTGGTTCATGCAAGACGGAGCTCAACCCCATCGGACAAAGAAAGTTTTTGATGTCATGGAGGAGCACTTTGGGGACCGCATTCTGGCTCTGGGCTACCCAGAGGCCACTGATATGAGACTCGCTTGGCCGCCATATTCTCCGGATCTTAACGCATGTGACTTGTTTTTGTGGAGCTACATTAAAGACAATGTGTACAGAAATAACCCCAAAGACATTGCTGAGCTGAAAACTGTCATTCGGGAGGTCATCGACAGCATCGATGTTCCAACACTTCAGCGGGTCATGCAGAATTTTGCTATTCGTCTGCGCCACATCATAGCCAGCAATGGCAGCCATATCGAACATGTCATAACCGTAATCCGAATATCTGTAGTGACGTTTACATGTTGAATAAAGTTTCTGCACTCAGTAGTTTTTGAATAATTTGCGTTTTATTTCATATAGTTAAATAATTGTCACCCTGTAGTTCTTTGGCAAGGACACATGAAAGCAAAACCCGCAAAACTTGTCATCACGATAATGTCCGAAATACGTAACCAATTTGAACTTCGATTGGGAATGTGTATTGATCTTGAAAATATCTAGGATGGTACGCTAATCAAGTATGTAGCTTTTATATAGTTCTTTTACAAGGATATTCAAAAGCAAAATATGTAAAACTTGTCATCAAGGTAAGGTCCGAAATATTTAACCAATTCAAACCCAATTGGGAAAGATTACTTATCTTGCAAGTTGCAAGTATTTGGATGGTTAGTTAATGAAGTATGTAGTTCTTATAGTTCTTTTGCAAGGACACATGAAAGCAAAACCTGCAAAACTTGTCATCACGATAACGTCCGAAATACGTAACCAATTTGAACATCGATTGGGAATGTGTATTGATCTTGAAAATAATCTAGGATGGTTAGTTAATCGAGTATGTAGCTCTTATATAGTTCTTTTACAAGGATATCCAAAAGGAAAACATGCAAAACTTGTCATCACGAAAAGGCCCGAAATATTGAACCAATTCAAACCTAATTGTGAAAGTGTATTGATCTTGCAAGTATATAGGATGATTATGATTAGTTAATCAAGTATGCAGCTCTTATATAGTTCTTTTACGAGGACACACAAAAGCAAAATATGCAAAACTTGTCATCACGATAACGTCCTAAATACTGAACCAATTTAAACCTAATTGGGAATGTGTATTGATCTTGCAAATATCTAGGATGGTTACTAAATCAAGTATGTAGCTCTTATATAGTTCTTTTGCGAGGACATACAAAAGCAAAATATGCAAAGCTTGTCGTCACGATAACGTCCGAAATACGTAACCAATTTGAACTTCGATTGGTAATGTGCATTGATCTTAAAAATATCTAGGATGGTTAGCTAATCAAGTATGTAGCTTTTATATAGTTCTTTTACAAGGATATTCAAAAGTAAAACATGCAAAACTTGTCATCAAGGTAACGTCCGAAATATTTAACCAATTTAAACCTAACTGGGAAAATGTATTGATCTTGCAAGTATTTGGATGGTTAGTTACTCAAGTATGTAGCTCTTATACAGTTCTTTTGCGAGGACACACAAAAGCAAAACATGCAAAACTTGTCATCACGATAACGTCCGAAATACTGAACCAGTTCAAACGTAATTGTGAAAGTGTTATTGATCTTGAAAATAACTTGAATGATTTTGTTAGTCAAGTATGTTGCTATTATTGGTATTTACACGGACACACGAAATTTGACGATGGCATTTATTGAATGGTTTGGGGTTTAAGTTATACTGCAATTTACGAGCGATTTTTAAGCTACGATTTCAACAAATTTTAAACATTTCCTATGTAATTGCCCCATAGCCATTCAATTACATTTAGTAAACTATTATTTTAACACAATCAAACTGATTGGTAAAGTTATAATACGAATTGAATATTTCCAACTGAGCGAAAAAATGCCCAGGCTGGGAATCGAACCCAGATCCTTGGCTTACAAGGCCAATGCTTTTCCATTTAAGCTAACTGGGCCGACAACCAGCCAGCATATTTCGCTCAGAAAACCTTATTGGTAATAACATCTGGTCTGTCATGTAGACAGCTCAACAGAATAAACCGCAGGTAAAGGAACTCCATATAAACGATGGATACGTAGATGAACTATTATTTTAACACAATCAAACTGATTGGTAAAGTTATAATACGAATTGAATATTTCCAACTGAGCGAAAAAATGCCCAGGCTGGGAATCGAACCCAGATCCTTGGCTTACAAGGCCAATGCTTTTCCATTTAAGCTAACTGGGCCGACAACCAGCCAGCATATTTCGCTCAGAAAACCTTATTGGTAATAACATCTGGTCTGTCATGTAGACAGCTCAACAGAATAAACCGCAGGTAAAGGAACTCCATATAAACGATGGATACGTAGATGAACTATTATTTTAACACAATCAAACTGATTGGTAAAGTTATAATACGAATTGAATATTTCCAACTGATGCCCAGGCTGGGAATCGAACCCAGATCCTTGGCTTACAAGGATCTGGGTTCGATTCCCAGCCTGGGCATTTTTTCGCTCAGTTGGAAATATTCAATTCGTAAGGATCTGGGTTCGATTCCCAGCCTGGGCATTTTTTCGCTCAGTTGGAAATATTCAATTCGTATTATAACTTTACCAATCAGTTTGATTGTGTTAAAATAATAGTTCATCTACGTATCCATCGTTTATATGGAGCTCCTTTACCTGCGGTTTATTCTGTTGAGCTGTCTACATGACAGACCAGATGTTATTACCAATAAGGTTTTCTGAGCGAAATATGCTGGCTGGTTGTCGGCCCAGTTAGCTTAAATGGAAAAGCATTGGCCTTGTAAGCCAAGGATCTGGGTTCGATTCCCAGCCTGGGCATTTTTTCGCTCAGTTGGAAATATTCAATTCGTATTATACATTTAGTAAGCCTAATTTTAAATTTCCCTGCAAATACATTTCTTGCCAAAACAGCGAATTTAGAAGGAGTGAGGCTAATTTGTTTTATTTGTATTAAATTTGATGTATGTATTTGTAAATAATAATAATAATAATAATAATAATCATAACTTAAGGAAATCAAATTATTGTTTTGACTCAGCCGGAAGGATTTGTATAATATTATAAACATTGGAAAAAAAAAAACCTTTTAGCACAAATTTGGCTTTGAAAACAGAACAAATATTCTTTTCCACAATATGTAGAAACTAATTGAAAAAGAAAAAGATCTGAAATAGAAAAAAATCTTTAAAATCTTCAAAAGATCTTCTCTAAAAGATCTTTAAATCTTTAAAAATTCTTTAAAATATTACAGCAGCTACAGATAACACCTAAAATTTTCTCACGGTAAACCAGTTGAAAACCGCTGATCTATCTAAAAACACTAAAAGTTTACTCATATCGATTTATTTGTTTAACTTATAAATTCCTTCGAGCATTAAATTAAATGTTAAACATTCGTCGAGTTGGAGCACGTTGATTTAATCAGTTCACAGAGTAACGATAAAGATATAACTAACGATAAAGCTTCATTCAGTACTACTTTCTCGTGTGAAACTTTCCCTGTATTTTATTTCTTGTGTTATGCAAAATTTATCAGTTATGCATCAATGTTTAGTTTTAAAAAATACTAGTTTTTCAATTTGAATTTTTGCGAAAATATTTTTATCGTTTTATTTTCTTGGGAATTTTGCCGTCTGATGCAATGAAACATGTCGAAATGTAAATAAATAAAGGTATTTTGCCGTTTTAAAATTTCTTATTATTGCTGAGTACTTTGAGTTATTTTTAATTGTGATACGAAAATGGCATCCGAAACGATATGGTAATTCCCCATTTTTACTTTCTTCTATCTTCAATAGAAGAAAGTATTGTAATCGAAATTTTTTTCGACGGATTTACACGTTTTAGGAGTCAGAGATCCCCAAAAACATGTTTATAGAAAATGTCTGTCTGTCCGTGTGTCCGTCAGTCCATCTGTCTATCGCCACTATACCGTCAAAAAGTGTATGAAGTTATGCATAGAATTGAACCAAATTTTTTTTTTTAAGTTTTTGGCTATAGCAAGCAGGCCCTCCCTGAATTTAGAAAAGATTCGCCGGTAGGGGGTGCTGTAATAGCAGTTTTTGTGCGATTTTGAATATTGTACCATCGAAAAGTGTATGAAGTTATGCATAGAATTAAAGCAAAAAAAAAAAAAAAAAAAAATTAAGTTCTATGGCTAAGTTAAGCTATGGCAAGCAGGTCCTTCCTTAATTTGGAAAAAATTCGCCGGTAGGGGGCGCTATAATAGTGATTTTTGTGCCATTTTGAATATTGTACCATCGAAAAGTGTATGATGCATAGAATTTAACCAAATTTTTTTGTGTTTGTTTTTGGTCATGGCACGAAGGTCCTCCCTGAACTTAAAAAAATTCCGCCAGAAGGGGGCGTTATAATTGCGATGTTTGTGCCATTTTCATTATTGTACCATCGAAAAGTGTATGAAGTTATGCATAGAATTGAACCATATTTTTTGTGTATGTTTCTGGCTATGGCAAGCAAGTCCTTTCTGAGTTTGAAAAAAATCTGCCGGAAGGGGGGGCGCTGTAATAGCGATGTTTGTACCACTTTCTTTATTGTACCACCGAAAAGTGTATAAAGTTATGCATACAATTGAACCAAATTTTTTGTGCATGTTTTTGGCTTTGGCCAACAGGTCCTCTTTAAATTTGGAAATATTGCGCGGTAAAGGGGCTCTGTGATAGAGATTTTTGTATACTTTTCTAGATTTTTTCTAGTTCTATTGTCCATCGGCGGCTCGTGCAGCGGACGGAACTCGCTTTCTGCTAAGCCGACTATTCGCAAACAGCTGATAACAACGGAATAAATAAAAACTATTAATTTCAACAAATATCATGATATAGATTAGCTCGTTTTTAGCCCGTTTAATTGACTGAAGCAGAAATTTAAGATGAAAATCAAATTTGGTATAGTATTGAACTAATAATATTGAAGTATTAACATGTGTAACTAGTTTTTGAAATATTAAGATATATAAGACAGAAGAAATTTTTGGGATTGGCACATCCAACTAGTTTCCATTCTCGCTTCAACAATGGAAGTAACGCGATTGCCAGCAATGAGAAGAAATTTCATAAAGACCATTTAAAATTAAAATAAAAATATAAAAATGGGATTATTAAAAAATAAAAATTAGCGAATGTGGGCACATCTACAAATAAAGGGTTTTCATTTAAAAAAAGGATGATCAAAATCGGTTCAGTGGAAAGCTCAGAACTGATGACTAAAAAAAACAGCCTGGTCTTTTAAATATATACATTAATACTTTCGGATATGTTGCGCCATTTTAACCTTACAACAATTGTTGTAGTTATTAACCCTTAACTGGCGTTGGCGGTCTCACAGACCGCAGCTTTATTCAGTTTTCATAGTTTAACTTGTAATTCAATTCCTACTATTAATTCACACTCTCCCTATATATATCTTGTTCAAATTTTTAACCGTTAATAAAATACTTATTATTCATCCACTCAAGTTCAAATACATTTTTCTTAACTTGTAGTAGATGACACTTTTGATGTTAATACAGTTTTTTCAAATATTAATTCATTCATTAAATTGTAATTAATTAATTTTAGTTTTATATGGGAGAAAAAATGGCGGCCATTGGTTATTGAATAGCATTTAATGCATCTTCATACCTATAAGGGGGGTTACCATAGGGGGGACCCTGTTCTGTCGCCAAATACCGCCAAGATTGTCTCCAACTTGGCGATATATCGCCAAATTTGGCGACCAAATGAGTCGTCAAAAGAGACGCCAACTTGGCGATATCTCTAATATTTCTCCAAATTCCCATAGAGTTCCATTGTAAACCTACTTGCTTATAGAAAATCAACAAATTGAGATATTTTAATGCAACAAAAACTATTATTAGCTTAAAAGATTATATTCAATTTTTCTTTGATGACCTTTGTAGGAATTAACCTTAAAATTATTTTTTATATTACTTGTTTTCAATTTAACTCAAGAGACTAGTGCAATTTTGTTTCGTTTGGAGTTCTAGTACTATCGGTAGAAACTTCTGAACAGGTGAATTTTAATCATAATAACCCTGCACGTTAAGTTTGATACAGAAACACTATCCTATGAGTGAATCGAACCTGCTATTCATGCTTCGTTCAAGCGGTCTCAGAGATCGCTCACAGTAGATATGAGGCATGTTTTTTTACACCAGTTAAAGGTTAATTTAAATCAACTGTGCATGTAAATTCATAGTCCCGAAATCTAACATAATGAATTAAATTATACTCGTTGTATCTTAAATACTAACAAAGACGAAGCCGTCAAAATTTGGCGGACTAAAAATGTTTAATATAAGGAAATGTAATATGAGTTTAAAGTCATTGAACGAAATAGCATATTGGTTAATCTAACTTAAAACAAGTTGGGAATTGCTCGTCAAACGTGACAAATGAGGTGCGTTCGTACTATAACTAGTTTCATAAATATTTTTTGCATCGCATAGTGTACTGAATGTATATTTTAGCGCACTTCATAAGTGCATATCCATTTCATTCTGTTCGAAAGGCTGTAGTGACGTATTTATATAATTACGAACGCAACTAAAAAAAGATTAATTAGAAACCAAATCATTATTTTTTGTAACATCTCACACAACTGGGAAATTAAACCTTAATCGTTTAATAATAATAATAATAATAATAATAATTGTCAAGATAAAATTAACTGCAAGTAGTAAAATGATGGGGTAAACGAAATTATCCTCATTAACGAAGAGAGGTATTAATGAGAGTTCGTGAGCTAAATGTCTTTTAGCCCATACTTTTACCTTATTCTGGTTTCGCACATGTTATTAATCGGCCATCTTGTTTTATTTCATATTTTTATGACAATAGTTTTCAAGTACTTGTAAATTATTTTAAAATATTGTGCATAATTTAACCCTTTCGGGTCTAGTGTACTATTAATATTAGGTTGAGCAAAATGTTCTGGGAAATTTTTAATCTAATAGTCATATATAACCAGATCTACAACCAGAATTTGTATCGTATATAGCCCATACTTTTATGGGCTATCGTATATAGCCCATACATTAGTCCATACAGGAGTACTAATGGTATATCTATAGGAGTTCAAGACGTGACTCCATCCGATTATGACCTCTTTCGATCACTTTTTTAAGGGCCGTCGATTTGAAACCTTTAATGAAGTTGAATATAGAAGCGTGTCAAGAGATTTTCGATTCCACGGAGCCGCCATGGTACTTCCAACAAACCCGGAATCTGGTAGAACGACGGCAGAAAGTCGTGGACTAGGATGGTCTCTACTTTGAAGAATAGTCCTTGTTGCTTTTCTTGTTAATTTGCGCATAACAAAGCAACTTTCACAAATTTCCCAGAACTTTTTGCTCAATCTAGTAGTACACGTCTTTTCAGTGAGCATTATTTTGTCTTAACAATTACTTTGTTACTATCTACGTATAGTAATGAGTAACTCTATGCATTTCTTATTATGACTTCATTTACGTTTTGTCAGTAATAATTTAGCTCACAGGCTATCAAAGCCTGAGAGATAATGAGCCCGCCCGTTCTGTATGTATGTATGTATGTATGTACGTAACGCGATAACTCTTGATAGAAACATCCGATTTGCTTCAAAAATTTTTTCTAGGTTCATTGTGATAAGGCGCTTCCCTGATTAGTTTCGGGAGTTCATTGGTTAAGGATAAAGGGGGAAAAACGGGTTAGTCCAACCCCTTAATTCAGATAAATAGGTTTTTCATGCAGAATCATTCGATTTGCTCCGAATTTGATATACCGGTTTATTATGTTAAGGAACTTCCCTGATTAGTTTTGGGGGTTCATTGGTTAAGGATAAAGGGGGAAAAGGGGGGTTAGTCCACCCCTTTTAATTCAGATAAATGGGTTTTTCATGCAGAATGATTCGATTTGCTCCGAATTTGGTATACCGGTTTATTATGTTAAGGAACTTCCCTGATTAGTTTTGGGGGTTCATTGGTTAAGGATAAAGGGGGAAAAACGGGGTTAGTCCAAACCCTTAATTCAGATAAATGAGTTTTTCATGCAGAATCATTCGATTTGCTCCGAATTTGATATACCGGTTTATTATGTTAAGGAACTTCCCTGATTAGTTTTGGGGGTTCATTGGTTAAGGATAAAGGGGGGGGGTAGTCCACCCCCTTAATTTAGATAAATGGTTTTTCATGCAGAATGATTCGATTTGCTCCGAATTTGGTATACCGGTTTATTATGTTAAGGAACTTCCCTGATTAGTTTTGGGGGTTCATTGGTTAAGGATAAAGGGGAAAAGGGGGGTTAGTCCACCCCTTTTAATTCAGATAAATGGGTTTTTCATGCAGAATGATTCGATTTGCTCCGAATTTGGTACACCGGTTTATTATGTTAAGGAACTTCCCTGGTTAGTTTTGGGGGTTCATTGGTTAAGGATAAATGGGGAAAAGGGGGGCTAATCCACCACCCCTTAATTTATATAAACGGGTTTTTCATGCAGAATTATTCGCTTTGCTCCAAATTTGGTATACCGGTTTATTATGTTAAGGAGCTTCCCTGATTCGTTTTGGGGATTCATTGGTTAAGGATAAAGGGGGGGGGGCTAGTCCACCCCCTTAATTTAGATAAATGTTTTTTTTTGCAGGATTATTCGATTTGCTCCAAATTTGGTATACCGGTTTGTTATGATAAGGAGCTTCCCTGATTAGATTTGGAGGTTCACTGGTTAAGTATAAAGGGATAAACAGGGGCTAATTCCCCTTCACTTATTTTTTTGAGGGGCATTATTCTTTAAAATAAGAGTATGATATACAATTAGTGTAAATAGCCTGTGAGCTCAATGCCATCAGTTAGCTGGGCACTTTTCTTTTTTATTACTTTTTTATTACGAAATCCTAAAAAAGGGGGGTTTATGACCTAACTGTTTTCAATCGCCGAATTGTTTTGCTAATAATATAAGTTTGAAAAGAACGAATCTGTTCGTGATGAAAAGTAAATAAATCAGAGAAAATTGCTGAATTATATTTGGATTACAATCATTGTATGATTATATTTATACATATATTATAGATATATTTAGATTATATACTTGGAGTAAAATCAGATTATATAGATATATACTTATATTATATATTTAGATTAACAGTAAATTCAACTTTAAATATACATAATATATAGAAGTATTTCCTAATAGATTATTATAGTTACTGTAAACAGATTATTATAGTTATACATAGATACACAGGGATACCACTCTCGGGGTCCAATATATATATATATATATATATTTATCTCAAAGCAATCCACATTGTTTTTTAAATGTTATTTATATACTCATTTTTTTATTTTATAATATTTGTTTTAAAATGGTTAATTTAATCAATGCACCTTTATTTATTTATTTATTTTTATATTTACTCAGTACTTATTAAGTTTATCCCTATTTTTTCATTCTACTTTAAATAAATGTTAATTTAAGTCATTTCTTGATTTCTTCAATTGATTTTACGCTGTTAAATTAAAAATAGGCTTATAAATTCGAACAACAAAATGGCAAAAACTCCAATTTAGGGATCTCATATAGTAATATATTACATAATAGTTACATAAGAAAAAAGAAATCATTATATTTTAACTTCTAAAAATTTCAAAGAGTTTGGACGAGAACGACTTTTTTTTTTTTTTTTTTTTTTTTTGTAAACATTTAAAATACCGGACGAACCTTCCTCCCTTTCTTTTTTTGGCACATTTTAAAATTACCCATCGATTACTAAAATCAAAATATTCAAAAAAGAAAATACCAAACATCATCCACTTTCAAACACTTTTTCCAACACTTCAAACCATTTAAAAAAATACGAAAATTAACCCTTTGAAAAAAAAATTCATTCCCTGAAGTCACTTTTCGTTTTTTATCGCGCATTTTACCGTAAAAAGTTAACATTAAGAACCTTTTGATTAAGGGGTCTCAGAACTCTTAAAGCTTCAAAATTTTCATTTTTTAGATGTTAATCTCCTTTCTTTTCTGAACATTTTAATATAATTGCTTCCTTTAAATCCTCATTAGAACAGAATTTATGGCTTTTAGAGTTATACCCACTCAATAGCTGAAGCGGCGTTTCCGAAACTTTGAAGTCATTTTTCTCCAAATGACGTTTTTAGGCATAATGTGCAGGATATCTCAAAAACTTCTGAATATTTTGTCATAAAATTTTCAAAACATGCGTTTCATGTTAATCTGTATAAACTGAACCTCAAACCTGCATCTTTCAATTTTTTAAATACATGAAATGAAAGAACATACTTTTATCTTTCATTTCCATTAAAATTGTGTATTAAAATCAAATACATTTTAAGATATTAAATGTTGAAAATGATCTTTTTTTTTCTTTTTTTCCCAATTTTAAGAGAGTAGACACCCTTTAAAAAATACACTTAATTGTAAACAATAGCTCTGAAATTTTAATACTATATACTAATCTTTTAGCCAATGATCGAGTATCGATTTGGTTCTGTTATATAATCGGATTTAGGCTGACATAATTAGTTTGAAAATCAAAAAATTCTCTTAGGATTTTGATGTGGGGGGGGGGGGGGAACTAGTTACGCGTTAAACAATGATTTCTATAACTACATATCAATATTTCAGCATGAAATTTTCACAGAGTCGTGGGAAACATATTTATAACTCATAAATTGGGAAATTATAACATATTAGGGGGAAAATCGAATTAAAAAAAAGTTCCCATATATTCCAGCCATCAAAAGAAAAAAGAACAAAAGAACAGAAGAAAAACACTACTTTTTACGCGACTGAAAAGAAGGGTTATGTGTTTCACTCGTATCTGTGTATGCGGATTTCTTTATACCCTCGAAACACCCCAACGCCTGGATGGATTTTAATGAATGAGGTCTCTATCAATTCGTCTTAACCGTCCGATGGTTATAGACTAGGTTTTGTTTTTATAAATTAAAAATTGCGGCCGTAAAATACAAAATGGCGGTAGAGACGAAAAAAAATTTTACGCACCCTATTGAGTGGCATATCATTGGATAGGTCTTTCAAAATGAAGCCGATGTTTCATTGATTGTTTTACAGTCAGAAGCTCCGTTAAAATATTATACAACCTGGAAGTTGTGTAGGTAGGATCTCTAGCTTTACTGCAACTCTAACCATCATAGACATCTATAGACCTCATCAAAACAGTGTTTATAGATAGGAACTAGCAATTAAACACAATTTAAAAGTCATCAATACAAGTAGATAAAAAAAATAGGTAAGTAATATAAACAAGTAATATAATTTAAAAAAATTTCAAGTCAATTCCTATTTAAGTCAATAAGAGAATATTTTTTCTCCCATTCTTCTCTCGAGTAAAGCTTAAAATGCCTTGATCAAGAAGATGGCTCTCTCGGTCTTAAAATACCTTGATCAACAAGAGGGCTCTCTCGATTATTGAAAATTAATTAATTTAATTTATTAATGAATTAATATTTGAAAAAAAAATTGGGTTAATACAAGTGTCGTCCACTACAAGTTAAAAAAAAATTATTTGAGCTTGATTGGATGAATAATAAGTATTTTATTAACGATTGAAAATTTGAACAAGATATATATAGCGAGAGTGTGAGCTAATAGTTAGAATTGAAAAAATAGTTTCACATTGATGAGAAATAATTAATTAGTTTGCTTTTTACACAGTCGGGTTTTTTGATTTTTTAAATGTAATTGTTTATTACAAGTTAATATCAATATTTTAGCACGAAAGTTATACACATGATTCGGACGACAAGAAATGTATTTTTTTTTTAAACGTTGAACTCCCGTTGCAGTTATTTCGAGCCGTTTTATTGCTCAATATATCAGTATATATATGTATATACTAGCTGTTACCCGTGACCTCGTTCACATAAGATAAAAAGAAGAAATGAATTAATTAAGCAAAGCATTTCCCTTCCGATAATTAAAAAAATATATAATAAACCAAGTATTTATCACATTTTATAAGAGACAATCTCTATATATAAATATATATTACTCTATCGTACGTGGCACGTAAATCGCAATTATTTGTTAATTATTTAATGGCAACGCCCAAATGAAACGCATCTCATTGGTTATTGAACAGCATTTAATGCATCTCTATACCTATAAGGGGGGGTATCCGTAGGGGACTGTATTCTGTCACCAAAAGTGACGCGAACTTGGCGATATCTCTAATAATTCCCCAAATTCCCATAGACTTCCATTGTAAACCAATAGGGTTTACTTGCTTACAGAAAATCAACAATTTGAGATATTTTAATGCAACAAAAACTGATATTGGCTTAAGAGATTATATTAATTATATTTAACCCTCTTTCTGCGTATTTTTTTTTTTTTTTTTTTTTTATCAAAACAGGTTTAAAAATCATGCATTTTTTAATTACATATTTTAAATCTACATATAGCTTAGAGTTTAAATATGTAAACATTTTTTGTAAAGGAGTTCAAGATCTTAAATGGTATAAGATATTAGAAATTAGGCGAAATCAGGACTGTCCATGGAGACTATTTTTATAGTCTCGCACCACTATTGTAAGAAAATCAATTTTGCAGTATATTTCTCTTGTAGATATTGTTAAAGTCTATATGAATTTTTTTGTATTTAAAAAGTGGCCCGAGTTGAAATAAAAAATAATCGCAAGTGAAAAAAATGAATCCCCGAGGAAATCTCGGATTGTGCAAATTTTGCTACTTTTACGTTGCCCAAGGAAATTTCGGGTTGCGCAGCGAGAGGGTTAAGGGAGTCCAAGTAAATTAAATTAGGAATAAAAGTAACAGGATACAATGCTTAGCATGCTTTCCCAAACATAAATTTTAAGGGAGACCAAACTGGTTGCCAAGGGCGGATAGTATGAGTAATTTAAGGTATTTCTTTATTATAAGGTCATTGACATAACTTAGGTTTATACGCTGAACCAGGATGTCTGTTTATATCATGTAGTAATAAGAAAATGGCAAAGATGTCATATATGCATCCGGGTACCTAATTGTCGCCAACATAGATTATTTTGCTTGACATGGTAACCCAGCTATTGTTGTTTATTTATTAATAAATAGTTTATTTACTTTAATTTTCTTTTAAAATTATATAAATTGCTTTGTTCTATAGTTCTTAATGAAACTTTTAGGTAGCTTTCATTACAAAAAGCTACCTATTGCAGCCGTTCGGAGGAAAGCAATTAAAAAAAATTTTGGTATATTTTCATCGATCATGACCCCCAGACCCCGAAACCACCCTCCGTTCAAAATTGATATATATATATATATATATATCTGACATATGTCACACTCTAACTCTCGTAATTATGAACCGATTTCGATGTAATTCGGTGTGTACATAGTACATACCAATGCCTCGACCGAGATCGTTGGCCAGCTTCATCCGCCATTTTGTTTCAAAATGGCGGCCATTTAAAATTTTTAAGAAAATTTAAAATTTGAAATGTGGTACCAAAAAATTAAAAATGGAAAAATATTTTTTCTTATGTATTTGACCTTTATACAAAGATCCTGGAGCAGTTTTTTGTTTCGTCTATATCTTAAAAAATGGCTGAGTTATAGCATTTTGAATTTCTAGCGTGGCTGGCATTTTGAAACGTCCCGAATTTTGTCACGCGATAAAAGGCGTATTTATGAACCGATTTCGATGTAATTCGGTGCGTACATAGTACATACCAATGTCTCGACCGAGTTCGTTGGCCAGCTTCATCCGCCATTTTGTTTCATTATGGCGGCCATTTAAATTAAAAAAAAAAAATTAAAATTTGAAATGTGGTACCAAAAAATTAAAAATGGAAAAATATTTTTTCTTATGTATTTGACCTTTATACAAAGATTTCGGAGCAGTTTTTGTTTCGTCTATATCTTAAAAAATGGCTGAGTTGCAGCATTTTAGGTAGCTTTCTTTACAAAAAGCTACCTATTGCAGCCGTTCGGAGGAAAGCGATTTCAAAAAATTTTGGTATATTTTCATCGATCATGACCCCCAGACCCCGAAACCACCCTCCGTTCAAAATTGATATATATGTATATATATATATATATATCAATATATATATATATATATATATATATCTGACCTATGTCACACTGTAACTCTCGTATTTATGAACCGATTTGTATGTAATTCGGTGTGTACATAGTACATACCAATGTCTCGACCGAGTTCGTTGGCCAGCTTCATCCGCCATTTTGTTTCAAAACGGCGGCCATTTAAAAATTTTAAAAAAATTTAAAATTTAAAATGTGGTACCAAAAAATTAAAAATGGAAAAATATTTTTTTCTTATGTATTTAACCTTTATACAAAGACTCCGTAACAGTTTTTGTTTTGTCTATATCTTAAAAAATGGCTGAGTTATAGCATTTTGAATTTCTAGCGAAGCTGACATTTTGAAACGTCCTGAATTTTGTCACTCGATAAAAGGCCTATTTATGAACCGATTTGGATGTAACTTCGTTTATACATAGTACAGACCAATGTCTCAACCGAGTTCGTTGGCCAGCTTCATCCGCCATTTTGTTTAAAAATAAAGGCCATTTAAAATTTTAAGAAAAATTTAAATTTGAAATGTGGTACCAAAAAATTGAAAATTGAAAAAATATTTTTTTCTTATGTGTTTGACCTTGATAAAAAGATTCGGGAGCAGTTTTTGTTTCGTCTATATCTAAAAAAATGGCTGAGTTATAGCATTTTGAATTTCTAGCGTGGCTGACATTTTGAAACGCCTTGATTTTTGTCACGCGATAACAGGCGTATTTATGAACCGATTTGAATGTAACTTGGTCTGTACATAGTACATACCAATGTTTCGACCGAGTTTGTTGGCCAGCTTCATTTGTCATCTTGTTTCAAAAGGGTTGCCATTTTTAAAAAAAAATGTAATTTAAAGTTTAAAATGAGGTATTAAAAATTTGGAAAATGAAAAAGATTTTTTTTTATGTGTTTGGCCTTGATACAAAGATTCTGGAGCAGTTTTTGTTTCTGAAAATTTGTTCTTTTGTTTATATCTTAAAAAGTGGTTGAATTATTGCACTTTGAATTTCTATCATGGCTAACACTTTGAAACGATCTTGTATTTGTCTCGCGATACCACACGTATTCGCCTATTTCGATGGAAGAAGTGGATAGTATACATCAATATCTCGACCAAGTTCGCTGGCCAGCTTCATCAGCCATCTTGTTTCAAAATGGCGGCCATTAAATTAAAAATACATATATTTAAAGTGAGGTGAAAAAAAAAATAGAAATTGAAAAAGGTTTCTTTCTTAAGTATTTGACCTTGATATAAGGATTCAGGAGCATTTTTTGTTTGTCTTTATCTTAAAAAATGGCTCATATATAGCAGTTTCAATTTCTGACGTGGGTGACATTTTGAAAAATCTGATTTTTTGCCTACGACAGCACTCATATGTATCAACCGATTCCGATGTGAGTGAGCATGTGCACAGCAATTACTAAGGTCTCGACCAAGTTCACTGGTTAGCCTCATCCACCATGTTGTCTTAAAATGCCAGGCACTTTAAGAAATCGCCGAATTTGGCAGCGAAATATAAGTTACTTTAAATAAAAGCAGCTTGGATAAAGCTGACTAATTTTGCGAAATTCTCATTCATAATGATTTAGTATTGATAAAAATTAGTATTGAATCTCCTACATTCGGTTTCCACTTAATTGAGCTTCGTGTGTTTGAATAATATAAGTTGGCTTTTTTAAAATAAGGAATATGAAAGCTACCTCTTCCTCCCGGCACTGGCCGGAAGGACTTTTGAATTTCTAGCGTGGCTGATATTTTGAAACGTCCTGAATTTTGTCACGCGATAAAAGGCGTATTTACGAACCGATTTGGATGTAACTTCGTTTATACATAGTACATACCAATGTCTCGACCGGGTTCGTTGGCCAGCTTCATCCGCCATCTTGTTTAAAAATGGCGGCCATTTAAATTTTAAGAAAAATTTTAAATTTGAAATGTGGTGCCAAAAAATTGAAAATTGAAAAAGTATTTTCTTCTTATGTGTTTGACATTGATAAAAAGATTCGGGAGCAGTTTTTGTTTCGTCTATATCTTAAGAAATGGCTGAGTTATAGCATTTTGAATTTCTAGCGTGGCTGACATTTTGAAACGTCCTGATTTTTGTCACGTAATAACAGGCGTATTTATGAACCGATTTGGATGTACCTTGGTGTGTACATAGTACATACAAATATCTCGACCGAGTTCGTTGGCCAGCTTCATCCGCCATCTTGTTTCAAAATGGCGGCCATTAAAAAAAAATTTAAAATAAAAAAATTAAAATGAGATACCAAAAAACTGGAAAATGAAAAAGATTTTTTTCGTATGTGTTTGACCTTAATACAAAGATTCCGGAACAGTTTTTGTTTCGTCTATATCTAAAAAAATAATGGCTGAGTAATAGCATTTTGAATTTCTAATGTGGCTGACATTTTAAAACGACCTGATTTTTGTCACGCGATAACAGGCGTATTTATGAACCGATTTGGATGTAACTTGGTCTGTACATAGTACATATCAATGTCTCGACCAAGTTCGTTGGCCAGCTTCATTCGCCATCTTGTTTTAAAAGGGTTGCCATTTAAAAATAAATTTAATTTAAAATTTAAAATAAGGTATTAAAAAATTGGAAAATGAAAAAGATTTTTTTTATGTGTTTGGCCTTGATACAAAGATTCCGAGCAGTTTTTGTTTCTGAAAATTTGTTCTTTTGTTTATATCTTAAAAAATGTTTCAATTATAGCACTTTGAATTTCTAGCATGGCTAACATTTTGAAACGATCTTGTATTTGTCAAGCGATAACACACGTATTCGCCTATTTCGATGTAAGAAGGCATGTGGATAGTATACATCAATACCTCGACCAAGTTCGCTGGACAGATTCATCAGCCATCTTGTTTCAAAATGGCGGCCATTAAATTAATATATATATATATATATCAGTGGCGTGGCGTCCGGTCATCGCTGGATGCGGCGATGACCAAGCAATATTTTAAAACTCTTAATAAGCTTTTAAAACTCTACGATCCAGTTTTAGCAGAACATTTGGAGTTCATGTATAAGTGAAGGTAAGATTTAAAGTTTCTTTTTTGAACATTCAACCATTGAATTTTAGAGTTAATGATTTTTCACCACAAACTTAAATAATTGCGATGACCACCGAAAATTTTCACGCCACGCCACTGATATATATATATTTAAAGTGAGGTGCAAAAAAATTAGAAATTGAAAAAGGTTTCTTTCTTAAGTATTTGACCTTGATATAAGGATTCAGGAGCATTTCTTGTTTGTCTTTACCTTAAAAAATGGCTCAGATATAGCAGTTTCAATTTCAATTGTGGGTGACATTTTGAAAAATCTGATTTTTTGCATGCGACAACACTCGTATATATCAACCGATTCCGATGTGAGTGGACATGTGCACATCAATTACTAAGGTCTCGACCAAGTTCACTGGTTAGCCTCATCCACCATGTTGTCTTAAAATGGCAGGCACTTTAAGAAATCGCCGAATTTGGCAGCCAAATATAAGTTACTTTGAAGACAAGCGGCTTGGATAAAGCTGACTAATTTCGCGAAATTCTCATTCTTTACATTGATAAAAATTAGTATTGAATCTCCTATATTCGGTTTCCACTAAATTGAGCTTCGTGTGTTTGAATGATATAAGTTGGCTTTTTTAAAGTAAGGAATATGAAAGCTACCTCTTCCTCCCGGCACTGGCCGGAAGGACTTTTTTTATTTATTGTTATTTCCTTTTTTTAAGTAATAGAATATAATTTAAAAATATACATGTAACTGGTATTCGAAAACGATATTTTCTCCAAATTGGTATCAAAACAGATCGCGCCAAATCAAGTGCGTATATGGCATCTGTGTCAAGAAAATTATCGGATGATACTGTTTTATATGTTTTACAATCATACTTGTCATCAAAGGTGGGCGAAGAATTGGTCATCTGGAATATTATTAAGTCTTTACCAAACAAAAGACAAACCTGTTTACAACAATGTATTTACTTTTGCACCTAATTTCTTTCTCTAAAAAAAGCAAATTGATTACAAACCCGATTACAGAACATAACCTTTCTATCTAGTTAATTTTTTACTTTTTAAGAATGAAAATACATATTTCCTGCTAATCATTACGTCATTTTCGATTTTGCTAATTTTACTGTGCATATTATTGACATTTGCTATCCATTTGCTCTTCAAAAGTTTTTTTTTTTAATTTTAAATTGAAATTTAAATCTTTGTGTTAACCGTGCGCAGACGATAAACCGCAAGCCTTGATAACAATTTTCTTTAAATAATAAGTATTAATACCATAACGCAATCTCATTTTATTTTAATATCAAAGCATATCCGTTTTATATTTTCCATATATGACGTCACATTTACCTTCTTTCCGCACTTACTCAAAATTCATGCACCTTGTATTATTAAAAATACTTGAAAATTTCCGTTTTAATCTTTCAATAAAAATTAAATTATTATTCTAAGTTTTTATTTTTTCGCAACGAAAAAAGGAAGATGGATAAATTTTATCGGAAAAATGTCAATTCATTGTGTATGAAAAATAATGAAATTTTGGATTATTAAGCAAAATATTTGAATAAAACAAATTAAACATACCCTATGTTCATTTCCGGGTTTTAATCCATCTATATCCAAAAATACAAAAGCATTAATTCATTCGTTTAGATGCTGACTTCATTCAAACATTCGGACACACATTGACATTTATAATATTATAAGGATATATATATAATAAATTTGAAATCACAAATATATGAAGAAATTGGTAAAGTTCTAAAGATGATTTAGAAATGAACATAGGAAACCAGTATGTAAAATAAGAAACTATGAATGACCCACAGAATCGTCAGAGGAGCTTGTGAGTTCATTCATAGAAGATGCGTTATTTCATCCAATTTTGTTATAACATTCCATATGAAGCGTGAATTCTAAAGTGTTGTTTAAAGAACAAATTCACGCAGATGTTTTGAATCAAAGGAAGTATGCAGATATGGATTTCCAGATTTTGACACTGGACTCGGAGGAAAAATTAACAGTTCGATATTATTGACAGGTGAATGACATTGTACAGGTACTACTGTTTTCAGGCAGTGTTACCAGATGGGCTACTTTTTTTAATTCAGATTCTTGATTGGCACCACTTTTTTGAAATGGTAAAATGCGCCTTATTTAATGACATATTAATTAATGCGAAAACAAAGGTAATTTTACCACTTGAAAAAAGTGGTGGCAATCAAGAAATCCGAATTAAAAAGAAGTAGCCCACTGGCAACACTGTTTTCATGTTTTTGAAATTTTTTCTTGTAAGTTTGGGAGGGTGCACGTTCTTCTGCATTCATACATGTTAATTTCATTTGTTTATATTTAAATTGCAGTAATTTTCTAAAAGGCCATTTTATTAAAGAATTTTTTGTTTTTATATTTTAAATTATGCTTTGTTTACATTACTTTTTTCTTTAAATTTGGTTTATTTTAGCCTTTTTGAGTTTTGTTTCTAAAATGACAGTAATTTTTTCTGTATTGAGTGCAGGATGGACGTGTGTTCAGAGACCTGCAAGCTTTTAACAGTGGGGGTGGAGTTAGGTATGTTTGTCCTCCCACTGATGAAGAACAGACTGTTTTTTGCCTGTGTTGTGTTTTTTACCTGTATTCTTGAAAGTTTTTGAGATTTTTATCGTTAGATATTGCTGATATACACCTTCTTTTCAGAGTTTTGGTGTTTTTTGCATTTTTAAAGTAGTAAGGAAATATATCTCTCTACATATATATATATATATAGAGAGAGAGAGAGTGAAGCCTCCCTGTGCGACCACCTCCCTGAACGACCATTTTTCCATGGAACGAAATTTATTCCCATAGGCTCAGTGCTAATTTTACCTCTATTCAGAGACCATCCCAGTTGAACTCCCAACATGAGCGACGATTTCTTTGAAGCAAATGAAACAAATTTCATTTTTTCCTGGTCGCTTGAAGAAGGTTTTATTAGAAAAAGAATTCCGGAGAGTACATTATTCATCAAACTTCTAAACTAAGATTAGATTTTATTATTATTATTATTATTATTATTATTATTATTATTCCAGTAACTTTTAAATGTTTAAAGTTTAAACTTCTTTGTGCCTTTTTAGGCAATGTATTTAATTCTAATGACAAATTAAAAATGATGGTTAATAAACTCCCTGCGCTATTCTGTCAGGAAACTCTCTAAGAAATAGATAAATGAATAAAATTGTCATTATTTATTCCCGTTCAAAAAAAATTGCATTTATTTATTGAGCTTCGAAAGGATCTGGAAATAAAAGTTATAAAAGACCGCAAAATGAAAGCAAATGTCAATGTATTCATTTTTTAAACTCTAAAGTAATTAACTTATGTAATTAACTTTTGTTTCGATGCTTAAATTTTTATTTTTTTTCCTAATGTGAAAAACAAATTTTAGTAACATTAATTATTACATTTTTTCAATTATAAAATCTAGATTTAAATATGACCTCCATTAAGAGACCACCTCCTGGAGCAACCAATTTTTATTGGAACGGAATGTGGTCACTTTAGGGAGGTTTTACCGTATATATATATATATATATACGTGTGTGTGTTAACCATTTGGAAAAATGGCTATTTTCCTCGGTCAGGGTAGGAAATCAAAAACATATCTGAAGCGTTTTATTAGCTGAATCCCGCATTTTATTCGTTTTCTGATTGGTCTATACAGTAATCTGTATTTTCCCCTTACTTTCAACAAAGATGGATACTTCTGTTGCCACTATGACAAAAAAGTAATAGAAACTACAAAAAAAAAAAAAAATAATAACTCAGAAACAAATTGAGATACAGCTTTCAAACAAATTGCATTTAAAAGTACATTTTTTTCTCTATACGGCGGTGTAAAAAGTAATATTGTGGGATGTTTAGAAGTTTAAGAATGAAATTTCATTTAAAATTGGTCCAGGAATATTAATGTTTAATCCATGGCGTACGTAATGTATGACTAGCTCCGTAGAAGTTTAAAAATTTACAGTACCGACAATTGTAAAACTGAAATTTCTTTTAAAATTTGTTCATGATGGGTCCAGGAATGTTAATGTTTAATTTATGGCGTACGTAATGTGTGATCAACTTCGTGCGATTTTTTGTCTTAAACTTTAGTCTTTGAAAAAATCATTTTCCAAATGGTCGTTGTAATTTGTTAAATTGTACTTCTTTTTTTTTTTTTTTTTTTTTTTGTTCTTCCGTTATTTTTTTTTTTTTTTTTTTTTTTTTTTTTTTTTTACCGATTTTTCACACAGTCAGCGGACACGTATTTTATATAACATATCTAAATCTTTCAGCATTTGGACAATTATAGGTTGTGAAATTTATTATATTTTTTAAAGAACATAGAAAATATATTAATTATTATATTTTTGTCAAATTTATTATACTTCTGGGAAAAATAACATTTTGCAATGAAAGATGAAAAAGTCTTCTTACGACAGCTTTTATTATCACACTTAAAATGAATATTTTTTTCGCGATATTTTAATATATAAATTCAGACAAAATTGTGTTAAAGGTATAAAATTATACAAATTTGAGGTGTTTTTCAGGCTATTATCACGGAACCAGGAATGGCAGGCGGGTCAGCTAGTATATATATATAAATAACCATAATATATAACAAATCGTTATCGATTTCCAATAATTGAAATTAAATTTATAATATAGCAAATATTCATAACTCAGACATTTTACAGAATAGAGAAGGAACATGTAACTAGCAATACAGAATTTTATTAAATGCAACTAATTCACTAGCATATTGCAGGCAATAAATCTATATGAAACATATGAGAAAAAAAAGGACAACCCAATTTTCGATAAAGTCTGATTAAAGACAATAGATAATAAATCCAGCTAAATAATGTTGAACCAGAAAAAGCCGTAATATAAACATACAAAAGATAAAATGGATGAATGAAGCCAGAAGCTTATAAGGTATTTCACTTGATCACGGGTACTTAAAATACATTTATAAGCAAAAAACATAGTCGATTTCTGTAACGGAATTCAGCAATAAGCAAATATTAAATTCCATTATGTACCCGATCGACTAAGCACCAGAGAATATTAAACAACCATGTAAAATATTAAACAATGTGAAATCCACAACTATGAAAACAATTAAAAAATGAAACAAATTAAATCACAGACAAACCCAGCACGAGGACAGCCATGACATATTAACATTGACACAAACAGATAACGTACTTTGGCTTAAAATCCCGCTTAAATACTGAAACAGTTAAAAGCTAATGCCACGGTTGCCGCAACAGATAGTCCAAATAATAATAATTATTATTACAATCGATAATAATGATCCTGTAATAAATTACAAGAAGTTGTTTAAAATTAAACAATTAATAATTAATAGATAATAACAAATATAAGTTTAATTTAAGAGTCCAAGGCAACCAAATAATATTAGAACAAAATAAATAATTATAAAAAGCTGCCAACTTACGGAAATTATAAGAAGTTATTTAAGAACGGCAATAAATGATAAAGTAACTGACAAAATAGTGTTTAGTGCTGCCATGTAGGATAGAAAACCGAATATAACATTAGATTAAATATATTTAAAACCAAATATGTTATTTAGACTGCAGATAAATATCATACCATAATATGTAACTAATCATTGATAATTATCAAGTAACATTTTAATATAACGTGTACCGCAACAGATAGTCCATATAATAATAATTACTACATACTATAATAATGATCCTGTTATAAATTACAAGAAGTGTTTAAAATTAAACAATTAATAATTAATAGATAATAATCATAAGTGTAATTTAAGAGACCAAGCAGCCTAATAATAATAATAGAACAAAACAAATAATTATTTAATGCTACCATCTTGCTGGAAATATAAGAAATTATATTTAAGAAAGACAATATATAATTGAGTACATGACTAAAATAGTGTATAGTGCTGCCATCTAGTACCGAAAACCGAATATAACTGTAGATAAAATGTATTTTAAACCAAATATGTCATTAAGATTGCAGATAAATATTATTCTAAAATATGCAACATAATATTGACAATCAATTAATATCTTAATATAATGTGCGAAAATGGTAAAAAATAAAATTATTTTTTAATCTTTTAATTTTTACATTTAAATTTAAGTAAAACAATAATTTCGAATAAGTAACTTTATTAATAATATAAAAATTGTTTATAATAATCACTTAATACATATTAATGTATCAATACAAATATGGGGGGGGGGGGTGGATGGTGACATACCAATAAAATACAACATTGCTACAAACTTTAAATACATGTATCATAAACTGTGAAAGCGTATTACCATTACAAGGCATAATATAAATGAAATAAATCAAAAGAGTAAATTAAAATGATTCAAATTAAATTAATTTAAAGATTGTTATACAGAGTTTAAAATTAAACAATTGATAATTAAGAGATAATAACTAATTAAAGAGAAAAAAAAGAGTCCATAGCAAACTTATAATATTAGAACATAATAAATTATTTAATTCTGCCGTCTAGCTGAATTATAAGAATTAAATTAAATAATATATATATATATATATATATATACTATTTCCAATTACTAAAATTAAATTAATAAATTAATAAATTTAGCTTCAATTCACAACTCTGACATTATACAAAATAAAGATGGAACGTTTAACTAGTAATACAAAATCAAGCACAATACCACTAATTCACTAGCACACTGCAGAACGATTAATCCATATAAAACATATGAATAACCACCAAATTTTGATAAAATAACCAATTAAAGACAAAAGATACAAATAACCAGCAAAATATTGTTGAACCACTAAAAAATGTATCGTAAACAAATAATAGAGCAAATGGATGGATGTAGCCGGAAGCTTATATAACATTTCACTTTTTGAAGGGTACATGAAATACAAATATAAGCAAAAACATAGTCGATTTTTGTAATAGAATACAGCAATAAGCTAAAAATTGAATTCCATATGTACCCGATGGACTATACACCAAAAAGTATAAATTTACCATGCCATATAAATTGAATAAAAAAAATTATTAATCAATACAAGATCCGTAATAATGAACAATATGAAAAAATTGTAACATTTAAATGTAAGACATACCCAGCAAGAGAATTGAAATGACCATATTACAACTTAAACATGTATCCAATTTTAGCACAGCGAAAATCCCGCCTAATTAATTGGTACAGTTAAAAGCGAATCCTTACGGTTGCAAAACATCACTGCTTGAAGATAATATTCACATACTTATAAATATAATAATTATAATTAATATATATAGTCTCTATAATAAAAATTATTATATGCTATTTTAAGGATCCTGGAATAAATTATTACTAAAAAGTACATAAAGAAGTATATGTTTAAAATTAAACAAGTAATAATTAAGAGATATAAAATAATAGAATAAAGTATGGCAACATTATTATTTAGAACTGAATATAATTATTTAATGCTGCCAGCTAGCGGAACTTTATAAAATTAAAAAGTTAATAATGTCTATATGTGAACACAATATCGTCTAAAATAAGTTGAAATAATTATATAAATGTTACTTATTTAATTCTATGTACTGTTATGAATTTATATAAAAATTTTAATTTATCTATTGCATTAATACAATTGATGATTTACGCTTATCCGCTATTAGTCATTAATAATTATAGTTTCCATTCCTCCAACATGTTTTTTTCCTAAAAATACATTCTTGTGTAGTAAACTTTAAATTTACTACTTTTATTATTTAAAATTTTAGGGTTGCACTAAATATGATCCATTAATATTCTGAAGTCATTAATTGTATTATTTAACGATTGAGGGCAGAACTATTTATGTTCCATTGGTGAAAATAATGTAATTTTACAATTTCAACCTGATTACACTATATATTTTTGCTCCGTGGTTTATAGTTATGGATATTAAGTTAAATATTTATGGCAACATGTGTATATAATTCCTTATATATTTTATGCTGTTTCATTTATGACATGGATGGATCTTCAATTGATGATATGCTTATTTTTTAATCAATTTTAACCCATTGTATTTTTATTTAATTATTTTTATATTGGTGTTATTACTGCTTTTTTCTGGATTTTTTGTGTACGGTAGCACTTATTTTGCATTTTTAGCTTGTTATGGCTAATGCAAAGATGAAACCGTATATGTTATTTGTGGTAATCAAGGTAATTTGGGTCTGATGATTCTACATTGGTTCCACAAATATTTCCATTTTTTCAATGTTTACGTATTTTCAGCCCCATGTCGCACTTGTTATAAGGATCTGTTTCAAAGTATTTTATAATGGTTTATACATCAATTTTAAATTGAATAAATTCATTTATAATTTGTATAGTCACATTTGCTGATGATAATGTGTATTGCTTTATAATGGTTTTATATATATAGGTACAGTCGTGGAAAAAAAAAAAAAAAGTAAACACTCCCTACTAACTCCTTAACAAATTATCCTAGAAGAAAGTTACTGGTACCGAACGATTGGAAATAAAGTCTACTTTTAAATGATGTATACAATATTTGCTTAGGGGGCCATCTACATATTAAAACGAACCATAACTTTGTTTTTTTTCCAATAGCAGTACACAATTCTGACAGCATAAATGAACTCTACACCCTTCGATTAGTCTAAAAACAAATTTTTATGCAATTCGTACCATAAGTTTCCGAGAAATTAATTATTTTAAACGAGCGTATTTTAAGGGCTGTATCCAAATTGAAGTTCGGTACTCGATTGTTAACCGAGAGAGCTCCCTTCTTGATCAAGGCACCTTAGGCAGTCAATTAAGCCTGTTAGATTAAAGGATAGCATAAGAAATTTCAAAATATTTAGTCACTTCTATCATAGACGGCCCCTTAAACCACCATTTTGCCGTTTTTTAAGCATAATTTGAAAACTACTTGGAAGAAAAATGTGTTTTGGATTTCCCTAAAGCAGGAATTAATAAATCTGAATCTAATAAAAAAACTGTAGTTTACAATTCATAATTTTTTTTAATATTAATTTCATAATTTATAATTCATATCAGAAAATTATAAAAATTGCAAATTCAACGTATTTATGTTTGGTATATTAGTATTATTGTTACATAAAAAATTAAAACATTAGGATCATAATTTCAGAAGTTATAAATAAAAATATGAAAATGTAATTTAATATTAGAAGCACTAAATTTTGAATGCTTATAATTCAAAAACTTATCATTCAAATGACTTGAAATTTGGTGTCTAGGCATAGTTTGAACCAAAGATTTGATTAATCTCGTTAAAATTGGGTATTGCCATTAAAAAAATGAAGTTTGGATTCGTTTTAATATGTAGATGGCCCCCTAAGCAAATTTTATATACTTCATTTAAAAGTAGACTTTATTTCCAATCGTTCGGTACCAGTAACTTTCGTCTACGTTAATTTGTTGAGGAGTTAGTAGGGGGTGTTTACTTTTTTTTTTTTCCCCCATGACTGTACATATAATATACATTTGAAATCAAAATACAAAGAAGTTCTCCTCAAAAACCTGACCAAATTTCTAACTAAAGATGACAACAGTATTAGTTTTAAATCATTCGGTACTGATTGGTAAAGTTATCATAAAAGTTTTACTAACACGTAGATTCATAAAAGACGCACTGAAGCAAATACTAAGCTCCAGACTTTTCGTACACCCGAATGCACTTGAATGCCATTTAGTGAATGCCAGTTTACAAAACGATCTGTTAAACAATTAGTATGCAGAGAAAATGTTCTCACAAATTTATCAAGAAATCTAAGCAAACATTCATGGATTATTTTTGGTATAATCTTTACGTTTTCCTTGAATTAGATACTCCTATCGAATTTCTCGAAATCTAATGTAAAAGCTAGTGAACTCAATCAGAGAAAAACAAACAACAATAAAAGATAACAGAGAGAGAAATTATGCACTACGTATAGACTATTAAAGGATTTCGAAGATTGCAAGGAATGTAAACTGGTGGAAATTGATTTATGAAAACACGGTTTTTTAACAAAATCTTCTATAATTTTCATTAAAAATGAATGAAATTTCATACATTATACATGCTATATAGAGATCTGCACGGTCCGGGCTCGGGACTATTTTCATTTGCGGCACTCGGGCAGGGCCTAGCACTTTACGGGCCGGTTCGGGTTCGGGCCTTACTTTTTTCCGGAAGAATCGAGCCGGGCCGGGCCTAACTTATTTTTCTGTACAGAGCCGGGACTAGTTTCTTTTCTAGTCTTCACGGCCCAAAATTTTCAGTCCTAGTTTTGAGCCAGCCCGTATGAAAATCATTGTCTCGGCGTGACCTGTCCGTTAAAAGGTCAGTAAAATTAAGCCTGGCCCAAAGATTTTTGCAAAATATGTATACATTTTTAAATCGCCATTATTCTACAATTAAACATTAACATTTATTCTTTTTAAAGAATAGTAAATTTCTACGCTTATTAAAATATAGCTAAATTAAAATATAGTAAAACGTGTGAAAGGAACCTGCCTATGACGAAATCCTGTTTTAAACTAAAAAACGTGTTGATACATGCAAAATTAATATACTAATGCATAAGAAAAGAATATATAATACATTTACATTTGCTAAGAAGGGAACTTGTGTATAACGCATTTTTTTTTTCTTTTCCATGTAATTGAGTCTTAGAAGATTTTACTGTATAGCATTACCACTTGAAAAAAGTGGTGGCAATCAAGAAATCCGAATTAAAAAGAAGTAGCCCACTGGCAACACTGTTTTCATGTTTTTGAAATTTTTTCTTGTAAGTTTGGGAGGGTGCACGTTCTTCTGCATTCATACATGTTAATTTCATTTGTTTATATTTAAATTGCAGTAATTTTCTAAAAGGCCATTTTATTAAAGAATTTTTTGTTTTTATATTTTAAATTATGCTTTGTTTACATTACTTTTTTCTTTAAATTTGGTTTATTTTAGCCTTTTTGAGTTTTGTTTCTAAAATGACAGTAATTTTTTCTGTATTGAGTGCAGGATGGACGTGTGTTCAGAGACCTGCAAGCTTTTAACAGTGGGGGTGGAGTTAGGTATGTTTGTCCTCCCACTGATGAAGAACAGACTGTTTTTTGCCTGTGTTGTGTTTTTTACCTGTATTCTTGAAAGTTTTTGAGATTTTTATCGTTAGATATTGCTGATATACACCTTCTTTTCAGAGTTTTGGTGTTTTTTGCATTTTTAAAGTAGTAAGGAAATATATCTCTCTACATATATATATATATATATAGAGAGAGAGAGTGAAGCCTCCCTGTGCGACCACCTCCCTGAACGACCATTTTTCCATGGAACGAAATTTATTCCCATAGGCTCAGTGCTAATTTTACCTCTATTCAGAGACCATCCCAGTTGAACTCCCAACATGAGCGACGATTTCTTTGAAGCAAATGAAACAAATTTCATTTTTTCCTGGTCGCTTGAAGAAGGTTTTATTAGAAAAAGAATTCCGGAGAGTACATTATTCATCAAACTTCTAAACTAAGATTAGATTTTATTATTATTATTATTATTATTATTATTATTATTATTCCAGTAACTTTTAAATGTTTAAAGTTTAAACTTCTTTGTGCCTTTTTAGGCAATGTATTTAATTCTAATGACAAATTAAAAATGATGGTTAATAAACTCCCTGCGCTATTCTGTCAGGAAACTCTCTAAGAAATAGATAAATGAATAAAATTGTCATTATTTATTCCCGTTCAAAAAAAATTGCATTTATTTATTGAGCTTCGAAAGGATCTGGAAATAAAAGTTATAAAAGACCGCAAAATGAAAGCAAATGTCAATGTATTCATTTTTTAAACTCTAAAGTAATTAACTTATGTAATTAACTTTTGTTTCGATGCTTAAATTTTTATTTTTTTTCCTAATGTGAAAAACAAATTTTAGTAACATTAATTATTACATTTTTTCAATTATAAAATCTAGATTTAAATATGACCTCCATTAAGAGACCACCTCCTGGAGCAACCAATTTTTATTGGAACGGAATGTGGTCACTTTAGGGAGGTTTTACCGTATATATATATATATATATACGTGTGTGTGTTAACCATTTGGAAAAATGGCTATTTTCCTCGGTCAGGGTAGGAAATCAAAAACATATCTGAAGCGTTTTATTAGCTGAATCCCGCATTTTATTCGTTTTCTGATTGGTCTATACAGTAATCTGTATTTTCCCCTTACTTTCAACAAAGATGGATACTTCTGTTGCCACTATGACAAAAAAGTAATAGAAACTACAAAAAAAAAAAAAAATAATAACTCAGAAACAAATTGAGATACAGCTTTCAAACAAATTGCATTTAAAAGTACATTTTTTTCTCTATACGGCGGTGTAAAAAGTAATATTGTGGGATGTTTAGAAGTTTAAGAATGAAATTTCATTTAAAATTGGTCCAGGAATATTAATGTTTAATCCATGGCGTACGTAATGTATGACTAGCTCCGTAGAAGTTTAAAAATTTACAGTACCGACAATTGTAAAACTGAAATTTCTTTTAAAATTTGTTCATGATGGGTCCAGGAATGTTAATGTTTAATTTATGGCGTACGTAATGTGTGATCAACTTCGTGCGATTTTTTGTCTTAAACTTTAGTCTTTGAAAAAATCATTTTCCAAATGGTCGTTGTAATTTGTTAAATTGTACTTCTTTTTTTTTTTTTTTTTTTTTTTTGTTCTTCCGTTATTTTTTTTTTTTTTTTTTTTTTTGTTCTTCCGTTATTTTTTTTTTTTTTTTTTTTTTTTTTTACCGATTTTTCACACAGTCAGCGGACACGTATTTTATATAACATATCTAAATCTTTCAGCATTTGGACAATTATAGGTTGTGAAATTTATTATATTTTTTAAAGAACATAGAAAATATATTAATTATTATATTTTTGTCAAATTTATTATACTTCTGGGAAAAATAACATTTTGCAATGAAAGATGAAAAAGTCTTCTTACGACAGCTTTTATTATCACACTTAAAATGAATATTTTTTTCGCGATATTTTAATATATAAATTCAGACAAAATTGTGTTAAAGGTATAAAATTATACAAATTTGAGGTGTTTTTCAGGCTATTATCACGGAACCAGGAATGGCAGGCGGGTCAGCTAGTATATATATATAAATAACCATAATATATAACAAATCGTTATCGATTTCCAATAATTGAAATTAAATTTATAATATAGCAAATATTCATAACTCAGACATTTTACAGAATAGAGAAGGAACATGTAACTAGCAATACAGAATTTTATTAAATGCAACTAATTCACTAGCATATTGCAGGCAATAAATCTATATGAAACATATGAGAAAAAAAAGGACAACCCAATTTTCGATAAAGTCTGATTAAAGACAATAGATAATAAATCCAGCTAAATAATGTTGAACCAGAAAAAGCCGTAATATAAACATACAAAAGATAAAATGGATGAATGAAGCCAGAAGCTTATAAGGTATTTCACTTGATCACGGGTACTTAAAATACATTTATAAGCAAAAAACATAGTCGATTTCTGTAACGGAATTCAGCAATAAGCAAATATTAAATTCCATTATGTACCCGATCGACTAAGCACCAGAGAATATTAAACAACCATGTAAAATATTAAACAATGTGAAATCCACAACTATGAAAACAATTAAAAAATGAAACAAATTAAATCACAGACAAACCCAGCACGAGGACAGCCATGACATATTAACATTGACACAAACAGATAACGTACTTTGGCTTAAAATCCCGCTTAAATACTGAAACAGTTAAAAGCTAATGCCACGGTTGCCGCAACAGATAGTCCAAATAATAATAATTATTATTACAATCGATAATAATGATCCTGTAATAAATTACAAGAAGTTGTTTAAAATTAAACAATTAATAATTAATAGATAATAACAAATATAAGTTTAATTTAAGAGTCCAAGGCAACCAAATAATATTAGAACAAAATAAATAATTATAAAAAGCTGCCAACTTACGGAAATTATAAGAAGTTATTTAAGAACGGCAATAAATGATAAAGTAACTGACAAAATAGTGTTTAGTGCTGCCATGTAGGATAGAAAACCGAATATAACATTAGATTAAATATATTTAAAACCAAATATGTTATTTAGACTGCAGATAAATATCATACCATAATATGTAACTAATCATTGATAATTATCAAGTAACATTTTAATATAACGTGTACCGCAACAGATAGTCCATATAATAATAATTACTACATACTATAATAATGATCCTGTTATAAATTACAAGAAGTGTTTAAAATTAAACAATTAATAATTAATAGATAATAATCATAAGTGTAATTTAAGAGACCAAGCAGCCTAATAATAATAATAGAACAAAACAAATAATTATTTAATGCTACCATCTTGCTGGAAATATAAGAAATTATATTTAAGAAAGACAATATATAATTGAGTACATGACTAAAATAGTGTATAGTGCTGCCATCTAGTACCGAAAACCGAATATAACTGTAGATAAAATGTATTTTAAACCAAATATGTCATTAAGATTGCAGATAAATATTATTCTAAAATATGCAACATAATATTGACAATCAATTAATATCTTAATATAATGTGCGAAAATGGTAAAAAATAAAATTATTTTTTAATCTTTTAATTTTTACATTTAAATTTAAGTAAAACAATAATTTCGAATAAGTAACTTTATTAATAATATAAAAATTGTTTATAATAATCACTTAATACATATTAATGTATCAATACAAATATGGGGGGGGGGGGTGGATGGTGACATACCAATAAAATACAACATTGCTACAAACTTTAAATACATGTATCATAAACTGTGAAAGCGTATTACCATTACAAGGCATAATATAAATGAAATAAATCAAAAGAGTAAATTAAAATGATTCAAATTAAATTAATTTAAAGATTGTTATACAGAGTTTAAAATTAAACAATTGATAATTAAGAGATAATAACTAATTAAAGAGAAAAAAAAGAGTCCATAGCAAACTTATAATATTAGAACATAATAAATTATTTAATTCTGCCGTCTAGCTGAATTATAAGAATTAAATTAAATAATATATATATATATATATATATATACTATTTCCAATTACTAAAATTAAATTAATAAATTAATAAATTTAGCTTCAATTCACAACTCTGACATTATACAAAATAAAGATGGAACGTTTAACTAGTAATACAAAATCAAGCACAATACCACTAATTCACTAGCACACTGCAGAACGATTAATCCATATAAAACATATGAATAACCACCAAATTTTGATAAAATAACCAATTAAAGACAAAAGATACAAATAACCAGCAAAATATTGTTGAACCACTAAAAAATGTATCGTAAACAAATAATAGAGCAAATGGATGGATGTAGCCGGAAGCTTATATAACATTTCACTTTTTGAAGGGTACATGAAATACAAATATAAGCAAAAACATAGTCGATTTTTGTAATAGAATACAGCAATAAGCTAAAAATTGAATTCCATATGTACCCGATGGACTATACACCAAAAAGTATAAATTTACCATGCCATATAAATTGAATAAAAAAAATTATTAATCAATACAAGATCCGTAATAATGAACAATATGAAAAAATTGTAACATTTAAATGTAAGACATACCCAGCAAGAGAATTGAAATGACCATATTACAACTTAAACATGTATCCAATTTTAGCACAGCGAAAATCCCGCCTAATTAATTGGTACAGTTAAAAGCGAATCCTTACGGTTGCAAAACATCACTGCTTGAAGATAATATTCACATACTTATAAATATAATAATTATAATTAATATATATAGTCTCTATAATAAAAATTATTATATGCTATTTTAAGGATCCTGGAATAAATTATTACTAAAAAGTACATAAAGAAGTATATGTTTAAAATTAAACAAGTAATAATTAAGAGATATAAAATAATAGAATAAAGTATGGCAACATTATTATTTAGAACTGAATATAATTATTTAATGCTGCCAGCTAGCGGAACTTTATAAAATTAAAAAGTTAATAATGTCTATATGTGAACACAATATCGTCTAAAATAAGTTGAAATAATTATATAAATGTTACTTATTTAATTCTATGTACTGTTATGAATTTATATAAAAATTTTAATTTATCTATTGCATTAATACAATTGATGATTTACGCTTATCCGCTATTAGTCATTAATAATTATAGTTTCCATTCCTCCAACATGTTTTTTTCCTAAAAATACATTCTTGTGTAGTAAACTTTAAATTTACTACTTTTATTATTTAAAATTTTAGGGTTGCACTAAATATGATCCATTAATATTCTGAAGTCATTAATTGTATTATTTAACGATTGAGGGCAGAACTATTTATGTTCCATTGGTGAAAATAATGTAATTTTACAATTTCAACCTGATTACACTATATATTTTTGCTCCGTGGTTTATAGTTATGGATATTAAGTTAAATATTTATGGCAACATGTGTATATAATTCCTTATATATTTTATGCTGTTTCATTTATGACATGGATGGATCTTCAATTGATGATATGCTTATTTTTTAATCAATTTTAACCCATTGTATTTTTATTTAATTATTTTTATATTGGTGTTATTACTGCTTTTTTCTGGATTTTTTGTGTACGGTAGCACTTATTTTGCATTTTTAGCTTGTTATGGCTAATGCAAAGATGAAACCGTATATGTTATTTGTGGTAATCAAGGTAATTTGGGTCTGATGATTCTACATTGGTTCCACAAATATTTCCATTTTTTCAATGTTTACGTATTTTCAGCCCCATGTCGCACTTGTTATAAGGATCTGTTTCAAAGTATTTTATAATGGTTTATACATCAATTTTAAATTGAATAAATTCATTTATAATTTGTATAGTCACATTTGCTGATGATAATGTGTATTGCTTTATAATGGTTTTATATATATAGGTACAGTCGTGGAAAAAAAAAAAAAAAGTAAACACTCCCTACTAACTCCTTAACAAATTATCCTAGAAGAAAGTTACTGGTACCGAACGATTGGAAATAAAGTCTACTTTTAAATGATGTATACAATATTTGCTTAGGGGGCCATCTACATATTAAAACGAACCATAACTTTGTTTTTTTTCCAATAGCAGTACACAATTCTGACAGCATAAATGAACTCTACACCCTTCGATTAGTCTAAAAACAAATTTTTATGCAATTCGTACCATAAGTTTCCGAGAAATTAATTATTTTAAACGAGCGTATTTTAAGGGCTGTATCCAAATTGAAGTTCGGTACTCGATTGTTAACCGAGAGAGCTCCCTTCTTGATCAAGGCACCTTAGGCAGTCAATTAAGCCTGTTAGATTAAAGGATAGCATAAGAAATTTCAAAATATTTAGTCACTTCTATCATAGACGGCCCCTTAAACCACCATTTTGCCGTTTTTTAAGCATAATTTGAAAACTACTTGGAAGAAAAATGTGTTTTGGATTTCCCTAAAGCAGGAATTAATAAATCTGAATCTAATAAAAAAACTGTAGTTTACAATTCATAATTTTTTTTAATATTAATTTCATAATTTATAATTCATATCAGAAAATTATAAAAATTGCAAATTCAACGTATTTATGTTTGGGTATATTAGTATTATTGTTACATAAAAAATTAAAACATTAGGATCATAATTTCAGAAGTTATAAATAAAAATATGAAAATGTAATTTAATATTAGAAGCACTAAATTTTGAATGCTTATAATTCAAAAACTTATCATTCAAATGACTTGAAATTTGGTGTCTAGGCATAGTTTGAACCAAAGATTTGATTAATCTCGTTAAAATTGGGTATTGCCATTAAAAAAATGAAGTTTGGATTCGTTTTAATATGTAGATGGCCCCCTAAGCAAATTTTATATACTTCATTTAAAAGTAGACTTTATTTCCAATCGTTCGGTACCAGTAACTTTCGTCTACGTTAATTTGTTGAGGAGTTAGTAGGGGGTGTTTACTTTTTTTTTTTTCCCCCATGACTGTACATATAATATACATTTGAAATCAAAATACAAAGAAGTTCTCCTCAAAAACCTGACCAAATTTCTAACTAAAGATGACAACACTATTAGTTTTAAATCATTCGGTACTGATTGGTAAAGTTATCATAAAAGTTTTACTAACACGTAGATTCATAAAAGACGCACTGAAGCAAATACTAAGCTCCAGACTTTTCGTACACCCGAATGCACTTGAATGCCATTTAGTGAATGCCAGTTTACAAAACGATCTGTTAAACAATTAGTATGCAGAGAAAATGTTCTCACAAATTTATCAAGAAATCTAAGCAAACATTCATGGATTATTTTTGGTATAATCTTTACGTTTTCCTTGAATTAGATACTCCTATCGAATTTCTCGAAATCTAATGTAAAAGCTAGTGAACTCAATCAGAGAAAAACAAACAACAATAAAAGATAACAGAGAGAGAAATTATGCACTACGTATAGACTATTAAAGGATTTCGAAGATTGCAAGGAATGTAAACTGGTGGAAATTGATTTATGAAAACACGGTTTTTTAACAAAATCTTCTATAATTTTCATTAAAAATGAATGAAATTTCATACATTATACATGCTATATAGAGATCTGCACGGTCCGGGCTCGGGACTATTTTCATTTGCGGCACTCGGGCAGGGCCTAGCACTTTACGGGCCGGTTCGGGTTCGGGCCTTACTTTTTTCCGGAAGAATCGAGCCGGGCCGGGCCTAACTTATTTTTCTGTACAGAGCCGGGACTAGTTTCTTTTCTAGTCTTCACGGCCCAAAATTTTCAGTCCTAGTTTTGAGCCAGCCCGTATGAAAATCATTGTCTCGGCGTGACCTGTCCGTTAAAAGGTCAGTAAAATTAAGCCTGGCCCAAAGATTTTTGCAAAATATGTATACATTTTTAAATCGCCATTATTCTACAATTAAACATTAACATTTATTCTTTTTAAAGAATAGTAAATTTCTACGCTTATTAAAATATAGCTAAATTAAAATATAGTAAAACGTGTGAAAGGAACCTGCCTATGACGAAATCCTGTTTTAAACTAAAAAACGTGTTGATACATGCAAAATTAATATACTAATGCATAAGAAAAGAATATATAATACATTTACATTTGCTAAGAAGGGAACTTGTGTATAACGCATTTTTTTTTTCTTTTCCATGTAATTGAGTCTTAGAAGATTTTACTGTATAGCATTTTTCAGATTTTTAACAATTCAATGTATGGAATATGGATTAACAATATTAATGATAACTGAAATACTTACATAGAAGAAATAGCGATTCATTAAAAAAATAAATATCGCAACCTTCGGCACTTCTATAAAGATGAAGTTTAGATACATTAAAGAAAAAAGTTAAGATAAATATTTTTGGTCAGAACTCCTCGTAAGAGTCAAATTTGTAACCAAATCGACGTAAAGATCAATGTTTTGTAGCAATTCACTCGGGCCGAACTTTTAGCTGTTATACCGGTCCGGGCTTGGGCCGAACTTTTAACTTTTCTACCGGGCCGGGCCGAGCCTGGGCTTGGAAATCTCGGCCCGCGCACAGACCTCTAATGATATGTACAATCGTGAAAAAAAAAAGTAACCACCCCTTACTTACTTTTCAAAAAATAATCGTAGAAGAAAGTTACTAGTACCACACGATTGGTAATAAAGTCTTCTTTTAAATGATGTATATAAAATTTGCTTAGGGGGCCATCTACATATTAAAACGAACTTCGTTATTTTCTATAGCAGTACACAATTCTGAGAGCATAAATGAACTCTACACATTTCATTTAGAACACATTTTTAAGCAATTCGTACGATAAGTTTCCAAGAAATTAATTATTTTAAAACGAGCATATTTCAGGGGCTGTATCCAAATTGAAGTTCGGTAATCGATTGTTGACCGAGAGAGCCCCCTTCTTGATCAAGGCCACTCAAACAGTCATCAGTCAGTCACTCGCCACTCAAACATTCATTGAAGACTGCTAGATTACAGGATAGCCTAAGAAATGTCAAAATATCTAGTCACTTCTATCATAGATGGCCCCTTAAACCATCATTTTGCCGTTTTTAAGCCTAATTTGAAAACTACTTGGAAGAAAAATGTGAAATTTTGGATTTCCATAAAGCAGGACTTAATAAATCTAAGTCCATCAAAAAAATTGTAGGTTGCAATTCATAATTTTTTCGAATATTAATTTCATAATTCGCAATTTATATCATAAAATTATAAAAATTGTAAATCCAACGTATTTATGTTTGGGTATTTTAGTATTATTGTTACACAAAAAATTAGCACATTAGGAGTATAATTTTAGGAGATATTAATAAAAATGTGAAAATGTAATTTAACATTAGAAGCACTAAATTTTGAATGTTTATAATTCAAAAACTTATCATTCAAATGACTTGAAATTTGGTATCTAGGCATAGTTTGAACCGAAGATTTGAAATATCTCGTTAAAATTGGGTATTGCCATTGCAAAAAATGAAGTTTGAATTCGTTTTAATATGTAGATGCCCCCCTAAGCAACTTTTATATACATCATTTAAAAGTAGACTTTATTTCCAATCGTTCGGTACCAGTAACTTTCATCTACGATAATTTGTTAAGGAGTTAGTAGGGGGTGTTTACTTTTTTTTTCCACGACTGTACAACAAATAATTAAAAAAATAAAATTTCATACACATTAATAAAGTAAAAGATAAGGTCAAAGATTAGACTTTAGTAACATAAAATCATGGAAATTGATTTATGAAATATCACATTTAATTGAAATTAAAAGTTACTAAAGCCGCTTTTATTCATCAGAGTCTCTTTTATTTTAGCTGGCATTGATAAAACAAAATTTTGAATGTATTTCTGATCAATTAATTTCCAGTTTTGATAGATTGAAGCTTTCAATTATGCAAGTGATGTTTACTGTATCTCATTTGCATAAACCATTCGAACAAGCTGCCCCCAAACGTTTTTGATGGGGTTCAGATCAGGGCTAATGGGTAGATGATCTAAAAGAACAATATTCTGTTCGTCAAACCACTCTTTCATTGCATTTGAAATGTGAATACTTGCATTGTCTTGTATGAAGATGATATCTAAACCATAATATTGCCATCTTCAAAATTTGCTTCAAAATTTCCAAAACTCTTCTAGAAGTAACAGGAAGGTATAGATCTGTACAAATCTGCTTTGAACTGTGACCGGCTTTCGATGCAAGTTGAAGAATCCCCTATCCTATCTCTTACTTAAACGTGGATTAACTTTTATGGTAAAATTTTTGCCATAATTTGCAGGATCTTTTCTATAGTTATATATCACACCAACTGATCTTTTAATTAATTTACTAATTTCCGTAACAGACTTTCTACATCCAAGAAATGCACCGATTTTAGCTCTTTCTTCCTCAGACAACATGTTTCGTTTACCTGTCGTGAAAAGTATGACTGCGGAATAGCCAATGAAATGTGATATTTCATAAGGGGTCAGGTAACCTTTGAACCAATAAAATACATGGAAAAGTGACCACTGTAAGAATTGCAGTCATTCTTTAACTAATTAACTTTTAATTAGAAAATTGAAAACACATGTTAGGAACGATTTATTTTATCAATCAAAGTTGTTAGAAAAGGTATACACATATTTAGTTTTTTTTTATTTATTTTTAAAGATAATACAATTTTTACGAAAGAATTATTCTTGCATGCATTGCGTGCATGATTTTTCCCATTTGAATGGCTGAAACAAGCCAAATTTTTTTTAATGAGTGCAGATATAAAGTGTTTTCAAAATGACCTACAATGAAAAAAATAAAACTTGTAGATCCCGAGAATTTTTTTTTTAGAGTAATTCGAAATATCGAGATTTTTTTAATACAAAAGTAGCCGTGAATTCTAAACTTCTAACTTGAGAAACATAATAATAGGTCATTTTGTGCTTCTGTACGTTTAATACATCCACCAAAAATTTCGTGAAATTCTAGGCAACCGTTTTTCAGAAATCGTGCGCGCAATGATCAAAATCGCTGTTTTGAGAAAATTGGCTTTAAAGATTGAAAAACCCGTTGATCATATAGCAAAAGCTCAAAGTGTTTTAGACATAACTTCTCTTCTAATGCGATTTTTTGTATGGGGTTTGCTTTTAAATGTTCCCAAAGAATCATATTTAATTATAAGCTATTGAAAAAAAATTCGATTTCTGGACACTTCAAAGGTTACCTGGCTCCTTATCAATTTCCATGTTTGCATATTACGAAAATCTAATTTTTGACATTTTGTTTATGTTTAATATTATATATGAAATTTTATTTTTAACTCATCTTTTATACATACTATATACATCCCATGAAATTATATTAATTTTTAATGAATATTTTAGAAGTTTTTGTTAAAAAACCGTGTTTTCATAAATCAAGTATTATAACATCTTCTCCATGGTCGACCTTTAAGCATGCGAATACGTTCGACGCATTATCCAATACCTTTAAAATGATATTCCCACAATAGTAGTAGGTGTGCAACGAACCAATTTTTAACCTTTGAAACTACAGGGCTATTACAAATGATGGACTCGATTTTAAAAAAAAATCATATTTTCGAAACTACTGCACATATTACAATAAGTGATACATGAATTTAAAGAGAAATATACCAAGTTTTCTTCAGTTACAAATGTTCGATGTCGTAATTTTCCACGTAACCCTCTTGTTACATGGCATACGTCCAATCTGTAATCCAGTTCGTACCAAACATTTTGTAGCATCACTCTGTCAATGGTTCTGAATTCTGCACAAATGCGTTCTTTCTTTCTTTCTAACCGATGACCAGGCCCCTACCTGCCGGGATGCCCCAGCTTAACGGGTTTAGTACCTGGCATCGGGGCGAAAGACCGCCTAACCGCCGCAAAGCGGCAATAAACCTGACATCATTGCCTCGATAGTCATCCTATTTGCAGTGCCTACTGCTCGTTTGTGTATACTATGTTTTGCCGGTTACTTAACGTTATAACCTGTTGTTCGGCACCTGCACATTGCTACTCATGTTGGTCTCGTAATTTAGAACCTTGATCAGATGGCGAGACCTTCACCTGGCAAGGCACCTCCAGAGGTATAATTCACAGGTAACTTGGAGGACTTTGCACCCACGACGGATTTTACATGCACCAGGCGCCATTAGCGTACATGGCGGATTATAGCCAGCAGTATACCTCGATCCCGCGGCCTTAGCTGCGGATTCGATGCTCTGCCAACTGGGCCACCGCTGCCCGAACTACTTCTGAATGACCTGGAGTTTAGAAGCCGAATTGTTGGTGCAGACTTGTCATAAGAAAAAGGATTGGAGGGAGTGAGGAAGCAAAAAAATAAAATAAATAATAATAAAAAAATAAAATAAATAAAAAAGAATTAAAAAAAAATGGAGCGCCGCAGATAGACAAGTTGCACCAAAAGTTAATTTTGGGCCGAAATGCTAGACAAACATAACGATGCAGGGGGATGAGATTCCGCCTATCTACCGTACCCCACCGCGTAGAAACTGACTCCGTAGACTTCCCACTGGAGAGGGTCCGGTAGCTTGTGCAGGCTATAGCCTATGTGCAACTAAGAATAATAAAGAGGCGGTAGTCAAAAAGAAAAAAAAAAAACCCTGAAAGGGAAAGGGGTTAGCTTGTACATGTTATTACACTTAAAACTTACTTATAGCTATTTACTTAACTATCATTTATTACATATATTGTTTTAATATTATCCTATAGCACTAGGTGATACTAAACGAAATAGAGTAATTTACTTTAGATTACTTAAATATTGCCTGGCTATTTAAAATGAATTTATATTTTAATCATTTCTAATATTAGAATCAGGATTTTATTTATTAATTATTATTATTATTTTTATATTATCTTATGATAAGTTAACTATGAATTGGCATACTATTACTTAGCTAGGAGGGAATTGATAAGAGACTAACGAGCTGACCTAGTGAGATTAATATACTAATTTCTAATTGAACTAGCTGCTTGAGGTTGTAACTTAGACATAAGCTATGGGGGTTGGGTTTGACCTAAATTAACATTTAATTTAATAATTCATTATATTTGTCTAGTATAATATACTTATCTCACCCAGTGGACTTGTTCTTCTGAAAAGGTTTCCTTGTCTTGGTATTTGGTCACTGTCGTGGTGGTTGTCTTTTTAATATTTTGACATATTCTTGTGTGTCTTTTCTTTTTCCTTGATTAGATATATGCTTCTCACATACCGTGAGATGCTTGTCTCTATCGTAGGTTGTTTTCCTTTATGACTATTAATGGTGGATGTCTAAATTTGAGGTTTTGTCACTTTGCGAACTTGCCGCTGATGGGTTGACGACTTGTGGTCTTTAATTTGTGACCCTTTGAGTTGGCTTTGATCACTTAACAGGTTCATTTTCCTTTGTTTGTATGTTACCTTGATACGTGAATGCGCACATAGCGATCAGTCCATTGGAACCTAATGGCTGTTATCACGATTTATGCAACATTGTTGCGAGCTATTTGAAAAGGCTTGTGCACTACTGGAGTGGGGCTTGTTCCATGGCCGTTAGTCCGTCATTTTTTTATGATGACTGTTTTCACAAGATGTATCGTTATAATTTCTCCTTTGTTGTAGTTGGCTTGGTTTAGCATGTAGTTGGCTTCTCTGTTTCATTTAAAACACATCTTTTCCTTATCCACTTAACTATCTTCCGATGATTCGTTGGGTTTGTGTGAGTGAGCCGTAGCTATCAGTTCATCATAAATGACTTCCACCTCTCAGATGCGTTCTTTAATGCGTTCTTTAAGTTCTGACAGTATCAAAGACATTGTTTGTGTACCACCAATGCCGAAAACAAAGAGTTCAGAACTTAAAGAACGCATTTGTGAAGCTTTCAGAACCATTGACAGAGTGATGCTACAAAATGTTTGGAACGAACTCGATTACAGATTGGGCGTACGCCGTGTAACAAAAGGGTAGGGTCACACATAGAACAATTGTAACTGAAAAAAACTTGATATATTTCTCTTTAAATTCATGTATCATTTATTGTAATATGTGCAGTAATTTCGAAAATATGATTTTTTTTAAATCGGGTCTATCATTTGTAATAGCCCTGTATGATAAATTCTACTTGAAAACGTGTTTCATCGTTGAAATGGATATCAGTCAATAGTTCTCAATATATCCTCCTGAGATCTGGCATCCATTTAAATGGATGTTTTGCTTTCGCCTTCTATTGCGTTAAATTTCATTGTAGCAATCTAAAACCAGTTTGGCATGGTAATGTATGAATCAAAAATCAACATTCAGCTTTTGGTTTTTGGCAACAGTAACTACTTTGTTTACAAAATGGCGTAATAAATGAGTCAAGTTGGAATTCTACGTTCTGCTGGTAAGTTTCGTTTTTATGTTATTTTAATTTGTTTAAACTATTTTTTTTTGAAATTTTAATTGCAGATGTTAATACTTGCCTTATGTTCTTTACAATAAATTATATTGTTTCTCATACTTTTAGCATTTTCTAAATTATTTTAAAGCGAGTTATGGCCTGAACATCATTTAGATGGATGTGCTGTAAAACAAAATTTAAAAATCGAAATTTATTAATTTCTTTAAAAACATCATTTTTTATGCCTATTTGTTGAAAAAAACTCATAAATAAAAAAAAAATATATGCATTATATTTTGCTTGGATCTCAGGTGATTATTAAATTATTTTTGTTGGCTTTATTTAACAGCTACGTAACATATTATGTATGTGTGTACTAGGGATGTACCGAATAATGATTTTGGCCGAATACCGAATATTCGGCCAGCCGAATGATAACTATTCGGCCGAATACCAAATATTCGGGGTGCCGATTACTTTTAAATTTCAGAATTTAACGTATTAAAAAGTTAAATTTTGAAACAATTTTACATAATATTTAACACACATACTTCCATATTGATAAACAAGATCTTTTTACAAGTAAATTCTACACTAAAAAAAATATTCTTTGAATTGTTATTTAAGAAGAGGATAGTTTTAAAGATTCTTTAATTGATAAAATTTTAAATTTCAGGGATTCCTCTCTGAATTAAAAGAAATGATAAAATTTTTTATATTCTGAAACAAATATTTAAAAATAAAAGTGAAAATTTGAAGGATTTGGATGAAAAATTGTATAGTCATATACTGTTTATCTGCCGGAAATCGTCATTATTGGTTAATTTTCTTAGGTGATACTTTTCAAATAGCAAATAAAAAAAATGAAAAAGCATTATCTTTTATTTAAATATAATTCTATTTCTAATTATTAAATATCTTTTTTAAAGGTCTTTTAAGAGTTTGGTCTGGCTGAATATTTCGATATTCGGCATACCGAATAGTTCGATATTCGGCCAAGCCGAATATTCGGCGTACCGGATAATTTGAAAATCAGCCTAACCGAGTATTCGGTAGTATGGCGAATAAGCCGAATACCGAATAAGTACCGAATATTCGATGCACCCTAGTGTACTTTTATGGGGCTCTGCATATGAACTAATATGCAATATTTTAATGGGGAACATGCGATTAAAGCATGACCCACAGTTAGGCCATGCTTTAATCAGTCCCTGAATGCATCCATAATGAAATATTTTTGTGCGTCCCTATAAAATATACATATAATATTAAATGTACTATATTTACCACAAACGTACGTACTCATAATTTCATTTACATATATTAGATTTGTTCTATATGAGAAAAGATTAGCAGATTTAAAACACACATAAAGTAATCATTGCCAGTAGTGCCAACTTTTAAAAAAGTGTTGTGCGGGCTCAAAAATCTTTGAGTAAAATAACACATACATTTTTGCCCCTTAGTGTGCGTGTGTGTGTAAAGAGAGGTAGGAGAGGACCGAATGACTAAAGATGATAATTCGAAGTTAGTTATGTTTTTACTATGTAAAATATAAAATTATTATAATTTAATTAAGGGGTCTCGTGACTCTTAATCTTCAAAATTTTCGAAATTTTAATTTTTTTAGATGTTAAATTCCTATTTTTTTTCTAAACATTTCCTTGAAATTCCATTAAAACAGAAATTATGGCTTTTAGCATTATACAGGGTTCATACAGAGTTGGAAGAAAAAATCCAAGGAGTACCCAAAAAATCCAAGGAGTCCAAAAAATTTCAAGGATTTGCCTTTTTTTTTTTTTTTTTTTTTTGTCGATGTTTTTATGTGCTGCATCGTTATGTAGTATGCACACTCTAATTTTTAATGTCCAATTTGGAGAGAAAAACATTTCAAAAACAAATTTTACTCTATTAGAATCTAATTGTTAGTGCTGAAATTGCACAGTATTCACAATATATTGCTTATTGATTTCGTAAGTTTAAATACAAAAATGACAATCTACTTTTTTATGCAGTGACCAATGGTCATATCACAGGGGTGATTCGGAGTAAAAAAAAAATTCTGAAATTCACAGCAAATCTGAAAAGTTACACCAGACAGGGGCGAAGGAGGGGGAAATCCACTCCCGACAGTAGCTATGCGTTTTTTCGCGATCGTTGGACGAAATTTGTGTTTTTTTCGCGATCTTTTGCCGAAATTTGTCGATTTCTCGCGATCTTTCGCCAAAATTTTTGGGGTTTTGCTCTCTTTTGACGAAATTTATGAGTTTTTAAGCGCTCTTTTGACGAAATTTGTGTTTTTTTCGCGATCTTTTGACGAAATTTATGGGTTTTTCGCGATCTTTTGACGAAATTTGTGAGTTTTTACGCGCTTTTTTGACGAAATTTACGGAGTCTGTGCGAACCCTGATCACTTAATAGCTGAAGCGGCGTTTCCGAAACTTTGAAGTCATTTTTCTCCAAATCACGTTTTTGGCCATAACGCGCACGATATCTCAAAAACTTCTGAATATTTTTTCATGAAATTTTCAAAACATATATTTCATGTTAGTCTGTATAAACTGAATCTAAAGTTTCATTTTTATTGTTTAGAAAAGTATTTTTTTTAGCTGATTATACGGTTGAAAATTTCAAAATTTTGCATTAGCTAAATACAACTTTGTATTAAAATGCTTTAAATACAAATTTATTTAGGTTCAGGATAATTACTAAAGTCTAAAGCATAATTAGGCTCGAAAAATTTTATTCTAGTTGCCAAATTTATTTTGTAATCCTGCGCGTAAGCTGTTATACCAATTTTCTGCTCGACAAATGTCTCACAGTTTGGAGTGCCCTATATTTACTAATTCTACGTCTTGCCATTTTTCAAATACATGAAATGAAAGAACATACTTAGATCTTTCATCCCAGTAAAAATTGTGTTTTTAAATCATATACATTTTAAGATATTAAATGTTGAAAATGGTCTTTTTTTCTTTTTCTTTTTTCAAATTTTAAGAGTCCTGAGACCCCTTAAATTATATCTCATTAGTTATTCCTTATAAATACATTAATAATTATTATAAATAACATAAAAATTTCTAACTACTGAAAGTGCAAAAAATTAAATGTCAAGAAAAACATACATAAAATCTTGATGGAATAATTATTCTACTATTTTTAAAATGAATCTGTAAATGTTCTTTGTTACATAACCTGGACAAAGGTGAAGTTCTCTTGTTGTATTTGGGGTCTGCTATATGTTCTTTTATTCTTTTTTTAAATTTTCTACTTGTCATACCTATGTAAAGTTGCATTGTTCCATTGTTGTGTGTTCATTGTTGTGTGTTCATGTTGTGTGTTGAACAACTCAATTTTATATAGGTATGCCAAGCAGAAAACTTAAAACTAGAATCAAAAAACATATAGCAGGCACCAAGTACAACAAGAGAACTTCAGCTTTAGCCAGACTGTGTAGCAAAGAACCTTTAGAGATTGATTTTAAAAGTAGTAGAATAGTTTATCCACCAAGATTTTATTTACCATCCATTATCCGAGAATCAATAGAGATCTTTTTACGCAGAGAGAATATTTACAATGATTCAGTCTGAATTGAGTAGCCTAAAATTTGGAAAGAGATTCTCTGCAGAATAAGAAACAATAAAAAACGTTAATTCACGTTCACAAATATCCATTTTTATTTTATTTTATGTTTGCATTTGTTTTTCATTATACAGTGGTGGCCAAAATTGTGGACACTTTTAGGTAGCTCTCATTACAAAAAGTAAAAAGCTACCCATTGCAGCTCTCCGAAGGAAAACACTTAGGGAAATTTTGTTATATTTACGCCGATCATGGCCCCCAGATACCATAACCACCATCCATTGAAATGCTGACATATATATATATATATATATATCTGAATTTTGTCATGCTGTAACTCTCAAATTTTCGAGCCGATTTGGATAAAATTTTGCATGTGCATAGTACATACTAATGTCTCGACCGAGTTCGTTGTCCAGTTTCATCCGCCATCTTATTTCAAAATGGCGGCCATTTGAATTTTTGAAATTTTTTTATGCTTTCTAACATTGTATACGTATAGAAAACGTTACGTTTCACAAAATGCAAACTCTTATGTATCATTTTAAACAAAATGTTAGGAACATTGAAAGATATTTTAAAGAGTCAGGCAGGGTACGTTAACAACATAGGTCATTTTAAAGAGAAAGTTAGGAAACCTAAAAATTTCCAAAAGTGTCCACAAATTCAAATGGCCCCCATTTTGAAACAAGATGGTGGATGAAGCTGGCCAATGAACTCGGTCGAGACATTAGTATGTACTATGCATATGAAAAATTTCATTCAAATCAGTTCAAAAATTCGAGATTTACGGCATGACAAAATCCAAACACACACACACACATATATATATATATATATATATAACCATTAATTAAACATAACCTAACACCATCAAATATTATGAATTAAAGCTGTAAGTATCTCTCTATTCTAAAAAAAAGTAACTACCGCTGTCACCGCCGCCGCCGCCGGTTTTGAATTTTTTGTGACCGGAGGTCTTTCTTCGTTAATAATAAGAAAAATAATGCATACAAAAATATGAAAATCGGTAGTATTGTACAGAAATGTTTGATAAACACGCTGATGCAGACAGTTTTCAAATCGAAGAATTATTTTAAGAGATATTTAATGCTGAAGTTGGACAAAATCGTTCCACTAAGAAAGTTTTATAGGAGCAAAAACTATTGATGGGAATTTAATCATTGCCGGAGTGCAGATTGCATAAATTTTTTTATTTTGACTAATTTTTTGAGGTTTTATTTCTATTTTAAATTCAAATTTTCAGCATTTCTAGAGATATTTTTTACAGATTTTAGAAAGTGATATTAATTTAAACTGTTGCCAACTGTATAAACAGCGGAAACAATAATGTTTGCTTCAAAAAAAAAAAAAATATATATATATATATTTATACGTGTAATAAATTAAAAATTTATTTACACGTGACTATTATAAACAGAAAAAAAACATTGGAATTAGAATTAAATAATTATGTACAAAAAGCAGGAACTTATTAAAAATTACGTCATAAAACTATAATTACGCATGAATTTTAAGAGAGAAAGGAATTTGTAAAATAATAAATTTATTAACATGCGTTAGAAGTCTTAAATAGGACAAATTACGTCATATTTACGTCACATTACAGTTATTACATAAAACGAACACAAAATAATATTGCAAAACGGTTTAAATTTAGAAATTGCGCTAGACATTTATTTGATATTTTGAGCGGATACTTTTCAACTACTTTTCTTAGGAAAGCACAAATAATATTTCATTTCTAACACAAGTAATAAATTCTAGCACACTTTCACGTGAATATTAAAAAGAGAAAGAATAGTTTGGTCAAAATTACGTCAGATTAAAAACGATGAATTTAAAATGTCTCATTTAAAAGAACTTTCGTTTCGCTTTGTTAAAAAATACCGGGAGACAAAGTTTCTGTTTACTTAATTCCTTTTATATTAGCTTATTTTGAAATGTTAGACGTGTCTACGTCATCAAGTTATTTTTATTTCGACGTTTTATTTGTATTTTTATTAATGTTGTACTAATTTATTTGTTCTTTCGTTATTTAAAATAACAATTTGATCAATTTGTATAATTTGGCGAGTGATTTGGCGATTTATATAATTTGGCGAAATTAGTCGACGGGATAATCAAGTAGTACCGCAGCGGATTTGGCGTTAAAATTTCCCCAATCAAAGATAAATGAATAGAAATCCGTTTATAGGGAGATCGCCACTGTTTTTTAAATTATAATTCAATCTTTCGAAATCTTTTTAAAGCCGATCACATTAGCGTGCATTTAGAGTCTGCGGTGTCTGGACGGGGGTTGGCGAGCGTAGCTCGTAGGGGGCCGAGCCCCCTAGTTAAAAAAAAATAATAATTTATTATAAGAATTATTATGGAAGAAAAAGAAAAAAGTGGACACCGACAAAAAATGGAAAAGCTTATACATTGAATTACGTTGTCAAGGGCACAGAATTCAATGATATAAGCAAAATGGTTGTTTTCTGTGAGAAAAATAAGCTAAAGCTAAAAATTATTTTCCCCTGTGCCCAAACAACCATTAAAATCAAGTGAATTGATTAAAAATGAAAACAGAATAGAAACAAATATGAAATGGAAGAATCAATAAAACCTATTTAAATATTTATAGGATATAAAATATAAATAATAAACACCATACCGATTAATATTTCAGTATTTTACAATTATCCACGCACATATATATATATATATATATAAGTCAGCATTTCAACGGAGGGTGGTTTTGGTATCTGGGAGTCATGAATGGCGAAAATATACCAAATTTCTCCAAGTGTTTTCCTTCGGGCTGCTGCAATGGGTAGCTTTTTACTTTTTGTAATGAAAGTTACCTAAAAGTGTCCACAATTTTGGCCACTACCGTACATATGGTTTCGTGATTTTATTTTCCAATTTCTCGTTTTTAAAAATTTTTGCGAAAATATTTGTATCAACAAAGATCTTAAGAATGTCGCCGTTTGTACGATGAAATATATGTCGATCTGAATAAAGGTATTTACATACCTTTTAAGTCTATTTTTATCACTTTTTTTTTTTTTTTTTAGCTTAGTTTGGATGATTTAAGTGATTTTCATACATAATTTTACAGACATTTATGTTCAAAATTTTCAATAAAAATAATTATTCTGTATTTAAAATTTTCTTGATACTTAATACTAAATCCTATAGTTTTTTTAAACACTTCACTGAACGGATTTTTCTATTTTTATGATTTTTTTTCTATGAAATCTATATATCGGTCTAATAATGGGAAAAATAGTAAAAAAAAATTAAAATTCAAAGTTTCAGGTAAAATTTGATATTTTATGGTGGGTGTACACATTTAGGGTTTAAAAAAATTGTATTGCTATATTTTGCAACTAAATGAGCTTAAATTAATTCTGCTTAACACTCTGCAACTTTTATTATATTAATATTTTTAAGTATTCATTAAAAATAATGAAAGTAAATTTTACCATATTAGCTTGATCGATTTTTTTTTTTTTTTTTTTTGTTTCCGAAGAACAAATTCTAATTTTTTGTATAATGCAGCCATCTGGCATGGACAAAATAAGTGTTATCCTATTCTTTAGATTGTTCATTGTTCTTAATCAGTTACAGTGATCATATTAGCCAAATTAATGGCACATAATGAATATTATAATGTTTTTAAATATGTGCCAGATATGGCATGTGGTGCAGTAAAGGGTTAAATAGGTGTAAGAGCTACGGTAGAATAGCGCAGTCTCATCCCTCAAATATTGTGAGCTTGCTTTGCTTTTCGGTTCAAAATTTCCTATGGTGATACTTGTCGTTCAGCGGCACCCATTGTTTTCTCTTTCCCTTCCTCTAAATTGGTCCATGAACCACTTTTCACGACAAGTACCCACCACTGATTAGGCATCTGAAATCCAGATTTCCCTACTCCCCAAGCTGGATATGTGTGTGTAATATGCAGGAGCCAAATCAATAAAGTCAATTAGTTAAGCAAGCGGTACAACATAGAAACCAGCAAACTACAGGCTCTACAATTAGGTCGGCAACACAGTCATATGCTCTTATTCTCTCTATATCTATAGAATTTTTATAAAAAATCATTACAAAAATTAAATAAACTACAATCACTAAAAATAATGATTCAATAAAACTAACTAAAAAAATTATTTCTACTTTTGATTGGAAATCAAATGTATTATATACTTATAAATCAAGTTCCTCATCAATATACTACAGAAAATAGGAATAATCAAACTACATCAACGAAATGTCAATATCAGGCTGCTGCCTCAAACCCAAAATGATGACTTCTAGTAAGATGATTATTTACCAATCGAACTCAAATAAAAAAAAATAAATAAAGTACCCACAATAACATGAAATCCATGAAATCCTGTAGCTATAAAAAAAGTAGATCCATAAATTGAATCAGAAATACCAAAGGATGCCATATAATATTCAAATCCTTGTAATATTAAAAAATATAATCCCAAAATTCAAGTAATCATTAAAGCAACTTTTGCTCCATCTCAATTATTACTTAATATAAGCTGATGAGTTCAAGTAACTCTAACCCCAGATGCTAATAAAATAATAGTATTTCATAAAGGAATCTGAAAAGGGTTAAAAGGAAAGATACCACAAGGAGGTCAAAATGACCCTAACTCAATAATAGGAATTAATCTCGAATGAAAAAAAGCTAAAAAAAAAAAAAATTAAAAAAATACTTCTCTAACAATAAGTTCAATAAGTAACAAAAACTTCTCTAACTACTGTGGCACTCCGATATCTTGGCATTTCAAGTGGGGAGACTCGGACGATTCTATTCTGGATAATCGGTAAAAGGTTGTAACGTACAAGGGAGAATGGCATCCATAATTGGCGCGTTAGCCTACATAGTGACAATCATGATGTATTTTGTAAAAAAATATAAATGTATCGTTTAGCTGTGGTCGTTCCTAACAGCAATACTTTTATTAATAATTATGGTATTTGAAAACTGAAGCAATGATTCTGACAATAAAAAAGATGATACTAGTGATCGGAATGAATTGTAAAAGCACATAGTCAATAGCCATATTCTTAATGAAGTCTCTTAATGACGATTTCAAAGCAAGTGAAAGAATTGATGCTCATAGATAAGAAATATTTTACTACAATATTATGAAGAAATTTTCAGAATAAATAAAAGAGAAGGGAGAAGATCTAAAATAGAGTCCTGCATCGGTCAGGTTACCGTCTTTTACCCGAACCCGACCCGACCCGCGGTTCGGGTCGTGTTGGGGCTATATTTTCCCGTTTCGGGTCGGGTCAGGTCGGGTTGACTTTAAATTTTTTTGGTGAGGGTCGGTTTCGGGTCGGGTTGGCTTTTACTGTTTCGGGTTCGGGTCGGTTTCGGGTTGGCTCTTTTACTCTTGCGGGTCGGGTTCGGGTTGACCCGCTTTTTTAAAAGAATGTTGAAAATATTTTTTCCCGTTTAAAGCCTAATTCAAAGTTTAACAGCAGTTAAGTTAAAACCCCAGATCAAAGTTTCAAAAAAGTAAAATGTGTGCCTGTCTGTTTTATCTTTAGTCATCTCATCCTTTCACGAGTCTTCGAAATAACAAACCGCATTATATTTTTACCGTATTTTAAAAATACAATATGCAACAAAACGCTAAATGGTCCTTCCTGCCTAATATATCAAGTTAATAATTAAATTGTGGTGATACGCGATGCACTATGTTAGACGGGAAAATTTTCAAACTAATAACGGCTGATAAACTAAAGACAGATGGTCAATTCTGTAAAACAAGGTGTATCGTTATAAGTGGAACTTTTGAAACAGCAACTAATTTTAAAGCATATTTAAAGATTACAGTTTTAGTTTTGTACCATTTAGAAGTTGAATATTAAAGAATATAGTTTGTTCATTCTTCTATGTAAAACATAAAAATGGTATTAGAGAATTAGAGGTGTACACGGGCCGGAATTTCCATGCCCGGGAACGGCCCGCCCCGTTCCGTTCAGTCCCGTGTAAAACTTAAAAGTTTGGTCCTAGCTTGGCACGGTCCGTATATAATTTTATCGGCTTCGTCTAAATATTTATATTGGGCCGGTAGACCCACTTAATTATAGTTATCGGCCCGGCCTAGCAACGCCATTCAATTTTTTTTCCGGTCCAGCCCGTTTATTTTGTTTATCAGCCCGGACCGTTGAAAAAACTGTCCTTAAAGATACGATTGTAGATTATTTTACATAATAGTATTAAAACGTGATTTGCTTACATTGCGGGTTCGGGTCGGGTTGCCTGAAATTATTTTTGCTGGTTCGGGTCGGGTTGCGGGTTGCCGAAAATTATTTTTGCGGGTTCGGATCGGGTTGCGGATTGACTTAAAATGGAATCTGCGGGTTCGAGTCGGGTAGAAACCGACCCGCGCAGGACTCTGATCTAAAATAAATAAATGTGTTTTGTGGTTTTTCTTTCTTTTAATTTTCGCCCTGAATAGGGCTTAGCCCCCTAAAGGGCTTTTTTAGACCTGAAAAGGACTGTTTTTTTTTTTTTTTTAGTTCAGAAAGAGATTTATCTTTCTAAAACTTGTATAAAAACTTTTCTTACGACATTTCAGTGTCACTTATGGTAGAATCAGTGTCATAATTTATGTCGGATTCGCCAGTTTCGGTTGAAGTATCAGAGTCATTTTCACCTCCTACAACAAAACTGATATTTTCTATCTTTTGCTCTACTATATTGTCTGTTTTCCAATATTCATTTTCTATGTTAATTACTCGCTGACAATATTTCGACCATTCATTCTTCGTTATGCTCGAAAAAGCTTCGAAAGTTAATTTTTTCATTTCAGTTAAATTAAGTTCTGAATTTACATTTCTGTTTTTGATGTAGCGTTTTGTATCAGCCCATGCAAATTCAATGGCATTTAAATCGCAATGATATGGTGGTATTCTCAATACATCGTGTCCTCTCTCTTTTAAAAATTCATCGACACAGTACCTTTTTGTGGGGGGTGCATTTGCGACTACCAAATCATATAGGTCTACTTTTCTCATTGCAATAGTGTGTGGAATTTGGTTTTCTGTTAACCATAAAGATAGTTCCTTTTTTGTGGCATATTTTGATGGTGTTTTGTTCAGAAATTTTGTATGGTAAGGAGCATTGTCCATACAAATGACACTATTAGCTGGGATGTTCGGGAGCAATCTTTCCTTCAACCACTTTGAAAAATTATCAAAATTCATTTGCCCGTGGTAATCGCCTGAAACGGTTCCAGATTTGAATACCAAGCTTGCGCCTGGTATAAAACCATCTTCGTTACCGGCATGTACTACGATTAACCGGCTTCCTGCATTTTTTTAAATATATGCTCCAGTTTTTCCAAGCTGCCAGCATTTTCCAAAACTCATGTTACTATCAATCCATGTTTCGTCTATATATATAATCGGCCTCTTATTATTCCTATGTTGCCTTATTTCACGTAAATATTTAATTCTCCAGTGTACAATATCTTGCCTTTCCATACTTATTTTTCTTTTGTCTTGACAACGTTTCCACCGAAATCCGATTTTATGCAGTATTCTTCGCAAGGCTTCTCTTTTCCAAGGAAATTTTATTTTTTCTCTTATAGCGAGCAATAGAGCATCCAGATAAGGCATCCTATTATTTTTATAAAACTCATTTACCGTTTGTCGAATAACACAAAGATCAAAATCATCTATATTTAATGATACATTACGATTTTTTTGAGGTCTCCTTCGTTTACCAGGGGATTGTAGAATGGGAGAAAGCATAGCCTCTTTCTTAATTCGTGCAATTGTTCGCAATGACACCCCAGTTGCAGCAGCCGCTCTCTTCTGAGCCTGTTTAATAGGAATCTTTGGATTTTCCAACTTTGCTTCCTCCTCAAAAAATTTCAAAACTTTCAAAATAACATTTCGCTCATTGGAATGAATAATTTTCTTTTTCTCTTCCATTTTGCCAAGACGAAAATCGATAATAATAATAATAATAATAATCTAAAAAGAAAGAGGAGAGATCAGCTTCAAATGCAAGCATGCGCTTCGACCTGAAATACTAAACTCAGAGATAACAGATAAGAGTAAACCTGTACTAAACTAGTACTGCATATGCAAACCCCTATTTCCGGAAATTGGCGAACTGACCGCTCGCCAATTACGCACTTGTACGTGGCAACCTTTGACCCTGAAACTCCCGGTCAGAAATAGATTCTTCCAAAGCCGTCTGCCAAGATACGAGAGCTTAGCAGTAAACAGGTATTGGTAAACTGGATGGCCTCCATGCGGCGACCAAGCGGACAATCGCCTCGATGCCAGACAGGTTTACTCGTTCGGTTAGGGAAATCTGGCGGCTAGGGGTCTGGTCATCGGTTTGGAGTCAGCCGATGTCTGCCATGTACGCTAATGGCGCCTGGCGCATGTAAAATCCGTCATAGGTGCAAAGTCCTCCATGTTACCCGTGAATTATACCTCTGGAGGTGCCTTGCCAGGTGAAGGTCTCGTCATCTGATCCAGGTTCAAAATTACGAGGCCAACTTGAGTAGAAAAGCACAGATACAAAACAACAAGATCAAAATGTTAAGTAACCGTTTTAACTAAGTTAACATCTAAGCAGTAGGCACAGTCGATAGGATGAAGATCTAGGCCTTCGTCAGATTTATTACCGCTACGCGGCGATTAGGGGGTCACCTCCCAGATACCAGGTATCAAACCTGTTCAGCTGGGGAGACCCGGCAGGTAGGGGCCTGGTTATCGGTTAGAAAGAAAGAAAAATGGGTGTAACAGCATGTTATATAACTTTTGAGAAAATCATTTCTATTTTCCATTCGTGGATCTTCAGTTTTGCTATAAATGAAAAAAAAAAAAAAACAAGATATTTACAGTATTTTTTAAATTAAGTTTTTATGTTTAGTGCTATATGTTTTAGTTTCTAATTTATATTAAGTCTGAAAATATTTATAATCAGCAGTAAGTTGACTATTTTGAAAATGTCGGATATGTATCGAAATATCGGATATATATCAAAGTATCTGATTTTTTTTAAGGTATCTTGATATTTACGAACCCTGACTAGGACATTTAAAACTAGATTTTTCCGGGTTTCAAAAATATTTCTGGTTAAAACCAATCCAAGCCTGATTTCTTTATAATTCCATAAATTATATGCAGGACTGCACCAAAGAATTCACATGCATTATAACGCTTCCAAATTCTTGTGCCCTGCGAAAAAACTATAAATTCTACGCGCGCAATTTTCAGTGGTATGTTTAGGTATTTTTAATAAATAATTAGAAGAATTGGCATTCATTACATTTAGCATGATTTTTTTTTTGTTGTTATTTTGAAGTCAATATAATCAAATCAAATTCCTTGACATCAGGCGTAAAATTTATTGAGCACAATCATACTGTAAGAAAAATCCGCTAAATTAATGGGAAAAAATTCAGTTTTGGCGCCAGTGAATAACCGTTAATTTACAGAAATTATCTGTAATCATGTTCATTAAAACAATTTTATTTCAGTAAAAAAAAAAAAAAAAAAAAATCAGTAGCAATTATAAAATCCATATTTTTTACTATTTTAAAGAAAAAAAAAGTTTTTTTCTGTAAAAAATATGGATTTTGTAATTTTTACAGAAAAAATCTACATTTTTTGCAGAAAAAAATGTTTTACTGAACAGTTAACAGAAATTTTCTGTAATTTAAACTGGCGCCAAACTTCACAGTTTTTTTCCTGTTAATTTGACAGATTTTTTTTTTCAGTGTATTGTTTTAAGTGCAAACGAGTAAATCTCATAATCGGGCTGCACTCGATAGAGACAGATTTTTTAAAAAAATTCATGTTTGAAAAATATTTTAAAAACCATTAAAAATCAGTATTTGAGATACAGCTTCAAAGAAATTGCATTCAAAAGGACAGTTTTTTGGTCTGTAAAATTTTCAGGTTTTTTTTTTAATTACAGTGCAGAGGGGGAAAAATGCTATTATTTGGATATTTATCTACTGTAGAAAAAAAAATTAGATATTTTAATCAAAATATTCGAAGAAACAGTCATTAATTGCTTTCAGCATAATCCTTTGCTTTCATCTGAATCTAAATCGATCAAATCAAATCAAATCCCTTTACATGTAAAAATTATGGAACACAATCAGAAGAAAAAATTGTTAATATTTAGATATTTATCTACTGTAGAGAAATATTTAGATATTTTAATCAAACTATTCGAAGAATCAGTTATTAATTGCTTTCAGCATAATCCTTATACTTTCATCTAAATCGATCTAATCAAATCAAATTCCGTGACATCAGACGTAAAAATTATTGAACATATTCAGAAGAAAAAAATTGCTAGTATTTAGATATTTATCTACTGTAGTTCGAATCTACTATTTAGCTATTTTAATCAAACTATTCGAAGAATCAGTTATTAATTGCTTTCAGCATAATTCTTATGCTTTCATCTAAATCGATGTAATCAAATCAAATTCCGTGACATCAGACGTAAAAATTATTGAACATATTCAGAAGAAAAAAATTGCTAGTATTTAGATATTTATCTACTGTAGTTCGAATCTACTATTTAGATATTTTAATCAAACTATTCGAAGAATAAGTTATTAATTGCTTTCAGCATAATTCTTATGCTTTCATCTAAATCGATCTAATCAAATGAAATTCCTTGACATCAGACGTAAAAATTATGGAACATAATCAGAAGAAAAAATTGCTAATATTTATATATTTATCTACTGTAGAGAAATATTTAGATATTTTAATCAAACTATTCGAAGAATCAGTCATTAATTGCTTTCAGCATAATCCTTATACTTTCATCTAAATCGATCTAATCAAATCAAATTCCGTGACATCAGACGTAAAAATTATTGAACATATTCAGAAGAAAGAAATTGCTAGTATTTAGATATTTATCTACTGTAGAGAAATATTTAGATATTTTAATCAAACTATTCGAAGAATCAGTCATTAATTGCTTTCAGCATAATCCTTATACTTTCATCTAAATCGATCTAATCAAATCAAATTCCGTGACATCAGACGTAAAAATTATTGAACATATTCAGAAGAAAAAAATTGCTAGTATTTAGATATTTATCTACTGTATTTCGAATCTACTATTTAGATATTTTAATCAAACTATTCGAAGAATCAGTTATTAATTGCTTTCAGCATAATTCTTATGCTTTCATCTAAATCGATCTAATCAAATCAAATTCCGTGACATCAGACGTAAAAATTATTGAACATATTCAGAAGAAAAAAATTGCTAGTATTTAGATATTTATCTACTGTAGTTCGAATCTACTATTTAGATATTTTAATCAAACTATTCGAAGAATCAGTTATTAATTGCTTTCAGCATAATTCTTATGCTTTCATCTAAATCGATCTAATCAAATGAAATTCCTTGACATCAGACGTAAAAATTATGGAACATATTCAGAAGAAAAAATTGCTAATATTTATATATTTATCTACTGTAGAGAAATATTTAGATATTTTAATCAGACTATTCGAAGAACCAGTTATTAATTGCTTTCAGCATAATCCTTATGCTTTCATCTAAATCGACCTAATCAAATCGAATTCCTTGACATCAGACTTAAAAATTATGGAACACAATCAGAAGAAAATGTGTGTGATATTTAAATATTTATCGCCTTTAGATAAATATTTAGATATTTTAATCAAACTAGTTGAAGAAACAATCATTAATTACTTTCGGCATAATCCTTGTGCTCATCTAAATCGATCAAATCAAATCAAATTCCTTGGCATCAGAAGTAAAAATTATTGGATACAATGAGAAGAAAAAATGCTGATATTTATCTACTGAAGAGAAATATTAGATATTTAATCAAACTATTCGAAGAAACAGTCATTAATTACTTTCAGCGTAATCCCTATGCTTGCATCTAAATCGATCTAATCAAATCAAATTCCTCGACATCAGATGTAAAAAAATACTAAACTCAATCAGAAAAAAATAAAAATAAAAAAATTGTCGCGTGGAGAAACGGATTTTCATAAACATCTGTCATACACAAACAACCAAAATAGCAAAAGAACTTTAATGCAGTTTACGAAACGAAGTATGCCATCTGTTTAATAATCTCTTTGTAGAAAAAATATATTTAGGGACATTTTTATTAAATAATCCAGTGAAACATCCATTAATTAGTCTTGATCTTGACATAATCCTTATGTTTCCTCGAAATCCTGTTTAATCAAATCAAATTCCTCGACATTATACTCAAAGTTATTGAACTCAAAGAAAAGGAAAGAAGTGCTTGCTCTGTAGAAAAATGGATTTTCATAAAGATCAATCAAACAAAACAGTAATGCACTTTGAAAACGATAGGTTTCACCTCTTTAAAAAACAGAAAGTGAACACATGTTGTCCTTTTTCTGATGTTTGTGTTTGAAGAAACATTCATTTAAGGTATATGTTTGCCTTCAGAACGAATATTTTGAATTTTTGCAAATTTTAAGTTTAAAATGGCTAATTGTTATTAAAAATGTTATAAAAATGGGGCATAAACATACAAATAAGTAATTGGATTTTTTTTAAATTCTTCATTAAAAAAAATAGTGTAAGATTCACCGAAAAATTGCTATTTTCTTAAAACTGTTAAATATAATTACATTTTATAGATTCCATAACAAATATTAAAATGTTATGCAGAAAATAGACTATTTTTATGACAAAAATATGAATATTTTAAAAGTTATAGGTATAAAAAGACAAAAATGCTGAAAATTCATAAAAAGTTAATAACACTGGTCAACAAATTTGAACTTTTGCTCTGTCCTAAAACAGAAATTAGTTGTTTTTTATGCGGTTTTTTGTGCTGATACCGAATCTAGTTTTAGATTTACTCCAGCACGTCAAGTTTGAGAGATATTTGCATATTTCAATTTATGCAAATTTAGTAAATTTTATACAATTATTTGCAAATTTAAGGTATAAAGCAATATCAGACAGAGTTTTTTGTTTTATGTTATGATTACTACCTAATTTACTTCACAAAAACGTTGTTTCTGAGATTGTACTGACAAATGACTGTGAAATATTGTACCTAATTTGCATATTTTTCATGTCTTTCTAATAATGTTTCTTGACGTTCAAATATTTCTGCCGCACGAGTACACTAATATGTTTCTAAACCAGTTTTTTGAGCTGATTTCAAATCTTGTATCTGTCTTCTTCTATCACGTCTAGTTTTTGAAAAAAGTGAAATTTTAGTTTTTGGTCAAAAAAGCCAGAAATAGCTTTTTATGATACTTTGTATGATAAACTTTAACTAGTTAGGATAGATTCTACTACTTATTTTTTTTTTTTCGATTATATAAATTTTTGTTTGTGTCTCTGATATGAATCTGACCCTGTTCACCTTCTTGTCAATGAATTAAACACCCCTAAAAAGCATCTTATGTCAAACCTGTGTTAATGCCGTGCAAAAGTAGAAATTCATCTTACTCAAAAACTAGACATGACATAAGAAAACAGACTGCAGATTTGAAATCAACATAAAAATCTAGTCTAGAGAAACATTACGTCAATTCTGTGGCAACTATTTTAAAGTTGATAGTGATGTAAACATTATACGATTGAAAAATATGCAAATTAGGCTTAATAACTGATAAATGTTAAGAATATGCAAATCGTGACATTTATCTGAAGCAAATAGTCAAGTACAGTCCTCCCCACTTAATCGGGTCACGGATAATCGAATACCCCGCTTATTCGAATAGAATCCTCCGGAACCGAATTTATTCCCATTGGTTCTATGTTATTTTTCCCCGCTTAAACCAAGTACCTTTTACGAACGTCCCCGCTTAATCGAATAACAACTGTGTGACCAATGTTTGAAAATAGGCGCAGAAAGCACGTTTCAGCTGGAACTTCCTTCCACCTTTTGTCATTTTCAGTTCCTTTAGGCTTAAAACAAATTTTCAGTTCTTCCTGCAATGCTTTTGGATAGCAGGTGTATAATGGACAGGTCAAAGGATTTCCCACCTTGATCTTCCCACCATCACTTCTTACTGTGAACTAGGCTTTAATGGCAATGCGCCGTCACTCGAGATGGTAGTTGTAATATTTTGCACTCATTTGAAAAATAACTCGATATTTATTCCTTTAAATTTCCACTTAAACAAACCACTTTCAACGATTTTTTTTTAAGGCAGTATAAGTAACGTAACTTAAAAGTAGCAAAGTTTTGACCAAATTTAAACGAGCTGCATTCAGTGTGATGTAAACCATATAAATGTATGTACTGACATTAAATTATACGTATTTACTTTCTATTAGCATTTGTATTTATTTTATTTTATGTTATTCTGTTAACGATTTATTATACTGTTAATTATATATACCGTAGATGGTTATTTCGCCTTTTTATTACGCATTAAATATTGCAGTTATGATTCCCCGTTTAATCAAATACCCCGCTTAATCGAATATTATTTCGGGAACCGTCAATATTCGTTTAAACGGGGACGACTGTAGTCATTATCTAGAAAACGTAATTAGGTGTGACATATATTGTATCTAAAATTTGCATAAAAAAGCTTAAATTTGCATAAATTTAAATATGCAAATTTTTCAAAACCTGCACCACCTAGAGATAAACGGAAAGCATATTCGGAATCAGCGCCAAAAACTGATCTAGAATCAACTAATTTTAGTTCTAGGACAAAACCACTGTTGTACAGTGTAATTCATAAATTATAATTGTGTAATTCATAAACTTTTCAGTAAATCAACTTATGAATAGACATAACTTTCTTTGAAAATATATTTAAAACATAATTTTAAAATTTTGTGGTAATTTAACTATTATTTATTGAGTTATGACAATTTTTTCACAAGATTTTACAAAAAAATTACTTTTGGAGAAAATAAAAAAACAACTTTCAATTTAGTTTCTGTCTATTCTAAAAAAAAGTAACTAACCGTGTCACCACCGCCGTTTCTGAATTTTTTGTGACCGGAAGTCTTTCTTCGTTAATATTAAGAAAAACATTGCATACAAAAATCTGAAAATCGGTGGCATAATAGAGAAATGTTTGATAAACACGCTGATGCAGACAGTTTTCAAATCGAAGAATTATTTTAAGAAATATTTATTGTTAAAGTTAGTCAAAATCGTTCCATTAAAAAAGTTTATAGGAGCAAAAACTATACATAGGAATTTAATCATTTTTAGATCATTTTATACATTAGAAGTTCCCAGTGTGCAGACTGCATTTATTCTTTTAATTTGACCCATTTTTTGAGGGTTTATTTCCATTTTAAATTCAATTTTTCAGCATTTCGAGAGATATCTTTTACATATTTTAGAAAAGGGTATTATTTTAAATTGTTGTCGAATTTAAAAACAGCGCAAAGAATAATATTTCCTTCAAATTAAAAATTTATTTACACGTGACTATATAACAGAAAAAACAGTTATAAACAGAAAAAAAAATTTCAAATGAGAACAAAATGATTACGCATTAAAAGCGGGAAAATATTGATAATTACTTCATAAAAATTTAACTTCTTTAAATTTAAATTTAAATAAAAATTTAAAACTTCGTGAATTTTAAAAGAGGAAGAAAATTGTAAAATAATAATTCATTAATATACGTTAAAAGTCGTAAATAGAGGAAATTACGTCATATTTAAAATTGCCAAACTATGATATTGCCAAACAGTTTAATAAAAATAATGCCAAACATTTTAATAAAAATATACTTGCGCGAGACATTTCATATTTTGAGATAATCTTTTTAAACTATTGTTGAGAATTCTAAGACAGCGCAAATAATACTTCCTTTCTAACAACAAAAGTATTTTCACGTGAATATTAAAAAGAGAATGAAAACTTTGGTGAAAATTACATCAGATTTAAAACGATACATTTAAAATGTCTTATTTAAAAAAACTTTCTTATAGCGTTGTTAAAAGATTCCGGTAAACAAAGACTATCTGTTTACTTAAGTCATTTTATATTAGCTTATTTTCGCATGTTTCACTGATCTGATTTAATCATCTCATTTAATAAAAGACGAAAACAACCCGTTAACAGGGAGATCGCCACTGTTTTTTAAATTATAATTCATTCTTCCGAAATTTTTTTCAAGCCGATCAAATTATCGTGCTTTTAGAGTTTGGGGTGTCTGAACGGGGGTTGGCGAGCGTAGCTCGTAAAAAAGAATCGTCCTGTTTTTTAAAAGAAAAAACGACTTTCAACTTAGTTTTTTTTAAAGAAAAAACAACTTCCAGCTAAAAAAACCAAAAACAAATTTCAACTTTTTTTTTTTTTTTTTTTTTAGTTTGTAAGAAATAAGTATTTAAAAAGCTTCAAGAACATAAAATTCACTCTCTTTTTTTTTTTTTTCTTTTTTGAAAACAGTAAGTTTTTGAAACCCACGATTCGAAAGCGTTGTTTATCTTTAAAAATCTCAGAAAGCAATATATTTCCGAGATTTAAAGAAGCATTTATCAAAATAAAATTTCTTTTGCTGCCACTGATATTTGGGAACTTTTTCAAGTAGTTTTTAAAGTGTATCAATAACTTTTCTCAAACCGTAATATCGGTTTTTAGAATGCTATCCATTCTCAATTAACCCTTTATGTCCCAAATTATGAATTCATGAAAATTTCATCTTCTAAAGCATCTAGTGAATTTTTTAAACTAAGTTAGAAGATTTACACAAGCATTTAATCAATTTTAGAAGGATTTTTTCAATTAAAATTAATTAAATAAATTTGAATATTTAGGGATTTTGTGCAATATTTATAACTCCACTCAGATATTTTATTTAAAATATATTTTATTAGTATTTTATAGAATTTTGAAATGCACAAATATAAGGAATACTCTTATAATAGAAAAACTGAAATATTTCCGAACTAACACCCCCCCCCCCCCCTCAATCTTTCAATGTCAAGAACGCTGAAAAGATGCAGATGAAAAAGAAACCATCCAGCGGCGGCATTTTCAAAATCATTCACAATAGAAAACATTTTCACATAATTTAAAAAACAATAAACATGGCAAACAATGTCGCGAGACATGATGCATAATGAAAAACATTGCAAACATAAAATTAAATTAGCTGTTTGCTCACAAATAGCTGTTAAAAATTATGCGACAATTAGTCCACGCTCACAAATAGCTAATTTAATTTTAATTTAATTTTATGTTTGCAATGCTCTTCATTATGCATCATGTCTCGTGACATTGTTTACTATGTTTATTGTTTTTAAATTATGTGAAAATATTTTCTATCGTGAATGATTTTGAAAATGTCGCCGCTGGTGCGACGAAACGATCGCCAGTCTTAATAAAGATATTTTATCACTTTTTATAGCATTATTTTTACTTAATCTGTTAATAAGTGATTATTATACATGTTTTTAAGTAACCATTCTTTTAAAAATATTTTTGTTTCGTGTAACCCATAATGCTCTTGTGACAAGACAAAATAAAGTATCTGTATAACTTATTCTAAACTTATACAGTGAAACCTCCTTGCGCGACCACCTCCTTGAACGACCATTTTTTTCATGGAACGGAATTTATTCCCATAGGCTCAATATTAATTTTACCTCCATTCAGAGACCATCCCAGTTGAACTCCCTCCATGAGCGACCAGTTTTTTTGAAGAAAATTCTGTTCTTTCCTGGTCGCTTGAAGAAGGTTTTAATAAAAAAATAATTCCGGAGAGTGGATTATTCATCAAATTTCTAAATTAAGTTTAGATTTTTTTTTTTTTAATTCCGGAAACTTTTAAGTGTTTAAACTCCTTTGTGCCTTTTTAGGCAATGAATGTAACTCTGATGACAAATTAAGAATGACGGTGAATAAACTCCCCTGCCCTATTCTGTCGGGAAACTCAACATAAATTAATAAATTGTCATTATTTGTTCCCGTCCAAAAAAAAATTGCATTTATTTACAGAACTTCGAAAGGACTTGGAAATAAAAGTTATAAAAGATAAAACCGTAAAATCAAAGCAAAGTCAATGTATTCATTTTTAAAGCTCTATAGTATGTAATTAACTTTTGTTTTGATACTTAAATTTTCATATTTTTTCCTAATATGAAAAATAAATTTTAGTAACATTAATTGTTACCTTTTTTCAACAATTAAGATCGGGATTTAAGCATGACCTCCATTAAGAGATCACCTCTCGAAGCGACCAATTTTTATTGGAACGGAACGTGGTCGTTTTAGGGAGGTTTTATTGTAGTGCTACTAATTGATGTATTCAATGAATTTTATAACAAGTTACTTTAATGGTATTTTAAAGTACTGTCGGGTCATTTTCAGCTGCGCAATTGGATTTACATATGCAAGACTAAACTGTAAAAAAATATAGATTATTTTCCTTTGATTTATAGTTCTTATCTTCTTTAAGGTTTACAAAAATAGAACATAACTTCTTCTGAGTTACCAACGATTCCGAAAAATGCTTTTATAATTTTAGAAACCGTAGAAAGCAAATCATTTCCGATAATCAGTTTTTTCAATCCAGATTATTGGTTTTTTTTTTGGATGTGTCAGTTCTCAAGTAAACAGTTTCATGTTGAACAAACGAGATAAATGAACAGCATTAACATTAACATTAACATTATTTTGTTATTCTTCCATGTATAAATTCTGTTACTCTGCTAAAAATGCTTTCTTGAGAATTAATACTATCCGAAAAATCAATATTCCGGGTACAGAAAATGGATCAACAACGCTGTAAAAATTACTCGAAAAAGTTTCCGAAAATGACGGGTAGCAAAAGAAACATTAGTTTCAGACATGTTTCTTTAAATATCTGAAATCTATTGTTTCTGAAACTTCTCAAGATAAACGAACGCTTTTCGGAAGCATGAGCAACTCGGAAAATATTATATTATGTTTTCATAAACATAAGAAAGATAAGGTTTATATTAAGAAACATTTGTCTTTCTTTACAGTGTAAAACACGTTTGTTAACCCTTTCCGGCACGGAGTAATCCTGTTTATAAACTGATGAAATAATGGACTGACACCAGAATTCATAAACGAATTTATTAGAAAATGTTCACTTGCCTATTTTCATGTACATTATAAAAGGAAAATTTTAATTAAATATTCTTGGTGCCGTTTGTCAGTTTTGGAATTAAAATTAGGTGTGCTTTTTTAAGGACACTGCCCTCGAAAGGGTTAAGCATGAAAATGTTTACTTGAGAATTGATAGCATTTGTAAAACCTTTATTCTATGCTGAGAAAGCTGATTAATACCCCACAAACATTACTCTGAAACGTATCTGAAGATCAGGGGCAACAAAAGAAACTTTATTTCTATAAATGTTTCTTTAAATCTAAAAAATATATTGGTTTGTGAAGGCTTCTAAAGATAAAGAACACTTTTCGAAATCGCGGGTAACTCGGAAATTTACATATTTTCGTTTGGATTTTCCTAGACAAAGAAACATCTGTCTTTTTTTACAGTGTAGTTATATTGTATTTTCCTAGAAAAAGAAACACCTGTCTTTTATTACAATGTAGCTATATTGTATCTTACTAGACAAAGAAATATCTGCCTTTTTTACAGTGTAGTTATATTGTATTTCCCTAGACAAAGAAACATGTATTTTTTTACAGTTTAGTTATACTGTATTTTTCTAGACAAATAAACATCTGTCCTTTTTTTACAGTATAGTTACATAGTATTTTCCTAGACAAAGAAATATCTGTCCTTTTTTTACAGTGTAATTAAATTGTATTTTCCTAGACAAAGAAACATGCCTTTTTTTACAGTTTGGTTATATTGTATTTTTCTAGTCAAAGAAACATCTGTCCTTTTTTATAGTGTAGTTATATTGTATTTTCCTAGACAAAGAAACATGTTTTTTTTTTTACAGTTTGGTTATATTGTATTTTTCTAGTCAAAGAAACATCTATCCTTTTTTTACGGTGTAGTTACATTGTATTTTCCTAGACAAAGAAGCATGCCCTTTTTTACATTGTAGCTATATTGTATTTTCCTAGACAAAGAAACATGTTTTTTTTTTACAGTTTGGTTATATTGTATTTTTCTAGTCAAAGAAACATCTATCCTTTTTTTACTGTGTAGTTACATTGTATTTTCCTAGACAAAGAAACATGCCCTTTTTTACATTGTAGCTATATTGTATTTCCTAGACAAAGAAACATCTGTCTTTCTACAGTGTAGTTACATTGTATTTTCCTAGACAAAGAAACATTTTTTATATTGTAGTTATATTACGTTTTCATAGACAGAGAAACATCTGTATTTTTTTTACAGTGTAGTTATATTTTATTTTCCTAGACAAAGAGACAGCTGTCTTTTTTACAGTGAAGTTATATTGTATATTGAAACGTTTCTACGTAGATTTTATTGTGTATTAAGGAATAAAGTGCGCTCTGAATCAGAAGAAGAAGAAAAAAGAATGTTTAACGTTTTTATATAGATCTTATAAGGCCGAATTTTTATAAAATTCTGTCATGATTACAAAAAAGAAGAAAAAAAGGGAAAAGAAATGAAAAAGGAAAGGAAATGAATTTTGATTCAGATTACAAAACGATAGATTTGACAGGTAATGTACCGAAAAAAATATTTATATCTCTTATTAAATAATCCGAAATAACACTTATTAACAGGGTTCGCACGGGTACCGTTATTTTCAAGGCCAAATATCAGTATTTTTTTCTTTTAGAAAAATAAATGTAGTTTAAAAGCGCAAAATTTCGATTTATTTAAGGAAATATTTTCTATAAGAAAATACTGGTACCGAAGAATTTCTTAGTCTGGAAATTCAAGGACCCGTATGAACCCTTATTAACTAATTTTAGTGCAATCCTTCTGTTTTCTTTTGAATCTACACAATCAAAACAAATGCCTGAAATAAAAGGTAAAAGCTATTGAACTCAACTAGAAAGTAAAAAAGAAAGAAACTCGATGGGAAAATGGATTTTCATAAAGATGTCCTATAAATAACAAACATAACAAATGTACTATGACGCATTTTACATAAAAGTGGGTTTTATCTATTTAGTAAACGGTATCCAGAAAAAATGTGTTTAGATATCCAAAGAAACAATCAATTAATTAGTCTTAACATAATCCCTATGCTTCCTCGAAATCAATACAATGGAATAAAATTACGCATCACATCTAAACGCTGTTGAACTCAGTCAATGAGGAAAATATGTCGTATGGATAAATTTATTTTATGTAAAGATCTGTCAAGTAGGGCTTAATTTGCGCCGGAGCCCACCGGAGCACAGCTCCGGTACTTCTCTGTTTTTTGTAAGTATTTAAATATTGATCGGAATTCACCGGATTATAAATACAGAGCTCCGGAGCCCAGTACAATAGCGATTCCGAAAAACTGAAGCCTAAATTACCCTTTCCTTTCCCTCCCATCTCCAAGTTTCTGCATTCTTTTCTACCAAAACACTTATATGTGACGTAGTGTGTCGCACATGTCGGGGATAAAGATGAAACGGCACGTAAAATTTTCTGAAAATTTTTCTTATAAGTGTTTTTGCTAGTTGTTCATTCATTATATATATATATATATATATATATATAGCTGCGAACAATTTCTTTTTTGAGTTAACACTATTTACGAATCATAATCCTTACCTTATTTAATTTCAGAATTCTGCGATTAATTAACATTAACATTAGGCAAAGATTTCTATTCGGAAGGAGCGATAAACTAAAAAGTAGAATAACTGGCAGTTAAGTATATGCAGATAGATGTATTAAAAAAATTTTTTTGCTAAAGAAAAAAAAAAGATTCTTTAAATTTTGCAAATAATGCATGAAATATAAATATGCGGATTGGAGTGATGGGGGGGGGGGGGGGGTGTATGCTACTGTTTTAGTACTGCAGAATATTAGGGCTCCGGTACTTCTTTTGTTAGAAATTAAGCCCTGATCCTTATTATTATTATTTTTTTGCTAATGTAGCTTTCTACGATGTTGAAGCAGAGCCGTAACCAGACTGTGAAGCCAAGGGAGGGATAGTTAAAGTTTAAAAGTTTTTGTTGGGGGTTAATCTGCGTGCCTTTTTTTCTTCCAATTAAATAAACAATAAATTTAGGTAGAGGTCAAGCATTATCCTGTCGAAGGATTTATGTAAAAATTATAAATTTAAAATAATAAAATTTTTCCCAAATAAAAAAAAAAAAAAAACTATTACAGGAACAATCCTATTTACCTGTTAAAAATAAATGCCTTCAAAATTTGGAAATCCTAGCAAATAAGTGTACCTAAAATAATATAATTAAAAAAAATTTAACATCTTATTAGAAGATCTCGTTAATTTTTATCTGGGTACTAAATATCTTTTGAGGGTAGAAAATTTCAGTAGTTCTGCCTGCTTGATATTTAAAACACCGTATAATAAATAATAATAAAACATTGTATCTAAAAAGCTTCTTTATCACTTTTTAGCATATCTTATGCATTAACACATTTTAACAATTTTAAAGTGTTTGCAATAAAAAAGTTTTAGAGTGATAGATATACCATTAAAATATTATAAGAACTAGATGTGGTTTCAGAGAATACAAGAGGGGGGCAAAGTGCCTTGTGTTGAAGAGCTGCTAAACAAAGTTTGTGAGATCGATCCCGTGCGAACAAGACTATATTAGATTTTTTAAGACCTAATGGCAGTATGATTAATTTTCTATACGGGAAATAATAATGATGAATTTCTAATTGTTAAAAATTCGAGTAATAAATCAAGACTATTTCTTTTCTTCGAAAGGAATGCAAAGCTATACGAAGATATTTAATTAAAAAATAATCAAACTTTGAAAATTTTAAATTATTTAATATATTGAAAAAGGATTTTTATTTTGTTCTTCCGGTGGGATAAAACCGGATGATTTGACATTTCCTAAATAATCATTTATTAATAAAAATGTGATGAACTAATTATATATTTAAAATGGTGTTATGGTTCAAGAATAAGTGCAGAGTACGTTTAATTTTGTTTAAATTATAACTTCAAAACACAATTAATATTAAGGCATGAGGTTTTACCCCTCTTTCCCCTATATCGAGAGAATCATAAACCTCACAGCAAACTAACTGTATTTGAATATGTATACATTCAATGTATAATCCCTCGATTGACACTGCATTGTCATCATAATTACCAAACATAAAAAGTGGGGATGCGGAAGCACTTACTCTGCAGACGAACTCCTTGGATTCTTCACAACCTTCCATTTCATCATCTTGGAATCTCATAGGATGCAGCATTTCTCAACAAATCCGAAAACTCAACAGCGGGGAATTACCACTCTAACACCTTGTAGACAAGCGAGAAATAAAAAATGTAGGTTAGAAGGTCCACGCCAAAATAATCCGCCAATCGTGGACACTGAAAAAGATCGTCTGCTAGCGGGCCGGCCGGCAGCACTCATGGAGCTAATAAAGTACACTGACGCGCATCTCGAAGATGAAGTGAAATCAGCTGATTGTGGAACGATACGGCTTCTGAACTTTTATTTTAAAAAAGGCGAAAACGCGCCATTTCTGGCAGCTTTTGTTTATGCTTGTCACAACTGTATTACAGAAATATAACATAACGGAGATGAAAGTTAGCGAAGCATAAAAATCAGACGATTTTTGTTTTTCATTTTAGCTAGAGTGATGAGTTTAAATATTTTCCTGTTAAATGTCTGAAAATATGAAACTTGTTTCTTTTTTTGAGTTATCATTGAGAGATCTTCTTCTCTTTGATTTTTTGATTTGTAAATTATCTGCTTTTCGTTCTAGTTAACATATGTTATTTACCCACCTTCTTGAAAATTGCCGCTATCCTGAATTCTTAAAATAGAGTTGCAGTAATCAAAATTTGAAAATAAGCTTGTTCATTAACGCAGCATTTACAGGGTTCGATACAGACAAAATTTGGGGCCTATTTTGTGCCTATTATCACAAAAATCTTTTTAACGAAACAGATCCCTTCAAAAAATTCCATTCCCTGAAAACATTTTGTTAGGCTTTAAATTTTCTAATTTGTAAACAAAACAAGTTCCCCAGAAACGAAAATTTTAAAAGAAGTTATTATTAATATATGCTTGGTTCGCATTTGAGTAACTGGATTTCATCTTTCGTTACAAAATGTGATTTTTCACAGAAATATAATAAAAAAATTCCCAAAAATAACTTTTACTTTTCACAAAATGGGCTACAAGAAAACAATCTTGCATCGACCCAGATTTTAATATACAGTTTTTATACGAACTGAATATTTCCAACTAAGCGAAAAAATGCTCAAGCCGGGAATCGAACCCAGTTCCTTGGCTTACATTGCCAATGCTCTACGTTTAACCCTTCTATGTACTTGATTATGAATTCGTGAAAGTTTTATCTTCTAACGCATTTTTCGTGAATTGTTTAAACTACATTAGAAGATTTACGTAATCATTTAATATATTTTAGAAGGATTTTAGAATGATTGAAGGATTTAGAAGGATTCATTAAATTTGAATTTATAGGGATTTTGTGCAATATTTACAACCCCACTCAATTTTTTATTTTAAATATTTTTCTTAGTATTTTGTAGAATTAGGAAATGAACAAATATAATGTTCTTACAATAGAAATATTTCCGAATTGAAATATCCCCCCTCCCCCCCAAACGTCAAGAACGCTGAAAAGATGCAAAGGCAAAAGAAATCATCCTTTAAAAAATATTTTTGTTTTGTGTAACCCATAATGCTTTTGGAACATGATAAAGTAATATTATAACTCATTCTAAACTGTATTACAACTAATCGATGTATTATGTGAATTTTATAACAAGTTATTTTAATGGTACTTATAAGTACCGTCAGTAGATAAAGGGTTAAGGTACCTGGGTTGACAACTGGCGAGCATATTTCGCTCAGATAACCTTATTGGTAATAACATCACCAGTAAGCCAAGGATCTGGGTTCGATTCCCGTTTGGGCATTTTTTCGCTCAGTTGGAAATATTCAATTCGTATCATAATTTTACCAATCATTATGATTGTGTTAAAAATAATAGTACATAGTTTTTGCATTATTATTAAACAAAATTTAATTTTTATGTATTTAATAGATATATCCTCATTGAAATATTTTAAATACAAAATGCAATGGCTTCGCTAATACAACTCTTAAAGGACTGAATTAAAAAGCCGTACAACTGAAAAAGTCGTATAAATGAAAGATTATCCTGTTACATAAATTTAACTTTGTATTTGCATTAATATGCATTGTATCGATTAAAAAACAGTTTTTCTTTTAAATATTATCATTAAATAGTCAAAATATTATACAAAATATATATTCATTGAATAATAATTAAAAAATGCTAAGAATTAGTGAATCAGCATATCTGGTCTTTATTTCAAAATTTACATTTAATTATTATTATTATTATTATAAAAAAAAAAAAAAAAAAAAAAAAAAAAAAAAACACACTGACATGTCCGCTTGCCTTTGTTTGGGAATGCGATGCATAAACATTTTTTTTTTTTTTGTCATTCTGAAGATGCTTTTAACCCCTTCAGAGACGATTTTTTATGAAAAAAAAAATGATCTTTTTTTTTTTTTTTTTTTTTTTTTTTTACGATTTATTCATTTTATAAGAAATTCAAAAAGAAAACGAAAAAAAAAAAAAAAAAAAAAAAACAATTCACGATCAAATTATCGATTAAAAAACCATTTTTTTTTTATAATAATCATTAAATAGTCAAAATATTATACAAAATATATATTCATTAAATAATAATTAAAAAATTCTAAGAATTAGCGAATCAGCATATCTGGTCTTTATTTCAAAATTTACATTTAACTATTATTATTTTCAAAAGAAAGAAAAAAAAAAACAGTCATATCGGCCTGCCTTTGTTTGGGAATGCAATGCATAAACAATTTTTTCCATTCTGACGATGCTTTTAACCCTTTCAGGGACAATTTTTTTATGGTGAGAAAAAATTACTTTTTTTTTTCTTTTCACTTTTTATTCATTTTATATTAATAGGAATTCAAAAAGAAAAGAAAAAAATCCAAGATCAAATTATCGATTAAAAAACAATTTTTTAAAAATAATCATCATTAAATAATCAAAATATATAATCATTAAATAATAATAATTAAAAAATGCTAAGAATTAGTGAATTACCATATGTGGTCTTTATTTCAAAATTTACATTTATTTATTATTGTTATTATTATTGTTTTCAAAAAACACAGTCATATCGGCTTGCCTTTGTTTAGGAATGCGATGCATAAACAATTTTTTCTATTCTGACGATGCTTTTAACCCTTTCAGGGGCGATTTTTTTATGGTGAGAAAAAAATGACTTTTTCCTTACGATTTATTCATTTTATATTAACAGAAATTCAAAAAGAAAAAGAAAAAAAATATATAAAAGAAATTTTTTATAATAATCATTAAATAGTCAAAATATTATACAAAATATATATTCATTAAATAATAATAATTAAAAAATGCTAAGAATTAGGGAATCAGCATATCTGGTCTTTATTTCAATATTTACATTTAATTATTATTATTATTATTTTCAAAAAACACAGTCATATCGGCTTGCCTTTGTTTGGGAATGCGATGCATAAACAATTTTTTTTCCATTCTGACGATGCTTTTAAACCCTTCAGGGACGATTTTTATATGGTGAGAAAAAAAAAATGACTCTTTTTTTCTTACGATTTATTCATTTTATATTAATAGGAATTCAAAAAGGAAAAAAAAAATACGCACACAAAAAATAATGTCTACCTTTGTGGCCGCTGAGTGTTAATGGTAATTTATGAGTGAAATGATTTCTTATAAAATAAAAAATGTAAACGTAAATTTCTTTCTTACATTTCTACGAATTATTAAAACTTAATATATTTAATATATCTGATATTATTTTTAGCAAAAATTATAACGATTTGTTCAAATAATCCAACAGCACTGACTGCCAAAAAATGACTTCCCGCTTTTTCTATATCTCTAACTGTACAGTCGTGGAAAAAAAAAAAGTAAACACCCCCTACTAACTCCTCAACAAATTATCGTAGAAGAAATTTACCGGTACCGAACAATTGGAAATAAAGTCTACTTTTAAATGGTGTATATAAATTTTGCTTAGGGGGTCATCTACATATTAAAACAAACCATAAATTCATTTTTTTCAATGGCAATACCCAATTCTGACAGCATAAATGAACTCTACACCTTTCAATTGGCCTTAAAAAAAAATTTTATGCAATTCGTAGCATAAATTTCCGAGAAATTAATTATTATAAAACGTGCGTATTTTAAGGGCTGTATCCAAATTGAAGTTCCGCAGTCGATTGTTAACCGAGAGAGCCTCCTTCTTGATCAAGGCACCTTAAGCAGTGATTGAAGCCTGTTAGACAACGGGACATCAGAAGAAATTTCAAAATATCTAGTCACTTGTATCATAGACGGCCCCTTAAACCATCATTTTACCGTTTTTTAAGCATAATTTGAAAACTATTTGGAAGAAAAATGTGAAATTTCGGATTTTCATAAAGCAGGACTTAATAAATCTAAATCCATCAAAAAAATTGTAGGTTGCAATTCATAATTTTTTTCGAATATTAATTTCATAATTCATAATTTCGTATCATAAAATTATAAAAATTGCAAATTCGGCGTATTTATGTTTGGGCACATTAGTATTATTGCTACATAAAAAATTAGCACATTAGGAGCATAATTTCAGGAGATAAAAATAAATATATGAAAATGTAATTTAACATTAGAAGCACTAAATTTTGAATGTTTATAATTCAAAAACTTATCATTCAAATGACTTGAAATTTGGTGTCTGGGCATAGTTTGAACCGAAGATAGATTTGAAATATCTCGTTAAAATTGGGTATTGCCATTGAAAAAAATGAGGTTTTGGTTCGTTTTAATATGTAGATGGCCCCCTAAGCAAATTTTATATACATCATATAAAAGTAGACTTTATTTCCAATCTTTCGGTACCAGTAGCTTCCGTCTACGATAATTTGTTGAAGAGTTAGTAGGGGGTGTTTACTTTTTTTTTTCCACGACTGTACATCGGTGCATCCAAGCCACAAAATTTTTCCTTCTCTTGTTAAGGGATTCTGTAGAGAATAAGGTCTTATCAAATTTTTGTTCTTTTTTATTATTGACACTAAATATAATCATATAAAATTAAATGTCCACATATGTGGCCAAGGACGCCACAGGACGTACGCCCCACCGGGGGCAATTTAACTTTTTCGGATGGCAATTCCAAATTTGTTACTCACTGTTAGTTTTTCTTTTCTTTCTTTTTTTTTTTTTTTTTTTTTTTTTTTTTTTTAAACAATGTTAGAGACTGAAAATAAAAGTAATATAGGCAAAATAAAAAAAAAAACGTATTTTTTGTTAAATTCTTAAAAAGTTCCCCATCAAAATTACGAAATAGACAATAACCAGAATAATTATATGAATAAACTTTTAAAAAGAGAATTACACCTCCCCCTTTTTTAGGTGCGTTCGTAATTATATAAATACATAGCACCTATAGTCGTCGTTCAGTCCGTCTGTCTGTCCGCTTATAACAGAGCAAAAACTACCCAACCGAATGGTCTGTAATTTTAAATGTATGATTGTTACAAAATTTTGTCGAGCCATTTGAAATTTTAGGAAAATCGGATGTATAGTTTAATTACAGGGACAGTCAAAAGTTTTCCTTTACATTACGGCCAATGGGAAAAAAATATTGCAAGTGCGTTTTAATGATGTTACAGCCTTCCGAATGGTCTGAAAATTTAAATATATAATTGTTGCAAAATTTTGTCGAGCCATTTCAAATGTTATGAAAATCGGATGTATAGTTTAATTACAGGGACAGTCAAAAGTTTTCCGTTACATGACGGCCAATAGGAAAAAATTATTGCAAGTGCATTTTAATGATGCTATAGACTATGCACTTATGAAGTTAAAAAAATATATACATTCAGTACAATATGGGGTATAAAAAATAATTATAAAACTAGTTATAGTACGAACGCACCTCATTTGCCTCGTTTGACGAGAATTTTCCGACTTGTTTATATATATATTTAAAATTTTCTATAATTTTCTGGTCATTAAGATTTTTTTTACAATCGTTCGCTGATCTTTTTATTTTTTATGGAATGATCCTTGTATTTCTGCTCTCTATTAGACCGGGAGCCGGCAGCACAAGCAATCACCTCATCGAGTTCACGGCTGAAATTCCAGAATTAGTTAAAACTCGATTCGCATATTAAAACGCAATCGGTCTGCCAAGTCATATCTTGGTGGAAAACACCTGAAAACCCGATTTTAGCGGTTGAGTCGTAGGTTTACAATTGTGTTTTCCTGCTTCCAGTCCTCCAAGTTTTCATACTTTTGGGAGCAGGAAAGCAAAAAAAAGAGACATCTTTTAAGAAGTGAACACAGAAAGTGTAGACAAAAAATGGAAGTTAAAAATATTAATTTCCCGATGAGATATTTTGAATATAAAAATGCATCAAACGCCCATAGACTTAACATTACCGAAGGGAAATTGGAAGCTAAGTGACTAGCAGCCTATAAGAAATTAAGTTTTTAATTTGATGTTTAAGTGAATACAGGGTATCACAAAAAGATTGAAATGTTCTTTAATTTTTTTTACCACTAGCAGATATGTAAATTGTAAAAGCAGGGTTGGGTTTTGACGTCAAAAAGTGGTTTTTGACATGACATGCCGAAAACCTGTCAAAAAGTTTACTCAAATGTCTAAAACTAAAAATTACAAAAAAATGTAAATTTAATGTTGTTGTAAAAATAATTTTAAACACTTTTTGGACTCAATTTTAGATTCTTGATAGTCGTTGTCAAAAACTATGTCAAAAAGGTGTTTTTGACATGATGATTAAAACCATGGTTAAAATCGGATAAAACCACACTGTCAAAAACTTGCCAATCCTGTGTAAAAGTATTCAAAATAATATAGGATTCAAGATTATGAGGATGAAATAATCCTGCCATAAATTTTCGAAAAGTTACACTTTTAAAAATTTTATTTGGGCCCTGGAGCTGTATGGTATATTTAGAAGCATTTTCTCCTTGTTCAGACAAGTAAAACAGTAAAAATTCAATTCTTCGACTTTTAAAATGCACCGATTTATGATACTGGGAATTTTACGAAGTTTCGGAACTTTCCGGTATTAAGTACCGGTAGGAACTTTCCGGTATTAAGTACCGGTAGGAACTTTCCTGCCTACATTAAAATGGCCGTTTTCGTGAAAATTAAAAAAAAAAAAAATATATTGTTTCATTTGAAAGAGAAATCTTTTACGATTTTAAATCTGTTTTAATTTTATTCTTATGATTAATAGAAGAGGAGTTAGGGCTGTACATTTGTAACTATATCACTTTAGGGAAAGGGAAGGGGTGGTCTGGCTCTTGATATCGTAAGATATCTCTAAGGGGGAGAGAGGTTCAATAGTAAATTTTGAAATAAATGAATGACGCCGGGATTTACGAAAGAATTTATTTGGAAATAAGGAAAAGGCCAGATTTAACAATAGTAAACGGAAAATTTTTGACGAAAATTCTGGTACTATTGTGGCATTTGGGAATTAAGTGGTTTCATAAACACACCGCCGCCTTTGAAAAGGTTGAAGACATTTTTAAATGCATTTCTTCATTCCTGTTTTTTGATTTTTAAATACAGAATAATGTTTCGAATTTATAGCACGCCTGCTACACGGTGCCGCGGGCAGCGGGGACCCGTGTCAGATGCTGGTACTGAACATACTGCGTTCTTAATTCATGATTAGCGGTTATCATTATTTCCAAATAGTAATTCCAACAAATTTCTTAAATTCTTATTTCAGCCCCCTACCCCTCAACTAATATATCTTCGGATAGGTTGAATAACGGAGTTTCATTCAGATATAAGTCTGATTAGAACAGAGTACGCTCCTTGGCGGTGGAAAGTGCAACTCAATGGCGGATCTAAGGGGGGGGCGAAGGGGCGATCGCCCCCCCCTTGGGCTAATAAAGGGTTTGTAAAACGACATTATACATCCTCACAGGAAATAAATTGGGGCGGAGCTCGAGCCCGGCGCGACCCGACCCGGGTCCACGAGACTCAGACTGGGTCAGGACTTTTCTCTTTTAGAGTCGGGTCGTGCCCTAATCTTAATTTTTTCTGCAGATTCGTGTCGGGCCGGACTTCTTTTTCCTCGAGATCGAGCCTGGCCTGGACTTCATTTTTCCTAGAGGTCTGCACTGGCCAAAATTTCCAGGTCGGGACTCGGCCCGGAATAAAAGCTAAACATTCGGTCCGTGTCAGCCCGTATGATAAGCATTATTGGCCCGACCACGACCCGTGCACTCCTCTAAATTCTTCCTCCCGAGCCCAAGTTGGTCCGACCCGACCCGCGTCACGCCAATTTAAATCCACGAGACTCGGGCTCGGTCAGGTCTTTTCTCTTTCAGAAACGGGACGTGCCCTGATCTTAATTTTTTCTGCAGTTTCAGGTCGGGTCAGACTTCTTTTTCCTCCAGATCGAGCCTGGCCTGGATTTCATTTTTCCTAGAGGTCTGCACTGGCCAAAATTTCCAGGTCGGGGCTCGGCCCGGAATAAAAGCTAAACATTCGGTCCGTGTCAGCCCGTATGATAAGCATTATTGGCCCGACCACGACCCGTGCACTCCTCTAAATTCTTCCTCCCGAGCCCAAGTTGGTCCGACCCGACCCGCGTCACGCCAATTTAAATCCACGAGACTCGGGCTCGGTCAGGTCTTTTCTCTTTCAGAAACGGGACGTGTCCTGATCTTAATTTTTTCTGTAGATTCGGGTCGGGTCAGACTTCTTTTTCCTCCAGATCGAGCCTGGCCTGGATTTCATTTTTCCTAGAGGTCTGCACTGGCCAAAATTTCCAGGTCGGGGCTCGGCCCGGAATAAAAGCTAATCATTCGGTCCGTGTCAGCCCGTATGATAAGCATTATTGGCCCGACCACGACACGTGCATTCCTCTAAATTCTTCCTCCCGAGCCCATATTGGTCCGACCCGACCCGGGTCGCACCAGTTTAAATCCACGAGACTCGGGCTCGGTCAGGTCTTTTCTCTTTCAGAACCGGGTCGTGCCCTGATCTTAATTTTTTCTGCAGATTCGGGTCGAGTCAGACTTCTTTTTCCTCCAGATCGAGCCTGGCCTGGATTTCATTTTTCCTAGAGGTCTGCACTGGCCAAAATTTCCTGGTCGGGTCTCGGCTCGGAATAAAAGCTAAACATTCGGTCCGTGTCAGCCCGTATGATAAGCATTATTGGCCCGACCACGACCCGTGCATTCCTCGAAATTCTTCCTCCCGAGCCCAAGTTGGTCCGACCCGACCCGGGTCGCACCAGTTTAAATCCACGAGACTCGGGCTCGGTCAGGTCTTTTCTCTTTCAGAACCGGGTCGTGCCCTGATCTTAATTTTTTCTGCAGATTCGGGTCGAGTCAGACTTCTTTTTCCTCCAGATCGAGCCTGGCCTGGATTTCATTTTTCCTAGAGGTCTGCAATGGCCAAAATTTCCAGGTCGGCGCTCGGGCCGGAATAAAAGCTAAACATTCGGTCCGTGTCAGCCCGTATGATAAGCATTATTGGCCCGACCACGACCCGTGCACTCCTCTAAATTCTTCCTCCCGAGCCGAAGTTGGTCCGACCGACCCGGTTCGCGCCAGTTTAAATCCACGAGACTTGGGCTGGGTCAGATCTTTTCTCTTTCAGAACCGGGACGTGCCCTGATCTTAATTTTTTCTGCAGATTCGGGTCGGGTCAGACTTCTTTTTCCTACAGATCGAGCCTGGCCTGGTTTTCATTTTTCCTAGAGGTCTGCACTGGCCAAAATTTCCAGGTTGGGGCTCGGCCCGGAATAAAAGCTAAATATTCGGTCCGTGTCAGCCCGTATGATAAGCATTATTGGCCCGACCACGACCCGTGCATTCCTCTAAATTCTTCCTCCCGAGCCCAAGTTGGTCTGACTCGACCCGGGTCGCGCCAGTTTAAATCCACGAGACTCGGACTGGGTCAGGTCTTTTCTCTTTTAGAGTCGGGTCGTGCCCGGATCTTAATTTTTTCTGCAGATTCGGGTCGGGCGAGACTTCTTTTTCCTCCAGATCGAGCTTGGCGTGGACTCCATTTTTCCTAGAGGCCTGCACTGGCCAAAGTTTTCAGGTCGGGGCTCGGCCCGGAATAAAAGCTAAACATTTGGTCCGTTTCAGCCCGTATGATAAGCATTATTTTCTCGACCTCGACCAGTGCACTCCTCTAAATTCTTCCTCCCGATCCCAAGTTGGTCTGCAATCTTACTTATTTGTCATTCGTAAAAATTAAATTTGTTTTGCACATTTGTTTAGCGAAATCTTTAGAAATTTAATTTGATTTGATAAGTTACAGAGATGCATTTTTTAAAATTTACTTTTTTACTTTGTAGAGCTTTAAAATTATGATTTTTTTTTTTTTTTTTATCAACCGTTTCTTTCATTCTAAACTGATTATCTTACTGGATTTTTATTTGAATGTAATTGTCTAAGTCATATTTTTACGTAGTGTTTACGTACATAATTGCCCAAATAGTCATCACTATAGCCATTAATATTGTTGTTTTTCTGTATTCATGAATTTCGAACATAATTTGAAAATAAAATATGAGCATAAGCAAGTGTACTTTATGAATATAATTTTAATTGCGAAATGCAGGCAGGGCTGGAGTTGATTTTTTAGCTTTTATACCGGGCGGGGCCAATAGTTTTATTTTTTTTATGTGCGTTGGACCTGGGCTTGGGCCTGATAACTTCAGCCCAGGTAAACCCCTAACTGGCATATCAAAGCCAGCTTAACTTTTTTTCTTAAATGCTTAATTTCAGCCATCATCCCATAACTACTGAATATACCGGGTGTCCTAAAATGGACTGACTGATTTTAAAATTCAATAAATTGCAAATGGTGACAGATATTAAAAAAATACTTGCAGGAGGGTTATAGATGTTGGGAACAAGGGTGATTATGTATCAAATTTTCCGAAAATTTAACCCTCTCGCTGCGCAACCCGCGATTTCCACGGCCAACGTAAAAGTGGCAAAATTTGCGCAACCCGCAATTTCCGCAGCAAATCTTTTTTTTTATGATCTAATTCTACTTAAAAAAATCCTGTTTCACAAAGATTTTGGGACATATTTTACTCTAAAATGAGTGCAGATTTGAAATGTGTAATAAAAAATATGCGCAATTTTTTAACCTATTTTGATAAAATAATAATAATAATAATAATAATAATAATACGCAGCTCCAGGGTTAAGGCATTCGGTTCCAAAAATTTTGAAAATTCACCTATCCGAAAATTCGGACGTACAAATAATCGCAAATTTTGATAAATGGTCTCCATAAAAAATCTATTTCGTCAATCGTTCGCAGAAAATAACTTTAATTTCGCCGAATGATCACAGAAAAAACGCGAATTTGGTCGGGGAGCCACGGAAAACATGCGAAATTCTTCAAATGATCACAGAAAACGCGAATTTCTTCAAAAGGCAGCGGAAAAGAACTCGAATTTCGTTAAAGCATCGCGGAGAAAACGCAAATTTTGTCAAATAGCCGCGAAAAGAAACACCGCAAATTTCGTCAAAGGATCGTAGAGAAAACACGAATTTCTTCATAGAATCGTGGGAAAAAAATGAATTTAGTCAAAGAATCGTTTTAAAACGCGAATTTAGTCAAAGGATCGCTGAAAAAAAGCGAATTTTGTAGAAGGGTCACGGAAAAAAACGCGAATTTTACCAAACGTCTGCAAAATTACACTGATTTCGTCAAAGGGTTGCAGAAGAAACGCAAATTTCATCAAAGGGTCGAAGACGAGCGAATTTCATCAAAGAGTCGTGGGGAAAATGCAGTGGTCTCTTTAGAAAACAGCACACTTACATACGTTTATTTTTATAGGTATAATTTTTAACTTGAAATAATATACTGAACTAATTTTTGAAAAAAAAAATTAACCCAAACCCAGTTAGCAGGAATCCACACTCAGCCTGAAATCGATCCGAATCCAAAACAGCTAATCCGACCTGCAACAAAAGTAATTAGTGCCAGAAGGGAATCCCCCCATCTGCTGTAACCTTTCAGAAAATTTTCTTTGAATTTCAGAATTTTTTTTTTCTTTTTTACTCTACCCTTGATAATTTTTTTAACTGCGATTCTTGATTTTAGTTTAAAATAGCAACGAAGATCATGCTGGAAGCAAGAGGTGCTAAATTGGTTCCCGGAGGAGGTAGGCTTAACGACAATTGTTTACAGAGCCATCTATCGCTGCTATTATACAGTAAAATCAAGAATCACAGTAACAAATCTCATGACATCTTATATAACCCTCCTGCAAGATTTTTTTAAATAGCTGTCACCATTCGAAAAGTACTAAATTTTAAAATCCATTTAAGGACACCCGGCATGTTTTTTAATAAGTTTCAAAGCATTCTTTGCTGAATTACAACTTACCTTAGATATAAAGAGACAAGCAGTCTTATACCAAATTAGTATTTTTTACATAATTCTGGAGATTAAAAAGTATTCCTAAATAATTATTTGGACATGTCTGTTTACTGCATATAGTTTTTATCTTCAAAAATATCTAGACTTTCTTTAAAAAAAAAAACCGGGTCAACTCGAGCCCTTCTCGAATGTCGCAGTAGTGAAAACCCAATCCAAAACTGACCCAAACCGGATATAATGTATATCAATCTGCCCCAAACCCAACGCGCTAGGCGCAGCTAAAAAGTAAAAGTCAACCCGACCTGTAGTAGAAAAGTAGATGTCAACCGGGCCCACACCCGACCCGCGTCGAAAAAGTAGAAGTTAGCCCGGCCCATAGCAAAAAAATAGAAGTTAACCCGACCCACAGCAAAAAATAGAAATCAACCAGACCCAAACGCGACCCACAGCAAAAAAGTATAAGTTTATCCAACGAGCAGCAAAAAATAGAAGTCAACCGGACCCAAACCCGACCCACAGCAAAAAGTAGAAGTAACACGACCCGCAGTGAAAAAAATTAGCCCCGACCCGCGCATCAGATTGGAGTTTCCAAATCTCTAAAATCGCCCCCCCCTTGAGGACTCTCCAGATCCGCCCTTGGTGCAACTAACATATTTTACAGAGCACGTGCAGCACGCCTGCTATATTACGGTGCCGCAGGCAGGAGCGACCCCTGTCGGAGGTTCTTATAGAACATATTGGGCCCTTAATTGAGTGGTGTTTACCATTATTTCTGGATATTAATTTCAGCCAATTTCTTTTTATTTGAGTTCCCACCCCGTCAAGTAATATATCTACGGATAGGTTGAAAATCAGAGTTTCGTTCAGATATAGGTTTGTTTACAAAAGAGTGCGCATCTTGGCGGAGGAAAGTGGAACTAAAAGATTTTGCAGAGCATGCGCAGCACGCCTGCTATACGCGGCCACAAACAACGGTAACCCGTGTCGGATGTTCGTATAAAATATATTGCGTCTTCTAGCGGTGTAAAGTGGAACTAAAATACTTCGCAGCGCGTGCACAGTTAGGTTATGGTTAAGTATAAGTTACAGTTAGGTTAGGGTTGCGTTAGAGTTAGATTAGATTTAGGTTATATTTAATTTACGGTTACGTTGCAGTTAGGATGTGGTTAGGTTACAATTAGATTACGGTTAGGTTTTTTGCCACAAGATGAACATTACGCATGTTTTAATTAAAAAAAATTTAATTTAATTTTATACAATATTTCTGAAATTTTAATACTATATACTAACCTTTTACTAATGATCAAGTATCGATTTGATTCACCTAGTCGGATTTAAGGATGACATAATTAATTTGAAAATCAAGCAATTTCACTAAGGCTTTCGATGTGAAAGAATAAAGTTACGTGCATAACTGTGCCTTTTTTCAATTAAATATGAATATTTTAGGACGAAAATTACTCAATCGTAGGAAACCTACCCCCCCCCCCCCCCCCCCACCCGTTGCCCGTTGCAATTATTTCGTGCCTTTTTACATCTAAATATTAGTGTCTTTTTTTTAAACCGATTTCTCACGCAGTCAGTGGGCACATATTTCAGACAAAATCGAGTTGAAGATATAAAATCCTACAAATTTCAGATTCATTTAAGAACATTATCACGGGACAGGGCAGCGCCGGGTGGGTCAGCTAATTGTTTATAATCGAAGATGTATCACATACATATATAACAAAATGAGAAACATTATTGGGTTTTTTGACGCTTAAAGAGTAATGGCCACAAATTTCACATGATTTTTTTTTTCTTATACCATAAATATTAGAGTTGTTAATGTGAAATTCTTTTTATTATTTTTAAAAAAAGCCTTAATACATATTTGAATAAAAAATGTATCGTTGAACACAAACTCTGATCGTTTAAAAGAGGGTGTCATGACCACCGGGCTTTCTTCCTTGGATCTGTCGTTGTATTGGGCTTATACATAAAGATAAACTATCCGAAAAAACATTCAAAACTATTTTGATAAGAATTTGATTTTATTAATTTATTACTGACTGTGGCAGGTATACGGCATGTTTAGAAAAACTATTTTGAATAACAGTTGATGAATGTGAATTCTGTCATATATTCTTTTTTATATACTTTTTTCAGCATTTATATCAGTGGTTCCCACCCTTTTAATGGCCACGCCCCATCAAAACATCTGTTGTGCATTTTTATGTTCACAAAGTACCTTGAAGAGACTCTCGAGTTCAACACTAAAATTTAGAACACTGATGTATTTTATGATTTATTTATTTTTTAACTTAGTAAGAGTTGGTGGAAGTGCTTTGGACACTAAATTTTATTTTTATGGATAACACAATACACAAAAAGCATTTCAAGATTCTTACTTTTTATCAATTTTAAGGAGCCATTATTCCTCAGCACAACACATTTTCCCTGTTTTCCGCCACGTATTAGCTGATTTTAAAATTTAAAATGTATATGCCATGATGTACATTTATTTACAGCCTGCACTAGAGCCATAGTTATTCACTGCCTATACCTATTTCCTTTTCTAATACTATTAAAGATTTATACATTTTATGAAGTTGGTAGTATCTCGTTTAGATATTTCAAATATTATTTAGTTTAAATATGTCCAAGACAGTCAGATTTATATATACTTTTAAGTTGTTTACACCTGTAAAAGTTTCTTCATGTGGCATCTATCAAAAGAGTTGCTAAAAATTGTAAAATACAGTAATCAGAAAACTGTAAGGATTTTCAATAATAAAAAATTATGTCAAAAGTTTTTAAAAATTGTATGTGCAACTAACTATTCTGGTGCTGATTCTGTTTTAAACATTTCATTGGGAATTTTTTTTAACTGCAACAAAAAACGGATTTTTTAAATTTTGTTTGAATTCCGATTATTTTTAGTCTACTACACAAAAGAAACTGATAGCGAATGGCTGAGTAAGAAATTTGGAATTGTCCTGCAAAAAAAATCAAATTGTCCCTCTGGTCCTTATGCCCCACGTTGAGAACCACTGATCTATAGCTTCTTATATATAAATATACAGAGAAAGGTTATTTTTGTGACTGAAGTTTTGAAAATTTATAACTAGTAAAAAAAAAGTTAAAGTTATATTTAGTTTTAAACAGAGTGTAAATATATATATATATATATATATAACCATTATATAACGACAATTCATCATCTATTTCCAATTACTAAAATTAAATTAATAAATTTAGCATCAATGCATAACACTGACATTATGCAAAATAAAGATGGAACCTTTAACTTGTAATACAAAATCAATCACAATACCACTAATTCACTAGCACATTGCGGACGATTAATCCATATAAAAAATATGAATAACCATCAAATTTTGATACAATAACCTATTAAAGACAAAAGATAGAAATAACCAGCGAAATATTGCTGAACCATTAAAAGATGTATCGTAAACAAATAGAACAATTGTATGGATGTAGCCGGAAGCTTATATAGCATTTTACTTCTTCAGGGGTACATGGAATACCAATATAAGCAAAAACATAGTCGATTTCTGTAATAGAATCCATCATTAAGCTAAAAATTGAATTCCATTATGTACCCGATCGACTATACACCAAAAACTATAAATTTACCATGCCATATAAATTGAATTAAATAAATCATTAATCAATGCAAGATCCGTAATAATGAACGATATGAATTTTTTTTTTGTAACATTTAAATTTAAGACACACCCAGTAATAGAATTGCTATGACCTGACCATAACACAATCACAAACAAGTATCCCATTTTACCACAGCAAAAATCCTATATATATATATATATATATATATAATAAAGAAAATCTAATATACATTAATTTTTAAAAAAAAATAAGTTATTCGTAAATACTTAAATCGGATTCATATTATTCACTTATGGTACCTTAAATTCTTATGCACTTATTAAATTACATTAAGAAATATAACAGTTATTTTTAAATTTAAATTTAAAAATTATAATTAGTAATTATAAAATAATAAACACTGCAGATAAAAAATTTCATTAATCAGTGGCATAAATTACAGATTTAATTTATACACCTTCGTCATCATATATCATTTAAAGTTTTAAATTTTTCTTTTCGTAAAATTTCCACATTCTTTTAATAAACAATACATATTTTTATTAAACCGTATAACACACGCAAGCCGCTTACTTATTGTCCTTTCTAATGATTTTACGCCGAAATTTATTCTATGAATTACTATTTGACATTTCAAATCTTCCTAAACATTTTGTTCTTCGGAAAACGCCGTTGGCAACAGAGTAAAAATTTGCAGTTTTCACGACATTGCAACAGAGCGTAATGAAAAATCACTGGGGAAAACAGTTAAAGCGTGTATGGTAGAAAACACATCTCTAAATATCTAAAGGGATTTTAATTTTCGTATTCTTACATATTTGGCGATTATTTTTCCGCTATTTATCTTTTGGCTAGATTTATGAAGAAGCGGATATAATCCTAAGTTAAGTTACTTTGGAATTTTTCTAACAGTTAAATAGATACAATAAAGTATTTTTATACAACCATTCAATAATTTTTTTCAAATCTTTTCTTTCTTTCTTTATTTATTTTTGTAAAAAATATAAAAAGTGTTCAATTAATTGGTTATTATAATTAAAGATTAATCACATTTGTGTGTGTGGGAGGGGGGGGGGGTCGAGGAGGAGTACATTTCTTAATTTTTTAACACCTGAGTGAAAATACATGAAATTCTCATGCATATAAGAATGGAAATGGTTTTATAAATGTGACAGAGATATTGGGGTTGTCAAGCGGTTAAAATACGAAATTTCAGAATACACTTGAAAAGATTTACTTTATGGTTCGCCAATAAACAATAATAAATAATCGCGATTTCTGTGCCACGTACATTAGCGTAATATACAGGGTGATTCATAAAAGATGGGCAGAACTTTAAGGGGTTATAGTACACTTAAAGACAAATAATATTAAATAGGAGACTAAGGGTCCCAGACGTATTCCCAAGGAGATAGGGGGCATTAAAGTTTAGGGTCCGAAATTTCAAATGATTATAAAACATGGAAAAATTGGTCGATTCGTTTGCGGTTTTTGCAAAAAATTTTCTTTATGCCAGTATTTTCTTGAAATAAAATTTTAAAGTTCAATTTCAAAAAATGCCGATAGGGGGCGCTTTAGACTTTGGAGTAACAAACAACTATTTTTTAACGTTATTTTTTGTATTTCTTTAAATGATTTCGAAAGCTTAGACTTAAACTTAAATTTTGATCTAAAAATCTGAGTCCTAACGAGTAGTTAAGTAGCATAAACTGAAATTTGAAATTTGAAACCCTTCTCCCCCCAGAACAAAAATCAGTTATTCCCGATCTTTGTGTCGTAGATTAGGCTCTAACTACTGCCGCGTTTTGCTAAAATTATTCTTTATGTCAGTATTTTCTTGAAAATAAATTTTAAAGAAAATTTTCAAAAAATTCCGATAGAGGGCGCTTTAGACTTTGGAGTAACGAACAACTATTTTATACCGTTATTTTTTGTGTCTCATTAAATGCTTTCTAAAGCTTAGACTTAAACTTAAATTTTCAGCTCAAAATCTGAATCGCTGAGCGTGGTTCAGTAGCGAGGGGAGGGGGTTCAAATTTCAACTTCTGAACATAGTTCAGTTTGCACTACTTAACCATGCCCAACGATTCTGTGCTGTGATACGAGGCAAAAATACAACTTTCGTCAAGGACTGCATAGTCGGAATTCACTCATAAAGGCACTGGCACAGTTGGAAACGTCGCTCATGCAAACGTTAAAGCTCCATTCCTGACGCTAGTCACCGGGTGAAGAAGGAAACAGAAAGTATGCAAATGTCAAATGGGGAAGAAGAAGAACACGTATGCAAAATTTCGACACGATTCAGGCATAAAAACCACTGAACGGTGAGTCAAGTGTAAGTCGCTGTAGTAATGAATCGGAAGATGGTGCCCTTCACGAATAAGGAAAAGGCTGAGATGCATTTAATTTACGGAGCGGCAGATGGAAATGGTGCAGAGGCACAACGAATGTACGGAGAGCGATTTCCCAACAGGCGGTTGCCTAACCGCAAAACTTTCGAGCGCTTGCACAGACAGTTGTGTGAGACGGGATCATTTCTCGCTTCCCGGTCGAATGCAGGTCGTGCAAAAAAGGACGAATCAGTAGTTGTTGCAGAAGCCATTCTGGATGTAGTAGCGGCGCAGCCAAGTACAAGTACACGAACAGTGGCTAGGCAGGTGGATACCTCACAGTCCATGACTTGGAGGGTACTGAAGGATGAACATTTGCTCCCGTTTCATGTGCAACGAGTCCAGAAACTGTCTCCAGGGGATTATCCAAATCGTATTGAATTCGCCCGCTGGTTTCTGCAGCAGAACGCGCTAAATGCACATTTTGGACGAACTGTGCTTTTCACCGATGAATGTACCTTCACACGTGAAGGTACATTTAACACACACAATGCACATGTATGGGCGGATGTCAATCCACATGCTACGTATCCACATGCTCATCAGAGACGCTTTTCCATCAATGTTTGGGCAGGAATCCTCGGAGACCACCTAATCGGACCGTACCTTCTTCCTGAACGCCTCAACGGTAAAACATACCTCACATTTCTGCAACATGTGCTGCCAGACCTGTTAAACGTTGTTCCTCCACGCATCCGGCGGGTCATGTGGTTCCAGCACGATGGAGCGCCAGCCCATTACGTACGAGACGTCCGCAACTATCTGGACATCACATTTCCGAACAGATGGATTGGTCGAGGTGGTCCTGTTGCTTGGCCTGCTCGATCGCCAGATCTTTCACCCCTCGATTTCTTTTTTTGGGGACGATTGAAGGCTCTTATGTATGAGACACCCATTGAATCCCCCGAGGAACTGGTCGCCAGACTTTCCGCCGCTGTAGGGGAAGTGCTCGAAAAGCCTGATGTTTTCGCGAATGTTCGCCGTTCCATTCTTCGCCGTTGTTCTGCGTGCATAACCTCTGGTGGTCACAATTTTGAACATTTATTGTAATTACATGTTAATAAATATGCTTTGGTAACATAATCCTAATTTGTGTCTTTTTACCTCGTATCACAGCACACAATGTGTGGACATGGTAAAATGAACTGTGCTCAGGAGTAGAAATTTCAAACCCCTCTCCCCAGAAACTTAACCACGTCTAACGATTCAGATTTTGGGCTGAAAATTTAAGTCTAAGCTTTAGAAAGCATTTAATGAGACACAAAAAATAACGGTATAAAATAGTTGTTCGTTACTCCAAAGTCTAAAGCGCCCTCTATCGGAATTTTTTGAAAATTTTCTTTAAAATTTATTTTCAAGAAAATACTGACATAAAGAATAATTTTAGCAAAACGCGGCAGTAGTTAGAGCCTAATCTACGACACAAAGATCGGGAATAACTGATTTTTGTTCTGGGGGGAGAAGGGTTTCAAATTTCAAATTTCAGTTTACGCTACTTAACTACTCGTTAGGACTCAGATTTTTAGATCAAAATTTAAGTTTAAGTCTAAGCTTTCGAAATCATTTAAAGAAGTACAAAAAATAACGTTAAAAAATAGTTGTTTGTTACTCCAAAGTCTAAAGCGCCCCCTATCGGCATTTTTTGAAATTGAACTTTAAAATTTTATTTCAAGAAAATACTGGCATAAAGAAAATTTTTTGCAAAAACCGCAAACGAATCGACCAATTTTTCCATGTTTTATAATCATTTGAAATTTCGGACCCTAAACTTTAATGCCCCCTATCTCCTTGGGAATACGTCTGGGACCCTTAGTCTCCTATTTAATATTATTTGTCTTTAAGTGTACTATAACCCCTTAAAGTTCTGCCCATCTTTTATGAATCACCCTGTATATATATATATATATATATATATATATAGATAGATAGATTGTTGCCAAGAAAACTGACTTGAGATTTTTATTTATCAGATATTACCTCTTCTAATTAATTAAGGCTGTTCTCAAATCCAAAATCAACTTTCTGACATAAGTTTTAATTCATTTTTGTTCGGAAACGCATGAAACTGAAAGGTGTTGTTATTCAGAAACTATGACATCGAACTGTTTTTTCCGTTTTCTTGTAAACGCAATAGATCTTTCAGAAAACACTGTCAAAGTTGGTATTTTGAACCGAACTTCCGAACGAAAGAAGAAAATCCAGTCAGTAAGGATAAGAAAAATGCCGTGTCACGTGATCGAAATTGCTTCTAACTCAATAGGTAATTGATTGATCAAAAAATGGAAAACACTAACTCCAAATTGCTTCCATGGTTAGGCTTTCCAATTTTATACCTTTCCGTTAAAAAATGAATTTGTAAATGTGTCAAAACATTTTTTCGCTTGTTGAGCAGAGCAGTTGAGAACAGCCTTAACTGCTAATTTTTTATTATATATATTTACTGTATGCTAAAAAACAATGTAAAATAGTTAAAAATTTTCAAACGTTTAATTTTTAGAACTATAGCTATGTTCTGGTGTGTATATGTACCCGGAATTTCAAAGCAATATCTGCAATAACTTTCGATTTTTTAATTTTTTCCCCACAGTACTATACATGTAAGGCCGAGGGATTCTTTGGATTCAATAACAATATATGTAAGATCATCAATATTCATAAATAAAATTTAATCAATATTTACATTTAAGAAATATAATATGTCTTTCTACAAATAATACCTAGTAATAACTAATAATATTAATTAATAATAATATAATTCTATAATTCTATATACTATAACTAATTTATATAATTTATATTATATTTAATATTAATATTACTTATAATTTATAATAATTTATGTATTATTATAATTATTTATTTATCTAATTACCTAATTACTTATATCTTATAACTAATAATAACTACTAATAAATATTAATATCTACTACCATGATGTCTTTCGACTAATAATATCTAGTAATAATTTTCTGCGAGTCCTTTTACAAACCTTTCATATATTAAAATTAAAATAAAGGAAATTTAATATGCATTTGGAACAATACAACGTGTTTTGGAGTTGTTCCATTTTACTTATATATTCGCCATAAATTACATACATGTTCCTTTAGAAAGTACAGCCTAATTAACATTTTACCAGGTAGATTTATCGCTAAAATCTAATGAAAATCAAGTCTTTATAAATGAGAAATTTTTACTTACATGTCTTAATCTTGGCAATATTTTAAGAACTTTGTAGGAATATTTTTATATGGTTATTGATTATTTTTCGCATCAATATATTTTCTAGTAAGTAATCGGTAGGGTTTCAGAATGGTTCAGGTTGAATGCGATTATTGCAGCAGACTTATCCTGTAGTGCTATTCTCAATAATATTTTATAAAAATGTAAATGATTACTCTTCAACAATAGTTGTTTAAATCAATAGTTGACGGTAAACATGAGCTGTTTAAGCAACGATGTGTTAATTTTGGCAGAAAATTTGTCTTGCTTTTAAAACTGCTGCTAATTTTGCGCCTGGTTGTATCGCCATAGCATCAAACTATAGTGCTATTTGTAACAATATGGTAGTGGTTTTAACCCTTAATTGCATAGTGACGTAAATTTCCATCACCTTTTTATTTAATTTTTAATACATAAATTAAGTTCTTACAACCACTATGTTTATATAGAAATATTAATCCTCTAAAAATTACAAAAATATGCTACTAAATAAAGTTAAAAATCTATCTTAAGATTTCTGGTGTCTAATCTTTAATATAAATATAAAAGAATAATTCATGCAATTAAGGGTTAAACATTGCAAAAGTATAAGCGCAACTATCTATCAAGAAATGCTAGCATATTTACAGAACGTTTATGAAAATTACCTAAAATCACCAAATCAACATTTGGTAAAATCAATTAATTTTATTTGTTCTAGCCATTTAAAACGAATTTTACCGAATTCGGAACATAGATATGGTGTTACTTCCTGCTCGATTTAGTATAGAAGGCAAACTGATAGCTCCGCCTTCGAGATCATCCTTTATCGTGATGATGAACAATAACTAATAATATTGGTGAGAATCTAGATAACGGAAGATAAAATATACAAAAAATTGCTTAAACCTATCCGATTTTTTTTTTTCTTTTTGAAGCCGAGATTTAGTTGGATGTTTTTCTCGTATTCTGATAAGGCTTATTTCATAAAAATCGTCGTAATTGCTTTCGATTAATACCATCATTTTGAGTAATGATCTTGTTTTAACCATATAAAACGAATTTTCCAGATTTAGCGACCTAGGTAGATAGTTTTCTCGCACCCGAATTAGTATAAGGAGTCAAGTTTTGTGACAATCGTTAAAGCCGTTTTCGTATATAGCAGCATCTTCAGTGTTAAGTTTCTTTTAGTCTATCCAATCGGGGTTGCCAGTTTGGCCTCTATTTTATATTTCGAAATTTCACATTCATGCCCGGAATTTTGAAAGAAGAAGCTGTACTTTATTTAATGACAGAAATTTTTCTGTCATTAAATAAAGCAAAAAATACCATTTTTAATTTCTGGCACTAATTCGGATTTTTTAAATAAAACTGGAGGCCAAACTGGCAACTCTGTATCAAATCGAACCATGGAGCTATAATCGAACTTTTCCGAATTCGAGACCTTGCTAGTTCGTTTTGTCGTGTTCGAATAGAACACATGCTTTCTGTAAATTGCATGAGCACTTTTCGATTTATAGCAAGCAGAATTTTCAGCCCTGAGTTTGTTTTAACCTGTCAAAACAATATTTCTTTTATTCGAGACCAGCTAAATCGTTTTTTCGTGCTCGATTTGGTATAGGAGGCAAGTTTCGTGAAATCTTCCATGCCATTTGTGATATTATCCATAATTGGAAAAATCGCTTGCTTGTTTAATATTATGATTTTATTTTACCTTTTTGTGGAGTCGCAGTGAGGGGAAAAAAGTATGTATGATTTTCAAAATGGAGATTTTGAATACTCGGAGGTATAGCCCTGCATCGGGTTTTGTTACCCGCTTTTATCCGCACCCGATCCGACGGGTCGGGTTGACTTCTAACTTTCTGATGCAGGTCAGGTTGACTTTTCATTGTTTCGGGTTGGGTTTTCACTCTTGCGGGTCGGATTCGGGTTGATCCGGTTTTTCAAAAGAATGCCCAAAATATTTTTCAGGTTGAATATCTATATACATGGTGTGTTCACAAAGTTTCAAGACTGGTCTGAGAATACAAAATTCATTAAGCATTTTTGTACAGAGAACTAAAATTCTTCGAAATATGACCCTTGGGCATCAACACACCGCTGCCAGCGTTTTTTCATTTATTCATAGGCTCCCTCGAGGTCTTCGCGCGCAAGACTGTTAAGGGACCTCGTCGAAGCTGCTTGGATCGCTGGAATTGTGTCAAATCGCTTCCCTTTCAGGCCTTTCTTGATCCAGGGGAGCAAAAAACATCGCTGGGAGCAACGTCGGAGCTGTAGGGGTTTTCGGAAGGATTATCACGTTAAACTTAGCCAAAACTTCGGCAGTGGCGAGCGACGTGTGAGAGGGCGCATTGTCGTGGTGAGCAATCCAATCGTCTCTGATGCCTTGGAGGGCGCGCCAGACTCTATCCTTCAAATAGTGATGCATTCCAGCATAAAACCGACCTGGCCCGGCGCGTCCGCTCAGACACCAGATAAAATTCAATTGTTCACCACGACAATGCGCCCTCTCACACGTCGCTCGCAGCCCCAAAGTTTTGGCCAAGTTTAATGTGGTAGTACTACCCCAAGCCTCCCTACAGCCTCAACCTTGCTCCCAGCGACTTTTTTTTTATTCGTCCGGATGAAGAAAGACCTGAAAGGGAAGCGGTTCGACACGATTCCAGCTTCGACGAGGTCCCTTAACAGCCTTGCGGGCGAAGACTTCCAGGCAGCGTATGAACAATGGAAAAAACGCCAGCAGCGGTGTGTTGATGACCAAGGGTCATATTTCGAAGAATTTTAGTTCGCTGTAAAAAAATGTTCAATAACTTTTGTATTCTAGGACCAGTCTTGAAACTTTGTGAACACATCATGTATAATTGGATCTCCATAATGGACACGCCCGAAAAGCGGATACCTTTCACTCTTTTTCGCTTTCGCACTTAATATTTCTACGATGCTACCTCTGAATAGTGGACACCGCCCAATCTACACACACGTAACATGTGTGTAAACATAAGCTATCACAAATACAATACCTGTGTTTTTGTGTGTTTCAAAAACGAAATGTGGTAATATTTTTCATATTCCGAGAGAAGAAAAAATATTATTAACCTATGCCGTAAAGAAAGAATAATCCATCACATTTCTTATATACATTTTATTTATCATGCAATAAACTGAATATATACGTGCAGATATGAATATATGCTGAATATATAACGATCCCGAGGTGTCCGCTATAGGCTATTTGCTGAAGCGTGTAGTAGAGGTCTGCATGGGCCGGAAGAGAAATAATTAGGCCCGGCCGGGTGGAAAACTATAAGTTCGGCCCTGCCCGGCCCGTTTGTATTTTGGCGGTTCACCGCCCGACCCGTGCAAGAATCAGTGAAAACAGGACCGGACCGGCCCGTGCAAAAATCAAAGAAATCTGACCCGACTCAATTTGCACAAAAAATGCCGAGTCAGAGGTATTATAAGTCGTTAAAATACTCCACGCTGAGTACATTTTGCTACTTTTAAAACACCATTTTTCAACATTGTGCATTTAGACGACATTCCCTGTCGTTTTGAAATAAATACAGGAGATTAGAATTTGTCATCCAGATTATTTTTTTCCAGTGAAACCAATTGGGAATATTTTTCTAAATCAATTGCTTTTGAAACAAATTATCTGGATTTTCTTGTCAGTGAATTTCTGGAAACACCCTTACGTTTTATGCATGTAATTGTACTGCGAGGATCGATAGTTTTGGGGCAGAAATGATTTACAATATCCGTATAATGTATGTTTTTGATCTATAGATAATTCGCTTTCTCTTTCAATAGTCATCCATCATGTTTTCAATTAATTTTCTTACGCAAATTATTAAAAATTCATGTCATTGGAAATTTAGCTTTGTCGATAATGCTGAATGTCTTATAGACTGTTTGCATGGAACAATGAAGCACTAATAAAAAAAAAAAATATAATAATATTTATTTAAACTGAAAATAGTTTTTCTATTTTTTTTCTTTTCTTTTTTCGTTTTTAGCCCCGATATGCTATTTCTTTCGGTCAGCAATTAAAATTTCGTCTCTAAAAAATTATCTTCAATTATATAAGACAGCCGTAAAACAAAGCAGATGTGTAATTGTACGTGTTAATCTCTACTGCAACTATTTAAACTGCTAAGCATCGTACATTGTCAATTTTTATACCTCGTATAGGGAAAAGAAAGTACTTTAAAATGCAATTTGTTTGAAAACTGTATTTCCATTTATTTTTGAGATGTTAATTTTTTTGTAGTTTTTAACGAAATTTTTTTAATCTTCGCAACTGAAATTCTCCATTTCTGTAGAAAGTAAAGGAAAAATAGTTGGAAAATAGTAAACTATTATATCTTTTTGTTGGCATTTTGCCATAATAACTGAAAAAAAAATGTATTGTATGTGCTATTTTGAAAAAATATAAATAAATGATTTCTGATAAAACATGGAGCTATTATAAACTATATTTATTTTAAGTATCTAAATGTTACAAACAAATGAAGGCATATGATTTATGAAGGCCGATTTTTTTGGTCGAGTTTCTTCATTGACGACATCGCTTTTTGTTCGAATCAAGTATTATTCAGCGATAGTGACGTCCTATGCGTAGTACTTTAATGTAGATGTTGTTTAAGACTGGATTGTAAGTGTGGAATTCTTCAGCGGATGCGGATGACTGCACTTTATATAAAATGAAAGTGCCTTAAAACTGAAATATGTTTTGTATTATCAATATTTATATACATAGAACGTTTTTTCCATCTGGGGCGACTTTAAATTCTGAAAAAGCTGAACTCATGTTTTCTAGTTTTATTTTATTTAACCTTTTTTGGAGGAGCAGTGAGGAGAAAAAAGCATGTATGATTTTCAAAATGGAGATTTTGAATACTCGGAGGTATTATTATAAGTCGTTAAAATACTCTACTCTGAGTACATTTTGCCTATTTTTAAATCTCCATTTTTAACATTGTGCATTTAAACCCTATCGTTTTAGAACAAGTACAGGAGATTAGAATTTGTCATCCAGATTATTTTTTTTCCGGTGAAATCAATTGGGAATATTTTTCTAAATAAATTGCTTTTGAAATAAATTATCTGAATTCTCTTGTCAACGAATTTCTGGAAACACCCTTACGTTTTATGCATGCAATTGTACTGCGAGGATCGATAGTTCTGGGGCAGAAATGATTTACAATATCCGAATAATGTATGTTTTATTTGTATTATGTATGAATAATGTACGCTTTATCTTTCAAAAGTCATCCGTCATGTTTTCCATTATTTTTTTTACGCAAATTATTAAAAATTCATGTCATTGGAAATTTAGCTTTGTTGATAATACTGAAAGTCTTATAGACTGTTTGTATGGAACAATGAAGCACTAATAAATAAAAAAAAAATAACAATATTTATTTAAACTGAAAATAGTTTTTCTATTTTTTTCCCCTATTAGCCCCTGATATGCTATTTATTTCTCCCAGCATTTAAAATGTCGTCTCTAAAAAATTACTTTCCTTTAAAACAAACCAGATGTATCATTGTACGGTTAAATACTGTACTGCAATTTTTTAAACTTCTAAGTATCGCACATTTTCAATTTTTATACCGTCGTATTAGGAAAACTGCATCTCCATTTATTTTTGAGATATTATTATTATTATTATTATTATTATTATTATTATTATTATTATTATTTTAAATTTTTAACGCCATTTGTTTAATTTTGGCAACTCAAGTTTTCCATTTCTGTAGAAAATAAAGGAAAAATAGTAATTATATATTTTTGTTGCCATTTTCACATAACAACTAAAATAATATATAATTAAAATACGTGCTATTTTGAAAAAAATATAAATGAACGATTTCTGATAAAACATTGAATTATCATAAACTTTATTTAATTTTAAGTATCTATATTAATATTACAAACACATGAAGATATAAGAATCATTAGATAGCGGATTTTTTTTGTCGAGTTTCTTGAATGACATCTCTTTTTTTGTATTTGTGTATTATTCAGCGATAGTGATGCCCTATGCGTACTTTACTGTAGATGTTGAAGACTAGATCGTAAATGTAGAATTCTTCAGCGGATGCGAATGACGTAATTTTACATAAGATAAAAGCGCCTGTTTTAAGTCTTAAAACTGAAATATGTTTTGTACTATCTATATTTATATATATACATACATATATATATATATATATATATATATATATATATATATATATATATATATATATATATATATATATATATATATATATATATATATATATTTCACCGGGGGCGACAATCTGGAAAAGCAGAATTCCTGTTTTCTAAAAATTATGTATATTTCTTTTTTTAGACCTGGATATGCTATTTCTTTCGGGCAACAATTAAAGTGTCGTCTCTAAAAAATAACGTTATATAAACCAGCCGTAAAACGAAGCAGATGTATTACTGTACGGTTAAATACTGATAATTTCTACAGCAATTTTTTTAATTTCTAAGCATCGCACATTTTCAATTTTTACACATTTGTATAAGGGAAAAAATACTTTTAATTGCAGTTTGTTTGAAAACTGCATCTCAATTTAATTTTGAGATATTATTATTATTTTTTTTTGTAGTTTTAATACTATTTCTGTAATGGTGGCAACTAAAGTACTCCATTTATGTAGAAAGTAAAAGGAAAATAGTAGAGTACTATGTCTTTTTGTTGCTATTTTATCATAAGAACTGAATAAAAATTGTAATTAAAATACGTACTACTTTGAAAAAAATATAAATAAATGATTTCTGATAAAATATAGAGCTATTATAAACTAATACCATAATAAATTACTTGGAGCAGTACTATATAAATAAAAACAAAGTTTAAAGCACCCAAATCTTTTATTTCTTGTTGCAAACTAGTTTCAGTAGCAATAGCGCACCATCATCAGTGCAAAATATGATTGCTCAGAAAAGAAAATTGCTGAAATATATGTAGGAGAAGCGGATTCAATGATAAAGTTTATTAGCCAATAAAATTACAGGAAATTTTAGGAAATAGCCAATGAAAGAGAAGTGGATTCAAAGATGAAGTTTGTTAGCCAATAACGTTACGATAGGAAATTTTAGGAAACGGGCCATGTGAGCGGATTCAAAGATCAAGTTTATTGGCTAATAGAATTTCAGGAATGTTTAGAGAACAACCAATAAGATATAATAAATGTAATGTGAAAACACGCAAGTGGAATAAGAGGTTTTTATATAATTTTTCCAGCAATCTAACAACGGAGGAATAGCAAAATCACAAGTAACAACATTTTAAAGATTTTTATAAGTAAGGAATGCTTCAAGAAAGTCAAGTTCATGAATGGAAGTGGGTTTTGAGATAATTTTTGCGGCGCTAAAGTCAAAAATTATTTGATTAAAAATCATTCAGTGCATTCATTCATAAATAAATTTTAATCTTCTCCCAAAACTTAGTATTGCGGTCAAAATATGCGATAACTGATGTGCGAACATTGCTTTAATTCTTTAATTGCTGCATTTAGATACAATATTCACAAAATAATGCTTCAAAATTATGTACTTATATAATGTATTATTATCTGCTAATACATTATGAATATGTCTCTCCAGATAAAAAAAATGTAACAATGTTTGTTTATCTATATGCGGTAAGTGATCTGCGAAAACTGCTTTATTCTTCTTTAATTGATACGTTTTGATACAATTTTCATAAAACAATGCTTTAAAATTATATACTTATGTAACGTATCATTATTCTGCTAATACATTATGGATATATTTTTCTTCATAAAAAAAGTAACAATGTTCGTTCATCTGTAACGTGTATAAAAAACTCAGCTCAAGGCTAATGCAAGATGAACAGCAGCGTTACCAAGAGATTTTACATATAACCCACATTTAACTTGTATATAATTTATTTTTTCTTTTTTTAAGTAAGAGATTTATTTGAGCTTGGAATCTTCATTTATCGCTTCCTAAGTTTCTTAGGAATTAAGACACAGCTGAGAGTAATAATGCCAGATGATGTCAGCGGGTACGAGTCGCGGAAAGATGTGCTGGATTTACATATCTAGCATATGTTTCTAAAACGGGTAAGTGTATTGAAGCAGAAAATAAAATTTCCTTTTTTTTAATATCAAAGACAATTCTTTGATGATTCTGTTTATCTTTTAAATTTAATTCCAAGATTTAGTGATTGTAAGTTTTGCATATTAAAAAGAGTTTAAAGTATCAGATTGGAAGAATTGCAAGGGATTTTTGATAGAAGATATTTATTAATCCCACTGCAGGGGTTCCCAACTTTTAGACCGAAGTACCACTAAATAGAAGTTCTGGTTTCCGCGTGCCACCAGGTGACAAACTCAAAGCTAACACGGAAAAACCTGTGTAAACGGAATATGTCTAAAACGAAATATTTTTCCAGTCTTTTGTGCTTCCGCCTGAGGAGATTTTACTAACTTACATTATTACATTATTAAATTGGTGCTTATATTGATTTTAATATTTTTTAGCGTAAAATAGTTTGAGAACCCCTGTATTAGAGGTCTGCATGAGCCTGGGCTTTGCCCGAAACCTGTACCCAGCCCTGCAAAATGAGGGCAAACACCCTTCAAACGGGCCAGAACAGCAAAATTTGGACAATTTTTTAACGGGCCGGGCCGACAAAAGAATTAAACGGGATAGAAAAAAAATGAGCGGACAGATCGGCCCAATATAAAAATTTAAAAGAAGCTGATAAAGTATGAACCATTTTCAATGGATAATGACTTTCGCAAAAATAGGTATAAATGTGTTGCACAAGCCGATGCTAGTTTCACAACATCAATAAAGAAATATAACTTGTTCAGCGTAGAGATCGGCATCGGACAGTTACATTGCGTCTGAGCCCGGGCTTATTTTTTTAATTCAGAAGACTGGGGCTGGGTCGACAATCAGGCTTACAATTTTTTTTTTCTACATAGTCGAGCCAGGTCGGAACTGGACTTAACTGTCCCTAGAATGCGTCCGACAGGCAATATGTTTTGTAAAAATAGTATGATAATGAAAGATAATGATAGATAATGAAATTCCGTTAACGGAACCATTAAAAATATACCTTGAGGTGGCTCTAAAATTCCCTGCTCAACAACGCGAAATAGTCGACACATTTTCTGAATCATTTTAATCAAGGCATAAAATTGACAGGCTTGACTACTAAAGCCATTTGGTATCGAATAGCGTTTTGATAAATAAATTACTTATCGAGTAATAAGCGATTCTTGTCACGTGACGACAGGATTTTATCTTTTCTCGTGCTATCGCGTTCAGAAATTCGATTCAAAACGCCAACTTTGATAGTATTTTCTAAAGGATATTTTGCCTTTATCAAAAAACAGAAAACACCATTCGATTATATAGTTTTTGAAAAAGAACACCTTCTAATTCTATGCGTTTCCGAACAAAAATGATTTCAGAAATTAGCTCCTTTGCATTTGAGAACAGCCATAATAAATTACAGTGAAATCTTTACAAAAATTTACTTTTTATTATACAGCTTCAAAAACTATGAGTTTTAACCCACTCTATTTTTAGGTAGCTCTCATTAGAAAAAGCTACCTATTGCAGCCGTTCGGAGGAAAGCGATTTCAAAATATTTTGGTATATTTTCATCGATCATGACCCCCAGACCCCGAAACCACCCTCCGTTCAAAATTGATATATATATATATATATATATATCTGACCTTTGTCACACTGTAACTCTCGTATTTATGAACCGATTTGGATGTAATTCGGTGTGTACATAGTACATACCAATGTCTCGACCGAGTTCGTTGGCCAGCTTCATCCGCCATTTTGTTTCAAAATGGCGGCCATTTAAAAATTTTAAAAAAAATTAAAATTTGAAAAGTGGTACCAAAAAATTGAAAATGGAAAAATATTTTTTTCTTATGTATTTGACCTTTATACAAAAATTCCGGAGCAGTTTTTGTTTCGTCTATATCTTAAAAAATGGCTGAGTTATAGCATTTTGAATTTCTAACGTGGCTGACACTTTGAAACGTCCTGAATTTTGTCACGCGATAAAAGGCGTATTTATGAACCGATTTGGATGTAACTTCGTTTATACATAGTACATACCAATGTCTAGACCGAGTTCGTTGGTCAGCTTCATCCGCCATCTTCTTTAAAAATGGCAGCCGTTTAAATTTTTAAGAAACATTTTAATTTGAAATGTGGTACCAAAAAATTTAAAATTGTAAAAATATTTTTTTATGTGTTTGACCTTGATAAAAAGATTCGGGAGCAGTTTTTATTTCTTCTATATCTTAAAAAGTGGCTGAGTTATAAGCATTTTGAATTTCTAGCGTGGCTGACATTTTGAAACATCCTGATTTTTGTCACGTGATAACAGGCGTATTTATGAACCAATTTGGATGTACCTTGGTGTGTACATAGTATATACAAATATCTCGACCGAGTTCGTTGTCCAGCTTCATCCGCCATCTTGCATCAAAATGTCGGCCATTTAAAAAAAATTTAAAAATTTAAAATTTAAAATGAGATACCAAAATATTGGAAAATGAAAAAGATTTTTTTCGTATGTGTTTGACCTTAATACAAAGATTCCGGAACAGTTTTTGTTTTCGTCTATATCTAAAAAAATGGCTGAGTTATAGCATTTTGAATTTCTCTTGTGGCTGACATTTTAAAACGACCTGATTTTTGTCACACGATAACAGGCGTATTTATGAACCGATTTGGATGTAACTTCGTCTGTACATAGTACATACCAATGTCTCGACCGAGTTCGTTGGCCAGCTTCATTCGCCATCTTGTTTCAAAAGGGTTGCCATTAAAAAAATTTAATTTAAAATTTAAAATGAGGTATTAAAAAATTGGAAAATGAAAAAGATTTTTTTTTATGTGTTTGGCTTTGATACAAAAATTCCGGAGCAGTTTTTGTTTCTGAAAATTTGTTCTTTTGTTTATATCTTAAAAAATGGTTGAATTATAGCACTCTGAATTTCTAGCATGGCTAACATTTTGAAACGATCTTGTATTTGTCACGCGATAACACAAGTATTCGCCTATTTCGATGTAAGAAGGCATGTGGATAGTATATATCAATATCCTGACCAAGTTCGCTGGCCAGCTTCATCAGCTATCTTGTTTCAAAATGGCGGCCATTAAATTAAAAAAAATTATATTTAAAGCGAGGTGCAAAAAAATTAGAAATTGAAAAAAGGTTTCTTTCTTAAGTATTTGACCTTGATATAAGGATTCAGGAGCATTTTTTGTTTGTCTTTATCTTAAAAAATGGCTCAGATATAGCAGTTTCAATTTCTAATGTGGGTGACATTTTGAAAAATCTGATTTTTTGCCTGCGACAGCACTTGTATATATCAACCGATTCCGATGTGAGTGAGATTGTGCACATCAATTACTAAGGTCTCGACCAAGTTCACTGGTTAGCTCATCCACCATGTTGTCTTAAAATGGCAGGTACTTTAAGAAATCGCCGAATTTGGCAGCCAAATATAAGTTACTTTAAATAAAAGCACCTTGGATAAAGCTGACTATTTTCGCGAAATTCTCATTCATAATGATTTAGTATTGATAAAAATTAGTATTGAATCTCCTATATTCGGTTTCCACTAAATTGAGCTTCGTGTGTTTGAATAATATAAGTTGGCTTTTTTAAAATAAGGAATATGAAAGCTACCTCTTCCTCCCGGCACTGGCCGGAAGGACTTTTTTTATTCTAAACTACCTTAATATTTTTAATGAATCATTATTTGATTGTTGAAAAGTCTAAGAGTCTACGTAATCATTAATGTTGCTATTGTGTATTTTCTGTCTTATCATTGCTTAGTAATCTAAAATATTACTCTAAAATTTTCTCCATAAATATTTATATATTCTTTAAAAGATCTTAATTGTATGTGAAGAAAAATCAGATCTTTTTGTAGAAACTGAGTCGGTCGGACCGGGTCTGATTTAATTTTTTTTTTGCACGGGCCGGACCTATATCCTCAACTTTGAAAATTTTAACAGGCCGGGCCGAATTCTTAATTTTTACACGGGGCCGCCCAAGATTGTTTTCGTTCGGACCTGTTTCCTGAAGTTTGAAAATTTAAACGGGCCGGGCCGAACTTTTAATTTTTTACACGGGGCCAGCCCAAGATTGTTATCGTTCGGACCGGGCCTGTGCCGGGAAATTACGGTTCGTGCACACCTTTACTATATGTTAACACTTCGTCGGCGCACCTCTGGGGTTCCCCATTAGCACCTAATTAACTCTGACGCTCTTAAAGTGATCAGCGACCAGCGATTAGAATGTGCAAAGACAGAAAATTCGAAATCTGATTTAAAAAACCCCGTTTATTAACCTCAAAGCAAGTAAAATAAAATATACTGAAATAAAAGCTGACTTGTTAGGTCAACTGCGCCCGACTGAGGGTTAAAGCAGTGGTTTTCAACCGGTATGCAGCGGCACAGTGGTGCGCCGTGAGTGAACTTCGAATGTACCGCGAAAATTGTTAGTCTATAAAAATGAATCAAAGTATATTAAGAATTGTCGACAGAATCTAGACATCGACCCCATACATCCTATGCAAAAACAATCATTTAACCCCTTAAGTGCCGCAATAAATTACTGTTTAAAAATTCGAATTGCTTATTGACACCACTATTTTGAAAAAGAAATATTCACCTTATTTAATGACAGGTAAAATGATATAATAAAGCCAATTACACAATTTTATAAAATTAGAGGGAAACAAACAATCCGAATAAAAAACACCGACCGTGAATATCACGGGAGCGAGAATTAAGGGGTTAAAAATATTGAAACGCAGATGAGAAATTTGAAAAGTACGTTGCCATTATCTTAAGCTTGCGAGTATATTCGCATTACTCGCGTAGGCTCTTGGTGGTTCTAGCTAAATTAAACGGTTCTTTTGACGGATTCTAGCTGAATAGTTTCGGTTCATTGCCGAAACCAGATGGAACCGAACCCCTTCTGGACTACATAAACTTTTAATAATAATATCATCTATAGTACAGTAAAATAATTTGTAACATTTTAAAGAAAAATTTTATGACGTAGGGGACTTACTCGCTATTTCTGTGTAACATTTATTCATCATTAAAGTAGTGAAAAAAAAAGATAAGCTGTGAATTAGCTCCATTGGAAAAATTTCCAAGACCTCTCCGACTTTGCTCGGTTCTTACGTTACGGCCCGGCCTGGGGCTCGAGTCTTGGTTTGGGCTTGTGTTTTCTTAGAAGTTCGGAATTCGCCTGGAATTAAAGTTCCTCTTTAATTAGCCCCAGGGCGTATACAGTACAGCACGAGTCAGGTTGTACCCGATGCCAATCCATAATCTTTTTTTTTAAATAACCCGAAACCCAATCTGAACCCGAAATATTTAAACCCGGACACGAAATGAAAGAAAATCAATCCATATTTTAATACAGTTACGGAAAAATAGCCTGCAATTATGTATCTAATATCAATTTTATCGCTTTCAGGGTTCCGTACTTAAAATCCCATTTTAGTCACGGCAAAAAAGGAAAACGCTAAAGTAAAGTCTATTTTCAAATTTCTCGCTTTGATTTTAATATTTTTGAATGATTTTTGTTTGCATAGGATAGCTGAGTACGATCTACAACCGGGCTAGTTTTTACTTTTTCGATTTTGGTTATAGTTTTTTTTTTTTTTTTTTTTTTTTTTTTTAATTAGGGTAGTTTCAATTTCAGAACCGGTTCAGACCGGTATCGAAAGTAAAAGTAATTTTTTTTTAAAATCTTAAACCAAAAAAAAAAAAAAAATAAAAACTAGCCCGGATGTAGATCGTCGTCAGCTATCCTGTGAAAAAAAATCATTTGAAAATATCAAAATTTAAGCGAGATATTTGAAAATAACTACCCCATAGGATTGACATTATCATCCGGGTATTTTTGAGTGACTAGTGTAGGCTCTTAAAAAAGAAGAACCGTTTTAAGGTCACGACTGTGTCTGTCTGTCCGTCTGTCACAGCCATTTTACTCTTAAACTATGGAACGTGGAAAGTTCAAATTGACTGAAGTAATAAAGGCTATTGACCCACATATTTATAGATTATTAACCATTCACAAATATATTTAGGAAAAATGTAGAGGGGCTAATTAAGTTACTCGAAAAAAAAACAATCTTCTCTTTGTATATCGTGTAAAAGCTGTTGTAACACCGAACTCAAAAATACTTTTCTTTTAATTTTAGGTATTATATTTTCAGAGATATCGTCGAAAATGTAATGCTAAAATATGTCCCCCCCCCCCCCTCCTCTATTTCCAAAATTACTGAAACTAAAATTATGAAAAAAAATTAGTGGTAGTAGAAGTTAATTTAAACCTTGCAGGAAAACTATAGCGATTACCCTAGGTCGCATAGCTTTTGAGAAGATAGCATTTTTCCGTTACACACAAATTTCGATTTGTGGGCATTCAGCAAAGGAATTGAGGGGCAGTGGAGGTATTCATCGACGCAGAAGTGTAAAAGAATTGTGGATAATGATTTTCGAAAAAAGAAATTGCCCGTGATTATCCAAGATATTAACCCTTAAAGACACGAACGGTTCAGACATACATAAAGACGCCGGCGGCATACTTTATGCGTCATCGGCTTTTAAAGCCTAGATAACAACTTTTAAGGATATATTTGTGCGATGCAATTCGCAGTAGTAGTATAAAAGCAATAAACGTCAAACTGTTAAAAACAGACTAATTTAATTAGAATTAATCACATAATTATTACTATGGGATTCGCGACTAGTTTGCATTGAGTGATTCTCTCAATACGCCATCCGTGTTTTTAAAGGTTAATTAAAAATCTATCTGGAAAAACTCGGCACGGACCAAGGCGGCGTTGCAACATTACGACCTTCTTTCGAAGCGCACTTAGTACAATGCCAAGTTTAAACTTTGAACAAGGCTTTTGTTTTAGGTTCACTCTAAAAGAAAAGATTATTACTACGCTGAATTTGGGTTTATGAAATGCTAAATGAAGTTTAAATATGCGCTACTTTTTTTCTGTCACCATCGAATTATGTTCATCATAAACAGATTAATATAAGATTTTAAAAAGATTTATATAGGATAGCAATATTTTATACTATTTAGGCTTCATACTTTTCTAGTGCATACAGCTATACCCAACCCTACGTTGTATAGTTTTTTACAAAGTCTTGTTAATATTTTTGTAATAATACACTTACTAATTAATATATTTATTGTACGGAACCCTTTGTGTGTGAGTAATACTCGTACTTGACCGTTTATTGAATAAAAATCAACACTAATACACATTAATATTCAAATATGTATTTTTTCTTTTGAAAAATATTTGAAAAATCGGGTCAACCGTACCCCTACCTGAAAGAGTCAAAACCTAAACCGAAGCCGAAGCGTTTAACCCTTTATCTACTGACGGTACTTATAAGCACCATTAAAATGACTTGTTATAACATCTATATATATATATATATATATATTATGCTAACGTACGTGGCACAAAAATTGTGATTATTTGTTATTGTTTAATGGCAATGCCCGAGAAGCACTTCTCATTGGTTATCGTGTAAAAGTCCTTTGGCAGGATTTAGGGCGATCCGGTTTTTTTACGTTTCGTTCTTTCGCTGCAATCTCTTACCCTGCAATTATGGAGCTTCAAAATATTATTTGAAATGCCCGTAAAATATCTCGACGAATGCTTGAAAGTTAAGAAGAAGCCGATTTAGGAAGAAAAAATCGAAATAGATTCGATCTAGAACACAGAGCATTAGCGATCGCCAAAATAGGCTTAATAACCATAGCATGCACGCGTTGCTTCTGAAATCCAAATTACTGATTTAAACGTTCCGGTGTCTCTACCCCCCCTCTCTGTACGGACCTGCAATACATTTCATGTTCATTTAAGAATATTATTACAGTCCCACCAGAAGTAAAATGCAATAAAACCTGCTTAGACGGAAATGGAAACGACCAGTGATAAATTCCGTTTTATGCAGGTTATTTAAATTGAACAAAGCATAATAGCACATTTTGGGGGAGGGAGGAGGTGGAACTTTTTTTCTTTTATTGCAGTATTCCGTTATAAACAGGCTTTACTCTATTAGAAAATATATACTAATATTTGCCTACGATTTTATTATTTCTTTTTCAGTATTGCAGTTTATGTTGTATTTGTAATTGCTTTTTCATCTAAAGATTTTAAATAAAAAATTTAATTATTGAAAATATAATTAAATTTTAATTGAATTCATCAATTAAATTGGAATAAAAAAGCTTAGAGACCTATAAAAATTAAAAATCTTTACACAACTTTGGAACTGAACAAGAGTCGGGCCCTAGTAATTTGCACCGTCTACTTCCCTTCCTCTGTACGGACCTTCGATAAAAATTTCAGATTCATTTAAGAATATTATTACGGGCCCGAGCAACGCTGGGCGGGTCAGCTAGTTCATTTAATGAATCGATTAGTTGTAATACAGTTTAAAATGAGTTATAGATACATTATTTTATCTTGTTCCAAAAGCCTTATGGGTTACATAGTACTCTAGTATAAAATGACATACTTTTAAATGACATACAATTTCTTCTTTTTTAAATAAGATTATTTTGAGCTTAGAGTTTACATTTATCACTTCGCAAGTGCAAGAATTAAGAGACAGATGAGAGTAATAATGTCAGATGCTGTCAGTGAATACAACCGCAGAAACATATGTTAGGTAAACACGTAGTGTAATGGAGCAGAAAGAGGGATGATTTTTTTTTTCTTTTTTTATATCAAAGCCAATTCTTCGAGAAGTCAATAAGCTTTTATTCGTTCCATGATTCAGTGATGATAAGCTTTGCATATTAAAAAAGATTTAAAATCATCAGATTGTAAGACTGCAAGGGATTTTTTATTACAAGACATTTTAATCTCCCTGCGTTCCTTAACCCATTTGTGCCTGAATTTTTGTTCTCTCAAATTTGTTGAAAATCAGTTTAAAATGTTTCAAAATGAACTGGAAAAATACTAAATAATTAAGCTATTTTTTTTTGTATTTATTTGATAAAATGTAAACATACTAAATACGGTAATATCCATAATATTTGTAATAGTATAATATGCAGAATTCTATGTTTCTAATTCTAATTCTCTTTAGAATTCTAATTTTATATAAAATAAGCTTTTAAATTGTATATTATATACTATAATTAGTATTTTTATGATCTACTAAAATACTGTATTTATTTCTTTACAGAGACTAATAACATTATAAGTATTAGTAATAATAAACTAAGAATAATCGTATTCGAAGCTTAAAAACAATTTGTTTCATAATCACCTTGAAAAGAACTTTACTTAAATAACTGTCCCCTAAATGGCTAATGAAAATATGCACCCATTCGTGCTCTATATTTTCGCTTTATATTTTGTACGTTACAAACATGCATAAAAAATAGGCTTGAACATATAATTTCACAATTAAAAAAAAATATGTATTTCAAAGAAACCTACAAGCTAAGGTTATGACTTATTAATTTGGATCCTTGGTAGAAAAATTACAAATAAACTTACTTTTTACATTTCGCCATCTTGAAAAATGAAAAATATATAAACTCCGAAAAAAAAGGCCTTAATTTAAACAAATAAATATCCATCCTGTGCTGTCCTCTCTCGGTAACTGGTAAAGACATTTATAGATAATTATTTCATATAATTTCCATGCTATAAAGTTTATTGAAATTCGAAGCGTCAAAAAATGGGACACCAGGCATAAATGGATTAAGCTCACCTCCTGCCTTGTGTTTAAAGTTTAACGGCGGTAATAAATTATAAGTAAAAAAATATTTTTAAGTTAAGTTTTTATTTTAATGTATTAGGAAGGGGAAAATTGCTGAAGAACAGTTCATTGTAATAAATACTGTTTTAAAAAGAAATAATGATTTTTTTTATCAGTTTTGTTTAATAAAATGTTTTTATTTCATATAATATGGTATATCGATTGATTAAACTATTGAGTCTATCCAGTTGCATTGTTTAGAATATTTTTAATCCCAAATATAAAAAACAGAAGTTGAAAATTTTTATTTTTTAAGGAGAAACTCGCAAAATACGGGTCCATTCCAAGCACATAGGTTTAACATTGGAGAAAGGATATTTGCGATCTGATTGATGCAGGGATATTTTCTTCGACAAATTTAGTGACTTCACTCACGCGAAGACACTCGCTAGCTAATGTTAATCCTATGGGAGCGTTCTTTAAAAATATCTCGTTTGCATTTCAATATTTTTATTTATTTTATTTACTTATTTATGTTTTATGCATTGGATAGCTGAGATCGTTTCTTGCGGGGGCCGTTTTTACCTTTTCGTTTTTGGTTTCTAAAGAAAAAGTATCCTCATAAAAAAATTGCAACTAAAATAGCAAAAGTAAAAAAACAAACAAAAAAAAAATCTTTGCAGAAATAAAAATCGACCTCAGCTATCCAATGCAAAAAACAAACAAAAAAAATTGAAATGCAAAGGAGATATTTTAAAAGGAAGCCCCTACTGGATTAACATTAGCGCATGTCATCGAGTGAGTTGAGTAGACCATGGTTGGCGAACTTTTTTGTTGTCGCCTGCCAAATTTGATCAAAAAATATTTTACGTGACCATTATGCCATCTAAGAAACAAATTTAGTAGGTGGAAAAATAAGGGATTAAAATAACTTAAAATTTTCTATTATGATTTAAAAAAATTGGAGGATTATACAATATACATGTAGGTATTATACGCTATAATAATTATAGAAACAAATATATTTTAGAAATTTATATAAAAAAAATAAATAATGCGATGTAATTTGTTTTCTATCGTTGCATCTAAATATCAAGTTAATTTTAATGCAAACTGAACCGGATTTGTCTGATAAGTGCTTTCAGTTTGAGTTTTGATATTATTCATTTGTGAAAACAGTGATTCGAAAGCATAGATAGGCAGAAAAACTATTAAAATGACAAAAGTCAGTTTCTTTAAATAGCTCTGAAATAAATTCCAAAGTTGCCATAACTTTACCATCGGAATTTAGTAGTGTCTAATAAACAATTCTTGCCGATAGTTTTCAAATATCGTCTTTGTTTGAAAAAATTTTGAGACCAGAATTAGATTGTCATATAATATGCTGCAATTATTTTTTTTAATTTCCATTTAATCCAATTTAGAAAAGATTAGTCGCGATTTTGTGTAATCTCACTTTATTTTGATTTAGAGTCACAAGCAAGGCCGTGCCAAAATTATTCTTTCGCGTGCCAAAAGAGGCACGCGTGACATAGGTTCGCCATTCCTAGAGTAGACCCTTAAGACCTTACTCTAGTATCGCGAACACACTCTCAAGTTAAGGTTAAAATCAATGACAGCGTTCTTTTCGAATTTCTTGCTTGCATTTTAATATTTGATAAGGCGAGGATAAGGCAAGTTTAAAAACTCACCTCCTCATATATATCATCATCATCATAATCATCAACAACAACCGTTTTCAATCCACTGCTGGCTGTAGGTCTTCCCCACATTTTCCCAATGCTTCCTGTCTAGTGTTTGAGTCATCCAATTAGCACCGGCCACTTTTCTGATTTCATCACTTCATCTTACTTGAGGTCGTCTTCTTGGCCGTTTTACATCTCTGGGAAACCACTGTAGGGTGTTTGTGCTCCATCTATTGTCTTGTCTTCTTGCAATGTGACCAGTCCATTTCCATTTTAGCAGTTTAAAGTCCAAAACTTTCATCAGACTTCTTATCCACTTTATTCTCTTTCTGTCTCTTCTAGTTATACCTAGCATACATTTTTCCATACCAGTTTTGTAGTAGTAAAAAAACCACAGGGTATACGTTAGAGGCAGGGGTATACGCTAAAGTTATGAACGTTATGCTTAGAGTATACGCTAAAGGTTTTTTTGAGAAACAGAGGGTACACGGAGCTTCTTAAAAAAATATCCAGAAGATATACGGCGTATACCTCCGTATACCCTCCACTACACCCTTGTTCCATACTTCTCTGTGTTGTTTGTAAGTTTTGTACCATTCGTTTTGTTAGCGTCCATGTTTCTGCTCCATAAGTTAGTACAGGCAAAACAGATTGGTTAAACACCTTTCTTTTCAAACAAAGAGGCATGTTACTCTTCAGAATAATATTGTTCTTCCCAAAAGCACTCCATCCATTTCTTATTCTTCTATTGATTTCATTCATGATACTATTATCCAATGATATTTCCTGTCCAAGGTATATATAACTTTGCATTTCTTTAATCTCAGTGTTGCTGTAGACAATTTTCTTTTTTGATGCAAATGAATTGAACATCACCTTAGTCTTTTCCAAATTTATTTTTAATCCTACATTAATGCTAACTTCTGCCAAATCTTTTAGTATATTTTCAAATTCTTCAGGGGTATTAATGAAAATTAAAATGTCGTCAGCTAATCGGAGATGATTTAAATTCTCCCCATTTATTCTAATCCCTTTGTTTTCCCAACCCAGTTTCTTGAAAATATTTTCTAAGACAGCAGTAAAAAGCTTATATGAAATGGTGTCTCTTTGTCTTACCCCTCTTCCAATCTTGATCTTCGCTTTTCCTTTGTCTAAACGGATGGTCGCTGTTGCTTTCTTGTAAATCTTCTTTATGATATTGATGTAAGGTTTGTCTATACCAATGTCCTCTAGAGATTCTACTACTGCTGATGTGTACACCGAATCAAATGCTTTTTCATAATCAATAAAGGCGAGGCAAATTATATTCCTTATGTTTTTCTATGAGTTTCCTTGCCGTTTAGATATAATCCATTGTGCTGAATTAACTTCGGAATACTGCTTGTTCTCTAGGTTGAGCTCGTTAAAACTTTGTCTTATTAAGTCTTGTCGTTAAAAATTTGGTGAAAATTTTATGAATCACTAACTGATAGGAAGGTAGTTTTTAATGTTTTCTTTCTCCTCTTTCTTGTAAAGTAGCACCATCACAGCATTCATATCTTATGATGGCACATCTGACTTTTCGAGACATTTGGAAAACAGTAAGGATAGCGTTTTTGCAAATTCTTCTCCTGCTTCTTTAATAAAGTCAATTGTAATTCCATCTTCGCCAGGGTATTAATATTTTTTCACAAATTTAATGGCTTGTAAAACTTCATCTGTCATCACTAGGATTATCTCTCCAGTTTCTGTCAACTTTTTTTGTGGATCACGTAGGTTGATTTCCCTTTGATCTTCACATTTACAAAGATCCTCATATATATATTCAGTGAAACCTCTCTAAGGAGACCACCCATTAGACCATAAAAAATCCGTCTTTCAGAGAGGTGGTCTCTGAATAGAGGTGATAGGTAAAGCAATGTTTCATGAAATACATACTACAAAAAATATATTATTGAATTAGTTTATTATATTTCATGTCTATACAGCTTTAAAGAAGGAATTAATTGTAGTTTACTTTGATTTTAACAATTTCTCATTAACAATTTTTGTTTCTAAACATTCTTTGATCTCTTTAAACAAATTATTTCATCTTCTAAGGCACTGCTATCATTAATAGATTTTCTATGGATATACTGCTTGGTCCACAAGTACTGAAGCAACTGACAATTGTTTGTGTCTTTACGTTATCTCATGCACATTTTATCCATCGAATAGCATCAGGTATATTGATGGATTTCACAATGTCGAACGCATTTTTGGTCTCATCTATTAGTGAAATGAGCTTTCATAAAACAAAACGTCTGTATTCGAGCTTCAAACAATGAATAATTCCCTGATCTAACGGGTGAATTTTGGTTGTTGTGTTAGGAGGGAGAAGTTGAACTTTCACACTTTTTAGCTGTTCATCATACAAGCTACATGGAGCGCTATCCAAAATAAAGATAATTCTTCTAACCTCTTTGGTCAAAGTCACATAATCAATTTTCAGAAATGATGGATGTTATTTACGCCTTTCTGTTAGATTTCCAAATCACTCCTATTTTTGTCACATCAACGTTTTTTAAAGCAATGAGGCTTTTGAGCCTTCTATATTATGATTGGTTTTTCTTTCTTTCCAGCGGATTCTTAGAAAGGGCCACAGCAAGTTGCTGTTTCGCCTCTTTCCCTCCTTTTGCTTTCTCCATAAGAGTTTTAGTGGGCAAGGTACGGAAGAATAATCCAGTCTCATCCAGATTATAAATGCCATGATCTGAATATCCTCCAAAAATCAATGGAAGACTAAATTTCCACTCCACTAACACCTCTTCATCTGCATTGGCCGATTCTCAATCAGTAAGATTAAAGACAATGTTGTTTCTGTGACAAAACTTCTCCAGCCACCTATTGCTTGCAAAAAAAAATCCCCCCCCGCCCCCACCCCCCACACAGCTCTTGCAATTTGAATGGCCTTCTCTTTCAACAAAGTTTCACTCAATGGGATATTTTTTGACCTTGCACACTTAAACCACTTCAATACAGCTTCATTAACCCTTTGAGTACTGAAGTCTAAAAACGCACTGGCATTCAAAATACGGCAAACGCCCGAAACTGAAATATTGCTGCGAGGTTTCTTCACCCCCTTTCTTTTGCCTTCCTACCTGTCAGAAGCACAATAAGTAGGCAGCTATCTTCGAAAGTAGAACTTATTATTCCCTAGTATCCCTCTTAAGAGCACTCATACAAAAGGGTAATCCTGCTCAAGGGAAAGTTTTTATTGTACTACAGCCTGAAATGTTTGTGCATGTTTTATGTTTCAGGATTTATTCCTGGCATGCTATTTTTGACAGTTTCTCGAAATTAGCTTCTTACATGTTCGAGAGTAACTTTTGTCCAATAATGAAATTTGTCACACGGTGAATACAATTTCTTGCTTTTCGTTTTACTGTATATTTTTTCACGATAAATATTTGTAGTGAACTAAAAATATCCCTTCAACAAGTAACATAAAAAAAAAAAAATCTACTTCTGTTTTCAAAAAGAGAAACATTAGATGCGAACTAAAAAATAATAACTAATGAATGTTCTGTTCGAAAATTATTTTACAAATGACTTAAAAAAAAAAAAATTATTTTTTGTATTATATTTGTAAATCCCAAGAAAGTACAAAATTTTTAATGCCGAATTTTAAAAATTATTCAAGGAATAACATCATTGTTATTAAAAGATATATATATTATTGATTGATGGCGTAAAAAAAAATGATAGCAAACGATTTATTTTTGATTTTTAGCATTTTAAAAGTTCATATTGATTTTCTATTAATCACTATACATATACTATTTATGAAAACATAGTAACTAAAATAACTGTATCTAGAAATTAATATCTCAAGAATACAAATTTATTTTTTTAAACAAAATTGCAACCTTTTCCTAGAAGTTGAAGCTTTATGAATGTTAAATTTTAACGCTAAAAAAATAATAATGACTTGAATTAATAAATAATAATAACTTAATAGCTATTTGTCCCAAAATTTATTTAAATAGTATTATGTAATACAGAAAATATATATATATATATTACTGTACGTATTTTTTGATCTAGTAAACTTGTAATAAAAATAAAATAAACATTAAATCCTTATAATGATAAATGATTATTTTTTAAGTTTCCAAACACATTGAAAATACATTAACTAAAAAAAGGAAAAGCATATAGAAAACAAAGTTATCTACGGAAAAAAAAAAAAAAATATAATTCTTTTTTTTTCCTTTTTTTATTTCTGGAAAATGGACATCGTCAATTTTTTATAAATTTGTAATAAATGGATCTAAGGTTCGCTATTATAGATCCCAGGAAATATTTTTGTTTCCCCTAATTCTGGAAAAGGGACATTATTTTCAAATTTTATAAATTTGTGATAAAGGGATTCATATGGTTAATATTCATGAAGTTAGCAGACTATCGTTTTTATTATTATTATTATGGAAAATGGACATTGTCAATTTTTATAAATTTGTAATAAATGGATCTAAAATTCATTATCAGTGCCGAAACTAGCTTTTTTGCGCCCAGGGCAAACATGAATTTTGTCCCCCCCCCCTCCCCCCATCATGACGCACAATAAAAGTTATCGACTTCAGGTACCCTATGCAAAAAAAAAATAAAAAAAAAAAAAATAATAATAATAATTAAAATGCGAGCTAGAAATATGTAAACAATGGTCCCATAGGATTAACATTAGCTTGGGCGTTAAGAGCCTAAACTAGTTACGCGAAGAAACTGGGACGCTAATGTTAAACCTATGGGAGAATTCTTTTTAAAATTTCTCGCTTGCATATATATTAATAATTTTATTTTTTTTCCTTGCTTAGAAGACCTGAGGGTTGAATTCTAAACAGGGTTAGTGTTTACCTTTCCGATTTTGGTTGCAGATATTTTTTTTTTTGTAAAGTTACTTTCACTTTCAATACAGATTCCGAAATCTCAAAGTATAGCAACGCTAAAGATCAATCCAAGCTATCCTAAAAATATATATCATTTTAAAATATTAAAATGCAAGCGAAAATTTTCAAAAGAAAAGTCCCATAGGTTTAACATTAGCTTGCAAGTTTCTTTATATTTCATATATATATATATATATATATATATATATAAATATACACTTTTGTATGAAACAACAAGCAAAATCTTAATCCCCCTTAAGTCCCATAGGTTTAACAATAGCTTGAGAGTTTCTTTATATTTCATATATATATATATATATATATATATATACAAGTTGTTTCACACTTTTGTATGAAACAACAAACAAAATCTTAATCCCCCCCCCCACCCCTTCGCTTTTCGGTCTTGCGCACAGGGTACATTCCCCCTCTGCACGCCACCCCTAGTTTCGGCCCTGTTCAGTAATATGGATCCTAATGTATGTAATGGATTTTTTAAGTTCCTAAACATGTAGAAAATACAGTAACTAAAAAAAGAAAAATCATATATAAAACAAAGTTATCTAGATGAATTATTTTTTTTTATATAATTCTGGAAAATGGACAATATTTTCAATTTTAAAAATTTGTGATAAATGGATTCATTTTGTTAATATTCATAAAGTTAGCAGACTATCTTTTTTTTAATTATTATTATTATTCAGGAAAATGAACATTGTTAATTTTTATGGATCTAATATTCATTATTAGGAACTAGCTTTTTTTTTTTTTTTTTTTTTTTTTTTTTTTGCGACCGGGGCGGCAAACATGGATTTTGGAGCGCCCCTCACCACATCCTCACGCACAATAAAAGTTATCGAGTTCAGGTACCCTATGCAAAAAAAATAAATAAATAAATAAATAACATAACATAAAATTCTTAAAAAATAAAAATAATTTAGTAATAATTAAAATGAGAGCTATATGTATCTGTATCCTCGTTAAAAATTATTGCTAACACTTCTTCTTGCGTTATACTTTCTCCTCTACGATACATTTTATGTACCGTATACAGATAACTGAATAAAATGCAAATAACTAAGTTAAAATACAAAAATAATATTATTGTAAAATACAAATATCAAAAACGCATAAAGTTTAGCAAACATATCATGTATCACATTAGTGAAAATGTTAAAAGTGTTTTCCTTCAGAAATTCCCCATCCGTTCATTGCAATAATCCCTCATCAATCACTCCCCTCGCACTTACTCCATGACAATAGCTGGATATTTCCGAGGGGGTAGAGACGGAATACCTGTTTCTCAGGCGCTCGGGCGGTCTCGCCGTAGTATCATTGTCCGGGCGTTTGAGGGGGTTTCGTAGCGAAAGGGTTAAGCTCTCTAAATTTTTCTGTCCTTTTTCTTTTAATTCCACAAGATTTGGATTTCCTTGTGTGTGTGTGTGGGGGGGGGGGGGGGGGGGTGAGGCTGACTTGATTTGCCAGGTCCAAGGAAGTGGTCTTAGCTGAGCGTGTTTTCCAGAGAGAAGTGGAATTTCTATATTTCCCCATGCAATGGAAAGTAATCCTACTCTTCGACTGAAAAGTTGAAAAGTGGTCTTTCAGGGAGGGAGACGGGAAATAGTGGTCCTTTAATGGAGCAAAAATTAACATTGAGCGTATAGCCAAAAATTATACACCGTAAATAAACGGTCTTTATGAGAGGTGGTCTTTCAGGGAGGTTTCATTGTATATATATATATATATATATATATATGAATGAACTCACAAGCTCCTCTGATGATTCTGTGAGTCATTCATAGTTTCTTATTTTACATATTGGTTTCATGTGTTCATTTCTAAATCATCTTTAGAACTTTATCAATTTCTTCATATATTTGTGATTTCAAATTTATTATATATATATATATATAACCATTAATTAAACATAACCTACCACCATCAAAAACCGTAATATTGTGAATTAAAGCTGTAAGTATAAAATAAAGTGCCAAATAATTTATTATAAGAATTATTATGGAAGAAAAAAGAAGAAAGTGGACACCGACAAATAATGGAAAAGCTTATATATTAAATTACGTTTTCAAGGGCACAGAATTCAATGATATAAGCAAGATGGTTGTTTTCTGTGAGAAAAAAAAGCTAAAGCTAAAATTTTTTTTTTCTCTGTGCCCGAACCCGAACAACCATTATAATCAAGTGAATAGATTCAAAATGAAAACAGAATAGAATCAAATAATATGAAATGGAAAATTCAATAAAACCAATTTAAATATCTATAGCATATAAAATAGAAATATTACACAACATACCAATTAATATTTCAGTTTTTTTTCAATATATCCACTCGCACATGGCTACCATAATAACGTAAAGATTAAGGTGAATAAAACAGTTAAGAAATCACAGTAATTGATACCAAAGGATGCAGTTAATACATTTTGAAATACCGTGATAAATACAATTAATATAATATAAAATAAAATAAATAGAAAGTGATTACATTATTTAAAATAACTAAAATACACTTTTAAATTACTTAATTACTATTTAAAAATATCGTCAAAATTTAGCGAAAAAAAAACCACCTGGTGTAAGAAATTACTACTGAAAAGAAGCTGCAAAAGACAAAATTTATAACTTATCATAAAAAGACAAATTTTGGTGCTGCCCTCTAATATATATATATATATATATATATATATATATATAGTATATGAGGGGGTGAGTTCCAAAACTCGCGTTATCTAAAATTTAAAAAATCGAGTTTTCTTTATCAATCTGTTCTATTGGTGAACCTGCATCGAAAAAACACTACAATCCGCAAAATAACTAATTTTATTGCATTGTAAAACCTTAGTTTACAATGAAAACCCATGGACGCAGTCAGAGGTTTTTGGCGATTTCCCAACATTTGATTTTCTGGATAAGGTGAGTTTTTAAACCCACGTCCTCATATATATTGATAGTTTTTCCAATTTGTTATTTGAATTCTTTAAGTGAATAATAAGACTCTCAAATATCATTAAACTGACCTTTTCCTCAAATAAATGTTCTTAATTCTATTTTGCCTAATACAAAGAATATATATTGTGGATGGATATTGAATGGATAAAGAATGGATATTGTGAAACCAAGCTCAACAGAATAGCAATTTTAACAACAGTGTATCCATTCGAATAAATCTTATCTGCATTTTAGGCCAAGCTAGACTTGTATCAATGGTTCGATCACTTACAAGAAGATTAGAACGCGGGCACGCGCTCGGATTCTTTTGTTTTTTTTTTCGCGACAAAGAACAATGGTAGAAACTGCATTCGCCAAATAGTAGAAAAAAATGTATAAATAACATTAAAAATGTGGCTTTGAACGTCTCTTCCCATTTATAAAACTCGGTTTATAGCGTCAGATGCCGCCATACGAAAAATCTAAAGTAGTCTATTCCAGTTCTTCCAGTCAAGGGTCCATTCCTCCTCCCGACCTCTATTCCTCATCGTCTTTTCAATATCATCCATCCAGTTCTTTCGTGATCTTCACCGTTCCCCCCCCCCCCTTTTTTAAGGAGGTCCGGGCATTACCGCCTCAATACTCAAGGCCTCCGGATTGATTTCGTGACGTACCAAATGAAGATTAACCCTTTGAAGGGCAAGCAATTACGTTTGTGTAATGCTTAATTCCCCCCGCAAATTTAGAAAAAATTTATTTCAAAATAAGGAAAAGCAATTTTACGACTTTTCTCCACTAAAGTGAGAAAACTAAAATTTCCTCATTTTTTTCTGGTGCAAATCCTGATTAATCGTAGGGGGTATATAATATATAGCGCCGCCCCTTAACCCCTTGAGGGGCGGTGGGATATATTTTATCCCACCTACGATTAATCAGGATTTGCACCAGAAAAATTTTAGGAAATTTTAGTTTTCTGACTTTTAGTGGAGAAAAGTGGTAAAATTGCTTTTCCTTATTTTGAAATAAAATTTTTCTAAATTTCCGGTGGGAATTAAGCATTACACAAACGCAATTGCTTGCCCTTCAAAGGGTTAATCTTCATTTGGTACGTCACGAAATCAGTCCGGAGGCCTTGAGTATTGAGACGGTAAGGCGCGCCACACACCAGGGAGACATGCGGCAGAAAAGCGTGAGGCATGCGACAATTTCACCCTGTTAACAAAGAAAAAACCGGTTTGAACAGCAGAATTTGCCTCATGTCTCACGATTATTGTCGCATGTCTCTCTGGTGTGTGGCGCGCCTAATGGTCCGGGACACATTTTGAAATAATTTTTATTTATTGAGTTAAAATTCTGAATTTTTTTCTGATGGTTAATTTTATTATTTGTAAACAAAATCACATAACAAAACTTCTCATAATTTTTTAGAAATTTTTTTTTTATTTAAAATTCATTGAAAAAGTGGGGTGAATTAAAATCGTTATAACTCGGAATATTATTTATATAATTTCATTTTTTTCCCATTTAAATAAACAGAAATATATAAGTTTTAATTTTGATTCAGCATTTTTAAAAATATTAATTTATAAAAAAATTAAAAATATTTAACGAAAAAATTAAAAAAAAAGTGATGCAACTTTTATTAAAAAAAATCATATTTTCAAAAGTAAATTTTGTTTTTAAATATGCTGAATCAAAATTAAAGTAAAACACTTGAAAAAGATATGTTCCAAGTTTGAACCCGTTATCTTTAACGGTTCCCGTGTTATAAGAATCTAAATATGAAAAATGGAGAAAAAAAACCTATCATGAAGAAAAACGCATTTTTACAAGAAGTCGTTTCCATGACAGCCATTGCTTGAAAGCTAAATTTTGAAAACAAACCAAAACTAAAAAAATTATATTTTTTGTTCTAATTCAGGTAAAAACATGATTTAAATGTCATTTTAAGCAGGCAAAAACAGAGAAATTTTTAACGAAATAAAATATTTTTGCAAAATTTGAAGATTTTTGTGTCCCGGAAATTATATGAGATTTTGGGTAGTCTTTCATCACTCATTCTTTTAACATGACCATACCAGATAAATTGCTTTTTTGTTTAATATCATTTAAAACCCCCTGACCGCCGAACAAAAGGTCAAAATTGTAATGTTGTTTTCTCTGCAATTTTGATTTTAATGATTAAAAAAGATGTTTTTTCCAACATGATATATATTTTTTTGTATTAAGTAAAGATATATAAGCCTTGACAGTATTAATCATAACCTTATTTTTTAAAACTGGATTATATCTGTGTAATTATATTAATTTAAATAATGCTTCCACTGCAGTGAAACCAGTGGCGCATCCAGGATTACGCTTTGGAGGGGGCTAGCATATTTTAGAGGCCTATATGTGCTAAGATTTGGCTCGGCCCGTCGCCGATTTCTGTCTTTCTTTCATTTGATTTGATGGGACTTGCAGGATCAGGTCCTGACTTATATTTTTTCTGCTGACTTGAGCAGAGTCGTAACCAGCCAGGGGAGCTCTGGAAAGTTTTGGTGCGGTTAATTCTGAATACTTTTAACATGTTAAATAATGAAATACTGTACTAAAATGTATCTTAGTTTTTGCGATTTTTTTGGTGTGTTTCTGTATTTGGATAATTTTAAAGTGTGTTTTCAAACAACGATTTAAAGTTTTATTATTAAATTATCAAAGTATTAGGAAGATTAAAGAGAGTAAGAGGTTACACAGGGTCTTAAAATTTTAATTAAATAAATTTTAAACATGCTAATATTTCGAATTTCATATTAAAATTTTTAAAAGAGAAAAAAACTGTGTGACAAAATTAATATCTTTAGAAAAATTCAGATTTTTTTAAGGACCTATTGAAAATAACTCTTTCATAATAAAAAAAAATTAAATATCTAGTCTAGTCTGGGAGGGGCTTCAGCCCCCTTAGCTCCCCCCCCCCCCCGTGTGTGCGCCAATGAGTGAAACCTACAACTTAGTGAACGGATATATCAGCTCGCGAGGGTTCACTTTATTTTCATTCTTTCCTTCATTCTTTCATTTTTGACTCTTTCTATTCTTGATATCCTGCATGATTTCTTAGAGCATACGTTTCAACTGCCACTAATTTCTTTCTTTCTGTCTCCATAATTCTCCATCCTTCTGCTCCGTATAACAATGTGCTCTTTACAATAGAATTGTATATATTATGCTTTCTTTCTTAGAGATATCCTTACCCCACCAAATAGAATTTAATAGTTTTACAGCCTTACTCCCTTGACAAATTGTGTATTTAATTTCCCGTGAGTCTCTTCCTTCTCTGTTAATGTCTACACCAAGATATCTATAATGCTCACAGCTTTCTATTTTTATGTTATTATTTAGATTTATATCAGTCTCATTTCCTCCTATACATAGGTATTTGGTCTGGCTAACGTTCATATAAAGTCCCCATTTCTAATATTCTTCCATAATTTTTATCGTCATTTCCTTTACATCAGTGGTTCCCAACGTGGAGCGTACGCCCCACAGGTGGGGGGGGGGCAATATGACTTTTCAGGGGGGCAATTTCAGATTTCTTACCACGAAATTTATCTATTTCTTACTAAGAAACTTATATACTTACTATTTTCTTACTAAGAAACGATCTTTTTTCCAAATGAAAGTAGTATCGTAGTCTAAAAATAGAAATAGGATGAAAAAAATAGATGAAAAAAAATTTTAAATAACTGAATAAAAATTAATTTTCGAAGCCTTCCCGTTTAAAAGTTAAAAATACACTGACACCGGAATAATTATGTAAATTTTATTTTAGATATTTTGACACATTTTTTTTATATTCAAAGTCTATTTTCAATTTTTCTGGCTTTAATATTATTTTAGTAAAACGCATAGTGTAATATGCCCCATGAAGGAAAATTTACATATAGAGTTTCGTAGGGTATATCTAAAATTGACTATTTGGACATGTTTAATCTAAAAAATGTTCTGAATTATCTAAATAAGGTACTACTTTTATGAAATTGATATAAAACCCCATGCGCATCACGGTAGGAAATGAGTAACTATGGATAAAGTAAACTTTGCTGGCTGTTCTGCAAACCACATACACAATATATAAAAATACTTCATGACATATACATTTTAAAATTTAAAATCGGGGAAAACATGTTGGCCAAATAATAATAATGCGAAACAGATGCCCGCTATCAAAAAAGTTATGGTATGAGGGAAAAGAAAATTCGTTACTTAAAATGGATAAAAACGCGAATCCGGAAATTTTACGTGTGACTAAACGAAGTACTAAAATCCATTATAAAAAATATCAATTCTATCAGATGTAATATAAAATGTGATGAAAATTTCAAGAAATTTTACGAAGATAAAAATGTAGACTATTTATCCCTTTAAAATTTTTGGTAAGATGCCAAAAAACAACAAATATGCCTAAAAATAAAACAATAACAATGTGAACATCCATAGCCTCGTTGTATTCATAAAGTAAAGTCATAGTAAGTTAAAAACATACTTGTAATAAAGAGAAAATTGATTTTAATAAATTAAAGAATGTGAAATCATTTGTCAGAGTTAATGCTATTTTCGGATGCTTCCTGGAAAGTAGAAGTTTTTTCTTATGTGATAAGATTTATATGATGTAGAGGGAAGGGGGACATCATGATTTTAGAGATGCTTAGGTGGGGCGCGGCCAAAAAAAGGTTGGGAACCACTGCGTCTACATCTTTTTTATATTTTGCAATTATAACTTGGTCATCTAGGTAATCTTGGTCTTCAAGTTTATAAAGAAATAAAACCTCACTGCCACATGGCCTTGTGACCGTATATCAGTCATATTTAAGACTGTTCTAAAATTCAAACTAACTAATTTCTGACACATTACATTAACCCTTAAATGCATAGTGATGCATACCTGCATCACTTTTTATTTAATTCTTAGCAACCACTATATTTATATAGAAATATTAATCCTGTAAAAATTACAAAAATGTGTTACCAAATAAAGTTTAAAATCTATCTCAAAATTTCTGATGTCTAATCTTTAATATAAAAATAAAAAACACAATTCTAAAAAAAAAAAATAATTCGTGCATAGGGAGCGAGGGTCAAGGTTCAAGAGGGTCAAGAGTCAAGGTTTACAAAATAAAACAATACATATATAAAATAGTGTATTCAGATTCATACTTATCAAAATATTTACTAATTTGCAATATTTTAATTTTTACCTGTATTGTAGATGTGCAACATAAGAAAAATGGACGTATTATACGAAAAATGTATCTCTGATTTTTTTTTTTTTCATTATTTATCCTGTGTAATAAACATTTCTGAGAATCAAATATATTTTTTTCGAAACAAAATAAAAAATTACGCATTTAAGGTTTAAATCACTTTCATTTGTGAATGCATAAAATTTGTTCATATTCTACTTCAGATATTAATAATTGGAGAAACAATTTTCATTTTGCTATAAACCAGTGATTCCGAACGTGCGACAAGTAGGCCACTTGGTTTTCTAGGGGGGAGGGGGGGGGGGTGCAATTTTGTTTCCTACCTACTCGCTGTCATTTTTTTTCTTCTCTTTTTTGGGAAAGCAACATTGTACACTAAAAATAAGATTAATCCATGCAAAATTCAAAAATACATATACAGGGTGTCCGCTCTCAACGTCGTCCAATGGCTAATTCCTAAACCGTTAGTCATAGACATATAGTTCCAATTACAAAAATGTTTTAAATGGGGTAAAGAAATATTTTAAAAGCGATTTGGGTCAATAAAAACATTTCTTAAAAAATTACGAAATTTAAATTTTTATACCGTCCCCGGTTCCTATAAGTTATATTTACTAAAATTTCCCTGTTACACTGACAATTGAGACAGAAAAAGTCCCATTATTCTACGATTAAAATTGACCGAGTAATAGCTGCTTAAAGTTGGAGCACATCCTTGGCTGCAAATTAGGGGTCACTCACAAATTTAGTAGAAATATAATTTCGTCAGATATATTTAAAAAATGGTTGAGAGTAAAAATAATACTGCGATATAAATTTGAAATCTTTAATCATTCTCACATATTAATGCAAAATATACAATTTGTAATAAACATATTAGAAGAAAAAAAAAACAGAATTTTTGTTAAATAAAATAATGAAAATTAACAGCTTCAATTCTTTACAAAATGATATATATTTTAAAATGTTATTAGATTATACTAGCCTGCAAAAGTTGGGTTATGTCATGTTTTTTAGCTTTTGATGATTGATTCTTATGTATTCTATACCGCTGAACTCGAAAGTGACCTTCATTTTTTCCCATCATGTAAAGATTTTTTGCAAGTCGTAAATTTTAAAGTTAGAAAAGAAAAAAATAGATGTGATTGTTGTTTTTCTAACTTTTGATAATTGATTTGTATGTATTTTTTTACCGCTGAATCCGAAAATGACCTTCATTTTTAACCACCACGACAGGATTTTACGCAAATTGTAAATTTCAAAGTTAAAAAGTTCAAAGTTAAAATTGAATCTTATTCCCAACCTCATCGAACCCCTCAGCTGTTTAGCTGTAAGAATCCCAGTCTAAGCCGAAAAATTAAATAAATTATTGCATAAAATAAAATAAGTTTTACATCTGTTTTACAGTATCAGCTTTTCACTATATTTTAACTTTGACATTTACGATTTTCGAACAAATTATAACGTGATGGTTAAAAATGAAGGCCATTTTCTGATTCAGTGCTAAAAAATACATAAAAATCAATTATCAAAAGTTAAAAGTCACAGCCATCTTCTCTATTTCAAAGTATCCGATTTTTGTATTTTTTTAACTCTGACAATTTACGATTTGCGGAAAATCCTGACATGATGGTTAAACATTAAGGTAATTTTTTTTAATTCAGTACTAAAAAATACATAAAAGTTAAAAAACACAACCATAGTAGCCTTGTGTTATCTAATCAAAAGCTTTTTCTTAAACTTCTTGGCGGTAATCTATCTAAAAGTTTTTGTGTTAACCTGTAAAATCCTGCAAAGTATGTAACCATCAAAATTCATAATAATATTAGATTGTTATCGGATTTACATCAGTATGTAAAATTTAATCTCAATCGGATATTTGAAAGTGAGTTAAAGTTCGAGTACAAATTTTGAACTGGAAAAACATACATAAGATCGTTGAAGTTAAATAACTTGTAAAAATAACATGATTTTTTGTTAAAAGAAATCATGAAAAGAAACTGTCTCAAATCGTTAGAAAATAAAACATATGTTAAAATATAATTATTTTAGCCAATCTAAAACTTAATTAAAGTTAATTCAATCGTAATACTTGTAGTATATTTTTCAAAGCGCAGATACACATGAAATAAGTTCTTCGAATACTTTAAGCATTTGGTATATGCCCCCTCAAACCATGGCCTTGCTGATTTATGTTTAGATGCGGGAAAGTGGTATAAGTCATACATTTTTAAAGTTTCATAACTCGGTTAATTTTAGTGTTATATGAACGGGACTTTTTTTCGTCTTACTTGTCAGTATAATAGGGAAATTTTACTAAATATAACTTATATTTAGTAAATATCCCGGGGGACCGTATAAAAATTTAAATTTCGTTATTTAAAAAAAAAATGTTTTTACTGACCTAAATCGCTTTTAAAATGTTTCTTTACCTCATTAAAACATTTTTCAAATTGGAACTATATGTCTATGACTAACGGTTTAAATATTAGCCATTGGACACCGTTGAGAGTGTATAAGAGTTTTAAAATAGTTCCCAATCTAAAGTTCAAAATAGAGTGAAAACCAAAATTATTATACGAAGAATCTCAAAAGGATTTTTGACATTTTTTTAATCTTATTTTTAGATACTAGATGACCAAGTTATAATTGCAAAAAGTAAAAATGATTTAGAGGAAATGACGATGAAAATTAAGGAAGAATATGAGAAATGGGGACTTCACATGAACATCAGCAAGACCAAATACCTATGTATAGGAGGAAATAAGACAGACGTAAATCTAACTAATAACATAAGAATAGAAAGCTGTAAACATTATAGATATTTAGGTGTAGACATTAATAGAGAAGGAAGAGACTCACCGGAAATTAAATACACAATTTGTCAGGGGAGAAAGGCTGTAAAACTATTATATTCTATTTGGTGGAGTAAGGAGATCTCTAGGAAAAGAAAGTATAATATATACAACTCTATTGTAAAGATCATATTGTTATATGGAGCAGAAAGATGGAGAATTATGGAGACAGAACGAAAGAAACTAGCGGCAGTAGAAATGGATGCCTTAAGAAGATCATGCAGGATATCAAGAATAGAAAAAATAAGAAATGACAGAATCAAGGAGATGATGAAAATAAAGGGAACCATATTAGATGATTAAAAAAAAAAAAAAAAAAAAAAAAAAAAAAAACAGTTAATCTGGTATGGTCATGTCAAAAGAATGAATGAGGAAAGACTACCCAAAATAACATTCAATTATGAAACAAACAAAAAAAGGAAACGGGGAAGACCACGAAAGAACTGGATGGATGATATTTCAAAGGCAATGAGGGATGGAGGTCTGGAAGAGGAATGGACCCTTGACCGCAAGAAATGGAAAAAGACTCTTGTAGATTCTTCGGATGGCGGCATCTGACACCATAAACCGAGTTTATATATATATATATATTTTTAGATACTTGAAATTTTCTAGAATTTTTCTGGTTGTTATCGTGTTTTACAATTTTTCACAACTCTTTCGATTATTTATTAAATGAACCTCGTATTTCTATTTGCTTGTACTATATTTCACATGAAGGAACTTTTGCATGTGAAGTAACTTAACCCTTTATATCCTGAATTTTGAATACAAAAATTGCTTCACCGGAATAATTATTTACGTCAATGTCTAAGATATCTAGAACAACATATATACAAATAATAATTTGATTTTTAGATAAATTTTTTAATTAAAACTGATTTAACCCTTAAATGCCGGGTGTTGCTTTTCGGCAACATACCCAATTTAGGCCCTAAAATACTATTAGAATAATATTGAAGCTATAATGTCTAATGTTGCCAATAAAATACATTCTAAAAATATTATTAAATCGATTTTCAACATGCAGATGGCAACACTTGTGCTGTTTAAGAATAAAGATAGATTTATTTTTTCAATTGTTGCTACTTGTTCTGTTTGGTTTATTTGAAAGCTTGCGAACTATCCTATTTTGGCCTGCAGTGAGCAAGTAAAATTTATTTCTTATTATAGTTCCTGAAATTCTTGTGTGTTTAATATTATAGAATTTTATCAAGGAAAATTATTTTTTAAGTTAAAGACCAGTATTGTCGAATAGTAACAAACTATTTTTTAGCCGTAAACCGTACTTAAAACAAAATATGATTTTTAAAAGTATTTTTCCCATGATTTATTTAAAAAATGAAAGCTGAAAAACATTATTACAATGATTTTTGAAAAGTCAGGCATTTAAGGGTTAATAAATTGGTAGTTTTTTTTTTTCAAACTATTTCCCGAATACAGTAGAACCTTGATTATCCGAAGTAATTGGGACCGAACCTCTTTTGGAAAATCGAAATTTTCTGATAATCGAGAATACTTCAATTTTCAGATTAAGGACAAATATACGCGGTATTTCTTATTATGGTAACAAGTGCTTAATAAAAATAAAGCAGAAGCAAAATAGAAACAATAATAAATTATCTGAATTTCAATTTTGAAATTAAGTGCCTTTTACATATTTCACAAAAGTTTGAAACAAAATTTTGTGTATCGCAGTTTTGCTTGCCTTTTGCTTTGCAGCTCTACTACATAATACTATTAGTTCACCAGTATCACAGTCTTTCTGCTGCTCCAGCCATGACAAACCTATTGCTAAACATTCAAAAGTTTCAGAATTGCTCGTTTTCTTCGTCTCCCAGACCACATTCCGGTTCTCCCTCCTATTGCTGTGTTCTAGTTCACTTCGCAGTTTACGGGAGCTCAAGTTAAATCCAAAGGAATTCTAAGAAAGGGGATCCAAAATATTTATGTGTACTCGTGTTTCGGAAAGGACCACTTGCACACAAGAAATGTAATAATAATAATAATAATTATATATATATATTAAAAAAAAAAAAAGCAGCAGCTTTAAAAATGCATTTTGGTTATTCGGTTAACCGAGAGTTTCGGTTAAAAGAGTTTCTACTGTAATTAGATTAATTATCAAAAAATACGGTTATGGAAATCTCACAATTCTTATAAGAACAGTGTCAATAAATGTATTGGGATCCTATCTCTAACAGAAAAGTGCTTTGTAGGTGCAAATTTTTCGTATAACAATTTTTAATAGGATAATAGCTACACCTAGGTGAAGGGTTAAGAAAAGAATCACATTAAAAATTGTTTACTGTACTTTCTCAAATAGGGGTTGAGTTGAGTTGTTTTTGGACGGCCGATTATCTACTCGAGGGATATAGACCCGAGGAGGAGTGCCCCCCGTGGGGGTCTTTCTAAAGGAACCAAACCCGTATTTACGCATGGAAATCCAAGGTTTCGAAGAAAACCACGAAAACTCCGAAACGGTTAGACCGACGTACGCGATTGGGTTCGAACCCAGCACCTCCCGTCTACCAGCTTCGAGAGCAGAACCTCTCAGCCACTGGTAGGGTCTTTCTCAATGGGATAGAGCAAATTATTTTGCATGAAAAGTGCTATCTTACTTTTATAAAAACACGAATTAAATAAATTTTCCATTGAATTTTCTTTAATGGTACTTAAATGTAGTGTCAGGATATAAAGGGTTAAAGGTAGAAAAGCGCAGGTACAAAACAACAAGATCAAAATGTTAAGTAACCGTTTTAACTAAGTTCACATCTAAACAGTAGGCACAGTCGATAGAATGAAGATCTAGGCCCTCGTCAGATTTATTGCCGCTACGCGGCGATTAGGCGATCACCGCCCCGATACCAGGTATCAAACCCGTTCAACTGGGGCGACCCGGCAAGTAGGGGCCTGGTGATCGGTTAGAAAGAAAAGAAAGAAAAGGGTTAAAGGTATATCTAAATATGACAGTCTTGGGGTATTTAACCTAAAAAATATTTGAAACTAGAAAACATGAATTTTGCCTTTCAGAATTAAGTGTCACCCTCAATGAAAAAGAAATATATGCATATTAATATAGATAGTACAAAACATATTTCAGTTTCAAGTCTTAAAACACTCGCTTTTATTTTTTATAAAATGACGTCATTTGCGTCCGCTGAAAAACTTCACATTTACGATCCAGTTTTAAACAACATCTACAGAAAAGTATGCATAGGACGTCATTATCGCAAAATAATCCACAATTCCAGCAAAAAACGATGTCGCCATTAAAAAAACTCGACAAAAAAAAACAGGCTGTCTAATGATTCATATGCCTTCATTTGTTTGTAACGTTAATGTAAATAATTAAAATTGAATATAGTTTATAATAGCTCCATGTTTTATCAAAACCATTCACTCATATTTTTAAAAAATATCACGTATTTTAATTAAATTTTTTTTTCAGATGTTATGAGAAAGTGGCAACAAAAAGATATAAGAACCTACCATTTTCCCTTTACTTTTGAACACGAGAATTACGAAAGATGTACACCTTTTGTAGGAAATAGAAAAACGTTGTTCGATTCTTCGTCATATAAATCGTAATTTCTGCAAATTTCATTCATTCATTTATTTCTAAAACGCACTTCGTTAATGTTTCCGCCAGATTTGCTTGTTGCGAGAAAAAAATATGAGAATCTTTTTAAGTACTTATCTTTTGATGAGATTGAATGTAAATGTCATAAAATTAATTATGTGCTAGGGATTAACAGTTATTGTGATGCACGAAGTTGTTAAAAAAACGGATATTACATTTAGAACTACTTTTATGCAATTTTTATTAAACTTTTTTTTTCGGTTTACTTTTTTGGTTTCGGGCTCGGGCGGACCGGGGCTTTGAAAAGTGAGTCCGAACTCATTTCTATATGGAAAGGAATTCTTTTGTGTGCCCCTGTAAATGAATAATAAATATTCTTTGGACCGCATGTTCTACAGAATGCATATTTTAGTGCACTTCATAAATGCATACCAATTTCATTATACTCGAAAGGGTGTAACATCATTACAATGCACTTGAAACTATTTTTTCAGATTGGCTGTAATGTGACGGAATACTTTTGACTGCCCCTGTAATTGAACTATGCATCCGATTTTCATAAAATTTGAACTTTTGAATAAAAACTTTTATGAATAGTTTTTTAAGTTTTGATTCGATTTTCATAAAATTTGAAATGACTCGATAAAATTCTGTAACAATTATATACAGGGTGAGTACAAGTAGCGGACCGGATTTTAAAAAATCATATTTTCGAAACTACTGCATATATTACAATAAGTGATACACGAATTTAAAGAGAAATATACCAAGTTGTTTTCAGTTACAAATGTTCGTTGTGTGACCCTCTTGTTAAACGGCATACGTCCAATCTGTGATCCAGTTCGTCCCAAACATTTTGTAGCATCACTCTGCCAATGGTTCTGAATGCTGCACAAATGCGTTCTTTCTGAACACTTTGTTTTCGACATTGGCGGTACATAAACAATGTCTTTGACACTGCCAGAACTTAAAGAACGCATTTGTGCAGCATTCAGAACCATTGACAGAGTGATGCTGCAAAATGTTTGGAGCGAACTGGATTACAGATTGCACGTATAACGAGTAACAAGAGGGTCACGCATCGAACATTTGTAACTGAAAAAGACTTGGTATATTTCTCTTTAAATTCATGTATCACTTATTGTAATATGTGCAGTAGTTTCGAAAATATGATTTTTTAAAATCGGGTCCAACATTTGTATTCACCCTGTACTTTAAATTTCAAACCATTCGGTTAATTAGTTTTTGCGCAGTTATATGTGGACAGACAGACGGACCAGACAATGACTATAGATTTTACGTACTATTTATATAATTACGAACGCACCCAATAAAAGAAATTCAGAACACCTTTAAGACGCCTTTGAACTTGGGATTTTATTGAGATCTTATTGTGTTTTTTGAATTTTTTTATGCAATAACGCAGACTAAAATCTGTAAACTGACCTCTTCTTAATTCTAGACTCGTGAACAAAGAACTTGCTCCTATCTTAGTCTCGAACCCATCTCAACAGAATAACACCCTCGACAAAAGTGTGTCCATTCAAACAAATCTTATCTGTATTTTATGCTAAATTAATAGACTTGTTTTGTGGTCTAATCATTTACAAGAAGATTAGACGGCAAGCACACGCACGGATTCCTTTGTTTTTGTTTTCAGACGAAGAACAATAGCTGAAACTGTATTCGTCATGGACTACTATAAAAAATTGGATAAATATTAAAAATGCGGCATGAAATTGGTTCTTCCCATTCATGAAGATACAAAATACATGTTCTCGCGGTCGTATATCTACCAGATTTAAGATGGATTTCTATGATATCTGAGTTTGGTGTTTGCGCCATTTTTAAATGAGGATGTGGATGTATGCGTCGTTTTAAAGAATACGTAAGAACATTTCCGTTAGATTTTTTGCACTACACTAAAAATGAAAAGAATAATACTACATAATAACTTGAACATGCTGGGTTTTTATTTTGATTTTTAAATACTTTTATTTAAATTTTGATTTTATTTAAATTATTAAAAATTTTGATTTTAATGTTTAAAAAAAAAAAATCAATTGATTTCCAGTATAATTTCCGGATTTTTTCCAATATTTTTTTCCCCCGCCATGAAAGTGATTTTGTGAATGTATCACAAAGTATGGATTTGAGAATATCTTTGATTAGAGATCCACCGAAAGTTCGTTTTCGTTTTCGGCTCAAAATCTGTATAAAAAACACATGCCTTGGGAAGATGAATTGTTAAGAGTTTCTTCAGTGACGAAAACAAAATCAATTTGGATTTTAAATGGACTTGATGGCTGGGCATACTATATTGGCATGATCTGTGACGAGAATCTCGCGAGTTCTTTAGTCGACAACAAAGATGGGATTCTCTCATGGTGTGGGGTGCGATTTGTTTCAATGGAACAACGGATATCGCTTTTTTTAATGGTCGACTGTGCTCTGGTGATTATTAAAATGTCCTTAAAAGCAATCTACTTCCATTTGGAAGCATTTTAGGAAGGGAAAACTGAAAATCCCAAGAGGACAATGCGTCGATTCACACCTGCCACTCAACAACAGCATGGTTTACGCAGAATCAAGTGACTGTTATAGACTGGCCAGCCACGAGATGTGTATGCTCTTGGTCGTCAATTTTCTACTATTTAGGAATTAAGGGGCTGTGCATATACAACGTTATCAACTTTTTGGAAATTTTGGACCCCTCCCCTCCTTAAGATACCATGCCTTATCAGTCCCTGACCCCCCCCCCCCCCCCCACGCCTTAATGATATCGTTAACAATGTCTGAAAATTATTTTTATTTTTGCAATTTTTTTTCTTTTGTTTGCAATGACATACAGAAACAGATATGGTTATACATTTCTTATTCGTATACTTTGTTGATTCAAATTAAGATAAGACAATAAAATATCTCTATTATAATATGTATATGAAATTAACTTTATATCAAATAACACTTAAAAGATATAGCTAATATTTAAAAGTATTTCATAGTAGCTTTTGTTACATAATGCATCAACAGTAATAATGCCTTACTGCACTTGCTCCCACATGGAGGCAGAACTTCTTAAAAGAGAAACACGTGAACAACATTCTTTTTCTCTATACTAGTATACATATCGAGTCACTTCAAACGTACTTTGGACCTAGTTTCCCGAATAGCGAATTATATATTCATACACATATGATAGAAGAAGAGGGATGCCAAATTTTGCGGTATTCGATATTTTGGAATTAAATAATTTTATAATAATTTAAGGATTTTAATAATATCTTAGCTTTTTCATAAAAATAGAAAACAGGCGAAAAAAGATATCTGACTGTTTTGATGTAAAGAACAATTTACGAATAAAAACAGAAAATTTTGAATGTATTGAAAATGCTAACTATATCAAAAGACATATCCCCCTCCCGCTGGAGATATCTTACGATATCATGTGCCAGACCCCCCCCCCCCCTCCCCCCTAAAGTGATAACGTTATATATGCACAGCCCCCAACAAGTAAAGCAGAATTGGTTCTCTTTACAGCCACACATTCTCCAAACACTTGTTTGAAGCATGCTTGATAAGGTTTCAAAGATAATTCAAAGGGACGATCTGAATTTGAATTTAAATGCTAAATACTCGAAAAGTCGAAAAGTATTTTTAGGACAGCCTATTTTGATTTTGATTTTGATTTTTTTTTTTTTTTTTTTTTTTTTAACAAAAATTTTGTAAAACCTATACTATGGCTTCATTCTTTGAACTGTTATTTCAAAAAATCGCCTGTCCATATACTCTTGAGACCCACTATAGTCATCCTTTGTGCCTTTTTAAACAATGAATTTAACTCTGATGACAAAGTAAGGATGACGATCAATAAACTCCCCTGCTCTATTCTGTCAGGAAACTCTCAAAGAAATAGATAAATTAATGAAATTGTCATAATTTGCTCCCGTCCAAAAACAAATTGCATTTGTTTACTGAACTTCGAAAGGACTTGGAAATAAAAGTTATAGAAGATAAAACCATAAAATCAAAGCAAACGTCAATGTATTCATTTTTTAAACTCTGGACAAATTAACTTATGTAATTAACTTTTGTTTTGATACTTAAATTTTCATATTTTTTCCGATTGCGAAAAATTAATTTTAGTAACATTATTTATTACCTTTTTTCAACACTTAAAATCTAGATTTAAACATGACCTCCATTAAGAGACCACCTCTTGGAGCGACAAAATTTTATTGGAACGGAACGTGGTCGCTTTAGGGAGGTTTTACTGTATTCCTTTCAAGAAATTTACTATCATATTTTGTATATATGACTTTCATTTTTAAGAAAAAAATTATTATTTGATTCGAGTCTTAAAAAAAAAAATATATATATATATGAATGAAATAGTATGAAATGTTTTGAAATTTTCTATTGATAAAGTTTGGATCATGCTCATAGATGAATATAAAGAATGAAATAAAATTCAGCAATTCAAGATACAGATAGTGTAGCAGTCAATATAGAACTATGTGCAGTAAATGTAATGTACTGCTACATAGCAAATGCTTCTAAGATTTTCATGTGGAAAAAATGTAGTTGATTTGTACTGCCTTTACGTTTTCGAAACATATCTCAAATAAAAATATAAACAAATTTGTAATATCGCTCTTTTCTCATTAATCATTAATATACATCCACGTATAACCTGACAGACCTTTATTTTCGCAACCGTTGGTCATTGATGCATACTTCCAATTACAAAAATGGTTTAAACAACGTCAAGAATTATTTTTATAGCGATTTGGGTCAAGAAAAACATTTATTAAAAATTACAAAATTTGAATTTTTATACGGTCCCTCGGTCTTATAAGTGATATTTAGTAAAAATTTACTGTGACACTAACAAGTAAGACAGAAAAAGTCCCATTCATCTAATATTAAAATTAACTGAGTTATGAAACTTTGAAATGTATGACTTATACCACTTTTTTCCATATCAAAACAAATGATTTCAGTCATGCTTTCAGGGGTCGTATTTAAAGTATTTAAACTTATTTCAAGGTATCTGCGCTCTGAAAGAAATCGTACTATCATTACGATTGAGTTAACTTTATTAGTTAAGTTTCAGATTACTTAAAATAATTGTATTTTAAAATATGCTGTATTTTGTAAGGATTTGAGGCTAGGATTTCTTTTAACAAAAATTATGTTATTTTCATAAGGTTTTATTTAACTTGCAACGATCATCTTTCCAGTTTAAAATTTGTACTCGAACTTTAACTGACTTTTAAATGTCCGATCGAAGTTAAAATTATACATACTGGCTTAAATCCGATTACAAAGTAATATTATTATGATTTTCGACGCTTATACATACTTATATTAGAGGATAACACAAAAAAATTCGGATAGATTACCGTCAACAAGTTTAAGAAGTGGCTTTAGATTAGATAACATAAACCTGCGATTGTTGTGTTTTTTAACTTTTATAATTACATTTTATGTATTTTTTAACACTAAATAAAAAAATTACCTTCACTTTTAACCATCATGTCAGGATTTTTCGAAAATCGTAAATTTTAAAGTTAAAAAATAGCGAAAAATATGATACTATAAAATAGATGTAAGATTTTTTTATTCAGTTTAATTTCATTTAATTCAATAATGTATTCAATTTTGTGGCTTATACTGGATTTCTTACAGCTAAACAGCTCAGGTGTCCGATGAGGTTGAGATGGGAGGGGGATCAATTTTAACTTTGAAATTTGCGATTTGAGAAAAATCCTGACGTGATGGTTTAAAATGAAGGTCATTTTCGGATTCAGCGCTAAAAAATACATGTGAATCAATTTTCAAAAGCTAAAAAACATGGCACAACCCAAAATTTGAAAGACGGTGTAATCTAACAGCATTTTAAAATATGTATCATTTTTGTAAAGAATTGAGGTTGTTGTTTTTCATCCCTTTATTTAACAAAAATTCTGTTATTTTTATCCTCTTATCTGTTCAGTACAAATTGTATATTTTGCAGTAATATGTCGGAATGATTAAAGATTTCAAATTTATATTACAATGCTAATTTTACTCTCAACCATTTCTTTAATATATCTGACGAAATTATATTTCTACTAAATTTGTGAATGACCCCTAATATGCAGCAAAAAATATGCTCCAACTTCAAACAGCTATTACTCGGTCAGTTTTATTCGTAGAATAACTGGACTTTTTTGCCTTACTTGTCAGTGTAACAGGAAAATTTTACTAAATATAACTTATAGGACCGGGGAAACGTATAAAAATTTAGATTCTGTAATTCTTCACTAAATTGTTTTTTCGCTTCAAACTTTTTTTTATCTTAACTCTGCACCTAATTTTGACCACTTTTGTAATTGGAAGTATGCATTTAGGACCAACGGTTGCGAAAATAAAGGTCGGTCAGGTTATACGTAGACACACTGTATATGGAATAAAGTTTATTTCATTTGTATCAAGCATAATAAAGTTCGTTTTTTGGCCCTTTATCTACTGACGGTACTTATAATTACCATTAAAATAACTTGTGATAAAATTAATTTAATACATCCATTAGTTGTAATACAGTTCAGAATAGATACATTACTTTATCTTGTTCCGAAAGCATTATGGGTAACAGAAAACAAAAATATTTTTAAAAGGATGATTTCTTTTGACTTTGCATCTTTTCAGTTTTCTTGGCGTTGGGGGGGGGGGGGGTGATTTTTCAATTCGGAAATACACTGCTCAAAACAATTAAAGGATATTTGAAGTTTTATATAAAATAAAGATATAAACGAAATTTTTTTTGCCGAAAATAGAAGAAGAGAATCACAAATGCAAATTTTTCTGCTTTTCAAACTGTGGAGTATGCAAATTTTGAGTTCGACGTCAAAAACGTCGCTTCAGCGGCAGCGAATGAAATTTGACTTTCAACTGGATAAAAGAGAATGAATACAAGGATGATCGGCATTCAGTGATTGCTTTGTTTCGATGAGTACGATGTCTCAGCGAAGTCATTTGACAGATTCAGAAGCTTTGAGAATTGTTGGTTGGTTAGAAGGGGGCCAAACTCAAGCCGAAGTAGCGCAAGCCATTGGAGTGTCACAAAGTGTCATTTCCAGGATCTCGAACCGTTTTTTGGAGAGCGGATGTGCAGGCCGAAGACCAGGGCAAGGTCGTAGACGGGCAACAACGCCCAATGAAGATCGGTATTTAGCGTTAACAGCTCGGAGACACCGAACCATGAACGCTACTCTTCTCCAACAACACCTTCGCTCGGCTACAGGCACCACGATTTCAACTCAGACTGTCCGAAAACGGCTCCATGCTGTAGGTCTGTATGCTCGCCGACCGATGGTATGTGTTAGATTAACATCAAGGCATCGTCGCGACCGCAGGGAGTGGGTAACCGAGCATGTCTACTGGAGGAGAAATGAATGGAGCAATATTCGTTTTCTGACGAGTCCCGTTTTTCTGTGCATCCGGATAATAGGCGTATTTTCATCTGGAGGGACCGTGGCAGTAGGAATAATCCTGCGTTCGTGCACGAAAGTGTCAGATTTGGCGGTGGAGGAGTGTTGGTGTATGGGGCATCTCCATTGACGGGCGCACTGACCTCTACATCATTCGAGATGGAGCTCTGACTGGCCGCCGATATAGGGATGAGATCCTCAGACCTATTGTAGTCCCTTACGCTGCAGCAATCGGAGATAACTTCATTTTAATGGACGATAACTGCAGGCCACATCGTGCAAACCTGGTGGAGGATTTCCTTTTCGAGGAAGGAATCGTTCGAATGGAATGGTCAGCGTGTTCTCCAGACATGAATCCAATCGAGCACGTTTGGGATGCTCTAGGAAGACGAGTTTCTGGCCGCCAACAACCCCCACAAACTCTCCAAGAACTGGAAAGAGCTCTTCTGGAAGAATGGGGCAGAATACCCCAACTCGTCATTAATAGCCTCATTGAGTCCATGCCTCAAAGGTGTTCAACGTTGCTGGCCGCCCGTGGAAACCATACCCCCTACTGAAAATGATTTTCTTTGAAGAAAACACCTTTTCTTATTCTTTTTTTCTCATATGCACAAATTGTGTTTTTTTTCCTTTAGTACACAAATGCGCAATAAAATGCATTTTTTTTCTGCCAAACATGTGTAATTTATTCTCATATAACCTACTATGTCTGTCGACCATGTATCAATCAGCTAAACAGTTTACCAGATACAAAATCCACCTAAAACTGCAATATCCTTTAATTGTTTTGAGCAGTGTATTTCTATTGTAAGAATATTATATTTGTACATTTCCTAATTCTACAAAACTAAGAAAATATTTAAAATAAAGGATTTGAGCGGGTTTTAAATATTGCACAAAATCCCTATAAATTCAAAGTTAATGAATCCTTCTAAAATTTTCTAAATGATTATGTAAATCTTCTAATGTAGCTTAAACAATTTAAAAATGCTTTAGAAGATAAAATTTTCATGAATTCAGTACATAAAAGGTTAATAGATTAATGACTTGGATGTTGTAGAAACGCGACGATAAATAAAGGGTTTCTGTTTGTAAAATTGATTTCAAAATTGATTATATATTTTTCATAAACGCAAAAAAAAAAAGTAATAGTTACCCTCTTAAAAACGGTTTAGGAAGTAAAAGGAGATATAGGTCGGCAAAAGAGTGCGATAAAGTTGTATGCCACATAAAAGTAACCTAGTGTCTTGAAGGGCAATAGACAAATACTATTTCCCGCATGTTATGATATTGTGATACATATTTCGAAGGTAATAACGAATAACTGAACGAAATTATATACGAATAAATGAATCTTCAATCAGATGTTTAAACGATACAAACAAGCATTAGGACCCGAAGAAGAAAAAACTCTCTTAAAAAAGCGTTTGTTATTTTTTCCGGTAGATGAAAAGGTTATTTCACGCTTGACTTGTTTTGCTTCACCAAGTTCACGTTAATTTTAAACTCGCTGAAACCTTTTGAATAATGCTTATATCAGATGTTGATAAAAATTTTATAAATTCAATAACTGATCAATTAGCAAGCACTTTAACGTGTTTTTTATTGAGAAATATTTTACGTATTTTAAAGGCATCTGAACGTTTAAAAAATCACAATTATCAGCCAAAAGAAATTTTTTTGACGATCCCTATTTCAAGAATTCGATTTACATTCGAAAAATAGGCACAATTCCCAGTCGAATGTCACCTCTCCTGTATCTATATTATAAAGTAAAAACATATCCTCTGCTTGAGCTATCCATATGCTGATCTCATATTCACAGTGACAACGATTTGGAGTATAAATTTAGCTTTTACTGCAATTTCTTGACTTCTGCAGAAATTCACTCGGGCCGGGCCCAGATTGTAACTTTTTCCGCGCCGGTTTGGTCTCGGGCAACTTTTAGCTGTTGTACCGGGCCGGGCCAGTCTCGGGGCGAACTTTCAGCTGTTATACCGGACCGGGCCGGGCTCAGGCCGAACTTTTAACTTGTTATACTGGCCCGGGCCAATTTTGTTTTCTATGGGTCGAGCCGAACTTTTAATTTTTATACCGGGCCCGTGCCTGGAAATTTAGCCCCGTGCAGACGCAACAGATCTCAAGGGGTTAACGTTTAAAAATGATTTTGTAAATGTGTCAGAAAGTTTCGCTTTGTTTGAGACAAATTTTCTTTTATTATTTTGGAGAACTGCTTTTAAAGCGAGCTCGTGCTGATTTGATGACGATAAAACGCAACTCAACTCTACTCTTGCGTGTCTGTCAAGGAGAATCACGACACACGTGACACGCATTCTTTTCGTCTGTAAAGACCCCTCCTGCTCAGTATAATTGATGCGTATAATAGAAGACGAGATATATCGTTCTTCTCTTTGCACAAAATCACTCCCCGGAGGAATGAAGCACTTTTTTTTTTCATCTGAGTAAAAAAATGCAGTCAACCAAAAGCGGTGACGGTTTATTTTATTTTGCTTTGCTTTTTTAAAAGATAGTATTTCATGTAACGGATCTAGTTAACTTCATGTTTGTTATTGCATTCAGTTATAGCGATTATTGCTTTCAGATCTGCTTCATTTCGTCGTATAAGTAATGCTAATTACACGCATTGGGATGATCAAAAACATTTTTTTCATTAGTGGAATTAGAAGAATGCATAGGCAGGCTCTGAAATCAGAGAACACACGGGTCATGTGCCCCAGGCCCACATTTTCAGCCCCCCCCCCCCATTTCCCCCAAAATAAAAATAATTTTTTTTTCTCCACTCTCTAAAGATACGCATTAACCCTTTATCTACTGACGGAACTTATAAGTACCATTAAAATAACTTTTTATAAAATTCATTTAATGCATCGATTTGTTAATACAGTTTAGAATGAGTTATAGATACATTACTTTATCTTGTTCCAAAATCATTATGGGTTACACAAAGCAAAAATGTTTTTAAAACGATGATTTCTTTTGTCTTTGCATCCTTTCAGTTTTCTTGGCGCTGGGGGGGGGGGGGGGGGAAGGAGGGGGTTCAATTCGGAAATATTTCTATATTTCTATTATAAGAACATTGTATTTGTACATTTCCTAACTCTACAAAACACCAAGAGAAATATTTAAAATAAAAAAATTGAGTGGTGTTATAAATAGTGCACAAAATCCCTATAAATTCTAATTTAATGAATCCTTCTAAAATTTATTAAATGATAATGTAAATCTTCTAATGTAGTTTAAACGATTCACGAAAAATGCTTTAGAAGATAAAATTTTCATGAATTCATGATTCAGTACATAAAGGGATAATGAAAAATTCCATTTATCGTTCACAGAAAAAATCGCACTGTCCTTCTTTAAGGACAATAAAGTGCAATGTTAATTTCGGAATTCAGAAAACGGATATTATAGATTGGGAGGAGGCTGCACAGACCATCACCTCATCGAGTTGACGGCTGAAATTTCAGGATTAGACAGAGCTCGATTAGCATATAAAAATGCAACAGGTCTGTCGAGTCATATCTTGCTGGAAACCGCCTGCAAACCGCATTTTAGTACACTAGATTAATTTTAACACAATTATTCTAATTGGTAAATAAATCATTTCAGATGTAAATTTCCAACAGGGGTGAAAAATATCCGGACCAGGATTCGAACCAGGGATCTTTTGGTTGAAACCGCCAATGCTGTACCATCTGAGCTATCTCGGACAAATTTGGTTGAACTTTTTCACCCAGCCCGCATCCAGCGATTTTTGGAGCCTGCGATTTATTCTGTTGAGCTGAACCAGATGCTATAATCAATAAGGTTGCTGGGTGAAAAAGTTCCACCAGATTCGTCCGGGATAGCTCAGATAGTTGAGCATTAGCGACTTCAGCAAAGAGATCCCTGGTTCGAATCCTGGTCCGTACATTTTGCGCCTAGTTGAAAATTTACATCTGAACGGATTTTAGTGGTTGATCCTTTGTTTATCATTGCGTTTTCCTGCGTCTAAAGGTATGAAAACAGGGAGAGCTCTGGGAGCTGGAAAACACAATGGTAAATCTACCAGTCAACCGCTAAAATAGGGTTTGCAGGTGTTTTCCACCAATATATGATTTGGCAGACCAGTTGCATTTTAATATGCGAATCGAGTTTTACCTAATCCTGTAATTTCAGCCTTCAACTCGATGAGGTGATGGTTCGTGCTTTCGCCTCCCGCTCTATTAGATAGGTATTAATTTCAAGCATTATAGTAAAATGCTTTAAAATATTACGTATTTTCAATTTAGTTAGAATACAGTAAACTTCTGATTATCCGTCACTCACGGGACCGACGGTGTGACGGATAATCGAAGACCATTACTAAAATTACATTTTTACATGTTAATTTATAAATAAGAATAATTAAAAGATTTTTTAAATTTGTTGTGTACTTCCGTTTATAAAAAGCATTACTGATAATAAGAAATTTCTATAAAAACATGTATAATGATCACTTACTTATAAACAGATTAAGTAAAATAATGCTATAAAATGATAAAATATTATTTATTAAGATGACGATTGTTTCGTCGCATCAACGGACACTAGTACACTAGATATATGACATTGCAAGAAACAATGGATACAAAGAAAGCACCATAGAAAAATTAATTAAGAGCTTGAAGAATAAAAAGAAAAGAAATTTCAATCCGCAAAATTCCATGTTATCCACTTTACAATATTTTCCTGGTTTCTTCGAACGTTTGAAACATAAACTCAATAAATTCAATATCACCTTAGTCGCAAAACCCTCTATGAAATTAAAAAATATAATATGCAAGAAAATAGATTCAATAGAGTCAAACCAGTTATCAGGAGTATACGAAATACCTTTCACCAAAGAAGATGGAAGAAAGCAGTTTTATATAGGTATGACAAGTAGAAAACTTAAAACCAGAATCAAAGAACATATAGCAAACATCAAATACAACAGAAGAACCACAGCTTTGGCCATATTATGCAACGAAGAACCGTTACGGATCGATTTTAAAAATAGCAAGTTAACTTACACATCAAGATTTTATTTACCATCCATAATCCGAGAATCAATAGAGATATTTTTACGCAACAAGAATATTTGCAATGATTCAGTGTCCCTAGATTTACCTAAAATTTGGAAAGAGATGCTATATAATTTTAGTACCAATAGCAAAAATTAATCCACGCTCGCAAATAGCCTAGATAATTTTATATTTTGCCTTATGTTTTGCAATATTTTTCATTATGCATGTTGTCTCGTGACATTATTTACCATGTTATTGTTTTGTTAAATTATATGAAAGCTAATCCACGTTCACAAATAACTAATTTAATTTTAATTTATTTTATGTTTGCAATATTTCATTATGCATCATGTCTCGTGACATTATTTACTATGTTTATTATTTTTAAATTATGTGAAAATATTTTCTATCGTGTATGATTCTGAAAATGTCGCCGTTGATGCGACGAAACGATCGTCATCTTAATAAACTATATTTTATCACTTTATAGCATTATTTTACTTAAGAAATTAGAAAAATTTAGAATTTTATTGAATAAATATGTAAAACCTATTTTCATCCAAATTAATCCATTATAATACTTTACGTTTTACTTGTGCTTTTACTGCAGCAAGATTACGAATTCTACGTAATAAAAATGCTTGAATTGCATCTGCTTCCTCTTGCATCTCAAACCAAATTAATTCATTTAGAGATCATAGTCTAAATGACTGACTTCAGAATGATCATTCCCTGATTCATTCAGGTTTCTCTGGATTCAAAACATTTTGAATAATTTTGTCATCCGTTAATTCTTCATAACCAATATCATTTTATATTGTAAGCTTATGAAAGGGTGTTTTTTAAAAATCTACTTTTACTTTTATTAACCACTTGGAAAAATGGTTATTGTCCTCGTCAGGGTAGGAAATCAAAAGCATATCTGAAACTTCTTATTGGTTGAATCCGCATTTTATTCGTTTTCTGATGTGTCTATACAGTAATCTGTATTTCCCTTTACTTTCAACAGAGATAGAGTACTTGAGTTGCCACTATGACAAAAAAGTAAGAAAAACTACAAAATAAAAAAATAATAATAACTCAGAAACAAATTGAGATACGGCTTTCAAACAAATTGCATTTAAAAGTACATTTTTTTCTCTACACGATGGTGTAAAAAGTAATATTGTGGGATGTTTAGAAGTTTAAGAATGAAATTTCATTTAAAATGGGTCGTAGATTTCCAAGAAATCTGACGATGGAAAAGCCTTTTCCCGAACATCCAATGAAATGCTTGGATAATACGCAAGTTTCAGGAAATCTGAGGAGTCGCAGGCGATTTTTGTCGTTTGCAATTTTTACGCGTAATAACACTATTAATGTTTAATTCATGGCGTACGTAATGTATGATCAATTCCATGCGATTTTTTATGTCTTAAATTTTAGTCTTCGAAAAAATCATTTTCCAAATGGTCGTTGCAATTTGTTAAATTGCTTTTTTATTTTTTCCTTGAACTCCAACATCTTGAAATAAAAGCAAGATCCTTGATATTTTTCTAATATTTATATCAGTAGGGAATAGATCGTAATATATTTCCAAAATAGAAAGTAAGCCGTTCGAAAAGAAATGTATTTATTTATTACTAGATTATTTGCGGAAGTATTAATGTGAAATGCAAATTATTTGATTGAATTTTAAAATGAAATATTCTATAGGGTATAACATCTCAGCAATTTCCGAGCCGTTGAAAGGAACAGTAGATTTGAAAGGATTATAACGGGAACCCCTAACATGTCTTTTGATATGTATACTGAACTTTAAATCAGCATATAGGTCAAAGGACGGGTCCGTAACAAGGTTTCCTTTAATTTAAGGCCAAGTACAACTGTCACCAATTCCCTCTCTCTCCTCTTCGACAATCCATAGTCCAGAAAATTGGAAAACAGAAAAAAATGAGAAGCGGTAGATAAAACAGTTCGTGAAATAACACACTGTGGAAAAGAAAAAAAAATACTACTGCATGAAAATGCTGTATGGGAACGTCCACTGTTACTCTTGTGACGATTCTAGCGGTTTTTTACAAGTACTTTCAATTATTTTAATGTAAAATATAATTAAGATAAAAAGTGATATATCCTGTGAAATACTACTGTGCTCCACTCATTTAATATACATCTAATTTGAAATATAAAGCATTTTGCTTGTCTATATAATAAATCAAAATTTTGTTACTCTTGTGACCAGAGTGTCAGAAGAGTAACAAAATTTTGATTTAACATATAAACAAATAAAATGCTTTTTGTTGCCAATTAGATATATATTACGAGAGTGGAACGCAGTGGTATTTAATTAGTTACATTAATTTTTATATAAAATATACTTTATAATGAAATAATTGAAGTATTTATGAAAAATTGCTCTAATTGTCACAAGAGTAACGAATGGACGTTCCCGTATATTTATTAGTAATACTAAAATAAACCTAATAAGAACAATAAGATTAAGAAAACTTTTTTATAAAAAATACTCCCATTATTTCTGTTTGAATCAAAAAGGAAATTTGGTGGCCTCCCCTCCGGATTGCGACCCCTTAAATACGTAACTGTCGGCCCTACTGAGTCTGGTCTTATAACAGGAGCGTCATTTGAGGGGGGCTGGAAGGCACCCCCCCTCCAAGGAATCTGATATTTCAGAAAAATTATCTGTCTTCACAGATCAAGGTGAGAAATTTAACCTTAATGAGTATTTTGGCTAATTTTAAAAAGACGTGATAAAAATTTATATTAATTGCTTCTGAGCTGTGTACAAAATGATAAAATAAAAACTCGTCCCCCTAAAGTCAGAATTTTCGAGGTGATTTTCCTCTCTTTAGCGAGTAATGTAGAAGGGATTTTTCTTTTTTTAAAGAAGAAGGGGTTTAATTCAAGTTCTTAATTATTTGATTTTTTTACTTTGCATTATATTTACTTCAATCATAACAACGCTATCATATAATTTGTTTTCTTAAACACACCCTGTATCATATTATACAGGGTGTATCTGAAATGCTTCAACAAACTTAGAGGGATGATAGTACTCATGAAGACGAACCAAAAGTGCAATGGAACATGGGGTCGCAAATGACGTTTAAACGATGAAAATCGAGAAAATGCGTCTAGAAATAAACAAACTGAGACAAGAAAGAAACATTCCAGAAAATTATTTATCGCACAGAATAGGTACAACACAGCTCGTGATGTCCTGAGAAAACAAATATTTTACAACAATTGTTCAAAGTGCCGACCGAGGACATTATTACACAGAGTACATTATGGAGGAACGACTGGCGGACACGCTCAAATTTGTATATGTGGATTCCTGCTCACAGATTTGTTTGGCTTGCTTACAAGTTTTTGTTACCTCTTTCTGACCGGATATGCACAAAGTGAAAAGAAAACCAGCTTCGTGCTACTAGCTAGTTCTGCAGATAAGCAGCATGCGAGATTTTGATATTTTTATTAGTTTTGCGATTTTCACCCTTTAAAGGTCATTTGCGATCCCATGTTCCGTTGCATTTTTGTTCGTCTTTATGAATACTATCACCCCCCTAAGTTTATTGAAGCATTTCAAGTACACCCTGTATACAGTACGTTCTTAATAACCTTCTCAGCTTGATACTAGAGTTCAACGCGGATCGAGTTGTACCGGGCCCGAACTCGACAAAAATCGCTAACCCGAAGCCCAACTCTAGCCCGACAAACTGCAACCCAAAAAAATATTCAGATCCGAACCCAAAGTGAAAGAAAATGAATCCGAATTATACAGGGTGATTATAATTAAAGTCCCACTTTCAAAATGCTGTAAAAAAAGAACCATTCGTCAGAATAACTTCAAATTTGATATGAATATACTGAAAGAAGGGGGAAACGGCATGGCATATAAGAAAGAAAAAGTTCCAAAGTTTATCTATAGATGGCGCTACAAGAGGCATACTATTAGAGATCCTACATTAGAGAGAGATTGGACATCGAAAAGATGCTCGCCATTTTCGTTATAAAGTAGATGGAAAGCCTTACAAAGCAATGCATTTTCATCAGCGTCTAACATTTTTTATTCTATTAAAATTATGAAAATTTCATTTTATACGCCTTCGAAGACTCTTTTAGAACATAAATATGAGCAAATTTGCATTTTAATGAGTAACAATTCCCAGAAAATGCATTTTTTACTCTTATTTTTTTTACTAATTAAAATAGGGGGCAGATGAAAATTGGGCATGTAAGAATTTTAATTTCACAATATTTGAGAAAATAATTTTTAACGATTATCAGATAGAAAATGAACTATAGAATTCAATTTTTTTAAATCTATCTATAATTTATTACGTATTTTAAAACAACAGTAATTATTATAATTTTTACCATCTTCGCATTGATAATTTCAGAAACATTAAAATTTGAACATATCATATACCACTCCTGTTTAAGTATGTATGTGATTCAAAGTTAATTTAATATGTGCGTTGAAAATATTTTATGATAAGTTTCTACGTACTGCTACTCCTTTTTGACATTCTTTTTAAATACGGAAGTCTATAGTATTAGAATGAGTATTGTTATCAAAACATTAAATCAAAATTTAGAAAAAAAAAAGTTAAATAGAAGCACTGCTGTTAAAAGAAACAAATGAAAAATATGAAAAACAAATTCTACAAATAAATTAAAATCCGATAACTAAGTAAAATCGCACTGCTGCGTAGCGTAAAACAGCTGAGTAAAAAAAATGCATTTTCTGAGAATTCTTACTCATTAAAATGGAAATGTGCTTATATTTATGTTCCGAAGGACTCTTTGAAGGTATATAAAACGAAATTTTAATAATTTTAATAAAATAAAAAGTGTTACACGCTGATAAAAATGCATTGCGTTGTACGGCGTTCCATCTACTTTGTAACGAAAATGGCGGACATTTCTTCAATGTCCAATCTCTCTCTAATGTAGGATCGCTACATACTATGCAAATTAAAAGACACTCATGCGCACGACACATTGTATGGGGTATAAAACGCGGTGTATGTGGCGTTCCCCTAATATCGCATCTGAGCAGCTTGTCTTTTGTTTCTTAATGAAGGAGCGCGCTCTGCTGGCGAAGCTCTTTTAGAAGAACGGCGACTGTGCGCTTGCAGCTTTAAAGAAATTCCGGTCATTAAAGGATATGTAAAAAGGCTGTGGTCCGATGTCTGCTAAGGGTCTGAAGAATATGATTCAGAAATTCGAAGAGACGGGTTATTTGGAACTGAAGTCTGGAGGATTGAGGGAATCAATTGCTTCGACGTCAGTAGAAGATGTGGCTTACAGTATTAGAGGAAAGGAGGAGCAGTGGTATGCAAACGTGCACTGCACGGGGAATTGCCCGATCTTTAGACATGCCTGTGAGCACGGCGCATAAAATTATACACAATATCCTGCATTGCTATCCTTACAAAATACCCATGTTCAGGAGTTACTTCCTGCTGACCTTCCGCGAAGACTGACCTTTGTTCTGGAACTTCTCGCTCACTTGGAAGTGGACAATGAATAGCCATGGAAAATTTTGTGGACAGACGACACGCATTTCCATCTTCAAAGGTTTGTCAACACACAAAATTCTGGCATACGGGCAAAAGAAAATCCATTCGCAACTCAACCAGTATCGATGCATTCGCCAAAGGTAACTATGTGGTGCGGGTTGACGGCATCGTGTATGGTAGGGCGGCCATTTTTTTTTCGAGGAGATGGGTCCTGCGGGCCCCGTTACCTGTACTGTGAAGGGTAAACGGTAAGAGAGTCTTTTGCGCAACCAGGTCATTCCAACACTTCAACAGCGTGCATGTCTGGATAGAATCATTTTTATGCAAGATGGCGCCCCTCCGCCAGGGCTTAATTTCTAACAAAAAAAGTACCGGAGCCCTAATATTGTTCAGTACCGGTACTTACAACTATACTGTTCTCACCTCCCCTCCTGTCACTCCAATTTGTATATTTATATTTCGTATATTATTTGCAAAGTTTAAAGCATTTTTTTTTCTTTAGCTAAATAAAAATTTTAACTATATCTGTCAGCATATACTTAGCTATCAACTATTCCACTTTTTAGTTATCACTCCTTCTAATCTTTGGCTAATTTCAATGTCAATAGCAGAATTCTGCAATTAAATAGGGTAGCGGTTATGATTCGGAAATAGTGTTAACACACACACAAAAAAGGATAATTCGCAGCTATGCATTTTTATGGAAAAATGAATGAAATTTATAAAAATTAATATTTATATGCTGAAGAATGGAACAATGTTTTTCAATTTCCTATAAAACGTGCATATCTTAAACTATAATCGATTCCTTCAGCGTGAAAAATCTTTTGTGGTGATTCCCAGAAAATCAGATTAAATTAAAAATTTCACACCGTTAACGGAAAGATTCGATGCTTTTATAGAAAAATGGGAAACACGGCTCAATTTCTTTCTATCAGAATAGCAACACATGGAAATTATATCTAGTTACAAATGAAAGTGACTTAGTAAATGTGCAGAGCATGGGCCGCGTTCATGATACAAAATAAATAGAAAAAGTCCTTCCGGCCAGTGCCGGGAGGAATAGGTAGCTTTCATATTCCTTATTTTAAAAAAGCCAACTTATATTATTCAAAGACAGGAAGCTCAATTAAGTGGAAACCGAATGTAGGAGATTCAATACTAATTTTTATCAATACTAAATCATTATGAATGAGAATTTCGCGAAATTAGTCAGCTTTATACAAGCTGCTTTTATTTAAAGTAACTTATATTTGGCTGCCAAATTCGACGATTTCTTAAAGTGCCTGCCATTTTAAGACAACATGGTGGATGAGGCTAACCAGTGAACTTGGTCGAGACCTTAGTAATTGCTGTTCACATGCTCACTCACATCGGAATCGGTTGATATATACGAGTGCTATCGCAGGCAAAAAATCAGATTTTTCAAAATGTCACCCACGTTAGAAATTGAAACTGCTATATCTGAGCCATTTTTTAAGATAAAGACAAACAAAAAATGCTCCTGAATCCTTATATCAAGGTCAAATACTTAAGAAAGAAACCTTTTTCAATTTCTAATTTTTTTGCACCTCACTTTAAATATAATTTTTTTTAATTTAATGGCCGCCATTTTGAAACAAGATGGCTGATGAAGCTGGCCAGCGAACTTGGTCGAGATATTGATGTATACTATCCGCATGCCTTCTTCCATCGAAATAGGCGAATACGTGTGGTATCGCGTGACAAATACAAGATCGTTTCAAAGTGTTAGCCATGATAGAAATTCAAAGCGCTATAATTCAACCACTTTTTAAGATATAAACAAAAGAACAAATTTTCAGAAACAAAAACTGTTCCAGAATCTTTGTATCGAGGCCAAACACATAAAAAAATCTTTTTCATTTTCCAATTTTTTAATACCTCATTTTAAATTTTAAGTTACATTTTTTAAAAATGGCAACCCTTTTGAAACAAGATGGCGAATGAAGCTGGCCAACGAACTCGGTCGAGACATTGGTATGTACTATGTACAGACCAAGTTACATTCAAATCGGTTCATAAATACGCCTGTTATCGCGTGACAAAAATCAGGTCGTTTTAAAATGTCAGCCACAATAGAAATTCAAAATGTTATAACTCAGCCATTTTTTTAGATATAGACGAAACAAAACCTGTTCCGGAATCTTTGTATTAAGGTCAAACACATACGAAAAAAATCTGTTTCATTTTCCAATTTTTTGGTATCTCATTTTAAATTTAAATTTTTTTAAATGGCCGCCATTTTGAAACAAGATGGCGGATGAAGCTGGCCAACGAACTCGGTTGAGTTATTTGTATGTACTATGTACACACCAAAGTACATCCAAATCTGTTCATAAATACGTCTGTTATCATGTGGCAAAAATCAGGGCGTTTCAAAATGTCAGCCACGCTAGAAATTCAAAATGCTATAACTCAGCCATTTTTTAAGATATAGACGAAACAATAACTGCCCCCGAATCTTTTTATCAAGGTCAAACACATAAGAAAAAAATATTTTTTCAATTTTCAATTTTTTGGTACCACATTTCAAATTTAAATTTTTCTTAAAATTTTAAATGGCCGCCATTTTTAAACAAAATGGCAGATGAAGCTGGCCAACGAACTCGGTCGAGACATTGGTCTGTACTATGTATAAACGAAGTTACATCCAAATCGGTTCATAAATACGCCTTTTATTGCGTGACAAAATTCAGGACGTTTCAAAATGTCAGCTTCGCTAGAAATTCAAAATGCCATAACTCAGCCATTTTTTAAGATATAGACGAAACAAAAACTGCTATGGAGTCTTTGTATAAAGGTCAAATACATAAGAAAAAAATATTTTTCCATTTTCAATTTTTTGGTACCACATTTCAAATTTTAAATTTTTTAAAAAATTTTAAATGGCCGCCATTTTGAAACAAAATGGCGCATGAAACTGGCCAACGGACTCGGTCGAGACATTGGTATGTACTATGTACACACCGAATTAGATCCAAATCGGTTCATAAATACGAGAGTTACAGTGTGACATAGGTCAGATATATATATATATATATATATATATATATATATCAATTTTGAACGCAGGGTGGTTTCGGGATCTGGGGGTCATGATCGATGAAAATATACCAAAATTTTTTGAAATCGCTTTCCTCCGAACGGCTGCAATAGGCTGCAAACTTTTTGTAAAGAAAGCTACCTAAAATCCATAACACGATTTTTATACTCGTACGCAATAGAAAACAAAAACCTGAAACAAACAAAACTTCAAGCTGATGCTCGTTGGCTAAAAACAGAAAATTTCTTTCCAGATTAGCTATAAAAAGAAAAAAAAATAGCCAATTAAAAATTATCCTACTGTCACAATTTGGTCACAAAAGAAAATCGAACCGAAAGCTTCATTGTTCAGTCTCTTGAGTGACGTCGCCGACATAAATTTGCAAATATCACTAGAATAGAAAAACTCGATCTGTGTTTTCCCTTCATTCTGACCAAAATAGCATTATAACGGTTTGAAATAGAATATAATACGTAATTTTGAAGGAGGATTTTTTTTTCTATGCATGAATAAATAAAATTTTCAATGTAAGACAGATTGAGCTGGAGTCAGTCCATGCCCAAAAACTGATACAAAAAGTCCTTCCGGCCAGTACCGGGAGGAAGAGGTAGCTTTCATAATCCTTATTTAAAAAAAGCCAACTTATATCATGCAAACACACGAAGCTCAATTTAGTGGAAACCGAATATATGAGATTCAATACTAATTTTTATCAATATAATGAATGAGAATTTCGCGAAATTAGACAGCTTTATCCAAGCTGCTTTTCTTTAAAGTAACTTATATTTGGCTGCCAAATTCGGCAATTTCTTAAAGTGCCTGCCATTTTAAGACAACATGGTGGATGAGGCTAAGCAGTGAACTTGGTCGAGACCTTAGTAATTGCTGTGCACATGCTTACTCACATCGGATTCGGTTAATATATAGGCGTGCTGTCGCATGCAAAAAATCAGATTTTTCAAAATGTCACCCACAATAGAAATTGAAACTGCTATATCTGAGCCATTTTTTAAGGTAAAGACAAACAAAAAATGCTCCTGAATCCTTATATCAAGATCAAATACTTAAGAAAGAAACCTTTTTCAATTTCTAATTTTTTTGCACCTCACTTTAAATATATATATATATTTTAATTTAATGGCCGCCATTTTGAAACAAGATGGCTGATGAATCTGGCCAGCGAACTTGGTCGAGGTGTTGATGTATACTATCCACAGGCCTTCTTACATCGAAATAGGCGAATACGTGTGTTATCGCGTGACAAATACAAGATCGTTTCAAAATGTTAGCCATGCTAGAAATTCAAAGTGCTATAAATCAACCATTTTTTAAGATATAAACAAAAGAACAAATTTTCAGAAACAAAAACTGCTCCGGAATCTTTGTATCAAGGCCAAACACATAAAAAAAATCTTTTTCATTTTCCAATTTTTTAATACCTCATTTTGAATTTTAAATTTAATTTTTTTTAAATGGCAAACCTTTTGAAACAAGATGGCGAATGAAGCTGGCCAACGAACTCGGTCGAGACATTGGTATGTACTATGTACAGACCAAGTTACATCCAAATAGGTTCATAAATACGCCTGTTATCGCGTGACAAAAATCAGGTCGTTTTAAAATGTCAGCCACAAGAGAAATTCAAAATGCTATTACTCAGCCATTTTTTTTTAGATATAGACGAAAGAAAAACTGTTCCGGAATCTTTGTATTAAGGTCAAACACATACAAAAAAAATCTTTTCATTTTCCAATTTTTTGGTATCTCATATAATTTTTTTATTTTTTTATTTTTTTAAATGGCCGCCATTTTGAAACAAGATGGCGGATGAAGCTGGCCAACGAACTCGGTCGAGATATTTGTATGTACTATGTACACACCAAGTTACATCCAAGTCGGTTCATAAATACGCCTGTTATTACGTGAGAAAAATCAGGACGTTTCAAAATGTCAGCCACGCTAGAAATTCAAAATGCTATAACTCAGCCATTTCTTAAGATATAGACAAAACAAAAACTGCTCCCGAATCTTTTTATCAAGGTCAAACACATAAGAAGAAAATATTTTTTCAATTTTCAATTTTTAGTACCACATTTCAAATTTAAATTTTTCTTAAAAATTTAAATGGCCGCCATTTTTAAACAAGATGGCGGGTGAAGCTGGCCAACGAACCCGGTCGAGACATTGGTATGTACTATGTATAAACGAAGTTACATCCAAATCGGTTCATAAATACGCCTTTTATCGCGTGACAAAATTCACGACGTTTCAAAATGTCAGCCACGCTAGAAATTCAAAATGCTATAACTCAGCCATTTTTTAAGATATAGACGAAACAAAAACTGCTCCGAAATCTTTGTATGAAGGTCAAATACATAAGAAAAAAATATTTTTCCATTTTCAATTTTTTGGTACCACATTTCGAATTTTAAATTAAAAAAAAAAAATTTAAATGGTCGCCAATTTGAAACAAAATGGCGGATGAAGCTGGCCAACGAACTCGGTCGAGAGATTGGTATGTACTATGTACACACCGAATTACATCCAAAGCGGTTCATAAATACGCCTTTTATCACGTGACAAAATTCAGCACGTTTCAAAATGTCAGCCACGCTAGAAATTCAAAATGCTATAACTCAGCCATTTTAGGTAGATTTCTTTACAAAAAAGCTACCTATTGCAGCCGTTCGGAGGAAAGCGATTTCAAAAAATTTTGGTATATTTTCATCGATCATGACCCCCAGACCCCGAAACCAACCTCCGTTCAAAATTGATATATATATATATATATATATATATATATATATATATATATATATATATATATATATCTGACCTATGTCACACTGTAACTACCGTAATTATGAACCGATTTCGATGTAATTCGGTGTGTACATAGTACATACCAATGTCTCGACCGAGTTCGTTGGCCAGCTTCATCCGCCGTTTTGTTTCAAAATGGCGGCCATTTAAAATTTTTAAAAAAATTTAAAACTTGAAATGTGATACCAAAAAATTAAAAATGGAAAAATATTTTTTTCTTATGTATTTGACCTTTATACAAAGATTCCGGAGCAGTTTTTGTTTCGTCTATATCTTAAAAAATGGCTGAGTTATAGCATTTTGAATTTCTAGCGTGGCTGACATTTTGAAACGTCCTGAAATTTGTCACGCGATAAAAGGCGTATTTATGAACCGATTTGGATGTAATTCAGTGTGTACATAGTACATACCAATCTCTCGACCGAGTTCGTTGGCCAGCTTAATCCGCCATTTTCTTTCAAAATGGCGGCCATTTAAAATGTTTTTAAAAATTTAAAATTTGAAATGTGGTACCAAAAAATTGAAAATGGAAAAATATTTTTCTTATGTATTTGACCTTTATAGAAAGATTTCGGAGCAGTTTTTGTTTCGTCTATATCTTAAAAAATGGCTGAGTTATAGCATTTTGAATTTCGAGCGTGGCTGACATTTTGAAACGTCCTGAATTTTGTCACGCGATAAAAGGCGTATTTATGAACCGATTTGGATGTAACTTCGTTTATACATAGTACATACCAATGTCTCGACCGGGATCGTTGACCAGCTTCACCCGCCATCTTGTTTAAAAATGGCGGCCATTTAAATTTTTAAGAAAAATTTAAATTTGAAATGTGGTACCAAAAATTGAAAATTGAAAAAATATTTTCTTCTTATGTGTTTGACCTTGATAAAAAGATTCGGGAGCAGTTTTTGTTTCGTTTATATCTTAAGAAATGGCTGAGTTATAGCATTTTGAATTTCTAGCGTGGCTGACATTTTGAAACGTCCTGATTTTTCTCACGTAATAACAGGCGTATTTATGAACCGACTTGGATGTACCTTGGTGTGTACATAGTACATACAAATATCTCGACCGAGTTCGTTGGCCAGCTTCATCCGCCATCTTGTTTCAAAATGGCGGCCATTTAAAAAAATAAAAAAATTTAAATGAGATACCAAAAAATTGGAAAATTAAAAAGATTTTTTTTGTATGTGTTTGACCTTAATACAAAGATTCCGGAACAGTTTTTCTTCCGTCTATATCTAAAAAAAAAAATGGCTGAGTAATAGCATTTTGAATTTCTCTTGTGGCTGACATTTTAAAACGACCTGATTTTTGTCACGCGATAACAGGCGTATTTATGAACCTATTTGGATGTAACTTGGTCTGTACATAGTACATACCAATGTCTCGACCGAGTTCGTTGGCCAGTTTCATTCGCCATCTTGTTTCAAAAGGGTTGCCATTTTAAAAAAAATTAAATTTAAAATTCAAAATGAGGTATTAAAAAATTGAAAAATGAAAAAGATTTTTTTTATGTGTTTGGCCTTGATACAAAGATTCCGGAGCAGTTTTCGTTTCTGAAAATTTGTTCTTTTGTTGATATCTTAAAAAAATGGTTGATTTATAGCACTTTGAATTTCTAGCAAGGCTAACATTTTGAAACGATCTTGTATTTGTCACGCGATAACACACGTATTCGCCTATTTCGATGTAAGAAGGCATGTGGATAGTATACATCAACACCTCGACCAAGTTCGCTGGCCAGATTCATCAGCCATCTTGTTTCAAAATGGCGGCCATTAAATTAAAAAATATATATATATTTAAAGTGAGGTGCAAAAAAATTAGAAATTGAAAAAGGTTTCTTTCTTAAGTATTTGATCTTGATATAAGGATTCAGGATCATTTTTTGTTTGTCTTTACCTTAAAAAATGGCTCAGATATAGCAGTTTCAATTTCTATTGTGGGTGACATTTTGAAAAATCTGATTTTTTCCATGCGACAGCACTACTATATATTAACCGATTCCGATGTGAGTGAGCATGTGCACAGCAATTACTAAGGTCTCGACCAAGTTCACTGGTTAGCCTCATCCACCATGTTGTCTTAAAATGACAGGCACTTTAAGAAATTGCCGAATTTGGCAGCCAAATATAAGTTACTTTAAAGAAAAGCAGCTTGGATAAAGCTGACTAATTTCGCGAAATTCTCATTCATTATATTGATAAAAATTAGTATTGAATCTCCTATATTCGGTTTCCACTAAATTGAGCTTCGTGTGTTTGCATGATATAAGTTGGCTTTTTTTAAATAAGGATTATGAAAGCTACCTCTTCCTCCCGGCACTGGCCGGAAGGACTTTTTTAAGATATAGACGAAACAAAAACTGCTCCGGAATCTTTGTATAAAGGTCAAATACATAAGAAAAAAATATTTTTCCATTTTTAATTTTTGGTACCACATTTCAAGTTTTAAATTTTTTAAAAAATTTTAAATGGCCGCCATTTTAAAACAAAACAGCGGATGAAGCTGGCCAACGAACTCGGTCGAGACATTGGTATGTACTATGTACACATCGAATTACATCGAAATCGGTTCATAATTACGGGAGTTACAGTGTGACATAGGTCATATATATATATATATATATATATATATATATCAATTTTGAACGGAGGGTGGTTTCGGGGTCTGGGGGTCATGATCGATGAAAATATACCAAAATTTTTTGAAATCGCTTTCCTCCGAACGGCTGCAATAGGTAGCTTTTTTGTAAAGAAAGCTACCTAAAATGCTATAACTCAGCCATTTTTTAAGATATAGACGAAACAAAAACTGCTCCGAAATCTTTGTATAAAGGTCAAATACATAAGAAAAAAATATTTTTCCATTTTCAGTTTCTTGGTACCACATTTCAAATTTTAAAATTTTAAAAAATTTTTAAATGGCCGCCATTTTGAAACAAAATGGCGGATGAAGCTGGCCAACGAACTCGGTCGAGAGATTGGTATGTACTATGTACACACCGAATTACATCCAAATCTGTTCATAAATACGCCTTTTATCGCGTGACAAAATTCAGGACGTTTCAAAATGGCAGCCACGCTAGAAATTCAAAATGCTATAACTCAGCCATTGTTTAAGATATAGACGAAACAAAAACTGCTCCGGAATCCTTGTATAAAGGTCAAATACATAAGAAAAAAATATTTTTCCATTTTCAGTTTCTTGGTACGACATTTCAAATTTAAAAATTTTTAAAAATTTCAAATGGCCGCCATTTTGAAACAAAATGGCGGATGAAGCTGGCCAACGAACTCGGTCGAGAGATTGGTATGTACTATGTACACACCGAATTACATCCAAATATGTTCATAAATACGCCTTTTATCGCGTGACAAAATTCAGGACGTTTCAAAATGGCAGCCACGCTAGAAATTCAAAATGCTATAACTCAGCCATTGTTTAAGATATAGACGAAACAAAAACTGCTCCGGAATCCTTGTATAAAGGTCAAATACATAAGAAAGAAATATTTTTCCATTTTTAATTTTTTGGTACCACATTTCAAGCTTTAAATTTTTTTAAAAATTTTAAATGGCCGCCATTTTGAAACAAAACGGCGGATGAAGCTGGCCAACGAACTCGGTCGAGACATTGGTATGTACTATGTACACACCGAATTACATCGAAATCGGTTCATAATTACGGGAGTTACAGTGTGACATAGGTCAGATATATATATATATATATATATATATATATATATATATATATCAATTTTGAACGGAGGGTGGTTTTGGGGTCTGGGGGTCATGATCGATGAAAATATACCAAAATTTTTTGAAATCGCTTTCCTCCGAACGGCTGCAATAGGTAGCTTTTTTGTAAAGAAAGCTACCTAAAATTGAATCCGTTTCATCTCCATCTTCTATGTGTGTGACACATTATGTCACATATAAGTGTTTTGATAAAAAAGAATGGAAAAGCTTGGAGATGGGAAGGAAAGAGAAAGGTAATTTAGGCTTCGGTTTTTCGGAAGATCTATTGCACTGGACTCCGGAGCCATGTATTTATGAGCTCCGGTGAATTCCGACCCATATTTAAATATTTACTAAAAACAGAGAAGTACCGGAACTTGGCTCCGGCGCAAATTAAGCCCTGCCCTCCGCAAATTGTAAAACCAGACATGCAACTGCTCAAGAGGCATTTCGGAAATGATTGACTTATAAGCCGTTATTGTCCAACCGCATGGCTTCCAAGATCACCAGACCTCAATCCCTGTGACTTCTGTCTGTGGGGTTATCTTAAAAAAGTTGTGTATAGTGGCCCGATTGCAAATTTAGCTGAATTAAAGGCACGGATTACGCACCACATTTACAACGTCACCCCTGAGACACTCCGGTTTATTGTGTAAGTACTATTTATAGGTTTCAACTTCTGGCGGACTATGGTGGACAGCATATGGAACCTGTCTGCTGCATGTCTAGCGATAATTAAAAACCGAATCATTATGTGCTTTTATGCGGTTTTTGGCCCGTGGACAATTAAAAACCGATTTTTCCCATCCAATGCGGTACGACCTTGGCGTGGTGGATGGGTTTTCTACTAACAATCATAACTTTGACTGATTTGGAAGTCATTTTTTTCATCAAACAATTAAAACGCTCATGCACATCGAACCGTATGATTGGTTTACTGTACATTAGGGTGGAGCGAAAAAAAATATTTTTTGAAAATCAAAAACGAGTAGGTGCCAAAAGTTGCCTTTATACCAGTACATCATCTGTGTGTAATATTACCGCTGAAAAAAAATGGCTTGAGTCTGCGCTTTTGGTCCAAAAGTCGAAATTTTGGGTAAAATTTGACATTTTTTCAAAAATTAAAAAAAAATTATATAGAAATGGTTATTATTTAAAAGTGTTATTTAAACCTTTATTATTAATGACTTAACATATTTAAACGAAAAAACTATATGTTTGTTCTGTATAACTGGAACAAAACTGACAACTTTTGGTGAAAAAAAGGCGTTTCCACTCTATTGTTTCATACAACTAATTGTTGTTTGGAATACAGCTCTTACCTAGCTGCTTTCAATACTACCCAGGAGGTACCACGTGGAGGTGGCTGCATTTCATGTCACAACAGTGCATAGCTCGACCACCCTACCATCTGAACTCAATTTTTTATTTATACATTGAATTGTGATTTTTTATCATAGACTGACATAAGTTTTCTATGTATCAACCTGGTACATCTCTTCTTTGGATCCACAGACTTTGAATGCTGCTGCTGTGATCTCATTTACGTATTTTTCTACTGTTTGTGTAAGAGAAGACAAACAAAACAGTGTAATGCAGTGCGGATGATATTAATGTAATCTAGTCAGCCTTCTATTATTTTCACCAAGATTGCACACGATAAATGCATATTGATTAGAGGTTCTGTTACCACAACACTTTTCCAATGAGTAAGATTTATATAATTATCCGCTTCAAAGTTGATTGTCGATATTTCCGATTTGCGTATGCCATCATTTACTCTCATCGTTCGACTATTATATGCTGAGCAGCTAGCTGTTTAATGTGATGGCAATCGTCAAAGAGCATTGAAATAAGACTTTCCTCTGTGTATGCAAAGCAACCATTGTCCTAAATAACTTTTTTTTCAGTATTTTTTTTATTCCGTTTTGTGTGTTGTTTATTATCCAAGTTGTTTTTGTGTAGCCAATTTCCCATGAGTTTTTAGATCCCTTCTTTAGCTGTGGATTACATTTGATTGTAAACTATTCTGGAGCCAAACTTGGATAACATAGTACTTTTTGAGTGAAATTAGAGACTCTGATGGGCAGTGGGTGCTCATTTGAAGGCGGATAATTCTGTTAGTCGTTGTCATCCATTCTGCGAGGGGCAGAATGGATGTTTAGAATGAACCATTACAATTGATCATATGTCTCCTCCAAGTCCAGTTAATTTCCTCTGCTTCATTTATTAGATAAAATCGTTGGCAAAAATTAGATTCTAACCCACAGGGATGCGCCGGACAATAGGAAAATCGTTGTCCACGTGCTTATTCCCTTCTTATTTCAATTTTTGAAGCCATAGAGAGTAAGTTAGTTAAACATTATTTCCTGAAATCAAGAAAAGGGTACTCAGCATATACCAGAAATACCTGATAGATATCTGCAAAGTTATTTCATCAAGATATTGTACAGAAGAACTAGCGAATAGGAACCCACGAAACTTGTCCTACGCAAGATGGCCCACAACGGCGCATAAAATTATTCGCCTTTATATAAGCACTGAGCTGATTGACCATCAGAATCTGGTTCACTCACAAAATATGTAATCCAAGTTTATGCCACATGATGGCTTACACCAAATAAAATTCACATCTAAAAAATTGATCTAAAAACTTATGGGAAATTACTCGGCTACAATACATCACAGAAATCGGCAAAAAACAAATACTAAAAAAATTTATTTAGGACAATGGTAACTTTTCACATCGAGAGCAAATTCTTATTGCAATTTTGATGACGATCGCCATCACATTAAACAACAAGCTTATCAGCATATAAAAAATTCAAGAGGTAGAGTAAATGATGGCATACTCAAAGATGAAATACCTAAATGTTGTAAAATATTGTAGGAACGGAACTCCCAATCACTATGCAGTAACTGGATGTAATTTTGGTGAAGATACTAGAGGGCTGAATAGATTCCATTAATTCCACTGCATTACTCTGCTTGCCTTATCATACATAAGCAGTAGAAATATACGTGAAGAAGTGTCACAGCAGCACTCAACGTCTGTGGATACAAAGAAGAGATGGATTAGGTTGATACATAGGAATCTTATGTCAGTCTTTGATAAAAAATCATAATTCAATATATAAATAAAACATTATGCTCAGATGGAAGGGTGGTCAAGCTATGCACTGTTGTGTAGATTTCAAAGCAACTACGTAAGAGCTGTATTCCAAATAACAATTAGTTGTATGACACAACAGAGTGGAAACGCCTTTTTTTCACCAAAAGTTGTCAGTTTGTTCCAGTTATACAGAACAAAGATATAATTTTATCGTTTAAATATGTTAAGTCATTAATAATAAAGGTTTAAATAACACTTTTAAATAATAACCATCTCTATAGAATTTTTTTTTAATTTTTGAAAAAATGTCAAATTTTACCCAAAATTTCGACTTTTGGACCAAAAGCGCAGACTCAAGCCATTTTTTTTCAGCGGTAATATTGCACGCAGATGATGTACTAGTATAAAGGCAACTTTTGGCACCTACCCGTTTTTGATTTTCAAAAAATAATTTTTTTCGCTCCACCCTACTGTACATTGTACAACTCATACCAAAGCCGTCGTATTTCGATTAAAAATGTAGTCGAAGACACTTTCTTTATGCCTCTTAAGGCGCCATCTATTGATACACTTTGGAACTTTTTATTTCTTATACCATACTGTTTCACCCTTCTTCCAGTATATTCAGTTCAAATTTGAAGTCATTCTGGCCAGTGGTTCCCTTTTTACAGCATTTTGAAAGTGGGACTTTAATTATAATACCCTGTATTACATTTATGGAAAAGTAGTCTACTATTTTATCGCTTATGTACAAAAATTAATACATATGCACCCATTAATATTCAGATTATAGCTTTTCCATTTGAAAAATATTCAGGACTTCCTTTTGAAAAATCAGTTCATCCCGAACCCGATCAAAAAGAGACAAAGCATAACCCAAAATGCACCCTTTGATCTCGTGTGGTAAATTTTTTCAAAATTCCCAAATATCTCATTGGCACCAGTATTTTGAAAACAAAAAATTCGATTTAAAATATACACGAAAAAATGCATTAAACACCTTTCAAATAAATTTGGTTGAATATTTCGGTGCCTTTGTGACATTTGGGAATTAAAATTAAGTGGGGGAGAAATTCAACCATCAGAGCTCAAAGGGTTAAAGTTAACCTTACACCCAGCGAAAACAATAGCATAAAAACTGACCTGACCCGCGGTTCGAGTTCTGGTAAAATCGGGTTACCGGCTCGATGAAGGACAATAATTTCCAATCATCCCGAAAAGCCGAAAACCGCCAAAAAAATTTCATTCACCCGTGCAACCTAACCCGAAATGAAAGAAAATTAATCTTACTTATAAAATGCATATGAGAATTTCGTTCCGGCAGCTTATAACTTGAGTTCTACTGAATGGATTTTTATGGAACTTCGACTGTTAGTTAGATAATTTTTCAGGGAAGGTTTTAGTATATAATATATCGTTTTATGTTGCTTAGTTATAGAATACTGGTGAAAAGTTCTATAATCAGATAAATCCAATTATGAATGATTAACCTTTTAAGGGTGTTCTTAAATCCAAAAGGGCAACTTTCTGACATAAGCTTTAATTTATTTTTGTTCGAAGATGCATGAAACTAGCTGGTGGTGTTGTTCAGAAACTATGTCATCGAGCTGTTATTTTCATTTTTTTTTTGTTTTTTGCAAACGCAATAGATCTTTCAGAAAATAGTGTCAAAGTGAACGTTTTGAAATGCATTTCCACGCGAAAGCAGAAAAAACACTCAAGAGCGGGCGAAAACGTGTTTGTCACGTGATCAAAATAGCTTATAACTCAATAGGTAATTTACTGATTAAAAAATGGAAAACACAGTTCAATTCCAAATCGCTTCCCTAGCCAGGCTTTCCAATTTTACATCTTTCCGTTAAAAATTGAATTTGTAAATGTGTCAAAACGTTTTGCGCTTGTTGAACAGAGCAGTTAAGAAAGATTAAGAAAAGAAAGATTTTGCTGAATAGATTTAACGGAACTTGCACTGTTAGTTAGACAATTTTTCAGCGAAGATTTTAGCATGTAAAATAATGCTCTGCGTTGCTTAGTTATAGAATTCAAGGGAAAAGTTCTATAATGAGGTGAATCCGATTGTGAAACATTAGCCTTTTTCAAAAGTTCTTCTGAACAAATGTGGATGAGACTTGCATAGTTAAAACGTTTTAGTATATAACATATTGTTCTACGTTCCTTAGTTATATTATCATAGAGAAAAGTTCAATAATCAGGTGAGCCCAATTATAAAAGATTAACCTATTTTAAAATTCTGCCCGGGGTCCGGGACACATTTTCAAAAAAAAAAAAAAAATTATTTATTGAGCTAAAATTTTGAAATTTTTTGTGATGGTTAACCATATCATTTGTAAACAAAATCGCATGATAAAACTTTTTTTTAATTTAAATTTTAAATTTTGTTAAAAAAGTGGGGTAGTTTAAAATCGTTATAAATCGAAATATTATTTATAGAATTTCAATTTTTTTTTCATTTAAATAAACAGAAATATATAAATTTTAATTTAGAGTCAGCATTTTAAAAAATATTAATTAAAAAAAAATTAAAAATATTTAACGAAAAAATTACAAAAAAAAAGTCGTGCAACTTTTAAAAAAAAAATCATATTTTCAAAAGTAAATATTTTTTTTCAAATATGCTGGCTCAAAAGTAAAGTAAAATAATTGTAAAAGATATGTTCCGAGTTTCAAACCTGTATCTGTAACGGTTCTCGAGTTATAAGAATTAAAATATGAGAAATGGTGAAAAAACCTATCAAGAAGAAAAACGCAATTTCACAAGAACTCGTTTCCTTGACAACTATAGCTTGAAAGGCAGATTTTGAAAACAAACCAAAACGAAAAAATTAATATTTCCTGTTCTAATTAAGATAGAAACATCATTTAAACATCATTTTAAGCAGAAAACGGCAGAGAAATTTTTAATCCAATAAAAAAAAGAAAAATGGAAAATTTGAGGATTTTTGTGTCCCGGACCCCCTTAACGAATTTTGATGAAACTTGCATTATTAAATAGATATTTTTCATGGATGGTTTTAGTATATTGCATTATTGCATATTGTTCTACCATCTTTACCAAATCCTACTATACATGACCATCTAAAAGATTTTATCCTTGTCAGCCCGAATTTTTTCTGATACATTAGAAAATATAATAGCGCAGTGGCATTCGTATCGTCACAATTGTGGGAAAGTAGTCTGCAATTATATCTCTAACATTAATTAAAATTTTATGTAGCGATATGAATATATATACAGGGTGTCCATAATTAAACGACCTTACTTTAAAGTTGCCTACAGACGAAACAATTGGTCAGAAAGTTGAGAAATTTTGTGACGGACATAATAAAAAAATTGGAACTTGTTTGAGTGAAGAAAAGAAAAATTAGTTCAAAATTTCGCCACCAGAGGGCATTTTTTAATGAATTACACTTTTTAAAAGTTTTTACGCCTTTTTTTTTTCTTCAGATTGAATAAGACAAATATACAGACCGCCCCTTGAAAAAAAATAAAGCGTAAAAACTTAAAAAAATTATTGGTGTTCAAATTGAACGTAACGTACAAACTCTGAAAAAAAAAAAAAAAAAAATCCACTTTCGACAGCCGCCATTTTTTTTCTCAGAGCCCAGGTCTAGTATTTAGTAGGCGGTGGCTAGATGTATAATTCATTAACCCCTTGGGGACGAGCGACCGGTATACGTGCCGCGTAATGTGCTCAGAATCTGTGATTATTCTCACCAGTAAATTTTTATTGTAAATTTTGCCTTATTTAATCCGAGCATTTTCCGGATTCGAACAGGCAAAAATTTCTGTTTTAAAAAACCGGTGATAAAAGATTAAAAATTCTGTAAAAGACCTCCGTCCCGAAGGAGTTAAAAACCGCCCTCCGGTGGGAAATGTTGAACTTTATTTATTTATTTATTTATTTTTTTGCTCAAACATATTCTCATTCCTTCATTATGTCCGTCACAAAATTTCACAACTTTCTGACCAATAGTTTCATATGTAAACAACTTTAAAGTAGGGTCGTTTAATTATGGACACCCTGTATATATATCCGCATTAATGTTCAAATATATAGCATTTTTCATCTGAAAATATTCAGAATTACTTTGAAAAATCGGCTCAACACGAACCTGACTCAATGTAGTGAAAACCCAACACGCAGGGCCGAAACTAAGGGGGGGGGGGCAGAGGGGGCATGTGCCCCGGGCGCCAGAACGAAGAGGCGCCAAATGAAGGATTATATCTTTGGAATGGATCATTTTCTTCTGATGGACTGATGTCTTTTATTATTATGAAACAGCCATTATAAATGAAGTGTTAGGTGAAGATGAAAGAGCAGTCGTAAAAAGTTAGAACTCTGATTTTTCTGGTCAGAATGGGAAGAAAAAAAAAAATGGCCATAATTTTTTTTGAAAAAAAAAAAAAAAAAAACATATGGTCATTTTTTTTTTCTTCCCATTCTGACCAGAAAATCAGAGTTCTAACTTTTTACGGCTGCTCTTTCATCTCCACCTAACACTTCATTTATAATGGCTGTTTCATAAGAATAGAAGACATCAGTCCATCAGAAGAAAATAACTCGGTGAAAGCGGAAACTCGGTTAAGCTGGACTCGGATAATCGGGACTCTAACTGTATATTTCATTTTAAAAATGATCTTTAGAATATTTTTGTTGGTGTTCAGAGGGGGGGAGGGGGTCATAATCCCCGTGACCTCCCCCTTGGATCCGCCATTGTAGATTACGTAGTTCAGTATTACATATTTTATGATTACATATTTTAAATTTTAAAATAAGTCGGCTATTAGAAAATTAGTAAAATTCTCTTTGTAAATATACTTTGCGGAAGAGGGGGAGGGGCGCCAAAATCTATGCTTGCCCCGGGTGCAAAAAAGGCTAGTTTCGGCCCTGCCAACACGAGCCCGAAACAAGTAACTCTTTGATTATAAGACAGGCTTGGCCAATACTTTTATATTCAATCGTTCCACAATTTCCAAAATAATTCTTTGCGGTAGATTTCTTCTGGAAATATCTTAATAAAAGTGTATGGCAGAGATTAATTTAAAAAAGTGGTAGAATAAAAAATAGTCCACAGAGAGGTATTTGTCCCTACCATAATCAAATGGCCAAAGTCAACCTGACCCGGAAAGAAAAAAAGGAACGTCAACCCGCCTCAATATATACCGCGGATCGGGTCGTGTCGGTTTTGGGAAAAATTGGGTTGTTCGAGCTAATGCAAACTCTACCTGAGACCAAGGGTTTTGCAGATTTCTGAATTGTGTGGAATTTAGATCATAGTCTGAAGATGAAGGCAGAAAATGATTAAGGAAATTTTTTTACTGACAGAAAATCATTGATGAAAATTTCTCATCCCTATGGATCACAAAATACGACTTGTTGGTCATGTTTGCGTGCTGATTATCTCGTGACCGATTGAATTTTACCTTTTTTTTTTTTTAAGACCATTTGACGAAATTAGCTATTTTTTTCCGTGATCGTTTCACGGAATTTACAATTTTTTTCCCTTGATCAGTCGTCAAAATTCACGCTATTTTTTGCGATAGATTGATGAAATTCGCTATTTGTTTACGAGATATTTTGACGAAATTCGCGATTCTTTTCTACGATCATTTGTTGAAATTCGTTATCTTCTCTGCAACCGACCGACAAAATTTGCAATTGAATTGCGATATCAACGCGACGAAATTCTCGAATGTTTTGCATGATTCTTTGACTAAATTCGTGATTTTTTTCCGAAACCTTTTTACGAAATTTTTGTTGTTTTTTTCGAGATATAACTGTTCGAAATTCGCCATAATTTTGCGCGACTGATGGACAAATTGGATTTTTTTTTCTGCGATTTTTTTCCACTGTCGATTGGCGAATTGATTTTGCGCAGTTCCGCAAAAAAAGAAAAAAATACTGCGGTCTTCCATGAAAATTAAAAAATGTTCCTGGAAGAATCCCATCTTTGTAAAAGAAGTTAAGAGGGTAAAATTCCGCTTAAAAGAATTGTTTGGTGTTTTTTTTTTTTTTTTTTTTTTTCATATAGAAACTTGATTTTTTTTTCCCCCGTTTGCGAAAGACGGGAAAAAAAAGTCGAAAAAGAATTTTTTTTGATAGGTTTTTTTATTAGGTTGTTTCGATAAGTTTGATAGGTTAGATATATATACTCTTCATAGGAAGGGTGCTTTAACAGCCTTAGAGAATTACTGTCTATAAGCTATAACGTAATTCTGTCTCAAACGGAAAACTTTCTTAGTACTTGAAATTGTATATGCTAAGATGACCACCTGCTTAAAACGGTATTTTTTATTGGTTCTCGTCTCCCCTCCCACCCTCCCACACACATCGAACCTCATCCTTGGCTATCTCACTGACCTCAAAGAAAACTTTGCTCCCCCCCCCCCCCCCAAGAAAGTTCAGAAATGGCGCCCCTGTCTTATAATAAATAACCTGACTTGGTTTGCTCAACTTATTAGAATTTTGAAAATGAATATAAAGATAATGCATTTTGGTGGTGCCATCTATTTTTCTAAATTATAACTCTTTTTCTGGAATAACAGTTATAATTTGGTTAGTAATTGTATGGAATGTTTAGTATTTTTTTCTGAGGAATTTTACGGCTGCATTATTATTTTGAAATAATATGTTCTGTCCTATAACTTAAAACTTGTCGAATCTCAAAAATTTTGAAAATCAGTCTTAAGTTTTATATCATGTCTAAAACTTATTAACCTTTTAACGGGTGCTTGTAAATGTTTTGAATGAGCTGGAACGTGACGTATATTTTTCAAACAGTAAAAAAAAAAAAAAAAAAAAAAAAAAAAAAAAAAAAAAAGGTAATAGCTTTAATTACAGTAACAAAGGGGTGATAAAGATAAAAAGAAGAAGAGCAATTATGGATATCAGTAAGAAAACTTTTTGTACTGGAATTTTATGTTAACCGGGCTCAGATGATAAAACATCAAATATTGTTGCCATTGCCACCTTTGATATTACATTAATTTTAGCTAAAACACAAACATTTAACTCATTTCATTTAAAAAACATATATTGCATGCTTTTAAAATACAAGCATTCCACTCAATTCCTTTAAAATAAATAATAATAATAATAATAATGCCGCAAACCAAAGTATTTTTAGCTCCCGGTATGCTATTTCTTTCTCCCAGCTTATTTTGTGTCATCTCCAAAAAATAACTTTACGTTGTATACGCCAGGTGTAAAACAAAGCACATGTATCATTGTACGATTAAGGCTGTTCTCAAATCCAAAAGGGCAACTTTTTGATATAAGTTTTAATTTATTTTTGTTTGGAAATGCATGAAACTAGTAGATGTTGTTGTTCAGAAACTATGTAATCGAGCTGTTTTTTTTTCTTTTTTCTGCAAACGGAATTGATTTTTCAGAAAATAGTGTCAAAGTGGGCGTTTTAAACCGAATTAACGCGCAAAAAGAATAAGTGAAAACGTGTATGTCACGTGATCAAAATCGCTTATAACTCAACAGGTAATTGATGGATCAAAAAATGGAAAACACAGCTCGATTCCAAATTGCTCCCATGGTCATGATTTCCAATTTTATATCTTTCCGTTTAAAAATGAATTTGTAAATGTGTCAAAACGTTTTGCACTTGTTGAGCAGAGCAGTTAAGAACAGCCTTAAATACTCCATAGCAATTTTTTAATCTTCTAAGCATCGCACAAAACTCTATCTCCATTTATTTTTGAATTATTATTATTATTATTATTTTGTAGTTTTTAGAGCCATTTGCTTAATATTGGCAACGGAAGTACTCCTTTCTGTAGAAAGTAAAGGAAAAATAGTTCTAAAATAGTAATTATATATTTTTGTTGCCATTTTCTCATGACAACCGACAGAAAATATAATTAAAATACGTGCTATTTTGAAAAAATATAAACGAATGGTTTCTGTTAAAACATGGAGCTATTATAAACTATATTTAATTTTAAGTATCTATATTAATATTACAAACACATGAAGGCTATGAATCATTAGATAGCCGTTTTTTTGTGGAGTTTCTAATGACGGCATCTTTTTGCTGCATTTGTGTATTATTTTGCGATAGTGACGTCCTATGCATGCTTTACTGTAGATGTTTAAGAGGGGATCGTAAATGTGAAATTCCTAAGCGCGGATGCGAATGACGTCATTTTACATTAAATAAAAGCGTGTGCTTTAAATATTAAAATTAAAATATATTTTATACTATTTTTATATAGATATATATTTTTTTTCATCGGGAGCGACAATTCTGAAAAAAAGCAGAATTCCTGTTTTGTAGTTTTGAGATTCCATTGGAAACATTCTTCCATTTGTTTATCGGGCGTTGGAGTCTGGCGAATATTTTGGCGATAGTTTATATTTCAACTTCAAAGTATCGTTTCTAGTTTAAACATGGGAAAAACTGCGCTCAGCTAGCATAAATGTCCTAAAAATCTAATTTTAATTTTGGTTCAATTTGTGAGAGAAAAGTTTCGGAAAATAACTTTTCCGATAAAATTTGCGACAGTGAGCCCGCTGGAAGATTAAGAGTTACAGAAATTTCCTTTTTATATGCTGTTTATTCAAGATCAATTATTGTTAAACTAAGCAAAAAAGAAATAAAAATCAAAATGAAAATGGAAATTTACCATCTCATTTATGGGTGTTTCTTGAAACCACCGATGGCTTGTGACATTCGAAGTTTGGTGCTGCCATCTGTTTTCCATTTTGTAATTTACGTTTTGAAAGATATTTTTTAATATTTTATGCTCAGGTTAGGGGCCATATTTTCTCTAATAAAGGGAAATAGTTTGCAGCCTGAATTTGGAAATTCTTATTAATGTCCACTATAAATTCTTTTTATGAAAATGTCCCGAAATTTCCCAAACTGCTTTCAAAATATGAACAAAATAATGTTAGTAAAGAATATTAAAATAACTAAACATTCTTTAACGTAAAACCATCGTATCGTCGTTTTTTGTAAAACTTAGCCCAAAACGTTTGCGTCTGTAATTGTATATGTATTTATGTAATTTTTATTTGTGTACCTGATGAAATGTAATATATTTCTAATTTTTAGTAAAGGATATTTTAAATATTTGCTTCAGAAAAACAACAACAACCTTGTAACCATATTCTCAATATGAACAGCACGGTTACTATTAGACTAGCACGGGCGTACCCAAGGGGGGGGGGGGGCTGATGGGGCTACAGCCCCCCCGAAATTTTCGAAAATGATATGAAAAAATTGCTCATTTTTCCCCTTTTTTTTGAAATTTTTTTAATTTTTTTCTGTCATACAGCGGACTAGCCATTCTCATTAGTCCCATATTAGTCCACATTGACACCAAAGAAGAGAAAGGGAACGATGGGGCTACAGCCCCCCCCCCCCCCCTCCTCCTGAAATATTCGAAAATTAACTGAAAAAAGTGTTTTTTCCTTACTTATTTTAAAGAAATCTGTAATTTTTTTTCTTCTGTCATTCAGCGAAATAGCCATTCTCGTTAACCTCATATTAGTCCACATTGGCATCACAACATACTATAAGATGGGGAAGGGGACTGATGGAATGACAGCCCCTTCATCTCGCAAATAGTCGAAAATGAAATGAAAAAATCGTGCAGATTTTTTTTCTTACTCTTGTTTGAGATAAATTTGCCTTTTTTCTCCTATCATTCAACAGACTTGCCACTCCCTTCTCTTTAGTTCCATATTAGTACACAGTGACACTACATTATACTAAAAAAAAATGGAAGGGGGCTAATAGGGTTGCAGCCCCCTCCCAAAATAGTCGAAAATGAAATGAAAAAAATGCTTATTTTTTTTCTTTTTGTTGAGATAAATTTATATTTTCCCTCCTATCATTCAACAGACTAGCCGCTCTCTTCTTTTTAGTTCCATATTAGTGCACAGTGATACCACATTATACACAAACAGGTGAAAGGGGCTAATGGGGTTACAGCCCCCTCCTCCAAAATAGTCGAAAATGAAATGGAAAAAATAGTGCTGATTTTTGTTTCCTTCTTGTTTGAGATAAATTAGCATTTTTTTCCTATTATTCAACAGACTAGCCGCTCCCTTCTCTTTAGTTCTATATAAGTACACAGTGACACTACATTATACGCAAAAAAATGAAAGAGGGCAAATGAGGTGGCAGCCCCCTCCCAAAATAGTCGAAAATGAAATGAAAAAAGTGGTTGTTTTTTTTTCTTTTTGCTTGAGATAAATTTGTATTTTTCCCCTACCATCCAACAGACTAGCAGCTCTCTCCTCTTTAGTTCCATATTAGTGCACAGTGACACCTCATTATACCCTAACAGGTGAAAGGGGCTGATGGGGTTACAGCCCCCTCCTCCAAAATAGTCGAAAATGAAATGAAAAAAATTGTGTTTTCTTTCGTTATGTTTAAGATAAATTTGTATTTTATACTCTACCCTTCAACAGACTAGCCGCTCTCTTCTCTTTAGTTCCATATTAGTGCACAGTGACACTACATTATACCCAAAGAAGTGGAATGGGGTAATGGGGTTGCAGCCCCCTCTCAAAATAGTTGAAAATGAAATGAAAAAAATGCTGATTTTTTTTTCTTTTGTTTGAGATAAATTTGTAACTTTTGTTATCTGCAATATAACGAACTACCCATTCTGGTTAGTCCCATATCAGCGAACAGTTACACTACAGTTTATCCAACGAGGGGAAGGGGACTGATGGGGTTACAGGTCCCCCTTTTGAAATAGTCGAAAATGAAATGAAAAAGGTGCTGATTTTTTTTTTCTTTCTCTTTGAGATAAATTTGTAATTTAGTGTTCTGTTTTACCACGGATTAATCATTCTCGTTAGTCCCATATTAGTCTACATAGACACCACAGCATACCCAAAGAAGGTGAAGGAGACTTTATTTTCAGTGGTGGGGAGAACAATTTTACAGATTTTAAGTTCGGACCCGTAGCCCGTAGCCGTAGGTGATTCTGAGTTTAAAAAGAATTCTGACATTCGCAGCAAATTTTCTGAAAGGTTACAGCTGAGGGGTAACGGGGGATCCCTTCCCGGCACTAATTATTTTTGTTGCAGTTTGGGTTAACTCTGTTTCTTGGTTTTCATTTCTGGTCAATTTCAGGCTGAGTGTACATTCCTGCAAATTGGGTTCGGGTTAACCAGACTTTTGAAACGTTAGCTCAGTATATTATTTCCGCTTAAAAACTATACCTGTATTAATAAGCATAGTTTTGTATATGTGCCGTTTTCTAAAGAGACCGCCGTGTTTTTTCCACGACCCTTTAATGAAATTCAGGTTTTTATGAAGACCCCTTTGACGAAATTCGCATCTTCCCGTGATCGTTTGACGAAATGAGCTTCATTTTTCCGCGGCTTTTGGCGAAATTCGCGTTTTTTCTCAATCCTTTGTCGAAATTCTCTCTTTTCACGCGTCTTTTTGACGAAATGCGCGTTTTTCGCGGCCCTTTAACGAAATTCGCGTTTTTTGCGATGCTTTGACGAAATTCACGTTTTTTTTCCGTGGGTCTTGAACGAAATGCGCGTTTTTCCGCGGCCCTTTGACGAAATTTGCGGTTCTTTGCGATTGTTTCACGAAATCCGCGTTTTTCCGAGGCCCTTTGACGAAATACGCGTCTTTTTCGCGACACTTTGTCGAAGTCTAGGCTTTTCCCGCTGCTTTTTGAGGAAATACGCGTTTTTTCAGGGGCCATTTAACGAAATTTCGAGCTTTTTCCTCGATTCTTTGTCGAAATTTGCGTTTTTTCCGCTGCGTTTTGACGAAATACGCGTTTTTTTCGCTTCCTTTTGACGAAATTTGCATTTTTTTCCGCGGCACTTTGACAAGATTCGCGTTTTTCCGCGATCCTTTGTCGAAATTTGCGTTTTTTCCACGATCCTTTGTCGAAATTTCCGTTTTTTCCGCGATCCCTTGTCGAAATTTGCTTTATTCCCGCGATCATTTGTCGAAATTCTCGTTTTTCCGCGTCTTTTTGACGAAATTCGCGTTTTTTTGCGATCCTATATCGAAAATTGCTTTTTCTCCACGACCCTTTGGCGAGATACGTGTTTTTTTCGCAATCCTAACTGCGGCCGTTTGACGAAATTCGTGTTTTTCCGCAACTCTTTGACGAAATTTGCGTTTTTTGCGATGCGTTGACGAGATTCGCTTTTTCTCCGCGGCCCTTTGGTGGAATACGTGCCTTTTTTCGCGATCCTATCTTGAAATTCGCGTTTTTTCCCGTGGCCCTTGGACGAAATTTCGCGTTTTTTCCGCAATGCTTTGTCGAAATTTGCATTTTTTCCGCGATTCTTTGTCAAAATTTGCGTTTTTTCCGCGATCCCTTGTTGAAATTTTCTTTTTTCCCGCGATTCTTTGTCGAAATTTGCGTTTTCGTGACTTTGTGACGAAATTCGCGTTTTTTCGGGATCTTATGTCGAAATTCCAGCTTTTTCCAAGTTTGTTCAATAAAATTCGCGTTTTTCCGCTACCATTTGACGGATTTTTTTTTTTTTGCGATGCTTTGACGAAACTTGCTTTTTTTTCGCAACCCTTTGGCGAGATACTTCTCTTTGTCGTGATTCAAATTCGCGTTTCTAACCGCAGCCTTTGGACAAAATTCGCGTTTTTCCGCGGCTCTTTGACGAAATTCGCGTTTTTCCGCGGCTCTGACGAAATTCGCGTTTTCGTCGCAATATTTTGTTGAAATTTGCATTTTCTCGCTGCTTTTTGACGAAATTCGTGGTTTTTTTCGCGGTCTTTTGCCGAAATTCGTGTTTTATCCGCGGCCATTTGACGAATTTCACGTTTCTTTCCGCGATCCTTTGTCGAAATTTACGTTTTTCAGCGGCTTTTTGACGAAATTTGCGCTTTTTTCGCGATTCTTTGTCGAAATTTGTGCTTTTTTCGCGATTCTTTGTCGAAATTTGTGCTTTTTTCGCGATTCTTTGTCGAAATTTGCGCTTTTTCTGCGTCTGTTTCATGAAATTTGCGTTTTTTATGTGGTCCTTTCACGATTTTTTTTCTGCGGTCTTTTGACGAAATTCACGGTCTTTTTGCAGTCATTCGACGAAATTCACATTTTTTCCGCAGCTCTTTGAAAGAGCACGTGTTTTTTTCGCGATCATTTGTCGAAGTTAGCTTTCTTTCTGCTGCCCTTTGGCGAAATTTGTGTTTTTTCAGCGTTCAATAGAATAAATACTCGTTTCCTCCTCGTTTGACTTTTTTTCGATATCCTATGACAAAATTTGCGTTTTTTTACGGCCTTTTGACAAAATTCGCGTTTTATCAGCAGCCCTTTGACAAAATTCCGTTTTTTTCCGCGATCCTTTAAGGAAATTTGAGATTTTTTTTATTCGATCGATTGATGAAATTGAGGTTTTTCGCCGAGCATTTGTCAAAAATCGCGATACATTTTTTAAGTCCAAATTTTGGGACTGATGACCGATTTTTTTTTTTTTTTTTTTTCAATGGAATCTCATACCTAAAATTTACGGAAAATTCGGAACAGAATCATCCCTACCCCCCCCCCCCCCCTCTGGCTACGGCCATATTGTCAAAAATGATTTCTCTTTATAACACAATTCAACAAGTTTCGTTCAAAAAAAAAAAAAAAAAAAAAAAAAAAAAACCCTGAAGTAATTTTATTTGATTTTGTGAATACTTTATAAGATGCCTTGCGTTCAAATAAATTTATAATTAGAGAGGACTCTTATTCCTGTTGCATTTGTAGCAACATTTATTGCGCCGGTTGTTTTACATATTAAAATATCAAGTTCCAAATAAAAATATGGATAAAAAATGTATTTATTTAGTTGGTAATCGTATAGCTGGAATCAAGCAGCTGGATAATTGAAATGGATAGCTGAGGTCGATCTCTACAAAGACCCCCCTTAGAAAGACCCCCACGAAGGGCACCCCCCCCCCCCTGGGCCTATATCCCTCGTGCAGATAATTGGCCGTCAAAAATCAACCAACCAGAATTTTGAATGTAGTTATATATAATATTTATTGTCAAATAACTATATTATATATAAATATAATGCAGAATTGACAAATCTACTTATTTTTTTATTTTAAATATGTATAGTAAAACATACTAATAATAAAATATGAAGCTATAAAAATAATTTTTACAGATTTAAGTAACAAAAGATTTTTTATATAGTAAATAACATTAATTCTTCTTTTTTATTTATTTCCTTTTTAAAATTATATTATTTATGTTTTTAAAAATTCAATTTTTTTCTGCGAATTAAATTATAAAATTCAACTTTCTACATTGTTTATTTGTAACTTTAATGGTCTCATAATCGAATAATAAATGCAAGCGAAAAGGGAAAGTTAAGTACTGTTTTCTCCCTTTCTCCTCGGTTGAAACGGAAGTCAAATTTTTTTCAAAGTGCTACTGTTAGAAGACGTTCTCTCCGAAGACGTTCCTAGAAAGTACTACATTGCTATGACAAAAATGTTTTCCAGTCCCTCCATTTTTACCCGACTGAAAAGAAGTGTTATGTGTTTCACGCGTATCTGTGTATGTGGATTTCTTTATACCCTCGAAACATCCCAACGGCTGGATGGATTTTTATGAATGAGGTCTCTATCGATTCATCTTCATCTTCCGATGGTTATGGGATAGGTTTTGTTTTTATAAATTCAAAATGGCGGCCGTAAAATAAAAAATGGCGGTAGTGACGAAAAAAAAAATTTACGCACAATATTCAGTTGCATATCATTGGATAGGTCTTCCAAAATGAAGACGATGTTTTATTGCCACTTTGTAGTCAGAAGCTCCGTTTAAATATTACACAACCTGGAAGTTGTGTATGTAGGATCTCTAGGACCTTCAAGGACATCTATAGGCCTCATCAAAACATTTTTTATATATAGGAACCAATAATTAAACACAACTTAAAAGTCATCAATACAAGTAAATAACAAAATAGGTAAGCAATATAAAAAATGGTTTCATATTAATGAGAAATAATTAGTTCGCTTTTTACGCAGTCAGATTTTTTGATTTTTTAAATTTAATATACCATTACAAGAAATTTGAATTAAACATTTAAAAAAAAACTCATTTACTTATACAATTATCTGGCGTATCTGTATTTTTTATAAGTAATTTTTACCGCAGAACTGCAACACGGGACCTGTTCAGCCCGCGATTATGCTAATGCATGCACAATTTGAGAACATGTGATTTTGTTCTACCTTAAAAATGTCCATTAGAATCTTCTGTAACTGCAACATTAACATGGGTTTGAAAATAACCCATGATTCTGAATATTTTAATAAATGATAATTTAAAAATTAAATTTAATCATTCAGCCACTTTGAAAGCGGAATAAAAATATTCTTCTGAAATACATTTTAATTATCGCCAAAATATTTTGCATATCTCGAAAAGAAATCTTTAAATGGAAACTGCTTAATTTATTGGCTTTTACGGGGGAAAAAAAGAACATTATTAGCAATATCTTCATTTTGGCAAAGGTGGGATTCGAACCCACGCCTCGTAGAGACTGGTGCCTAAAACCAGAGCCTTAGACCGCTCAGCCACGACACCTCAATTGAAGTGGATGTAATATTTGAAGATAGATTTGATATCTAGCGAAAAAAACAATCTGTAAAACGATTAGATTTTATTATTATTACCTGACTGAAAAGAAGGGTTATGTGTTTCACGCGTATCCGTGTATGTGGATTTCTTTATACCCTCGAAAATATCCCAACGGCTGGATGAATTTTTATGAATGAGGTTTCTATCGATTCGACTTAATCTTCCGATGGTCATAGGATAGGTTTTGTTTTTATAAATTCAAAATGGCGGCTGTAAAATTAAAAATGGCGGTAGAGACGAAAAAAAATTTACGCACCCTATTGCGTGGCATATCATTGGATAGGTCTTTCAAAATGAAGACGATGTTTCATTGACCATTTTGTAGTCAGAAGCTCCGTTTAAATATTACACAACCTGGAAGTTGTGTACTTTGGATCGCTACCTTTACTGTAACTCTAACCTTCATAATAGACATCTATAGGCCTCATCAAAGAGTGTTTGTAGATAAGAACTAATAATTAAACACAACTTAAAAGTCATCAATACAAGTAAATAATAACTAAATAAACCCGACTGCATAAAAAACGAACTAAAAAGAGGGAAACAAAATGACGGAGGAAAATAGTAGAGTGTGTAATGGAAATCCTTTTTATTATCCGACTGCCTAGAAGGGTTATGTGTTTGAGGCGTATCTGGCTATGTGGATTTCTTTATACCGTTGAAACATCCCAACGGCTCGATGGACTTCAATGAATAAGGTGTCTATCGATTCGTCTTAACCGTCCGATGATTATAGACTACGTTTTGTTTTTATAAATTCAAAATGGCTGCCATAAATACAAAATGGCGGTGGAGACGAAAAAAAGTTTTTTACGCACCATATTGAGTGGCATATCATTGGAGAGATCTTTCAAAATGAAGACGATGTTAACTATTAACTATTACATTATGACATTAACTACATGACAATTATGACATTAACTATTTTACAGTCGAAAGTTCCGTTTAAATATTACACAACCAGAAAGTTGAGTATGTAGGATCTCTAGGACCTTCAAGGACATCTATAGGCCTCATCAAAACATTTTTTATATACAGGAACCAATAATTAAACACAACTTAAAAGTCATCAATACAAGTAAATAAAAAAATAGGTAAGCAATATAAAAAATAGTTTCATATTAATGAGAAATAATTAATTAGTTGGCTTTTACTCGGTCGGGTTTTTTGATTTTTAAAATTTAATTACTTGTTATATTTGTGATTGCTCAACATGTGTGCAATCTACTGACAAGATGGAATTGCAGAAAAACTCTTTACTACCGAATTGAACAGGTACTGAACAGGTAATCAGCATTGAGGGGTTTCCTAGCTGATAACAGCTTAACACCCAGACTAGGAAATTGAAATGTCTTATGTTTTAATGAGCCATTGGGATAAAGTTTAACTGTAGCAAAGCTACTAGAAGAGTAATAGAAGTTAACAAGAGAAAATAAGGAAGTTTAAGAAAGAAAGGAATAAAATTGAATTTTAAAGTATAAAGTTAAGATGAAAGAAAGTTAACGATAAATCTTAAAAAAAAAAGAATCTTAAAATATGTAAAGTCAAACTGTAGTTGTATAACTACTAAAAGGAATTTAGAAAGTTAAAGTTAGTACTGTTCAGAGAAACTCTCACCAAGCATGGGCAAGAAAAGCTAGGGTGGCAAAGACCACATTATCCTACCAAAAAAGGGACTAATCAGGGCCATACATTTTATTTTTTAAAAGTTTTACAATTTTTTTGGTCTCTATAGTATATAGAGAGGTTATTTTCTTTTATTTATAAGAAAAGGAAAATATATAATAAGATAAGAGAAAAATATAAGAGGCAAAATATAGCGTGGTGAACTCAGATGTTACTGAGTGTCCATAATTATGGAAAACCTGGGCCGTTTCCGATGATGGGGTTCAAAAGCGTCATAATCCGGTAGCTCCGCTACGATTTCATTAGGGAGGTCGAAAACTTTTTCATAACATTTTTTGGCTAAGTCGTTTCTGCGCTTACGTAAGGTAGCAGTTTTTAGGTCTCTTCGGACCGTGGAGTTGCGCAGATAACGCGATGCGTTACGGACAGTACGCAGGTTGGAATTGAGCAAGCGACTAAGGGTGTCCATAGTGGTCTTACGTGCGAAGCCCCAGACCGGACTAGCATAGGTTATGATGGGAAGGATGCATGAATTATGTTATCAAACAATATTAGTTAAAAATACTTCCTTCCAATATTTACGGTGTGAGTTTTATTTAAAAAAAAAAAAACAACAACATATGTTTATTAAAAGCAAAGTATAAGTTTAAACTGTAGTCTATATCAGAATTAGAAAATTACATTAAATTAAAAGCATGTATTATTTTTAATTAATATCTTACTTTTAATTTTAAATTAAATACTAATTAAAAGTACAGTGAACAGTGAACTGCAGTGCAGTTCCAGGGGCTACCTATTTGAAGATCAAATCCACGCCCTGTCGATGAGTTGGTGTACAGCACATCATAGAAAAAACAGGAATTGTTAGTCTAAGTGTAGTGAAAAAGTACTATGAGTGTCGATAACTCCCAGCACCGCCGAGAGTCAAAGATTGAATGAGGGAAAAAGAGAGGAAAAAGCCTATTCAAGTAAGTGGCCAGTTAGGCAGCCAATACGAAAGTAGGAGGCGGGGTTTCACTGTTATATGAAGTACGCAGAAGAAAATCGGTCGATAGAGTAAGAAAAGAGTTGTTCAAAGTTCATGAAGCCGAATAATCGCAAGCCAAGCCAAAAACCTTACCAAAAAAAGACACTTTTCAGTGACCATACATTTAAACGACAATAATAAGAGAAATAAAAGTTTAAATAAGGGTAGGAGCCACAAGCGAACTTATGACTCGCTACTAGAAATGTTAGGGTTACTGTTAATCATCTCGCTGAAGGCGAGAAGTTTAGAATATTGGGTTATTTTTTGATTGTATCTCTTCTAAGACAAGACACTGTTGAGTTTAGCGGGAATTTCGTTAAAGGAACTTACATTTAGTTCTTCTTTGATTTTAGATAGGATTTCAGCTATCGCAGGGATAGAACCTGAAAATTCCTGCAACTCATGAAGCTGCTGAGTGGGAGCCGGAGCCTTGGACATAGAAGGAATTATATTGGCAGGTGGTATGATGACGCCCCCAGAATGTCTCTGGGATTTTTTGGCAGAAATTTTTTCTTTTTTACTTTCACCAACTGCTTTAGCATAAGTTTTTTTAAATTGTGGTTTAATAGGAAATTGCGAACAACCTTTATAAGATGAAGGGTGATCTAAAGAGCAATTAGCGCATTTAGGAGGTGGTTTAATGATTTCGGTAGAATTTTCCTTATCAGTAGCGACATCTTTTTTAATTTGGCAGTCTATGGACAGGTGGGGACCACGACATCCCACGCATTTGGGATTATGACAGTTCGTACTTACGTGGAAGAACTTTTGACAGCGATGACATTGAGTTGCTTTTTTAGATGGGCAAAATTTTTCGACTTCAACGCTTAAGCTATAAATAGCATTTACTTTAAAAATCTCATAAGAAGTAACATATTTAGGAAGTTCCAGTAAGTAAAGAGGGAGGGGTTTCTCATCTCTACGACTTTTTAATTGAGACATTTTCAGGATTGTGAAACCTCTGCAAGAGAGAGTTTCTTTGACTCTTTCAATATCGAGAGTTCTAGGGAGGCCTCTAATGACCACTTTCAGTGGTATGTCTCGGTCAGGGATAATATAGTGCTGAACATCAGTTTGCTTGAAGTGTTCATGAAGCGACATTTTGTCGCGGGATGTTGCTGGGGAAATACGAATGAATTCTCCTGCTATTTTAGCTACATAATTATACTTGTTACAAGATGAGAGGTCATTTAGAAATTCAATAATATTTGGAATGCCTGTAACCATGATTGGTTTACGTCTTTTCTTAGTTTTTTCAGGAGTTTCATCATCATTATTTACGTCACTAGACTCCGATTACGAAGTACTTTCGTTATCATCGTCCTTAAGCGTTTCATCAGCGGGAGTTTTTTTAGCAGTAGCTTTATGTTGCACTTTACTTTTACGTTTTTTACTTTTCTTTTTAACAGGGGTAAAACCCTCATCAGTGTCTATAAGTTTTACGCTACCATCTTGCATTTTAGAATTTACAACGAGTTGGATTGCATCCAACATGTTATTGGCTTTGCGAGAAGTTAAGTTAGCAACAATTTCTAATTTATCAAAAGTAGTTAAAACATAAGGCTTATCATTAAGCATGATTTCGGAAGGACCGTTAAATTCATTAGTATACTTATTTATAACTGCAGAGATATTAACTCTACTAATTTTAGAATTGTTAGTAGAAAGAGAAGACACAGAGGATGTGCGACTCATAACACTATTACCGCCAGAAGCAGTAGAGCCAGACCCGGGGGCCTGAGACGACATCAGAAGCAAAAGCACTGACAGGAACAATCTATCTGGAGCTTACACACACGCTGTGAATTAAAAGTAAATGGAACAATGGAACAATGTTAGCAAGTGTTTGGATTCCCTAGTTGCATGGCAACTTTACATCCAGGCTAAATATATATCGTGTTACAATGCAATGGGAGCCTTAGAAAAAAGAGCGTTTAAACGCGGCTAGTAGCCACATAAAAAGAAAGTAAAAGCTAAGAAGATAGACAATTTTTAAAGAAAAAATTGTTAGTATAACTAGTAAAAAAAAGGTTCCATATGATCCAAATAAATGTCCAAGACAGGCGAAAAAGCTACCAAAGGAAGCCCCAACATAAAAAAAAAGACAATTCAGAGACCATACATTAAGTATATCATTAGAAATAAAAGTTAAACACAATGCGAGCAAGATAGAAAAATGATAAAAAACTTACATATTTACAAGAGAGTTTAATATACTGCAAGGAGAAAATAATTACAAAGTACAAAAGCTACAATGAGGAGAGTTCTAACTAAATATACAGAGAAACGCAAAAGCCGAGGGGAACAAACGACAGCAAGAGGACGGCGTCCACCCAGTCTAGTAATTTGAAGGTGAATAAAACAAAAAGAAAGGAAAATATAAGAAGAATAACTTGGGAAAGGCATATTATGCAATTTAAGATTTTTTTTTTTAAAAACAAACAGCACAAACAAAAAGAAAGCAAAAAGTTTAACAAATTAAAGGAAATATTAATTCAAGTAATAATATTATTTGAATCCTCCCAATATTTAAGGTGTGTTTATATTTTAAAAAAAAGTTTATTAAATGCAAAGTATAAGTTTGAGCTGTAGTCTATATCAGAAAAACTTATAGCAATGCGAACTAGTTTATCCATTCTCTCGTGCCTTTTAACTCTAGAACGCCCGGAAGAAGTCGATCCGACTCTAACCATATGATTAAATGTCGACTGGAACCAGAAATTCTTTCATAAAATAAGTTAAATTTAAACGACGCAGATTTACGTTAAATAAATCAGTCAAATAATTTAAAATAAAAATTCTGATGTCAAATATTTTTATGAAACTTGAATAAAATTTTCGGGCGTTCTAGTGTTAAAATTATACCTCTTATATAATATTTTTAAATTCGTATAATAATACTTAAATCATAAATATAATAATATAGTAATATAATGAGTATAATATTAGGATAATACCTTTTAAATTCGTCTTTTAGCCAACCTTAAAGTTTATGTTTAATGAGAATTTTCAAGATCTACATTGAATCTAATTAAAATCTGTATCCCCTTTTAGAGATATTGTATTTCTCTAATCTCAAAATGAGAGAAAATCCAAAACTCATATTTTAGAAATTGTAAAGGGCCTTTTAAATAAAGAGCAGAAAAGATGGTTTTGGTTATTTTTAACATATGTGAGAGGTGAACGCCACGGATAAAATCCCCCAAAAAGGGGGAGGGATTTATTTGATCTTACGATTCACATCTGAGAAGCAATTATTACAGTTTTATTCACGGCCGCCGTCACAGCCATCCTTAATGAAAGCGAGGGCGGGTGCAAGAACTTTTACGAGGTCCTTCCTTTCGAAATTCCTCCCCCATTCTCAGCAATCTTACAAATTTAACTGATTTTATTATTATTATTATTATTATTATTATTATTATTATTATCAAACTACCAGAAATTCCGAATAGTATTTTTTACTTTATTTAATTTCAAGCATTCCGCAATTAAATAAAGTTAGCTGTTCGGAAATTCTGGTAGGTATATTGAATTTTAAAAAACCCCGATAAATTGGCAATACTACTTATCACACCGCAATCAGTTTTTGAAGAAGTTAGCATGACATACACAGTGACGCACACAGGCTTTTCTTTAGTGGCGGTGGATGGGCGGTATGTTTTGTAGAGATTTACACAGATTAGGGGCAATTTCCATTCATAATATTCGGTACGCGCTCGGGCTATTCTTTTTCCTGCAAATTTGGGGCTTCTTCCCGAAGAGGCATTTCTTTCTTCTATTCTCTATTTGTTACCCTTTTTAAAAATATAGTGTACAGTTGTCAACTTCTTAGTGTGCATGGGTATGCATCCATGCATTAATATGCACTTTCAAAAGGTGTATGTAGGGATTTATTTTTGGTACCAGTAATAAAGAGAATTGATTTTTGTCTTATTTAATTGTAGTATTTTCGTGATAATTAAAAAATGGTACCAATCGAATGAAACTCGTGTATGGGAGAACGGTCCTGAAGAGTTTAAGGGGACCGGGTTAGCGAAATTCAACCAAAAAATCGATTTTAACTTTTTTATATCATTAAATAGTTTAAACTTTTATTTTTTCAATGATGTATTACACATGTTTATATATATATAAAAAAAGGGTTAGATTTTTTTCATTCTTTCTAAGAGCACTTCACAGCAGTGGGCTACTTTTTTAAAATTCAGATTTCTTGATTGACACCACTTTTTTGAAGTTGTAGAATTCCGATTGTTTTCGCCTTAATTAATATGTTAATAAATAAGGCGAATTTTACTATTTCAAAAAATTGGTGCCAATTACGAAATCAGAATTTAAAAAAAGTAGTCCACTGGCAACACTGCTTTACAGCTTTAATTAACTTTTTTCTCTAAACTTCGATTTTTCAGGTTTGTGTTCCTTTTTTTTCAATATCTATTAAACTTAAAAACTCAGATTTTTCTAAATACTTATATTATGTTATAGTGCATGCTTTAACACAGGGATTTAATGATTTGTTGAGAATTATTTATTTTAGGCAGTGAAATCTTACCAAAAATGCTAATTTAAAAATGTCTTTCAATAAATGATTAATAATTAATTTTCAGTTTTACTTAGAAAAAAAAATGGTCTGTTAAAATATGTAAAGTATGTTATTCAAACTACTCTACAAAATCTAGATTTCTATCTTTCACTATTTCTGAGAAAAAGGTACATAAAGTTGGTATATTTTAACATGGCCGAGATAGAGCTTACCCGGTCTCATTTTCAAATCTGAATACTGGCTAACAGATATCGGAAACTTTTGTAGAAATTGAACAAGGTAAGACCTGATTTCAATGATTTTTGCTTAGTTCAGGCGAGAACTTAGATTTTAACTTTTAAATCGAGCCCGGATAGCTTTCTCCAGACCATATTGGACCAGGGTTTGAAAATTTCGACCCATGCTAACTTCTAGCATATTTACGTGACATTCGTGAGCAGACATTCAGTGTTTAGCAGTTAATTAAAATTATGCAATATTAAGCAATTTTTAAGGGGTCTCAGGATTAAAAAAAAATACCTTAAAAAAAAGACCATTTTTTAACATTTAATATCTTAAAATGTATATGATTTTAAAACACAATTTTTAGGGAAATGAAAGATATAAGTATGTTCTTTTGCTTCATAAAAAAATTATAAAATGCAGAATTAATATTTATAGGGCGCGTCAAACTGTCAGACATTTGTAAAGCAGAAAATTTGTAACACAAGCTTACGCGCACGATTACAAAATACATTTTGCAACTAATGAAAATTATGCTGCCTGATTATACTTCAGATTATACTAATTAATCTAAGCCCAAATAAAGTTGTATTTAAAGCATTTTTATAATTTTAATACAAAGTTGTATTTAGCTAATACAAAATTTTGAACTTTTCAACAGCATAATCACATGAAAAAAAATATTTTTTTGAACAATAAAAAGGACATTTTAGGTTCAGTTTATACAGACTAACATAAAACATCAATTTTGAAAATTTCATGAAACAATATTGAGAAGTTTTTGAGATATCCTGTGCGTTATGCCCAAAAATGTCATTTTCAGAAAAATGACTTCAAAGTTTCGGAAATGCCGCTTTAGCTATTGAGCGGTTACAATTATAAAATCCATAACTTATGTTCTAATGGGAATTTCGAGAAAACAATTAATGTCAAGATGTTCAGAAAAGAGAGGTGTTTAAAATATAAAATAATTAAAATTAAAAAAATTTTGAAGTTTTAAAAGTCTTGAGACCCCTTAAAATAATTTCGTGGTGTGACACAATTTTTAAAATTGGTAGTCGAAGTACCAAACATTTCTTTATTGAAACCCGATACAAATTCACGGAGTGTAAAACAAGATTTACACTTAAAGAGTTCTGTTCAAATTTGATAGATCTGGCTCTTTACGAAATTTGAACGGAAGGAGAAATTATTATCTTTCGGACATATGTGCGCCCAAATGTGCGTTGCAACTGACGGTGAGAAGTTTGAACATCTCAAATAAAGGTATATTGTTATAACTAGTTGTTATTTTTCTTTCTAAGAACGTTTTGTCACGTCACAGTGTAGGAAATCACGAAAAAAAACAAACAAATGCGCGATTTAACCGTTCTATTATATGCATTAATGTCCACAAGCAGTGGCGTAGCCAAAAGGGGGGGGGGGATGAATCTTCAAATGAATCTTCATACCACTAAAATTTAAAAGTTTGCTTCGCCTTAATTAATAAGCAGGAAATTCTCTGATTAGATGAGGCGAAGAAAACTTTATAGAAGTAGTGGCGTCCAGTACATTTGGACCCCCCCCCTCTGGCTACGCCACTGTCCACAAGGTGTCTTTGCGCACAAAATCGATGTTGCTCTATCACATTCTAAATCACTTTTTTCCACCATATCTTTCCATTTTTGAGATAGGTTATTTATTGGATAGGCTCCGCTATTTTTCACCAGGTGGCGTCGTAGACGGTTTCATTCAGTAGCGCATGGATACTTTACTATACTTAGACCCCACTTTTATGACTATAGCTCTTGCCGTTCAGAAATTATTGGGTTTAGCGGGCACACTGTATATAAATTTATGTCCATCATCATAATAATAGATGATGCCGCAATTTAATTAACAATAATTTTCAGAAATTACATTTAAGTAAGAATCGTTTACAAAAATATTGAATTGCAGATTAAGCTTTAAATGGTCTTTACCCACAAAATGCACATCTATATCACATGATTTAGTTTTAAACATATATAAATTTTCCCTGTTTTTAAACAGTATTTAATCATTAAAATAATCTTCGCCTATATTCAAATTAATTTTATTTTTTATTTATTCAAATTAATTTAATTTTATTTTATTTTTTATTAAAATTTTATTAATTTTATTTGCATTATAAATATATATTTATAATTTTCGTATGTGCTTTACATTAATTGCATTACAATAAACAACACATAAAAAATAAAAAAGCAAAATTTCCTTTGCGTTGTTTATGTTTGATCTCGATCTTCAAGCACACAAAAACCAAGAGCTCAGTTATTACAGATGTGCATGCGCCAATGTTGTGATTCTCAGTTGCTGCAACGACCGGGCCCCCATGGAAATCGGCTATCCAAACAGTGCTAAAAATTTGAATTTCTTAAATGTGCAACGATGCTGAAATTCTAACAGTCGATCGCAGCGATATCTGCGGGATAGTTTCAAATTTCAATGAAAATATCGTATTATTACAGCGTCTTGCAATTTTAGAAAATAGTCTGCCGATGTCACTTCAATTGACTCTTCGGATTCTTGCATCAATGAACATTTAAGAGCAACAATGAACAAATACCTTAGCACATTTTATAGTATTACTGGGATAGCCGTTTTCTAACATGCTAGTTTATGTAGTTAATATGCAGCGGGGTGGAGAGGAAGGCGATTGCAGCTCTATTGATTTTCAGATTTAATGAACTAATTTTTTCTTTCACCTATGGTTTTGAAAAATACAATAAACATGCATTCTTCTGAACAGGCTAAAATTTTTTAAACACTAAGAGAAAAAGGAACTAAAGCCTTTTTCCTTAAGTGGCCCAGAACGCCTCTGTTGGCGTTCTTGAGAACGAACATTTGGAAAGACATTTTTCAGTTCTGTATTTTTTTTTTTTTTTTTTTTTAGGATCATGTGTTCAAAATTTTTCTTAATGGAATTTTAGATGGGCAGAGCTCCTTGGTGTAGAAGATAATCAGCTGCTTTAGTTTTTCATATACGAAAAATGTCGGTAAATATTTAAATTTACTTTTGTATTTTAATATTTCATATTTCTTACATTTGTGTATTACTTTTATGCGTCGATAAATTTAAAAACTGTCTCGTACAAGGCCTTCTGTCGAGAACTTCTTAGTTTAGATTGTCTGACGTTTATTTTTTTGCATTTTAAATTTCTGTAACCTTGTAGTCCAAGAGCAGACAGCACAAAAACCCATGCAAGCACAAGACCTACCTACCTCAAGCACCTACCTCAAGCACAAGGAAAAAAAAAACCTTTATTTTATGGGAGAGTAGAAGTAGGGGAATCTAATGATCCATGTCTGCCGGAAGTGAAGTGGTTCATAAGCGAAAAATTAATACCACTGTGGTTGACTGGTAAGTTTATCATTGTGTTTGTCGCGCAACTGCCCTCCATGCTTTCATACCTTTGTCTGTAGGACAAACACAATTATAAACGTATAAACCTACGAGTCATCTACTGGTGGTATTAATTTTTGGCTTATGCACTACTTCACTTTCAGCAGATATGGATCATTAGATTCCCTCACTTCTACTCTATCATAAAATAAAGGTTTTAATCTTGTGCTTGATAACATAGGTTTTTGGGCTGTCGGCTCTTGGACTATTGGCAGTAGACCAGACTGTTCCAAAATCTTGTTGTGTGGGTGCGACATCCATATGAAGACGCAAAATTATAACGTTGTCCTGCCGACTCCAACACTTTAACTTCTGAATCAAATGAAACTCCGTCCTCTATTGTGAAATAAGCTCTGCGGAGCTTTTTTTTTCTGTTAATTTATTTCTAGAAGATTGTCCCAAAACTTTTGACAAGTTTTTTTTTTTCTAAAAAGTAAAATTTTAAGAAGCAAAATAAAAACCATCGTACAACAAAAGAAGTTATAACAGAAGTTCATTGGTACGACTATACGAAATTAACGTACTATTATTTTTTATCGTAATGATGTACAGAGTAACTGATTTCAGTCGCTAAAAATAAATACTGCCAATTATCACTGGTCTGTAGAAATATACAAAGTAGGGTAGTGCTATGAATGAATATTTCAAAAACTATAGCTTAAGGGTCCACTCAAAAAAATATTTTCCCACACCCAACAACACAAAATTTTCTGACACATTTACAGACTCATTTTTAAAAGTGAAAACATGAAACTTGCTGATGTGGTTCTTGAAGAGATGTAAAAGCTGCTGTGTGTTTTCATTTTTCGCTCAGTTAATTAGAACTTGATTTATAAACAATTACTTTCTCAGTATGACCCTTTTTTTCGTTTCCAGATCTCTCGCTTCGGTAAATTTAGTTCAAAACGCCAACTTTGACAGCATTTTTTTAAAAATACGTTCTGCCTTTATCAAAAAATCGACAAGCAAGGCACATTATATGTATAGTTTCTGGTTCAGAGAACCTGCCAAATGGAACAAAAATAAAATTAAAATGAGTCAGAAAATTTGGTGTTAGGATTTGATTTGAATAAATTGAAATTGATCACTTGTGAGCAATCAATTGTCTAGAATTCTTTCGTTTTGGATGCTTCAACATTTTTAACAGAAATTAAAGAATATTCTTTTCAAATCTTACATTTTCATATTTACGGTGTGAGTTTATATTATAAATATTATTTTTTATTATTCGGAACGTAAGCGATAAAACTTTAAAATGTATCAGAAATACAAAATTACATTTTCAATAATTAAATCTATAGAAATGCGAACTGTATGCATTCGCTCGTATGAAATTTAATACTTTTAAGCACGCATTTTAGCCAACATAAAAATTTATGTTTAGTTGGAATTTTCGAAATCTACATTGAATCAAATGTAAGTATATTTCATCACTTTTTTAGATATCGTATTTCTAAATTCTCATAATTTTGAGATATACGATGTCGAAAAAAGAAATAATTATAGAAATTGTTACTGGTGTTTAATGTAAAATGCTGATAATGTTGAATATTGTTAACATATGAGGCAGGGGTAAGCAAGTAAAATTGTTGGGATTTGCATCTGATATATTCTTAGAAATGTAATCGTGTTTTTTTTTTATTATTATTGTTTGGAGCGAAAGAATTCTTATTTTCAACATTTATTAGGCATAACCTTCTATTAAAAAAATCGATTATACAGAATATCATTTATATTTTACAACATAACATTTCTGTTATTCTTGCCCCAAATACTCCCATTTTTGAATATCTGATTTACTGTTGTAGAACCACAGGTTACAGCAAGGAGAATTCTCTATCTTTGCATTTTAAAATCCAGTTAATTACAATCATTCAGGGTAACTTTGATCCGCATTTTCTGTAATTTCATATGCCACACTCTTATTTTAAGAATATTGTTGCAACTAGGGGCATAAAAGAGAAGAAATGATCCTAAATTATTGTATGACTATCAAAAATTAAGGAATAATAATGATAAAAGCAATAAAAAATGAATTTTTAACATGGTTCAAAGTTGCCCAGCCATTTAGGGTAACTTTGCCCCATATGATAAATATTTTTCTAAAATAATTCATTATAAAAAAAGTATTATAGTTAGAACAACTTCGAACCCCCCCAAAAATGTTTTCAAATATGTAAAGACTCCGAATTTACATTTTCCAACATCACAAGATTTGTATAATTTATGATATTACAACAAATATTATGCATAAGAAAAGTGGAAGAAGAGAACCATGAATATTTAGAAAAAAAAACTGTTTATTGTCCATATAAAGCCTAAAAATGCAGTGAAAAACAATTTTCAATGTTGTAACTCAATAATAAATTCATAGTTACAATAATACATACTAGTACTAGTATTATTCAAACAAGAATAAAAAATGTCGAATGTATGAAATGCCAAATTTGAGTAGCTCCGTCCCGAATAACGCCTTTAAATGAATTTTATGTGTTACATATTCATGAAAATATTTACATGTTATATCTAATGCACACTTTCGGCTTTTATACAAAATATACGTGCAAATATGGGAAATTTTTGACAGTAGCACCTATAATCAGTAAATTATAAACATCAGTATAACTTTGAGCCGGCTCAAGTTACACTGAAAATGCGGTAAAATGTTAGTGCCTTCTTATTTTACAGTTTATTAACTATTAATAAATAAATAATCACAAAATATTAACACATTTACAACATTTAGATATGTCTGATAAATGAGTATATTGTTACTTACTTTGAAAATTTAATTGGATTACAACTTCAAAACAGCATTCAAAATTAACTTGAAGACAGTACTTCACAAAAATAGTTAGATGATGCAATTAATTGCGCATAATATTGCTAATTTATTTTCTAAAATAAAGAGTAGAAATCCTAATTTAGAACTTTGCCAACAGAGCACAGTTCTGGAGTTTATTTAGTCTCTTGGAGTCAAAAATATTGAAAATTTGGAGATGGTGCAAAGTTACACCCCATGGTTCAAAGTTACCCTGAATTACTGTAATTTTTCTTTGTGTCTCATGATTTTGAAAAATTAAAATTATTCAACAATTTGAAAAATTAATATTTATTCTTCTAAAATGATTAAAAAAAATTAAGAACTAATGCAGCAATCTCCCAACCTGGGGTACGCGTAACTCTGGTCGTACGTGGCGGGCCTGCTGGGGGTATGTGAAAATAATATCGGTAATGGCGGAAATCCCAAAAATGTTTCAACTAAAAACGCATAAAGAAAATTAATAGTTTTAGATTACAAAGTTAGTCTCGTGTAAATCCGAAATGTTATACTCAAAGTGAAAGAAAAGGCTCACTATATCTAATAAATCACTGATAATGCAATGCCAGTAGCTCCGCCGAATGCTAAGCATGTTTGCTGAGTACATTTTCATCCATCTTCCCGAAAATTTATCATTATGCAATTTTCTTTTCTGTTTGCATTTTGATTATTAGTATATCATGCTGCAAATTTGTTATCAATAATCTTCGTAAGCTAGGTAAAATTTATTTTAAGCTAGGTAAATTTTGCAAAAGTCGTACATTTAACCTTTTAGGCTCCCACATGTGTATTTTAAACAATTCTTTCTAAGTGAGTTCCTAATTAGGTTGGAGGCATGAAATTCTGCATACTTATATCTGTATACCTGAGACAACACGACAAATCATAAAATTTTGAAAAAGGTCTTACGTTTAACTCTTTGAGCTACCACATATGTATTTTAAGCAGTTCTTTCTAAGAGATCCCCTAATTAAGTTGGAGACATGAGATTTTGGATACGTACAGCTGAATACCTCAAACCACATGACAAATCATAAATTTTTCAAAAAGTCTTATATTAATTACACTTCCGGACTTTAACTTGTGTATTTTAAGTAGTTTTTCTAATCTCCGCCCTTTTCACCCGGTGATCACTTTTCTAATTTTTGCCGACACCCCTTTGACCATTCTTTTCTATTATGCACAATAGTCTTACATATTTTAGTTCCACTTTTTACAGCCAGGGAGAGCCTACTTATCTCGGGTGCTATGGGCCGGATCCACTCTACTAATATATCTACCGATAGGATGTAAAACGGAATTTCGTTCGGATAGAGGTTTGTTTAGAATAGAGTGCGCCCCCTGGTTGCGAAATGTGGAACTAACAGATTTTGTAAACGGATAAAGTGTTTTAAAAGGAATATTAAACGAAACCCTCTGTACGATCACACTTACCCACTTGTTTTAAATAATTGTGCCGGGTAGTTCAATGATTTGTGACTGAATCGAGCCATGAAGTGTGAAAAAATAAAAGGGACGGAGCAAGCCTGGAAATTTCGGTCCATGCTTACCGTTTTATACATCATGAGATGTTCAAAAAGGTAAAATTCTTATTTTTTAGCATCTAAAAAACTGTTAATATGAAATTATAAATAAATAATATGACAAGTGACACTTTACGAGTAAAAAAAAGCTGAAACTCGATAATTAGAAATACCTTTGTAAATGTTTTAAATGAATAATTACTGTTTGAATACTTTTCAATTATATTTTCTAGACTGTTGAGATTTGTTATTATGTATTATTAAATCAAATCTTTCTGTGCTCAATAATGCACCTTGAAAATGTAAATAACATGTAAATCGGCGTATCACAGTTTTCCACACCTTCTGGGGCAGGTTAGAACTATACAGAGTTCTCTATTGTTAAAACGGTTAAAGGGGTGTAAGTAACTTTCTTTTAATTAAACATTTTCTAAGGCACCGCTTTCAATCGCATTATATATATAAATATATATATGGCCCGTGAGTAGCATTCGCTGTGTAAAAACTGAGCAAAATAAATAAATAAATAAATACGAATTCGACCGATAAATTCAGAGGGGTGATAGTTGGCATCAAAAGGAATCATACGGTATCATTGATTGCGTCAGCACCCTATTTTCCCAGAACTTTACGTGTTAACACATTTCATACCAAACGAATTACACATATCACTACATTTTCAATGCAGTACTTTTATTTTTCTTAAATTTTTTCCGTCAACCCGAGTTCAGTTAGTGTGAAACATTCTGTATTTGTGACTAAAAAAGTCGTTTGCGACCCCATGTTCTATGGTAATTTTTCATCCTCTTGATGCCTACAATCACCCCTCTGAATTTTACTGTCGAATTCGGCAACACCCTGTTATATATATTCAGAAAATTATTAGTCAAAAAGTGACCAGAGATGACACACCCTATACTACTAATATGAAATCGATGAAACTGCACAATAAGAGTTTCTAACATTCTAACATTAAATAAAAAGCGTTGAGAATAAAAATGCCACTTGCACAATTAACGCTAAAGTTCCTAATCTGAGGTTTTACACACTAGAAATATAAGACAAAGACAAATAAATATCTGTATCAGGACCATCACTCAGGAATTTTCTTGGGGAAAGGAAGAATTGGTCGATGTTTTCTTTGAGGAGGTAAAGGAATTTATTTTGATAGTGTTGTGCAAATCTATAAAGCTACTGATACAGTTAAAAGTCTCATACATATTTTAAAAATTAGCCAAAGTGCTCGTTAATGATAAATTGTATCAATTTGAAAATGTTGCAAAAGCAAAGATTTAAAAATATTATTGATAAATAGTATTTACTGTGCTTTAACTTTTTCTAATGGTAATGAGTCAAATGTGACAAGTTATTTCAGGTGTTGTGCAATTATTGATTTTTTTTTTTTTGTCTGACCTGTGAATCTGATACATTCTGGAAAATTCAATTAAATTCCTCGAGGGAGGGGGGGGGGGATTGACAGCACTAGCCTCCTCCAAAGGGCATTCCTGATCTATACAGATAAAATATAGAAATCTATTTATGTATTATATCTAAAATAAGGTTTAATATGGAAACAGGGCATATGCAGAATTTCAGTTAGAGAAGTCCTATGGTGATTAGTTGGCCCGATCGTATATGATTTCAAGTTATGTTTTACGATTTTCAAAGATTTAGAAATGCGCGCTTGTGTGTGTGTGTGTGGGGGGGGGGGGGGACTTTCCTACTTACGTCCATCATAGGGATTTGTTATCAGTAGTTGTTTTTTGCGTTAAAAGCGTTTTTTACACAGGTGATTTATTAGATCAACATTGAAGTCTGAAAATAACAATCTTTGATACCATTCACATGTTTTAAAAATTTGTTTTCTTTTGAAACGGGTGGGCTTGAGCCTTATGCACGTATAAATGGGGGGTATCGCAAAGTTTCAATTACAGGCTAATATTTTTATATTCTAATCGCACCGCTGTTTTAAAAAAATTATTTCGTAGTATATTTCTCTTGTAAATTTTCTCAAAAAAGAGCATGTAAAAGAGCATTGTTGTGCGAGTAGCATTAAAAAATATTTGCCTGTAATTGAAACTTTGCAATATTCCCACGTGTGTTTGTTTTCTCTCCCGTCAACCAATTAAAACCTGTACAACTCATGTTATTGTAATGCCATTTTCTCTAATTGAGAAATCATGTGCCTGCAAAACCGGGAATGGAAGGGAAAGGTAATATCCGCACCCTGCACTTTCAGACTTAATTAACTAAATCTTCTTTTTTATCGATAATTTTCAAAAAATATAAAAATATATATTTTTCTCAAGTTGTTTAAAAAAAAAATAAATATTAAGACAACATGGAAACTAGAAATATTTTGTCACGTGCGCCAGCTCCCCCCTCCCCCCATAAACACACCTTGAAAGACAATTTTGAATTGCGTTTTTCTTCGCATGACCATGCGTTAAAAAAGTATCTTAAAGAGATATTAAGTGATCAGAACCCCCTGACGGAAAAGGTAATCAGCTGTTTCCATTCTTCATGTAAGAAGAAAGTTGGTAGAAGTTACTTTGTTTTCTGTAAACGTTAAATGAAAGACTTTCAACTACTCTTAAAACATCCACATCAAGAAAAGGTAGCTTCCCCTCAATTTCCGTTTCCTATGTAAATTTTATATTTAATTCAGTTTATTAACTTCCCCAAGAAATTCATTCAAAGCTTGCATCCCATGTGCCTAACAGATGAAAACATCATCTACGTGAACTATTATTTTAACACAATCAAACTGATTGGTAAAATTATCATATGAATTGAATATTTTCAACTGAGCGAAAAAATGCCGAGGCTGGGAATTGAACCCAGATCCTTGGCTTACAAGGCCAATGCTTTACCGTTTAAGCTAACTGGGCCGACAACCTGCCAGCGTATTTCGCTCAGATAATCTAATTGATTTTATCGCTCAGTTGGAAATATTCAATTCATATGATAACTTTACCAATCAGTTTGTTTGTGTTAAAATAATAGTTCATCTACGTATCCATCGTTTATATGGAGTTCCTTTTCAGCTGTCTACATGACAGACCAGATGTTACTACCAATTAGGTTATCTGAGCGAAATATGCTGGCTGGTTGTCGGCCCCGTTATCTTAAACGGTAAAGCATTGGCCTTGTAAGCCAAGGATCTGGGTTTGATTCCCAGCCTGGGCATTTTTTTTTGCTTAGTTGAAAATATTCAATTCGCATCATCTACGTATCTAGATACCTAGATTCACATATAAAATTTGCAATGGAAACGGAAATTGGGGGGAAGCCACCTTCCCTTGATGTGGATGAATCCAGACTGTTTTAAGAGTGGATCAAATTCTTTCATTTAACGTTTACAGAAAACCAGTGAAGTCAAACACAACCATTCCATTTCAATCTGATCATCCGTTTAACTACAAGATTTCTGCTTTCTCTTCATTTATAAAACGCACTTTTCTGATATGCTCCGGTACATCCCACCAAACAGAACTTAGCTTTATGAGGAGAATCACAGCTGTGCTGAACATGGTTTTCCTGCAAAATTTATTGATAAAATTATTGTAAAGCATATTAACCCCCATCTGAAGATTCAAGACAATTTTAAATTCCGATTTACCTACAGAAAATTTGGCTATGTCATAGGTATTTACGAAAGATTCAAAAAGCACTTCAGACCGTTTAATATTTACCTTATAGCGATTACCAGACCTAACGTTATTAATTTACTTTCAAGTTAAATTGACCCTACAACCCCCCCCCCCCCCCCCTCTGAGTTTAGCTGGTGTTTATGAAATTCCAATTATTTTAGATAACAGTGAGAAGATATATTATATAGGTATGACAAAAAGGAAATTTGAAACAAGATTAAAAGAACATAAAGCAGATATAAAATATCATAGACAATCCAAAGCCCTTGCAAGAATTTGTTCTAAAAATCAGATTAAACAATAGATAATGAAGATGCGAAAATTATTTGGCCGTGCACTTATCCGCAAAAAAGTATAATTAGAGAATCCCTAGAAAGCGAATTGAGAATTGGAAATGTTTGTAATGAAGGTGTTTCTTACGGTGTACATAAGTAGTGGTTGAAACTTTTGAAACAGAATTTAACTCAAAGTTAAAGACGTTTGACGCAGGTATTAACATTAATAATCTAGTTTCTTCAAGTTTTTCTCTTTTGAGGTCGGATGGTTGGACTACAGCTGTATAGATGGCACTGTCATGGAAAGTGTTCAACAGAGTATGTTTACTTTCGACTTTTACGAACTAATAAGTATTTGTTTCTCTTGGACTGAAGTAAGACCCTGACGATGGCCACAGAGTGGATGAAACTTGTCGGTTTTAGACTTTTAAAATTTTATTTAATGTTTTGAAAGTTTTAACTTTTGTGTGTAATATACGGCTTTTAGTAAACATTTTTATTATGTATGTGGAGTTAATTTCAAGACGTAATAGTCCTTTAATTTATTTATTCATTTAGTAACATTTTATCAATAATCTACAACTTATTTCATATAAAAATTCTTACAAATTAAAAAGTTATGTTAATTTACTGAGTTATGTTTACGTCTTCGGCCATTTTAAATTTATATTGAAAACTTTAATTTTTAAATTAATTTTTCTCAATATTATTTATTATTTTTTAAAAAATCGTTTATTTATTTATTTCTGCCTTTAATCCCATTTGAGCCTATGAGTTTTAACCCTTTCGGGACAGCATCCCTTACACAAATTTTATTCGGGGTGCCCCCCTTTTTTTAAACTCTTTACTTATCAAATACCAGAAAGAGTGTAATTTTGTAGACTGTAATTTTGTAGTGTAGAACAATTCCCCCTACTTGTTCATTTCATTCCCGACGCGGAGGCCGTTGGGTGTACAGCGGTGTGGGCCGGCCCTTTTCAGGGCCATGTTTGGCTGCCACCGGCACTTGACGACCTGCGCTCCTGGGGTGTTGCGGACTCCATAGTTCTTTATTTCCCTAACTTATCGTAAACCTCTATTCTAAATTATTCACGTAGTGCTTCGCACTACAGTTAGACTTTTTTCCATCGTAGCCTTGCGCTACGCCTAGACTTCTCTCATTGCTGCCTTAAAATGAGCTCTATAATTACTCATAACCCGGGAGTGGAGTTGCTTCGCAACTGGGTATCCCATATCAGCACATCCATGTTCCACATTTTGTAGAACGAATATTACCCCTGCCTGCTAATGGTGACAAAAACAATGCATGTACCTTCTGACGGTGCGTATACATCAGTGCGTATTCATCAATGGACCTGAAGGGATTAAATTTATAGTGTGACATTTGTAAACAGATAGTATGGCATGATAAGATTAATACTTTGCTATAAGTTTGCAGTATCTTTGACATGACAAAGTAAATTTTCTACTAGCATGAAAAGAATTTGCAGTACTTTAGTCACGACGGAACTAAATTTTCTACTTGTTTGCCGTTAATTTGCAATAAATTTGACACAGCAAGAGTTTAACTTGCACTGCAAGTTGAAAGTGTGGTAAACTTCGGCGTTTGTGTTATCTTGCTACAGTCTTGTTATACATTTTCAGTCTTGTCATGCTGAGCTTGCTGTTTGCAAAGCAAGACTCCTGCAAATTTTCTGCAAATTAAAATTGCTATGTGGGATTATAACATTTTTCTGGCGACTTCAACACTCTTTTTAGAATCAAATGAAACCACGCCACCGACGTGGGAAATACGCTTTTCTTAGTTCTAACGCTTTTTTGAGTTGATTTGTTACTTTCCAGTTAGCATGCACATTAGCAGCAAGTTTTATTTTTTTCTGATATTATCTTGCCGTGACAAATTTGACTTTACAAATTCGCAGCAAATCTTCCGCAAGGTGGTATACCATCTCCTACTTGCATGAGTAGTTTGTTGTGAAACTGATGCAAAACTGTCTTTAATTCCCGAAAGTGATGAAAGCAAAAAGTCCCTCTTTTGAGAGAATAGACAATCAGTACATGCGCAGAAGTTGGGTGCTACTCAAAGGCAAGACACACACATCATTGTTAGTGTTATAGAATCTCATTTTCATTGATTGGTTAAGTAAAAGGAACTCAGAAAAAGGTATACATTATTTTAACTCTTAATATGTAGTTATTTTTTGTAAAGTGGCATTTTATCTATAATCTACAGCTTATTTCATATAAAAATTCTTACAAATTAAAAAGTTATGTTAAGTTACTAAGTTATGTTTACGTCTTCCGCCATTTTAAATTTATATTGAACATTTTAATTTTTAAATGGATTTTTCTCAATATTATTGGATTTTACTAAAATATAGTTTTAATTGATATTTATTTATTTATTATTTTCTATTTATCTTCGCCTATAACACCATTTGAGTCTATGATTTTTAACCCTTTCGGGACTGCATCGCTTGCACAAACTTTATACGGTTTGCACCGCTTTTTTCAAACGCTGTACTTATCATATACCAAAAAAGACTAGAATGTAATTGTAAAATATTATTCATAAGGGTGGTTAATGGTGATAAAAACGATGCATGCACTATCTGACTTTACGTATGCATCAATAGACCTGAAGGGGCTGAACTTATATGTAAGTTTAACACCTTCAGGTCTGTTATGCTATAATGTAACAGTTGTAAACAGATAGTAAAGCATGACAAGATGACTACTTTGCAATAAGTTCGCAGTATTTTTGACGAGACAAAACTGAATTTTGTACTACCTTGCAAAGAATTTGCAGTACTTTAGTCATGACGAACTAAATCTTCTACTTCTTTGCAGTTAATTTGCAATAAATTTGATACAGCAAGACTGCTCGGCAAATTCAAAGTGTGGTGACTTCGGCGTTTGCGTTATCTGCTGTCTTGTTATAAACTTTCAGTCTTGTCATGCTGAAGTTGCTGTAACTTTGCAAAGCAAGACTGCTACAAATTTTCTGCAAACTAAAATTGCTACGTGGGTTGAAGATGATCCCAGTAATTCCTATCACGATAAACAAAGATATCGCCCAGGGCATAAACAATAAATTTTATTACAGACAAGATATGACTTTTCGAAATTATCTTTCTAAATTGCCCCAATATTTTTTTTTCGTAAACCACACGCAAAAACAAAAAGTATTCATGCACAGTGTTGCCAGATTTTTCAGACGAAAAAAACTACAGCTGCCTCTTAAAAATTCCTACAAAATATTATGCTACAAATTAGACTTTGGCGCCATCTACCGGACTTAATTAGTATTACAAGTATTAATCAATGAATCAATTGGTGAATTCGATTAGTTTCCACAATAACATTAAATGCGACTATAAAGTCTGTGAAAACATTATAAGTTTTTTTTTCTAATTAACACATTTAAATTATTTAATGAGAAACTTCTATTATAAATATTTTTCTTACCTGCATATCGCCATTAAGATAAATAATTAAAAATGAAATGAATGCAGTACAGATGATGGTGATGGGATTTAAATATTGAATTTGTGACTTAATTCATTCTTTTTAGATATTATATATTTAATGTTTCAAAACATTGTCCTTATGCATCACTGTTTTAAATATATTAATGTAATAAAAGTTATTTAGGTCTTATTTAAATTTCTCATTATAACATTTTTTTTCTTTTATAGAAAATCAGTTTAATTTACAATATTTTTCATGTTACACCTATCACTTTTGTGATTTGTATTATTTATTCAGTATTTATAAGTTGGAAATCGTGATGTTAAAAAAATCATGCAGTTATTGTTTTCGTAATTTACAACGGATGGCGACACCATGTAAAATGTACATTTTTTAAAGGACATTTTGAATAAAAATTTTCCAGTACTTTTTAATTATTTTAAATTATCAAATTCCGTGCATTTTTACATTGCCATATTAATGACAAATTTTGGTATTAATATTTACCTGAATTGAATCTATTTTAGTTTTAAAACTTCTGTAATCCAAAATCACCGTAATTAAGATGATTCAGGATTAACCCTTAAATGCGCGATTTTTTATTTTGTTTCGGAAAAATTATATATCATTCTCTGAAAGGTTTATTACGTTGGAAAAATAATGAAAAAAAAAATCAGAGATATATTTTTCATGTAATATGTCAATCTTTCCTTCTGTTGCACATCTGCAATACAAGTAAAAACTACTGTCGTGTGGCTGTTTTACGCTAAAATATTGCAAATTAGTAAATATTTTAATATGTATGTATCCAAATACCTTATTTTATAAAATTATTTTTTTTTTTATAAAACTCAGCATTTAACACTTTAATTCCCATGATAGAATGCGTTCCAGAAATTGCGTAGTTCAGATAATCTGACTTTACACCAGAAAGTTTCAATGGATAATTTCGCTTTATTTATATAGGGAATGTCTGTTATTGATTAAAGCAGATGTTGTCATTTTAATTTTCTGGTGTGAATTAGGTATCTACGAATTAAAAAAAAAAATCTATTAAATTCAAATTGCTGTCTTTGCATATATGCAAAGCTGCGCGCTAAAGGCTTAAATAAGTTATACTGTATCTCTTCTATGACCTCTAAAGATTCAGATACTATGCATAATATGTTTTGCAAATGGGAGATTTTCCAATAATCGATTTGACGTCATATCAAATTTCTCTATTTTTTAAATTTCTGGATTTTTTTTTTCAAAAATACCACTTTTAAACAGAATACTACACCCCTAATTTTGGGGTGAAAAAATACTACCGTAGTGTTGAAAATTACTACATCTGGTAACACACTGGCTCCTATCGGTAGGATAAGCTCCCTACCGAATCTGTTTACATTACCTAATTTGGCAGCCTATCGCTTACTTGGCAAGTTATGTAGTAACTACAGTGAAACCTCTCTGTAAGGGCCACCTGCCGTTCCATTGAAAATTGGCCCTTATGAGGGGTGGCCCTTGAATAGGGGGGACAAAAAAACAACTTAAAATAAGGAAATCAAAACCTACATAGATGAAAAACTGTTTATTAACATTTTCAAACTCTATACATGATTGAAAAAAAAATTCTAGTGAAGTTTCTTTACATTTCCTAATTTTTTCGCAGACAATTTTGGTTGCTAATGATTCTTTTACTTTATGGAATAAATTACTTACATTTGCATCATTTATTAATGCCTTAGAATGAGATATTAATTTATTTATTTCTGTTAGCGTTTCCTGACATGATATACTCACAGCTGTAGACTCATCAGACTCATTATCATTATCTGAATCAGATTGGACACCTAAAATACAATTAATTTTTTTTAATTAAAAAAAATAGTAACACTTTTTAAAATTTAAAACAATAAATTTTTATGTTTTATCTGTATCTATTTCATCTGTAATTCTTGTCTCCCAATCTTCTGATAAACCATCATAGCTTTCCACTACAATAATGGCTTCTAAAGCTGTGTTGCTTAACTCACATTTTTTAAAGCAATTTACAATAGTCTGTCTTTTCACATTTTCCCAGGCATGTCTAATCCACCGAATGGCATCTAATACTGTAATAGATTTAATGATTTCAGACGAGTTTTTATCAGAATCAATAAGAGAAATGAGCCTTCACAAAATAAATCGTCGATATTATAATTTAAAACAGCGATTAACTCCTTGGTTTACAGGTTGTATTTTGGACGTAATATTTGGAAGCAAGAATTGAAGTTTTACACTCTTCAAGTTTTCGTCAGAGTGACACGGTGCATTATCCAAAAAAAGAATGACTTTTCTGCGTTGATTTGTAATTTTATTGTCAAAGCTAATTAACCATTCTTTAAAAATTTCTGTGGTCATCCATGCCTTCTTACATGGGTGGCTCAATAATTATTGTCCCTAGTGTATATAAAATATTTTTACTGCGATTGTTGGTGTGGAATATCGAAGCCTAATCTTTTAAATGCCTATATGCTCAATTTCAGAACCGTAGCTGCTATATTAACATAGTTTTGGAAGGAGGGATGAAGTTTTAAAGACCTATTTTTGAGGGAGTTTTTAAGGAGGGGGGTGAGGGTAAAATGCTGGTTTGGAGCTTATGAGGTTACATTTGTGACAGTGGATGAGATGTGGCTACATCATTGTGATCCCGAGTCCAAACGACTGTAATTACGTCTCATTACCTGTCACAAATCTAGCCCCATAAGCTAAAAATCAGCCTTTCACCCCCACTGCCCCCCTTTCGTTCCTCCCTTCGAAACTATGTGAATATAGCAGCTACGGTTCTGAAAATTGCACATATAGGCATATAAAACTTTAGCCTTCGATATTCCACAACAATCATGACAGTACAAATACTTTATGTACACTAGGGATAATAATTATTGAATCACCCACGTATTATGATGATATTTTACCCCCATTTATGATAAATCTTTACCTTTAAAACAATGAGGTTTCTTGGAGTTCCAAATGACGATAGGCTTTTCCTTTTCACCAGCAGCATTTACACAAAAACACACAAAGAGTGTCTGTTTAGCTAGTTTCCCTCCTTTTGCCTCTTTTGTTTTCTCAACTAAACTTTTAGTAGGTAAGGCATGGAAAAAAAGTCGTGTCTCATCTAAGCTATATACATCACGATCTTCATAGCCTGCCAAAATGATTGGAAGACGTGATTTCCAATCTTCACACAATTCTTCATTAACATCAGCTGATTCACTGCATAAAGTTTTAAAAGAAATACAGTTTCTATTACAAGACTTATTCAGCCATCCGTTACTTGCACAAAAATCTTCTACGCCAATTTGATTCTGCAATCTGAATGGCTTTTACTTTCACTAAAGTACCACTTAATGGAATGTTTTTAATCCTAGCACATCGGAACAACTGAATTACATCGTCATTTATGTCACCAAATTTTTCATTTCTCTTTCTTTTTATACCGCGATTTTTAAAATCTGCATATTCTTTCAGTAAGTTCTCTTTGTTTTTAACAATATTGTTTATTTGAATCTTGCTGCAATTAAACTGTAAAGCCAATTTTCTCGCAGATGTTCCTTGATCATGACAATTAAGAGCTTTGATTTTGTCATTCAAATCCAAATGTACTTTTTGGCTTGATTTAGGCGCCATAATTTTAAATTTTACATAAGCCTGAGCATAAAATTTCTAGTGTAAAAATTGTGCTTCAATATGCACTCACAGGTTTAGTAAATGTGGAATCAGTTTTTCTTGATAACCTGTTATCCTTTGTGTGCCCACAAAAAAGGGTCAAGTTTCCTCTCTAACCCAACCCCTACAGGTTTAAAGGTCAAACAAAGTGTGAGGAACACCTGTTTGTCTCACTTGTGGTCCTTCATTGTGTTACTAACCCGCAAGTGCAGTTGTTTGCTGAACTCTTATCTTTTGGTTCAGGACTTCAATACACCTATTTAGGATTTAAGGCACATGTAAAAAAAATGGCCTTTATGAGGAGTAGGTGTGGTCCCTAATGGGAGTAAATTTAACATTATATCTATGGGAAAATTTTTCGTTCCTAAAAATATTGGCCCAATTGAGGTGACCCTTGAATAGGGGTTGACTTTAATAGAAGTTTCACTGTATAAGTAAAATACGTAAGCGTTCGCTCCGAAGTAGCAAGAAGGTTTATGATTCCAGTGAAAGGGAAAAAGGTTAGAACATCATTTGATTTAATATCGTTAACTACAATAAAATAATAAACAATTAGCCATAGTAACATATCTATACGCATATTTCACGCTGATAAAAATTTTTACTGTTCCTTTAATAGTAATTGCTATTTCATATAAAATATGTGTGATGATTAGCTTAGTTTTAAGGGTGTTTTTCTATTCAAATTTTTGTAAATTTCACTCTTGTAATTAAGACAGAACAGATGATTTTTATACTTTGTCTATATAATTAAATAATATAAAGATGACATCAATTAATTGCATTTTTTATTTTACGTCTAGATAAAATTGTTTAATGAAATAATTCTTGTGAGTAACAATAAAATTACACCTATTGATACTTAAAGCGGAACTTCTATAAAATTATATCATCCTTCCTATTTTTAAAAGTTAATTAACGTTTATTTAATGTGGTTAAACCATTCCAACTCAACTATATCATGTCTCTCGTGATGTAACAGATTAATGAAGTGTGGCATATTTTGTATGAATATATATGTCATGTTTGTATTTCAGTTGATTAACTCTAGATGGCAGCATCAAAACTTTCTTTCTTCCCACAATTCTTTTCCAGAGAATTCTCTTCTGTTTACTTTGGTGTAGTCATGTGATCTATGTTCTGTAAGTGTTGTGTTTGCTTGTGAAGTACTTATTAAATGTTTAAATGTCTACCAGCGACCTCGTTATTCAGAGTTATCTTAATTATTATTAATTAATTACTAAATATATACTACAAATGGCGACGTTGGAAAATAAAGGTGGCCAGAAAAAGTTTAATGAAAATGATAATCGTGCCGGTCGTGCCGGTGAAAATGGCTATACTTCTGGTTTTCAAAATTCTACGATTCGGTGGAATACTACAGTGCTTTATTAATACTTCATAGTCTTCTACACTATTTACGGCGGTGGTAAGTGATATTACATTTACTTTTACATTTTTACGCTTTTGCTACGTTTAATAAAGTAAAATGTTTTCCTACTTTAAAGAATTTGATGAAAAAGTTGAGTCTTTCACAACTTACGTGAAACGACTGGAACAAAATTTCGTTCTGCATGATATAACAGAACAGAAAAAAGTCCCTGCTATTCTATCATTGCTAGGACGGAAATTATATGGTTTATTATGTGATTTATGCTTACCTAAGAATTGTGAATCTTTAACACGTTCACGCCGGCGCGGTGGGTCACACTCGACTGTGTCAGAATTGTCAAGTCTCCGGCGTTTTGCACACCACTGTTATTTTAGAGAAAATATTGTTCCTTTAAATCGTCCAATTGTTATAATTAAATAAAATAACCTTTTCTGTATTAAAATACTGGTATCCAAAAAGCCGAAGACTTGGTAGCTCTGAGACAGTCGAGTGTGACCCACCGCGCCTGCGTGAACGTGTTAAAGTATAAGTTAAAGAATATTTAAAGTATTCGTTTTTTCTATTTATCTTGTTTCGAGATCAGTAGATTCCCTTCTTTTCCCTTTGTCTTTTCCTCTTTTTCCTTCTTCTACTATTTTCGTTCATCGACAGTCATGCATACTTTTCCCTTTTAACAGTATTTCAATTTTCTTCATTTAACTATAATACTAAATAATTAATATATATGTATATATTTTATTACTTACACCACTTTTGCAGTGTAATAATAATGATTACCTAAATGAATAACAAATAATAACACCCAAATTATACTTTAAAAATTATTTTCTAATTTACGATGTTTGCTTAAATTTTATTGAAATTCTAGCATAACTTTGGAAATTATAAAATGAAACCCGTTTATTCCCATACTGAAGGGACCAGGAAAAGTATAGAAACAGGCAAGTTGTTATTATTAGAGGCATGTTCAAGACTGTTGATTGATTCAGATAGTACAGAGGAGAATCATTACTAACTATAGATGGGACATTAATTAATATTTTTTTAGAATTATCTAATTAAATAATTAAATTAAATTTATTTATTAGAAATGATCACGATTTTACATAAAAAATAGAGTGTACAATATCAATAAATCCGACAAAAATATTTTTTATTATTTTTATCAGATTCGTAAAGATATATGAATATGCGATAAAATAATAATAATAATAATAGGAATTTGCAATTTGTCTCTTAAAAGGAGAAAGAAATTCCAGATATTGAATACTTATTTGAATATGAACAAAAGAAAATTACTAAATAAAAAGTTGTACTTGGATGAGTAAATGTAGAAAATAAGAGGGGAAATATTACTTTTATTTGTTGACAGACATTATTTGACAACATTCATATTTGGTTTGATCTTTAAAAAAAAAAAAAAAAAAAAAAAAAAAAAAAAAAAGGCAATGCAGCGTTTTTGTGATGGAGGAAGAAATACGCTTTAGACTGACAGAATTTTTTCTTGATATGCATGTACGTTAAAAAAGTTCCTTATACCACAATAACGTTAGTATACTTAGTAAGTTACATTAAGTAATAGTAAGTATTACAGTAAGTTATAGTAAGTAATAGTAAGTTATAGTACGTTAGTAAACTTATAGTATAACGTTCCTTATAGCACAAGAAATTTAATTCTTCAACTTAATATGGTTTCATTTCATGCTGATCTACGGTAATAACAGAAATCTTCCTTCCTCTCGTTAAAAACACGTCCTAGACTAAAATATTGCACTTTTTCGCTGGGTGCTTGATGCAACTTTAACAATGAATATTTGTTGAACGAGCACTTTCAACTAAACGGTGATCATCCGTGTGGTACTGAGTTCTCTTTCTTTGGGACTAAGTAGATGACACCGAGTATACTATTTTTTTTAGTGATATTGACACATAGTGATATTGTATATAACAATAGTAGTTAAATTTTAACAATAAATTAAGTTCTTAGCATCATGTTTATCCGTAAGAGAGTTGTGAGAGGAAAAGTACCACACCCTCCCCTTCTAATACCGCATTTTTAAGGGAGGAGCCTAACAAGGCTACAATGTTAAAACATTTATATAATTAGTTTTTTAAAACAATTTTTAAGTAAAAACATTAAAATCGGTCTTATTTAGAGATTGCATTCATGCTCCCTAGATAATATCTACTCAACAAGAACATATTTATATCTTTGGGACTAAGTAGAGTATACTATTTTTTTTATTGATTTTAGATTCTGTCGTAAGTTTTAACAATAGTAGTTAAATTTTAACAATACATTAAGTTCTTAGCATCATGTTTATCCGTAAGAGAGTTGTGAGACGAATAGTTACCCCTCCCCCTTTCCAAAATCACATTTTAAAGGGAGGAGCCTAACGAGGCTAAAATGCTTTTGAACTTTTAGGGGAAAATAGTTTATAAAAATACTTATACACTTTCCCGCATCTGTTCCTACTTCTGCATCCCCGACAAGGCAAGGCTCATAGTGCAAGGCCAAAAAATATTATTTCACTTGTGGTTCTTTAAAAATAATTCCGGCCCTTCCGTTTCGTAGGATATATTTTTCTACCTAAAATGTCACTGAGAAAATGAGATCTGTAGTAAATATTTAACACAATAAGTGTTCTACGGCAGATTTCGTTTCGAATTTTGTATTACTAACAATCTGCATTCAATTTTTATAATTTTTATAAAAATTTGTATTACAAAAATTCTCTATTCGAATTTCTGACTCTTCCCTACTCTTCTTTTGTTTACAATTTCGAATATTGAAGGAATAACGCAAAATTTACAAAACCAATTTAGAGCTTTAGTGTGATATATACCGTGAGAAGAACTCTCACACGTGAAAAGTGGTGTCATTCAAAAAGACGTGACTAATGACGGATTAAAGTCTATTTTGGAAGAATAACAGAAAAAAAAAAAAAAAAAAGTCATATTACTTGTGCAAATTCAATAAAACTGAGCAGTCTTGGTGATAAAGCGATGATGAAATATAGCTAAACACCACAATAAATAAAAATTATTTTAAGATAAAATGTATCTTTTCTCCTGTTTTTTGCTTAAAATACTAGGAAAATGACTTAAAAAAAAAAAAGAAAGAAATGTGTAAAACATATTTAAAAATTTCGACATATTTGTGAATGTTAGAACTACCTTCCTTTTTCAAATTAAGTTTTCAGACAGGTATTTTGTTATTTAGCGTTTGTTTAGAAATGTTTTGAAGGGTACTCAAAATTAAAAACTTCAGAATTTTTATTGATAGTCTTATGACGAATTTATCGTCCAAAATTACTCCCATACCCATAGCACCGACTTAACAGGGATGACGGAGATAATTAAGCAAAATTTCGCCATTAATTTTAAAACGTTATTTTTTTCTGAAATTATTGGAGGATTCTGCAGTTATATAAGGTATAAACTTTTCTAAATTAGAGATGGAATTATGCTTGATTGCCTCCTTCGTCCCTTGATGTTGGAGCTTATGTTCAAATCCATCGAACTTCCCCGGACTTTGGAGGGTTGGGTTGATTTTTGACGGCCAATTATCTACACGAGGGATATAGGCCCGGGGGGAGTGCCCTCCGTGGGCGTCTTTCTAAGGGAACCTAATCCGTATTAACGCATGGAAGATCCACGGCTCGAAGAAAACCACGAAAACTCCGAACGATTAGGCCAACGGGCGCGATTGGGATCGAACCCAGCACCTCCCGTCTACCAGCTTCGAGAGCAGAACCTCTCGCCCACTGGTAAGGCCCGGACTTTGGAGGAGTTCTGAAGCTGCAATTCGTTTTGTAATTATCATCTCCAAAGAATCATTAAATAGATCCTCTTATCTTAGACATTGTCAATGTTACTTGCAGAGACAGAATCATTTTTAAATTCGCATTCGCTTCTACATACAAATAATAAGGATATTGATGCTGTAAATATGATTTTACCCAGCCTCACTTATTACAGGAAGTAGCCTGATCCCAGTTCCTAATAAAATAATTCCTGCAAAATAAGAAAAGTGTTTTTCCTTTTCGGCGTAAAAGACACTGTCTGACACCTTTACAGTAAAGAAAACAAATAAAGGAGCCAATGCTGATATCCAGAAAGATGATTTTTTCTCTTGTTGTGCAGCGAAGCTTCTGATTCTTGTCCCCTTTGTGGTATACTGGCGGTATATCCAGAAAAGATAGTTTTCTAAGAGTTGTAACAGTCAAGGCACAGAATTCCATATTTTATGGATTAGTAACTAAATTTTGTGGTATATTCTTCATGTTAGGCTTTTAAAAACTGTCAGTAAGATTCAATCCAAATAACTACAATAAAAACTCCACAGGTGAACATATTGTTAGAAAAGTGAGTCATCGCTTTCACATTCACACCTGTGTTTACAATATTTACAATATGTATTTGCTATACGTGCGGCAGCATAATTGCCGAAACGTCAGTGAAGGCTTACTGTGGAGACACGAAAAGTTTTGGTTTCTGTTAGTCTGTCTGTCTGTCTGTTCCGCGATAACTGCCGCAAAAAGCATCCGATCGGCTTGAAATTCACTGGGCATGTTGATGAGGTAGCTGGAATTAGCTGTATAGTTTTTGGTTAAATTTGGTTCATTCGTTCGGGAAATATGGAACATTTTATTTTGCTCTATAATGCTTTTCAATGGCAAGTCAGACGATTTTCAGATTTTCATTTGTTGAAAGAAATGGCTCATATGAAAAATGGATTTAAATGGTAAATTTTTGATGCTGAAATTTTTAAATAACATTATTAAATTATTCCAATAAATTATGTCAATATATTTGCGAGATTTTTTTAAATTAGGTTTATAATATTGTGGGGAATTTTATGCATGTTTTGCAATAATATAAAGGATTTTGTTTTATCAATTTGACATAATGCATATTTCATTTTTTTCCTTTTCTTTCTCTGTTGCCTAGCAACATATTTGGTCCTAATAATATTAGTATAATTGCGTGTATAATGCTTGAGTAAAGCCAACGTCAAAACAGATGAATTAATGCATTTGTATCTTTGCATATAGAAGGATTTTAGCCCAGAAATAAAAATAGGCAATATTTCTTTTCTTTTATTTATTTTATTGAAATATTTTGCTTAAAAATACAAAAGTTCATTATTTTTATAGAGAATAACGTAACATTTTCCCATAACATTTACCAATATTTCTTTAATTGTTGCCAAGAAAATCAAAACCCGGAATAATATTTTCTTTTAAACAATTTTCAATTGAAATTTTTTGTCGTGAAACAGGAAAATGAAAAATAAAATTAAGAATAGAAAAATTAATATGGCGGCATATTGGAAATAAAAAGAAAACTCTCGAGTATTTCTTAATATAACAAGATGAAAAGTTTTGAGTAAGTACGCATAGCAGGTGAATTAAACGTCATTTATCGAAAACAAAGATGCTGGAATAAAAAGATCTTGGGTAAAATAAAATTAACTATTATTCACGGAGGAAAGAAATAGATGGAGATGCAGTATGCCGTAAAAACAGTTTGCAATACAATGTGCGTTATCGCTCAGATTTAAATGCCCTCATTCGGCCCAAACAAAACAAGCACGTGGAACAGGGACCAAATTCATTGACTTCAACCGTTTTTTTTTTTTTTTTTTTTTTTTTTTTTTTAAGCACGTTGTTGTGTTGTGCCGAATGTAGCTGATTTTAGGGTTACATTTTTGGCGTCACTTCAAGATTTATTGTCTGTGTACGGTTAACATGAATATTTTATTTAAAATTTAAATTTTATTAATTTATAAAAAAAAAAAACTTATGCTTATCCTTATAAATCACAGCGTAAAAAAAATTTAAGATATACTATAACCATCCGCACAATCAATAAGAAATTACGAATGTAAATTTAAATAGACTACGGGGGGTTCAGGGGGGCAGAGCCCCCCTGAAGAAATGCAATTTTTGATTTAAAAAGTTACCAGAATAAGTAGCTCATCAGAATTTCAGAACATCAATGTACAACCACTTGTTTAACACTTTTAATTTCTGAAACTTTACGAAGTATGTTGTATGCTCATAAATATTTATGTAATTTGGAAACTTTAAAAAGCGATTTGTAGGAAGTTGAATATTATGCAATGAGTGTTAAAAAACAATGACTTGCAAAGATGACGTTGAGGCTCCTGATCTGCAGATTTACTAGTTATGTTAATTATTACCGCGATGTTATTACAGCAACATCAGTGTACAGTCGTGGAAAAAAAAGTAAACACCCCCTACTAACTCCTCAACAAATAAGCGTAGATGAAAGTTACTGGTACCGAACTATTGGAAATAAAGTTTACTTTTAAATGATGTATTTAAAATCTGCTTAGGGAGCCATCTACATATTAAAACGAACCATAACTTTGTTTCTTTCAATAGCAGTACACAATTCTGACAGCATAAATGAACTCTACACCCTTCAATTAGCCTAAAAACAAATTTTTATGCAAATCGTACCCTAAGTTTCCGAGAAATTAATTATTTTAAAACGAACGTATTTTAAGGGTTGTATCCAAATTGAAGTTCGGTACTCGATTGTTAACCTAGCGAGCTCCCTTCTTGATCAAGGCACCTCAAGCAGTGAATTACACCTGTTAGATTACAGAATAGCATAAGAAATTTCAAAGTATTTAGTCACTTCTATGATAGGCGGGCCCTTAAACCATCATTTTACCGATCTTTAAGCATAATTTGAAAACTACTAGGAAGAAAAATCCGAAATTTTGGATTTCCATAAAGCAGGACTTAATAAATCTGAATCCATAAAAAAAAATTGTAGGTTGCAATTCATAATTTTTTTAAATATTAATTTCATAATTCTTATCAGAAAATTATAAAAATTGCAAATTCAACTTGAACTTGAAGGGGGAGGGGGGAGGGTTGAGGCCTAGAAAATTCAACGTATTTATGTTTGGGTATATTAGTATTATTGCTACACAAAAAATTAAAGCATTTGGATCATAATTTCAGAAGTTATAAATAAAAATATGAAAATGTAATTTAACATTAGAAGCACTAAACTTTGAATGTTTATAATTCAAAAACTTATCATTCAAATAACTTGAAATTTGGTGTCTAGGCATAGTTTGAACCAAAGATTAGAAATATCTCGTTAAAATTGGGTATTGCCATTCAAAAAAATGAAGTTTGGATTCGTTTAAATATGTAGATGGCCCCTAAGCAAATTTTATATACGTCATTTAAAAGTAGACTTTATTTCCAATCGTTCGGTACCAGTAAATTTCGTCTACGATAATTTGATGAGGAGTTAGTAGGGGGTGTTTACTTTTTTTTTTTTTTTTTTTCATGACTGTACCACTTTGTAGTGACATTTAATGTTTGAACATGTAAACAGCTAGTTAACCCGTTCAGGGGGCAGAGTACTTCTTTTGCTAAAACGTTAAAATAATTGATTTACATCGGATTTAAGAACACATTTTTATTGTAGTAAGTAAAAGCTTTTCTTCGGTTACATTGTAAAATGCAAAATTTAATTACAAAATTCTGGTGCCAAAGGCGTTCTTGGGAATTAAAATTAAGTGTTATATATAATATACCGCCGCCCTTCAAGGGGTTAATATAGTGTTTGTTTGGAATATGTAAAAGTGGTGATTATAATTTCAAAGCTACGTGAAAAAATAGTTTTCTTTATTTATATTTCATTCAGAGTAAAATAATAAACTTTATTTGAAGTAAAGTAAAGAATCTCTATCAAAGAAACTATTCTTTTTCTTCAACAAAGAACTTTTCTAATGTTGCATAGATACCACAGTAAACGTCTAATAACTTTAAACTTATCAAAAATTAAGTAATGCAATAAAAGTGCTAAAATTAAAAAATAAGAATAGAAATAGTAACATTTAATCATGAATTGTTATTGTAGGATTTTCATTATATTTCATATTTCATGTCGACGTTTCTGATCACGGAATATTGTGGTTAAATGTTGCATGAGTTTTTCAAGGTTAGGACTGAAATGGTGAGGAAGAACCTTGAGCACTGGCTTAACAGTACACCTTTTTTTCCATCTATATCGTATTATATACATTTTTATTTCCTTTCAGTTTTACCCATCATAGCTCTATCCATGTCCAATTAGATATCGTACTGCATACAGCCATTTATTCGTACATACTGAACAGCTCTCACCCCCTCAATGAATGAGTGTGACAACATTCTGGATGCGACTCATGTTTGAAATTTTAATTGTCGAAATGTACGGGACAAATGAAACGCCTGTAGTGTGAGTTACTATTAACATAACTTAGGGAATTAGTTTTTTTTCCGACGCTGAATAATTCTGTTTGTAAAATGATGAAATGGTGGTCTGACACCGGAATTTACAAACGAATTTATTACAAAAAGAAAAAAACTTTCACATTCTATCGTACTTTGTAAAAGGAAAATATTAATAAAATATTCCTTGTGCGAGTACTCTTAAATTTAGGTGTCCTCTTTTGTGGACGCCGCCCGCTAAAGGGTTTTAACCCCTTGCCTGTGACGCATGAACTCATTTCGGTCAACGCATATGCGTCAATCTTGAAATGCCCGATCTGAGTTCGGGCACGAGAAATAACGGGTTTTAAATTCCGTGAAGCCTGAACTCAGTTCGTAAAATGCATAATATGTAATTTACCATTTTCCCAATAGATGGCGATACTTTCCCTCGAAAATGTCGGCATTTTCGCGCCATTTATAGGATTTTTGTAATTTTGCAGTACAGAATAAAATTAAAAAGAACTTTTTTTTCGTTTTTGCCACGTTTTTCTGAAATATATTCCACAAGCAAGGGGTTAAAGAAGACTTCCTTAACACTTTAACGGTCGTATTCAATTGCGATTTAAAAATTCAAATTGCGTATTGGCCCAACTTTTTTGAAAAAGATATATTCACATTTTTAATGACGGGTAAAATGATACAATAATAAAGCCAGTCACACAATTTTATAAAACTGGTGGGAGTCAAACAATCTGAATAAAAGATACAGCCCGTGAATATCACGGGAACGAGAATTAAGAGATTAAATACAGGGGAAATTCGGAATAGTTTCAATATCTTCACAAAGACCCCACCAGTGGCTGAGAGGTTCTGCTCTCGAAGATGGTAGACGGGAGGTGCTGGGTTCGAACCCAATCGCGGCCGTCTGCTTAACCGTTTCGGAGTTTTCGTGGTTTTCTTCAAAACTGTGGTTTCCCATGCGTAAATACGAGTTAGATTCCCCTAGAAAGACTCCCACGGAGGGCACTACCCCTATTGCCTATATCCCTCAAGTTGATAATCGGCCGTCAAAAATCAACCCAACGCAACCTTCCCAAAGATAATCAGTATTTTACATTTAAAAGTTTTGTAGAGAATTAAGTTGAAGGATTTCAGAATTTCATCAAACAATAAGAAGAAGAAAAAAAAACTTATTTTGTACAATTGCCAGATTAAAAAAATTATCGCTAATCAGAAAAACAAGTGATCTCTCGGATAATCCAAAGATATTATCAACCTTCTTATTCGACCTTGCATTTTTGCATACAATATTGAACGGCTATATATATTCCGCTTGTTTATATGCTGATACAATATCAATTTGGATTTTTTATAGTTGAAAAATTTTTAATAGTTATTTGTATCTATGTAAAAAATTGTATTTTCAATTATTACTTTTATTTTTATTATTATTATTTTCTACATTTGAGAGAAACAATAATTCAATTTATAGCCTAAAAAAAAAAAATGTAACATAATTACTTTTACTATTAGGATAAATAAAAATAGTATTCAAGAAATTTCAAGCTATGCGATACAATTTTTGAATAAATTAAGATAATAAATATTATTACCAATAGCAATCATTTCCAAAATTACTACAGATAAAACACAAAAACAATATAAACTCTTTTAGGGAGAAATGTATTTGTTCCAACTCAATTGTAATTCCTGCGCTTTAACTCCTCACTACCTCATTCAATTGAGGCATGACATTGTCATGACAAAAATGTTTCAGAGGTACCTCATACAAACGTCTGAAATTTCTCGTGTCCTACCAAACACTAGAATGTGTAGATATGGATCTACATTTACTGTAGAGTTGGCCGAAGAGTCGAAGAGTCGACTCAAAATCTCGACTCCTTCCAAGAGAGTCGAACTGTCGACTCCTTGCTAGTGGACTGCCTCGACTCAAAAGAGTCGAACTTTCATTTCCACTCAGTTTGGGATTAGGAGTCGAAGAATCGAAGTCGACTCACTCAAAGAGTGGTTGGACGAGTTTAACACAGTGTCGGACTTGGAGAGTCGAGAGTCGAAGAGTGGATTTTCGATTCTTCGACTCTTCGATACTTCGACTCTTCGAAAACCACTCAGTATCGGATTTCAACTCTTCGAATCCGGGCTGGGTTGTTTAGGGAGAACGGAGATCTTGGTTTATGTATTGGCGGTTTTGGGAAAGGAGAAAGCCGTGTAGATGTATGTTTAGGAAGATGACGGTATGAATGAAAGGAGAGGGAGGGACTGAGACAAGGGGGCGGGCAGCATGATATTTCATTAAAGATTATTTGAATTTGCGATATGCTTAGGGAAAAGAAGATTTTTAAAAAGCAGATGTTACCTTTGTATTTTTTGGCAAAAAAAAAAAAAAAAAAAGAGAAGTAGGACTAGTTAGGGGAATATTTTCAACTGTTTTAATATCATGCAATATTAAAAAAATCTTTTAAGAAAGAGAAATAAAATTTTACTTTAGTAGCAGGTTGTTTAAAATATACTAAGTTACTGAATATATTTTATAATAGATGTATTTTAAATATAAGTTAATATCCTTTATTTGTTTGCGTATATAATGTTATTTTAATTCCGTATTATAAATAAAAATGTTCGCAGGTAATATTAAATGGATATAATTTACATATATTTTTTAAAAGTTTAGCCAAACGTTTTTTTTTTTAGCGTTCCTTATTTAAACCAAGATATGGAAGATATTTTCGGAATCCTGTCACTTCCACGCCCCCCCCCCCCTTTTTTTTTCATAAACAGAAGGCTGTGTGTCTCTCTCTACGGCTATACCTGAGTATATAATCACGGTTTAAAAAAAAAAATTAAAAGGGAGTAAATCAAAAACTATAAACATGAGAAAAACAGAAATTTTTAAAACTTACTCCCAGCCCCCTCCGGGTGGGCGGGGGACTAATTATTGAATTATTTTTAGTTAGGAAACGCGTAAAATTGACAGGTGTTCTTATTCAGGAACTAAGTAATCGAATGGCGTTTTCCTTTTTTTGCCGAAATATCCTTCAAAAAATACTGTCAAAATTCAAGTTTTTAAACGAAGTTCGGGACATGGTAGCACGAGGAAAAGAGAAAAACTTGTCGTTAAGTGACAATAATCGCATTTTTCTTGATAAGCAATTTATTTATGTAAAAAGGTGGAAAACGCTATTTGATTCCAAATCGCCACAATAGTCAGGCCTGCCAATTTTATAAATTTGGTAGTTAAAAATACTGCCGGTGAGCTCCGCAAAGTAAAGTTTGTGTGTAACGTAAAAATGCGATTTTCTTCAAAACTATGTGACCGAGGATAATCGCTATAATTTTCCCGCAAAGTTTGAATAAATTACTATTGCCCCTAGTTTTTTTTTTCCCATCATTTTAGTTTTAGTAGTTTCGGAAATAGGCTGAAGGGGGGGGGGGGGGGGGGGACATATTTTTGTATCAGATTTTTTACACTATCTAAAATTAGAACAAATATATTTTTGGTTTCGGTGTTACGAGGTCTTTCCAACAATACCCAAACGAAACACATACACACACGCATTAAAAAAAAAAAAAAAAAAAAAAAAAAAATCAAGTAACTAAATTAGTTCCCTTTTTTTCGAAAAATATTTATGAATAGCTTTTAATCTATAAATTTGTTAACACGATCAACTTATAATAGCTCCGTTTTCACTTTTTAAGGAGGTCCGGGACACATTTTAAAATAATTTTTACTTATTGATTTAAAGATCTGAATTTTTTTTTTTTGATGATTAACTATAGCATTTTAAACAAAATCGTATGATAAAACTTCCCATATTTTTTTATTATTATTATTATTTAAAATTTATTAAAAAAGTGGGGTAATAAGCAATTTCGTCTTAGGCGATTTTTATTGTGTATTAGCTATCAGATTCTTAAGCCTCCAAAACATATAATATGGATTAACGATATTAATGTTAACTGAATCATTTACATACAGATAGAGATTCATTAAAAAAAAAAAAAAATAAATATCACCGTACACAATGTTTGTTTAAAAATGAAGATTATAAAAATGAAAAGAAAAAAGGATAAAATAAATATTTTTAGTCAGAACTCCTCCTACGAAACAATTTTTAATCCTATCGACATAAAAATCCATGTTTTCTATGTTTTAGTACCTAGATTTTAGCTTTTTTTTTGGGGGGGGGGGGGGGGCGGTCGGGCCAAGACGGGATCGGCCCGAACTTTTAAGTTTTCTACCGGGGCGGACCAGTAATTTTTTTTTTGTACGGAATGAACTTTTAGATTTTATACCGAGGCGGGTATTTGATTATTTTTCTACGGGCCGGGCCAAACATTTTTTTATGAGCAAGCCGAACTTTTTTTCCGTGGGCGGGACTAGACAGGACCTGGAAATTTCGGCCAATAGAGACATCTAGTGTGGCTGTTTCCGGTTACATCCAACAAAGTTTAATATAAAAGACTTCTTCTATATAAAATCAAAACCAAAATACTTCAAGCTTACGCTCAAATATTTTCTCCTGCGCAATAAATTTGATACGAAAAGTGGAATTGCGTCATCTTTACAACCAACCAATCCTACTTCGGCAAGTGAGTCGAGAGTCGAGTCAGTATGTCGACTCATCAATGAAGTGAGTCGACTCAGCGTCGATTCCTCAAAATGAGTCGAAATGCCCATCCCTAATTTACTGTAGTATTTCAACGAGAACTTGGTGCCAGCAAGGGCACCGACTCGTTACAGGAGTATTAAAATCATAGCGATGAAATTATTATGAAAACACACATTTAAATCGAATATAATATTACTGTATAATTTTAGTGTTTTGAGTTAAATTATAATTTTGTTTTTGTTTTATATATGTTTAATTGAGTAAAAGAGCAGACTATCTCATTCGCTTAATATATTTTTTATATTATAAGTGCTTTGTTTTAACAGTACACGGTAATAGACGATAAATTTCTATTTTATACGGTATTCTTTTTATCTGACAGCTTTAAGATATTTTTTTAATCTATCACAATTAACTATCATATTTTTTTTTACAATTTGATTAATTATAACTGAAAGATTGCACTCGACCTTAAAAGAAAAAAAAACCCCTCATACAAAAATATACATATAAAATCACGACATACGTAATAATAGTACGTACTGGAGATTTTTTTTTTTTTTTTTTTTTTTTTTTTTTTTTTTTTACGTATTTGAAATCAGTAATAAAAGATTAGTTTAAAACATCCTCTTTTTACGGAGAAAAGTTCGATGACTTGATTTATAAGCATATTTAAAATTTATTGATGAACGTGAAATTTGTTTAAAGAAAATACATTATTCTGTGTTAAATAAGGTAATAAGAATTTTCTTCGTATGTTATTTTCTTTTCTTTTATTTTAAGAGGCGGGGATATTCTGTATCTATTCCTCAAATATGATTTTTCTTTCTAAACTGGACTTGCCTTAACAAAATTCGTACGTTTGAAGTTTTAAATTTTGAGCACTTTGTTTACAGCTGATTGATTTTTTTTTTCTTTTGGATCCATGTCGCTCCACTCGAGGGCGGTAAGTTTGAATTTTTTATGTTATCAGATTTCTTTAAAAGAACATCTGCCCAGATAGCATTTTCAATTTGCAGAAAAATTACAGCAGTCTTGCTTTGAAAACCTGCAAAGTTGCAGCAAACTTAGCATGACAAGACTGAAAGTTCATAACAAGACTGCAGCAAGATAACGCATATGCCGAAGTCACCACACTTTGAACTTGCAGCTAACTTGTCGTGCAAGTTAAATTCATGCTGTATCAAATTTATCGCAAATTAACGGCAAACAAGTAAAAAATACTGCAAAGTAGTAATCTATCCACGCCCCACTATCTGTTTACAACAGTTACACTATAAGTTTAACCCCTTCGAAGGGAGTCATAGACCTGATTAAGTCTATTGATGAGAACACACCGTCAGAAGATGCATGTATCGTTTTCATCATCATAAACAAGTTAAAGTAATATTTGTACTACTAGATTAATATTAACACAATTATTCTAATTGGTAAACAAATCATATTAGATGTAAATTTCCAACTGGGCGAAAAATGTCCGGACCAGGATTCGAACCCGGGACCTCCTGGCTGAAGTCGCCAGTGCTCTGCCATCTGAGCTATCCCGGACGATTCTGGTCAAACTTTTTCACCCAGCTAACCTTGATGATTACAGCAACTGGTCTGAACGTCTGAACTGGCTGTAATCATCAAGGTTAGCTGGGTGAAAAAGTTGACTGTAATCATCAAGGTTAGCTGGGTGAAAAAGTTCGACCAGAATCGTCCGGGATAGCTCAGATGGCAGAGCACTGGCGGCTTCAGCCAGGAGGTCCCGGGTTCGAATCCTGGTCCGGACATTTTTCGCCCAGTTGGAAATTTACATCTAATACAATATTTGTACTATTCAATACGAGCCTCCCTCCCCCCTTTTTTTTGTTGTATTTGATATGTATAACGTTTAGAAAAAGCGGTGGGAACCGAATAAAATTTCTGCGTATGTGCGGATTGTCTATTCTCTCAACAGAGGGATTTTTTGCTTTCATCACTTTCGTGAATTAAAGACAGTCTTGCCATCAGTTTCACAACAAACTACTCATGCAAGTGAGAGATAGTATACCTAGCGGGAAATTTGCTGCGAATTTCTCAATTCAAATTTGTCACAGCAAGATAATGTCAGAAAAAAATCAAACTTTCTGCTAATGTTAATGCTATCTGGGTGATAATCAGAGAAACAGCTTGTTACAGCATTCATTCATCGTTCATTAATTCAGTCTTTGTCGATATTTATATGCTTCAGTTTATCTTCAATAACACAAAAACACTGTTTCCCTAACACTTAACCTCCTTTTTAAACAGCAAACATAGTACCTCTTTTATGAAAAATCATCACCCTTATCTTACCTTATTATGCCAGGTAAACTTTTATGGTAATACGATTATGATACAGACAAATATCTATTGTAGTTTCCTTAGTTACTAAGCTATTTATAAAAACGGTTTTCATTCAGGAATTCAGTGCGAATACAAAATGTGTAAAATACGGTGCTAAATAGTGTGAACATTGATGAGCTTCCAATTGACGCCAACTTCATACCCAGTCGAGAGATGACATGTTTCTCCAATGTATTAGAAAGATAAAAAGAAGAATTGCAGAAAGATTTTTACGTTTGAGAAAAAAAGTCTGAGTACGGCAGCTAATTTCCATTTAGTCGATATCACATAGCCCCTCCCACCCAGAATAAAAAGAGAATAAATTGGATAGTCGATTAAATTTAATAAAATAAGAGTAAGAGAAAATGAAATTTAAAGTAAAAACGTAAAAAAAAATTAAATGTATATTAAACATTAGTTTATATGAAGATGGCAACTTGGGATTTAATAAAAAGGTGGCGCAAAAAGGTAGAGGATAAAAAAAGGCCCAATTCAGATCCACATACTTACATTACATTTAAATTAACACATAAGTTTTTTTTATAGAATAGAATGAAGTGTTATTACCAATGTTAGGATGATTTGAAATCATCTAGCGGAATGCAAGAATTTTTGAGAAAACATATTTTTTCGTAGATATTTGCTCGAGGACACTGTTGAGCTCTACAGTAATTTCCCGAGAAGATTTTTTTGGTGAATTTACGAATCTCGTAGAGATATTGAAAGAAAGGGGAATGTTTTTTCTTTTTCGTTAAAGATTTAAGGATAAATGATCTTAGTTTGTAAAATCTTATTATTTTTATTTTTATTTTTATTTTTATTTTTTGTTTAGCAGTCATTTTTTCGTAGATAGATTTCGTAAGAAATTCTCCCTATTACATTCTCACATGTGTTGAAGTTTCTGAAGATTTTTTGCAGATCTACGCCGATCATGACCCCTAGAACCCCAAACCACCCGGTTAAAAGCGTTACCTATTATATATATATATATAAAAAATTTTTATGGACAGGATAACTTCCATAATTCTGCACAAATCTCTTCCAAACTGATGTATAAGATCGAGGATCAGAAAATCTCGGTCAAGTTCATTAATGGTCAAAATCGGACCAAAAGGGTAGAAATTGAGAAGGTGTTTTGTGAAAAATGAAAAAAAAAAACCCCCATAACTTCTTAATTATAATGCATATCAAATCAGTTTAAAGTTATTATTACTTTTAGGGAAAGGGCCAAAAAATTATGTATCACAGATTTTTGATAAAATTAAAAATAAGCTCAAGGGGCGGCAAAAATAGGGTTTTAGGGAGAAAAAAAAATCATAATTTCGTCAATTCTGAATATATCAAATTCCCTTAAACTTATTATAAATCTTCTTAATACTATCTATAACTTTTATTTTGACAAGTTTTAGATAGGGTCAACTCTTACTTAAAAAAAAATTAAAATTAAAACCAAAAGCAAAAAAAAAGTGGGGGGGGGGGGGAGTGTTGAGGAAGAAAAAAAAAATCATAACTTCGGCAATTTACAAGTTATCAAATCCGCTTAAATTTATTATAAATCTTCTTAACCCTTGCAGGGGCAGGGTACTTCTATTCGTAAAATGATGAGATAATTTTATTACACCAGTATTTACAAGAGGATTTATTTCTTAAGATGTAAAAGTATATTTTTGCGTATTTAAAAAAGGTGAAATTTTCATTATAAAATTCCGGTGCCAATGTGGCAATTAGAGATTAAAATTATGTGATGCCGTCACGGCATAACCGCCCTTCAAAGGCTTAATACTATCTACAACTTTTATATCGATAAGTTTTCGATAGGACAAACTCTTACAGCGAAAAAAAAAATAAAAAAAAATAGGGGTTGAAGAAAAAATTATCGTAATAAGATGATTCTGATAAAACCAGCTCCTAGAGAAAAATGAAATGGAAGACTCGTCAAAGCGACCAGAAAAAATTTTTAAACTGGGTTTACCTCTAATCTTCTTGATCAAGTTTTTGTTGTGCGGTATAGTCTTTTTTCGTGAAATCGCTACTTAACTTCGAAATGTACTGTAGCCCTGTAGGCCGAGCCGGAGGGATTTTTTTAAATTATGGCTGAGTTGGGAATTTCGCGGCAACCTTAACAGTTGGTAAGGTGCGAGAGAGTTCAGTTTACATATTTAGGGGGAAGTTTGAGTAGTTACGCGTTGGTTTTTAAGAGGCATTATTTTGAAATAAAAATGTTCTCCACTGCATGCCACACAGAAGGGGTTAATATGACAGGTAACGGCTACATGAAAAAAATTTTTTGACAGCAATAGTTTTGCTGTTCGAATTTTTCAATTTCGATTCTGATTTTAAAAAGAGATATGACATTTAAGATTTCGAAAGAGTTTTCATTTTTAGGCAGTTCTACAAGACAGAGTGAAAGTAATCTCCCGTCTTTTCAGCTTAACAGTGGAGAAATGTTCATGACCTAATTTCTCTTAAGCTAAGTTTTTTTTTTCGACATCGGTGGATCAGGAGAGTCCGCTTATCACAATCTTAATTGGAATTTGCCTATCAGGTACAACCTTTTATTGTACGTTATTTTTCTTAAGTTCATTTTGAATTGATATCTTTTCACCAGGTTAGTAGGAAATATTTTATCACAACTGCCATAATTTTAACCTCGAAATCCAACTTACCACATTACTATAGTTCGTTAGTAAAATCAATCATGTTTTCAACTTCAGTGACCATTAGTGGTCTGGGTTTTTTCCTTACGAATTTTGCTACAGACGTAATAAATTAGGCTTTAAAATCTAACTCTTTTAAATGTTTGTATTTTAGACGTGCCTTATCTTTTTATGTACAATCATCATAAACATAATACAAAATCTGCAATACAAATATTTGCAACATAAAAATGGAAAAGTCAAAGATTTTTTGATTTCGTTTTAACGGAATTAGTTTATAGGGTGTTTAAAATATCATATTGTTTTTATTTTTAATGCTGAATTGGTTTTACTTATTTGTTGCAAAAATTTAACATTAAACGTAGAGCTAACTGAATGAAATAATATCTGTCCCTTCTCGGGCTTAAAAATTGTAGGAGATAAATTGTCTTATTTTATAATTTGTTCTGCAAATTATGTTTTGGTTTGATATTCAGCTGTGATGGCAACTGAATATCCTAATTTTCCTTATTTTGAACAGGAATTATATAAACTCTTAATTTGTTTTTATATAGTCATGAAATATAAAGTATTCTTTACTGGTGGCTCCTTTTTTGTAGCCTTGAAATTGAATGGTTCTACATTTTCTTTAACTAAGAATTTTGAACTTTATTCCCCTCTCCTCTCTAAAGTGCTGCTATGAATTTGTGCAGGCGATTTTTATAAAATTATGAAAAATAAAACTTCGAACTGTTTTAATTTATAATAAATTAAACATTCAATAAAATGAACAAAAATTAATTTATTTGATTTAATAAAAACAAAAAGTGATTAAGAAGAAAATTTCCAATTTTGGGTTTACAGTTGTTTTACATTTACTTACAAAAAAACAAAATAAAAATAAAGCTACAGCATTTACTTCAGTAGGATGACCAAAGAACGTAGAGGGTAAGAAGGGAAAGCTTCGGAAGACGCAACTAACCGAAACAGTGCAAACAGCTCAGCAGTGCAAAAAGCTCTGTTTCTCTGCAGGGAAACACACTCAAAGAGGAGATCCAATCATAGGCATGCTTCACTGTAATCGCCAGTTCGCCAAATTTTTTTTTTGTAGTAAGCCGTTTCCGCGAAAGCCCCCCGCGAGTATTCAAAACGACATTTCTTTGACAATTCGTCTTGAAACTTAGAGATTGTGACAGATTTTTTTAACATGATCTGTTTGTGATCCGTTGGTATGATATATTTTCTGGATTGCAAGTAGATAGCCAATGAATAAGTACAATGGAAAAATCATCGGTGATGCAGGACTCGGTAAAATATTAGGTTGAGCAAAAAGTTCTGGGAAATTTTTAATCTGATAGTTACCAGAATTTATATTGTATATCGGAGTACTTGTGGTATATCTGTAGGGGTTCAGGAATTTCGGCTCCAAAATCCTCATTGAACAGTATGATTTACGTGTGTTTATCCGGCATTATTGGAGAAAAGGTCTAACGACTCTAACAGCCGCCGATGTGATTAATGAGGGTGAATTTGCTGATACAGCGACGAACTTCGTATTTCCAGCCAATCCGGAATCTGGCAGAAAGATGGCAGAGAGTCGTGGACTATGGTGGTCTCTACTTTGAAGAATAGTACTTGTTGCTTTTGTTGTTAATTTGTGCGTAACAACGCAACTTTCACAAATTTCCCAGAACTTTTTGCTCAACCTAGTAATAAATTTTATGTATCGAAAGTTCCACTTTCACTCGAAAACTACCATATCAACTAACAGATTCATCTAATATTTTGCATCTAACGTTTTGTGTGATCTTTGATCTAACTCCCAGGAAAGGGGTTTCGACTAGAAAACTACAGATTATTTAGTCTTGACTCCCTCCACGAAAGGGAAGGGGGAGCGCACTGCTTTCGCGCGGATAGCGGTGATCGTAGCATTACTCCTCATTTAGATAATTATCGCTACTGGTGCTCACGCCAAAGCGAGCCAAGTGAACCCCGTTTTATCTTTCGCCCCTGCATATGACTTCATGTGCTTAGCTTTTCGCACTGTTTTAGCTGAGATTCGGAATTTATATTACGTCTATGGAAATTTTCCTTCTTCACACTTCATTTTCTTTGGGATGACAACTCCACAGCGTTTGTGGGAAATGAAGTTACCGCCAATGCAACTTTAGTGCTGTGGTGCAGAGGCTTGTTGATGGTATGTGAAAATAATCCCGGTAATGGCGGAATTACGAAAACGGTTTAACTAAAAACACATTTAAAAAATTGATAGTTTTATGTTTCGAAGCTAGTCTCTTGTGTAAATCCAATACGTTACACTCAAAAAGAGGGAAAAGGCCCTCTATCATTAACGTCTCAATACTCAAGGCCTCCTGACTGGTTTCGTGACATACCAAATGAAGATTAAAGAAGAGAACTGTGTGCTGATGTTTTCTCCGCAATATTCAGCCCAAAACTCACTACTAGTAAGATAGGATTATTTATATTTATTAAAGGAAGCAGGATTATATTTCGAAGAACCAATTTTATAAAAGTAGAAAGCTACTTTTATAAACAGCTAATCCTTTTTTTTTTTAATTCGGACGTTTATGTCGTTAAATTGTCTAAAAGATAGATACAGATTTTTTTTTCCCCATAGAAATCATACGTATATTTTTATGTTGTAATATTAAATTTTAATATAAAATAGACTTTAAACAAAATGTAAAACTAACGAAATGCAGCGTGTTTCAAAAATAATAATCATCCGATTTTAAAAAATCGTAACTGTTCAAATTTTCATCCGTTTCAAATGAATAATGTATAGATAGAAAGAGGAGAATCATAAGTTTTATGTAGTTATCAACAGGTGGCGCTAGTGCTCTTCCTTCGCCAGTTGCAGTTAAGCATCTATCGCCTCCCAGATCGCCGGACTGTGCGATTTCTTCTTGTAAGGGTTTATAAAAGACCACGTTTATGTACCTCTCCTTCCTGCTACATTAGTTGAATTGAAGGTTCGCATAACAGCAGCCATCGAAGTCGTGTATCCAGACATACTCGCAAAAGTTTGGGATGAATTTGAATACCGTACAGACATATGCATGTATACAAAGGTGGACATATTGAGCACGTTTAATTTGGTATGTAAAAAAAATGTATGATTAGCTACATGATATAAAATTAATCTTAAGTATCTATGTTCACTATTTTTTATCATGTACGCATTTCAAATCGGATGATTATTTTTGAAACACCCTGTGTATATGTTACCGGCCAAACTAGTTTATCCTATGGGCATTAGGAAAAACTAGTTTATCCTGTGGGCGTTAGGATAAACTAGTTTGGCTTAGGAAAAACTAGTTTATCCTGTGGGCGTTAGGATAAACTAGTTTTTCCTAGGCCAAACTAGTTTATCCTAACGCCCACAGGATAAACTAGTTTTTCCTAAGCCAAACTAGTTTATCCTAACGCCCACAGGATAAACTAGTTTTTCCTAAGCCAAACGAGTTTATCCTAACGCCCACAGGATAAACTAGTTTTTCCTAATGCCCATAGGATAAACTAGTTTTTCCTAGGACAAACTAGTTTGGCCTAACGCTCATAGGATAAACTTGTTTAGCCTGCTATTTATTGGTCCGAACTAGTTTATCATAGGCTGATATAGTTTATCCTAGGCCAATTCAATTTATTGTTCTTTTATTGAACCCAAAGACCGCCCCGGCGCGAAACTTCTAGTTTATCCTAGGCCAGTGCATTTTGACGTGCTGCTATTGATCCGAACTACCTCTCCGGCGCCAACCTTGTACAAAGTAGTATTGCCGTCACCCCTGTATAATATATTTTATTCGATGGGGAGTGGGGGACTGTTCTCCTGTCTTCTCCATTTCACCGCCGTCGGTAGTTACAAAATATGTTCCATATGACATCCGTGTGCTTGAGGACTTAAGAATGGAATGAGAGGTTATCATGAGATTTAGGAGAGGAAGAATTTAGAGGATTGATTAATAATGTACAGCATAACCTCGAAAATCCTGCATCGTCAGGACCGGGACTTCGCCGATTTTTTGAAAATTCCAGATGCCTGAAAGAATATCAAGTGTACTTCTGCTATTCTTAATGGTGCATTTATTCATAATTAATTCAAAGCCAAGTGATAGTTATGTGAGGGAAAAAAATAAATATTAAAAAAAAAAAAACATTGATTTTTTTTAATAGTTATTTTTTTTCTCATATCAATATCACTTGTCTTTGAATTATGAATAAATGCAACATTAAAGATATCAGAAGTACACTTGATATTCTTTCAGACATCTGGAATTTTCAAAAATTTGGCGAAGTCCCAGTCTCGGTTTGGCCTAAAATACATACATTTTTAAGTTACTATTGTTCCACAATGAAAATTCTCCTTAAAGACATTTACATATACATTTATACGGTTGGGGATACAGTACTGTAAAAACTGTTAGAAGAATCTTCCTATGACAAACTCCTGTTTTATATGGAATTTTTTTTAATCGGTGCAAATTGGATATAATAATCTGTTTGAGAAAACATAAGGCATTTGCTATAGAGACGACGGACCTGCTAAAAAAGGAACTTAACTATAACGAAGTTTTTTTCTCTCCTATGTGATTACGTCTTAGAAGGTTTTTCTGTATAAAATTTTTCAGATTTTCAAGTCTCCAAGTGGTGTAAAAAAACTAATGGTATTAGTAATTATTCAGATATTTACATACGAATAGAGATTCATTAAAAATCAATATAGTTTACAATAGAATCATTAATATCGTTAATCCACATTCTATGGTTTGGAGATTTAAAAATTTTTAAAATTCTATACAATAAATCTTCTAAGACGGAATTACATAGGAAATAAGAAATATCCGTTGTGGGCAGGTTCCCTTATTAGAAGGTTCATCGTCTGCTGTAAATGCATTATATTATTTTTACAAGTACTGATATCCTCATTTTCCATAGATCAACATTTTTTTTTTTTTTTTTTTTTTGTTAAACACGGGATTCCGTCATAGGCAGGTTATTTTTTTTTTCAGGTTTTACTGTACTTTAATTTTATTACCTAAAAATGCATCTACTTATCTTAAGAAAATTAAAAATATATATAAATTTTAATTGTGGAATAATAGCGATTTAAAAATATGTGCATATAAAATAAAAAGTTGGACGGGCCAAATATTACTGATTTTTTTATTTAACAGTCCAGAGATCCTGCCGATCCAAATGATTTTCATATGATCTGTGTTGGACATTGGACTGAAAATTTCTGCCTATGGAGCCCTCAAGAAGAATGCAGTCCAGTCCCTACTTAGCCTGAAAACAAATTGAGTCCCGGTTCATCTCGGTCCGAACCTCTTGAAAAAAGTAATCCCAAAACCAATCCCGGACCGAGCGTCGGGGGGAGGGGGGGGGATTGGGCGGGCCCGGAAACACCCTTACATCGAATAACCAAAAGACTAGCTCACAAAATTTTGAAAATTTGGACGCTAGACGTCTATTATATTAAAATAAATAAATAAATAAATACGACTTTTTAGGGAACTTAACTCACTTCCATACAAGTGTTTGAGTTGAGCGGATTCGTTTGAAAAATTTTGAATTTGAGCGTGAACTTGACTCATTTTTGAGAAATTAAATTGGAGTTTAAATTAGTTCGTTTTTTTTTTTTTTTTTGTGAGTGTGCTTAACACTGGTTAGCATCTATTAAAACACGTCAAATTGAATTGGCCTTAGATAAAGTAAATTGGCCTAGAATAAAAGAGAAGGTTGGCGCCAAAGCAGTCTTTGGGTTCGATAAAAGCCCGCCAAATGAATTGTCCTAGGATAAACTAGTTCAAACCAATGAATAGCAGTCTAAACTAGTTTATCCTGTGAGTATTAGGCCAAACTAGTTTGGCTTAGGAAAAACTAATTTATCCTACGGGCGTCAGGATAAACTAGTTTGGCCTAGGAAAAAACTAGTTTATCCGATGCGCGTTAGGATAAACTAGTTTGGCCTAAAATCGGGTTTGGCCGGTAACATATATAAGAAATGCTGAAATGATATTAGTAATAGCATACGTTTTGGTATACGAAATATTTATTTTGATCTCTTCGTAAAAAAATGGATTAAAGTTTGTTTGTTTTTTTTTTCCTTGGAAGAAGAATGGAGATAGTGAAAAAAAAAATTGTAAAAAAGGAAAGCATAACCTCTGGAAAAATAGATGAATTAATAATCTAGTAATAATAATAATTAATAATAATCTTAATAATAATTTAAATTAATAACTAATAATAATCTAGTTTAATTAAATTATTTTTGAACTTCTAAAAATAACATTTTTATTTTTAGAAAACAGTTAATAAAGTTTTTGAGCCAGTATTTTAGATGTACTTCCAAACCACACATCTCGTAATTAAAAAAAAAAAAAAATCACATTAATTTTGGATCAGAAGCATATTTTAATAAACTCAAGAAAGGGAACTTCATCTTCCTTCGATATTTTAAATAAAGCTTAAAAATGGACACATTTTCAATTATTTAAAGTGTATTTAAAATTTATAACAGTTTTTGTAACTGTCTTTGGTTCAATGATTCGGCGGGGGGGAGAATAGTCAAGTAACTATGAAAAATAAATTTACAATAAGCAATAAAATATCATTTTCTAATTTTCAAATATTTTTTAAAAGGTGTCATTTTTTTTTATCTCCACTCATAAATATGAATCTCTTTCTGATATATTATGAAGTAATTTTTATCAATGAATATATGAAATTGGCTCACATTTCTTAGCATTTAAGTGACAAAAAGTCGAATAGCGTTTGCTGATTCTCGACAATATCAATTGTCTACAATTTCCACAAAAGTCCTTGTGGTACACTTTGCTTTGGATTATTTTCCCGATTTTCGATTTAGTTTGATTAACCTATTTGTTCGTGAAATTATAAATTTTTATTTATAAGTGGCGATATGAGAAAAGGAAAATGGCCTCAGTGTTGCATGATACCGGAGTGCAAAAATAATTACATTAACAATTTAAGAGCCACAATATTCAGATTTCCTAGATCTAAAAGATTTAGAAAATGCCTGGCTACATGGAATTCCAAGAAAATATTATCAAGTGACTAATTCATCAAAGGTAAGTTTCTTATGGTATTCTTACAATCTTTATTTATGATGAAATTTTCGGATTTATTTCCAGTGATATTTGTCCATAGTAATATCTCCGAATTTTAGACATTCTCGTCTAAAGTGTTTCTTGATTTCATCTATTGAGAAAAAAGAAGAAAAAAAAAATCCCGCATTGTCTAATCAAATTAGTTCACCGGTGTCAAATGACATCTCTTAAGATTTTTTTTATGATTATTTTATTTGTAATTTTTTAAACTAATAAGCATGGAAATAAACATTCAATGTATAAAAAAGGATCGGTGATAATTTTATTATCCTTTCTAATTTTCTTTTTCGAACATTTTTATGTAGTACTTCTTTATCATTTTTCCTGATAACATATTCATTTTAGAATATATTGCAACAAACAAAAAATACAAAAATTGTTTACAAAATACAGGAATATTAAGTCCTTTATCTGAAAATTTTGAAATTACATGAAAGAGCAAACAAGTCTAGCGGCATATTTAAAATTTTAGAATTAAGTTGTTTGTAAATAACAAAATATTTTTCTTTTTAATACTTACAAAAAAAGAATAAAGAATCGAATTTATTATTCAACATTTATTTAAAGCTATTTCTACTAATGTCAAGGATTTTTATTTGAGGTAATTTTATTTACAGTTTTTAAAATAAAATTATCACCGATCCTTTTCAGTGCATTGAATGTTTATTTCATTGCTTATTAATTTTAAAAATTACAAATAAAATAGTCATAAACCAAAATCTGTGTTCATATAAACAATGATATAAAAGAAAATAATTCATTATTACTATTTGTTAATTATTTTTTTCGTTCGATTTATATTTGAAATTTATATTGACAATTAGGACTGTTTGTAAATCTAAACTACCTACTTTCTGATAAACATAAAGAATCATCTTTATTCTTAGATACATAAAACAATTTCATACAAATTTTTCAAAAGAAAAAAAAAAAAAAATAATAATAATAACTAAGAAGACGTTTAATGGTTAAAAAAAGAGAGATGAAATAATTTAAGTAATAAAAATAATTTTTTAAAACTGTGTTCACATAAACAATGATAGGTATAATATAAAATAATTCATTATTACTATTCGTAATTATTTTTCATTCGTTTTATATAATTAAAACAGTCTTGAGTTCTTCATACAATACTATTTCATAAATTTTAGATACTAATTAAAAAGAGTTCACAAATAAAAATTTTATCGAGATATATTGCAATTATAAAATGGTAATAATAATAATAATATTGTCATTGATTTTTAAATAACGCAAGGAAATAAATTCCATTTATCAATGCTTACACAAAAATGGATAGCAATTATTATATTTAATATTTTTCAAAACAAACATTTAAATTGCAGACTAGAATAAATCATATAAACACACAAGTTTTTAGGCTTACAAAATACAGGGATATTCAAGTCCTTCATTAAAAAAATCTAGAAATTATATGGAAAAGCAAATAACACTAGCGGTACGATTAAAATTTTAAAATTAAATTATTTGTAACTAACAAAATACTTTAAATACTTTTTTCTTTTAAGTATTAATAAGAAAAACTTTCATTTGCTAACGAGTTTCTGAATTTTTTAAAACTATTTGTAGTTTTTGAAATAAAACTATCAGCGATCCTTTCTAATACAGTGAACCTTTATTTCCATGTTCATTAACTTTAAAAATTACAAATAAAATAATAATAAACCAAAATCTTAAAAAGTTTCGTTTGATATCTGTAGAAATAATTTGAACAGTCATTAAAAAAAAAAAAAATGATTAGTTGAAATCAAGGTATGCTTTATACGAAATTGTCTGAAATCAAGAGAAATTACTATGGACAATAAATCCTGAAAATACATCAGAAAATTTCATCCTAAATAAAGATTGTAAAGATAACAATAAAATGAGAAACTATTGATGAATTAGTCTCTTGATAATTTTTTCTTGGAATTGCATGTATCCAGGAATCTTGTAATTCTTTTGATTTAGGAAAACCATAGCTGTTGGATTGTTAATGCAATTACTTTTGCACTCCGGAATCATGCAACAGTGAGGCAGTTTTTCTTTCTTATATCGGCATTTGTCATTAAAAATACACAACTTCACAATTAAATGGATTAATTAAACCAAATCAAATTTCGCGAAATAATCCACAGCAAAGTTTACCACGAAATTAGTTATACGACAGTTTTGAACTGGTACTGGGGGTACTAGAACTGATACTTAGGTGGGAGGATAGATTTCTGCAAGCTGGTTAAGCGAGTAATCTTCTTTAGTGACGTCAAAGGGGTTTCAATTTCCCCAACTGTTTGGCCTTGAGTATTGAGACGGAATGCCACTATACCTAAAAATTCATTGATAATGTCAGTAGCTCCGCCCACTGCTAAGCATATTGCATATTTCTCCCCATCTTCCCGAAAACTTCAATTAATCATTATGCAATATTCTTTTCTCGCCACTTTTTTTTAATCCTTCCATTTTTAATAATAATTGCAGAACGCCTAAATTAAGTCAGAGTCTCTGGCTCTAATGTTTTTCGTTAAAACTTGTTTAAAAGCTGGCCGTTATTTTCGTTTTCGAATAGGCGGTGTTATATTGCTAGCATATATTAATAGAAAAGCTTCCCTCATTTTAATGAGCATTTAATTTGAAATGTTTATGTATTATTTCAGTGATTATGTTCTTTTAATGTTTATTTTTGTTGTTTTTTATTAAATATTTTTTAATGCTAAATTTTTGGCTAATATTATAAAAATAAATATTAACTTTAAAATGCAAGATAAAAAATGAAATATCAATGTAATTTGTATCGATTTATTATAAGGTTATGATAAGAAGATTACTAATGAAATGAAAAAGCATGCTTGCATTATCTAGCTGAGAGGAGGGGGAATGTTTATGAGAAATGGGAGTACAGCGAAATGAAAAGCCTCAGAAATGGAAAAGGGTACGCAATGGAGGATATTCCAAATATGGGTTCGAGGCTGAAAAAAGTCACGTGATACCGGTAATTTACCCAAGGAACTTCTAACTGATAAGAAGGGAAGATACTACTGCTTTGCCTCATGAATTGTTTCATTGGCTAGCGGTGGTCTACGCTTAGAGGAGGAATTGAATAGAGAGCGAATACCTTTGTTCTCTCAGTAGAACCCTGATGCACTCATATCGGATATCTCATCGCCAAAAGGGTGTCGTTTTTTGGCGGTGATCCCTTTCTTGGAAATTTTCCGTTTTCATTCTCGTGATAAAAGAAACGCTCCAAAACGAACGCAGACGAAATAGGTCTTGGTGGGATTCGGGAAAAACCAGTTTGGCGCGCTTTCTCCCCACCATCACGTGATGGTGGGAAGCACGATATGTGCTTCAAGTAAAGGTTGCCATTTCTGCGTCCAGTTATATTAGAAGTCTATGCGTCTACGGAGCATTCCCTTCTTTACGCTAGATAGTCCAAGAGCTGTTAAACATTTTAGGGAAGGTATTTGAGGCACCCTGAAAATTTGTGCAACACTTCTTTTGTAATGCCTGAATACAAAATCGAATGTCTTGCTGAAGGATCGTGGCCCAAAACCTGTGCCAGACAAAAAATGGCACTTGACACGTGTGTTGTGCCGACTAAAGTGTCTGTCATTTTCAAAATATTTTTTTCTAAGCATAAATATTATTGTGCCTCAAATACCTTTTTTGGGTAGTCAAAAAATGGCACTTGACACGTGTCTGGCACAGTTTTGGGGCCGACTAAAGTGTCTGTCATTTTCAAAATATTTTTTTCTAAGTATAAATATTATTCTGTTTCAATCTCAGCGTGCCTCAAATACTTTTTTGGGGTAGTGTCAAAAAATGGCACTTGACACAGGTTTTGGGCCACGATCCTTCAGCCAGACATTCGATTCTGTATTCAGGCATTATTAAAGAAGTGCTGCACAAATTTTCAGGGTGCCTCAAACACCTACTCAAAAATGTTCAACAGCTCTCCTACAAAGAAGTTTTTACCTTGACCACGTGATCAAGACGGAGATGGAATATCCTCAATTGGAAAAGTGTTGAGGTTGAGAAGGGCTGCTCTCTTTTCTGTTACATATCCAGCTCTGGTAACAGCAGCTGGTAATGAAAATAGCTTCATTGTACCAATAATCGCATATTTAAACAAGGCTTTATTATAAAAACTTTATTCTCATATATATAACTGGTGTCAGTTTTAAATTAAAATGAAAGTTACAGATTTAGTAATACAATTCAACAGCAGATGATTTTGTACGTGTAGTTTAAGTTTATTATATTTTTCTTGTACAAGGTGATTGAATATTCGAAAGAATTATTATGATTAAACATGTTTAAGAAATTTATATGAAATTTAAAATAATTGAATTTTGATTAAATCGAAGTATTTTAAAATTTTCAATGTATGTGAGAATTTTTTAAAATGTAGATTTTAAAATGTAGATTTTAAAATTTATTCTTATTTGAAAAAAGATTTAAAAAAACATTAAGGAAAAATGAAAAAGCACCTAATTCCCTTTTTTAACTAAAAAATAATTTATTGAGCATCAGTGGCAAATATGTGATACACAAATGATTTCCAAATAGGTTTGTCCTTCTGTATAAAATGTCTGTATAAAATGAGGATACATTTAAAGGATTTACTAAAAACTAAAAATAAATAAGTGTAGATTATATAAAAATATTTTGAATGGAAATTACAAAAATATTTTTCTCTTATTTTGCCCAAGAATTATACTCTGAAATTTGTTTTTATAAGATTCTTCAATGGAGATTGACGAAAATTAAATTATGAAAATGCAGGAATATTTAACTTACTTCAGATTTTGATGGGTTTAAAAAAAGCTTAAGCAACTAAGCATAATTTATAACAGACTTAGCGTTGTAAAAGGCTAGAAAAAAAAAAGAATCAAAAGATCACAAAGAATTAAACAATCGCATGATAAGATAAAAAGAACTTCTTTAAAACACCATAATTTTTTAAGAATAAATTTGCAAGGCCTTTCGAAAGTAGTCTTTCTTCAACATTTCATGACTTCAGATACAGTGTACATAATGCATTATTACAGTGCAAATTGAATAATTTAAGTCTTCACTGTTGGCTCCTTATCTGAAGCCTTGAAATTCAATCCTTGGTCTTCATTTTCTTTAATTAAGAATTTTAAACAGTGCTTTTCCCCTTCTAAAGTACTATTAAGGACTTGTGCTGTTAACATTTACAAGATAGTCGTAAAATAAAAATTCGAACTTTTTAACTTATTAATAATTAAGCATTTAATAACACGAAGAAAATTTAATTTATTCGATTTAACTTTAAAAAGGGGCAATTTTTTAATTCAATATTGTGGCAAGTTTTTTATTTACTTACAAAAACAAAATAAAAATATATCTTCAGAATTTTAATTCAGTAGAATGTCCGCTGCGTGACGTTTGCAAGAAATTTAGTTACCATCGCAACTCGAGCGACCCACTCCGCGCATCTTCTATCATGATGGTGTCTGGGGCATTCTCACAATCTTTTGACTTTATGTTCCTGAATAATAATTTTTATTTTAATACACTTTTTTGTGTTTTTCTTATTTCATATACTGGGGAACATCCCATTGCATGATTGGTCAAGAATATTAACGAGATAAATAAGTTTTGGACGATGTTGGTGGTCCAAACACCTGGAAAACTCCTATACCGTCCCGTGCCCCTGATGCTGATTTTTAAGTTTGGAGCTGTCTCTATAAACTTGCTTCGATAAAAATAATTCGATGTAATTTTTTTCTGAAACTGGAGCTATTGTTTTATATAAATATGTAGCTAAAAATTAACCTGCACACATTTTTAGGGTTGTTATTATTTTTTTAACTACGTCCCTGGGTTTTAGATTCCTTACCATCCCTCTTCTAAAATTATACAGAAAATCATTTCAGATGCAGCCACAGAATTGTTTTTCAAGTTATTTCTCATGCAGAAGTATGCTAGAGAAATAATGTCTAAAATTCATTGGCAGGAAATTTACTGTAGAATTTAAATCAGCATTTAAATATTCATTTCAAGCATCGTGGCTTTATCGGTAGTTCACCATCCCTAAGGTTTATTCCTGCACTTTTCGAGGTAAATTTTAAAAAAAGATTTAATTTAATCCAATGTTAACAACTGTTTCTAAAACTCAATGAACATTGTGGCTATCACGTGTTAACGTGATTTTCCTAAAAATAGGTGGTAATTTTCCTGACCGTCCCCTTTTTTACCCTTTCGTCCCTTTTTTCCAATATCATCCCCTTTTTTTAACCTTACCGTCCCTTCTTTAACACCCCTTTAAGGCAATGTTATACAAAAATTCTGTATTAAAAGTACTACATTTTTATTATTTCTTATTTGAATGTCCTGTGGGTACTATGCAAATTCATTATAAGTAAAAATTTAGAAGGAAATAAAAAGTTATAGGGGTAAAATGGTAAGGAAAATTAAACTCACAAGTTTAACATAAACCTCAGTTAAATAAAAAAATTTTCGCTGCTGACCATTTTTTCTTTATTTTGAATCATTAAGGCATTCGTCTATCAGATTAAAATGTTATTTTAGCAAGTTTAATTTTGTCAGATTTTTTTCCCCCAAAAGTCAAAAGCTTGTGAGAATGCCCTTCTACGTTCGATTATAAATCCAGCTCTTATAGCAGAAACTGATTGCCAGAATTAATATTTGCGTACGATCACTGATAAATGTAAACAGATTGTCATCTTCTGTTGGCTGTAATGGAAATTTACTTTTACATTGGATTCACATATAGAACATACAACCAGTGATGTAGCCGTAAAAAAGTGATAAGATGATGCACAAGTGTTTGGGTGAGAGAATAACTTGTAGCAATAAAATTTCCCCTTCAGCTGTGGAGAAACGGGAAAAACAGTACTGCGTTCTTCCATCGACCTTATGTAGCTTTCCCTTTAGGTTTAAATTTATCATTTATGGATAAATGAACAGCAAAATATTTTGAATTTTATAATTTGAACAAAGAAAACATCGATTTAGCAAAAAAATGAAACATTTTAAAAAGTAAATAGTAATAATAATAATAAAAGGTTTATAGTAATGGCTGCTATTTATCTAAAAATATTTTGTCAAATATATATGTAAAAAATTATTTCTATATCTTCATATTTTATAATTACTATATTTATAATAGATTTTTTGTAGCAGACTGAAAAAAAAAAAAAAAAGTAGATTTGTCAGTTCTGCATTAATTTTATAGATTATATATTTATTCGATAATAAATATTATTTATAATTATAGTCAAAGTTTATCTGTGCCTGTTCGGGGAATACTGATTTTTTTCTTTTTTTTCTTAGAGATTTTCTTAGCCTTTACAATATTCGATTTTAATTAAGATTTATAAATGAATTACTTACCTTTGTGTCGGTGTACCCATCTCCCCCTGCCGTAATCTTTATCAAAAAAGGAGAATTGCGGAAGATGTTTAATTTTTTGCTAAGATTAGCAAGAGACTTTTTAAAATAATCACAGTATCCTTCTTGTTTGTTTTTTTTCTTTCTGTTTTTGTGAGTTTATGTCTAAATTTCCAGTTAAGAGAATTCTGTAACATTTGTACTTCTTTAAATTTGAATATTTTATAGTACCGTACTGACATATTATTAAATGGTTTTATGACGGAAAATTTTTTTAACAAAAGAAAAATTTAAATATTATAATAAGATTTAAAAAAGTAATTTAAAAATGATTAAGAAGGTTTTAAAAACACACTTCTTTTGAGTTTCTTGCAACATTCATTTTCTTTCATATTTTTAATTCCACATGCGTTCGAAACTGAAAGGGCCAGATTTCCAAGTAATTGATTAGTTTAAAGAAATAAATAAAATGTGATGACATGTGAGTAAAAGTAATGTGAAAATGACTTTCTGCTTCACATTTACAAATTTTTAAAAATATTAAGCAAATAGTCATTAATATTCAATTTACGGGAGATCAGATCCTTAATTTTATGAAATGAACAACGAGGATCGCCTATTAAAAAGACAGAGTTAGTTGAAAAGATGCTGATCATACTGATATAGGCTATTTCCGTGGGTTTTTGTAGTGTAAGTCACGTAGCTGATAACTGCTATGCTTGTTGGCCATCGTTATTTTCGTAAAGTTTGCTTGGTCGTATTCAATTAATGAGTATCTACCATAAAATAACCCCCATTTTTCCGTTCTAAAATACTGATAGCCAAAAATCGTAGCATGTGACTTGCACTAATAGTACTCATGGAAACAGCCTATACTGAAAAAAAAGAAAAAAAAAAAAAAAAAAAAAAAGAAAGAAAGAAAGAAAAAAGTCTTTAAAGATTGTAACTCTGGAAGGGAAACTTCCTTTAATGTAAAATGGATGCAGTAAATGAAATTAGAAAACTGATATTTTGTTCCTTTTTCGGAATAAAAAAAAAGTTACCTTTCCCCCTTGTCCTACGAAATCAGCTGAGTGTGATGGTTAAAAAGTACACTGGCGGGAAAAAAAATCCCAACACCAAGAAAGACTTGTGTTAGATAAACGAAATTTGGTAGGCGTGTTTATACATATGAAAGATGACATCGATTGAAATTTCGCGCTTCGCGCATAAGTGTGGCGCTAGTAGCGCCACTCAGAACTTGCAAATCAGGTTTACTTTAAATGCGTGCTGTAAAGTTCGTAGGCGTTATTTAGCTTGGAAATGTGGCGTATTGAGTTGATGTTAGCCAAGAATGTCTTTAACGAGACGAAGAAGTCACTGTCAACAGCTCACCGAGTTGAAACGAGGTCGCATAATCGGGCTGCGAGAAGCTGGATTTTCTTTCCGCGATATTGCAGAAAGACTTGGCTGGAATTTATCCACTGTGCATGATTGTTGGAAGCAGTGGTCAAGGGATGGTACTACCTCAAGAAGACCAGGTTCCAGGCGGCCACGTGGCACTCCTGAGAGGGAAGATCGCCGTATTCGGCGTGCGACTGTGGCGCATCGTACTGCGTCTGCGGCAGAAATTCGAGCTAAAGTTGGTACCACAGTGGCACAACGAACTGTTAGAAATCGATTGCTTCAAGGACAGCTCCGAGCCAGGCGCCCTGTAGCGTGCATTCTACTGACTCGAAACCATTACAGGTTGCGACGCCATTCGTGTCAAGCCAGAGCTCATTGGTGGGCGGAGTGGAGATCTGTTGTGTTTCTTTTTAATCAGAAGTGTGACACTTTTTGACAAAGGGAAGGGCGGGGGGGGGGTAAAAAATATTGAAAAAAAAGTGTGACATCATTTATGGATAGTCCCTTACAGGATTGACTGAAATAATACCTGAAAATAAATATGGATTCAAACCGCTTTATTGTCGAATTATACGTTACAACAAAAAATGAAATAACAAACATAATTTTCCTGCTAGACTTTTTTTTTTTTTTTTCACAGAAAGAAAGAAAAATTAAATCTTTGAAGCACAATCCAGTTGTTAAAATCATATTTAGAAATTTTGATAATGAGTACCATTATAATCTGTCCTTCTTTTCATTATAAGGAAAAAAACTATGCTTATTAATCTTTCTGTAAAAAAATATTTTTAGCTTAGAAAAACGTAAAGAAAACACAGAAAACATAAAAGAATTATACAACCGCAGTCATATTTGTTTAATCTTTACGAGTTTTTTTTTTTTTTGCCAACAATATGCATTATGAAACATAGTAGCGATATAATGTACAATTAAAACCACACTAACAATAGGTATACTCATTTCAAATCGTGATAATTTTTAGGACTCAATTCGTCTATCTCTCTCTACTACAGTAAAAACACACACGAAGGGAAAGACAAAGAATGTTAGTACGCGGGATGAAGGAAGAATTGAAGTTTTGTTAATTTAACATTTTTTTTTTTCAATTCATATATCTACCACTATTTCCGATTAGTAATGCTCGCCTTAATAAAATAAAATAAATATTTCTTTTCGGAAATAGTCTCTTTTATTTGAATAAAAAATCTGCTGAATCAGCGACACTGGAGAAGAGAGAAGGAATTCGCATCTTGATCAATGAATTTGCGTATTAAGCGGGATCGCGTATTAAACGTCATGTTTTGTATTACCCTCATGGACGATGTTCAAGAGATCGGAAAAAATATGTGTATTGAGCGGGATGGCGTATTAACCGTGAGCGTCTTAACAGGGCTTCACCTCTATATTTTCCCTAAATGTATTTGTGAATATTTAATCATTTGTATATATGTGGGTCAATAGCCTTTATTACTTCCCACGTTCCATAGTTTATGAGTAAAATGGCTGTAACAGACGGACAGACAGAGTAGTGATCTTATAATGGTTCAGTTTTTACTTTTTAAGTACGAAACCCTAAAAATTCGTTGATTTGTCAAGTTTAAATATATCTATGTATAATATATTTATGTGGCAATAAATATTATATATATATATATATATATATATATATATAACTATATTCAAAATTTATCTGCATCCACGGAATACTGATTTTTTTTTTTCCCTCAGAGATAAAATTTCATACCGTCATACGTAATTTCATACGTAACAATTTCATACGTAATCATTTTTACAGTATTCAATTTTTATTAATTTTTATATATTAATGATTTACCTTTCTATCTTTTTACCAATCCTTTGTTATAATAGCCCATTTGTAGTAAATGTTTAATATTTTGTTAAGATTAGCACCAAACTTAAAATAATCATCGTATCCTACCCCCCCCCCCCCCACACACACACACCCACCCCACCCCTTTTTTCTAAACTTCTATAAAAATTTCCAGATAAGGGAATTCAATTTATATATCAATTCAATTTATATATTTTATAAGGCCTTTTTAAGGGGTCATGTATCCTTAGAACTAACAAAATACATGAAAAAGTGTCCTCTGTAAGAGTTTCAGTCACTCTATAATTAATTAACTTTTAATTATAAAATCGAAAACGCATATTAAGAAAGATTTATTTTATAAATTAAAGTTTAAAAAAAAAACTATACACATATATAAAGTTTTTTTATTTTATTTTTAAAGATAATCCAATTTTTGCGAAACAATTATTCTTGCTTCCATTGCGCGCATAATTTTTCACATTTGAATGGCTAAAGCAAACCAAGATTTTTAAAATGAGTACAGATAAATTGTGTTTTCAAAATGATCCACAATGAAAAAAATAAAACTTGTAGATCCCAAGAAATTGACTTTAACGATTAAATCACACTTTGATCATATAGAAAAAGCTCAAAGTGCTTTAAACATAACTTCTCTGAAATCGAAATTTTTATCGGTAATATAAATCGGTATGAAATCGAAATTTTTCAATAAAAAAATAAAAAACTGACAAGTCTGTCAAACACAGGAAATACGTGGAAAGAAAGAAATGGAGTTTTTTTTTAAAATTCATTAGGGGGCTCTGCCCCGTACGAGCTACGCTCACTATAAGATACTTCTTTTAAATAATTCATTTTAAATGTATCGTTTCAAATCTTACGTAATTTACACCAAAGTTTTATTTCTCTTATTAATATTCACGTGAAAATGTTTCTGTTGTTAGAAAGAAATATTATTTGCGTTGTCTTCGAATTCACGATAATAGTTGAAAAGATTATCTCAAAATATCTCGCGCAAATATATTTTTCAATTTAAATTGTTTTGCCATATTTTTTGGCCATTTTAAATATGACGTAATTTCCTCCATTTACAAGTTTTAACGCATAATAATGATTTTTTTATTTTAAGATTTTGTTTCTCTTTTAAAATTCAAGTGTAAATATGGTTCTTATGAAGTAATTTTCCTGCTTTTAACATGTAATCATTTAATTCTAATTTTAAAGTTTTTTTTTCTGTTTGTAATAGTTACGTGTAAATAAGTTATTAATTTGAAGTAAACGTTATTTTTTGCGATGTTTATAAAATTGGCAACACTTTAAATTAATAACATTTTCTAAAATTTGTAAAAAATATCTCTCGAAATGCTGAAAATTTGAATTTAAAATAGAAATAAAACCTTAAAAAATGAGTCAAATAAGAAAAATAAATGCAATCTGCAAACCGGGAACTTATAACGTATAAAATGATCTAAAAATGATTAAATTCTCATGTATAGTTTTTGCTCCAATAAAACTTTTTTAATGGAACGATGTTGTCCAACTTTAGCATTAAATATCTCTTAAAATAATTCTTTGATTTGAAAACTGTCTGCATCAGCGTGTTTATCAAACATTTCTCTATAATACCACCGATTTTCATATTTTTGTATGCAACAGTTTTTTTAAATATTAACGATGAAAGGCCATGCTTAAGCATTCAAATTGGATGCCAATCTATTCGGAATATCTACGCAGATTTTCATTGGTACATTTCCAAATCAAAACTTTTTTTATATATATAGAAGGAAAAATTTCAATTTCATACCGGAAATTTTCAAAGAAGAAATTTTTCTGTATGTAATCACGAAATGTCTGTCTCAAATAAAGAAAATAGTAGTATAGGAATTTTTTGGTATGAATGAGAAATTTTGAAATAAAAAAAGCGCCAAATTGCCCCCCCCCCATGGTGTTTGTACCTCAACGCGTCACTTCCGGTCATATATTCCTGTACAAGAATTGTTTGTTATAGCGAGCTCTACCACCTCTCAAAGTTTGTCCAATGATTTTAGACTCTCGTGTATATATATGTGAGTATGATTAAAATGCTGAAACTTCAACATGTTTTTCAATAAACTCGATTTTTAAATGGAAAATCCTCATTGTTCATTTCACAAAATGAAGGACAGGATTTCCCGTAATATAAATTGATTACTAATGACTATTTGTTTAGAATGTTAAGAAAAAAGTCATTTTTACATATGCCAGTATATTGTATTTATTTTTTAAACTAATTAATTGTTCGGAAATCTGGTAGCTACAGTTATAGAGCACACATGGAATGAACAATATGAATGGAAAAGAATGTTCCCAGGAATTCAAAAGAAATGTGGTTTTAAAATCTTCTTAATCAGTTTTAAATTACTTTTCTAATCTTATTATAATAATTGATATTTTCATTTATCATTTCATTTATAAAGTATTTTTATAAAGTCATTTTCTTTCATAAAACCATTTAATAAAATGACAGAAAGGTATTATAAAATATTCAAATAATAATAAAAAAGAATTACGAAAGTTACAGAATTCCCTAAACTGGAAATTTTTACATAAGCTTGCATAGCTGCCAACTCTTCCGCTTTTTCAGACCACGAAAATTTAACAGAAAATTTTGCATTATTTAATCCTCAGATTACGGCGATTTAAAAAGGTAAAATTTACTATAACATTTTTGTGGTCTGAAAAAGGGTAAGATGTTGGCAGCTATGAGCTTGGTGGGGGGGGGGGGGGGGATAAGAAGAAGAAAGAAAAAAAAAAGATAAAGAAGAAAAAAAAGTAGGCTACGTTGTTTATTTTTAAAACGTTGTTACTAATCTTAACAAAAAAAATTAAACATTTACAACAATTCGCCTATTTTGATAAGTTAAGGCAAGAGGAGATGGGTATATAAGGACAAAGGTAAATCATTCATTTATAAATCTTAATTAAAATTAGTATTGTAAAGATCTGAGGAGGGAAAAAATCAGTATTCCATGAACAGAAAACAGATAACTTTTGAATATAAAGAAAGAAAAAAAAAGATAAAGAAGAAAAAAAAGTAGGCTACGTTGTTTATTTTTAAAACGTTGTTACTAATCTTAACAAAAAAATTAAACATTTACAACAATTCGCCTATTTTGATAAGTTAAGGCAAGAGGAGATGGGTATATAAGGACAAAGGTAAATCATTCATTTATAAATCTTAATTAAAATTAGTATTGTAAAGATCTGAGGAGGGAAAAAATCAGTATTCCATGAACAGAAAACAGATAACTTTTGAATATAATTATAAAAAATTATATTTTATTGTTGAATAAATATATTATCTGTAAAAGTATTGGAGAATTGACAAATCTACTTATATTTTATTTTTTAAATCTTTTACAAAAATATAATTATAATAAAAATATTTTTTGCAGATTTATTTAACAAAATATTTTTAGTTAAAGAACGTCAATATATTCATTTTTTAAACTCTGCGGTAATTAACTTATGTAATTAACTTTTATTTTGATACTTAAATTTTTGTATTTCTTCCTAATGTGAAAAATAAATTTTAGTAACATTAATTCTTATCTTTTTTCAACAATTAAAATCTAGATTTAAACATGACCACCATTAAGAGACCACCTCTTGAAACGATCAATTTTTATTGGACCGGAACGTGGTGGCTTGAAAAAGGTTTTACTGTACTCTATTGTGCCACTCTTCACTAATACAACCAGTAACTTCGAGTGAAAAGTTGTGTTTCAGTGTGCCAAAAGACCCTGCCATTAGAAAATCATGGACTAACGCTCTGAAGAGAGATGACAAGAAAAATCCTAATTTATCTAATACATCATCTCTTTGATCTTGTGAAGATCATTTTTCAGTAAGTTGATATTTGATTTTGTTTAAATATTACTATTTTAAAACATTACTTGATTGAATAAACAGTTACTCAAGAGAAAAAAAGCATTCATATTTATAATGTGCTCATTCGTATTTAAAACAAAACAAAAGCACTCTGTAGTAGATTTCATACGTATATTGTATCTATAAAGATTCATAAGCAATAATTCTGTTTTATTGATGATTAAATAGGTAAAATGTAGAAACGTCTAACAAAATATGTTAGTTTTTAATTCAGGAAGTAAATAAAAGTTTTATTGTATAAGTGTACATTTTTATTAAGTTAGGGACTCGGGTTAAAAAATAAAGGATTTATTTCGAAAAAATATTTTGTCATGCCTTAATAGAGACTATAAAACGTAAAAATATTGAAATTACTCAAAAAACATTTTTAATATTAAATTCTTACTTTCCAACATAAAAATACTTCAGGTCCCCGCTGCTTACGACACCGTGTAGTAGGCGTGCTTATACCGCACTGCATAATCTTAAAAAAAAAAAAAACAATCAACAGAAAAAACCGCGAACCAGATGCTTGCGGCACGGTAAACCGCGAACCAGGTGACTGCGGCACCGTATAGCAGCACGTGCTGTGCACGCACTGCAAATTCTTGTAAAAATACCTAAAAATTTACAAAAGTGCTCTAGGGGGCGAAGTGGTGGTGGGGGGGGGGGAGTGGGGCCGGAAGTGCATAATATGAATAAGTCTTCATACACCTTTCTAACGATATATCACATGAAACGTGTACTCAAAATTTAGAAAATAGCTCCTCCCCGAACGACCCTTCTCTCCCCCTGCATTTCTCACTCTTTCAAATATCTAATGTTAAAAAATAATATTTATTTGAGTGTTAAGTGAAAAATCGCATTTAAAACGCAATAAACAGCTGATCTGAAGAAAAAAGAGAAAACTGTCTTCTCCCTCGCCCCCCCCCCTCCTCCGCCAACCAAAAAATAACTCACTCTAAATTTATAAAATCCTTATTATGCGCAGGGATGTAGTGGAGGGTATACGGTAGTATACGCCATATACCTTCTGGATTTTTTTAAGGAACACCGTATACCCTCTGTTTCTCAAAAAAGCTATAGTATATACACTGTAGGGTATACCCTCTGCTTTTAGCGTATACCCTCTGCTTAGAGCGTATGCTCTCTGCTTTTTTTACGACTACACCACTGATTATGCGTTAAAAACAACGTCAAAGTTTAAAAGCGATCGGTTCTTTATTTTTCCTAATTTTAAGAATATCCCGTCAACTCTATGTGAAAAGATTTTTAATGAGTTTAAAAATCGATTTTTTCACAAATCCGAAACTTACCGTTCAATCTTTTTTAAATTGACATTTTATAAATCAACGTACAAAATAACATCCAGATGCGAAAGAACCAAACTTATACAGTAGTTTAAAAATTTCGAACCTTTATTTCCAAACCCTAGTATCTCTTTTCTTTCCATTCTGCTTGCTGACAAAATGTAAACATTGGCATGTCGTGAACTGTGACGTTATAGTAAGTCACGCCCCGATTTGGAGTCACGTGATTTTAGCCTACTTTTAGGATTAATTATTTAATATTATTGATAATTTTTTTTTTGCGTTTTTGAGAACATTTTTGAAAACTGCGGATGTGAAATTATCAGAAAAATATAAAAATGAGCAATTCCCACGTGAATGCAAATTCCGCTCTCACCGAGACCGGTATGTCATATGCGTGCATCCGGAGCTAGAAAGCAGAAACAGATATTTGCCAACAAAGGAATCACCGCCAAAAAACGACACTCTTTTGGCGATAAAATCTCAGACATGTATGCATCAAGGGTTCAGTGGATAGAACAAAGGTTCTTCATTCTCTACTCAATTTCTCCTCTAAGATTCTAACAGTAGCACTTAGAAAAAATACCCCTACCTTTTCAGCTGTGGATAAAGGGGGGAAAATACTGCGCTCTTCCCTCAACCTTCTGTAGTTTCCCTTTTCGCTTGCATATATTATTCGGTTGTAGAAATCATTATAATTATAAATAAACACCGATAAATTTTATAATTTGAACAAAGCATACATAGACTTTGTAAATAATGATATGAAGTCTCTTAAGTATATATCTTAAGTATTTAACCTTGATATAAGGATTTCGGAGCATTTTTTGTTTTGTCTTTTTCTTAAAAAATGGCTCAGATATAGCAGTTTGAATTTGTTTATGTGGGTGACATTTTGGAAAATCTGATTTTTTGCCTGCAACAGCACTCGTATATATCAACGATTCCTATGTGAGTGAGCATGTGCACAGGAATTACTAAGGTCTAGACCAAGTTCACTGGTTAGCCTCATCCACCATGTTGTCTTAAAATAGCAGGCACTTCAAGATATCGCCAAATTTGGAAACCAAATATAAGTTATTAAAGGTACACATATATTAAGACAGACTTTAAATACAATTAAATACAATAAACCCAATTGGAGTGAAAAATTAGCTGGGGCCAGGAATCGAACCGGTTGGATCCGGAACAGGAATCGGTTTATTGTATTTAATTGTATTTAAAGTCTGTCTTAATATATGTGTACCTTTAATAATTAAAAATTGAATTCAGACGTTAATTTATGTGCTTTAACAAATATAAGTTACTTTAAATAAAATCAGCTTGGATAAAGCTGACTAATTTCGCAAAATTCTCATTCATAATGATTTAGTCTTGATAAAAATTAGTATTGAATCTTCTATAATCGGTTTCCCCTAAATTGAGTTTCGTGTGTTTGAATAATATAAGCTAGCTTTTTAAAAATAAGGAATATGAAAGCTACCTCTTCCTTCCGGCACTGGCCGGAAGGACTTTTTTTAATACAAGAAAACTCTTCTTGTTGAAAATAAATATGTACTACGTTTTAAAAAATCTGAACTGAATACCATAACACTAGGCAAATGTCAACGTATGAAAATGACAAAACATCTTTTTATTATGATTATGATGACGGAATAACAATGACGTAAATTTTAGAATGTAATGCGTAAATATATACAGTAAAATCTCCCAAAAGCAACCACGTTCCGTTACAATAAAAATTGATTACTCAGAGAGGTGGTCTCTTAATGGAGGTCAAGTTTAAATCTAGATTTTAATTGTTGGAAAAAGGTAACAAATAATGTTACTAAAATTTATTTTTCACATTAAAAAAAAAAAATTGAAAATTTAAGTATCAAAGCAAAAGTTAATTACATAAGTTAATAAAAAATGAATATATTGACGTTTGCTTTGATTTTACGGTTTTATCTTTTATAACATTTATTTCCAAGTCCTTTCAAAGTTCAGTAAATAAAAGCAGTTTTTTTTTTTTTTTTTTTTTTTTTTCTGGACGCGAACAAATAATGACGATTTCATTCATTTATCTATTTCTTTGAGAGTTTCCTGACAGAATAAGGCAGAGTAGTTTATTGACCGTCATTATTAATTTGTCATCAGAGTTATATTCATTGGCTAAAAAGGCACAAAGCGGTTTAAACACATAAAAAGTTACCGGAATAAAAAAAAAAAATTCTAAACTTAGTTTCGACGTTTGATGAATAATGCGCTTCCCGGATTTATTTTTGTAATAAAACCTTCTTCAAGCGACCAGGAATAAAAGGAATTTGTTTCATTTTCTTCAAATAAATTGGTCGCTCATGGAGGGAGTCCAGCTAGGATGGTCTCTGAATGGAGGTAAAATTAGTATTGAGCGTATGGGAATAAATATCGTTCCATGAAAAAATGATCGTTCAGGCGGTGGTCGCTTAATGGAGGTGGTCGCACAGGGAGGTTTTACTGTATTTTTTCATAATACATAACCATTTTATCTCTAGTAAGATCAATTTTATTACTTTAATATCGATAATTTTCATAAATTGAATTTTGACCCGCTAGATTCGCAAAATCTTACACTGTGCGCCGGTAGTGAGAATTGGAAGAAACTTCTTATAGGAAGAATATTTCTGCCTTTGTGTTTCTACCTTATTTTGATCTTTCTTTTTTTTATGTTTACGTTTTCAGTAAGAACTAAGATAAATTTTTATTTAATTTTGTTTTATGAACTATTTATAAATATGCTTAAAAAATTAGTGAACTCTATAAGCGGAACAAACAATAAGATAAAAAATCCGTCTTTAATGTAATTTCAAATTAGTAATTTAATTTAAAAAAATACATTTTATCAAAACCGCCCCCCAAAAATTCCGATTTTTCTTAAAACTATTAAATATAAATACTTTTATGAATTTCATGATAAATATAATAATTTTATGCATGAACTAGATTATTTTTATGATAATAACATGAATATTTTAAAAGTTACAGGCATGAAAAGACAAACAACACTGAAAATTCCAGAAAAAAAAAATCATAAATTGAAACTGTAACTCATAAACTTTTCGATAAATCAGCATAAGAACAGTCTATTTCCGTTGAATATATATATTTAAACATAATTTAAATTTTTTGTGGCCATATAGCAATTTTCCAAAAAAATTTACAAAGAAAAAAAAAAAAGAAAAAAGAGAGAGACATGAAAAAGAAAGAAAGAAAAAAAAATCCCTTTTTTGGGAAAAAAAAAAAATTCATTTCAACTTAGTTTTTTAAACTTTGTAAGAAATGTAAACAATATTTAAAATTTGAATCTTTTTGGAGAGAAGAATAAAAAGCTTTCTTCTAATATAAATAAAATTTAATCATAACTATAAGTATCTGTTGTACAATATTTTGAAAAAGGAATGGCTATTTTGATGATAGGTTTAAGAAAAAATATTTTGTTACCTTGATAAATAATTGGCATTTATGGCTCTCTTAAGATAATGTTTATTTGTTTCTACTTTTGTATGATACGGTTTCCCTAATTTCTATCGCGAAATTGTAATCAAAATATCTATTGAAGTAAATTTTAGGTATAGATATGTAATAGTTGCACGTTAATTTATCATAAATAAGTTACTTTTCACTTGTCAGTTATTCAAATATTTAATTTATATGTTTAATTTATATTAGAATATTTCAATTAGTTGTATGCTCGCCAAAAATGTATAAAAAAGTTGCGCAATAACGATTATGTGATGTATAAATTAATATATTGCATTAATATAAAGCAAGCAAATAGGCGATGAAAATTGGCGAAAATACTTACAGTTTTAGATGTAAATTTCCAACTGAGCGAAAAATGTCCGGACCAGGATTCGAACCCGGGACCTTCTGGCTGAAGCCGCCAGTGCTCTGCCATCTAAGCTATCCCGGACGATTCTGGTCGAACTTTCTCACCCAGCTAACCTTGATGATTACAGCATCTGGTCTGAAACCTGGTTCAGCTCAACAGAATAAATCTCAGGTAATGGAACTCCAGAAATCGCTGGATACGAAATTACACTAGATTAATATTAACACAATTATTCTAATTGGTAAACAAATCATATTAGATGTAAATTTCCAACTGGGCGAAAAATGTCCGGACCAGGATTCGGACCCGGGACCTTCTGGCTGAAGCCGCCAGTGCTCTGCCATCTAAGCTATCCCGGACGATTCTGGTCGAACTTTCTCACCCAGCTAACCTTGATGATTACAGCATCTGGTCTGAAACCTGGTTCAGCTCAACAGAATAAATCTCAGGTAATGGAACTCCAGAAATCGCTGGATACGAAATTACACTAGATTAATATTAACACAATTATTCTAATTGGTAAACAAATCATATTAGATGTAAATTTCCAACTGGGCGAAAAATGTCCGGACCAGGATTCGAACCCGGGACCTTCTGGCTGAAGCCGCCAGTGCTCTGCCATCTAAGCTATCCCGGACGATTCTGGTCGAACTTTCTCACCCAGCTAACCTTGATGATTACAGTATCTGGTCTGAAACCTGGTTCAGCTCAACAGAATAAATCTCAGGTAATGGAACTCCAGAAATCGCTGGATACGAAATTACACTAGATTAATATTAACACAATTATTCTAATTGGTAAACAAATCATATTAGATGTAAATTTCCAACTGGGCGAAAAATGTCCGGACCACCGGAGCACTGGCGGCTTCAGCCAGAAGGTCCCGGGTTCGAATCCTGGTCCGGACATTTTTCGCCCAGTTGGAAATTTACATCTAATATGATTTGTTTACCAATTAGAATAATTGTGTTAATATTAATCTAGTGTAATTTCGTATCCAGCGATTTCTGGAGTTCCATTACCTGAGATTTATTCTGTTGAGCTGAATCAGGTTTCAGACCAGATGCTGTAATCATCAAGGTTAGCTGGGTGAGAAAGTTCGACCAGAATCGTCCGGGATAGCTTAGATGGCAGAGCACTGGCGGCTTCAGCCAGAAGGTCCCGGGTTCGAATCCTGGTCCGGACATTTTTCGCCCAGTTGGAAATTTACATCTAATATGATTTGTTTACCAATTAGAATAATTGTGTTAATATTAATCTACTTACAGTTTTCTAAAAGAAAAGCGAAAAAAGAAAGTTAAGAATCCTGATTAATATATAGACAATACCTGGCATATTTTAACATTTGAAAGAGAAATCTTACTTCCTTAACAATAAAAAAAATAATAATAACAAATTGGTATTAAACAACGTGTATCAATTTAAAAATAATTATCTGTCTCGAAAAGAATACAAGAAAAATAAAAGTATATATATATTAAAAACATAGACAATAAGCATATTTCATGTATGTTGGTAAATTTCAGAAGCTTGTTAGTTTTTACCCCTTGTTACTAGAGACGCTAATATTGCTGTCACCGCAGATTTAGCCGTAACTGTCTTATCTTGTTTGTTAATATATGTCTTTTGCCCTCAAAGCATATCTGACAATCGCTACGCGCCTAGACATTAATTGATCAACCAAAATTGATTCAAAGGTCGGTTTTCAAGCCAAAGTACTTCTCCATTCTTCAGTCCTGTTTCCTACCAGCGGCTTCTACGAGGTATATCCACAAAGTAAGTTCCGTTTGGTTATATAAAAATTAAACTTGTACAAATATAAAAAAAATATATTTATTGTACAAAAATCTACAACTGTGAAACTACTTTTCTACATAGCTTCCGAAATTTTGTAGGCACTTGTCGTAGCGTGCCACAAGATTTTGTATGCCTTCTTCGTAGAAGGTTGCCACCTGTGTTTTCAACCATGTGTTTACATGTTCTTTCAGCTCGTCATCATCGGTGAAGTGTTGACCACCAAGGAAAGATTTGAGGTATAAGAAGAGATGGTTAAAAACTGAAGTGCACTGCCAATTCGTTGTTTTTGGTGTTGTTCAGTAAGAATTTTGGGTACCCAACGTGAGCAAAGTTTTCGAAATTTCAGTTTTTTAGTAACAATTTCATGAATTAGTGATCATGAGATTTGCGGAAATTCCATAGCAAGAGCACTAATTGTAAACTTACGTTTTTGCTTAATCTTCTCTTCAATTGCGTGAACCAGTTCATCAGTAACCAAAAAAGACGGGCGTCCACTTCATCGTGCACTTGATCACGTCCTTTATTAAACTGTCTGACCCATCCTCTAACCATTAAATAACTCATAGCATTTTGTCCGTAAACCTCGCAGATTTGCCGATAAATTTCACTTAGTTTAACTTTCTTTGCATTGAGAAAACGAATCCCAGATCTGATTTCACAAGCGGCGGCATTTTCAAGGCTGACATTCTAAAGAAGCTCTACAAATAACACGTCGTCAGCAGATATCTGAAAATGGCGTACATTTCTTCTCCTTCAGTTAGAGTAACGGTCGCGCATGCTCGGAACTGCGATCGCAGCGCTGCTGCGGATAGAAATAGAAACGGAACTTACTTTGTGGATATACCTCGTATATTTACAATAACTACCTCTGTTTAGATCTACAAGCGTTCTGGTTTGCTCGCCAGTACCAGTTATCCAGACCATACTAACATTTTACGTCTTTGGAGCGGCGATCGACTGCATCACGCAACTCCCATTTTTCATGCACAAAATTTAATGATAACACAACTTGATGATGATTTCTGAATAATTTTAAAAATGCGTACATAAATAATTTACGTACATTAGTCAGATGTTTTCTCAATTTCTAACACTACAAAAAAGCAAATGGAGTGACGTGCGCTCTTTTAATAATGTCAGTATTGTTTGTTCAAGGGTTTGCAAATTTTGTGAAACTGAATTATCTTTTTATCATGTACCCAATCACTGAATTACTACAACACGTATGAACGCTTCGCCCCCCCCCCCCCCGAAAAAGAAATCTACACTGGATGTATATACCTTGACGTGTAGCAATATCAAAAAAATATATGAAATTCCTTAAATACGCGATCACCAACGCATTTATGTGTGAGTGTTTTGCTCACATGAAAACAAAAGAAAACAAGAAATCACTGGGTGTACAGTGTGTAGCCTCGCTGTATAGCAGTCTGAAAAATGCATGAAATTCATTAAAACCGCGTCACAATAACGTATGTATGATCGATTTAAGCCTATTAAAATAAAAATAAAAAATAAGTCTATTCGAGTCTATTCGTTGTATTAGAAATCTTTAAATATGGGAAATTCTATAATACCGCAATCACTAAAACGAGTATTAAAAAAAAATTATATTATATTAATGGATTAAAAACTGAATTAAATATTGAATAAAAGAAACTTTCTATTTTTTTTTTATTCAAATTATTTTTAAATGTTGGTAAGTAGAAACTTTCCACCTTTTTTAGAGAAATTATTTTTTATAATTTAATTATATACTGAAAAATTAAAAAATTCCGCTGCTTCCATCGGAACTGGATTTCTGCAGAACTGGGGGTAAAATACATGAAACATAGCTACTATGCACTCACTCCGAAACGGCCTAGAACAAAATTCTTATTCATCGGTCACCGCTTCTAAGACATTAAAAATCAGTGTGGTCCCAATATCTGAATCTGATGAACCAATCAGAACGGCTGTGAAGTACGCTAAATCTGACCCTAGTAGGTATTGTGAACAGGTTCTCGGCTCTTCCGAAGAGTAAGTCATTATATAGCGAGTTAGTCCATTAACCCGTTCAGGACTGGCATCTTTTACACGAATTTTATTCGTTTGGCACCACTTTTTGAATTAGTTTTATAAATTATGAAAATGACGCAATTAAAAAAAATCAATGTTATTTTTATTTTTTACTGGTATCAAACTCAAGCGTTTTAAGAGGTCTCAGGACTCTTAAAATCGGAAAAAATGAAAAAAAAGACCATTTTCAACATTTAATATCTTAAAAAGTATTTGATTTTAAGACACAATTTTAATTGGAATAAAATATATAAGTATTTTCTTTCATTTCATGTATTTAAAAAATTATAAGATTCAGAATTAGCATTTAGAGGAGGCTCCAAACTGTTAGACATTTAATGAGCAAAAAATCGGCATAACAGCTTACGCGCACGATTACAAAATAAGTATTGCAACTAGAATGAAAATTTTGGTGCCTACTTATACTTCAGATTATAATAGTTACCCTGAACCTAAATAAATTTGTATTTAAAGCTTTTTTATATTTTTAATACAAAGTTGTATTTAGCTAATGCAAAATTAAGAAAATTTCAATAGTATAATCACCTAAAAAAATATTGTTTTGAACAATAAAAAGGTAATTTTAGGTTCAGTTTATACAGACTATTATGAAACATATGTTTTGAAAATTTCATGAGAAAGTATTCATAAGTTTTTGAGATAACGTGCGCGTTACGCCCAAAAACGTCATTTGGAGGAAAATGGCTTCAAAGATTCCGAAACGACGCTTCAGCTATTGAACGTGTATAAATGTAAAAGCCATAACTTCAGTCCTAATAGGAATTTATTTGGGGCCTATATACCTCGTGTAGATAACTGGCCGTCGAAAATCAACCCAACTCAACCCTAATAGGAATTTCAAGGAAACAATTATATCAAAATGTTCAGAAAAGATAGGAGTTTAACATCTAAAAAAATTAAAATTTCGAAAATTTTAAAGCTTTAAGAGTCCTGAGACCCCTTAAGCACTTTTTGAGGGTGCATATATGCACCCATGGTCCCGAACGGGTTAAAGCCTTAGGTGGGAACAGAGGAAAAGAGGAGACCGAGAGAGATAACGTCCAAACTTGGCCTTTGGCTTAGGCTACAGTCTGATTTGTATCAGGGTCGGACTGGGACAGGGAAAAGGGCGCAGACCTTGGATTTTCAGAGGGCGCAAAAATTTTAGCGAACTCATGTACATTTTTCTTGTTTGCGTTGTTCCTGGCTTGAGAAGGTTTAACACATTCAGACAGCACCAAGAATGAAAGTGGCTTAATATTACATCTCTGAGTCTAGAAGACTTCGATATATCACCCGTGCAATTTTAAAGTTAAATCAAATCTACACAATGCTACGCAATTTTTTAAAACGAATCTAGTAATATCTAAAAGTTCCGAGTTGAGCACAGTTTACTTTGTAGTAGATGACCGATATCAAGGCTAGGGCTTTATTATTTTGTTAATAGGTACCTTATAAGACTCACGGGGGAAAAAAATGATCCCCCCTACCAATTCTCTTGCAAGTGACTGTATAAAAATGACATAGGTACCAATTTGGAGATTGTCTAGGCATTAAAAAATGCACGACCGTTAATTTTTCAAATGGTGAACCTTGATTTTTCAAATGGTAACATCCACTTTTGATACCCTATTTGAATTCTTTGCCAGCAAATAAAGAGATAGAGTTTATATAATTTTCTTAAATCTGAATACAGTTATAAAACAAAAAGTGTTAGGGGTTTATCCATAAGTTTCGAAAAATAAAATAAAATATCTTACAACCGAAAACACTCAATTACTCACCAGTCAAATGATACAGGAATTTTAAATTTATTATAAACTTTATATTAAGAAAAATCTTACAAAGTATTTCTGTTAAGTTTCTACGATTGTTTTCAGTGGCTCTTTTGATAAAAGAAGACGGTACCCTTATATTGTGGAAAGGCAAAATTTTTCCGTATCTCGAACACTAATTATTCAAATTAGCTATAAACTTACACATTGATGTTTTAAATGATTGTTCTTTGTTGTATGCAAAAATTAATAAATTAAAGTAACCAAAATAAGGTGTCAAAAATGGGCGTTATTGTTTGTAAATTCAGAGTTGGTGCAATTTTTAATATGTAGACGAGTTCGGAAACATAATTTATGTATAACAATAATTAGTAGACATTATTTACAGACAGTTGTATCTATAGACTTTTTTACGAAGATTTTCTGCTTAATTAGCAATGGTAACCCCTTTTATTACATTTATTCCCATTGGCGCACTGAAAATCTGTACGAAAACTAACAAGATTTTTCGCACCAGGCACCAACTAGAGTTGCTGCGGTGCTGCTAAGGGTTTCAACCCATTTTTTAAGTATACTTTTTTATAAAATGAATTAGTTATCAGTCAGTTTATAATGAGATAGATTCAATTTCTGTTACAATCCGACAACAATTACCTTTTATTTACTACAGTTTTTTTTTTAAAGTAGAATTTTTAAATATGGTATCTATCGGTATCTCCCTCATGATACACAAAAAAATTCAGTATGCAAACTTCGCTTAAAATTTCTTTGTATCTAAAACAAAAATGTATAAAACTTTTCATATAAAAGTAGAAATTTTGAAAACTAAAGCTTTTGCTTCTTTTGTTCTTTTATAAAAAGTACCACATATTATAAGGTATTTAAATGTTGAAACATAAGAATATTTAAACATTCAAATCAACATCCCATTAAGGAATTTGAAAATAACACTTGCTTGTGAAAATAATGCTTATTAAACTTGCAACATTTATATAAGGCGAATTATGTACTTTGTAGGAAGAGGCACTTTGCGTTTGTGTCCTTAAAAAAATGACTATGTATCCGTAAAATACTGCATTAATGTTGCACTACTAAAAAAAATTATACAAAGAAAGTACACCAAAAATGCCACTTTGTTAGCCTAAAAATCACCAAAATAATTGAGTAAATTTACTTTTTTCAGCACCCTCTTCCTATGATTTGCAAAGTTCTTATCCTAATTAGAGATCAAGGGAAATATTTAAGTTTACACAATTGCGAGAAATACCCCAGGAATTGTATTCATACAAGCTGCAAGATCCCGTGGCAGCGTTTTTTTATTCGAAAAACCTATCCTAATTTCTGAATAGTAGTCATCGCTTTATTTAATGATAATTTTTCCGTGATTAAATTAAAACAACTTTTTATTTAAAATACACACTAGAATTTCCTAATATTTATTTAGCCACGGAAAATCTATCATTCAATAAAACAAAGATTACTAACTGAAAATTATGGTGTAGATTTTGTGAATGAAAAAACGCTAGCCGCGGGATTCCACAGTTTGCGGGATTGTAATCCAGAAGTCTTATCAAGTTTGTATTCCGCGAAAAGAAAGGTCATGTTTTTCAACCAAAAATGAAATCCGCACAAATAGTTTTTTTCTCTTCTGATATTTATCACTTTTTTTTCGCAAGTTGTTTTCAAAAAGCACGGTTTCAATTGTAGGCGCATTCATGGCCGTCATTAAAAGTGTAGGGACAAGGTACTAAAAGCTAAAGGCCTAAAAATATGCAAAATATTTGGTTAAAATCTAAAACTTATCATTCAAAGAAGTGATGAAATAAATCTCGCTCAGGGCGCTGTGGCTACTAAGCTTTCCCTGCGTGCCTGTTTTCCCTCTCAATAGTATGCAAAGATGCCATGATTCGTTTCCAATCCTGAAATTGCTTCGATGTATTTTTAATTTCTTTGTGATAAAAAATACCTCTCGTGCTGTTTGCCTAATGATTATTCTGATGATTATTTCTAAACGAATCCTCGAAATTTAGTACACTACTCCGAATGTATCTGCACAACTTGGGGGAAAATATTGGAGCGGCTTAAGGCACTTAGGGGCGCGAAGTTTTCCGTGGACGAGGGCGCACCGGCCCTCAGGCCGATGAGCCAGCGGGGCAGTCCGAGCCTGATTTGTATTACACATTGCACATTCCACACGTGTGTCTACTTATTTATTTTCGAGTATCAGTAAGTTTCTTTTATTTTTGTGATCTTTAATTTTCTTGTTTGTTTCTGTCTTGTTTTACTTCTGATTTGTTTATAACATGATGACGACTCGGTTAATGCTTCTTCAGATCTCTGAATTACTAACACGTTTAAGGATATAAAAGAAGATTTTGTATTGATCACAACATACTAGTTGGCAATTTATTTATTTATTTTACAATAATAATGTTTAAAAAACATATATCTATCAAACTCTTTTAATCAAACAAAAGATAGGTGAAACAGCTAAATTGAAAAACAGAAAAGTGCTTTGCATTGTCCTTATCATACATAAAAATATTTTTTGCTACTTGAAGAGTTGGAGAGGGGAATTTTTAGATGAGTGATTATTTGCATTTATACAAAAAAAAAAAAAAAAAGAAAAAGAAAAAAGAAAAAAAAGAAAAAAAAAACTGGCTAGGAAATTTTAAAGCATGAATCAGTTTTTAAACTTCTGTTCTGGGAAAATACAAGATGTGGATTCTAAATGTAGATTTAGGTTAAAAAAAGAAAAAAGAAAACAATAATCATCACTATGGATTATTAAAAAAAGGCTTAGTTTTGACATTCAAAAATGAAACCGAAATTAATTTAAATACTGGTTACACTACACACATTTCAAATAATAAATTATAATTGTATTAAGAAGAAACTGGGCCAGTTTTCAACAAACGTTGTTCACAAAAATTTGCTACTACCAATAAAATTATTTAAATGTATGGAAATACTGTTGTAAAAGTAAAATAAGAAGCCAACAATGGTTATAAAAAAAAATCGAAAACGATTTACTAAATAAAAAATATTGTTCATAGCCCACGTAATAAGAAAATCGCTTCTTTTTTTAGACTTGTAAAATTTCTCATGCAAACAAATTCCTAAGGTGCAACATATTACAAAAATAATAAGAATTTTAAACTATTTGTGCTTCATTAAATATATCTAGATTCTGATTAATTATTATTATTTTTTTCGCGGTCGGATGTGATGTAGTGGTGCATTTGAGCAAAATATTTCTAAATAACAGTTTTTAACTAAATATCTAACCGAATTGTTAGCGAAATTTACATCGAATTAGTTTAATATGCATAGATCTAACATTAAAAAGAAATTCATTGTTATTTATGTCATGGAAGACAATAAATAAATAAATAAATAAATAATAAATAGTTTTAAAAGCAATTTTTGTTTATAATTAAATTGATGAAAATTTAATAAATCTAATGAAAACCCTGAATCCACCAGAGCACACACACACACACACAAGCATATATAGTTTTTAATATACAAATTAATAATAAATAATGAAAAATAACAAATTTAAATAAAAAAGCACACGTTCTACATCAATAATTGGACAAAGAAACGTAGAGAAGTATCTTAAGCAGCTTAAGCAGCTTTTATTTATTATTTTTTTAACTTAAAATTTATTATTTGATATTAGTATGCAATTGATAAATTACCAAATCTTATAAACGTTTCTGCGTAAAACTATGAAAAAATAGACTGCATAATGTACCCTAAGCGAATTTACCAGAAAACTGACAGTAACATAAGTGTATACAAGATACATAATTTTGCAGAACATTTTTGCAAAATTATATGCCTCCTTTTTACCCCATGAGGAGCGCTGGTATTTTTCTGAAACCACTTAATTTTAATTCCCAGATGACACAATGAAACCAGAATTTTAGTAAAAATTTTTTGGCTCAAATAAAATGTCATATATGTGAAATATAGCTTCTTTTTATTTAGAAATAAATTTGTTTTCAAATTCCGGTGCCATTCATCAATTTCAACGCTTTAGCAATGAAATTGCTTTGCCCCTGAAAGGGTTAAAATAACCGAAATAATGTAAAATGCATCAAGAAAAATCTTATTTTCAATACGAACTATCAATGTTTTTTTTTCCCTTAAGAGTCAACATTGCACGATCAATGCTTCTCCGATTGTAAAGGGATGTTGAAACAACTCTCCTCTTTCCCCACCTACCGTATAAATGTACTAAACCACTACTCAGTGAACCCTAGTCTTCGGCATGTAGCAAACTGAGATGAAACAGGTTTCGTCTCCGTTCAAAGTCATTCGGTTATGAAAATCCTTAAAATTACAACAAACAGCAAAGAACATTAAATTTGGAAAAACAAATTATAAAAAAAAAAAAAAGAATTTTAGTAATGGCTGCTTTTTAGATAAAAATCTTTTGTTATATTATTCTGTTAAAAAACAAACAAACAATAATTAATGCTTCATATTTTAACACATTTTATCATTCCTAAAATAAAAAATAAAAAATTAGATTTGTTAAGTCTGCAATATATTTTATATAATATATTTATTCGACAATAAATATTACATGTGAATATATTTAAAAATTTTATGTGCCTATTAATGGAATACGGATTTTATTATTATTCTTATTAAAATAATTATTTTTATTCTCAAGTGGCTTATTTTTAGGGTATTCATTTCTATTAAGAAAGATTTATCTTTCTGCCTATCCTCTCTTAATTTAACTTTTGTCACAATAGGACGAAACATGATTTTAGGAATTCAAAAAGTCCCGTTTGAATATTTAGCAATAATTTTGCCGATAACGAATGTTCGCCGAAAGCCGAAATTATCATCGTCAGCTGAAAATGAAATCGAATATTCAGTAGAAATTTACATAAAACATCGAATATTTGCGTTCATTCAAGACGAAGTCAAGTTTTTTTTTTTTTTTTTTTTTTTGGGAGGGGGGGGGGGGGGGCTGACTGTACGTGAGGAATACATTCAGCGAGTCCCCGCCCTTTGAAATGAAATAAGTAGTAAATTATGACGAAAATTTTAATTATGTTATTTAACACAGAATAATATTTTTTCTGCAAATCAAATCTGACGTACATCAATTAATTATAAATCTGATTATAACAGTATTCACCAAGCGTCAGTTTTCCCTGCTAAGAATAATAGAAGTAGATATTGAAAACTACTCTTATCTTGATGATTTCAAATACTTGTGTTAAAAATCTCTAGTACGGGCTAATTTTATATTGTAATTTTATGTTTATATTACTGTAGGGGTATTTCCTGTTTTTAAACACCGTGTAAAAACTTTCAGATATTGCGGAGCAAATTGTAAAAAAATATATAATAGTTTGGCTGTGATAAATGATTTAAAAAAAATTACCTTAAAACTGTCACAAAAAAATGATACCGAATTAAATAGGAATTTATTTTGTATCACTGCGTTTGTTAAAAGAAAGAGCACATATTATAAATTGATTCAATGAGCGAAATAGGATATTGTTGTACGTTAGTGTGATCATTCAAAATAAAAAGTGAACATAAAATAATATTCTACTCAAACCGACTAAAGTATACAAATATATTTTATTTATAATAAATATGTATCTTAGTAATAATATGGCCAATTGATCGTTAGATTTGAAAACGAGCGAGCACCTGCAATGGTATTAAGACCTCCTCGTTACGTTAAAATTAATATAATTACAATTGGTCAAAGTATTCCGTAGGTGCTTGTAAAGAAGGCGTGGCTCGTCGTTCTTGACAATGAAAAGTCAGGCGTTGTATTTCACTGCACGTGCACACGCCATCCCATCAAAGAAGCTAGAGTAGCGTATTCTACCTTCTTTGCTTCAATTACGCATTGTTAAAAAATTTTCTTTCGATTCACATGGACGCACAGCGAATATATATTACCAATAAATCTTGATAAATCTGTTTTCACATTACGCTCATTAATTTTGTTTTGTTACATCGAAATAAAGTTCGTTATTTTTGTATAAATTTGATCTTGCAAAGTTTTATTATCTTTTAAAGACTGGATTTGAGTAGGCATTTTTGTTGCTTTTCTTAAGAGAATTTGGAAAAGTATTTTTCTCCAGTTTACATTTGCGTTTTTATTATTTAAGCTTTTATTCTATGTATCATATTTTTAGTTCATATTAATTACTGCTAATTCTTTAAACGTGTTTTTATTCTTATAAATATAGAATGACATTTGGCTATTATTTGTTTACATTCTTATCCATTCCATGCTGTACAATTCAAAAATACTCATGTTAGTACTTAAAAAATCGTCAATTATTTCGCTTCTATAATAATAATAATAATTTGTTTTATATAGTATTTGAACTTCATTTCATTCAAGAGTATTAACCGATTCATTTTTTTAATTAGTCAAAACGGTTTTTTACACGTTTGCTCGTACTTTAATGCTGCATAAAATTTCATTTAATAACAGCATGAAACAGCTTGTCATTAAAAATTAAACAACAGATGATTTTGCATGTACAATTTTAATTTATTAAATGTTTGATGTTCCAGTTGCTTGAATTTTAAAGTATTATTATTATTAATTAATTTGTTTAATGTTTTTAATTTCTACAAAGTTTTAAACAAACGGAGTTCGATTAAGTCTAACTTTTTAAACAATTGACATTTTCGATGCATGATAATTATAATGAGAGATTTTGAAAATGTAGATGCATATTTATATAGATATATATCAAAAAAGAGATTTAATAAACGTTAAGAGAAAAGTGAAAAAAATATATATATTGCGCTTAATCGGAGTTTTAATTTCCGTTACGGAAGGTAGTCATGGTTAACCCTTTAGCGGGTGGTGTCCACAAAATAGGACACCTAATTTTCTTTCCAAAACTGACGGCGGCACCAAGAATATTTAATTAAAATTTTCCTTTTATAAAATGCGGGAAAATAAGCACGTTTTTATTTACTAATAAATTCATTTATAAATTCTGGTATCAGTCCATCAATTCATCTTTTTAGAAACAGAGTTACTCCGCGCCGGAAAGGGTGAGGTTCAAAGAAGAGACTGAAAGTTCTGGGAACCTGGTTTTATTATCCTTTGATATACATTACTGGCAAAAAAAAAATGGAATTTTTTAAATAAATATATACAAAAATTGACGAAAATGCTAACTAGGTTTTATTAATAGTGCACAGAAGTGTTTCTAAACATTGAAAGCACAGATATATACATTCGATATTTAGTTTTAATATTTAGTTATACCCCTTTGTTTGTTGTAATAAGGGCCTTTACACATGCTGGCATTCCGAAAATGTACTTCTTCGAAAGTTCTTCAATGCGAACCTTGTGGTGCCAGACTTGTATAACTCGTTCAATTATGGCAACTTTGTTGTACGAAGTATTTCCGATGCGCTGCTCCTCATATCGTTTCAAAGAGACTCAATATGGTTCATGTATCAATAGTTCCCCGGCCAGTGAAGAACCTTGGTGATTTATGGAAAGAAGAAAGCAGTGTAGACGTATGTTTAGGAAGATGACGGTATAAATGTAATGAGAGGGAGGAACAGAGACAAAAGGTGGGCAGCAGGATATTTCCTTAACGAGGCTGGTCACTCAGCTTTAAATTTCCTCTCACTAACGTAAAGTCCATGAGCATTTGATGCATTCGTCTATTTAAAATATCTCGTCGGGAAATTAATATTTTTAACTTCTATTTTTTGTGTACACTTCCCAAAATATGTCTCTTGTTTTCTTAGTTCTCAAAATATTTCTAAAGTGTAGACTTAATTTTATATGAAATGTTAAAATCTTACTCACGGTTCGCCCGCTTTAACATATAAAATATTAAATTCAGCATAGATTTTAGAAATATTTTGAGAACTAAGAAAAAAAGAAACATTTTTTAACCCTCTCGCTGCGTAGCTGTTTTATAAAAATAGCTTCAAAAATTACCTATTTAACTCCTTCGCGACGAGCGTATTTTAAGAATTTTTATTGTTTTGCCACGGGTTTTTCAAAACAAAAATTTTCGTCTGATTCAATCGGGAAATTTCTCCGATTAGATAAGGCAAAACTTAGAATAAAAAAATAACTGGTGAGAATGATCAAAGAGAGTTAATTAGACGGAAAAATGCATGCCCGATGAAATCTCGGGTTGCGCAAATTTTGCTACTTTTACGTTGCCCGAGAATCTCTCGGGTTGAGCAGCGAGAGGGTTAAGAGGAGTACACAGAAAAAATATGTTAAAAATATGAATTTCCCGAGAAGATATTTTAAATATACGAATGGATCAAAAGTCCATAGAATTAACATTACAGAGGAGAATTCCGAACTGAGTGACCAGCCCCCTTAAAAATTATTCGAATTTACGATATGCTTGTGCTGGGCGCCATATAGTGGAAAGGTGATCACACAAAGCAGATGTTAACTTTGTATTTTTGGCAAAAAACAGAAGTAGGACAAGTTAAAGGAATATTTTCAACTGTTTTCATATCATGCAACATTGAAACAAACTTAAAAGAAAGAGGAAAAAAATTCTACTTTAGTAGCAAGTTGTTTTAAATATACTAAGTTACTGAATTTATTTTATAATAGACGTATTTTAGTTAAAAGTGAATATGCTTTATTTGTTTGCGTATATCATGTTATTTTAATTCCGTTTTATAAACAAAAATGTTCACAGGTAATATTATACAATTTACATATATTTTTTATAAGTTTAGCCAATCGATTTTTTTAATGTTCCTTATTTAAACCCAGATATGGAAGATATTTTTGGAATCCTGTCGTTTCCACGCCCCCCCCCCTTTTTTTTTTCGTAAACAGCTAGGCTGTATGTGTGTCTCTATGGATGTATCTCAATATGCTATCATGGTTTTAAAAATAGAATTTTAAAAGGGAGTAAATCAAAAACTATAAACATGAGAAAACAAGTACTTTTTAAAACTTAGTCCATTCCCCTCCGGGCAGGCGGGCGCGGGACTCATTATTGAATTAATTTATGTTCGGAAACGCGTAAAATTGACATGTGTTCTTATTCTGGTACTATGTAATCGAATGGAGTTTCCCATTTTTGCCAAAATATCTTTCAAAAAATGCTGTCAAAGTTGGAGTTTTTTTTAATCGAATTTCGGTACACGATAGCACGGGGAAAAGAGAAAAACTTGTCGTTTCGTGACAAAAATCGCATTTTACTTCATAAGTAATTTTTTTATGTACAAAAATTGAAAACGCTATTTGATTCCAAATCGCCTCAATAGTCAGGCCTGTCAGTTTTATAACTTTATAGTTAAAAATGCAGCCGCTGAGCTCCGCAAAATAAAGTTGTGTGTAACAGAGAAATGCGATATTCTCCAAAACTAAGTGACCGAGAATAATCGCTATAATTTTCCAGCAAAGTTTGAATAAACTGCTGTTGCCCCTAATTTTTTTCATCATTTTAGTTTCAGTAGATTCGGAAATAGGTTGGAAGGGGGGGGGGCATAATTTTGCATTTTGCATTACATTTTCAACAGTATCTAAAATTAAAACAAATATATTTTTAAATTCAATGTTACGAGATCCTTCCAATAATACCCAACACGATACGCATACACACACACATAAAAGAAAAAAAAATTAAGTAACTAAATTAGTCCCTCTATTTTTTTATTTTTTTTTTCGAAAAATATTTGTGAATAGCTTTTAATCTATAAATTTGTGAACACGATCAACTTATAATGGCTCGGTTTTCACTTTTTAAGTCCGGAATCCTAAAAAAATCAATGGAGAAGAGATCTAAGAATTTAAAATGTTGTGATTGGGGAGAACGGAACAAAGGAGAAGAAACGGAAATTTTGGGAGGGAAGTTAAATGGCTTTTTTATCACAAAAGTAAATACCGATTGGAGGATTTCGGATATTTTGAAGGATTCGTGTCCTTGTTAGCAGTAAATTTCACTTACCTCACGCTCCCCCCATGTGCGAGCACACACACACACACACACACCCCAAAAAATAAAATATCCGTTTCCCTTTTTGTTTTCAGCACAGAAAATTTAAACTTTTAAAACTTTATATATAAAAAAAATAACACCTCAAAACCTTCCACTCCTAGTTAAAAAGAAGGTAAATTTCTAGACATGGGGGTACGGTATTAAACAAGAATATTTCTATATTTTACAGTTTGGCTTAGAGGTGTGCATCGGCCCAGCCCGTGGACCGGGCTAGGGCCAAATTTTCGCAACATTGGGGTTGGACCGAGCCTTACTTCTTTTCTTAACCTTGAGCCGAGCCTAGGCATTGCTCTTTCCGGATCGGGCAAGGGCCTAGATTCTTTTTTCTGAAAGATCACTCCCAGCCTAACTTAATGTTTCAGTACCGATTCGGGACTGACTTCATTTTTCCAAGGTTTGCAAGGACCCACATTTTAAGTTACATTTCGACCCAGTACGAAAATTATTATCTCGGTCTGGTCTTGTCCGTGCAAAAATCAGTAAAATTTGGCCCGGCCCAAAACTTCTTGCAAAAAACGCATATGTTTTTAAATTGTCATTATTGTACAACTAAAATTTAAAATATATTCTTTTTAAAGAACAGCAATTTCTAGGTAATAAAATTAAAATATAATAAAACATGGGAAAAAGAACCTGTCTATTACGGAATCCTGTCTTAAACTAAAAAATGTGTTGATACATGAAAAATGAATATAATAATATGTGAGGAAAAATACATAATACATTTAAACTTGCTAAGAAGGAAACTTGTCTATAGCGTGTGTTTTTTCCTTCCTAAGCAATTTCGTCTTAGACGACTTTACTACATAGAATTTTTCAGATTGTTAAGTCTCCAACGCATAGAATATGGATTAATGATATTAATGTTAACTGAAACATTTATGTACAAATAGAGATTCACTAAAAACTTAAATATCGCAGTACAGGTCTCTTCTTTAAAAATGAAAATTATAAACATGAAAATAAAGGCTAAAATAAGTACTTTTGGTCAGACCTCCTCGTACGGAACACTTTTTTAACCATATCGACATAAAAATTCCTGTTTTCTAGAAATTTAGTGGGACCAGACGGGCCCAGACCGTGATTTTAACTATTTTCTGGACCGGGCCGGGCCGGTTTCGTGCCAAACATTTTCTTGTACGGGCCAAGGCGATCGCGGGCCGAAATTTTAAGTTTTATACCGGGCCAGTTTCGTGCCAAAAATTTTCTTGTATGGGCCAAGGCGATCTCGGGCTGAAGTTTTACATTTATACCGGCCGGGTCATTATTTTTTTGTACGGACCGAACTTTTAAATTTTATACCGAGGCCGGTCGAAATTTTTCTACAAGCGGGTCGAGCCAGGGCCTATAAATTTCGGACTGTGCAGACCTTTAGTTTGGCTGTTCCCAGCTCCCATCCAACAAAGTCGAATATAAAAAAACTTCTTCGATGTAAAATTAAGCCTCTCGCACCGCAGCCCGAGATATGCTCGGGCATGCATTTTGCCGTCAAATTAATACTGTTTGGTTGCTTCCGCCAGTTATTTTTTAGCGAAAACTTTGCCTGATTTAATCAGGATATTTTCCCCAATTACGATAGTCAAAAATTTCTCCTTTAAAGAAACGGTGATAAAGATTAAAAATTCTGTAAAAGACGCTCATCGCGAAGAATTACTTACGCAGCGAGAGGGTTAAAGCCAAATAATTCAAGCATACGCTCAAAAATTTTCTTCTTCGCAATACGAAAAATAGAATTGCGTCATCTTTACAACCAACCAACCCAGTCACTATGTCGACTCAACAATCAAGTGAGTCCACCCAGCATCGACTCCTAAAAATGAGTTGAAATGCCTATCCCTACTTCCAACCACGGCCAAACTCGATTCCCCTTATACGGCCGAAACAAAAAGTCGAATTCCCTTGGTTTTCGGGGAATCAGAGAATCTCTCCGAAGAATTGTAGGGGACGCTTTTACTACTATGTAATAAAGAATATGCCTTTCACGCTTGTGTTTTCTTGGGTATAACTTACTGAAATTGTGATTTTTGATTTTTTGTTGTTGTTGTTGTTGTTTTTTTTGTTTGCTTGTTTTTTTAACCCCTTAACGCTCGAATTAAATTACGGTTGAATAATTCAAATTGCTTATTGGCACCACTTTTATGAAAAAGAAATATTCACCTTATTTAATGACAGTAAAAACGATACTAAAATATTGCCAATTTCACTATTTTATAAAACTGGTGGGAATCAAACAATTTGAGTAAAAGACACAGCCCGAGAATATCTCGGGAGCGATAATTAAGGGGTTAAGAAAAGAAAAAAAATGATATAATTTGATTATCGGATATTGGCGGAAAGACCTGTTTTATATATATATATACATATATATATATATACATATACATATATATATATATATATATTATAAAACATGTAAATATATTTTTATTTTTATCGTGCACTTTTATACGATGACTGTCCAGAATTAGAATATTTAATTTTATCATGTGATTTTGTAATGTTTCTATATGCTTGTATAATTAAGATCAGCCCATATAAAAGTTAAATTTATTGAAAATCGTTCGCAATGTAATGATATATATATTTTCCAAATAATTAAGAATCTTGTAAATATCCATGTTTTGAAAAAAAAAAAAAATCGATATGAGTTGATTGCCAGATATTGACAAAAAGACTTTCTTCTTATTTTTTTTTATATTACGAAACATGTAAATATTTTTTTATTTTAATTGTATACTTTTATACTATGACTGTCAAGGTTTAGAATATATATTTTATATGTAATTTTATAATTTTTATATATGCTTGAATATATACACATATATATATACTTGAGTAAGTATATATATATGTAAGCATAAGATATATATATATATATACTTGAATATAAACACATATAATGCCCAAATTTATTGAAAATTGTTTGCAATATACATATATCTATATATTTTTAATTAATTAAGAATATTGCAAAAATAATGTTCTGAAAAAAAAATATTTCGTTATGGGTTTGTTGCCGAATACTGACTAACTTGTTTATTCTCTTAATATTGTGTAAATATTTTCTTATTATAGTTTTTATAACATAACTGCCTAAAATTCAAACATTTGATTTTATAATTTCCACTGCTTTTTATTTTTTATTCTAATAATGATAGAAATCTATAATAATTATTATTTTTCTATTTCCCTGTTTACTTCATTTTCAGGACCTCTAATGTTTACTATTATCCAAAGTTGTCCGCAATCAACTTCATATACCTGTATTTTACATCAGAAGTTATCCTGATTTGAGAATAATTTTTTTTTTTTTTTTTTTTTTTTTTGAAAAAGCTTTTGTTAATTTTCTTAATATTTTGAAACCAGTAAATAATATAAAAAAAAAAAATTAATTTCCAATTTAATTTAATTTAAAATTTTTTAAAGAACAAATGCTGAAATTTACTTATAATCTTTGTTTTCAGTGTTAATTAATACACATTTGGTTGCTTATGTTTATTGCATTGCATTTATTTATTCTATCTCCAAATCCTTCAGTTTTCCTGTTTGCAGCATAAAAAACTCCGAGACAAAATGTATGTATATTATTTATACATTTTATAACGCATATACTGAGACGTTTCTAGTATTTTTATGTATGAAAGTAACACTTAATAAGCATTATTCACAGTAGATAAAATACAGTTTACAGTACGTATTCCCGCCATCTGGCGGCGACTGTACTGTCTTTAAGGATTCCGAAACTAAGGGATATTGTGAAGGCCGTATAAGGCAGGAGTTCGAGTTTGGCCGTGTTCCAATGTATGATATAATGTAAAAGATGAAGTATTTAAACGGAACGAGGTACAGTATTAGATAGATTGTAAAAATAGAAGATTAAGATTAGTTTATAAATATAAATCAGCTGATAATAGCAACAGCCGACTGGCATGAATACACACTGTAGTTGTACAACCAAATGGAACAATGGAACAATAAAGCAGGTGTGTGGATTCCCTATTTGCTTGGCAACTTTACATCCAGGCTAAGAGTATATTGTGTTACAATGCAATGGGAGCCTTAGAAAAAAGAGCGTTTAAACGCGGCTAGTAGCCACGAAAAAATAGAGAGTAAAAGCTAAAAAAATAGACAATTTAAAAAAAAAAATGTTAGTATAACTAGTAGGAAAAAAAAATGTTCCATATGATCCACATATATGTCCAGGACAGGCGAAAAAGCTACCAAAGGAAGCCCCATAAAAAAAAAGACTCGATTCAGAGACCATACATTAATATAACTTAATAAGTAAAAAAAAAAGTTTAACCCAGAATTACAACCAAATAAAATACTGTGTAAAATAAATAGAATATTACATTGTAATTTTTATGGTATAAGTTTAGCATTTAAAAAATAGTTATTTTATTTTTCGATCGTGTACATATAACATAACATACATTTCTGAACTTAAAATGATGTGGCATTTTTCTGTTGGAAATAGTAACAGAAAATATGAATGTATATACATATTGTTGTGCAAAAAATTGAACATTATGTCTTGTGTAATTACAGATGCGCGCCATGGACTTTCAATATTGCGGCTGTCTTTCTCCAGTCACAAGCATCTCAAACAAATGTGGCCTGCCAACTATAAAGGGGCACTAAATTTTCTGAAACTTACACCAACGTTCAGTTGAAAAAGTAGATTTTTGAAAAAATGTCAGTCATTTCAACAAAAAATTCACATTTTTGCCTTTTTTTTTCTTTACCCTTTGCGAGCTTAAAATAATATTTGATTAATGAAAATTATGCTTTCGGTTGTAGAAACTCCAACAAAAATGACTAGCTTTCTTTTAAAGGATCTCAGGATTCTTCAAATGGGAAAAAAATAAAAGAAAAATCTAGAAAACAGGAATTCTGCTTTTTCAGAATTTAGTGTCGCCGCCGAGGAAAAAAAAAAATATGTATATACCGGGTGTCTTAAAAAGGACTGACTGATTTTAAAATTCAATAACTTGCAAACGGTGACAGATATTTAAAAATTTCTTGCTGGAGGTTTATGCATAAGGTCAAAAGTTTTATTACAGTGATTTTCGATTTTAGTTCGAATTACAAACAATTGATGGCGCTGTAAGCAAAAGCAATTGTCGCTAAATACAGGCTCGATTTTTGGTCCTTTCTCTTGTTCCATGCGAAAAAAGGAGATGGAAATGTATTATCCGGGCCACGAAGTACCAAAAATCGAGCCTGAATTTAGCGTCTATTGATCGCAGCTCCATCTATTGTTTGTAATGCGAACTAAAATTGAAAATCACAATCACTGTAAAAAAACTTTTGACCTTATGCATAACCCTCCTGCAAGAATTTTTTAAATATCTGCCACCGTTTACAAGTTATTGAATTTTAAAATCAGTCAGTCCTTTTTAGGACACCCGGTATAAATAGTACAAAACATATTTCAAATTTAAGACTTACAGCACACGCTTTTATTTTATATAAAATGACGTCATTCGCATCCGCTTAAGAATTCCACATTTACGATCCACTCTTAAACGTCTACACTAAAGTATGCATAGGACGTCACTATCGCAAAATAATACACAAATGCAGCAAAAAGATGCCGTCATTAAAGAAACTTGATAAAAAAAAGGAGCTTTCTAATGATTCATAGGCCTTTATTCGTTTGTAACATTAATATAGATACTTAAAATTAAATATAGTTTATAATAACTCCATGTTTTAACAGAAATCATTCGTTTATATTTTTTTCAAAATAGCACGTATTTTAATTAAATTTTCTTTCGGTTGTTATGAAAAAATGGCAACAAAGATATATAATTAATATTTTACAGCTATTTTTCCTTTACTTTCTACAGAAATGGACTACTACCATTGCCAAAATTAAGCAAATTGCTCCAAAAACTACACAAAAAATAATATTTCAAAAATAAGTGGAGATGCAGTTTTCAAACAAATTGCATTTAAAAGTACTTTTTTACCAATACGACGGTATAAAAATTGAAAATGTGCGATGCTTAGAAGTTTAAAAAATTGCTATAATGTATTTAATCGTATTGCTTTGTTTTACGGCTGGTTTCTGTAAGGTAACGTTATTTTTTGGAGACGACACAAAATAAGCTAGCAGAAAGAAATAGCATACCGTACCGGGGGCTAACAGACCATTTTCAACATTTAATATCTTATTATATATATGATTTTAAAACACAATATTTAGAGTGGTGAAAGACATATGTTCCTTCATTGCATATATTTAAGAAAATTTCAAAATGCAGAACTAATATTTTTAGGGATTTTAAACCTGTCAGACAATTGTCTGGCAGAAAATTGGTATGACAGCTTACGCGCCGGATTACAAAATAAATTGTAGCCAGTAATTGTACCCTTTTGAACTATTTATATATATTCTTAAATTATACTGAAACTAGTATGTTGTGGCCATCACAAAATATTCTTCTATATAAATCACGTCAATTAAATCCTTTAAATAGTAAAAGAAATTGCATCAATATAACGCCAGTTGATGTCAAAATATATCTGAATTTGAAGTTTGATGAAAATTTGTGCATTAGTTCTTGAGGTAGAATTATAGCGGAAATTCCGAAAAATGTAGCATAGCAGCGCCACCTGTTGAGTTATTTACACCAAAACATAAACAGCACTAATTGATATCAAGGTGTACCTGAAACTGAAGTTTGATGAAAATTCGTACATTAGTTATTGAGATAAAGCTATAGTGGGAATTCTCAAAAATGCAGCATATCAGCGCCACCTGTTGCGCGATTTGCACCATAATGTATAAAACGTCAATTCATGTGAAGGTATACCTAAATCTGAAGTTTGTTGAAAACCCAAGCATTAGTTCTTGAGATTGTGTTATTGCGAAAATCGTGAAAAATGCAACATAGCAGCGCCAGCTGTTGAGCGATTTACAACAAAATGTATGAAACATCAATTTATGTCAAGAACTAACTGAATTTGAAGTTTGATGAAAATCCGTGCATTAATTCTGGAGATTGAGCTATTGTGGAAATCGTGAAAAATGCTGCATAGCAGCGTCACCTGTTGAGCGATTTACACCAAATCATAAGCAGCTCTAATTCATATCCAGTTTACGTGAATCTGAAGTTTGTTGAAAATGCAAGCATTAGTTCTTGAGATTGCGCTATTGTAGAAATCGTGAAAAAAAGTTCATTTGAGCGCCATCTGTTGAGCGATTTACACCAAAAACTAATCAGCACCAATTTAAATCATATACTAACTGAATATAAATTTTTATTAAATTCCGTGCATTATTTCTTGAGATAGAGCGCCCTAAAAATTTGTGTCACATACATATAGACAGACGGACAGACAGACAGAGTCAGAGACTCACAGACTCACAAAAAGACATTTTGTAAAAACATGTTTTTCGGAATATCTAACCCCTAAAACGTATAAATCCGTCGAAAACCGAAAGTCGAAAATTTTCACGAATCCAATACTTCTTCTTGTAAAGGTAGAAGAAAATAAAAATGTATGTTACATTATTCCATAAAATTGGTGGCAGCTTGCTGCCTCTATTTTACTGAGTAATTTAACCAATATAACTGGTGTTACGTTACACTAATGTGTAATATTACACCAGTTTTAGCAGTTTAAATTATACCATTATATAAGTTAAATTACTCTATAAAATTGGATGCAGCCTTTGTTGCCACCAATTTTATGACGTAGTTAGGTATTTTTTTTACAGTGTATGAGCGAACCCTTATAGGCGCAATAAACAATAAATTTAACCGTCCTTAGTCTTATTTACCAAGTAAATACGATATAACCGCACCTAAAACAATGGTATAGGGGAGACTGGGGAGGGTTTACCATAAGGGAAGATCGACCCACCCTTCAGTTTTCCTCTACTGAAATGCTCAAACAATGGTCTTTGTTTCATGAAGATAATTGAAACAGTTAACTAGTGTAACTAGTGAAACAGGTTTGAAACAGGTTTGGAAAAATGAATTGTGAAGAGTTTTCAGCTAAAAAAGTGTATTTTTTAGAAAATTTTTGTAAGATTTTCCCAGATAAAATATGTCATAGAAATTTAAGTGAATAGGTTTTAAGTAATGAGCTTTCATTCCAGTCATAAAGATCGTACAGTAAGTTAGGCTGAACATAACCATGTGCTATACTTTAACAAGCGGCTATGTGGGGATGCTTGACCCAGTCAATGTGGAGAGGTGTTGTCCAGATGGTAAAAGCTCCTTAATTAGGGTTTCGTTCATCTGACGAAACCCTATTCGTCTCGCTCCTCTGTCTGTCTGTCTGTCTGTCTGTCCGTCTGTCCGTCACAGAGCCCGTTCTCAGAAACTACACATGTTGGAGATTTGAAATTTTGCATACTTATAGATGACCACCACACATCATACGACAAATCATAAAATTTTGAAAAAGTTGTACATTTAACCCTTTGGGCTCCCACATGTGTATTTTAAACAATTCTTTCTAAGCGAGTCCCTAATTAGGTTGCAGGCATGAAATTTTGCGTACTTATAGATGGACACCTCAGATCAAACGACAAATCATACAATTTTCAAAAAGTCATTCATTTAACCCTTTGGGCTCCCACATGTGTATTTTAAACAGTTCTTTCTATGTGAACCTCTAATTATATTGGAGGCGTGAAAATTTGCATACTTATAGCTGAATACCTCACATCAAAGGACAAATCATAAAATTTTGAAAAAGTCGTACATTTAACCCTTTGGGCTCCCACATGTGTATATTAAACAATTCTTTCTATGTGAACCTCTAATTAGATTGGAGGCGTGAAATTTTGCATACTTATAGCTGAATACCTCACATCAAAGGACAAATCATAAAATTTTGAAAAAGTCGTACATTTAACCCTTTGGGCTCCCCCATGTGTATTTCAAACAATTCTTTCTATGTGAGCCTCTAATAAGGTTGGAGGCGTGAGATTTTACAAACTTATAGCTGAACACCTGACATCAAACGACAAACTATAAAATTTTGAAAAAGTCGTACATTTAACCCTTTGTTCTCCCACATGTGTATTTTAAACAATTCTTTCTAAGTGAACCCTAATTAGGTTGGAGGAGTGCAAATATTGCATACTTATAGCTGAATACCTCACATCAAACGACAAATCATAAAATTTTCAAAAAGTAGTATATTTAACCCTTTGGGCTGCCACATGCGTATTTTAAACAATTCTTTTTAAGTGAGCCCCTATTTAGGTTGGAGGTGTGAAATTTTGCATACTTATAGCTGAGTACCCCACATCAAACGACAAATCATAAAATTTTGAAAAAGTCGAACATTTAACCCTTTGGGCTCGCACATATGTATTTTAAACAATTCTTTCTAAGTGAACCCTAATTAGGTTGGAGGCGTGAAATTTTGCATACTTATAGTTGAATACCTCACATCAAACGACAAATCAAAAATTTTCAAAAAGTCGAACATTTAACCCTTTGGGCTCCCACAAGTGTATTTTAAACAATTCTTTTTAAGTGAGCCCCTATTTAGGTTGGAGGTGTGAAATTTTGCATAATTATAGCTGAACACCTCACATCAAATGACAAACCATAAAATTTTGAAAAAGTCGTACATTTAACCTTTTGGGCTCCCACATGTGTACTTTAAACAATTCTTTCTAAGTGACACCCTATTTACGTTGGAGGTGTGAAATTTGGCATACTTATAGCTGAACACCTCACATCAAATGACAAACCATAAAATTTTGAAAAGTCGTACATTTAACCCCTTGGGCGCCCACATGTGTATTTTAAACAATTCTTTCTAAGTGAGCTCCTAATTAGGTTGGAGGCGTGAAATTTTGCATACTTATAGCTGAGCACCTCGCATCAAACGACAAATCATAAAATTTTCAAAAAGTCGTACATTTAACCCTTTGATCTCCAACATGTGTATTTTAAACAATTCTTTCTAAGTGAGCCCCTAATTAGGTTGGAGGCGTGAAATTCTGCATACTTATAGCTGAGCATCACACATCAAACGGCAAATCATAAAATTGTGAAAAAGTCGTACATTTAAGCTTTTGGGTTCCTACATATGTATTTTAAACAATTCTTTCTAAGTGACACTCTATTTAGGTTGGAGGCGTGAAATTTTGCATACTAGCTGAACACCATCATGCGACAAATCATAAAAATTTGAAAAAGTCGTACATTTAACCCTTTGGGCTCCCACATGCGTGTTTTAAGCAATTCTTCCTAACTGAGCTCTTATTAAATTGGAGATTTGAAATTTTGCATGCTTATTATAGCAGAACACCTGAGGCCAGGCGACAAATTATAAAATCTTGAAAAAGTCTTACGTTTAACCCTTTGAGCTACCACATATTTATTTTAAGCAATTCTTTCTAAGAGAGCCCCTAATTAAGTTGGAGACATGAATTTTTGCGTACGTATAGCTGAATACCTCAGACCACACGACAAATCATAAAATTTTCAAAAAGTCTTATATTATTTACTCCTCCGGACTCTAACGTATATTTTAAGCAATTTTTCTAACCTCCGCCCTTTTCACGCGGGGAGCAGTTTTCCAACTTTTGCCGACACCCCTTTGACCATTCTTTCATATTATGCACCATAGCCTTACATATTTGAGTTCCACTTTTTGCCGCCAGGGGCGCCTACTTATCTCGGGTGCTATGGGCCCAATCCCTTCGACTAATATATATACTGATAGTATGTAAAACGGAGTTTCGTTCGGATAGAGATTTGTTTAGAATAGAGTGCGCCCCTGGTTGCGAAATGTGGAACTAACAGATTTTTCAAAAGGATAAAGTGTTTTGAAATGAATATTAAACGAAACCCTCTGTGCGATCTGTGATCACACTTACCCACTTGTTAAGTGTTTTTTGAAATCTTTTTATTACACACTGTACATAATGAAGGGTTAATGGTTCTGTTTCTAAAATAATGTAAATTTATTCTGTAATACTACAGTAAAATGGGGTGATTGATAGAGAGGAAAATGGTCAAAACTGATTAAATGAAGATGAGTAAAATTGCTGTTGAAACAAGAAAAAATTTAACGAAATATAAATTGCAAAATTTATGTTTATAGAAACTTTTATTCCATTTAATTAGTACCCATAATAGATAAAGAGAAAGAATAGAAATGACTAAAAAGGATGAAAGTGGCAGCCTTAAGAAATGTTCGGTATTCTTCAAACTGCAAAAAAAAAAAAAAAACGTAACATTGATCAAAACACTTTACGAAGGTGTGCAGACAAATTTCACCAAGATGAGCACAATGAGATGAAGCCAAACTATCTGGAAACTAGTGTCGACAGGTCAAGTGTAAAGAAAATGGGTGTTTAAAACGGATTTTTTTTTCCTGTGCCTTGAATTCCGTCTACGCAGGTTTGTTGGCACATCATATTTTCCCAAATATTTTTAAATAATAATTAAACCTTGTAGAATAAAGTTATTCTGCTTTTGTTTAAACTGATTTTATTTCCCTTAACAAATATTACAATATTAAATAAAGCGGGACAAGCCTCCCATATGTGGGGAGCCTTCATCCGTTATTTTCTCTTGTTTAAAATCATTTTTCAAGTTTCTTATATAGTACACTTATGCAGTGATGGAAAATTGGCGCAGAGGAGGAGCCTATTGACACCACTAATATTTTATCGTATTCTTCATCTTAATAAAAACTGTCAGATAACTGTCAGATAATAAAAACTGTTAGATAAGACGAAAAATTCTACTAAAATTTAGTGGTGTCAATAGGCTCCTCCTCTGCGCCAATTTTCCACCACTGCTTATGTCGCAATTTTATTTTTTATAATTGATTGTACAACGAATAAAATGAGATAAGAAACTTTATTCTAGGTTCAATATTAAAGAAATAAAAAATATTTTGTAAAAAATGGGTCAATCCTCCACAATCTGCCCTATTATGAAAATTTAAGATGTAATTAATGTACTCTATACCCAGAAAATCTCCCCTTCCCCCGCCTTTTTTTTCAACAACGTTACTGAGGATGTAAAGATGAAAAAACAAAACTTTCAGACGGAATATTTGATTTCTAATTGGAACAAAACATTTTAACCGTCGTTTTGTTATAGTATGTATGCCTTCGAAACAATTTTATAAATTTTTTTTTAATTTTAAGTTTAAAATTGCTAATTATTATTAAAAATATTATAAAAATATAAGCATAGAAATATGTAATTTAATTTTTTAATCATTTTATTTAAAAAACTCCAAAAAATTGCTATTTTTCTTAAAACTATTTAAATTTAAAACAGTTAACTATAAATATATTTTGTTACTTCTATAATACATATAATAGTGTTATACAGGAACTAGACTATTTTTATGACAATAACATGAATACTTCAAAAGTTACAGACATAAGAAGACAAACAACACTGAAAATTCCTGAAAAAAAATATCTTAAATTAAAATTGCGTAACTCGAAACTTTTCGATAAACCAGCATAAGAACAGTGTTTTTCCTTCTAACATATATATTTTAAACATCTCTCTATTCTAAAAAAAAAAGTAACTACCGCTGTCACCGCCGCCGCCGCCGGTTTTGATTTTTTTGTAAACCGGAGGCATTTCTTCGTTAATATTAACAAAAATAATGCATACAAAAATATGAAAATCGGTGGTTTTATACAGAAATGTTTGATAAACACGCTGATGTAGACAGTTTTCAAATCGAAGAATTTTTTTAAGAGTTATTTAATGCTAAAGTTGGGCAAAATCGTTCCACTAAAAAAGTTTTATAGCAGCAAAAACTATACATGGCAGTGTAATCATTTTTAGATCATTTTATGCGTTAGAATTTGCCGGAGTGCAGATTGCATTAATTTTTTTATTTTGACTCATTTTTTCAGGTTTTATTTCTATTTTAAATTCAAATTTTCAGCATTTCTAGAGATATTTTTTACAGATTTCAGAAAATTGTACTAATTTAAACTGTTGCCAACAGTATAAAAAGCGCAAGCAATAATCTCTCTATTCTAAAAAAAAGTAACTACCGCTGTCACCGCCACCGCCGGTTTTAATTTTTTTGTGACCGGAGGGCTTTCTTCGTTAATATTAACAAAAATAAAGCATACAAAAATATGAAAATCGGTGGTTTTATACAGAAATGTTTGATAAACACGCTCATGCAGACAGTTTTCAAATCGAAGAATTATTTTAAGAGTTATTTAATGCTGAAGTTGGGCAAAATCGTTCCACTAAAAAAGTTTTATAGCAGCAAAAACTATACATGGCAGTGTAATCATTTTTAGATCATTTTATGTGTTAGAATTTACCGGAGTGCAGATTGCATTAATTTTTTTATTTTGACTCATTTTTTCAGGTTTTATTTCTATTTTAAATTCAAATTTTCAGCATTTCTAGAGATATTTTTTACAGATTTCAGAAAATTGTACTAATTTAAACTGTTGCCAACAGTTAAAAAAGCGCAAGCAATAATGTTTGCTTCAAATTAAAAATTTATTTACACGTGACTATTATAAACAGGAAAAAAACTTTCAAATTAGAATTAAATAATTACGTATGATAAGCAGGAACTTATTAAAAATTACGTCATAAAAAGTATACACGTGAATTTTAAAAGAGAAAGGATATTGTAAAATAATAAATTCATTAACATGCGTTAGAAGTCTTAGGAGAAATTACGTCATATTTACGTCACATTATAGTTATTACATAAAAAAAACACAAAATAATATTGCAAAAATGTTTAAATTTAGAAATTGCGCTAGACATTTATTTGATATTTTGAGAATTAATTTAAAATGTCTCATTTAAAAGAACTTTCTTTTCGCTTTGTTAAAAAATGCCAGGAGACAAAGACTCTCTTTACTTAATTCCTTTTATATTAGCTTATTTTAAAATGTTGTTACACGTGTATACGTTATCAAGTTATTTTTATTTCGACGTCTTATTTGTGTTTTTATTAATGTTGTACGAATTTATTTGTTCTTTCGTTATTTAAAATAAAAATTATATCAATTTGTATAATTTGGCGATTTATATAATTTGGCGAAATTAGTCGACAGGATAATCAAGTAGTACCGCAGCGGATTTGGCGTTAAAATTCCCCAATCAAAGAGAAATGAATAGAAATTCGTTTATAGGGAGATCGCCACTGTTTTTTAAATTATAATTCAATCTTTTGAAATCTTTTTAAAGCCGATCAAATTAGCGTGCATTTAGAGTCTGCGGTGTCTGGACGGGGGTTGGCGAGCGTAGCTCGTAGGGGGCCGAGCCCCCTAGTAATTTAAAATTTTTGTGGCCATTAAACTATTGTTTATTATAATAATTTTACAAAAAAAAAAAAAAAAAAAAAAAAAAAAAAAAAAGAAAAGAAAAGAAAAAACGGTCAATTGCGAGTATTACTCGCGCTCAGAGGGTTCCGTAGAATAAATATATGAATTATTAACTTTCTCTCTATTATAAAAAAAGTATCTACCGCTGTCACCGCCGCCGCCGCCGGTTTTGAATTTTTTGTGACCGGAGGTCTTTCTTCGATAATATTAAAAAAACTGTTGCATACAAAAATATGAAAATCGGTAGTAATATAGAAAAATGTTTGATAAACACGCTGATGCAGACAGTTTTCAAATCGAAGAATTATTTAAAGAGATATTTAATGCCAAAGTTGGACAAAATCGTTCCATTAAAAAAGTTTTATAGGAGCAAAAACTGTACATAGGAATTTAATCATTTTTAGATCATTTCATGCGTCAGAATTTCCCGGTGTGCAGATTGCAGTTAGTTTTTTAATTTGAATAATTTTTCGAGGTTTTATTTCTATTTTAAATTGAAATTTTCAGCATTTCGATCGATATTTTTTTACAAATTTTAGAAAATTGTGTTAATTTAAACTGTTGCCAACTCTATAAACATAGCGCAAACAGTAATGTTTGCTTCAAATTAAAAATTTATTTTACACGTGACTATTATAAACAAAAAATATAAAAAGCAGGAACTCATTGAAAATTACGTCATAAAAACTATAGTTACACGTGAATTTTAAATGAGAAAGAATATTGTAAAATAATAAGTTCAGTAACATGCGTTAGAAGTCATAAATAGGAGAATTTACGTCATATTACACTTATTACGTAAAATGAACAAAAAATAATATTGCAAAACAGTTTTAATTTAAAAATTGCGCGAGACATTTACTTGACATTTTAAGATGACCATAATATTTCATTTCTAACAAAAGTATTTTGACGTGAATATTAAAAAGAGAAAGAAAAGTTTGGTGAAAATTACGCCAGATTATAATTGTCAGATTCAAATTATAATTCAGTCTTCCGAAATCTTTTTAAAGGCGATCAAATTAGCTTGCTGTTAGAGTCTGCGGTGTCTGAACAAGGGTTGACGAGCGTAGCTCGTAGGGGGCAGAGCCCCCTAGTATTATTAAAAAGTACGTTACTAAATGAACTAGTCGGATGCACCAATCACAAAACATATTTTTATCTCATACATGCATGTTAATACATCAATATTCGCTATCACACTGCCAAAATTAAACGGCAATCTATGCCCATCATGAGGATTCTAAAGATAAGAAAGTCCGTGCATTTAGTTTTTGTGATATGTCCATCACTGAAATCGTGTAAATCCAGTAAAATACAGTCTAGCAGCGCCACCTATTGGGTGAGTTACACCAAAATCCAATCAGCAACTACTTATGTCAACGTCTAACTGAATCTGAAGTTTCGGGGAGATCCGTAGATCAGTTTTTGAGATAGAGCTATTGCGAAAATCGTGAAAATTCCAGCATAGCTGCGCAACCTATTGGGCGATTAACACCAAAACCGAATCAGTAACAAATTGTGTCAACGTCTAACTAAATCTGAAGTCAGATGAAAAGTACTGCTTTAGTTCTTGAGATAGATCTATTACGCGAATCGTGAAATATGCAGCACAGCAGCGCCACTTGTTGGATGATTTACACCAACATGTAATCAGCACCAATTCATATGAAGGACTAACTGAATCCGAAGTTTGATGAAAATCCGTGCATTAATTCTTGGTATAGAACTATTGAGGAAATCGTGTAAATCCTGCAAAATGTGGCATAGCAGCGCCACCTGTTCACTAAAACGTAATCAGTACCAACTTATATCAAGGACTAACTGAATCTGAAGTTTAATGAAAAGCTGTGTATTAGTTCTTGAGATAGAGCTTTTGCAGAAATCTCAAAAAGGCAGCATAGCAGTGCCACCTTTTGGGCGATTTACACCAAAAGCTAATCAGCACCAATTTATGATAGGGACTACCCGAACATAAACTTTTATTAAACTCCGTGCATTAGTTCTTGAGATAGAGCGTCCACAAAATTTGTGTCACAGACTCATAGACAGACATTTTGTAAAAACATTTTTTTCGGGATCTTTGACCCTAAAACGTGGATATCCGTCGAAAAGCGGAAGTCGAAAATTTTCAAGAGTCCAATACTTTCTTCTTGTAAAAATAGAAGAAAGTAAAAAAAAAAAATAAGACTTAGTAAAAAACTATTCAACGTAGGATTTGGTATAGCTGTATATATACTAGAAAAGTATGAATGGGTATACCGTAAGAGTTCAAATAGATATGAAGCCTAATAATATAAAATATTGCTATTCTGTATAACTCTTATTTAAATCTTATCCTAATCTGTTTATGACGAACTTAAATCGGCACTGACAATAAAAATAGGGCATATTTAAGCTTCATTTATCATTTCATAAAACTAAATTCAGCGTCGTAATAATCTTTTCTTTTTACAATGTAGCTAAAACAAAACCCGTGTTCAATGTAAACTTAGAATTGCACTAAGCGCGCTTCGAAAGGAGGTCGCAAAGTTACAATGCCGAATGGTCCGTGCCGCGTTTTTCCAGGTAGGTTTTTAATTAACTTTTAAAGACACGGGAGGCGTATTGGGAGATACACTGAATGCAAACTGGTCGTGAATACCATAGTATTTATGTGATTAATTCTAATTATATTAGTCTGTTTTAAACAAGTTAACATTTCTTGCTTTTACACTGCTACTGGACATTCCATTACACAAATGTGTCACTAAAAGTTGTAATCTAGGTTTTAAAAGCCGATGGTACATAGAGTACGCCACCCTTGTCATTATGTATGTCCAAACTGTCCGTGTCTTTAAGGGTTAATATATCGGCTAATTACCGAAGATTTTTTTTCAAAAATCATTATCATTAATGCTTTATACTTATGCTACTATAGGAACCTCCAGCACTCCTCAACACATTTGCTGAATGCTCGCAAATCGAAATTTGTGTGTATCGAAAAAATACACTTTTCTCAAAAACCATGTGACCTAGGGTAATCGCTATAATTTTCCTGCAAAGTCTAAGTTAACGTCTACTACCTCTAATTTTTTTCATAATTTTAGTTTCAGTAGATTTGGTCATGATATTAAGTATCTGTTGAATAATGTTTTGAAAAAGAAATTGCTATTTTCATGATAGGTTTCGGAAAAAATATTTTGTTAGTTTGATGAATAATATCAGAGCTGCCAACATCTTACATTTTTTTGTACCACAAATATTTTATTGTAAATTTTACCTTTTTTAAATCGCCGTAATCTGCCAATTAAATAACTTAAAAAATTCTATTAAATTTTTGTGGTACTAAAAAGCGGAAGAGTTGGCAGATATGATAATAGGCATTTTTGGCTCTCTTAAAATTATGTTTGTTTATTTATACCTATGTATGATACGGTATTCCCTAATTTCCCTCGCGAAATTGTAATCATAACATCTATAGACATAAATTAACCATGCTCGGGTGTAGTTTTATTACAGTTGCACGTTAAAGTATCCTGAATATTTTTTTTTTCATGTGTAAGTTATTTAAATATTTAACTAGTAAAAGTTTAATATCTATTAGAATATTTCAATTACTTGTATGCTCGCCAAAAATGTATAACAAATTTGTGCAATAACAATTATGTGATGTATAAATAAATATATTGCATTAATATAAGTCATGCAAATAATATTAGGCAATAAAGTTTAGCGAAAATGCTTAGAAGTTTGTATTACATAGAACAAAAGCGAAAAAAGAAAGTTTCGAATGCAGATTAATATGCATACAAAACTCTACCTGACTTATTTTACCATTTAAAAGAGAACTGTTATTTTATTAAAAAAAAAAAAAAAAGATAATAACAAATTGATATTTAAACAACGTGTCAAATGTCAATTTATAAATAATAATCTGTCTCGAAAAGAATACAAGAAAAATAAAAGTAGGGTAGGGGATTACACAGTGAGACGTGGTACACAGTGAGACAGCAGCCACTTTGATATATAGTTGTAACCTTTTCTTCAAACTGGCACACACACATAACGACCTCATCTTATGCAACACGTGGATGTAGTTTCGGCACTTCAGTTACTCGTTCGACAAAATAGTAAGTAATTCCTTATTTTACAGCGGTTAAAGTTACATAAACGTCTATTTTAGAGTTTATTTCCTTCAATATGACATATATTTACTTAACCAAACCTAGCTATATCTAATAATAGACTATTTCATCAAAACTACATAAACTTTTTAACGCGAAGAAATTGATGTAACACATGTGGTATCCGTTTTGTTACAACGCAACGAAAGTACACAGTGAGACACACAGCTGTGGTACACAGTGAGACGTGTCTTATTGTGTAACTACTATGTGGTTCTGATGTTAAAAAAGGTATTTATTAATAAAAAGGTTTCTCTCTCTCTCTCTCTTTCTCTCAGTGTGTGGGGGCGTATGATGGCTAGGGAAATTTACTAAACATAAGAGGCTGAAAATTTGCATGAAGGTAGCCCAAGGTTTCCCATTGTCCACCCGAGGCTCACATTTTTAATATTTTCAAGATCTAGAAGCATTTATTAGAAATCATAAACTGCAGAAAAATATTGATAGAGTATAAAAATGTATGATTTATGAAAATATATACATTGTCTCGCTGTGTACTGCTCGTGGTACACAGTGAGACAATTTTCGATACTCCGTTATGCTGCTTCTGTGCTTTTATAAAGAACTTTTTTAAAACCATTTATACATTAATGTGTAGCACATTTGTCTAGCTTAAAAATGTAGCAAAAATTTTCTCAAAAGAATAAAAATCTTCGCCTTTGTTAAGTAATACTAATTTTCGTCTCACTGTGTACTACCCTCCCCTATATATATTAAAAACCCGGCAGGGCCATTAATTATTTTCTACGGGCCAAAGTTTTAAATTTTATACCGAGACACGCCGAGCATTTTTCTATGGGAGTCTCGGGCCAGGGGCTTAAATTTCGGTTTGTGCATACGGAAAGAAAAGTTCACTTCATAGAAATATATCGGATGACCAATAGGTCTGGCCGACTTACAAGAATGGATTTTACTTGACAACGTTTTGGTACAAGAAAAACAGTGTGTTTTAATTTTATAAAACTTTATTATATAATTTATATGCTGTGAGTTTAATATTTCTTAGATTGTTATCTTTTTTTTAGATTCTGTATAAAGTAAATTTCTGCACTTGAAGGGATGTAGGATTTTTCTGTTCAAAATATTAATGGAAGATGTGAATGTATATATTGAACATAAGTTTTTCATATTCACAGGGCTTTTTATTAAAATGCGATCATAATTTAAAAGGAAGAATAACATCTGATTTAAAAATAAAATTCACTTTTCACTTGTGTTTTCCATTTAACAAAAATATGTTGTTTAAGAACAGATTCTACTCCTATAGCTTAAAATTTACGTAATTTTTATGATATTTTTCGGTTACAAAAAATAAATAAACTTTGGATTTTTTAAATTATATTTATTGACATTAAAATTGTGCATTTAAATATTTTTTGCGTAAAAAAAGCATTATGTCTTGTACGATCGCAGATGCGCACCACGGACTTTATATCGGACGACCGTCTTTCTCCGGTCACATGCATCTCAATTAAATGTCTGAACCTTACACCAACATTCAGTTTAAAAAGTTGATTTTTGATAAAACGGCTGTCATTTCAACAGAAAAAGCTCATATTTTATGCCTTTTTTTAATCTTTTGTAAGCTATAAATAATATTTGATCAAAGAAAATTATACTTTCAGTGGCATAAGCTCCAGCAAAAACGATTAGCTTTCTTTAAAAAAAAAAAAAAAAAAAATTAATAATAAGGGATTGGATCCAATAGATCTCGAGAGAAAGTGTCGTCCAGTTTCAAAAACAGCGTTTTGAGAAAAAAGAGTTTAAAATTTTACAACAGCAATACGTTCAGCGATCAGCGTTATATTCAACGAGCAAAAAATACTGTAAGGATTTGAAATATAACGATACAGCTTTAGGGCAACAATCCAAACGCTTAGAAAAGAAAAAAACCCTCCAAAATTTTAACTTAAAGAGGTAGAATCACCCTTTATTTGAACTATTAATGCTAAAAGTTTAAATTTATTAATTTTTATTTCTATGTTTGTAAATATATGAAAAAAATATGAAATGTATTTTTATATTTTAATGTATTAGTCGCATTCAATAAAAAAATATTTTGCTTGTTATATTGAAAAAAATATTACAGATTACTGGAGCAATTTTTCAAACAGTTGATTTTGTTTCCAGATTTATTTTATGACGATACTTAACTTTCGGAACAGGTTTCGAAAGTGAAAGTGTTTAAAAAAAAATAAAACAGGGCCTTTGCACAGATCGCATGCAATGGGAATGCAATGGAACTATGCAATGGAAATAAAACAAATAAATGAAAATAAAAATATGTAAAGGAAGAGAAAAAAAAATCTTCCATACGATGAATATTAGCGAGCAGATGTTTCGCTTGTGTGAAGTATTCTCTTAACTCTATATTTTAATAATAATGATAAAAATAATAATAATAACACTTTCTGTAATACAGAGAAGGCGCTATTAAAAAATGCACTCATAAAGGTAATTACAGTTGCTCTATGTTTTTAGTTTGTAACAGAATATTTCTTTTTTGTAAAATAATTTTTGCATTACTAATGTTTTTGCCTCGAAAAAAATTGTTTCAGTGGCGCAGCATTTCAAAAATTATGGGTGAGGTCCGAGTAATCATTTTTCAAATATTTTAAACAATTAGGATTATTAAAAAAAAAAAAAAAAAAAAAAAAAAAAAAAAAAAAAAAACCGAAATATTTTAAAGATTGAATAACCGTTCAGAACAGGCTAATTATTTAATGTTATTAGTGCAAAATCGAAATTTCAGTTATTCTGTATAGAAGGTTTAAAATGCTGAGTATTAAAGAATTACTATTATCAAATTAGAGCTACAATAAGTAGCCCCATCGTGAAAAAAAAACAACAATATATATATATATATATATGTATGTATGTATGTATGTATATATATATATAGGGTGGTCATAAAAAAACTTTGCCGATGTATGGAACTCTAGCGGCCGGTCCGTTTAACCGATTGAGATGAGATTTCAGATGTAGTTATCCAGAGGTATGAGCTCGTGATTCTGTGAACAGCGACAAATTGGCGCTCACGGTTACGGTTATAGGTACAGAAACTCAAAATTTTCGAAAGGCAACGCCCATTTTTTTTTGTCTCAAAATGCTCACCGCATGCGAAAACCCTAAATAGCGCTGGAACGGTACATATATCGCACTAAACGGACGCGTTATGCACGCACAAAAAGCAGCTCTGCGAACGGACAAAAAAAAAAAACACGATCGGTGCGCACGGGGGAAAATTGCATATGACAGAGGCAAGAATCCGTTTTCTACGCTGACTATCTGGCGAACGGCGTTCTGTGATTGGTGTCTTGCATCTGTCATATGTAAATTTCCTCCGTGCGCCCCGATCGAGTATTTTTTTGGCTGTTCGCCGAGCTGTTTGTTGTGCGTGCATAACGCGTCCGTTTAATGCGATACACGTACCGTTCCACCGCTATTTAGGGTTTTCGCATGCTCTGAGCATTTTGCGACGAAAAAAAATGGGCGTTGCCATTCGAAAATTTCGAGTTTCTGTACCTATAACAGTAACCGTTAGCGCCAATTTGATGCCATTCACAGAATCCTTAGCTCATACCTCTGAATAACTATATCTGAAATCTCATCTCGATCGGTTAAACGGACCGGCCGCTAGAGTTCCATAGATTGGCAAAGTTTTTTTTATGACCACCCTGTATATATAACAATCCCGATATAATATCGGAACCGTTGCTCGTTACCAATGCAGTTCGACGATCTTGGTTTGATTTTGTTTTGAACTTAACATATTCGATGAATTACCCATCACAAGAAAACACAAGATAAAGAGTTTTGGAACTTGTTTTTTTATGCTGTAATTAAATGGTTCATTTTCTGAAACCGGGTCCATATGGGCTAAGACTTGATTTGGTCACGTATGCCCCGCCCCCCCCCCAAAAAAAAAGAAGAATAAAAACGCACAATCGAGAGAAGCAAGTTTATTTAGAAACTCATAATGGCAAAATTCATGCGAAAACGGTCGATCCTGAGTATAAAAAGAGGTAATTTAAATAGATTCCTGCAGCGGGTAGACATGTCAAAAAAGCGGGTAACTTGAATTTTATTGGTTAAAATAGCGCTTGATTGATTGTCCGGTAACGATGGCGAACTAAGCTTGGCCAGAGAACCGTGAAAGCTAACGACAAACAGCTGCAAAAAGCACTCGGTAAGATTAAAAATCCGTCTTTGATGTAATTTTAAACAAGTAAATTAATTTTTAAAAAAAAATTAAAAAAAAAGAAGAATTGCGATTTTTCTTAAAACTATTTAAATTTGAAAATATTAAATAGATATACTTTTTATGAATTCCATAATAAATACAATAAAGTTACACAAGAACTAGACTATTTTTATTACAACAACGTGAATATTTTAAAAGGCATAAAAAGACAAACAACACTGAAAATTCCCGAAAAAAAAATCATAAATTAAAATTGTGTAACTTAAAACTTTTCGCTAAATGAGCATAAGAACATCGTATTTAATTTAAATGTATATAGTTAAAGCACAATTTAAAATTTTTGTGGCCATTAAACTACTTATTTTTTATAAGAAATTTTCAAAGAATTTTACAAAAGAAAGTAAATAAAACGAAAGAAAATATCAATTTTGAGAGGGATGAGAAACACCTATCAACTTATTTTTTAAAAGTTTGTAAGAATTATAAATGTTTTAAAAAGCTCCATGATCACAAAGATCAACCTCTTTTTTTTCTTTCTAAAACTATGAGTTTTTGAATTGAAATTTTAATCTAAATTGACACTTTAAAGACATACAGATACGTTAATTTATGAAGTTTAAGGTCTTAAACGATTTGCCTTAACAATATTCCAAATTTGAAGCTTATTGGGGATAAAAATAAAGAGCTTATTCCTAATGTAAATAAAATATAATCATAATAATTAGTTTCTATCGAATAATATTTTGAAAAAGAAATGGCTATTTTCATGGTAGGTTTCGGAAAAAATATTTTGTTAGTTTGATGAATAATAGCTTAGCTTCCAACATCTTACGCTTTTTTGCACCACAAAAATTTTATTGTAAATTTTACCTTTTTAAATCGCCGTAATCTGCCAATTAAATAAGGTAAAAAATTCTATTAAATTTTTGTGGCACAAAAAAGCGGAAGTGTTGGCAGGTATGATAATAGGCATATTTGGCTCTCTTAAAATTATGTTTGTTTATTTATACCTATGTATGATGCGGTATTCCCTAATTTCCATCGCGAAATTGTAATCATAATATCTATAGACATAAATTAACCATGCTTAGTTGCAGTTTTATTACAGTTGCACGTTAAAGTATCCTGAATATGTTTGTTTTTATCGTATGTCAGTTATTTAAATATTTAATTTGTAAAAGTTTAATATCTATTAGAATATTTCAATTAACTGTATTCTCGCCAAAAATGTATAACAATTTCGGGCAACAACAATTATGTAACGTATAAATAAATATATTGCATTAATATAAGTCAAGCAAATATTAGACGATGAAACTTAGCAAATATCCTCAGAATTTTGTATTACGTAGAATAAAAGCGAAAAAAGAAAGTTTCGAAAGTAGATTAATATGCATACCAAATTCTATCTGATTTATTTTACCATTTAAAAGAGAACTGTTATTTTCTAACTAATAAAAAAATAATAATAACAAATTGATATTTAAACAACGTGCCAAAGGTCAACTTAAAAATAATAATCTGTCTCGAAAAGAATACAAGAAAAATAAAAGTAGGGTAGGGAAGTACACAGTGAGACAGCAGCCGCTTTGACATATAGTTGTAACTTTTTCTTCAAACTGGCACACACACATAACGACCTCATCTTATGCAACACGTGGATGTAGTTTCGGCACTTCAGTTACTCGTTCGACAAAATAGTAAATAATTCCTTATTTTATAGCGGTTAAAGTTACATAAACGTCTATTTTAGAGTTTATTTCCTTCAATATGACATATATTTACTTAACCAAACCTAGCTATGTCTAAAAATAGACTATTTCATCAAAACGACATAAACTTTTTAAAGCGAAGAAATTGATGTAAAAAATGTGGTATTCATTTTTTTACAACGCAACGAAAGTACACAGTGAGACACACAGCTGTGGTACACAGTGAGGCGTGTCTTATTGTGTTACTACTATGTGGTTCTGATGTGAAAAAAGTTATTTATTAATAAAAGAAGGTTTTTCGCCCTTTCTCTTTCTCTCAGTGTGTGGGGACGTGTGATGGCTAGGGAAATTTACTAAACATAAGAGGCTGAAAATTTGCATGAAGGTAGCCCAAGGTCTGCCATTGTCCACCCGAGACTCACATTCTTAATATTTTGAAAATCTAGAAGCATTTATTTGAAATCATAAACTGCAGAAAAATATTGATTGAGTGTAAAAATGTATGATTTATGAAAATATATACATTGCCTCGCTGTGTACTGCTCGTGGTACACAATGAGACAATTTTCGATACTCCGTTATGCTGCTTCTGTGCTTTTATAAAGAACTTTTTTAAAACCATTTATACATTAATGTGTAGCACATTTGTCTAGCTTAAATATGTAGCAAAAATTTTCTCAAAAGAATAAAAATCGTCGCCTTTGTTAAGTAATACTAATTTTCGTCTCACTGTGTACTACCCTCCCCTATATATATTAAAAACCGGGCCGGGCCATTAATTTTTTTCTACGGGCCAAAGTTTTAAATTTTATACCGAGGCACGCCGAGCATTTTTCTATGGGAGTCTCGGGCCAGGGGCTTAAATTTCGGTTTTTGTATGTGTATACGGAAAGGAATGTTCACTTCATAGAAATATATCGGCGGACCAATAGATCTGGCCGTCTTACAAGAATGAATTTTGCTTGAAGTGGGTTTTCATTCTATAAAACTTTATTATATAATTTATATGGTGTGAGTTTAATATTTCTTAGATTATTATCTTTTTTTCTGGATTCTGTATAAAGTAAATTTCTGCACTTGAAGGGATGTAGGATTTTTCTGTTCAAAGTATTAATGGAAGATGTCAATGTATATATTGAACAGAAGTTTTTCATATTCACAGGGCTTTTTATTAAAATGCGATCATAATTTAAAAAGAAGAATAACATCTGATTTAAAAAGAAAATTCACTTTTCACTTGTGCTTTCCATTTAACAAAAATATGTTGTTTAAGAACAGATTCTATTCTATAGCTTAAAATTTACGTAATTTTTATGATATTTTTCGGTTACAAAAAATAAATAAACTTTGGATTTTTTAAATTATACTGATTGACATTAAAATTGTACATTTAAATATTTTTTGCGTAAAAAAAGCATTATATCTTGTACGATCGCAGATGCGCACCACGGACTTTATATCGGGCGACCGTCTTTCTCCGGTCACATGCATCTCAATTAAATGTCTGAACCTTACACCAACATTCAGTTTAAAAAGTTGATTTTTGATAAAACGGCTGTCATTTCAACAGAAAAAGCTCATATTTTATGCCTTTTTTTAATCTTTTGTAAGCTATAAATAATATTTGATCAAAGAAAATTATACTTTCAGTGGTATAAGCTCCAGCAAAAACGATTAGCTTTCTTAAAAAAAAAAAAAAATAAATAAGGGATTGGATCCAATAGATCTCGAGAGAAAGTGTCGCCCAGTTTCAAAAACAGCGTTTTGAGAAAAAAGAGTTTAAAATTTTACAACAGCAATACGTTCAGCGATCAGCGTTACATTCAACGAGTAAAAAATACTGTAAGGATTTGAAATATAACGATACAGCTTTAGGACAACAATCCAAACGCTTAGAAAAAAAAAAAACCCTCCAAAATTTTAACTTAAAGAGGTAGAATCACCCTTTATTTGAACTATTAATGCTAAAAGTTTAAATTTATTAATTTTTATTTCTATGTTTGTAAATATATGAAAAAAATATGAAATATATTTTTATATTTTAATGTATTAGTCGCATTCAATATAAAAATATTTTGCTTGTTATATTGAAAAAAATATTACAGATTACTGGAGTAATTTTTCAAACAGTTGATTTTGTTTCCAGATTTATTTTATGACGATACTTAACTTTCGGAACAGGTTTCGAAAGTGAAAGTGTTTAATAAAAAATAAAACAGGGCCTTTGCACAGATCGCCCTCAACTATGCAATGGAAATAAAACAAATAAATGAAAATAAAAATATGTAAAGGAAGAGAAAAAAATCTTTCATACGATGAATATTAGCGAGCAGATGTTTCGCTTGTGTGAAGCAGTCTCTGAACTCTATATTTTAATAATAATAATAAAAATAATAATAATAACACTTTCTGTAATACAGAGAAGGAGCTATTAAAAAAAGCACTCATAAAGGTAATTACAGTTGCTCTATGTTTTTAGTTTGTAACAGAATATTTTCTTTTTTGTAAAATAATTTTTGCATTACTAATGTTTTTGCCTCGAAAAAAATTGTTTCAGTGGCGCAGCATTTCAAAAATTATGGGTGAGGTCCGAGTAATCATTTTTCAAATATTTTAAACAAATAGGATTATTAAAAAAAAAAAAAGAAATATTTTAAAGAATGAATAACCGTTCAGAACTGGCTAATTATTTAATGTTATTAGTGCAAAATCGAAATTTCAGTTATTCTGTATAGAAGGTTTAAAATGCTGAGTATTAAAGAATTACTATTATCAAATTAGAGCTACAATAAGCAGGCCCATCGTGAAAAACACAATATATATATATATATATATATATATGTATGTATGTATGTATGTATATATATATATATATATATATATATATATAGGGTGGTCATAAAAAAAACTTTGCCGATGTATGGAACTCTAGCGGCCGGTCCGTTTAACCGATCGAGATGAGATTTCAGATATAGTTATTCAGAGGTATCAGCTCGTGATTCTGTGAACAGCGACAAATTGGCGCTCACGGTTACGGTTATAGGTACAGAAACTCGAAATTTTCGAATGGCAACGCCCATTTTTTTTGTCTCAAAATGCTCAGCGCATGCGAAAACCCTAAATAGCGCTGGAACGGTACACATATCGCACTAAACGGACGCGTTATGCACGCACAAAAACAGCTCTGCGAACGGACAAAAAAAACACGATCGGTGCGCACGGGGGAAATTTGCATATGACAGAGGCAAGAATCAGTTTTCTACGCTGACTATCTGGCGAACGGCGTTCTGTGATTGGTGTCTTGCATCTGTCATATGAAAAATTCCTCCGTGCGCCCCGATCGAGTATTTTTTTGGCTGTTCGCCGAGCTCTTTGTTGTGCGTGCACAACGCGTCCGTTTAGTGCGTTCCACCGCTATTTAGGGTTTTCGCATGCTCTGAGCATTTTGCAACGAAAAAAAATGGGCGTTGCCATTCGAAAATTTCGAGTTTCTGTACGTATAACAGTAACCGTTAGCGCCAATTTGATGCCATTCACAGAATCCTTAGCTCATACCTCTGAATAACTATATCTGAAATCTCATCTCGATCGGTTAAACGGACCGGCCGCTAGAGTTCCATAGATTGGCAAAGTTTTTTTTATGACCACCCTGTATATATAACAATCCCGATATAATATCGGAACCGTTGCTCGTTACCAATGCAGTTCGAAGATCTTGGTTTGATTTTGTTTTGAACTTAACATATTCGATGAATTACCCATCACAAGAAAACACAAGATAAAGAGTTTTGGAACTTGTTTTTTTATGCTGTAATTAAATGGTTCATTTTCTGAAACCGGGTCCATATGGGCTAAGACTTGATTTGGTCACATATGCCCCCCCCCCCCCCAAAAAAAAAAGAAGAAGAAAAACGCACAATCGAGAGAAGCAAGTTTATTTAGAAACTCATAATGGCAAAATTCATGCGAAAACGGTCGATCCTGGGCGTCTATTCTGGTGTAATCGAGTAAATACCGGGAATCGGGATCGGGATCGCCGTCTCATAGCGACCACTGGGCGAAGAGCTATTCTGGTCTCCCCTCGTTATACGACAGTGGAGGATGAAACGCAGAATGTCCCCTGCGTGCGATCGGACACAGTTGTAGCCAATCAGATGAAAGCGCTCACGTGTTTTTATATGTTTGGGAGAGGGAAACAGCTGTCTTGCTTTGTCAAGTGTTATTGTTATTTACGTGAAAGGAAAAGAATGTTTGGGTTATCTATATAAAAGAAAAACGAGTTGAAGGAATGAATGCCATTGTTTTACATCAGCGTGATCGTGCCTGTAACCTGTTTAAAATTTCCTGACCTAAGAAAAAATGTCCATTTGTATTTTAATTATGCATAAAATACTATTTGTTATTATTATTGAATCAATTTTTTGAAAGAAACTTTGTTCTATTTTAATATCAGAAAATGATTAGTAAATGTTATGGTGAAATAGACAGATTTTTTTTCAGACTTCAAAATATTTTTGAAAAATAAAGGGGGGGGGGTGTTGTAGGTTCTACCAAGCTCTACATATATATTTGAAGCCTAATATATAATGGATTTTAAAAAAATAATAAACATTATATAGCTTTTTATTTATTTGCATCTTTAGACCACTTTTATTTTAAATTAATTATATTTATCACACCAGTACTGAAAACACATATATAAATTAGGCCGAATATTTAAATATACTTTAGTTTCACCTTTATTAAAAAAAAAATCTAGGTTTGCTTATAATTGTTCTTAATCTCAAATCTGCAATAAACTTAAAGAATATATGCATATATAATAAGTATATTAATTTAGCTTTGTACTTAAATGTCTCCTACCTTCCTTTTTAAATTAATTTATAAATTCACCACGATTTAATTATTTTCGTGACAGTAAAAATATTCTAAGGAAAGTCTCTCAAATTTTATTTTCCCTTAATTTTATTTATTAATATTTTAAATACTTACAGAGATCATCAATGAGTTTAATTACTTATTTAAAAAAAAAAAAAAAAAAAGAAAAAGAAAAAAAAACTAAATATGCTAATGAAAAATTATTGTTGTATCTTTATCAATTCACTGAAAATCTTGATTCTTTGTGAAAAATATAATTAGAATCAATTAAATCATTAAATGTAAAAACAAATAATAAAATGTTTTTTAAATTATTATTATTATTATTATTATTATTATTGTGAAACGGATCTAAAATATGTTTTCTCCGCTCAACAACGCAAAATTTTGGAACACAAACACAAGGGCTGATTAAAAAACCCTTCCAACTGGGTCGTGGCACTGAACCTCTTTGATTTTAGGGGGTGCCAAACTTGGTGAACGAATTTTACAGAGATAATATTTAAAATCTAATTCGATCTTGTACAAATTATACTGCATATTTTTTGCTATTGGAGTAGGGAAAGATTAAACACAAGTAATATATTTATCTAAATATGTATTTATATATCCATATCTCTATTTTAAGACATAGAACACGTTTAATTTTTGTGACAGCATAGGAAGGGGCATTGAATGAATACCAGGCCTTCATCCTCTCCTCTTTTGTTTCACCAGGCCCTGTACATACACAGACTAATTTTAAAACATAAAAGCATGAAATTAGCAGATATGACAATTGAAGTGATTAGGAGTTGAAAAGCGCCTTTATGTATTTTTATTTTTGAAGTATATAAACGTATTATCTTGAGTTATAAGCAAATGTTATCTTTTGACGACCTTTATCGGGAGTCACTTTCATAATTTCGGTTCAAAATGCCTACTTTGACCGCATTTTCTGAAGAATTCTTTACCTTTATCGAAAAATGGTATATGCTATTCGAGTTTGCAGTTTCTGAATAACAACATCAACCAATTTTCTGTGTTTTCGAATAAAAATTATTCCAGGAATGTGTCAGAAAATAGGGAGTTTTAATTTGAGAACAGCTTTAATATTATACAGAAAAAAATGTGAACTGTCTTGGCTTTTTGCCGAAACTTTTGGTTTGTTTAAAAGGCCGAAATAAAAGCTTTTATTTCAGAAATTTTTCCATGTTTAAACTTTAAACCTTTCCATGTAAAATGAAAGTATTTTTTTCGGTCTGAATTAAATTTGTAAGTAAATTAGTTGACATTTTTTGCAAGAAAAAAAGAATACACAGATTTCCGAGTCAAAGAACTTTTAAAGAATCTGTAAAAGAGCTTTAAATAAGAAAATAGTATTTTGTAATTAACAGGGCTCGGTGATATATATATATATATATCAGTGAGTATATATATTTATATGGGTATATTTAGAAATCGAATAGCTTATCCTTGAGATATACCATGATATATATCTGATATTTCTTTCAAAATGTCAAGACGTTTGATACTTTCGATATTTTATATTTTATTTCAAAATTTTATATTTTCAGTGAAAACAAGTGTAAATGAATTTTTCGACTGTTATTAACGGTGTCGTTCTGTAGATATAGAACTTTTGCTCTGATAGTGACTTTTGCCCCCCCCCCCCCACCCCCACCCCACCCTTTCTCTAAAAAGAAACTTTACGTTTGAAGCTGAATTTTTAGATGACAATAATTACGTCAGACAATATTTCTTACGACACTCATTGAAAGATAAACCATCTAATTTAGATAAGTTATTTACATCTTCATTTAAAATGATCTTTTCTAATTTTGGTTTACCTTAATTTAAAATGCACAACACATTATGAGATTGAAAAAGCAACAAAATTACAATTATGTTCATTATTTTTTTTAATTAAAACAAATTATTTTGTATTTCAAATTGTGTTTTATACAACAAAATTTTCTTAATACTAAATCTTACAGCTTTTTTTTTTTTTTTTTTTTTTTTTTTAACAAATTGGGTCTGTTTTCAATTAGCTGATCTACTATTTTGTTACTTAAGAGAAGCAAAAAAGAAAAAAACACACATTTAGAATAATATTTTATTAAGTTATCATGCTAACTGCAATATATTTTAATTTCTTATTTATATTAAGTCTGAAAATATTTATAATTATCAATAAGTTGACTATTTTGAAAATATCTGATAAATATAAAAAGCATTGGATATTTTTGATATGTTGGATATGTTTGAAGAAATCATGATATTTACGACCACTGGTAATTGAAAAACTATGCCCTCTTTCTATTTTTTAATATTAAACAAGTGCCCAAACCCTCCAAACAGAGCAAAAATTCTTTCCGAACCCTACCCACTGCGATCTCGACCACAAGGTAGCAGTCGGAAAAAAAGCAACCCACTCCGACCGGCGAAATTTCGACTCTACTACACCAGAATAGCAAATAATCGCCAAGGCGGCTCTTCCCGACCGGTTTCAGCATTCCTACGACACCAGAATAGATCCCCTGGGTATAAAAAGAGGTAATTTAAATAGATTCCTGCAGCGGGTAGACATGTCAAAAAAGCGGGTAACTTGAATTTTATTGGTTAAAATAGCGCTTGATTGATTGTCCGGTAACGATGGCGAACTAAGCTTGGCCAGAGAACCGTGAAAGCTAACGACAAACAGCTGCAAAAAGCACTCGGTAAGATTAAAAATCCGTCTTTGATGTAATTTTAAACAAGTAAATTAATTTTTAAAAAAAAATTAAAAAAAAAGAAGAATTGCGATTTTTCTTAAAACTATTTAAATTTGAAAATATTAAATAGATATACTTTTTATGAATTCCATAATAAATACAATAAAGTTACACAAGAACTAGACTATTTTTATTACAACAACGTGAATATTTTAAAAGGCATAAAAAGACAAACAACACTGAAAATTCCCGAAAAAAAAATCATAAATTAAAATTGTGTAACTTAAAACTTTTCGCTAAATGAGCATAAGAACATCGTATTTAATTTAAATGTATATAGTTAAAGCACAATTTAAAATTTTTGTGGCCATTAAACTACTTATTTTTTATAAGAAATTTTCAAAGAATTTTACAAAAGAAAGTAAATAAAACGAAAGAAAATATCAATTTTGAGAGGGATGAGAAACACCTATCAACTTATTTTTTAAAAGTTTGTAAGAATTATAAATGTTTTAAAAAGCTCCAGGATCATAAAGATCAACCTCTTTTTTTTTCTTTCTAAAACTATAAGTTTTTGAATTGAAATTTTAATCTAAATTGACACTTTAAAGACATACAGATACGTTAATTTATGAAGTTTAAGGTCTTAAACGATTTGCCTTAACAATAATCCAAATTTGAAGCTTATTGGGGATAAAAATAAAGAGCTTATTCCTAATGTAAATAAAATATAATCATAATAATTAGTTTCTATCGAATAATATTTTGAAAAAGAAATGGCTATTTTCATGATAGGTTTCGGAAAAAATATTTTGTTAGTTTGATGAATAATAGCTTAGCTTCCAACATCTTACGCTTTTTTGCACCACAAAAATTTTATTGTAAATTTTACCTTTTTAAATCGCCATAATCTGCCAATTTTTTACCTTATTTAAGGTAAAAAATTCTATTAAATTTTTGTGGCACAAAAAAGCGGAAGTGTTGGCAGGTATGATAATAGGCATATTTGGCTCTCTTAAAATTATGTTTGTTTATTTATACCTATGTATGATGCGGTATTCCCTAATTTCCATTGCGAAATTGCAATCATAATATCTATAGACATAAATTAACCATGCTTAGGTGTAGTTTTATTACAGTTGCACGTTAAAGTATCCTGAATATGTTTGTTTTAATCGTATGTCAGTTATTTAAATATTTAATTTGTAAAAGTTTAATATCTATTAGAATATTTCAATTAACTGTATTCTCGCCAAAAATGTATAACAATTTCGTGCAACAACAATTATGTAACGTATAAATAAATATATTGCATTAATATAAGTCAAGCAAATATTAGACGATGAAACTTAGCAAAAATGCTCAGAATTTTGTATAACGTAGAATAAAAGCGAAAAAAGAAAGTTTCGAAAGCAGATTAATATGCATACCAAATTCTATCTGATTTATTTTACCATTTAAAAGAGAACTGTTATTTTCTAAATAATAAAAATAATAATAACAAATTGATATTTAAACAACGTGCCAAAGGTCAACTTAAAAATAATAATCTGTCTCGAAATGAATACAAGAAAAATAAAAGTAGGGTAGGGAAGTACACAGTGAGACAGCAGCCGCTTTGACATATAGTTGTAACTTTTTCTTCAAACTGGCACACACACATAACGACCTCATCTTATGCAACACGTGGATGTAGTTTCGGCACTTCAGTTACTCGTTCGACAAAATAGTAAATAATTCCTTATTTTATAGTGGTTAAAGTTACATAAACGTCTATTTTAGAGTTTATTTCCTTCAATATGACATATATTTACTTAACCAAACCTAGCTATATCTAAAAATAGACTATTTCATCAAAACGACATAAACTTTTTAAAGCGAAGAAATTGATGTAAAAAATGTGGTAATCATTTTTTTACAACGCAACGAAAGTACACAGTGAGACACACAGCTGTGGTACACAGTGAGACGTGTCTTATTGTGTTACTACTATGTGGTTCTGATGTGAAAAAAATTATTTATTAATAAAAGAAGGTTTTTCGCTCTTTCTCTTTCTCTTAGTGTGTGGGGGCGTGTGATGGCTAGGGAAATTTACTAAACATAAGAGGCTGAGAATTTGCATGAAGGTAGCCCAAGGTCTGCCATTGTCCACCCGAGGCTCACATTCTTAATATTTTGAAAATCTAGAAGCATTTATTAGAAATCATAAACTGCAGAAAAATATTGATTGAGTGTAAAAATGTATGATTTATGAAAATATATACATTGTCTCGCTGTGTACTGCTCGTGGTACAGAATGAGACAATTTTCGATACTCCGTTATGCTGCTTCTGTGCTTTTATAAAGAACTTTTTTAAAACCATTTATACATTAATGTGTAGCACAATTGTCTAGCTTAAATATGTAGCAAATATTTTCTCAAAAGAATAAAAATCGTCGCCTTTGTTAAGTAATACTAATTTTCGTCTCACTGTGTACTACCCTCCCCTATATATATTAAAAACCGGGCCGGGCCATTAATTTTTTTCTACGGGCCAAAGTTTTAAATTTTATACCGAGGCACGCCGAGCATTTTTCTATGGGAGTCTCGGGCCAGGGGCTTAAATTTCGGTTTGTGTATACGGAAAGGAAAGTTCACTTCATAGAAATATATCGGCTGACTAATAGGTCTGGCCGACTTACAAGAATGGATTTTACTTGAAAATGTTTTGGTACAAGCAAAACAGTGGGTTTTCATTCTATAAAACTTTATTATATAATTTATATGGTGTGAGTTTAATATTTCTTAGATTATTATCTTTTTTTTGGATTCTGTATAAAGTAAATTTCTGCACTTGAAGGGATGTAGGATTTTTCTGTTCAAAGTATTAATGGAAGATGTGAATGTATATATTGAACAGAAGTTTTTCATATTCAGGGCTTTTTATTAAAATGCGATCATAATTTAAAAAGAAGAATAACATCTGATTTAAAAAAAAATTCACTTTTCACTTGTGCTTTCCATTTAACAAAAATATGTTGTTTAAGAACAGATTCTATTCTATAGCTTAAAATTTACGTAATTTTTATGATATTTTTCGGTTACAAAAAATAAAAAAACTTTGGATTTTTTAAATTATACTTATTGACATTAAAATTGTACATTTAAATATTTTTTGCGTAAAAAAAGCATTATATCTCGTACGATCGCAGATGCGCACCACGGACTTTATATCGGACGACCGTCTTTCTCCGGTCACATGCATCTCAATTAAATGTCTGAACCTTACACCAACATTCAGTTTAAAAAGTTGATTTTTGATAAAACGGCTGTCATTTCAACAGAAAAAGCTCATATTTTATGCCTTTTTTTAATCTTTTGTAAGCTATAAATAATATTTGATCAAAGAAAATTATACTTTCAGTGGCATAAGCTCCAGCAAAAACGATTAGCTTTCTTTAAAAAAAAAAAAAAAAAAAATTAATAATAAGGGATTGGATCCAATAGATCTCGAGAGAAAGTGTCGTCCAGTTTCAAAAACAGCGTTTTGAGAAAAAAGAGTTTAAAATTTTACAACAGCAATACGTTCAGCGATCAGCGTTATATTCAACGAGCAAAAAATACTGTAAGGATTTGAAATATAACGATACAGCTTTAGGGCAACAATCCAAACGCTTAGAAAAGAAAAAAACCCTCCAAAATTTTAACTTAAAGAGGTAGAATCACCCTTTATTTGAACTATTAATGCTAAAAGTTTAAATTTATTAATTTTTATTTCTATGTTTGTAAATATATGAAAAAAATATGAAATGTATTTTTATATTTTAATGTATTAGTCGCATTCAATAAAAAAATATTTTGCTTGTTATATTGAAAAAAATATTACAGATTACTGGAGCAATTTTTCAAACAGTTGATTTTGTTTCCAGATTTATTTTATGACGATACTTAACTTTCGGAACAGGTTTCGAAAGTGAAAGTGTTTAAAAAAAAATAAAACAGGGCCTTTGCACAGATCGCATGCAATGGGAATGCAATGGAACTATGCAATGGAAATAAAACAAATAAATGAAAATAAAAATATGTAAAGGAAGAGAAAAAAAAATCTTCCATACGATGAATATTAGCGAGCAGATGTTTCGCTTGTGTGAAGTATTCTCTTAACTCTATATTTTAATAATAATGATAAAAATAATAATAATAACACTTTCTGTAATACAGAGAAGGCGCTATTAAAAAATGCACTCATAAAGGTAATTACAGTTGCTCTATGTTTTTAGTTTGTAACAGAATATTTCTTTTTTGTAAAATAATTTTTGCATTACTAATGTTTTTGCCTCGAAAAAAATTGTTTCAGTGGCGCAGCATTTCAAAAATTATGGGTGAGGTCCGAGTAATCATTTTTCAAATATTTTAAACAATTAGGATTATTAAAAAAAAAAAAAAAAAAAAAAAAAAAAAAAAAAAAAAAAAACCGAAATATTTTAAAGATTGAATAACCGTTCAGAACAGGCTAATTATTTAATGTTATTAGTGCAAAATCGAAATTTCAGTTATTCTGTATAGAAGGTTTAAAATGCTGAGTATTAAAGAATTACTATTATCAAATTAGAGCTACAATAAGTAGCCCCATCGTGAAAAAAAAACAACAATATATATATATATATATATGTATGTATGTATGTATGTATATATATATATAGGGTGGTCATAAAAAAACTTTGCCGATGTATGGAACTCTAGCGGCCGGTCCGTTTAACCGATTGAGATGAGATTTCAGATGTAGTTATCCAGAGGTATGAGCTCGTGATTCTGTGAACAGCGACAAATTGGCGCTCACGGTTACGGTTATAGGTACAGAAACTCAAAATTTTCGAAAGGCAACGCCCATTTTTTTTTGTCTCAAAATGCTCACCGCATGCGAAAACCCTAAATAGCGCTGGAACGGTACATATATCGCACTAAACGGACGCGTTATGCACGCACAAAAAGCAGCTCTGCGAACGGACAAAAAAAAAAAAACACGATCGGTGCGCACGGGGGAAAATTGCATATGACAGAGGCAAGAATCCGTTTTCTACGCTGACTATCTGGCGAACGGCGTTCTGTGATTGGTGTCTTGCATCTGTCATATGTAAATTTCCTCCGTGCGCCCCGATCGAGTATTTTTTTGGCTGTTCGCCGAGCTGTTTGTTGTGCGTGCATAACGCGTCCGTTTAATGCGATACACGTACCGTTCCACCGCTATTTAGGGTTTTCGCATGCTCTGAGCATTTTGCGACGAAAAAAAATGGGCGTTGCCATTCGAAAATTTCGAGTTTCTGTACCTATAACAGTAACCGTTAGCGCCAATTTGATGCCATTCACAGAATCCTTAGCTCATACCTCTGAATAACTATATCTGAAATCTCATCTCGATCGGTTAAACGGACCGGCCGCTAGAGTTCCATAGATTGGCAAAGTTTTTTTTATGACCACCCTGTATATATAACAATCCCGATATAATATCGGAACCGTTGCTCGTTACCAATGCAGTTCGACGATCTTGGTTTGATTTTGTTTTGAACTTAACATATTCGATGAATTACCCATCACAAGAAAACACAAGATAAAGAGTTTTGGAACTTGTTTTTTTATGCTGTAATTAAATGGTTCATTTTCTGAAACCGGGTCCATATGGGCTAAGACTTGATTTGGTCACGTATGCCCCGCCCCCCCCCCCCAAAAAAAAGAAGAATAAAAACGCACAATCGAGAGAAGCAAGTTTATTTAGAAACTCATAATGGCAAAATTCATGCGAAAACGGTCGATCCTGAGTATAAAAAGAGGTAATTTAAATAGATTCCTGCAGCGGGTAGACATGTCAAAAAAGCGGGTAACTTGAATTTTATTGGTTAAAATAGCGCTTGATTGATTGTCCGGTAACGATGGCGAACTAAGCTTGGCCAGAGAACCGTGAAAGCTAACGACAAACAGCTGCAAAAAGCACTCGGTAAGATTAAAAATCCGTCTTTGATGTAATTTTAAACAAGTAAATTAATTTTTAAAAAAAAATTAAAAAAAAAGAAGAATTGCGATTTTTCTTAAAACTATTTAAATTTGAAAATATTAAATAGATATACTTTTTATGAATTCCATAATAAATACAATAAAGTTACACAAGAACTAGACTATTTTTATTACAACAACGTGAATATTTTAAAAGGCATAAAAAGACAAACAACACTGAAAATTCCCGAAAAAAAAATCATAAATTAAAATTGTGTAACTTAAAACTTTTCGCTAAATGAGCATAAGAACATCGTATTTAATTTAAATGTATATAGTTAAAGCACAATTTAAAATTTTTGTGGCCATTAAACTACTTATTTTTTATAAGAAATTTTCAAAGAATTTTACAAAAGAAAGTAAATAAAACGAAAGAAAATATCAATTTTGAGAGGGATGAGAAACACCTATCAACTTATTTTTTAAAAGTTTGTAAGAATTATAAATGTTTTAAAAAGCTCCATGATCACAAAGATCAACCTCTTTTTTTTCTTTCTAAAACTATGAGTTTTTGAATTGAAATTTTAATCTAAATTGACACTTTAAAGACATACAGATACGTTAATTTATGAAGTTTAAGGTCTTAAACGATTTGCCTTAACAATATTCCAAATTTGAAGCTTATTGGGGATAAAAATAAAGAGCTTATTCCTAATGTAAATAAAATATAATCATAATAATTAGTTTCTATCGAATAATATTTTGAAAAAGAAATGGCTATTTTCATGGTAGGTTTCGGAAAAAATATTTTGTTAGTTTGATGAATAATAGCTTAGCTTCCAACATCTTACGCTTTTTTGCACCACAAAAATTTTATTGTAAATTTTACCTTTTTAAATCGCCGTAATCTGCCAATTAAATAAGGTAAAAAATTCTATTAAATTTTTGTGGCACAAAAAAGCGGAAGTGTTGGCAGGTATGATAATAGGCATATTTGGCTCTCTTAAAATTATGTTTGTTTATTTATACCTATGTATGATGCGGTATTCCCTAATTTCCATCGCGAAATTGTAATCATAATATCTATAGACATAAATTAACCATGCTTAGTTGCAGTTTTATTACAGTTGCACGTTAAAGTATCCTGAATATGTTTGTTTTTATCGTATGTCAGTTATTTAAATATTTAATTTGTAAAAGTTTAATATCTATTAGAATATTTCAATTAACTGTATTCTCGCCAAAAATGTATAACAATTTCGGGCAACAACAATTATGTAACGTATAAATAAATATATTGCATTAATATAAGTCAAGCAAATATTAGACGATGAAACTTAGCAAATATCCTCAGAATTTTGTATTACGTAGAATAAAAGCGAAAAAAGAAAGTTTCGAAAGTAGATTAATATGCATACCAAATTCTATCTGATTTATTTTACCATTTAAAAGAGAACTGTTATTTTCTAACTAATAAAAAAATAATAATAACAAATTGATATTTAAACAACGTGCCAAAGGTCAACTTAAAAATAATAATCTGTCTCGAAAAGAATACAAGAAAAATAAAAGTAGGGTAGGGAAGTACACAGTGAGACAGCAGCCGCTTTGACATATAGTTGTAACTTTTTCTTCAAACTGGCACACACACATAACGACCTCATCTTATGCAACACGTGGATGTAGTTTCGGCACTTCAGTTACTCGTTCGACAAAATAGTAAATAATTCCTTATTTTATAGCGGTTAAAGTTACATAAACGTCTATTTTAGAGTTTATTTCCTTCAATATGACATATATTTACTTAACCAAACCTAGCTATGTCTAAAAATAGACTATTTCATCAAAACGACATAAACTTTTTAAAGCGAAGAAATTGATGTAAAAAATGTGGTATTCATTTTTTTACAACGCAACGAAAGTACACAGTGAGACACACAGCTGTGGTACACAGTGAGGCGTGTCTTATTGTGTTACTACTATGTGGTTCTGATGTGAAAAAAGTTATTTATTAATAAAAGAAGGTTTTTCGCCCTTTCTCTTTCTCTCAGTGTGTGGGGACGTGTGATGGCTAGGGAAATTTACTAAACATAAGAGGCTGAAAATTTGCATGAAGGTAGCCCAAGGTCTGCCATTGTCCACCCGAGACTCACATTCTTAATATTTTGAAAATCTAGAAGCATTTATTTGAAATCATAAACTGCAGAAAAATATTGATTGAGTGTAAAAATGTATGATTTATGAAAATATATACATTGCCTCGCTGTGTACTGCTCGTGGTACACAATGAGACAATTTTCGATACTCCGTTATGCTGCTTCTGTGCTTTTATAAAGAACTTTTTTAAAACCATTTATACATTAATGTGTAGCACATTTGTCTAGCTTAAATATGTAGCAAAAATTTTCTCAAAAGAATAAAAATCGTCGCCTTTGTTAAGTAATACTAATTTTCGTCTCACTGTGTACTACCCTCCCCTATATATATTAAAAACCGGGCCGGGCCATTAATTTTTTTCTACGGGCCAAAGTTTTAAATTTTATACCGAGGCACGCCGAGCATTTTTCTATGGGAGTCTCGGGCCAGGGGCTTAAATTTCGGTTTTTGTATGTGTATACGGAAAGGAATGTTCACTTCATAGAAATATATCGGCGGACCAATAGATCTGGCCGTCTTACAAGAATGAATTTTGCTTGAAGTGGGTTTTCATTCTATAAAACTTTATTATATAATTTATATGGTGTGAGTTTAATATTTCTTAGATTATTATCTTTTTTTCTGGATTCTGTATAAAGTAAATTTCTGCACTTGAAGGGATGTAGGATTTTTCTGTTCAAAGTATTAATGGAAGATGTCAATGTATATATTGAACAGAAGTTTTTCATATTCACAGGGCTTTTTATTAAAATGCGATCATAATTTAAAAAGAAGAATAACATCTGATTTAAAAAGAAAATTCACTTTTCACTTGTGCTTTCCATTTAACAAAAATATGTTGTTTAAGAACAGATTCTATTCTATAGCTTAAAATTTACGTAATTTTTATAATATTTTTCGGTTACAAAAAATAAATAAACTTTGGATTTTTTAAATTATACTGATTGACATTAAAATTGTACATTTAAATATTTTTTGCGTAAAAAAAGCATTATATCTTGTACGATCGCAGATGCGCACCACGGACTTTATATCGGGCGACCGTCTTTCTCCGGTCACATGCATCTCAATTAAATGTCTGAACCTTACACCAACATTCAGTTTAAAAAGTTGATTTTTGATAAAACGGCTGTCATTTCAACAGAAAAAGCTCATATTTTATGCCTTTTTTTAATCTTTTGTAAGCTATAAATAATATTTGATCAAAGAAAATTATACTTTCAGTGGTATAAGCTCCAGCAAAAACGATTAGCTTTCTTAAAAAAAAAAAAAAATAAATAAGGGATTGGATCCAATAGATCTCGAGAGAAAGTGTCGCCCAGTTTCAAAAACAGCGTTTTGAGAAAAAAGAGTTTAAAATTTTACAACAGCAATACGTTCAGCGATCAGCGTTACATTCAACGAGTAAAAAATACTGTAAGGATTTGAAATATAACGATACAGCTTTAGGACAACAATCCAAACGCTTAGAAAAAAAAAAAACCCTCCAAAATTTTAACTTAAAGAGGTAGAATCACCCTTTATTTGAACTATTAATGCTAAAAGTTTAAATTTATTAATTTTTATTTCTATGTTTGTAAATATATGAAAAAAATATGAAATATATTTTTATATTTTAATGTATTAGTCGCATTCAATATAAAAATATTTTGCTTGTTATATTGAAAAAAATATTACAGATTACTGGAGTAATTTTTCAAACAGTTGATTTTGTTTCCAGATTTATTTTATGACGATACTTAACTTTCGGAACAGGTTTCGAAAGTGAAAGTGTTTAATAAAAAATAAAACAGGGCCTTTGCACAGATCGCCCTCAACTATGCAATGGAAATAAAACAAATAAATGAAAATAAAAATATGTAAAGGAAGAGAAAAAAATCTTTCATACGATGAATATTAGCGAGCAGATGTTTCGCTTGTGTGAAGCAGTCTCTGAACTCTATATTTTAATAATAATAATAAAAATAATAATAATAACACTTTCTGTAATACAGAGAAGGAGCTATTAAAAAAAGCACTCATAAAGGTAATTACAGTTGCTCTATGTTTTTAGTTTGTAACAGAATATTTTCTTTTTTGTAAAATAATTTTTGCATTACTAATGTTTTTGCCTCGAAAAAAATTGTTTCAGTGGCGCAGCATTTCAAAAATTATGGGTGAGGTCCGAGTAATCATTTTTCAAATATTTTAAACAAATAGGATTATTAAAAAAAAAAAAAGAAATATTTTAAAGAATGAATAACCGTTCAGAACTGGCTAATTATTTAATGTTATTAGTGCAAAATCGAAATTTCAGTTATTCTGTATAGAAGGTTTAAAATGCTGAGTATTAAAGAATTACTATTATCAAATTAGAGCTACAATAAGCAGGCCCATCGTGAAAAACACAATATATATATATATATATATATATGTATGTATGTATGTATGTATATATATATATATATATATATATATATATATAGGGTGGTCATAAAAAAAACTTTGCCGATGTATGGAACTCTAGCGGCCGGTCCGTTTAACCGATCGAGATGAGATTTCAGATATAGTTATTCAGAGGTATCAGCTCGTGATTCTGTGAACAGCGACAAATTGGCGCTCACGGTTACGGTTATAGGTACAGAAACTCGAAATTTTCGAATGGCAACGCCCATTTTTTTTGTCTCAAAATGCTCAGCGCATGCGAAAACCCTAAATAGCGCTGGAACGGTACACATATCGCACTAAACGGACGCGTTATGCACGCACAAAAACAGCTCTGCGAACGGACAAAAAAAACACGATCGGTGCGCACGGGGGAAATTTGCATATGACAGAGGCAAGAATCAGTTTTCTACGCTGACTATCTGGCGAACGGCGTTCTGTGATTGGTGTCTTGCATCTGTCATATGAAAAATTCCTCCGTGCGCCCCGATCGAGTATTTTTTTGGCTGTTCGCCGAGCTCTTTGTTGTGCGTGCACAACGCGTCCGTTTAGTGCGTTCCACCGCTATTTAGGGTTTTCGCATGCTCTGAGCATTTTGCAACGAAAAAAAATGGGCGTTGCCATTCGAAAATTTCGAGTTTCTGTACGTATAACAGTAACCGTTAGCGCCAATTTGATGCCATTCACAGAATCCTTAGCTCATACCTCTGAATAACTATATCTGAAATCTCATCTCGATCGGTTAAACGGACCGGCCGCTAGAGTTCCATAGATTGGCAAAGTTTTTTTTATGACCACCCTGTATATATAACAATCCCGATATAATATCGGAACCGTTGCTCGTTACCAATGCAGTTCGAAGATCTTGGTTTGATTTTGTTTTGAACTTAACATATTCGATGAATTACCCATCACAAGAAAACACAAGATAAAGAGTTTTGGAACTTGTTTTTTTATGCTGTAATTAAATGGTTCATTTTCTGAAACCGGGTCCATATGGGCTAAGACTTGATTTGGTCACATATGCCCCCCCCCCCCCCCAAAAAAAAGAAGAAGAAAAACGCACAATCGAGAGAAGCAAGTTTATTTAGAAACTCATAATGGCAAAATTCATGCGAAAACGGTCGATCCTGGGCGTCTATTCTGGTGTAATCGAGTAAATACCGGGAATCGGGATCGGGATCGCCGTCTCATAGCGACCACTGGGCGAAGAGCTATTCTGGTCTCCCCTCGTTATACGACAGTGGAGGATGAAACGCAGAATGTCCCCTGCGTGCGATCGGACACAGTTGTAGCCAATCAGATGAAAGCGCTCACGTGTTTTTATATGTTTGGGAGAGGGAAACAGCTGTCTTGCTTTGTCAAGTGTTATTGTTATTTACGTGAAAGGAAAAGAATGTTTGGGTTATCTATATAAAAGAAAAACGAGTTGAAGGAATGAATGCCATTGTTTTACATCAGCGTGATCGTGCCTGTAACCTGTTTAAAATTTCCTGACCTAAGAAAAAATGTCCATTTGTATTTTAATTATGCATAAAATACTATTTGTTATTATTATTGAATCAATTTTTTGAAAGAAACTTTGTTCTATTTTAATATCAGAAAATGATTAGTAAATGTTATGGTGAAATAGACAGATTTTTTTTCAGACTTCAAAATATTTTTGAAAAATAAAGGGGGGGGGGTGTTGTAGGTTCTACCAAGCTCTACATATATATTTGAAGCCTAATATATAATGGATTTTAAAAAAATAATAAACATTATATAGCTTTTTATTTATTTGCATCTTTAGACCACTTTTATTTTAAATTAATTATATTTATCACACCAGTACTGAAAACACATATATAAATTAGGCCGAATATTTAAATATACTTTAGTTTCACCTTTATTAAAAAAAAAATCTAGGTTTGCTTATAATTGTTCTTAATCTCAAATCTGCAATAAACTTAAAGAATATATGCATATATAATAAGTATATTAATTTAGCTTTGTACTTAAATGTCTCCTACCTTCCTTTTTAAATTAATTTATAAATTCACCACGATTTAATTATTTTCGTGACAGTAAAAATATTCTAAGGAAAGTCTCTCAAATTTTATTTTCCCTTAATTTTATTTATTAATATTTTAAATACTTACAGAGATCATCAATGAGTTTAATTACTTATTTAAAAAAAAAAAAAAAAAAAGAAAAAGAAAAAAAAACTAAATATGCTAATGAAAAATTATTGTTGTATCTTTATCAATTCACTGAAAATCTTGATTCTTTGTGAAAAATATAATTAGAATCAATTAAATCATTAAATGTAAAAACAAATAATAAAATGTTTTTTAAATTATTATTATTATTATTATTATTATTATTGTGAAACGGATCTAAAATATGTTTTCTCCGCTCAACAACGCAAAATTTTGGAACACAAACACAAGGGCTGATTAAAAAACCCTTCCAACTGGGTCGTGGCACTGAACCTCTTTGATTTTAGGGGGTGCCAAACTTGGTGAACGAATTTTACAGAGATAATATTTAAAATCTAATTCGATCTTGTACAAATTATACTGCATATTTTTTGCTATTGGAGTAGGGAAAGATTAAACACAAGTAATATATTTATCTAAATATGTATTTATATATCCATATCTCTATTTTAAGACATAGAACACGTTTAATTTTTGTGACAGCATAGGAAGGGGCATTGAATGAATACCAGGCCTTCATCCTCTCCTCTTTTGTTTCACCAGGCCCTGTACATACACAGACTAATTTTAAAACATAAAAGCATGAAATTAGCAGATATGACAATTGAAGTGATTAGGAGTTGAAAAGCGCCTTTATGTATTTTTATTTTTGAAGTATATAAACGTATTATCTTGAGTTATAAGCAAATGTTATCTTTTGACGACCTTTATCGGGAGTCACTTTCATAATTTCGGTTCAAAATGCCTACTTTGACCGCATTTTCTGAAGAATTCTTTACCTTTATCGAAAAATGGTATATGCTATTCGAGTTTGCAGTTTCTGAATAACAACATCAACCAATTTTCTGTGTTTTCGAATAAAAATTATTCCAGGAATGTGTCAGAAAATAGGGAGTTTTAATTTGAGAACAGCTTTAATATTATACAGAAAAAAATGTGAACTGTCTTGGCTTTTTGCCGAAACTTTTGGTTTGTTTAAAAGGCCGAAATAAAAGCTTTTATTTCAGAAATTTTTCCATGTTTAAACTTTAAACCTTTCCATGTAAAATGAAAGTATTTTTTTCGGTCTGAATTAAATTTGTAAGTAAATTAGTTGACATTTTTTGCAAGAAAAAAAGAATACACAGATTTCCGAGTCAAAGAACTTTTAAAGAATCTGTAAAAGAGCTTTAAATAAGAAAATAGTATTTTGTAATTAACAGGGCTCGGTGATATATATATATATATATCAGTGAGTATATATATTTATATGGGTATATTTAGAAATCGAATAGCTTATCCTTGAGATATACCATGATATATATCTGATATTTCTTTCAAAATGTCAAGACGTTTGATACTTTCGATATTTTATATTTTATTTCAAAATTTTATATTTTCAGTGAAAACAAGTGTAAATGAATTTTTCGACTGTTATTAACGGTGTCGTTCTGTAGATATAGAACTTTTGCTCTGATAGTGACTTTTGCCCCCCCCCCCCCACCCCCACCCCACCCTTTCTCTAAAAAGAAACTTTACGTTTGAAGCTGAATTTTTAGATGACAATAATTACGTCAGACAATATTTCTTACGACACTCATTGAAAGATAAACCATCTAATTTAGATAAGTTATTTACATCTTCATTTAAAATGATCTTTTCTAATTTTGGTTTACCTTAATTTAAAATGCACAACACATTATGAGATTGAAAAAGCAACAAAATTACAATTATGTTCATTATTTTTTTTAATTAAAACAAATTATTTTGTATTTCAAATTGTGTTTTATACAACAAAATTTTCTTAATACTAAATCTTACAGCTTTTTTTTTTTTTTTTTTTTTTTTTTTAACAAATTGGGTCTGTTTTCAATTAGCTGATCTACTATTTTGTTACTTAAGAGAAGCAAAAAAGAAAAAAACACACATTTAGAATAATATTTTATTAAGTTATCATGCTAACTGCAATATATTTTAATTTCTTATTTATATTAAGTCTGAAAATATTTATAATTATCAATAAGTTGACTATTTTGAAAATATCTGATAAATATAAAAAGCATTGGATATTTTTGATATGTTGGATATGTTTGAAGAAATCATGATATTTACGACCACTGGTAATTGAAAAACTATGCCCTCTTTCTATTTTTTAATATTAAACAAGTGCCCAAACCCTCCAAACAGAGCAAAAATTCTTTCCGAACCCTACCCACTGCGATCTCGACCACAAGGTAGCAGTCGGAAAAAAAGCAACCCACTCCGACCGGCGAAATTTCGACTCTACTACACCAGAATAGCAAATAATCGCCAAGGCGGCTCTTCCCGACCGGTTTCAGCATTCCTACGACACCAGAATAGATCCCCTGGGTATAAAAAGAGGTAATTTAAATAGATTCCTGCAGCGGGTAGACATGTCAAAAAAGCGGGTAACTTGAATTTTATTGGTTAAAATAGCGCTTGATTGATTGTCCGGTAACGATGGCGAACTAAGCTTGGCCAGAGAACCGTGAAAGCTAACGACAAACAGCTGCAAAAAGCACTCGGTAAGATTAAAAATCCGTCTTTGATGTAATTTTAAACAAGTAAATTAATTTTTAAAAAAAAATTAAAAAAAAAGAAGAATTGCGATTTTTCTTAAAACTATTTAAATTTGAAAATATTAAATAGATATACTTTTTATGAATTCCATAATAAATACAATAAAGTTACACAAGAACTAGACTATTTTTATTACAACAACGTGAATATTTTAAAAGGCATAAAAAGACAAACAACACTGAAAATTCCCGAAAAAAAAATCATAAATTAAAATTGTGTAACTTAAAACTTTTCGCTAAATGAGCATAAGAACATCGTATTTAATTTAAATGTATATAGTTAAAGCACAATTTAAAATTTTTGTGGCCATTAAACTACTTATTTTTTATAAGAAATTTTCAAAGAATTTTACAAAAGAAAGTAAATAAAACGAAAGAAAATATCAATTTTGAGAGGGATGAGAAACACCTATCAACTTATTTTTTAAAAGTTTGTAAGAATTATAAATGTTTTAAAAAGCTCCAGGATCATAAAGATCAACCTCTTTTTTTTTCTTTCTAAAACTATAAGTTTTTGAATTGAAATTTTAATCTAAATTGACACTTTAAAGACATACAGATACGTTAATTTATGAAGTTTAAGGTCTTAAACGATTTGCCTTAACAATAATCCAAATTTGAAGCTTATTGGGGATAAAAATAAAGAGCTTATTCCTAATGTAAATAAAATATAATCATAATAATTAGTTTCTATCGAATAATATTTTGAAAAAGAAATGGCTATTTTCATGATAGGTTTCGGAAAAAATATTTTGTTAGTTTGATGAATAATAGCTTAGCTTCCAACATCTTACGCTTTTTTGCACCACAAAAATTTTATTGTAAATTTTACCTTTTTAAATCGCCATAATCTGCCAATTTTTTACCTTATTTAAGGTAAAAAATTCTATTAAATTTTTGTGGCACAAAAAAGCGGAAGTGTTGGCAGGTATGATAATAGGCATATTTGGCTCTCTTAAAATTATGTTTGTTTATTTATACCTATGTATGATGCGGTATTCCCTAATTTCCATTGCGAAATTGCAATCATAATATCTATAGACATAAATTAACCATGCTTAGGTGTAGTTTTATTACAGTTGCACGTTAAAGTATCCTGAATATGTTTGTTTTAATCGTATGTCAGTTATTTAAATATTTAATTTGTAAAAGTTTAATATCTATTAGAATATTTCAATTAACTGTATTCTCGCCAAAAATGTATAACAATTTCGTGCAACAACAATTATGTAACGTATAAATAAATATATTGCATTAATATAAGTCAAGCAAATATTAGACGATGAAACTTAGCAAAAATGCTCAGAATTTTGTATAACGTAGAATAAAAGCGAAAAAAGAAAGTTTCGAAAGCAGATTAATATGCATACCAAATTCTATCTGATTTATTTTACCATTTAAAAGAGAACTGTTATTTTCTAAATAATAAAAATAATAATAACAAATTGATATTTAAACAACGTGCCAAAGGTCAACTTAAAAATAATAATCTGTCTCGAAATGAATACAAGAAAAATAAAAGTAGGGTAGGGAAGTACACAGTGAGACAGCAGCCGCTTTGACATATAGTTGTAACTTTTTCTTCAAACTGGCACACACACATAACGACCTCATCTTATGCAACACGTGGATGTAGTTTCGGCACTTCAGTTACTCGTTCGACAAAATAGTAAATAATTCCTTATTTTATAGTGGTTAAAGTTACATAAACGTCTATTTTAGAGTTTATTTCCTTCAATATGACATATATTTACTTAACCAAACCTAGCTATATCTAAAAATAGACTATTTCATCAAAACGACATAAACTTTTTAAAGCGAAGAAATTGATGTAAAAAATGTGGTAATCATTTTTTTACAACGCAACGAAAGTACACAGTGAGACACACAGCTGTGGTACACAGTGAGACGTGTCTTATTGTGTTACTACTATGTGGTTCTGATGTGAAAAAAATTATTTATTAATAAAAGAAGGTTTTTCGCTCTTTCTCTTTCTCTTAGTGTGTGGGGGCGTGTGATGGCTAGGGAAATTTACTAAACATAAGAGGCTGAGAATTTGCATGAAGGTAGCCCAAGGTCTGCCATTGTCCACCCGAGGCTCACATTCTTAATATTTTGAAAATCTAGAAGCATTTATTAGAAATCATAAACTGCAGAAAAATATTGATTGAGTGTAAAAATGTATGATTTATGAAAATATATACATTGTCTCGCTGTGTACTGCTCGTGGTACAGAATGAGACAATTTTCGATACTCCGTTATGCTGCTTCTGTGCTTTTATAAAGAACTTTTTTAAAACCATTTATACATTAATGTGTAGCACAATTGTCTAGCTTAAATATGTAGCAAATATTTTCTCAAAAGAATAAAAATCGTCGCCTTTGTTAAGTAATACTAATTTTCGTCTCACTGTGTACTACCCTCCCCTATATATATTAAAAACCGGGCCGGGCCATTAATTTTTTTCTACGGGCCAAAGTTTTAAATTTTATACCGAGGCACGCCGAGCATTTTTCTATGGGAGTCTCGGGCCAGGGGCTTAAATTTCGGTTTGTGTATACGGAAAGGAAAGTTCACTTCATAGAAATATATCGGCTGACTAATAGGTCTGGCCGACTTACAAGAATGAATTTTACTTGAAAATGTTTTGGTACAAGCAAAACAGTGGGTTTTCATTCTATAAAACTTTATTATATAATTTATATGGTGTGAGTTTAATATTTCTTAGATTATTATCTTTTTTTTGGATTCTGTATAAAGTAAATTTCTGCACTTGAAGGGATGTAGGATTTTTCTGTTCAAAGTATTAATGGAAGATGTGAATGTATATATTGAACAGAAGTTTTTCATATTCAGGGCTTTTTATTAAAATGCGATCATAATTTAAAAAGAAGAATAACATCTGATTTAAAAAAAAATTCACTTTTCACTTGTGCTTTCCATTTAACAAAAATATGTTGTTTAAGAACAGATTCTATTCTATAGCTTAAAATTTACGTAATTTTTATGATATTTTTCGGTTACAAAAAATAAAAAAACTTTGGATTTTTTAAATTATACTTATTGACATTAAAATTGTACATTTAAATATTTTTTGCGTAAAAAAAGCATTATATCTCGTACGATCGCAGATGCGCACCACGGACTTTATATCGGGCGACCGTCTTTCTCCGGTCACATGCATCTCAATTAAATGTCTGAACCTTACACCAACATTCAGTTTAAAAAGTTGATTTTTGATAAAACGGCTGTCATTTCAACAGAAAAAGCTCATATTTTATGCCTTTTTTTAATCTTTTGTAAGCTATAAATAATATCTGATCAAAGAAAATTATACTTTCAGTGGTATAAGCTCCAGCAAAAACGATTAGCTTTCTTAAAAAAAAAAAAAATAAATAAGGGATTGGATCCAATAGATCTCGAGAGAAAGTGTCGCCCAGTTTCAAAAACAGCGTTTTGAGAAAAAAGAGTTTAAAATTTTACAACAGCAATACGTTCAGCGATCAGCGTTACATTCAACGAGTAAAAAATGCTGTAAGGATTTGAAATATAACGATACAGCTTTAGGACAACAATCCAAACGCTTAGAAAAAAAAAAAACCCTCCAAAATTTTAACTTAAAGAGGTAGAATCACCCTTTATTTTAACTATTAATGCTAAAAGTTTAAATTTATTAATTTTTATTTCTATGTTTGTAAATATATGAAAAAAATATGAAATATATTTTTATATTTTAATGTATTAGTCGCATTCAATATAAAAATATTTTGCTTGTTATATTGAAAAAAATATTACAGATTACTGGAGTAATTTTTCAAACAGTTGATTTTGTTTCCAGATTTATTTTATGACGATACTTAACTTTCGGAACAGGTTTCGAAAGTGAAAGTGTTTAAAAAAAAATAAAACACGGCCTTTGCACAGATCGCCCTCAACTATGCAATGGAAATAAAACAAATAAATGAAAATAAAAATATGTAAAGGAAGAGAAAAAAAAATCTTCCATACGATGAATATTAGCGAGCAGATGTTTCGCTTGTGTGAAGTAGTTTCTTAACTCTATATTTTAATAATAATAATAAAAATAATAATAATAACACTTTCTGTAATACAGAGAAGGAGCTATTAAAAAATGCACTCATAAAGGTAATTACAGTTGCTCTATGTTTTTAGTTTGTAACAGAATATTTTCTTTTTTGTAAAATAATTTTTGCATTACTAATGTTTTTGCCTCGAAAAAAATTGTTTCAGTGGCGCAGCATTTCATAAATTATGGGTGAGGTCCGAGTAATCATTTTTCAAATATTTTAAAAAATTAGGATTATTAAAAAAAAAAAAAAAAAAAAAAAAAAAAAACGAAATATTTTAAAGAATGAATAACCGTTCAGAACTGGCTAATTATTTAATGTTATTAGTGCAAAATCGAAATTTCAGTTATTCTGTATAGAAGGTTTAAAATGCTGAGTATTAAAGAATTACTATTATCAAATTAGAGCTACAATAAGCAGGCCCATCGTGAAAAAAACAATATATATATATATATATATATATGTATGTATGTATGTTTATATATATATATATATATAGGGTGGTAATAAAAAAACTTTGCCGATGTATGGAACTCTAGCGGCCGGTCCGTTTAACCGATCGAGATGAGATTTCAGATATAGTTATTCAGAGGTATCAGCTCGTGATTCTGTGAACAGCGGCAAATTGGCGCTCACGGTTACGGTTATAGGTACAGAAACTCGAAATTTTCGAATGGCAACGCCCATTTTTTTGTCTCAAAATGCTCAGCGCATGCGAAAACCCTAAATAGCGCTGGAACGGTACATATATCGCACTAAACGGACGCGTTATGCACACACAAAAAACAGCTCTGCGAACGGACAAAAAAAACACGATCGGTGCGCACGGGGGAAATTTGCATATGACAGAGGCAAGAATCCGTTTTCTACGCTGACTATCTGGCAAACGGCGTTCTGTGATTTGTGTCTTGCATCTGTCATATGTAAAATTCCTGCGTGCGCCCCGATCGAGTATTTTTTTTGCTGTTCGCCGAGCTCTTTGTTGTGCGTGCACAACGCGTCCGTTTAGTGCGATACACGTACCGTTCCACCGCTATTTAGGGTTTTCGCATGCTCTGAGCATTTTCCGACGAAAAAAAATGGGCGTTGCCATTCGAAAATTTCGAGTTTCTGTACCTATAACAGTAACCGTTAGCGCCAATTTGATGCCATTCACAGAATCCTTAGCTCATACCTCTGAATAACTATATCTGAAATCTCATCTCGATCGGTTAAACGGACCGGCCGCTAGAGTTCCATAGATTGGCAAAATTTTTTTATGACCACCCTGTATATATAACAATCCCGATATAATATCGGAACCGTTGCTCGTTACCAATGCAGTTCGACGATCTTGGTTTGATTTTGTTTTGAACTTAACATATTCGATGAATTACCCATCACAAGAAAACACAAGATAAAGAGTTTTGGAACTTGTTTTTTTATGCTTTAATTAAATGGTTCATTTTCTGAAATCAGGTCCATATGGGCTAAGACTTGATTTGGTCACATATGCCCCCCCCCCCCCAAAAAAAAAGAAAAAAAAACGCACAATCGAGAGAAGCAAGTTTATTTAGAAACTCATAATGGCAAAATTCATGCGAAAACGGTCGATCCTGAGTATAAAAAGAGGTAATTTAAATAGTTTCCTGCAGCGGGTAGACATGTCAAAAAAGCGGGTAACTTGAATTTTATTGGTTAAAATAGCGCTTGATTGATTGTCCAGTAACGATGGCGAACTAAGCTTGGCCAGAGAACCGTGAAAGCTAACGACAAACAGCTGCAGAAAGCACTCGGTAAGATTAAAAATCCGTCTTTGATGTAATTTTAAACAAGTAAATTAATTAAAAAAAAAATAAAAATAAAACGAAGAATTGCGATTTTTCTTAAAACTATTTAAATTTGAAAATATTAAATAGATATACTTTTTATGAATTCCATAATAAATATAATAAAGTTACACAAGAACTAGACTATTTTTATTACAACAACGTGAATATTTTAAAAGGCATAAAAAGACAAACAACACTGAAAATTCCCGAAAAAGAAAATCATAAATTAAAATTGTGTAACTTAAAACTTTTCGCTAAATGAGCATAAGAACATCGTATTTAATTTAAATGTATATAGTTAAAGCACAATTTAAAATTTTTGTGGCCATTAAACTACTTATTTTTTATAAGAAATTTTCAAAGAATTTTACAAAAAGAAAGTAAATAAAACGAAAGAAAATATCAATTTTGAGAGGGATGAGAAACACCTATCAACTTATTTTTTAAAAGTTTGTAAGAATTATAAATGTTTTAAAAAGCTCCAGGATCATAAAGTTCAACCTCTTTTTTTTCTTTCTAAAACTATAAGTTTTTGAATTGAAATTTTAACCTAAATTGACACTTTAAAGACATACAGATACGTTAATTTATGAAGTTTAAGGTCTTAAACGATTTGCCTTAACAATATTCCAAATTTGAAGCTCATTGGGGATAAAAATAAAGAGCTTATTCCTAATGTAAATAAAATATAATCATAATAATTAGTTTCTATCGAATAATATTTTGAAAAAGAAATGGCTATTTTCATGATAGGTTTCGGAAAAAATATTTTGTTAGTTTGATGAATAATAGCTTAGCTTCCAAGATCTTACGCTTTTTTGCACCACAAAAATTTTATTGTAAATTTTACCTTTTTAAATCGCCGTAATCTGCCAATTAAATAAGGTAAAAAATTCTATTAAATTTTTGTGGCACAAAAAAGCGGAAGTGTTGGCAGGTATGATAATAGGCATACTTGGCTCTCTTAAAATTATGTTTGTTTATTTATACCTATGTATGATGCGGTATTCCCTAATTTCCATCGCGAAATTGTAATCATAATATCTATAGACATAAATTAACCATGCTTAGGTGTAGTTTTATTACAGTTGCACGTTAAAGTATCCTGAATATGTTTGTTTTTATCGTATGTCAGTTATTTAAATATTTAATTTGTAAAAGTTTAATATCTATTAGAATATTTCAATTAACTGTATTCTCGCCAAAAATGTATAACAATTTCGTGCAACAACAATTATGTAACGTATAAATAAATATATTGCATTAATATAAGTCAAGCAAATATTAGACGATCAAACTTAGCAAAAATGCTCAGAATTTTGTATTACGTAGAATAAAAGCGAAAAAAGAAAGTTTCGAAAGCAGATTAATATGCATACCAAATTCTATCTGATTTATTTTACCATTTAAAAGAGAACTGTTATTTTCTAAATAATAAAAAAATAATAATAACAAATTGATATTTAAACAACGTGCCAAAGGTCAACTTAAAAATAATAATCTGTCTCGAAAAGAATACAAGAAAAATAAGAGTAGGGTAGGGAAGTACACAGTGAGACAGCAGCCGCTTTGACATATAGTTGTAACTTTTTCTTCAATCTGGCACACACACATAACGACCTCATCTTATGCAACACGTGGATGTAGTTTCGGCACTTCAGTTACTCGTTTGACAAAATAGTAAATAATTCCTTATTTTATAGTGGTTAAAGTTACATAAACGTCTATTTTAGAGTTTATTTCCTTCAATATGACATATATTTACTTAACCAAACCTAGCTATATCTAAATATAGACTATTTCATCAAAACGACATAAACTTTTTAAAGCGAAGAAATTGATGTAAAAAATGTGGTATTCATTTTTTTACAACGCAACGAAAGTACACAGTGAGACACACAGCTGTGGTACACAGTGAGACGTGTCTTATTGTGTAACTACTATGTGGTTCTGATGTGAAAAAAGTTATTTATTAATAAAAGAAGGTTTTTCGCCCTTTCTCTTTCTCTCAGTGTGTGGGGGCGTTTGATGGCTAGGGAAATTTACTAAACATAAGAGGCTGAAAATTTGCATGAAGGTAGCTCAAGGTCTGCCATTGTCCACCCGAGGCTCACATTCTTAATATTTTGAAAATCTAGAAGCATTTATTAGAAATCATAAACTGCAGAAAAATATTGATTGAGTGTAAAAATGTATGATTTATGGAAATATATACATTGTCTCGCTGTGTACTGCTCGTGGTACACAATGAGACAATTTTCGATACTCCGTTATGCTGCTTCTGTGCTTTTATAAAGAACTTTTTTAAAACCATTTATACATTAATGTGTAGCACATTTGCCTAGCTTAAATATGTAGCAAAAATTTTCTCAAAAGAATAAAAATCGTCGCCTTTGTTAAGTAATACTAATTTTCGTCTCACTGTGTACTACCCTCCCCTATATATATTAAAAACCGGTCCGGGCCATTAATTTTTTTCTACGGGCCAAAGTTTTAAATTTTATACCGAGGCACGCCGAGCATTTTTCTATGGGAGTCTCGGGCCAGGGCTTAAATTTCGGTTTGTGTATACGGAAAGGAAAGTTCACTTCATAGAAATATATCGGCTGACCGACTTACAAGAATGGATTTTACTTGAAAATGTTTTGGTACAAGCAAAACAGTGGGTTTTCATTCTATAAAACTTTATTATATAATTTATATGGTGTGAGTTTAATACTTCTTAGATTATTACCTTTTTTTTTGGTTTCTGTATAAAGTAAATTTCTGCACTTGAAGGGATGTAGGATTTTTCTGTTCAAAGTATTAATGGAAGATGTGAATGTATATATTGAACAGAAGTTTTTCATATTCACAGGGCTTTTTATTAAAATGCGATCATAATTTAAAAAGAAGAATAACATCTGATTTAAAAAGAAAATTCACTTTTCTCTTCTGCTTTCCATTTAACAAAAATATGTTGTTTAAGAACAGATTCTATTCTATAGCTTAAAATTTACGTAATTTTTATGATATTTTTCGGTTACAAAAAATAAATAAACTTTGGATTTTTTAAATTATACTTATTGACATTAAAATTGTACATTTAAATATTTTTTGCGTAAAAAAAGCATTATATCTTGTACGATCGCAGATGCGCACCACGGACTTTATATCGGGCGACCGTCTTTCTCCGGTCACATGCATCTCAATTAAATGTCTGAACCTTACACCAACATTCAGTTTAAAAAGTTGATTTTTGATAAAACGGCTGTCATTTCAACAGAAAAAGCTCATATTTTATGCCTTTTTTTAATCTTTTGTAAGCTATAAATAATATTTGATCAAAGAAAATTATACTTTCAGTGGTATAAGCTCCAGCAAAAACGATTAGCTTTCTTAAAAAAAAAAAAAAATAAATAAGGGATTGGATCCAATAGATCTCGAGAGAAAGTGTCGCCCAGTTTCAAAAACAGCGTTTTGAGAAAAAAGAGTTTAAAATTTTACAACAGCAATACGTTCAGCGATCAGCGTTACATTCAACGAGTAAAAAATACTGTAAGGATTTGAAATATAACGATACAGCTTTAGGGCAACAATCCAAACGCTTAGAAAAAAAAAAAAAAAAAAAAAAAAAAAACCTCCAAAATTTTAACTTAAAGAGGTAGAATCACCCTTTATTTGAACTATTAATGCTAAAAGTTTAAATTTATTAATTTTTATTTCTATGTTTGTAAATATATGAAAAAAATATGAAATATATTTTTATATTTTAATGTATTAGTCGCATTCAATATAAAAATATTTTGCTTGTTATATTGAAAAAAATATTACAGATTACTGGAGTAATTTTTCAAACAGTTGATTTTGTTTCCAGATTTATTTTATCACGATACTTAACTTTCGGATCAGGTTTCGAAAGTGAAAGTGTTTAAAAAAGAATAAAACAGGGCCTTTGCACAGATCGCCCTCAACTATGCAATGGAAATAAAACAAATAAATGAAAATAAAAATATGTAAAGGAAGAGAAAAAAAAATCTTCCATACGATGAATATTAGCGAGCAGATGTTTCGCTTGTGTGAAGTAGTCTCTTAACTCTATATTTTAATAATAATAATAAAAATAATAATAATAACACTTTCTGTAATACAGAGAAGGGGCTATTAAAAAATGCACTCATAAAGGTAATTACAGTTGCTCTATGTTTTTAGTTTGTAACAGAATATTTTCTTTTTTGTAAAATAATTTTTGCATTACTAATGTTTTTGCCTCGAAAAAAATTGTTTCAGTGGCGCAGCATTTCAAAAATTATGGGTGAGGTCCGAGTAATCATTTTTCAAATATTTTAAAAAAATAGGATTATTAAAAAAAAAAAAAAAGAAATATTTTAAAGAATGAATAACCGTTCAGAACTGGCTAATTATTTAATGTTATTAGTGCAAAATCGAAATTTCAGTTATTCTGTATAGAAGGTTTAAAATGCTGAGTATTAAAGAATTACTATTATCAAATTAGAGCTACAATAAGCAGGCCCATCGTGAAAAAAACAATATATATATATATATATATATGTATGTATGTATGTTTATATATATATATATATATATAGGGTGGTCATAAAAAAACTTTGCCGATGTATGGAACTCTAGCGGCCGGTCCGTTTAACCGATCGAGATGAGATTTCAGATATAGTTATTCAGAGGTATCAGCTCGTGATTCTGTGAACAGCGACAAATTGGCGCTCACGGTTACGGTTATAGGTACAGAAACTCGAAATTTTCGAATGGCAACGCCCATTTTTTTTGTCTCAAAATGCTCAGCGCATGCGAAAACCCTAAATAGCGCTGGAACGGTACATATATCGCACTAAACGGACGCGTTATGCACACACAAAAAACAGCTCTGCGAACGGACAAAAAAAACACGATCGGTGCGCACGGGGGAAATTTGCATATGACAGAGGCAAGAATCCGTTTTCTACGCTGACTATCTGGCGAACGGCGTTCTGTGATTGGTGTCTTGCATCTGTCATATGGAAATTTCCTCCGTGCGCCCCCATCGAGTATTTTTTTGGCTGTTCGCCGAGCTCTTTGTTGTGCGTGCACAACGCGTCCGTTTAGTGCGATACACGTACCGTTCCACCGCTATTTAGGGTTTTCGCATGCTCTGAGCATTTTGCGACGAAAAAAAAATGGGCGTTGCCATTCGAAAATTTCGAGTTTCTGTACCTATAACAGTAACCGTTAGCGCCAATTTGATGCCATTCACAGAATCCTTAGCTCATACCTCTGAATAACTATACCTGAAATCTCATCTCGATCGGTTAAACGGACCGGCCGCTAGAGTTCCATAGATTGGCAAAGTTTTTTTATGACCACCCTGTATATATAACAATCCCGATATAATATCGGAACCGTTGCTCGTTACCAATGCAGTTCGACGATCTTGGTTTGATTTTGTTTTGAACTTGTTTTGGAACTTGTTTTATTATGCTTTAATTAAATGGTTCATTTTCTGAAACCGGGTCCATATGGGCTAAGACTTGATTTGGTCACATATGCCCCCCCCCCCCCAAAAAAAAAGAAGAAAAAAAACGCACAATCCAGAGAAGCATGTTTATTTAGAAACTCATAATGGCAAAATTCATGCGAAAACGGTCGATCCTGAGTATAAAAAGAGGTAATTTAAATAGTTTCCTGCAGCGGGTAGACATGTCAAAAAAGCGGGTAACTTGAATTTTATTGGTTAAAATAGCGCTTGATTGATTGTCCGGTAACGATGGCGAACTAAGCTTGGCCAGGGATCCGTGAAAGCTAACGACAAACAGCTGCAGAAAGCACTCGGTAAGATTAAATATCCGTCTTTAATGTAATTTTAAACAAGTAAATTAATTTTTTAGAAAAAATAAAAAAAAACGAAGAATTGCGATTTTTCTTAAAACTATTTAAATTTGAAAATATTAAATAGATATACTTTTTATGAATTCCATAATAAATATAATAAAGTTACACAAGAACTAGACTATTTTTATTACAACAACGTGAATATTTTAAAAAGCATAAAAAGACAAGCAACACTGAAAATTCCCGAAAAAAAAAATCATAAATTAAAATTGTGTAACTTAAAACTTTTCGCTAAATGAGCATAAGAACATCGTATTTCCTTTAAATGTATATAGTTAAAGCACAATTTAAAATTTTTGTGGCCATTAAACTACTTATTTTTTATAAGAAATTTTCAAAGAATTTTACAAAAGAAAGTAAATAAAACGAAAGAAAATATCAATTTTGAGAGGGATGAGAAACACCTATCAACTTATTTTTTAAAAGTTTGTAAGAATTATAAATGTTTTAAAAAGCTCCAGGATCATAAAGATCAACCTCTTTTTTTTCTTTCTAAAACTATAAGTTTTTGAATTGAAATTTTAATCTAAATTGACACTTTAAAGATGATTACGTGATACTTTAAAGATGATACGTTAATTTATGAAGTTTAAGGTCTTAAACGATTTGCCTTAACAATATTTTAAATTTGAAGCTTATTGGGGATAAAAATAAAGAGCTTATTCCTAATGTAAATAAAATATAATCATAATAATTAGTTTCTATCGAATAATATTTTGAAAAAGAAATGGCTATTTTCATGATAGGTTTCGGAAAAAATATTTTGTTAGTTTGATGAATAATAGCTTAGCTTCCAACATCTTACGCTTTTTTGCACCACAAAATTTTTATTGTAAATTTTACCTTTTTAAATCGCCGTAATCTGCCAATTAAATAAGGTAAAAAATTCTATTAAATTTTTGTGGCACAAAAAAGCGGAAGTGTTGGCAGGTATGATAATAGGCATATTTGGCTCTCTTAAAATTATGTTTGTTTATTTATACCTATGTATGATGCGGTATTCCCTAATTTCCATCGCGAAATTGTAATCATAATATCTATAGACATAAATTAACCATGCTTAGGTGTAGTTTTATTACAGTTGCACGTTAAAGTATCCTGAATATGTTTGTTTTTATCGTATGTCAGTTATTTAAATATTTAATTTGTAAAAGTTTAATATCTATTAGAATATTTCAATTAACTGTATTCTCGCCAAAAATGTATAACAATTTCGTGCAACAACAATTATGTAACGTATAAATAAATATATTGCATTAATATAAGTCAAGCAAATATTAGACGATGAAACTTAGCAAAAATGCTCAGAATTTTGTTTAACGTAGAATAAAAGCGAAAAAAGAAAGTTTCGAAAGCAGATTAATATGCATACCAAATTCTATCTGATTTATTTTGCCATTTAAAAGAGAACTCTTATTTTCTAAATAATAAAAAATAATAATAACAAATTGATATTTAAACAACGTGCCAAAGGTCAACTTAAAAATAATAATCTGTCTCGAAAAGAATACAAGAAAAATAAAAGTAGGGTAGGGAAGTACACAGTGAGACAGCAGCCGCTTTGACATATAGTTGTAACTTTTTCTTCAAACTGGCACACACACATAACGACCTCATCTTATGCAACACGTGGATGTAGTTTCGGCACTTCAGTTACTCGTTCGACAAAATAGTAAATAATTCCTTATTTTATAGTGGTTAAAGTTACATAAACGTCTATTTTAGAGTTTATTTCCTTCAATATGACATATATTTACTTAACCAAACCTAGCTATATCTAAAAATAGACTATTTCATCAAAACGACATAAACTTTTTATCCCTTTCGTGGTCACGCACGCGTTTACGCGGTCGCACTTTGGTACTTGTAAGTGGTCGTGAACGCATATAGGCGGTCAGACTTTTGTACTTGTAGATGGTCACAAGCGCGTATAGGCGGTCAAAATATTCTACTTGTAGATGGTTATGAACGCGTTTGCGCGTTTGTGCTTCCCCCCACTTCTCGAGACTGGGAGTTAAAGAAGGCGTTTCTCAATCACTCCCTCTTTCCACACACACAATAGGCGTTAGGCAGACTATTTGTCAACTGGATTACCGTATTTTAAGTCGAATGCCTTTAGAGAACTTCGTTTTCTGTAAATGCTTAAGAATGGCATTGTATTTCGAAACAAATACTAAGCAACTTTATAGAATATCGTCGTTTACTTATTTTATTTTATTATTTCTATCCATAAGATTCTAATTCATTACTATAATTATTATTATTTCAGATCCTTTGCCAAATAATATTTATTTATTTCGCATGTTCATTATTTATTATGTAATATTTATTTATTTTGTTCTTTTAATGAATATACACGTTCTTTTCTTTCCTTTTTTTTCTAAATGTATGTCATTTTTTTCATTTAACTATAATACTAAATAATTAAACTTTTTTTTTCTTTACTTACACCACTTTTGTTGCATAATAATAATAAAAAATTCAAATATCTAATCTAACATAACACATCAAAAAAAAAAATATTTTTATTTATTATTGTTGCTCAAATTTTATTCAAATTCTAGCATAATTTTAAAACTAGTACCGTGAAAACTGTCTATAATGACACTGAAGGAGCCAGAAAAAGCATCGATGTAGATATAGGTTTTCATTATAGGTAGATTCAAGACTGTTCATTTATTCAGAGTACATAATATAATAATTATTACATATAGATGAATCCTTCGTTTAACTTTTTAGAATTATCTAATTAAATAATTCAATTTAATTATTTTCTTATCAATAAAAATAGTTCTGGAATTTTATATTAATATACAATGCCAAATATAAGACCGTAAAGAAAAACAAACAAACAGGGATTTACAATTTTGACTATTAAACAGGAGAAATAAATTTCAGATATTTTGCATTTGGATATAAACCATAGAGAAATACTTCATGTAAAAAAAAAAAAAAAAAAAAAAAAAAAAAAAAATGGATGTTTAAATGTTGAAGCTAAGAAGAGAAATAGTACTTTTATTTATTCACAGCCATTATTTGACATTCCCAGCCTTGTAAAAAGAAATAAAAAAAGAATTATGTAAAAGTTTCATGTAAAAAGAAATAAAGTTTTTTGCTCAATTAATTCAATCGCATGTACAACAGTCTTTACCATTTTCCTTTGGCATTCTAACAGGGTATTTTTATCAGTATTTTAACTTTAGTTAACAATAAAATTGATTAACTAAATTTAAATACACTTCAATATTTATAGAGGGCTTAAATATATGTTGTAGAATTCATATGAGCTAAAGAATATATCCACATAATGCTCTTTTTTAGAAACATACAGTTGATCGCTTCGTTCAAAAGTTAATCGTGAGTATACTTCTCTGAGGAAAACACGCATTGACTAATATTATTCCTAAGGAAGAATTTTTTTAAGATAGCTCGCTTGCATTTCAGTATTTTTAAACGATTTTTTTTATTTGAGTAGCTGAGGTCGATCTGTACAAAGGACGTTTTTTACTTCTTCTATTTTATTTGCAGGTTTTTTTTTTATGAGGATACTTTTACTTTCGAAACCGGTTCCGAAAATAAAAGTATCCTAATAAAAAAAAAACTATAAACAAAATAGAAAATGAGAAAAACGGTCTTTGTATAGATCGATCTCAGCTGACCAATGCAAAAGAATCGTTTAAAAATATGGAAATGCAAACGAGATATCTAAAAAAAATTCTTCCATCGGATAAACATTAGCGAGCGGGTGCTTTCGAGTGAGTGAAGTAACCTCTTAACTGTTGGAAGTAGATCAAAAACTCCAAACAATTAAATATCATAGACGGGTTTATTAAGTCCAATATTTTTCGCAGTAATTTGCAATGCTTTTTTAATATTTTAGAGCAACAGTAAAGTAATTTTATTTTGCAATTTGAAAACTTTATTTAATAATATGAGACAAAGTTAATGATAACTCTCCCGTGGAGGCTGTATTTAAAAATCTGTACAAACATATCATAACGTTATTTTTGTTTGTATTTTTCTGTTCTTATTCGATTTTCCTTTTGTTTATATGCCAGTTTACATACAAAGGGGTTTGCCATGAAAGGATTATTTCGATCAATAAAATGATGTTTACACAGTACTTCTCAGGTTGGGAGATATAACCTATCATCTCACCAATTTGATTATGCAAATTAAAAAAATAATAATAATTTTAAGATAGGTAATGCATTCATATGCATTAAAGACATATAATTTAAAAAAAAGTTACTCTTTCCTGTTTTTACTTGTATTAAAAAATAAATAAAGGGGTATTTTTAGACATATTTATACGTGTAGTTTTCATTATATTTGACCTACTTATATTTTTAAATAACTTGACACTTGTACCGTGCATTAGTACATTTATAAATAGTATATAGACCCAGTTTTAAGCATTATTACAGCAAATACTTGGCTTAGTATGAAAAAAGTTCTATTTGCACCTCTTTTGAAGGTTGGGGGTGGGGGTGGAGATAATCCAAAAACCATTTTTATGTTTATATCACTGACTGTGCCCACTTTGCAAATAAAAAAAAAACATTGTGTATTATTTGTGCTTTCTTAACATAACGAACCCCAATATAGCGATTCTTACATTAAAACCTCCATATTAAAAAAGCCCTAAATGTTATTTATTCACACAGTTATATTTCACAGAGAAGAACCAGAGGTGTAGCCAGAAAAATGCTTATGAGACTACAGTTCCCCGTTCGATAGCTACAGTTGTCAATATTGTTTACCTAATCATCCTACTAAATACAACAGAGTTGACCAAATATTCCAGTGTTATTAATTCCAATGATACTTTAAAAGTTTCTATGAGTTTTCTTTGAAGTAAGTTTTGAAAGAGAGTAAGTATATCCCATTGTTATCTAGTCCAAACTCTTGCAACCTGAGAATGACATCGAAATTGTACTTATAAGTGAAGCTTTGAGCTTTAAGAAAACTATGATTGACAGCCCCACCCCTTCCCTTGTAAGGATGATTTCTAAAGAAAACAGTTCACAGGAATAGTAAAATTTCAAATAGCCGTAACTTGCTACACATTTTTTTCATTGTCACGTATTTAATAAAAGGATTATGAAAAGTTTATGTTTTAAATCAGTTCTTTTAAAATAAGTATTTATCTATAATTATTAAATCGTGAATATTGCCCAATGTAACAGGTTTGGCCAGGTGGGGAGACCTATCAATTGACTTGAGCAAAACAAGCACCACCCATGCACAATGTAACAAAAGATTGTTGATATAAAAATAAAGTAAGATATCATTTAAAAAAAAAAAAATCTTTTCTGATATCACCGCATAAATATTAGAATAACTCCCTCGCCTTCCCCCACGAAAAATAAAAACTGATAGCCGGAGAGTTATCCTTATTGTAGCCTAAAAATTATTATCAAACTAATGGTTATTTTTAATAATAAAAACTCTTTGCTGCACATTTCCTGTATGTTATCAAGTTCTGCCCCATTCCGCAAGCGTCTTTATGGAAGAATTTAATAATTTAGCTGTTCTACCTATGTACTTTTAAACAATCACCTTTAATGATCTACTTTAAAAAAAAGTAAAATTCGTGATATTTTTTATGGTCATGTTAGCTTTGATATCTTGAAATAATAATTAAAAAAAATATCCGATTAAGTCACACACTAATATCAATTTGTAATTCTAAATTATAAGGAACCTCTATTTTATTTATGTATTTATTTTTTACATTTTCCAAAATAGTTAAAAAGGGTTTATGACTTCCGTTTGTTTGTCAGTGCTCTAACTTGCGTAACTATAATTCGATTTCTCTGAAATTTTGCATGTTATTGACATTTACTATGGCACGATCGCCATTGAAAATGAAGTATGTAGCATGTACAATTCACTTACAGGGGCATTCAAAAGCATGCCGTTACATTACGGCCAATGGGAGAAAATCGTTTCAAGTACAGCACTAAAACATACTTTCTTTAGAATATGAAATGCAAAGAATTTATTATTCATTTTCAGAATCGCACAGTAGAATTACGTTACATAATGATCTACGGGGAAAACCGTTTGCAGTATATTTCAATGTAGATAATCTATTTCAAACAAATTTAGGTAAAAAGATCTTAGTAAAAAAAATCATTGTTAAAAATAATAATTATTATAAATACTTAGATGAACGTAAAATTAAGAACTATTAGTTATTAAAGTTACATACATGTTCAGTTATAGAAAACCGATTATAAGCTTCAAGTAAAGCCCGAGGCAAGCTCGCAAATCTGTACCCTATTATTAACAGCAAAAACATATATTATACATATCTTTTCACTAAAGCACTCTAAAAAGCCCTTGGAAAGGGGGAGAGGTAAACATAAAATACAATCTATAGATTCTTTCAATTTAGTATGTGGATAGCTTATGTATAAGAGCATTAACTTTTATATATTTATGGGAACTTTGACCAAAGACAGCCTTTTAGGGAAGAGGGAGGAGTAGGACATGGAATTAAAAGAAACAAACCTGTACATACAGATATTTTAAAGGGGTCAAAACAATAATAAAGAAAAAAGAACTTTTTTCAAAAGTGTAGGTTTTCCATTATCTTGATTTTCATAATGTAGGAGGGGGCAGAGTTAAGAGCGGGGTATACGTGTGTGTGCGTGTGGGGGGGGGGAGGGGGTAAAAATAAGTGGGAGTCAAAATTTTGAGGTTTCGACAAATAAAACAAAATTTAGGGAATTCACAGCAGAAATGAAAATATTTTCTCGAAAATAATTTAAAAATAATGTTTAGGATCTAAATTTATTGGGTATGGTGTACAGTCCTGCATCGGGTCGGGAAAACTTTCCTTTTTTGCCGGAAGTCGGATTAACTTCTACAATTTTGCAGCAAATCGGGTCGATATCCATTATTTCGGCTTCGGGTTAGGTTTTGGCTCTTGCGGGCCCGGTTCGGGTTGAACCGATTTTTAAAAGAGTTTCTAAAATATTTTTTCTGGTGAAAAAACTATATAGAATAACAGTTTTTAAAGAAATGGAAATTTGAATACACACATGATATTTTACATACATAAATTTTTACGCACACATGCGAAAAAAAAAAACTGAAAGTAAAAACTTTTTTTTTCCCCATTTGAAAAATTAAGGAAAATATAATGAAAATAATTAAATTTTGAACTCGAGTGCGAAAACCAAACTTCAAAATAAGACAGTTTTCTGTATACATATTAAAATTATTTTAATTTCAGCAATTCACCCTTTCCTAACAAATATTTTAAATATTCACAAAAGTACCCTTTTTCAACCGTCATTTTTTCGTACACTGTTCTTCGGTTGCCTTGGAATTCCTCTGTTAATGATTAGTAAACACTACGCGCATTATTATTACTATTATTTTTAATGGGAAACAGACTGCAGTGCACATTAGCAATGTGTATCAGTTATTATCGTTGGAATAATATACACTATAAAAAGTACTACAAGCAGATATCGACCTAGACCATAATTCAAGTTTATTCAAATAATTTTATACACTCATGTAAACCAACAATAAAAACCGCACTCACTATTTCCAATAGTGAACACGCCTCCATATCATATATCGATTTCACGGCAATACAAGAAATATTTACAAAGGTCAGATGGAAGAGCAGTACTAGACTTTGTCGCGATGGCGCCCCAAGTTCACAATTACCCTAAAATATTCAAGTGTAACTGCATATTGTTTAAAAAGATACCAATGGACAGTACAAGTATCGAATTATTCAAAAATATAAATAGAATGGATGCAATTAAAGCAGTAGATATGATAAAGTGTAAGTGCATGTCTTTAAAAACAGGGAAGAATCACTATCGAAAAGATTCTTACAATAATGCAAACGAAAGCATTATCTGCCAGTTAGGAATTAATGCTAATACTACATTACAAATATGATTAAAATAATCATGATGAAATTAATGTATTGAAAATGGAAAAAAAAAGTTAAAACCTAGATTTTGATGACTGAACTATTCATTTCGTTACCATGAGAATTAAACTAAGAAAACATTTATTTTAATGCATTAAACTACAGTAATACAGTATAATGTACATTTATTTTACCGTATTTAAATATCCATTTTTAATTATAGATTACTTGGAGATCACAAATATATTTTATTATAAATGTTGATTTCTTTCCTTCTCATGCTGACTGATAATTGTTACATCATATAAATCCAACTTATTGCAATTGCTTCAGAGTTTGTGACACTAATTTTGGGGTGCTCTGGGCCCCGTACAAAAACTGCATAATATTCCAAATTGATTTTTTTCTGACACATTCCTGAATTGAGTTTTGTTCATAAACACATGGAATTGGCAGGTGCTCTTATTCAAAAACTATAAAGTCGAACAATTTTTTTCCATTTTTCGATAAACATAGGGAGGAGGTCTTTTAGAAAATGCTGTTAAATTTGGCGTTTTGAGAAAAAATTCTGCATACGGAAGCCCGATAAAAGTTATAATAGGAAAACGCTTGTAATTCTCAAGTAATTTATTTGTCGAAAAATGAAAAAAAGAAAAAGTGAAAGAAAAACAAAACATTTTGTCCCAAATCATTGTCATACCTGCATTTGTCAAGCTTTTACATTTATATATTAATTCCTGAATGTGTCAAAGTTTTTATTGTTGAACGGGCATTTTTTTTTCTTTTGCATCCAAATAATATTTACAAAAGTTAGTAGTAGGGCAGGTGGAAGAGTATTAATTAACCACCATATACTGGCAGGGTCCGACTTAGGCTATGGGGAGGGGGGGGGGTTGTCCGGGGCAAGAATCATTTTGGGGCTCCTTCTTCTATCTATCTATCTATAGATTTTTTGTGAATAATATGGAAGTAGCTAGTACTAAACTTCACACATATTGTATTATATGCATAAATTTTATATCCGGTACTGTTTTCCTCTGTATACAGAGTGTCACAAAAAGATAATCAGAACTTTAAGAAAAAACACTAGTAGGATAACAGTAGAAAAAAAATTACAGATTGTTTGATAAGAATATTTCTTTGCAAACTTTTACTTTGCTTATCTACGTACGTTATAAGATGTCTAAAAGAAAATGTCCCGAATTGGTTATAATTATTGGTTTTAACTTGCTGCGTACGAGAAAAATGTTAATAAAGAATTTATTTTGAAACAATAGAATACTAAATTGTCATAATAAAATATTAATCATTAGTTTTCTAATGATATTTGCGTAGGTGGAGAGGGTACTGGAAGCGGAGGGAGGAATGGGGACCGCACTTCCTTCTTAAATGTTTGAAAATATATGAATTTTGGTCACTTTTGTTTAATTTTAAACATTTGGCACCTTTTAAATAAAAATTCTGACTATTCCCTAAAAAGGATTCCCTGGAGTCCCCTAAAAAGGGCGGCCCGGGACAGCTTCACCGCTTGCGCCTACATAAGTCGGGATCTGACCATATATATGTAATATATATATATATAGATATAGATATAGATATAGATATAGATATAATGAATTACCATAACCAATAACTTTATATATTAAAATTTATTTTAAAAGATCTTTGTAAAACATTTTTATTTATGCAATGTATTGCCTAAATTGTGTTTCCTTTGTACTAAATACTGAAATTTTTACTCATACTTTGTTAGATCCCACGCCCACCCACGACCTCTTTAACTCTGCCCTCTTCTACATTGTAAAGAACAAGATGATAAAAATTTCCTTTGTTAGTCAACATTTTATTTCAACCCCTTTAAAATATCTGTATATAAAGTTTTTTATGTTCCCCCCCCCTCTCTTTCTTCTCACCCTAAAGACTACCCTTGGTCAAAGTTTCCATAAACATATAAAACTCGTTGTTCTTATACATAAGCTATCGAAGTAGCGAGTTGAAAGAACAGACACACGTGCTTAGCATGTGCTTTACTTGAAACACAGAAAAAAAATATAAGCATTACAGACTATGGAAGTTCTTTAGAGAATAGTTTTCATTGCGTGATGCATTTTCTCGCTGAACTATATTTGTATACCAATAGAAGTTTGTTGAACATAAATAAATTGATATACAGAAATACGCAAACCAACAAAATACATTGCCGTTTGGGTGCGTAATTGCTGGAAGTGCGGTTGGTTGGTTGATTTTTGACGGCCAATTATCTGCACGAGGGATACAGGCCCAGGGGAGGGGGTGCCAGGGAGGGTCTTTCTAAGGGAACCTAACCCGTATTTACGCATGGGAATCCATGGCTCGAAGAAAACCATGAAAATTCCGAACGGTTAGGTCGACGGGCGCGATTGGGCTCGAACCCAGCACCTCCCGTCTACCAACTTCGAGAGCAGAACCTCTCAGCCACTGGTGGGGCTGCTGGAAGTGCGAGTTAAATCGTGTTATACGTCTTTATCTGAATTAAATTTGAGCATAATATGTGTTGTGTAAAAAATCATTAGATAATATACAGGGTCGTGCAAAAGAATTCGAGAGCATTCTTTTCTACTGGCGAAATTGGCTACAAGTGAATTTTCTAAATGAAATAAGTTTTAGAATGCTAAATAATTTGTATGCTATAGATCGTAAATAAGGCTACAAAGTATAGACTATTTTTTTATTAGAAGGTAATTGCTAAAACTGGATTTTTAAATGTGTTATATGTTTTCCATACCTTTTACTCACATATCTTCCTGCACCTTATTTAATGGTAAAGATTCATTACAGTTTTATAGATAGATGTGTTGGAAAGTGTTGAAATATGATTTTTTGTTCATAATTTTATAAACTTTTATTGGAACAGATGTGTTATTATCCCACCCTCCGCCATCTTGGATTTTTTTTGGCGAGAAAACCCCTTTTCCGCCAAGTAGTAAATGTCGCCAAGCACCCGTTTCTACGCATGTTTGGCTCAACGAAAATAAAATGTAAATAATAAACAAAATTCGCTAAACTGGCAAATCAGTCATCCTTGTATGAGCGCTTCGCGCACATTTAACGGAAAAAAAACATCGCCGAATTCAGCATTTCTCGCTAATATAGCATTTTCAAAATTCAGCAGTTCTCGTCTTGTAGCAATCTCAAAATGTAAAAAACTCTTAAAACAGCAAAATATACCTAAAAAACGAGACTCGCTAAAGTGGCAATCAGCAATAGTTGTATGACCGCTTCGTGCTCATTTTCCGAAAAAAAAACATCGCCGAATTCAGCATTTTTCGCGATATAGAATTCTCAAAATTCATTAGTTCTCGTTTTGTAGCAATCTCAAAATGTAAAAAACTCTTAAAGCAACAAAATATACATAAAATTATCAACATACCTTAACAGACATCTGCTTTCTTGAAATCTACAGCACAAAATATAACACCGCCGTCATTTTCCAAAATAGGCTTAATACGCATTGACACGCTATAAACAAATCCCCCTTTCATGTCAAAATTTCCTCATATTTCTTAATTACTTCAGCAAGAGCGTTTAAACGGACTACAGAAACTATAGTCAATGAAATACATCCAATAAATTTAACATAAAAATAAAAAGACAGCCATAGAACACGATATCAAAGAGTATCTGGTACAAGAGTCAACCAACCGTCAGGAACGACACCCGGCAGTGAAATGAATGTTCACGCTCTCGCGTCGTAAAAAAGGGGGTTGCCATAATAAGTTACTAGACGCCAAACGCCGAGGTTGCCAGAGCGATAAAAATCGCCAAATACTCAACATCGCGGAGGGTGGGATAATAACACATCTTAGCCCTTTTATTTTTTATGCTGGTGAAAGTTTTCAAAGTTTCCATACATATAAATATGCAGAGATAATACTATTTGTTTATAAAATAAATGGAAAAATAAAAAATATATCTTGAGAAGGAAAATTAAAATTGGCCTCATCCAAATCCTAAAACTTTAAAAAAGGATAAATCGTAAAAAGGGATAAAAATGGCATTTGATTTTTTTAAAACTCTTTCCAGCATATTTGAAAAGCGTTTATGAATTCGGTTTGTCTATTTTTCCTCCTGTCCGCCATCTGTCCGTGTTCTAACTCGCGTAAATATAGTCCAATTTTCATGAAATCGATATATGTTATTTGTGTTTACTTTGGCATGTTTAGTATTGAAAATGAAGCGTGTAGATTTCGCTACATTCATTTACAAGGACACTCAAAAGAATGCCGTCACATTACGGAGAATGGAAAAATCATGTGTGGTGTGGTTAAATGATATTACGCTATTTGAAACATATTGGAATTTAAATACATCACTGAGGTGTATACTGCAAGGCGATTAACGTAAAATATAGTGTGCATAGAATTTGTATTTCGTTTTCAGGGACACACAAACAAATTTGGCCTATGAACAATAATTGCTAAATGTTCGTTATCAGTTGTAGTACGCTTTTTAAAATTTGACTGTTATTATTATTTTTTCCTATTACATAGTGATTATAAATTCTAGAGATCAAATACAGCGCTACACTATCTCAAATACATTCCCGTTTAGAAATTGCAGAATGGAAATTTTCATGCTGAACTAAATTTTTCCATACTATGTAGCATACATACAAAGATATAGAACATAGGCAGGGCTGCACAAAAAAAAAAAAAAAAAAAAAAAAAAAAAAGATATTTTTCTGACTACTGATTGCAATTGCAGAAAATGGATTTGCAAATGCGTTATGCGTTTTCTAATTTATTTATTTAGACATCATCTTTCTCCGTAATAAGCTGTAAAGTTTTGTTTCAATTTTCTGAATGTATTGGAAAATGTTAATTTATGCTACACGCATCATTTTTAGCTCTTGCTTCTTTTGACAGATATTCTTTTTCAGTTTCTCCAAAGAATTAGAAAATATAATACTGAATCTTACTGTACTAAATATAAAGAAAAATACATGAATATATTCCGAAATTATAAAAATAGTGCTTAGTTTCCATCTAGTCTAAGAATATTGAACTTGTGTTCCACGGAGTTGCGAATTTATTATTGTAAAGTATAAATCACTTTTCTCTCCTTATGGGAGATAAAGTGAGAGGGGGGGGGGGATAACACTTCACAGGCATTTGAAATTGATTGTATTTTTCTCATTTTGTGTAGGAAAATATATTTGGTATGGAAAATAATTCCTGTTATACGAAAATTTTAAATGTAATTATTTTTCCTAGGTGGTGGGAAAGAGAAAAAGGGCACCCGAAAAAAAGGCGATTTTATTACTATGAAACTTGCAAAAGTACATTTATTTTGTATATTGCTATGCAGACTCTCCATTTGCCTATTTATACATAGTAATACCTGTATTAAGCAGAATCTTGCCTTAAAAAGAAATCCAAAGTTCCTTAAAAAATTCTAATCCAAAATAATTATATTGTCCTTTGCCATTCCGTCTTAAAGGGTTTCATTGTTAAAATTAAAACCCCCATTTAATCAGTAATACTATACATATGTGGAAGTAGTATTACATCTATATCTCATTAATGCTGCAAAACTATGATCACTAATTAATTACAATAAAACTTGTAAGAATGGAATCTATGTATAACATAATCCCGCTTTAAACGGAAAATTTTATATTTTCAAATACGAAATATTACACAATTACACCTAGTAAAACCCGTCTGAAACAGAATTTGCTTTCGTACCGAGCGATCTCGTATTGACCGTTTTTATTGTAATACAGTGGTACCGTGTAATGTTACTGATTAATTAATTCTGTAATACTTAAGTACCATATCTTTACCATCTGTACACATGATTTAAATATAAGAAATAGCGTACTTTATAAAAAAGCTGTTTCTTTTATTGCTCGCAAAAAATGAGTTAGAGGGATTATCATTTAGAAGAAGATTTTTTCCATTTATTTTGAATGCGCATTTGAAATATTATATAACAATCGCATTTTTTTTTTGGAGGGGGTGGTGGGTGGGGGTGGGCGTTGGAATATTTGAATGTATTTTCAACTGGTATATTCATCAGGATAACGTAAAATATATCAGCTCTCTTAGATTTATATCACAGGAAAGCAAAGAAGGCAGATATTACACTAACTTGTATAACGACAGATTATTATTATTATTTATAAAAGAAAAATTAAATAATATTAACATAAATTGAAATTGAGATACGAGGAATTACAGTATCTAAAAGCGAGCACCATGGTATGCTGTACTAAACATTTAATTGTGATTTATTGTAGAGTGAGATTTAGCAATATATGTACGTTATATAAAATGTAATCTATTAATAAAATCGATTACTTCCAGTCTAATTTCATAATTAAATCATTACAAATTAATTAAATTTCGAAGTTTATGTAGCAGAAACTGTTCAGAAAAAGATGCATTTAGAGGAAATGAAACGTCTTGTTATTACGAAGATATAAATTCTTTTCAAATTTAGATAAAATTTAATAGCACACAAAACAAATTATACTAGATTCAAACATTATATCAACGGTCGTACGCTTCGGAGAATTTTTCAGGACAAATACCAGTGTTTTAAAATAAAAAATAAATCTAGCTTAAACGAGCAAAATTTCGACTTATATAAGGAGCGATTTTCTATAAAAAGATTACGGGTACGGAAGAATTTTCTGGTCTTGAAATGTCAGGGCACATACGACCCCTGTTATTTCAAACCAGAAGGAAGAGAGACCTGTATTGTGAAAACTGTTATGTTGTCCGGCATTAACCAGACATCTTTTTCGAAAGCTATTAGTCAAATAGTGTTAAACGCCCATCCCGCCTCCGTGGACAGCCTACTCAATCATTCACTGATAGAAAGAAGGGGAAAGAAAAAAATCCCTAAGCACTTTTGAACTACAAAATCACATAACCCCTTCTGCTTTTTAGAACAAGTTTTTTCTTGCTATTCAAGTCCTTTTTAACACACATTTTTACAATCTGTTGAAACGCTCAATGGGTTAAAGCGAAGAAATTGATGTAAAAAACGTGGTATTCATTTTTTTTACAACGCAACGAAAGTACACAGTGAGACACACAGCTGTGGTACACAGTGAGACGTGTCTTATTGTGTTACTACTATGTGGTTCTGATGTGAAAAAAGTTATTTATTAATAAAAGAAGGTTTTTCGCTCTTTCTCTTTCTCTCAGTGTGTGGGGGCGTGTGATGGCTAGGGAAATTTACTAAACATAAGAGGCTGAAAATTTGCATGAAGGTAGCCCAAGGTCTGCCATTGTCCACCCGAGGCTCACATTCTTAATATTTTAAAAATCTAGAAGCATTTATTAGAAATCATAAACTGCAGAAAAATATTGATTGAGTGTAAAAATGTATGATTTATGAAAATATATACATTGTCTCGCTGTGTACTGCTCGTGGTACACAATGAGACAATTTTCGATACTCCGTTATGCTGCTTCTGTGCTTTTATGCAGAACTTTTTAAAAACCATTTATACATTAATGTGTAGCACATTTGTCTAGCTTAAATATGTAGCAAAAATTTTCTCAAAAGAATAAAAATCGCCGCCTTTGTTAAGTAATACTAATTTTCGTCTCACTGTGTACTACACTCCCCTATATATATTAAAACCGGGCCGGGCCATTAATTTTTTTCTACGGGCCAAAGTTTTAAATTTTATACCGAGGCACGCCGAGCATTTTTCTATGGGAGTCTCGGGCCAGGGGCTTAAATTTCGGTTTGTGTATACGGAAAGGAAAGTTTACTTCATAGAAATATATCGGCTGACTAATAGGTCTGGCCGACTTACAAGAATGAATTTTACTTGAAAATGTTTTGGTACAAGCAAAACAGTGGGTTTTCGTTCTATAAAACTTTATTATATAATTTATATGGTGTAAGTTTAATATTTCTTAGATTATTATCTTTTTTTTGGATTCTGTATAAAGTAAATTTCTGCACTTGAAGGGATGTAGGATTTTTCTGTTCAAAGTATTAATGGAAGATGTGAATGTATATATTGAACAGAAGTTTTTCATATTCAGGGCTTTTTATTAAAATGCGATCATAATTTGAAAAGAAGAATAACATCTGATTTAAAAGGAAAATTCACTTTTCACTTGTGCTTTCCATTTAACAAAAATATATTGTTTAAGAACAGATTCTATTCTATAGCTTAAAATTTACGTAATTTTTATGATATTTTTCGGTTACAAAAAATAAATAAACTTTGGATTTTTTAAATTATACTTATTGACATTAAAATTGTACATTTAAATATTTTTTGCGTAAAAAAAGCATTATATCTTGTACGATCGCAGATGCGCACCACGGACTTTATATCGGGCGACCGTCTTTCTCCGGTCACATGCATCTCAATTAAATGTCTGAACCTTACACCAACATTCAGATTAAAAAGTTGATTTTTGATAAAACGGCTGTCATTTCAACAGAAAAAGCTCATATTTTATGCCTTTTTTTAATCTTTTGTAAGCTATAAATAATATTTGATCAAAGAAAATTATACTTTCAGTGGTATAAGCTCCAGCAAAAACGATTAGCTTTCTTAAAGAAAAAAAAATAAATAAATAAGGGATTGGATCTAATAGATCTCGAGAGAAAGTGTCGCCCAGTTTCAAAAACAGCGTTTTGAGAAAAAAGAGTTTAAAATTTTACAACAGCAATACGTTCAGCGATCAGCGTTACATTCAACGAGTAAAAAATACTGTGAGGATTTGAAATGTAACGATACAGCTTTAGGACAACAATCCAAACGCTTAGAAAAAAAAAAAAACCCTCCAAAATTTTAACTTAAAGAGGTAGAATCACCCTTTATTTGAACTATTAATGCTAAAAGTTTAAATTTATTAATTTTTATTTCTATGTTTGTAAATATATGAAAAAAATATGAAATATATTTTTATATTTTAATGTATTAGTCGCATTCAATATAAAGATATTTTGCTTGTTATATTGAAAAAAATATTACAGATTACTGGAGTAATTTTTCAAACAGTTGATTTTGTTTCCAGATTTATTTTATGACGATACTTAACTTTCGGAACAGGTTTCGAAAGTGAAAGTGTTTAAAAAAAAATAAAACAGGGCCTTTGCACAGATCGCCCTCAACTATGCAATGGAAATAAAACAAATAAATGAAAATAAAAATATGTAAAGGAAGAGAAAAAAATCTTCCATACGATGAATATTAGCGAGCAGATGTTTCGCTTGTGTGAAGTAGTCTCTTAACTCTATATTTTAATAATAATAATAAAAATAATAATAATAAAACTTTCTGTAATACAGAGAAGGGGCTATTAAAAAATGCACTCATAAAGGTAATTACAGTTGCTCTATGTTTTTAGTTTGTAACAGAATATTTTCTTTTTTGTAAAATAATTTTTGCATTACTAATGTTTTTGCCTCGAAAAAAATTGTTTCAGTGGCGCAGCATTTCAAAAATTATGGGTGAGGTCCGAGTAATCATTTTTCAAATATTTTAAACAATTAGGATTATTAAAAAAAAAAAAAAAAAAAAAAAAAAAAAAAAAAAAAACGAAATATTTTAAAGAATGAATAACCGTTCAGAACAGGCCAATTATTTAATGTTATTAGTGCAAAATCGAAATTTCAGTTATTCTGTATAGAAGGTTTAAAATGCTGAGTATTAAAGAATTACTATTATCAAATTAGAGCTACAATAAGCAGCCCCATCGTGAAAAAAACAATATATATATATATATATATATATATATATGTATGTATATATATATATATATATATATATAGGGTGGTTATAAAAAAACTTTGCCGATGAATGGAACTCTAGCGGCCGGTCCGTTTAACCGATAGAGATGAGATTTCAGATATAGTTATTCAGAGGTATGAGCTCGTGATTCTGTGAACAGCGACAAATTGGCGCTCACGGTTACGGTTATAGGTACAGAAACTCGAAATTTTCGAATGGCAACGCCCATTTCTTTTGGTCTCAAAATTCTCAGCGCATGCGAAAACCCTAAATGGCGCTGGAACGGTACACATATCGCACTAAACGGACACGTTATGCACGCACAAAAAACAGCTCTGCGAACGGACAAAAAAAAACACGATCGGTGCGCACCGGGGAAATTTGCATATGACAGAGGCAAGAATCCGTTTTCTACGCTGACTATCTGGCGAACGGCGTTCTGTGATTGGTGTCTTGCATCTGTCATATGTAAATTTCCTCCGTGCGCCCCGATCGAGTATTTTTTTGGCTGTTCGCCGAGCTGTTTGTTGTGCGTGCATAACGCGTCCGTTTAGTGCGATACACGTACCGTTCCACCGCTATTTAGGGTTTTCGCATGCTCTGAGCATTTTGCGACGAAAAAAAATGGGCGTTGCCATTCGAAAATTTCGACTTTCTGTACCTATAACAGTAAGCGCTAGCGCCAATTTGATGCCATTCACAGAATCCTTAGCTCATACCTCTGAATAACTATATCTGAAATCTCATCTCGATCGGTTAAACGGACCGGCCGCTAGAGTTCCATAGATTGGCAAAGTATTTTTATGACCACCCTGTATATATAACAATCCCGATATAATATCGGAACCGTTGCTCGTTACCAATGCAGTTCGACGATCTTGGTTTGATTTTGTTTTGAACTTAACATATTCGATGAATTACCTCTCACACGAAAACACAAGATAAAGAGTTTTGGAACTTGTTTTTTTATGCTTTAATTAAATGGTTCATTTTCTGGAACCGGGTCCATATGGGCTAAGACTTGATTTGGTCACATATGCCCCCCCCCCCCCAAAAAAAAAAGAAGAAAAAAAACGCACAATCGAGAGAAGCAAGTTTATTTAGAAACTCATAATGGCAAAATTCATGCGAAAACGGTCGATCCTGAGTATAAAAAGAGGTAATTTAAATAATTTCCTGCAGCGGGTAGACGTGTCAAAAAAGCGGGTAACTTAAATTTTATTGGTTAAAATAGCGCTTGATTGATTGTCCGGTAACGATGGCGAACTAAGCTTGGCCAGAGAACCGTGAAAGCTAACGACAAACAGCTGCAGAAAGCACTCGGTAAGATTAAAAATCCGTCTTTGATGTAATTTTAAACAAGTAAATTAATTAAAAAAAAAAATTTAAAAAAAACGAAGAATTGCGATTTTTCTTAAAACTATTTAAATTTGAAAATATTAAATAGATATACTTTTTATGAATTCCATAATAAATATAATAAAGTTACACAAGAATTAGACTATTTTTATTACAACAACATGAATATTTTAAAAGGCATAAAAGACAAACAACACTGAAAATTCCCGAAAAAAAAATCATAAATTAAAATTGTGTAACTTAAAACTTTTCGCTAAATGAGCATAAGAACATCGTATTTCCTTTAAATGTATATAGTTAAAGCACAATTTAAAATTTTTGTGGCCATTAAACTACTTATTTTTTATAAGAAATTTTCAAAGAATTTTACAAAAAGAAAGTAAATAAAACGAAAGAAAATATCAATTTTGAGAGGGATGAGAAACACCTATCAACTTATTTTTTAAAAGTTTGTAAGAATTATAAATGTTTTAAAAAGCTCCAGGATCATAAAGATCAACCTCTTTTTTTTTCTAAAACTATAAGTTTTTGAATTCAAATTTTAATCTAAATTGACACTTTAAAGACATACAGATACGTTAATTTATGAAGTTTAAGGTCTTAAACGATTTGCCTTAACAATATTCCAAATTTGAAGCTTTTTGGGGATAAAAATAAAGAGCTTATTCCTAATGTAAATAAAATATAATCATAATAATTAGTTTCTATCGAATAATATTTTGAAAAAGAAATGGCTATTTTCATGATAGGTTTCGGAAAAAATATTTTGTTAGTTTGATGAATAATAGCTTAGCTTCGAACATCTTACGCTTTTTTGCACCACAAAAATTTTATTGTAAATTTTAACTTTTTAAATCGCCGTAATCTGCCAATTAAATAAGGTAAAAAATTCTATTAAATTTTTGTGGCACAAAAAAGCGGAAGTGTTGGCCGGTATGATAATAGGCATATTTGGCTCTCTTAAAATTATTTTTGTTTATTTATACCTATGTATGATGCGGTATTCCCTAATTTCCATCGCGAAATTGTAATCATAATATCTATAGGCATAAATTAACCATGCTTAGGTGTAGTTTTATTACAGTTGCACGTTAAAGTATCCTGAATATGTTTGTTTTTATCGTATGTCAGTTATTTAAATATTTAATTTGTAAAAGTTTAATATCTATTAGAATATTTCAATTAACTGTATTCTCGCCAAAAATGTATAACAAATTCGCGCAACAACAATTATGTAATGTATAAATAACTATATTGCATTAATATAAGTCAAGAAAATATTAGACGATGAAACTTAGCAAAAATGCTCAGAATTTTGTATTACGTCGAACAAAAGCGAAAAAAGAAAGTTTCGAAAGCAGATTAATATGCATACCAAATTCTATCTGATTTATTTTACCATTTAAAAGAGAACTCTTATTTTCTAAATAATAAAAAAATAATAATAACAAATTGATATTTAAACAACGTGCCAAAGGTCAACTTAAAAATAATAATCTGTCTCGAAAAGAATACAAGAAAAATAAAAGTAGGGTAGGGAAGTACACAGTGAGACAGCAGCCGCTTTGACATATAGTTGTAACTTTTTCTTCAAACTGGCACACACACATAACGACCTCATCTTATGCAACACGTGGATGTAGTTTCGGCACTTCAGTTACTCGTTCGACAAAATAGTAAATAATTCCTTATTTTATAGTGGTTAAAGTTACATAAACGTCTATTTTAGAGTTTATTTCCTTCAATATGACATATATTTACTTAACCAAACCTAGCTATATCTAAAAATAGACTATTTCATCAAAACGACATAAACTTTTTAAAGCGAAGAAATTGATGTAAAAAATGTGGTATTCATTTTTTTACAACGCAACGAAAGTACACAGTGAGACACACAGCTGTGTACACAGTGAGACGTGTCTTATTGTGTTACTACTATGTTGTTCTGATGTGAAAAAAGTTATTTATTAATAAAAGAAGGTTTTTCGCTCTTTCTCTTTCTCTCAGTGTGTGGGGGCGTGTGATGGCTAGGGAAATTTACTAAACATAAGAGGCTGAAAATTTGCATGAAGGTAGCCCAAGGTCTGCCATTGTCCACCCGAGGCTCACATTCTTAATATTTTGAAAATCTAGAAGCATTTATTAGAAATCATAAACTGCAGAAAAATATTGATTGAGTGTAAAAATGTATGATTTATGAAAATATATACATTGTCTCGCTGTGTACTGCTCGTGGTACACAATGAGACAATTTTCGATACTCCGTTATGCTGCTTCTGTGCTTTTATACAGAACTTTTTAAAAACCATTTATACATTAATGTGTAGCACATTTGCCTAGCTTAAATATGTAGCAAAAATTTTCTCAAAAGAATAAAAATCGTCGCCTTTGTTAAGTAATACTAATTTTCGTCTCACTGTGTACTACCCTCCCCTATATATATTAAAAACCGGGCCGGGCCATTAATTTTTTTCTACGGGCCAAAGTTTTAAATTTTATACCGAGGCGCGCCGAGCATTTTACTATGGGAGTCTCGGACCAGGGGCTTAAATTTCGTTTGTGTATACGGAAAGAAAAGTTCATTTCATAGAAATATATCGGCTGACCAATAGGTCTGGCCGACTTATAAGAATGGATTTTACTTGAAAATGTTTTGGTACAAGCAAAACAGTGTGTTTTCATTCTATAAAACTTTATTATACAATTTATATGATGTGAGTTTAATATTTCTTAGATTATTATCTTTTTTTTGAATTCTGTATAAAGTAAATTTCTGCACTTGAAGGGATGTAGGACTCTTCTCTTCAAAGTATTAATGGAAGATGTGAATGTATATATTGAACATAAGTTTTTCATATTCACAGGGCTTTTTATAAAAATGCGATCATAATTTAAAAAGAAGAATAACATCTGATTTAAAAAGAAAGTTCACTTTTCACTTGTGCTTTCCATTTAACAAAAATATGTTGTTTAAGAACAGATTCTATTCTATAGCTTAAAATTTACGTAATTTTTATGATATTTTTCGGTTGCAAAAGATAAATAAACTTTGGATTTTTTAAATTATATTTATTGACATTAAAATTGTACATTTAAATATTTTTTGCGTTAAAAAAGCATTATATCTTGTACGATCGCAGATGCGGACCACGGACTTTATATCGGGCGACCGTCTTTCTCCGATCACATGCATCTCAATTAAATGTCTGAACCTTACACCAACCTTCAGTTTAAAAAGTTGATTTTTGATAAAACGGCTATCATTTCAACAGAAAAAGCTCATATTTTATGCCTTTTTTTAATCTTTTGTAAGCTATAAATAATATTTGATCAAAGAAAATTATACTTTCAGTGGCATAAGCTCCAGCAAAAACGATTAGCTTTCTTAAAAAAAAAAAAAAAAAAAAAAAAAAAAAAAAATAATAATAATAATAATAATAAGGGATTGTATCCAATAGATCTCGAGAGAAAGTGTCGCCCAGTTTCAAAACAGCGTTTTGAGAAAAAAGAGTTTAAAATTTTACAACAGCAATACGTTCAGCGATCAGCGTTACATTCAACGAGCAAAAAATACTGTAAGGATTTGAAATATAAACGAAACAGCTTTAGGGCAACAATCCAAACGCTTAGAAAAAAGAAAAAAAAACTCCAAAATTTTAACTTAAAGAGGTAGAATCACCCTTTATTTGAACTATTAATGCTAAAAGTTTAAATTTATTAATTTTTATTTCTATGTTTGTAAATATATGAAAAAAATATGAAATATATTTTTATATTTTAATGTATTAGTCGCATTCAATATAAAAATATTTTGCTTGTTATATTGAAAAAAATATTACAGATTACTGGAGTAATTTTTGAAACAGTTGATTTTGTTTCCAGATTTATTTTATGACGATACTTAACTTTCGGAACAGGTTTCGAAAGTGAAAGTGTTTAAAAAAAAATAAAACAGGGCCTTTGCACAGATCGCCCTCAACTATGCAATGGAAATAAAACAAATAAATGAAAATAAAAATATGTAAAGGAAGAGAAAAAAATCTTCCATACGATGAATATTAGCGAGCAGATGTTTCGCTTGTGTGAAGTAGTCTCTTAACTCTATATTTTAATAATAATAATAAAAATAATAATAATAAAACTTTCTGTAATACAGAGAAGGGGCTATTAAAAAATGCACTCATAAAGGTAATTACAGTTGCTCTATGTTTTTAGTTTGTAACAGAATATTTTCTTTTTTGTAAAATAATTTTTGCATTACTAATGTTTTTGCCTCGAAAAAAATTGTTTCAGTGGCGCAGCATTTCAAAAATTATGGGTGAGGTCCGAGTAATCATTTTTCAAATATTTTAAACAATTAGGATTATTAAAAAAAAAAAAAAAAAAAAAAAAAAAAAACGAAATATTTTAAAGAATGAATAACCGTTCAGAACAGGTTAATTATTTAATGTTATTAGTGCAAAATCGAAATTTCAGTTATTCTGTATAGAAGGTTTAAAATGCTGAGTATTAAAGAAATACTATTATCAAATTAGAGCTACAATAAGCAGCCCCATCGTGAAAAAAACAATATATATATATATATATATGTATGTATGTATGTATATATATATATATATATATATATAGGGTGGTCATAAAAAAACTTTGCCGATGAATGGAACTCTAGCGGCCGGTCCGTTTAACCGATAGAGATGAGATTTCAGATATAGTTATTCAGAGGTATGAGCTCGTGATTCTGTGAACAGCGACAAATTGGCGCTCACGGTTACGGTTATAGGTACAGAAACTCGAAATTTTCGAATGGCAACGCCCATTTCTTTTGGTCTCAAAATTCTCAGCGCATGCGAAAACCCTAAATAGCGCTGGAACGGTACACATATCGCACTAAACGGACACGTTATGCACGCACAAAAAACAGCTCTGCGAACGGACAAAAAAAACACGATCGGTGCGCACCGGGGAAATTTGCATATGACAGAGGCAAGAATCCGTTTTCTACGCTGACTATCTGGCGAACGGCGTTCTGTGATTGGTGTCTTGCATCTGTCATATGTAAATTTCCTCCGTGCGCCCCGATCGAGTATTTTTTTGGCTGTTCGCCGAGCTGTTTGTTGTGCGTGCATAACGCGTCCGTTTAGTGCGATACACGTACCGTTCCACCGCTATTTAGGGTTTTCGCATGCTCTGAGCATTTTGCGACGAAAAAAAATGGGCGTTGCCATTCGAAAATTTCGACTTTCTGTACCTATAACAGTAAGCGTTAGCGCCAATTTGATGCCATTCACAGAATCCTTAGCTCATACCTCTGAATAACTATATCTGAAATCTCATCTCGATCGGTTAAACGGACCGGCCGCTAGAGTTCCATAGATTGGCAAAGTTTTTTTATGACCACCCTGTATATATAACAATCCCGATATAATATCGGAACCGTTGCTCGTTACCAATGCAGTTCGACGATCTTGGTTTGATTTTGTTTTGAACTTAACATATTCGATGAATTACCTCTCACACGAAAACACAAGATAAAGAGTTTTGGAACTTGTTTTTTTATGCTTTAATTAAATGGTTCATTTTCTGGAACCGGGTCCATATGGGCTAAGACTTGATTTGGTCACATATGCCCCCCCCCCCCCAAAAAAAAAGAAGAAAAAAAACGCACAATCGAGAGAAGCAAGTTTATTTAGAAACTCATAATGGCAAAATTCATGCGAAAACGGTCGATCCTGAGTATAAAAAGAGGTAATTTAAATAGTTTCCTGCAGCGGTTAGACGTGTCAAAAAAGCGGGTAACTTAAATTTTATTGGTTAAAATAGCGCTTGATTGATTGTCCGGTAACGATGGCGAACTAAGCTTGGCCAGAGAACCGTGAAAGCTAACGACAAACAGCTGCAGAAAGCACTCGGTAAGATTAAAAATCCGTCTTTGATGTAATTTTAAACAAGTAAATTAATTTTTAAAAAAATTTAAAAAAAACGAAGAATTGCGATTTTTCTTAAAACTATTTAAATTTGAAAATATTAAATAGATATACTTTTTATGAATTCCATAATAAATATAATAAAGTTACACAAGAACTAGACTATTTTTATTACAACAACATGAATATTTTAAAAGGCATAAAAGACAAACAACACTGAAAATTCCCGAAAAAAAAATCATAAATTAAAATTGTGTAACTTAAAACTTTTCGCTAAATGAGCATAAGAACATCGTATTTCCTTTAAATGTATATAGTTAAAGCACAATTTAAAATTTTTGTGGCCATTAAACTACTTATTTTTTATAAGAAATTTTCAAAGAATTTTACAAAAAGAAAGTAAATAAAACGAAAGAAAATATCAATTTTGAGAGGGATGAGAAACACCTAACAACTTATTTTTTAAAAGTTTGTAAGAATTATAAATGTTTTAAAAAGCTCCAGGATCATAAAGATCAACCTCTTTTTTTTTCTAAAACTATAAGTTTTTGAATTGAAATTTTAATCTAAATTGACACTTTAAAGACATACAGATACGTTAATTTATGAAGTTTAAGGTCTTAAACGATTTGCCTTAACAATATTCCAAATTTGAAGCTTTTTGGGGATAAAAATAAAGAGCTTATTCCTAATGTAAATAAAATATAATCATAATAATTAGTTTCTATCGAATAATATTTTGAAAAAGAAATGGCTATTTTCATTTCATGATAGGTTTCGGAAAAAATATTTTGTTAGTTTGATGAATAATAGCTTAGCTTCGAACATCTTACGCTTTTTTGCACCACAAAAATTTTATTGTAAATTTTAACTTTTTAAATCGCCGTAATCTGCCAATTAAATAAGGTAAAAAATTCTATTAAATTTTTGTGGCACAAAAAAGCGGAAGTGTTGGCCGGTATGATAATAGGCATATTTGGCTCTCTTAAAATTATTTTTGTTTATTTATACCTATGTATGATGCGGTATTCCCTAATTTCCATCGCGAAATTGTAATCATAATATCTATAGGCATAAATTAACCATGCTTAGGTGTAGTTTTATTACAGTTGCACGTTAAAGTATCCTGAATATGTTTGTTTTTATCGTATGTCAGTTATTTAAATATTTAATTTGTAAAAGTTTAATATCTATTAGAATATTTCAATTAACTGTATTCTCGCCAAAAATGTATAACAAATTCGTGCAACAACAATTATGTAATGTATAAATAACTATATTGCATTAATATAAGTCAAGCAAATATTAGACGATGAAACTTAGCAAAAATGCTCAGAATTTTGTATTACGTAGAATAAAAGCGAAAAAAGAAAGTTTCGAAAGCAGATTAATATGCATACCAAATTCTATCTGATTTATTTTACCATTTAAAAGAGAACTCTTATTTTCTAAATAATAAAAAAATAATAATAACAAATTGATATTTAAACAACGTGCCAAAGGTCAACTTAAAAATAATAATCTGTCTCGAAAATAATACAAGAAAAATAAAAGTAGGGTAGGGAAGTACACAGTGAGACAGCTGCCGCTTTGACATATAGTTGTAACTTTTTCTTCAAACTGGCACACACACATAACGACCTCAACTTATGCAACACGTGGATGTAGTTTCGGCACTTCACTTACTCGTTCGACAAAATAGTAAATAATTCCTTATTTTATAGTGGTTAAAGTTACATAAACGTCTATTTTAGAGTTTATTTCCTTCAATATGACATATATTTACCTAGCTATACCAAACCTAGCTATATCTAAAAATAGACTATTTGATAAAAACTACCTAAACTTTTTAAAGCGAAGAAATTGATGTAAAAAATGTGGTATTCTTATTTTTACAACGCAACGAAAGTACACAGTGAGACACACAGCTGTGGTACACAGTGAGACGTGTCTTATTGTGTAACTACTATGTGGTTCTGATGTGAAAAAAGTTATTTATTAATAAAAGAAGGTTTTTCGCTCTCTCTCTTTCTCTCAGTGTGTGGGGGCGTGTGATGGCTAGGAAAATTTACTAAACATAAGAGGCTGAAAATTTGTATGAAGGTAGCCCAAGGTCTGCCATTGTCCACCCGAGGCTCACATTTTTAATATTTTGAAAATCTAGAAGCATTTATTAGAAATCATAAACTGCAGAAAAATATTGATTGAGTGTAAAAATGTATGATTTATGAAAAAATATATATTGTCTCGCTGTGTACTGCTCGTGGTACACAATGAGACAATTTTCGATACTCCGTTATGCTGCTTCTGTGCTTTTATAAAGAACTTTTTTAAAACCATTTATACATTAATGTGTAGCACATTTATATAGCTTAAAAATGTAGCAAAAATTTCCTCAAAAGAATAAAAATCGTCGTCTTTGTTAAGTAATACTAATTTTCGTCTCACTGTGTGCTACCCTCCCCTATATATATTAAAACCGGGCCGGGCCATTAATTTTTTTCTACGGGCCAAAGTTTTAAATTTTATACCGAGGCACGCCGAGCATTTTACTATGGGAGTCTCGGACCAGGGGCTTAAATTTCGTTTGTGTATACGGAAAGAAAAGTTCATTTCATAGAAATATATCGGCTGACCAATAGGTCTGGCCGACTTACAAGAATGGATTTTACTTGAAAATGTTTTGGTACAAGCAAAACAGTGTGTTTTCATTCTATAAAACTTTATTATATAATTTATATGGTGTGATTTTAATATATCTTAGATTGTTATCTTTTTTTTAGATTCTGTATAAAGTAAATTTCTGCACTTGAAGGGATGTAGGATTTTTCGGTTCAAAGTATTAATGGAAGATGTGAATGTATATATTGAACATAAGTTTTTAATATTCACAGGGCTTTTTATTAAAATGCGATCATAATTTAAAAAGAAGTATAACATCTGATTTAAAAAGAAAATTCACTTTTCACTTGTGCTTTCCATTTAAAAAAAATATGTTGTTTAAGAACAGATTCTATTCTATAGCTTAAAATTTACGTAATTTTAATGATATTTTTCGGTTACAAAAAATAAATAACTTTGGATTTTTTAAATTATATTTATTGACATTAAAATTGTACATTACTTTTTGCGTAAAAAAAGCATTATATCTTGTACGATCGCAGATGCGCACCACGGACTTTATATCGGGCGACCGTCTTTCTCCGGCCACATGCATCTCAATTAAATGTCTGAACCTTACACCAACATTCAGTTTAAAAAGTTGATTTTTGATAAAACGGCTGTCATTTCAACAGAAAAAGCTCATATTTTATGCCTTTTTTTAATCTTTTGTAAGCTATAAATAATATTTGATCAAAGAAAATTATACTTTCAGTGGTATAAGCTCCAGCAAAAACGATTAGCTTTCTTAAAAAAAAAAAAATAATAATAAGGGATTCGATCCAATAGATCTCGAGAGAAAGTGTCGCCCAGTTTCAAAAACAGCGTTTTGAGAAAAAAGAGTTTAAAATTTTACAACAGCAATACGTTCAGCGTTCAGCGTTACATTCAACGAGCAAAAAATACTGTAAGGATTTGAAATATAACGAAACAGCTTTAGGGCAACAATCCAAACGCTTAGAAAAAAAAACAAAAAAAAACTCCAAAATTTTAACTTAAAGAGGTAGAATCACCCGTTATTTTAACTATTAATGCTAAAAGTTTAAATTTATTAATTTTTATTTCTATGTTTGTAAATATATGAAAAAAATATGAAATATATTTTTATATTTTAATGTATTAGTCGCATTCAATATAAAAATATTTTGCTTGTTATATTGAAAAAAATATTACAGATTACTGGAGTAATTTTTCAAACAGTTGATTTTGTTTACAGATTTATTTTATGACGATACTTAACTTTCGGAACAGGTTTCGAAAGTGAAAGTGTTTTAAAAAAAACAAAACAGGGCCTTTGCACAGATCGCCCTCAACTATGCAATGGAAATAAAACAAATAAATGAAAATAAAAATACGTAAAGGAAGAGAAAAAAAATCTTCCATACGATGAATATTAGCGAGCAGAAGTTTCGCTTGTGTGAAGTAGTCTCTTAACTCTATATTTTAATAATAATAATAAAAATAATAATAATAACACTTTCTGTAACACAGAGAAGGAGCTATTAAAAAATGCACTCATAAAGGTAATTACAGTTGCTCTATGTTTTTAGTTTGTAACAGAATATTTTCTTTTTTTGTAAAATAATTTTTGCATTACTAATGTTTTTGCCTCGAAAAAAATTGTTTCAGTGGCGCAGCATTTCATAAATTATGGGTGAGGTCCGAGTAATCATTTTTCAAATATTTTAAAAAATTAGGATTATTAAAAAAAAAAAAAAAAAAAAAAAAAAAAAAAAAAAAAAAAAAAAAAAAAACGAAATATTTTAAAGAATGAATAACCGTTCAGAACAGGCTAATTATTTAATGTTATTAGTGCAAAATCGAAATTTCAGTTATTCTGTATAGAAGGTTTAAAATGCTGAGTATTAAAGAATTACTATTATCAAATTAGAGCTACAATAAGCAGCCCCATCGTGAAAAAAAACAATATATATATATATATATATATGTATGTATGTATGTATGTATGTATATATATATATATATATATATATATATATATATATAGGTTGGTCATAAAAAAAAAACTTTGCCGATGTATGGAACTCTAGCGGCCGGTCCGTTTAACCGATCGAGATGAGATTTCAGATATAGTTATTCAGAGGTATGAGCTCGTGATTATGTGAACAGCGACAAATTGGCGCTCACGGTTACGGTTATAGGTACAGAAACTCGAAATTTTCGAATGGGAACGCCCATTTTTTTTTTTTGTATCAAAATGCTCAGCGCTTGCGAAAACCCTAAATAGCGCTGGAACGGTACACATATCGCACTAAACGGACGCGTTATGCACGCACAAAAAACAGCTCTGCGAACGGACAAAAAAAAACACGATCGGTGCGCACGGGGGATATTTGCATATGACAGAGGCAAGAATCCGTTTTCTTCGCTGACTATCTGGCGAACGGCGTTCTGTGATTGGTGTCTTGTATCTGTCATATGTAAAATTCCTCCGTGCGCCCCGATCGAGTATTTTTTTGGCTGTTCGCCGAGCTCTTTGTTGTGCGTGCACAACGCGTCCGTTTAGTGCGATACACGTACCGTTCCACCGCTATTTAGGGTTTTCACATGCTCTGAGCATTTTGCAACGAAAAAAAATGGGCGTTGCCATTCGAAAATTTCGAGTTTCTGTACCTATAACAGTAACCGTTAGCGCCAATTTGATGCCATTCACAGAATCCTTAGCTCATACCTCTGAATAACTATATCTGAAATCTCATCTCGATCGGTTAAACGGACCGGCCGCTAGAGTTCCATAGATTGGCAAAGTTTTTTTATGACCACCCTGTATATATAACAATCCCGATAAAATATCGGAACCGTTGCTCGTTACCCGATGCAGTTCGACGATCTTGGTTTGATTTTGTTTTGAACTTAACATATTCGATGAATTATTACCCATCACAAGAAAACACAAGATAAAGAGTATTGGAACTTGTTTTTTTATGCTTTAATTAAATGGTTCATTTTCTGAAACCGGGTCCAAATGGGCTAAGACATGATTTGGTTGCATATGCCCCCCCCCCCCCCCCGCCAAAAAAAAGAAGGAAAAAAACGCACAATCGAGAGAAGCAAGTTTATTTAGAAACTCATATTGGCAAAAGTCATGCGAAAACGGTCGATCCTGAGTATAAAAAGAGGTAATTTAAATAGTTTCCTGCAGCGGGTAGACATGTCAAAAAAGCGGGTAACTTAAATTTTATTGGTTAAAATAGCGCTTGATTGATTGTCCGGTAACGATGGCGAACTAAACTTGGCCAGAGAACCGTGAAAGCTGACAAACAGCTGCAGAAAGCACTCGGTAAGATTAAAAATCCGTCTTTGATGTAATTTTAAACAAGTAAATTAATTTAAAAAAAAAATTTAAAAAAAACGAAGAATTGCGATTTTTCTTAAAACTATTTAAATTTGAAAATATTAAATAGATATACTTTTTATGAATTCCATAATAAATATAATAAAGTTACACAGGAACTAGACTATTTTTATTACAACAACGTGAATATTTTAAAAGGCATAAAAAGACAAACAACACTGAAAATTCCCGAAAAAAAAATCATAAATTAAAATTGTGTAACTTAAAACTTTTCGCTAAATCAGCATAAGAACATCGTATTTCCTTTAAATGTATATAGTTAAAGCACAATTTAAAATTTTTGTGGCCATTAAACTACTTATTTTTTATAAGAAATTTTCAAAGAATTTTACAAAAAGAAAGTAAATAAAACGAAAGAAAATATCAATTTTGAGAGGGATGAGAAACACCTATCAACTTATTTTTTAAAAGTTTGTAAGAATTATAAATGTTTTAAAAAGCTCCAGGATCATAAAGATCAACCTCTTTTTTTTTTCTAAAACTATATGTTTTTGAATTGAAATTTTAATCTAAATTGACACTTTAAAGACATACAGATACGTTAATTTATGAAGTTTAAGGTCTTAAACGATTTGCCTTAACAATATTCCAAATTTGAAGCTTTTTGGGGATAAAAATAAAGAGCTTATTCCTAATGTAAATAAAATATAATCATAATAATTAGTTTCTATCGAATAATATTTTGAAAAAGAAATGGCTATTTTCATGATAGGTTTCGGAAAAAATATTTTGTTAGTTTAATGAATAATAGCTTAGATTCCAACATCTTACGCTTTTCTGCACCACAAAAATTTTATTGTAAATTTTACCTTTTTAAATCGCCGTAATCTGCCAATTAAATAAGGTAAAAAATTCTATTAAATTTTTGTGGCACAAAAAAGCGGAAGTGTTGGCCGGTATGATAATAGGCATTTTTGGCTCACTTAAAATTATTTTTGTTTATTTATACCTATGTATGATGCGGATTCCCTAATTTCCATCGCGAAATTGTAATCATAATATCTATAGACATAAATTAACCATGCTTAGGTGTAGTTTTATTACAGTTGCACGTTAAAGTATCCTGAATATGTTTGTTTTCATCGTATGTCAGTTATTTAAATATTTAATTTGTAAAAGTTTAATGTCTATTAGAATATTTCAATTAACTGTATTCTCGCCAAAAATGTAGGACAAATTCGTGCAACAACAATTATGTAATGTATAAGTAAATATATTGCATTAATATAAGTCAAGAAAATATTAGACGATGAAACTTAGCAAAAATGCTCAGAATTTTGTATTACGTAGAATAAAAGCGAAAAAAGAAAGTTTCGAAAGCAGATTAATATGCATACCAAATTCTATCTGATTTATTTTACCATTTAAAAGAGAACTGTTATTTTCTAAATAATAAAAAAATAATAATAACAAATTGATATTTAAACAACGTGCCAAAGGTCAAATTAAAACTAATAATCTGTCTCGAAAAGAATACAAGAAAAATAAAAGTAGGGTAGGGAAGTACACAGTGAGACAGCAGCCGCTTTGACATATAGTTGTAACTTTTTCTTCAAACTGGCACACACACATAACGACCTCATCTTATGCAACACGTGGATGTAGTTTCGGCACTTCAGTTACTCGTTCGACAAAAGAGTAAATAATTCCTTATTTTATAGTGGTTAAAGTTACATAAACGTCTATTTTAGAGTTTATTTCCTTCAATATGACATATATTTACTTAACCAAACCTAGCTATATCTAAAAATAGACTATTTCATCAAAACGACATAAACTTTTTAAAGCGAAGAAATTGATGTAAAAAATGTGGTATTCATTTTTTTACAACGCAACGAAAGTACACAGTGAGACACACAGCTGTGGTACACAGTGAGACGTGTCTTATTGTGTAACTACTATGTGGTTCTGATGTGAAAAAAGTTATTTATTAATAAAAGAAGGTTTTTCGCTCTCTCTCTTTCTCTCAGTGTGTGGGGGCGTGTGATGGCTAGGGAAATTTACTAAACATAAGAGGCTCAAAATTTGCATGAAGGTAGCCCAAGGTCTGCCATTGTCCACCCGAGGCTCACATTTTTAATATTTTGAAAATCTAGAAGAATTTATTAGAAATCATAAACTGCAGAAAAATATTGATTGAGTGTAAAAATGTATGATTTATGAAAATATATATATTGTCTCGCTGTGTACTGCTCGTGGTACACAATGAGACAATTTTCGATACTCCGTTATGCTGCTTCTGTGCTTTTATAAATAACTTTTTTAAAACCATTTATACATTAATGTGTAGCACATTTATATAGCTTAAAAATGTAGCAAAAATTTCCTCAAAAGAATAAAAATCGTCCCCTTTGTTAAGTAATACTAATTTTCGTCTCACTGTGTACTACCCTCCCCTATATATATTAAAAACCGGGCCGGGCCATTAATTTTTTTCTACTGGCCAAAGTTTTAAATTTCATACCGAGGTGCGCCGAGCATTATCTATGGGAGGGTCGGACCAGGGGCTTAAGTTTTGTCTTGTGTAGACGGAAAGAAAAGTTCACTTCATAGAAATATATCGGCTGACCAATAGGACTGACCGACATACAGGAATTGATTTCGATTGACGGCGTTTTGGTACCGGCAAAGGTGTTTTTTTTGTTTTATAAAGCTATATCACACAATTTATATGGTGTAAGTTTAATATTACAAAGATTGTTATCTTTTTTTTACATTGCGTATAAAGTAAATTTCTGCACTTGAAGGGATGTAGGATTTTTCTGTTCAAAGTATTAATGGAAAATGTGAATGTATATATTGAACATAAGTTTTTCATATTCACAGGGTTTTTTTTTTATTATTAAAATGCGATCATAATTTAAAAAGAAGAATAACACCTGATTTAACAAGAAAATTCACTTTTTACTTGTGCTTTCCATTTAACAAAAATATGTTATTTAAGAACAGATTCTACTTCTATAGCTTAAAATTTACGTAATTTTTATGATATTTTTCGGTTACAAAAAATAAATAAATAAATAAACTTTGGATTTTTTAAATTATATTTATTGACATTAAAATTGTACATTTAAATATTTTTTGCGAAAAAAAAGCATTATATCTTGTACGATGGCAGATACGCACCACGGACTTTATATCGGGCGACCGTCTTTCTCCGGTCACACGCATCTCAAGCAAATGTCTGAACCTTACACCAACATTCAGTTTAAAAAGTTGATTTTTGACAAAACGGCTGTCATTTCAAAAAAAAAAGGCTAATATTTTTTGCCTTTTTTTAATCTTTTGTAAGATATAAATAATATTTGATGAAAGAAAATTATACTTTCAGTGGTATAAGCTCCAGCAAAAACGATTAGCTTTCTTTTAGAAAAAAAAATAATAAGGGATTGGATCCAATAGTTCTCGAGAGAAAGGCTCGCCCAGTTTCAAAAACAGCGTTTAGAGAAAAAAGAGTTTAAAATTTTACAACAGCAATACGTTCAGCGATCAGCGTTACATTCAAAGAGCAAAAAATACTGCATGGATTTGAAATATAACGAAACAGCTTTAGGGCAACAATCCACACGCTTACAAAAAAAAGAAAAAAAGAACTCCAAAATTTTAACTTAAAGAGGTAGAATCTCCCTTTAATTGAATTATTAATGCTAAAAGTTTAAATTTATTAATTTTTATTTCTATGTTTGTTAATATATGTAAAAGAATTTGAAATATATTTTTATATTTTAATGTATTAGTTGCATTCATTATAAAAATATTTTGCTTGTTATATTGAAAAAAAAAATATTACAGATTACTTCAGTAACTTTTCAAACAGTTGATTTTGTTTCCAGATTTATTTTATGACGATACTTAACTTTCGGAACAGGTTTCGAAAGTGAAAGTGTTTTTAAAAGAGTAAAACAGGGCCTTTGTACAGATCGCCCTCAACTATGCAATGGAAATAAAACAAATAAATGAAAATAAAAATATGTAAAGGAAGAGAAAAAAAATCTTCCATACGATGAATATTAGCGAGCAGATGTTTCGCTTGAGTGAAGTAGTCTCTTAACTCTATATTTTAATAATAATAATAACACTTTTTGTAATACAGAGAAGAAGCTATTAAAAAATGCACTCATAAAGGTAATTACAGTTGCTCTATGTTTTTAGTTTGTAACAAAATATTTTCTTTTTTGTAAAATAATTTTTGCATTACTAATGTTTCTGCCTCGAAAAAAAACTTGTTTGAGGGGCGCAGCAATTCAAAAATTATGGGAGAGGTCCGAGTAATTATTTTTCAAATAAATTAAACAATTAGGATTATTTAAAAAAAAAAGAACCCGAAATATTTTAAAGAATGAATAACCGTTCAGAAAAGTCTAATTATTTAATGTTATTAGTGCGAAATCGAAATTTCAGTTATTCTGTATAGAAGGTTTAAAATGCTGAGTGTTAAAGAATTACTATTATCAAATTAGAGATACAATAAGCAGCCCCATCGTGAAAAAAACATTATATATATATATGTATGTATGTATATATATATATATATATATATATATATATATATATATATATATATATATATATAACGATCCTGCTATAATATCGGAACCGTTGCTCGTTACCCGATGCAGTTCGACGATCTAGGTTTGATTTTGTTTTGAACTTAACATATTCGATGAGTTACCTATCACAAGAAAACACAAGATAGAGAGTATTGGAACTTGTTTTTTTTTTTTGCTTTAATTAAATGGTTCTTTTTCTGAAGCCAGGTACATATGAGCTAAGACTTTATTTGGTCACATATGCGCCCCCCCCCCCCCCCCAAAAAAAGAAGAAAAAAACGCACAATCGAGAGAAGCAAGTTTATTTAGAAACTCATAATGGCAAAAGTCATGCGAAAACGGTCGATCCTGAGTATAAAAAGAGGTAATTTAAACAGTTTCCTGCAGCGGGTAGACATGTCAAAAAAGCGGGTAACTTGAATTTTATTGGTTAAAATAGCGCTTGATTGATTGTCCGGTAACGATGGCGAACTAAGCTTGGCCAGAGAACTGTGAAAGCTAACGACAAACAGCTGCAGAAAGTACTCGGTAAGATTAAAAATCCGTCTTTGATGTAATTTTAAACAAGTAAATTAATTTTAAAAAAAAATTAAAAAAAAACGAAGAATTGAACGAAGGATTTTTCTTAAAACTATTTAAATTTGAAAATATTAAATAGATATACTTTTTATGAATTCCATAATAAATATAATAAAGTTACACAGGAACTAGACTATTTTTTATTACAACAACGTGAATATTTTAAAAGGCATAAAAAGACAAACAACACTGAAAATTCCCGAAAAAAAAATCATAAATTAAAATTGTGTAACTTAAAACTTTTCGCTAAATCTGCATAAGAACATCGTATTTCCTTTAAATGTATATAGTTAAAGCACAATTTAAAATTTTTGTGGCCATTAAACTACTTATTTTTTATAAGAAATTTTCAAAGAATTTTACAAAAAGAAAGTAAATAAAACGAAAGAAAATATCAGTTTTGAGAGGGATGAGAAACACCTATCAACTTATTTTTTAAAAGTTTGTAAGAATTATAAATGTTTTAAAAAGCTCCAGGATCATAAAGATCAACTTCTTTTTTTTTTTCTAAAACCATAAGTTTTTGAATTGAAATTTTAATCTAAATTGACACTTTAAAGACATACAGATACATTAATTTATGAAGTTTAATGTCTTAAACGATTTGCCTTAACAATATTCCAAATTTGAAGCGTTTTGGGGATAAAAATAAAGAGCTTATTCCTAATGTAAATAAAATATAATCATAATAATTAGTTTCTATCGAATAATGTTTTGAAAAAGAAATGGCTATTTTCATGATAGGTTTCGGAAAAATTATTTTGTTAGTTTGATGAACAGGCATTTTTGTTTCGCTTAAAATTGTGTTTGCTTGTTTACACCTATGTATGATACGGTCTTCCCTAATTTCCATCGCCAAATTGTTATCATAATATCTATTGAAGTAAATTTACCATGTATAAGTATAGTTTTATTATAGTTGTATACTAATTTATCATAAATATGTTAATTTTTACTTGTCGGTCATTCAAATATTTAATTAGTATACGTTTAATTTCTAATAGAATATTTCAATTAGCCGCAAGATCGCCAAAAATGTATAAAAAAGTTGCGCAATAACAAATATGTGATGCATAAATTAATATCTTGCATTAATATAAAGCAATCAAATAATATTCGGCGATGAAAGTCAGTGAAAATAATTGGAGGTTTGTACTATATATAAGGAAAGCGGAAAAAGAAACTTTCGAATCCAGCTTAATATGTAGACCAGATTCTACCTGACATATTTCAACATTTGTAACAGAGAACTGTTACTTCCTTAATAATAAAAAATAATAATGACAAATTGATATTTAAACAACGTGTCAGTGGTCCATTTAAAAATATCTGTCTCGAAAAGAATAATAATAATATATATACACACGTGTGTCTACTTATTTATTTTCGAGTATCAGTATGTTTCTTATATTTTTGTGATATTTAATTTTCATGGGTCCGGCTTGTTTTATTTTTGATTATATTTAACTTGATGACGACTCGGTTATTGCTTCTTCAGATCTCTGAATGACTAGCACAGTTAATGATATAGAAGAAGATTTTGTATTGGTCTCAACGTACTAGTTGGCAATTTTAATTTTTTTACAATAATAATGTTTAAAAAACATTTTCTATCACAACCTTGTAATCAAAATGATAAGTATCAAATAAAACATGGGTGAAACAGCTAAATTGAAAAAGGGAAAATTGCTTTGCAGTGTCCTTATCATACATAAAAATAACTTTTGCTACTTGAAGAGTTGGAGAGGGGAATTTTTAGATGAGTGATTATTTGCATTTATAACCAAATATACAAAAACTGGCAAAGAAATTTTAAAACATGAACCAGGTTTTAAACTTCTGTTCTGAGAAAATACAAGATGTGGATTGTAAATGTAGATTTAGGTTTTAAAAAATAATAATAATCCTCATCATGGATTATGCAAAAAAGGCTTAGTTTTGACATTCAAAACATGAAACCGAAATGAATATAAATACCGGTTACACTACACACATTTCAAATAATAAATTATCATTGTATTAAAAAGAAACAGGGCCAGTTTTCACCACACGTTGTCCATAAAAATTTGCTGCTACCAATAAAATTATTTAAATGTATGAGAATACTGTTACAAAAGTAAAATAAAAAGCCAACAATGGTTATTAAAAAAAAAAAAAAAAGATTTATTAAATACGAAATATTTTTCATAGCCCACGTAATAAGAAAATCGCTCCTATTTTCTAGACTTGTAAAATTACTTATGAAAACAAATTCATAAGGTGCAACATATTACAAAAATAGTAAGAATTTTTTACTATTTGTGTTTCATTAAATATATCTAGAATCTGATTTTTTTTTTTTTGAGGTCGGATGGGATGTAGTGGTGTATTTGAGAAAAATATCTCTATATAACAGTTTTTAACTAACTATCTGACTGAATTGTTAGCGAAATTTACGTCGAATTATTTTAATAAGTATAGATCTAACATTAAAGAGAAATTTGTTGTTATTTTTGTCATGGAAGACAATAAATAAATAAATAAATAAATAACAGTTTTAAACGCAATTTCTGTTTATAATTAAATGGATGAAAATTTAATAAATCTAATGAAAAACCTGAATCCACCAGAGCACACACACACAAACATATATAGATTTTAATATACAAATTAATAATAAATAATGAAAAATGAAAAATGACAAATTTAAATAAAAAAGCACTCGTTCTACATAAATAATTGCACACAGAAAAGTACAGAAATATGTGAGTTTAAGCAACTTTTGTTTATTATTTTTTTAACTTATAATTTATTATTTGATATTAACATGTAATTGATAAATTACCAAATCTTATAAACGCTTCTGCGTAAAACTATGAAAAAATAGACTGCGTAATGTGCCCTAAGCGAATTTACCAGAAAACTAACAGTAACATAAATGTACACTAGAGATGTAATTTAGCAGAACACTCTTGCAAAATTATATGTCTCCTTTCAAATAACCGAAATAATGTAAAATGCATCTAGCAAAATCGTATTTTCAATACGAGCTATCAATGTTTTTTTTTTTTTTTCAGAATCAACATCGCACAATTATCGCTTCTCGAATTGTAAAGGGACGTTGGCGCAAATCTCCTCTTTCCCCACCTACCGTATAAATGCACTAAACCACTACTCAGTGAACCCTAGTCTTCGGCACGTAGGACAATGATATGAAACAAGGCCATCTTGATATAATTAAGTCTTGGTATTATATTGGTATTATTAAGGATTAAACAGGTTCCTCCTCCGTTCATATCCATTCGGTTATGAAAATCATTAAAATTTCAAAGAACAGCAAAGAACGTTGAATTTGAAAAAGAAATTATTTTCAAAAAGAAAAAAAAAAGAATTTTAGTAATGGTTGCTTTTTAGATAAAATCTTTTGTTATGTTATTGTTAAAAAAACAAACAAACAATAATTAATGCTTCATATTTTAATGTATCTTAACATACTAAAAATTAGATTTGTTAAGTCTGCAATATTTTCTTATATAATAAATTTATTCGACAATAAATTTTACATATAAATATATTTAAAATTTTTATGTGCCTATTAACAGAATATGGATTTTATTATTATTATTATTAAAATAATTATTATTATTCTCAAAGTCCTTATTTTTAGGGTATTCATTTCTATTAAGAATGATTTATCTTTCTGCCTATCCTCTCTTAATTTAACTTTTGTCAAAATAGGGAGGAACATGATTTTAGGAATACAAATAGTCCCGTCCCGTCCGAATATTTAGAAATATTTTTGCCGATAACGAATGTTCGCCGAAGGTCGAAACTACCATTGTCAGCTGAAAATGAAATCGAATATTCAGTCGAAATTTACGTAAAACATCGAATATTTGCGTTCATTCAAGGCGAAGCCAAGTTTAGGAGGGGGGAGGGGGACTAACTGTACATGAGGAATATATTCAGTGAGCCACATCCCTTTGAAATGAAATAAATAGTAAATTATGACGAAAATTTTAATTATGTTATTTAACACAGATTAATATATTTTCTGCAAATAAAATCTGACGTACATCAATTAATTATAAATCTGATTATAACAGTATTCATCAAACATCAGTTTTTCCTGCTAAGAATAATAGAAGTAGATATTGAAAACTAATCTTGTCTTAAAGATTTCAATTACTTGTGCTAAAAATCTTTAGTACGGACTAATTTTATATTGTAATTTTATGTTTATATTATTGTAGGGGTATTTCCTGTTTTTTAAACACCGTGTAAAAACTTTCAGATATTGTGGAGCAAATTGTAAAAAAAAAAATATATATAATACAAGGTGTGATCAAATGAAAAGGTACGAAACGACACGGTGGGTAAAATGTACACTTTATTCAAAATATTCACCATAGGCCTGATCACAACGATCCCACTGATGAACAAGCCGCAGGATTCCTTGTTCCCAGAATTCCTGTGGCCGTGACGAGATCCAGTCCTTCACAGCGTCCTTGAGTACGTCGCCCGAGTTGAAGCGCTTCCCTTTCAGGTGTTTCTTCAGTGGACCAATCACATGGAAATCGCAGGGCGACATGTCCGGACTGTAGGATGGATGGACCAAAGTCTCCCACTTGAACTTGGCCAGTCCCATGTGTGTGACTCTGGAGACGTGTGGACGTGCATTATCATGGAACAGAAACACACCCTCCATGGGCAGCCCCGGTCTTTTGTTCTTGATGGACCTGCGTAGGCGTCGGAGTGCCTCACAGTACGCATCGGAGTTAATGGTTTTTCTGTGCTCGAGGAATTCCACAAGTAGCGGACCTTGAACGTCGAAAAAACGGTGAGTAACACCTTGCCTGCTGACGGCACGGCTTTGAACTTTTTAGGGGGAGGTGACGACGCATGCTTCCACTGCATGCTGTCCCGCTTTGTCTCTGGCTCGTAGTGATGGCACCAGGTCTCATCACCTGTGACGATTCGCTCCATGAAAGCGGGGTCTTCCTGATACCGAAACAGATGTTGCAGTGCTAGCCAAGTCCCGGCGAACCCGTAGAAAATTACATTAATTCATCCTGCATAAGGCGGAATCTGTCTAACGCGGAAACGGAAATGATTTTACGGTCCCACCGAAACCAAAATTTTGCATAAGGCGGAAAAAAGGATAATTTAAAAATGAAAGGTATTTGGTTTATTAAACTTTAAAACTGATAAGTCAAATGTCGTGCATGTTTGTTAAATTCCGTAACACTTTGAAAAAGTTAATTCAAAAGGACAGAAACTGTTTAAATTTTAAGGAATTTATGCTTGTGCCATTTTTTCATATGCAAAATTATATTTAAAAGTTAATATTTCTAGTAGAACGAACATTTATCAGACTATATATTTTCGAAAGTGCAATATATTATACTTTAAGGATGTCCTCAAATTCAAAGTTATAGCGTTCTGTCTCATTCTCTAATTTTACTGAGAGGGGGTTTTGTTAGGGTTTTTTTTTTTTTTTGTATGTGTGTGTGTGTAAACTTTCAATTCGCATGTATTATAGCAGTACTACGAAATAGAATAGCGTTTCTCATTTATCTATAAAGACAAATGATCTTTCCGAATTTCAGTTTTCAACCGATTTTCGAGCCAGGAAAATCAATAAAAAGTCATCAATTTCGAGGGATTTTTTTTTTTTTTGGGGGGGGGGGGGGGGCTTTTTTGCATAACCGGAATATTGTCTACCACGGAAAATTTTCTCAGTCCCGATCGATTCCGCCTTAGACAGAGTTTACTGTATAGCCTTTAGGCGATATTAAATACTAAAACTTAGTTTCATTAATAAGAATCAATTTTAAAAAAATTCAGAGCGACTAATCGTAAATTAATAAAAATAAATAAACTTAATATTAAATCATATTTTCATTAATAAGAATCGATTTAAAAAAAATCAGAGTATTTGATAATAAATGATATATGATAAAAAACAAAATTCCATTCACATACTTGCCAACTTTCCCTTAAACTTCCGTAAAATGCGAGTTAAATTGACCCAGGTTAAACAAGTTTCGAAAGAGAAATTTACTAAAGAATTTAATTCAAATAGATTTAATAGAGAAACATGATTTTAAATGTATAATGGTACATCAAATAAATTTTCTGGTTAGTGACGGGTATAACCTGGGTCAATTTAACTAACATTTTACGGAAGTTTAGTTGAATGTTGCTAAGTATGTATTCAAAATAATACTTTTATAATACATAATAATCATTAATGAATATGCATACGTAATAGAAAGAAATTAAGGTAAATTGTGTGTGAAAGAGAGTTTTACTTTAAAACAATATTTTCTACATCCAAAGCCAAATGTAAAATTTAAAATTGTATCTATTTTCAGCTCTTTAGAACTTAATTTTTAAATTTACTTTTTTTTATTTTATTTTTTCCATTGTTAATGCTACTGAATATCAAACTGATATTTTTCTGTAGAACATTGTTAAATTGTTGTAGTTTAAAATTCACAGCAATATGTTAAACATTGTGTAAAGTGAGATGGAAATAAAATTTCTTGAAAAATTGACGTTGAGACCCTGCCTCTCCCTGAATTTTTGAATTGATTAAAAAATAATAATAATAATAATAATTCTTTCCCTTTGATAATTATGAAAACATATTAAAATTTATTCTTCACCAGTCACTTAAAATAAATATACATTCAAAAGAAAGAAATGCTGGCAATCTTTCGCCATGTACATTTTTTCGCTGAATACCCGCCTTGTTGTGCAAGTTAATTTTTTGTCCTGGGTGAGACAAAAAAATCATGTTCTTTTCATGTCCACAATTTGAATTTTTTTTTTTTCTGTGTAAAATGAGAAATAACTCTTTTTATTTATTTATTTTGTTTCTTTTAAAACAATCAGTTAGGATTTCATTAGTAAAAAAATGTTTAAAAAGATATATACATATGTTTTAATTTAAATTATCCATTTTTATTCATCTTGACTAACAAAACAGTATGTCCGGATAACAGCAGGCATAGTTTTCAGTTTACGGTTTTCACTAATAGTATTTAAAATTACATTTTAAACTTTTTTTATGTAATCATAAAACATAGTATTTTAACTAGTAGGACAGAAACACTAAAATATTTATTTTTTATTATTATATTTTAAGATTAAATTTTGTACTTTGAAATTGCAACCTCTGTTACTGAAAATTTTCTTATCGAAGAAATGACGTTACTACTGCGCTTACTTGTAGGTGAAAATATTAGAAAAGATATGCTACAGCCATTTTGAATTTGTTCTGCATCATATAGTCAGTAAGCTGAAACATCTGAATTCCAGAAAAGTGTGATTTCTGTTTGTAACTTATGTTACATAAATTTTTAATTTAAATATTGTCATTTTAATTAAACATTTATTTTTGTTATATGAAATTAAGTTAACTTAATTTAAATACATGTCAGATGTGTCCATATTTTTTATAAAACTATCGAAAATAAAATTTTTTCTTTGTTAAATGTAACATCTGCTATATGTAACTTCTGTTACATGTATTTGTAATGGACTGTATTTGTAATAGATGTAGCTAAATTAACAAAAATGTAGTTTAAAATTCATCTGCGTAATAAAAATCCATTAAAGTGCTTCAGTGGTGCCATTGTTGTTAGATTAATATAAATACACTTCTACCGTTAAACAGCACCGAAAACTGGCGATATGTAATAATTAAAATGATAAAACTTTGTACAAAATCACCATAAAATTAAAACAATACATAGAACGCGTTTCGAGCTAAAAATATTAACAGCTCGTCATAAGCTAAAGTAAACACGTATCCGTAAGGGGACAAGGTCAAAAATGAACTGAAAGGTAGAGAGTAGAGCTTGCAAAGAATGTGACAGATGGCGCTAGCTGAAAGGAACACATGCAAAAGACGAAAGTGTTGCCAAAATGATGGAAAAGAAATTGATAGGGAAAAAATGGAAATAAAAGAAATAAACAAAAATAAAATAAAATAAAAGAAGTAAATTAAAAAATATATAAATATAAATAATAATAATAAAGAAATGTAAAAGAATAAAACATCAAAATCTCTTCCTTCAATTTGTTAAAACTATTTGACCATTTAAAAATATATTTAGTACAGGCATTTGAAAATTTTGGCTGTAATGCAGAATACAATTAACAGGGGTTACATATTGTTATATAAATTAATCCACATTACTGTTTTCATTTGAATATAAAATTACATATTGAAGTCTAATACACTAATGGTGATATAATAGACTAGAAATAATATTTTCATAGGAATATAAATGTTGTAAATTGAGGGGATGTTGTCCAATACAATATTCATCTCCATCCCTTTCAGGGGCAAGGTACTTCTATTCGTAGAATGCAGAAATGAATGACGACAACAGAATTTAGAAACAAATTTAGTTCAAAGTAAGCAAATCTTTTGTTTACGTACTTAATAAAAAGAAATTTTTCATTAAAATATTCTGGTGCGTATGTGCCATTTGGGAATTAAAATTAAGTTAGGGGTTAAGGCATTTTCAGGTGACTGTATTTTTATCCTAACTATGAATTTAGCTATGCTGGAACTGATTCTATATATGTTGTATACATATAAACACAGAAAAAACTATATTTGGTGAAAACTCTTAAAAAAAAAAGAATAAAAATTATTGGGAAAAGGACATAATATTTTTTTTGTATCTGTCCCTGTCTCTTTTATTTATTGATTTTTTTTCTTTACTTTCATGTGTAAAATTTACTTTAAGCGGCGAGTTCAGACTGAAGGGTCTACTGCACAAAAATAAAATATTCTTGCGATTCTTCTTTATATAAAACGGTGGCAGATATTTATTTTTTTATTTAATATATTTTTTTACATATCTGTTCAGCTTACGTTGAAATGTTCGAAAAATGTTTGTACAAAAAATTCTTACTTTAAGTTATTTAATTTCTCATGCTCCCAGTTCACTTTTTACAAAGTTCACGGAATAATTTCATTTCATACTTTTTGAAGGAGAGTTTTGCTTAATTTGTTAATTGTAACCATAAAGTCTACTAATTAAAAGTAATTTTAATTTTAATTTAAAACTCACACCACATATATGTAACAGAATAATATAATTGTTAAAGAACATAATTCATCTGTTCGTATTATATTTCACAATAGCTAATTTCTTACATTCGGCTATCATCACAGCTGAAACCAAGCTATCAAACCGTGAATTTCCACTCATTTTGAGTAGTCGACGCAGAACACTGACTCGACTCTCGACTTAATTGCAGAAGTATGATTGGTTGGCTGGTTGTAAAGTTATCGCAATTCTACTTTTCGTATCAAATTTATCGCGCAGGTGAAAATATTAAGCGTAATCTTGAATTATTTTGTTTTTTATTTTATATATAAGAAGTCTTTTATCAACTGACAATAATAGTAATAGTAGAAAAATAATCAACTGACCGCCCCAATATAAAATCTAAAAGTTCATCCCGTAAAAAAAAAAAAAAAAAAAAAAAAAAAAAAAAAATACTGGTCCGGCCCGGTAGAAAACTTAAAATTTCGGGCCCCCCAAAAATGTTAACATCTAGGTACTAAAAATTAGAAAACATGGATTTTTACGTCGATAGGATTAAAAATTGTTTCGTACCCGTACGAGGAGTTCTGACTAAAAATACTTATTTTATCCCTTTTCATTTTTATAATCTTCATTTTTAAAGAAACATCGTGTGCTGCGATTTTTTTTTTTTTTTTTATTTTATTTTTTTTTATTTTTTTTATGAATCTCTATCTGTATGTAAATGATTCAGTTAACATTAATATCATTAATCCATATTCTATGTGTTGGAGGCTTAAGAATCTGGTAACTATTATACAGTAAAATCGCCTATAACGAAATTGCTTCGGAAATAAAAAATATACGTTCTAGACAAGTTTCCTTTTTAGCAGTTTTAAATGTATTATATACTTTTCCTCACATATTATTATATTCATTTTTCATGTATCAACACATTTTTTAGTTTCAGACAGGATTCCGTCATATACGGGTTCTTTTTCACAAGTTTTATTGTATTTTAATTTTATTGCCTAGAAATTGCTATTTTTTAAAAAGAATAAATTTTAATTGTACAATAATGGCAGTTTAAAAAATATATACATTTTTCACAAAAAGTTTTGGCCCGTGACAAATTTTACTGATTTTTGCACGGATCAGACCAATCCGAGACAATAATTTTCGTACGGGGTGGGTCGAGACCGGCACTTAATATGTCGGCCCTTGCAAATCTTGGAAGAATGAAACCAGTCCCGGATCGGTACTGAAAAATTAAGTTAAGCTCGGCGCAATCTTTTAGAAAAAAGAAAGGCCCTAGCCTCTGCAAAAAACAACGCCTAGGCCCGGCCCAAAGCCTTAAAAAAAGTAAGGCCTGGTCCAACCCCAGCATTGCAAAAAATTGGCCCTAGCCCTGCCCACGGGTTAGCCCAGTGCACACCTCCAAGCCAAACTGTAAAATATAGAAATATTCTTGTTTAATCCCGTACCATGTCTTAAAATTTACCTTCTTTTTAACTGGGAGTGGGAGGTTTTAAGGTGTTATTTTTTATATATATCAAGTTTTAAAGGTTTAAATTTTCTGTGCTGAAAACAAAACGGAAAACGGTTTTTTTTTTTTTTTTTTTCGTGTGTGTGTGTGCGCGCGCTGGGAGTGTGGGGTAAGTGAAATTTACAGCTAACAAGGACAAGAATCGTTCAAAATATCCGAAATCCTCCCCAATCACAACATTTTAAATTCTTAGATCTCTTCTTCATTGATTTTTTTAGGATTCCGTTCTTAAAAAGTGAAAACGGAGCTACTATAAGTTGATCGTGTTAACAAATTTATAGATTAAAAGCTATTCCCAAATATTTTTCGAAAAAAAGGGGACTAATTTAGTTACTTGATTTTTTTCTTTTATGCGTGTGTGTATGTGTATTGTTTGGGTATTGTTGGAAAGACCTCGTAACACTGAAATCAAAAATATATTTGTTCTAATTTTAGATACTGTCGAAAATTTTATACAAAAATATGTCCCCCTCCCTCCCCTCCGGCTTATTTCCGAATCTACTGAAACTAAAATGATAAAAAAAAAAAGAAAAAAAAAACTAGGGGCAATAGTAGTTTATTCTAACGTTGCTGGAAAATTAAAGCGATTATCCTCGGCTTTGGAGAAAATCGCATTTTTTCCGTTACACACAAACTTTAATTTGCGGGGCTCAGCGGCAGTATTTTTAAGTACAAAGCTATAAAATTGACAGGCTTTACTATTGTGGCGATATGGAATCAAATAGCGTTTTTCATTTTTTTTTTGCATAAATAAATTGCTTATCAAGAAAAATGCGATTTTTGTCACGTAACAAGTTTTCCTTTTTTTCCCGTGCTATCGTGTACCGAACTTCGTTTAAAAACTTCACATTTGACATCTTCTTTTGAAGGATATTTCGGCAAAAAAGGGAAAACGCCATTCGATTACTTAGTTCCTGAATAAGAGCACCTGTCAATTTTACGCGTTTTCGAACAAAAATTAATTCAATAATCAGTCCCCCGCCCTCTCGAAGTGGGGGCGTAAGTTTTAGAAATTTCTTCTTTTTCTCATGTTTATAGTTTTTGATTTACTCCCTTTTAAAATTTTATTTTTTAGACCATGATAATACATTGAGATATATCCATAGAGAGACACACACAGCCTAGCTGTTTACAAAAAAAAAAGGGGGGGGGGGGGTGGAAAGGCGTGGAAGCGACAGGATTCCGAAAATATCTGCCATATCTGGGTTTAAATAAGGAACGTTAAAAAAATCGATTGGCTAAACTTTAAAAAAATATATGTAAATTAAATCCGTTTAATATTACCTCCGAACATTTTTATTTATAAAACGGAATTAAAATAACATTATATACGCAAACAAATAAAGGATATTCACTTTTATCTAAAATACATCTATTATAAAATAAATTCAGTAACTTAGTATATTTAAAACAACCTGCTACTAAAGTAGAAAATCATTTCTCTTTCAACTAAGTTTTCTTTAATATTGCATGATATGAAAACAGTTGAAATTATTCCCCTAACTAGTCCTACTTCTTTTTTTCCAAAAAATACAAAGGTAACATCTGCTTTTTTTTTTATCTTCTTTCCCCTAAGCATATCGTAAATTCATATAATCCTTAACGAAATATCCTTCTGCCCGCCCCCTTGTCTCTGTCCCTCCCTCTCCTTTCATTCATACCGTCATCTTCCTAAACATACATCTACACGGCTTTCTCCTTTCCCAAAATCGTCAATACATAATCAAACTAAGATCTATGTTCTCTGCTAAACAACCCAGCCCGGATTCGAAGAGTTGAAATCCGATACTGAGTGGAAACAGTGGTTTTCGAAGAGTCGAAGAACCGAAAATCCACTTTTCCACTCTTGACTCTCCAAGTCCGACACTATTTTAAACTCGTGCAACCACTGTTTGAGTGAGTCGACTTCGACTCTTCGACTCGGAATTCCAAACTGAGTGGAAATTAAAGTTCGACTCTTTTGAGTCGAGGCAATTCACTAGCGAGGAGTCGACAGTTCGACTCACTTGGAAGGAGTAGAGATTTTGAGTCGCCTCTTCAGCCAAGTCTACACCAAAAATAGATGTAAACGTGACCAATTTTTGCAGACTCCGCTAATCCGTAATTACAGGCATTCGAACATACGAGGTGTCACCTGAAAAATTATTCCACAATAAGATGCCCCTCCCCCCCTTCCGATATCGGTTCCGGGTTAATAACCTTAATTATACCTAAAATCAGGTAATTATTTCATATATTTTACACAGGTAGAAGGTGGGGGGACAGTATGAAGTGCACAGGGCGGTGTTTTACTTTTAGACCGTATATACATTTAAATTCCTATCTCACCTTTTCTCACTTGCCGAAAATAAAAATAAAAGAAAAATCCGGTTTCCGAGGTAACGTCCGTCGTTTTTGTAAAAGTTTTTGACGGTAGTATCTTTTTTGACAAAATGGAAACTTTTATTAAAAAATAAAAAATTCGCTGCACGAATTCAGAGTGAACTTTTTCTAATAGAGCAGAAAATTTACTGTATCGGGTAAAAAGACTAAACTTGTACTGTTTTTATGAGTAAGACAAAATTGCTGACGAACGTGAAAAGTCGAGGAAATACGCGAATCGTTCCATTCAGGTACAAAAAAAAAACAAGAAACCTGAAATAATAAAAATAAAAATATGAATCTCAGGACAAAGCGGAACAGTGTTCCTCTATCCAAATCAAAATTTACAGGTCTCTACATGCGACAGGTTTCCCTAGCCTTCGCTAATATACAGGAACCAGGATTATTGGGACAAAAGGGGAGGTAGGGGACGTCTCAAGGATTGAGAATTGCATAACAACTCATGACCGGAAACGTCATCGTACGCCACTAGGTGTTGTTGTTAATGAGAGCACTGGAGGTGAAATAACTGCTTTATCACAATCATTCGAGCAGTGATTGCATTGAGAAGAACGTGAAATATTTCATGGATGTAGTAGTGTAAGTTATTCATGTGAATTGTGATGCACATTCGAAAACATTCAGCAGCCCGGTACATTTCTCTGTGTGAACAGTTCTCGATACAGTCCTTGAGCTGTTGGTGCATTGCCACCAGCCAATCCGTACATGAAGTGAATATCTGCATTTGCCAGCTCCCTGTCCGTAAAATGTTGCATATTCTTCTCAAGGCGACCGCTGCTCGAATGACTGCGATAAAGCAGATATTTTCCCTCCAGTGCTCTCGTAAACAGCACCACCTGGTGGCGTACGAAGAAGTTTTCGGTCATGGGTTGCTATGCAAATCTGAATCCTTGTGATGTCCCCTACCTCCCCTTTACCCTTTCAAGGGCGGTGGTTCATTTTTGGACCACTTAATTCTAATTTCTATGTGGCACATTCGCACCAAAATTCTAGAAGGAAAAATTTCCTTTTATTATGTACGAACAAAATCTTTTGCATATTTTGAAATAAATTTTATTGTACATTCTGGTGTCATTCACTCATTTCAGCATTTTGTAAATGCAAGTACCTTACCCCTGAAAGGGTTAAAGTTTGTCCCAATAATCCTAGTACACCCTGTATATATAAACGGACACACACAAAGGGATTATTAATATTGATATACAATTGTATTTTTTTTTCATGAGATACATTTATAAATAATTAATTAAATACAAAGCAGCTTTAAAGCAGTGCTTATAGCAATGGAATGAGTGATAAATTAAAATTTTAGTGTAATTGTGTTAGAAACATTCATGTTCATAATGAAGGAACAAAATAAAGTTTCTCAATTTTTTAATTTACAGCTCAGTTATGGTTACTTCCACAAATTTAGCACGAGCTGTTCTTTGTCCTGTACAGTCATTCAGGTTAACTTTGATCCGCATTTTCTCTATTTTCATATGCCACACCCTTATTTTAAGAATATTGTTGCAACTAGGGGCAGTAAAAAGAAGAAATGATCCTAAATTATTGTATGACTATAAAAAATTAAGGAATAATAATGATAAAAGCAATAAAAAATTAATTTTTAACCTGGTTCAAAGTTACCCAGCCATTTAGGGTAACTTTTCACCATATGATAAATTTCATCTAAAATAATTTATTATAAAAAAAAAAAAGTATTATAGTTAGGACAACTTTGAACCCCAAAAAATATTTTCAGATATGTAAAGACTCCGAATTTACATTTCCCAACATCACAAGATTTGTATAATTTATGATATTACAGCAAATATTATGCATGAGGAAAGTGGAAGAAGAGAACCATGAATATTTAGATATTAAAAAAAAACTGTTTATTGTTCATATAAAACATAAAAATGCAGGGAAAAGCAATTTTCAATGTTTTAACTCAATAATATATCTATAGTTACAGTAATACATACATAGTACTAGTATTATTCAAACAAGAATAAAAAAATGTCGAATGTATGAAATGTCAAATTTGAGTAGCTCCGCCCCAAATAACGCCTTTAAATGAATTTTATGTATTTTACACATATTTGTGAAAATATTTACACGTTATATCTAACGCACACTTTCGGCATTTATATAAAATATACGTGCAAATATCAGTAAATTATAAACATCAGTGTAACATTGAGCCGGCTCAAAGTTACCTTGAAAATGTGGTAAAATGTTTGTGCCTTCTTATTTTACATCTTATTAACTATTAATAAATGAATAATCACAAATTTTTAACACATTTACAACATTCAGATAATAATATGTCTTATAAATGAGTATATTGTTACTTACTATGAAAATTTAATTGGATTACAACGACTTCAAAACAGCATTGAAAATTAACTTGAAAACAGTCCTTCCCAAAAATAGTTAGATGATGCAATTAATTGCGCATAATGTTGCTAATTTATTTTCTAAAGTAAAGAGTAGAAATCCCAGTTCAGAACCTTGCCAGCAGAGCACAGTTCTGGACTTTATTTAGTCTGTTGGAGTCAAAAATATTGAAACTGAGGAGGTGGTGCAAAGTTACATACCATGGTTCAAAGTTACCCTGAATGACTATATTCCTCTTTTTATCTGTCAGTTGTATCTAGTATTGACAAAGAATATTTCGTAAAGATTTCATTCTGCCGTCGCCCATGTTGACTATATTTTAAAGAAATTGATTTTTTTCAGTATAACATTTAGATGGATTACTATGGATTTTTTTTCTGTCTTGTAATAGTATAATATAGTTTGCTCAATATGATGTTTAGTGTTGGTAAGGAAATAAAAAAAATTGGAAGTTGGTATTAGGTACCCTAAAACATTTTTGCTATGCTTCCAGTAAGGTAAGATGGGTGATGGTTTTACACAGAAGAACTAGTATGTTTAAGTATGAGGCAACGTATTAGGGAGTGGTGCTTTAGTGTCATTGTAGAGAAATGGTAACATTTACTTGTCGAGAGAAACAAAAATATATTAATGGACGGTGAATGAATGCAATTTCCTCAAAATATAAAACCCAAAATGTATAACTTCTTTTAAACCTCTCGCTGCGGAGCCCGAGATTTCCTCGGGGATGCATTTTTCCATCTAATCAACCCTCCTTGAGTATTACTAACGGTTATATATATATATATATGTATATATTTTTTTTTGTAAATTTTGCCTTATCTAATCGGAGCATTTTCCCGATTAAATTATACAAAATTTTTTTTCGAAAAACCGGTGACGAAAGAATAAAATTCTTAAATGCACCATTTTTGAAGTTATTTTGATAAAACCATTACGCAGCGAAAGGGTTAAGGCCAATTCCAGTTGTTGTTGGGTTTTTTTTTTGTGTGTGTGTATGGGGGGGGGGAATCATGCTTGAGGAATTAATTCATTGCGTCCCCGCCCTTTAAATAAATTAAAGTATGAAAATGACGGAAATCTTGCCTTTAATATTTCGTATAAAACAAAAGATACATAAGTAAACAGGATTAAGTCTACAGTGTATTACTGTGTTTGTTAAAACAAAGCCCTTAAATTAAAAAAATATTAAACAAATGAGATAGACTTTTGTTATACAGTACTTCGCGTATTTAAAGTAAAAATTAGCACAAAAATTTATTCTATTCACACCAGCAATATTATTTAATTATATTTAATTTAAATTAAATGTGAATCTGCTGCTTGTTAAAGGTTTCTTTTAGGGATTTTAATACGAGTGAGCACCTATACTGGTATTAAGTTCTCCTCGTAATATTAATATATTTATTAGTGTTACATCTACGACTTCTATTGTTATTGCTTAGGTCCTCGAAAATTTTGGAAATTTTGATGTCGCTTCACACAATTCTGGAAGTATAGTACTTACACATACGCAGGTTCATTCATTCTGAAACGGTTGTCATCACCTCAAATAGTTGTAAACGTTACTAAATCCTGCAGGCTCCGCTAGTCCGTAATTAGAAGTATTAGGAGAAACGAGGTGTGTCCGGTATAAATTATACATCACTAAAAAAGTTTCTCAAATAATATTTATTTCTTGCAGTGATTAACCCCTTAATTCTCGCTCCCGTCATATTCTCGGGCTGTGTCTTTTACTCAAATTGTTTGACTCCCACCAGTTTTATAAAATAGTGCAATTGGATATATTTTGGTATCGCTTTTACTGTCATTAAATAAGGTGAATATTTCTTTTTCATAAAAGTGGTGACAATAAGCAATTTGAATTATTCAACCGTAATTTAATTCGAGCGTTAAGGGTTTAAGTTGACAAAATTATAGGTATTATTCAGTTTTGGAAACTGAGTATACTCTTAGTGTAACTTAAACGAAATTCTATTAAATGTTAAATGAAACCGCTATCTGCCAGTCGTTGCCCGGGACTGGTTTAATAACCCATTAAATACACATAAATTCAGGTGTTCATTTCAGACATTTTTCACCGGGGGTGATGAAGGAGCACTGTAACGATATGCACGCTATTGCACTTTCAAACCATTCATAAATATAAACTAAAATCACTTCTTCCCACTGGCCGAAAAAAAAAATGTCTGACGATAAGGGGTACTCTTTTTCGACAAAATGAAAATTTTTATTAGAACTTTCAAAATTCGTTGTATGGATTCCGAGAGAACTTTTTCCAATCGAGCACAAAATTTACTATATCGAGTTGTATTTTTCTTATGGGTGGTACAAAGTCGCCGACAAACTTGAAGGATTCGAAAAATATGCGAATCGTTCCACTCAATCATAAAGTAACAAAAAAATATTTAGAAAAATAAAAAATTGGACCCTCAAGTACATTCGGTCATAGTCTTCCTCCATCAGAAACCAAATTTACAGCCTCTACGTCCGATAGATTTTCCTAGCCTTCGCCAAGAAAGAAACAGACACACACACACAGCTACACACAGGATTATTAATATGGATATGAAGTTGTGTAAATGTTGCCGCAAAATTCCCAACTCATCCACAATTAAAAACAATTGTGTCAAACCGCTACTAAAATAAAAAAAAAAAAAAAAAAAAAATCTCGATTTTTAAAATTATAAAAATTCATCGCCAGATCTTAAAAAAAAAGACCCCCTCCCCCTTTATTCAATGTCTCCATAAGATTTCTGAATTCACCAAAGAATTACTGAAAGAATTACTCCAAGAAATTACTGTAAACCTGAACAGTGTCCTCTAGCAAATATCTTCCAACAAAGATGTTTTCTCAAAAACCCTTGCATTCACCGAGGGGATTTCAAATACTACCAATATTGGTAATAACGCTTAATTCCTATCTATTAAAAAGAACTATTCTAAAATTGATTTATTAAGTCAAGTGTAATGTATATATGTGGACCCGACCTGGGCCTTTTTTCGATCTACTGCTTCCTAGTACTACTTTTTTCTAAAATTCATGTCACCATATCCAGATAAACTAGTGCTTAACATACATTTCATATTTTCATTTTTAGTTCAAATTTCATTTTCTGTGACTCTTTTTTTTATTAAATTTAATCGAGTATTTCATTATTCTCTTCTTATTCTGAGTGGGAGGGGCCTATTTTGTCCGGATCAAATGGAAATTAGCTGCTGTTCTTTCATAGTCTTTTCTTCTCAAAGGTAGAAAATAAAATTTTCTACAGTTGAGCTTTTTATCTTCCTCATACTTTGGAAAGACATTTCATCACTCGACTGGACGTGAAAGCTTCAACTGGGAATCTTATCAGGCTATTTACATTGTTTGACACCGTATATTACGCATTTTTTACTTGTATAAAATACTTGAATGAAAGCCCGTTTTAGAAATAGCTTTTATAAAAATAAAAGTAACTAAATAAAACTGCAATAGATATTTGTCTGTATTATTGTAATCGCATTAGCGTGAAAGTTAACGTGGCATAATAAATTAAGATGGCCGATGATTTTACACACAAGAACTACTATATTCACTGTTTAAAAATAAGTTTAAGTATCAGAGGTACGGTATTTTAGCGTTATTGTAGACAAACTGTAGCTTATAGTTATCGCCCAAAACAGAACTGATGGACGATGAATGAATACCGCAACAAACTGTTTCTGTGATTATCTCATGTTCTGTTGCAGAAATCTGATAACATAAAAATTTCACTACACGGGTCTAAAAGAAAAAAAAAATCCAGTCAGTCGTGAACAACGTGTTCAGAATGTAAAACAGCAAATATATAAGTTTTTTAAAGGCAAAGTCCAGTTTAGGAAGAAAAATCATATTTGAGGAATAGATACAGAATGTCCCCGCCCCTTAAAATAAAATAACATAAACTATGACGAAAATTTTTATTACCTTATTTAACACAGAATAATGTTATTTTTTTAAAACAAATTTCACGTTCATCAATTAATTTTAAATATACTTATAAATTTAATGTTTGCTGACAAAAGTCAGCAAACATTAATTTTTCCCCTTAAGAACAAAAGGAGTGGGTGCTTTAGACTAATCTTGTGTTTGATTTGAAATAGGTATAAAAAGAAATCTCCTGTACGTACCATTTTTATGTCGTGATTTTATATGTACATTATCTTCTGTTTTTGTTTTCTTTTAAGTCTTGTGCAATTTTTCAGCTATAATAGATCAAATTGTTATATAGATATATATATACATACATACATATATATATATATATATGTGTGTGTGTGTGTGTGTGTGTAAAAATAAAAATATTCGCCCTTTTATCTTAATTAAAGTATTCCAAATTATTATAATATCTACCTTTTTTACCTAGCTTTAATAATATCTTAAATATCTTTTATCTTTTTTCCATGCTTTAAATGCGTATTCTTTTATTATTCCAAAAACCTTAATTCCATTCGTAGCTTACTCTTAAAAGGCCATTAAATTATTTATTTTCATTTTATTCTGAAACTAAATTATTTTTGTTTCGAATGTATTTAATATCATTTGTTCTATTTATTCGACATCCCATAATTCCTTACCAAGCCCGCCAACATTTTGATTGCGTTATAAATCTACCGCTAAGAATAAATAGTTCACCATCGTCATCACGCGTACTTCCCTCTGCCCCTGGAGCTAAATCCTATCGTAGACTGTCTCACGCCCCGTCCTTCCGGCTGTTTCGTTGGAGTTGCTTCGTCACTGATAATGTATCCGTACGCGTGTCTTTTTGCGCAAGTATTTAACCTGTTGCATTGACTGGGAGAGAGAAAAAAATTTACGATTATTGCTTTGCTTCAAAAACCCATGTCACCTGGAGAGCTTTGTTTCCTGTATTTTCGACATGTTGTTCTAATATTTAACATCTAGTGGTTTTCATTTTACGACGTAGCAACGACCCGAATATAGGTAGCATCTAGTGGAGTTGGTGCATTTTATGATCATCTAATAAATATTTGATGAATCTAAAGGCTTTAGTTATTATTTCCAGGAAACTACCAATGAACGTCGGCCTGATCTTCCACTCTGACCATGATTTCACGACTGCAAAACTTTGATTTCTCGGTGGAGTTAGATAACGAGTGTATAGCTGCTGCTTAAGATCGATATGTTTATATCATACTAATGAATTCATATCATATATAATAGTAAACTGTAATGTGTTAAATAGAAAAACGTTACTGAATAGAATAGAAATTTATCTTGTATTACCGCGTTTGTTGAAACAAAGCAAATATATAAAAATGCATTAACACTAGAAAGACGGCGAAATGGCATTTTGGCCTGTACCATATGAATATATTTTGCCTCACACCAGAAATTTCTTTATAATATAAGTTTAAAAAATACAAAGAAAAACAAAGTTAAATAAATAACTTAAACAGTTTCAAATAAGAATTCTGGTGCAAAAAATATATATATATATTTTTTTTTGTTGAGCAAAATTTTCTGTCTGTCTAGAGTTAAACGAATGAGATAAGCTACTTTTTTACATAATTAAAGCTATTTAAAATAAAAAGCAACCTTAAAATTAATCGCACACATTAAAATTATTTTGTGACATTACATTTTATTAAAATGTGTTTTATAGTATGCACACAGTTCTAAATAGCCGGAAAAAAGCAAGCACAGCCGATTTCCCAACAAAATAGATACTGATCAGAGACTATACATTTTAAAATAGCACAAAGAAAAGTTTAAATGAAGGCTAAGAGCTACAAGCGAACTTATGATTCGGTACTAGGAGAAAGTTTAGAGTTACCAGCTGACATCTCGCTAAAGGCAAGAAGTTTAAAAATAGGATCTTTTTTACTTTGAATATGTTCTAGGACACTGTTGGATTTGTTGGGGATTTCATTAACAGAACTTACATCGAGTTCTTGTTTTATTTTAAATAAGATCTCAGCTATCGAAGGGATAGAACTTGAGAATTCATGCAATTCATAGAGCTGCTAAGTAGGAGGCGGGGACTTAGTTACAGAAGAATTTGATTCGTTGGGTGGTACGATGAAGTTGTAATCTTGTTTTTTCTGGGTTTTTTTTAGCAAAATTTTCATTTTTAGACGCTGTTGCAACTTTAGCATAGGGTTTTCTAAATTGCGGTTTAAGAAGAAATTGCAAACCACTTCTGTAGGATGAAGGGTGTTCTAAAGAGCAGTTAGCGTATTCAGGGGGGGGGGGGGTAGGCTAATGTCAGATGAACTTCTTTTTGCACGCTTTTTTTCCTGTTCCAGTATCCCTACACATGCTAGCGAAGGTGTAGGGATGCTCGAAGAGAGAAAAAAGTATGTAAAAAGACGTTCGTCTGACATTAGCCTTATGGTATTCAGTAGAGGCATCTTTTTTCATATTACATTCTAGGGACAGGTGTGGCCCACTAAAACCCATGCATATAGGATTTAATTAGAAGTAAGCACTAACATGAATTTTTTTTGGCAACGCAGTGCGCATTTGGCATAGCATTGCGCAGCTTTTTTAATCGGGCAAAATTTCTCAACTTCAACCCGTAGACTGTAAATAGACTGAACTTCAAAAATTTCGTAAGAAGTAGTATTTTTTGGAAGTTCCATAAGGTAGAGAGGGTGGGGTTCCCATCTCTACGACTTTTCATTTGACTGATTTTAAGGATGGAGAAACCTCTACACGATAGAGTTTCTTTTACTGCTTACATCTCAAGAGTCCTACGGAGACCTCTAATTACCACTTTTAGCGGTAATTAACGGTCGGGAATGATATAATGTTGAATTTTATTTTGCTTGAAATGTTCATGAAGCGACATTTTGTCGCGGTGAGTTTCAGGGGAGATTCTGATGAATTCTCCGGATAATTTAACTTCATAACTGATTTATTACTGGCAGAAAGTTCATTTAAGAATTCGATGGAGTTAGGGATTACAGTTACCATGATAGGTTTTGGTCTTTTCTTGGTTACCTTCACCGTAGATATTTCATCGTCAGTTGCCACATCACCCATCTCAGAATCAAGAATACTATCGTTATCGGTTACGTTAAGGAAATTTTTATCAACAGCTTTATGTTGCGACTTATTTTTACGTTTATTTCCTTTAACTAGGGTAAAATCCTCATCAGTGTCTATTAACATTCATCATGCGTTTTAGAGTCAATTACTACTTGGATAGCATCCAAAATATTAGTGGCTTTGCCTTCATTTAAGACATTCATAATTTCCCATTTATGATTTGCAGTTAGTGCTTAAGGTGTATTATTACGATTTATTACATTAGGGTCATTAAATTCGAGACAATATTTACTTAGCATTCTAGCTATAATGGCAGGATTAGAAGATACTTTGTAAGTAGAAGAGAGAGAAGACATAGAAGATGTGCGACTCATCATACCATTACCGCCAGAAGCAGTAGAGCCAGACCCGTGGGCCTGAGAAGTCATCATCCGCAAAATCACAGACAGGATCAATCGAACAGGTGCTTTTGATTTTCTACTGCGGACTTCACGAAATAGTGAAGCTCTGCCCTCCTTTTTTCATATTGGCTGCGGCTGTTCCACACTTTTCCTCTCTCTGTTTTTGCTATTCCGTGTACTATTTTTTTACATTAACACATACGTAGGTGCTTTTTGCACAGCAGCTATACTTTTTTTTAATTTCTTTTTCATGATATATGCTCTACATTTACTCATCTACAGGCGTGGATTTTCTTCTCAAATGGGAAGCCCATTGAACTGTCTACTGTTTACTGTATGTAGTTTCATTTATGCCTGGAATGGCTTTCAAAAAAATGTGCGCATCTTTATATGCATAAGTTCTCTTCGTTAAAACTCGAACTTCAAACTTTAGTTCAGTGCACAATAGGCGTAACTGCCCATCCGTAAAAATAAATCCTTTTCAATTTTAGGGATGGGCATTTCGACTCATTTTGAGGAGTCAACATAGTGTCTCGAACAAGCTTCTAACTCCTGCATTTTGGCTACGATTTCAACAACCGGATGACCTGCGCACATGCGTATTATGATCTGTTGTGAGGGAAATGCGTGTAATAGAGTCGTTTCATTGTAATCACGTAGACGGTATTTCGTAATGGTTAGAGTATCCGTCTAGTAAGCCGAAGTTTGTGGGTTGTGTCTCAGGGTTCGTACAGGTCCTGGAATTTCCAGACCAGAAAATTCTTCTGTACCAGTATTTTCTTATAGAAAATATCCTCTTAAATATGGCGAGATTTCGCGCGTTTAAACTAGATTTATTCTCTGAAAAAAAAAAAAAAATACTTATATTTCACCTGCAAAATAACGGTACACTTACGAAACCTGTGTCTCGTTGTTTTAGAATTTTTAAGAATTTTGTTCTACCTTTATTGATTGATTATCAATTCCTCTGAATTTTTTAAAGTCTATTCTTGATAATGAAACCAAGTTTTAATATTAATATTATTTATTTATATATTTATTTTTATTTATTTACCACCAGTTACTCTGAAATTTTTAAAGTCGATTCTTGTAAATGAAACTAAGTTTTAATATTTAATATCACCTAATGGCTATATTTTAATAATGAAAAATGTATATATACTTTAATGCAATAATTTAAAATTTCAACATAAAAATATTTTTAAGTAATTTTATCCGCTGTTATTATTTCATTGAAAGGTATATTTCTTTTTAATTATTAAAATATAGCCCTTAGGCGATATTAAATACTAAAACTTAGTTTCATTTATAAGAATCAATTTTTAAAAAAATTCAGAGTAACTAATCGTAAATTAATAAAAATAAATAAACTTTATATTAAAGTAAGGGGCTCTGCCCCCTGAAAGCTACAATCGCCAACCCCCGTTCAGACACCGCAGAATCTAACAACACGCTAATCTGATCGGTTTAAAAAATATTATAGAAGATTGAATTATACTGAAAAAAGCTGTGCAGGTCTCCCTGTAAACGGTTTTCCATTCAATTTCCTTTGATTTCAAAAATTTAAGGCCGAATCAGTTGCTGTTAAGATATCCAATGGTTGTTTTCGTGTTTGATTAAAGAGGATCGTTTAAACGTTTGAAAAGAAGCTAAAAATAAAAGGAATTAAGTGTACAGAGTCTTTGTCTCCCAGTATTTTAAAACAATTTCTATAACAATAGCCAAAGTCATGCGACAATCATCAAGAGTTCCGGGCGAACCACTTCGCTTTTTATATTCCTGGTGCGATTTTGGTACTTTAATATTAGCCAGGTACAGGTGATAAGTCGCCAAATATTATTCTATCGCCATCATTTCATCTATATCATAATAGTCCAAGTCATGTAACTGCCATAAATAAATACGCTCTGATCCCTTCGCTTTTCATATGAAAGCTTGGCCCAGATATCATATACGGCCACATATTGGCGCGATTTTTTTCCGAAGCTAATTTGGGGAAAAGATCAACAGCATAAACAACAACATCTGGCTTATCAAATCAAGCAAAATAACGATACTATGGCGCCAGTTAAGTACCCGTTGCGTATATGACATTGGCGTCAGAAAAAAATAGCGCCAATATGGGACCGTATGTGGCATCTGTGCCGAAAGCTTTCCATTTCGATTAAAAAAAATCAATTTTTTTTTCGTATAATACTACATAAAAGCATTGTCGCAAAGAATTCTTGGTACTGTTACGCTAGCGAGGTGCAAAATCTCGCCAATAACTATTTTTCAACTCGCTAGTTAGCAATTTTTTTTTAATTTTTCGAGTGGTAAATTAAAACATTGCTTTGAAGTTGAAATTAAATGTCATCGTTTGTTACATCATTTAATATTTAGCCAGATGCCATATACGCACCAGATGCCATATTTTTTTTATTTTTTATTATAAAATTTGGCGAAATCCTCCAGCCTTTGGCGAATACCAGTTACATATGTATTTTTGGTACTACTTAGTTATCCCGTCGAACAAAAATCTATCACCAAACTATAAGATTAAATGCCAATAATAGTTGATAAATGTCACATTCACTTGACTTTAAGCAAGTTACACGTCTTTACGTATTAAGTGATTTTTATTTTGACGTTTTATTTGTATATTTATTAATGTTATACTATTTCCTTTGTTCTTTCGTTATTTAAAATAAAAATTATGTCAATTTGTATAATTTGGCGATTGGTTTGGCGATTTATATAATTTGGCGAAATGGGTCGATGGAATAACTAAGTAGTACCGTATTTTTTAATTATGTTCTATTATTTTTTATTTTTAAAGTAAAATAACCAAAAAAATAATTAACTATAGAACAAAACAATTTATGTAATTGAAAAAAACAAAATAAAGTAAATAAACACTTATTATTAAATAAACAACAATAGCCGGGTTACCATGTCAACCAAAATAATGCCATTTTGGCGCCAATTAGGTACCTCTGTGCGTATATGACATCTGTGCCTAATATTTTTCTTTTCATTTCGTTTAAAAAAAAATAAAGAAGTGAAAACCATTTATTTTAAAAGTTTATGTTTGTATTAAATAAAATGATAAGGAAATACAAATTGAATTATGAATAAAAGTAACATGATGCATTTCTTAGCATACATTTAAGGGAGGCCAAACTTCTCGCTAAATTAGTTTAAAATAGTAACCTTTTCTAAAATCTGAAAAAAAAAAAGTATCTGTTTGATTAAAATTTGAGTTGCCATCATTGGAAAAATGTATATAAAATTAGAAAAAAATTTATATTTCGAAAACTAATTCGAATTTAAAAATTCTAATACTAGTTTTGAAATCTGCGGATCAATATTGATTTTTGGTGTTAATTTAATCGCAAAGTATTCCATATTTTAGGAGAAATCGCCATGAAACATAATCAGTTGTTTAATCAGTCGATTCAAAGAATCGTTACATTTCAGCCGTTTCATATATTCGTTTCATTAGGATTATATATATATAGGGTAGACAAAATTTCATTAATAAGAATCGATGTAAAAAAATTTAGAGCAATTAATAATAAATGATGAATGATAAAAAACAAAATTCTATTCAAAATAATACTTTGATGATACATAATAATAATTAATGTGAATATACATACATAATAATGTGAATATACATTTTACGTAATAGAAAGAAATTAAGGTAAATTGTGTGTGAAAGATAGTTTTACTTTAAATCAATATTTTCTACATCCAAAGCCCCAATGTAAAATTTAAAATTGTATCTGTTTTCAGCTCTTTATAACTCAATTTTTAAATTTACTTTTTTAAATTTTATTTTTTCGATATTCCATTCAGGCGGTTAATCTTACTGAATATCAAACTGATATTTTTTTGTCGAACATCGTTAAATTGCATATAGCAAGATGTTAAACATTGTGTAAAGTGAGATGGGAATAAAATTTCTTGAAAAATTGACATTGAGCCCCAGCTCCTCCCTGAATTTTGGAATTGATTAAAAAAAAATCTTTCCATCGGATAATTTTGAAAACATATTAAAATTTATTCTTCACCAGTCACTTAAAATAAATATACATTAAAAAAAAGAAATGCTGGTAATCTTTCGCCATGTAAATTTTTTCACCGAATACCCGCCCTGTTGTGCAAGTTAATTCTTTGTTCTTTCTCTCTCTCTCTTTTATTTATTGATTTTGTTTTCGTGTGTAAAATTTATTTTAAGCGGCGAGTTCAGAGGGAAGGGTCTACCGCACAAAAATAAATTATTCTTGCGATTCTTCTCTATATAAAACGTTGGCAGATATTTATTTTTTTATTTAATATTTGTTTTTACATATCTGTTCAGCTTACGTTGAAATGTTCGAAAAATGTTTGCACAAAAACTTCTTATTTTAAATTATTTCATTTCTCATGCTCTCAGTTCACTTTATATAAAGATCACGGAATAATTACATTACATACTTTTTGAGGGAGAGTCTTGCTTAATTTGTCAATTGTGACCATAAAATCTACTAATTAAAAATAATTTTCATTTTAATTTAAAACGTACACCAGATATATATAATAGAATAATATATTTTAAAATAACATTGTTCCATTTATTGATTTTAATCTTTCACAATAATTCGCTTCCGCGCGAAACATAATTGCATTGCTGAACATATTAAAAAGTAAGACAATTTATCTCATACATTGTTTAAGTCTGAGAAGGGTCAGATATTAAGATATTTCATTCAGTTAGCTCTACGTTTAATGTGGAATTTTTGTAACAAATAAGTCAAACCAATTGAGCAGTAAAAAATTAAAACAATATGATATTTTAAACACCCTATAAACTTAAATTCCGTTAAAACGACATTGAAAACTCTTAAACTTTTTCAATTTTTAAGTTGTAAATATATGTTTTGCAGATTTTGTATTATGTTTATGATGATTGCACATAAAATGATAAGGCACGTCTAAAATAAAAACCTTTAAAAAAGTAAGATTTTAAAGACTAATTTATTACGTCTATAGCGAAATCCGTAAGAAAAAACCCAGATCAATAATGGTCACTGATGTTGAAAACATTATTAATTTTACTAACGAACTGTTGCAATGTGATAAGTTTGATTTTGAGGTTAAAATTACCGGCAGTTGTGATAAAATATTTCCCACTAACCTGGCGAAAAGATATCTATTCAAAATGAACTTAAGAAAAATATCGTACGATAAAAAGTTGTACCTGACAGGAAAATTCCAATTAACCCCTTACGTGCCGAGGAAAACTTACGAGATTTACTCCCCAGTGCCACAGTTAGAACTTAGTGGCTTTACAAAATGGGGCGTGGCTTAAGAGTGTGCGAACTCTGTAAATAATCATTGAGAGATAGAAGATGTTCCATTCAATTTTTAATTTTTGTGGATTCACTAATACCACTGAGGTAGTAACATCAAAATAGCAACACGATAGAAAGGCGGAAAATGAACGGCAAACCAAACAATATTTTCTCTAAAATAATAGCGGTGTGCAAAATGGGCGGAGCCTTGTCAAATATGGAAAAAAATTTGCTTGTATTTTTACGTCACTAGCTCTGTGCGATAGCCTTTATGAAGGTAGTTCCTTTTACCCCTTCTCCTCTGAAATAGGTCAGTCTTTCAAAAACACCTTCAAAGTCTTTTTCCTTTTTCTTTTTTTTTTAATTCCAAAGCCGTGGGCGTGGTTATACTGGTACAGCGTAGTTTAAAGGACAATATTTTGGACTGACGTATATATACGTCAGCGGCACTTAACGCATCGACTATGCGCGACGGATATATACGTCTGTGGCACCTAAGGGGTTAAGATTGTCAAAAGCGGACTCTCCTAATCCACCAATGTGGAAAAAAGAGAGAAAGAAAAACTTAGCTGAAGAGGATTTTACGTCATGAAAATTTCTCCAATGTAAAGCTGAAGAGACGGGAGATAACTTCCACTCTGTCTAGTAGAGCTACCTAAAAAGGGAAGCTCTTTTGAAATCTTAAATGTCTTATCTCTAATTAACACCAGTTTATAGCAAGGTCTAACTGAATCTATAGGTTTGTGAAATTTCGCGTATTAGTTATTGAGATGGAGTGCCCACAAAATTTTTGTCACATACAGACAGACTCACAGACAGTGTGACAGTATTTATTTCAATCGATTGAGTTATCTTTTGTGTCAAGCTATCCAAAATCATAAGTAAAATTTATGTAAATGTTTTCTTTGCGACATAGTAGACAAATTAAATGAAATATATGCAAATCGATAACATGACAGAAAGAATAGTTTTTTTTTTAATTCTTTATTTAAAGAAAATAATCTGTAACATTTGCTAACACCAAAAATAATAGTAAAAATAATAAATAAATAATTACTTAATAAATAATAAGTTTGCAGCTTTTAATGAGCACGTGGAAAGCATGTTATATATGCATTTCTTGCTTTATACTTTGCACTCACATCTGGAGTCCCTGATGACTGATAATTATAAACAGTGAAGTTCATAGCAATAAATGAAGAGCGTCTCATTTAAGCCAATACAGCTCAAATCAACGAGTGATGTAGAAAATTTACAAAGAAACAAACGAAATTTTTGAAATACGACAGTTTCGGTCGAATTTTCAGCAGCATTTTCCCCGGAAACGAATGTTTGGTGAAACTCAGATTTTGGACCGAAAACGTAACGAATATTTCGGTCGATCTACACTTAAAGTTACTAAAACTTTTAAATCTATTATACGCAACTCGTTAGTAGTTTATTTTCTGATCTCTAATGCCAGATATTTAAGATCAGATTGCTTACCTTTACATAAGAAAGCCATTTTAAAAACTAATATTCATATACTATTTATTCTTTCCTTTAAATACTGAAACAATCAGAGATTTGATAAGTAAAAAAATAGCAAAATTCGTATTCATAACATCTAAAGGACAACATTTTTATCAAGAAATATTCCTCTACATTCGTCTATTTATTTTATTCAGAATCAATAAGTAAAAAATTAATCCCACTACTATCAAATCTATTTAAAAACCATTTTGCTCCCTACGCCAATAACAACACACACACACACACACAAAGAAAAAAAAAAGCATCTAACTCATTTCCGCAGATAAAAAAGGAAAACCATATTTCCCCTTTAAACAGGGACTTTCTCAGTAGCATAGGGGATTTCGCGGCTGCATTTGTGATAAGACCCGTTGTGAGAGAAGTGGTTTAGATGCTAGTGCTGTTGAGAAGAGAGAAAGTCACGTGACTTGCAGGAAAGACAATCGCAATCAATGAACACGGTGTTTATTTATAAAATGTCCCTCCATAATTTTTATGGTGTCAGTTTAACATATAAAAGGTCTTTATTTTTCTTTTCAGATTGTGTATATCGTGTATAAAGTAAATTTCGGCATTTAAAGGAATGTAGGATTCTTGTGTTCGAAACATAGAAAATGTAAACGATTACTATTATTGGCAGGTGTAAATAAACCTATCAAGGCAAATAGAAATTATCTATTTTCTGTTCTTTTGTATTCTATTAATAATAAAAATGACAATTACAGACATCGGATAATAAACTCTTAGTAAAATTGATAATCAGGAGGTAATTTTATAAAGATTTTTCCTTGAATCTATCTTACAGAGCAGTAATTAGAAGAAATGAATTATAAAATAAATTCAACGGATAAGCTTTCAATTTTCGACGGGTACAAATTACTCACAATTTTATTAATTATAACTCATTCATTTATAATCGACTTTTAAAAATATGAAAACTTTGTACATTATGGGAAACAAACAAACAGACGAATTTCTCATTAGGAAATGGACGAAAAATAAATTACAAAATTCCGTTTTTACCTTCATGAGCCAAGTTACTTAAAAAAAAAAGGGGGGGGGGGCAGTTTCAAAATAAAGAAGAGTATTTATAAAAGAATATAAAATATATATTTTCTTCTTTAATATTTTTTGTTTGTGACTCGATTCGCTTCATTTCTCAGTCTTCATACAAATTTCTTCAAATTCAGAAAAATGGTTTTATTTATTTTTATAAACATTTATTATCTACTGTTTTAGATACATCTGGGGATATAATATGTACGTGGGGGTAACGTAAAATTTAAATTACAGGCGAATATTTTTTAATGCTACCTCGTACCACTTTTTCAAAACAAAAATATTTTACATACGCTTAGAGAACATTTGCAAGAGAAATATATTACGAAATGTGCTTTTAAAGAATAGGGCTGCTAATAGAATATAAAAATAGTCGCCTGTAATTGAAATTTTACGAAATCCCTACGTAATTTAAAGAAGTGTATCAATTATATTTTTAAAATAATCTTCACCTTGTTAAATCGCTGAAATCGCCAGTTAATTTAAAACGAAAATTATTTCTCAAAATTTCTAGTAATAATAAAAAACTCCACAAAATTTAGTAGCTAAGAAAAGACAAGCACTCTACTTACCGATTACCGATGAGTTAACATGTTTGTCAAATTTAGAAAAAGAATTTCTATATTGAAACAATATTAGAAATTCTCTCAAAACAGCGTAGGAACTTTGTTAGTAGTAACTTGGATATTTAGCCCTAGTAATTGACGGACCAAATTAAGGCATGGAAACGCGTGCACATGCACAGGGCCTTGGCAGAAGACCACATCCTTTAATTAATTTATTATTATTATTATTTTCCATTGTAGTTAACAGAAAATTGAATTAAAAATCAACTCTGTGAAACAATTCTTTCTAAAAAACATGAAAAATATTACTACATTATAAAGTAAGGAATATCTCTTAAGACGCTTGTGTTAAAAGAGATGCTGCCATAATATTCTGTAATTAGAGAAATATTTATTATTATTATTATTATTATTATTATTATTATTATTTCATCTTGATGTACTTTTTAAAAGTTCTCAGCTAATTTTTAAGTTTAAGTTTACCTTTTTCTAATCAGCAGGTTTATTCAATAATTCACAAGTGTTTCAGGAATTGATATTTCCTTAGATTTTCCATTAAAAATACTTTCGAAAAGTTTTTTCTCCTGCAAATTGTGAAATCTTGTCTGTTTAGTTATCATGAAGAAACTAAATAGTGACCATTTCGAGCTGACCAGAAAAATATTTGCGCTTGACTGATCGTGTAAAGCCAACACCATTGAAGAATAATGCTATAAATGTATTCTACCTACACCGGTAAAACTAAATAATGATTTTATCATGTATTATACTAGACATTTTGGACAGCATTTAATAGGATAAGTAGCGGGTGGGGACAGCTTAATGCAGCAATGTTAAAAAAGCGGGTGCATGGTAGAAGAAGGGACAAGGAAATCTCATAGGGATTTATTCAAACCTGGTTCAAAGTACAGGGAAAATACTAATAATCCTTTGTATTTTTACTGGCGCCACCTACCAAAAATATTTGAAAATTATATTAAAAACAAAATCTTTAGAACATAATCTTTCCAACATGAAAAATGTAATGAAATGTAAGAAATGTTTATATAAGTAAACAAATATCTACAACTTTTACTTTTAGAATTTAAAAGCAGTTCATCTTTTATGTCATAATAATGTTATTTAGTAATTAACTCATTTCATATAAATAAATTTATAGGGATGTGTATGTGGCGTTCTAGCAGCTTTAAGAAAATTATTTTCCAAGGGATACAATAAAATTATTATTTCATATATTAAGCTAAATCTTTTGACTTCACTGTCAGTCAAGGCTTTAGAAAACAGTAAATATGATTTAAGTAACATACACTTCTATAATTAAAATATACATAATGTAATACTTGTTCCCTAAGTATAATTGTGTATATGAAACTATTATTATATATAATACGTCAATGTGGCTTAAATTTCTTTTCTTACTTTTGAAAGATTTAAAAGCTATTAGTATTTGTTTTCTCTTTGTTCCTAATATAACATGTTTCTTTGTTTAAAAAAAAAAAAAAAAAAAAAAAAAAATCCCAATTGAGAGTGCATAGTTCAATTTTTTTTAAAAAAATATTACGCTGAACTAAACATATTTTAATTTTATGATTCTTTCAGTTCCCATTTTATAGCAAATGTATAATGAGAGCATCTCATAAACTTTTTAACATTAGAATATTAATCATTATAATGCATTCTCTTCAAGTATTAACATCTTAAAGTATAATAAAAATATGAGAAAAATAAAATATAAACGCACAATAAAATATAAAACACATGGATAATTAAAGTACTAAGTACAAACGAACACCAACAATATCAAAACAACGTTCCAAAGCCGGCTAGGGATTTTTGGATTCCCCCCCCCCCCCCATATCGTTATGCAGTCGAAGTTTTAACATTGTTGCATTTTGCTGTCCCTATCCGCTACTAATAAGGTGGATCGTTTGTCTTTTGAATAGCGAGTGAGTCCCTGTGTGGTAGGGAGTTCCTCGCTGCACTTAAAACAAAGAAATTGAAGCATGAAGAAGGGAAACCTTCATAGACGCAAAGTAAATCCCCGACCCTCAGCGAAACAGTGAAAACAGCTAAGCGGTAGAAGTCGGATAAAGGGGCGAAAGATAACACGGGGTTTACTTGGCGAGCTTTTGTGTGATCGCCAGTAGCGATAATTATCAAAATGAGGAGTAACGCTGTGCTCACCGCTGTCCCCTGTCGGCGAGAAAGCAGTGCACTCCCCTCTCCCCTCTTTTCCTGGATGGAGCTACTCTCCGAGGGAGAAACCCCTTTAGTGGGAGTTAGGTCAAAGATCGTAGAATACGCTAGATGAATCTGTTAGTTGTTATGTTAGATTTCGAGTGAAAGTGGAACTTTCGATACGTAAAATTTATTATTTTACAGAATGCTGTATCACTGCAGATTTTTCCATTGTACGTATTCATCGGCTATCTATTTGCAATACAGAAAATATATCATAACAACAGAACATGAACAGATCATATTTAAAAATCTGTCCCAATCGCTCTTAAGTCACAAGTCAAACTGACAAGGTCATATTGTCCAGGGTCATATTGGCCCACCGGCAACGAGGCAAATGCCCGGTGTGCCCATCGTCACTTTTTTTTTCTTAAGTGCGCTTACAGTTGTGTATTCTGAAAGGCATAAAATTTTCAAAGATTCTCATTTGGAAAATTAAAAAGTAATGCTTTTTATTTTTTAAAGTTTAGCATAAGTAAACTATGTGTGATCAAAGACAATTAGATAACCCAATTTCGAGATAACATAAGTTATCGACAATCAGATATGCCATTGTTGTTACACATGGTATCCTGGACCAGACTTTGTTTCAAAGCCTGTACTAATGATAAATTCTAAGAAAAATAATATTAAGTACTCACTTATTTAGATATACGCCTAAATAAGTTCTGCTTTAAGAATTCTTCTAATAAGTGTCTAATAAGTCAGCGTCTAATAAGTTTGCATATTTTCTGCGTCTAAATATTTAGCACCCCTGATGTTGCTGGATATTTTTGTATTCCTGCCTTTTGTGCAAGTATAAACGACTTAACACTGTATAAGAAACAGGTTCTCATTTTAAATGGATTCATTGACAGAGAATTTGACAGTCATGACGCCGTCGTCCATATTTTATTCAGTACCCCGAAGAATAGTAACTTTCCACATAAATTAATAGTAGTATTAATGACGTATTTAGCATATTTTCTGTCAAATATTTAGCGCCCAGGGTGGCTGCCCGGTAGTTTAATATTTCTGCTTTTTATGAAAGTACAAAAGACAAAAGACAAAAAAAAATTAATTCATAAGAATGCCAATTTAAGACAGGAGATTTTAATTTTAATTTCATTTGGTCCTATTGTCAGAAGCGGCTTTGGTAATCATGGCGCCCTTGGTCTGATTTTTTTAAGCGTTTATGTAAAAATAACTTTCAAAAAAAGTAATATCGTGTTTTTGTAACGCCCTTTGTCAGATGTTTTCAGCGTCTCAGTAAAAATAACTTAAAAAACATTAATATCGTGTTTTTTAATCACGGCGCCCTTAGTCAGATTTTTTTTCAGCGACTCTGTAAAAATGCCTTTTAAAAAACTATTATCGTGTTTCTCTAATCATGGCGCCCTTGGACAGATTTTTTTAGCAGCGCCTCTGTAAAAATAAATTAAAAAAACTAATATCATGCTTTTGTAATCATGGCGCTCTTAATCAGATTTTTTTTCAGCGTCTTTGTAAAAATAACTTTTAAAAAACTAATATCGTGTTCTTGTAATCATGGCGCCCTTGGTCAATTTTTCTTTCAGCTTCCCTATAAAAATGCTTTTCAAAAAACTATTATCGTGTTTTTCTAATCATGGCGCCCTTGGTCAAATTTTTTTCAGCGCCTCTGTAAAAATAAATTTCAAAAAACTAATATCGTGTTTTTGTAAGCATGGCGCCCTTGGTCAGATACTTTTCAGCGCCTCTCTAAAAATGCCTTTCAAAAAGCTATTATCGTGTTTTTCTAATCATGGCGCCCTTGGTCAAATTTTTTTCAGCGCCTCTGTAAAAATAAATTTCATAAAACTAATATCGTGTTTTTGTAATCATGGCGCCCTTGGTCAGATACTTTTCAGCGCCTCTCTAAAAATGCCTTTCAAAAAGCTATTATCGCGTTTTTCTAATCATGGCGCCCTTGGTCAGATTTTTTTTCAGCGCCTCTTTAAAAATAAATTTCAAAAAACTAAATCGTGTTTTTGTAATCATGGCGCCCTTGGTCATATTTCTTCTGGCGACCTTAGTCAGATTTTTTTAGCGCCTCTGTAAAAATAAATTTCACAAAACTTAATCGTGTTTGTGTAATCATGGCGCCCTTTGTCAGATTTTTTTCAGCGCCTCTGTAAAATGCTTTTCAAAAAACTATTATCGTGTTTTTCTAATCCTGGCGCTCTTGGGCAGATTTTTTTTCAGCGTCTCTGTAAAAATAAATTTCAAAAAACTAATATCGTATTTCTGTAATAATGGCGCCCTTGGTCACATTTGTCTTCAGCTCCTCTGTAAAAATAACTTTATAAAAGCTCATATCGTGTTTTTGTAATCATGGCGCTCTTGGTCAGGTTTTTTCAGCGCCTTTGTAAAAATAACTTTAAAAAACTAATATCGTGTTTTTGTAGTCATGGCGCCCTTGGTCAGATTTATTTTCAGCGCCTCTGTAAAAAAAAATTTCAAAAAACTAATGTCGTGTTTTCGTAACCATGGCGCCCTTGGTGAGATTTTTTTCAGCGCCCCTGTAAAAATAACTTTGAAAAAACTAATATCAGGCTTTTGTAATCATTGCGTTCTTGGTCAGATTTTTTCAGCGCCTCTGTAAAAATAACTTTGAAAAAAAAAACTAATATCGTGTTTTTGTAATCATGGCGCCTTTGGTCAGATTTTTTTCAATCCTCTGTGAAAATAACTTTCAAAAAACTATAATCATGCTTTTAGAATAGTTCCCCCCCCCCACACACACACACACGCACACTCCCCACAAACACACACAATAATTGATTCTCTTAATTCTACTTGAAGCATTCCATAATTTAAGTAATAATATAAGTTAGATCGCCAAGGGACTAATTCTTCACAAGATTTTGTAATGGAAACTTATGTAAATTTTGCTTTTGAAAGAAGAAAATGTTAATTTTTCATATCTATTTAAAAATTCGAATATATATTTTTAGCATCCAAAAATGCCAATATCTAAAAACTTTTTTTTTTTTTTTAAACCGGATCTGCTTAACCGCTTTAAACTTCAAACACCACCCCGATTTATAAATTGAAAAATACGCATGTAATTAAAATAAATAGATAAACAACTAAAACTGTAAAAGTCGTTTTACAAAAGAGTGGATGAATATAAGTAAAAAGAAGTGCAATGTGTTTGTGTTCAGTTTTCAATGCTGTTAGTCAATAACCTGTGAGTTCCTAAGAAGACAAATCACCATTTCAGCGGGGTATCAAGTTAACTAGATATGGGTTCTATAGATCCCAGTGGTTTCTGTAGTAATACCAGATGTGACACTTTTTATTGATTAACCGTATTCTGAGATTTCTGGAGCACTGTATCTTTCTGGAGAAAATAGAAATCGGATGTGGAGGTATTTTCCTATGAAGTACTAATTAACACTCGACACTCTCTCGGTATGCATTCGTGTATTTAAAATATCTCCTCGGAAAATTAATATTTTTAACTTCTATTTTTTGTGTACACTTCCTAAAAGATGTCTCTTTTTTTTCTTAGTTCTCAAAATATTTCTAAAGTATAGACTTAATTTTATATGAAGTGTTAAAATCTTACGAATGCGTGAAGTGTTGAAATCTTAAGAAGAGTGCACAGAAAAAAGATGTTAAAAATGTGAATTTCTCGAGAAGAGATTTTAAATATACGAATGCATCAAAAGTCCACAGACTTATCATTACGGAGGAGAATTTCGAAGCTTAGTGACCAGCCCCGTTAAGTATTTCTATTTTCTTTGACTTTGTTTTTTATTTTGTAATACTATGCTTAAATATAAATTTGATACATATTACTTTAAAAAAATGCAAATATGTTTGAAGCTATTGCCGCTTTTTTTTTTTTTTTTTTTTTTTTTTTTTTTTGTGCGTGTGAGTTGAGGTGACCATTGTAGTTTAAATTTGGCTTATCTGAAATTAAAATAAACAGTAATTTTTAATTAAATATGACTTAATTTAGTGACTAGACGAGGCAAAGGGTGAAAATTATGAAAAGCTTTTTTTTATGTTGATTATTTGCAGAGGGTATTCAACTATTATCGTAGAAAAATACTGATTTTTGATGATTAAAAAAACAAAAAAATCCTTAATGCACTGCATAATTATATAAGAAAAAAGCTGACAAAAGTGAAACAGTTCAGTATTATTAAAGTAATCGTGCCGTAGTCATCTATTTAAAAATGCAATTTTGAGAAAAACTAGTTTCAGTTTTATGTTATAACTATAATAGAATACTTATTGTATTTTTTCCTTTTTTTACTTACATAGAATCGTCTATTCCAGATTTTGGCCACATAACGAAGTCTTAATTCCGTTGATAAAGCCGCTAAAATAAAAACTCGATTTTTCGAAATTCATAAGTTACAATTACGTGTAAATCCTTAAAGCGGTTCTCAAAAAAATATTTTTTAACGTTCAATAATGCTAAAATTTCTGCTCATTTACAAACATAAAAATAGTGTTCGACAGAAACCGAATTTCAGTTACCTCCCTAGTTTCGGCCGAAAACGAAAGCGAAACTGATTTAAAAATAAATTCAAAGTAATTAATATAAACATACATATATGCATGTTATCTGAATAATGTTTTGCGTAGAAACGGCAGTATATAGTTATTAATTAAAACATAATTTGTTTGAAATAAAATTAATTAAATATAAGGTGCTATAAACATAAATAATTATTAAAAAATAATTTAATTTAAAAATAACGAATTTAATCAATATCAGTAATACCTTCTAGATTTATCCCCTTGTATGTGAATACATAGTATGTGCGGCTCTTTGGATGGGAGTGTCGTTTGGGGGAGGCTACGGAGGGGCAGTTGTAGTAATACCGAATATTCGACAGAATTTTCGCCGAAACTAAGATTTTGGGCTGAAAACGAATATGAAACCGAATATTCGGCCAAACTCTACATAAAAGAATGAGACTTGCAGGCTTGGTTATTGGAGTGATTTGTAATACAATAGATTTTTTTCTTTAAATTGACTAGGAGGGCTCCGCCCCGCTGCTCGCTACGCTCACCAACCCCCCTCGTAATTGCTTCGCGATTCCATTCGGAATCGCGAAGCAATCCCTATTTTCTAGCCAACCCTAGTCGTAATTGTTTCGCGTTCCCTTATTTTCTATGCATTCAATTTTTAGATTCCACTTTTTAAAAACGTGCTCGTCCCCAACTTCTGACAATTTTATTTCCTTATCTCGAACCACATAATCATTAGAGGTTAAAGGGTTTCATAATTATAAGAATTATTAAATATAAAATTGTATATATAGTGTTACGAATATTGTAAATAGTTAGTGTTAGTGCTTAAAAATAATGTAAATAGTTCAATTAAGTTCTATTCATAAGCTAATATTAGTTTTTTGTTGCATTAAAATATCTCAACTTGTTCATTTTCTGCAAGCAAGTAAACCCTATTGGATTTAAATGGGAGTCTATGGAAATTTGGCGAAATACTGGAAATAGCGCCAAGTTGGCGTCACTTTTAGCGACTAATTTTGGTCGCTAAATTTGGCGATATATCGCCAAGCTGGCGACAAACTTGGCAACGTTTGGCGGCAGAGCTGCCCCCTACTAACCCCCTTATAGCGTTAGAACGCTCTGACCAATCAGATGCGTTTCGCGGTATCTACGCAGATTTTCATTGGTCCATTTCCAAATCATTACTTTTTTATATATATATAGAAGGATTACATCTTGAGTTAAAATTGATTGTTGTCTTGTGACAGCAGTTCTCTTCCTCTTCCCTCACTGTCGCGTCCGGAAATTCGGTTCAAAGCGTCACCTTTGACAGCATTTTCTGAAAGAACTTTTGCTTTTCTCAAACAATATAAAAGACATAATAAAACACACATACTACAATATATATTGAAACACACATACACACATAAATAACACCTGCAGTCAACAGTTAAAGGTATATATAAATATAATACAGGCTTACATACAATAAATACAATAAACCCAACTGGAGTAAAAAATTAGCCAGAGCCAGGAATTGAACCCGGGACCACAGTATACAAGACTGTTGCTGTAACCACTATTAGTTATTAGTGAGTTATTAGTGAGAAATTGCAGACTCAGGTATCGGCCGGAATAGCTCAGTGGTTAGAGCAACATTCTTGTATACTGTGGTCCCGGGTTCGATTTCTGGCTCTGGCTAATTTTTCACTCCAGTTGGGTTTATTGTATTTATTGTATGTAAGACTGTATAATATTTATATATGCCTTTAATATAAAAGACAGTTCGATTACAAAGTTTCTGATAGGAAATAAAAAATAGCTGGTATTTTCAGCCACGTAAAGCATTTGTAATGAAATTTAATGAAAACCTTTAAAAGAAAACAATCATGCAATAAAATTAGAGTAATACTACTTTCCAAAATAATACATCCAACGTAATACTTTTAAAGAATTATTACTTTTCCGGAGATTTTCTGCCTCCGCCCCTGCCCTACATGAATCGCGGTAAAAAAGAACAAGATCTTTAAAAAACAGAAACAACTCCATTATTGGACACAGCTTTTGTAAGTTTGCTCATTTGAAAGAAATCGAAATACATTTTGTCCCAGGGAAAAGAGAGTACCGAAATCAGCCACCCATTCTCCACTCCATAGAAACTGGAAATGCATGTGTTTCTAATTTTTAATCAATAACCGGTATAAATAAAGTGCCCCTGATGTGAAATCTGCTTCGTTTGTCTTGCTCTATCCAGTGTTAAGAGCCTACTTCAGTCACACGAAAAGACGGGTTCGCTAGTGCTAATCCTATGGAAGAAATTTATAAAGATATCTCGGTCGTATTTCAATATTTTTAAATGATTTCTTTTTTGTATTGGAAAACTGAGATCGATCTGTATGCAGGCCGTTTTGTACTTTTCGATTTTGATTGCAGATTTTTTTTATAAGGATGCTTTTACTTTTGAAATCGGTTTCCAAAATGAAAGTGTCCTTATTAAAAATACCTGTAAAGAAACTCGAAAAAGTAAACAACGGTCTTTGTACAGATCGATCTCAACTATTCAATGCAAGAAAAGTAATTTAAAAATATTTAAATTCAAACGAGATATCTTTATAAATGTCTTCCATAGGATTAGCGTTAGCGAACGGATCTTTTCGTTTGACTGAAGTGGGCTCTTAAAGAACTACCCCGTCTTTATATTATTTGCCTGTTCCGGAGTTATTTACTTATTTTAGTGTAATCTTAAGCATTTTTCGTAAGCTTGCGCTTCATACTTTTTTTAAAAATAGTGTACAATGTTGTAGGGGAGACCGGGGTTAGTTGGCTACAGGGGTAAGTAGCCGCAGTCCTCATAAATCGCCTGTTTGTGGATAGATTGCGCAACCAGCCACAGAGTACCTATCTTCTTGCTTTTTACAATCCCCATTGTAGTTTTCCAGCGTTACCTACGTGCAGTGGACATTTATTACGATTTTTCTGTTTTTTGCATTCATAAGTAATTTTTTGTTGCCTCATTCTTTTTGTAATTTCTAATATTTATCTTAATAATTGCGATTTAACTTGTGCAGTTTTCCTTAGTGTATGATTCACTGTACCTACTCCATATGCGATTTACTTACATTATTTAAATTTAGAAGGTTACGCCTCCCTTTTGTGAAGAAATTTATTATGGGGCTAGTAGGCGCACTGAATACGGGGTAAGTTGGCTCGGCGTCTTGTCTGTGCTGGTAGGTTGAAATACAACAAACACAGTGAAAGATGGTCGTAATGCAAGATTTTGGACACACGTGGCTTGCCCAAACGGAGACACTCGATTTTTTATTTGTGACAACTGTAAATCTGATGATGATATCGAGTAAGACAGAAGTTACTCAGCGTTAATGTTTTATTCATCATTTTTATATCTGTATAATTCAGAATTTACATTGTACGGTGATAACGCCTTTATTTAAACTTACTGGTAATAATGAAATTTATTTCTCTTAACTCCGTGTCTTATTTGAGTTTCATTTAAATTTTTATATAACGTGTGTCATCTTACCCCATAGGTATAAGCAACTTGCTCCGTGACGGGGTAGGTTGGCGCACAATTTTCCTTTTACTTTAGGCTTCCGCTAAACATAAACTACAAGAGCTATAAACTAAAAACTCTGGGTATTTATACCCAAATGTCTGTTCTTTAAAAGTACAGTTAAAGTTTGTTAAAAAACTTAAATAAAAACTAAAAAAAAATCAATAACTAAAAACTGCGCCTACTAGTCCCGGTCTCCCCTATACATTATAAAATATCATCAGCATCACAGCACAGATAGGCTGATGTTGCATCTTGCATAACAAGAACTGTGAATTGTCCATGAAAACAATATAAGGGAAGATTACTTATTATTATTTTTTCTTTAAATTGTCTCTTTCACAAAAGTGTTTATTAGTTTGAATTTTTGCGAAATCTTCAAAATTTGTCTAATGTATTTCTTTATTTTCCCTTTATAATTGCTGAAAAAAAATCTGAGATGAAAATTGAATGATATTTTTAATATTTCCCGAAATATGATTTATTTGTTGCTACGAACTAAATTGAATAATAACAAAAACTGTAGTAATAATGTTAATGAATATTTATCTTTCATGCTATTTCAGACTATGTATATATATATATATAAACTGTTTAAATCAACCAAACGCTTCTCTATGATAGATTTTTAATGTTGAAAAAAATAAAGAATTAAAAAAATAATTCACGTAAAATAGACGTCATTCTTGCCCTACACAAAAATAACTTTTCTGAAATTTTTTACACCATAATTAGTATTTGTATCCTAAAGATTGTATTACATAAAATATTATTGACTTGTATAAAATAATGTTTTGCACTTTTGACCCAACGAAATTGTTCTTGTTTGTTTTATTTTAATATTTTATTTTCCATTTGGAGATAATTGTATGGAGATTGTTATTCGGATATTCGGGGTAAAGTGTGAATTAACTCACTAGATAAGGTAAGCGAAATTCGAAAATAGAGATAGCTTTGGAATAGAATAGCACTGGTCTAACATCAGAGTGCAAGTTTTGCGGGGAATTATTTTTGTGCATATTACATTTTTATAGTAGTATAAAATACTAATTTGGGTGTCATAATTATTTTAGGAATAAAGTTTTCGCTATAGCAATATCATAGCTGCCAACCTTTACGCTTTTTTGCTACCGCTAAAATTTAGAAAAGATTTTCGCCTTGTTTAATCGTGAGATTTCGACCATTAATAAGCCAATATTTACAAGAAGATTTTAGTGGTAGGAAGAAAGCGTAAAGGTTGGCAGCTATGCAATATACTCGTATATATTTTAAAGTGATTTTTTATACATAATTTATATAGTATGTGTGTGTGTATGTGTATGTATATATATGTATATATGCACATATATATATATATATATACAGTAAAACCTCCCTAAAGCGACCACGTTCCGTTCCAATAAAAATGGTTCGCTCCGAGAGGTGGTCTCTTAATGGAGGTCATGTTTAAATCTAGATTTTAATTGTTGAAAAAAGGTAACAATTAATGTTACTAAAATTTATTTTTCACATTAGGAAAAAAATATAAAAGTTTAAGTGTCAAAACAAAAGTTATTTACATAAGTTAATGACTGCAGAATGTAAAAAATGAATGCATTGACGTTTGCTTTGATTTTACGGTTTTATCTTTTATAAATTTTATTTCTAAGTCCTTTCGAAATTCAGTAAACAAATGTAATTTTTTTTCTGGACGGGAACAAATAATGATTAATTTATCTATTTCTAAATAATTAATTTATCTATTTCTTTGAGAGTTTCCGGACAGAATAGAGCAGGGAAGTTTATTGACCTTCATTCTTAATCTCTCATCAGAAGTAAATTCATTGCCGAAAAAGGCACAAAGGTGTTTAAACACTTAAAAGTTACCGGAATGAAAAAAATCTGAACTTAGTTTAGAAGTTTGATGAATAATGCGCTCTCCGGAATTACTTTTCTAATAAGATCTTCTTCAAGCGACTCGGAAAAAACAGAATTTGTTTCATTTTCTTCAAAGAAATTGGTCGCTAATGGAGGGAGCTCAACTGGGATGGTCTCTGAATGGAGGTAAAATTAGTATTGATCCTATGGGAAAAAATTTTGTTCCATGCAAAAATGATCGATCGGGGAGGTGGTCGCAAAGGGAGGTTTCATTGTATATATATATATATATATATATATATATATATATATATATAAGCGCATTTGTAACCTTTAGTAAGGCAATCGGCGCCCTTTTTATCCATTTTTCCACCGCTCTCTCAGTTATGCCACTACGACCCTGATATTGTCGTTTTGAATTCTCGCGGGGCGTTGGCGCGAAGGTGTTATCTTAGGTTTACTACAATAAAATTTGGCGAATTGGTAGATGCAATGAAGAATGCCTATGACTGGATTTCCCCTTTGAGTGTGTTTCCCAGCAGAGCTGTTTGAACTGTTTCGGTTAGTTACGGTTTCCAAAGCCTTCCCTTCTTTTCCTCTACGTTCTTTGCTTAAAAGGCTGGTTTGGACATATACCACTACCCTCTGCATACTAGGTGCCTCTCGCATTTTACTCAAAAACGGAAGTCAGCAAGGTTGAAAGATGGCTGTACTGTTTAGGGAATGTTATTGCTTTATTTACATGGATCGCCTTTGAAAGCTATTATTTTTTGCATTAATTTGTGATTAAAAAAAAAGAAAGAAAGAAAGTTTACTTTTAATGAAGTTAATATATTCCCTATAAAATGCCATATTTTTAAAAATACAAATAGAAATTTTTACTATTATTTGTATTTTTCTAGTAACATTCCGTTGAATAATCATAAATTAAATGAATGTATAGTTGCTATTAATATGATGTATTTTTATTAGTTAACAATGTCTTAAAAGGGTACCTTGATCTAAAAAAAATCTGATATAATTTTGTTATTATTAATAACTAGCAGATCTACCCGGCTTCGGAATGAAATCGAAATAAATCTTAGACTTTTTCCATTTTTAAGTTGTAAATATTTGTACTGCAGATTTTGCATTATGTTTATGACGATTGTACATAATATGATAAGATACATGCAAAATACAAAACTTTAAAAAAGTCTAAGATTTATTTCGATTTCATTTGAACGGAATCTAAGTTATATAGGTGTTTAAAGTATTATATTGTATGAATTTCATTTTTATTTTTTAATGTTCAATTGGTTTAACTTACTTGTTACAAAAATTTAACATTAAATGTAGAACGAATTGAATGAAATATGTTAATATCTGCCCCTTCTCGGGCTTAAACAATTTAGGAAATAAATTTTGTTTTTTTAATTTGTTCTGCAAATTATGTTTTCGTTTAATTATTCTTTTATTTGTTTATAAAGGAAGTATTAATTTCGTTATGCAAAAATAGTCAGAAACAAATGCTGAACAATGTTTGTTGCTTTATGTGCAAAATGTTTATTATTATTATGTATTGAAACCGGCACGTGATAAGATAAACTTAAAAAAAAATCTTGCTTAAAAATTATTTTAGAAAACATAATACGTCAGTCAATGAAGATACAGTTTTTAAACAAATTGCATTTGAAAGTAAATTTTTTCCCTATGCGACGAAAATTGAAAATGTACGATGGTCAGAAGATTAAAAAATTGCAGTAGAGAAAATTTCAAAACCGAAATTTGATCGAGAAGTGTTTCCATTCGCAAAATGACTTCAGTGTTGCGCACAAATACGTTTGTTCTTTATAATATAGATACACAATCATTAAAATATAATAAAAATCAGTTATTAGCATGTGGTTAGCAATTGAGGCTCTTATGCTTGTTATTCTGGAATGAAAAACAGCAATTTTCACCTTCTCAAAATTTCCATACGCACTTCTCATATGCATATTCATAATTTTTTTAAATGTATTTTGTTTGATCATTTTAAAATCATTTAAACTCAAAACTTGATGTCACGATTGTCACCAACATCTTTTGTGTGAACAGACGCACTCTTTGCTTGAGATTCTAATCTGAATTGGGGAGGGTAAAAATTTCCGTAATTTGTGTTTCTTAGACGCACTTGTGTTAAAATGTTTAGTTTTATCTAAGAAAATAATCGTTTTCTTTTAAATATGACTTCATTTTCACTTAAATAAGCATTTCACGTAGTGTCTGGATCTTAGTATCAGTACACATGCAGAAGAAAAAACAATGTAGATAACTTATGAGGATAAATGCGTGTTTTCAAAAGCAATAAGTCATTTTCCGTTATTATGCCGCTATTATAATATTATGCTCCTAATGGGATTTTGTGCCACTAAACCCTATACAACAATTTTTACCAACAATTTTGAATTTTTATCAGAAAATGGCCTGAATAAAGATAAAAATGCCCCATTATTTCTCTCTTGTCTGCAATAATGAAAGCTATCTAATTTTCCCCATATTGAAGAAATTTTATAAAATGCTTTTAAAATTAAAATATAAAAGTGGAGATATTTAAAAACAGATAGTGCGATCACATCTACAAATGAACAGCTTTCAGTTTAAAAAAATATTAGTAAAATGGGTTCAGCAGAAAGATCACGGCAGATGACTAAAAAACACACTTGTGTTTTAAATATATAGATTATAGAAAATTATGAAAAATTAAATTAAGCAAATTATGTTATTTTGATAAAATTATAGTAGAATGTCCTAAAGAATAGCATTAAAATTTTATTATTCGAGAGAATTTTGGACAAAAACTTCAAGAACATAATATTATTTTAAACCTCGAATTATTTGTTTGCTTGTCTAACTCGGCGAACCAAGTCCATCCAGGCAAGAATCATCAATTTCTGTAATATAATTATAAATCACTATTATTTGCATGTCACCTCTCTTTTATAAAGACACTCCAAATTTTTGTAAAACATTGCGTTTTATCAGTGTGCGATTTCGATTACATTATTTTCAAAAGTGAAGTATTTTTATCTGTGAAAAGTTTCAAACAGCTGGGCTGTGAAAATGACGCACTTCTACAAAACATAATTCGGGTTTAAGAATTAAATTACACGCATTTTTATAAAATGACGTCATTTGCATACGCTAAAGCAATCCACTTTTACAATTCAGTCTTAAACTTCGTCTATAGAAAAGTATGCATATGACGTCATTATCACGGAATAACAAACAATATTCTTGACATAACCCGTATTTTAATTTCAACTTTTTTTTTCAGGTTTTATGAGAAAATGGCAACAAAAAGATACAGTATCTCGTATTTTTGACTATTTTACGTTTACTTTCAATAGAAATCGGATACTTTTGTTGCCACGATTAGAAAAATGGTATTAAAAACTACAAAAAATTAATATCTCTAAAATAAACTGAGATGCAGCTTTCAAACAAATTGCATTTAAAAGAGCATTTTCTTCCTCATACAACGGTTTAAAAATTTAAAATGTGCGATGTTTAGAAGTTTAAAAATTTGCAGTAGAGAAAATTACAAAACCAAAATTTTATTTCAAATTTCAAAGTGTTGCCATTCGCAAAATGACGTATGCGTTACGCACAGATATGTTTGTCCTTTATAATATAGATAGATAAAAATGATAGATCTAAATATTTCTTTTTATCAAACAATTATCCAAAGCCTTTTCTGGATGAAAGTGAAACTACAATAACATTCAAAATTAAGTTTCTTATTGCAAAATAATAATAATAAAAAAGTGGTGCAAGATGAAATGGAATACGAATTAGTAATGTGATCAAAATTAATATATATTCATAGCTTTATATTGTGTTTTCAAGCAATATAAATATTGTGTAATTGAAATATATCGATAATTTCATTCCTGAAAGTACTTGATTATGAACTGTAAGAATTAATAATACAAATATAAAAGAAAGGAAACTGCGAGTTAAATGTTTTAAATACAAACACAAAAACTGCAGAATTGACGTTTGAGGCCCTGACCCAAAGACTTGCTAGTTTCATTATTATAATAAATGCAATTAATATTTATAGTATTATTATCACGATATCAATAGTTTAATTATTTTATATAGAAAATATTAAATAGGGACTTTCAGAAAAATACTACTGTCGGGCTAGCTCAGATTAACTTCACACAGAAATTTCACATAACTTCAAAATATCAACTTCTCGGGTTAGCTATTTTTTAAATATTTTTTATTTAATCTTGCTAAGACGACACATCACAAATAGAACAGCACATAACACGCATACACAAAATAATAACTGGCGCGAGTAACTTTCTACATGCTTCCACAACTCAAAACAGAACAGAACTACATCCAACTCACAGCATTTCTCCTTCGGCAAAGCTGACGCAAGCTAGTCACGTGATTACCGGATGAGACTATTTTTGAAACGGGCAGCGCGCATTACACTATTATCAATTTATTGAAGCAATGTGTGCGTGTGTGTGTGTGTGGGGGGGGGGGGGGGTGCAATTAAAAAAGATGAAAAAGTGTCTTGGAACATCAGTGCATAGAAACGTATTTCCAATTTATTAAATTTCCTGAAAGTACTTGATACATTACATGTAATAATTAATAATGGAAATATGAAAGAAATGAAACTGCGAGTTAAATTTTTAAACACTGAAAAAAAGAAAAAAAAAAAGAACTGTAGAATTGACGTTTGAGGCCCTGACCCGGAGACTTGCTAGTTTCATTATTACAATAAATGCGACTAATGTTTATAGTATTATTCTCACAATATCAATAATTTAATTATTTTAGATAGAAAATATTATATAGGGAATTTCAGAAAAACACTGTTATCAATTTACTCAGGCAACGCGTGTGTATGTGGGTGTGGGGTTAAAGGGGGGGGGGGTAGTAAAAAAGATAAAAACAGTGTCTTGGAACATCAGCGAATAGAATCGTATTTCCAACTAATTAAATTTCCTGAAAGTATTTGATTATTACTTGTAATATTTAATAATACAAATATAAAATAAATGAATCTGTGAGTTAAGTACCTTAAACACTTAAAAAAATCCCTGTCGGCCCTGGTCTACAGGCGGAGGTAGATTTCGATGTTAAACACTAATATTCACCAACAAAACTTAAATCTAGATTAGAGATAAACCCAGTTCCTTCACTAAGAATGAACTCTAGGGACATAAACATTTTGTGAAAATTCTAATATATACGAATACACACACGCATGTATGTGGGATAGGTTTAAAAATGGCTAAAACAAATTCAGAGAACCTCAAAGTGGTAAAATATGTTAATATTTCCACAGTCGGGTCTTTATCATGTTTTAATACGTTTCTTCAAACTCACATGACGTTACATATTCACCTGCTGAGTCCATTATATTTCAAATATGACGCAATATTTTTTTTTTTTTTGTTGTTTAATTCGTCAAACTATTTATTTTATTTTGAGTTTTCATGCTGAAATCTTGCTCTAGAAAACTTATGACGTAATATTCAATTTGTTTTCAATTCGTCAAACTATTTATTTAATTTATTTTTTCACGTGAAATTCTTGCAATAGAAAAGCAATTGTTGTGGTAAAAATTTTATTGTTTTTTTTTTAATTGTTGACAACTGCTATAACTAAAAATATATATTTTTTCCTGTCATTGTTGTGTAAGAGCTGGTTTTATCAGAATCTTGTTAAGACGGTATTCAAAATTTTTAACCCCCCCTCCCCCATTTCCATTCCCTTGGGCCGATTTTGACCATTTTCAATCACCGCCTTGATATTAGCCATCTCAAAGTTGTTGGCGAGTTTGAAAACGATCCGTGCATAATTGCGACTTTTATCGTGCGGACAAAATTTAGTACATACATACATATATATATATAAACTTTTTAAGTGGGGGTGGTTTTGGGTTCCTAGGGTCATATAATGAAAAGTTATGAAGGAATTTTTCAAAAGTCGCACCATGGTAACGACTGCAATAGGTAGTATTTCTTAAGAAACTACCTAAAAAAAGATTTGCTAGTTTCATTATTATAATAAAGGTAATTAATGTTTATAGTATTTATCACAATACCAACGATTTAATTATTTTATATAGAAAATATTAAATAGGGAATTTCAGAAAAATAATGTTATCAATTTATAGAGGGAACGTGTGTGGTACTAGTATAACTATGGGATGTATAACTATGAAGTTAGTTAAATATTGTTCATAGATTATTATAAGGTTAAAAAACAGGGATATAATAATTATAATTAATAATTAAAAAATATTTTTTAAAGCAATTCCTTAAGATTGTCCTTTACTGACACATTCACCCCACATTAACTTTGTTTATTATTATTATTTTGCCTGAAAGAAATACATGTAGTACTATTTAGTAAATTTTAATTTAATCAACTACTTTTATGTTTTGCTATAACCTTTTTAAACTTGTTCGTAGTTTTTTGATCCATTGATTAAATTTCATGTGCCATTTTATAGTGTTAATAAATATTTTCCCTTCATAAACACTGTTTATTTTATTTTTGATTGAAATCTATTTACAAGTAGAATTGCTATTAATTTATATATTATAATTAATTTTAAAAAGAACATATAATTTAAAAATCTTATAATAAAATAAATTATGTGCATTATTTTATCATTCATCATTTAAAATTGAAGAGAAATGTTGAAATCATTTCTCTTTTCAAATATTTTATAGAAAAAATATCATTTACTATAACAATTTAAAGTGATACTTATAGTAAATACAAAAAGGAAAAAAAAAAGGTGAAATTCTAGAAATAAATAACTAAAAAACTTTTAATTTTTTTTAACTAATTTATTTTAAAATTTTCCATTTAAATATTCTCAAAACAGCTTTTGTTTAAGTTATTTATCTGTAGGTTTTTTAAAATCATATCAATTATCACCGATAGATGGCAGAGCATTTTGAGGCTAAGATGACTTCCAGTTTTAATATGGGAAAACAGTGATTGTGAGAGGTGTCTAGTATGTAGGGGATAGTAGATATACATAATAAATACAAGAAACTGAAGATTGACGAATGTCCATCATTTTACGACGGAATACGGAGCCGTTGAAAGCAAAATTCCACCAGCTCTTGATACTTTCCGATGTATGGGCAGCATTCCCGTGACGTCACAGTAGGTAAAATGGTGGTAAAATGTCGATGTGATCGTTTGTTTACGCTTCGCATTCACGAAGATTTTTGTTTTCACTATATTTTTTGCAACGTTATTTTATTGTCACTCTTATTAGTTCATAAACCAAATTAATGAAAATAGGAGCGTATTCTTTCATATTTAATTTATAAAAAACGAAAGTTTTTATAAAAACATTCTTTACAAAATTTAAGAACTAAAAGATCTTTTAAAAACAAAATCAAAATTTTTAATTCGCTAAGCCTTTTGAAAGATCTTAGTCTTTCTTCGTCAGGGGCAAAAAAGACGTGCTTCTACTATGAAAGTCGCCGCAAGACGGCGGAACTAACAAGGAAGGTCTCCATACGAGCATACTCAGGAAAATCGGAAAAAATTGCAGGATGTTCTTCTCATATGAATATATATATATATATATATATATATATATATATATATATATGTATATATATATGTGTGTGTGTTTATATTTAAAAAAAAATTCGGCGGAACCTCGATAGAGCGTTCGTAAAAAATAATGAAATTTTCGTTTATTTGGCGATTTATTACCGTTTGGCGGTGAAATAAAATTAAATAAAATAAGCTTTTATGTCAAATACTCTTTAAAGAAAAAACTTTTTATCTTGAATTTGTTTCATTTAAATAACTTTAATTTGGTTATTTTTGGTTTATTTCAACTATAGTTTTGTGATATATATTTATAATGAAATTTAACTAACATATTTTACGATTTAAAATAAAATTTAAATTGATTTAAATTGTTTCAAAACCAAAAATAGGGCTGATTGAGTACTGTGGATTTTGATTTTGTTGCTAGGAAACAACGAGTTCTTTGTTATGAAATTGTATAACGGTAGAATTCTTCAAGTGGACTTTATTTTTGAAGAGCAAAACTTATATAAAATTTTTAAAATCTTAGACAGGAGGGTAGAGCAATGGCAAAATTTCATTCAAATCAGTAATAAAAAAAAGGAGGAGTGTTTATTATTTTATAGAATAAATTTATATTGCTGAAAATGCAATAAACTCCTAAGTAAATAGTATTTTCAGCTTGAAAAACAAAAGATAAACAAATTCAATAATTAAAAATCAAATGTAAGCTGGCTGTAACTTAAAATATATATTTGCACCTTGTAAAATGTAGAAAATTCCAGTGATAAGATTAAATAACTAATACAACAAGCAACATGTATGTGTAATAAATAAATAAATATATATATAATAAACTCTTCCATTAAGTTTATATTCATGCAATACCGAGTGTTCTAAAAAACAATTCATAATCAATTTTCAGATGATTTAAAATCCTTTGCTTTTGGCGAGGAAAAATCCTGCACGTCAAATTCCGTGTCGCTTTCATATTTTCGAGCCAAATATTCAAAAGTATTTTATTTTTTACAGACTTTGTAATGGAATTCCGCCGCTAAATTTAAGTGATCCTTTATTACATATATAAGTAGTTTCACTAGGATTTTTCTTTCAACATATTCTGAGTATGCCCAGTAAGGAGACCTTATTTGTAAGGAAGCACAGGTCTAGCCGTTGCCATCGAAATACTCAAGGCCAGAGGTCACGAAATGCGACGTCATCACTAATCGACCGACTTCTCACTAGTGTTGAAATCCACACCGGAAGTTTTGAATAGCAGTTTTCTTTTATTTTATTTGTGGAATATCTACCATGGTATAAAACAACAGTAACTATTTAAACTTACTGGTGAGAATTCGGAATCCCTAAATAACAATTCAGTCAGATACCAGAATGCTACAGTTTTGCCTCATCTGGCTGATTTTTTATTGGGGGATTCAAAATTCTCACCAGTAAGTTTAAATAGTTAATACTGTTTTAAAATATGAGTGATATTCCACAAATAAAATAAAATAAAATTGCTATTCAAAATTTTCCGGTGTGAATTCCAACACTAGTGAGAAGTCGGGCAATTAATGATGACGTCACAACTCGTGTCCTCAGGCCTTGAGTATTTCGATGGCAGCGGCCTAGCGCCTTTAACCCTTTAGTGCGCAGCTTTGCATATATGCAAACAACACTGTTTTGAATTTAATAGATTTTTTTTTAATTCGCATATACCTAATTGACACCAGAAAATTGAAATAGCAATATTTGCTTTAATTAAAAAACAGGCATTCCGTATTTAAATAAAGCGAAATTAACCATTGAAACTTTCTGGTATAAAGTCACATTCTCCGAACTACGTAATTTCTAGAACGCATTCTATTTTGGGAATTAAAGGGTTAAAGGTTAAGTTTTATAAAATAAATAGTTATATAAAATAAGGTATTTGGAGACGTACTTATTAAAGTATTTACTAATTTGCATTATTTTAACGTAAAACAGCCACACGACAGAAGTTTTTACTTGTATTGCAGATATGCAACAGAAAAAAAGATTGATGTATTAGATAAAAAATTTATATTCCCTGATTTGTTTCATTATTTTTCCTGTGCAATAAACCTTTCAGAGATTCATATATAATTTTTTCGAAACAAAATAAAAAATCGCACATTTAAGGGTTAAAATTGTTTGATGGTGTTTTGGAGAAGATCTTTTAGCTCTTATTGTTTCACACCAGGTTAAACTTATATTCTTAACAGAATTTAAATTAAAAAATAAATAAATAAACCCGAAAAATTAACATTTTATTCGTGAAGTCAAAGCATATTTAAGTAAAATAAGTTTAATTTTTCATAATTTACAGTAGAGCACCGATTATCCGAATAAATCTGGACCGATCCTATTTCGGATAAGCAAAAGTTCTAGTTTCGGACAGACAATTTAAGGACTGCTCCTGATTATACTAAAACCTTCACACTTTATCCAGACTTAGGACTGCCATCACTAACTGGTGCTGGCAGTCCTAGTGTTTAAGAGTGTGTTTAAAAACAGTTTTTATTTTTTATTTTTTTACTTTTTTATTATTTAAATTTTTCTTTTTCTTTTTTATCATCGTCTGAACTCCAGAGATTACAATTTATGCAAAAGAGCTTTCGATTTTTGTTTGCTTCAAAAAAGAAATTATTTTTAATGCTGCCATATCTCAAATCCTTCTTAAATACGTTAGTTGAATAGGACCAGCGCTTTTCTGCCGTTCGAGCCATTTCATATCTGTTTCCAAACATTCAAATCTTTCGTTATGCGATGGACCTGAGTTATTTTCAGAGCATTCGTTTTCATTTCTTTCATTTCTTTTTCGTTGTTACTGCTCCCCACAATACACTAATCGGGGATTCGATTTCGCATGCTAAATCCGAAGGGGAAAAAATGAGAGAAACGGAGGTATTCGGATAATTAGAAGTTCGGTTTAAAAAAAAATTGAGAGAAATAGGCTGTTCGGATAATTGGAAGTTCGGTTAATTGGAGTTCCTATAATCGGCGCTCTACTGTATAAACAAACCTCGATATAAACACTTGAAATTTCACTCATTTATAGACATTGAATACAACCTAATTTATTTTAACGTTATATTTCAAATAAATTCGATAATTTACGCAAAACTAATCTGAAATTAAATTAATATTCCTTATATTATTCAAATCTATTGCATGCATTTCAATCCTTTCAATTGCAAAATGAAGTATAAGTGAATTCTTGAAGAACGTAACGTTTTCCAATGTTTTCCCAAACAACTGGATTTTTATAGCCTCGAACCGAACGGAAGAATAGGGTCCATTTAAATCACACACACACAAAAAAAATCGTTTTATATCTCATCAGAAATATGAGTGATTTTGAAAAAGTGTCGTGTTTTACTGCCTTTTCACATTTGCAAAGAAAAATAGTTAAATATCATAATTTTAATTATTGCATTTTAACTATCATGTTTTTTAATGATAATTTACAGATATATTATTATTTATAAAAAATTTAAAAATAAGAAATATATTCTTTTGTAGTCAAAATGCCATTACTGTAGGATGCCCAACAAGCAATTTATTAGATAAAGATTTGACTAAGTTCTATTTAAAACAGATGGTTATGATTTTTTTAATACATTTTTATTTATTACGATGCTACTAATTAAAAAAATGTTTATTTTCATTAATTAAACTTATCTATAATTCTTAATAATTTTTTTTAAGTCGTATCCTAAGAAAGAGTGGCATTGCCATGCTTTTGACAAAAAGTTCATCTGGAATTTTTTAGAGGGCAGCACATGCCTTTCTATCAAGGCAAAAATACTCCTTAAAAGTCAACTTGTTATCAGGTTTAGTTGAATAGAGTAAATAGTTTTATAGTTTCAATAAAACAAGCAAAGACTTTGAATGTTTTGGTGAGTATTTTTTTTTTTTTTTTTTGTATGTCATTACCGTACCCACTTCTGGTTGACAATTGAATGAACTTTTATTTCTTAATCTGCTTTTATTATATAAGAGATAGAAAATCATTGTATGGGACAGAAGATATAATGGCTGTCATTTATGCCCGGGGAAAAATAAAAATATTTTGCTTAATTTGTCATTACCGTATTTGAAAATGATCCATATACATATCATCAATATACACATACTTCCACTTTATTTAATAAGAATTCATTGAAATACATTTATTTTCATTTGGATAAACTAAAGAGATATTTCGAATCTGATTGGAAGTAGATTAATGTCTTCAAAGAGGTTAATAAATTTTGATACTTTTAAATGGTAAGAGAGAAATAGTAAAATGCACTTTCAAATAGAAAAATGTACTTTCTAAAATTCAGGTTTTTTTTTTTTTTTTTTTTTTTTTTTTTTTTTGTAACCCTCTCATATCAATAGATATTAGAATTATTAATCGAATAATTTAAATGTTTTTTATATTTCTCAGCAGTCATATTTCTGATTCCCTTAACGACGATGCCATATTTAATTATCATGTTAAAATAATAATAGTAATTCAATATACTATCATTACACTAATACCATATTTGCTAGATTTCTATATTTAGAATTTTTAAATCTATCTTTAATCTAATTTAGAAGACAAAATAGGAATCTCTTCATTGTAAATTTTATGCAAAGCTTAAATAGCGCATATTTTTGGAGGAAAAACATATTGCATGCTCAATTTTTATTTATTTTTTAAATCTTCAATGCAAAAATAGCTAATTTATAATAGTTACTGTCTTTTAGATCCATACAAGAATGTGACGATAGGGGTAAAAACAGTATTACAGTAGAGCGCCGATTAACGGAACTCCAATTAACCGAACTTCCAATTATCCGAACAACCTATTGCTCCCAAAAAAATATTTTAAACCGAACTTCCATTTATCCAAACAGCCTATTTCTCTTAAAAAAATTTTCTAATGATGATGAGATTGTGGATGAGATTTAAGATGAAAAAGAAATTGAAGAAATTAAAACGAAATCTCTGAAAATGACCCAGGTCCATCACATAACGAAGTCTTTGAATGTTTGGAAACAGCTATGAAATGGCAGAAGAACTCTCATCCTATTCAAGTAACGTATTTAAGAAGGATTCGAGATATGTCAGCTTTGGAAAGAACGTCTTCTTTGAAGCAATCAACAACCGCAAGCTTTTTTGCTTAAATTATAATCTTTGGAGTTCAGAAAAATTTTAAAAAGGGGAAAAAAAAAATTTTAAATGATAGGAAAGTAAACAAATTCACCAGTTTTTAAACACGCTAGCACTGACTGGTGCTGCCAGTCCTAAGCCTGGATAAAGTGCTAAGGTTTTAGTATAGTCAGGAACATCCCTTAAACTGTCTGTCCATTTATCCGAACATTTGCTTATCCGAACTAGGGTCGGTCCCGACTTGTTCGGATAATCGGCGCTTTACTGTATTTATTTTCTGGCTAAAATTCATTTTAAATGCAATTAAAAAAAAAAAAACTACTTTTATTGTTTCAAAATAGTGTGAACGTAAATTGAAGTTCAAATCCGTCGAATGTATGGCATTGCGATGGAATTCTATTCTTAATAATCCGGGAGCCGGCGACATTAAAAGTCCCGTCACCGCGGAATTGGAAACTTTTTATGTACGTCGATAGTAAAAAGTCATACGAACAAAGTGAGCTTGGTATGACTAGGTTTGACGTGCCGAAATTATGTTTAGTTAAATGAATTATTATTAATAAGCAATAATGTTTTACCATCATCGCGGATATTAACCACTCTTACAAGGGAGGTCCCCATACTGGGCATACTCAGAATATTTTGAAAAAAAAAAAAATTAAACTACTTATGTATGTAATAAAGGATCAGTCAAATTTAGCGGCGGAATTACAGTAGAAAGTCTGTAAAAAAATAAAATACTTTCGAGTATTTGGCGCGAAAAGACGAAAGCGTCTCGCTATTTGTCAAGCAGTACTTTTCCTCGCCAATAGCAAACGATTTTTAATGCACCTGAAAATTGTTTGATATTGATTTTTAGAATGCGTGCAAAAGGTATTTAATGAACTTAAACATTAAACAATGAGAGAGTTTAATAAATACATTTTTTCGTACTACATATTTATGTTGCTTGTTATTTAATTTTATTACTTTAAAAACAATTTCATATATAAAAAATACTTTCATATATTTAAGCGTATTCCGAAATAAAGGCAGGATTCATTTACCAGTTATTCATTTCAATATGAAAAAATTCGTCGTTTCCATAGCAACAGAATTGAATTGACAGTGCTCAATTGGACTTAATTTTGAGATATTGAAACAATTTTAATTTATTTTAATTTTGTTTTAATTCATAAAATTTGATATTTATCTTTCATTATATATATATATATATATATATATATGACAAAACTATAGTTAAATCAATCTAAAACTGTTACATTAAATTTATTTAAACAAGTTCAATATGAAACATTTTTATCTTAAAGAGTATTCGACATAAAAAAGTATTTTTCGAAATTTCATTTCATCGCCAACCGATGATAAATCGCCAAATAAAGGAAATTTTCATTATTTTTTTATGAACGCTCCATCGAGGTTCCGCCAAAATTTTTTTATAAACATACATATCTACATGAGAAGAACACTCTGTAATTTTTTCAGACTTTTCTGAATATGCCCGTATGGAGACCTTCCTTGTTAGAGCATTTTATTGGAAATTTTTTGCTCTTTCAGAAAGAATTGGTATGACGAACTGTATTCTGCCGGAAAAGTCTACCATACCTATTTTAAGGAAGTGCTTAACAGTGTAGTCACTTTGTGGGGCTTCCGCGTTGACTTCAACTTTAAGACCCGTCTGTTGATGAATGTCTAGTTAATTAATGAGCCATTGGGAGAGAAAATCTAACTGTAGTACAAAAACTACGTATAGCATTTTATTAAAATAAAAGTTAAATATTGAAAATTACATATTGTGGTTATTGTGGTTACATATTGTGGTTACTATTGTAAATTACATATTGTGGTTAATATTACATATTGTATAAGGTGGTATAAAAGAATATAATTGTAAAAAGGTCACAAGTTTAAAATTATGAAAAAGAAAAAGCAAGTAAAAAATGTAAAAAAAGAAGTTAAAAAAGTTGAATAAATATAAGCACAGTTAAGAAAAATGAAACTGTAGAAAAAAGCTGATAAGGGCTGGGTGGTAAGGGAGTGACAGATGTTATATCATAGTATAAATCAAAGGCTATTTTCGGTCTTTTTTCTTTTTATCTATTTTGTTGTTGCTGCTGTTACAGAGTATGTATGTTACAGAGAGAGCGCAGAATTGGTACTTTTACACTAGCTCGGCACAAATAGTTCTCGCATACATTTTTTTTTTTTTTTTTAATGGTAATCGCCAATTTTATCTTTTATTTTTCGCTTGTTAAAAATAAAGTAATAAGATGTTGAAACAAAATATTTTGGTTTATAGTTCTTAGTTTTATTATGATTTTGTATTTTAAATTAAATGAGACAAACATGTGTATTTTCAATATGTATAATATATAAATTTTAAATTAAGTTAAAGTACTTTAAAATAAATTAATGCAATATAAATGATGGTGTTAGGGCTTAGTTGCTGTATATTTCCGCGGCCGCCATCTTGGATTTCTTGGCGATTTTTTGTTGCCGTTTATCGATAAGGCTATCCCAACAAGTGATGTGTTCTGGCAACCACAAACTTAACATGCGAATAAATCGCTGCTTGGCGACATTTACAACATGGCAGAAAAGGGATTTTCACGCCAAGAAAAAATCCAAGATGGCCGCCGCGGGAATATACAGCATCTGTTCCGGTGTTAGTAACCATATTGGCCGATTTAGTACTTGCGCCCGATAACGTAAAAGTACCGATTATTTAATAGAGCTTAAAACTAAAACAAGTACATTTAAAGCGAAAGCAACGTGATTTCAAGAGATTGTTCTACTCTTAAAGAACTGATATTTATTCATTGTTGAACTGCTGACGTACCTTAGCAAGATTAATTTGGAACAATAGAGCGTTTTGTGGCATATTTTTATTGTTATCCATATTCATTCTAAATCCCATTGTTGTCAATATTGTTCTTTTTTGAAAAGTAAACCCTCGCATATGAACTTTTTGAGATACCGCGACTATTAAAAAAATAAATAAATAAATAAAAGAAAAAAAAACGTAAAATAACACTGAGGGTGTTAACACCATATAGATATTTAGCAGAGATTAAGCGGCTAATTTCTACGAAATGACCTGGCAATTTAAAAAATGTCAATTAACAAAATCGGGTCTTCTATTTAACCGTTTGAGGAGTGCTGGTACGTTTATGAAACCACTTAATTTTAATTCCGTAACGGAATTTTCGCACTGGGATTTTCGTTGAAAAAAAATTCCATTATTTGTAAATTCCTGTGTCATTCATTTATTTCAACATTATAGGAATGGAAGTGCTTTGCCCCTGAAAGGGTTAAATGTATTCTGTATCAGGTTATGCAGGAGTTCTGGCTTTAAAAAAGAGTAAAAAATTGTTGTAGGTTTTAAAGATGAAAAGTTTATGAAGAAAAAAATTATTTTTAAAATTCATATTAATCAATGAAATAGTATAACTAGAAAACAGGAATTCTGCTTTTTCAGAATTTACTGTCGTCCCCGAGGAAATATATATATATATATGTATATGTATATACAAATAGTACAAAACATATTTCAATTTTAAGACTTACAGCAAACACTTTTATTTTATGTAAAATGACGTCATTCGCATCCGCTTAAGAATTCCGCATTTACGATCCACTTTTAAACATCTACAGTAAAGAATGCATAGGACGTCACTATTGCAAAATAATACACAAATGCAGCAAAAAGATGCTGTCATTCAAGAAACTCGACAAAAAAAACGGCTGTCTCATGATTCACAGGCCTTGATTTGTTTATAACATTAATGTAGATACTTAAAATTAAATATAGTTTATAATAGCTCCCTGTTTTAACAGAAATTATTCGTTTATATTTTTTCAAAATAGCACGTATTTTAATGATATTTTCTTTCGGTTGCTATGAAAAAAATGGCAACAAAAATATATAAGTAACATTTTACAACTATTTTGCCTTTACTTTCTACAATAATGTAGTACTGCCGTTGCCAATATTAAGCAAATGGCTCCAAAAACTACAAAAAATATTAATATTTCAAAAATAAATGGAGATGCAGTTTTCAAACAAATTGCATTTAAAAGTACTTTTTTTTCCAATACGACGGTAAAAAAATTGAAAATGTGCGATGCTTAGAAGTCTAAAAAATTGCTATAGAGTATTTAATCGTACTGCTTTGTTTTGCGGCTGGCTTCTGTAAGGTAACGTTATCTTTTGGAGTCGACACAAAATAAGCTGGGAGAAAGAAATAGCATACCGTACGGGGGGCTAATAAAGGACTATGTATTCAAAAACAGAAATAGCACCAGCTATTTCCGTATCGAAAGTTATTAATGTCCATGACTCTTCCGCAACTTGAAAGTCATGAGACATGAAAGACTTTTACATAGGCGTAACCAGGGGGGGTGCCCTGGGTGCCCGGGCACCCCCCCGCTTCCGCAGACTCAAACACAGTTATTTTAAAAAATCGAAATCTACAAAAGAAAAAAGAACAAGTGAAAGCAGGGTTCAGTTAGTTCAGCAAATTAGTTTAGTTAAAAAAACTAACACCCTAAGTTTTGAAATGTGATAAAAAATGAAACCCTCGTTCTTTTTTTCTTTCTTTCTCTTCTTTTTAAAGAAAATTATGTTGTTTATCTTTTTTAAAACTAGAACATTTACAAGAATCTGTATTAGTCTAGTAAGTCCAAAAGGTGGCTTTATAATTCCACTTTGACGTCTTTTGTTTCTTGGAAATTTTTTTTAAAGCCGTTCCTTCTATTGCATGTTTTTGCAATTTCATGAGAAATTAACGCAAGTTCTTAACGAACTAGAAACTATTTGTCTGTTTGCTTTCGTAGTTTAAAGTCTAGAGAGAAGCAAAACAATTTGAAACGGAATGCAGATGTGAAAAAATAATTCTAAAATGCGATTAGCCGGGGGAAAGGGGGTGGAGGTGGGGGTACACTGAACCTGCCTCCTTTGAAAATGAAAAATAATAGCTCAGAAAATTCAAATTAATCGGGAAGTTGGTTGATTGGTTGAATTTCGTGTTTCGCGGCCATTTTTTGACATTCGTAAAAAGAATATGGTTGCTATATTTCAAGTCAATATAGTAATTTATTTCCTCTGAAAATTTTTATACGATTTTTAGTCTCTTCTCGTTTCGCAGCGTTCTTTTGAAAGTAGGAAAAGGAACCCGGTTTCAATCTTTTAGCCCAGTGCAGTAAATTTTGACCGAATTCGCGATTTTATTCTGCGATTATTTCATGATATTTACGATTTTTTCCCAAAATCGTTTGACGAAATTCACGTCTTTCTACGCGATATTTTGTCGAAATCTGCACTTTTAACCGCTAACCTTTGACAAAATTCGTGTTTTTTTACCACAATCCTTTAACGAAATTTGCATTTTTTTACCGCGATATTTTGACGAAATTGGCATTTTTTTAACACGATCTTTCGATGAAATTCTCTTTTTCTTTCCGCAAGCTTTTGACAAAATTCGCGCTTTCTTTCTGGGGCATTCCACGTCAAATCAGGCAGTAAAATATCAATATGTAACCCACCATCACAGATTTTAATGAAACTGTGTGTGTTTGTTCTTACTGTTAAGATATGATCACCAGTAATTTTTTTTGCTCCTTGGTGAAATAGTTTCTGAGAAAAAAATTGTCAAAATTTTGAAAAACTGCCGTCAGTTGGCATTCTTGATAGCTCGGTTTTCAAATGTAGCATGTCATATGTATAATCATATTTCAATATCTACTCTACAAATCATCTTCAAATAATTTATGCATAATATTTAGGGTGCGCAGCTTATGAAAAAAATATATTGTTACGCTTATAACATTTTAAGTGTGTCTAAAAAAATATTTAAACTTTGAAGTCGTGAATTTTTTATGAAAAATAATGCATTAACAAAAAAAGCATTATCAACAAAAGGCGGTATTTTTATTAAATTTATTTTTTATGGGAGATATGCTTAAAGGTGTCCTTTACCTGATTCTGAAATAAAAATAGTGGGATTTTGGGTGTTTTTGGTAGTATTTCTTATTTAAAAATATTTTGAGGTGCATTTCATATCAAATTAAGCAGAGTCATTCCATGTCAGTTCCCCTAAGCCATTTAATCACTGTCACAAATTTCAATGAAATTGGGTTTGTTTATAGCTTATTTTAAGATGTAATCACCTTTAATTTTCTTGATCCTAAGTAAAATATTTTTTAAGATAAAAAATATCAAAATTTTGAAAATTTTTTTTAAATTTTTTTAATGACAGTTCGATATTCAAAGACTGCATTAAAAAAAAAAAAAGTCATTTCAATATAAAATCACGAAATAGGTTTAAAATAATGTATATGTGACAAATAATGTAGGCTGATTATTATTTCTTGTTTTTTATCATGTTTAAACACTAAGAGTGTCTTTTATCTTATGAATTTCTAAAATCAAGAATTTTGTCAAAAATAATGTGTTAATCAAAAATTTATTATTAACCGAAGGCAGGGTGTTATTGCTTTTTTTTAATTGTACGTAAAAATATCTTTTAAATGGTTATAAAATAAAAATAGTGAACACATGAGAAAAAATTATCAAAATTTTGGAAAAATGCCACGAGTTGCCATTAATGATTGTTCAATTTTCAAAGGCCTCATTTTATATATAAAATCATATTTCAATAACTAATAAAGAAATCTTCTTCGAATAATTTAAGCAAGGTAAACAAAGTATGTAGATTATGAAAAAAATATTGCTGTAATGTTAAAAAATATTTAAATGTGTCTAAAAAATTGTATAATCTTTGAAATCAAAAATATTTTACAAAAAATAATGAAATTATTAAAAAATCTTTATCAATCAGAGGCGGAGTTTCTATGACTAATTTTTTAATTTTAAATTGTACATAATACTACATTATAACTGGATCTGAAATAAAAATAGTGGGATTTTGGTTGGTTTTAGTAGTATTTAAATCATATTTAAAATTATCAATATTTTCAAATGTAAAACTTATCCAATGTATCATCCCTGGAAATATTTTTATTTATACATTTATTTTATTTTTCAAATTATCTTTTATGTTCGTTTCTTAAGGAAAAAAATAAACAATATTGTTTTTTAGTAAAACTTCTAGGGCGAAGAGCAATTATCCCTTTCCAAAAAAGAGAAAAATCACTAGCTCCTCACCGTCCAATAGAAATTTTCAAAATGACAGTCCTAATCTTTAAACTCATATTTGGCTCAACTATTATTTAAACACAATCAAACTGATTGGTAAAGTTATCATACGAATTGAATATTTCCCACTGAGCGAAAAAATGCCCAGGCTGGGAATCGAACCCAGATCCTTGGCTTACAAGGCCAATGATTTTCCGTTTAAGCTAACTGGGCCGACAACCAGCCAGCATATTTCGCTCAGATAACCTTATTGGTAGTAACATCTGGTCTGTCATGTAGACAGCTCAACAGAATAAACCGCAGGTAAAGGAACTCCATATAAACGATGGATACGTAGATCAACTATTATTTAAACACAATCAAACTGATTGGTAAAGTTATCATACGAATTGAATATTTCCCACTGAGCGAAAAAATGCCCAGGCTGGGAATCGAACCCAGATCCTTGGCTTACAAGACCAATGCTTTTCCGTTTAAGCTAACTGGGCCGACAACCAGCCAGCATATTTCGCTCAGATAACCTTATTGGTAGTAACATCTGGTCTGTCATGTAGACAGCTCAACAGAATAAACCGCAGGTAAAGGAACTCCATATAAACGATGGATACGTAGATCAACTATTATTTAAACACAATCAAACTGATTGGTAAAGTTATCATACGAATTGAATATTTCCCACTGAGCGAAAAAATGCCCAGGCTGGGAATCGAACCCAGATCCTTGGCTTACAAGGCCAATGCTTTTCCGTTTAAGCAAACTGGGCCGACAACCGGCCAGCATATTTCGCTCAGATAACCTTATTGGTAGTAACATCTGGTCTGTCATGTAGACAGCTCAACAGAATAAACCGTAGGTAAAGGAACTCCATATAAACGATGGATACGTAGATCAACTATTATTTAAACACAATCAAACTGATTGGTAAAGTTATCATACGAATTGAATATTTCCCACTGAGCGAAAAAATGCCCAGGCTGGGAATCGAACCCAGATCCTTGGCTTACAAGGCCAATGCTTTTCCGTTTAAGCTAACTGGGCCGACAACCAGCCAGCATATTTCGCTCAGATAACCTTATTGGTAGTAACATCTGGTCTGTCATGTAGACAGCTCAACAGAATAAACCGCAGGTAAAGGAACTCCATATAAACGATGGATACGTAGATCAACTATTATTTAAACACAATCAAACTCATTGGTAAAGTTATCATACGAATTGAATATTTCCCACTGAGCGAAAACCCACTGAGGCTGGTTGTCGGCCCAGTTAGCTTAAACGGAAAAGCATTGGCCTTGTAAGCCAAGGATCTGGGTTCGATTCCCAGCCTGGGCATTTTTTCGCTCAGTGGGAAATATTCAATTCGTATGATAATTTACCAATCAGTTTGATTGTGTTTAAATAATAGTTGATCTACGTATCCATCGTTTATATGGAGTTCCTTTACCTGCGGTTTATTCTGTTGAGCTGTCTACATGACAGACCAAATGTTACTACCAATAAGGTTATCTGAGCGAAATATGCTGGCTGGTTGTCGGCCCAGTTAGCTTAAACGGAAAAGCATTGGCCTTGTAAGCCAAGGATCTGGGTTCGATTCCCAGCCTGGGCATTTTTTCGCTCAGTGGGAAATATTCAATTCATATTTGGCTGTTAATATTGAAAATTTAGCATTGAGCTGCTAATATTGAAAAAAAAAAAACAAATTTCACTCTTTTGAAGAAAATTTTGACGTATTGTGCTTTAAATATATGCAAAAAATGCATAATCCATTATATTTATATCTTTCAAATAACTATATCTAAAAAAATATTTAAAACTTAATGAGTTGCACTTTTTGTAACTTTATTCAGTTTCTAATGATATGTACCGTAATTTCGGGTGTATAGCCCGCAGATCAAACAATTCAGTTTGGACGCAGAAATTTTATTCAGTATTTGAAGACCAATATTTACTGTGATCTAAAAAGTTACATTTTATTTTTAAAAATTTCTGGGTCGAAACACGATTGTTTGATCCGCGGGCTATACACCGGAAATTACGGTAATTTGATTTATTTCATCACAGTATTGCTGAAAGATGGATTTTTAACATATATATGTGTGTATATATATCCCTGTTCTCAAACAAATTATTTAAAAATTATTCATTTATGTTTAATAAAGCATATATATATATTGTTTATACACTTATAGAAAATACATATAGTAAATTTTATGATATTATGTCAATAATGTCTAAAAGTAAAGAACTTATCTAATAGTATGTAACGAAAAATTTAACATCTGGTGTAATGACAACAAAATTTTATAATTGTTTTACTTAATTTGGATGAATGAAAAAAGCTTACATGTTTATATTTTATTGAAGTACAGGTGAAAATGTCACAAAGACATTCCTACCTCAACAACCACTGAGTATGTCACATTCACACTACAGATGATTTTTTTTTCTTTTTGATCTTTCGGGTTTGATTTCAGATGGTAATGAATTAATTAGTTTTGTTAGAAATGTCATTGCAGTCAGCATATTAGGCTCACTATTTTTTTTTATATAATTTGTTTTGATTGACTCGATGAACAACAATATTTAAAGGGACCATTTCATGACTTTTCAATTAAAAGCTGATTTATAAATTCATCATGTTCTTTAGTTATTATTATCGTCTTAAGATAATAAGTTGATATTAAAATTTTTAAATGCAGTTTATTTATTATTTGAACAGTTGAAAGTATTTTTCAATAAGAGTGGGCTGTTGATTTTAAGTCGGCTGTTGAGCAATGTAGTGTTGGTAAAGGAACTGGTACTATTTAATTTAATTTTTATTGCTGTAAATAATATTTGTTATTTTATTATTGTATGTATTATATTTAAGCAAGAGTAGAAATACACGATATCGTAGTCATTTTAGTACATCTTAGCATGAAAAGCTTCAATATTTATCATTAAACATTCACATTTTATGAAAATTTTGTTAAAATTGCTCATATTTTCACTATTTTTATTTTATAACTATTGAAAAGATATTTTTACGTACAATTAAAAAAAGTAATAACAGCCTGCCTTCGGTTAATAATAAATTTTTGATTAACACATTATTTTTCACATAATTCTTGATTTTAAGAATTCACAAGATAAACACACTCTTAGCATTTAAACATGACAAACAACAATAAATAATAATCTGCCTACATTATTTGTCACATATACATTATTTGAAACTTATTTAGTGATTTTATATTGAAATGACTTTTTTTTATGCAGTCTTTGAATATAGATCTGTCATTAAAAACATTTTTAAAAAATTTCAAAATTTAGATTTTTTTTTTATCTTAAAAAATATTTTACTTGTAATTACCTTTAATTTCCTTGATCCTGTCTTAAAATGAGCTATAAACATACCCAGTTTCATTGAAATTTGTGACAGTGAATTAAATGTCTTAGGCGAACTGACATGGAATGACTCTGCTTGATTTGATTTGAAATACGCCTCAAAATATTTTTAAATATGAAATACTACTAAAAACACCCAAAATCCCACTACTTTTATTTCAGAATCAGGTAAAAGACACCTTTAAGTATATCCCCCACAAAAAATAAATTTAATAAATATACCGCCTTTTGTTAATAATGCTATTTTAGTTAATGCATTATTTTTCATAAAAAAATCACGACTTCAAAGATTAAACATTTTTTTAGACACACTTAAAATGTTATATAAGCGTAACAGTATTTTTTTTCATAAAATACGTACCCTATATATTATGCATAAATTATTTGAAGATGATTTGTGGAATAGATATTGAAATATGATCATATTTATGTCATGCTACATTTGAAAATCGAGCAGTCAAGAATGCCAACTGATGGCAGTTTTTCAAAATTTTGACAATTTTTTTCTCAGAAACTATTTGACCAAGAAGTAAAAAAAAAATACTGGGAATCATATCTTAATAAAAGGAACAAACACATGCAGTTTCATCAAAATCTGTGATGGTGGGTTACATGCCTGCCTGAACTGACATGGAATGACCCTTCTAGATCCTTTGACGAAATTCTTTTTTTTACCGCGATCCTTTGACGAAATTTATTTTCTGTTGCGACTGATTGACGAAAGTGATTTTTTTACAGGGAGATCATTTGTCGAAATTCGTGATAGTATTGCTCGACCGATCGGGAAAATTCTCGATATTTTTCCATATCAATTAACAAAATTCTCTACTCTTTTCCGCGACATTTTGACGAAATTTGCAAAAATTTTTCACCAATCGTTTATCGAAATTCATAATTTTTTTGTGCAATCTTTTGACGAAACTGGCGATTACTTTTCGCACTCTTTTATCGAAATTCCCGATATTTTTCCACGGTCGTTTGAAGAAATTCTCAAAATTTTCCGGGTTCGATTGACGAATTGACTTTAAGAAATGCCATAAAAGAAATAAAAATCACATTTTTTTTTAAATCACATTCAATTTTTTTTAAATACTCACTGAAGAATTCTTCACAGGTCTGTGAAGAATTTGGAGGGGGGAAATACTGCACAGCATTTTTTAACTATGCGGGACTTTCCTTTTCTGTGCACAAATCGCGCGATCCCGTTAACGTGCCGCACGTTATTTCAAAGCCTCAAAGAAAACTTCATTACTAGAGGAAATTCGTTGGTTGGTTTTTTTAAACGAACATCGAATAAAACAAATCTAGGATTGGGGGGGGGGGGTGCCTTCAGAAACGTACTCCCGAGCAAGCTACGACCTCTTCTCTCTCGAAACAAGCAAATCTTGAATTATTGCGCTTTTTATTTCAAGCAAAATTAAATTTTCAGCTTTCTTATAAGAACTGATTTGACATTATTCCAATTCGAATTCAATCACGGCAATTGCAAAAATTACCAGAGAATTTTTTCTGTTTCAAAAAAAGTAAAAAAAAAAATCGCCTCAAAGCACGAAAACAAACGCTAAAAATCGCATAAAAAATTCGGAAAAGATTAAAAAATCTACAGGGAACGAAATTAACTATTTGGGTAAAAGATTTAAACCGGATTCCTTTTAAGAATGTCGAAAAAAAAAATCATCGCGAAATGCGAAAAAAACCCCTCTAAAAATAACATTAAAAAATTGTTAAAAATAGAAAAATCGCTGTAAGAATCTCGACAACACTTTATTGAAAAGAAGACAAAGTTTACTGTATAAAATATTAAAATAGGATTCTTTTTTACTAATTTGAAAAAATTGCCGCAAAATGCGAAAAAATTCGCATAAAAAATTAATTGAAAAATTCCAGAAATTTTCTTCGATACGGATGAGTTCAGGCATACAGATCCTGTCAAATCTCATGGCTGTGCAGGCTGCATTGTTTTTTTAGAGTTCAGCGCGCGCGTGCGTACACATACACAGAGACAGACAAGTACCTATCTTTATCATTATAGTTGCATCATGATAATATAATTTGTATCATCTTGATAAAATTTAGTGTATATTATCATGACCTGTTTTACCTAATATAGTTGACACATTCTGAAGTAAAAATATGAATTATCGTAATTTCCGGCCTGTAATTCGCGGATCAAACAATTATGTTTGGACTCAGAAATCTTGTTTCATAAAACGTAACTTGCTAAATCGCGATAAGTATTTAACTTCAATAATGAAATAAAATTTCTGGGTCGAAACATGATTGTTTGATCCGCGGATTATAGGCCGGAAATTACGGAATGAAGAATATTATAATTATTTATAATATTATAATAATTATTTATATAGGCTTTCCTCCAAAATTCCTTGGGTCCCTCCGGTGATCCCTTAAGAAGTGATGGAGTCACATTCTGAAAAACTTTCGTGCATATGTACTGGTGTACCGCATGTATTATCTGAGATTTATCATCCGGCAAAATTTCATGCAGCGTTCCCTGTGCCTATAGAAGTTTCCAGCATGGTTAAAAGCCTTTTTTAATCTTTATAAGAAGTTAATGTGCAAAAAGGTTTTACACTTGTGACCACACTTAGTCACTGTCTTATCTCACTGCTGCAAGAACGTTTACATATCTTTTTTTTACCATTAGATCTAGTTTTAATGTTTTGAACTCCTTCTCATCCCTCCTCACGCAAACAAAAATCGCGTGTGAGCCCTTTTGAAAAGAAATACCACACAATTATACCTTCTAAGATGAAAACCTGTTTAAAACGGAAAATCGACCCGGTTCCTGGATTTCCGTTTTAGAAGGTTTTACTATATAAGATATTGTTTGCATCCAACATGTTCAGGTTAAAAAGTCTGGGCACCCCCCCGTTCAAAAGGCTGGTTACGCCTCTGTTTTAACTGAAAGTTTCAGACTCTTTGTATTAATGACAATCATAGACACCGTGAAGGGAAGAGAAAGGAGAGCCGTTATCTGTCTCTGTATTTTGGAATTTTGTAAACAAAATTTTCTTTCTGGTAATTTTGAAAAAGTCGCACCATGGTAACGACTGCAGTAGGTAGTATTTCTTACGAAACTACCTAAAAAAGACTTGCTAGTTTCATTATTATAATAAAGGTAATTAATATTTATAGTATTTATAAATAAAGAAGATATTGTTTTATTTCTCTCTCTTTTTCTTTCTTTCTTTTTTATTTTTATTTATTTATTTATTTATTGGGTTTTTTTTGTTTTTTTTAAACGCTTGCAGCAATATATTTTTATGAATTAAACATTTTTTATTTGTTACATTTCCAGGGTTGCCACCCTTTAATGAATTTTCCAGGTGAAATATCAGTATTTGTTTATAGCAAAATAAACCTAGGTTAAATCTAGGCACGAAATTTCGCTTTATTTAAGGAGAGATTTTTTATAAGAAAATACTGGTAACGAAGAATTTCCTGGTCTGGAAATTCCCTGAAGAGTGGCAGCCATAATTTCGGTTCGGCTTATATTGAAATGATAGAAATTTGTGGAGAGATTTCACAAAATTTCCTAATTTTAAATTATTTCATCTTTTATGATCGACATTTTTAAAAATGCGGTCAATGGTGTAGATCACAGACACATCAGTTCCAAAAGATTTCATTCAGCCGGCGACAATGGTGATTACATTTTAGTGAAATTATATTTTTTCAGCATAAAATTTACATATTTTAAGGAGAAAAGAAGTTTTTACTTAAATAAGAAATATTTCATTAAATCCCCTTATAATAAATGGTAATGATTCATCTAGAAAAGTAACCCTCTTAGGATATATACAGTTGATATGTTTTATATGGAGAGCACGTGTAATTATAGTTCTTCCTCTGCGATAGTCTAGTTTAGTTTTGTATATGTGATCATAAATAATACTTATTAAAGATAACTTACGTTTTAATTTAAAATTCACACCAGTTATTTATACCGGAATACATTTGAAAATTTATTGTAAAAATTTCATCCCTAGGTTATTGTTGTGGAATTCTATTTCTTGAAGTCAGCTTTTATTAAAGCTGAATTAATAATATAGAATAGTATAGATTAGCCATATCAAAAAAAAATGGAGCGTGAAGAAGGGAAACATTCACAGACGCAATTAAATCCCCGAACCTCAGCGAAACAGTGAAAACAGCTAAGCGGTAGAAGCCGCATAAAGGGGCGAAGGATAACTCGGGGTTTACTTGGCGCGCTTTTGCGTGATCGCCAGTAGCGATAATTATCAAAATGAGGAGTAACTCTGTGCGCATCGCTGTCCCCTGTCCGCGCGAAAGCAGTGCGCTCCCCTCCCCCACTTTTCGTGGATGGAGCTTCTCTCCGAAGGAGAAACCCCTTGAAGGTCAAAGATCGCAGAATACGTTAGATGAATCTGTTGTTATGTTAGATTTCAAGTGAAAGTGGAACTTTCGATACGCAAAATTTATTATTTTACAAAGTGCTGTATCACTGAAGATTTTTCCATTGTACGTATTCATTGGCTATCTATTTGCAATACAGAAAATATATCATAACAACAGAACATGAACAGATCATATTAAAAAATCTGTCCCAATCCCTGTTAAGTCACAAGTCAAACTAATCAAGAAATGTCGTTTTGAATTCTCGCGGGGCGTTGGCGCGAAGGTTTTATCTTAGGTTTACTACAAGAAAGTTTGGCGAATTGGTAGATGCAATGAAGAATGCCCATGACTGGATCTCCCCTTTGAGTGTGTTTCCCAGCACAGCTGTTTGCACATTTTCGGTTAGTTACGGTTTCCAAAGCCTTCCCTTCTTTTCCTCTACGTTCTTTGGCCGTACCACGGCCAAACTCAATCCCTTATACGGCCGGAACAAACAGTCGAAACTCCTTTGTTTTCGGGGAATCCTATTTTCGCTCCGGAGAAATGTAGAGGGCGCCTCTACTTACTGTGTCTAATGGGGAATTTCCTTATCTTTCCCTGGCACTCTTGTGTTCTTTAGGTATAACTTGAATGAAAGTGCGATTTTCGATTTCTTTTTTTTTTAGTAGAAAATAGTTCATTGCTGTGTTCTACACTGTACTTCCGATTCACTGAAAAAAATTCCGAGAATTTCTAAAAAATATGGCACGGAACTTTACAAATGAGGGCAATTCATCTTTATAAAAGAATTCTTTATCAGGAAAAATTTTAAAGTTTATTTAATTTTAATTTTATAAATTTTATTGTATATTTTATTATAGAAATTCTGAATGTTTAAAATATAATCCAGAAATTGAACGTGCATATACAGGGTGTCCAGCGACTTCAAGACCCTGATTTCAAAATTAAATGTCTCAAAAACAAAGATCAATAGAATTATCTGGTAAACGGTTTGTTTATTAGCTAAGCTGTAAAAATGTTATACAGAAGTTTCAAAAATTAGTTGCGAACACCGCTAACAGATGGCGCTGTAATCGCAATGCCTATAAATTGTGTTTTTAAGTCCAGAGCACTAGCGTCTCATTCTTAGATGGCTTCCTATGGAAGAACGAAATTTGGGAAAGGCCACTTTTTCGTTGGGGTGATGTGCAGAAGTGGAGACATCTGGTCACAGAATTATTGCATCAGCTTCAATTTTAAATAATTTCAATTAATAGAATTTTCAATAAAAAAGTTTAGCAATCATTATATAAGAACTTATAATGTTTTATTTCAGTAATGTGAGAAGCGGAGCGATGTGTTGACAGAATTGAGATTTGTTTCAAATTTTCTTATAAACTACTTCGGTCCGGATACCAGTATCTCTGTGGTATGTCTTTTCTCTCCTAATTGGAAAATCGTGGAATCGAATCCAAGTAGAGGAGGATTTGAAAAAATGGAAATCTTTATTTTTTAATATTTATTTAAACTGTGGAAAAGTTTGAATAAAAAAAGGCAAACTTTCTGGTTTTAAAATTTAATTAAGCTAAAAGTAACCCCTTTTTAAAAATCATTGAGCATTTATAATATAATGATTCATAAATCCCTTTTTTAATTGTAGAGAATAGAAAAAATACAAAGTTTCTATTTTTAAAAACTTAATTAAGTTAAAAAAAAAAATTAATTTTAAAAACTCGTTTTCATTTTTTTTATCATTGCCACAGAAATATGGCGTAGCTTCTAGCGATAGGATCCAAAGTGTTGGAGCGGAGTGCAGCATCCAAAATACTTTTGCTTTGACTTTGATGATATTACTTATCATCAATTCCTTTTAAAAAAGAAATAATTTAATGCATAATTTTTGTCTCTAATACTTTGTTTACAAAGAAAAGAAATATATGTGTTATGCTAAAACCAAAGTATTATGCCGTGATTTAAAAATAAATGAAAAGTGCAAAATTACATTTTTATTTATAACAATTCAGGTAGAAACAATAATACCAAAATATTATGTCGTGATTTAAAAATATAAAAATAAATAAAAAGTACAAAATTATTTTTCTAAATATATGAATTTTGATTTAAATAATTATATGGCATTAAAAGTTGAATTTAATAAAATATTTTAATAAGTTCTTATATAATGATTTCTAAACATTTTATTGAAAATTCTATTAACTGAAATTTTGTAAAATTAAAGCTGATGCAATAATTCTGTGACCACATGTCTCCACTTCTACACATCACCCCTACGAAAAAGTGGACTTTCCCAATATTCGTTCTTCCGTAGGGAGCCATCTAGGAATGAGACGCTAGTGCTCTGGACTTCGAAGTACAGTTTACAAGTATTGCGATTATAGCGCCATCTGTTAACGGGTTTTGCAAATGAAATTTGAAAGTTCTGTATAACATTTTTACACCTTAGCTAATAAACAAACTGTTTACCACATAAGTCTATTGATATTACCGCATATTTCTTTGATTTTGAGATATTTAATTTTGAAATCAGGGTCTTATTCGTTGGACACCCTGTATCTACAGATACATTTATTTATATGAGTATGGTACATACACTTACGAATTAATATTTTTCAATTCTGAAAAAAATATTCTGTAATTTCTAACCAGCGTTCTAAACCTTCTGCAAAAGCTATTCTGGAATAAATTCAATACATAATATTGAAAGAAAAAAACTACTTGTTGATTCTCTAAAATAATGAAACCTGTAAAATTTGTTATTATTTATTTATTTATTTATTTTGTTTCCCTGTATTTCATGATCACCACCCTCAATATTTAAATTTACTGAAAATAGTTCGTTATGTACAGATATATATATTTTCTAAATAATTATTAATCGTGCAAATATCCATGTTTTGAAAAAAAAAATCAGTATGATTTGATTTCCGGATGTTGGCGAAAAGGCTTGCTTATTTTGTTGATATTATGAAACATGTAAATATATTTATATTTTTATCGTATACTTTAATACCATGACTGTCGGAAGTTAAAATATTTAATTTTATGTGTAAGTGTGTTGATTTTCTATATCTATATGCTTGTAATTTCAGATCAACACGTATAATGGCCAAATTTATTGAAAATTGTTTGCAATGTACATATATCTATATTTTTTAAATAGATAAGAATTGCAAGTTTCCATGTTTAAAAAAAATAAATCGATATGATTTCCCTGCCGGATATTGGCGAAAAGGTTTGCTTATTTTTTTATATTATGAAACATGTAAATATATTTTTATTTATATCGTATATGTTAATACAGTGGTTCCCAACGTGGGGGCGACGCCCCACCGGGGGGTAATTTGACTTTTTAGGGGGGCAATTCCAAATTTGCAACTTACTCATTCACTTTTTTTTTTAAGTGAGTGAGTACTCATTCACTTTTTTTTAAAAGTGATATTGCAGACTAAAAGTAATACATGCAAAATGTAAAATAAAATTTAGAAAGCACATTTTTGCGGGTTTTTTAAAAAAGTTTCCAATCAAAAATTTAAAACAGTTTCAAACCAGAATAATTATATGAACAGTCTTCAAACGGTAGTTTGAAACTTATTAATTTATTTTTTCCTTCTTCGTTTCTAAGAAATTCTGTAATTTTTCTGGTTACTAATGTATTTTGAAATTTTCTCATTTTTTTCCCCCAGTTATGAATGGACTTTGTATTTCTATTCGCTCAGCTATATGTTCCATGAGGAAACTTTTACTGCTTAAAATTATAATTAAGTATCACTATCTTGGACATATTTAACATAAAAATTATTTGAAATATCTAAACGTGGTGCTACCAACTTTATTAAATTTGTAGATCTTAGATAGCATTAGCAAAAGTAATCGGAAAATAGTAAAAATCCACGACTTGAATTCAGGCCTCATGCAGAATAAATAAATAGAATGTATATACACTTTAAATTTAAAAATCAGATAAAACATGACGGTCAATTAAAGATAATGTAAAAGGAAAACAGAGAAATGTGTTTTCATGGAGAATAATGGCTACTTGAAATATATAAAGATGACAATTGAGTGTCCAAAGTTTTTCCATTAACTTTTATGAAGTTACTAAAATGAATTATAAAATGTGTGAATTTTATGAATTTTAATGCTATATATGAGAACCTGTTCAAACATTTGTTCAAGAGAAAAATACAGACCATATAACGCTTTTGTTTAACATTGAGATAATTTGGAAAGGAACAACTAACTTATTTTTTATCATAAAGACGGGGGTATATAGCCTCCTTATGTTTATACAATTATGTTAAAAACATATTTGTCATAGAAAATTCTCTTTGATAAGTTAAAAAATATAAAATGAAAAGTTTTTGTTAAGGCTCTGTAAGGCTTCGTCCATGGGAATAGAATTTACTTGCTAAATAATAAGAGATATAATATTTACAGAGTGTGTATGTGGTAAGGGGGACATCACGATTTTACAGACGCTTTGGTGGGGCGTGGCCAATATAAGGTTGGGAACCACTGCTTTAATACAATGACTTCCAGAATTAAAATATTTAATTTTAAATGTAAGTTTGTTATTTTTCTATATGTTTGTATTTTTCAGATTAACACTTATAATGGCCAAAATTATTGAAAATTGTTTGCAATGTACATATATGTATATTTTTTAACCCCTTGAGGAACAAGGAATTGCATTTGTGTAATGCTGAATTCTCCCCGGAATTAAAATAAAATATTTTATTTCAAAATAAGGAAAAGCAACTTTACGCCTTTTTTGCACCAAAGTCAGGAAAGTAAAATGTCATCAAATTTTTCTGGTGCAAATCTTCATTAATCCTAGGTGGGATAAAATATATCCCACCGCCACTCAAGGGGTTAAATATTTAAGAATCGTGCAAAATAATCAATGTACTGATAATTATTTCGTTATGAGTTGATTACCGGATACTGACGAACTTGCTTATTCCCTGAATATTGTGTAGATATTTTTAGAAAAATGTATTATATTTTTTATACTATAACTGTAAAGAATTCTAATATTTGATTTTACAATTTCCCTTAAAATAAAATTATTTCTTTCTTTTTTTTTTCCAAACATACTAGAAATCTATAATAATTATTATTTTTCTATTTCCCAATCCACTTCATCTTCTCTACCTCCAAAGTTTAAAATTATTGAAACAATTGTCCGTTATCAACTTTATATACCTATATTTTCCATCCGAAGTATGATTAACAATAATTAAATGTTCTAAAATGTTATCCTGATTTCAGTAGAGTTTGTTTTTTTTTGAAAAAGTTTTTTAATTTTCTTAATATTTTGAAACTAGTAAATATTATTTAAATTTTTTTTTTTACCATGTATTTTACTGACAGAATTCTCAATGTTTCAAATAATCAAGAATTTAAAAGTAAATAAAAGTAAACATATATTTATAATTTTTGTTTTCGATGTTATACTAGAGTGTTAATTAAAATATTTTTAATTGCTTAAAGCACTGTATTTATTTATCTCTAACTCTTTCAGTTTTTCCTGTTTATAGTATAAAGAACGCCAAGGGAAAATATACATATGTCTTTTATAACGCATATAGAGCGAGGTTTTTCGTATTTTTATGTGTAAAAGTAACATTTAAAAAGCATCATTTACAGTACAGAAGCTTTATTTACAGTAGGTATTCACACCATCTGCCGGTGAGAGCCGAACATTAACGATTCTGAAACTAAGGAGAATTGGAATGTTTAATATTCTGCTAAGATGAGCACCAACCTTTAAAAATTATAATCGTATCCCCCCCCCTTTTTTTAACCATTTGGAAAAATGGTTATTGTCTTCGTCAGGGTAGGAAATCAAAAGCATATCTGAAGCGTTTTATTGGTTCAATCCGCATTTTATTCGTTCTCTGATTGGTCTATACACTAACTTTTACTTTCAACAGAGATGGATACTTCTGTTGCCACTATGACAAAAAAGTAATAAAAACTACAAAAAAAAAAATAATAACTCAGAAACAAATTGAGATACAGCTTTCAAACAAATTGCATTTAAAAGTACATTTTTTTCTCTATACGACGGTGTAAAAAGTAATAGTGTGGAATGTTTAGTAGTTTAAGAATGAAATTTTATTTAAAATGGGTCGATGGAAAAGCCTTTTCCTGAACAGCCAATGAAATGCTTGGATAATACGTAAGTTTCAGGTAGATAATTCGTAAGTTTCAGGAAATCTGACGAGTCGCAGGCGACTTTTGTCGCTTGCAATTTTTAAGTGTCATAGCACTATTAATGTTTAATTCATGGCGTACGTAATGTATGATCAACTCTGTGCGATTTTTCTTGTCTTAAATTTTAGTCTTTGAAAAAAATCATTTTCCAAATGGTCGTTGTAATTTGTTAAATTATATATATATATACATATTATTTTTTTTTATTTTTTATTTTTTTTTATTTATTTATTTATTTATTTATTTTGTTAAGCTTATGTCAATTTCCACTTAATGGGATTTGGTAATTTTTTAACTTTCTTTTTATTTAAATATTTTATAATGAATTTTTAATATACAGCAAAACCATGTTAAGATGCTTACGGTTAATACGCAATCCCGCTTAATACATGGATTATTTTTCCGATCTCTTTAACATAAGCCTATAAGGCTAATACAAAAATATTGCGTTTAATACGCGAACAGTTACTACGCGATCCCGCTTAATACGCGAATTCATTGATCAAGATGCGAATTCCTTTTCTCTTCTCCAGTGTTGTTAATTTAGCGGATTTTTTCATTCAAATAAAAGACACTATTTTCGAATAGTAATATTTATTTTATTTAATTAAGATGAACATTACTAATAGAAAATAATGGTAGATATATGAATAAAAGAAAAAATTCTAAATTAGTAAAACTGCAATACTTCCTTCATCTCTCGCTTCGTGTGTGTTTTAACTGTAGTAAAGAGACGAATTCAGGAGGCTTAGATACGTCATAAAAATTATTTTGATTACAAATGATTGCACCTATTGTTAGTGCGGTTTTAAATGTACATTATATCGCTACTAAGTTTCATAATGCATATTATAGGCAAATAATAATAATAATAAATTCGTAAAGATTAAACAAATATGACTGCGGTTGTATAATTCTTTTATGTTTTATGCATTTTCTTTATGTTTCCCTATGCTAGAAATATTTTTTACATGAAGATTAATAAGCATGGTTTTTTTTTTTTTAATGAAAAGGACCTATTATGATGGTACTTATTATCAAAAGTACTAAATATAATTTAAACAACTGGATTGTACTTCAAAAGAAAATTTTTTTCAGTTAAAAAAAATTAGTCTAACAGAAAAATTATGGTTTTTTTTTCCTTTTTGGTTGTAACGTATAATTCGACAATAAAACGGTTTGAATCCATATTTATTTTCAGTTACTATTCCAGTCAATCCTTTAAGGGACTGTCCATAAATGATGTCACACTTATTTTTCAATATTTTTGACTCCCTTTCTTCCCTTTGTCAAAAAGTGTCACACTTCACTATACCTCCTCTCCTCCACCCCCTCCTTGTCACATGTCACGCCATATACTTGCAGTTCAGAAAAAAGCACTAAGTTATAGATCATATTTAATATTTTATTCTTGAACTTTAATTATTTGTTTTATTATTAATTTGTGACCATAACAATGTAAATGATTCGTGTACTTATTTGCATGAAATAAGATTGTGTGGTTTACAAATAAAAAACCTTTTGTATGAAATTTTATATGATATATGAATTTTGTATGAAATAAGATTGTGGTTGTGATAATAAATGCTTTTATTTTAACCAAAATGTGTGACGTCACACTTCTTCTTACCCTCTCCCTCCACCCCCTTCGCACAAACTGTCACAAATTCACGAACCCCCTCTCCCCCCCCCCCTCATTCAAGCTTGACATCATTTATGGACGAACCCTCAAAAGAATTATGATTTAAAAGGAATGCAAATAAATTTTAATCTAATTATACGTATTATATCTAATTATTATCTAAATTTTAATCTAATTATACGTTATTTGAAGAAACTTATCAAGGTTCTTGATTTGTTTCGACTTTTGCTATGCAATGGATATTTTGTACTGATGATAACTTGCATGTAGCTCGGCGAAATGTTTACCAATTGCATTTTAATTTTTTTTTCGTATTTTTTAGTAATTTTTTATAAATTTTATTTTTTAACTCTACTCAAGTCTGTCTTATTTTAGTTTATTTGGTGTTTTAAAAGATCTAAAGTTCAGTTAGACGATTAGATGTGTCAATAAACTCAGTTCCTTCAACGTTATACAAATCACCTTTAATATGTGATTCCGCTTAATACTCGACTTTTGTCCACTCTCTTGAAACGTGTCTTAAGCGGGTTCGACTGCATCATTAAATGGTTTTTTGAAGGAGATAGGAGATAATATAATTTTTAACCATTACGTTCGGCTGGTTTCGTAGGAGGAGGGGGAAAGGGTAACTTTTTTTCCGAAAAAAGAACAAAATATCAATTTTCCAATTTTATTTACTGCATCCATTTTACAATTCGCATTTGAAGAGAAGTTATGTTTAAAACACTTTGAGCTTTTTCTATATGATCAAAGGGTGACTTAGTCTTTAAAGTCAATTTTCTCAAAACAGCGAGTTTGATAATTAAAAGCACCATTTCTGAAAAATGTTTACCTTGAATTTCATGAAATTTTTGCGGAATGTATTAAACGTATAGAGGCACAAAATTGCATATTATTATGTTTCTTAATTAAAAAGTTTGGAATTCACGACTACTTTTGTATATTAAAAAAAATCTCAATATTTCGTTTAAAAAAAAAAATTCTCGTGATATACAAGTTTTATTGTTTTCATTGTGAAAACATAATTTATCTGTACTCATTCTAAAAATCTTGGTTTGCTTTAGCCATTCAAATGTTATGCGCGCAATGCATGCAAGAATAATTCTTTCGCAAAAATTGTATTATCTTCAAAAATAAAATTTAAAAAACTTTACATATGAGTATGCTTTAAAAAAAAACTTTAATTTATAAAATAAATCTTTCTTAATATGGGTTTTCAATTTTATAATTAAAAGTCAATTAATTACAGAGTGACAGCAATTCTTACAGAGGTCACTTTTTCATGTATTTTATTAGTTCAAAAGGTACATGACCCCTTAAAAAGGCCTTATAAAATATTCAAATTGAATTCCCTTACCTGGAAATTTTTATAGAAACATACAAAAAAGGGGGGTGGGCGTAGGATACGATGATTATTTTAAGGTTGGTGCTAATCTTAACAAAATATTAAACATTTACGACAAATGGGCTATTTTAACAAAGGATAGGTAAAAAGATAGGAAGGTAAATCATTAATATATAAAAATTAATAAAAAATTGAATACCTAGAAAAGAGCCCTCTGAGAGAAAAAAAATTCAGTATTTCGTGGACGCAGATAAATTTCGAATATATATATATATATATATATATATATATTAGGGTTCCGTACTTAAAAAGTAAAAACGGAACCATTATAAGATCACTACTCTGTCTGTCCATCTGTCACAGTCATTTTACTCGTAAACTATGGAACGTGGGAAGTAATAAAAACTATTAACCCACATATTTACAAATTATTAAACATTCACAAATATATTTAGGAAAAATATAGATGCGAAGCCCTGTTAAGACGCTCGCGGTTAATACGCAATCCCGCTCAATACAGATATTTCTTCCGATCTCTTGAACATCGTCCATGAGGGTAATACAAAATATGACGTTTAATACGCGAACGTTTACTACGCGATCCCGCTTAATATGCGAATTCATTGATCCAGATACGAATTCCTTCTCTCTTCTCCAGTGTTGCCGATTTAGCGGATTTTTTTTATTCAAATAAAATACACTATTTCCGAATAGAAATATTTATTTTATTTAATTAAGGCGAACATTACTAATCGGAAATAAAGGTAGTTATAATAATAATAATAATAATAAATGCTAAATTAGCAACACTGCAATTCTTCTTTCATCCCGCGTCCGAACATTCTTTGTCTCCCGCTTCGTGTGTGATTTTACTGTAGTAGAGAGAAACGAATTCAGGATACTCAGATACGTCACAAAAATTATTAAAAGTAGAAAGGAATATACTTATTGTTAGTGCGGTTTTAAATATGCATTATATCACTACTATGTTTTATAATGCATATTATACGGGGAAAAAAAGAAAGAAAGAAAGAAACACGTAAGGATAAAGTAAATATGACTACAGCTGTATAATTCTTTTATGTTTTATGCGTTTTCTTTACGTTTTCCTATGCTAAAAATATTTTTTACACGAAGATTAATAAGCATAGTTTTTTTTTTCTCATAATAAAAGAAGGACAGATCATAATGGTACTTATTATCAAAAGTACTGTACATGAATAAAAATAAGAGCGGTTAATAAGTAAGTACTATAATATGATTTAAACAACTGGATTGTGATTCAAAGATTTAATTTTTCTTTCTTTCTGTTAAAAAAAAAAAATTACTGTAGCAGGAAATTTATGTTTGTTATTTTATTTTTGGTTGTAACATATAATTCAACAATAAAACCGTTTGAATCCATATTTATTTTCAGTTATTATTCCAGTCAATCCTGTAAAGGACTGTCCGTCCGTAAACGATGAAACAATTTTATTTTTCCATATTTTCGACCCCCCCACCTTCCCTTTTTCAAAAAGTGTCATACTTCACCATACCTCCGCTCCCCATCCCAATCCTTGTCTCATGTCACGCTATATACTTGCAGTCCAGAAACAAAGCACTGCGTTATAGATCATATTTAATATTTTATTTTTAAACTTTAACTATGGGTTTTAATGACGTTTGTGATCATAACAATAAAAATAATTCGTTTACTTATTTGTATGAAATAAGATTGTGGTTTACAAATAAGAAACCTTTTTGTTTGAAATTTTGTATGAAATAAGAATTTTGTATGAAATAAGATTGTGGTGCTGATATTAAATGCTTTTATTTTAACCAAAATGTGTGATGTCACACTTTTTCTTACTACCTCCCACCACCCCCTTCTCACAAACAGCCACAATTTCACGAACCCCTCCTCTCCCCTCTCCCCTTCAAGCTTGACATCATTTATGGACGACCCCATAAAAGAATAATGCTTTAAAGGGAATACAATTAAATTGTAATCTAAATATACGTAAAAGGCACAGTTTTATACCGTTAACCATATAAATAAGAGCTCTAAATATATATACATTTAACGTCTGAATTAAAAACCATTAAAACACCAAATAAAATAAAATAAGACAGACTTTAGCACAGTTAAAAAATAAAATTTATAAAAAATTACTAAAAATACTAAAAAACAATTTGAAATACAATTAGTAAACATTTCGCCGAGAACTTATCAAGGTTCTTTATTTGTTCCGTTGTTTGTTATGCAATCGATATTTTGTACTGATGATGCCTTGCATGTAGCTCGGAGAAACGTTTACTAGTTGTATTTTAAATTGTTTTTTAGTATTTTTTTTATAAATTTTATTTTTTAACTGTGCTCAAGTCTGTCTTATTTTATTTTTTTGGTGTTTTAAAAGCTCTAAAGTTCATTTAGACGATTAGATGTGTCAATAAACTCAGTTCCTTGAACGTTATACAAATCACCTTTAATACGCGATTCCGCTTAATACGCGACTTTTGCCCATTCTCTTGAAACGTGTCTTAAGCGGGTTCGACTGTATCATTAACCCCTTAACGGTCGCATTAAATTACGGTTTTAAAATTCCAATTGCTTATTGGCACCACTTTTTGAAAAAGAAATGCTCACCTTGTTTAATGAGAGGTAAAATGATTCCATAATCAAGCCAATTACACTCTTCTATAAAACTGGTGGGAATCAAACAGATCTGAATAATCTGAAAAAAAAGAAAAAAGACACAGCCCGTGAATATGACGGGAGCGAGAATTAAGGGGTTAAATGATTTTTTGAAGGAGGTAGGAGATAATATACTTTTTAACCCCTTAACCTACGATTTAACCTACGGTTTGGCAAATTTATAGCTACCACTAAAATTTAATAGAGATTTTCGCCTTGTTTAATCATGGAAGTTCGACGATTAAATTAAATTATATTTATTGTGAAATTTTAGTGGTAAGAAGAATTTACGTTTGGCTCGATCATCGTACGCGGGCTATGCCCGTCATTGTAGGTTAAGGGGTTATCCATTACGCTCAGCTGATTTCGTAGGACGAGGGGGAAAGGTAATTTTTTTTTCCGAAAAAGGAACAAAATATCAATTTTCCAATTTCATTTACTGCATCCATTTTACATTAAACGAAGTTTCCCTTCCAGAGTTACAATCTATATATATATATTTTTTTTTCCAATATAGGCTGTTTCTATGAGTACTTGTAGTGTCAGTCACATTCTATGATTTTTGGCTATCAGTATTTTAGTACGGGAAAATGGGACTTATTTTATGGTAGAGATCTCATTAATTGAATACGGTCAAGCAAACTTTGTGAAAATAACGTGGCCAACAAGCATAGCAGTTATCATCTATGTGACTGTGTAAGTCACATGGTTATAGGTTACAAAAACCCATGGAAATAGCCTATATCAGTATGATCAACATATTTTCAACTAACTCTGTCTTTTTAATGGGCGATCCTCGTGGTTCATGTCATAAAATCCAATGATCTGATCTCCCGTAAATTGACTATTAAAGACTATTTGCTTAATATTTTAAAAAAAAATTAAATGTGAAGCAAAAAGTTATTTTTACTTTACTTTAACTCACACATTTTATTTATTTCTTTAAACTAATTAATTATTCGGATATCTGGTCCTTGCAGTTTCGAGCACATGTGGAATTAGAAATATGAAAGAAAAAGACTGTTGCAAGAAACTCAAAAGAAGTGTGGTTTTTAAACCTTCTTAATCATTTTTAAATTACTTTTTTAAATCTTATTATAATAATTAAATTTTCCTTTTGTTAAATCATTTTCCTTCGTAAAACAATTTAATAATATGTCAGTAAGGTGCTATAAAATATTCAAATTTAAAGAAGTACAAATGTTACAGAATTCCCTTAACTGGAAATTTAGACATAAACTCACAAAAAAAGAAAGAAAAAAGAAACAAACAAACAAGTAGGATACGGTGATTATTTTTAAAAGTCTCTTGCTAATCCTAACAAAAAATTAAACATTTTCCACAATTCTCCTTTTTTTATAAAGATTACGGCAGGAGAAGATGGGTACACCGACACAAAGGTAAGTACCGTATATACTCGCGAATAAGTCGACTCGTGTATAAGTCGACCCCTAACTTACGAATGCAAATTCTGGAAAAAATCAAAAACCCGCATATAATTCGACCCACTAACTTTTTACTTCAATTTTGCTCAAAATCAAACCAAAGATTTCACTCGCCAATGCGAAAAGGTAGTAAGTAAACAAAAAGAAATCCGAGAATTTTTTTAAATGATAAATTATTATTATTTGTATATTTTATATATTGTTTTTTTATTCATACGCATAAAAAGCCATAATTTTGCATTATTCGAAGTTTTTGTTTTTGCTTTTTTAACTGTCTCGCGTATAAGTCGACCCCCCCCCCCCACCCCCAATTTTTCTTACCTAAAATTACCAGAAATTCCTCGACTTATACGCGAGTATATACGGTAACTCATTTATAAATCTTAATTAAAATCGAATATTGTAAAGGCTAAGAAAATTTCTAAGATAAAAAAAGAAAAAAAATCGGTATTCCGTGAACAGGCACAGATAAACTTTGAATATAATTATAAATAATATTTATTATCGAATAAATATATTATCTATAAAATTAATGTAGAATTGACAAATCTTTTATTTTTTTCAGTCTGTTACAAAAATCTATTATAAATATAGTAATAATAAAATATGAAGATATAGAAATAATTTTTTACACATATATTTAACAAAATACTTTTAGATAAATAACAGCCATTACTATAAATCTTTTTTTATTATTATTATCCTTTACTTTTTAAAATGTTTCATTTTTTTTTTACTAAATCGATGTTTTCTTTGTTCAAATTACAAAATTCAAAATATTTCGCTGTTTATTTATAATTTTAATGATATCCATATCCAAATAATAAATGTAAACCTAAAGGGAAAGCTACATAAGGTCGATAGAAGAACACAGTACTGTTTTTCCCGTTTCTCCACAGCTGAAGGGGAAATTCTACTGCTACAAGTTGTTCGCTACCCCCAAACACTTGTGCGTCACCTTACCACTTTTTTACGACTACATCACTGGTTGTAGGTTCTATATGTGAATCCAGTGTAAAAGTAAATTTCCATTACAGCCAACAGAAGATGACAATCTGTTTATATTTATCATTGATCGTACGCAAATATTAATTCTGGTAATCAGTTTCTGCTATAAGAGCTGTTTTATAATCGAACGTAGTAGACACCATCATGATAGAAGATGCTGCGGAGAGGGTCGCTCGAGTTGCGATGGGCGTGATGGTAACTAAATATCTTGCAAACGTCACGCAGCGGACATTCTACTGAATTAAAATTCTGAAGATATATTTTTATTTTGTTTTTGTAAGTAAATAGAAACTTGTCACAATATCGAATAAAAAATTGTCCCTTTTTAAAGTTAAATCGAATAAATTAAATTTTCTTCTATACGTTATTAAATGCTCAATTATTAATAAATTAAAAAGTTCGAATTTTTATTTTACGACTAACTTGTAAATATTAACACCACATGTCCTTAATAGTACTTTAGAGGAGAAAAAGTACAGTTTATAATTCTTCATTAAAGAAAATGAAGACCAACGATTGAATTTTCAAGGCTTCAGATAAGGAGCCAACAGTGAACATTTAAATTATTCAATTTGCACTGTAATAATGCATTATGTATACTATATTATGAAGTCATGAAATGATGAAGAAAGACTACTTTAGAAAGGCCTTGCGCATTTATTTTAAAAAATTATGGTGTTTTAAAGAAGTTCTTTTTATCTTATCATGAAATGATTGCTTAAAATCCTTTGTGATCTTTTAATTTTTTTTTTTTTTTTTTTTTTTTTTGCTATTCTATTACAACGCTAAGTCTGTTATAAATTATGTTTAGCTGCTTAAGCTTTTTTTAATCCCAACAAAATCAGAAGTAAGTTAAGGGGTCAGGTACCCTTTGAACCAACAAAGTACATGGAAAAGTGACCTCTCTAAGAATTGCAGTCACTCTTTAACTAATCAACTTTTAATTGTAAAATTGAAAACACATGTTAGGAACGATTTATTTTATCAATTAAAGTTGTTAAAAATGGTATACACATATATAGGTTTTTTTAAATTTATTTTTAAAGATAATACAATTATCACGAGAGAATTATTCTTGCTTGCATGCATATGATTTTTCCCATTTGAATGGCTGAAACAAACCAAGATTTTTTTAATGAGTACAGATATAAAGTGTTTTAAAAATGATCTACAATGAAAAAAATAAAACTTGTAGATCCCGAGATTTTTTTTTTTTTTTTTTTTTTTTTTTTTAACCCCTTAACCTACGATTTAACCTACAGTTTGGCAAATTCATAGCTACCACTAAAATTTAATAGAGATTTTCGTTTTGTTTAATCAAGAAATTTCGACGATTAAATTAAACTATATTTACTGTGAAATTTTAGTGGTAAGTAGAATTCACATTTGGCTCGATCATCGTACGTGGGCTATGCCCGTCATTGTAGGTTAAGAAATTAGAAATATCGAGATTTTTTTAATACAGAAACAGTCGTGAATTCTAAACTTCTTGATTGAGAAACATAATAATAGGTCATTTTGTGCTTCTGTGCGTTTAATACATCCACCGAAAATATCGTGAAATTCTAGGTAACCGTTTTTCAGAAATCGTGCGCGCAATGATCAAAATCGCTGTTTTGACAAAATTGGCTTTAAAGATTGAATCACACCTTGATCATATAGCAAAAGCTCAAAGTGTTTTAGACATAGCTTCTTTTCTAATGCGAATTTTTGTATGGTGTTTGTTTTTAAATGTTCCTAAAGAATCATACTTATATAAGCTGTTTAAAAGAAATTTGATTTTTGGACTCTTCAAAGGATACCGACCCCTTAAATATTCCTGCATAATTTAATTTCGTAAAGATCAATCTCCATAAAAGAACTGTATAAAAACAAATTTCAGAGTATAATCCCAGGGCAAATAAAAAAAAATTCTCGTAACTTCCATTTAAAATATTTTTATACAATCTACATGTATATATTTTTAGTTTTTACTAAACCCTTTAAATGTATTCTTATTTATACAGAAGGACAAATCTATTTGAAAATCACTTTTGTATTACATATTCTCCACTGATGCTCAATAAATTAATTTTTAGTTAAAAAAAGTAATTAGATACTTTTTCATTTTTCTCTTAATTTTTTTTTTTTTTTTTTTCAAATATTAATATGTACATTTTAAAAATCTCTCATCATTATTTTGAAATACATTGGAAATTTAAAATTTTTAAATACTTCGACTTAATCAAAACTCATTTATTTTAAATTTCATATAAATGTCTTAGACATGTTTAATAATAATATTAATTTCGAATATTCAAGCAACTTGTACAACAAAAATATAATAAATTAACCCCTTAATTGTTTTGGTCGAGTCCCGCTCGGGCAAAAAAGTTTGCTATCTTCCATACTAAAAGCATTTGGATATCACTTAATTTTAACTGTAAACTTTTTGCTTGTTAAATGGCATACCTTTTTCGATTGTATAAAGTCAAATATTTTAGTTAAAAAAAAAGTGGTGCCGGGTCCTTATTATTAATTTAATGTTAACAAAAAAAAAAGAAACAATTAAGGGGTTAATATTACATATACAAAATTATTTGTTGTTGAAATGTATCACCAAATGAATAACTTTCGTTTTAATTGAAACTAACAGCAGATATAAATAAAAGAGTAAATTGTTCATTAAAAAACCCTGTTCGTAATTACGCTGATAGAAATATAACACTAAAAACGAATTCTAGTAATCAGCTGCTGTTACCTGGATATGTAATAGAGCAGCGCATCCCAACCTCGTTTCGAAGAACCCCGATTTCTCATGTACACGCCACCTTCTCTTTCCACTCAACTAGACAACGCAAACATGTTTTTTTTTTTTTTTTTTTCATTAGTATGCTTCTTATCATACACTTATAATAAATCGATACAAATTACATTGATATTTCATTATCTTGCATTTTATTTATTTATTTTTATAATATTAGCCATAAATGTAGCATTAAAAGAATTTTAATTAAAAAGAACAAAAATTAACATTAAAAGAACATAATCACTTAAAATGTCGCTTAAAATGTATATGATGTTAAAACGCAATTTTTGGGGGGGATGAAAGGTATAAGTATGTTCTTTCATTTCATGTATTTAAAAAATTGCAAGATGCAGAATTAGTATTTACAGGGGGCTTCAAACATTTGTCGAGCAGAAAATTGGTATAACAGCTTACGCGCAGGATTACAAAATAAATTTTGCAACTAGAATGAAATTCTTTTTTGCCTAATTATATTTCAGATTGTAATAATTAACCTGAACCTAAATAAATTCGTATTTAAAGCATTTTTATGTTTTTAGGACAAAGTTGTATTCAGCTAATACAAAATTTTAAAATTTTCAACAGTATAATCCCCTAAAAGAATTTTTTTTTGAACAATAAAAATGAAACTTAAAATTTTATAAACTGAACCTTGTATAAAGGTTCAGTTTATACAGACTAAGATGAAACATATGCTTTGAAAATTTCATGAAAAAATATTCAGAAGTTTTTGAGATATCCTGCGCGTTATGCCCAAAAATTTGATTTGGAGAAAAATGACTCCAAAGTTTCGTAAACGCTGCTTCAGCTATTGAGCGAGTATAATTAAAAAAGGCATAACTTCTGTTCGAATGGGAATTTGAAGGAAAATATTACATCAAAATGTTCAGAAATAAAAAAAGTTTAACATCTAAAAAAATTACAAATTCAAAAATTTTGAATCTTTAAGAGATTAGTACCCAACCCATTTTTTACCTTTTACATCCTCTTAATCTAACAATGCTCTATAATGTAATTTTCCTTTAAATTATGTAACAGGTTAAGGTAATTTTTTTTTTCAGTTTTACTTTAATGTTTCCTACATCTTTTTCAAATATCAATCTATTTTTTTCAAAATTTCTCATAATTATTATAATATTCATTGAAAATGTTGATTATTTGATTTAAGGCGGTATTCAAAAAAATATTTTTCCACGCTCAACAGCTCAAAATTTTCTCACATATTTTCAGACACGTTTTTAAAAGTAAAAACATGAAACTTGCTGACGTCATTTTTGAAGAGATTTATAAGCGACCTGTGTAATTTATTTATTTTTCAATTAATTAGAAGTTGATTTATAAACAATTATTTTTCTAGTACGACCATTATTTTCGGTTCCAGCATTGTCGCTTCAGGAAATTCTGTTCAAAATGCCCACTTCGACAGCATTTTTTAGAATATATTCTGCCTGTATCAAAAAAAAAAAAAAAATGTACCAATACGGCACATTATATAGTTTCTGAATAAGAGCACCTGGTAATTGGATGCGTTTGAGAGCAAAAATGAATTTAAAAGTGAGTCAGAAAATAAGCAGTTTTGATTTGAGTACACCGTTAGTCAATATTTTAAACAAGATTCCTAGAATATAGTAATGCAGAAAAAGTACAAAAAAAAAAAAAAAATCGAATAAATTAAGATTACATAAGCGAAATCACATGCTGTTGAATAGCATTATTAAATGAAATTTGTTTCAGCATTAAGAACAGAAAAAATAAAAAAAAATCGCTATAAATAAGAAAAATATATATATGTTAGAAAACTTTGGATAAATTTAAGTTTAAATGCTAAAAATGGGACGGAGGGAAATGAATTTTTGACAATTCTATAAGCACATAAATTGTAACGTGGGTAATTTAAAGTTGTGAAGAATCGAATGCAAACAAATAAAAACGAAATGTCATTCGTTTTTTCCAGAAACGTCAAATGAAGACTTACTGTTAATACCTCAAAAGTTGTGGGTGTCCGTTTGTATCTATCGCGATAACTGCACAAAAAACACCCGGTTAATTTGTAATTAAGTAGGAACTTTGGTGTGGTACTCGTAATTATCAGTACAGTTTTTGGTTAAATTTGGATCTTTCGTTCAAAAAATATAATACATTTTATTTTGCATCACAATGCTTTTCAATGGGAATTCAGACGGATTTTAAAAATTCTACATTCATTAAAAATAAAAAGGCGCTTTCGAATAATGGATTTAAATTTTAAATTATGTATGGAAAAGGGGGCCGTCCTAAATTACTCAGATTAGTTAAATTTTTACCGATACACATGTTAGGTAGTCTAAATTCTCTATCTGGTTTTTTAAATGGAATTTTGTGCATATGTTGGAAAAATATAAAACACAAAAATAATTAAAAATTTTTTACTAAAAGATGTGCACTACATATAAAAAAATTAAAACATTAAATAAAAGTTTAAAAGTTTAAAAACCAACAAGTTTCAGCCACCCTGTGGCCTTCATCAGGGTCATATTTCAGTGTAGGAGAGAAAGAAACTTATAAGTCCGTAAAAGTAAAAAAAGATAAACATACTTTGTTGAGCACGCTTCCAAAACAGCATTGCTCCAAAACATCTTTATAACTGCATCCCAACCATACGACCACAGAAGGGAAAAAAATTTGAAAAAACTAGATTACAAACTTCTCCAACTTTGAGTTAAATTCCGCTTCAGGTAGTCCAACCACAACTTATTCTCTCCTACTCTGAAATATGACCCTGATGAAGGCCACAGGGTGGCTGAAACTTGTTGGTTATTAAACTTTTAAACTTTTATTTAACGTTTTAAAAGTATTTATATGTAGTATACGTCTTTTAGTAAAAAAATTTTTATTATTTTTGTGCTTTTAGTTTCAAGACGTAATAGTCCTTCAATTTATTTAAAATATAAAGCATTTTAGCTTTTAAATTTTAGATTTTTGTCATTAATTTAATTCGCCTTTTCTCTTTCTCTTTAACTGTTATCTACCAACCATATTTCATAAGTGTGAAAGAAGGAAAATTAAATAAAACAATTGATTTATTATTAAATTCCCGTTTATGCAAGATTTAAAAAATAATTACATAATAATTAAAAAGAAAACAGATTAACTAACTTTTCCATATCGAATATTCGAGAAGGATAAAGATTAGAATCAAGCATGGGTGATGCTAGAAGCAGTACGGTTTAAAGTTAATGAAAATATTGTTACAGTACTTCCATAAAAGCCACTCTACTGCCCTACCCTTCCCGCCTTACTAAAATACGACAGTTAGTAGCTGACCCGATTACGGAAAATTTAGTAATAGGTTTAAGCATGTGCCCGTACATCGACACATTCTAATGGAAGTAGACATTTTTTTGCATCACAGCCTAAGTGAATATACGAAAAAGTTTTTGTCAATTTCTGTACTTCAAGTCAACACTGAGCTTAAGGAGCGTCTACGGGAAGTGTAACCTTCCCGCTAAATCTCCAACGAACTTGGAACAGAACTAAAGATTGATTGCTAAGTTGGGATTGATGGTAGAAGTGCATAGAGAGATGTTTTCCCATTGTTCAGAGCCGTTAAGCCCCTCCCTCCGGTACGACAGCTCATGCGTGCAGTGTTGAGCGACCTTAGTCTTCCTTCCCCACCAGGTCCCGCGAACAGCTGAGTGCCGATGGCAATACTTGGAGTATTTTATCCAAGCCCTGACCACAGACTTCTAATATAAGTAGACTCCAAATCGGCAACCTTTTCTTTACTCCTATATCTCTGCCCTCCATCACGTGATGGAAGGCAGATTTAGCTCGCCAAACCGGTTTTTCTCCTCGGAATCTCTCTCCAGATTCCCGCCGAAACATCGTCTGTCAGCGTTTGTCTTGAGTTGACCGCACTTTTGCTTTGCTAATAAAGGTATTACCGCCAAAATACGGCACCCTTTTGGCGATGAAAGCAAAAGATGTTGGAGTCAAAACCTTCCCGAAAGAACAATGGAATTGGGAGTCTACTTATATTAGAAGTCTGTGGCCCTGACATGGGCCGATCCACATCGCAGAACACTCAACTGTGACCGGGTCCCCGGGAAGCCAAGACGTATGTCTGGACGATCAAGGGATATTAAGGAAGTTCAGGCAAAGACCGAAACCTTACAAAAAAAAAAAAAAAAAACCAATTCAGTTACATATATTTTTACATGACTTTAAGGCAATATTCATGACTTTAAATAAATTACACCGTGCTAACAATTTTAGAAAAGGAATAAGTTAAATAAAATACTTACAATTTGAAAAATTACAGTTGCTTTTTATCATCAGTTTCCTGATGTTTAGTAATTTGAATTTTTGATATGCCGTCCATAAAAGCTAAGGTTTTATGTCCTATATCTTTATGTTGCATTAAATTTTCATATATTTTTCCAAGTTTATTTGCCAAATTTAGAAAGGAATCTATTTGTAACTCCGCTCTAATTTTATCCAGAATTTCCGTGATTTTTAATACGCCTTTTTCCAATTCGCTCAGCTGATAGAGTTGTACCGGGGAAGGCGGAGCTGCTTTAGGCTCTGCCTGTGCAATTTTCGTTTTTTCAGGTTTAGATTTCTCCTCTTTTTCTTTCTTTCTTTTTTTTTTTTCCTTATTTAAGTTCGCTATCTCTGCGTAGTTTTTTTTTCTGAATTGAGGTTTCAAAGGATAGTTTTTACAACCCTTAAAACCTTTCTGTACTTGAAAACTGAAGTACATACCAACAGAACATACGCGAAAAGTTTTCATTATGAGAAACGGGAAGAGTTCCATATCCTGGGCGTCTATTCTGGTGTAATCGAGTAAATACCGGGAATCGGGATCGGGATCGCCGTCTCATAGCGACCACTGGGCGAAGAGCTATTCTGGTCTCCCCTCGTTATACGACAGTGGAGGATGAAACGCAGAATGTCCCCTGCGTGCGATCGGACACAGTTGTAGCCAATCAGATGAAAGCGCTCACGTGTTTTTATATGTTTGGGAGAGGGAAACAGCTGTCTTGCTTTGTCAAGTGTTATTGTTATTTACGTGAAAGGAAAAGAATGTTTGGGTTATCTATATAAAAGAAAAACGAGTTGAAGGAATGAATGCCATTGTTTTACATCAGCGTGATCGTGCCTGTAACCTGTTTAAAATTTCCTGACCTAAGAAAAAATGTCCATTTGTATTTTAATTATGCATAAAATACTATTTGTTATTATTATTGAATCAATTTTTTGAAAGAAACTTTGTTCTATTTTAATATCAGAAAATGATTAGTAAATGTTATGGTGAAATAGACAGATTTTTTTTCAGACTTCAAAATATTTTTGAAAAATAAAGGGGGGGGGGTGTTGTAGGTTCTACCAAGCTCTACATATATATTTGAAGCCTAATATATAATGGATTTTAAAAAAATAATAAACATTATATAGCTTTTTATTTATTTGCATCTTTAGACCACTTTTATTTTAAATTAATTATATTTATCACACCAGTACTGAAAACACATATATAAATTAGGCCGAATATTTAAATATACTTTAGTTTCACCTTTATTTAAAAAAAAATCTAGGTTTGCTTATAATTGTTCTTAATCTCAAATCTGCAATAAACTTAAAGAATATATGCATATATAATAAGTATATTAATTTAGCTTTGTACTTAAATGTCTCCTACCTTCCTTTTTAAATTAATTTATAAATTCACCACGATTTAATTATTTTCGTGACAGTAAAAATATTCTAAGGAAAGTCTCTCAAATTTTATTTTCCCTTAATTTTATTTATTAATATTTTAAATACTTACAGAGATCATCAATGAGTTTAATTACTTATTTAAAAAAAAAAAAAAGAAAAAAAAACTAAATATGCTAATGAAAAATTATTGTTGTATCTTTATCAATTCACTGAAAATCTTGATTCTTTGTGAAAAATATAATTAGAATCAATTAAATCATTAAATGTAAAAACAAATAATAAAATGTTTTTTAAATTATTATTATTATTATTATTATTATTATTGTGAAACGGATCTAAAATATGTTTTCTCCGCTCAACAACGCAAAATTTTGGAACACAAACACAAGGGCTGATTAAAAAACCCTTCCAACTGGGCCGTGGCACTGAACCTCTTTGATTTTAGGGGGTGCCAAACTTGGTGAACGAATTTTACAGAGATAATATTTAAAATCTAATTCGATCTTGTACAAATTATACTGCATATTTTTTGCTATTGGAGTAGGGAAAGATTAAACACAAGTAATATATTTATCTAAATATGTATTTATATATCCATATCTCTATTTTAAGACATAGAACACGTTTAATTTTTGTGACAGCATAGGAAGGGGCATTGAATGAATACCAGGCCTTCATCCTCTCCTCTTTTGTTTCACCAGGCCCTGTACATACACAGACTAATTTTAAAACATAAAAGCATGAAATTAGCAGATATGACAATTGAAGTGATTAGGAATTGAAAAGCGCCTTTATGTATTTTTATTTTTGAAGTATATAAACGTATTATCTTGAGTTATAAGCAAATGTTATCTTTTGACGACCTTTATCGGGAGTCACTTTCATAATTTCGGTTCAAAATGCCTACTTTGACCGCATTTTCTGAAGAATCCTTTACTTTTATCGAAAAATGGTATATGCTATTCGAGTTTGCAGTTTCTGAATAACAACATCAACCAATTTTCTGTGTTTTCGAATAAAAATTATTCCAGGAATGTGTCAGAAAATAGGGAGTTTTAATTTGAGAACAGCTTTAATATTATACAGAAAAAAATGTGAACTGTCTTGGCTTTTTGCCGAAACTTTTGGTTTGTTTAAAAGGCCGAAATAAAAGCTTTTATTTCAGAAATTTTTCCATGTTTAAACTTTAAACCTTTCCATGTAAAATGAAAGTATTTTTTTTTTCGGTCTGAATTAAATTTGTAAGTAAATTAGTTGACATTTTTTGCAAGAAAAAAAGAATACACAGATTTCCGAGTCAAAGAACTTTTAAAGAATCTGTAAAAGAGCTTTAAATAAGAAAATAGTATTTTGTAATTAACAGGGCTCGGTGATATATACATATATATATATATATATATATATATATATATATATATATATATATATATATATATATATATATATCAGTGAGTATATATATTTATATGGGTATATTTAGAAATCGAATAGCTTATCCTTGAGATATACCATGATATATATCTGATATTTCTTTCAAAATGTCAAGACGTTTGATACTTTCGATATTTTATATTTTATTTCAAAATTTTATATTTTCAGTGAAAACAAGTGTAAATGAATTTTTCGACTGTTATTAACGGTGTCGTTCTGTAGATATAGAACTTTTGCTCTGATAGTGACTTTTGCCCCCCACCCCCCACCCCCGCCCCCACCCCACCCTTTCTCTAAAAAGAAACTTTACGTTTGAAGCTGAATTTTTAGATGACAATAATTACGTCAGACAATATTTCTTACGACACTCATTGAAAGATAAACCATCTAATTTAGATAAGTTATTTACATCTGCATTTAAAATGATCTTTTCTAATTTTGGTTTACCTTAATTTAAAATGCACAACACATTATGAGATTGAAAAAGCAACAAAATTACAATTATGTTCATTATTTTTTTTAATTAAAACAAATTATTTTGTATTTCAAATTGTGTTTTATACAACAAAATTTTCTTAATACTAAATCTTACAGCTTTTTTTTTTTTTTTTTTTTTTTTTTTTTTTTAACAAATTGGGTCTGTTTTCAATTAGCTGATCTACTATTTTGTTACTTAAGAGAAGCAAAAAAGAAAAAAAACACACATTTAGAATAATATTTTATTAAGTTATCATGCTAACTGCAATATATTTTAATTTCTTATTTATATTAAGTCTGAAAATATTTATAATTATCAATAAGTTGACTATTTTGAAAATATCTGATAAATATAAAAAGCATTGGATATTTTTGATATGTTGGATATGTTTGAAGAAATCATGATATTTACGACCACTGGTAATTGAAAAACTATGCCCTCTTTCTATTTTTTAATATTAAACAAGTGCCCAAACCCTCCAAACAGAGCAAAAATTCTTTCCGAACCCTACCCACTGCGATCTCGACCACAAGGTAGCAGTCGGAAAAAAAGCAACCCACTCCGACCGGCGAAATTTCGACTCTACTACACCAGAATAGCAAATAATCGCCAAGGCGGCTCTTCCCGACCGGTTTCAGCATTCCTACGACACCAGAATAGATCCCCTGTTCCGGTATTTATAGGAAGCTTTTTTTGGCAATAAATGTTTCGATAGATTGTTCCGATCTCCAGCATTTGGATTAGCTTTTTTAATTATTTGAATGCTACTGGTGGATAAGTGATAATTTTGAGTATTTATTATTATTATTATTTATTTATTTTTTATTGTGTGTGTGTGTGTGTAATTTTCCGGGTTTTTTTTAAACGATATTTTTCTGTAGATGTAATATTATGTAAATATATATTTTTGTGCCTTTTTATATGTTTTAAGATGTAATATAAAATTATCGTTTATAATATAATGCTATGTTTAAGTTTCACATTTATAGTAAATAGTATATAAAATATGAAACATATAAAATTTTTAAAATATATATAAGTAAATAGTATTTATTTATATATGTATATAATATGTATTTACATATGTATATCTGAATATATAATTACATATCTATTATACATAAAACTAATATATATGTGCAACGTTTATAATTTAAAAATATATGTTTATAAATTTATAAAAGCCATGTTTTTCTGCCATCTTGAAAAATTTGGCAAGGCGTTAAGACGGCCAATTGGCGCCATTTTAGATTCCTTTGCCAATCCCGCCAACTGGAACAGGATACGGAAGTCTTCCCTGAGAAACATTATTGCCGTCACTATTGTTTTCTCCTCATTTGGTGGAGAATGAAGTAACAAAATAGAATTGAGAAGACAGCAGTTTTGCAATGCATAGAGTACAAGCTGCTCACCGCAGGATCATATTTAAATCAAAATTATATCAATCTATTTACAATATGCATTTTTGCGGTGATTTTTTTTTTTTTTTCATGGAAAGAAATGTGCATTTTATTCGATATATGTTTCTTTTTTATATAATAACCAAATTTGTTTTTTTCCGAACAAATTATAAAAAGTATTAGATTTTAAAATTTAATATAAATTTCATAAGGGGACTTATGTTTATATAAGTATTTTATTACCTGAAATTTTATCCAACTTTGTCAAAAAAAAAAAAAAAAAAAAAAAAAAAAAAAAAGCCGATCTTTTGTAGTATACAGATATGTCGGTATTATACGATAAATTCTCCTCTACAACGATCTAGCTTACTGTAATAAAATATTGTTAAAAACGCACTTATAGCTATGACATGATCTTTAAATCGAGTAATTATTGGAAAATGAAACATGAATTCATTTGGACGACGAAGGGTTTAAGGGGACAGTGCTTCGCTGAAGAATTGCAGTTTTTTATTCTATAAGATTGAAAAAAAAATAAGCAGTTGAGAAATACAATTCCAGAAATCGTTTTTAATATAATAGTTCTTAAAAATTAGGTTTTCTGAACATTTGGAAAATCTTATATGCTTAAAAATATACATATAATCTAACATTATTAAATCTCGGACTGCAAGTGTTAAACATTGTGATGGGAATTCAATTTCTTGAAAAATTGACGTTGAGCCCACGTTCTTGAATTTTGCAATTTCTTTAACAAAATTTTCTTTCCCTTTGAAATATTGAAAACGCAATGATTTTTATTCTGCACAAGTGACGTAAAATAAATAGACGTTCAGAAAAATAGCCACTGGGAAATTTGTGTATTTTTTCGCCGAACGCCCGCTCTTTTGCGCAAGTCAATTCTTTGTTCTCTCTCTTATTCTTCTTTTTTTTTTTTTTTTAATTTTATGTTTTAAATTTATTTTAAACAGCGAATTCAGAGGGAAGGAGCTGACGCCCCAAAATAAATTATTCTGGCAATTCTCTTCTTTATAAATCGGTGGCAGAAATTTATTTTTCTGTATTTAATATATTTTACATTTCTGTTCTGCTTATGTTGAAATGTTCGAAAAATGTTTTGCACAAGAAAATTCTCATTGTAAATTATTTCATTTCTCATGCGCTCAGTTCATACATTTTATATAACGATCACGGATAATTACATTTCATCCATACTGATAGAGAGTCTTGCTTAAATATAACCACAAAGTCTACTTATTAAAGCTAATTTCCATTTTAATTTAAAACGCACACCAGATAGATATAACAGAATACAGTATCTGCAAAAGAATGTGATTCTGTTATCAGCAATTTTATTCGTGCACAACATATACTTCTTGCAGTCAGCTGCCACCACAGCTGAAATGTAATGTGCTTTATAATAATAATGTAGCCCTGGTGCGATTGCGATGTTATTGGTATTGGTCACACACAAAGGAGAAAGCGTAGTAGTGTTCGGTAGGACACGGAAAATTTTGTACGTTTGCATGAGGTACCCCCCAAAAGACTCTTGCAAAACTACAACTCGCAAAAACTACAATTGAGTTAGGGTGGATGAAATGCCTCCCTCTTCCTCAGTGTATGGGTGCATGACGCTTAATCCGAAAACCTGAGGTTAGGCGTCAGGGGAGTGGTGCTTCAATTATTATTGACAGGAAGGTAAATTGAAGTACGTAATACCTCGACTTACGTCAGCAATTCGTTACAAGACTAGAGACGTAAGTCGAGGTGCATTTAAATAAGCAAATTTGGATAAGTAATCAAAATTCTTCAAAATCTAATGAACATATTCTATTGTATTTAGGTATTATGTTACAACATACATTTAACATTAGCAAAAGAAAATGCCTTTGTAATAGAAAAAGTTGGAATAAATTAATAAATTTTTAACTTACAATTTATTATTATTCTAGCTGCCCCGTTCGAGTTTTAGAGGATGTGAAAAGATCATGCAATAAAGTTTGAATGGACATTTTTTTCTTTTTTTTCTCCATAGAAGCACTTTGTAACAGCAGAGTGAGTTTTATAAGTTTTTTCTAGTGACTTTTTTTGTTTATTTTTCACTATCACGTGACTGTCGCAGGAAATTTTTCCTTCGTAGAACAAAAAGTCTTCAAAAAGTTCAAAGGGCGTCTTAATTAAGGAATTTTTTCTTCCAGACCAGACGACGTAAATGCAGGGTGACGTAAATCGAGAGGACGTAAGTCGGGGTGCTACTGTGTTCTCGGAAGAGAGAAAGGGAATTACTGAAAATTGAAGGTGAATAGATGCAGTAGCGAGCTGTTTATGTGATTATTAGATATTCTCTTATAGAAATGGTACTGTGCAGAAGAAAAAAACTATTGTTCTAAGGAGTAAAATTGACTTTTGAAAATATACGAAAATACTCGTAATTGGATTGCAAAAAATGTAAAACTGAATGCCTATCTTGAATTAAAGTTCAGCATATATGGAAAAATAAACAATTCTTTGGAAATTCACAGGGAGGAATTTTAGTAATTTTTCACAAAATTACAGGGAAATCTAGGAACAATTACTGCAAATTATAAAGCATATTTTTGGTTGATATTATCCATCTGAAAATTTACCTTCACAAAATACTTAGTATTATTATAGCTGACAAAAAGTTTTGTCTACCGAAAAAGAAAACTTTTATTATTTTCACCTACCTCTCTCCCCCCCTCACCCCTGTTTTTACATGACGTTATATTCATCTTATTTATTTATTTCCAACAAAATAATAAACAAGATATTTCAAGCAAAAATAAATAAATAAATAAGCAAAAAATAAAAAGACAGAATTATTTAAATATAAAAGCATTTTTAAGATTAGCTGCCTGCTGTGACGCGAAGGGTTTATAGAAATCTTTAGTTATTCATTTTTAGTAGAAATGCAGGAGAATTTTTTCAAAACGTAAAATAATTTTAAAGCTTTATATCCTACGGAGGCACAGTATGTATGTGTGTGCGTGCGGTAAGAGAGTAAGGGGTGGAGGGGAGCCTTAGAGTAATTTAGCTTATGTCAAGCATTTTAGCGTTGTTTCTACATGCAGGTAATCGGCCATAACAAAAATACCTCTGATACTTTCACAACTTCTCTTACATAATTTCCGGATGCGACAGCGAAGGGAGGGATAAAACTGCCGTCTGAGACAACAATCGCTTAAACTGAATATTTAAGTAATTTATCCAAAAATAAAAACTGTTTGATTTCAAAACGCTTTAATAATCATTCCTGCAAGTATCATGCCTTTAAGTTTCAAAATGTAACAGAAAGTTCCACGTTGTTGAGCGGGGAAACATATTCTGTTGAACCCACCTTAAATGTTTATATTCCAATAAAATCTTTTTGTAACCAAAATTCTGAAAAAATGAGATATTTGATTTCAATTCCAGCATTACGCCGTATACTTATTCTGTTTGAATTGTCTTGTACTCATGCTTAAATTCATCAATTTATAAAACTTCATACATAATGAATAAATAAATATGATATTCATGGCTGGTGTAGAACAGTTGAACACCTCAACTGTGCATCTCCAGCTATAAATACGATTTATCCAGTTAGGGGAAAAAATTCTTTTCTTCATTATGAATAAATATTATTTATATTTTTTTTTTAGCTTTGAACCCCAGCCCCCTTCCAACCTTATATATGACATTATTTCAAAACCATGTCGCGTCTGTCGGCCTAATCATTCGGATTTTCCGTTGTTTTCTTGGAAGCTAGCTCAGCTTGCGTAAATGTTGCGTGCTTCCAAGACATTAAAAAATCAGTATGGTCTCAATAACATAATCTGATGTGCCAATCAGAACAGCCCTGAAATACGCAAAATCTGAGCAGACTAGGTATTGTGGACAGTTTATCAGCCCTTCCGAAGAATAACTCATTATATAGCGGTTTAGTCCATTAAAGCAGTAGTTGGAAAAAGAAGAGGCCAGGAGAGATATCGTCCAAACTTAGGCTCTGGCCTCGGCAACAGTCTGATTTCTATCGCACGCCACACACTCCATTGTGTTTCTACTTATTTATTTTCGACTTGCATGTATCAGTAAGTTCCTTATATTTTTGTGATGTTTAATTTTCTTGCGTACGGCTTGTTTTATTTCTGATTATTAACCATTTGGAAAAATGGTTATTGTTCTCGTCAGGGTAGGAAATCAAAAGCACATCTGAAGGTTTTTATTGGTTTAATCATCCTTTTATTCGTTTTCTGATTGGTCTATACAGTAATCTGTATTTCCCTTTACTTTCAACAGAGATGGACAACAGAGTGATGCCACTATGACAAAAAAGTAATAATAACTACAAAAAAAATTAATAAATCAGAAACAAATTGAGATACAGCTTTCAAACAAATTGCATTTAAAAGTACATTTTTTTCTCTATACGACGATATAAAAAGTAATATTGTGGGATGTTTAGAAGTTTAAGAATGAAATTTCATTTCAAATGGGCCGTCAGATTTCCAAGAAATCTGACGATAGAAAAGCCTTTTCCCGAACAGCCAGTGAAATGCTTGGATAATATGTAAGTTTCAGGTGGATAATACGTACGAGTCGCAGGCGATTTCTATCGCTTGCAATTTTTACGTGTCATAACACTATTAATGTTTAATTCATGGCGTACGTAATGTATGATCAACTCCGTGCGATTTTTTATGTCTTAAATTTTAGTCTTTGAAAAAATCATTTTCCAAATGGTCGTTGCAATTTGTTAAATTGCATTTATTTATTTATTTATTTATTTATTTATTTATTTTAACCTGATGATGACTCCATTAATGTTTCTTCAGATCTCAGAATTGCTAACACAGTTAATGATATAGCAGAAGATTTTGTATTGGTCTCAACATACTAGTTGGCAATTTAAATTTTCTTTACAACACTAGTGTTTAAAAAACATATATATGTATATATCACTTTATTTTAATCAGAATGATAATAGACCGGGAATCGGCTGAACAGACCATCAGCTCATAGAGTTGACGGATCAAATTCCAGGATTGATAAAAACTCGCTTCGTATATTAAGATGCAACTGGTCTGCCAATTCATATCTTGATGGAAACTACCTGCAGACCCGATTTTAGTGGTTGATCGGAGGTTTATCATTGTGTTTTCCTGCACCCGTAGCTATGAAAAATTGAGGACAGGGAGCAAATAAACACAATGGTAAACCTACCAGTCAGCCAATATATTGGGGTTTGCAGGTGTTTTCCACCAAAATATGACATGTCAGACAAGTTGCATTTTAATATACGAATCGTGTTTTAATTAGTCCTGGAATTTCAGCCATCAACTCGATGAAGTGATGGTCTGTGCAACGGCTTCCTGGTCTGTAAGTATCAAACAAAAGATATGTAATCAGTCAAATTGAAAAAGAGGAAAGTGCTTTGCTTTTCCCTTTTCAGACATAGAAATATTTTTTGTTCAGTTAGGGGATTATTTAGGTGAGTGAATATTTGCATCTATGAACAAATTAACAAAAATCTGGAAAGAAATGTTAAAACATAAAAAAGTTTTTAAACCTCTGTTCTTAGAGAATACAAGATGTGGATCGTAGACATACATTTAGGTAAAAAATAAAACAAAGAAAAAATAAACAAAAACCATTAATCCTAGGCATGGATTATGCAAAAGAGGCTTAGTTTTGACTTTCAAAAGATGAAATTGAAATTAATTTAAATACATCCAATAGTAAATTGTCATTTTATTAAAAAGAAACAGGGTCAGTTTTCAACAAACATTGTTCACAAATATTTGCTACTACCAATAAAATTATTTAAATATATGCGAATACTGTTGAAAAAGGAAAATTAAAAGTCAGTAATAGTTATACAAAAAAAAAAAAAAAAAAACTCGAAAAAGATTTATTAAATACAAAATATTTTTCATAGCGTACCTAATTAGAAAATCGCTGAAGCTTTCCTATTTTTTAGACTGGTAAAATTACTTATGAAAACAAATTCCTAAGATGCAACATATTACAAAATAATAAGAATTTTAACTATTTGTGCCTCATTAAATATATCTAGATTATGATTAATAATTTTTTTTCGCTGGGGGGGGGGGAGGGGGAGGGGATGTAGTGCATTATTTGAGAAAAATATTCCTATATAACAGTTTTTAACTAAATATCTAACTAAATTGTTAACGAAATTTACATCCAATTATATGAATAAGTAAGGTAATTCGGGGGAAGACACAAGTTTGTTCCTAATACTTTTATGTGTCAAGAGGTGCAAATAATGACCAGCTTGTGTGACGACTCTTGTCCCAATGTACACGTGGCTTGTGAATTGACCTTAATTTGTCGCCTTTAATCGCCGATGTTTTTGGATCTTGGAAGCATTTAACTGGGTGAGTACCCTTATAATATTATATTGCTCATATTTAAAGTTTATAAGCGGATTTTTTTTATTTTAAATGAGATATTAGCAATATAAGTGAGTTCCATATTCTGTTACACATACAAGGCAAGCAGAAGCGTTCATAATCTTGCAGCAATACGGAAATAAGTGCGTTGGCATCTTCCCTCTATACTTAGGGGAAGAGGCAACATGGTTCAGAAATAAGCTAAAATGAAGACAAAAATTAATTAACTCTTTTCTGTCTTCCACTCTTTTTTCAAACCATTAAAAACGTATTGTCGACAAGCCCTGAACGCTTGGATCCAGAGCAAGCTACATCGTAAATTTTCAAGACTTCAATTCTGATCTCTTTTGAAAACAGGTTGAAGCAAGGCAGCCACAGTAGGAAATGGCACTTCTGAGATTTCAGTTACTGGGATTTATCCCTATAATCCACAAACAATCCCAGAACATGCGTTTGATATCTCTGAGGGTTCCATTAATGATAGAGCTGTTGCTTCCACAAGCAGCGCATGGGACAATAGGCCTACACCAGCAGTTGATTCCACCAACAGATCATGTGGACCTACACCAGCAGTTGCCTCCACCAGCACAGAAAAAGGGATTTCCTGTCTAGAAGCAATCAGTCCTATTCCTCAGATCAGAAAACCTAAACCATCTGAGCGTAAGAAACAACCAGCAGAGGTTGTAGTGCATTATTTGAGAAAAATATTCCTATATAACAGTTTTTAACTAAATATCTAACTAAATTGTTAACGAAATTTACATCCAATTATATGAATAAGTAAGGTAATTCGGGGGAAGACACAAGTTTGTTCCTAATACTTTTATGTGTCAAGAGGTGCAAATAATGACCAGCTTGTGTGACGACTCTTGTCCCAATGTACACGTGGCTTGTGAATTGACCTTAATTTGTCGCCTTTAATCGCCGATGTCTTTGGATCTTGGAAGCATTTAACTGGGTGAGTACCCTTATAATATTATATTGCTCATATTTAAAGTTTATAAGCGGATTTTTTTATTTTAAATGAGATATTAGCAATATAAGTGAGTTCCATATTCTGTTACACATACAAGGCAAGCAGAAGTGTTCATAATCTTGCAGCAATACGGAAATAAGTGCGTTGGCATCTTCCCTCTATACTTAGGGAAGATGCAACATGGTTCAGAAATAAGCTAAAATGAAGACAAAAATTAATTAACTCTTTTCTGTCTTCCACTCTTTTTTCAAACCATTAAAAACGTATTGTCGACAAGCCCTGAGCGCTTGGATCCAGAGCAAGCTACATCGTAAATTTTCAAGACTTCAATTCTGATCTCTTTTGAAAACAGGTTGAAGCAAGGCAGCCACAGTAGGAAATGGCACTTCTGAGATTTCAGTTACTGGGATTTATCCCTATAATCCACAAGCAATCCCAGAACATGCGTTTGATATCTCTGAGGGTTCCATTAATGATAGAGCTGTTGCTTCCACAAGCAGCGCATGGGACAATAGGCCTACACCAGCAGTTGATTCCACCAACAGATCATGTGGACCTACACCAGCAGTTGCCTCCACCAGCACAGAAAAAGGGATTTCCTGTCTAGAAGCAATCAGTCCTATTCCTCAGATCAGAAAACCTAAACCATCTGAGCGTAAGAAACAACCAGCAGAGGTCATAACTGCATCAGAGAGAAGAAAAACTATGCGGGAAAAGATAAAAGAAGGTAGAGAAAATCAAAAAAGGCAAAATAAAAAAAAAAGAAACCTTCGAAAACACAGAAATAAAAGAGACGTGTAAGCGCGTCTTCCTCAAGAGTGAAATTCCTCTGGATACCAGTGGTGATAGTTTTGATGAGGATAATGATGATGATTTTTGTGATGTATGTAAAGGATACTTTTACGCTAAAAAAGCGTCTCAAGTGTGGTTGGATTCAGTGCATCAAATGCAAGAAATGTTTGCACGAAGATTGCAATGGTGATCATTTGCACTAAATGAAATGTTGTGCAGGCTTGTACCGTTATTAATTTTAGCAAAGTAAATTTGAAAAAAAAAAGGATTTCAGCTTACAGATTTGTTTGTTTGACAATAGTTATTGTTAATTCACAGATGATCTTCCAATATTTGTGTTATTTTCCTTATTTTCTGTGGTGTGGTATCTCCCCCCATAACAGGTGGGATCTTCCCCATATATATGGGGAACATGCCACAATTACACGAGTTCAATCATTTAAACACTGGGACAAGAATTAATAAGTGTACATAACCAATTAAATATTTAAGAGCATGGTGATATATTTTTATTTATCTTATCATTTCAACTTTGGCTCTACTAAGCAAAACATCTTTATATGTGGCGTATTCCCCCGAATTACCTTTCAGATCTAACATTAAATAGAAATTTATTGTTATTTACATCATGAAAGAAACACATAAATAAATAATAAATAGTTTTAAATGCAATTTCTGTTTATAATTAAAATTGAGGAAAATTTTGAAAACCCTGAATTCATCAGAATGCACATACGCACACACACTCAAACATATATATATAGTTTTTAATATAAAAAAAAAAGGAATAAATAATGAAAAATAACAAATTCATATATAAAAAAAAGCCATTAAACTCACTACACAAATAATTGCACACAGAAATGTAGGGGAAGTATGGGCGTTTAAGTAGCTTTTATTTATTATTTTTTAACATAAAATTTATTATTTGATATTAGTACGTAATTAATAAATTACCAAATTACCAAATCTTATAGGCGTTTTTTCGTAAAACTATGAAAAACTAGAACGCATAATGTGCCCTAAACAGACAGTAACATAAGTATATACAAAAGATATAATTTTGTAAAATCATATGGCTACTTTAAAATTACCCGAAATAATGGAAAAACATCAAGCAAAATCTTATTTTTAATACGAATGATCAATGTTTTTCTTTTTTTAAAGACAACATCACGCGATCAACGTTTCTTAGATTGTAAGTGTACATTGCCGCAAGTCTCCCTCTTTCCCTACCTATTATATAAATGCTGTAAGCTGCTACTTTTAGTGAACCGCTATACTCCCTGTAGCAAAAATTGGCTTTTCAAGGACAAACGTCCTCTTTTCATTATCTCTTCGGTGGTCACTCCTCGGCCCTTATCTTAGGCTATGGTAACGAAGAAAAAACGAAAAGAGGACGTTTGTATTTGAAAAGCCGATTTTTCCGATAGGGAGTCTTGGGCACATAGCACACTAAGACGAAACAGGTTTCTTCTCCGTTCAAATTCATTCGGTTATGAAAATCATTAAAATGACAAAAAACAGCAAAGATCGTTGAATTTTATATATTGAACAAAGAAAACATTGAATTTGGAAATGGGAATTATTTTCGAAAATAAAAGAAAAAAGAGAAATTATAGTAATGGTTGCTATTTATACAATTTTTTGTTAATATATTATTCTATTAAACCTCTCGCTGCACACCCGAGATTTTAATCGGGGATGCATTTTTTCCTCCTAATTAATCCTCGTTGATTGTTCCCACGAACTGTTTTCGTATTGTAAATTTTGCCTTGTTTAATCGGAGCATTTTCCCGATTAAATTAGATAAAAAATTTTGTTTTGAAAAATCGGTGACAAAAGAATAAGAATTCTATAAATATGCAATTTTTGAAGCTATTTTGATAAAAGAATTACGCAGGGAGAGGGTTAAAAAATCAAACAATCAAAAAAATAATGATTCATATCTTAATATATATGTTTACAGACATACAATTTTAAAATAAAGTAGATTTGTCAATTCTGCAATATATTTTTATATAATACATTTATTCGACAGTAAATATCACATATAAATATATTTTAAAATTTTATTTTCTGTAAACAGAATTCTGATTTATTATTATTATTATTATTATTATTCTCAAAGGGTTTATTTTTGCGGTATTCATTTCTATTAAGAATGATTTACCTCTCTGACTATCCTTTAATATTTAACTTTTGTCATAATAGGAAGAACCATGATTTTAGGAATACAAATAGTTTTGGTCCCGTCCGAATATTTAGCAAAATTTTTGCTCTTAACGAATGTTCGCCGAAACAACTATTGTCAGCCGAAAACGAAATCGAATATTCAGCCGAACTTTACAAACATCAAATATATGCGTTCTTTTAAGGCAAAGCCCAGTTTAGTGGGGAATGGGAAGGAGGAATAGACTCAAAGTGTCCCCGCCCCTTGAAATGAAATAAATAAATTATGACAAAAATTTTAATTATGTTATTTAACACAGAATAATATACTTTCTGTGAAGGAAATCTGACGTTCATCAATTAATTATAAATCTGATTATAACAATATTCACCAAACAATTTTCTCTGCTAACCAAGAATAAGATAAGTAGATATTGAAAACTAATCTTGCCTTGGGGATTTCAATTACTTGTGCTAAAAATCTCTAGTACAGAATAATTTTATATTGTAATTTTACGTTTGTATTATTGAAGGGGTATTTTCTGTTTTTTAAAGACCGTTTAAAAATTTTCAGATATTGTGGAGCAAATTGTAAAAAAAAAAGGTATTAGTTTAGCTGTGATAAATAATTTTAAAAAAATTACCTTAAAACTGTCACATCAAAAGATACCGAATTAAATAGGAATTTATTGTGTACCACCGTGTTTGTTAAAATAAAGAGCACATATTATAAATTGGTTCAATGAACGAGATAGGATATTGTTGTACGTTAGTGTGATCATTCGAAATAAAAAGTCAACATTACAAACTATTCTACTCATACCAGCTGAATTATATAATTATATGCTATTACAAATAAATGTGTTTCTATAACATATCAGCTTATATTTCACACATACTTAAATAAACGAGTGAGCGCCTGCAATGGTATTAAGACCTCGTTACGTTAAAAGTTAATACAACTGGTCAAAGCATACCGGGGATGCTTGTAAAGGAGGCGTGTCTCGTCGTTCTTGACAGTGAAAAGTCAGGAATTGTAGTTCACTGCGCGCGCATTGCCACTCCATCAAAGAAGCCAGAACAGTGTATGCTACCTTCTTTGCTTCCATTACGCACTATTCAAAATTTTTCTTTTGATTCACATGGACGCACAGCGGATATTATATTACCAATAAATCTTGATAAATCTGTTTTCACACTACGCTCATTAATTTTGTTTTGTTATACCCAAATAACGTTCGTTATTTTTGTATACGTTTGAATTTGCAAAGTTTTATTCTCTTTTAAAGATTGGATTTGAGCAGGCATTTTTTTTTTGTTTTTTTTTAAGGAAATTAAAAATTATTTTTCTGTTTTTATTATAAGTATCATATTTTTAATTCGTATTAATTACTGTTAATTCTTTAAACGTGTTTTTCCCCCCTTATAAATACAGAATGACATTTGGTTATTATTTGTTTACATTCTTATCCATTCGATGCTGTACAATTTGAAAATACTCATGTTATAGCTCATGTACTTAAAAAATTGTCAATTATTTCGCTTCTATTATGATAATATTTTGTCTTAAATAGTATTTGAACTTCAGTTCATTTAAAACTATTAAATGATTCATTTTTTTTTTTTTTAATTAGTCAAAACGGTTTTTCACACGTTTTCTACTACTTTAATGCTGTGTAAAATTTCATTCAATAACAGCATGAAATAGCTTGTCACTAAAAAAATAAAACAACAGATGATTTTGCATGTGCAATCTTAATTTGTTAGATTTTTTATGTTCGAGTTGCTTGAATTTTAAAGTATCATTATTATTAATTAATTTGCTTAATGTTTTTGATTTGTACGAAGTTTTAAATACATGGAGTTCGACTAAGTCTAACTTTTTAAACAATTGACATTTTCGATGCATGATAATTATAATGGGAGATTTTGAAAATGTAGATATATATTTATAAAGATTTAGAAAAAAGATTTAGAAAACGTAAAGAGAAAAGTGAAAACATATATATTCTGCTCTTAATCGGAGTTTTAATTTCCGTTACGGAAGGTAGTCATGGTTAACCCTTTAGCGGGTGGTGTCCACAAAAAAGGACACCTAATTTTATTTCCAAAACTGACAACGGCACCAATAATATTTAATTAAAATTTTCCTTTTATAAAAAACGGAAAAAATGCGCACATTTTTATTTTCTAATAAATTCCTTTGTAAATTCTGGTGTCAGTCCATCATTTCATCATTTTAGAAACAGAGTTGCTCCGCGCCGGAAAGGGTGAAGTTAAAGAAGAGGCTGAAAGTTCTGGGACCTGGTTTTATATCCTTTGATAAACAGTAATGGCCAAAAAAATAGGAATTTTTTTTAAGTTCAGATTTTTTTAAAGAAATATACACAACAATCGACGAAAATACTAATTAGGTTTTATTAATTGTGCACAGAAGTGTTTCTGAACGTTGTAAGCACTCATACGCACATTCAATATTTAGTTTAATATTTGGTTAAACCCTTTTGGCTGTAATAAGGGGCTTTACACAAGCTGGCATTCCGAAAATGTACTTCTTCAAATGTTCTTCAGTGCGAGCCTTGTGGTGCCAGACTTGTATAATTCGTTCAATTATAGCAACTTTGTTGTACAAACAATATCCGATGCGCTCTTCTTCATATCATTTCAAAGCGACTCAATAGGTTCATATATGCACTGTTCCCGGCCAGTCAAGAACCCTCAAATCCTGAGAAGCCCAAAAGTCCTTCATTGTTTTTGGTCGGTTGCAAGGTGCACTGCCATCCATAAACATACCATCATTGTGGGGTACCATTCTCTTATCTGAGGCAACAGGCGACTTTGTAGCACTTCCTGATATTGATGTTGGTTCTTATTCCCTTGAACAACATGAAGTTTATCGTTTGCATATATCGAGATGACACACATAATCCCGACATATCATAATCTTTGTTGAGCGCTTGACAGTGTGCTTACGGCTCCGCTGTACTGAAACTCCCCGATGGCGAAATCCGATGTTAGCTTACGGAAAAACTTTGAAGAGCGATTACTCATTACCTAATATAATTATTAAAATACCGTTTTCACTATAGATGTGAAAAGATCACTGTAGACGTCAAATGCCGATGATGTGTGGTAGTAAAAAATTAATTCTGTAAATTTTAAATACATAAAATATTCCTATAAACTTTGAAATTTCCATTTGATTAAATTTTATTATCGTCTTAAAAATACTTAAAATTTACGTAGACAATTTTTTAAAAACGCACATCATCGGCATCTCACGTCTATTTTCTGATGGTGAAAACGGTATTTTAATAATTATATTAGGCAATGAGTCATCGCGCTTCAAAATTTTCCCATAGGTTAACATGGGATTTTGCGATCGAGGAGTTTTAGTGCAGCGTCCCATTAAGGCATTCGGGCAGGAACTTTTCACCTGGGACCTGTCGCTCATTACCTCCACTATCGACTTGTCAGAAAAATACAACTAAAACCAAAAGTTACAGGCTCTAAATACTGACTTTGATTTATCAAACATGAAGCGTATAAATTAAATTGTGACAAGAAATTTCTTATGTCACAAATTAATTTATACTATTTTTGCACAATAATAAAAGTAAATTACCTTTTTCTAATCTTCTGATGCCCAGTGTTTATACGCGTGAGCCCAGCGGGTCTCTCCTTGCGCATGGCTACAGTTAGCTTAGGTTTTCTGACAGGCTGACAAGCCCCGAGGTCGTACTAAAGGCATCTTCTTCGTACTGTCCTTGAGATGACTTTGGGTGATATAATTCCATCTTAATAAAAGTTGTTTTGAAGTCATTTTCCGGTTGCTTCGAATCATTCGAATTAAATTTCTGACAGCACGGGGTGTGTTTAGTCGTTTATTCCCGTACTTTGAAACGGTCGCTGATTTTCACAGAAAGGGCCATGACAAGCTGCCTTCGAATTCTACTTACACTTTGCGGCAAAACATGCACATTGGAAGCTATTTCACATGCTTTCAGATTAGTATGCTGAAGCAGAGATTGAATTTCACCTCTCTTTCGTGGACTGAGGCCTTCTTTTCCCCCATTCTTATACCAACAGTTTATTTCTTTGTAAAATTGTAACGGAAAGCTTAAACTATACCAAAATGTGTCAGTAAAACACTTATGAAATTACAAAATAACAACTATTTTGTTAGTAAAACACTTATGAAAAAACAAAATAACAATTATAATTAACCGTCATACACTAAACACAGTGCACACACCACGAACACAAATAACAAATTTGCGCCAATTTTTACGATTTACGACCTGTAGTTGCTTAGCAACGATGACGTCACTCAAATACTTCGGAAGCTTAATGGCAGTGCATTGGTATTCAGCCAAATCATCAACGTTCAGTATATAAACTCAAAAGTTCTATAGAATTACTAAAACTATCTTAAATTAAACAGAAGTAAGCGAATGTACATGTTCAAGAAAAATTCCTATTTTTTGGCCAGGACTGTACATAGCTCCTCTAAAAGCCATAACCAGCTGGGTTGTTCACGATCCTCTTAAAACACTCAGTGAAGGGACGCAGGTTTGGCTAGCAAGACATACTGCGTAAAAGCCAAGTAAAATAGCTGGTCCCGACTATTTAAATTGTGTAATTAAGATTATTTCCAACATAGGGCATTCTTGTTCTGATAGGAGGAACTTTAATTTTATTGGAAGTTGAGTTATTGAGGGACATGTGGTTAAGACACTTACAATTTCCGGGCTTGCTTACACACCCAGGCCTAATAGTCCTTGAGCCAGGTGCAAATTTCGTCAGTTATTTCCTGTCGGCCGATAATTTGTAAAATGCTTCAGAGAGTTGTATCATGAAGCTGCGTGAACGTCAGCTGCGGTTCCGTGGGTGGGTTGAGCAGCGGTAGCCTCCCACGCACGTGAAAAAATTTAAAAAAATTAGTCATTTCCTCCCGATTGAAAAATTGTCAAATTATAGCTAACCCAATATCTTGAAGAAAAGAAAAAGTCAGCTGATTATAAAGTGGTGGCTAATACGTCAGCTGGTCATTCATGAAAAAAATATACAAGCTAATAATAAGCTAGAAGTAGCTAGGAGTCGTTCGGTAGCTTCATCGCCGCGACACTAACCATTACTCTTTTCGGTGTCTTTAATTTATGTAATTTCCCTTTTAAATTTATCCGGTTTCAATTTTTGATTTTTTTTTCAATCTGGCTTTCGCTAGAGAGTCTTTCATTCGGGACGTGGCTGGGGACCTAAGAATCTTGCTTCCGCAAAAGAGTCGGACCGGAGTAGAAGAATAAAGGGCTGCGGACGAATATATAATAATATATAATATATATATAGCTTATTATAGACTAATAATAAGCTAGAACTAGGTACTTCTAGCTTATTATTAGTCTATAATAAGCTATATATATATATACATAGCTTATTATAGACTAATAATAAGCTAGAAGTACCTAGGAGTCGTTTGGTAGGTTTATTACCCCGAGCCCAAACCTTTCCTAATTTCGGTGTCTTTAAATTATATAATTTACCTTTTAAATTTGTCCGGTTTCAATTTTTGATTTTTTTTTCATTCTGGCTTTCGCTAGAGAGTCTTTCATGTGTTATCCAAACAGCGCTAAACAGTTATATCTGAAATTGAAAGAGCCTATCGCAGCGACATCTGCGATATATTTTCAAATTTTAATCTAAACCTCGTATTATTGCAGCATCTAGACTAAATCGTCTTGGAGTTTTAGAAAATATCCTGCAGATGTCGCTGTGATCGACTCTATGGATTTTAACATCGTTTGACACTTAAGGGATCAAATATTTTAGCACTTTTTAAAGTATTACTAGGATAGCCGATATTTACACTATATATTCTAATCGCTATAGTGGAAGAGTTGAAGTAGCTTGTTGGCAAGGAATCGACACACAGTGGAGTATCCCTCATAAGTAGAAGGAAAATGGGGGTTCTATGCCACCAGGCGGAGCCCGGAGCAATGATGATTGACAGGTGGGCGGAGTCAAGTGATTGACAGGTAGGGGAGATAAGAAAGTGATGGACAGGTGGGAGGAGTCGAGACAGACAGGCGCCCGCGCGTCATGCTATAGTAGAGGGGTTAAAACAAAGAAGCGATAATGAAAAGTGTACTGTAAGAGAGGGGTTAGAACAAAGGATAATGTTCATGAATCAATAAAAGTATAATGAATTAATAAAAGTCTACTGTAAGAAGAGTGTTAATGAAGGAAAGTCTGTTGTAAGAGGAAGGTAGAATAAAGAAATGAATGATTAGGAAGGATGAGGTCATTAGAAAAGATCGCATGCAATTAAAAAATACTTACCACGGAGCAGCGTCGAGACACGTCCTACCTGTATGACATCCACCGGGCTAATGAACGAAGAAGCGTGCAACAACCGGCTTCATCAAGATAAGGAGCTTGCTTCTGATTGGACGAGAGACGAGCCTAGGGGGCAGCACAATCGTTTCCGGCGACACCAGCGCCCTCTCTCGAGAGGATGATTCACTTACCTGCGATGTCGTCATCCTATTTCAATAGATTAAAAGAAGTGTTTTCTAAAAGTTGAATCATTCTTCGGAAAGTCTGTTGTAAGAGGAAGGTAGAACAAAGAAATGAATGATTAGGAAGGATGAGGTCATTAGAAAAGATCGCATGCAATTAAGAAATACTTACCACGGAGCAGCGTCGAGACACGTCCTACCTGCATGACATCCACCGGGCTAATGAACGAAGAAGCGTGCAACAACCGGCTTCATCAAGATAAGGAGCTTGCTTCTGATTGGACGAGAGACTAGCCTAGGGGGCAGCACAATCGTTTCCGGCGACACCAGCGCCCTCTCTCGAGAGGATGATTCATTTACCTGCGATGTCGTCATCCTATTTGAACTGAGAGAAAGAAGTGAATACATTTTATGAGTTTAACGAAAGAAGTTTTTGTCATTTGCTAATTTCCGAAACATGTTTTTAAAAGCCGAATGATGATATCATCCTATTTTGAACTGACATAAAGAGGTTAATACATTTTTAAGTTTTAACGAAATAAGTTATAATTTTTAGTCATTTGTTAATTTTCAAAACATGTTTTTCATTTAGTCATTGTAATAAAGTTTTAAATAAATTAGTTAATTTTCATTTAGTTATTTGTTAATTTCCGAACAAGTTTTTTTTTTCAGTAAGTTATTTGGTAATAAAACTTTTTAATAAATTAGTTAATTTTTCTTTCAGTCATTTGTTAATTTCCGAAACAAGTTTTTTCTCAAATAAAACTTTTAATAAACAACTTTACATTTATTTTCATTTAATTATTATTTAAAAGAATATAAATTATTTTTACTAATCAAAAGAACGCGAATTAGTTTTTAACAATAATATTTTTGTTTAATTATTGTCAAGGATGATTGTTAACTGAAATATATGCTGAATGCGAAAACGGTTTTTTTTTTGAACTAAGAAAAGAACTTTTTTAAATTAATGAACAACTGTTTTTGGAAAAAGGAAAAATATTGTGCTTTGCAACACTGAAAAAGAGTTGAAAATTAATGACTTCACCTAGTTTAAAGCATATTTAACATAAGATGAAGACCTAAGTTCTGTGGAAAGGCTTAAAAATAACATACTTTTGAATCGACCGATTTATGTTGGATTTGCAATCTTAGAATTGGCTAAACTTCTAATATATAAATTTCACTATGATTTTATTAAAAAGAGTATAAAGATGATGTAAAGCTAATTTCAACGACACGAACTCATTGTGTTACCATTTACACACTAAGAATGTTTTGGATGATATGGAACATCATGCAAGCTTATTCGATTTCTCTGAGTATCCAAAGAATCATATACACAAATTCCATTACGGTTTTGTAAAGAAAACATACCTTTAGAATTACAGGTTTTGAACCCATACACTGCAACACACTCCCTTTCAAGAAAATAGATTGTATCAGTACATCCCGGAATTTTTTTTTTCCTGGACAGGTGAAATACTTGATCATTATCAAATCTCGCTCGGAGAGGACACATTATTGCAACCCGTTGTTTCATCATATGAATATGCTTTCTACATTAGTTTTTTTAACTATTTATTTTGAGATATATATATTTTATTTATAAGAATGCAAGTTAGTTTTAATCTTTTAACTAAGATATTTTCAGTGACTAAGGAAGAAAAGTTTTGTTTTCTAGAAAAAGTGGTATGAACTTTATATTTTTTTTATTAGTTACTAATGAAAGATAATATATATATATATATATATATATATATATATATATATATATATATATATTCCAGTTAACAGAAATTTAGGTGAAAGCTTTTGAATTTTCTTAAGTGTTTTATCTAAAAGAATGCGAAGTAGTTGTAATCGCTAGTTTTCTCTCATATCTCCTACGAGACAAGTGGTTTCTATACATATAGTGAAAGGTTATTGTGTGTGTAACCATACGGTTGCGCATCAATGATGTTTCTTGCCGGTATTGTATCAATTAGTATTTTACTGCTTTTAACTAAGATATTTAAATGATAGATAACGCAAAGTTTTATTTTATTTTTAGAAAAAGTGGTTTGTACTTTATTTATTTATTTTATTTTATTATTAGTTACTAATGAAGGAATATATTTTTTCAAGTTAACAGTAAATTGATGTGAAAGCTATGAATTTTCTTAAGTTTAATCTTATCCACTAATTTGGAGAAATCATTTTAAATGCGCGAGCTACTGAACTCTTTTCAAATAGAACGAACAAGTTCTTTTGATAGTTTGAATCTTATACCAAAAAAGGTTAATGATAATATATTTTAACAAATAACAATGTAGGCAATTAGATAAATGTTTTTAACTAGTAAAATAACTATTTAAAGAAGCTTTTAAGTATTAACTTTTAGTAGTGAATTTTTTTTTAAACAAAATTTTCCAGCATGTCAAAACAAAAACTTACTTCTTCAAAATTGAAAATCTTCATTGAATTCCCGGTCTTGAAAACACGCTAGCAAAATATAGAAAATAACAGTCCGCAAATGATTTCCGAATGAAGTTTTACAATGTTGTGATATTATTTTGTTTTCAATGACATCACTTTTAGACCCTTTGATTTGCTGAAACTAGCGAAGCTTTAAACGAATGGGAAGCCAGTCCATAGTTTCACACGTTAGTTGAAATAACAATTGTAGATAATGTTTGTTATCAAGCAACTTTTGAAACGCTCACCCCTCTGGCGAGTTTTAGAAGGGGTGTTTTATCTTTTAGCATCTCCTGTGGGATGCAATCTCTCATAGCTTTCAACTATGAAAACTATGTATTGCTTTAGGCAAAAAGAAAAAAAATAGTTTTCAGACATTTCCTATCACCATGTTTCTTATCTCAACAAAGATGTTCAATTAAGAATAGAAGATAAATCTTTTTTATTTTTAGTTTAAAATAAAAAGAGTATGTTTCGATTCAAATATAAATCTTTTTTCCTTTTTATACATTAAAAATCAAGATTCCAATTAACAGAAATTATTTTTTAAATTTTCTGGAGACTGTATTAAGTTTTTTTTATAATGAGTTTTTACTAAAATTGATGAAATAAACAGATATTTTCTGCTAAAAGAAAAGAATGCTATTATTGCTTTTTCTCAGCTTTTAACCTGTTCAGAACCAGCATTTTTTTTTCATGAATTTTATTCGTTTGGCACTACTTTTATTAATTATTTCAATTAACTTTGTAAATCACAAAAATCACGTAATTAAATACAATCAATTTTACTTCTATTTTTTACTGATATCAAATTTAAACGTTTTAAGTATTTTCGTGGGTGCATATGCGCTCATGGTTCCGAATGGGTTAAAGAAAGATCGCTTCAAACATAACAAAGATTTGTTTTAAACGTTCATTAACCGTTTCAGTTGTATGAATAAATGTCTCTCATTAAATTAAACTAATGTTATCATAAATTAAATTGTATTTATTTTTCAAGTTTTGAAAAGAATAACGGTTGATTTTCTTAAAAAGGTTGAAACACAAATAGATATTTTTAAGTTGTTCTTTAATCCAAAGACAACTTTTTAACGAAAGTTTTCATTCATTTTGTTTACAAACTAACAGATGTTGTTATTAAAATACTTTGAAATAGAAAGACGTTTATTTGAAAACAGAATAAACCTTTTAGATAATACTCTGAAAGTATATGTCTTTAACTAAATTATCAAACATATCAGTGAGAGAAATCTGATTGCTACGTGACAAAAATCGCTTTTAACAATGAATTTTGAGTCAGTTTTAATTTAGATAAAAGTAAATGGTTAACTTTAATGACATATTTTTAGATTTGTTGTTAGAAATAATATGTTAAACAAATCACACGGTTTGAAAATATATTTTTTCGAGTTTATTTTCAACAATTGTTTTTTTTAAATGAAATCACAGATAAAACTAATGAAAGCGAAACCTGTGAAACACGAGTTGAATATCGAGAATGATAGAACATGTTTTGAATTAAGTAATGTAGAATGTGAAATTTTAAGTTCAGTTTAATAAAGCAAATAAATAAATTGAAAGACACATTTTGAAAGAATTGTTATAAGTTTGTTAAAACATTTTTGTTTTAAGAAACACTAGACCAGGGTCGGCGAACCTATGGCACGCGTGCCACTTTTGGCACGCCAAAGAATAATTTTGGCACGGCGCGACGTTAATTATGTCTCTAAATGAGTATACAGCGATTTTACACAAAATACACGCAACCTATTTCACTCGATTCTAAATTCGATTAATTGCAAATTCAAGAATTTTAATCTTATTCAATATGATTTCGAAAATTTATCAAACAAAGAAAATATTTGAAAATTATCAAAAAGGAAATATTATTACTGATGGTAAATTGTGGCAACTTGGAAATTAATTTCAGGACTATTTAAATAAACTGCCTTTTTTTCAGTTTTAATATTTTTTTCTACTTTTTATATTTGTGAGTCATCATTTTCGCAAATTTATAATATAAAGAATCAAATAGAGAGGGGTTGTCATATAAATTCATTTAGTTTACATTCTGTTGAAATTAACTGAGTGTGAACATCATAGGAATACACCGAATATTCGGTATTCGGTATCCGGCCATACTACCGAATATTCGGTTAGGCCGAATATGAAACTATTCGGTATACCGAATATCTAAAAAGTATTTTTTTAAAAATATTTTTTAAAACATTAAAACAACTTTTATCTTTAGCTGTCAATTAATAAAGATATTTAAAATAATTAGAAACAGAATTACGAGTATTTTTAAGTAAAAGAGAATACTTTCACATTTTTTTTTGATATTTGAAAAGTATCACATAGGAAAATTAACCAATAATGACGATTTTAGTCACTTCCTGACAAATAAACAGTACATGACTGTAAAAATTTTCTTCCACTTCCTTGGAAATTTCACTTTAATTTTAAAATATTTGTTTTAAAAGATAAGAAAATTTTATTCATTTGTTTTAATTCAGAGAGGAATCCATGAAATTTTAGCTTTTATCAATTAAAGAAGCTTTAAAACTCTTCTTAAATAACAATTCAAAGCATAAATTTTCTTTTAAGTGTGAAATTTACTTGTAAAGGGATCTTTTTTATCAGTATGGAAGTATGTGTGTTAAATATTATATAAAATTGTTTTAAAATTTAACTTTTTAATACTTTCAAACTCTGAAAATTAAAAGTATTTGGCGAGCCGAATATTCGGTATTTGGCCGAATAGTTACTATTCGGCTAGCCCAAAATTCGGTTGACATTTTGGCCGAATATTCGGTATTCGACCAAAATCACTATTCGGTGCATCCCTAGCACATGATATTAATTATTTTTCATCCAAGATACAACAATTAATTACAATCACATTATGTTTTTAATTAATTTCTAAAATATGATTGTTTCTATAATTATTGCAGTGTAATACTTACATGTATGTTACACATTTTAGAAAATATCTTAATAAGTAATTTTCAAGTAGTTTTGACTAATTATATTTCAATCCACTAAATTTGTTTTTTAGTTGGCACGCCAAGGTCAAGTAAAATATCATTTGAAAAAAAATTGGCACGCGACTATAAAAAGGTTCGCCAACCCTGCACTAGACAAACATTACACTTAAAAGACAAAATAATTATACATACCTTTTATTGATTGAAGCAAGCAGAGTCATTGAAAATAGCATGAAACTGAAAAGTCGACTGTAACTTTAGTTAATTTTATGCCGTAAAAGGTACGATAAAGTACCGCAGAGCACTAAGCTAAATGTCCGGTAAACGAGAGCTAAAGAACATACGACCTTCATCCACCAGATCCAAGACACAACTGATGTGCGCGGGGTCTAACACCTGCAGATGAAGGTCACTGATTAGAGATCAAGGTCACTGATAACAGATCACGTGACCGCTAACAACCAATCAGACGCGAGCTTTCATGTATGATGACATCCTGTGGCAATACCTGTAGACAATCTGGCGCCAGTTGATTGACAGGGGGCGTCGTGGAATGTTAGGAATGCAGACAGAGTGGCGCCTACCTTCTGCTTCATAGTATTTTAGGAAAAAATATATATTACGTTGATGTAAAAGACATTATTTTTTTTAACTAACTGTTAATAATTTTGAAATAACATACTTTTCTCATACAAGCGAAAAAAGAATATTTCAGAACATGTCTCTGATCATAATTAAACATAACTTTAAGCATAGTTAACCATCTCAGAGTATGATTAAACAAATTCGAACATAAATTTGGGCATGCTTAAACAATCTGAACTATATTTGAACATATCCGAACATGTTCATTCATAACTTTGACAGTTTTTAATATTTCAGAATTAAAAAAAACATATTTAAAACTATTTTATTTTAAAAATTTTTGTAAAAATTTTAATTTATAATTTTCTTTTTAAGGTTTTAACTTTTTTTTGTTAAAACTTTTTTTAACGTTATAACTTTTTTTTTTTTTTAAATTTTTTAAACTTTTTTTAACTTTATAACTTTTTGTTGTTAAACATTTTTTTTAAATTTTGTTAAAACTTTTTTTTTTTACTTTTGTTAAAAAAAATTTTTTACAAACTTTTTTTTTAAATTTGTTAAAACTTTTTTTTATAAAACTTTTTTTTTCTTAAAACTTTTTATTACTTTTGTTAAAATTTTTTTTTGTTAAAACTTTGTTTACTTTTGTTAAAACTTTTTTTGTAAAACCTTTTTACTTTGTTAAAACATTTTGTTTTACTTTTGTTAAAAAAAATTTCTGTTAAAACTTTTTTTATATATTTTTTGTAAAACTTTTTTAAATTTTGTTAAACTTTTTTTATATTTGTTAAAACTTTGTAAAACTTTTTATCATCTTTGTAAACTTTCTATAATTTTTAAAACTAATAAATTTTATACATACATATGTGTATATATATGTATATATATATAAATATACATATATATACATATACATATATGCATATACATACATACGTATGTTTTATATATATATATATATATATATATTTTACACAAGAACCCATATATAAACATTTAACTTTCATATATTTAGAGACACGTAGTCGTGGATGTATGCTTTTACTTAAACATTTATATAGATAGATACTACCCTTAAATTTACGTTCATGCAAAAAAACATTATTTTTCTTAAACTGTTAATATTTTTGAAATAACATAATTTTTCTCATGCAAGTGAAAAAGAATGTTTCAGAGCATGTCTCTGGCCATGGTTAAACACAAATTTAAGCATAGTTAACCATCTCAGAATATGATTAAACATGTTCGAACATAACTTTGGACACGATTAAACATATATCCTGACAATATTTGAACCTATCCAAACATGGTTAAACATGTTTGAACAAATTTTGAGCATATCCGAACATTGTTAAATATATCCCAACTAACTTTGAGCATGATTAAATATACTCGAACTATCTTTGAGCATATCCGAACATGGTTAAACATGTTCGAACATAACTTTGGTCATGGTTAAACATGCGAGCTACCGAACAAAATTCATTAAGAAAGACAAACTCATGAATTTAGTAATCACAAGCCAGTTCCAACTTTTATAAAGCAACTGATTAACTTAATTTGGAAGAATTGTTATAAGTTTTTTTAAAACACTTTGTTAGAAACTGACGAATGAGTTTAACAAATTTTTGGAAATAATAGAGTATGATAATACTCTTAGAGTATATATACTACTTAGAGTATAATAATACATTTGATGTCAGAACATGTTTTGAATGAAATCGTGAATTCATAGTATGCTGAAAACGCGAACTTTGAAATTTATAGTTAGGTTAAATGAAGAAAAGTAAAGCAAATTACTAAATTGAAAGACAGGTTTTGAAAGGATCGTTATAAGTTTGTTAAAACTGTTGTATTAAACGCTATATTAGACAAAAAATTTACATACCTTTTGGAAAGAAATTTCCCTAAGCTTTTGATGATTCGAACAAGCAGACTCATTGAAAAGTAGCAAGAAGCTTAAAATTCGACGGCAGTTTTACTCAATCTTATGCCGTAAAAGGTTCGATAAGGTACCGCATAACACTAAGCCAAATGTACGGTAAATGGGAGCTGTGAAACATGCGACCTACCTCCACCAGATCCAAGCGTCGACTGATGTGGGCGGGGTCTAACACCTGCAGATGAAGGTCACTGATTAGAGATCAAGGTCACTGATAACAGATCACGTGACCGCTAACAACCAATCAGAAGCGAGCCTTCAGGTATGACGACATCCTGTGGCAATACCAGTAGACGAAGTGACGCCCTCCGCCTGCAAGAAACGATCATGTCGAAGCATGTACCGTCTTGCTGGCGCCAGTTGATTGACAGGTGGGCGGGAGAATGCAAGGAATGCAGACACAATGGCGCCCTCCTCCACCGCCTACTCCTTTCACATGTCAGTTGATCTTCGCATCCAATCACATACAAGTATTAGATGGTAGAGGGCGCTCGGGTTGTGTTCAAGTACGACGTCATCACTTGTTTTGTGCTTTGTCATCAACCATTTCCCCTTCAGTTGATGTCTGGGCAGATGCTTCACAGTAAGTAACACCATTTAAATTTTAAGTTTTTTGTTAGTAATATTTTTATGTATAAAAAATAACAAAAAAGACATTTTGTTTAAAATAACAAGTGTCTTTCATCACTTTTTCGAATATCAAGTTTAATTTTATCGAATAACACACTACTTAAATTAGCACAATTAGAAATATCCACTTAACAAGTTGTTGAACAAGTTTATTGTTCCGACGAATTTAGTCATGTTTTAGCATGATTAGTCATGCTTAGATCATCTTTTTCGGGTTAAAAAAATTAGATTTAAAAATCTATTTAAGTAAAATATTTATCGGAGAAAAAGTTTTACTTAGATTTTAAAATCTAATTTTTTTAACCAGAAAAAGATGATCTAAGCATGACTAATCATGCTAAAACATGACTAAATTCGTCGGAACAATAAACTTGTTCAACAACTTGTTAAGTGGATATTTCTAATTGTGCTAATTTAAGTAGTGTGTTATTCGATAAAGTTAAACTTGATATTCGAAAAAGTGATGAAAGACACTTGTTATTTTAAACAAAATGTCTTTTTTGTTATTTTTTATACATAAAAATATTACTAACAAAAAACTTAAAATTTAAATTGTGTTACTTACTGTGAAGCATCTGGCCAGGACATCAACTGAAGGGGAAATGGTTGATGACAAAGCACAAAACAAGTGATGACGTCGTACTTGAACACAACACGAGCGCCCTCTACCATCTAATACTTGTATGTGATTGGATGCGAAAATCACCTGACATGTGAAAGGAGTAGGCGGTGGAGGAGGGCGCCATTGTGTCTGCATTCCTTGCATTCTCCCGCCCACCTGTCAATCAACTGGCGCCAGCAAGACGGTACATGCTTCGACATGATCATTTCTTGCAGGCGGAGGGCGTCACTTCGTCTACTGGTATGCCACAGGATGTCGTCATACCTGAAAGCTCGCTTCAGATTGGTTGTTAGCGGTCACGTGATCTGTTATCAGTGACCTTGATCTCTAATCAGTGACCTTCATCTGCAGGTGTTAGACCCTGCGCACATCAGTCGAGGCTTGGATCTGGTGGAGGTAGGTCGCATGTTTCACAGCTCCCATTTACCGTACATTTGGCTTAGTGTTATGCGGTACCTTATCGAACCTTTTACGGCATAAGATTGAGTAAAACTGCCGTCGAATTTTAAGCTTCTTGCTACTTTTCAATGAGTCTGCTTGTTCGAATCATCAAAAGCTTAGGGAAACTTCTTTACAAAAGGTATGTAAATTTTTTTGTCTAATATAGCGTTTAATACAACAACAGTTTTAACAAACTTATAACGATCCTTTCAAAATGTGTCTTTCAATTTAGTAATTTGCGTTACTTTTCTTCATTTAACCTAACTATAAATTTCAAAGTTCGCGTTTTCAGCATACTATGAATTCACGATTTCATTCAAAACATGTTCTGACATCAAATGTATTATTATACTCTAAGTAGTATATATACTCTAAGAGTATTATCATACTCTATTATTTCCAAAAATTTGTTAAACTCAGTCGTCAGTTTCTAACAAAGTGTTTTAAAAAAACTTATAACAATTCTTCCAAATTAAGTTAATCAGTTGCTTTATAAAAGTTGGAACTGGCTTGTGATTACTAAATTCATGAGTTTGTCTTTCTTAATGAATTTTGTTCGGTAGCTCGCATGTTTAACCATGACCAAAGTTATGTTCGAACATGTTTAACCATGTTCGGATATGCTCAAAGATAGTTCGAGTATATTTAATCATGCTCAAAGTTAGTTGGGATATATTTAACAATGTTCGGATATGCTCAAAGTTTGTTCAAACATGTTTAACCATGTTTGGATAGGTTCAAATATTGTCAGGTTATATGTTTAATCGTGTCCAAAGTTATGTTCGAACATGTTTAATCATATTCTGAGATGGTTAACTATGCTTAAATTTATGTTTAACCATGGCCAGAGACATGCTCTGAAACATTCTTTTTCACTTGCATGAGAAAAATTATGTTATTTCAAAAATATTAACAGTTTAAGAAATTTTTTTTAACAAAAGTAAAACAAAATGTTTTAACAAAGTAAAAAAGTTTTACAAAAAAAGTTTTAGCAAAAGTAAAAAAGTTTTAACAAAAAAAAATTTAACAAAATTAAAAAAAGTTTTAAGAAAAAAAAAAGTTTTATAAAAAAAGTTTTATAAAAGAAAAGTTTTAACAAAAAAGTTTTAACAAAAGTAAAAAAAAAGTTTTAACAAAATTTAAAAAAAAAGTTTGTAAAAAATTTTTTTTAACAAAAGTAAAAAAACGTTTTAACAAAATTTAAAAAAAATGTTTAACAACAAAAAGTTAAAAAGTTAAAAAAAGTTTTAACAAAAAAAGTTAAAAAAAGTTTTAACAAAAAAGTTAAAAAAGTTTAAACAAAAAAGTTTAAAAAATTTTTAACAAAAAAAAGTTAAAACGTTAAAAAAAGTTTTAACAAAAAAAAGTTAAAACGTTAAAAAAAGTTTTAACAAAAAAAAGTTAAAACCTTAAAAAGAAAATTATAAATTAAAATTTTAACAAAAATTTTTAAAATAAAATAGTTTTAAATATGTTTTTTTTAATTCTGAAAGATTAAAAACTGTCAAAGTTATGAATGAACATGTTCGGATATGTTCAAATATAGTTCGGATTGTTTAAACATGCCCAAATTTATGTTCGAATTTGTTTAATCATACTCTGAGATGGTTAACTATGCTTAAAGTTATGTTTAATTATGATCAGAGACATGTTCTGAAACATTCTTTTTTCGCTTGTATGAGAAAAGTATGTTATTTCAAAATTATTAACAGTTAGTTAAAAAAAATAATGTCTTTTACATCAACGTAATATATATTTTTTCCTAAAATACTATGAAGCAGAAGGTAGGCGCCACTCTGTCTGCATTCCTAACATTCCACGACGCCCCTGTCAATCAACTGGCGCCAGATTGTCTACAGGTATTGCCACAGGATGTCATCATACCTGAAAGCTCGCTTCTGATTGGTTGTTAGCGGTCACGTGATCTGTTATCAGTGACCTTGATCTCTAATCAGTGACCTTCATCTGCAGGTGTTAGACCCCGCGCACAACAGTTGTGTCTTGGATCTGGTGGATGAAGGTCGTATGTTCTTTAGCTCTCGTTTACCGGACATTTAGCTTAGTGCTCTGCGGTACTTTATCGTACCTTTTACGGCATAAAATTAACTAAAGTTACAGTCGACTTTTCAGTTTCATGCTATTTTCAATGACTCTGCTTGCTTCAATCAACAAAAGGTATGTATAATTATTTTGTCTTTTAAGTGTAATGTTTGTCTAGTGTTTCTTAAAACAAAAAAGTTTTAACAAACTTATAACAATTCTTTAATTTGCAATTAATCGAATTTAGAATCGAGTGAAATAGGTTGCGTGTATTTTGTGTAAAATCGCTGTATACTCATTTAGAGACATAATTAACGTCGCGCCGTGCCAAAATTATTCTTTGGCGTGCCAAAAGTGGCACGCGTGCCATAGGTTCGCCGACACTGGTCTAGTGTTTCTTAAAACAAAAAAGTTTTAACAAACTTATAACAATTCTTTCAAAATGTGTCTTTCAATTTATTTATTTGCTTTATTAAACTGAACTTAAAATTTCACATTCTACATTACTTAATTCAAAACATGTTCTATCATTCTCGATATTCAACTTGTGTTTCACAAGTTTTGCTTTCATTAGTTTTATCTGTGATTTCATTTAAAAAAAAACAATTGTTGAAAATAAACTCGAAAAAATATATTTTCAAACAGTGTGATTTGTTTAACATATTATTTCTAACAACAAAACTAAAAATATGTCATTAAAGTTAACCATTTACTTTTTTCTAAATTAAAACTGACTCAAAATTCATTGTTAAAAGCGATTTTTGTCACGTAGCAATCAGATTTCTCTCACTCATATGTTTGATAATTTAGTTAAAGACATCTACTTTCAGAGTATTATCTAAAAGGTTTATTCTGTTTTCAAATAAACGTCTTTCTATTTCAAAGTATTTTAATAACAACATCTGTTAGTTTGTAAACAAAATGAATGAAAACTTTCGTTAAAAAGTTGTCTTTGGATTAATGAACAACTCAAAAATATCTATTTGTGTTTCAACCTTTTTAAGAAAATCAAGCGTTATTCTTTTGAAAACTTGAAAAATAAATACAATTTAATTTATGATAACATTAGTTTAATTTAATGAGAGACATTTATTCATACAACTGAAACGGTTAATGAACGTCTAAAACAAATCTTTGTTATGTTTGAAGCGATCTTTCTTTAACCCATTCGGAACCATGAGCGCATATGCACCCACGAAAGTACTTAAAACGTTTAAATTTGATATCAGTAAAAAATAGAAGTAAAATTGATTGTATTTAATTACGTGATTTTTGTGATTTACGAAGTTAATTGAAATAATTAATAAAACTAGTGCCAAACGAATAAAATTCATGGAAAAAAATGCTGGTTCTGAACAGGTTAAAAGCTGAGAAAAAGCAATAATAGCATTCTTTTCTTTTAGCAGAAAATATCTGTTTATTTCATCAATTTTAGTAAAAACTCATTATAAAAAAAACTTAATACAGTCTCCAGAAAATTAAAAAAATAATTTCTGTTAATTGGAATCTTGATTTTTAATGTATAAAAAGGAAAAAAGATTTATGTTTGAATCGAAACATACTCTTTTTATTTTAAACTAAAAATAAAAAAGATTTATCTTCTATTCTTAATTGAACATGTTTGTTGAGATAAGAAACATGGTGATAGGAAATGTCTGAAAACTATTTTTTTTCTTTTTGCCTAAAGCAATACATAGTTTTCATAGTTGAACGCTATGAGAGATTGCATCCCACAGGAGATGCTAAAAGATAAAACACCCCTTCTAAAACTCGCCAGAGGGGTGAGCGTTTCAAAAGTTGCTTGATAACAAACATTATCTACAATTGTTATTTCAACTAACGTGTGAAACTAGGGACTGGCTTCCCATTCGTTTAAAGCTCCGCTAGTTTCAGCAAATCAAAGGGTCTAAAAGTGATGTCATTGAAAACAATATAATATCACAACATTGTAAAACTTCATTCGGAAATCATTTGCGGACTGTTATTTTCTATATTTTGCTAGCGTGTTTTCAAGACCGGGAATTAAATGAAGATTTTCAATTTTGAAGAAGTAAGTTTTTGTTTTGACATGCTGGAAAATTTTGTTTTAAAAAAAAATCCACTACTAAAAGTTAATACTTAAAAGCTTCTTTAAATAGTTATTTTACTAGTTAAAAACATTTATCTAATTGCCTACATTGTTATTTGTTAAAATATATTATCATTAACCTTTTTTGGTATCAGATTCAAACTATCAAAAGAACTTGTTCGTTCTATTTGAAAAGAGTTCAGTAGCTCGCGCATTTAAAATTATTTCTCCAAATTAGTGGATAAGATTAAACTTAAGAAAATTCATAGCTTTCACATCAATTTAGTGTTAACTTGAAAAAATATATTCCTTCATTAGTAACTAATAATAAAATAAAATAAATAAATAAAGTACAAACCACTTTTTCTAAAAATAAAATAAAACTTTGCGTTATCTATCATTTAAATATCTTAGTTAAAAGTAGTAAAATACTAATTGATACAATACCTGCAAGAAACATCATTGATGCGCAACCGTATGGTTACACACAGAATAACCTTTCACTACATATATAGAAACCACTTGTCTCGTAGGAGATATGAGAGAAAACTAGCGATTACAACTACTTCGCATTCTTTTAGATAAAACACTTAAGAAAATTCAAAAGCTTTCACCTAAATTTCTGTTAACTTGAATATATATATATATATATATATATATACAGGGTGTTCCGTTAAAGGGGTCCAATATTAATAGGAGTAATAGAGGAGATCACACGGAGCATAAATCAGTATATAATGCCTGGCCGGAACTCAATAATTTTCAAGTTACAGCAAATAGAATGAAAAATCGGAAATTTGTAAAAAAACACTCATTGCTACACTATCGATAATGCTACATAAAAACGACGCACATATTTAGAAAGAGCAGAAAAAATCCTACGAAATGACATAAGTTGTTTTAGAATATTGAGAATTAATAGCGAGTTACAAGCTCTGAAACTGTGAAAAAATACAAAATCAAATATTTAGCAAAATAGTTAATCGTTAATTCCAAAAATGCAACTCTACCTACATCAAGGAAAATGTTATAAAATTTGGTCCATTCCGAAAGCTTTCGAAGAAGCTGACAATAAACCATATCAGTTTAATTGTATGGGAGAAATCAAGCAGTTCCCTAGTTACAACTCTGTACTGTTGCACGCTCGGAAAGGGCGAAACTCCGCCCATGACGATTGTAAACACCCCGTTTTAATATCTTTCAATTATACATTTCTGATCAACCTCTATCAATACCCTTTCATTATTCAGTCTGGTCAAGTGAATGACATATTGTGCAGCTCTCGCCTTGTCTTAAAGCAAACTCCGTGACTGCTGCGTTTCCTCCATGAACTTTCAGGATGATGAAGAAGAAGTACCTTTTATGCAAATTTTCTATGTGTATAGGAAGAAAAGTGTAATAAAACAGCAGTCATCAGTGGGCGTTATGTTAAAGGGAGGCTGTTGTAAGTGGGATTGTAGTAAGTTGATGTATAATAATTATGCCGGAATACTCTAACGAAGAATATGCGGACATGCATCTGATGTACGGGCAAGCTCATGGAAATGCATGTCTAGCACAGCGCATGTACCGTGAGCAATTTCCAAGGAGACGTTGCCCAAGTTCGAAACTCTTCATAAAAATCGATAGATGATTACGGGAGACTGGATCGTTTAATACAGCAAGCATTGATGCAGGGAAACCTCGACATGTACGAACACCTGCAATGGAAGAAGATGTACTGAATATTTTTAAAGATAACCCCTCCACGAGTACACGAGCTGCTGCGTCTGAAGTCGGTGTTTCTCACCAAAGTGTGTGGCGTGTTCTGCGTGCAGAAAACATGCACTCCTTTCATGTGCAGCGGGTACAACTGTTATCAGTAACAGATTGTGCTCAGCGGACAGAATTCGTACGCTAATTTCTTAATGTAACAGAAAATAATCCACAATTTCTGGAAAATATTTTATTTACTGATGAAGCAACATTTACGAGAGAGGGCGTGGTAAACACGCACAATATGCACACATGGTCATATACAAATCCGCACACTGTTTTCCCGTCGAACGCACAACAAAAGTTCAGTGTGAACATATGGGCAGGTGTCCTCGGCGATTATCTCATAGGACCATATTTACTCCCAGATGTACTCAATGGCAGTACGTACTTGGTTTTCCTACGGGATATCTTACCGCAGTTACTGCAAAATGTGCCAGCAACATTGCGCCACAATATGTGGTTTATGCACGATGGCGCACCGGCACATTTTTTCATAGGTATTCGCAATCACCTCAATTCAACATATCCTGGGAAATGGATTGGACGCAGTGGACCTGTTGCTTGGCCTGCACGCTTTCCAGACCTCAATCCGTTAGACTTTTTTGTTTGGGGACACCTTAAATCGCTGGTGTATGAAACGCCTGTGGATACACCGGAGGATTTACTAGCGCGAATCGTTGTCGCTGCAGGAGACATTTCCAACTCCGTCGGAGTTTTTCGGCGTGTTCGCCAATCTTTACGACGTCGCTGTCGGCTGTGCGATTCTGTTAATGGGCGCAACTTCGAACACCTATTATAATAATGTCCGTTCGTCTGCCTTCCGACATTGAACTGTGCAGCGCAGGCCAGAAGACTATGCTTCACATATGTCATAAAGTACGTGGAATGTAATTCTTTATTTGTCATTTTTCTTTTATTTTCAACACTTTTTGGCACAGTATTTTGTAAGTCACAGACTGTAGTGTACTCAAATTGTAAATTACAAAGTTTGTATGAATTAATTTAAAATTTAGTGTCTTTTTAAAATTTATAATTAATAAAATTATTATGCTATTTGTTATTATTATTTCCTATCATAAATTATGATGCACATATACATACAATAATTGTCCATGTAAAACATGTACTGAAACTTCTTGCATAGTTACAAATCGCAATATTTTTAATTATTTCCGAATTTTCACCACCAGTTTAATTTTAAAGAATTTAACTTAAGCTTTATATCAATAAAAGACCACTTTAAAATGTAGACTATTATTGTAAAGTTATTTTGGTCCATACAACTCTTGAATAATTAAAAATGTTGCATCTCAGAAGAAGCATGATCGAAAATGTATAGTTGAGAGTAATTAAAAAGGCGGTGTTTCCAATCGTGATGGGCGGAGTTTAACCTTTGCTAGTGTCAAAGAAAGCGGAGTTGTAACTAAGAAACTGATTAATTTCTCTCACACAATTAAACCGATATGGTTTATTGTAAGCTTTTTCGAAAGTTTTCGGAATGGACCAAATTTTACTACATTTTCCTTGTTGTAGCTAGAGTTGTCTTTTTGGAATTAACGATTAACTATTTTGATGTATATTGGATTTCGTACTTTTTTCACTGTTTCAGGGCTTGTAACTCGTCAATAAATATTGCTATACAATTGATGTCATTTTGTAGGTTTTTTTCTGCTCTTTCTAAATATTTATGTATGTCGTTTTTATGTAGCATTATCGATAGTTTAGCAATGAGGGTTCTTTTACAATTTTCCGAATTTTCATTCTATTTGCTGTAACTTGAAAATTATTGAGATCCGGCCAGGCATTATATACTGATTTATGCTCCATGTGATCTCCTCTATTACCCCTATTAATATTGGACCCCTTTAACGGAACACCCTGTATATATATATATATATATTATCTTTCATTAGTAACTAATAAAAAAAATATAAAGTTCATACCACTTTTTCTAAAAAACAAAACTTTACTTCCTTAGTCACTGTAAATGTCTTAGTTAAAAGATTAAAACTAACTTGCATTCTTATAAATAAAATATATACATCTCAAAATAAGTAGTTAAAAAACTAATATAGAAAGCATATTCATATGATGAAACAACGGGTTGCAGTAATGTGTCCTCTGCGAGCGAGATTTGATAATGATCAAGTATTTCACCTGTCCAGGAAAAAAAAATTCCGGGATGTACTGATACAATCTATTTTCTTGAAAGGGAGTGTGTTGCAGTGTATGGGTTCAAAACCTGTAATTCTAAAGGTATGTTTTCTTTACAAAACCGTAATGGAATTTGTGTATATGATTCTTTGGATACTCAGAGAAATCGAATAAGCTTGCATGATGTTCCATATCATCCAAAACATTCTTAGTGTGTATATGGTAACACAATGAGTTCGTGTCGTTGAAATTAGCTTTACATCATCTTTATACTCTTTTTAATAAAATCATAGTGAAATTTATATATTAGAAGATTAGGCAATTCTAAGATTGTAAATCCAACATAAATCGGTCGATTCAAAAGTATGTTATTTTTAAGCCTTTCCACAGCACTTAGGTCTTCATCTTATGTTAAATATGCTTTAAACTAGGTGAAGTCATTAAGTTTCAACTCTTTTTCAGTGTTGCAAAGCACAATATTTCTCCTTTTCCAAAAACAGTTGTTCATTAATTTAAAAAAGTTCTTTTCTTAGTTCAAAAAAAAAACCGTTTTCGCATTCAGCATATATTTCAGTTAACAATCATCCTTGACAATAATTAAACAAAAACATTATTGTTAAAAACTAATTCGCGTTCTTTTGATTAGTAAAAATAATTTATATTCTTTTAAATAATAATTAAATGAAAATAAATGTAAAGTTGTTTATTAAAAGCTCTATTTGAGAAAAAACTTGTTTCGGAAATTATCAAATGACTGCAAGAAAAATTAACTAATTTATTAAAAAGTTTTATTACCAAATAACTTACTGAAAAAAAAACTTGTTCGGAAATTAATAAATAACTAAATGAAAATTAACTTATTTATTTAAAACTTTATTACAATGACTAAATGAAAAACATGTTTTGAAAATTAACAAATGACTAAAAATTATAACTTATTTCGTTAAAACTTAAAAATGTATTAACCTCTTTATGTCAGTTCAAAATAGGATGATATCATCATTCGGCTTTTAAAAACATGTTTCGGAAATTAGCAAATGACAAAAACTTCTTTCGTTAAACTCATAAAATGTATTCACTTCTTTCGGTCAGTTCAAATAGGATGACGACATCGCAGGTAAATGAATCATCCTCTCGAGAGAGGGCGCTGGTGTCGCCGGAAACGATTGTGCTGCCCCCTAAGCTCGTCTCTCGTCCAATCAGAAGCAAGCTCCTTATCTTGATGAAGCCGGTTGTTGCACGATTCTTCGTTCATTAGCCCGGTGGATGTCATACAGGTAGGACGTGTCTCGACGCTGCTCCGTGGTAAGTATTTTTTAATTGCATGCGATCTTTTCTAATGACCTCATCCTTCCTAATCATTCATTTCTTTGTTCTACCTTCCTCTTACAACAGACTTTCCGAAGAATGATTCAACACTTAGAAAACACTTCTTTTAATCTATTCAAATAGGATGACGACATCGCAGGTAAGTGAATCATCCTCTCGAGAGAGGGCGCTGGTGTCGCCGGAAACGATTGTGCTGCCCCCTAGGTTCGTCTCTCGTCCAATCAGAAGCAAGCTCCTTATCTTGATGAAGCCGGTTGTTGCACGCTTCTTCGTTCATTAACCCGGTGGGTGTCATACAGGTAGGACGTGTCTCGACGCTGCTCCGTGGTAAGTATTTTTTAATTGCATGCGATCTTTTCTAATGACCTCATCCTTCCTAATCATTCATTTCTTTGTTGTACCTTCCTCTTACAACAGACTTTCCTTCATTAACACTCTTCTTACAGTAGACTTTTATTAATTCATTATACTTTTATTGATTCATGAACATTATCCTTTGTTCTAACCCCTCTCTTACAGTACACTTTTCATTATCGCTTCTTTGTTTTAACCCCTCTACTATAGCATGACGCACGGGCACCTGTCTGCCTCGACTCCTCCCACCTGTCCATCACTTTCTTATCTCCCCTACCTGTCAATCACTCGACTCCGCCCACCTGTCAATCATCCTTGCTCCGGGCTCCGCCTGGTGGCATAGAACCCCCATTTTCCTTCTACTCTCATAGCATGCATGGTCACGGTGACGTCGTTGTGACGTCACTGTGGTCACGTCACATCTGTGACCAAAATGCCACCACTCAGTGATATCGCATTGTGACTGAGATGTGAACTTCTTAGAAAACTTTAAAAAATTACAAAAGATATTCAAAACATGTTATTTATGTAAAACTATATTTTCTGGCAATAATAAAAAAAAAATTGTGACGTCACTGTTATGTCACTGCATGCTCTAATCGTCCGTACGTCACGTCACATATGTGACGAAAAAACCACCATATTGTAAGTCACAGTGTGACAAAAATATGAACATCAAAAATCTTTGAAAATGAACAGAAATATTTTAAACATTCCCGAGTTACAGCAACATAAGGAACGAAAACATATTAGTGGTTAGGAAATAGTAAATTAAGACACAAAAAGACGTGGGGGGGGGGGGCATAAAAAGGAAAATGCACGGTACAAGTATCAACAAACTAGATTTTCATGCTATATTTTATCAATTTGTTATCTAAGACACTCAAAAGTATACTTTTTTTATGATTTCAATTTTATCTACCATTGCAATTTAATCCTTCACTGACTGTTATTATTATAAAAGTGTTTCTCGGAAAAATGGTACGTACTGGCGCAATTTGGATAACATATTTAGAATTAGGAATATTAAATCTGTACACTTTACATATTTAGTTTGCAGGGAGGAATTTTTTTTTTTTTCTTGTTGACCCGTGGTATTCGAAACACTTCTGTGGTTTCAAACTAAAATTTTCTATTACAGTTAAGTCTGTAGCTTTTAATGAGCACGTAGAAAGAGTATTCAGAGTTTAGTCATATATGCATTTCTTGCTTTAGAATTTGCATTCAAGTCATATTTTTTCCTGTTAGTGTTTAACTATTTTAAAATAAAATGAAAATCAAATTTCAAATTAAAATTGCCTTTTAAGCAATTAATTTGAAATTTGATTTTCATTTGAAATATTGTATGCAAGGCGAATGGTTCTCTCTGGAAAAATTTCCAAGTATTAATATAGTTTCAATCGATGCTCGATTTAATTAAGTTTCGTGTTTGTCCCATGTTGGTGGCTCACGATAAATATTCCATCTTGTGCTGCGTTTGTATCCTTGCCAACATGTAATTGTGAGAAATTTTCCAGGCCGGGTATCGTTCCATGTGGTTTAGTCGGTAGAATGTCAGTGCGCTATACTGATGGCCCGGGTTCGAGTCCCAGCATGGAATCTTTTTCACTATGCTCGCCTTTGCGCCTTTTAAGCAATTAATTTGAAATTTGATTTTCATTTGAAATCATCACAGTATTTATGACAAGTTCGTCACAAATGACACATATTTCACAAATTGGTCACAATGTGACTTCAAAGCATTGTCACTTTCGTCACAGGTTCGTCACAAAGTCAATGCCAAAATAGTCACAAATGACACACTTTTCACAAATTTGTCACACCGTGACTTCACAGAGTGGTCACAATGTGACGTCACAAACGACCTCTAAAACGGCCATAACGACCTCGCATCCTAGTCATTATGACGTCACATCGACGGTCACAAAATCACAGTGTGACTTCATAACGACGTCGCCGTGACGTCACCATGCCTTACGGGATTTGACCTGAAATCCTGGTCAAAAATATTTTTCGATGTAAATATAGTCCGATTGGCTTGAAATTCTTAGATGTTATTGAGTATCACTATGGTATGTTTGGTATTGTAAATGAAGATAATAGCCTTTACGGTTCATTTACAGAGACACCCGAAGGAATTCCCTTACATTATGGTCTACGGGGAAAAATCGTTTGCTCTGTATTTTAATGATATCACACTTTTAAACTTGCTGAAATTTATATTCATCACTAAAGTATACTAAGGCACTTATTCTAGAATATGGTGTGCATAGAATATATCGTTCATTTACAGGGACACACAAAAGAATATGGCTGAAGAATAAATTTAACTAATGAAGTCTATGACCATTAATTGATGGAAGTGCGTTTGTAGTTGTGATAGGCGTTTTAAAATAGAACAATTTTTTAAAAATATTCTTGGTGTGGATATATTTTTTAGATCATATACAAGGCTGTACAAAGTTCTAAGTACATTTCCGTTTATTCACGGAAATGGCTGAATTGACATTTTTAACTGTGCTATTCGTTTCACTGAACTAACATTTAGCATACTATGAAGTATACATACAAATCCACAGCTTAGTTTAATATTTTATATCTTAAAAGCTGACGAAGTGTAAGTAAGATTTTATCGTTTCACATAATAATAAATATACATTTTATAAATATTTTGACAATTAAGAAAAAAAAGAGTCATCATTTAAGAAGAACACAAAGAAAACAGAAGTTAAAATATTAATTTACTAAGTAGTTATTTTAATAAGACGAATAAATCACTTGTCCATTGACTTAACATTACCGAAGGGAGTTTGGAAGTTGAGCGACTTGTAACCTTAACTATTTACTGTTTTTAAGAGGAAAGTAATTGTTGATAGGTTTGTCTTATTCACTATTAATGTTTAATTAAATGTATTTAATTTTACTATATATAAAACTTATTATTTACATTTAGTAATGCTTATTACATTTAAATTACATTTAATAATATTTATTGCATTTAATTTATGTTTAATAGTGTTATATTTAATAGTAGGTTCCGTAAAGGGGAGTCTATATAGTATAGATTGCTAGTTTTTGAATGTATTTAATATATTACCAGTTTCAAATTGATTTTTCAGAACTCCTCTTCATCTTCTTCATCACTCTCTTCTTGGCTTTTATCGGGACTACCCTCAGACCTTGCTGGAAGAAGAAGTTGTAGGGTCTCACTACTGTATGACTTGCTCTTTTTAGTTGATAAACGGAGTTATCAGAAAATATAAAGTTGCTTATTTTCATGTACATTATAAAAGGAAAATTTTAATTAAAATTTCTTGGTGCCGTTTACCAGTTTTGGAATTAAAATTAGGCGTCCCTTTTTCAAGACACCGCCCTCGAAAGGGTTAATTCCCTCCTTTCTCTCCTTATGTTACACACATTAGCCCCAAGAACTAATTAGGGAACCCCTTTTCAATAAATAAGTACATACAATTGAAAGGCGATCGGGTATTTCTATCAAAAAATATCGAATTGCGTGCGTATGTACGTACCTACATACGTACATACATACAGACAGAATATGTAGGTGCAGAAGCTCTTCGGTAATATCCTGTGAGCTAAAAACCTGCAATGCGACAGTAAATATATAGTTCTTACCTCTTCAATTTGGTGGCCGCAAAACACAGCATTTAAATAATCATCCCGAAAAAAATTTTTATTAAAAAATGGCAACAATATGCGGAAGATTTTTTCGCAGAAATTAACACTCAAGACTATAACTAATACGATTATATTTCAAACATGGCTGGGCAAAGCGCGCACATATTTAAAAAGCTTTCGATATGTATAAATTAGAGCCAAAAACGCTTTAAAAATAACCCTTTTACACATTTAATGTTTTTTTATTACATTAAAATCGAAACTATTTAAATTAAAACATAGTTTAACATTAAGCTCTGACCTTTGTTAAACACGTAAGCCCTGTTTAGTTTCAATTGAACAATTCATTGAGCCACAAAAAATTATTTTTAAACATAACAACAATGCCAAAAAACAACAAAAAACCACGTCTTCTCAGAAAGAAACTTCCTCTTCAGCTGATGCCAGCAGCCACCGGATATAACTGAGATTCCTAAAATAGACATAGATCGATGCACCAATTAGTTAGCTATTAAAAAATATCATTTTTACAATTGTTGATGAAATTTTAATTTTTGCATTTTTGGCCAGGCTTTTGGGTCAAATACTCCACTGTGCGACAATTCGACTCACTTAGAAGGAGTAGAGTTTCAGAGTTGGCTCTCCTATTCTTTGACCATCTTTGACGTGGCAGAATATTTTTAGAACGATTTTGATTGAGATATTGAAAAAAAATACACGAATTTCAACAAGGTAAGTTTTTCCTAATTAAAAGCAAAGATCGCGACTGGGAATTAAATCTGCCATTTTGATAATCCCCCCCCCCCCTCCTACATTATCTAATCTTTGTTTAAGTTATTTGAATAACGAGTCATTGCCCCCTGGATACTAGGTTTATGCCCTGATATAAAAATGGAGCCTGAAATAAGCAGATATTTTTAGCGTTTGTAGGGATTTTAAAATTTAATATCAACAATATCTTAAAATTTTCTCAGCTTAATTTTTCTGAGATTAAATAAGATAAAGAAAATTTTTAGAAATAGTGGTATCCAAATTCAAGGGGCTGTACAAACGCTTAAGAAAATTCGCCTACCACTTCAGTCTTTTGATGTCAACGCTTAGGCATGTAATACAGGAGGTGGTGAACTACTATGTGAGCGACTATGTACCAGCAAATTCCTCGTTGCAATTATTAAAAAATCATAATCAAAATAGATGAATAAGGTATAGGGCGGGGACGGCGAACTTGTGGAACACATGCCATAAGTGACACGCGATAGAATATTTTTGGCACTGATTTAATTAACCCTCGCAGTACTAAGATAAAAAATTATATAAATGCCTAAGATTTAAAAAGAGGTGACACCATAAGTAATTTAATCCCCCATTGGTGATTATAATATTTATACGACTAGACAATTCATTTCGTTGAATGACGAAATTTACACACAGCTGAACACAAGATCAACAAGTAACGAAATAAGGGGGGCGCCTACACTCGCTTGCATGGTAACGTGTACCAACCGCGCCATCTAGTAAATTGCATTTGGCAGGATGCCAAAAATTATCTCTCTTTCTCTTGAAACGTGGTAAATGATAGAACGCTTTCATTTATTCCCTGATTGTCTAAGATGGGATCAATGTAACCCCATTCGCAATTTCTACATTAAAAAATTAACTGTGTGAAACTTACTAAGAAGACAAAATTTTGAAATAGACCTCTATCGAATAATTCAATACAATAACATAGAAAAGAATTTTAGCATATATATTCTTAATAAAATAAAAAATGCAAAATGTCAAAACGGGGTCAAATTGATCCCATCTTAGTACTGCGAGGCTTAAGGGGATCGGGTAAGCGAAATTCAACCAAAAAATAGATTTTTACTTTTTTATATCATTAAATAGTTTAAACTTTTATCTTTTCAAATTCATTTTCAACTGGATTTTTTCATTCTTTCTAAGAGCACTTCACAGCAGTGGGCTACTTTTTTAAAATTCGAATTTCTTGATTGGGACCACTTTTCTGAAGTGGTAAAATTCCCATTGTTTTCGCCTTAATTAATATGTTATTAAATAAGGCGAATTTTACTATTTCAAAAAAGTGGTGCCAGTCAAGAAATCGGAATTTTAGAAAAGTAGTCCACTGTCAACGCTCTTCACAGTTTTAATTGCCTTTTTCTCAAAACTTCAATTTTTTAGGCTTGTGTTCTTTTTTCAATATCTATTAAATTTAAGAACTCAGATTTTTCTAAATACTTATATTATGCTATAGAGCATGCGTTAACCCAAGGATTTAATGATTTGTTGAGAATTATTTATTTTAGGCAGTGAAATCTTACCAAAAATGCTAGTTTAAAAATGACTTTCAATAAATAATTAATTTTCAGTTTCACTTAGAAAGAAAATGGTCTGTTAAAATACGTAAATTATGTTATTCTAACTACTCTATAATACCTAGACCTCTATCTTTCACCATTTCTGACAAAAAGTTATAAAAAGTTGGTGAATTTAGCATGGTGGAGATAGGGCTTTCCCGGTCCCCTTAAACTCAATTTTTGTTTATAATTAAATAGATGAAAATTTAATAATTCTAATGAAAACCCTATACACACACACACACAAATATATAGTTTTTAATACATAAAATAGTAATAAATATTGAAAAATAACAAGTTTAAATAAAAAGGCCATAAGTACACGATCTAGATAAATTAATTGAACCCAGAAATGTAAAGAGTATGAGGGTTTAAGTAGCTTTTATTTATTACTTTTTTAACTTCAAATTTGTTATTTGATATTAGTATGTAATTGATAAATTACCAAATTACCAAATCTTATGGACGTTTTGGCGTAAAAATATGAAAAAATAAAATGCATAATGTACCCTAAGCGAATTTACCAGAAAACAGACAGTAACATAAGTATATATATAAAAGATATAATTTAGAAAAACAATTTTGCAAAATTATATGCCTCCTGATGCCTAATGAAGTGATCTAATTGTAATCTGAACAGATGTGATAAAAGGAAGTATCCAAAATGTATTTTATAGCAATTTTTTATGAAGATAAAACTGACTGATATGTATCATAAACAAAAATTAGCATTATAAAAAAAAGCACTGTTATTTGATGTGTTCTCTTTTGACAAAGTAATGTTATAACATTATAATAATAATAAAACTATTCTTAAAGGTGTAATTTTTGACAACCATGAGAGTGCCTTAGAGTATTTCCTCAGTACCGGCGCATTCCAAATAAACACGCCATTTTATGACACTTGTCCCGAAAAGCCTGCAATGCACTTTGGTGAGTGCTTTGTAAAATACCATACCCAACAGAACTATAGAGCATAAGATTTAAATATTATATTTCTAATATGTAAAAATGTATAAAACAGTCAAATAAAAAAATTATTTTCAATTTGACTATATAAGACCGTATTTTATTTTGTTTAAAAATGTCGCAGAGTTGCTAGTTTCGCCATGAAAAAAAAAGCTTGGAGTGCAAAGGATTAATACCAACTATTAATGTTTTTCTCTACTTTTAGAGACAACATCGCACGATCAACGTTTCTTAGATTGTAAGGGTACATTATCGCAAGTCTCCTCTTTCCCTACCTATTATTACGTTGCGTAAAACGTTATCCACTAAGGGGTTACCTTAAGGGCAAATACCTTCGCGCCAACAGCTGTCATTTGCGTGTTTGTCAGCCTTTCTACAAACCGAATTTTGGATTCGAATGCTGAATATTGGAACTACACGACTGTGTAACTTGTTTGTTAAAATATTATCATCTCGTGCTTCAAAAATCTGTTTAAAATGGAGCTATTCCGTCAACAGATCAGAACGATTTTGTACTATGAGTTCCGTAACAAATTCAGTATGACTGAATGCTACAAAAAAAAACCAAAAAAGTGTGTGAAAGTTTAGGCATGAATATTGTTTCCTATGATACAGTCTTTTATTAAGTCTTTTAGTAAGTTTGGTTTGGGAACTTTAAACCTGGAAATTTCGAGATTGAAGATGAACCACGTTCTGGCCGTCCTATTGGTTGATTGTGAGGAGTTAAAGCAAATCATTGGTCAAGACAGAATTATTTCAACTCGAACTATAGCCTTAGAGCTTCAAGTTTGCCAAAAAACAATACTTAATGCTCTGAAACGCATAAACCTAACGTTTAAGTTCAACCGCTGGGTGACTCACAACTTGACTGCTGAAGATAAGCGCAGGAGAAAAAAGTGTTGTTTGGCTCTGCTCAGAGATCAAAGGAAAGAGAACATTCTGGACAGAATTGTGATCGGTGATGAAAAGTGGGTGTACTACAACAATACAAGCTGTAAAGGAGGGCAGTCAGCACATGGGGAATCAGCAAACTCGGTAGCAAGACAGGCCCTAACTAATAAGAATTGTGCTTTTCTGCATCTAGTGGGATTGTCGCGGAGTTATGTACAAAGAGTACCTGAAAAGCGGACAGACTATCAGCAGTACAATATACAGCAACATGCTAATCAAAGTTCGTGATGCCATTTGCGAAAAAGCGACGAAACGAGTTCAGAAGGAAGGTGGTTCTATTTCATCAAGATAACGCCCGGCCACATGTTAGTACGATGACCAGCTGGACGCTCTACAAGCTCGAGTGGGATTTGATTCAACATCCACCATGCAGCCTAGATATGGCCCTTTCGGATTTCTATCTCTTTTCACATCTGCAACAGCATTTTGATGGCGCAAACTTCAATTAAAATGAGGAGGTCATAAATGCGGTCGATCACTTTCTGGACTCGCGCACGCCATAATTCTTATCAGAAGAAATTGAAAAGTTGCCAAAACATTGGCAGACGATTGTAAGTTTGAACGGAAATTACTATCATCATTATCTTTGCTGTTTTACTATGTATTTATCATTTTACAATAAAAAAAAATTTGGCGGAAAACTTTTTACTCAACGTAATATATAAATGCAGTAAGCCGCTACTTAGTCAGGGCTACCACAGGTGACTATTTTTCTATTCCATTTGCACCACTATTAAAAAAAAAAAAAACTTATTTTGTAGTATATTTTTCCTTCAAATGTTCTCGAACAGTATATTAATAATTTTCGTTGTAAGTGGTGTGAGGTAGAATTAAAAAATAGTCGCCTGTGGCAGCCCTACTTATTAAACCGCTAACCTTGGACACGTAGCACACTGAAACGAAACAGCTTTCTTCTCCGTTCAAATTCATTCGCTTATGAAAATCATTAAAATTACAAAAAAGAGCAAAGAAATTTGAATTTTATATTTTCAACAAAGAAAACATTGAATTTGGAAATGGGAATTATTTTTGAAAATAAAAGAAAAATAGAAATATAGTAATGGCTGCTTTTTATACAATATTTTTTATATTATTCCGTTAAAAAAAATCAAACAAGCAACAAAATAATGATTCATATTTTAATATATATATATGCTTAGAGACATACAGTTTTAAAAGAAAGTAGATTTGTCAATTCTTCAATATATTTTTATATAATATATTTATTCGACAATAAATAATACATAAAAATATATTTTAAAGTTTTATTTGTCTGTTAACAGAATACTGATTTATTATAATTATTATTATTCACAAAGTGCTTATTTTTACTGTATTCATTTCTATTAAGAATGATTTACCTTTCTGACTATCCTTTAATATTTAACTTTTTGTCAAAATAGAGAGAATCATGATTTTAGAAATGCAAATAGTCCCGTCCGAATATTTAACTATATTTTTGCCGACAACGAATGTTCGCTGAGGGCCGAAACCAGCATTGTCAGCTGAAAATGAAATCGAATATTCAGTCGAACTTTACATAAAACATTGAATATATACGTTTTTTGAAGGCAAAATCCAGTTTAGTGGTGTGTGGGAAGGAGGAATTCTATGTGGGGGAAGGGGGGTGGGAATTGTATATGAGGAATACATTCAGTGTCTCACCGCCCTTTAAAGTGAAACAAATAAATCATGACGAAATTTTTTAAAATGTTATTAAACACAGAATAATACATTTTCTGCGAATTAAATCTCACGTTCATCAATTAATTATAAATCTGATTATAACGATATTCACCAAACATCAATTTTCCCTGCTAAGAATAATAGAAGTAGACATTGAAAACTAATCTTGTCTTGACGATTTAAATTATTTGTGCTAAAAATCTCTAATACGGAATAATTTTATATTGTAATTTTATGCTTATATTATTGTAGGGGTATTTCCTGTTTTTTAAAGACCGTGTAAAAACATTCAAATATTGTGGAGCAAATTGAAAAAAAAAATAAATAAATAAATAAAAGATATTAGTTTAGCTATGATAAATCATTTAAAAAAATTACCTTAAAACTTTCACATAAAAATGATACCGAATTAAATAAGAATTTATTGTGTATCAGCGTGTTTGTAATAAGAAAGAGAACATATTATAAATTCATTCAATAAAAGAGATAGGATATTGTTGTATGTCAGTTCGCTCATTCAAAATAAAAGTCAACGTTAAAATATATTCAACTCACACCAGCTGAATTATATAATTATATGTAATTTAAACTAAATGTGTGTTTCGCTTATGAAACACTTCACTACTGAACAATTAAACAAAGGAGCGAGCGCCTCTAATGGTATTAAGACCTCCTCCTTACATTTAAATTAATATAATTTGTCAAACTGTACCAGAGATGCTTGTAAAGAAGGCGTGTTTCATCGTTCTTGACAGTGAAGTAAAGTCAGAAATTGTCTTTCACTGCGCGCGCATTGCCACTCCATCAAAGAAGCTAGAACAGTGTACCTGTTTGCTTCCATTACGCACTATTCAAAATTTTTCTTTCGATTCACATGGACGCACAACGGATATTATATTACCAATAAATCTTGATAAATCTGTTTTCGCACTACGCTCAGTGTTGCCAGTGGGCTATTTCTTTAAAAATCAGATTTCTTGATTGGCACCACTTTTTTAAAATAGCAAAATTTGCCTCATTTAATGACATATTAATTAAGGCGAAAACGAGCGGAATTTTACCATTTCAAAAAAGGGGTGCCAATGAAGATATACGAATTTTAAAAAAGTAGCCCACTGGCAACACTGACTACGCTCATTAATTTTATTTTGTTGCACTTAAAGTTCATTATTTTTGCATAGATTTGATTTTGCAAAGTTTTATTCTCTTTTAAAGACTGGATTTGAGTAGACACTTTTGTTGCTTTTCTTAAGGTTAAACAGAAAAATATTTTTCTATAGCTTACATTTAAGCTTTTATTATACGTGTCATATTTTTAGTTCCTGTTACTGCTATTTCTTTAAACGTGTTTTTACTATTATAAATACAAATGACATTTCGTTATTATTTGTTTACATTCTAATCCATTCGATGCTGTGCAATTAAAAAATAATCATGCTAATGCTCATGTACTTAAAAAATCGCCATTTATTTCGCTTTTGTTATAATAATAATTTGTTTTATATAGTATTTGAACTTCAGTTCATTCAAAAGTATTAACTGATTCATTTTTTTTAATTAGTTAAAACAGTTTTTTTTTTTGCACGTTTGTTAGCGCTTTAATGCTGTATAAAATTTGATTTAATAACAGCTTGTCACTAAATAATAAAACAGATGATTTCGCATGTGCAATCTTAATTTAGTAAATTTTTGATGTTCAAGTTGGTTGAATTTTAAATTATTATTATTATTAATTAATTTGTTTAATGTTTTTAATTTCTACAAAGTTTTAAATAAACGGAGTTCTTTTAAGTCTAACTTTTTAAACGATTGACATCTTCAATGTATGATAATTATAGTGAGAGATTTTGAAAATGTAGATATATATTTGTATAGAAAAGGGAATATATATATATATATATATAAACGCTAAGAGAAAAGGGAAAAATATATATATTTTGCGCTTAATCGGAGTTTTAATTTCCGTTAAGGAAGGTAGTCATGGTTAACTCTTTACCGGGCGGTGTCCACAATTAAGAACACGTAATTTTATTTCCAAAACTGACAACGGCACCAAGAATATTTAATTAAAAATTCCTTTTATGAAATACGGAAAATAAGCAGGTTTTTATTTTCTAATAAATTCGTTTGTAAATTCTGGTATAATTTCATCATTTTAGAAACAGGGTTACTCCGCGCCGGAAAGGGTGAGGTTTAAAGAAGAGACTGAAAGTTCTGGGACCTGGTTTTATTATACTTTGATATACAGTACTGGCCAAAAAAATAGGAATTTTTACAAGCTCAGAAATTTTTTAAGAAATGTGCCCAACAATCGATGAAAATGCTAACTAGGTTTCATTAATAGTGCACAGAAGTGTTTCTAAACATTGCAAGCACACATATGCACATTCAATATTTAGTTTTAATATTTAGTTATACCCTTTTGGCTGTAATAAGGAATTTTACACAAGCTAGCATTCCGAAAATGTACTTCTTCGAAAGTTCTTCAATATGAGCCTTGTGGTGCCAACTTATATAATTCGTTCATTTATAGCAACTTTGCTGTACAAACAATTTCCGATGCACTGTTCTTCATATCATTTCAAAGAGATCAATAGGGTTCATGTATGGACTGTTCCCCGGTCACTCAAGAACCTCCAAATCATGAGAAGGCCAAAAGTTCTTAATTGTTTTTGCTCTGTGGCAAGGTGCACTGTCATTCATAAACATACCATCATTGTTCGGGTACCATTCTCTGATCTGAGGCAACAAGCGATTTTGTAGCGCTTCCTGATATTGATGTTGGTTTATATTTTCTTGAACAACAGGAAATCTATCGTTTGCATATGTCGAGATGACGCTCATAATCCCGACATATCATAATCTTTGATGGGCGCTTGAAAGCGCGTTTAAGGCATTCAGGCAGGAACTTTTCCCCTGATTTTCTACAAACGAAAAGATAACTGTCGCTCATTATCTCCACTGTGGAGTCGTCAGAAAATCACAACTAAAATCAAAAGTTAGAGGCTCTGAATACTGACAATGATTTATCAAACATGAAGAGTATAAATTAATTTGTGACATGAGAAATTTCTTATGTCACAAATTAATTTACACTATTTTTGAATAATATTAAATGTAAATTATCTTTTCCCAAACTTCTGCTGTCCAGTGTTTATGCGCGTGTGCCCAGCGTGTCTCTTTTTGCACATGGCTACAGTTAGTTTGGGTTTTTTTACAGGCTGACAAGCCCCGAAGCGTACTAAAGGAGACTTCTCCGTACTGTCCTTGAGATGATGTTGACGCCAGCATCATTCTATCTTATTAACAGTTGCTTTAAAGTCATTTTACTGGTTGCTTCGACTCATTCGAATTAAATTTTGTCAGTACGTGGAGTGTTTAGTCGTTTACTCCCGTACTTTGATCGGTCGCTTATTTTCACAGAAAGGCCCATGGCAAGCTTCCTTCGAATTCTACCTACACTTTGCGGCAAAACAAGCTCCTTAGAAGCTATTTCACATGCTTTTAGATTAGTATGCTCAAGCAGAGCTTGAATTTCACCTCTCTTTCGTGGACTGAGGTCTTGCTTTTCCCCACTTTTATACCAACAGTTTATTTCTTTGAAAAATTGTAACGGAAAGCTTAAACTATACCAAAATGTGTCAGTAAAACACTTATGAAATTACAAAATAACAACTATTTTGTCAGTAAAACACTTATGAAAAAACAAAATAACAATTATAATTAACCGTCATACACTAAACACAGTGCACACAGCTTGCAAACACCACGAACACAAATAAAAATTTGAGCCAATTTCTACGGTTAACGACTTGCAGTTGCTTAGGAACGATGACGTCACTCAAATACTTCGGAAGCTTAATGCCAGTGCATTGACATTCAGCAAAATCATCAATGTTCAATATATAATGGCAACAGTTCCATAGAATTTCTATAGCTACATTATATTGAACAAAAGTAGGCGAATGTACATGTTCAAGAAAAATTCCTATTTTTTGGCCAGGACTATACATGAAAAACTCTATACATGACTCCTACTATACATGACTCCTCTGAAAACCTCGCCCGGCTGGGTTGTTCACGGTCCTCTTAGAGCGCTCAGTCAAGCGACGTAGGTTTGGCTAGGAAGCCATACTGGGTAAAAGCCACATAAAATAGCTGACCCCGATTATTTAAATGGTGTAATTAAGATTACTTCCAACAGAGGGCATTCTTGTTCTGATAGGAGGAACTTTAATTTTATTGGAAGTTGAGTTATTGAGTGACATGTGGCTAAGACTATTACAATTTCCGGGCTTGCTTACACACCCAGCCCTAACCACAAATGCCGGTAAAAATCGCTTAGAGAACACTTTTAGTCTTTAAGATCGGCCTAAAGCAATAAGATATATTTCTGTAAAAGAAAGTTACCAGGGGTATTAAGCATAAGAATTAAATTTGAAAAGAATATCAGTTGGGACTGTTTTAAATGTGAACTTAAATTTAAAATTTAATTTTTAAAAAGGGGTTAGTCTTTATCCTTTCATACATGCTATTACTTAATTTAAATAAAAATTAATTTATGTAACATCCATGGACTAAATTAAAGATAGAAATAACTTCGAAAATTTTTTTTTAACTGTTCGTTAAAAACACATTGTAAAGTGGCAATTTAAAAAACTATTTTATGAGTCCCGCTAAATTTAAAAAATAATCTTCGCATTATTTAAGGAGAGACACCAGCAATTAATTAACGCTGCTATATCCTTAAATAACGAAATTTCTCCTACATTAACACTTTTAAAAATAACAAATGTTTCGTCCCTCCTCGTTATATTTATAACTTCATAAAGCAGAGTAACTGGCTCCGGCGACACTTTCAAAATTCAAGCGATACCTCCCTTAAACCCCTTATCAATAGGATTAATAACAAAATTAAAAATATTCTGTATAAAGTAAAACAAAAAAGCTGGAACAACTTCCTAAAAACTCTCGCTTGCGAGAATATTTTCCCCTGGCTCATAAAACAAAAATTTAATAAAAATCTCCCCTAATCGCCCATTTACAGCTAACAACTCCGCAGCATATACTGATCAAGTTAAAGCTAATATACTTGCCAACTTTTACGCATCTCAATTCTCTCCAAACCCGGCCCTCGCAAGTCAAACTCATCTCAGTGATGTCAGCGAAACTGTTTCAGTTACCTGGGGATCCCCCCTGATCATCCCCTCTGTCATTCAACCCATTGTTATTCACAATATTGTGAAAAAACTTCAAAAACGCTAGACCCCTGGATATGATAAAATTACTAACATAGCTCTCAAAAGCCATCATCCTAATTGTATGTCTTAAATTTTAGTCTTTGAAAAATTCATTTTTTTTATTGAGGCTATGCAAAATTAGAAAAAAAAAAGTGGCAAGCGGATGTGAAAAAGTTCGCCGTCCCAGAGACCCATTATCATACTTTTAGTATTTAAGGTCAAAAACTTAGTCTTTCATTTGCCAAATTCTCAGTGTGTTTACTGAGCGCACCATCCATGTTCATCTGAATTATCACATATAATTTTATGATTGCAATTCGTGATGTTTTAAACGATTTTCTTTAAATTATGGGAATTCGGTGTGGGCTCCAACTATGGAAAATTCATCAGTATTAATCATGCTTATTTGAAAGCGCGTTCTTTTGAATTTAATTTTGCTGTTTTTCTTTTTAAGATATGACATTTGGAAAGAAAAAAATCCTTTAAACCATGAAATCAAGATTTCTAAATTGTTTTCTTAACGTATAATCACAATTTACTTAATGTTAAGCAGATAATTGATAATGAAGTTCTGAATATATGCAACTATTGCTTTGATTCTAACATGTCACAGAGGCTTGGCATCCTCCTTATCGGAGTAATTATATAATTGTTGCCCAAATTTGAATCCCATTACCTGCTGCATGTAAATTTCTGTATCATCCTCATATGTGGCAGTAGCAATATCGGTGGCAATTTGAACAATAGAGCGACTTCCGGATTTGACTCTTAGAAAACTTCAGTGAGGGAATAGAATCTTTAAAGTGGTTCAATACATTCTCACAAATACAACGAACAGCAACGAAAACATATATTTGTGAGTTTCTACCTGAACACAATTTTTACACACCTGAACACAAATTTAATTATAATACTGCTGGCTTTATATTTCTCGGCGAGGTCGGTTTTATCGATCGTGCGCGCGGTCGCATTTTTGCTCATATCTTTCTTAATAATATCACTTTATATCACTTTCAAATCATTTTGCACATAATTCTACACACTATAAGGATTTAATCCCGTCAAAAGGGATAAAAAATCGATTTTCGAAAGTTGAGAATGTATGTAACCCCTTAAGATAAATAAGATGGTGTAAAAAGAATTCAAGGAGGACAATTACTATTTCAAGTTAGAAAATTTCTATTTAATGCCTCAATCCTAATATTCTTAGCCACAAATTAATTAATATTAATCACCTAATAAATAATTGAGTTCTGAATATATGTAACTATTGTATTCTTATCGGGAATACGCTACTGTGAACAATTTCTAGAAATGCTTCATATCAGGAAGTGTGTGAAAAATGAATTGCAAAATTCCACTATTAATTACTATAACTAAGTTAAGGTGTTGCATACGTTCTCGGCAGCGAAAAATTGACATTTTGGAATTTTACTTTATGAAAGGTGTAAAATTAATTGAAAAATTAATGATTGCACGTTGTTTTTTATTGCTTCAAATACTTAAAAATATTTTTCTTGTTAAATTTGGTCCCATATTAAGTCGGAAACCTGCAGCCGCCTTGACCTGTATCAAAATATCCGGGCTCGATAGGCAGAATCCTAATTTCCTGTAGAAAATGAAAATTATTAAACTCTCATTTTCTACTTGTGAAATAAGTTTGCAGCTAAAGGGCATCGACTCAAATTTTTAAATTTTTAAAAAATAAGAAAATGCGCTACTTTTAAAAAAATTAATTTTTCGTTTAAAATTTTGACTTTTAAATTTATTGAAAAAATATAAAAAATTAAATTTAAAAAAAATGGCTCGGTGGCCCCTAGTCAATTTAATTATCCGCAGATAATTGCAACTTTTATCCAAAATGTCAAAAATTGTTCAAGTTATCATGCTGTCATGTTGAAAAAATGTAGTTTTGAGAAAATCTCGTTTAAAGTTTTGGAAGAAATGAATATAACAGATATTTTCTTACACTTACACTTAATTTGCTTCTCCTGCGTCATGCTCTAGACCCTACTGTGTTTTAATCTGCTCATTTAAAATATTTTTGTTACTCCTACTAGCAGTACGAACCTCTTTCGTCGCCTATGCAGCTTTAATTCTAACATGTCGCAGACGGTTGGCGTCCTCCTTATCGAAATAATTATATAATTGTTGCCCAATTTTGCATCCCATTACTTGTAGTATATATGCATGTAAATTTCTGTATCATCGTTATATGGAGCAGAAGCAATATCGGTGGCAATTTGAACAATAGAGCGACTTCCGGGTTTGACTTTTAGAAAACTTCAGTAAGGGAGTATAATCTTTAAAATGGTTCAATACATTTTCAAAAATACAACGAATAGCAACGAAAACAGGTATTTGTGAGTTTCCACCGAGTTGAACACTACACCTGGCTTTATACAGGGTGATTGATAAATATCGAAACAATAGGCTATCTTCTTAAATATTGCCCCTAGGCACATACTTTCAATTGAAAAGTTACATTAAAAAAGGTACAAAATTTGAGGAGATAAGTTAAAACTCCATGGGGGTTGTATATGAGAAAATACAAAAATTAAATTTTTATACGGCCCCCGTAGAGTAAAATTCCCAATTAGGAAATTTTTCCTTATCCATTCCTGAATTAAACACAAAAAAATTCATCTCGATATCTTCAAAATTCACAGAGGTATCAAAATAAAAAAATCGTGACTTACACCATTTATCCATGCCTCTGAGCGACGAGTTTTTGACTTAATTTGAATGCAAGATAGGGATTATCCACAAATTGTACTTTATTAAAAATCGATATAAGACAGTGCCTCTCGTTTGGATATAAAATAGGCAGCGTATAGATTTTACGTTAAACTTGTTTTCAAAGTATGCTGGTGGTCTGCACTAGAGATCTGCACGGGTCGAAATATCTAGGTCCGATCCCGAACCGACCCATAGGAAAAAAAGTTCAGCCCTGCCTGTAAAAAAGTTCAAATCGTAGCCTAGTCCGGCCTGACTGAATTTCTACATAGTTTTTTAGATCGATATAGTTAAAAGTTGTTTCATATGGAGGAGTTCTGACCAAAAGTATTTATTATATCTTTTCTTTTTTCATATTTATAATTATTATTTTTAAAGAAGCACCAAAAGCTGTGATTATTTGTTTTATTAATTAATCTCTATTTATATGTAAATGATTCATTTCTCCTTTAATATCGTTAATCCATATTCCATGTGTTGGAAACAATGAAAAATGCTATAAAGTAAATTCTTTTAAGATGGAATCACATAGGAAAGAAAAAAAAGCGTTATAGACAAGTTACCTTCTTAGGAGTTTTAAATATAGTCTATTTTTTCTCAGGTATTATTATTTTCATTTTCCATGAATCAACAGATTTTTCCGTTTAAGAAAGGATTCCGTCATAGGCAGGTTTTTTTCACTTGTTTTACAGTATTTTATTTTATTTTATTTTTTTGCCTTAAAATCTACTATCCTTTAAAAATATGAATTTTAATGTTTTATTGTAAAATAATGGGCATTTAAAAATATATGCATTTGTTGTAAAAGTTTTTGGGCTGAGCTTAATTTTAGTTACTTTTGCACGGATTAGGTCAGTCAGAGATAATGATTTTAATACGGGTGGTCTCGAGAACGAGACTGAATATTTCAACCAGGGGAGAACTAGGAATAAGGAAGCCAGTCCCGGTTCGGTGTAACCAGTGGCCGAGAGGTTCTGCTCTCAAAGCTGGTAGACGGCTCAAAGCTGGTGCTGGGTTCGAACCCAATCGTGCCCTTCGGCCCAATCGTTCGGAGTTTTCAGTGGTTTTCTTCGAACCTTGGATATCCTTACGTAAATACTGGTTCGGTTCCCTTAGAAAGACCTCCACGGAAGGCACTCTCCCCTTCGGGCCCATATCCCTCATGTAGATAATTGGCCGTCATAAATCACACCAACACCCGGTTCGTTATAAAAAAATACATTAGGCTCGATCTGGCCGAGTCTTTAGGAAAAAGTCGGTAACCCCGGGCATGGCCGGCCCGGCCCCAGCATACAGACTTCTTTAACGGCCTCGGAGGGACGATCAATGCCTGAATTTGTGAGGGCTAAAATTATGAAACAACTCTTAATCGGCATTTAGAAAAAGAATTTTTTCAAATTAGACATTTAACATATTTATGGACATTTAAATAGTACAAAAAGGAGGTGGAGACGGCAAAAGTTAAACAGAATCGGATGTTTAAGCTACAGAAAGAAGTTACTTTTTCATGTGCAATTTTTTAAATTGCATTTAAACATTTTATTAGGAGTCAATCAATGTTTAAAACTTTAAATGCGTTTTTCTGCATGATTTTGTTTTCTTTTCTTTTCTTTTTACCATTTCTTGTCTTTAAATTATGATAAGTCAAAAATCGTAAATAAAAAAGGTGCAAACTTGGAACTTGTCTTTTTTGATTATTTTACATTAATTTTGTTTCGGCAGATTTGAAAAAAAAAATTACTTTCGAAAATATGATTTTTTTTTAAATAAGTTACATAATTTTTTAAATAAATATTTTTAATATTTTAAAAATTAATATTTTTAAAAATCCTGAAACAAAACTAAAATTATACTTTCCTAATTTCCTAATATACTTTCCTAATTCCATTTTTCATTTACTTTTTTAAGTAAATGAAAATAATTTGAAATCCGATGAATAATGTTTCGAGTTATAAAGATTTTTAATTAAATCCGCTTAAAAATACTAATTATTTAAATTTTTTGAAAACTTTATGAGAAATATTAGGATGTGATTTTGTTTGCAAATTATATGGTTAACCATCACACAAAAAAAAAAAAAAGAAAAAAAAATTAAAATTCTAACTCAACAAATATATTTTTTACATATTTCCTAGAACTCTTAAAGTAACATTGTTTCTTGGATTGTACACGTTTCAATTTGTGTGTAATCCCTTAAAACCTGATGCATTATTTAAAAGGCCATATCTCTGCGAGTTTTTCTGATATGCAGATGCAATTTTTTGTGTTTAATTCAGGAATGGATAAGGAAAGTTTTACTGATTGGAATTTTTACACTACGTGGGCCGTATAAAAATTTAATTTTCGTATTTTTTCAAATAGACCCCCCATGGAGTTGCAACTTATGTCACTAAATTTTGCACCTTTTTTTATGACACTTTGCAATTGGGAGTATGGGTCTAGGGGCAATATTTAAGGAAATAGCCTATTGTTTCGATATTTATGAATCACCCTGTATATTTCGGCGAGGTCGGTTTTATCGATCTGCAAGCGTTCGCATTTTTGCTCATATCTTTCTTAATAATTGAGATATCACTTTAACATCATTTTGTCCATAATCCTACACACTATAAGGACTTAATCTCGTCAAAAGAAGAAAAAAAAATGATTATTGAAAGTTGAGAACGTATGTAACCCATTAAGATAAATAAGAAGGTGTAAAAAAAATTCAAGGAGTCACCCATTACTATGTATTTCAAGATAGAAAATTTCTATTTAATGCCTCAATCCTAATATTCTTAGTCACCATGTTTAAGCAGCAAATTTATATCGTTTTCTGGGATGGAAAAATTATGTTAAAAAATTTGTGTTAAAATTGCGTATACTATTCTGTCATGCCACAGACTGGAGAAACATACACATACACGATTTAAGGGCGGAAGTGGACAAATCGATTATTTCTTAATCGTTCTCTTATAAGTTATTACTGCAACTAAACACTGTGGCTGTACGATACAGGAAAGAAATTAAAGTAAATTTTGCGTTATATAGAGTTTTACTTTAAAGCAATATTTTTTTACATCCAAATAAAGTGCCAAATGTAAAACTTAAAATTGAATCTATTTTCATCTCTTTAGAACTTAATTTAAAAAATTACAGTTTTTTTTTTCTTTTCAGATTTTATTTAGACAACTGATGTGACTGAATATCAAATTGATATTTTGTATAGGGAAAAAAATAGGACAGTTATATTTATAAGCGGAAATTTAAAATACAAATAAAAATAAAAATCCTCATTTATGAAATTGCCGAATTTTCGAGAATGAAAAATTTATGCGACATAGAAAATTGAATTTGAATTTCGGAGTAATATACTTTTAAAAATACTACAAAAGTGTTATTTAAAATTATATTTTATTACTCTATGCTGATAAAATTATATGTAGAAAAAATTATAATTTTTAACAATTAATATATTTTGTATTTTCAATTTAAAAATAATCTCTTCTGCGCTGAATTTTGAAGATACATTTTAGGTATGCTCCCCATTATTTGCTATTTTTCGTACCATTTTATCATGCAATCAAAGTTGATTTACTTCACATTTAAGTTTTTTGTCTGTGTATCTTTATATTATTTATAATGAATGTATTTCGTTAATATGCCTCAATCGAATCAAAAATCTGATTTCCATATATGCTTTTATTATATTTTTTTTCATAATTCGAAAACCAGTTCGACATTTTTGTACACATTTTCCATAACATTAAATTCTTTCGAAAGTGAGCTTCGGTGAGTTTCATTAAAACCATTTTCTGGCTTTTTAACACTTTCCGACAAAGTTGAAAAGTGTTTATGAATTCGGTTTGTCTGTCCGTGTGTCGGTCTGTCCGTCTGCCCACGCTCTAACTCACGTAAATACACTCGGATTTTCATGCATTTGAAATATGATAATGATCGGTATCATATACGAAGTGTGTAACATTCATAGATCATTGACAGGGGCACTCAAAAGAATTCCATTACATTGCGGTGCATGGAGAAAAATCGTTTTGAAAAATTTTTAATGAGATTACGCTATTTCAAATGTATTGAAAATAATATAAATCACTGGATTTCACTATAATATGATTACGGTAGAATAAGGCATTCATAGCATTTGTCACTCATTTACAGATACACGTAGGGGGAACTAGGGATACTTGACCCAATTTTTAGTTTTGGATTGTTATTTTTTTTTTTTACATTACTTATGGGTGTGTAAATGCAGTCTATATTTACTTAATGAAGTATTACACAATATTTATTATTATTATTCCGAAGTATTAATTATAAAAGGTAGTAAAATATGAATATTCAAAACTTTCAATTAGGGTCAAGTATTCCAATACATAGGGATACTTGACTCACCCATTAGGGATACTCGACCCAAGTCATAGATTTGGGAGTACGATTTAAAATAATAAACATAACACTTTTACATAAGAACAAAATTAACGTTAAGGTTAATATTTTTTTTTTTTTTTTGTCAAACAAAATTCATACTTTTAATTTTTATTACATAGACCTAACATTAATATACCCAATTTTAATTTTTATTGTAGAAAGTTCAAAATATATTAGCAGTCTGAAAGTTCCTTCCGTGCCTAAACAAGTTCCAGAATAAAAAAATTAACAATTTATTCAACTCCAAATGTAAAGTCATATTTAAACACAAAACTTGTAGTTCTATCTTTTGTATCGGAAACTCAGGTGGATGAAGAATAGCTTCGATTTGGTCGGGATCAACTTATGATATATCATTCATTTCAAGCCATTTAAATCGCATACCATCCATTCTTCTTGCAAACTGAATAGTAAGAATGAATTTCAAGAATCTTTCCAACAAATCTTCTTGTATTCCGCTTCCCACAATATTTGGCAAGACACAGTCATTTAATTATAATATTTATATTATTTACTTATAAAATTTATATTTATATGTTTATAATATTTAATATTATAATACTTTTTAATTCAGAAATAAAACATGCTAAATGCATTTGAATAGTACTAGTCCGAATCATGGTCATGTATCCCTAGGTGACTTGAATCAAGTATCCCTAGTTGCATATTTACTATATAAACCTAAAATGCAGCCATTTGATAATAAGTAGATTAATATTATTATACATGTTATTGTAGCTAGAAACATGTACAAAACAAATCACCAATTAAAAAAGTCTTACCTTTAAACAACAACAAAAAAAAATTATATCGTCAGAGTTTACAGCACAAAAAAATTACTTTTGAAGTATGAAAATGTATTTTGTCTGATAGTTTAAAAACTTACGGAATGATTCAGTTATTATTTTCATCATGTGGTCAGCTAACTGAAAGAAAGGAAGTGATGCCACTTCCAACTTACAAAACTTTACCAATTCTGAGAAAAAGGCCTTGGGTCAAGTATCCCTATGGGTCAAGTATTCCAAGTTCCCCCTACTATAAGAAATCGGTTACAGTACTGTCTTTGAGCTATAATTGCTCGAAGTGCGTTTTCAATTTCGGTATGTGCTTTAAAATGCAACAAATTTTTTGCATGTAACTCGCTGTGTATAAATTCTATATCTCGTATAAAGGGCTGCAGAAAATAATTCATGTACCATTCTCCTTATTAGCGGAAATTGCTGAAAGAGAATTTTCAAGTGTAATATGTATTTCCTAACTCAGCTAAATTTATGTATGCATGTAGTTAATAGACACAAATCTAGATATCATATACAGGGCTGCTCAAAGAATTCGGATAATTTTCCGATTTTGGATGGGAACAGCTGAAATTCGGTTTTCAAATGTGTTATCCGTTTCCATAGGGTTCAATTAGAATAATTTAACTTATTAAACGGTGCAATTCTGTTACATTATTCTGAATGTGTTTGAAAGTATTTTATAATCTACGCTTGACGCATGATTTTTTCTTTCTTGTTATTACTTCGAATATCTTATTTGAAGGCATGATCAATCCGATGAGTGGTAGTTATTTCGATCCACCCAAAATGAAATGACTGTAACAGTTACTAGTTTATTTTACTCACCTAATAAATTGTCAAATTTATCTATACAGGGTGAATCTAAACTCTTGGGCAAAACTTTAAGGGGTGATAGTACACATCAAGACAAACAATATTAAATAGGAAACTAAGATTATAAAGGAAACTAAGGATAGGAAACTATTTTGAACTCAAAATTTAAGTTTATGTCTAAGCTTTTGAAAGCAATTAATGAGATACAAAAAAATAACGGTAAAAAATAGTTGTTTGTTACTCCAAAGTCTAAAGCACCCTCTATCGGCATTTTTTGAACTTTATTTTTAAAATTTATTTTCAAGAAAATACTGACATAAAGAATAGTTTTAGCGAAAACCGCAAACTAATCGACCAACTTTTCCGTTTTTTATAATCATTTGAAATTTTGCACCCTAAAATTTAATGGCGCCTATCTCCTTCGGAAGAATTTTGGGACCTTTAGTTTCCTATTTAATATTGTTTGTCTTGATGTGTACTATCACCCCTTAAAGTTTTGCCCAAGAGTTTAGATTCCCCCTGTATATATAAACTAAAACCAGCAATGTACCCAAGTTCTTGAAAAGAGCAATCTATGTAAGGTATGTTGAATGAAATTTCTTCGGCCTTATCGTTCTTTTCATGCTGCTCGAGTATTGGCACTGGTGTTATACACATGGTATATACATATGTTGTTTACTTGCACTAGTGTTACACACTACATGATTATTTATTATATTTATGTTATCTATATTTGCATCATTCCCTCCATTCACAGTGATCGGAACAAGTTTGGGAATTTTCAGCTTCGCAGCTATTATCTGCTCGTTCGTATGTAATGATCTATCCTTTAAAAATATCATATTCCTTTGTAAACAGATTTAAAACATTTGTGCTTTATCCGAATGATTAGTACATGTTGCAATAGTACAAGTACTGGATATTTTTTAACGAATCAATGCAAATAATAAGTTATTTTAATGTCCAACAGATGTTTCACCAACTATACCTGAGAAATATTTGTCCCATATTTAGGAAAAAGGAACGGTTTACTCTAACCAAAGAATGTTTAAATTTTTTCTAATGTGATATTGGTAAATTAAAAAGATATTCTGTGACATTAAACAAATAACAAATTAAAACCCGTTGCTACGATTTTTTTTAAGTTTTTTTTTTCTTTTGTGGTGATGAAGGTGTGGGGGGGGGAGGGGGAGGGGTAGTTCTAGTTTTTCATCTACATTGCCTTTCTTTCAAATAAATGTAAAAAATACAAAACAACAAAATGTACAGAAAACATTTAAAAAGATAAAGTATTTTTTTTCTGCCCTATTTGTGATTTTGTACTAACATTATTAATGTTATAAATATTATTATTACCATATCATTATTATTAAAATTACTATGAGGGAAGAGAATTTAGATAATCTACACCAATTTTTAATGTATGAGTATTGGCTGTACTATAAAACTACTGACTTTTTAGCAATGAATTAGCTTTATATAGAATTTTTCTGAGCATTTTTATTAATCGGTTTATTTTACAGTATAAAATGAATATATCAGATATTAAAATTGGGGCGTGGAAGAGGGAGGGTACCAGTAAATTTAAATAAAATCTCTACACAAAATAATTATAATGCTTAGTTATAAGTCAGCAACAATTTATTCCATTCGAAGTATCGAAATATCTATATACTAATGCAAATGCTAACAATCAATGATAAATTGATTACATTATAAAAAGAAAGTCGTTTTATTAGTTGTTTGCCGAAAAAAAAAGAAAAAAAAATTATAATATATTTTATAATAATTGTACATCGCTAAGTTTAGTTTATATTATTTTATAGGATATATATAGATAAATAGTTTGATGCGGTAACAACAAAATGTTTCAAATAAACTGAAGTTACTGCTGGCGAAGGTTTAATTTCCTTGTTATGGCAAAGAAATGTAACTTGTTCTTTGATTGGATAGAAAAACGTGTCTACCATATCATTTTTATCAAACCGGGAGAAAATCCAGTGCAAATTTGTACGGTACAGACTATTTGCTTAAATATCATTGTAAGCACCCAACGTACAATGCAATGAAAAAAGACCAAGTACGTTTGCGGAACCAGGTTGATAGCAAAGGTCAGTTTTCAGTTTTTGGAAATACTTCAGCTGCCTAGCAACAGCAGCCGAATGACATGAACATAGCTGCCAACCTTTCACTAATCTTCCGTAATGTCTGGATTAATTTGATCCAGGTTAACGAAATTTCAAACCAGAAAATTTATTTCGTGAATGCTTATTTATTTAAATCCAGGTTTCTACGTGGAACATACTTATTTTCATTTCTTAAAAAAAATTCTGGTTCGAAACGTATTAAACCAGGGTCAAATTAACTCAAGTATTACGGAAGATTAGTTTGAGGTTGGCACCTATGCATGAAGTAATTCAATTCAATATAATCAAACATGTAAATGAAAACACTGTGTTTTATTTATAAAACATTACTTCATACTTTTTATTGTGTGGTTTACATTTAAAAGGTTTCAGTTTTATTTTCAGATTATGTAGTCTAAGATAAATTTCTGCACTTGAAGAATTTTTGTGTTATAAATATTAACACTCAATATGAATGTATATATATATATTGAACATACTTTTTTCGTACTCACAGGCCTTTTTATTAAAATGCTATGATAATTTCAATAACACTTGATTTAAAGAGAAAATTCATTTTTCACTTATGCTTTCCATTTAACAAAAATATGTTATTTAAGAAGAGATTTTACTTCTATGGCCTAAAAATTTACGTAATTTTTACGATATTTTTCGGTTACAAAAAAAGAAAAGAACTATCATATTTGGACTTTTTTAATTATATTTATTGATATTTTAATTGTACATTTAAACATTTTTTGTGTAAAAAAAATGAACATTTCATCTTGTGCGATTGCACGTGCGCGCCATGGACTTTCAATCGAGCGGCCGTTTTTCTCCAGTCACAAGCATCTGAAACAAATGTGCTCTCCCTATTATAAAGTGGCGTTAAATTTTGGGAACCGTACACTAACGTTTGTTTTTAGGTAGATTTCGTATGAAATACTACCTATTGGGATCGTTCCTATGTTGGAATTTCTGAAAAATTTTTGCAGATCTACACCGATCATGACTCCTAGAACCCAAAACCACCCTCAGTAAAAAACTTTATCTATCTATCTATCTATCTATATATATATATATATATATATATATATCACTTTCTTCTGGACACGATAACTTTCGTAATTCTGCACCAATCTCTTCCAAACTGATACATAAAATCAAAGGGCATAAAATCTCGGTCAAGTTCGTTAATGGGCAAAATCGGACCAAGGGGGTGGAAATAGGGAGGGGTTTTGTGAAAACCGAACCCCCCCCCCCCATAACTTCTTAATTTTTGTACATATCAAATCAGTTTAAAGATTTTATTACTTCTAAAAATAGGGCCAAAATTTTATGTATCACAGATTTTTGATAAAGTTAAAAATGGGCTCAAGGGGCGTAAAAAATAGGGTTTTTGGGAGAAAAAAATTCATAACTTCGTCAATTCTCAAGATATCAAATCCAATTAACTTTATTATAAATCTCCTTAATATCATCTACAACTTTCATATTCACAAGTTTTTGATAGGACAAATTCGTACCGCAAAAAAAAAATTAAAAACGAAAACAAAAAGGGGGTTTGAAGAAGTAAAAAATCCATAACTCCGTCAATTCAAAAGATATAAAATCCCCATGAATTTATCATATATCTTCTTAATATTGTCTACAACATCTATATAGACAAGTTTTGGATAGGACCAATTCTTACAGCAAAAACAAATTAAAAATACATAGCGGTTGAAGAAAAAAATCATCTAAGTAAGGGTGTATTCAAATCCAAACTGCGTATTTTCTGACTCATTTTACAATTCATTTTTGCTCTCAAAGGCTTCCAATTGGTACGTTTTCTTACTCAGAAACTATATAATGTACCGTAATGGTCGATTTTTTGATAGAGGCAGAATATACTTTAAAAAATGCTGTTAAAGTGGGCATTTTGAACCGAATTTCCCGAAGCGGATTGTGTTGGAAAAATCATTGCATTAAGGATGCACTCAAATCCAAACTGCTTATTTTCTGACTCATTTTTAAATTCATTTTTACTCTCAAACGCATTTAATTGGTATATTCGCTTATTCAGAAACTATATAATGTACCGCAATGATCGATTTTTTGATAGAGGCAGAATATATTTCAAAAAATTATGTCAAAGTGGGCATTTTGAACGGAATTTCCCGAAGCAATTGTGTTATCACTTTCTTCTGGACACGATAACTTCCGCAATTCTGCACAAATCTCTTCCAAACTGATACATAAAATCAAGGGACATAAAATCTCGGTCAAGTTCGTTAATGGGCAAAAGCGGACAAAGGGGATGGAAATAGGGAGGGGTTTTGTGAAAACCGAAAAAACCCCATAGCTTCTTAATTTTTGTACATATCAAATCAGTTTAAAGTTTTTATTACTTCTAAAAATAGGACCAAAAATTTATGTATCACAGATTTTTGCTAAAATTAAAAATGGACTCAAGGGGCGCAAAAATAGGGTTTTTGTTGAGAAAAAAACTCCTAACTTCGTCAGTTCTCAATATATCAAATCCAATTAATTTTATTATACATCTCCTTAATAATATCTACAACTTTTATATTCACAAGTTTTTGATAGGACCAATTCGTACTGCAAGAAAAAAAAAAAACGAAAACAAAACAGGGGGTTGAAGAAGAAAATTTTTCATAACTCCGTCAATTCACAAGATATAAAATCTCCATGAATTTATCATATATCTTCTTAATATTGTCTTCAACATTTATATAGACAAGTTTTTGATAGGGCCAATTCTTAAAGCAAAAACAAATTAAAAATACATAGCGGTTGACGAAAAAAATCATCTTATTAAGGGTGCATTCAAATCCAAACTGTCTATTTTCTTACTCATTTTTAAATTCATTTTGGCTCTCAAACGCATCCAATTGCTAGATTCTCTTATTCAGAAACTATATAATGTACAGTAATGATCGATTTTTTGATAGAGGCAGAATATATTTCAAAAAATGATGTCAAAGTGGGCATTTTGAACAGAATTTCCCGAAGCGATTGTGTTAGAAACGAAAAATATTGCCCTACTGAGAAAATAATTGTTTATTAATCAAGTTTTAATTAATTGAAAGAAAAATAAAAACACAGGTCGCTTATAAATCTTTTAAAAAAGCACGTCAGCATGTTTCATATTTTTTTTTTATTAAAAATTAATCTGAAAATGTGCCAGAAAATTTCGAGTTGTTGAGTATGGAAAAAAAAAATTTAATATCGCCTTAACATGATTCTCATAAAACCAGCTATTTTATAAGAAGTAAATAAAAACTCGTGAAAAGCAGACAGATAAAACTGTTAAAGTGGATTTATATCTAATCATGATTTAGTTTTTGTTGGTGAAATTAGTATACTTAACTTCGAAATCTACCTCTGCCTGTAGACCGGGCCGCCAGGGATTTTTTAAAGTTGAGTTTTGATAAAATGGCAGTCATTTTAACGAAAAATGTTCACATTTTTGCTTTTTTAAAACCTTTTGAGAAACTCAAGTTTAAAATTTTACAACAGTATTACGTTCAACAATCGGCATTACATTCAACGAGCAAAAAATACTGTAAGGAATTTAAATATAACGAAACCGCTTTAGGGCAACAATCCGCACGCTTAGAAAAAAAAATAAATAAACGAAAATTTTAACTTAAAGAGGTAGAACCTCCCCTTAATTGAATCATTGACGCTAAAAGTTTAAATTTATTAATATAAATTTCCATTTTTATAAAAATATGGATAATATTTTTATTTTTTTATATATTAGTTGCATTAACTATAAAAATATTTTCCTCGTTAAATTAAAAAAATATTACAGATCACACTGGTCAACAAATTTCAACTTTTGCTCTTTCACAAAACCGAAATTAGTTGTTTCTTGTGCTGATTCTGAGTCTCGGTTTAGATTTACTCCAGCAAGTCTCGTTTTTGAGATACAGTAGCCTTCCTCTTAACCGGCCTCCTCTTAACCGGAACTCTTCTTTAACCGGCCGACTATTTTTCCCAACGTCAGGCAAAATTCAAGGATGACAGCCTCGGGAACTCAGCTTACACTTTGAAGTTGAAGTGCAATCACGACGAGAAGGAAGCAAAATTCAGAAAGAAGAACGTCGGTTCTAAATGGATACGCGTTGGCCTTCACCAGTGTTGAATTCTGGGCGTGGGCCGGGGAGACACCCCACCACCAGGAACAATGAGATATCCTTTCGGAAGTTTTGAGATTTTGTGTTTTTGATGGTCAAAAGTGCAATCTCCCTCTCCCGGAACTCTATAATGTCTGTTTTATCTGCAAACTGTTTTGTACAAACATTTAAAAAGCTTGAGTTGATGCGAGCAGACCATCGCATAATATGTATAAGTTGTTTGCGTCTGATAAAGATCTGAAGCATTAAACATTATTTGACAAATATAATTAGGATTGTAACTGATGTTGTTCAATACGAACACGATCCTGATGATGATCCAGTTGAAGTTGACACTGCTAAAATACCTCATACAGATTAGGTAAAAGCTTTAGAGTTGGCGCTACGCTATGTTGAACAGCGGCTAACAGCTTCCTCTGGTAAATTTATGATGTTAAAGAGATGGAGAGATTATGCTGCAAAACGTCGAGCATCTTGCCTTCAACAGACGAAGGTTACTAATTTCTTTATGGTTGATTAACTTAAATATACGTAATGTAGACCCATTTCAACTTTTTATAAAGGTGTGTGACACGATTTTCAACAAATTAATTTGTGTTAAATATTTTTCATTATTTGTTATTAGTGATAATTTTTCTTTGAATCCAGTTACTTATAACTAGTATTCATTTCACAAAATATAGAAAATACGTACTTTTTTCAAAACTACACAAATTGAAAAACTAAATGCATCGTACGGGTTTGATTACTTAAATTACTCAGAAAGTTTTTCATTTTTTTAACTTCTCCGCTTTAACCGGTTTTTCTCTTAACCGGCTAACCCTCGGTCCCGTTTAGGCCGGTTAAACGGGAGGCTACTGTATTTGAAGTGTTCGATTTATGAAAATTTTGTACAATTATATTAAATTCAAGGCTTAAAGCATTATCGGCCTGGCTTTTTTGTTATATGTTATGATTACTGTCTAGTTTACTTTTCAAAAACGTTGTTTCTGAGATTTTACTGACATGTGATCGTGAAATATTGCACATAATCTGCATATTTTTCATGTTTTTCAAATAATGTTTTTTGGCGTCCAGATATTTCTGCCACACGAGTGCGATAATATTTTTCTAAAGCAGTTTTTTGTGCAGATTTCAAATCTGGTATCTATTTCTTTCCATCATGTCAAGCTTTTGAAAAAAAGTGAAATTTTATTTTTTGGTCAAAAAAGCCCAAAATCGCTTTTTACGCTACTTTGTAACGTACTTTAACTAGTTTCGATAGATTCTACTACTTTTTTTCATTTTTTTTTAAATTATGTAAATTGTTGTTTATGTCCTTAATAGGAATATGACGCTATTTACCCTTTTGAGAATGAAAAAGCATATCATATCAAACTTGTGTCAAAACCGTGCAAAAGTAGAAATTAATTCATTTGACTCAAAAACTAGACGTGATATAAGGTAGCTCATTGCAGATTTGAAACCAGCATAAAAATCTAGTTTAATAAACGTTACGTCAATTCTGCGCAACTACTTTAAAGTTGATAGTAATGTAAACATTACACCATTGAAAAATATGCTAATTAGGCTTAATAACTGACAGATTAATGGTAAGAATATGCAGATCGTGACATTGATCTGAAGCAAATCAGTTGATAGTAATGTAAGCATTACACCATTGAAAAATATGCTAATTAGGCTTAATAACTGACAGATTAATGGTAAGAATATGCAGATCGTGACATTGATCTGAAGCAAATAGTCCAGTAGTCATTATCTTGAAAATGTAATTCAATCTGACGTTTATTGTATCTAAAATTTGCATAAAATAGCAAAAAAAAAATCTTAAATTTGGGTAAATATAAATATGCAAATTTCTCAAAAACTGGACAACCTAGAGAAAAACGGAAATAATATTCGGAATCAGCGTCAAAAACTGATCTAGAATCAACTAATTTCTGTACAGTGAAAGAACCACTGCTGTCCAGTGATTAAGTAACTTTTCTAACAGTTGAGTTACGGAATTCATTATGGAAGGCGATTGTGTTTACAGATTTATTTTAGGAGGATACAGTAACTTTCGGAAGAGGTTTCGAAAGTGAAAGTGTCATCATAAAAAAAACCCTGCAAGCAAAATTAAAAAAAAATAAAGTAAAACACGACCTTTGTACAGATCGCCCTCAACTATGCAATGGGGAAAATAAATAAATAAATATGTAAATGCAAAAGAAATATTTGAAATTTTTTTTCTCCATGGGAGGAATTTTAGCGAGCGGATGATTTCGCTTGAGTGATGTAGTCTCTTAACTCTATATTTTAATAATAAAAATGAAAGAAGAAAGAAACTACTAAAAATGCTGTTTTAAAAGTGGTTACAATTGGTCTATGTTTTTAGTTTGTGACAAAATATTTTCTCTTTTGTAAAATAACTTTTGCATTACTAATCTTTTTACCTCAAAGAAGATTATTTCAGTGGCACAGCAATTCAAAAACTATGGGAGTGGTTCCAATAAGCATTTTTCAAATAAGTTAAACAATTAGGATTATGGAAAAAAATTAAAATATTTTAAAGAATGAATAACTATTCAGATCAGACTAGTTATTAATGTTATCAGCACAAAATAGAAATTTCAATTATTCTGTACAGAAGATTTAAAATACTGAGTATTAAAGAATTACTATTATCAAATTAAAGATAAAATAGACCCCCTTTGTGAAAGAATATATATTATATAATTCAGTTATAAATAATGAAAGTTATTGCATAACAGAAGCAAAAGAAGCTGATGTGAAATGCAACAAATTATACTTCGATAAAATATGCAAAAACATATACATTATAAATTCAGAAAGAAGATGTATATTAAAAGTATTGAAGGGTCATTTTCAATAAATGTATACAATTCAGGAAAACATTTAAAAAAAAATTACTTTTAAATTTCACATTAAAAATGAAATAAGTGATAATGTATAAGTTAGATGTGTCTGTAAATATAATTAATTAAGCACTTTAGATTTTGGTATAATCTTTATACACTATTTTACTATATTTTATACACTATTTACCAGTAACATGGTAACAGACTTGACTGGTAACAGACTTGACATTAACAGCAAAATATCTTCCAAAACCTACATGCTAATTATTAACACAAAGAAACAAAACAAAATCTTTAATATATTAACTAGATAATAATATTCAAGCAAAAGAAAGTATTAAACTTATATTTTTAACATAAAAAATTAGGTAACAGACTTGACATTGAATAAAAATACTCACCTTTATAAAAAATTCTTTACTCCACTACACTGTTGTTTTTCAACTGCAAAAGAAAATGGCTACAAGTAAATATTTACTATATAATGTTTTTATTGCAAATGTGCTGCCGTCTCTTGGTGAAATTGTCAACCTTTATTTCATGAAATTGTAGTTTGGCAACAGACTTGACAAAATATGAGGGACAAGATGTTTTGTAGATTTTCTTAATTTTTTTTTTTTTTTTTTTTTTTTTTTTTTTGCTGGAATAATGTCAGAAATTTAAAATAATGATGATTTATCTCATTAAATGTCCCAATTACTTTCCTTTTAAAGTGAAAAATGAAGTGAAAAAATATTACAGAATTATAAAATACAGAAGAGGGACAGCTATTTTTTGCTTCTACTAGATGCAAAAATCTGCATCTTTACGAAAAAAATATGAAAGTGATTATTTTTATGTTTTAGAAATATGTTGTGTAGTGTAATTAAATAAATATAATATTTATAGTCAGTTTTAAATAATATATTATGAGTGCAATTTTTTTTTACTGTGGGACAGCATATGTATGCATATTTTGAAAATGACCCTGAAACAATTAACTAGTAAAAAAACAAATTAATTTAAAGTACACAGGCAAAAATCTCTGGTTATTAATACTAACAATGAATATTATTCATAGAATATACTTTATTAACTAGTATAAATATTTATTATTATTATTTAAAACATAATACTTACATAAAAATTAAAATATATAAAAGAAACTTCTCATAGGAAGAATATTTCTTCCTTTGTGTGTCTACCTTATTTAGATATTTCTCTTTTTTTTATGTTTACGATATCAACAAAAAATTACAGTTTGAATTTTAATTTTATGAACTATGTATAAATATGCTTAAATTATACTGAAAAAATTTATGTAACATTACTCCATAAAATTGGTGGCAGCTTGCTGCTTCCATTTTATTGAGTAATTTAACCGATATAACTGGTGTTACGTTATACTAATGTGTGATATTACACCAGTTTTATTAGTTTAAATTATACCATTATATAAGTTAGATTACTCTATAAAATTGGCTGCCATTGTTGCAACCAATTTTATGGAGTAACGTTACATATATTTTTTACAGTGTATGAGTGAACCCTATAGGTGCAAAAACCAATAAGTTTAACAGTCCTTAGTCTTATTTACAAGTAAATACGATATACCCACACCGAAAACAATGTTATAAGGGAGACTGGGGAGGGGTTGACCATAAGGAAGGCTCGACCCACCCTTCAGTTTTCCTATTTAAAAGAATTTCAGGGTTTTGGCAATAGGTGGCAACCAAAGCTACTGAAATGCTCAAACAATGGTCTTTGTTTCATGAAGATAATTGAAACAGGTTTGGAAAAATCAATTGTGAAGCGTTTTCAGTTTAGAAAGTGTATTTTCTAGAAAATTTTTGTAAAATTTTACCGGATAAAATATATTATAGAAAAAAAGTGAATAGGTTTTAAGTAACGTAGGAATATTGAGCTTTCATTCCAGGCATAAAGATTGTACAGTAAATCAGGCTAAACATAACCATGTGCTGTAGCTATGTGGGGATGCTTGACCCAGTCAATGAGAGGAAGGTTGACCAGATGGTCAAAGCTCCTTAATTAATTGTTTTTGGAAATCCTTTTATGACACACTGTACATAATGAAGGGTTAATGGTTATGTTTCTTCCATTTTATTCAGTAATTTAATCTAAAATAATGTGTATTTATTCTGTGTTTCTAAAATAATGTAAATTTATTCTGTAAAACAACAGCAAAATAGGTTGACTGATAGAAAGGAAAATGTTTAAAATTGATTAAATAAGGAAGAGAAAAATTGCTATATAAACAAGATTTAATAAAAATAAAAATTTAATGAAATATAATTTAGAAAGTTTATAGCAACTTTTATTTTATTTAAATAGTTCCCATAATAGGTAAATAGAAACAGTAGAAATGACTAAAAAGGGTGAAAGTAGCAGCCTTAAGAAATGATAAGTATTCATCAATCTGCAAAAGAACCTAACATTGATCAAAACACTTTACGAAGGTATGTAGACAAATTTCAACAAGATGAACACAATGAGATGAAGCCAAACTGATAATTAGTGTTCACAGCTCAAGTGTATAAAAAAAAAATGGCTGTTTAAAACCGAATTTTTCTCCTGTGCTTTGAATACCGTCTAAAAAGATTTGTTTACACATCATATTTTCTCAAATATTTTTAAATAATAATTAAACCTTGTAACATAAAGTTATTCTGCTATTGTTTAAACTAATTTTATTTCCCTTAACAAATATTTCGATATTAAATAAAGCGGGTCAAGCCTTCCATATGTGGGGAGCCTTGACCCATTATTTTCTCATGTTTAAAATCAATCATTTCCCAAGTTTCTCATACAGGACACTTATGTCGCAATTTTATTTTGATAATTGATTGTACAGCGAATAAAATAAGATATGAAACTTTATTCTAGGTTCAATATTAAATAAAAAAGTATTTTGTAAAAAATTGGTCAATCCTCCCCAGTCTGCCCTATTATAATAATTTAAGATGTAATTAATGTACTCTATACTCAGAAAATTTCTCCCCCTCCCCCCGCCTTTTTTTCCTTTAACGTTACTGAGGATGTAAAGACGAAAAACGAAACTTTCAGCAGGAATATATGATTTCTAGTTGGAACAAAAACATTTAAACCGACGTTTTGTTATGTTATGTATGCCTTCGGAATAATTTTTTTTTAATTTTTGTAAATTTTAATTTTAAAATTCCTAATTGTTATTAAAAATGCCATAAAAATATAAGCATAGAAATATGTAATTTAATTTTTTAATCATTTTATTTAAAAAACCTCAAAAACTTGCTATTTTTTTTTAAACTATTTAAATTTAAAACAATTAACTATAAATATATTTTATTACTTCTATAATACATACAATAGTGTTATACAGGAACTAGACTATTTTTATGACAATAACATGAATATTTTAAAAGATACAGGCATAAAAAGAGAAACAACACTGAAAATTCCTGAAAAAAAATAAATCTTAAATTAAAACTGCGTAACTCGAAACTTTTCGATAAATTAGCATAAGAACAGTGTATTTCCTTCTAACATATATATTTAAAACATAATTTAAAATTTTTGTGGCCATTAAACTATTATTTATTATAATCTCTCTATTCTAAAAAAAAGTAACTACCGCTGTCACCGCCGCCGCCGCCGGTTTTGAATTTTTTGTGACCGGAGGTCTTTCTTCGTTAATATTAAGAAAAATAATGCATACAAAAAAATGAAAATCGGTAGTATTATACAGAAATGTTTGATAAACACACTGATGCAGACAGTTTTCAGATCGAAGAATTATTTTAAGAGATATTTAATGCTAAAGTTTGACAAAATCGTTCCATTAAAAAAGTTTTATAGGAGCAAAAACTGTTCATAGGAATTTAGTCATTTTTAGATCATTTTATGCGTTAGAATTTGTCGGAGTGCAGATTGCATTAATTTTTTTATTTTGACTAATTTTTTGAGGTTTTATTTCTATTTTAAATTCAGATTTTCAGCATTTCTAGAGATATTTTTAACAGATTTTAGAAAGTGATATTAATTTAAACTGTTGCCAACTGTATAAACAGCGGAAGCAATAATGTTTGCTTCAAAAAAAAAAAATATTTATACGTGTAAATAAATTAAAAATTTATTTACACGTGACTATTATAAACAGAAAAAAACATTTGGAATTAGACTTAAATAATTATGTACAAAAAGCAGGAACTTATTAAACATTATGTCATAAAAACTATAATTACACGTGAATTTTAAGAGAGAAAGGAATTTGTAAAGCAATAAATTTATTAACATGCGTTAGAAGTCTTAAATAGGAGAAATTACGTCATATTTACGTCACATTACAGTTATTACATAAAATGAACACAAAATACTATTGCAAAACGGTATAAATTTAGAAATTGCGCTAGACATTTATTTGATATTTTAAGAGGATACTTTTCAACTATTTTTGTTAGGAAAGCGCAAATAATATTTAATTTCTAACACAAGTATTTTCACGTGAATATTAAAAAGAGAAAGAATAGTTTGGTCAAAATTACGTCAGATTAAAAACGATTAATTTAAAATGTCTCATTTAATAGAACTTTCTTTTCACTTTGTTAAAAAATACCAGGAGACAAAGACTCTGTTTACTTAATTCCTTTTATATTAGCTTATTTTGAAATGTTGTTACACGTGTCTACGTCATCAAGTTATATTTATTTCGACGTTTTATTTGTATTTTTATTAATGTTGTACTAATTTATTTGTTTTTCCGTTATTTAAAATAAAAATTATGTCAATTTGTATAATTTGGCGAGTGGTTTGGCGATTTATATTATTTGGCGAAATTGGTCGACGGGATAATCAAGTAGTACCGCATCGGATTTGGCGTTAAAATTCCCCAATCAAAGAGAAACGAATAGAAATCCGTTTATAGAGAGATCGCCACTGTTTTTTAAATTATAAATCAATCTTTCGAAATCTTTTTAAAGCCGATCACATTAGAGTGCATTTAGAGTCTACGGTGTCTGGACGGGGGTTGGCGAGCGTAGCTCGTAGGGGGCCGAGCCCCCTAGTAATTTTACAAAAAAAAAAATTACAAAAAAAAAATGAAATAAATAAACGGTCAATTGCGAGTATTACTCGCGCTCAGAGGGTTCCATACAATAAATATATGGATTACCATTAACTTTATTATTAAAAAGTTCGTTACTATAAGAAGTAGTCGGATGCACCATTCCCAAAACATTCTTTTATCTCATACATGCATGTTAATACTTCAAAATTTCCTATCACCTGTCAAAATTAAACGGCAATCTATGCCCATCACGAGGATTCTAAAGATAAGAAAGTCCGTGCATTTAGTTCTTGTGATATGTCCATCGCTGAAATCGTGTAAATCCAGTAAAATACAGTCTAGCAGCGACACCTGTTGGGTGATTTACAACAAAATCCAATCAGCAACAGCGTATGTCAACGTCTAACTGAATCTGAAATTTGGGGAAAACCGTGGATTAATTTTTGAGATAGAGCTATTCCAAAAATCCTGAAAATTCCAGCATAGCTGCGCCACTTTTGGGCGATTAACACCAAAACCGAATCAGCAACAAATTGTGTCAACGTCAAACTAAATCTGAACTTAGATGAAAAGTTCTTGAGATAGAGCTATTACGCCAATCGTGAAAAATGCAGCACAGTAGCGCAACTTGTTAGGCGATTTACACCAACACGTAATCAGCACCAATTCATATCAAAGACTAACTGAATGTGAAGTTTATGAATATCCGTGCATTAATTCTTGAGATAGAGCTAATGAAGAAATCGTGTAAATCCTGCAAAATGAAGCATAGCAGCGCCACCTGTTCACCAAAACGTAATCAGCATCAATTCATATCAAGGACTAACTGAATGTGAAGTTGGATGAAAAGCTGTGCATTAGTTCTTGATATAGAGATGTTGCAGAAATCTCGAAAAATACAGCATAGCAGCGCCACCTTTTGACCGATTTACACCAAAAACTAATCAACACCAATTTATGATAGGGACTACCCGAATGTAAACTTTTATTAAACTCTGTGCATTAGTTCTTGAGATAGAGCGCCCACAAAATTTGTGTCACAGACTCATAGACAGACATTTTGTAAAAACATGTTTTTCGGGATCTTTGACCCCTAAAACGTGTAAATCCGTCGACCGTCGAAAAGCGGAAGTCTAAAATTTTCACAAATCAAACACTTTCTTCTTGTAAAAACAGAAGACAGTAAAAAAAAAAAACTTAGTAAAAAAACTATACAACGTAGGATTTGGTATAGCTGTATATATACTAGAAAAGTATGAATGGGTATACCGTAAAAGTTCAAATAGATATGAAGCCTAATAATATAAAATATTGCTATTCTGTATAACTCTTATTTAAATCTTATCCTAATCTGTTTATAACGAACTTAATTTGGCACTGACAATAAAAATAGGGCATATTTAAGCTTCATTTATCATTTCATAAAACTAAATTCAGCGTCGTAATAATCTTTTCTTTTTACAATGTAGCTAAAACAAAACCCATGTTCAATGTAAACTTGGAATTGCACTAAGCGCGCTTCGAAAGGAGGTCGCAAAGTTGCAATGCCGAATGATCCGTGCTGCGTTTTTCCAGGTAGGTTTTTAATTAACTTCTAAAGACACTGGAGGCGTATTGGGAGATACACTGAATGCAAACTGGTCGTGAATTCCATAGTATTTATGTGATTAATTCTAATTATATTAGTCTGTTTTTAACAATTTAACATTTCTTGCTTTTACACTACTACTGGACATTCCATTACACAAATGTGTCAAAAAAAGTTGTAATCTAGGTTTTAAAAGCCGATGGTACATAGAGTACGCCACCCCTGTCATTATGTATGTCCAAACTGTCCGTGTCTTTAAGGGTTAATATCTCGGCTAATTACCGAAGATTTCTTTCAAAAATCATTATCATTAATGCTTTATACTTCTACTGCTATAGGAACCTCCAGCCCTCCTCAACACCTTTGCTGAATGCTCGCAAATCGAAATTTGTGTGTATCGAAAAAATACACTTTTCTCAAAAACCATGTGACCTAGGGTAATCGCTATAATTTTCCTGCAAAGTCTAAGTTAACGTCTACTACCTCTAATTTTTTTCCTAATTTTAGTTTCAGTAGATTTGGGAATAATCATGATATTAAGTATCTGTTGAATATTGTTTTGAAAAAGAAATTGCTATTTTCATGATAGGTTTCGGAAAAAATATTTTGTTAGTTTGATGAATAATTTCATAGCTGCCAACATCTTACCCTTTTTTGTACCACAAGAATTTTATTGTAAATTTTACTTTTTTAAATCGCGTAATCTGCCAATTAAATAACATAAAAAATTCTCTTAAATGAAAAGCGGAAGAGTTGGCAGCTATGATAATAGGCATTTTTGGCTCTCTTAAAATTATGTTTGTTTATTTATACCTATGTATGATACGGTATTCCCTAATTTCCCTTGCGAAATTGTAATCATAATATCTATAGACATAAATTAACCATGCTCGGGTGTAGTCTTATTACAGCTGCACGTTAAAGTATCCTGAATATGTTTTTTTTTTCATATGTCAGTTATTTAAATATTTAATTAGTAAAAGTTTAATATCTATTAGAATATTTCAATTAACTGTATGCTCGCCAAAAATGTATAACAAATTTGTGCAATAACAATTATGTGATGTATAAATAAATATATTGCATTAATATAATTCAAGCAAATAATATTAGGCGATGAAGTTTAGCGAAAATGCTTAGAAGTTTGTATTACATAGAACAAAAGCGAAAAAAGAAAGTTTCGAATGCAGATTAATATGCATACCAAACTCTACCTGACTTATTTTACCATTTAAAAGAGAACTGTTATTTTCTTAAATATAAAAAAATGATAATAACAAATTGATATTTAAACAACGTGTCAAATGTCAATTCATAAATAATAATTTGTCTCGAAAAGAATACAAGAAAAATAAAAGTAGGGTAGGGGATTACACAGTGAGACGTGGTACACAGTGAGACAGCAGCCACTTTGATATATAGTTGTAACCTTTTCTTCAAACTGGCACACACACACAACTACCTCATCTTATGCAACACGTGGATGTAGTTTCGGCACTTCAGTTACTCGTTCGACAAAATAGTAAATAATTCCTTATTTTATAGTGGTTAAAGTTACATAAACGTCTATTTTAGAGTTTATTTCCTTCAATATGACATATATTTACTTAACCAAACCTAGCTATATCTAATAATAGACTATTTCATCAAAACGACATAAACTTTTTAACGCGAAGAAATTGATGTAGCAGATGTGGTATCCATTTTGTTACAACGCAACGAAAGTACACAGTGAGACACACAGCTGTGGTACACAGTGAGACGTGTCTTATTGTGTAACTACTATGTGGTTCTGATGTTAAAAAAGTTATTTATTAATAAAAGAAGGTTTTTCTCTCTCTCTCTTTCTCTCAGTGTGTGGGGGCGTATGATGGCTAGGGAAATTTACTAAACATAAGAGGCTGAAAATTTGCATGAAGGTAGCCCAAGGTCTGCCATTGTCCACCCGAGGCTCACATTTTTAATATTTTGAAGATCTAGAAGCATTTATTAGAAATCATAAACTGCAGAAAAATATTGATAGAGTGTAAAAATGTATGATTTATGAAAATATGTACATTGTCTCGCTGTGTACTGCTCGTGGTACACAGTGAGACAATTTTCGATACTCCGTTATGCTGCTTCTGTGCTTTTATAAAGAACTTTTTTAAAACCATTTATACATTAATGTGTAGCACATTTGTCTAGCTTAAAAATGTAGCAAAAATTTTCTCAAAAGAATAAAAATCGTCGCCTTTGTTAAGTAATACTAATTTTCGTCTCACTGTGTACTACCCTCCCCTATATATATTAAAAACCGGGCCGGGCCATTAATTTTTTACTACGGGCCAAACTTTTAAATTTTATACCGAGGCACGCCGAGCATATTTCTATAGGAGGGTCGGGCCTTTGGCTTAAATTTCGGTTTGTGTTGACGGAAAGAAAAGTTCACTTCATTGATATATATCGGCTGACCAATAGGTCTGGCCGACTTACAGGATTTGATTTTACTTGAAAATGATTTGGTACAAGCATGATGATTTCTGACGGTTTGACGAGGAGCCCGGGACATCAGCCCCACATCCCCGTGCCATAACAACTGAAGACTACGCTGCGGCAGAGTACTTAGGATGATGTGAGAAGTAGAACTCGGTTGGGAACCATAGATGCCAGGACGTCTGAAGGTGAAAAGCTCATCGGTGGCAGTTAGCCTCCCCTCAAAAAAAAAAGGCCCAAAACGGGACCATACATTTTACATATTAAATTCAAGTTAAATTTACCTAACATTAAAATAAGAATAAAAATTACAATGCGATTAGATTATCCTACACAAATGGTAAAAATTTTAAACAAATAAAATAGAGTGGTTACAAGTTTATAAGAGAATTATTTACAAAATTCCAACAGCAAGGTTTAAGCACAATGGATCTTATTGATCTGATCCATGAATGTTAGGGTCTTTTTTCCTGCTTCTTGCTTAACAATTTCATCCAGAATTTTTTCGAGTTTTTCCGCAAGTTTGCAAAAGGAATCAATCTTAAGCTCAATTTTAATTTTTTCCAATGTATTGACAATTTTAGTGAAACCAAGGTTAAAATCTTCAATCTGGTATAGTTGTACCGGGTCTGGTCAACTGTACCGGGTCTTTGGCTCTTTTGGGAAGTACGAACTTTTGTACTAGTACTTTTAGTTTCTTCGGAGTTGGGATTATTTTGCTTATTTTTAGCGATATCTGCGTAAGTTTTACGGAATTTAGGTTTGACAGGATAGTTTTCGCAACCCTTAAAAGATGCTGGATGTTCGGATCCACAATTATAGCAATTCGGCGGTGGTTTAACAGTTTTTTCAACTTTTTGTTCGTTTTCGCTTTCAATTTTCTTATTCGGGCATTCAGGGATTTTATAAGCCCCCCCCGCATCCTACACAATTTGGGTCCATAAAGCAGTAGGTGCTAATGTGGAAAAAACCCTGGCAATTCCAACATTGTACTGCTTTATGGGGGGGCCCTGTACTTTTCGGTTTCGATTCGAATTTTGAATAACTCCCGCAAATTTGAGATTCCCTTGGTTTTTTTCGTTTTTAGTCAGGTGGGTCAGAAATAGGGGGAGAACTCTCTTATTAACCCTACTAACCATCTGGACGGTTTTTATGGGTTCATACCCTTTATTTTTTAACTCATCGTTAATCTCATTAGGTTTACAACTCTTAGGGAGCCCTCTTATAACAATTTTAATCGGAGCGATAGTGTCCGGTATGACGTAAAATTTATGCGCTTTTTCTTTAAGAAAAGCTATAATTTTATCTTTAACATTAAGGTTCGAGGGAAAAATTTTTATGTCCTCTTGGACAATTTTGACGTTAAACTCGGGGTCGCACTCTTTTTCGATAGTAGAAGCGAAATTAACGAAATTTAGAATATTTTTGACTATGATAGGTTTGGGTGGTTTAAGAGTACTTTTAACTGCTTTAATTTCTTCAGAGTTAGGTTTGATTTCTTTTTCTCTCGTTAATTTAGAATAAGCTTCGATATTTTCATTATTTTTTACGGGATTTTCCTCAAGATAATCCATTTCGGAGCTCGTAGCAACCGACTCAGCTGTCTCCGACTCCCCGAATTCAGATTGGCTCTCGCCATTTTTCTCTGTACTTTCGGATTGGCTATCACCTTTCAGTTCAATTTCGAAATTTACTTTATCATTACCCGCTTTTTTCCTTTTGCAGCCTGGTACAACTAAACCAGTTGAGATGCTAATTTTGCTTCTAGCTTTTTTAATTTTCTTTTTCCTGGCTAAAGTCGTATTGAAATCATGTAAGGGACCGTCCTTTCTCATAGCTATAGAAGTTCTCTTTGCTTCTTCCCATTTAGGGCCAAATTGTTTTTGAAAGAAATGGTCATTGAAGTTTCCGCTGCTATCAAAAAAAGAGAACACCTCATCATCCACATCTGACATGGACTCAATATCATTACCTATCAAGTATTGGTCAAGATCGCTACCCTCTGGGATAGAATCCGGATTATCTTTAAAGCTAATACTGCCATCGCTATTTGAGCTCAAAACCATATTACCTATGGGCGAAGTCCCAGGCATCTGGTTACTATCCATTAGGATCAGGCTTCAGAATCTCCAAGTCACCGACCGGTTCGCTACTGTCATACGTGGCCGTGAAAACGGCCTTTCGCTCTACCAAGTACGGTGACTAGCACTGTCTCAGGGATGACATGTCAGGAGCTGACACACTCGCTCTCAAAGGTGCAAGCACTACTACTACTAGTACTTCTGACGGTTTTTCGAGGAGCCTGGGGCCACTGCCCCACATCCCCGACAGTAACACAATGGAAACCTAACAGGAACTGAATCATGGCAGGTGCAAGCAAAACAGTGTGTTTACATTTTATAAAAATTAATTATATAATTTATATGGTGTGAGTTTAATATTTCAAAGATTGTTATCTTTTTTTTTAGATTGTGTATAAAGTAAATTTCTGCACTTGAAGGGATGTAGGATTTTTCTTTTCAAAGTATTAATGGAAGATGTGAATGTATATATTGAACATAAGTTTTTCATATTCACAGGGCTTTTTATTAAAATGCGATCATAATTTAAAAAGAAGAATAACACCTGATTTAAAAAGAAAATTCACTTTTCACTTGTACTTTCCATTTAACAAAAATATGTTATTTAAGAACAGATTCTACTTCTATAGCTTAAAATTTACGTATTTTTTATGATATTTTTCGGTTACAAAAAATAAATAAATAAATAAACTTTGGATTTTTTAAATTATATTTATTGACATTAAAATTGTACATTTAAATATTTTTTGCGTAAAAAAAGCATTATATCTTGTACGATCGCAGATGCGCACCACGGACTTTATATGGGGCGACCGTCTTTCTCCGGTCACATGCATCTCAAGCAAATGTCTGAACCTTACACCAACATTCAGTTTAAAAAGTTGATTTTTGACAAAACGGCTGTCATTTCAACAGAAAAAGCTCATATTTTATGCCTTTTTTTAATCTTTTGTAAGCTATAAATAATATTTGATTAAAGAAAATTATACTTTCAGTGGTATAAGCTCCAGCAAAAACGATTAGCTTTCTTTTAGAAAAAATAAATAAATAAATAAGGGATTGGATCCAATAGATCTCGAAAGAAAGGGTCGCCCAGTTTCAAAAACAGCGTTTTGAGAAAAAAGAGTTTAAAATTTTACAACAGCAATACGTTCAGCGATCAGCGTTACATTCAACGAGCAAAAAACCCAGTAAGGATTTGAAATATAACGAAACAGCTTTGGGCAACAATCCAAACGCTTAGAAAAAAGAAAAAAAAAACTCCAAAATTTTAACTTAAAGAGGTAGAATCTCCCTTTAATTGAACTATTAATGCTAAAAGTTTAAATTTATTAATTTTTATTCTTATGTTTGTAAATATATGAAAAAAAATATGAAATATATTTTTATATTTTAATGTATTAGTCGCATTCAATATAAAAATATTTTGCTTGTTATATTGAAAAAAATATTACAGATTACTGGAATAACTTTTCAAACAGTTGATTTTGTTTCCAGATTTATTTTATGACGATACTTAACTATACAGGTTTCGAAAGTGAAAGTGTTTTAAAAAAAGTAAAACAGGGCCTTTGTACAGATCGCCCTCAACTATGCGGTGGAAATAAAACAAATAAATGAAAATAAAAATATGTAAAGGAAGAGAAAAAAAAATCTTCCATACGATGAATATTAGCGAGCAGATGTTTCGCTTGAGTGAAGTAGTCTCTTAACTCTATATTTTAATAATAATAATAAAAATAATAATAATAACACTTTTTGTAATACAGAGAAGGAGCTATTAAAAAATGCACTCATAAAGGTAATTACTAATGCTCTACGTTTTTAGTTTGTAACAAAATATTTTCTTTTTTGTAAATTAATTTTTGCATTACTAATGTTTTTGCCCCGAAAAAAATTGTTTCAGTGGCGCAGCATTTCAAAAATTATGGGTGAAGTCCGAGTAATCATTTTTCCAATAATTTAAACAATTAGGATTATTAAAAAAAAAAAAAAAAAAAAAAAAAAAAAAAAAAAAAAAACCGAAATATTTTAAAGAATGAATAACTGTTCAGAACAGACTAATTATTTAATGTTCTTAGTGCAAAATCGAAATTTCAGTTATTCTGTATAGAAGGTTTAAAATGCTGAGTATTAAAGAATTACTATTATCAAATTAGAGATACAATAAGCAGCCCCATCGTGAAAAAACAATATATATATATATATATATATATATATAAAACGATCCCGATATAATATCAGAACCGTTGCTCGTTACCCGATGCAGTTCGACGATCTAGGTTTGATTTTGTTTTGAACTTAACATATTCGATCAGTTACCCATCACAAGAAAACACAAGATAGAGAGTATTAGAACTTGTTTTTTTATGCTTTAATTAAATGGTTCTTTTTCTGAAGCCAGGTCCATATGGGCTAAGACTTTATTTGGTCACATATGCATAGCTGCCAACTTGTACGGATTTTTGCTACCACTAAAATTTAATAGAAAATTTTGCCTAATCCAATCGCCGAATTGCAGTGAATTTTGATAATTAAATAAGGCAGAAATTTCTGTTAAATTTTAGTGGTAGCAAAAATCCGTACAAGTTGGCAGCTATGCATATGCCCCCCCCCCCCCCCCCCCCCCAAAAAAAAAAGAGAAAAAAAACGCACAATCGAGAGAAGCAAGTTTATGTAGCAACTCATAACGGCAAAAGTCATGCGAAAACGGTCGATCCTGAGTATAAAAAGGGGTAATTTAAATAGTTTCCTGCAGCGGGTAGACATGTCAAAAAAAGCGGGTAACTTGAATTTTATTGGTTAAAATAGCGCTTGATTGATTGTCCGGTAACGATCGCGAACCAAGCTTGGCCAGAGAACCGTGAAAGCTAACGACAAACAGCTGCAGAAAGCACTCGGTAAGATTAAAAATCCGTCTTTGATGTAATTTTAATTAAGTAAATTAATTAAAAAAAAAATATTGAAAAAAACGAAGAATTGCGATTTTTCTTAAAACTATTTAAATTTGAAAATATTAAACAGAAATACATTTTTTTAATTCCATGATAAATATAATACAGTTATACAGGAACTAGGCTATTTTTAAAACAACAACGTGAATATTTTAAAAGGCATATAAAGACAAACAACACTGAAAATTCCCGAAAAAAAATCATAAATTAAAATTGTGTAACTTAAAACGTTTCGCTAAATCAGCATAAGAACATCGTATTTCCTTTAAATGTATATAGTTAAAGCACAATTTAAAATTTTTGTGGCCATTAAACTACTTATTTTTTATAAGAATTTTTCAAAGAATTTTACAAAAAGAAAGAAAATAACGAAAGAAAATATCAATTTTGAGAGGGATGAGAAACACCTATCAACTTATTTTTTAAAAGTTTGTAAGAAATATAAATGTTTTAAAAAGCTCCAGCATCATAAAGATCAACTTCTTTTTTTTTTTTTTTTTTTTTTTTTCTAAAACTATAAGTTTTTGAATTGAAACTTTAATCTAAATTGACACTTTAAAGACATACAGATACATTAATTTATGAAGTTTAATGTCTTAAACGATTTTCCTTAACAATATTCCAAATTTGAAGCTTTTTGAGGATAAAAATAAAGAGCTTATTCCTAATGTAAATAAAATATAATCGTAATAATTAGTTTCTATCGAATAATATTTTGAAAAAGAAATGGCTATTTTCATGATAGGTTTCGGAAAAATTATTTTATTAGTTTGATGAATAGGCATTTTTGGTTCGCTTAAAATTATGTTTGCTTGTTTACACCTATGTATGATACGGTCTTCCCTAATTTCCATCGCCAAATTGTTATCATAATATCTATTGAAGTAAATTTACCATGTATAAGTATAGTTTTATTATAGTTTTACACTAATTTATCATAAATATGTTAATTTTTACTTGTCGGTCATTCAAATATTTAATTAGTATACGTTTAATTTCTATTAAAATATTTCAATTAGCTGCAAGCTCGCCAAAAATGTATAAAAAAGTTGCGCAATAACAAATATGTGATGCATAAATTAATATATTGCATTAATATTGCAATCAAATAATATTCGGCGATGAAAGTCAGTGAAAATAATTGGAGGTTTGTACTATATATAAGGAAAGCGAAAAAAGAAAGTTTCGAATCCAGCTTAATATGTAGACCAAATTCTACCTGACATATTTCAACATTTGTAACAGAGAACTGTTACTTCCTTAATAATAAAAAATAATAATGACAAATTGATATTTAAACAACGTGTCAGTGGTCAATTTAAAAATATCTGTCTCGAAAAGAATAATATATATATATATATATATATATATATATTAAACACGTTTAAGCAGATTTCATATATGTAGATAAATTTCAGAAGCTTGTTAGTTTTTACCCCTTGTTACTAGTGACGCTAGTGTTGCTGTCACTGTAGATTTTGCCGTAACTGTCTTATCTTGTTTGTTAACCTTAAAGAACGCGCGCATACCCTGGGTATGGATGGTTTTTACTTTGTCACCAATAAATACAAATAAAGATCATCCGGTTATTTTAATTGGAGATAATTTTGCGATAAAGGAGTTCAAGATTAAGTTTATAAATATAGTGGTGACAATTGTAAAAACCGTACGCATTGCGGGTCTCTCAGGCCCGGCGCACATCCTCGCGGGTTAATTATGTCTTATGCCCTCAAAGCATATCCATAGCTGCCAACTTGTACGGATTTTTCTTACCACTAAAATTTAAAAGAAAATTTTGCCTAATTGGATCTCGAAATCTTGCGATTTTTAACGATTCAGAATAGCAAAAATTTCTATTAAATTTTAATGGTAAGAAAAATCCGTACTAGAAGTTAGCAACTATGCATATCTGACAATCACTACGCGTCTAGATACTAACTGATCAACCAAAATTGATTCAAAGGTCGGTTTTGAAGCCAAAGTACTTCTCCATTCTTCAGTCCTGTTTTCTAACAGCGGCTTCCATATTTACAATAACTACCTATGTTTAGAACTACAAGCGTTCTGGTTTGCTCGCCAGAACCAGTTATCCAGACCATACTAACATTTTACGTCTTTGGAGCGGTGATCGACTGCATCACGCAACGCCCATTTTTCATGCACGGAATTTAATGATAACACAATTTGATGGTGATTCTAAATCATTTTAAAAATGCGTACATAAATAATTTACACACATCTGTCAGATATCTTTTCAATTTCTAACACTACAAAAAAGCAAATTGCGTGACGTGTGCCCTTTTAATAATCTCAGTATTGTTTAAGGGTTTGCAAATTTTGTGAAATTGAATTACCTTTTTATCATGTACCCAATCACTGAATTACAACAGCATGTATGAACACTTCGCGCCCATAAACATCTCACCCCCCCCCCCCCTAAAAAAAAACTACATGGATGTATCAACCTTGTCGTGTAGCAATATCAAAAATATTTGAAATTCGTTAAATACGCGATCACCAACGCATTTATGTGTGAGTGTTTTGCTCACATGAGAACAAAAAAGCACTGGATGCATCACTGTGTAGCCTCGCTGTGTAGCAGTCTCAAAATTGCATGAAATTCATTAAAACCGCATCACAAAAATATATGTATGAGCGATTTAAGCCCATTAAAATAAAACAACAACAACAACAAAAAGTCTTTTCGAGTAATTCATTGTATTAGAATCTATTAATATGGGAAATTTTGTAATACCGCAATCACTAAAACGAGTATTAATACAATTGACATAATATTAATTGATTAAAAACTTAATTAATTACTGAATAAAAGAAACTTTTCTTTTTTTTATTCAAATTATTTTTTAAATATTGGTAAATAGAAACTTTTCATTTTTTCAGAGAAATTATTTTTTATAACTTAATTATATTCTGAAAAATAAAAAAATTCCGCGGTTTCGATCCGAACTGGGTTTTATCAAAACTGGGGGCAAAATGCATGCAACATAGCAACTATGCAATCGATCGGAAACTGCCTAGAACAAAATTCTTATTCACCGGTCATCCCTTCTAAGACATTAAAAATCACCCAATATCTGAATCTGATGAGCCAAGCAGAAGGGCTGTGAAGTACGCTAAATCTGAACCGAGTAGGTATTGTGAACTGATTCTCGACTCTTCCGAGGAGTAACTCATTATATAGCGACTTAGTCCATTAAAGCAGTAGGTGGGAACGGATGAAAAGAAGAGACCCAGAAAGATAACGTCAAAACTTAGCCTTTGTTCTTAGTCTACATTCTGATTTGTATTGCACATTGCACACCACACACTCCACACGTGTGTCTACTTATTTATATTCGAGTATCAGTAAGTTTCTTATATTTTTGTGATGTTTAATTTTCATGGGTCCGGCTTGTTTTATTTTTGATTATCTTTAACTTGATGACGACTCGGTTATTGCTTCTTCAGATCTCTGAATGATTAGCACAGTTAATGATATAGAAGAAGATTTTGTATTGGTCTCAACATACTAGTTGGCAATTTTATTTTTTTTTTTTACAATAATAATGTTTAAAAAACATTTCCTATCACAGCCTTGTAATCAAAATGATAAGTATCAAATAAAACATGGGTGAAACAGCTAAATTGAAAAAGGGAAAAGTGCTTTGCATTGTCCTTATCATACATAAAAATAACTTTTGCTACTTGAAGAGTTGGAGAGGGGAATTTTTAGATGAGTGATTATTTGCATTTATAACCAAATATACAAAAACTGGCAAAGAAATTTTAAAACATGAACCAGTTTTTAAACTTCTGTTCTGAGAAAATACAAGATGTGGATTGTAAATGTAGATTTAGGTTTTAAAAAATAATAATAATCCTCATCATGGATTATGCAAAAAAGGCTTAGTTTTGACATTCAAAAGATGAAACCGAAATTAATATAAATACCGGTTACACTACACACATTTCAAATAATAAATTATCATTGTATTAAAAAGAAACAGGGCCAGTTTTCACCACACGTTGTTCATAAAAATTTGCTGCTACCAATAAAATTATTTAAATGTATGAGAATACTGTTACAAAAGTAAAATAAAAAGCCAACAATGGTTATTAAAAAAAAAAAAAAAGATTTATTAAATGCGAAATATTTTTCATAGCCCACGTAATAAGAAAATCGCTCCTATTTTTTAGACTTGTAAAATTACTTATGAAAGCAAATTCATAAGGTGCAACATATTACAAAAATAGTAAGAATTTTTTACTATTTGTGTTTCATTAAATATATCTAGAATCTGATTGATTTTTTTTTCTTTTTTTTTGAGGTCGGATGGGATGTAGTGGTGTATTTGAGAAAAATATCTCTATATAACAGTTTTTAACTAACTATCGGACTGAATTGTTAGCGAAATTTACATCGAATTATTTTAATAAGTATAGATCTAACATTAAAGAGAAATTTGTTGTTATTTTTGTCATGGAAGACAATAAATAAATAAATAAATAAATAAATAAATAAATAATAGTTTTAAACGCAATTTCTGTTTATAATTAAATTGATAAAAATTTAATAAATCTAATGAAAAACCTGAATCCACCAGAACACAGACACACAAACATATATAGATTTTAATATACAAATTAATAATAAATAATGAAGAATGAAAAATGACAAATTTAAATAAAAAAGCACTCGTTCTACATAAATAATTGCACACAGAAATGTACAGAAATATGTGAGTTTAAGCAACTTTTGTTTATTATTGTTTTAACTTATAATTTATTATTTGATATTAACATGTAATTGATAAATTACCAAATCTTATAAACGCTTCTGCGTAAAACTATGAAAAAATAGACTGCATAATGTGCCCTAAGCGAATTTACCAGAAAACTAACAGTAACATAAATGTATACTAGAGATGTAATTTAGCAGAACACTCTTGCAAAATTATATGTCTCCTTTCAAATAACCGAAATAATGTAAAATGCATCTAGCAAAATCGTATTTTCAATACGAACTATCAATGTTTTTTTGTTTTTTTTTTTTCAGAATCAACATCGCACAATTAACGCTTCTCGAATTGTAAAGGGACGTTGGCGCAAATCTCCTCTTTCCCCACCTACCGTGTAAATGCACTAAACCACTACTCAGTGAACCCTAGTCTTCGGCACGTAGGACACAGATATGAAACAAGGCCATCTTGATATAATTAAGTCTTGGTATTATCTTGGTATTATTAAGGATGAAACAGGTTCCTCCTCCGTTCATATCCATTCGGTTATGAAAATCATTAAAATTTCAAAGAACAGCAAAGAACGTTGAATTTGAAAAAGAAATTATTTTCAAAAAGAAAAAAAAAAGAATTTTAGTAATGGCTGCTTTTTAGATAAAATCTTTTGTTATGTTATTGTTAAAAAAACAAACAAACAATAATTAATGCTTCATATTTTAATGTATCTTAACATACTAAAGATTAGATTTGTTAAGTCTGCAATATTTTCTTATATAATATATTTATTCGACAACAAATTTTACATATAAATATATTTAAAAATTTTATGTGCCAATTAACAGAATATGGATTTTATTATAATTATTATTAATATAATTATTATTATTCTCAAAGTCCTTATTTTTAGGGTATTCATTTCTATTAAGAATGATTTATCTTTCCGCCTATCCTCTCTTAATTTAACTTTTGTCGAAATAGGGAGGAATATGATTTTAGGAATACAAATAGTCCCGTCCCGTCCGAATATTTAGCAATATTTTTGCCGATAACGAATGTTCGCCGAAGGTCGAAACTACCATTGTCAGCTGAAAATGAAATCGAATATTCAGTCGAAATTTACGTAAAACATCGAATATTTGCGTTCATTCAAGGCGAAGCCAAGTTTAGGAGGGGGGGGGGGGGGGACTAACTGTACATGAGGAATAGATTCAGTGAGCCACAGCCTTTGAAATGAAATAAATAGTAAATTATGACGAAAATTTTAATTATGTTATTTAACACAGAATAATATATTTTCTGCAAATAAAATCTGACGTACATCAATTAATTATAAATCTGACTATAACAGTATTCATCAAACATCAGTTTTCCCTGCTAAGAATAATAGAAGTAGATATTGAAAACTAATCTTGTCTTAAAGATTTCAATTACTTGTGCTAAAAATCTTTAGTACGGACTAATTTTATATTGTAATTTTATGTTTATATTATTATAGGGGTATTTCCTGTTTTTTAAACACCGTGTAAAAATTTTCAGATATTGTGGAGCAAATTGTAAAAAAAAAATATATAATACAAGGTGTGATCAAATGAAAAGGTACGAAACGACACGGTGGGTAAAATGTACACTTTATTCAAAATATTCACCATAGGCCTGATCACAACGATCCCACTGATGAACAAGCCGCAGTATTCCTTGTTCCCAGAATTCCTGTGGCCGTGACGAGATCCAGTCCTTCACAGCGTCCTTGAGTACGTCGCCCGAGTTGAAGCGCTTCCCTTTCAGGTGTTTCTTCAGTGGACCAATCAACATGGAAATCGCAGGGCGACATGTCCGGACTGTAATGTGGATTGCCCAAAGTTTCCCACTTGAACTTGGCCAGTCCCATGTGTGTGACTCTGGAGACGTGTGGACGTGCGTTATCATGGAACAGAAACACACCCTCCATGGGCAGCCCCGGTCTTTTGTTCTTGATGGACCTGCGTAGGCGTCGGAGTGCCTCACAGTACGCATCGGAGTTAATGGTTTTTCTGTGCTCGAGGAATTCCACAAGTAGCGGACCTTGAACGTCGAAAAAAACGGTGAGCAACACCTTGCCTGCTGACGGCACGGCTTTGAACTTTTTAGGGGCAGGTGACGACGCATGCTTCCACTGCATGCTGTCCCGCTTTGTCTCTGGCTCGTAGTGATGGCACCAGGTCTCATCACCTGTGACGATCCGCTCCATGAAAGCGGGGTCTTCCTGATACCGAAACAGATGTTGCAGTGCTAGCCAAGTCCCGGCGAATCCATAGAAAATTACATTAATTCATCCTGCATAAGGCGGAATCTGTCTAACGCGGAAACGGAATTTTACGGTCCCACCGAAACCAAAATTTTGCATAAGGCGGAAAAAAGGATAATTTAAAAATGAAAGGTATTTGGTTTATTAAACTTTAAAACTGATAAGTCAAATACTCAATGTCGTGCATGTTTGTTAAATTCCGTAACACTTTGAAAAAGTTAATTCAAAAGGACAGAAACTGTTTAAATTTTAAGGAATTTATGCTTGTGCATAGCTGCCAACTTGTACGGATTTTTCTTACCACTAAAATTAAAAAGAAATTTTTGCTTTATTCAATCGTTAAAAATCGCTAGATTTCGGCGATTCAATTAGGCAAAATTTGCTTTTAAATTTTAGTGGTAAGAAAAATCCGTACAAGTTGGCAGCTATGCTTGTGCCATTTTTTCATATGCAAAATTATATTTAAAAGTTAATATTTCTAGTAGAACGAACATTTATCAGACCATATATTTTCGAAAGTGCAATATATTATACTTTAAGGATGTACTCAAATTCAAAGTTATAGCGTTCTGTCCCATTCTCTAATTTTACTGAGAGGGGAGGGGGTTTTGTTAGGGTTTTTTTGTGTGTGTGTGTGTGTGTGTGTGTGTGTGTGTAAACTTCCAATTCGCATGTATTATAGCAGTACTAAGAAATTGAATAGCGTTCCTCATTTATCTATAAAGACAAAAGATCTTTCCGAATTTCAGTTTTCAACCGATTTTCGAGTCAGGAAAATCAATAAAAAATCATCAATTTCGAGGGATTTTTTTTTTTGGGGGGGGGGGGGCTTTTTTGCATAAGCCGGAATATTGTCTACCACGGAAAATTTTCTCAGTCCCGACCGATTCCGCCTTAGACAGAGTTTACTGTATAGCCTTTAGGCGATATTAAATACTAAAACTTAGTTTCATTAATAAGAATCAATTTTAAAAAAATTCAGAGCGACTAAGCGTAAATTAATAAAAATAAATAAACTTAATATTAAATCATATTTTCATTAATAAGAATCGATTTAAAAAAATCAGAGTAACTGATAATAAATGATATATGATAAAAAACAAAATTCTATTCACATACTTGCCAACTTTCCCTTAAACTTCCGTAAAATGTGAGTTAAATTGACCCAGGTTAAACAAGTTTCGAAACAGAAATTTACTAAAGAATTTAATTCAAATAGATTTAATAGAGAAACATGATTTTAAATGTATAATGGTACATCAAATAAATTTTCTGGTTAGTGACGGGTATAACCTGGGTCAATTTAACTCACATTTTACGGAAGTTTAGTTGAATGTTGCTAAGTATGTATTCAAAATAATACTTTTATGATACATAATAATTATTAATGTGAATATGCATACGTAATAGAAAGAAATTAAGGTAAGTTGTGTGTGAAAGAGAGTTTTACTTTAAAACAATATTTTCTACATCCAAAGCCAAATGTAAAATTTAAAATTGTATCTATTTTCAGCTCTTTAGAACTTAATTTTTAAATTTACTTTTTTTTATTTTATTTTTTCCATTGTTAATGCTACTGAATATCAAACTGATATTTTTCTGTAGAACATTGTTAAATTGTTGTAGTTTAAAATTCATAGCAATATGTTAAACATTGTGTAAAGTGAGATGGAAATAAAATTTCTTGAAAAATTGACGTTGAGACCCTGCCTCTCCCTGAATTTTTGAATTGATTAAAAAAAAAAAATAATAATAAAAATTCTTTCCCTCTGATAATTTTGAAAACATATTAAAATTTATTCTTCACCAGTCACTTAAAATAAAGATACATTCAAAAGAAAGAAATGCTGGCAATCTTTCGCCATGTACATTTTTTGCTGAATACCCGCCTTGTTGTGCAAGTTAATTTTTTGTTCTGGGTGAAACAAAAAAATCATGTTCTTTTCATGTCCACAATTTGAATATTTTTTTTCTGGGTAAAATGAGAAATAACTCTTTTTATTTATTTATTTTGTTTCTTTTAAAACAATCAGTTAGGATTTCATTAGTAAAAAAAATGTTTAAAAGATATATACATATGTTTTAATTTAAATTATCCATTTTTATTCATCTTGACTAACAAAACAGTATGTCCGGATAAATGCAGGCATAGTTTTCAATTTAGGGTTTTAACTAATAGTATTTAAAATTACATTTTAAACTTTTTTTATGTAATCATAAAACATAGTATTTTAACTAGTAGGCCCGAAACACTAAAATATTTATTTTTTATTATTATATTTTAAGATTAAATTTTGTACTTTGAAATTGCAACCTCTGTTACTGAAAATTTTCTTATCGAAAAAATGACGTTACTACTGCGCTTACTTGTAGGTGAAAATATTAGAAAAGATATGCTACAGCCATTTTTAATTTGTTCTGCATCATATAGTCAGTAAGCTGAAACATCTGAATTCCAGAAAAAGTGTGTTTTCTGTTTGTAACTTATGTTACATAAATTTTAAATTTAAATATTGTCATTTTAATTAAACATTTATTTTTGTTATATGAAATTAAGTTAACTTAATTTAAATACATGTCAGATGTCCATATTTTTATAAAACTATCGAAAATAAAATTTTTTCTTTGTTAAATGTAACATCTGCTACATGTAACTTCTGTTATATGTATTTGTAATAGATGTAGCTAAATTAACAAAAATGTAGTTTAAAATTCATATGCGTAATAAAAATCCATTAAAGTGCTTCAGTGGTGCCATTGTTGTTAGATTAATATAAATACACTTCTACCGTTAAACAGCACCGAAAACTGGCGATATGTAATAATTAAAATGATAAAACTTTGTACAAAATCACCATAAAATAAAAACAATACATAGGACGCGTTTCGAGCTAAAAATATTAACAGCTCGTCATAACCTAAAGTAAACACGTGTCCGTAAGGGGACAAGGTCAAAAATGAACTGAAAGGTAGAGAGTAGAGCTTGCAAAGAATGCGACAGATGGCGCTAGCTGAAAGGAACACATGCAGAAGACGAAAGTGTTGCCAAAATGATGGAAAAGAAATTGATAGGGAAAAAATGGAAATAAAAGAAATAAACAAAATTAAAATAAAATAAAAGAAGTAAATTAAAAAATATATAAATATAAATAATAATAATAAAGAAAGAAATGTAAAAGAATAAAACATCAAAATCTCTTCCTTCAATTTGTTAAAACTATTTGACCATATTTAGTACAGCCATTTGAAAATTTTGGCTGTAATGCAGAATACAATTAACAGGGGTTACATATTGTTATATAAATTAATCCACATTACTGTTTTCATTTGAATATAAAATTACATATTGAAGTCTAATACACTAATGGTGATATAATAGACTAGAAATAATATTTTCATAGGAATATAAATGTTGTAAATTGAGGGAATGTTGTCCAATACAATATTCATCTCCATCCCTTTCAGGGGCAAGGTACTTCTATTCGTAAAATGCAGAAATGAATGACGACAAGAGAATTTAGAAACAAATTTAGTTCAAAGTAAGCAAATCTTTTGTTCACGTACTTAATAAAAAGAAATTTTTCATTAAAATATTCTGGTGCGTATGTGCCATTTGGGAATTAAAATTAAGTTAGGGGTTAAGGCATTTTCAGGTGACTGTATTTTTATCCTAACTATGAATTTAGCTATGCTGGAACTGATTCTATATATGTTGTATACATATAAACACAGAAAAAACTATATTTGGTGAAAACTCTTAAAAAAAAAGAATAAAAATTATTGGGAAAAGGACATAATTTTTTTTTTTTTGTATCTGTCCCTGTCTCTTTTATTTATTGATTTTTTTTTCTTTACTTTCATGTGTAAAATTTACTTTAAGCGGCGAGTTCAGACTGAAGGGTCTACTGCACAAAAATAAAATATTCTTGCGATTCTTCTTTATATAAAACGGTGGCAGATATTTATTTTTTTATTTAATATTTTTTTTTTACATATCTGTTCATCTTACGTTGAAATGTTCGAAAAATGTTTGTACAAAAAATTCTTACTTTAAGTTATTTAATTTCTCATGCTCCCAGTTCACTTTTTACAAAGTTCACGGAATAATTTCATTTCATACTTTTTGAAGGAGAGTTTTGCTTAATTTGTTAATTGTAACCATAAAGTCAACTAATTAAAAGTAATTTTAATTTTAATTTAAAACTCACACCACATATATGTAACAGAATAATATAATTGTTAAAGAACATAATTCATCTGTTGTATTATATTTCACAATAGCTAATTTCTTACATTCGGCTGTCATCACAGCTGAAACCAAACTATCAAACCGTGAATTTCCACTCATTTTGAGTAGTCGACGCAGAACACTGACTCGACTCTCGACTTAATTGCAGAAATATGATTGGTTGGCTGGTTGTAAAGTTATCGCAATTCTACTTTTCGTATCAAATTTATCGCGCAGGTGAAAATATTAAGCGTAATCTTGAATTATTTTGTTTTTTATTTTATATATAAGAAGTCTTTTATATTAAACTTAGTTGAATGGTAACTGGAAATAGTCAAAATAGATGTCTCTTTAGGCCGAAATTTCCAAGGTCCTATCCAGTCCCGTCCACAGGAAAAAAGTTCGGCTTGCTCATAGAAAAAATTTGGCCCGGCCCGTAGAAAAATAATCAACTGACCGCCCCAATATAAAATCTAAAAGTTCATCCCGTAAAAAAAAAAAAAAAAAAAAATTACTGGTCCGGCCCGGTAGAAAACTTAAAATTTCGGGCCCCCCAAAAATGTTAACATCTAGGTACTAAAAATTAGAAAACATGGATTTTTACGTCGATAGGATTAAAAATTGTTTCGTACCCGTACGAGGAGTTCTGACTAAAAATACTTATTTTATCCGTTTTCATTTTTATAATCTTCATTTTTAAAGAAACATCGTGTGCTGCGATTTTTTTTTTTTTTTTTTTTTTTTTTTTTTTTTTATGAATCTCTATCTGTATGTAAATGATTCAGTTAACATTAATATCATTAATCCATATTCTATGTGTTGGAGGCTTAAGAATCTGGTAACTATTATACAGTAAAATCGCCTATGACGAAATTGCTTCGGAAATAAAAAATATACGTTCTAGACAAGTTTCCTTTTTAGCAGTTTTAAATGTATTATATACTTTTCCTCAGATATTATTATATTCATTTTTCATGTATCAACACATTTTTTAGTTTCAGACAGGATTCCGTCATATACGGGTTCTTTTTCACAAGTTTTATTGTATTTTAATTTTATTGCCTAGAAATTGCTATTCTTTAAAAAGAATAAATTTTAATTGTACAATAATGGCAGTTTAAAAAATATATACATTTTTCACAAAAAGTTTTGGCCCGTGACAAATTTTACTGAATTTTGCACGGATCAGACCAATCCGAGACAATAATTTTCGTACGGGGTGGGTCGAGACCGGCACTTAATATGTCGGCCCTTGCAAATCTTGGAAGAATGAAACCAGTCCCGGATCGGTACTGAAAAATTAAGTTAAGCTCGGCGCAATCTTTTAGAAAAAAGAAAGGCCCTAGCCTCTGCAAAAAACAACGCCTAGGCCCGGCCCAAAGCCTTAAAAAAAGTAAGGCCTGGTCCAACCCCAGCATTGCAAAAAATTGGCCCTAGCCCTGCTCACGGGTTAGCCCAGTGCACACCTCTAAGCCAAACTGTAAAATATAGAAATATTCTTGTTTAATCCCGTACCATGTCTTAAAATTTACCTTCTTTTTAACTGGGAGTGGGAGGTTTTAAGGTGTTATTTTTTATATATATCAAGTTTTAAATGTTTAAATTTTCTGTGCTGAAAACAAAACGGGAAACGGTTTTTTTTTTTTCGTGTGTGTGTGTGCGCGCGCTGGGAGTGTGGGGTAAGTGAAATTTACAGCTAACAAGGACAAGAATCCTTCAAAATATCCGAAATCCTCCCCAATCACAACATTTTAAATTCTTAGATCTCTTCTTCATTGATTTTTTTAGGATTCCGTTCTTAAAAGGTGAAAACGGAGCTACTATAAGTTGATCGTGTTAACAAATTTATAGATTAAAAGCTATTCCCAAATATTTTTCGAAAAAAAGGGGACTAATTTAGTTACTTGATTTTTTCTTTTATGCGTGTGTGTATGTGTATTGTTTGGGTATTGTTGGAAAGACCTCGTAACACTGAAATCAAAAATATATTTGTTCTAATTTTAGATACTGTCGAAAATTTTATACAAAAATATGTCCCCCTCCCTCCCCTCCGGCTTATTTCCGAATCTACTGAAACTAAAATGATAAAAAAAAAGAAAAAAAAAACTAGGGGCAATAGTAGTTTATTCTAACGTTGCTGGAAAATTAAAGCGATTATCCTCGGCTTTGGAGAAAATCGCATTTTTTCCGTTACACACAAACTTTAATTTGCGGGGCTCAGCGGCAGTATTTTTAAGTACAAAGCTATAAAATTAACAGGCTTGACTATTGTGGCGATATGGAATGAAATAGCGTTTTTCATTTTTTTTTTTACATAAATAAATTGCTTATCAAGAAAAATGCGATTTTTGTCACGTAACAAGTTTTCCTTTTTTCCCCGTGCTATCGTGTACCGAACTTCGTTTAAAAACTTCAAATTTGACATCTTCTTTTGAAGGATATTTCGGCAAAAAAGGGAAAACGCCATTCGATTACTTAGTTCCTGAATAAGAACACCTGTCAATTTTACGCGTTTTCGAACAAAAAATAATTCAATAATCAGTCCCCCGCCCTCTCGAAGTGGGGGCGTAAGTTTTAGAAATTTCTTCTTTTCTCATGTTTATAGTTTTTGATTTACTCCCTTTTAAAATTTTATTTTTTAGACCATGATAATATATTGAGATATATCCATAGAGAGACACACACAGCCTAGCTGTTTACAGAAAAAAGAGGGGGGGGGGTGGAAAGGCGTGGAAGCGACAGGATTCCGAAAATATCTGCCATATCTGGGTTTAAATAAGGAACGTTAAAAAAATCGATTGGCTAAACTTTAAAAAAATATATGTAAATTAAATCCGTTTAATATTACCTCCGAACATTTTTATTTATAAAACGGAATTAAAATAACATTATATACGCAAACAAATAAAGGATATTCACTTTTATCTAAAATACATCTATTATAAAATAAATTCAGTAACTTAGTATATTTAAAACAACCTGCTACTAAAGTAGAAAATCATTTCTCTTTCAACTAAGTTTTCTTTAATATTGCATGATATGAAAACAGTTGAAATTATTCCCCTAACTTGTCCTACTTCTTTTTTTGCCAAAAAATACAAAGGTAACATCTGCTTTTTTTTAAATCTTCTTTCCCCTAAGCATATCGTAAATTCATATAATCCTTAACGAAATATCCTTCTGCCCGCCCCCTTGTCTCTGTCCCTCCCTCTCCTTTTATTCATACCGTCATCTTCCTAAACATACATCGCCCCACCAGTGGCTGAGAGGTTCTGCTCTCGAAACTGGTAGACGGGAAGTGCTGGGTTCGATCCCAATCGTGCCCGTCGGCCTAATCGTTCGGAGTTTTCGTGGTTTTCTTCGAGCCATGGATTTCCATGCGTTAATACGGGTTAGGTTCCCTTAGAAAGACCCCCACGAAGGGCACTCCCCCTCGGGCCTATATCCCTAGTGTAGATAATCGGCCGTCACAAATCAACCAACCAACCAACCTAAACATACATCTACACTGCTTTCTCCTTTCCCAAAATCGTTAATACATAATCAAACTAAGATCTATGTTCTCTGCTAAACAACCCAGCCCGGATTCGAAGAGTTGAAATCTGATACTGAGTGGAAAGAGTGGTTTTCGAAGAGTCGAAGAACCGAAAATCCACTCTTCAACTCTTGACTCTCCAAGTCCGACACTGTGTTAAACTCGTCCAACCACTCTTTGAGTGAGTCGACTTCGACTCTTTGACTCGGAATTCCAAACTGAGTGGAAATTAAAGTTCGACTCTTTTGAGTCGAGGCAATTCACTAGCGAGGAGTCGACAGTTCGACTCACTTGGAAGGAGTAGAGATTTTGAGTCGACTCTTCAGCCAAGTTTACACCTAATATAGATGTAAACGTGACCAATTTTTGCAGACTCCGCTAGTCCGTAATTACAGGCATTCGAACATACGAGGTGTCACCTGAAAAATTATTCCACAATAAGATGCCCCTCCCCCCCTTCCGATATCGGTTGCGGGTTAATAACCTTAAATATACCTAAAATCAGGTAATAATTTCATATATTTTACACAGGTAGAAGGTGGGGGGACAGTATGAAGTGCACAGGGCGGTGTTTTACTGTTAGACCGTATATAAATTTAAATTCCTATCTCACCGTTTCTCACTTGCCAAAAAAAAAAAAGAAAAAAAAAAAAAATCCGGTTTCCGAGGTAACGTCCGTCGTTTTTGTAAAAGTTTTTGGCGGTAGTATCTTTTTTGACAAAATGGAAACTTTTTTTAAGAAATAAAAAATTCGCTGTACGAATTCAGAGTGAACTTTTTCTAATAGAGCAGAAAATTTACTGTATCGGGTAAAAAGATTAAACTTGTACTGTTGTTATGAGTAAGACAAAATTGCTGAGGAACGTGAAAAGTCGAGGAAATACGCAAATCGTTCCATTCAGGTACAAAAATAATAATAATAATAATAAATAAAAAAAAAAACAAGAAACCTGAAATAATAAAAATAAAAATATGAATCTCAGGACAAAGCGGAACAGTGTTACTCTATCCAAATCAAAATTTACAGGTCTCTACATGCGACAGGTTTCACTAGCCTTCGCTAATATACAGGAACCAGGATTATTGGGACAAAAGGGGACGTAGGGGACGTCTCAAGGATTGAGAATTGCATAACAACTCATGACCGGAAACGTCATCGTACGCCACTAGGTGTTGTTGTTAATGAGAGCACTGAAGGTGAAATATTTGCTTTATCACAATCATTCGAGCAGTAATTGCATTGAGAAGAACGTGAAATATTTCATGGACGTACTAGTGTAAGTTATTCATGCGAATTGTGATGCACATTCGAAAACATTCAGCAGCCCGGTACATTTCTCTGTGGGAACAGTTATCGATACAGTCCTTGAGCTGTTGGTGCATTGCCACCAGCCAATCCGTACATGAAGTGAATATCTGCATTTTCCAGCTCCCTGTCCGCAAAATGTTGCATATTTTTCTCAAGGCGACCGCTGCTCGAATGACTGCGATAAAGCAGATATTTTCCCTCCAGTGCTCTCGTAAACAGCACCACCTAGTGGCGTACGAAGACGTTTTCGGTCATGGGTTGCTATGCAAATCTGAATCCTTGTGATGTCCCCTACCTCCCCTTTACCCTTTCAAGGGCGGTGGTTCATTTTTGGACCACTTAATTTTAATTTCTAAGTGGCACATTCGCACCAAAATTCTAGAAGGAAAAATTTCCTTTTATTATGTACGAACAAAATCTTTTGCATATTTTGAAATAAATTTTATTGTACATTCTGGTGTCATTCACTCATTTCAGCATTTTGTAAATGCAAGTACCTTACCCCTGAAAGGGTTAAAGTTTGTTCCAATAATCCTGGTACACCCTGTATATATAAACGGACACACACAAAGGGATTATTAATATTGATATACAATTGTATTTTTTTTCTTGAGATACATTTATAAATAATTAATTAAATACAAAGGAGCTTTAAAGCAATGCTTATAGCAATGGAATGAGTGATAAATTAAAATTTTAGTGTAATTGTGTTAGAAACATTCATGTTCATAATGAAGGAACAAAATAAAGTTTCTCAATTTTTTAATTTACAGCTCAGTTATGGTTACTTCCACAAATTTAGCACGAGCTGTTCTTTGTCCTGTACAGTCATTCAGGGTAACATTGATCCGCATTTTCTCTATTTTCATATGCCACACTCTTATTTTAAAAATATTATTGCAACTAGGGGCAGTAAAAAGAAGAAATAATCCTAAATTATTGTATGACTATAAAAAATTAAGGAATAATAATGATAAAAGCAATAAAAAATTAATTTTTAACCTGGTTCAAAGTTACCCAGCCATTTAGGGTAACTTTTCACCATATGATAAATTTCATCTAAAATAATTCATTATAAAAAAAAGTATTATAGTTAGGACAACTTTGAACCCCAAAAAATATTTTCAGATATGTAAAGACTCCGAATTTACATTTCCCAACATCACAAGATTTGTATAATTTATGATATTACAGCAAATATTATGCATGAGGAAAGTGGAAGAAGAGAACCATGAATGTTTAGATATTAAAAAAAAACTGTTTATTGTTCATATAAAACATAAAAATGCAGGGAAAAACAATTTTCAATGTTTTTACTCAATAGTATATCTATAGTTACAGTAATACATACTAGTACTAGTATTATTCAAACAAGAATAAAAAATGTCGAATGTATGAAATGTCAAATTTGAGTAGCTCAGCCCCAAATAACGCCTTTAAATGAATTTTATGTATTTTACACATATTTGTGAAAATATTTACACGTTATATCTAACGCACACTTTCGGCATTTATATAAAATATACGTGATATGGGGAATTTTTAACAGTAGCACCTATAATCAGTAAATTATAAATATCAGTATAACTTTGAGCCAGCTCAAAGTTACCCTGAAAATGTGGGAAAATGTTAGTGCCTTCTTATTTTACATTTTATTAACTATTAATAAATGAATAATCACAAACTTTTAACGCATTTACAACATTCAGATAATAATATATCTTATAAATGAGTATATTGTTACTTACTATGAAAATTTAATTGGATTACAACAACTTCAAAACAGCATTGAAAATTAACTTGAAAACAGTACTTCACAAAAATATTTAGAGGATGCAATTAATTGCATATAATGTTGCTAATTTATTTTCTAAAGTAAAGAGTAGAAATCCCAGTTTAGAACCTTGCCAACAGAGCACAGTTCTGGACTTTATTTAGTCTGTTGGAGTGAAAAATATTGAAAATTAGGAGGTGGTGCAAAGTTACACCCCATGGTACAAAGTTACCCTGAATGACTATATTCTCTTTTTATCTGTCAGTTGTATCTAGTATTGACAAAGAATATTTCATAAAGATTTCATTCTGCCGCCGCCAATGCTGACTATATTTTAAAGAAATTGATTTTTTTCAGTATAAAATTTAGATCGATTACTATGGATTTTTTTCTGTCTTGTAATAGTATAATATAGGTTGCTCAATCTGATGTTTAGTGTTGGTAAGAAAATAAAAAAAATTGGAAGTTTGTTATTAGGTGCCCTAAAACATTTTTGCTATGCTTCCAATAAGGTAAGATGGGTGATGGTTTTACACAGAAAAACTAGTATGTTCGCTGTTTAAGTATGAGACAACGTATTAGGGTGTGGTGCTTTAGTGTCATTGTAGAGAAATGGTAACATTTACTTATCGAGAGAAAAAAAAAATATTAATGGGCTTTGAATGAATGCAATGTCCTCAAAATATAAAACACAAAATGACAAAATATATAAGTTCTATTAAACCTCTCGCTGCAGAACCCAAGATTTCCTCGGGGATGCATTTTTCCATCTAATCAACCCTCCTTGATTATTACTAACAGATATTATTATTATTATTATTATTATTGTTGTAAATTTTGCCTTATCTAATTGGAGCATTTTCCCTATTAAATTATACAAAATTTTTGTTTTGAAAAAAAGAATAAAATTCTTAAATACACAATTTTTGAAGTTATTTTGATAAAACAATTACGCAGCGAAAGGGTTAAGGCCAATTCCAGTTGTTGTTGGGGTTTTGTGTGTGTGTGTGAGAGAGGGAGGGGGGAATCATGCTTGAGGAATTAATTCATTGCGTCCCCGCCCTTTAAATAAATTAAAATATGAATATGACGGAAATCTTGCCTTTAATTTTTCGTATAAATACAAAAGATACACAAGTAAACAGGATTAAGTCTACAGTGTATTACTGTGTTTGTTAAAACAAAACCCTTACACTAAAAAATTATTAAACAAATGAGATAGACTTCTGTTATACAGTACTGCTCTTATTTAAAGCAAAAAATTAGCACAAAAATTTATTCTACTAAAACCAGCAAGGTTATTTAATTATATTTTATTTAAATCAAATGTGAATCTGTTAACTTTGTTAACGGATTTAAACACGAGTGAGCACCTATGCCGGTATTAAGCTCTACTCGCAATATTAATATATTTATCAGTGTTACATTTACTACCTCTATTGTAATTGCCCAAGTCCCCGAAAATTTTGTTAGTTTTGATGTCGCTTCACACAATTCTGGAAGTATAGTACTTACACATACACAGGTTCATTCATTCTTAAACGGTTGTCATCACCTCAAATAGTTGTAAACGTTACTAAATCCTGCAGGCTCCACTAGTCCGTAATTTGAAGTATCAGGAGAAACGAGGTGCGTCCGGTATAAATTATACAACTGTAAAAAAGTTTCTCAAATAATATTTATTTCTTGCAGTGATTAAGTTGGCAAAATTATGTGTAGTATTCAGTTTTGAAAACTGAGTATACTCTTAGTGTAACTTAAATGAAATTCTATTAAATGTTAACTGTAACCGCTATCTGACAGTCGTTGCCCGGGCCTGGTTTAATAACCCCTTAAATACACATAAATTCAGGTGTTGATTTCAGATATTTTTCCTCGGGGGGGGGGGATGAAGGAGCACTGTAACGATGTGCACGCTATTCAGGGATGAGATTTCCGCGTTTTTGCACACCAGTATTTTGTTAGAGAAAACGATATTTCATTTAATCGGAAAATTTTCGCGATTTAAAAGAACAGCATTTTTACTAAGAATATACTGGTGTGCAAAAACGCGGAAATCTCATCCCTGACGCTATTGCACTTTTAAACCATTCATAAATATAAACTAAAATCACTTCTTACCACTGGCCGGTAAAAAAATGTCTGCCGATAAGGGGTACTCTTTTTTGACAAAATGAAAGTTTTTATTAGAATTTTCAAAATTCGTTGTATGAATTTCGAGAGAACTTTTCCCAATCGAGCACAGAATTTACAATATCGAGTTGTATTCTTCTTATGGGTGGGACAAAGTCGCCGACGAACTTGAAGGATTCGGAAAGTATGCGAATCGATCCACTGAATTATACAACTTGTGCCAAAACCGCCACTAAACTAAAAAAAAAAAAATCTCGATTTTTAAAATTATAACCATTCATCGCCAAATCTTAAAAGAAAAAGTCCTCCCCCCCCCCCCCCCCTTATTCAATGTCTCCATAAGATTTCTGAATTCACTAAAAGAATTACTGAAAGAATTACTCCAAGAAATTACTGTAAACCTCAACAGTGTCCTCTAGCAAATATCTTCTAACAAAGACGTTTTCTCAAAAACTCTCGCATTCACCGAGGTGATTTCAAATACTACCAATATTGGTAATAACTCTTAATTCCTATCTATTAAAAAGAACTATTTTAAATAATGATTTATTAACTCAAGTGTAATGTATATATGTGGACCCGACCTGGGCCTTTTTTCCGATCTACTGCTTCCTTGTACGACTTTTTTCTAAATTTCATGTCACCATATCCAGATAAACTAGTGCTTAACATACATTTCATATTTTCATTTTCATTTTTAGTTCAAATTTAATTTTCTGTGACTCTTTTTTTTATTAAATTTAATCGACTATGGCATTTATTCTCTTCTTATTCTGAGTGGGGAGGAGCCTATGCGGTCTGGTCTCGGCCAAATGGAAATTAGCTGCCGTACTACCATAGACTTTTCTTCCTGAAATATAGAAATCTTTCTACAGTTCCCCTTTTTATCTCCCTCATACGTTGGAAAGACATTTCATCTCTCGACCGAGCGTGAAATGGGAAAACCACCAACCTGTTTAGCACTATACATAATGCATGTTGTATTTTCATTGAATTCCTGAATGAAAGCCGGTTTAAGAAACAGCTTTTATAAAAATAAAAGTACGAATAGATAAATAAAACTACAATAGATTTTTGTCTGTATTGTAATCGTATTAGCAAAAAAGTTTAGTTGGTGTAATAAAGTGAGGTGGGTGATAGTTTTACGCCCAAGAGCTACTGTGTTCACTATTTAAAAATGAGGTTAAGTATTAAGGGAACGGTATTTTTCTGTTATTGAAGATAAACTGTAGCATATTGTTATCGACAAAAATTGAATTAACGAACGATGAGTCAATGCCGTTACAAACTGTTTTTGTGATTATCAGATGTCCATTTACTGAAATCTGATAACTTATAAAATTCAAACATACCGTCCAGAAGTGAAGTAAGATGGTTCCAAGAAAGAAAAAAATACAGTCAGCCTTGAGCAACGTGCACACAATATAAACCTTCAAGTGTACGAGTTCTTTTAAGGCAAAGTCCAGTTTAGGAAGAAAAATTATATTTGAGGAGTAGATACAGAATGTTCCCGCCCCTTAAAATAAAATAAAATAGAATAGGGCGGAATTTTTATTACCTTATTTAACACAGAATTATTATTATTATTTTTATTTATTTATTTATTTTTTTTTTGAGAAATTTGACGTCTATCAACTAATTTTAAATATGCTTATAAAAACAAAGCTCATCAAGCATTAACGTTTGCCCTTAAGAATAATAAAAGTGAATTTTTTAGACTGATCTTGTATTGCTGATTTCAAAGACGTATATAAAAACAAGTCTCCGGTACGCACTATTATTATGTCGTGGTTTTATATGTATATTTTTGTATGAGGTTTTTATATATTTATTTTTTAAGGTCCTTGCAATCTTTTAGCTATAACAGATCAAATTGTAAATAAAATATGATAATGATATGATAGTTAACTCTTAATTGTGTTGTAATTAAAAAATAAATACCTTAAAACTTTCGTATAAAAACGATACTGAATAAAATAGAAATATTTCGTGTATTAACGTGTTTGTTAAAACAAAGCACTTGTATAAAAAAGATTTAAAACAAATGAAATAGTCTACTGTTTTACTTAATTACAGATATTTAAAGCAAACAAATTTTAATTTACACATCAGTAAAATTATAAAGGTATATTTGAATTCATTTAAATGTATTTCATTGCAGGTTGTATAAGATATATCTAAATGTCAACTTTTAGAGAACGGGTGAGTGCTTTTGCTGGCAATAAGCTCTCCTTGTTAAATCGCTACAGTAAATTTTAGATTTAACTAAGCATTCGTAAAATTAAATAAAGAGCTTTTACTGTTTCAGCCGAGTAGCACGAGATCCGGTTAGCGCAATGGTCTTCTAAGTCTCGGTAGATAACGCAAGCGGGTTTCGGCAGAATTATTTCTGTAATATTTAATTAAATAAAGAACTTTTACTGTTATAGTCGAGTAGCACGAGATCCGGTTAGCGCAATGGTCTTCTAAGTCTCGGTAGGAAATGCAAGTGAGTTTCGGCAGAATTATTTCTGTAATATTTAATTAAATAAAGAACTTTTACTGTTATAGTCGAGTAGCACGAGATCCGGTTAGCGTAATGGTCTTCTAAGTCTCGGTAGAAAATGCAAGTGAGTTTCGGCAGAATTATTTCTGTAATATTTAATTAAATAAAGAACTTTTACTGTTATAGTCGAGTAACACGAGATCCGGTTAGCGCAATGGTCTTCTAAGTCTCGGTAGAAAACGCAAGCGAGTTTCGGCAGAATTATTTCTGTAATATTTAATTAAATAAAGAACTTTTACTGTTACAGTCGAGTAGCACGAGATCCGGTTAGAGCAATGGTCTTCTAAGTGTCGGTAGAAAACGCAAGTGAGTTTCGGCAGAATTATTTCTGTAATATTTAATTAAATAAAGAACTGTTACTGTTACAGTCGAGTAGCACGAGATCCGGTTAGAGCAATGGTCTTCTAAGTCTCAGTAGAAAACGCAAGTGAGTTTCGGCAGAATTATTTCTGTAATATTTAATTAAATAAAGAACTTTTACTGTTACAGTCGAGTAGCACGAGATCCGGTTAGCGCAATGGTCTTCTAAGTCTCGGTAGAAAACGCAAGTGAGTTTCGGCGGAATTATTTCTGTAATATTTAATTAAATAAAGAACTTTTACTGTTACAGTAGAGCTAGGCGGGGCTTGCAGAGCTTAAGCCATATGGTAGGCCTCCCCGCCTGACCTGACCTGACCTGACCTGACCTGACCTTTTACAGTAGAGTAGCACGAGATCCGGTTAGCGCAATGGTCTTCTAAGTCTCGGTTGAGAACGCAAGTGAGTTTCGGCAGAATTATTTCTGTAATATTTATTGCGATAAATCATTTCAAAAATGTCATATTTTATTTCAGGAGAAGTTATATGATTTGTATTTTATTATTATTATTATTCGAATGCTTTATAATTAAATAAAATTTAACACACAACAATACATTTAAAAAAATACTAATTTTATATTAAAAATATTCAAGCTAAAATTTTTTGCCAGTAATTATTCATTAAATAAATTTAACTTATCTACGATTTCTGCTATATTTTCAGACTATTATCTAGTATATATGAGTGTGTGTGTGCAAAGGAAAGGTTATCATTCGCTTCCGCATAAAAGAAAACAGAAAGAAAGAAAAACAATTATATAAGAACTGTAAATGAAACTACCTTTATATCCACTGTTTAATAAGTAAATGATGTATGAAAATGTAAAATAAAATTCAAGTAATTAAGATATATATATAAGGGGCTGTACTCATATAACGTTATCTACTTTTTGGTGATTTTGAACTCCCTCCCCCCTCCCCCCGTATAATATGATATGTTATCATCCCACGAACCACGCCCCCCCCCCCCCCCCTTAATGATAGCACTATGAATGTAACTTTTTTTTTAATTTTCTTGTTTTTGTTTTCTTGTTTTTAATGATATACAGATATCACTAAACATTTATTATTCGCACACTTTATTTATTCAAATAAAGAGAAGCCAATAAAATATCACTATTATATACGATTTAACTTTAAATCAAATAATACTTAAAAGCAATAGCTACTATTTAAAAGTTTTTTTAGCTTTTTATTACATAATGCATTCAACAATAAAAATGTCTTCTTGCACTTGCCCCCGCACAAGGTGGCGGAGAGGGGAGGGGGAGGGGGTTCGGAATTTCATATCAACAAAACAGGTAGACAAAATTCTTTATCTTTTCTTCGCGCATTAAACACAACAAGTATAATTTAAAACATACTTTGTACCTGGCTTGTCGAACAGCTGATTATTTATGCATACGCATATGACAGAAGAATAGGAATGTCAAAGGTAGGGTATTCCACATTTTGGAATTAAAGAATTTTATAATCATTTAATGATTTAAATATTAATCTTTTATTTTCATAAACATAGATAACACACTAAAAAAAGGTAATAGACTATAAACACGGATTAGGCGATTTTTCAGGACAGTTACCAGTACTTTTTATAGAAAAAGAAATCTAGGATAAAGGCACGAAATTTCGCTTCTTTTAAGGAGAAATTTTATATAAGAAAAATTCTGATGCCGAAGGATTTCCTGGGTGCAAAATTCCAGGAGACGTACGAACCCTGTATAAAGAACAAGTTTACAAATAAAAAGAAAAAACTTTGTTTCTATCAAGAATGATAACGATATCAAAAGACTAACCCCTCCCTCCTAGAGATATCTTACGATATCATGTGCCAGACCACCCCCTTCCCCACATAAAATGATAATGTTATATATGCACAGTCCCTTATAAGTCGTTAGCTGCTAGTATCAAGTTTTAAGTTTAATGTTTTAGAATGAGACTGATGAAAATAAATTTAATCAAAACTTTTAACGATCGTGTAGTTAGAAAAAAAAATTAGAAAATACTAAATATTGTTATTAAAAAAAAATGAGACTGTAGGAAATAAAAATTAAATGTTTATATTATATTAGAATTGACGAAGAGCAGACCTGAAAACTTTTGAAGTTTAGTATAAGATCACTTCAAGCTAAGCTGAACGTATAGTTACTGACATATACATAATGATACGTTCATTCTGAAACAGCTGTTATCGCCTCAAATAGATGTAAACGTCACAAAATTTTGAAGGTTCACCCAGTTCGTGTATCAAGGTGCTGTTACAAATGAGGTCGTTTTTGAATTACCCAACGCTAAAAATGTTACTTCAAAGAATATTTTTCACAATTAGTGGTTAAGTTTTGAGATGTGTATGTAGTATTCAGTTTTGGAAACTGAAGACATAAATGATAAACGAAAAAATATTTTCTTAACACAAATGATAAAATTTACTGAATACTAATAGACCCGCCCTCCGTTGTCCAGGTCCTTTACAGAAAATTAGTATTGGTTTCATACTTTTTTCTCTCGGGGGGACATTTGTAGCTCCGGTAACATTCCGAAAGCTGTGTTGCACTTTTAGACCACCAAAAACACGAAATCCTAACTCGCATCTTCTGATTCGCCGAAAAAAGAAAGGTACAGACCGCAAGGTCACGTAATTCGTTATAGTGGTAGTTTTAGCCAGTGTTGTCAGATTGGGAACTTTTTTGTACCCAGATTGTTGATTGTCACCGCTTTTTTAAATAGAAATATTCGGCCTATTTTTAAAAAGATTAAAAACTTCGAAAAATAAGGCGAATTATACTATTTTTTAAAAGTGGTGACCAAATAATTTGAATTAAAAAAGTCTCCAATCTGGCAACACTGTTTTTTTCTATAATTTGATTTTTGGCAAAATAGGAAGTTTCATTTAAAAAATTCAAAATTCGCTGTACGAATTCCAAATAGACTTTACCTAATAGAGCATAATATTTACTTTATCGGGTTAAAAGTTTGAACTTGTATTGCTTTTATGAGTCAGATGAAATTATGGACGAACTTGGAAGGTCGAGCATATACGCGGATCGCTCCGTTCAATCATAAAATATCAAAAAATTAAAATTTTGAACGAAAATCAGGACCTAAGGTGCATTCGGACCACTCTTGTTCTATTCGAAACAAAATTTACAGACCTCTACCTGCGATAGATTTCTTTAGATATCGCGAAAAGACAAACGATAATCGGACGCAAACACACACACACAGATTATTATTATTGATATACAATTGTAGTTAGATTTCTAACTCGAGACATAGTTATTAATAATTAATAACCTACAAAATAGCTTGAATGCAGTGTTTATGGCAATAGACTGATTTAAAGAGAAGTGAAAATTTTAGTGTAAATGTGTCACAAAGGTTCAATTGACATTGCTATTATAAAGGTTCTCAAATTTATCACAATTATGATCATTTCTGAAAATTGAGAAGGGTCTCTTGTATTGTATACTTCCTTTTACCCAATTAATGTATTCAACATTGACACTAAATAGATTCAAGATTTCAGGGCCAATGTAGTTAGCGATTAATTTATGATATATTAAGAATAAAGTTTTAACGCTGCATTTTTTCTTTAATTATTTTTGCACAATGTGCTGTAAGGCCTCTACAACACATCTTCTAAGCCTCTAAAATGCCTCTAAATATAGATGTTCAAGAGGTATATTGATATTATTTAAGTCAGATAAATTTTTAGATCAAACTAAACCAATGTATGCACTCTAAAAAATAAATGTGTAAATTAGCCAATTTTACACACATATATGTGTGAATTTCTAAAATTACACACTTGTCATAAATTTTACACATTTTTTTCAAAATTTTACACATTTTTATGTGTATTTAGCCTATGAAACTAAGTGTGTAAATTGTTATCGCTTGAAATACATGGACAACTGTGTAAATGTAGAAAAATGCCTGCATTTACACGAATTGGAATGTTATTCTAATTTAAGCATAATTATATATACACGTAGAAGTGTGTAAATTTTTAAATTCACACACTTGTCATTAAAATTACACATTTTGTACAAAAAATTACCCGTTGTTATGTGTATTTAGTTTATGACATTAATTATGTAAGTTGTTATCGTTTGATAGACTTAGACAAGTGTGTAAATGTAAAAAATACCTGGATTTACAAGAATTCTACTGTTACATGTAGTTATAAGTGTGCAAATCTTAACAGACAGTGCATTAATTACAAAAAAAAATTATAATAATAATAAGATTCCAAATGCACATTTTATTTTAATTATTCCGTTGCATAAATGCAGTACTGTAACAGCATTTTGAAAATAAGGAACTGAAAGACTTTATTTATTTATTTATTTATTTTTTGCAGGGGGTCCTTCTCTTCTAATTCCCCCCCCCCCCCCTCCCATTATCAATAAATTGGAAACACGTGAATATTTAAATGAAAACATAATTAACTAGTCGGACGTGGCAAACCCAAAACTTTCTTCGATCTCATACATGTTAATACTTCCTGAAATATGCCGCATAGCAGCGCCGCCGGTTAGCCGATTTATGCCAAATCTAATCAGTCACAACTTACGTCAACTTCTAACTGAATTTCTTAGCAGTGGCAACTGTTGGGCAATTTACACCAAAGACTTATCAGGATCAATTTATATCAGGGACTAACTAAATCTAAAGTTTGATGAAAATTCATACATTAGTTCTTGAGATACAGCTATTGCGGAAATCGTAAAAAATGCAGCATAGTAGCGCCACCTGTTGGTCGATTTACACCAAAAACTAAACAACACTAATTTATATCAGGGACTAACTGTATCTGAAGTTTGATGAAAATTCGCGTATTAGTTCTTGCGATAGCGCTATTGCGATAATCATGAATAATGCAGCATAGCAGCGCCACCAGCTGGGCGATTTACACCAAAAAGCAATCAGCACCAATTTATATCAGGGACTAACTGAATCTAAAGTTTTATTAAATTCTGTTCATTGAGATAGAGCGCCCAGAAAATTTGGGTCACATACAGACAGAAAGACTCACAGACAGACTTTTTGTAAAAACATGTTTTTCGGGATCTCTGACCCCTAAAACGTGTAAATCCGTCGAAAACCGGAATTTAAATTTTCACGAATCCAATACTTTCTTCTTGTAAAGATAGAAGAAAGAAAAAATTGTCTTCTGAAAGGGATTCAGAAGACACTGTGATGTCACTGCGGCGTCAGTGCCAGTCACGTGTTCATGTTATATCTGCGACCAACACAAGCATTTACAAGGAAAGAGAATTAGAAATTATCTTCTGCAAGGAATTCGAGGATGTTGGTTGTGACAAAGGGGGGGGGGGGAGTAACATGCCAAAAAATATTTTTAGTTCCTTTTTCTTTTAAAACTTAATAATTCTATAGTCACTTAGAGAAGAATATGGGGAGAGGGGGGGGGGGGGTGTTAAATTATTTTAAATAGTTCGGGGGAAAATATTGTTAACAACTTTTTTTTTTCAATTGAAACTCGTTGATTGCACCTTCGTTTTTGAATTTGATTTATTTAATTCCTGATTAAATAAAGAGGGATATTACTATTTTGAATAAACGTAGCATTCAAACAATTTTAATGAAAATATGCGGAATAAATAGGCCAATATGTAATCTTTTATTGTAACATAAAGATTTTTCATGTATACATGCAAGCATATTATATTTTAAAGGACTTTATTACGTAGGTAATTAAAATTAATAATAATAATAATAATATATATACATATTAAACTTACTGTTATATACTATATGTACATATACGTGTATATGTGTGAGTGTGTGTTTGTTTGCTTGTGTGTGTGTGCTATGATCTATACGTTCAAAATTATGTTTCATTTATTGAATTATTGAAAAAGTTCAGTAACGAAAATTTAACTAGAATATCATACTGTTATACGGTGTTTATTATCACAAGAAAACTTATAAACAATACCGTAGAAAACACCTGCTTTAATTCAAAACCCGCTATTTGCAGCTGCGCAGACGATCGAGTCAGATGAGACTTGTGTCTTAGAACAATTGTTTTATTTAGCCTGCTGAAATATCAAAAATATATTTTTTATTCTAATTTAATGGAAGCAATAAGTTTGTAAAGACAAACGTATCCGGACAACATTACAGTATTGAAATTACGATAACGTGTGATGCATCTGATCACTTTTTGTACGAATGTTGACATGAACTTTTCTTTGAGATTCGGACAAAAAAAAAAAAAAAAAAAAAAAAAAAAAAGGATTACCATTAATGAGGTACGTAACTTTTAATATAGTGAACACATTTTTAAATCATTCCTTATAATCATTGCTCACAGTAAGAACAACTGACAGACATTTTTAGTCATAACTTGCGTAATAATATAGAAATATTTCTATGCAGATTGTTTTTAAGATGCAATAAAAAACATTGTTCTTTCATATATAATTTTCCGAAAAATCAAATTTTTGATGTATGCCTCTTTAAAATTTCAAGATAATGAGATTTCAATATTTGTATGGTTAATAAAAAATGATTTGATGCATTTTAAAGTCAGGAATAATTAAATTATATATACAAGCACATTATTAATCTTTTTGAAATATGCATAATACATATTTTACAGTAATATAATCTGTACAATATACTCTTTTTTTTTTCAGATAGTCTAGTGAATTCTAATGGGAAATAATTATTGTACATGTATTTGTATTTCTGTTGATTCTGTGAAGTATATTTTGATGGTAAGGGGTATGATGGTTTTGATGATAAAGGAATGGAAAATTAAATAATTGTTTATGTAATGATTGCAACAAAATATGAGTAAAGTTTAACAGCGCATTAAATAAATAAATATATGTATGTATACACATTAAATAATAATAAATTCATGTAAACAACAAACAGGGGTGTTTTTTATGCATTGAAAGATGAAAGTATTTATAATATAATTGGAAGTTATTTTTTTGTATTTGACTCAGAGTTTAACATTCAAAAATGAAACATTTTGAATAAAAAAATATATAAAATACATAAATACATATTGAAATATTATTAAATATAGTAAACGTTGAATCAATAAATATTTTTTATGGTAATTATTTCACAACAGATTAAACATTTTCTTATTTTTTTATATCTAAAAAAAATGAAACTTCAAATAAAAAAAAAGGTATTTTTTTCATACAGGAAAAGCAGCCTATAAACATAAACATAAACTGCAAATTAAATCTTAATTTGTAAGTAAAAAATAATACTTTAATACTTTTAATAAGGATGTCAATGATTTTAATCAGATGATTAAAATCACAGATTAAATCGCGATTTTAAACGATTATATATATGTGTGTGTACATATAATTTGTTAAAATTATGTACCCAAATTTTTAAAATGATCTAAAAAAGCATTTATTCGAACGTGAACATAATTTGAAAATATTCTATAGGCATTTTGCTTAATGAATAGACAGAAAATGCTTTAAATATGTTTTTATAAGCTTAATTGGTTAGATTTGTAAAAAATAAGTGCAACAAGTTTGTAAAACGCAAGCTTTTATCTGGCATAAAAAGCATTTAATTTAAAAATGATATGTAAATCCAATGCTGCTATTTAATATTTTAAGGATTTCAGAAGTAACTGGTCATTCTCAACTCATATTTACTTCGTGCATATGAATTACTAGGCGTAAATCATTTTCATAATTTGTTTTGATTAGCATATACATACATGTGGGTAAGTTTATATTGATTGTAATAACAATAATTTTTATCAGTAGAAATGCAAAACATACTGCCATGATATTTGTTTGATTTGTTATATTGGGGGTAACTACTGAAATTACAGATTTTCAGTTTTTATTTTTTCAGTAATTATATTAAATATAATTTCATTCATTAAAATATAAAATGTAGAATACTTTCTTAACAAGATAATTAATATTTTAATAATTAATAACTTTAAACAGTTTTAACAATTTATTATTAAATGTAGTTATTTATTATTTTAATAGATGCAAATATCAGGAGTATTTAATGTAGGCTTACATAATTATTACAAAATATTAAGGCACATAATGTTATTGCATCTATTACATAATAAAATAACCAATTTAAAGTTTTTATAATAGTTTTAACTGCTAAGAATAATTTTATTAATTAAACATAAAAATGCAGATTATGTCAGTAATTAGAGGGCTGATTGTTTTGAAAACTTACTATTCTTCATATAATATAATTATGGTTGCCACATGCCATCTTTCTGTTAGAGTTAATTTGGAGTCCTAAAATCGCACAGTTACAATTTATGCGTAGAACCTACAGAATCTCAATAAATAGCTTAATAATATGAATAAATGTAGAACTGTCTTCCAAATTTAAGTTAAACCTTTCAGGGGCAAAGTACAGTCGTGGGGGAAAAAAGTAATCACCCCCTACTAATTCCTCAACAAATTATCGTAAACGAAAGCTACTGGTACCTAACGATTGTAAATAAAGTCTACTTTTAAATGATGTATAGAAAATTTGCTTAGGGGGCCATCTATATATTAAAACGAATCCAAACTTCATTTTTTTCAATGGCAATACCCAATTTTAACGAGATATTTTAAATCTTCGGTTCAAACTATGCCTAGACACCAAATTTCAAGTTATTTGAATGATAAGTGTTTGAATTATAAACATTCAAAATTTAGTGCTTCTAATGTTAAATTATATTTTCATATTTTTATATCTCCTGAAATTATGCTCCTTATGTGCTATTTTTTGTGTAGCAATAATTCTAATATACCCAAACATAAATACGCTGAATTTGCAATATTTATAATTTTATGATATGAATTACAAATTATGAAATTAATATTCGAAAAAAATATGAATTGCAACCTACAATTTTTTGATGGATTTAGATTTATTAAGTCCTGCTTTATGGAAATCCAAAATTTCACATTTTTCTTCCAAGTAATTTTCAAGTTGTGCTTAAAAAACGGCAAAATGATGGTTCAAGGGGCCGTCTATGATAGAAGTGACTAGATATTTTGAAATTTCTTCTGCTGTCCTGTAATCTAACCGACTTCATTGACTGATTGAGTGGTGCCTTAATCATGAAGCCGGCTCTCTCAGTTAACAATCGAGTACCGAACTTCAATTTGGATAGAGCCCTTAAAATACGTTCGTTTTAAAATAATTAATTTCTCGGAAACTTATGGTACGAATTGCATAAAAATTTGTTATTCGGCTAATTGAAGGGTGTAGAGTTCTTTTATGCTGTCAGAATTGTGTACTGCTATCGACAAAAACAAAGTTATGGTTCGTTTTAACATGTAGATGGCCCCCTAAGCAAATTTTATATGCATCATTTAAAAGTAGACTTTATTTCCAATCGTTCGGTACCAATAACTTTCTTCTACGATAATTTGTTAAGGAGTTAGCAGGGGGGTGTTTACTTTTTTTTTTCCACGACTGTACTTCCTTTGCTAAAATGTTGAAATGAATGAATGACACCGGAATTTATGCACAAATTTATTTGGAAATAGAAAGAAGCTATTTTTCACATGCATAATAAACGGGAAAAAAATTACCAAAATTTTAGGTGTCATCGTGGCATTTAGAAATTAAGATGTTTCGTAAACATATCACCGTCCCTGAAATAGTTACAAAGACGCAGCCTTCCAACTGTAATAGCTCGTGTCATTTTTAATATTAAAAAAAATATTTTTCAGAAATATTAATGCAATTTTTTCCGGCATACTGAAAATTGCATAGTTTAAACTGTATTTATAACTGACACTAGATATTGTGTAGGAAATTTTTTTTCAGAAGTATTTGAAAATTTCCCTCCATTTCATAGAAATGCTTCTAAAACTCAGAATAACATTCTTTTTCTGTTTGATGCTATAACGAATATCTCTTTGAAACTTTTTAAGGGGCTGCACATATATAACTTTATCACACTTTAGAGGGTAGGGTTGGTCTGGCAATGGATATCGTAAGATATCTCTAGGGGAGAGAGAAGCTGTCTTTTGACATCGTTATCTTTTTTGACCTAACCAAAATTTACTTTTTTTGGAATGTTTTTCTTTACATCGATATAATCTATTATATATTTTTTTCTTTTAGTCTATTACTTATTTTTATGAAAATACAAAGTTATTATTAAAACCATTAAATGATTATAAAAACATTTCATTCCAAAATAGGGAATATCACAACATTCGCTATTCCTATTCTTCTGCTAGTATATACAGTAAACTCTCTGTATGGCGGGCTCTGTGTAAGACAGAAATCTGACTAACTCGGAAAGATTTTTAAGTCCTTGTGAATACATAGACATAGAGTAAAATTTGCCTAAGGCGGAATATTGTCTACTGCGGAAAATTTTCTTGGTCCCGATCGCTTCCGCCTTAGACAGAGATAATTCGTTGTAATTCGTTGTTAGAGAAATCCGGTTCGAAATTATACTTATTATGTTTACTAGAAAATATGGGGCAGAATATCGTCCACCTGTTTCGTTTATAAGAAGTTATGCTTAACCCCGTGCAAAGGCAAATGCAAGAAGATATTATTACTGTTGAATGCATTATGTAACAAAAATATATTATTCAATAATTTTAAGTAGTAAGTATTTCCTTCTAAGTGGTGTTTGATATAAAATTATTTCAGATATAATAGTGATATTTTATTAACTTCTTTACTTCATTTAAGTAAAAAACTATATATGGGGCTCTCCATAAATGATGTCACACTTTTTTCTGTATTTTTTACTCCTCCCCCCCCCATTGTCACAAACTGTCACAATTTCATGACACCCCCCCTCCAATCGTGGCATCATTTGTGGACGGCCCCTATACATATGGGAGTAATAAATGCATAACCATACTTGTGACGTATAAAACTATTGAAAATTATAATAAATTTTGACGTATACATTGCAAACGTATAAAAAGAAAAATAAAGAAAAATAATTGTAAAAATAAAAAGAATTTTTAGACACTGCTGACGATATCTTTAGCGGGAGGGAATTGGTAGAACGATGACGTATGATATCATAAAAGAGAGGGGAAGTAGTCGAAAATCGCCAAAAATTTGGTCGTTATAGATGTATAGTAGGGTGGTCACAAGCAACATGGGAAAAATTGTTTTTAACGTTTTCTTCGGGGGGACCCTCCTAAAAGTTGCCAATTAGTTAGAAAATGAGATTGGCAAAGTTTCAGCTCAAATTAATAATATTAACCCGTGCCTCATCGAGGTTGAATTCTTGAAAATTTGCAATTTTTGGCAAAAAATTGTCGTTTTTCTTTCCTTACGTGAAAAATATTTGTCTTAGAAACCTGATTCTTGTTTTATTTCATAGAAACTGTTGTTGCCTTGAACTTTTACTCTCATGAAATCTTATATTTAATGAACATTTAGTATTTTTCAGGACATCTAGTGAACCATACCCTCAAAATCTGCATTTTTGAAACATAGGTAAAAAATGACAAATTGAAAATGCTATTACTTTTGATAATTTTTTTGTATCATTTTTATTAATAGGCAAAAATAAGTGAACAATTTTTGTAACTTTAAAAATATTTCACGAATTATAATTGATTATTAGTTATTTGGTTCTGTGTCTAGTAAGAAAGAGCTTCTCGATTTGTGTTGCAGTTGAACCTCTAAATTTCTCTTTTTATTACAAGGCTGTTTTTGTTATCTGTTATGGTTATCTATTTTTAGAATTGACGAAACATTCCGTAAAGCCCTTTCCCCCTCATGATATGATGGCAGAAATGTAAGATTTTTTAAATTGGCCACATGTCTCATCAAATCATCGACAGTAAGCAGCTAAGTAATTGTCAAGTTTTATGTATTTTATTTTATAATATTCGCAAAATGAATTGAACGCCAGAGAAGCTGCTAGACTTAGAATACATCCACTAGCTAACCACAGATATTGACTCTGCAAATAACTGTTTCGTAAACAAAAAACTGAGCTCATCAAAGAGAGAACTGTTGTTCACTGGGGTGGAAAACTGCTTCACCATTTTTTGAATAAAGAAAATGTAGAGTGGATAAAAGTTTTAATTAGCTGTGGGGATGAAGAGCAGTTACTACGAGTTCCTCAACTTGAAAATAGCATCGGAATAATTCAGGCGAAAGCTGTATCTTCAGCAGTTGAAGAGTGGGGGGAAGTTGGTAAAATCCGGGCAATATTTTTTGATACAACTGCAGTAAACACAGGTCGCCTCAGAGTTAACCTGCATTTTTCTATAGCAATTGTTAAAGGAAAAGTCTTCTGTATTTACCATGCCGCAAGCATAATTTAGAAAGCTGTTCTTGATTGTAAAATGGGCACAATCACTGCCCCTCAGCCAGATATTAAAAAAAAAACCAATTCTGATTGGGTGGTCTAAGTTAAACCAGAGTAAGTATACAAATGTTACTGAAGATGAAATACAAGGTATAAATAGTTAATTCAGAAGAAATTTCAAATTTTCTTACAGGAACTCTTAAAAATTAACAGCTCATGGATGATTATAAAGAGTTTATCCACCTTTGTTTAATTTTTATAGAACTCCTTCCTGCAAAAGACTTTTTTTCAAAGCACCTGGTACTTTTAATCATGTCAGATGGATGGATGCACAGGCCATTCATTCTCTTAAAATATATTGTTTCAGGGATCATCTTTCAATAACAAATTTAGAAAAAAAAAAGTATTAGAGATCTTTTCTTATTTTTAATCAATATTTATGCAAAAGCGTGCTTCAATACTTCCAATGCCATTTAGCCCCCAATTCAAGACCTGCAAATAATAAAATCAATTGTTCACTACAGAAAATTTGATAAATAGGTTACAGACAAAGAACTTGCTAAAATGACAAACCGCCTTTAGTTTCTTAACTCGGATCAAGTTGCATTTTCATTTTTAGATAATACTTTAGTAAAAAAAGTCAACATAAGCCACCTTATCTAAACCATTACCACTTCAATCCTTTCCGGCGCAGTGTCCCACGCCGGAACCACCTAATTTTAATTCCAAACTTACAAACGGCACGAAGAATATTTTAATAAAATTTTGCTTTTACAATGAAAGGTTAAAGTAATGTGATTTTAATTTCTAAAAATGTCGTTTGTAAATTCCCTTTTACGAACAGAATTTTTCTGTACCGGAAAGGGTTAACGTGACAGCTGTAAGGGAAAATAATTTATTTTCTTTATTATGCCTCCTTTCTAGTAACACAACTTTAATAATAAAATGCAATTGAGCATTATTTGCTCTCATTTTTATACTTCCTTTGCCCTCCTTTTTTTAAAAAAATTCTTTCAGTTTAAAATTCGATTTTTTTCCTTTTCTTTGGAATTTTTTTAAATCAAACACTTTATTGGACTTCACAAAACGAAAAAAAGAAAAACAAAAGGTGGAAAGCAGATGAAATGGAATGTTACAAATTTTTTTTTTCGCTTCTTCATAAAAAGTCAATTTTTAGGATTCAGGTAAAGTCTGGTCCTGAAAAATGCGCATATTTTTAAATCTATACATTTTTAGAAAAAAAATGGTGTGAGGTTCTTCAAAGCAAAACTTCTTTTTATAAAATGAGACCTGCATTATGTTTCTAGGTTCAATTGTATTCGTTTCATGAAGGAAAAACAGCATTTTTTTGCGAAAAATCACGTTTTTTTCAAACTTAAACCTCAATGAGGCACGGGTTAATATTATCCAAATGAGCTGAAACTTAGCCAATCTCATTTTCTAGTCAATTGGCAACTTTTTGGGGGGTCCCGCCGAAAAAATTCGAAAATTGATTTCTTGTGACCACCCTAATGTATAGCCTCCAAGAAGATACTTTTAATAAAAGTCTTTTTTCTGGAGTATACTTAATTTAAGCTGTTTCAGAGAACGTGTAAATATAGGCAAGCTGATTATAATAAAATACAGAGACACAAGAAAGGCGCAGGCGCAGACGCAGCCAATTAAAGTATGCGCTGGCAGGCTTCTTTCGCGCCATTAGTTACTGATGCGTCAACTATCTACAAAAAAATTAACAACGTTTTTCGCACCAGGCGCGAAATATTGTTGTCGCGGCGATGCTTAGGTATCAGAGCTTGAAATTAACTTCTTTTTTTCCAGGAGATTTCAATATATTTTTCTCAATCAATTAATTAAAAAATATTTCATCTTTGATTCACTCCCGTTTTATGCAAAAACAGGTATATCGATGATAAGAAAACGATTTGTCTATATGTGGCATGTAAATTGCCTAATGATATCATGAGTACACTTTTTGCTTACTAGAAAGAACAAACACATCAACCCTATGAGTTTGTTTTTCATGTATTTTTTTTTTTTTACTATCATAAAAACATTTAATTTGCAATTTACAGATACCAAAGTATGAAGATAACATTATGTATACAAAAATCTGCATATATTGAATATTAAAATAAAATCTGTGTTTTGAATATTACGCAGAAATATGTGTAAGAACAGAATATAACACACACACCTGTGTATTTTGTATATTACACAAAAATATGTGTATTTTATACATTACACAAATATATGTGTATTTTGCATATTACACAAAAATATGTGTATTTTATACATTACACAAATATATGTGTATTTCATATTACACAAAAATATGTGTATAAACAGAACATTACACAGATATGTGTGTAAGAATATTACACAGAAATATGTGTATTACTGTACAATTTACACATTAAAGTGTGTATTTCAAGACTTATCACCCAATTTTTACACATTTCGACTTATCATCAAATTACACATTAAAAGGTGTATTTTAAAATTTACACATTAGGCGTGTATTTTGGCAATTTACACACCAATTTACACATATAGACAAATCGTTTTTGTATCATCGATATACCTGTATTTGTGTGTAAATTTACACATTTATTTTTTAGAGTGTGATAATAAACTTAAAATGTTCGTTAATTATTAGGCGTCGTTTCAAATGCAGTTTAAGGGTTTATGCAGATAAACATTATTCTGGATAAAGAAAATTAAAAAATAATGATGATAAACTCTTTGTCAAATATTTGATGTATTGGTAGCATAGAAAAATCGCTTTTGTAATTCAGTATGATTAAACAAGCATCGCATCAAGTTTTCAGCGCACCAGAAAAACGTCAGAATAGTTTCCTTAATTAAAATAATAATAATAACTACATTTTAACAGAAATTTAAAGATATATTATATACGTTTTTATGGTTACTTTTTATTATCTAATAAATGACGGATTTTTAAGGACGTGATATTTTTTCATTTGTGATAAAGACGATTTTAACATGTTAAAAAAAAATTAGGATACTTTTTATTATTGCATGCGTTTTCATGCCTAACAAATTACTCTTTTTTGTGAGAAAGAAAAGGAATTAGAATATTGACAGGCAATAACTTTTCTTTTTCATAGTTTATTGAAAAAGAATTGGGCACCAATAACTTCTATGAATTCTAAAGTTGCAATTTTATGATATCATATTTTTGGAGTCATCAAGATATAAGGAGCTTAATAACGAAATATTTTTTAACCTCTTTTTTAAACGCTATCAGAAATTTATTTTTTATATTAAATATTTCTTAATTATTTCATGGCTGTTCTGTTTATACTGAAATGAGGTAAAATTGTCTTACACGGGAGATTTTACAAAAATTTCCTAGTTTAAATTATTTCATCTTTAATGTTCTCCATTTTTAAAAATGTGGCAAATGCTGCCGACCACAGACGCGTCTGTTCCAAAATACTTCATTATGCCGGCGCCCATGCTCGCTACATTTTAGTGAAATTCAATTTTTCAGTAGGGTAAAATGCCAATATTTCGTCCCCTTTCATAATTTCGTCCCCCTTCACTACTCCGCTTCTGCGAAGTGGCGCCATTTATGCGCAGGGCATAGGGGACGGAAGGTAAAAGGGTCAGTATTGGAAATGTTGTTCGCCATGACGCATACATAAATTAAAGACGACGAATTTCCTATTTTTAGAAGACCTGAATTCTTATTACGTCGTTTGTAGAACGTTATTTACTGTACTGTTAGTATTTATTTCTTATTCATTGCATGTATTTTACGTAGGTAAGATGCTGACAGTAGCATAGAGTGAGTTTTAGGACGTTAAGTTGATCTTACGAAAACTGAAGCTCAGCCATATTGGGAAGTATCGTGGTCCCAATTTCGCCCCCCTTGCAGTTCTTATTTTCGTACCGGGGACGAAATTAGGAATGCTTTTTCATTACAATTTTTTGATCATGTTTCGATGGCTACTGTTTCGTTATGTTATTCTTCTACTGATAATTAATACATTTCTTTGTGCCTTACTTTAATGTAAATTAAGTTACTCATTTAGAAATTTTGATTAAGTTATAAGTTAAGTCTCGGCGTATTGGATTTTTGAGGGGGACGAAATTTGGACCATTTTTTTTTTCTTTTGCATGTTTTAGATACTTTTGAAAAAACAATATTTTGCATTGCTTAAATTTTTTGTAGGGTATTTACCTATGGGAACGTCCACAGCAGAAAAAAGAATTTTTCTGAAAATTTTTTTTAAACGGAAATATAAGTGTGATACATCAATTTAAAGCTAAAGAGTTGAAGTATATAAATTTGTAAGTTTTAATTTCACAAGAGCAAGTGTTGAAAATGAGCTGGATACTAACAGTATAAAACTACATTTACATTTGAGCTTCAGAAATATTAATGCATTTTTTTCCGGCATACTGAAAATGGCATAGTTTAAACTGTATTTATAACTGACACTAGATATTGTGTAGGAAATTTTTTTTCAGAAGTATTTGAAAATTTCCCTCCATTTCATAGAAATGCTTCTAAAACTCAGAATAACATTCTTTTTCTGTTTGATGCTATAACGAATATCTCTTTGAAACTTTTTAAGGGGCTGCACATATATAACTTTATCACACTTTAGAGGGTAGGGGTGGTCTGGCAATGGATATCGTAAGATATCTCTAGGGGAGAGAGAAGCTGTCTTTTGACATCGTTATCTTTTTTGACCTAACCAAAATTTACTTTTTTTGGAATGTTTTTCTTTACATCGATATAATCTATTATATTTTTTTTCTTTTAGTCTATTACTTATTTTTATGAAAATACAAAGTTATTATTAAAACCATTAAATGATTATAAAAACATTTCATTCCAAAATAGGGAATATCGCAACATTCGCTATTCCTATTCTTCTGCTAGTATATACAGTAAACTCTCTGTATGGCGGGCTCTGTGTAAGACAGAAATCTGACTAACTCGGAAAGATTTTTAAGTCCTTGTGAATACATAGACATAGAGTAAAATTTGCCTAAGGCGGAATATTGTCTACTGCGGAAAATTTTCTTGGTCCCGATCGCTTCCGCCTTAGACAGAGATAATTCGTTGTAATTCGTTGTTAGAGAAATCCGGTTCGAAATTATACTTATTATGTTTACTAGAAAATATGGGGCAGAATATCGTCCACCTGTTTCGTTTATAAGAAGTTATGCTTACCCCCGTGCAAAGGCAAATGCAAGAAGATATTATTACTGTTGAATGCATTATGTAACAAAAATATATTATTCAATAATTTTAAGTAGTAAGTATTTCCTTCTAAGTGGTGTTTGATATAAAATTATTTCAGATATAATAGTGATATTTTATTAACTTCTTTACTTCATTTAAGTAAAAAACTATATATGGGGCTCTCCATAAATGATGTCACACTTTTTTCTGTATTTTTTACTCCCCCCCCCATTGTCACAAACTGTCACAATTTCATGACACCCCCCCTCCAATCGTGGCATCATTTGTGGACGGCCCTTATACATATGGGAGTAATAAATGCATAACCATACTTGTGACGTATAAAACTATTGAAAATTATAATAAATTTTGACGTATACATTGCAAACGTATAAAAAGAAAAATAAAGAAAAATAATTGTAAAAATAAAAAGAATTTTTAGACACTGATGACGATATCTTTAGGGGGAGAGAATTGGTAGAACGATGACGTATGATATCATAAAAGAGAGGGGAAGTAGTCGAAAATAACCAAAAATTTGGTCGTTATAGATGTATAGCCTCCAAGAAGATACTTTTAATAAAAGTCTTTTTTCTGGAGTATACTTAATTTAAGCTGTTTCAGAGAACGTGTAAATATAGGCAAGCTGATTATACTAAAATACAGAGACACAAGAGTGGCGCGGGCGCAGGCGCAGCCAATTAAAGTATGCGCTGGCAGGCTTCGTTCGCGCCATTAGTTACTGATGCGTCAAATATCTACAAAAAAATTAACAACGTTTCTCGCACCAGGCGCGAAATATTGTTGTCGCGGCGATGCTTAGGTATCAGAGCTTGAAATTAACTTCTTTTTTTCCAGGAGATTTCAATATATTTTTCTCAATAAATTAATTAAAAAATATTTCATCTTTGAGTCACTCCCGTTTTATGCAAAAACAGGTATATCGATGATAAGAAAACGATTTGTCTATATGTGGCATGTAAATTGCCTAATGATATCATGAGTACACTTTTTGCTTACTAGAAAGAACAAACACATCAACCCTATGAGTTTGTTTTTCATGTATTTTTTTTTTTTTTTTTTTTTTTTTTTTTTTTTTACTATTATAAAAACATTTAATTTGCAATTTACAGATTCCAAAGTATGAAGATAACATTATGTATACAAAAATCTGCATATATTGAATATTAAAATAAAATCTGTGTTTTGAATATTACGCAGAAATATGTGTAAGAACAGAATATAACACACACACCTGTGTATTTTGTATATTACAGAAAAATATGTGTATTTTATACATTACACAAATATATGTGTATTTTGCATATTACACAAAAATATGTGTATTTTATACATTACACAAATATATGTGTATTTCATATTACACAAAAATATGTGTATAAACAGAACATTACACAGATATGTGTGTAAGAATATTACACAGAAATATGTGTATTACTGTACAATTTACACATTAAAGTGTGTATTTCAAGACTTATCACCCAATTTTTACACATTTCGACTTATCATCAAATTACACATTAAAATGTGTATTTTAAAATTTACACATTAGGCGTGTATTTTGGCAATTTACACACCAATTTACACATATAGACAAATCATTTTTGTATCATCGATATACCTGTATTTGTGTGTAAATTTACACATTTATTTTTTAGAGTGTGATAATAAACTTAAAACGTTCGTTATTTATTAGGCGTCGTTTCAAATGCAGTTTAAGGGTTTATGCAGATAAACATTATTCTGGATAAAGAAAATTAAAAAATAATGATGATAAACTCTTTGTCAAATAGTTGATGTATTGGTAGCATAGAAAAATCGCTTTTGTAATTCAGTATGATTAAACAATCATCGCATCAAGTTTTCAGCGCACCAGAAAAACGTCAGAATAGTTTCCTTAATTAAAATAATAATAATAACAACATTTTAACAGAACTTTAAAGATATATTATATACGTTTTTATGGTTACTTTTTATTATCTAATAAATGACGGATTTTTAAGGACGTGATATTTTTTCATTTGTGATAAAGACGATTTTAACATGTTAAAAAAAAATTAGGATACTTTTTATTATTGCATGCGTTTTCATGCCTAACAAATTACTCTTTTTTGTGAGAAAGAAAAGGAATTAGAATATTGACAGGCAATAACTTTTCTTTTTCATAGTTTATTGAAAAAGAATTGGGCACCAATAACTTCTATGAATTCTAAAGTTGCAATTTTATGATATCATATTTTTTGAGTCATCAAGATATAAGGAGCTTAATAACGAAATATTTTTTAACCTCTTTTTTAAACGCTATCAGAAATTTATTTTTTATATTAAATATTTCTTAATTATTTCATTGCTGTTCTGTTTATACTGAAATGAGGTAAAATTGTCTTACACGGGAGATTTTACAAAAATTTCCTAGTTTAAATTATTTCATCTTTAATGTTCTCCATTTTTAAAAATGTGGCAAATGCTGCCGACCACAGACGCGTCTGTTTCAAAATACTTCATTATGCCGGCGCGCATGCTCGCTACATTTTAGTGAAATTCAATTTTTCAGTAGGGTAAAATGCCAATATTTCGTCCCCTTTCATAATTTCGTCCCCCTTCACTACTCCGCTTCTGCGAAGTGGCGCCATTTATGCGCAGGGCATAGGGGACGGAAGGTAAAAGGGTCAGTATTGGAAATGTTGTTCGCCATGACGCATACATAAATTAAAGACGACGAATTTCCTATTTTTAGAAGACCTGAATTCTTATTACGTCGTTTGTAGAACGTTATTTACTGTACTGTTAGTATTTATTTCTTATTCATTGCATTTATTTTACGTAGGTAAGATGCTGACAGTAGCATAGAGTGAGTTTTAGGACGTTAAGTTGATCTTACGAAAACTGAAGCTCAGCCATATTGGGAAGTAGCGTGGTCCCAATTTCGCCCCCCTTGCAGTTCTTATTTTCGTACCGGGGACGAAATTAGGAATGTTTTTTCATTACAATTTTTTGATCATGTTTCGATGGCTACTGTTTCGTTATGTTATTCTTCTACTGATAATTAATACATTTCTTTGTGCCTTACTTTAATGTAAATTAAGGTACTCATTTAGAAATTTTGATTAAGTTATAAGTTAAGTCTCGGCGTATTGGATTTTTGGGGGGAACGAAATTTGGACCATTTTTTTTCTTTTGCATGTTTTAGATACTTTTGAAAAAACAATATTTTGCATTGCTTAAATTTTTTGTAGGATATTTACCTATGGGAACGTCCACGGCAGAAAAAAAAATTTTCTGAAATTTTTTTTAAAACGGAAATATAAGTGTGATACATCAATTTAAAGCTAAAGAGTTGAAGTATATAAATTTGTAAGTTTTAATTTCACAAGAGCAAGTGTTTATTGAAAATGAGCTGGATACTAACAGTATAAAACTACATTTACATTTGAGCTTAAAATACAACTTATTGAAATGTATGATTTTTTTACTTTTTAGAGTTCATTAAAATTACTATGCGTTCAGATCAACAAACAATTATCATATCTTTAAGATCTACATAGATAAAATCTTTTAGATAATGTCTTTAATATATTTTTGGCTGTATTTAAACGTTAATAATTAAATGTCACAAGAGTAACGGAAAACATACAAAAGTTTTAATTAAAAAAAAAAACTACTTAAAATTTTTACCCAAAACTTCTAATTCTCTGATTTCGAGGTAAAAGACGTATTTTACATTAAATATTTTGTTTATGCTATGCATAGAATAGGCTCTGGGGAGTTGTCACAAGAGTAACAAACGTCTGTGTCACAAGAGTAAAACATAGTACTTTTGTCGATAGTTTGATATAACACTGCATTACAACCAAAACAAACAGAATGCTTTAAGTTTTGTTGTTTTTTCTCTGTTATTAGAGCAGTTCTTGAAATAATTTTAGCTATAACTAAGGTTATTTTGCAAATTTTAAGGAAGATAAATTATCTTTATTAGCGTTTTTTCAATGAGTGGATTTATTTTTATTCATTTTTGGTATTACTTAAGATTATAAAATAATCATGACAAGTAATTAAAGATATAATAAAACAACTCAACTCGAGTCATTTTTATGTGCTTTCTTTTGGTTTGAAGCACATGGTCTTTGATTAGATATTTTATAGGCTCTGTAAAGCTTTGTTTACTAAATTCTGCTGTATAATCTACAGAGGTTCTTACAGTAACTCTTATGGAAAGGATTCTGATAGTATATTTTAAAGGAAAGATCTTAATATTGCTTCTTATACACGACATTGTTTTAAAGAGCAGGAAAAAATCTGCTAAGCGCCAAAAATTGTAATGAAAAAATAAGAATGAAATTGAACATGTTGTTCTGAGGAAAAAAAAAAATATATATTACGATAAGGTGAAGAAAAGTCTTAGAACCAGCAAAAGCTTCAGCAAGAAAATGGTAATATTAAGAAAAGGAAAAAGAGAACTAGCTAACCTCATATACTGTAACGAAAAAAAATCTAACACCACAGCTTTGAAGAATTTTATGTCGATGAAGATGTAAGAAGAAGTCCTTCTTCAGCTAAATCTACGTTAGTTAAGCGTGAAAAAGGTCACATAATTTCATCAATTCTAGGGGACATTTAATAAGAGAATATGTTTTTTGTTTAAAGAAGCTTTACTAAATTGAAAAATTGGAGATTCCTTTGCAGTTTTAAAGCCTAGTTTCATAAAACAATAGAAAACAACTCATCAGAATACCTCCATTTGTTGCTGTCACGAAAACATTCAAGCAATTCATATTGTAGTAACTGGTGTATTTCCTGCATTAAACATTCCTGTGATGGATTTAATGATTTTGTCTGCCGAGATACATGATAATTAAAATTTAGGAATTCAGAATGTCTAATTTGCGGAGATAAAATCGAAGAATTATTTGAAGCGGAAGTTCATAATACAGAACTTCTCATAAGTTATTGTAAATAGCAAAACGTTGATAGACGTTTTGCTATTGACAAAACTTTTATCAGCATCTTCATCAATACTGTTACTTTTTCAAAACGTTGATAAACGTTTTGAAAAAGTAGCAGTTAAAGAAACCATTTCTGATTGTTTAAAAATTTTCGAAAGCAACTAAATCCATTTCTGTGGCACACATTCATTGAAACTTGTACAAGGGATTATTTTCGTAATGCAAAAAAAAAAAAATAATAATAATAATAATAATAATAACAATTTCTCAAAGAATAGTTATGCCAGTGGATTTTCTGTAAACTGTTTTCGAAGGGCATTCAACAAATACAATTTGTTAAAACCATTAAAAATACACTATCTACTACAAACCTTACACTAACGTGATTGGTACAAAGAATTTGTGTTTTATTAAGTAAATCATGATGCAGGAGAAGTTGCAAATGATATTATTGATAATGAAGACAGAAACTGAGAGATTGCTATGTGGTTATAGTGTTTGTTAATTTTAGAATTTTTTTACATTATTTTATGTTATTTAAAAATTAAACCGTCCTTAACAGTTGTTCTCTATGGAAAATATTTTTTTTAACTTATTTTAATTATTTTATTTAGTATTTAAACTGAATTTTTGGTAAAATTACATTATGGACAAAATGTCACAAGAGTAAAACTTAGCATTTTGCAAAATCAAATGTAACTAATTCATGCTTTATCAGAGGAGTTCAATGATTAATGCTTTTTAAAAAGATATAATTACTCTGCTATATTCTGTAAATTTTATTTCTATAGTCTCATATAATTCACAGGATTTCTGCGTCAAACACAATTTTTAAAAATTGCATTTTTTTGTGGTCACAAGAGTAACAAAATTTTAATTTATTATCAAGGCAAGTAAAATGCTTTTTGTTACAAACTGCATATGGTTTATGAAAGTAGAGTACATGTATCTTTAAGTAGTTGCATCAAATTTATCCTAAATATATTTTGTAATAAAAGAATTGGAAATATATGTGAAAATTTGCTCTGATGTTCACAAGAGTAACAGTGGACGTCCCCCTATGTTTCTATGTGCGTGGTAGTTAGTCTATGTAAAATCCAAATTTGGTAGGTTTTCACTGAAAATTACAACATTTAGGGTCTAAAAGTGACTGGGGGACGAAATATGGGCACTTTACCGTATAAAATTTTGATACTTTTACATAAAAAAGCTTTTTACTTAAATAAGACATTCGATTAAATTGCAGTAATTTATATCAATATTTCCCTTACGATATAACAGGGTTCGTACGGATACCGTTATTTTCAAGGCAAAATATCAGTATTTTTTTTTTTTTTTATATAGAAATATAAATCTAGTTTAAACGCTCGAAATTTCGTCTTATTTAACAAGAGATTTTCTATAAGAAAATACTGGTACGGAAGAATTTCTCAGTCTGGAAATTCAAGGAACCTTACGAACCCTGTATAAAATTCATGTAGAAAAGTAACCCTCGTTGGACATTTGAAATTTATACAATTTACATATTTTATGTAGAAAGCATGATAACTATAATTCTTCATCTGTAATTAATGTTGCCAGGGCAAGGAGCGGGTCAGGGAGAGAAAACAAACAAAAAAAAAGCGGAACTACCTATGAACTATTTTAATACCTGTTAAATTGGAACCTCTGTAATGGAATCATGCTTTAGGCTGAAAATTTTCGTAACCTTGGTTAAAAGTACAATACAATTTTTAGGAACAGTTGTACTTGCTAAGATTAAAACAGGCCTAAAACGGATTATTTTTCCGGCCCTTTGTCGTTCCGTCTTAACAGGTTGCTGTAATACGTAGTTTCATTTTATTATATCGAATGTATATTAATTTAGGACTTTATCTATAAGGCATTTATGGGAAATTAGTTAAGGAGTTTCAGGACTTTTAACCCTTTGCACTCGAGAGGTGAATCTCACTCACCACTGGTGTTGCCAGGTGTCCCGCGTAATTCGTAGCTCCAAATGATCTGGACACCAGTATTTCAAAGGAACTTTGTTCCCCTTATCTAATAGCAGAATTATCTGTGATTAAAGACTGCGAAATAAACTGCAGAAAAGAAGTGGTGTCCTGAGCCCAGATTTACGCGGAACACTTCGCAACACTAGTAGTGAGCGAGAGTCACCTCTGAGTGTAAAGGATTAAAATTAGCAAAAAAAGAAGAAAAACAAGTTGGAAATTGCTCGTCAAACGTGACAAATGGGGTGCGTTCGTACTATAACTAGTTTTATAATTATTTTTTGCATCCCATATTGTGCTGAATGTATATTTGTTTGCACTTCATAAGTGCATAGTCTGTAACATCATTAAAATGCACTTGCAATAATTTTTCCCCCACTGCCCGTAATGTAACGGAAAACTTTTGACTGTCCCTGTAATTAAACTATACATCCGACTTTCATAAAATTTTAAATGATTCGCCAAAATATTGCAACAATTATATATTTAAAATTTCAGACCATTCGGAAAGCTGTAACATCATTAAAATACACTTTCAATAATTTTCCCCATTGGCCGTAATGTAAAGAAAAACTTTTGAGAGTCCCTGTAATTAAACTATACATCCGATTTTCATAAAATTTGAAATGGCTCGACAAAATTTTGTAACAATCATATATTTAAAATTTCAGCCCATTCGGTTGGATAGTTTTTGCTCTGTTACATGCGAACGGACGGACAGACGGACAGACGGACTGAATGATGACTATAGGTGCTACGTATTTATATAATTACGAACGCACCTAAAAAGGCCATTTTCAGTATTTAATATCTTAAAATGTATACGAGTTAAAACCACAATTTTTATTCGGATGAAAGATATCAGTATGTTCTTTCATTTCATGTATTTAAAAAAATTGAAAGATGCAGAATTAGTATTTATAGGGGGCTCCAAACTGTCAGCCATTTTGTCGAGCAGAGAATTGGTATAACAGCTTACGCGCAGGATTTCAAAATAAATTTTGCAAAAAGAATGAATTTTTTTGTGTTTCATTATACTTGAGATTACAATAATTACTATGAACCTAAATAAATTTGTATTTACAGCATTTTTATATTTTTAATACAAAGTTGTATTTAGCTAATACAAAATTTTAAAATTTTCAACAGTATAAGCGTCTAAAAAAATATTTTTTTGAATAATAAAAATGAAATTTTAAGTTCTGTTTATAAAGACTAACATGAAACATGTGTTTTGAAAATTTCATGAAAAAATATTCAGAAGTTTTTGAGGTATCGTGCGCGTTATCACCCAAAACGTCTTTTGAAGAAAAATGGCTTCAAAATTTCGGAAACGCCGCTTCAGCTATTGAGCGGGTATAATTCTAAAAACCATAACTTCTGTTCTAATGGGAATTTCAAGAAAACAATTATATCAAAAGGTTCAGAAAAGATAGGAGTTTAACATATAAAATTATTACAATTTCAAAAATTTTGAACCTTTGAGAGTCCTGAGCCCCCTTAAGCGAACTATTGGCTTTTTTAATAATTAACAGTATTTTTATGACAATAATGCTAAATTCATAATTCCAAGGTTTTATAATTTCATTACGACGTATTTCTGTCGTTTGTGAGAAAGATGAATTATTATTACACACACTCTGAAAAAAAAATATTTCGTTAAACTTAAAAAGTGGAGGCTGCGAGTTGACCGGAACATACACTTGGCTGAAAGAGATTTTTTTGTTATTTGAAAAAATTTCTGTCTATTGACTATCAGGAAATTTTGACCTTCGCAGGGCTCCCAAATGGTCCGCCAACTGAATACCAATATTATTTTAGAAAAATTTTCCTTTTCAGATTTTTCGTACAAACCGCCCCGGAATCACCTTTGAAAGTTAATTCTCGCGCAAACCTACCATAAAATTTTCTGTTAAAATTTATTGGTATTCAGTTGGCGGGCCATTTGGGAGCCCTGCCTTCGTCTCGCGAATTTTTCGTGTTTGAGAAGGGGGAAAGGGACATACGTAAAATTTCAGTTTCTAATACGAAAAAGTAACACACAACACACGGTTACCGGAACACCCATGCGATTTGACGAAAGTGTAGCTTTATATTGGGGGATTATAGGTAAAGTTTACGTTATATTGGTAAATTTTCTGTATTTTAAAGAAGATTGGAAAATAAAAGCTGTAATTTTCGAGTTTTAACGGGAAAAAAGTGGTGGAAAGCACCTTTGAAGAGTTTTTTAAGAGTGTTTCTCTCCGAAAGAAAGATTCTGCTAAATTCCCATGAGACATAAAATTTAAATCTGAAACAAAACCTGACGTACAAAATTCTTAAGAAAAATATAAGTTAAATAAAAACTTGTAAAATAGCTTAGAAGCTAAAAATGCATTATTTCAGCATCAGTTCAATCATGTAACATAAAGTTTTGATGATGTTAAAAAAAAAAAAAAAAAAAAAAAAAAAAACATATAATCTCTAAATTTATACTTATTTCGAGACAACCAATAGTAGAATTTATTTACCAACTAAAAGTGCTCAATCTAATAATATGTTGAAATTTAAATTTTTAAGTAAGTCCGTGTTCCGATTTAGAACATGAACTTTTAAACACTTGATACGACCCTACATATGTCAACTTATGCCCGACCCGTTCTTTTAAGTAATTTGTCGACTCTGAAACCCATCCCTAAACGTGAAATTAAAAAAAATAAAAAACAAATGTGAATTTATAGGAAGATGGTCTACAATCACATCTCTAACATCAATTTTACCTTTCTCGAAGAAAAATTAATGTATATTTGTAATCATTCATATATAAATATTTTTTTATCATTTGAAACAATATTCTGGGCTTTTCTTTGAAAAAAACTGGGCATAACCGCACCCAACTACCAAGAAACGAAACTCTAATCTTTAACCCTCTGACAGCCTTGGAAAAGGGCAAAATTTTAATGGTGTTTTCTCCGCATTTTGTTTTAAATGCTTATAAAAGATTATTCTTTCAACATTTAAAAAAAAAAAAAAAAAAAAAAAAAAAATTAATGACGAATATGAATGCAATCCTTGGAAGTATTAATCATTGTTTAATCTATTAAAAATACATTAAATCAATAGAATTATATTACTTTAAATATTGCTTGTATTGTAGTGAAATCTGGAGCTTAGTGAACGTATTATCACGGGCTTGTCAGTGAGGGGATTTGCCCGAAAATGGAAACACTAAGGTGATGCCGATCTGCAGAAGGAAAAAAAAAGATCCAATGGGGCCAACACGTTCCGGTAGAATCTGTTTATACGATCCGATGTTGTTGCTATTTTACAGTAGTTCAAAAATATACATCTTCCTACAATTTACCATAATGTATGTGTACGCAAAATTGTTTTCTTATTTATAATTTTCATTTCTCACCTTTCTATTACATATAGTATTATAAAATGAGATTCTGCTTCATGCTGAAATTAATAAACAAAGAAGTTAATTTAAGTTTGATACTAAGTTAATTTGAATAATAACAATAATAAAACTTCTTTATTTACTTCTGCATTTGTAAAAATACTCACCAAATGCTTTGTAATAAGACGATCAAAGTGAGTCTATGGATTTTTACATGCTTTTCCTCTTCTTGAAACTTATTTCTTAGAGGCGCCTATTGTTTTCGGTCCAACGAATGAACTTTGAACAGGAGCGCGCACGAGTTCTAGAAAATATATAAGGTATTCGGTAACATAAGGCCATGGAGGAATGAAAAATAAAGGAGACGACATAAGTGATGTCACTTGAAGCTGTTCCTAACCCCATACTTCCGCCATATTTGAAGGCGGTGAGCTGCGTTGTGAACCAGTTTTTCACGCTGCGCAAATCAACTACGGAAAAGTCAAGAATGGCGGACGCTGGAGATGGGGAAAGAACCCGTCTTTTAGCTTCAACACTCACTACGTAGCTAGATTGATATTTCGTCTCCTTTTAATCTTTATAGCTCCATGCATACGGCGATTGATATGATTAGATGTAACCAAAGTGTGGTTGAATTCTCGCCTCAGACTAAGAGATAAAGATTTGAATTTAGATTGAACTAGTAAAAATTTGAAGTACTTTGGCTTCGATGAAAAAGCCACACATTCTGCGTCCCGCGTATGTGTTCCGCTGCACGGGTCTCAGGAACCTTGAAAATCGGGTAACTTGGCAATACTATCTGTGACAGCGAATGTTGCTTAGTTTGATAATTATATTATAAACGCACGACATGTTAATTAAAAGTAACTTTCACTTTATTTTAAAATTCCCACCAGATATATATAAAGGAATAAAATTTTTGCATAAAACACTATTCTTTAAAGTTGTTGACGATACTGCTAATGAAAAATTCATGCAACCAATCTCTGCCAAAGATGTAGGGAGGGACATTTCCACTCATTTTGAGGAGTCGACATACTGACTCGACTCTCGACTCACTTGCGGAAGTAAGGTTGGTTGGTTGGTAGTAAAGATGACGTAATTCTACTTTTGGTATGAAATTTATCGCGCAGGAGAAAATATTTGAGCATAAGCTTGAATTACTTTGGTTTTGATTTTATATATAAGAAGTCTTTTATATTAAACTTTGTTGGATGCTAACTGGAAACAGTCAAACTAGACGTCTCTACGGGCCGAAATTTCCAGGCCCCGTCCACAGAAAGAAAGTTCGGCTTGCTCATAGAAAAAAGTTTGGCCTAGTCCGTAGAAAAATAATCCACTACCCGCCCCGGTATAAAATCTAAAAGTTCATCCCGTACAAAAAAAATTACTAGTCCGACGCGGTAGAAAACTTAAAAGTTCGGGCCGATACCGTCTTGCCCCCCCCCCTCCCCCCCCAAAAAAGGTTAAAATCTAGGTACTAAAAACTAGAAAACATGGATTTTTACGTCGATAGGATTAAAAATTGTTTCGTACAAGGAGTTCTGACAAAAAATACTTATTTTATCCTTTTTTCTTTTCATTTTTATAATCTTCATTTTTAAAGAAACATCGTGTGCTGCGATATTTATTTTTTTTAATGAATCACTATCTGTATGTAAATGATTCAGTTAACTTTAACATCGTTAATACATATTCTATGTATTCGAGGCTTAAGAATCTGATAACTACTATACAGTAAAATCACCTCAGACGAAATTGCTTAGGAAATAAAAAAATATACGTTATAGATAAGTTTCCTTCTTAGCAGTTGTAAATGTATTATATACTTTTCCTCACATATTATTATATTCATTTTTCATATATCAACACATTTTTTTGTTTAAGACAGGATTCTGTCATATACGGATCCTTTTTCACAAGTTCTATTGTATTTTAATTTTATTGCCTAGAAATTGCTATTCTTTAAAAAGAATAAATTTTAAATTTTAGGTGTACAATAATGGCAATTTAACCATATATGCATTTTCTGCAAAAGGTTTTGGGCCGGGACAAATTTTACTGATTTTTGCATGGATCAGACCAGACCGAGACAATTTTCGTACGGGGGGCGGGGGGTCGAGACCGGTACTTAAAATGTCGGCCCTTGCAAATCTTGGAAAAATGAAGCCAGTCCCGGATCGGTACTGAAAAATTCAGTTGAGCTCGGCGCATTCTTTTAGAAAAAAGAAAGGTCCTAGCCCGGTCTGCAAAGAGCAATGCCTAGGGCCGGCCCAAAGCCTCTAAAAAAGTAAGCCCCGGCTCGTCCCCCCAGCGTTGCGAAAAATTGGCCCTAGCCCTGCCCGCGGATTGGGCCAGTGCACACCTTAAACCACACTGTAAAATATGGAAATACTCTTGTTTAATACCGTACCATGTCTAAAAATTTACCTTCTTTTTAACTGGGAGTGGAAGGTTTTGAGGTGTTATTTTTTATATATATCAAGTTTTAAAGGTTTAAATTTTCTGTGCTGAAAACAAAACAGGAAACGGATTTTTTTTTTCGTGTGTGTGTGTGTGCGCGCGCGCAGGGAGTGTGGAGTAATTGAAATTTACTGCTGACAAGGACAAGAATCCATCAAAATATCCGAAATCCTCCCCAATCACAACATTTTAAGTTCTTAGATCTCTTCTTCATTTATTTTTTTGGGATTCCGTACTTAAAAAGTGAAAACGGAGCTATTATAAGTTGATAGTGTTAACAAATTTATAGATTAAAAACTATTCACAAATATTTTTCGAAAAAAAAAGGACTAATTTAGTTACTTGATTTTTTTTTTCTTTTATGCGTGTGTGTATGTGTATCGTTTGGGTATTGTTGGAAAGACCTCGTAACACCGAAATCAAAAATATATTTGTTCTAATTTTAGATACTGTCAAAAATATGATACAAAAATATGTCCCCCACCCCCTCCAGCCTATTTCCGAATCTACTAAAACTAAAATTATGAAGAAAAAAACTAGTTGCAATAGTAGTTTATTAAAACTTTGTTGAAAAATTACAGTGATTATCCTCGGTCACATAGTTTTGGAGAAAACCGCATTTTTCCTTACACACAAACTTTAACGGGGCTCAGCGGCAGTATTTTTAACTACAAAGTTATAAAATTGACAGGTCTAACTATTGTGGCGATTTAGAATCAAATAGCGTTTTCCATTTTTTTTTCATAAATAAATTGCTTATCAAGAAAAATACGATTTTTGTCACGTAACGACAAGTTTTTCTCTTTTCCCCGTGTTATCGTGTACCGAAATTCGTTTAAAAACTTCAATTTTGACATTAGTTTTTGAAGGATATTTTGGCAAAAAAAGGAAAACGCCATTCGATTACTTAGTTCCTGAATAAGAACACCTGTAAATTTTACGCTTTTCCGAACAAAAATAATTCAATAATCAATCGCCCGTCCACCCAGAAGGGGGGGGGGGTACATTTTAAAAAGTTCTTTTTTTCCTCATGTTTATAGTTTTTTATTTACTCCCTTTTAAAATTTTATTTTTAAAACCATGATAATATATTGAAATATATCCATAGAGAGACACACACAGCCTAGTTGTTTACGAAAAAAAGGGGGGGGGGTGGAAAGGCGTGGAAGCGACAGGATTCCGAAAATATCTTCCATATCTGAGTTTAAATAAGGAACGTTAAAAAAATCGATTGGCTAAACTTTAAAAAAATATATGTAAATTACATGAATTTAATATTACCTGCGAACATTTTTATTTATAAAACGGAATTAAAATAACATTATCTACGCAAACAAATAAACGATAATTCCCTTTTATATTAAATACATCTATTATAAAATAAATTCAGTAACTTAGTATATTTTAAACAACCTGCAACTAAAGTAGAATTCTATTTATCTTTCTTCTAAGTTGTTTTTTAATATTGTATGATATGAAAATATTCCCCTAACTAATCCTACTTCTTTTTTTGCCAAAAAATACAAAGCTAACATCTGCTTTTTTTTATCTTCTTTCCCCTAAGCATATCGTAAATTCAACTAATCTTTAACAAAATATCCTACTGCCCGCCCTCTTGTCTCTGTCCTTCCCTCTCCTTTCATTCATACCGTCATTATCTACACTGCTTTCTTCTTTCCCAAAATCCCCAATACATAATTAAACAAAGATCTCCGTTCTCTCGTTCACTGCTAAACAACCCCGCCTGGATTCGAAGAGTTGAAATCCGATACTGAGTCGAAGAATCGAAAATCCACACTTCAACTCTCGACTCTCCAAGTCCGACACTGTGTTAAACTCGTCCAACCACTCCTTGAGTGAGTCGACTTCGACTCCGAATCCCAAACTGAGTGGAAATTAAAGTTCGACTCTTTTGAGTCGCAGCAATTCACTAGCGAGGAGTCGACAGTTCGACTCACTTGGAAGGAGTCGAGATTTTGAGTCGACTCTTCGACTCTTAAGCCAACTCTACAAAGATGGTTGTGTATGATACAGCGAAGATTTTAGTGTTTATTGCTTTGTTTAATCTCTTAATTCTCGCTCCCGTCGATATCCCGGGCTGAGGTGTCGTTCGTTATTTCTTGTGTTCGTCTTATTTCCGGGCTGGAGATTTAATTGCTGTAAAAAAACTTCTGAAACCAGAAAAATTTAACGTGCATTTTCGACTGAAATCTTTGAATATTACTGTTTGGGTTCGGCTTTTGGCGCTGACTGTAATGCTGACATTTGTATTGCATGTTTCGAAATATATAACATTCGAAAAAATTATTAATAATCAAAATTTAATGTATATATATAATTTCAAATGTTATTTGTAAAAATTTGTGTGATGATGATACATATAGATCAAGGATGTGAAAAATGAAGGTCTTATTCGCATTAATTTGTATGGTGTAAAACAAACAATGAGACACAGAATTCTCGCATGATGGCTTTTCTACAAATGTGAATTGGTTCTATAACATCTTTTTTTCGCCTTAAAAAAACTAATTGCATATTTTATTTAGAAACGTTATAATAATCAATTTCTGTAATAAAAGAAATAGGTACTTTTTTGATGGTTTTTCCAAATATTAAGCGACCGTGAAGGGGTTAATGTTTAATAATTAGTAAATTAAAAGATTACAACTGTTATTTTATACAGAAAGTAAATATACAGATTTAAATCAAGTAACATTGTTTAGAATTTTTCTTTCACTTTTCTCTTAATTTTTTCTAAATTTTTCGTTTTTATAATGTCTTATATGTATTATTATGGTACGCGGCACAGTTCTCAGGAACCTTGAAAATCAGGACATCCCGCGTAAATCTGGATACTTGGGAACACATATGTTGTAGTGAATGTTGCTTAGTTTGATAATTATAACAATAAATCATATTGATTAACCCTAGAATACTAACCTGCGTAAATTTTACTCACATCCTCTTTTTTTTTACACATTAAATATGCTATTTTGCTAAATTATATTACAAGGATATCTTTAATGAATAATTTTCTGATTAAAATTTAAATGTGTGAGTATATATTAAGAATTATTTTTTTTAACTATGCCTTAAATGTATTTTAACTATGGAGTGAGTAAATTTTACGCATGGTTAGTATTTAAGTACAAAATATAAAGGTTAGTATTCTAGGGTTAAAGATAACTTCCCTTTTGCTTTAAATTCACACGAGATAATATATAAAAGAATTAAGATTTTGCATAAAACCCCTTTCCGAATAGTTATGTTTCCTGGCACCTCTTTTCCTCCTTCCAGCCAAGTAATGATATTCTCACTTCTGTTTAATTTTTCTTACAAGAGGTGTGGGATTCTGGGTCCTCGGAACTCTGTCAACTTTTCCCCATCAATGTCAATGTGTGTAATTTAAAATGTATATATTTTTATAATTACTGATCGGCTGCCATCACAGCCGAATATAATATATGATACAGCGTGTTAACGAGCGTCTAGGGGGGGGGGGGGGGAGAAAGACTTCTAACAGTAAAATTTCGGATTCCTTTTCAACGGTAGAGAAAGGTATAAAAATGTAAAACTTCGTCTTCTGTTTCAAGTGAAAAAACAATACTGCATTCTTCTCTCAACCTTGTACAGCTTACCCTTTTCGTTTACATTCATTATGCGGTTATCGAAATCATTCAAATTATAAATAAACAACGAAGAATGTCGAATTTTATACTTTGATCAAAGAAAAATTAAATTAAAAAAATAATAATAAATAAAAAAATATTTTCAAAAGGAAATAAATTTAAAAAAAAAAAGAAGAATTATAGTAATAGCTGTTACTTATGTAAAAAATCTCGTTTGTTATATAAATATGTAAAAAATAATTTTTATAGCTTCATATTATAGTATATATATATTTTTAAATATATTTAAAATAAATAAACGGTCAAGTGCGAGTATTACTCGCCCTCAGAAGGTTCCGTACAATAAATATATGAATTATTGACTGTAATATTAAAAAAATCGTTACTGAAAGAAAAATAAAATTTTGTAAAAACTTTATAACGTAGGGTTTGGTAATATACTAGAAAAGTATGAATGGGTATACCATAAAATTTCAAAGAGATATGAAGCCTAAATAATGTCAAACATTGCTATTCTGTATAACTCTTATTTAAATCTTATCCTAATCTGTTTATGATTATCTTAATTCGGTGCTGACAATAAAAGTAGTGTATATTTAAATTTCATTTGGTTAAAGGAAGTAATGATTAAATGTTTTTTGGTTAAACTAAATTGAGCGTCGTAATAATCTTTTCTTTTTACAGTGTAGCTAAAACAAAACCCTTGTTCAAAGTTTAAACTTGGCATTTTGCTAAGCGCGCTTCGAAAGGAAGTCGCAAAGTAGCAACGCCACCTTGGATCGTGCCGCGTTTTTCATTCTAGGTTTTAACTTTTAAAGACACGGGAGACGCATTGAGAGATCTACTCAATGCAAACTAGTGCCAAATCTTATACTATTTATGTGATTAATTCTAATTAAATTAGTCTGTTTTTAACAATTTGAAGTTTATTGCTTTTTAATTGCTACCGGACACTTTAGTACATAAATGTAACATTAAAAGTTGTTATCTAGGCTTCAAAGGCGATGGTACATAGAGTACGTCGTCCCTGTCATTATGTGTATCCAAACCGTCCGTCACTTTAAGGGTTAATATCTCGGCTAATTACCGACGATTTTTGTTCAAAAATCATTATCAACATTGCTATTATACTTCTGCTACGATAGGTACCTCCATCGTTTCTCAACACCTTTGCTGAATGCCCGCAAATCGAAATTTGTGTCTAACGGAAAAATGAGCTTTTCTCAAAAACTATGTGACCTATGGTAATCGCTATAATTTTCCTGCAAGGTTTAAATTAATGTCTACTACCTTTAATTTTTTCATAATTTTAGTTTAAATATAGATATTAGTAGAATAGTAGATTTGGAAATAGATGGGGGGGGGGGGGACATATTTTTGCACTACATTTTTGGTGATATATCTGCAAATATAATACCTAAAATTAAAAGAAATGTATATTTGAGTTCAGTGTTACGAAAGCTTTCACGCGATACCCCACACGATATGCAAAGAAAAGATTTTTTTCCCAAGTAATTTAATTAGTCCCTCTACTTTTTTCTTATAAATATTTGTAAATGTTTTATAATCTGTAAATATGTGGGTCAATAGTGTTTATTACTTCCCTTAATTTGAACTTTCCACGTTTTCTAGTTTACGAGTAAAATGGCTGTAACAGGCGAACAGACACACATAGGAGTGATCTTATAATGGTTCCGTTTTTACTTTTTAAGTACGGAACCCTAAGAATAAGTAGATTTGTCAATTCTGCAATATATTTATTTTCTTTGCAATATATTCAATGCAACACTTTTATTTGATATTAAATATTATATACAGTCGAATTCGCTTATAACGAGCCCTGGTTTAACGAGAACCCGGATTTAACGAGGAAATCATAAATACTTGGTTGGTACAATGTTAAGTCTACGGGAACATAACTCGCTTTTAACGAGCAAACCCCGGTTATAGCGAGCAATATTTTTGTAATTCATAAAATTTCTATTGATTTCCGCCTCTCCAGCTCAGATAACGTTTCTTGGAAAAATTCCTTTAACATTCCGAAATTAACAGAAATTGAGTGTGCAGAAAAACTTTAAAAATTTTTCGAAGCCAGGATTTCAAATGACGATGTTTTTTTGGGCCAAGAGACCTCTTCGAAGAACAATAACACAAGAAAGAGACAATAAGACAGTTCAAAGCAAATTAACCAACTTCTTTTGTACTGTACAGAAATAAAAAATAAATAAAGTATGTATAATAAAATAAGTATGCAAGAATTTGTGTAATTTTTTACGAACCCGTTTTTTACGAGCATCCGGTTATAACGAGCAAATATCACGGTCCCTTCGCGCTCCCTATAACCGAGTTCGACTGTAGTATAACTATATTCGAAATTTACCTGTGCCCACGGAATACTTATTTTGGAGCTTCAGAGGGCTCATTTTTTAGTAAGTTTCATATATTAATGATTTACCTTTCTGTCTATTTACGTATCCTTTCCCGTCGTAATCTTTGTTTAAATAGGCCAGTTGTAAATGTTTCATATTTTGTTAAGATTAGCACCAAACTTTAAAAATAATAACCGTACCTTTCTTTTCTTTTCTTTTTTCTTGGAAAGCTTAAATCACAATTTCCACTTAAGGTAATATTTTTGAACTGTTTTTTAATTTGAATAATTATAATGCATTTTTTAATATACAGTGAAACCCTGTTAAAACGCTCACGGTTAATATGCAATCCCGCTTAGTACATGGATTTTTTCCGATCTCTTGAGCCTAGCCCATAGCTGCCAACATCTTACGCTTTTTCAGACCACAAAAATTTTATGGAAAATGTTACCTTTATAAATCGCCGTAATCTGCCGATTAAACACGCCAAAAATTTCTATTAAATTTTTGTGGTCTGAAAAAGCGGAAGAGTTGGCAGCTATGGCCTAGCCCATAAGGCTAATACCAAATATGACGATTAATTACGCGAACGGTTACTAAGCGATCCCTCTTAATACGCGAATTCATTGATCAAGATGCGAATTCCTTCTCTCTTCTCCAGTGTTGCCAATTTAGCGGAGCTTTTTATTCAATTAAAAGACACTATTTCCGAATAGTAATATATTTTTATTTAATTAAGTCAAACGTTACTAATCGGAAATAGTGGTAGATATATGAATAGGGAAAAAAAAAAAAAAGCTAAATAAACAAAACTGCAATTCTTCTTTCATCTCGCGTCCTAACATTCTTTGTCTCCCGCTTCGTGTGTGTTTTTACTGTAATAGAGAGATAGACGAAATCAGGATTCTGAGATACGTCATAAAAAATATTATGATTTGAAGTGATTATACCTATTATTAGTGCGGTTTTAAATATAGATTATATCGCTACTATGTTTCATGATGCATATTATAGGCAAAAAAATAAATAAGTAAATAAATAAACTCGTAAAGAGCAAACAAAAATGACTGAGGTTGTATAATTCTTTTATGTTTTATGCGTTTTCTTTACGTTTTCCTATGCTAAAAATATTTTTTACACGAAAATGAATAAACACAGTTTTTTTCTTATAATGAAAAGGACAGATTATAATGGTACTTATTATCAAAAGTACTAGATATGATTTAAACAACTGGAATGTGCTTCAAAGATTTAATTTTTCTTTCTTTCTGTTAAAAAAAAAATAGTCTAGCAGGAAAATTATATTTGTTATTTCATTTTTGGTTGTAACGTATAATACGACAATAAAACCGTTTGAATCCATATTTATTTTCAGTTATTATTCCAGTCAATCCTGTAAGGGACTGTCCATAAATGATGTCACACTTTTTTTTTCAATATTTTGACCCCCCCCCCCCACACCTTCCCTTTGTGAAAAAGTGTCACACTTCACCATACCTCCCCCCCCCTCCTTGTCACATGTCACGCCATATACTTGCAGTTCAGAAACAAAGCACTACGTTATAGATCATATTTAATATTTTATTTTTGAACTTTAATTATGCGTTTTAATGACATTTGTGAACATAATAATGAAAATGATTCGTGTACTTATTTGTATGAAATAAGATTGGGGTTTACAAATACGAAACCTTTTTGTATGAAATTTTGAATGAAATAAGATTGTGGTGGGGATATTAAATGCTTTTATTTTAACCAAAATGTGTAATGTCACACTTCTTCTTACCCTCCTCCCTCCAACCCCTTGTCACAAACTGTCACAATTTTACAAATCCCTTCTCCCCAACCCCTTCAAGCTTGACATCATTTATGGACGACCCCTTAAAAGAATAATGATTTAAAGGGGATACAATTAAATTTTAATCTAAATATACGTAAAAGACACAATTTTCGACCGTTAAACATATAAATAAAAGCTCTAAATATATATAGATTTAACGCCTGAATTAAAAACCATTAAAACACCAAATAAAATAAAATAAGACAGACTTGAGAACAGTTAAAAAATAAAATTTATAAAACAATTACTAAAAAATACTAAAAAACAATTTAAAATACAATTAGTAAACGTTTCACCGAGAACTTAATCAAGGTTCTTGATTTGTTCCTTCGTCTGTTATGCAATGGATATTTTGTACTGATGATGCCTTGCGTGTAGCTCGGCGAAACGTTTACTAATTGTATTTTAAATTGTTTTTTAGTATTTTTTAGTAATTTTTTATGCATTTTATATTTTAACTGTGCTCAAGTCTGTCTTATTTTATTTTATTTGGTGTTTAAAAAGCTCTAAAGTTCATTTAAACGATTAGATGTGTCAATAAGCTCACTTCCGTCAACGTTATACAAATCACCTTTAATACGCGATTCCGCTTAATACGCGACTTTTGCCCACTCTCTTGAAACGTGTCTTAAGAGGGTTCGACTGTATCATTAAATGGTTTTTTGAAGGAGATAGAAGATAATATACTTTTTAACCATTACGTTTGGCTGATTTCGTAGGAGAGGGGGGGGGGGGGGCGGTAATTTTTTTTCCGAAAAAGGAACAAAATATCAATTTTCCAATTTCATTTACAACATTCATTTTACATTAAAGGAAATTTCCCTTCCAGAGTTACAATCTTTACTGTTTTTTTTTTCTTTTCTTTTTTTTTTTAAATATAGGCTGTTTCCATGAGTACTTGTAGTGTAAGTCACATGCTACGATTCTTGGCTATCAGTATTTTAGAACGGAAAAATGGGACTTATTTTATGGTAGATATCTCAATAATTGAATACGGCCAAGCAAACTTTACGAAAACAACGGTGGCCAACAAGCATAGCAGTTATCAGCTATGTGACTTACACTACAACAACCCATGGAAATAGCCTATGGCAGTATGATCAGCATCTTTTCAACTAAATCTGTCTTTTTAATGGGGGATCCTCGTGGTTCATTTCATAAAATTCAATGATCTGATCTCCCGTAAATTGACTTTTAATGACTTTTTGCTTAATATTTTTTTAAAAAGTTAAATGTGAAGCAAAAAGTCATTTTTATATTACTTTTACTCACATGTAATCACATTTTATTCGTTCCTTTAAACTAATTAATTACTGGAAATCTGGTCCTTACAGTTTCGAGCACATGTGCAATTAAATATATGAAAGATAAAGAATGTTGCAAGAAACTCAAAAGAAGTGCGGTTTTTAAACCTTCTTAATCATTTTTAAATTACTTTTTTAAATCTTGTTATAATAATTAAATTTTTCTTTTGATAAATAATTTTCCTTCATAAAACGATTTAATAATATGTCAGTAAGGTACTATAAAATATTCGAATTTAAAAAAGTACAAATTTTGCAGAATTTCCTTAACTGGATATTTTGACATAAACTCACAAAAATAAAAGAAAGAAAAAAACAAACAAACAAGTAGGTTACGATGATTATTTTTAAAAGCCTCTTAACAAAAAATTAAACACTTTCCACAATTCTACTATTTTGACAAAGGTTGCGGCTGGGGAGATGGGTATACGCGGGACCGGAGCACATAAAGCAAATTCTACTGTTCTTACCAATATCTTTTATCGATAATCCTCATGGTATATTCCTGTTGCATATTTTATAAAAATGTCTTTTGAAGATTATTGGTAAAAGAAACAGGTAAGAACAATACAATTTGTCCTATACGCTCCGAACCCTGGGTATACCGACACATTGGTAAGTGATTCATTTATAAATCTTAATTAAAATTAAATATTTTAAAGTCTAAGAAAATCTCTCAGACAAACAAAAAAAAAAAAAAATCTTTATTTCGCGATCAGACACAGATAAATTTTGAATATAATTACAAATAATATGTATTATCGAATAAATATTATCTATAAAATTAATGTAGAATTGCAAATCTACTTATTTTTTATTTTTTATGTATGTTACAAAAATATATTATAAATATAATAAAAATAAAATATGAAGATATATAAATATTTTTTTACAAATATATTTAAGAAAATATTTTTTGATAACTAACAGCCATTACTACAAATCTTTTATTTATTTTTTTTTATCATTATTATTTTCTTTTCTTTTTTTTTTTTCTTTGCTAAATTGATGTTTTGTTTGTTCAAATTACAAAATTCAAATTATTTCTCTGTTTATTTATAATTTTAATGATACCCATTGCCAAATAATAATTGGAAGCCTTTAGGCTTCCATTTATTATTTGTTCCCCTTTCTCCACTGCAGAAGGGAAAATTCTACTGCAAGAAGTTGTTCTTTCCCCAGACACTTGTGCGTCACCTTGTATTTTTTTTTTCTTTTTTACGACTACATCACTGGTTGTAGATTCTGTATGTGAATTAAATGTAAGCATGACTAGGTACGTATACCGGCCACTACTGGCCACAACACGGTGCCCTCCAAAAGGACCGCCACGGCACCCACTGCAAGGGGGTCCCCACGAGACCGGGCTAGTCACTCGGACCTGCACCGTTATGTCTCAATAAGTAGGGCATCCCAAGCAGGATTGTCCCGCTTTAGTCTCCTCTGGAGCATTGCACATTACGGGGAACCACGGACCAACACTCACGTTGGTCAATGACGATCCCCCGAAAATTCCACTACTAAAGTCCGAACGCAGACCAAGCAACCCGGCTCAATTCGAAAGAGGGGTCGGAACAGGTTCGACCTGATGCAGAGCCACCGTCACATCATCGAATCCTAATCGCGGGACACTTCATAGGAAGAGCCCGTGCTCGGAAACTAATGAGGGGGACACCACATCAGCTTACTTAACCGCGTGCCGAAAATTAAATGTAAAAGTAAATTTCCACTACAGCCAGAGACAATAGAAGATGACATCTGTTTATGTTTATCAGTGATAGTACGCAAATATTAGTTCTCGCAATCAGTTTCTGCTATAAGAGCTGGATTTATAATCGAACGTAGACACCATCATGATAGGAGATGCTGCGGAGTGGGTCGCTCGAGTTGCGATGGGCGTGATGGTAACTAAATTTCTTCCAAACGCCACGCAGCGGACATTCTACTGAATTAAAATTATAAAGATTTATTTTTATTTTGTTTTTGTAAGCAAATAGAAAACTTGCTACAGTACTGAATAAAAAATTGACACCTTTTTAAGCTAAATCGAATAAATTAATTTTTCTTCATGTTATTTAATGCTTAATTAATAATAAATTAAAAAGTTCGAAATTTATTTTACGACTATTTTGTAAATATTACTCGCACAAATTCTTAGAAGGGCAAAAGTACAATTTAAAATTCTTAGTTAAAGAAAATGTAGAACAACGATTGAATTTCAAGGTTTCAAAAAAAGAGCCATTAGTGAAAGTTTAAATTATTCAATTTATACTGTAATAATGCATTATGTACACTGGTTCTGAAGTCGTAAAATGATGAAGAAAGACTACTTTCGAAAGCCATTGCGCATTTATTAAAAAAAAAATTATGGTGTTTTTAAGAAGTTCTTTTTATCTTATCATGAAATGATTGTTTAATTCTTTGTGATCTTTTAATTCTTCTTTTTTTCTGGTCTTTTACATTGCTACGTCTGTTATAAATTATGTTCAAATGTTTAAGCTTTATTAAACCCGCCAAAATCTGAAGTAAGTTAAATATTTCTGCATAATTTAATTTCGTAAAGATTAATTTCCATTGAAGAACTGTATAAAAACAAATTTCAGAATATAATTCGAGAGCAAAATAAGAAAAATATATTCTTGTAACTTTTTGTTTAAAATATTTTTATATAATCTACATTTATTTATTTTTATTTTTTGGTAAAATCTTTACATGTATTCTCATTTATACAGAAGGACAAACCTATTTGAAAATCATATGTGTTATTACATATGCTCCACTGATGTTCAATAAGTTAATTTTTAGTTTAAAAAAAAGTAATTAGATACTTTTTCATTTTACTCTTAATGTTTTTGAAATCTTTTTTTTCAAATATAAATATCTACATTTTAAAAATCTCTCATGAGCATTCTTAAATACATTGAAAATTTAAAATTTTTAAATACTTCGACTTAATCAAAATTCATTTATTTTAAATTGCATATCAATGTCTTAAACATTTTTAATAATAATAAAAATTTCGAATATTCATGCAACTTGTACAACAAAAATATAATAAATTAAAATTATACATACAAAATCATCTGCTGTTGAATTGTATTACTAGATGAATAACTTTCATTTTAATTTAAAACTAACACCAGGTGTATTATAGAGTATATTTTGTACGGAAAAACCCTGTTTAAATTGTCGATGTTCATAATAAGAAGAAGCCAGTGTTCTTGTTATCAGCTGCTGTTGCCAGACCTGGATATGAAAGAGAATAGAGAATCGCTTCCCTTCATTTTTCCATTTTCGTACCCTTTCTGAGACTTTTCATTTCGTAGTACTCCCATTTCTCTTAAACACTCCCTCTCCCTCCTGCTCTCAACTAGATTACCCCTTTCAGGGGCAAGTCATTTCTACTCCAAAACTGTTCAAATATTTAATTCACAGCGCAATTTAAGAACAAATTTATTTGAAAATAATCAAAACCCTTTCTTTTTACGTATATTATGAGATCGTAAGTGTACTAAAGCATTTCTGGTGCCATTTGCAAATTTGGACATTAAAATTAACCGTTTGCAGGTTGCAAACGGCGCCCCTCAAGGGGTTAACCCTTTCCGGCGCAGTGTGTCCAGTCTGTAATTCCAACCTTGCAAATGGCACCAAGAATATTTAACAAAATTTTGATTTTACACTGAAAGCTTAACTTAAGGAGTTTTTATTTTCAAAAAGAAATCGTTTGCAATTTCCGGTGTCAGTCAATATTTTCTCATTTTGCGAATAGAATTTGTCTGCGCCAGAAAGGGTTAAGCAAAAAGGTTTTTTTTTTTCATTAATAATCTTCTTATCATAACCTCATAATAAATCGATACAAATTACATTGACATTTCTAAAATTTCATTTTTTTTTTATTTTGCATTTTAAAGTTAATATTTATTAACCATTTGGAAAAATGGTTATTGTCCTCGTCAGGGTAGGGAATCAAAAGCATATCTGAAGGTTTTTATGGGTTTAATCATCCTTTTATTCGTTTTCTGATTGGTCTATACAGTAATCTGTATTTCCCTTTAGTTTCAACAGAGATGGACAACAGAATGTTGCCACTATGACAAAAAAAAAAATAAAAACTACAAAAAAAAATTAATAACTCAGAAACAAATTCAGATACAGCTTTCAAACAAATTGCATTTAAAAGTACATTTTTTTTTCTCCATACGACGATACAAAAAGTAATAGTGTGGGATGTTTAGAAGTTTAAGAAATAAATTTCATTTAAAATTGGCAGTCAGATTTCTTGGAAATCTGACAATGGAAAAGCCTTTCCCCGAACAGCCAATGAAATGCTTGGATAATACGCAAGTTTCAGGTGGATAATACGTACGAGTCGCAGGCGATTTCTGTCGCGTGCAATTTTTACGTGTCATAACACTATTAATGTTTAATCCATGGCGTACGTAATGTAGGATCAACTCCGTACTATTTTTTATGTCTTAAATATCAGTCTTTGAAAAATTCCTTTTCCAAATGATCGTTGTAATTTTTTAAATTGTATTTTTTTTTCTTTTTTTTCCTAATATTAGCAATCAATGTAGTATTAAAAAATATTTAATTAAAAATAACAAAAAATACATTAAAAGAATATAATCACTCCACAATCCCCAAGGGGTTAAGCATATATAATATTTTTTCTCCCTTTATAAGTTTAATAAACAACACTGTAGAAAATCACCTAGTCTCCAACATAATAACTTCGGATGACTATCCGTGACGTCAGACATCCAGTAAGGAGGCTTTCTTGTAGTACGCATTGCTTATGCCCGACCCGTACTCTGAAATAATTTGTTGAAATCCAGCCCTAAAGTTTAAATTTAAAAAAAATTGAAAAACAATCCAGAATTTATAGGAAAATAATCTATAATCATATCTCTAACAGCAATTCTATCTTTCTCGAAGAAAAATTCATGTATATTTATATTCATTCATATACAAATATTTTTTTTTTTTATCATTTGAATCAATATTCTGGACTTTTACTTGATAAAATTGGGCAAACTTGAACCCAACTCGCTAAGAAAACTCTAATCTGAAACTACTCGAAAATGTGAAGACTAAGGTGAAACCGATCTCCAGAGGAAACTACAATAATAAATAAAAACTAGAACCAACGGGACCAACACGTCCGATAGAATCTGTTTATACGATCCAATGTTGTTGCTATATACAGTATGATTTCAAAAATCCGGCATTCAGAAATCCGACAGCTTCAAAAATCCGGCATCAAAGTCATCCTTTCACTACTTTTTTTTACACTTCTAACTTACGGCAGAAAGGAAAAAGCACGATGAACAAGTGTATTTTTCTTTTGTGAAGTTTTCAAAGTTTTTAGAACAGACTAAAGTAAGACTACAAATACACAAGATTTTTGCTAGTAGATTTAAAAGACAAATAGAAACTTTGATAAATTAATAGCCAAATATTTAATATTTTAAAACTATTTGGGCGATATAATTACACGATTTGATGGAAAGAAAACTTGAAATTCAGAATCAACACAATCCGAAAATGTTATTTAAAATAATATTTTGATTATACATAATATTAATTAATGTGAATATACATACATAAGAAGATTGTTGAAAGAAATTAAGGTGAATTTTGCGTGAAAGAGAGTTTTACTTTAAAACACTATTTTCTACATCCAATTAACACTAGAACCGCCGGCTATTTTACTCAAGTTTTTTTTAAATGTGTCTCGCACCAGAATTTTTATTTAAAGCTATTTAACTTACTTCGTTAGCTTATATTCGTGCTGCATACATTTAACATAACTTACGAAGAAATGTCTAGTTCGAGTCAACTATTATTAATTTGGTTAGAGTCAAAATGACCCCTAATGGCGGTTCTAGTGTTTAAAGTGCTAAATGTAAAATTTAAAATTGCACTCATTTTCGGCTCTACAGGACGTGATTTCAAAATTTCCTTTTTTTTCCAGATCCCATTTAGGCGATTGATGTGACTGAATTTTCAAATTGTTATTTTTATAGGGAAAAATTAATCCAGCTGTATTTATCAGCAGAAATTTAAAATAAAATAACTATCTGAATTATTAAATTGCCATATTTTCAAAAATGAAAAATTTATGCGATATAGAAAAATTTAATTTGAAATTCAGAGTTTCTTTTACTTTAAATACTGTAAAAAATACGCCTCAAAAGTGCTATTTAAAATTATATTTTACTACTCTATAATAATAAAATCATATAAATTATTTTTTTATCAATTAATATACTATAGATTTTTGCTTTAAAAATATTCTCTTCTACGCTGTATATTGAAGATGCATTTTATATATGCGCCCATTATTTGTTACTTCTCATGCAATTTTTCATGCAATCAAAGTTGTATTACTACACATTGAAGTTGTCTGGCAGTGCAGCTTTTTTATTATTTATGATGAATCTATTTCGTTAATATGCCTCAATCGAATAAAAAATCTGATTTCCACATATGTTTTTATTATATTTATATACATATTTCGAAATAACTGTTATACATTCTGTATATATTTTCAAAAACATTAAATTCTTTCGAAAGTGAGCTTGCGTGAATTTCATTAAAACTATTTACCGGCATTTTATTACTTCGAACCAATTATTTAAAAGCATTATTAGTCAGATGCGTCGTAGTATTTCCATCCAACCAAAGGAATTGGTTGTAACAGATAACAGTTTATTTAACTCGTCTAATAAATTTCAAATTCATATATGCAGGGTGATTTCAACGTAACGTGGGCAAAATGAGAGTGCAAAGCAGCAAACAAAAAGAATAAAATATTACATAGGAGCATAGTATCGCAAACGCTAGCCGGAACCGCTAGAGGAGGTTGCAAATTATATGTAATACAAGAAGAATAAATAAAAATGATTCTACATCATTTATTTATACTATATTTCCACATATGTTATACATTTACGATATAGGTGCAGATTTATGGTCGCCAGTCGCCCCATGGCGACTAAATGTTTTGTTTTGGTGACTAATTTTTGGTGTCTAAGACGCCACATTTTGGCAAATTTCGCGTTTTTTTTGACGATCCTTTTACGAAATTGGGGGTTTTTTTTCGCGATGCTTTAACGAAATTCGCGTTTTTTTTTTCAGGATCCTTTGATGAAATTTGTGGGTTTTTGAGATCCTTTGATAAAATTCGAGTTTATCTGCTATCCTTTGACAAAATCAGCGTTTTCCCGCGATGAGTTGACGAAATTAGAGGGTTTTTTTCGCGATTCTTTGACAAAATTTGCGGAGTTTTTTGCGATCCTTTGACAAAATTTGCGCTTCTTTCTACTGACGATTGAAAAATTGATTTTTACACGGACTTTGTCGAAATTCTCGATATTTTTTATGTCCGAATTTTCGGAACCGAATACCTTAAACTTTCGGAAAAGTCGAAACAGAATCATCCCTGAAACAATAGACTGTATTAAAAATTTTTTAAGGCAATTTTTCTTTTGTGTTCTTGAAAAACAAATGATTGAATTGTATTTTGATTTTTATAGTGCAAAATTATCTCACACATTCACAATTTATTTTATATGTACTCTTGTATGACAAAATGAAAATAAGAAATTTTGTTTTCCTAATATTCCCCACTACCATGATTTCTTAGCTTATTCTTATAGATATATTTTTTTAAACCTCTATCTTGCCGAAATTTATCCTCTGACTGTGCATTGCTTAAGATTTTTATTGTACTTTAATTATATCCAAATTAAAAGAATTTTGTGATTAAATGAAATATATACATTTGATGTAATTAGTCTTGTTTTTTTTATGTATATGTTTAGATTATTTTTCACTTTGAGTTTCCGAATTTTTTCCCACGTATAAACGCTTTGGTTTTTATGCAGTTCTTTCAGTATGTGGCGACTGGATTATTTGGGTTTAAGAGCCACTGGCTCCTTATAATTTTTGGGAATCTGCACCTATAATTTACGACCAATATTACTACAGGAGATGCTCAAAGTTTTTGCCAGTCCCGTGGAAACACGAATTACATAGACGCTGCATGGACTGGCGCACCTTCTCAAACATATCAGGTGTCTCTCGAAATAAACCTGCAGCCGCAACAATTATTCCTACTAAGTCTTCCTACGACTAAACAGGTGTTTCGTAAATGGGCCATTTAAAAAAAAACATCATAAGAAAAAATCTATTGGAGACGAAAATGGTCATCGTGATGGCCCACTAGCGGCATCGGATGTTGCTGCGACCCCATGTACCTATGTGATTTTTGATTCTTTTTGTATGCCTGCTTTGAACTTTCATTTTGGCCACGTTATTTTGTCTCAACCTGTATATATATTTTAATTTTAACCAGCAGTATATATATGTAAGTTCTACAAAAGAGCAATCTATGTAAAATATGTTGAATAAAAATTCTTCGACCTTATCGTTTTTATCATACTGTTCGAATATTTGCACTGATGTTACACATGTCAGGTGTAAATTTCCAACTTGGCGAAAAAATCCGGTCCAGGATTCGAACCAGGGATCCCTTGGTTGAAGCCGCTAATGCTCTACCATCGAGCTAACCCAGACGAATTGGGTGGAACTTTTTCACCCAGCTAAACTTATTGATAATAGCATATGGTCTGAAATCTGGTTCAGCTCAACAGAAAAAAATCGCAAGGAATGGAACTCCAGAAATCGCTAGATACGTAATTACACTAGATTAATTTTAACACGATTTTTCTAATAGGTAAATAAATCATATCAGATGTAAATTTCTAAATGGTCGAAAAATGACCGGACCAGGATTCGAACAAGGGATCTCTTGGCTGAAGCCGCCAGTGCTCTACCATCTGAGCTATCCCAGACGAATTGGGTGGAACTTTTTTACCCAGCTAACCTTATTGATCATAGCATCTGGTCTGAAATCTGGTTCAGCTCAACAGAAAAAAATCGCAGGTAATGGAACTCCAGAAATCGCTGGATACGTAATTACACTAGATTAATTTTAACACGATTTTTCTAATTGGTAAATAAATCATATCAAATGTAAATTTCTAAATGGTCGAAAAATGAACGGACCAGGATTCGAACCAGGGATCTCTTGGCTGAAGCCGCCAATTGTCTACCATCTGAGCTATCCCGGACGAATTGGGTGGAACTTTTTCACCCAGCTAACCTTATTGATCATAGCATCTGGTCTGAAATCTGGTTCAGCTCAACAGAAAAAAATCGCAGGTAATGGAACTCCAGAAATCGCAGAATACGTAATTACACTAGATTAATTTTAACACGATTTTTCTAATTGGTAAATAAATCATATCAGATGTAAATTTCTAAATGGACGAAAAATGACCGGACCAGGATTCGAACCAGGGATCTCTTGGATGAATCCGCCAATGGTCTACCATCTGAGCTATCCCGGACGAATTGGGTGGAACTTTTTCACCCAGCTAACCTTATTTATCATAGCATCTTGTCTGAAATCTGGTTCAGCTCTACAGAAAAAAATCGCAGGAAATGGAACTCCAGAAATCGCCGGATACGTAATTACACTAGATTAATTTTAACACGATTTTTCTAATTGGTAAATAAATCATATCAGATGTAAATTTCTAAATGGTCGAAAAATGACCGGACCAGGAATCTCTTTGCTGAAGCCGCCAATGTTCTACCATCTGAGCTATCCCAGACGAATTGGGTCGAACTTTTTCACCCAGCTAACCTTATTGATCATAGCATCTGGTCTGAAATCTGGTTCAGCTCAACAGAAAAAAATCGCAGGTAATGGAACTTCAGAAATCGCCGGACACGTAATTACACTAGATTAATTTTAACACGATTTTTCTAATTGGTAAATAAATCGTATCAGATGTTAATTTCTAAATGGACGAAAAATGACCGGACCAGGAATCGAACCAGGGATCTCTTTGCTGAAGCCGCCAATGTTCTACTATCTGAGCTATCCCAGACGAATTGGGTGGAACTTTTTCACCCAGCTAACCTTATTGATCATAGCATCTGGTCTGAAATCTGGTTCAGCTCAACAGAAAAAAATCGCTGGTTGTATTTATGTCGGCCAATTAACTGCACGTGGGATATAGGCCCTAAGGTGGGAGTGCCTTCCGTGGAGGTCTTTCTAAGGGAACTTAACCCGTATTAACGCTTGGAGAACCAAGGTTCGAAGAAAACCAAGAAAACTCCGAACGATTAGTTCGACGGGCGCGATTGGGATCGAGCCCAGCACTTCCCGTGTACCAGCTTCGAGAGCAGAACCTCTCGGCCACCAGAAAAAAAAAAATCGCAGGAAATAGAACTTCAGAAATCGCCGGACACGTAATTACACTAGATTAATTTTAACACGATTTTTCTAATTGGTAAATAAATCATATCAGATGTAAATTCCTAAATGGACGAAAAATGACCGGACCAGGATTCGAACCATGGATCTCTTGGCTGAAGCCGCCAATTGTCTACCATCTGAGCTATCCCGGACGAATTGGGTGGAACGTTTTCACCCAGCTAACCTTATTTATCATAGCATCTTGTCTGAAATCTGGTTCAACTCAACAGAAAAAAATCGCATGTAATGGAACTCCAGAAATCGCTGGACACGTAATTACACTAGATTAATTTTAACACGATTTTTCTAATTGGTAAATAAATCATATCAGATGTAAATTTCTAAATGGACGAAAAATGACCGGAATAGGATTCGAACCAGGGATCTCTTGGCTGAAGCCGCCAATGCTCTACCATCTGAGCTATCCCAGACGAATTGGGTGGAACTTTTTCACCCAGCTAACCTTATTGATCATAGTATCTGGTCTGAAATCTGGTTCAGCTCAACAGAAAAAAATCGCAGGTAATGGAACTCCAGAAATCGCAGGATACGTAATTACACTAGATTAATTTTAACACGATTATTCTAATTGGTAAATAAATCATATCAGATGTAAATTTCTAAATGGACGAAAAATGACCGGACCAGGATTCGAACCAGGGATCTCTTGGCTGAATCCGCCAATGGTCTACCATCTGAGCTATCCCGGACGAACTGGGTGGAACTCTTTCACCCAGCTAACCTTATTTATCATAGCATCTTGTCTGAAATCTGGTTCAGCTCTACAGAAAAAAGTCGCAGGAAATGGAGCTCCAGAAATCGCCGGATACGTAATTACACTAGATTAATTTTAACACGATTTTTCTAATTGGTAAATAAATCATATCAGATGTAAATTTCTAAATGGTAGAAAAATGACCGGACCAGGAATCGCACCAGGGATCTCTTTGCTGAAGCCGCCAATGTTCTACCATCTGAGTTATCCCAGACGAATTGGGTGGAACTTTTTCACCCAGCTAACCTTATTGATCATAGCATCTGGTCTGAAATCTGGTTCAGCTCAACAGAAAAAAATCGCAGGTAATGGAACTCCAGAAATCGCCGGATACGTAATTACACTAGATTAATTGTAACACGATTTTTCTAATTGGTAAATAAATCATATCAGATTTAAATTTCTTAATGGTCGAAAAATGACCGGACCAGAATTCGAACCAGAGATCTCTTGGCTGAAGCCGCCCATGTTCTACCATCTGGTTGGTTGATATTGTGACGGCCGATTATCTACACTAGGGATATAGGCCCGAGGGAGAGTGCCCTTCGTGGGGGTCTTTCTAACGGAACCTAACACGTATTAACGCATGGAAACCCATGGTTCGAAGAAAACCACGAAAACGCCGAACGATTAGGCCGACGGGCGCGATTGGGATCGAACCCAGCACTTCCCGTCTACCAGTTTCGAGAGCAGAACCTCTCAGCCACTGGTGGGGCGTTCTACCATCTGAGCTATCCCAGACGAATTGGGTGGAAGTTTTTCACCCAGCTATCCTTATTGATCATAGCATCTGGTCTGAAATCTGGTTCAGCTCAACAGAAAAATATCGCAGGTAATGGAACTCCAGAAATCGCTGGATACGTAATTACACTAGATTAATTTTAACACGATTTTTCTAATAGGTAAATACCACCAGTGGCCGAGAGGTTCTGCTCTCGAAGCTGGTAGACTGGAGGTGCTGGGTTCGATCCCAATCGCGCCCGTCGGCCTAATCGTTCGGAGTTTTCGTGGTTTTCTTCGAACCTTGGTTCTCCAAGAGTTAATACGGGTTAGGTTCCCTTAGAAAGACGTCCACGGAAGGCACTCCCACCCTTAGGGCCCATATCCCACGTGCAGATAATTGGCCGACATAAATACAACCAACTAATTGGTAAATAAATCATATCAGATGTAAATTTTTAAATGGTCGAAAAATGACCGGACCAGGATTCGAACCAGGGATCTCTTTGCTGAAGCCGCCAATGTTCTACCATCTGAGCTATCCCAGACGAATTGGGTGGAACTTTTTCACCCAGCTAACCTTATTGATCATAGCATCTGGTCTGAAATCTGGTTCAGCTCAACAGAAAAAAATCGCAGGTAATGGAACTCCAGAAATCGCTGGATACGTAATTACACTAGATTAATTTTAACACGATTTTTCTAATTGGTAAATAAATCATATCAGATGTAAATTTCTAAATGGTCGAAAAATGAACGGACCAGGATTCGAACCAGGGATCTCTTGGCTGATGCCGCCAATGTTCTACCATCTGAGCTATCCCAGACGAATTGGGTGGATCTTTTTCACCCAGCTAACCTTATTGATCATAGCATCTGGTCTGAAATCTGGTTCAGCTCTACAGAAAAAAATCGCAGGTAATGGAACTCCAGAAATTGCTGGATACGTAATAACACTAGATTAATTTTAACACGATTTTTCTAATTGGTAAATAAATCATATCAGATGTAAATTTCTAAATGGACGAAAAATGACAGGACCAGGATTCGAACCAGGGATCTCTTGGCTAAGCCGCCATTGCTCTACCATCTGAGCTATCCCGGACGAATTGTGTAGAAATTTTTCACCCAGCTAACCTTATTGATCATAGCATCTGGTCTGAAATCTGGTTCAGCTCAACAGAAAAAAATCCCAGGTAATGGAACTCCAGAAATCGCTGGATACGTAATTACACTACATTAATTTTAACACGATTTTTCTAATTGGTAAATAAATCATATCAGATTTAAATTTCTAAATGGTCGAAAAATGACCGGACCAGGATTCGAACCAGGTATCTCTTTGCTGAAGCCGCCAATGTTCTACTATCTGAGCTATCCCAGACGAATTGGGTGGAACTTTTTCACCCAGCTAACCTTATTGATCATAGCATCTGGTCTGAAATCTGGTTCAGCTCAACAGAAAAAAATCGCAGGTAATGGAACTTCAGAAATCGCCGGATACGCAATTACACTAGATTAATTTTAACACGATTTTTCTAATTGGTAAATAAATCATATCAGATGTAAATTTCTAAATGGACGAAAAATGACCGGACCAGGATTCGAACTAGGGATCTCTTGGCTAAGCCGCCAACGCTGTACAATCTGAGCTATCCCGGACGAATTGGGTAGAACTTTTTCACCCAGCTAACCTTATTGATCATAGCATTTGGTCTGATATCTGGTTCAGCTCTACAGAAAATAATCGCAGGTAATGGAACTCCAGAAATCGCTGGGTACGTAATTACACTAGATTAATTTTAACACGATTTTTCTAATTGGTAAATAAATCATATCAGATGTAAATTCCTAAATGGACGAAAAATGACCGGACCAGGATTCGAACAAGGGATCTCTTGGCTGAAGCCGCCAATGCTCTACCATCTGAGATATCCCGGACGAGTGGGTTGGGTTGATTTTTGACGGCCAATTATCTGCACGAGGGATATAGGCCCGGGAGAAGTGCCCTCCGTGGGTGTCTTTCTGAGGGAACCTAATCCGTATTAACGCATGGAAGATCCACGGCTCGAAGAAAACCACGAAAACTCCGAACGATTAGGCCGACGGGCGCGATTGGGATCGAACCCAGCACCTCCCGTCTACCAGCTTCGAGAGCAGAACCTCTCGGCCACTGGTGAGGCGATATCCCGGACGAATTGGGCGGAACTTTTTCACCCAACTAACCTTATTTATCATAGCATCTGGTCTGAAATCTGGTTCAGCTCAACGGAAAAAAATCGCAGGTAATGGAACTTCAGAAATCGCCGGATACGTAATTACACTAGATTAATTTTAACACGATTTTTCTAATTGATAAATAAATCAAATCAGATGTAAATTTCTAAATGGACGAAAAATGACCGGACCAGGATTCGAACCAGGGATCTCTTGGCTGAAGCGGCCTATGCTCTACCATCTGAGCTATCCCGAACGAATTGGGTGGAACTTTTTCACCCAGCTAACATTATTGATCATAGCACCTGGTCTGAAATCTGGTTCAGCTCAACAGAAAAAAATCGCAGGTAATGGAACTCCAGAAATCGCTGGATATGTAATTACACTAGATTAATTTTAACACGATTTTTCTGATTGGTAAATAAATCATATCAGATGTAAATTTTTAAATGGACGAAAAATGACCGGACCAGGATTAGAACCAGGGATCTCTTGGCTGATGCCGCCAATGCTCTACCATCTGAGCTATGCCGGACGAATTGGGTGGAACTTTTTCACCCAGCTAACCTTATTGATCACAGCATCTGGTCTGAAGTCTGGTTCAGCTCAACAGAAAAAAATCGCAGGTAAAGGAACTCCAGGAATGGCTGGACACATAATTACACTAGATTAATTTTAACACGATTTTTCTAATTGGTAAATAATTCATATAAGATGTAAATTACTAAATGGACGAAAAATGACCGGACCAGGATTCGAACCAGAGATCTCTTGGCTGAAGCCGCCAATGCTCTACCATCTGAGCTATCCCGGACGAATTGGGTGGAACGTTTTCACCCAGCTAACCTTATTGATCATAGCATCTGGTCTCAAATCTGGTTCAGCTCAACAGAAAAAAATCGCAGGTAATGGAACTCCGGAAATCGCTGGATACGTAATTACACTAGATTAATTTTAACACGATTTTTCTAATTGGTAAATAAATCATATCAGATGTAAATTTCTAAATGGGCGAAAAATGACGGAACCAGGATTCGAACCAGGAATCTCCTTTCTGAAGCCGCCAATGCTCTACCATCTGAGCTATCCCGGACGAATCTGTTTAGCAAAGAGTTCCCTGATTCAAATCCTGGTGCGGACATTTTTCACCCAGTTGGAAATTTACATTTCATATGATTTATTTACCAATTAGAATAATTGTGTTTAGTGTTATATGCATGTATAACCATGTGTTGTGTATTTGCACTAGTGTTATATACTACATGATTATTTATTATATTTACATTATTTACATTAGTATTATTTACATTATTCCCTGCATTCACAGTGGGCCCCTGCATTCACAGCATTCAAATTCGGGAATTTTCAGCTTTTAAGCTATTATCTGCTCGTTGGCATGCAAATATCATCCATCTTAAAAATAATAATAATAAATAAATAAACAAATAAAGTCAGATTCCTTTGTAAACTTTCGATTTAAAACATTTTGTGTTTTACTCGAATGATTAATATAAGTTGCAATAGCACAAGTACTGCGTATTTTTAGACAAATCAAAGAAAATAATAAGTTATTTTAAAGTCCAATAGATGTTTCACCAACGAAAGCTGAGAAATATTTGCCTCATATTTATGTTGGTTGGTTGGTTGATTTTGTGACGGCCGATTATCTACACTAGGGATATAGGCCCGAGGGGGAGTGCCCTTCGTGGGGGTCTTTCTAAGGGAAACTAACCCGTATTAAAGCATGGAAATCCATGGTTCGAAGAAAACCACGAAAACTCCGAACGATTAGGCCGACGGGCGCGACTGGGATCGAACCCAGCACTTCCCGTCTACCAGTTTCGAGAGCAGAACCTCTCAGCCACTGGTGGGGCGCCTCATATTTAGGAAAAAGGAACGGTTTACCATAACCAAAGAATGTTTTCACTATTTCTAAGATGATATTGATCGATTAAAAGGACATTCTGTTATAGTAAACAAATAACAAATTAAAACTCGGTGCTAGGAATTTTCTAATTTTTCTTTTTTTTTTTGTGGTGGTGAAAGTGTGTGTGTGGGGGGGGGGTTAGGGAGGAGGAGCTTATAGTTTTTCATCTACATTGCCTTTTTTCAATAAAGGTAAAAAGTACAAAACAACAAAAAAGAAAAAAACATAAAAAGAATAATTTTTTTTTTTATATTTTTTAATTCCCTACTTGTTATTTTGTACAACCTTTATTAGTATTATAGATAATATTATATTACATTATTATTATTCTTATTATTAAAATTACTATGAGGGAAGAGAATTTAAATCAGCTTTTTATTGGCCACGCCCCACCGAGGAATCAGTAAAATCACGATCCCCCCCTCACTCCACACACGCACACACACATACCGCTTCACGCCCATATTCTGTAACATATATCTGTTTTTTGAAAAGGGTAGGTTGGTTGGTTGGTTGATTTTGTGACGGCCGATTATCTACACTAGGGATATAGGCCCGAGGGGGAGCGCCCTTCGTGGGGGTCTTTCTAACCCGTATTAACGCATGGAAATCCATGGTTCGAAGAAAACCACGAAAACTCCGAACGATTAGGCCGACGGGCGCGATTGGGATCGAACCCAGCACTTCCCGTCTACCAGTTTCGAGAGCAGAACCTCTCAGCCACTGGTGGGGCCTTTTTGAAAAGGGAATGACGTTTCTGAACACTCGAGAAGCAGGCCCGTAAGAGAAGAAAGTTGTTTCGCGACGGCCCCAGTATGACCCACCTGTGGTGGACCCACCTGACCCACCTGATGCCTTCTATGGAACAGTCGAGTCTGACTCACCTGTGATGCACGTCACCTGATGGGACAGTCGAGCGTCACCCATACAATGCTTACAATCTATTCACCGGTTGGAAGTCTAACAGATTTTTAATAATAACTAGTAATTTTACATTTTTAAACTTATCACAGAGGTGAATTTCTGCCAGAAATGTGTTTTTAGCATACTTTTACGAATGCAATGAGGCTATAAATCTTGAAATTTATAGCAAAATAAATTTGTTATGCTTTCCCAACTTACCTCCATGTTTAACAAAAATGTTATTATGGTGTGAATTTTTATTTTCACAAAATTTTTCAACAGACTTTCACACTTAGAATTAAAATTGAAAATATATACACATTTTATATTTCATTTTAGTAACTTATTAAGAGTTGTTGGAAAAGCTTTGGACACCAAATTTTATTTCTATAGATAACAAAATATATAAGAAGCGTTTCAACATTCTGACCTTTATCACTTTTAAGTAGTCATTATTCCCCATCAAAACACATTTATCTTTTACACTTTTCGATTATCGTTAATTAACTGTCATTTATTATCGCATTTTTAATTTAAATTGCATATGTTATATATTCATTTACTGTGTAGAAGTCCTGTACTACAGCCATAGATATTTCCTATTTATCCATTTCCTTTTCTAATTCTATTAAAGATTAAAAATTTTTATAATGCTGGTAGTACCACGTTTAGTTATTTAAAATATTTTTTAGGTTAAATATGTTAAAGAAAATAAGATTTAGGTACACTCTTAAGTAATTCCACGAGTAAAAAAAGTATTTAATGTTACTTACAGTAGAGCAAACAGATAAAAATAGATCATTCCATAAGTGATTGAGAGAAATTGTAAATACATTAGTGACCAGAACACTATAGAAATTTTGAAAAATAAAATAGAGAGGAGGGGCTGGTAAGATATTTTTTTTAATTGTTCATTTAATTTTTACTTTTTTAATATTAAACGACAAAACTTATTTATTTTTAAATTTTGCATGCATTACTTTTATTTTTATTTTTAGTCTAAAAAATTACTTATATGAAAAAAAGGACAGTGAATGGGTAAGTTACAAATTTGAAATTGCCCCTGGATGGGGCATGCGCTCCACGTTGGGAACCACAGATTTAGATCATCTACACCATTTTTTAATATATGAGTATTGGCTGGACTATAAAACTACTGACTTTTTAAAAGTTATTTAGCTTTGTATAAAATTCTTACGAGTATTTTTATTAACACGTTCACGCTGGCGTGTATCACCGGCGGGTCACGCCCGACTGCCCTATCAGGTGGCGTGCATCACCGGTGAGTCACACTCGACTGTTCCATAGAAGGCGTTTAATACAGGTGGGTCATACCGGGGCAGTCGCAAAACAACTTTCTTCTCTTACGGCCTGCTTCAGAGCGTTCAGGAGAGGATGACGTCACGCAAGAGATCTAAGTAGCAAACGAAATTTATCACTTAGTTGTATGTGTGCATTTTTTTTTCTTTTGCGTGATTTCAAATCCATACTTGCCCCTTGATTTCAAATGCAATCTAATACATTTATGTCATTTTTGTCTAATTAATAATATGTAATTAATAATAACATCAGTGTAATAATACATTTATGTCTAATGTCATTTTTAACTTTTATATAGTTATTTAGCAAGATATTTTCAATTCCTGATAAACCCAATTATTCAATAAACACAATGAATTTCAATTAAAGTATCTGTGGTAAATTTTAATGCAAAAAATGTCATCTTTTGTACATTTTACTGGATTATATTAACATTAAATGCCATATTTGTTGTAAATTATATTAAAGTACATACTACTAGTGGAAAAATGCTTTTTTAGTTGTAATACTTGTACAGAATGCGTATTTTAAGTTCATCATACATTATGAAATTTGAAATTTTAATTGATAAATAAAATTTTTGTTTTAATTGTTTGAAAATATTAATATAGTTGTTTACGAGCTTATGTAATAATAATCCTGATATCTATAATTTAAAATTAAGGTATGTTTATTTTGAAAGGGAACTTTAATCATTTACTGCTAAAATTGTGTAATTTTAATGTATGATTTCTCCTACCATAAATTTATATTTTAAGTTAAACTCTCCGAAAAATACCATAAATCCCAATTCTATAACCTTTTTTTTTTTTTTTTTTTTTTTTTTTTTCCTACTAAAATTCTGTAATTTTAATGTATGATTTTCCCTGCCATAAATATATATTTCACGTTAAAATCTTTGGCAAAACCATGTGTTTGGCCAAATGTATTTGAAATCCGTATTGAATGTATTGAATCTGTATATCTGTATGTTAAATCTGTTTGACCAAATGTATTTGAGACTGTATTTGAAATCAAGGGGCAAACATTGATTTGAAATCAAGTTTAAAAAAAAAAAAAAAAAAAAAAAAAAAAAAAAAAAAATCTTGTTTACCGAACCTTATGTGTTTAATTATTGAATGTATAATTGAAACAGACCTAAAATAAGCCACAAATTGCTCAACAAAATATTGTAAAACAGAAAATTCTAGCACTGTTTTTGATGCACACATACAACTAACTGTTCGATAAGTTTCGTTTCCTATTCAGATCCAGTGTTGCCAGATTGGGGCCTTTTTTAATTCTTATTATTTGACTGTCACCACTTTTTTAACATAGCATAATTCGCCTTTTTTCAGAATTTTGAATCTATTATTAAATAAGCCGAATATTTCTATTTAAAAAAAGCGGTGACATTCAACAATTTGGGGACAAAAAAAGTCCCCAATCTGGCAACATTGCTCAGATCTCTTGAGTGACGTCAACCTCTCTCGAAGCAGGCGCGTAAGAGAAGAAAGTTTTCTCGCCACGGCCCCGGTCACACTCGATTATGCTATAGTCGGCGTGCACTACAGGTGGGTCACACTTAAAATCAGTAGTAAAAACAATTCATTATTCTGAACTTCATACATTCACGACGGTAAACGAGAATTCTCGTTCTCATTCAAAAAAGATCACTGACTAAGGGCGTGGCTTCTACCTTACATAAATGCGTTTATATCATATTGTCCATATTTCTTTAGATTGAAAGACATTTTATATAAAATTTGTACATATGTAGTCAATAAAATCATGTCTCTACATAATTTGCTTACTCCTCCCGAACTTTCAGACATTCACCATCACCATCAACTCTGCTTGTTATATTCGAGTTCAATTCAATAAATATGAGAGGGGCGGGTCATTACATAAGTGTCTGAAAAAGCGACAGTATCGCGCCACCAGATAAAGCGAAATATGAATTCGAGCACCGTCTCACAGCACAAAACAGGAATATCGGTGTCTGCGTGAACGTGTTAATCGTTTTATTTAACATTATAAAAAGAATATATCAGATATTAAAGTTGGGGCGTGGAAGAGGGAGGAAACTAGTGAATTTTAAATAAAATCAATACACAAAATAATTATAATGCTTAGTTATAAGTCAGCAACAATTTATTCCACTTGAAGTATCAAAATATATATATATTAATGCAAATGCTAACAATTAAAGAAGTGCATTGATTACATTATAAATAAAAAAGTCGTTTTATTAGTTTTTGCTATCAAAATAGTTTTATTACATATTTTAATATCATTCTACATCATTAAGTTTAGTTTATATTATTTTATAGATATATAAAGTAAAATTTGTAGCATATTTAACCCTCTCATGTATACGGGCCTCATATGAGGACAGATAAGTACTGTCCTATAAAGCAAAAAACTTTTCAGTTTTCATTTATGGAGATCTGATTTCTGGACAGATAATAGCTAGCATGCAGCACAATAATAAAATTATTTTATAATGGGTTCTCATTTATCAGAAAAAAGATTTTTTGTGAATAATGAAAAATAATTTATGCATGAAAGGGTTAAACTTCGATACGCTAACAACGTAATGCTTGTAATAAACTATAGTTACTCTTGGTGATGCCAGTGGGCTACCTTTTTAAAATTCAGATTTCATGATTGGCACTTCTGTTTCGAAATGGTAAAATACCCCTTGATTTCGCTGCCATTAATATGTCATTAAATAAGGCGAATTTCAACATTTAAAAAAAGTGATGCCAATCAAGAGATTTGAATATAAATAAAGTAACCCACTGTCAAACTGGGCGGAGAAATTCCTTGTTATAGCAAAGAAATGCGGTTTGTTCTCTGTACGAACCAATGAAAGTGCTGGAGCACGTACGCGGAACGGCAATGATTAGTTTATAGTTATTAATTGGCTACCCAGGATCAGCGGCCAATTGACATGAAAATTAAATTATCGGTATTTACCCATTATACGTTAAAATGCACCGTGTTTTATAAATATAATATTTTTTAATAATATTTATGGTGTAAGTTTTATGTTTAAATGGTTTTCAGGTTGCCTATCTTTCAGTTGTGAGTATATAAATAAGTTGTTTATTTTTTATAGTATTTGGTTTTCTTAAGTGTAGCTTGTTTTATTTATAGCTATTGTTAATCTTATGACTCTCGAGCCGGTTTACCATGGCTAATGTTTTTGCAGATCTCGCAATTACTCACACATTTGAACGATGAGGAAGAAAATTGTACGCTGGTCACAACATACTAGTTCACAATTTTGATTTTTTTACAATACTAATATTTAAATATAAATATTTATATATCACTATCTTTCAGTCAAAATGATAAGTATATAAAAACAAGTGGGTAAGTGTGAGATCGCACAAAGGATTCCGTTTAATGTTCCTTTCAAAACATTTTAATCTTTTGCAAAATCTGTTAATTCCACCTTTCACAACTAGGAGGCGCACTCTATTCTAAACAATCCTCTATCCGAACGAAACTCCGTTTTACAACCTATCCGTAGATATATTAGTCGAGGAGATCGGGCCCATAGCACCCGAGATAGGTAGGCGCCCGTGGCGGTAAAAAGGGGAACTCAAATATGTAGGGCTATGGTGCATAATAGGAAAGAATGGTACTAGGACTGTGCAATGATATGTCACGTGAGACGTGTCGGCAAAAGTTAGAAAAGTGGCCCTCGGGTGAAAAGGGGGGTAGGTTAGAAAAATTGTTTAAAATATACAAGTTAGAGACCTGAGCGGTAAATAATGTGAAATTATTATATATACTTTCTGAAATTATTATTATTCTTCGTGTGATATTCTTCGCAAGTATTCTGCTATAAGTATGCAAAATTTCAAGTGTCCAACCTAATTAGGGGCTGAGTTAGAAAACTTGCTTAAAATACACAAGTTAGAGACCAGAGGGATAAATAATATAAGACTTTTCAAAAATTTTATGAGTTTTCGTGTGATCGTAAGTGTTCAGCTATAAGTATGCAAAATTTCGAGTCTCCAACTTAATTAAGGGCTCAGATTAAAAAAATGCTTAAATTACACAAGTTAGAGTGCAGATGGGTAAATATAAGACTTTTTCAAAATTTTATGATTTGTCGTTTGATGTGAGGTGTTCAGCTATAAGTATATAAAATTTCAAGTCTCCAACATATATAGTTTCTGGGAAAGGGCTCTGTGATATACGGACAGACAGACAGAGGAGAGAGACGAATAGGGATTTGTCAGATGAACGAAACCCTAAAAAGTGTTAACAGCCAAATTGAAAAAGCAAAAAAGAGGTAAATGATTTGCTCTGCCCTTTCCATGCCTAGAAATATCTTTTGTTATGTTAAGAATTGGGGTGTAGTGGGTTTAGATGAATGATTATTTTCCTTTATAATGAACAAAAAAAAAAAAAAAAAAAAAAAATGGGCAAAGAATTTTAAAAACATGTATGAGTTTTTAAACTTGTGTTCTGGAGAGAACACCAACTGTCGATTTAGGTACAAGTGATTGGGTGGATTTAGATGAATCATTATTTCCCTTTATAACAAATTAACAGAAATGGGCAAAGAATTTTTAAAACAGGGATGAGTTTTTAAGCTTGTGTTTTGGAGAGAACACAAGTTTTGAAACCTCTGAATATAATTTGTATTATAAAATGAATGTGCATAATATACTTGTTAAATCATTTTTATATAGTTTATGATCTGAAACAGTGTTTTCTCTGTTAAAGATATGAAATCCCTGTTTTCCTTCATCTGATATTGAAACGGAAACCAGTACTTTTGATTCAGAAACTGAAAAAAAAGAAAGAAAGAGAGAAATAACTGTGCATACTTTGAAATGTGTGAGAAAGTTATAGAAAATATAGTAATATGTCTGGATGCCATTACAATGTTCTCAAATTACAAAATTATTTAAGTTTCTACAATCATTTCAAACAATATGACAAGCGATGGCTACAGTTAAATTTCAGTCTCCAGATGAAGCGGATTTTTTAAAATACCAAAATCCTTGTTGACGCCTCTTGCTTTTAATATATTACTTAAACAAGAGATTACTTACTGCTATTTGATGTATGTGTTTCTGTTCATTTGATAGAAAATGTTACAAATGGATTATAAGTAACTAGTAATATTTTATTGAAAAAAAATCGTTTAAAAAAGAATGATGGTGCTATTTTCAAGATATCCCAATAAATGAAAACTTTCCATTTATTAATAATAATGTGTGTTAAGAAGTATCCATATTTTGATTTTTTCTTTAAATCTTCAAAAATAGGTATACAATATTTCATAAACTTTTTCATTTTTAAAAAATTTGCATTTTATTTTTCCTCTATATGTATTATTTTTTCCTCTATTTGATTTCCTCTATATATCTATTATCCTAATATTATACTGGTAGTTTGTGGCTTTTTTTTTTAATTTAACAATTCTGCTGTAGATTTGACTCTTTTATATATCTGAACTCAGTTTAAATATTTTTATTGCTATTTTATATTCAATATTATTGAAGTAATATTTACTTTAAAGAAAAAAAAAAGTAAATTTCGGGTAAAGTATTGTTTGAAAGTTTGCGTTAAACTAAAGCGGCAAACTCTCTCTCCATCTAAGTGATGAGGTGAGAAGTCGGTCGAATAGTAGTGACGTCACTCTCGTGTCAGTTGGCCTTCAGCGGCTGTATACGGCCCTAATAAATACATTTTTCGCTGGATACATTAAATGATAAAAATAATTAATGGATGGCGCTGATTGCTAATCTCATCCGTACGATTTAAAGTAGCATCATACTCTGCTTACCTTTCTCTGATTAAATGACAGAATTAAGTATAAATAAATAATCTAAGCACAAATTTTTAAATGTTTTGATGATTAATGTACCATTTGTATACATAGAACATTTAAATATTAGAAATATTTCCTTATTTAGTATTGCCATTATCTTTCACCTTTCTGAAAAGAAGTTAAAAAAAAATAAAAAATTCTTTAAAAATTCTTCATAATATACCAATTATAGGAAGAAAAAAATCTTTTTTTTTTTCATTCAAATATAGAAATAACCCTTTACAATATACAGTGGAACTCCACTTATACGTTACCCGAGTTGTACATTTCCCTCAGTTATACGTTTTAACTCAGCAGTCCCGGTGTTTTGCCATTAAAAATTAGCTGAGTTATACGTTTTTAAGTTATGCGTTTCTCTCAGTTATACGTTGCGTTTTTGCATCTCCGGACGAAATTTTAGCTCAGTTGTACGTTTTGCTGAAAATAATTTTTTCTGAACCTTTGGTAAGACTTGCTTTCCATCTTTTCTGACCACCACTCTGATATTTCTAAAAACGAAACTAGCCACATACGAAAACGGAGCATAGGAGAGAGGGTAAGGAGGTGTTCGTAGCAGCGACAGAGCCTCTGTCTTCTCATTTCTCTTTTCCAACATTGCGATGCGATTGTCTGCCTTTCAAGCAGTGCACACACTTAAATCTGCATAGGCAGATCACACACTCAACAGACAAGCAACAAAAAACTGTGAGTCAAGAGACATTTCAACCTGTTAACAAAGGAGAAACCGGTTTTAACACTAAAAATTGTCTCCTGTCTCACGTTTTTGTCTGCTTGTCTGTTCAGCGAGCGATCTGTCTTTAAGGCAGGCCGCACACAGAGACGACGGGAGAGGTAAATGATATGCAGTATAGGAGAAAAAATGGTCGGAACAAAGAATGGAGCTGTTTCAAACCTGTTTTAAACCAATTTTTCCCCCTGAATTCGAGCGACATGTTGCGTATGTCGCCTAGGTTGATCAGACTATATTAGGCTTCTAATCTGTCTCCGCAGTGCGCTGTGACGTTTATCTTGACGTTTAATAGTGCAGCTTAACAATATGAGTCGAAAGCGGACAACTCTTTCGGATGCCGGAGACCAAATCAACATGAGAATCGAAAGACTTTGTCACAACATATTGGACTAACACACTCTATCCTCAACACAAATTTAAGCAAGAAAGACGAAACAAAAGATTCTTTTAGTGCAGCAGGACCAAGTTCTTCCAAACGCGCACACTTACAAGATGGTAAATTTTCCGAATTGGTAAAAGCTCTAAAAATGTGGTCCCAATCTAAGCGTTCAACTGGCATTCCCATAAACGGAAATTTATTGCAAGAAAAGACTCTTGAGTTAGTTGCAAAGAGGAACTTAATCACAAAATTCAAAACTTTTCACTGTTGACATAGAGGATTCAAGGACCGCCACGTTATTACTAGTCGCATCATAAGTGGCGAGTAGAATGCAGTGGATAATTGCACAGTTGGTCACTTTAATGATCAGGAACTTCCGAAATTAATTCAAGAGTGTTGTGCGAAAAATATGTCCAATATTGATGAGACCAGCCTCTTCTTTAATTTGCTTCCTAATAAAAACTTGTATGAAAAGGCGAACCATGCCAAGGAGGAAAGCAGAGTAAACAACGCTTGACTGTACTGTTGGGGGCAAATTCTGACGGAACCGATCGTAGTTTATCGATAAACTAGGACCTTTAGTTAGTGTAAAATACAAAAGAACACCGATTCTTTAAAAATGTAATCACATTCCCCACACATTAAGAGGCAAATGTAAAAGCGTGGTTTGCACGTTCAGTCTGTAAGCATTTTGGTGAACTTTCACTTAATATAAACAGTAAACAGAATATAGATTATATAAAACTTGTTTAAACAAATGAAGTTCATGCTTACTTTTCTCAGTAGCGCAGGATTGGGTTGTAGTAAAATCAAAGACTAATGACCATCAAATGAATAATGCAGTAGGACCTTTGTCATAATATATACACATTTATAGGGACAAAACGGCAGACATCACTGTTACAAAACACAATCAACACTCAACTGAAAAGAACATCATAGAACATCTTAGAATGTTTATATACTATCAAAACCTATTTCCATCGAAACACGATAAGCCTTCTAGCGGCAGAAAAGAAAAGAGATAAACGAATCGTTAGATTACATAAATAAAATAAAAGGAGTATTTTACAACATCCCCCCTTAATCTAGCGATTTGAAAAAGAAATTAAATTTAGTTATTCCCTTAATTTTAAAAATTGGGGTCTGGGAAGAGGCTTTGTTAATATATCTGCAATCATTTCCTTTGAACTACAGTAATCAGCAAGCACTATATTTTGTTCTTGTAAATGTCTAATATAATGATATTTGACATCAATGTGCTTTGTTCTAGCACTATGTTTATCAGTTTGTGTCAGTACTATACAAGATTTATTATCTTCATATAGCATAATAGGTAAGGATTGTTTGAGACCTAAGTCTTCTAGTAGAGTCAGCAACCACTGTATTTCTTGTGCAGCATTTGCAGCAGCTATATATTCTGATTCTGCAGTGGACAGGGCATTACAATTTTGGCGTTTTGAGAACCATGATATTGGATTGTCTCCTAAAAGAAATATGTTACCGCTTGTAGACTTTCTGGTTTCTTTATCTTCAGCCCAGTGTGCATCAGAATAGCAAGTGAGAATTGGGTCAGTTTGGCTCCTTATAACAAGATTCAGGTTCTTTGTTGTGTTTAGATACATGATAATCTTTTGAACTAATTTCCAGTCTTTTTCTGATGGCTTTTCAATTTTTCGGCTAAGTATATTAACTGCTAGGGCAATGTCCGGTCGTGACACTGTTGCTATGTAAAGAAGGGCTCCAATGGCTTGTCTATATTCATTATTATCGTCGAGAAAATTACTGTCATCTTTTTTGGGGTATGAAGTTTCCATTGGTATGTATGTGAGCTTCTTCTCTTCTATGTTAAACTTCTTAAGTAATTCTTCAATTTTATTTTTCTGATTCAATTCAAAGCTTCCATCAATATTTCTTTGGATGTTTATTCCAAGATAATGTTTCACTTCACCTAAATTTTTAACTTCGAGGTTTTCTTTCAGTATATTAATCACTTTGTTGATTTTTGTTTCATCTTTACAAGAAATAAGAAGATCATCTACGTACACAATAATTAGTATATTTTCATTTTCATCTGTTTTTGTAAATAAACATGCATCTGCCATACTTTGCTTGAAATTGTTTTTCAGCAAAACTTCTGCTAGCTTTTGATTCCACGCATATGCAGCTTGTTTAAGCCCATATATAGATTTTTTTAATTTGCAAACTTTCTTCTCATGATTAACTTCAGGTTCAACATATCCCTCTGGCTGTACCATATAGATATCTTCCTTGAGGTCTCCATGCAAGAATGCTGTTGTGATATCAACATGTTTGATGTGCATATTCTTCTGAGCTGCAGCTGTTAAAAATGCTCTTATGGTTGTGTGCTTGACTACTGGGGCAAAAGTTTGATCGTAATCTGTTCCGAACTTTTGGTTGAAACCTTTTGCTACGAGCCTTGCTTTATATCTCTCAACTGTGCACAAGCTCAAGCGGACTCTTTGCTTTGAACTTTGATTCGTTCGGATAGGGAAATTCTGAAAGTTTATTTTTAATACAATTTTCGCAATTATTAACTTTTTCGCAATTATCAACTTCGATGCCATCAGCGAAATTTTCTCTCACAAGTTGCTTAATAGCATCTGAATTTCGGTGCCCAAGGCGTTTGTGCCATAAATTAATGCAGTTTACATTTCTGCATTTCAAAGCGAATGTTTGGTTTTTGCTGTTCCCTGTACATTCATTTTGTGTTACCTTATAAAGACTATTATTACTTGAAACTGCTTCTAAGTACGTAATTTCATTCTTTGTAACGAAGCATTTGCTTTCGTTAAATGTAACTGTAAATCCTTTTTCAGTAACTCTTTTTACCGATATTAAATTACACTCTAATTCAGGTAAGAAATATACATTCATTAGAATAACATCATGACTAGTTCCGTCAGACAATTTTGTTGAAATGTGAACGTTACCGATTCCTTGCGAAAATAAACTTTTCCCATCTGCAATAAAAAATTTCACAGGTTCCGCGTTCGAATTAAAATCTGTAAACATATTTATGTCATTAGCTAAGTGTTGCGTTGCACCGCTATCTATATAGAAATCCCCTTTAAAATTTTGCGTTAAATTACAGTTAAGTTTTAAAGTGTATTCTTCAGTATTTTTATTTTCATTATTCAAGACAGAATTAGTTTCTCAATTCATTTTTATTTAATGGATTTTTATTGCGAGTTGTATCCGGAGTTTTTATTTCTTTTATTTTTCTCTCACTAGATCGTCAGCAATCTTGGTTAGAATTGAAATTTTGTCCGATGTTTTGCATACAGACTTTATTCTGATTCATATTTTTATCGTTCGTTGTCATGGAGATAAAATTGGATCTTCTGAGATCAACGTTTTGTTTCTTATTATTTTTACTTTGTAATGGATAATAAGATTTATTCCAATTGCGATTTTGAAAAGGTTTGTTGTTCAAATGATAACATTCGCTTCGGCAATGATTTGTTTTCTTGCAATGCTCACAGAATTTGTCATTTTTAGGCCGATTTTGTTTAAAAACATTCGTTTTAAAGACTTGTGAAACTCCACGATTATTATTCATTTCCATTCTACGATTGTACTCGTCTGTCAGTTTATTTCTTACTAATTGGGAATTTATTTCGATTTCAGGTCGCGCCTCCATGGCAACAATCAAGTTATCGTAAGATTTAGGAACTGAGACTAAAAGCAATGCCGCTATATGATCATCTTTTATTTCCTCATCAACGGATTTTAACCTATCCACTAATTCGAACATTTGAGCGATATGCTCATTCATGTTACCATCTTCTGGCATTTTTGTAGCGTATAATTTTCGTAATAAGAAAAGTTTTCTAGACAAGTTAGATCGTTCGTGAATAGCTTTAAGCTTATTCCAAGTGGCTTTTGCCGTGGTTTCATATTTGACATGAATAATTTGAGAATCTTCGATGCTTAAATTAATTAACGCTCTTGCTTGTCTGTCGCGATTTAAATATTTATCATCCGGATTTTCTGGAGATTCATCCTCAATTACATCAAATAAATCCTCTTTTATAAGAATCATTTGCATTTTAAATTTCCAAATGGGAAAATTGTCATTACTTAATTTCGTAATATTATTCTCTTTCAAGGATGCCATTTTGTTTGTTTAATAATTTGCCATGCGCTTTTGTTTTACTACAGCTAATAAATGTTATTTAATGTTTTATTTTATTTTAAACAATTCAAATCAGTATTAATAATATATTAGAGCTTCAGTCTCATGATCTGTAAGCATTTTGATGAACTTTCACTTAATATAAACAGTAAACAGAATATAGATTATATAATGCTTATTTAAACAAATGAAGTTCATGCTTACTTTTCTCAGTAGCGCAGGATTGGGTTGTAGCAAAATCAAAGACTAATGACCCTCAAATGAATAATGCAGCAACACCTTTGTCATAATATATACACATTTATAGGGACAAAACGGCAGACATCACTGTTACAAAACACAATCAACACTCAACTAAAAAGAACGTCATAGAACATCTTAGAATGTCTATATACTATCAAAACCTATTTCTATGGAAACACGACAAGCCTTCTAGCGGCAGAAAAGAAAAGAGATATACGAATCGTTAGATTACATAAATAAAATAAAAGGAGTATTTTACAACACAGTCATGGACAGTTGGCTCGAAAAAGATACGCGTATAGGAAGAGGGAAACGCAAAATTATTTTATTTATGGACCACTGTGCTGCCCACCCGCCCCTCAAGTCAGCTCAAAAACATCCGAGTGGAGTTTTTTCTGGCCAAATGCACTAGCAAATTGCAGCCATTTCATCAGGGCATAATTGCAAATTGTAAAGTGTACTGTCGGAAGATGTTACTTCAGTGCATTGTGTCATGTCTTAATGCAGAAGAAGAGCAGCCCGAAATAAGTGTCCTTATGGTAAGAAACAGATTCCATCATACGTATTACTGAAATCATTTTTTTAACTTTCTTGCCTGTCTCGTTAAGGACGACTTCACTCATGCGAAAACACCCGCTCGCAAATGTTAATCCTACGGGAGAATTTCTTTTAAATATCGTTTTTATTTCCGTATTTTTAAATGATTCTTTTGCAATGAATAACTGAGTTGGATTTCTGCAAAGGCCGTTTTTTACACTTTTGATTTTGTTTACAAGTTTTTATTTATTATGATTCTTTACTTTTGGAATCGATTTCGAAGTTGAAAGCATCCACATGAAAGAAATTTGCAAACAAAATCGAAAAAGTAAAAAACTTTCTTTGTAGTCACGTGAAGAAACAAGAACGTTAATGTTAAACCTATGGCAGAAACCTTTTCAGATTTCTCGCTTGAATTTTAATGTCTTTAAATGATTTTTTTCTTTTTTTTTTGGGGGGGGGGGGGTTGCATACGATACCTGATTGATGCCGATATCTCATATTGTACGTTTGTATTTTTTCGATTTTTGTTGCAGTTTTTTATATGAAGATAGTTTTACTTTTGAGACCTGGCTCCAACAGGTTGCAAAAGTGAAAGTTTTCGCATATTAAACAAGTTACTATAAAAATTTTATTTTAAAAGTCAATTCCTACTTAGGTCATCAAAGAAAAATTTAATATAATCCCTTAAGCTAATATTAGTTTTTGTTGCATTAAAATATCTCAATTTGTTGATTTTCTATAAGCAAGTAGGTTCACAATGGAACTCTATGGGAATTTGGCGAAATATTAGAGATATCGCCAAGTTGGTGTCCCTTTTGGCGACGCATTTTGACCGCCAAATTTTGCGATATATCGCCAAGTTGGCGACAGAACAGGGTCCCCTTATTGTAACCCCTTATTGAAAATACTTTCATTGATCTTCAATAACCAATGGCTGCCATTTTGTTTCCCATGCAAAACTAAAATTAATTAATTAAAATTTAATTAATGAATTAATATTTGAAAAAATTTGTATTAACATCCATTGTCATCCAGTACAAGTTTAAAAAAATTTATTTCAACTTGATGGGATGAATAATGAGTATTTTATTAACGATTGAAAATTTGAACAAGATATATAAATATATAAATATACATAGGGAGAGTGTGAACTAATAGTAGGAATTGAAAAAAAAACTGTTACCAAAATTGAAAAAGTACAAACGCACGCAACAATGGATATCGACATCAGGTATCCTTTGCAAAAAAAAAAAAAAAAAATAAATCTTTAAAAATATTAAAATACAAGCAAGAAATCTGTGAAGATTTCTCCCGTAGGCTTAAGGGTATTTTTCACGCACTTGAAAACACACGCTCCGTAATGTTAATCCTATGGGCAGGTTAATTTCGAATTTGTCGTTTCAGTTTGAATATGTTTAAACGATTTTTTCTTTCTTTCTTTTTTTTTTTTTTTTGAATAGCTGAGCTCAATCTTTAATATGACTCTTTATTACTTTTCGATTTTGGTTGCAGATTTTTTTTAAAAAGGTACTTTCAGTTTCAAAATCGGTTTGCCCATAGGATTAACATTACGGAGCGTGTGTTTTGAAGTCAAGTGCGTGAAGAATACCCTTAAGATAAGCATTCGAGTTCCTTCGTATGACTACTGTAGGCTCTTAAAATCCTACATCGCCGCTGCATGGAAGAGAGTGGCTCCTCCTACAATAGCAAATGTTTTCACAATGCAGGGTTTGGGATCAGACGTTCAAATCCACCTCTCTACAAAGGTGAGGATCGTGAACATCTTAAAGGTGACCGATTTGGACGAACCTAGCTGGGATGATTGCGTGCATTACGATGACGACGTTGCTGTTTTCAGAGAACTCGAGTGACTTTGCCAAATCAATTTCGGAAGAAATTTTAATTTAAAAGATATAATTAAAAATGGAAAAGTGCGGTTATTAACCTACTCTATACACGGTTTCAATAGCATTTTTAGACGATGACGATATTGTAGCGGAGGTAGCCGGCTGGGCTGACGACATGTCGGACGTGTCTGAGTGTGATGATCCTCCTCAGAAAGATAAAACCGATGGTAAACTTCGGAGCTGCTTTAAGGGCTTTTGGCATAGTAAAGCAGTTCTTCTGAGGAAAAGCAGTAACGATAAAGCGGCCGCATTAGTAACAGAAATGCAAAGTTTACTGTTCAGTGTCGGCTCTGCAGAAAAGAAATAATCCTAGATTCGTGATTACTTTAATAAAATTTAGGAAACTACTGAAATGTCGTGATAAATAATTTACATGCCAAATCGATTCTAATGATTTCTTTTGAGTACTCTATATGTGTAAAAATACTTTTAATAAAGCTTTTATAATAAAATAACCTAATATGTACTTTTCTTGTGTACCTTTGTTTTTTACTCTATTCCATTTCTGCGAATTTGTATCATGGGTACAGTAATACTTACGAAACTTCCGTTTTCGATATAAAAGGCAACTTAAACTCCTCATCGAAAGAAAAATTTCAAGATATATTTTTAACAATGGTTCCGGTAGGCCATTAATTGAATTGTACGTTTTACTGAGTTCTACGTTTTGTTGTCCGGTCCCGAGCAAAACGTATAACTGGAGTTCAACTGTATAATTACAGAAAGAGAACAGACTTTTTGCATTAAAATGCATTCGGGGAGGGGGAGAACACTTTAAATATATCACTTACAAAAGGAAAACAAAAGTTCCTGCGGTCAAATACAGAAAAAAAAACAGTATTTTTATTTATCACACGATTATAAATTATTTTCTTTATATTGTTTAATGGGCAGTTGTGTACACAACTCCTGATATGTAAATCTTTAAAATATATTATAGATGAAGCAGACATACAAAAATAAAGTTTATATGAAACACATTTACATATTTCATATATGACACATTGATTTCATAGATCAATGTGAATAGCAAAAAGTAACCAAAAACAGAACATTTTTATATATTTATATACCCATTTACATATTTATGTTTTTGTAAAAATTTCAAATGTAAAAAAAAATTCTTATGTAAGTTTTAAAAAATTATTTAAGGAATGTTGCCAGAATTTACTTTTATCAGTTATATTTTTTGACATTTTTTTTTTAATTATGGGCATTATTTTGTTGCAAATACATGAACACAAATTTTGATTGTGCTCATTCAAATTACATTCCCGCAATGGGCATTTTAGGTGCTTTCTTGCTTGTAATGATCACTGTACACTACTGATCAGGGTGATTTATCGTTTATATATTATCTCGGGAAATAACTTGCAGCCAAGGTTTAAATAAATGTAAAATTATTAAAATCTCTAGCGCATACCATTTTTATGTTATTTATTTTTATTTATATTATTGTATGAGAATTTGTAGTTTTTAATGGTAGTAAATAAACTTTCAGGTATAGTACAGCAAATTGTAAAAAAAAAAAAAATATATTAGTTTAAAATGTTTTTTATTTAGATCATTAAAAGAAATTACCTCAAAATTGCGAAAAAAAAACCCATGCTGAATTACACAGAAACTTATTGTGTATCACTATGTTTGTGAAAACATCGCAATTATATTAAAATTCATTAAAAGAATGAGATAGGCGATAGGCTATTGTTGTACGTCACTGCGCTGATTTAAAATAAGTAAGACACATTAAATTGTATTCCAGCCATACCAGCATAATTATATAAATATTGACAATTAATATAAATAGGTTTTACATGCTATAACAAGAATGTTGGTCAATTCCATTTAAATAAATGAGTGAGCGCTTGTACTGGTCTTATGTCCTCCGCGTAAATTTTGGAAATATTATTCCTAGAGCAGGCCATTTAGCTAAAGGGGATTCTTCACTCACTTTCTCTTGAAAACACCCGTTCCACTCCGTTATGATAAACTAATGGGGAGGTTGTTTTCGAATTTCTCGTTTAAATTTGAATATCTTGAAACGATTTTTTTTTTTTTTTTTTTTTTTTGCATAGGACAGCTGAGTTCAACCTTTAATATGACTCTTTTTTACTTTTTCGATTTTGGTGCAGATTTTTTTTAAAAAGGTATTTTCAGTTTCGAAACTTAATATGTCTCTTTTTTTACTTTTTCGATTTTGATTGCAGATTTTTTTTTTAAAAAGGTGGTTTCAGTTTTGAAACTGAAAGTACTTAAAAAAAAATCTGCAATCAAAATTGAAAAAGTAAACAAGAGTCATATTAAAGACTAAACTCAGCTTTCCTATGCAAAAAAAAAAAAAAAAAAAAAAAGTCGTTTAAAAATATTCAAATTTAAACGTGATATTCGAAAACAACCTTCCCATTGGTTTAACATTACGGAGTCGGTGTTTTCAAGTGCGTGAAGACTCCCCTTAATGTTTAGAGATTGGCATCACTAGCAGGGTTACGGAGTCGGTGGGTAAAATGACCGACTCCGGGCTGGCTAAGGTACTAGTGTGGCCTGTTGGTTAAAATAATGATGGGATATAAGAAATATATAGTTAAAGTATCACTATTTCGGCATTGATTCTCTTTTTAAGGCTTAAAAAATAAAAAATAAAAAAATTATGTTTTCCAATTTTATTAATTTTACAATTTCGTTCCTGCAAATCCGAAAAACCCAACTATCGAAGTCTAAAGAACACAAAATGGTAATTTTACTATTTTGGATTTGTGGAGTGAGAAGAAAAAGCGAAATCATTACAATTTAGTTTTTTATTTTGCTGTGTCCTCCAGACTGAAAAAAATTCTATGGAAAGGAGGAAAAATAAAGATGAAAGTTTTATTATTTTGGAAATAATTCGGATTCTGTCGATTCTAATGAAAAAACAAATACATTTTTTGAAAAGAATTTACACTTTTGGCTTTATTTTGGATTCTTGCGACCTGAAAAATTTGAAATTCAAAAGGTGAACGATAACGAAATTTCATTATTTTATCGCTAACTTTTGGATACCGCCGATTCAGAAAAAAAGAATAAAAATTTCATCGTATTTTGACTCATGCGCACAAAAATAAATAAATAAAGGAAGGGTGTTTTAGAATTTTTACTTTTGGTCATAAGGACCGGAAAAAATATGAGTATTAAAAAAAGGGAAAAAAAGTACTATTTCAATGCTACACCCGTTTCTTAGTTCTTTTGCGTCCAAAAATAGCACAAAATTAAAATTTTCACGATACCTCCGGTAAGAGATCTGCATGCGCCTGAAATTTTAAGGCCAGTCCGCTTAAAAGTTCGGCCGTGTCTTTGTATTTATTCTCACCCCAATCATGCCCATTGTAAATTGTTCCTATTTTATCGGCGTAGTTTGATTCTGTCAAATTTTCTACATTGGGCTTCCCACCCTGCTCAATTTTTTTAATCAGTCTGATCCGCTCCATTGATATAAATTGTCTTAGTTCTACTTACGCGGCTTGTTTGAAAGTTGCCTTCATTTTCGGTTCTTCGATCCTTGCTGGGGCTCTATCTGCAAACCCCCCAAAACACGAGGGGAAGTACTTATATACTGAATGTAAAATATCTACTACAGTTATTATTTAAAACAGTTTTTATCCACTCTGTACACGGATACTTACACGGTACACGGTACCTTGTACTTACACGATACCTACACTTGTATCTACTTTGTAAAGCTTTCATTAGTATGTTTAATGTCGAAAATTGTGTTTTTGTATGCATGTTTTGCATACAAATGACTGCATTTATTTTTTTACTTTGACTAATTTTTTGAGTGTTTATTTCCATTTTAAATTCAAATTTTCAGAATTTAGAGAGATATTTTTTACGTATTTTAGAAAAGGTTAATATTTTAAATTGTTGCCAATTGTTAAATCAGCAACTGTAGTTATCATAGCAATTAACTGTAGTCCAAAGCGACAAAATAACTCTGATTCAAAGATTACGAAAAGCAGTTACATGATCAAAACTTTAATGCATACTAAACATTATTTCCCGTTTACACTTTCGTCAGAAAGAGTATCTGACGTCATTGGGCACAGCTGCGTAACATAAGATAAACATATAAAGCAATAAACAACACTTAATGATTTACAAAATTATTAGAACATCAATAAATATTACTTAGCAATTTACAAAAGGATTATGATAGCAATAAATCTTTCTGATTGAATGGAAAAAGCACTTTACTTCATTTTTGATTAATTTATGATATCTAAATTATATTTATCGATAACATTTAGATCACAATTTAACTATTGGGTCGTTCGGAAAGTCTTGTCCGTTTGGGAAAATCAATTTGTACCGGAAAATTCTGCTCGATAATTATTAGACATTAGATATCGGAATCGATGTCTAATAATTAAATGATAGAATTTTCCGGTGCGAATTGATTATTTGATGACGAACAATATATTCAAATTTAACTCATCCTTTCTTTTTGTAGTATCAATTGACTGGAATGGTAACTGAAAATAAATATGGATTCAGACATGGCTTTATTATCGATTAATACGTTACAACCAAAAATAAAGGAATAAGTTCCAAACAAAAATAATTTTCTTGATACCTTATTTTTTTTTAACACAAACCAAAAATATTAAATCTTTGAAGCACACCCCAGTAATTAAAATCATATATTGTAATTATGATACTCAGCCCCCTTATAATCAGCCATTAATTTTTAATCTCTCTATTCTAAAAAAAAAAAAAGTAGCTAATGCTGTCACCGCCGCTGCCAATGAATTTTTTGCGACCGGCGGCTTTCGTCGTTAATATTAAGAAAACTACTGCATACAAAAATATAAAAATCGGCGGTGTTATAGAGATATGTTTGGTAAACACGCTAATGCAGACAGTTTTCAAATCGAACAATTATTTTAAGAGATATTTAATGTTAAAATTAGTCAAAATTGTTCCATTAAGAATCTTTAAAAAGTTCATTTAAAAAGTTTGACAAGGAGCAAAAACTACGTAGGAATTTAATCGTTTTTTGTAAGAATAATAGATTAGAAGTTCCCAGTGTGCAGACTGCATTTATTTTTTTTTATTTGACTAATTTTTTAAGTGTTTATTTCCATTTTAAATTCAAATTTTTAGAATTTAGAGAGATATTTTTTACGTATTTTAGAAAAGGTTAATATTTTAAATTGTTGCCTATTGTTAAATCAGCGCAAAGAATAATATTTCCTTCAAAATGTAAAATTTATTGACACGCGACTATAGTAAATGGAAAAAAAACTTTCAAATTAGAATTAAGTGATTACGTGTTTTTAAAAGCAGAAAAATATTGAAAATTATGTCATAAAAACTATATTTACACGTGAATTTTAAAAGAGAAAGAAAGTTTTAAAATTTTAAATTCATTAATATGCGTTAAAAAGTCTTAAATAGAGGAAATTACGTTATATTTAAAACGACCAAATTTTAATATTGCCAAACAGTTTAAATTAAAAAATATATTTACAGGACACATTTATTTCACATTTCAAGATGATCTTGTCAACTACTGTAGCCAATTCTAACGCAGCGGAAAAAAAATCCTTCCTAGCAAAAAAAGCATTTTGACGTGAATATTAAAAAGAGAAAGAAAACTTTCACATAATAAAATGAATATGCTTTAAAAGCAATAAATAGGAGAAATTACGTCATATTTAAAATGACCAAATAATAATATTGCAGACTTATATAGGCAAATAAAGAAGTCACGTAAAAGATTTTGGACACTTACCAGAAGTGTTAAGACGAAATAGCAATAAAAAAATACCCCTTAAAATTTAAAAAAAGAACGCTAATAGAAATTAAAGTATCGTTAGGGAACCCTCTTCCTTACAACCGAGCAGCGTTTCTCTACATTGCCTGCGCACATGAAAACTACGTGATACGGCATCTTGTACAACACGGCATCTCACCTCAAGTTACCCTGCAACCGCAATCGCATGAATTCGCATCTTAAGCAATTTTTTTTTGCGTCATGAGATACGAAACTCTGTCTCTTATTAAGCGGGATCGTATAATAACCGTTCGCGTATTAAGTGTGATATTTTTACAAGTCTCATGGCGAGGTTCAAAATACTGGAAAATACTCGCGTATTAAGTGGGATCACGCGTAAAATGTGAGCGTCTTAATCGAGTCCGACTGTATATACTTCATTTTTGTCGATAGTTTTCTGATTATCATATTATTGTAATTACCCTGACCTGAAAACTACCTTTAAATACTAATTGGTGGTTGTATTTTACTTTTATTCTTTTATTTGTTTTATAATTTTTAAGTTGCGTTGCCTTTATAGAAAAATGAAAAACACTGTTTGATCTGCTGCATTAGATTGTCTCAATTAATCAATGAAATCGATTTAGTGAATATAAAATAAAGTATGCTTAATAAAATGTGAAAAATTAAAATTTTAAAAAATGCACCCCTTCATCAGTTAAGGGAGGGGGAGTGAAGGTTTCGGAACGTCAAAAAAATTCTTCATATCTGGTGTTTATATTTTACAAATAATACACTTCCCATATTTCTTCTTTAAAACCGTGATATATACTGAGTTACATATGCTTGCAGTCCTTTTTTATGGCGGGTAGATAGTCCGAATTAAAAAAAAAATCCGCTAATTTGCTGATTTGAAATGTGATACTGAGTCGAGGAGTGGAAATAATGGAAATTCCACTCTGTGCTCAGTTCCGAACTCCCGATTCTTGACTTTCTAAGTCAAATACTGCGTTAAACTCAGAACCGATTCTTTAAGTTCGACTCCAAATCTCAACTCCATCGTCCTCTGAATACTAAGTCTGAGCGCTGACACAAAAAATGGCGTATGCCATAGGCGGATTCTTTAAGCTTTTGTAAGGTCTCCTCAATTTAATCGACAGTATTTTCCAAAATGTCTTCTTTTACTTATTTAATCTCAGAAAAATATAGCAGGAGAATCTTTTAAAATTTATCGATATTCAAATTAAAGGAACCATATAAACGCTTAAAAAAATAGGCCTACGGCAGCCGCCATTTTTTGTGTCAGCGCTCAGGCCTGATATTCAGAGGGCGGTGGTTGAAATTACAGTTCGACTCAAAGAATGGAAGTACAGCGCGTACAATAAATTGTGTGGAAATGTGTTATCCAAAGAGCGCTAAAAAGTTGTATCTGAAATTCAAAGAGCCTATCACAGCGACATCTGCGATATATTTTCAAATTTTATTCTAAACATCGTTTTATTGCAGCATCTAGACTAAATCGTATTGGAGTTTTAGTAAATATCCTGCAGATGTCGCTGTTATCGACTCTTTGGATTTCAACATCGTTTGGCACTTAAGGGATCGAATATTTTAGCACTTTTTAAAGTATTACTGGGATAGCTGATATTTACACTATATATTCTAATCGCTATATTGGAAGAGTCGAAGTAGCTTGTTAGCAAGGAGTCGACAGTTCGACTCACTTAGAAGGAGTCGAGTTTCAGAGTTGGTACTTCTATTCTTTGACCATCTCTACGTGGCAGAATATTTTTAGAACGATTTTGATTGAGATATTGAAACAAAATACACGAATTTCAACAAGGTAAGTTTTTCCTAATTAACATTTTCACCGTCCGAGGGTTTTCTTGTACTTTTATAAGAATGCTTGTAAATTCCAGGATATATATATTTATTAATCGCAGTTTGGTGCTATAATATCTTCAATATCATTTCTTTCTATGTATGGTTCAAAATAAAATTCTGTTTAAAATATTATTGTCTACAGCCATTTAATATCAACAATATTTTTCTCAGCTTAATTTTTCTGAGATTAAATAAGTCAAAGAAAATTTTTAGAAATAGAGGTATCCAAATTCAAAGGGCTGTACAAACGCTTAAGGAAATCCGCCTACCACTTCAGCCTTTTTATGTCAACGCTTAGGCCTGTTATACAGGATGCGGTGAACTACTATGTGAGCGACTACTATATAGCAGCAAATTCCTCGTTGCAATTATTAGAAAATTATAATTAAAATAGATATAAATAAGGTATAGAGCGGGGACGGCGGAACTTATATATATATATATATATATATATATATATATATATTCCCTTTTCTATACAAATATATATCTACATTTTCAAAATCTCTCATTATAATTATCATACATTGAAGATGTCAATCGTTTAAAAAGTTAGACTTAAAAGAACTCCGTTTATTTTAAACTTTGTAGAAATTAAAAACATTAAACAAATTAATAAATAATAATAATAATTTAAAATTCAAGCAACTTGAACATCAAAAATTTACTAAATCAAGATTACACATGCGAAGTCATCTGTTTTATTATTTAGTGACAAGCTGTTATTAAATCAAATTTTATACAGCATTAAAGTACTAGCAAACGTGCAAAAAACTGTTTTAACTAATTAAAAAAATGAATCAGTTAATACTTTTGAATGTACATTATATATATATATATTTGAAAAGAGATTTAGAAAACGTTAAGAGAAAAGGGAAAACTATATATATTTTGCGCTTAATCGGGGTTTTAATTTCCGTAAGGAAGGTAGTCATGGTTAACTGTTTACCGGGCGGAGTCCACAATTAAGAACACGTAATTTTATTTCCAAAACTAACAACAGCACCAAGAATATTTAATTAAAAATTCCTTTTATGAAATACGGAAAATAAGCAGGTTTTTATTTTCTAATAAATTCGTTTGTAAATTCTGGTATAACTTCATCATTTTAGAAACAGGGTTACTCCGCGCCGGAAAGGGTGAGGTTTAAAGAAGAGACTGAAAGTTCTGGGACCTGGTTTTATTATCCTTTGATATACAGTATTGGCAAAAAAAAATAGGAATTTTTATAAGTTCAGAATTTTTTTAAGAAATGTGCCCAACAATCGATGAAAATGCTAACTAGGTTTCTTTAATAGTGCACAGAAGTGTTTCTAAACATTGCAAGCACACATATGCACATTCAGTATTTAGTTTTAATATTTAGTTATACCCTTTTGCCTGTAATAAGGAATTTTACACAAGCTGGCATTCCGAAAATGTACTTCTTCGAAAGTTCTTCAATATGAGCCTTGTGGTGCCAACTTGTATAATTCGTTCATTTATAGCAACTTTGCAGTACAAACAATTTCCAGTGCGCTGTTCTTCATATCATTTCAAAGAGATCAATAGGGTTCATGTATGGACTGTTCCCCGGTCACTCAAGAACCTCCAAATCATGAGAAGGCCAAAAGTTCTTAATTGTTTTTGCTTTGTGGCAAGGTGCACTGTCATTCATAAACATACCATCATTGTTCGGGTACCATTTTCTGATCTGAGGCAACAAGCGACTTTGTAGCGCTTCCTGATATTGATGTTGGTTTATATTTTCTTGAACAACAGGAAGTCTATCGTTTGCATATGTCGAGATGACGCTCATAATCCCGACATATCATAATCTTTGATGGGCGCTTCCTGATATTGATGTTGGTTTATATTTTCTTGAACAACAGGAAATCTATCGTTTGCATATTCGACATAACGTTCATAATCCCGACATATCATAATCTTTGATGGGCGCTTGACAACGCGTTTAAGGCATTCAGGCAGGAACTTTTCCCCTGATTTTCTACAAACGAAAAGATACCTGTCGCTCATTATCTCCACTGTGGAGTCGTCAGAAAATCACAACTAAAATCAAAAGTTAGAGGCACTGAATACAGACAATGATTTATCAAACATGAAGAGTATAAATTAATTTGTGACATGAGAAATTTCTTATGTCACAAATTAATTTACATTATTTTTGAATAATAATAAATGTAAATTACTTTTTCCTAAACTTCTGCTGTCCAGTGTTTATGCACGTGTGCCCAGCGAGTCTCTTTTTGCACATGGCTACAGTTAGATTAGGTTTTTTTGACAGGTTGACAAACCCCGAAGCGTACTAAAGGAGACTTCTTCGTACTGTCCTTGAGATGATGTTGACGCCAGCATCATTCCATCTTTTTAACAGTTACTTTAAAGTCATTTTTTGGTTGCTTAGACTCACTCGAATTAACTTTTTGTCAGTGCGTGGAGTGTTTAGTCGTCTACTCCCGTACTTTCACCGGTAGCTTATTTTCACAGAAAGGCCCATGGCAAGCTTCCTTCGAATTCTACCTACACTTTGCGGCAAAACAAGCTCCTTAGAAGTTATTTCACATGCTTTCAGATTAGTATGCTGAAGCAGAGCTTGAATTTCACCTCTCTTTCGTGGACTGAGGTCTTGCTTTTCCCCACTTTTATACCAACAGCTTATTTCTTTGAAAAATTGCAACGGAAAGCTTAAACTGTACCAAAATTTGTCAGTAAAACACTTATGAAATCACAAAATAACAACTATTTTGTCAGTAAAACATTTATAAAATAACAAAATATCAATTATAATTAACCGTCATACACTAAACACAGTGCACACAGCTTGCAAACACCACGAACACAAATTACAAATTTGTGCCAATTTCTACGGTTAACGACCCGCAGTTGCTTAGCAACGATGACGTCACTCAAACAGTTCGGAAGCATAATGCCAGTGCATTGACATTCAGCCAAATCATCAATGTTCAATATATAAAGGCAAAAGATCCATAGAATTTCTATAGCTACCTTATATTGAACAAAAGTAGGCGAATGTAAATGTTCAAGAAAAATCCATATTTTATGGCCAGGACTATACACGACTCCTCTGGTTGTTCACTGTCCTCTTAGAACACTCAGTGAAGCGACGTAGGTTTGGCTAGCAAGCCATACTGGGTAAAAGCCACGTAAAATAGCTGCTCCCGGCTATTTAAATGGTGTAATTAAAATTATTTCCAACAGAGAACATTCTTGTTCTGATAGAAGGAACTTTACTTTTATTGGAAGTTGAACTATTGTGTGACATGTGGATAAAACCTGTACAATTTTCGGGCTTGCTCACACACCCAGCCCTAACCACAAATGCAGTTAATATCGCTTAGAGAACAGTTTTACTCTTTAAGATCGGCCTAAAACGGCAATCTGAAAGTAATAAGATGTATTTCTGGAATAGAAAGTTACCAGGGGCAACAAGCTTTAAGCATAAGAATTAATTTCTTCAGTTCCGAAACTAAAATAATAATAAAAATGCTTATTCATTGGTGCTTTTAAACAAAATGACATCCTTAAATGGCAGAAAAAATATCTTTTCTGAAAGTGATCCTTTAGGCGCTTAGTAATTTAGGTTCAAAAATATGGATCTAAAACTACAACCCCCCATAAAAACATCAATTTAATAACCATTAACCTAAATTAACCGCCTGTCTGCCACGCTACTGGTCGTGAGTTCGGCTCCCAGCTGGGCAAGGTTCACACAACCTTTCATCCCTTCGGGGCCGATAAAATGAGTACCAAGGTTGCATGGGAACAAAACACCAAGGGTCTCGCGTTGGGCTGACCACCCGGCCGGGGCATATGCTGCATAGCACCTCGGGGCCCAGGGTCAAGTAAACAGAGTTGAGCACTGTAGGCCCTGATCCTTCATGGATCGTACAGCCACAGGTTTAGTTTTTTTTCTAGAGTACACCTAGATGATGGGAAATCGCATAGCAATACATGGTCGGAAACGCTTTCCTGGAACGGTATTGACGACTAATGTCCAGGTGGCTTGCGTAAATCATGGCTTTAAATTCTCTAAACACCACTAATTTCTTACAGTTTATTTCTCCATCTATAACCGCGGAAAATTCTGTCTTTATGTATGGTGAGTAAAATTACTTTAAAATACTGGTGTCCAGAGCATATGGAGCCCCGATTTACGCGGGAAACCTGGCAACACTAGTGACAACCCAAAAAAAAGAGAGGAAGGACACGAACAGGGTGAGAAAACATGTTTATGATTAATAGCATTCCCAAAAATTCTGGGACAACGCTGGACAGTGCTTGGGAACTTGGAGTGGCAGCTGGTGGGGAAATCTGGGACACACCCGGTATTTACGAGAAAATTAAGTCTTGGACGCGCAGGAGATCTGAGGCCTGCATCACGACCCGGGGTAGTAAATTCAAACACTTTCTTTGATGACGATCGTTGTCTGTCTTTTTTGTTCTTATTTCTTAGTTTTTTTGCTGTATCAAGAGTAATAAACATGTTTTCTCATCCTGTTCGTGTCCTTACTTTCTTGTATTTTGTGTCGTCACCAGTGTTGCAGGGGGCTACTTTAAAAAAAAACAGATAGCTTGATTGGAACCACTTTTTTAAATCGTAAAATGTGCCTTATTTAATGACAGATTAATTAAGTCGAAAACAAGGGGAATTTTACCATAGAAAAAGAGAGGTTCCAGTCAAGAAATCTGGATTTTAAAAAAGTAGTCCGTTGGCAACACTGGTCGTCACTACCACGCCAGGAAAGCGCTTCCTACCATGCATTATCATATGATTTCCCATCGTCTACGTTAGGGATGCAGAACCGGTGGCCCGCGAACTTCATAAATTTATAACTGGAAAAAATCGCAATTTTTGCTTATAGATCGCAGGATAAATGTTTAATTGCGTTAATTTTTCGTGGGAAAAAATTGCAAATTTCGTCAGTCAGTTAAAAATCGCGAATTTCGTTTATCGGCAAGCCGATACCATAGATATAAAGATAGAAAATTCCTAAGTTTCCAATTTCGTCAGTCGCCAGTCGAAAAATAATTAGAATTTCATCGAACAGGCACTGGAAAATCGCAAATTTCATCGACCAAGCAAGCAAAAATAGCGAATTTCTTCGTTTGGGTACGGAAAAATTGCGAGTTTTTTTGATCGAACACGGAATAATCGCTAATTTTGTTTGTTGATCTAGCGAGGGAAAATAGCAAATTTCATTGAAAAATAACAAGTTTCATTGATAGGGCACGGAAAGAGGGCGAGTTTCGTTGATCGGAATACAGAATAGTGAATTTCGTTTATCGGGCAAGCAAAAGTCGCCAATTTCGTCGATCAGGCGCGGAAAAAATTGCAAATTGAGTCGATCAAGCGCGGAAAATATCGCAAATTGAGTCGATCAGCACCAGAAAAATCGCGAATTTTGTCAATCAGGCAAGTAAAAATCTCGAATTTCGTTGATAGGGCACAGAAAGATTGCGAATTTTGTTGATGATGCGCGGAAAATTACAAATTTATTGATCGGCTGCGGAAAAATCGTGAGTTTGGTCAGTTTATCGCGAATTTCATTAATTTGCCGCATGAAAAAATTGCAAATTTCGTCAGTCAGTTAAGAATCGCAAATTTCTTTGATAGGGCGCGTAAAAATCGCAAACCTCTTTGATCGGATGCGTAAAAATCGCGAATTTTGTCGATCGGGTACGGAAAAATTACAAAATTTTGTCGGTCAGGGTCTGAAAAATTGCAAATTTCATTAGTCGGACAAGCAAAAATTGCAAATTTCATCGATTGGGAGTGAAAAAATCGCAAACTTCGTAGATCAGACGGGAAAAAGTCACAAATTTCGTCGATCAAGCAAGCCAAAAATCGCAAATTTTGTCGATGAAACGTAAAAAAATCGCAACGTCCGTCTACTTGGCTCAGAAAAATCGTAAGTTTTGTCGATCGGGAGTGAAAAAATCGCAAACTTCGAAGATCAGGCGTGAAAAAGTAACAAATTTCGTCGATCAGGCAAGGCAAAAATCGCAAATTTTGTTGATGAAACGCGAAAAAATCGCAACTTCCGTCTACTTGGCACAGAAAAATCGTAAGTTTTCTCGATCAGTCGCGGAAAATCGCAAATTTCATTGATCGGGCATGGAAGAAGCGTGAATTTTGTCAATGATGCGCGGGAAAAATTGTAAATTTTGTCAGTCAGTTAAGAATCGCGAATTTTGTGATCAGGCGCGGAAATTTTTCAAATTTCGTTGAATGGGTGCGGAAAAATCGCGAATTTCGTCGGTCAGGCACGAACAAATCTCGTTGATCGGCTGCGGGAAAAATTGCCAATTCCGTCAGAGTCAGTTAATAACTAATATCATTGATAGAGCGTGGAAAAATTGTGAATTTCGTTGATCGGGTGCGGAAGAATTGCGAATTTTGTCGAACAGGTGGGGAAAATCGTAATTTTTGTATATCGGCACGGGAAAATCGCGTGTTTTGTCGATTGGGTTTGGAAAAATCGCGTTGACGATCAAGAATTAAAGACGAGAAAATTACAAATTTTGCCAGAACCAGTCAATAGCGAATATCGTTGATAGGATGCGGAAAAATTGCGAAATTCGTTGATCAGGCGCGGAAAAATCGTAAATTTTGTGGATCAGGGGCGGAAAAATCTCAAATTTTGTTGACCGGCTTCGGAAAATTTTCTAATTTTACCTATAAGGTGCGGAAAAATTGAAAATTTCGTTGATCGAGCGCGGAAAAAAGCGAATTTCGTTGATCGAGCGCGGAAAAAAGGGAATTTCCTTGATCGGATGCAGAAAAATCTCAAATTTCGTTAATCGGCTCCTCCTCCCTCCTTCGTTCATGAAGTTCTCATTTTTTTTTCAGCACTAGTCACTTTTGTGCCTATGTTTGTTTTTTAGCACTTTTAACAAAGCAAAATTTATACTACCTCGAACAAAGTCACTATCTGAAAAAAATCCTTGCTATATCTCTGTTATATATGTACAAACGTAAACTGTTGGTTATATATTTGCCAACTAAATTAGATATGTTGACTGGGTAAAGGAACCTAGAGGGGTATAACTTCCCTCCCACCTCTGAAACCATGTTTTTATCCGATTATAGGCCTCAGATCACCTCTCTGAAATAGAATTATCTGTGTTAATGATGTGGCTCTCGACAACCCAGACATTTTAGTAAGTGGCCCTTCTCTTTAAAAGGTTGTAAACCCCTAGTCTACGTGTTCGCTATCCCTCCTGAAACTTTGTAACTGCTGTGCTCAATCACTCTTTAAGAGTATATATATATATATATATATATATATATATATACACATACAGTAATATTTATATATATATATATACAAGGCTGCTACAGGGGACTATTTTATGTTCTGCTAGCACCGCTATTTTTAAAAGGTACGTTTTATAGTATATTTCTCTTGTAAATGTTGTCAAAGCATCAGTAAAAGATTTTGGCTTTGAAAAAGTGGTGCGAAATATAATTAAAAAATAGTCGCTTGTGGCATCTCTGTATATAGTAACTCTCTCTCTCCCTATATACATATACATATATATATATATATCTATAGATATATATATTAGGGTGGAACTAAAAAACGAAGTTTCGAATTTTATATTCTAATAGTGATTATTTCTTTCCTTTTTAACTATATAAAAGAAAATATTTTTCTTTTAATTTTAAAATGATATTTTCCGGTTCCTCAAAGCTCCTGATTTTCCCTAAAAAACGAAAAAAAGCCAATAATTGCATAAAAAGTTTTATGGTTATTGTTAAATTTATATTTTGCAAAATTAAATTAATAAAGTGTTAATGTCCTGTAATAAAGAGAATAATTTAGTTTGAGTGCTATATAAAAGTTAACCCCACTTTATTTGACTTTTGTAGAAGCCAGGCGTCGTTGGCGTCGGCTTTTATTGTCTCTGATTTATTTGGCTGCGACACATAACAAGTCTGTCCGATTTAATGTGTGTTAACAGTTTCTTTAATTATTTTTCAATAAACAGTCGGTGTCAAAAGTGATAAAGACTGTTAACGTACCTAAATCTAGATAATTGTTGAAGTGTCCTGTATTTCGTGAACCAAAACAATTAACATTAGACTGCCATCTTTGACGAACATATGAAGATGTTATGAAACATTATTTTTGGGCTCAATTTAACTTAAAATCGGATAGCTGGAATCTGGTACACACTATTTCTAAAATCTAAAGCTGTTGATGATACAATTAAAAGTGTATTGCTGAGACCTTCAATTCCAACGGTTTCTGATACACAAATCATAAAAAATGATCAGAGACTAGCGCGAGAAATGACAAAATTTGAAGAAAATATTAAGATTAGAAAGAATAATCCCACATCCAATATAAAATTGCAAAATGTTAGGCAATCCTGTAAAAAATATTTCTTTGTGTAAAAGCACTAAATATTATCGTGTATCAGAACAAGAAAGTCACTTTCTCAAAGACCAAAGAGAGATGGGGTGATGGCAATAGGATCAATAGATATAAAAACTACAAAAAAAAATGTGTAGCAAGACTGGTAAAGGAAATATCAAGGAAAAAAAGTTATTTTAAAACAAATAATTGATGTTTTTATTGAATGATCGTCAAGTGAAAAAAAATAGTTCGGAAGGAAATAGTTCAATTGGTTGTTTTTCTAAACCTAAATTTGATAATCAACAAGGTGAAAGTACCAGAGTATTAGACAGAACTGCAAATATTATTGCAAATGGTACCCTAGAAGATATGGATATTTCTGATGATAATAAAGAAAAGGTAACTGAAAGAAGGACTTGAAGACAACAAAGAGAAAAGAAAAGGAAGAATTTGAAAAAACAGGAAAGACGAAATGCGCATCGCATCAGCAGTGACTCGCTAGAACTTCGTTCTACGACGTAGTACGTAGTTTGTTTACCTTGTACCATTCTTTGCGACTGCTGTACGGATATTCTTAAAATAAGGTATTTATGTAGATTTGTCATCTTTATATGTTACTAAATTCCTTTATAAACATGTGTAACTCTACTTTTCGTAAAATTCTGTCATTTTACGCACTGTTTAAAAGTTTAATACCTTGTTTTTTAATGCAAGTAGGCCTAACTGTTTCACCTCCTTCATTTCGATTTTGTGCCTTTGGAATTTGTCAGTTATGGCTATTTTTATCGCCTTATCATGCTGTGGATGTTATGCTTCCTTTATTTAAATTATTAAAAATGTCTATTACTCGTGTACATTTCGTTTATTGTGTTCTTTCTCATGAAAGGCGGTGGGGAATCCCCCCCCCCCCTCATCCAGCGAAAGCTGATCCTGATGAACATTTCCGCTTTTATCTGCTATCTGGCGGAACCACAGCCAGTTTTATTTATTATATAGCATGTTTTAAAAGTTAACAATAATTTTTATTCAAAATTTAATGTCGTTCATTATTTTGGCAAAATCGCATGCGTACGAATTATGTGCATTTTTAAAAACATTCCTAGTTCTAGAATACTATGACGTCAATTGTGTTTAACGAATCCTGCTATTCCAGCTTTTGCGCATGCGTACAGATAAAGGATTCTGTCTCTCTTGAAACACACGATCCCGTGTTTGTTTACATTTTGAAACAGCGAGCATACGCTTGCTGAGATAACTTAAAGTGAGAGATTCACTTCTATCATGCACTTTCACTGAACAAAACTTATCAGAAAAATGAAATTATATGTTTATTCATTTAAATTATTATTTTATTTTTAAAAATATTCACTGACGTTAGTTCATATTTATATCAAATATGTTTTTACATCTGTCCTCACGGTCTTTTATAATAAAACTGAAATATTACCCCCTCTCCCCGAAAGACATGATTTACAATATTTAGAAGAACGGTTGAAAGGGGGGGGGGTATTTAGGTATTCTTGATAGTAGCCCTCCCCGGGCCACTTTACTAATTTCTGACGAACCGCTCACATGATATATATTGTTGGTAAGCCTTGTGACCACTTTTTCATGTTATGCACCATCGGTGTTCCTCCTTCCTCCGACTTCCTCCCACAGAGGGAAAAAAGTATAACTAAGAATCATTAAAGAAGAACACCTGGTCTTAGTTCAAAAACCGGGATAAAAATATATTGGTCATATTTCATTGGCATCTTCTTCTTATATTAATATGGCCACTGCAATTTTGGTGTATTTTCAGAATAATAATGCAGACATTTCAAGTTTGAAAGTTATTGGGTGAAACAGAAACGCCTTTAATGCAGGATGCAAATCTGGAGGTTTTAAAACAGATAGCAATACCGGAAGCAATACCCTAAAAATTTTATAATGGATAATTTGATTATTACATGCAAATGAACTTTTTTCTTAGATACTTATTTCCACATCTTTCTGGAAAAACTACGGGTACAAAGGGATTTTCTGGACCAGTAGGAAAGCGACTGGAAAAAATGCTAACATATTGAAATTATAGACTATAAAAACATGGATCCTAACTTAACGTACTGATTGGATGAAGAACTTAAAAAAGGTACAAACAGGGGATACACCTGAATTTTAGATTTTCCTTGTCATACTCAAACAGTGGAAACGTGTCTCAAATTTGTCCCGCGAGCTGCGTGAACCGTCTTTAAATATGAAGCAAAAAATGCCTTAATCTTGGGAAAGTTGAATTCTCGCAATGTAATGACAAAGTTTGCCTAAAAGACAGTAGGTTGAATATCCAGTTGAATTAATCCATAACAAAGGGACGTAAGAAGGGTGGAAGTCGATATTTAACCAGCTCCTCGTGGTGACTTCTGGATAGTATTTGCTAAATAAAAGTAGATATGAGCTAACAGCCACGTTGATTACTTTAAGTTACTTTATACTGAAATTTCAAAACTTTGACCTCCTTGAGGAACCGGAAAACAACTTAATTAAAAAAAACCTTTTCAGCCAAAAGTTTAGACATCCAAAAAGGAAAAATGTTTTCACTATTACACATTAAAACAAAAAAGTTTTTTTTTTACTCTATACTTAAGTTCCACCCTAATATACAGGGTGGTTATAAAGTCCCGGACCCATTTTGATGTTTAATAACTCATAAAATAATAAAGATAGATTAAAATTAATAACATAAAGGGTTAGATAGACTCAAAAAGTTTCATGACCCTTGTCAATGAACTTCCACGTGTGCCCCCTTCGTCGCACGGAGAATATCAAGTCGATAGTCAATTTCACGCCAGATAGCGGCAAGCATGTCGGCATCCACAGAGGCTATAGCGGTTGTAATTCTGGCTTTTAAGTCATCAATGTTCGACACTCTCCTCCTGTAAACATTGTCCTTCACAAATCCCCAAAGGAAAAAGTACAGCGGCTTAGACATGTCGGAAAACTTCGTATTTCCACAACTAGAAGAGCTTCAGCCACATGTCATTTTGCAACAAGATGGTGCACCACCTCATTGAGGTACCATCGTTCGTACTTCTTTGAATGACCATTTTCCAGGAAGAGGAATTGGGCGAAGAGGTCCAATTCCTTGGCCACCCAGATCACCTGATATAACGCCGCTGGACTTTTTCCTTTGGGGATTTGTAAAGGACAATGCTTACAGGAGGAGAGTGTCGAACATTGATGACTTAAAAGCCAGAATTACAACCGCAATAGCCTCAGTGGATGCCGACATGCTTGCCGCTACCTGGCGTGAAATTGACTACCGACTTGATATTCTCCATGCGACGAAGGGGGCACACGTGGAAGTTCATTGACAAGGGTCATGAAACTTTTTGAGTCTATCTAACCGTTTATGTTATTAATTTTAATCTATCTTTATTATTTTATGAGTTATTAAACTTAAAAATGGGTCCGGGACTTTATAAACACCCTGTATATATATCAGCACTACTTACAATCTTTGAAAAGGATGTCTGGAAGCATGCGCGTACAAGGAGAGGGGAATCGCAGTAGTGTTGAATTCAGGGGGTTGTCCGTGGGGATATTCCCGGCGGAAGCAATGAGATGTTTTTACTGGAATATTTAAGGTTTTGTGTTTTTTTTTTTGTGATCAAAAAGAACTCTTCAATGTCTTTCCCGTAACCACAGAAATCCCTCCCGGAAAACGATGTCTAAATTCAACACTGAATTGCAAAGTCAAAGGGACTGCTCGCAGTGTATGTACTGTAAACTACAATCCCGGACATTTAAAAGTCAGTAGAAAGAACTTGTATCTCTGTACAACTCTTCATGCTTTACTGAATATCCGGCTTTGAATCTCACTAGAAATAATAAGATCTTAAATATATACACCAAAGAGTGTAGTATCTTCTAAGTGCTATGGCTGCTTTGAGATAAGTAAAAATTTTAAGACCTACAAAAGCAGCAAATTTGTTGCTTACATGACTACAGTTAACCCTTTCAGGGGCGGTGGTTTCATAAAGATACCACTTAATTTTAATTCTCAAACAGTACAATGGCACCAGAATTTTGATAAAATATTTTCCATTTAATGTGAAACTGAAATATAGCGTTATTCTTATTTCCAATTAAATTTGTTGATAAACTCCGGTGCCGAAATTTTATTTCAACACTTTATTATTGAAGATGCTTTGCCCCTGAAAGGGTTAAGGGGGCTCAGGGCTTGATCGATACCAAAAAACATGTAAACAGAGTTCTCGCTTCGATTCCATATAAAAACAGAAGTATTCAGTGTAACTAATTTAAACTTTCTGATATTTTTAAGGTATGTTTGCAGTCTTATAAAATTATAAAATGAAGTACTTCAATGTGATAAAATAAAAAATATAGCAAAATTTATAGAACACAATTTTCGAAAAAAAAATTATGTGTCATCACTATCCGTAAGATATCTTAATGTTGAATTGACATATGAACCTAATTTTTGCTTTAAAATGATCAAGAAACTTTACTCTATAGAATAAATTAAGAATATAACTATCATTCAAAGGAAACTTTATTAAAAAAAAAAAAACTCGCAAAATTAAAAATTAAAAAACCTCTAAAAAATACAAATTTTTTTCATTAAAAATACTCAAAATATTAAAGTATCTAAAATATATTAATACATTCTATACATAATGATGTTATATGCATGTGAAAAAAAATTTAAGCCATTCCATAAAATAGTTTTTTTTTTTTAAATCTTACGGATAGTCGTCAAAAATCAAGTTTTGACAAAACGCGACTTAAAGTTCCAATTAAATGGGTACGGCTTTGAAAGTGATTGTTACATAAATGCTAATAACTGCGTTAAAAATGCAAGTATTTTTTGCGTTCTTTTGCACTGTGTTCAGAATTAATTGAATGATCAAAAAAAAAATCGATTTTTTTTAAAAAGTTTTTAAGCCTTGAGCCTCCTTTCTGTTTATTTAATAATTTTTAACGCAGTATATAAATAATATTTGATCGATATTCACTTCAAAATATAAGAATATTCTAATATAATTTCGATATGTCTTTCATAAAAACCTATTAAAAAAAGTGAAAAAAAAACATTAAGTTTCACCATCAGACTACAGCTACACAAGATTAAGTTTTTTGGAATTAGATTTAAAATAAAATAAAATAGAACCTTTGATAAGCTAACAGCTGAATATTTAATATTTTTAAACTAAAATAGTTGGCGATATAATTATATGATTTGATGGAAAGAAAATTTGAAACTTAGAGTCAAAGTATTCCAAAAAGTTTATTTAAAATAATATTTTTGATGATGTATAATAATAATTAATGTGAATATACATACATAACAGAAAGGAATTAAGGTAAATTGTGTGAGAAAGAGAGTTTTAATTTTAAAACAATATTTTCTACATCAGAAGCCAAATATAAATATTAAAATTTCAGCTCGTTAGAACTTGATTCTTAAATTTATTTATTTTTTTAATTTTATTTTTCTATATTCCATTTAGGCGATTAATGTTACTGAATATCAAACTGATATTTTTTGTTGAACATTGTTAAATTGCATACCGCAAGTGTGTACGCATTGTTTAGATTGGGGATGGGAATAAAATTTTCTGAAAAATCGACGTTGAGCCGATGCCCCTTTTCGAATTTTGGAATTGATTTTTAAAAAATTCTTTCCCTCCGATTAATTTTGAAAAAATGTTAAATTTTTTTCATCACAAGTCACTTAAAATAAATATACATCCAGGAAAAGAAATACTGGGAATCTTTCGTCAGGTACATTTTTTTGCCGAATACCCGCCCTGTTCCGCAAGTTAATTCTTTGATCTCACTCTCTCTCTCTCTCTTTTTTATTTATTTATTTATTTATTTTTACTTTCATGCGTAAAATTTATTTTAAGCGGCGAGTTCAGAGGGAACGGTCTACTGCACAAAAAGAAATTATTCTTGCGATTCTTCTCTATATAAAACGCTGGCAGATATTTATTCTTTTTATTTAATATTTTTTTTACATATCTGTTCAGCTTACGTTGAAATGTTCAAAAAATGTTTGCACAAAAAACTCCTTATGTTAAATTATTTCATTTCTCATGCTCTCTGTTCATTTTATATAAAGATCACGGATTAATTACATTTCATTCTTTTTGAAGGAGAGACTTACCTAATCTTGGGGCAAACCTTAGTTGTCAATGGAGATTATACTAGAGAGGAGTGCAAGTCCGCGACATTAAATAGTTCTGTACAGAATCTGAAAGAAATGGCATATTAAATCTCTTTTTTTCCACATTTTTATATAAAAAATGATTGACTCATTAATCAAAATCGATTGAGCGTAACATATATTCATTTTTATGTTAAATATCTAATAATAATCAAGGAAATGTATTTATTCGCAAGGAAGGATTCTGGCGAGAATTTGGCGCGGTGCAAGCAATGGCTAGTAACCTTAGACCCCCAACAGAGATCTGCGGGGTGATGGTCAATAGATAAAGCCTCCTCTTATTATTAGAGATAGTAGATTTTTGATGTCCAATCAAAAGTTTCTTTTTTTAAACTATTAAATATAGAGAAAAATTTTCGGTGGATTCGAATTTTTCGGAAAATTTCATCCCAAGTACATACCCAATATATGGCTGAGACATTTAAAATAACAAAGAAAAATTTTTTTTTGCAAATTAAAATGAATGAAAGAAGCTCTTTATTTTAAGACTGTTATCATAAAACGACAGTCATCATAAAATCATAAAATTCCCCCGCCCAAGAACCGGAAACTTTCTATTTTAGGGCTTGTTTTTAAACGTAAAAATAGGATACCTGCACATGATATTTGAAGGGATTTGAAATCGAACAGTTTTTATTAGTTTCCGGTAAATTAATTACAAGCAATTGTTATCTAAGAATGTATTTTTATTTCTTTAATTTACTGGACAATCGCGTTGGATAGAAAATTTTAGTGGATTAGACAATTTCATCTCAAGTAAATATGAAGCACCTGGAAAGAATATGTAAAATAACAAGAATTTTCTTTTTTGTGTAAATTAAAACTAATCTTTTTTTTTTTTTTTTTTTTTTTTTTTTTTCATGCGGTTTTTCTTAAGTACATTCACGATATAATTTCTATCTTTCCGCAAACAGAAGTTTAAACTATTCTTATTTTACTTAGAAAGAATTGATCAGCAGTTAAATTAATTTGTCTTTTAAACAATAGTATAAATTTAATATTTTAACAGTATTTTAGACACAAAAAACAAGAAAAAATTCACCAGTTATTCATAATGCATGCTACAGTTTTATGCATAAATGTAAGTTAATTTGATTTGATAAGTAAAATTTTATAATTTAACTTGACATAAATCAATCAGGCCCGTACGAAATGGGGGGAGCGAAGGGGGGCAGTCGTCCCAGGCGCGGAGATTGAGGGGCGCGACTACCAACACAAACATCTTATTTTGATTGTTACAAGAAATTATAGATATACATATCGAGAATGTTTTTGTCAAAATGGAAATACATACATTTTTCGTTTCAAAATTTCACCGTTCCTCAACCCATACCCGAATACAAATTTCTGATTAAGGACTTCTTCCTTTTAAAAACTTGTTTTGACATATTAATTTTTTTTTTTTTTTTTTTTGCATTGGATAGCTGAGGTTTATCTCTACATCTCTCTTTTTTTTTTACTTTTTTGATTTTGTTTGCAGATATTTTTTTAGAATGACACTTTCATTTTCGGAACCGGTTTCGAAAGTGAAAGTAACTTAATAAAAATTATCTGCAACCAAAATTGAAAAAGTAAAAAAAAAAAAAAAAAAAAAAAAAAAAAAGAGCGATGTAGATATCGACCTCAGCTATCCAATGCAAAAAAATATTTAAAAATTCCGAGGTGCAAACGAGATATTAGAAAATAAACTCCTCATAGGGTTAGCATTAGTTCGCGAGTGTCTTCGTCTGTAAGGACGGGAGCCTTACACGTGAGTTAATGTTAAACCAATGGGAAGGTTCTTTTCTAATATCTCGTTTGCATTTACACATTTTTAAATGTTTTTTTTTTTTTGGATGACTGAGGTCCATGGTCTACATTCGCCCGCTGCAGAATGTAAGTATGAAATAAGCTAAATTAAAAAAAAAAAAAAAAAAAGACAGAATTCTCCATTTAAGACAATTTTTAAACATACTCAGAAGCAATAAAATAATACAACAATTACGAAATATTAAATATTCAAAAATAGATTTCTACCAACATTTAACAAAACTGACAATTCAAAAAAAAAAAAAAAAAAAAAAAAAAAAAAAAAAAAAATCCTGCCACAGGGTCTCTGATTCCTTTTGGATAAATTAAAAACACGTGAATGTAAAAAGAAAATTATAGAAAAAGAATTAAGAATTCTTTGCCACGGTAGGGGTTGAGGAAGGCAAGGCAGTTTTTTTATCTTTCATTTTTAACAATCAGAAATGAAGAAAGTTTCGTTTAAAATTAATTTTCAAAATCCAGAGAGAGGCGGTGGCCCTTCCTGCCCCCTCCCCAGGCGACGTCCCTAAAGGGGATTCTTCGTTTTTTTTTTTTTTTTTTTTTTTTTTTTTAATAATTTTATTTGGCTGTCTATCAGCAACCGGAATTCTTTCAAGAATATAAAAAAAATCTGCGTGGAACGGGAAAAAACAAATTAATTGGTAAATTCAACTCGCACAAGTTTATTCCTCCAAACAACGATAAACAGCCTGGCGATCCAAGAACATACTTCAGCAGTAAACAAATAATATAAATTAAATTCGAAAAAGGATTTTCTGCGCGCCAAACTCACCTCTATATCTCCCAGTATGGAAATCCTACAACGCCAGAGTCGGTAAAAAGGCTCGCTCAGTATAATCACCATTGACAACTAAGGTTTGTCCGAAGTATAATTGGGTAATCTTAACCATGAAGTGTACTACACAAAACTAAGTTTTATTTTAATTTCAAACTTACACCAGATATATATAAGAAAATAATGTACTTTTAAAAGAACATAGTTTGCCATAGTATACGTTTATATTTGCAAGCGTTAATCTGTAGAAATCAGCTGTCATCACAGCTGAATATCAAGCCAAAACATAATTTGCAGAACAAATAAAAAAATAGGACAAACTTATCAGATTCGTTGTTTAACCCCTTGGGGACGAGCGACACGTATACGTGCTGCATGAAACGCCCATAATCCTTCTTTTTCCACACCAGTAAAATTTTACTGTAAAATTTGCCTTGTTTAATCAGCGCATTTTCTCGATTCAACAAGACACAAATTTCTGTTTTTAAAAAACGGTGACAAAAGATTAAAAATTTCGTAAAAGGCTTCCGTCCCGAAGGTGTTAAGTCCGAGAAGGGACAGTTATTAAAATATTTAATTCAGTTAACTCTGCGTTTAATATGGAATTTTTGTGACAAATAAGTAAAACCAATTGAGCGTTAAAAAATTAAAACAATATGATATTTTAAACACCCTATAAACTTATATTCCTTTAAAACGAAATCGAAAACTCTTAGACTTTTTCAATTTTTAAGTTGTAAATACAAGTTTTGCAGATTTTGTATTGTGTTTATGATGATTGTACATAAAATGATAAGGCACATCTAAAATAAAAACCTATAAAAAAGTAAGATTTTAAAGACTACTGTATTACGTCTATAGCGAAATCCGTAAGAAAAAAACCCAGGTTAATAATGGTCACTGAAGTTGAAAACATTATTAATTTTACTAACGAACTGTCGCAATGTGATAAGTTTGATTTCGAGGTTAAAATTACAAGCATTTGTGATAAAATATTTCCCACTAACCTGGCGAAAATATATCTATTCAAAATTAACTTAAGAAAAATATCATACGATAAAATGTTGCACCTGACAGGCAAATTCCAATTAAGATTGTCAAAAGCGGACTCTCCTAATCCACCAATGTGAAAAAAAGAAAGAAAGAAAAACTTAGCTGAAGAGGATTTTACGTCATGAAAATTTCTCCAATGTAAAGCTCAAGAGACGGGAGATAACTTCTTCTCTGTCTAGTAGAGCTACTTAAAAAGTAAAGCTCATTCGAAATTTTAAATGTCATATCTCTTTTTAAAATCAGAATCGAAATTGAAAAATTCGAACCGCAAAGCTATTGCTGTCAAAAGTTTTTTAATCTAGCCGTTACCTGTAATATTAACACCTGCTATGTGGCATGCAGTGGAGAACATTTCTCAAAATAATGCCCCTTAAGGGCGCTGGTCATCCATCTTCCGAATTCTCCTCCGAAATGTTAAGTCTATGGACTTTTGATGCATTCGTATATTTAACACTTTGCACTCCGCGTCATTTCGAGTATGGGTTACCAGCGATTCCGCGTCATTTTGACTGTGGGCTACCAGCAACTCCGCGTCATTACACAAATATTTATTTGATCGGCACCACTTTTTTAAAAGAAGTTTCTTTCAAGTACAGCATTTCAAAAATGCTCTGAATAAATGAGGCGAATTTTATTTTCCTTGATTACTGGTGCCAAAAACAAATTTTGCAAGGAAAGATGATGTCACCGCAGCGGCGACAACGGAGTTTTTCACTTACCTTCAGTTTTGCCAGATTGGGGAATTTTTTAATTCAGACTATTTGACCGTCACCACTTTTTTAAAAGTAGTATAATTCGCCTTATTTTTCAGACTTTTTAATCTGCTTTTTAAACAGGGCGAATATTTCTATTTCAAAAAAGCGTTGACAATCCACAATATGGGGACAAAAAAGTCCCCAATCTGGCAACTCTGCCTACCTTACCATGTCGCCGCAACAACGGAGTGCAAAGGGTTAAAATATCTTCTCGGGAAATTCATATTTTTAACATCTTTTTTTGCTGTGTAATCTTCTTAAAGGATGTCTCATTTTTCTTAGTTTTCAAATTATTTCTAAAATCTATGCTGAATTTAATATTTTATGTGTTAAATGCTGACGAACTGTGGGTAAGATTTTAACACTTCCTATAAAATTAAGTCTATACTTTAGAAATATCTGAGAACTAAGAAAAAAAGAGACATCTTTTAGGAAGTGTACACAAAAAATAGAAGTTAAAAATATTAATTTCCGGAAGAGATATTTTAAATATACGAATGCACCAAATGCCCATAGACTTTACAGTGAGAGGAAATCGGAAGCTGAGTGAAAAGCCCTCTTAAAAACCAAAACTTAACTACCCAAAATTCCACCTAAATATGTAAACTGCTCTCTTGCACCCCACCAACTCTCAAGGTTGCCGCGAAATTCCCAACTCAGCCATAATTTTAAAAAATCTCTCCGACTCGGCCTACAGGCCTACAGTAGATTTCGAAGTTAAATACCGATTTCACGAAAACAAACTAAACCACACAACAAAAACTAAATTAAGATTAGAGATAAAACCAGTTTAACAATTTCTTCTGGCCGCTTTTGACGAGCTTTCAATTACATTTTTCTCTAGGAGTTGGTTTTATCAGAATCAGGTTAATACGATTATTTTTTCTTCACCCCCCCCCCTCCTTTCTTTAATTTATTTTTGCAGTAAGAGTTTCTCCTATCAAAAACTTATCAATATAAAAGTTATAGACAGTATTAAGAAGATTTATAATAAATTTAAGCGAATTTGATATCTTGTGAATTGAATAAGTTGGGAATTTTTTTCTTCTTCAACAACCCCCACTCCCCTTTTTTTCTTTTTTTTTAATTTAATTTTTTTCGGTAAGAATTGGTCTTATCAAAAATTTGTCAAAATAAAAGTTGTAGATAGTATTAAGAAGATGTATAATAAGTTTAAGAGAATTTGATATATTGAGAATTGACGAAGTTATGATTTTTTTTCTCCCCAAAATCCCACTTTTGTCGCTCCTTGAGCCCATTTTAAATTTTATCAAAAATCTGTAATACATAATTTTTTGGCCCTTTCCCTAAAAGTAATAATAACTTTAACTGGTTTGATATGCATTATAATTAAGAAGTTATGGATTTTTTTCCATTTTCACAGAGCACCTTCCCCATTTCCACCCTTTTGGTCCGATTTTGCCCATTAACTAACTTGACTGAGATTTTCTGACCCTCGATTTTAATATCAGTTTGGAAGAGATTTGGGCAGAATTATGGAAATTACCGTGTCCATAAAAAATTATATATATATTTAACAGGCTGCCACAGGCGAGTATTTTTATATTGTATTCGCACCACTGTTTTTAAAATGCAAATTTTATAGTGTATTTCTGTTGCGCATTTTGACATAGTTTATGTAAAAGATTTTTGTTTTGAAAAAGTGGTGCAAGAAAGAATAATAACAGTCGCCTGTAGCCTCCTTGATATAGGCCTGTAGCCTCCTTGATAAGTTTTTAACCGGGGGTGGTTTTTGGTTCTAAGGGTCATAATCGGCGTAGATCTGCAAGAATTTTTCAGAAATTTCAAAATGCGTGAGAATATAATAGATAGAATTTCTTACGAAACCTATCTATGCCAAAACCGCTGCTAAACAACGACAAAAAAAAAAAAAAAAAAAAAAAAAAACAGACTAAGACTATTTATCCTTAAATCTTTAACGGAAAAGAAAAACATCCCCCTTTATTCAACATCTCTACGATATCCGTAAATTCACCAAAGAAATCCTGTTGGAAAATTACTATAAAGCTCAATGTCCTCGAGCAAATATCTGCGAAAAATTATGTTTTTGTCAAAAATTCTCCCATTCAGCTAGATGATTTCAAATCATCCCAATATTGGTGATAACACTTCATTCTTATCTATGAAAAAAATTATGCGATATTTTAAATGTAATGTAAATATGTGGATCTCAATTGAGCCTTTTTTTATATCCTGTGCCTTTTTGCGGCACCTTTTTATTAAACCGACGTTGCCATCTGCATATAAACTAGTGCTTAGCATACATTTAATATATATTTTTTTACGTTTTTAGTTCAAATTTCATTTTCTCTTACTCTTATTTTATTAAATTTAATCTACTATCGCATTTATTCTCTTCTTATTCTGAATGGGAAGGGGGCTATATGGTTTCGACCAAATGGAAATTAGCTGCCGTACTCTCATAGACTTTTTTTCTCAAACGTAAAAAATCTTTCTACAATTCTTCTTTTTATCTTCCTTATACATAAGAGAGACATGTCATCTCTGGACTGGGTATCAAGTTGGAAGCTCAGCAAGCTATTTACACTGTTTAGCACCGTATATTACGCATTTTGTATTTGCATTGGATTCCTGAATGAAAACCGCTTTTAGAAATAGCTTAGTAACTAAAGAAACTACAATAGATATTTGTCTGTATTGTAATCGTATTAGCATAAAAGTTTACCTGGCATAGTAAGGTAAGATAAGGGTGATGATTTTTCACAAAAGAGCTACTATGTTCACTGTTTAAAAATGAGGTTAAGTATTAGTGAAACGGTGTTTTTGTGTTATTGAAGATAAATTGAAGCATATAAATATCGACAAACACTGGATTAATGGACGATAAATGAATGCTGTAACAAACTGTTTCTCTGTTTATCAGATGATCTTTTACAGAAATCTGATAACATAAAAAATTCGAACTTACCGTCCTCGAGTAGAGCGATATGGAACCAAAAGAAAAAAAAAATCAATCAGCCGTAAACAAAGTGATCAAAATTTAAAACTTCAAACGTGTACGAATTCTGTTAAGGCAAAGTCCAGTTTAGGAAGAAAAATCATATTCGAGGAATAGATACAGAATGCCCCCGCCTCTTAAAATAAAATAAAATACGAAGAAAATTCTTATTACCTTATTTGACACAGAATAATGTATTTTCTTTAAACAAATTTGACGTTCAGAGACAAATTTTAAATATGATTATAAATCAAGTCATCAAACATTAACGTTTCTCCTTAAGAAGAGGATGTTTTAAACTAATCTTGTATTGCTAATTAAAAAAAAAAAAAAAATCTCCAGTACGAACTATTTTTATGTCGTGATTTTGTATGTATATTTTTGTATGACGTTTTCATTATTTTCTTTTAAGGTCGTGTGCAATCTTTCAGTTATAATAGATCAAATTGTAGAAAAAAAAAAAAAATGATAGTTAATTGTGATGGATTAAAAAAAAATATCTTAAAGCTGTCAGATAAAAAGAATACCGTATAAAATGAAATTTATCGTCCATTACCGTGTACGTTAAAACAAAGCACTTATAATATAAAAAATGCATTAAACGAATGAGATAGTCCACCCTTTTACTTAATTAAATATATATAAAACAAAAAGAAAATTTAATTTCATTCAAAGCACTAAAATTATAAGTTAATATTGTACTTGATTTAAATGTGTTTTCATACAGAACTACGTCAATTCATACAGAACTACGTCAATGGCTTCGTGTAACAACCAGTCGGCGCCCTAACTGGCACTAAGTTCTCGTTGAAATGCTACAGTAAATGTAGATCCATAACTGCACATTCATCCAATTAACTCAAAGAATGTAGATTAACGTCTGGAATTTCTTTGATATAATCGGTAGAAAGTTAAATTGCTCGATATAAAATTCTGATCATCATGTCATGCTCTGGACGGTTGGGCGGGGCTTGCTCCAACCATTCCGAATTCATCTTCACCATCTTGTTATGACTGACTGTTTTCACGTTATTCTCTCCAGTTGTTATGGCTCATGGATGTGGGGCATTTGGTCAGAGGCACCTCGATAAACCGTCAAAGTCTCTCTTATATAAAGATTTTAGATAATACATTCATAATTCATTCTTTTCAGGTATGGTGGGGATTCAGCTTCAAAAGCAATGACAGAGTTAGAAAATTTGGCTTTTATTTCCGAGCTGCTTCCCTCTGTTCATCATTTACAAACTTGAAATAATATGCTCAAATAATAATAATAAATAGGGACTATTTTACAATGTATAAAAATAAAATTTAACATAAACATACTGTTCTGAATAATTAAACTGAAACTAGCATAATAAACCGAAGATACATTATTTATGTGTAACTATTGAAAATAACAAACCATCTTCTTTTAAGTTATTGATTTAATGAATGTTTAATTATATTGATTTCATATTAAAAATCCATTACTCAGAGAACATTTGTGTTGCAATTGTGGTTTATATCTAATGCTTATGTACAAAAAGAAACATTTAGAATAATTAAAAATCTAGGTAACTTATGATGATTCATTGAGTAGCGGCCACTTTAGCTGTACGCAAGCTTTATTTATTTTTTTTTTTTTTTATGGCGTAAATTAGATGATAATTATTTTTATAATAAACTGAACACTTAATAGTAATAAAGATACAGTGCTCAGCAAAAGTTTAGACAATGATCTATTATGCTTCTGTGCTGAGAAGTATGTAACGAATTGTTGTAATTCAACTGTCACATATTACTGGGGACTTATCCTTCATACACAAACAATAAATTTTAATTTATACACTTTACATAATATATAATGACAAAAAGACGAATTTAACATTGTTGCAAAAGTATAGACAATCTGTCTGTTAACAGAAAAATATCCATAAATTAAAATCGAACTGCACATCCATTGTCTGCTATTAATGCAAAAATGTGACTTTCCATCGAAGAAAATAAATCCTGCATCACTTGGGGGTCTATTTCGTGCCAAACACGTTCAACATGTGATCGAAGTTCATTTACAGAGGAGTATTGTTAAAAAATTGCATAAACCGTATGAGATATGATGCCACAAAAGTTTTCGATTGGGTTCAGATCAGGGCTACACGCGGGCCAGTCGAAAACAGTAATATTTTGAGAGTTAAACCAATTTTTTGATTTGTATGCAACATGAATAGACGCATTATCTTGCTCAAATACATACTTTGGAAGAGATAAAAGTTCACCAAATGGCTGTAAGTTGTTTTCCAATGTATGTATGTAGCCTTACGCAGCTTGGCGACCACTGAGAAACTCCAGAGATACTTGAGAATTAAAACAAATTGAGGCCCAAGTCATCAACCCTTTCGAGGGCAAAGGACACATAATTTTAATTCCACAAATGGCAAGAATATTTAATTAAAATTTTCCTTTTATAATATACGTGAAAATGAGCAATTTCATATTTTCTAATAACTTCGTTTATAAATTCTGGTATCAGTCCATTATTTCATCCGTTTATAAAAAGAATTACTCCGCGACAGGAAAGGGTTCAATTTGTTGTGAGATTTCAAGGCCGGTGGTTTTATCATTTTCATGTAAACTAATGTACATCTTTCTTTAATGCATCTACGAAATTATCCGTTGGCACAGAAAGCTCTAACTCACTTTTAATGCGATTAGCAGCCATCATTTATCTAGATGCCAGTTTATGGATCCTTCTATAATCTCGTTTTCTGGCCACACGAGTCCTTCCAGATCTATGTTTTGCTTTGAAAGAGTCACCCTTAGACAGTACTTAATAGACAAACTTCTTTGGCCGATTGAAAGTAGCTGAAATTTCCGCAACAGTCTTCCCTTTCGATTTCAGCTTCCGTGCTTTAATTATTTCATCTGACTGAAAATTTCTTGCTCGCGCATCTTCACTAACCGATGCTATCGCGAGGTGCACTTAAATACTTCATGCATGTGACGTCATAAGTTTGAAATATGCGGTTTTCGGTGAACAATATCCAACAAATCACAAAAGTGTCTAAACTTTTGCAATATGCAAATTTCACTTTTTTCAGTTAAATGAAATAATTTCCTACATTAAAACCGTTATTTCTGTCCTAAAACGTTTAAAATATATTTAAAAATAAGTACAGTCATTTGTATAACCCAAGCGTTCGTATTTTTTATTTAAAGGTTAAAAATCACCAGTGTCTAAACTTTTGCTGAGGAGTGTATAAATACTACTTCTAAAATGAATTTAACAGTAGTTTTACTATTTTTAGCCATTTTTCCAAGCATGACAGTGACGATTTGAATTAAGATTAATAATTTTATTACAACTTAATTAAGTATATAGCTAAATAAAAATTATTTATATAACATATAAATTATTACTTAATTAGTTTTTAGCTTGATTTAGCATAGAATTTCCAGGGTTCGCAGCGTTCCTAAAACTTTCACACTTTGCTACCAGTATTTTAAATAAAAATTCTTTTTGGTAGATTCCTTTAACATCTATAATAGAAATATAAAATAAAGATTATCGTTTTACAATACTCTTAGCAAAGTGCGAAAATTTTAAGAACGCTGCGAGCCCTGAATTTCCCTAATGATTGCTAAAAAAATGTGTACAAGTTTTTTGACAGTTTGTGACAGTTTTTGACACCTTTCGTCAGTTTTCGACAGGTTTCGACATGTCATGACAAAAAACATTTTTTGACGTCAAAAACCCAGCCCTGACTAATCTGCTACATAGTGAGTCACTCTTCCAAAGAGCCGCTAGTGTGACTACTGTCTCCGTATATCTCTGAAGTCTATGCACTCTATGTGTCTCTACGCACTCAAGGTGACTAATGTCTCCATATATCTTTGGTCCCTAAGGAGATTTGTCTCTACACCTTGAATTTGGAATTGGAGTTAGTTATTTAACGTTGCTGCTTTAAAAGATGAAGAACTGCAAAAGTTTGTTTTGATGGATAAAAATTTGGAATTCTCTTTCCATTAATTTTAATTGTAATGGTTGTAAAATTGCATTGTGTTATGTTCACAATATAATTTAAATGAAACCATCATCAACTTTTGAACTCATTATTACAGCATTTAACAAATATTTACGGTGTATTACAATGTATTTTTTCAGTTAGTGATGTTAATGATTATTATTACATTTTTTTTAATTGCACAACAAAAAAACTTAATAAATTTAAAATAAATAAATCAATAAAATAAAAAATATGTGAAAATTTTTCTAAAACCTCTCTTGTTTTAAGTCGTTTTGTAACGGGATCTACATATATAAACGTTATCAACTTTCTGAAAATTTTGGATGCCCCTCCGCTTTCGATATCATAGTTATCTACCATTCCCCGAAGCGCCCCCTCCTTCTTATGATATCGTTTTTAATGTCTAAAAATTCTTTTTCTTTTCACAATTTTTTTTTATTTTCCTTCTATACGTTTGCAATGATATACAGATAGTGTTACATATCTATTATTAGCGTACTTTACTGATTTAAATGAAAAGAAGAAGACAATAAAATATTAATGTTATACATTAAATAACTTTATATCAAATAACACTTTAAAGGAGCATTTAATATTTAAAAGTATTATAATTACTTTTTGTTGCATAATGCATTCAATAATAATATTGTCTTCTTGCACACGCCCTCTCCCCTGCATGTGAAGGGTGTAAACAGAACCTTTTTTTTTTTTTTTTTTTTTTTTTAAGGTGAACAACGTTTTTCCCATTTCTTTTTTCTAGAAAACGTAAAATGCATCTTTTCGAACCTGCTTTCTCCAACAACGCATTATATGTCGAACGTTGGTATATTCCATATTTTGAAATGAAATGGTTTTAGATTGATTGAATTTTTTTAATGGTTTTATGACATTGTATTTTCATAAAAATAGATGGCTAAAAAAATATACGACTATTTTAATTTAAAGAAAAAGTTAACATAAAAAGAAAATTTGGTTGGATCAAAAGTGATAACGATATCATATGCCAGCCCTTCCTTTCCCCCTGCAGTAATAACGTTACATAGCTACAGCCCTTAAATGTGTTCTTACAGTTTTTAAAAAAAGAGTAAGATATGGGTCTAATTTTAAAGGATCAAAATTCAATGAAATACAATGAAACTTCTTTTAAAGACCCTTTTCAAGGGCCACCTCTATTAAGGGCCAATATTTTTAGGAACAAAAAATTTTCCCATAGACATCATGTTAAATTTACTTCTATTAGGGGCCGCACCTACCCCTCATAAAGGCCATTTTTTTTCACATGTGGCTTTAATCTTTAACAGATGTATTGACTTCCTGAACTAAAAGATAAGAGTTCAGCAAACAACTGCACTTACAACAAAGAAAGCAGGAGGAGATGGAGAGGATTTAGTAACACAATGAAGGACCATAAACGTTTCCACATGTGAGACAAACAGGTGTTCTTCACACTTTGTTTGACCTTTCAACCTGTAGGGGTTGGGTTGCATTGGAAACTTGAGCCTTTGTTGTGGACTCACAAAGGATAACAGGTTATCTAGAAAAACTGATTACACATTTACTAAAACTGTGAATGCATATTGAAGCACAATTTTTACACCTGTCAGGAAACGCTAACATGAATAAATAAACTAATATCTAATTCTAAGGCATTAATAAATGATGCAAATTTAAGTAATTTGTTCCATAAGTAAAAGAATCATTAGAAAGCAAGATTTTCTGTGAAAAAAATATAAAAAGTAAACAGATTCAATAGAAAATCTTTTCAATCATGTATAGACTTTGAAAATGTTAATAAAGAGTTTTTTCACCTAAATAGGTTTTGATTTCTTTATTTTAGTTTTTTTTTCTTTTTTTTATTCAAGGGCCACCCCTTATAAGGGCCAATTTTCAATGGAACGGCAGGTGGTCCTTACATAGAGGTTTCACTGCATATATATTTTTTAATTTATTAATCAATGAAATAGTAGAACAAAGGACAAATGTATTTAAAAATAGAAATATTGTCAGGTATTTTCGTATAGAAATGTTGTTATTAATGTTCTTGGCTCTACAACTGACTATCATAGGCAAGGTCAAGGGGAGACAAGGGAAGCCATGGGTCCTGCCTGGATTTTGAAATTCATTTAACTAAACTTTCTTTCTATCCGATGATTTTTTTTTTTTTTTAAAGGAGTGAAATGTATTTTTCACAAGCGATTTAAAATAACTAAATATTGAGAGAAAAAAGCACTTGGAATTTTTAGTCAGGAGTCTCTGTTCCTCGAACAACCGCCCTTCCGTGCACTGAATCTAAAACGGCGCCTTCAGAGGGGAGGGGCAAACGCCCATTCACGAAAAAGCAGAATATTTCTTCAATTCTATTGGAAATTTATTTTTGTGTATTATATATGTCTTATTTATTTCCTTTCTGCTCCGGTTATATTGAAATGATGTAAAATTGTTTTACACGAAGGATTTCACAGAAATTTTCTAATTTTAAATTATTTCATCTTTCATGTTCTCCATCTTTAAAAAAGCGGCAAATGCTGCCAACCGCAGACACATATGTTCTAAAATTTTTCCTTCTGCCGGTGGGTGCCCATGCTCATTATATTTTAGTGAAATTAAATTTTTCAGTGTAAAATTTAGATACAGTGAAATCTCTCTGCAAGGGCCACCTGCCGTTCCGTTGAAAATTGGCCATTATAAGGGGTGTCCTTGAATAGGGGTGACAAAAAAAAAAAAAAAAAAAAAAAAAAAAAAAAAAAAAACTAAAATAAGGAAATCAAAACCTATGTATGGGAAAAAACTGTTTATTAACATTTTCAAAGTCTATACATGATTGAAAAATTTTTCTACTGAAATTTGTCTGTGAAAAAATTACGAAAAGTAAACAATCTTGGTTTCTAATGATTCTTTTACTTTATGGAACAAATTACTTAAATTTCCATCATTTATTAATGCCTTAGAATGAGATATTAGTTTATTTATTTATGTTAGTGTTTCCTGACAGGTGTAAAAATTGTGCTTCAATATGCATTCAGAGTTTTAGTAAATGTGTAATCAGTTTTTCTAGATAACATGTTATCCTTTGTGTGCCCTCAACAAAAGGGTCAAGTTTCCAATGAAACCCAACCCCTACCGGTTGAAAGGTCAAACAAAGTGTGAGTAACACCTGTTTGTCTCACATTTGGAAAAGTTTATGGTCCTTCATTGTGTTACTAAATCCTCCCCATCTCCCGCTGCTTTCTTTGTTGCAAGTGAAGTTGTTTGCTGAGCTCTTATCTTTTGGTTCCGGAATTCAATACACCTGTTAAGGATTAAAAAGAACATGTGAAAAAAATGGCCTTTATGAGGGGTAGGTGCGACCCCTAATAGAAGTAAATTTAACGTTATGTCTGTGGGAAAAATTTTCGTTCCTAAAAATATTAGTCCTTAATAGAGGTGGCCCTTGAATAGGGTGGCCTTTAAAAGAAGTTTCACTGTATTTTTACATAGAAAAGCTTTTTACTTAAATAAGACAATCGATTAAAATCACATTAATTTATATTAATATTTCCTTATATTAAATGATGGATGATTCACTTAGAAAAGTTGGATAATTGAAAGTTATTACAGTTTATGTCTTATATATCGAGAGTATGGATAACTATAGTTTTTCCTATGTTTAGTGTTTCCAGGTCTAGTGTCACAAAAACAGGAAGAGAAAAAAAGCAGGACATCTTAACAACTGCTGTAAAACCTGTTAGAAAGGAACCTCTGTAACGGAATTATGTTTTAAACTGAAAATTTTCAGAACTTTGGCTAAAAGTACAATACAATTGTAAGGAGCAGTTTTACTTGCTAAAATTAAAAAATGTCTGTAAGAGATTTTTTTCCGGTCTTTTGTTGTTCGCCTTAACAGGTTGCTGCATTAATTACTTTCATTTTATCATATCGAATGTATATGAATTTATGACTTTATGTTTAAAAAGCCATTATTTTGAAAATCAGACAAAGTGCGATAGTTGTATTTTTTGTTTTGCAATAGCTTTTTTTTTTTTTTTTTTTTAATGTTGAAGTAGATCATATTTAATGGATAAAGTGCAATTTTGAAGCTGTGAAAAATTTCTTGTATCCTGTAGAAAATGTCAAAGTTCAAGACCATGTTCATGAAAATTGAAATGCCAGTATGTTTGGATTGCTGTACCTCTGGAAAGCAACAACATTCCAAAATTCTTTTATCATAAACTGTTAGTATAACACTATATGCTTAGTAAAATTTACTTAGTTCCATGAAGCATTGTTAATTTCCATTGTAATGTTGCCACAAAATACAATCAAAATGATGTTTTAGTCCGTTTTCTGCACTTATTATCTTAGTTAAACAATAGTACCGCCGAAATTTGTATTATAGAATATGAAAGTTTACTATTAGAACAAGCTAAGTAATATAGAACAGATATAATCTGTTAAATATTCAAAAGCTTCAAAATCTGCAACTTTTGATTAGTCCTATCTCAAAACAGCATCACAGTTGAATAAAACAAAATATATCAGGTAGTACTTGAACATATGTACAAAAACATGGAAACGAAAAATAAATGGAGCCTCATGCTATGGGTCTCACAAAAAGACAATGGGTTTCGCAATAATCAAGCTTTTGCCCTAGAAGGAGAAAGAGGAAAGGGATGTTCTATTTCCTTATAGGGGAAAAACATGGGAAATGGAAAGAGAAATCTTTTTCTTATAGGGAAAAAGCCTGATATTGACACTGCCTGTTTGTAACGTTTGTCATTTTTTTTAAAAAATAACATGAGACCCCCCCCCCACACACACTTATTTTTCGTTTCCATGTTTTTGTACATATGTTCAACTACTACCTGATATATTTTGTTTTATTCAACTGTAATGCTGTTTTGAGATAGGACTAATTCAAAAGTTGCAGATTTTGAAACTTTTGAATATTTAACAGATTATATTCGCTAACAGCATCGATATCCTGGTAAAATTCTATATTACTTAGCTTGTCCTATAGTAAGCTTTCATATTCTATAAGAAAAAATTTGGGGTACTATTGCTTAAATAAGATAATAAGTGCAGAAAACGGATAAAAATGACATTCTGATTGCATTTTGTGGCAACATAACACTGAAAATTAACAATGGAACCAAGGAAATTCCCATGGAACAAAGGAAATTTTACTAAGCATGTAGTGTTATACTAACAGTTTATGGCAAAAGAATTTTGGAATGTTGTTGCTTTCCTAGCAATCCAAACATAGTGGCATTTCATGAAAAAAGGGATTCATGATCTTGAACTTTAACATTTTCTACAGGAAACGGGAAATATTTTCAGGGCTTCAAAACTGCATAATATTCATTAATTATGATCTACTTCAAGATAAGAAAAAAATTCAAGCCAATTAAAAAATGCAACTATCAAAATATCACTTTTTTGTCTGAATTTCAAAATAATGGCTCTTAAGCCAATTATGGGAAATTAGTAAATCGAACTACAGGATTTTTTAATAAATCACAGTATTTTTATGAGAATAATACCAACTTTAAAAATCCAGGGTTTTATTTTTTGATTACGGCATATTTCAGTCGTTTGCGTGAAAGAACAATTATTATTACGTACACTCTCTCTCTCTCTCAACAGAAAAAAAAAATCATTAGTCTGTGAGATGCCGAGAATATACATGTGGCTGTAAGACATTTTTTTGTTAATTGAAGAATTTTCTGTCTGTTGACTATAGAATTTCAGGACATTTTGTGCTTTGACTCGCGAACTTTTGATGTTTTGAAGGCCGGGGGGGGGGGGGGGGGGGGGCATATGTAAAAACTCAGTTTGTAATACGAAAAAGTAACACGCAATACAGTCACCGGAAAAACCGTGTGGTTTGATTGAACTGTAGATTTAAATTGGAGGATTTCGGGTAATTTTTACGTCCGATTGATGAATTTTCTGTTTTTCTAGAAAAGATCGGCAAATCAAATCTGTAATTTTCGCGTTTTAACAGGAAAAAAAGTGATGAAAAGCTTCCTTAAAATTCATGAATTTTTTTAAGTGTGTATACTGATCGAAAAAGGGTTCTGTAAAATTCTCATGATACATAAAATTTAAATCTGAAACTAACACTGAAAAACAAAATTCTCAAGAAAAATGTAACTGAAATAAAAACTTGTAAAATATCTTAGAAGCTAAAAGTACATTATTTTAGCATCAGTTCAGTCATATAACATAAAGTCTTGATGATGTTAAAAAAAAAAAAAAACATATAACTTCTAAATTTATACTTATTTCAAAACAACTAATAGTATAAACTATTTACTAATTAAGAGTTCTCCAACTAATAATACATTGAAATTGAAATTTTTAAGTAAGTCGGTATTCCGATTTAGTGCATGAACTTTTAAACACTTGGTTGTTATTAGAACCCCACATAAGTCGACTTGTGCCAACACGTCCTACAAGAAAGCCACCATAGAAGCTGCAAACTGGATTGTGATGTCAACAAGATCAGTCGTCCATTGCCCTAATCCTTTACCCCCCACCCTAGATAGTGATAAAGTATAGTCCACAGAATAGCTTACGGAGTGAGCATGTGTAACTAAAACACGTGCTTGTAATGTATAATCTTGAATATATAATTCGATTTAAAAGGAGAGTTTTTACTGTTAAATGTAAAATGAAACATTATTGAAAAGGGGCAAAATACATATTATAAAAGTATATAAAAATTGTCCCTTATAGTGGTTGCATTTTCTTTTCTCTGAATATCAACTTAAAAAAATGGATTTGGCACATAGAAATACTTACGTAAAGACAAACAAATATTCTAAGTTAAGACTCATTTGAATCACAACTATTTTTTTTATTATTAAATTGATAAGTTTAAGTGTTTTTATGGCAGTATTTCTCAAATACTTTATAACGCAAATTTTGAAAGGTTATTTATTATTGCTATAAGAATTGTTATTTCAAATTATTTCTTCACCAGCTTTGCATTTATGTTGTTTTCTTTAGGAATAAATAAATTTTTCAACGCACGTTTTGTTATAAGCTAAAATAACATCGTTGACATAAAGTATTTATATATTAAATTACTGTTGAAATGTGAAAATCCTTTTTCATTTATTATTTTATTCTATTTTCTATTTATATTTATTTCTGGATGACAGTTTTCAATAATTTATAAATTTTAATACAAGATAGATCTCGTCCACTTACATCAACGAAATAATGCTAGGTACTGACACTTTCTGTTGCAGTAATAAGGAATTAACTTATAAATCAATGTATATAGAAAATTCGTTATTAAAACATGATAATTATAGTTAATTTAATAATATTTCTGTTATTTTTTTTAAATATTGAATCTAATTAAAAACAAAATGAGTTTATAGCGACGATAATAATTTCAGCCTCTTCCATACAGTATCATAGAAATAGGGGGGAAAATGTTTCGTATGTATTCATACATATTAAATTATGTTGTATGAATTACGCAATGTTATTTTTTCAAGCTTGCGTAGTTAATTATTAAAAAAGGGTCAATTCATATCGATTTTTTAAAAGGCTGGTCTCAAATAGAGACAACCTCCCTCCTGGCAGAACATTCTTTTTTGCCTATACTGCACAACGTGCATAACCACTGTTGCCAGTGGGCTACTATTTCTAAATTTAGATTTCTTGATTAGCACCACTTTTTTGAAATTGTAAAGTTTGCCTTATTTATATTAATTAAGGCTAAAACAAGGGGAATTTTATCATTTCAAGAAAGTCGTGCCAATCAATAAATCTGAATTTAATAAAAAGTAGCCCTATGGCAACACTGTGCATAACAAAAAGAAAAATTATATTTGTGTGTTTTAAAATAATTTGAAAATACAGATTAAAACTTCTCAGCCCTACCATTATTTCACTAACATTATTTAATAAAGATAATCAAAGAATAAATCCGTCCGCTATAAAAAGTAATAAAGAATGTTCTTTTTAAAAATATTAAATTTGAAGTCTAAATTTCAAGTTAAGTATAGGGGCGGGGGAATGATTTTCTTTCCGTTTTAGCTATTATATTCTTATTTACATAAATTTGATTTTATTAGTAGAAAATATTTCTCAAACTAAAATCACTTTACCATAAAATACTGTAATATGCTTCATTGTGACATTTCTAGTATGTGCTTATTTCAATAGTTATTCATTGTAAGATCATTATATTTTAATAATCGAGCATGGTTTATTTAATCTGACACATTTAAATTTTTAGAAGCATATTGTGAAAATATTTCTTTGAAAATTAAATTATGAAATAAATAAATATACTGTCCAAATTACATTTCCAGGTGTTCTCCACTTAGTCCTTTTTAATGCCACTTTTATTTTTTTTTCTCAAAGAAAAATCTTTTTACATTTGTCTTTAAAATTTTGTATAAACATACCCCGAAGGAAATTTTCGTTGCAAATGAAATTAATGGATATGTTGCTACATGAAAAATTTTCTTCTGAAATAATTGTATTTAAAAAACCGACCAGCGGAAGCCCTGCATTGGTAGTACGGTAATTAAATTAACTAATTCCTATAAATAATTTATGTTAGAGGAGCATGAAAATGATACCTATTTAATAGAAATGCTTATTTGAAATCTTATATTGAATTTTACTGAGATATTGACACACAAAATTAAAGACATATGTCTGCCTTGAAAGCATAAATTCATATATAGGATTATACAATTACTGAAATTAAATATATATATTTAAAAGCAAAATTGTTTCGATGCTTTTTTGTCGCTTATAAATTTATGAAAAAGTTGCATATTAAAAAAGAATATTGATTCTAAAAAAGCGCAAATAAGAGTTAAAGCTGATGAATAAACCTATAACAATAGTTAATAAAATTTCTTATGCTGTAAGGAATAAAGATTGCTTAAAATTTCTATCAATTTGAAATAAAAAAAATAAAGAAAACATACTGCCATTAAGTAAATATAACATATCATTGTAAAATAAATGTAGTTGATATAAGATTATAACCTATCTTAGAATATATAGTTGCAACAAAGTTTTTTTTTTTTTTTTTACTAAATTAGGCCTTTCTCCCATTTTTTATTTTAAACAGTCCATTAGTAACTAGTAAAAACAGAACAAACATCAATTTTTGTATTCTTTTAGGAATGTAGAATATTTTTTCTTCCTTTATAAGTTTAAAAACAACACTCGAGAAAGCCACCTAGTCTCCAGCATAACAACAGTGAACTAGCTATGACATCAGACATCCAGTAAGGAGGCATTATTGTAAGACATGTTGCTTTTACCCGACCCGTACGCTAATATCCAACCCCTCAAGCGTACAACAAATTGGCGAAATTAAGAGAGTGCTAAATAATTTTTCGAAAAGTGAGCTTTCCGCGCATGCGCTCATTGGAATTACTGGAAGTGATTCTCGTTGATTCAAATGTTATTCTGTTTCCAAAAGCGTTTCCTCTCGGTTTTCATCGTTTATAAATAGAGATATAACATTTTAAAAATAATCCTTTTTATAAGAAGAATTAGAGAATCATTCAGATTTATGGAAATTTGCAATTTGTTCACTTGTAATAATATTTTTAACCATTCATACAACTCCCACGCATGTAAAATGGAAATTAATATTTTAAAAACACAAATCCAAATTGGTAAATCTGAAGATTCTAATCATTGAATACTATTGCTCAATGAAAAAACTGAATGGAAAAAAATATGAGGTGTTAACTATATACTCTATTACTAAACAATGCATTTGTGAAGATCTTTTTAATGAATGGTAAACTTTGAAAACACGTAAACTCTTTTTTTTTTTCAGAAAAGGCCAACAAATATGTTTGATTTAATTATATCTTTAATAAAGTATCTGGAATAATCTTAAAACAGTCAATCAATTAAACAACAAATTGAAAATGTTAAATCAATATATAACTTTCAATAAAAGTACGCGCGGAATAGCGCTCTTTTCGCCAAATTATTTGGCACTCTTTGACATTCGCCAAAGGTATTGTACGCTTGAGGGTTCGGATATTAACGACCCGTATTTTTACAAAATTTGTCAAAACCCAACCCTAAACTTTAAATAAAAAAATAAAATAAAATAAAATAAAAAACCAGAATTTATAGGAAAATAGTCTACAATCATATCTGTAACAGCAATTTTATCTTTGGCGAAGAAAAACTAATGTATATTTATATTCATTCATATACATTTAAAAAAAAATAATTTTAATCAATATTATGGACTTTTATATAAAAAAATTGGGCATACCTTGGAAGAAAGAAAACTCTAATCTGAAACTGCTCGAAAATGGAAACACTAAGGTGAAAGCGATCTGCAGAGAAAATAACAATAATAAATAAAAACTAGATCCAATGGTCCAACACGTCCGGTAGAATCTGTTTATATGATCCGATGTTGTTGCTATATACAGTGTGACTTCAAAAATCCGGCATTCAGAAATCCGACAACTTCAAAAATCCGGCATCAAAGTCATCTTTTCACTGCATTTTTTTACACTTCTAACTTACGAGAAAAAGAAAAAGAGCAATATGAACACGTGTATTTTTCTTTTCTGAAGTTTTCGAAGCTTTTATTTATTTATTAGAGCTAGTACTAAGTCATTTTTCAAAATCAGGGGATGCTGTTTTTAAATAAAGCATTTAAATTTGTCTATTTAAAAAAAAGTGGACTTTATAAGAAAGTTAGAAAGACTTTGCGATAACGTTGTGTGCTGAGTATGGAATCGGATCGTCGACAGTTTATCACATCAAAAAACAGAAGCTAAAAATGCTACAATTTTATACAAAAAGTGACGGCCCGAAGGATTAAAGAGAAATAGCACTCATGAAGTGAAAATTTTCACTGTTTATTTGATTTTTTTTATTTTGTAACAGAAATAATTTCAATTAAATTAAGTTTGTTTTTTTAATATTCAGACTTTTTAATCACATAATTATCACTTGGTTATTAATTAAATTTTAACAAAACGCTATCGGAAATAATATCGGACGTTCTTTTGATATTCTTTCAGAAATCCGGAATTTTCAAAAATCCGTCTTAGTCTCGGTCGCCATGATACCGGAATTTCGAAGTTATACTGTGTATAGTAGTTCTGAAATATACATCTTCCTGTAATTAACTATAACGTATGTATATGCAGAATTATTTTCTCATTTATGATTTCCATTTCTCATCTATATATTAAATATATTATTATAAAATAAGACTCTGCTTCATGTTGAAATTAATGAACAAAGAAGTAATTTTTAGTTGGATGCTAAGTTAATTTGAATAATATTAATAATAAAAAGTCTATTTACTTATGCATTTATAAAAGTACACACCAAACGCTTTGTAATAAGACGATCAAAGTGAGCCTATGGATTTTTACATGCTCTTCCTCTTCTTGAAACTTATTTCTTAGAGGCGCCTGTTGTTTGCGGTCCATCGAATGAACTTTAAACTGGAGCGCGCACGAGTTCTAGACAAAATATAAAAGTATTCGGTAACATACAACTGTTGATATAATCAGATGTAACCAAAATATGGCTGAATTCTTGTCTCAGACTAAGTGATAAAATTTTAATTCAGATGGAACTAGTAAAAACTTGGCTGTGTTGAAAAAGCGGGATATTCTGCGTCCCACAGGACGGATCTCGGGAACTTTGAAAATCAGGACATCCCGCGTAAATCGGGATAATGGGCACCACTATCTGTGATAATGAATGTTATTTGATAATTATAACCATGAAGCATACGAAGTAAAGATTACTTTCATTTTACTTTAAAATTGACACCAGATATATATAAAAGGAAAACCTTTGTTGTATAAAAGGCTGTTTGAAGTCGCTGGAGCTGCTCTTGCACTTAAACCTCTTATTAATAGTAAAACCCTTTCCGTCAGTATTAAACTCCTCCTTTATAATTCTTGCATCCTTCCAATCATAACTTATGCCAGTACTGTCTGGGGCTTTGCCTGTAAAACTACTATGGATAATCTTAGTAAATTACATAACAAAAACCTCCGTATTGTCCGCGGTGCCTCTAGGTACTTACGCAACTCCACCGTCCGTAGAGACCTCAATACAATCACCCTTAGAAAAAGAATAAAAGACCTTGCAAAAAATTTCTATTCCACATTATATGACCTCCCTAACGAAATTGTAGCAGAGCTCACAGACTACGACGCCTTCGAGCCCCATCACCGTAAAACGCCCTAAATATTCGTCCATAATGGACTCCCCGTGAGCTTTGTGTTCACCGCATCAGATTGCTATTGTCAATTCTTTTCATTTTCATCCTTTTTTCTTTTTTCTTATTAAAAAAAAAAAACTCTATATATATATTTATATAGGAAAAAAAGAAAAAAAAAGATATATTGCCCTGATTAGTGCCTTTTTGTTTTTGTAAGCAGCCTTGCTGCCTTCCTTAACCGTCTTACTTGCCCAAGCTTGGTGAGAATTACCTAAACTAGTGCTAACTTTTATTTCTTCTTTACATTAATACTCTATGTTATAGCAATCTTGAACTGCAGTTAAACCTATATTTAATATAAATTTATCTATTCTTTCAAGTTTTTAACTTCAAATAACTTCCATTTCCTTTATTATCCATAGCACCTATGCTAGTAATATCTTTCATTTATCTTTATTTAGTAGTTGTAAACAACTACAATTTTATTTCAATCCCAATGGCTCAAATTTTAAAAGACATCACAATACACAGACTGGGTGTGAAGTTGATGACAACTGGGAAACCCCTTAACTGCTGTCTCACTGTTCAGCACTGTTATGTCGTATGAGACTTCATAAAGTAGGTCTTGGAATTTAAATCTCCTCATTTTAAATGATAATGATTCATGGAGAAAAACAAACCCCATTGAACATTGTTGCCAGTGGGCTACTTTCTTTAAATTTAGATTCCTTGATAGGCACTATTTTTCTGAAATGTAAAATTCCCCTTGTTTTCTCCTTTATTAATATGTCATTAAATAAGGCGAATTTTACTATTTCAAAAAAGTGGTGCCAATCAAGAAATCTGAATTTTTAAACAGTAGCCTACTGGCAACACTGCCATTGAATGATATTTTTTATTTGAAGAGCACGTATAATAATTATGGTTTTCCCTCTGTGATAGAGTGTCTCGCTTAGTTTGATAATTATAACAATAAAGTAAATCCTTAAAAGATAACTTTAACTTAACATCCACAACACACATATATAAAAGATTTATATTTCTGTAAAAAATATTAATCCTTGTGTTGGATTGAACAGGGCAAGGCACATACAGACCTAAAGATCAGCTTTTGTTTTCAGAGCTGTAATTTTGGCAGAACGTAACGTAGACTAGCTTAGCTGATGATAGAAGATATCGTAATGAAGGTTCACTCGAGTTACGACAGGCGTGATTATAACTAATTTTTTACCAAGCACCACGTAGCGGGCGTCATTCTGAATTAAAATTCTAAAGATTTATTATTATTTTGTTTTACGTAAGAAAATAGAAAACTTGCTATAAAGTAATGAACAAAAAATTTGTATGTTTCTATTTAGTAAATTGAGTAAACTTGTTATTGTTCATGCTATTTAATGTTTAGTTATTAATTAATTAAAAAGTTCTAACTTTTATTTTACAAATTTTGTAAATATCACCCGCCTAATTTCTTAATATATGTTAGGGAGAGAATACAGTTCAAAGTTCTTAGTTAAAGAAGATGTAGCACACAAAAATTTAATTTCATGTTTTCAGAAAAGGAGTTACCATGTACTGCAGCAAGCTGTTTCTGAAGCCATGAAATAATAATTCATTTTTTTTCTTTTTCTTTCTATCTTTGTGTGTGTGTCTAAAAAATGTTAAGTCTGTTATAAATTATGCTCAGTTGTTTAAGATTTATTAAATCTATCAAAATCTGAAGTAAGTTAAATATTGCTACGTAATTTAATTTCGTAAAGATTAGTCTCTATTTAACCCGTTAGTACGCAGCTTTGCATATATGCAAACAACAGTGTTTTGAAATTAATAGATTTTTTTTTATTCGTATATACTTAATTCACACCAGAAAATTAAAATAGCAATATTTATTTTAATTAATAACAGATACTTTATTCTTTTAGAAGAAATTTAATTATAGGTAACGTTAATTCGACTTTTTTTTCTGAACTGCTTCAAGTTCGAACATTCAGCTTTTACAACATGCCTAGAAATTTCAGGTCATTTGATAAAGTACATTTTATATGCAATAAATAACTAATTAAATTTTCATTCATTTTATTAAAGTTAACAAAGACAACAATATAATTCTGAATTGATGTTTATTTATTTTATTACAAATCGCATCTAAAAAAACCTTCATTCAAAAATAAAGAATATAGTATATATATATATATATATATGTGTATTACACATTTTTTAATTTACATAATTCTATATTTTAGTAGAAAAATAATAAATAAAAGGGAATCCAGTTAGGCATGTATAATGAAGAAACTATTATTATTATTATTATTATATATATATATATATATATATATATATATATATATATATATAACCATTAATTAAACATTACCGACCATCATCAAAAACTGCAATATTGTGAATGATTGACTACACGCCATAAACCAACAATATAGAACTGTATGTGTAAAATAAAGTACCATACACATAATTACAAGAATTAACGTGGAAGAAAAAAAGAAGAATATGGATTCCGAAAAAATTGAAAAACTTATATATTGAATTACGTTTTCAAGAGTACAGAATTCAATGATATAAGCAAATCGGTTGTTTTCTGTGGGAAAAAAGCTATAAGCTGAAAAAATTTTTTCCCCCTGTACTCAAACCAATATAATCAAAATAATAGTTTCAAGATGGATACAGAACATTATCAAATGGCATGAAATGGAAAAAAAACTACAACCCATTAAATATTTAATTTATAGCAATAGAAATCTTACAAAAACATACCGTATTAATTCCCAGTAGATTTTCAAAATATATTCCCGCACATGGAATCCAAAAAGCATGATAAGATTAAGGTGAATAAAACAGTTAAGTTAGCGCAGAAATTAAAAGCTATGGAGTCAGTTAATTCATGTTGAAATATTGTGATAAATATAATTAATATAATATAAATAAATAATAATTACATTATTTATAATACCTAAAAACAATTTTAAATTGTATAATAACAATTTTACAACATTGCCAATATTCACCCTTAATTATCACCTAGTGTAAAAAATTAAAATTATGACTTTAATATAGGCTATTTAAAAATACAAAATTTATGGTGCTGCCATCTATAATTTTATTTAAAAACTATTATGATTATACAAATTTCACAGTAAGTAGAACCTAATACATGCTAATGAATTAAAATGTATCAACTGCATTCCTACACACATCCTAATATAAACACTGTATTTCATTATTCAGAATTATTTTTAAATATATTAAATGTTAATACAATATATTCTATTACCGTACCATTAAATCTACACTGAAAAATTAAAAAACTTTTTTAACTTGATAATATATAGAATATAGGCTATATGCTATAAAATAAAATAAATTATATATTATAAAAATATAATAGTCTTAATATTTAGCTTTACATATAAAAAATGAACAGGATAGAAAAAAAATAATAATTAAATAAATTATAAAATAAATCAATAAAAATGGATGTTTATATAAGATTGTCAGATGCTAAAATTCCAAATAGCCTAAAGATCACATATATATGTGTGAATTATCCTTATATTAGTCATAAAAAAGCTAAAAAAAATGACTGTGCCAATCAAACATATAAACAGATAATCATGTAATACAATGTTGAAAATAAAACAATATTAAATAGTATAGAGGAATAATAATAATAAAAACTATTTACCCAATTTTAATACATACAGTATAACATTAGTTAATCAAATAAACCAATATGCATAATAATCACTAAAAAGTTATCAACTAAAAGTATACTATTATTAATTAATATGACATTGTCCTGAGTAGACTAAATTAAAAATAAGTTAATATTGAATTTGATTAAATAAGTTAAATTTAATATGAAATTTAAAAAAAAAAAGAAAAAAAAGAGGAAATATATATATATATATATATATATATGTATATGTATATAAAGCAAGATTTACTTTCATCCATATCAAAATTAGAAGAGGAATTTAATTAGTAGTGATTAATAAAGTGATACTAAAATAACAAATTAATTGAATATTTATTAACATTTTATTATTTTCAATAGAAAAGTTCAACACTATGTAGTTGTGTTTTGTCTTAATTATTACTTATTATTTGTAATAATTAAAGTAAAACGACATACACACCACAATTTATTTGCAAACAATTCATAAATTCTATAAAAAGTAATCGTAGTGATTTAATATTACCAAAAATGCTTATCCGCAAATTTGCAATTCTTTTATAATTAAAAGGGCAACACATTATAACCATTTTCAACACATTACCATCTGATTATTGGTTTTAATGTTTTAAAACCTGTAAATTATATTTTTTAGCACCTATTTTAGTAATAATAACTGAGAATCATTTTAATGTATTCATGTTTTAACTTATGATTTTAAGCCGGAACTCAAACAGCAATAAATGACTTTTATCATGGTACTTTCATGGCATGTATAGAGTATAGTTGGAGACAAGATATCTTACATTTTACCTTTAAAAGAAAATAAATGACTAAAATTCGTCAATATATTAAATTATTTATTTGGATAGTTATATTTTAGTTCGAATAGTTTTATTTATTGTGTATTGTAATAGTTTTTGTCCTACTTTTTAAAGTGAAAGATTTATTTCATTCGTTAATATTTCGTGTTTAATGCAAGAGTGTGTCTGGTCCTACGCAACCTGCTAATACTGCTTTTATTATTATTATTATTTTTAATAGGGGGTGGAGTTTTCAATTCATTTCCACCCACTGAGGAGCAAACGCACATCATTTAATCTGCGACGTTGATTTGTTGCTTTTGTGTTATTTGGGATTATTTTTTTATCGGTTTTAATCGAGAAAAAAATACTCCTTTATACATCTACTGTTAAATTTTAGTAAATTCACTTTCATATACTGTTTGATGGTTATATACCGGGTGTTTCAAAAGTTCGGTACTAAAGAAAAACGCGATTAAAAAAAAAAAAAGATCTATCGATCGGACAGACATGCGGTTTGCAGATAAATAAATATTCAGCGTGGTACGGGAATTTGTCCGACACCAAAAAATAAAATAAAATAAAATAAAATAATTAAGAAAAAGTTTAAGAAAATGTTGAAAATCTCGACAATAAAGGGTGTTACTGTTACCGCAGATAATTCTACGGAATAGTTCCATATTTCTCACACAACGCAAAATTTGGATTCAAAAACATTAGAGAATACTGTATGTACACTTTTTTGTATCCAAATCTTGCGTAGTGTTGAGCAATATGGAATTATTCCATGAAATTATCTGTAATAACGCCCTTTATTGTCAAGAATTTGAACTTGTTTCATTTATTATTTTATTTTATTTTATTTTATTTTTGGTGTCATACAAAATCCCATACCACGCTGAATATTTATCTGCAAACCGCATATCTCTCCGACCCATACATAGGCCTTTAGTTATCGCGTTTTACTTTCTCACCGAACTTTTGAAACACCCGGTATGTATATATATTTACACAAACACACACACATATACATATATAATGCATATATGGTACTTGTTAGTTATCCCGTCGACCAAATTACTGTCGCCAAATTGTAAGATTGAATGCCAATAATGGTTGATCGTAAATGTCACATTCACTTGACAACACATGTTTACGTCATCAAGTGATTTTTATTTCGACGTTTTATTTGTACTTTTATTAATGTTATACTAATTTATTTGTTCTTTCGTTATTTAAAATAAAAATTATGTCAATTTGTATAATTTGGCGGGTGGTTTTGCGATTTATATAATTTGGCGAAATTGGTCGACGGGACAACTAACAAGTACCGTATATATATATATATACATATATATATATATATTTATTTATTCCCAACAATTGTAAGTTCATTATCCCTACCTAGTTCTTGAAAAATTGCGTATTCAAGGCAGTCATTATGCCCCTTACAATAAAAACTTTGTATTTTTATCACAATAAATATTTTCTTTGAGAATATATGTTTCTATTTTAGGTGTTTAACACTTTGAGTGCCACGGTGACTGACACTAAAGCGCTGGAAAATGTACAACGTTTTAAGTAATTTTTAAGAAAGTATAATCCTGTAATAAATAAAAGGTTGGTAATTTTTAAATAAATGTTCAGTAATTACTTGAAACAATATATAATTTTTTAGTTTTATATCATATTTTAGCCATCGGTGAATGACGCGTTTTAAACGGAAAGTTCAGTGTCAGCCACCGGTGGCTGACGTGGCGCTTAACGTGTTAAATCAGCATCTTCATAATAAGTATTATTTTCCGAATAAAAGGCAAAACTGGATAATGTTCTAAAAACTTAATTAGCATCATTTGATTGGTATGATTATTTGTAATAATAATCATCATCATCAATATCATCCGCTTTCAATCCACTGCTGGATGTAGATCCCCCCCGCCCAGATTTTCCCAATGTTTCCTGTCTAGTGCTTTAGCCATCCCATTAACACCGGTCACTTTTCTAACTTCGTCTGTCCATCTTACTTGAGGTCGTCTTCTTGGTCGTTTTACAGCTCTGGGATACCACTGTAGGGTATTTGTGCTCCACTTATTGTGTTGTCTTCTTGCAATGCGCCGTCCATTTCCATTTTAGCCGTTTAATCTTTCAATGACGTCAGAAAAATATATATATTAGGGGGTTCTGCCACCTGCAAGCTACGCCCGCCAACCCCTGTTCAGACACCGCAGAATCTAAAAACACGCAAATCTGATTGGTTTTAAAAATATTAGAGAAGATTGAATTATACTGAAAAAAGCTGTGCAGATCTCCCTGTAAACGGGTTTCCATTTTATTCCCTTTTATTGCAAAAATTTAAGGCCGAATCAGTTGCTGTTAAGACATCCAGTGGTTGTTTTGGTTTTTGATTAAAGAGGATGAGTTAAACATTTGAAAAGAATCTAAAATAAAATTAATTAAGGATACCGAGTCTTTGTCTCCCGGTATTTAAAACAATCTCTATAAAAATAGCCAAAGTCTTGTGACTATCATCAACAGTTCCGGGCGGACCACTTCGCTTTTTATACTCTAGGTGCCATTTTGGTACTTTAATGTTAGCCAGGCACAGGTGATAAATCGCCAAATATTATTCTATCGCCATCATTTCATCTATATTATAATAGTTCAAGTCATGTAACTGCCATAAACAAATACGGTCTGATCCCTTCGCCTTTCATATGAAAGTTTGGCACAGATGTCATATATTTGTCACGCGATTTTTTTTCTGACGCCAATTTGGGGAAAGCATCAACAGCATAAATAACAACAACCGGCTTACCATATCAAATAAAATAACTATACTTTGGCGCCAGTTAAGTACCCATTGCGTATATGACATTGGCGTCAGCAAAAAATCGCGTCAATATGGGGCCGTATATGACATCTGTGTCGAAAGTTTTCCATTTTGATTAAAAAATCAAAGTTTTTTTTTTCGAATAAAACTACATAAAAGTCGCCATGGTCGCAAAGGATTCTTGGTACTATTACGCTAGCCGGGTGCAAATCTCGCCAATAGCTTTTTTTCAACCCGCCAGTTAGCATTTTTTTTATTTTTCGAGTGGTAAATTAAAACATTGATTTGAAGTTGAAATTAAATGTCATGGTTTGTTGCATTATTTAATATTTGGTGAGATGCCATACACGCACCGCAGGTTTGGCGTGATTTTTTTTTTACGAAAATTTGGCGAAAACCTCGCTTTCGAATACCAGTTACATATGTATTTTCGGTACTACTTAGTTATCCCGTGGACCAAAAATCTATCGCCAAACTATAAGATTAAATGCCAATAATGGTTGATCGTAAATGTCACATTCACTTGAGTTAAGCAAGTTACACGTGTTTACGTCATCAAGTTATTTTTATTTCGACGTTTTATTTGTATATTTATTAATGTTACACTAATTTATTTGTTCTTTCGTTATTTAAAATAAAAATTATGTAAATTTGTATAATTTGGCGAGTGGTTTGGCAATTTATATAATTTGGCGAAATTGGTCGACGGAATAACTAAGTAGTACCGTATTTTTTAATTGTTTTCTATTATTTTCAAAAGGAAATAACAACAAAAAAATTAATAACTAGAGTACAAAATAATTTATATAATTTAAAAAAAGAAATAAAAGTAAATAAACATTTATTATTAAATAAACAACAATAGCCGGGTTACCATGTCAATCAAAATAATGCCATTTTGGTGCCAATTAGGCACTCCGGTGCATATATGACATCTGGGCATAATATTTTTCTTTTCGTTCTGTTTTTTAAAAAAGAAAGAAGTGAAAGCCATCCATTTTAAATGTTTCAGTTTTAAATGAAAGTTTTGTATTTTAAATAAAACGAATGAAATGATTATATTGTAAATGAAATTAATAAAATATAAAAAAATGCGACGGAAAAAATGTTCGGCGATTTATCATCTGCGTCTCGTTAACATAAAAATATCGAGTTCTTTATTTCTCTATCAGAATCTTTCGATTTGGCGAAAGATTGTTCTAGTAAATTGAATTACGAGTAAAAGTAACATGAAGCATTTCTTAGCATACGTTTACGGGAGGCCAAACTGGTCGCCAAATTAGTTTAGGGTAATAACCTTTTCTAAAATATCTGTTATGATTACAATTTGAGTTGTTATCATTAGAGAAAAGTATTTAACATTAGAAAAAAAATAATATCTCTAAAACTAAGACGAATTTTAAAATTCTAATACCAGTTTTGAAATCTACGGATCAATACGGATTTTTGGTGTTAATTTTAACACATAGTATTCCATATTTTAGGAGAAATCGCCGTGAAACATAGTCAGTTGTTTAATCAGTCGTTTCATAAAATCGTTTCATAAATTCGTTTCATTAGGATTTTATATATATAGGGTGGATATCCAATTTAAAATAAAATAAATATCTAGATTTAAAATAAAATAAATACACTATATTAATTAAAATAAAAAAGGACAATTGCCAAAAAGTAATAACTACCTCATATGAAGTTGCATTAATTCACTACGCAACTTTCACAACAACACTAGCAGCAATTATATATTTATGAAAAAGAAATTTAGAATATTCTCGATTGTATCTGTTAGAAATAAGGATTCGGCCTTGGAAGGCCAAATCTTCGAAAGTCTGCATAGTTATTTCTTGTAAAATAAGAACTCGGTGTGGCGAAATAAAAAAAGACAAAATTTGAATCTCTGTAATGTCATGTAAAAAAAATATGATGCTTCTTCTTTTTTCAGATCCTTTCTTGTTCTATCGTCTCCGATTTATAAGTCCATCCCTGTTATGTTTTCGTTTGCATCGTATAACAGCGCTTAAGTCTTAAAAGGGAATCAATTTACATACAAAAAAAAAAAAAATAAGCATTAAACATGTAACAAAAGAAACCATTTTCTAGGAATATCTATTTTATTTTCAGCATATTGGACCACTTTAAACATAGCAATAAATCACCCCGAAAACTAATAAACATTATCCAAAAATTCATAAAAGAAAATTCTTTTCAAAAAATTTTGAATGGGAAAAAAATTTAATCTCTTGCCCCATCAGCAATGAAAAAGCAAGATATTTTTCGAAATATTTTTTCAATAAAATTCAATCTCCAAAATTAATTTTAATATACCGTGTATTCCGTATATTACGAGTACCCTTGATTTAACCCCTTGAGGGGCGGTGGGATAAAATATATCCCACCTAATTTAAACAAGATTCTCACCAGAAAATTTTAACTAAATTTTATATTTTTAACTTTGGAGGGAAATCGTTAAAGAATTGCTTTTCCTTATTTAAAAATAAAAATTTTCGATTATTCCGGTGAGAATTCAATATTTAGAGACATCTTTGCTTGCCCCTCAAGGGGTTAAAAATGTATTTTTCTATTTTCAGCTATGATCGCAGTATTGAGCTTAATCCCTCCTTCTTTCCAAAGAATCCTTCACGGATCCTTTAACATGAAAGTGAATATTAAAAAAAATACGTTGACTGTTATGAACATAAAGAAAACTGTACGAATTAGAACTAAGAATACAGAGTTAAATTGCAATTTTAACCCCTTGAGGGGCAAGCAATTACGTTTGTAAAATGCTGAATTCCCACCGGAATCTTTGAAAAATTCTATTTCAAAATAAGTAAAAGCAATTTTACGGCTTTTTTTCCACCAAAGTTAGAAAAGTAAAATTTAATAAAATTTTTCTGGTGTAAAACTTCATAAATCGTAGGTGGTATATAATATATACCAGTGCCCCTCAAGGGGTTAACACGTTGAATGCCGTCTATTTTGCCTGCTTTCCGTTTGGACCACGAAATAACATTTCCTTTGCACAGTCTATAAGTGTTAGTCACCGATGACTGATGCGGCCTGAACGGAAAGTTCAGTGTCATTCACCGATGACTGATGCGGCCTGAACGGAAAGTTCAGTGTCAGTCACCGATGACTGATGCGGCCTAAACGGAAAGTTCAGTGTCAGTCACCGATGACTGATGCGGCCTAAACGCAAAGTTCAGTGTCAGTCACCGTTGACTGATGCGGCCTAAACGGAAAGTTCAGTGTCAGTCACCGATGACTGATGCGGCCTAAACGGAAAGTTCAGTGTCAGTCACCGATGACTGATGCGGCCTAAACGGAAAGTTCAGTGTCAGTCACCGTTGACTGATGCGGCCTAAACGGAAAGTTCATTGTCAGTCACCGATGACTGATGTGGCACTCAGCGTGTTAATGAAACATCTGAATCTCCGGAAGTAATTTGGGGTAGCTCATTGGAAAATTAAAATGATCATCATGTCTTGTTTTCTTGTTCGTCAGTGTCGAATTCTAAATTCTTATGCACATATTTTCTTAAACGTTAATGTTTTATTGTTATATTTGGTATTTAACGCGCAGTTCCAAACTCTAATACATTTTCTTGTTCTGAAGTTGCAATATACGGCAATCCCGTCGAAAACACCATGACAAATACTGCATCCAAAGTACTTGAATTATTAAATAAATTTTAAACTCACACCACAATAAATTAGACGATTTTTTTTTTTTTGTATATAAAATTAACCAGTATTATATATCGTACTCAGGGGGGTACCATTCGTGAAATGCGCTAACTGTAAAGATTCCCTAACCGCTCGCGCATTACGTCACGTAGCTGACAGATTCGCTCGTTTCAATAGTATTCTGTATGCTGTTCTGCCTTGGATTTTTTTTCTGTGAATGATTTTAATTTTTATATTATTTTAACAGCCTTTTTAAAAAAAAAACCTAGTGAATGCACTATATCAACGTGTTCTAATAACACTCGGAGAACACGTATACAGATTTAACAATACAGTACAGAGTCTCAAATCCGGAAGTCGAAATTCCGAATTCTTCAAAATCCGGGCATTTTGTTAACTGGAGATTATTATTCTGGAAAATCGCAAAGAAAAACGCTAAAATCGCAAAGGACAAAATTTACTATACTAAGCTACAATTTCAAAGCCGAATTCCTTTTACGTGAGTCAAAAAATTCCTGCAGAACGCGAAAATCTCTAAGAACAAGAACTGCATAAAAGAATCGCGAGAAATTCAGCATAAACTTTAATGAAAGAAAAAAAAAAGAGGACAGCATTTACTATATTAGAATAAAAGATTAAAACCAGAATTCTTTCACAAATGCAGACAAATCGCCATGAAGTGGGGGAAAAAAGTTCGAAACTCGCAGAGGAGAAAATTTATTATATTTCGCTAAAAGTTGGTAACCGCCTTTTACAAATCTCAAAATTCTAAAAATCGCATAAAAAGTTCGAGAAAAATGCGAAAATCTCTGTACGAACTCCAAATAAACTTTATTGAAAAAAAAAAATGACAAGATTTAACACAATAGTGGGCTAAAAAAATAAATTCGGATTCCTTTTACTCATATGGAAAAATCGCCGCAAAAATTTAAAAAAAAAACGTCAAAAATTGCATAAAAAATTTAAAAATTTTCTTTTATTATAGGGATTTTTTTACCTTTAAAAAAAAAATCCCCCTATTAAAATATTTTCTTTAGCATTATCTTTTTTTTACTTTCTTTTATCTATAACAGAAGAACGTATTGTAGTCGAATTTTTGCTCGACTTCCAGTTTTCGACGGATTTACATGTTTTAAATGTCAGAGATCCCTAAAAACATGTTTTTACAAAATATCTGTCTGTTCGTATATATGTATGTCTCATTATATCATCGGAAAGTATACAAAGTTATGTATTTTTGACTATGGCCAGCATGTCAAGGTTAAATTTAGGGATATTGCAGCGCCCGCCGAGAGGGGGCGCTGCAATAGCGATTTTTGTTCCATTTTCATTATTGATTCACCGGAAAGCATACAAAGTTAGGCATAGATATGAACCAAACTTCATACGTATATTTTTGACTATTGACGCCAGATCCCAGTTGAAAATGGATATGTAACCCTGGAAGGGGGCGCTGTGATAACGATTTTTGTGCGATTTTCTCGATTTTTCGTAGTTTTGTTGTACATCGGCTGATGATGCAGCGACATGCACTTCGTATCTAGCTAAACCAGCGATTCGCAAACAGAATAACGATGATATTTATTTTATTAAATATTACATTCGTGTTACTCTGATCTCATTAATAAAATGGAGCAGAAATTTAAGATGTAAATTAATGTAGGGTTGAAGTATTAGCCTATAAGCAGTGCTTAATTTGCGTTGATATTATCGTTAATACATTCTGTTTGATTCTCAGCTCCGCTACTTCTTTGTTTTTGGTGGAAATTTAAATATTGGTCTGAATTCACCGGCGCTCACTCCGGAATTTAGCGGAAATAGTGTTTCTAAAAAATCAGAGCCTAAATTTTTATTTCTTTCTTTCCCATCTCTAATTTTTTTGCGTTCTTTCCTACCAAAGCGCTTACGTATGCGACATAGTGTGTCCTGTGTAATTTTTTTTTTCAATGGTTTCAGAATGGCGATGAGGAATGTCAGAATTAGTCGCAACTGTTTCTGCCGTTTTTACTCGCTGCTTTTTGTTCGTGTTTTTAAAATATTCTCTCTGATTAACTTTCTAGCTCTGCACGGTGCTTAATTTGCTCCGAATATCACAGGAGCGCAGCTCCAGTACTTCTTTATTTTTAGTGAATATTTAAATATTAGTCAGAACAGACCAGAGTTTATAAATACCAGAATATTAGAGCTCCGGTACTTTTTTTTTTTTTTTTTGCTAGAAACTAAGCCCTGTGTATATATATATTGTTACAGATATTTGAATCATATTGATTTTGATCCTGAATAAGCATAGTGACATTCAAAATTTTTTGAAAACTTATATCTAGTAATCGGACAATGGATTATTGTTAAAAGTTTTGATGTGATCCCACTTACAACAGCCTCCCTTTAACATAACGCCCACTGATGACTGCTGTTTTATTACACTTTTCTTCCTATACACATAGAAAATTTGCATAAAAAGTACTTCTTCTTCATCATCCTGAAAGTTCATGGAGGAAACGCAGCAGTCACGGAGTTTGCTTTAAGACAAGGCGAGAGCTGCACAATATGTCATTCACTTGACCAGACTGAATAATGAAAGGGTATTGATAGAGGTTGATCAGAAATGTATAATTGAAAGATATTAAAACGGGGTGTTTACAATCGTCATGGGCGGAGTTTCGCCCTTTCCGAGCGTGCAACAGTACAGAGTTGTCACTAGGGAACTGCTTGATTTCTCCCATACAATTAAACTGATATGGTTTATTGTCAGCTTCTTCGAAAGATTTCGGAATGGACCAAATTTTATAACATTTTCCTTGATGTAGGTAGAGTTGCATTTTTGGAATTAACGATTAACTATTTTGCTAAATATTTGATTTTGTATTTTTTCACTGTTTCAGAGCTTGTAACTCGCCATTAATTCTCAATATTCTAAAACAACTTATGTCATTTCGTAGGATTTTTTCTGCTCTTTCTAAATATGTGCTTCGTTTTTATGTAGCATTATCGATAGTTTAGCAATGAGGGTTTTTTTTACAAATTTCCGATTTTTCATTCTATTTGCTGTAACTTGAAAATTATTGAGATCCGGCCAGGCATTATATACTGATTTATGCTCCGTGTGATCTCCTCTATTACCCCTATTAATATTGGACCCCTTTAACGGAACACCCTGTATTTAGCCCCTGAACAATACAATATTCAGGGTGGTGAGTGGTCAGGAAAAAACACAGTCAAAAAAAGAGGAACCTACCAGTGTTTTCTTCTATAAAATGCTACGAATAATATAAAGGGATTAATGAAAGCGGATTTCTCTTTAACAAAATACTGGTATGCAACACCTTTTTTGAATGTGTTTTTCAGAATTGATACTCGCTAGATGTAGAAAATTATAAAACACTTGTACATGTTCTCATCTATAACTAGCTTTCGTAGAATACTTCCGTGCCATTTGGACGAGCACGTCGACGCCAAATTTTGTAGAATTATAGAACTTTACTGTTTCTGGTAAGTGTTTATCACTAGTTTCAAATGTAACTGATGGATGTCGGGAACTTCGACTTAAAACATATTTATTTTTCTTCCCTTGATAAACTGAGCGTAATATCATCTTTGGGACGAATTTGGCTACTCTACAAAGACTTTTTCAGATTTTATGGTCTGTGGAATTTTGTTTTTCGTCTGCGATTGACTGTGCCAACAATGCTTGTTTTTAGGGACTTCAGCTTTTCTGCAAGGAGCAGTGAAGTAAAGAAGTTATCTGTGGTAATGTTGTAACCTTTGTGGAAGTATGGTTGTATCAAGTATGAACTGTTACGACATCTACTAGATAAAATGTGCATTAAAATTGACGGCTGTCATTTTGACCGTTTCGGCTGTTCTAGATATACTGCTGCAATACTTCTTAAATTTTGGCTGACTGGAAAATCTATCACTGGCATATCATAGCTTTTCGAATTATAGGAAAAGTCACGAAAACTGGAAGTTATACTCTAAATAGAAACAAATTGGTACGGAATGAAAGTTTCCAAACGGTCAAAATGACCGCCTTGGCGGTTCTAGTGTTAAGTAACATAAATGTTGGACGCAAGCGTGTTGCGAAACAACGCAACATTTCAGCAAAGCTTGTTAACGAGAGGAAGATTTGACTACAATATTTTAGCCAGGGCCTTATTAACGAGATTTAGGTTAGTGGCGGCAGCTTTTGCCATTTATCGTCATGAAAGAAAAAAGTATAAAGTTGCAGAATTAAATTTCTTGCATACTGTGCTGATTGTATATAATTAATTAATGAACAGGATTTTTTAAAAAGATGTAAATTTAAATTTTAGATTCTTATTTTAAATTTATTTAAAAATATATACTTTATTATTATTATTTAAATAGAAATATAAGGGTGTATTGCTTTTATATGTAACACACTCTTACTCTATTAGTTATCAGAATTAATATAAATAAATGGAGACCTTTATGTTATTTTTTACGTTAAAATATATAGTATATACATCTATTAAATTATTAAAAACTCATGAATGACTATGATAATTGTTTTGAATAAATTGTACTATTTTTATAAACATCATTTACATGATCAAGTAAGATTTAATTAAAACTACTGCAATTGATAGCTAAAATTATTAATATTTTATTTTTTTTTTCTATCTCTCTTTCTATTATTACGTATAAATTCAGAATCTTATTATAAAAATAAGATACTCGTCGGTTATTTAAAGTAAACTCTTCTCGTTTCATAAAAATGTGGAAAGTAAGGAATTTAATAACTGATCATAGAATTTTTTTTTGAAATAATGATAGTTATAATATGTTCTTTTTGTGACTACCCTTAAAATTTTCAATTTATTATGTGGCATCGTAGGCTAGTAAATATGAAATAAAATTCTTTAAATAAATTTAAAAAAAAAATGAGGGGATATTTTTTATAATCGAATATTTAAATTTTATGCTTAATTATTTTGTAAGTATAAATATATGTTATAAGTATTAAGTACTTTTATAAGTATGTGTAAATACATATTTAAGTACTGCGCGGCAGCACTTTTTTCATTGAGAATTTAAGGACATTTTTCCAATAAAATTTAACGTTTTTACTTCATTGTTGCAAATAATTCAGAAGCTGTAATAAAAATTTATGTCTTTTTAGTTAAAAAATTTCCACGTGAAAAATTAAACTGATTTTTTTTTTCTTTTTAGGAATTAAAAAGATGAGAATGGCGTCATAGTGGAAATAAAAAGGACATTTTCAGAGTGAATATGGCGTCATGGCTGAAATAAAAATGACATTTTCAGAATAACTTTTTGCTTTGGTCGAGTTTATGTTTTAGTAAAAACTTTAAAAAAAAAAAGCTATTTTTACACAAATAGCTAACATAGTGAGGAATTAAATAAATTAAATTATTAAATGTATTTTTTTCCCAAGATGGGAAATATATCCCAAGTTAAACTTTGGTAATAACTTTCTCTTGTGTTTTCATCAACCCTTGGAAGGGAATAAGGTAACAAAATTTAAGTAAAACTCTTTTTTTAAATTTTTTACTGTATCATAACTTTAATATTGTTAAATATTAGCAATAAGGATTCAACACAATTTATTTTTGTACTTATAGCGTTCCTGACTGAAAAATAGGGTATCTAAATTTAAGTGAAATTATTGTTTTATGTGTTGATTATAGATTTTTTACGTTCAAATTGGAAGTTTTTGTCCAAACTATAGCAAACTGCATTACTGCAGTGGTGAAATATTTTGAATTATACATTGGTAACCTGCATCACACAATGTGATGCAATACTGCATGTATCAAAGCCAGACGATGATACCCTCCATTAATTTTGAAATGAGTTCGTCTGAAAGCAGTAGTTATTAAAAAACTTGACATATTAAACAAATACATAATTTGAAGAACAGATTAAAAAAAGCACTATTTATTTACTACATTGTTTAAGCCCGAGAAGGGACACATATTAAGATATTTCATTCAATTAGTTCTACATTTAATGTTAAATTTTTGTAACAAATAACTTAAGCCAATTGAAGATTAAAAAATAAATTTAAAATTCATACAATAGGATACTTAAAACACCCTAAAAAATAGATTCCGTTCAAATGAAATCAAAATAAATCCTACACTTATTCCAATTTTAATTGAAAATATTTGTATTGAAGGTTTTTGTATTACGTTTATGAAGATTTTACATAAAGATATAAGATGCATACGAAATACAAAACTTTTTAAAAAGTCTTAGATTCGTCTAGTGAGAGATTCTTCTTCGGTGCAAGATAGATCTTCGTCAGTAGTGGCTCAGCTTTGCTTTTTCTAGCACGCTGTGTCTTGTTCTATTTTACTAAAGAAGTGGTTCAAAAAAGAACATCGCTTTTATTTTTTTCGATAAGCGGATTACTTCTTGATTTATCAGGTATTTCTTCCTTGAGATTTGGCATAAAAAAATATATTAACAGAGCCCAATTTGACATCAATTTCTATTTCCAGATAAGTCATTTGCTTTATTGGAAAATGGAACACGTTTTTCTATTTATTTCATTTATTTTTCAGAATCAGTTACGCTACAAACCCGTCCACGTCCGATGACAACATTTTTTATTCAATGAGCTGTCAATAGAGTATATAAACTTTAAAGATCTTCCCCAATAAATATAGATTTTGGGGCATTTCCGAAATTGATTAAAAGCTGGAAATAAATTTGTCAAATATCTCCTATTGATTTCTCAGTACAACCGGTAGCTTTATTCTCCGCACCATTAAATTTCCTAAAAATTTGCCCCCATTGATATTTTTTTATTATAAATCATTAAATAAAGTGGAAAAACGAAAAAAAAAAATCTATTTGTCTTACATTTCCAATTAATCTCTATTGGGCATTTATATATATATAAAAAAAATAATTCAAAGTCCCTTTATGTAAAAGAAACTATTTGCTCTAATGTATTTTTAACGTATGTACATTTAAACAATTATTTTTAGTTATTAAACAATGACAAGAGATTAAATAGCTGCAGAGAACTTATGCGAAAAATGCTATATATATGTCATTCCATATTATTCCATCTTTGCTACCAGAAAAGTTTTTTAACATTTCCTTAAAAATTATAATCAGATTTTCTAAAGATCTTCGTCCTAAGACCAGACAAACCATGCATAAAAGGTGTTTTTTATAACAAAATTAAGTTGTCATTTATATAATGTATTTAAACTTGAATTTCAAAATATTAAGTTTCACGTGTGAGAGTCGAGGCGACATCTAGTATCAGGAATAGTCGTCATTTAAATATTTCTCTCCATATCCTTACATATTATGGATTATAGATTTTTTTATGTGTAACAATTTCTAAACAACCTATTTAACAATACATTCTTTATCGAATATTTAAGTCTTTTTATTATGAAAAACATCTTGACATATAGTTCGTTTCATATATTATTTGACTATTGTTATTTTTTTATTTATTTGTATGCAGTAAAGTAAATTTTATACTATCTATTTTAAAAATAATTACACAAAATGCAGAAAGATTTCAAATACGGGAAAAACTCTTTCAGATTAAGAATCTGTGTGTGAAAATTCATAAGAAACTTTTGAAATATATATTTTCATTTAAAGTCCCTTTTCGGGATTATTTTGAACAGATAAATATTTTTTTTCTTTCCAAAATAAAATATTTAAACTAAATAATATGAGAATATTAAACATTTATTAAGTTAAACATCTTTTAGGGGGGGGGGGGGGGTTGTAGGACAAATTACGTATAAGGTTTTAAAGCGTTAAATTTTTAAAAATGTTTTAGAAATAAAATTTTATTAAAAGCGTTTTCGGCACTGTGAATTTATCATGGATTCTTATTTTTCAAAATTTATACATATATGCTGGAGATACTTATAATAATTGGCAAGCATGTAAAATATGTAAAATACGCAAATACATTACTTAAACTTTTAAACGCATTATTTATTTTAATTTCCCCTAAATTTCCTAAATTAAGAGTAGTTTAAAATGAATTACATTTTAATGAAAAAATTTGATTGAAAAAGACATTCCACAAAAATTAAACACAAAAATATGTTTAATAGCCGAAATACTTAAAATAAATTTAAGAATAGTAGAATTTATAAAAAGAATGTTAGTGAAATTTTATTTTATCAAACAGGGATAATTTCAGGGATAAATTTACCCTGGCGTTTAATTTTCCGATATCATATTACAAAATCTAAGTGTGTAAAAGGTTAGAAAAAAATGATGTAAAATTGAAAATACATAGATTGTCCACCAGTCATTGTTAATGTTCAAATAATAAAAAAAATTTGGTACATTACACACCCACTATTTCACTTCGATGGATAACTTAAAAATCTCTAATAAACCTTTCAGAAGCAGCCAGGGGTGGCTTAGTGGTCTAAGGCTGGAGCTTCTGCTTTGTGACACTCTGTGATTATGGTTCCAGCCCTAGTACGAGTCTATAAATATATCGACGATTTATGGGATCAATCAGGAACAGAAGGCATGTGTCAGACTCTCCTCGTCATATTGTATTACAGAAAAAAAAATTTTAATGCTTTTTTTAAAATGCATACCTAAGAAAATTAATAAACACAAGAAATAACCATTTTAACTATTCCGTAAACCTTATATAGTGGACAAGGAAAAAAAGTGATAAAATTATGTGTTCTGTTTAGTAACTGTAATCTAGAAATATATTGGTAGATTTTTATTATAACAAGTATATCCAATTACAAATTTACGAGATGTATTTCATTTTCGGTTAAACAAATTCCATCTTGATTTATAATTTATTCGTGAAAACATCTTCTGAGCTCACGCTTCAATTATTGCGGGTAAAAATTCTAAGTTTAATACCATTTTCTATTTTCTGATTTGAGTTCATTTTTATCGGCCGATTATCTACTCGACGGATACAGGCCCTAGGGACAGTGCCCTCCGTGGGGGTACTTCGGATTGAACCTAACCCGTAATTACGAAAGGTTTCCCAAGGTCCGAATTAAACCACGAAAACTCGGAACAGTTAGGCCGACGGGCGCAATTGGGTTCTAACCCAGCACCTCCCGGCTACTAGCTTCGAGAGCAGAACCTCTCAGCCACTGGTGGGGCTTCTCTTTGCTGAGATATCATTTGGTTATCTTTGGAAAAGTAAAATGGTTTTCGATTTCTTTCGTTCAAGGTTAATTTAAACCATGAAGTAACTAATAAACCATTTTTAAAAATTAATATTTTTTCACAGTTAAAACTGGTTCTAAGTGAAAAGCATGTAACAGTAAAAACACGAAATCATTTAAACCATTTGTCAAAACATATTTTCTCCAATTATCAATACAAAATTTCTTACTCATTCACGAGATCATATTTAATCGGGCCCCACCAGTGGCTGAGATGGTCTGCTCTCGAAGCTGGTAGACGGGAGGTGCTGGGTTCGAGCCCAATTGCGCCTGTCGGCTTAATCGTTCGGAGTTTTCGTAGTTTTCTTCGAACCTTGGATTTCCAAGCCTTAATACTTGTTAGGTTACTTTATAAAGACCCCCACGAAGGGCACTCTCCCCTGGGCCTATATGCCTCATGCAGATAATTGGCCGTCATAAAAAAAACACAACTACATTTAATCGGAACAGAAAAACTTTAACATAGAAATAACGAAGTGCTATTGTATCGATGAATGTTCTTCTTTGTCACTGGTTGTATTTATGACGGCCAATTACCAATACGTGGGATATAGACCCTAAGAGGGGGAGTGCAATCCATGAGGCCTTTCTAAGGGAACCTAACCCGTATTTACGCTTGGAAGAACAAGGTTCGAAGAAAACCACCAAATCGTCGAAAGATTAGGCCGACGGGTGCGATTGGGATCGAACACAGCAACTCCCGTCTATCGGTTTCGAGAGCAGGACTTCTCGGCCACTATGTCAATCACTGAAAAATATATTTAATTATAGTTTTTTCTTGCATCATAACGAACTTCCTCGAGCTAGCGTGTCCAGTAATTTAGTTTAGTACGAACACTTTGATAAGATATTTAAAGACGTCCTTTACCTTTACCGAAAATAGAAAACGCTGTTCAATTTATTGCAGTGATTTTCACTTAAAAACCAATATAAAAGATGTGTAAAAAATTTTTGAATTCATTAGTGTTATTGAATATGTGAACATAATTCTAACTTGAAAGCTTGTTACAGTAAAAACCCCAATTCAATAAAAGTAGTTAAATAAAAATTCTATACAACGATGCATTTTGTTCTATTTCCCAAAATTACTTTTAAACCAAATTTCATCTAATGCGCAGGAAGACTAAAGAAGTGGTTCGGAAAAGAACATCGTTTTTATTTTTTTCGATAACCGGATTACTTCTTGAGTTATCAGGTATTTCTTCCTTGCGCTTTCGCATAAAAAATGATATTCACAGAGCCAAATCTGACATCAATTTCTATTTTCAGATAAGTCATTTGCCTTTATTGGAAAATAGAACACGTTTTTGTACTTATTTCATTTATTTTTCAGAATCACTAGCCCTATAAACCCAATCTATCCTTTCCGACGTCCGATAAGAACATTTTTGTTTCAATTATCTGAAACATAGGGTATCTAACGTTTAAGGATCTGCCCCTATAAATATCGATTTTGGGGCATTTCCGAAGTTGATTAAATACTGCAAATAAATTATAAACTATCTCCCAATGATTTCTCACTAGAACTGGTAGTTTTATTCTTCGCATCTTTAAATTTCCTAGAAATTTGCCCACATAGATATTTTTTATTAGATATCACTAAATACAGTTGAAAATCGCAAAAAAAAAAAAAAAAAAAAAAAAAAAAAAAAAAAAAAAAAAAAGCTTGTTTTAATAAAAATCCAAATTCAGTAAAAGCAGTTTAATAAAAGTTCTATGCAACAATGCATTTTGTTCTATTTCCCGAAATTACTTTTAAACCAAATATCATCTAATACGCAGGAAGACAAAAGAAGCGTTAAAATAGCAATTAAAGCCTTTGTGCAGGAATATTAAAAAGCAGAAAAACAACGTTTAAAAAAGCACAAATAATACGTGAAAAGCAGTAAACATCTGTTTAGAATCTAATTGCGTAATCCTTCTTCAATGCAAGATAGATCTTCTTCAGTACTGGCTCAACTTTGCTTTTCCTAGCACGCTATGTCTTGCTCTATTTTACTAAAGATGTGGTTCGAAAAAGAACATTGCTTTTATTTTTTTCGATAAGCGGATTACTTCTTGAGTTATCAGGTCTTCTTTGCGCTCTCAGATAAAAAATTATATTCAGAAAGGAAAGGTTGACATCAATTTCTATTTTCAGATAAGTCATTTGCCTTCATTGGTAAATGGAACGCGTTTTTCTATTTATTTCATTTATTTTTCAGAATCAGTTGCACTACAAACCCGATTTATCCATTCCACGTCCGATGACAACATTTTTGATTCAATGATCTGTCAATAGAGTATATAAACTTTAAGAATCTGCCCCTATAAATATCGATTTTGGGGCATTTCCGAAGTTGATTAAATGCTGGAAATAAATTTATCAAATATCTCCCAATGATTTTTCGCTAGAACGGATAGTTTTATTCTTCGCACCTTTAAATATCCTAAGAAATTTCCCCCATGGATATTTTTTATTATATATCATTAAAAATAATAGAAAAACGAAAAAAAAAAAAAAAAAAAAAAAAACCTGCTTGTTACAATAAAAACCCAAATTCAGCGAAAGCAGTTTAATAAAAATTCTATACAACAATGCATTTTGTCCTATTTCTCGAAATTACTTTTAAATCTAATATCATCTAATGTTAAAATAGCAATTAAAGCTTTTGTGGAGGAATATTAAAAAACAGAAAACCAACATTTAAAAAAGCACAAATAATACGTTAAAAGCAGCAAACAGCTGTTTCGAATCTACTAGCGAGATTCTTCTTCAATGCAAGACCGATCTTCTTCAGTAGTGTCTCAGCTTTGCTTTTCCGTGCACGATGTGTCTTGCTATATTTTAAAAAAGAAGTGGTTCAAAAAAGAACATAGCTTTTATTTTTTCGATAAGCGGATTACTTGTTGAGTTATCAGGTATTTCTTCCTCACGCTTTCGCATAAAAAATGATATTCACAGAGCCAAATTTGATATCAATTTATATTTCAAATAAGCCATTTGCTTTATTGGAAAATGGAACATGTTTTTGTATTTATTTCATTTATTTTTCAGAATCAGTTGCGCTACATACCCGATCGATCCATTCCACGTCCGATGACAACATTTTTGATTCAATGATCTGTCAATACAGTATCTAAACTTTAATGATCTGCCCCTATAAATATGGATTTTGGGGCAGTTCAGATGTTGATTAAATGCTGGAAATAAATTTGTAAAATATCTCCCAATGATTTCTCACTAGAACCGATAGTTTTATACTTCGCACACTTAAATTTCCTGAAAATTTGCCCCCATGGATATCTTATTATTATAAATCATTCAATAAAATGGAAAAACGAAAAAAAAAAAATTGTCTTACATATCCAATTAATGTGTATTGGACATTTGTAAAAAATAATTCAATGTCGCTTTATGTAAAAGAAACTATTTGCTCTAAAGTATCTTTAACGTATGTACATCTAAACAATTATTTTTATTTATTAAACAATGAAAAGTGACTAAATAGCTGCGCGAATTTATACGAAAAATGCTATATATATATATCGTTTCAAATTATTCCATCTTTCCTACCAGAAATGTTTTTAAATATTTCCTTAAAAATTTTAATCAGATTTCCTGTAAGATTCCGCCCTAAGGCCATATATACTATGGGTAAAGGGTCTTGTTTATAAGAAAATTAGCTACTCATTTATATTGTGTACGTAAAACTTGATTTTCAAAATATTAACCTTCCGTCTACCAGACAGGTCCATTGGACCCGACATGTACATTCAAAATATTTATTCAAACCAGAAATTTCTTCAAAACAAACTAAATGTATAAATCAGACAATAATAAGTTAAATAAACAAATTAAATAGTTTTAAGTAAAAATTCTGGTGTAGAATGTTTTTATAAAACTTGAGTAAAATTTCCGGTAGTTCTAGGGTTAAGTTTCACGTGTGAGAGTCGAGGCGCCATCTACTATCAGGATCGTCATTTAAAGATTTCGCTCCATATCCTTACATATTATAGATTGTAGATTTTTTTTATGTGTAACGATTTTTAAACAACCTATTTAACAATACATTCTTTATCGAATATTTAAGTTTTTTTATTATGAAAAGCATCTTGACGTACAGTTCATCTCATATATTATTTGATTAATTGTTTTTTTTGTTTATTTGTATGCAGTAAATTTTATATTATTTATTTTAAAAATAATTACACAAAATGCAGAAAGATTTCAAATACGGGAAAAACTCTTTTAGATTAAGAATCAGTGTGGGAAAATTAGTACATACTTTTTTAAATATATATTTTCTTTTAAAGTCCCTTTTCGGGATTATTTTGAACGGTTTAATAATTTTTTTCTTTCCAAAATAAAATATTTAGGTTAAATAATATGAGATTATTAAACATTTATTAAGTTAAATATCTTTTAGGGGGAAAAAAGGACAAAATACATATAAGGTTTTAAAACGTTAAATTTTTAAAAATGTTTTAAAAATAAAATTTTATTAAAAGCGTTACGGCACTGTGAATTTGTCATGGATTCTTATTTTCAAAATTTAAACATATATGCTGAAGATACTTATAATAATTGGCAAGCACGTGAAATATGTAAAATACGCAAATACATCATTTAAACTTTTAGACGAACTATTTATTTTAATTTCCTCTAAGTTTCCTAAATTAAAAGTAGTTTAAAATGAATTACATTTTAATGTAAAAACTTGATAGAAAAAGACAATTCATAAAAGTAAAACACAAAAATTTGTTTAATAGCTGAAATACTTAAAATAAATCTAACCATAGTAGAATTTATAAAAACAAGTTATTGAAATTTTATTTGATCAAACAGGGGTAATTTCAGGGATAAATTTACCCTGGCGTTTATTTTTCCTATATCCTTATTACAAAATCCCAGTGTGTAAAACTTTTATAATAAAAAAAAAAAAAAAAAAAAAAAAAAAAAAAAAAAAAGTCCTAAAATTGAAAATACACAGTTTGTCCACCAGTCACTGTTAATTTTCAATTAATACAAAAAATTTGGTATATTACACACCCACTATTTCACTTCGATGGATAACTTTAAAATCTTTAATAAACCTTTCAGAAGCAGCCAGTGGTGGCTTAGTGGTCTAAGTCTGGAGCTTCTGCTTTGTGACACTCTGTGATCGCAGTTCAAGCTCTGGTACTACTCCATAAATGTATCGACGATTTATGGGATCTACCAGGTACAGAAGGCCTGTGTTAGACTTCCTCGTCAAATCTGCGATAATTTTTAATTATTTTTAATTTTAAAACATGAGTTGGGTTGGGTTGATTTTTGACGGCCAATTATCTACACGAGGGATATAGGCCCGGGGGGAGTGCCCTCCGTGGGGGTCTTTCTAAGGGAACCTAATCCGTATTAACGCATGGAAGATCCACGGCTCGAAGAAAACCACGAAAACTCCGAACGATTAGGCCGACGGGCGCGATTGGGATCGAACCCAGCACCTCCCGTCTACCAGCTTCGAGAGCAGAACCTCTCGGCCACTGGTGGGGCCTTTAAAACATGAATATTTATATTGTATCAACTAATTTATATTTCATTTGAAAAAGATATATTTAAAAAGATAACATATGATTTCGAAAAAGTGTTTCACTGTCAGAAAGAAGCTCAAATCTTTTCATGAATTAGAATTTATAAAATATAATTTATATAGATGCAAATTTATCTAAATAACGTTTCTAAAAAATTTTCATTGAATTATTGAATTTATTAGTAAACTTCATATTGTCTTATAGAAAAAAAATATTTTTTCTTGAATCGATGTCTTGAACATGGACTATATTGACCGCAGTAGATCACAAGAAAAATAGAATTTTCCTAATATTATTTGGTAGCGTGATGACACTAAATTATTATATATAATATTAATATAATATATCTCTACTTATCGGCATTTGTTTCTGCGTGGAACTTAGAAAATCGCCATTAAATAACTTTTATCAAAAAATCATATCTTAGAGAAATGTAAGCTAACAGTGTAAAGAAATATTTTATAAATTGTGAATTCTTGTTTTTACAAAAATCTTAAATAACTATTTCACCGACAACTTTTATAATGTGGTTTTTAAAATACAATTGCTACACGTGCTTATTCCCCTGAATTCAAGAAGAATATTTTTTGTTTTATGCAACAGATGGCGCCAAAACCAAAAATATATAAATCATTGGAAATAGTCAGATCTGAGTCTATGCAACATTTCTTAAAATGCATACCTAAGAAAATTAGTAAACATAAGAAGTAACCATTTTAACTAATGTGCAAAACTTATATCGTGGACAAGGGAAAAAAAAAGCGATAAAATTGAGTGTTCTGTTTAGTAACTGTAATCTAGAAACATAATTGTAAATTTTTTTATAACAAGATTATCCAATTACAAATTTACGAGATGTATTTCATTTTCGGTTAAACAAATTCCATCTTGATTTATAATTTACTCGTGAAAACATTTTTTGATCTCACGCTTCCAGTATTTCGGTTTAAAACGCTAAGTTTAATACCATTTTCTATTTTCTGAGTTGAGTAGATTTTTGTCGGCCTATTATCTACTTGAGGGATATAGGCCCTAGGGGGAGTGCCCTCCGTGGGGGTATTTCAAATTGAACCCAACGCGCATTTACGAAAGGTTTCCCAAGGTTCGAATTAAACCACGAAAACTCCGAACGGTTAGGCCGGCGGGCGCAATTGGGTTCAAACCCAGCATCTCCCGGCTACAAGCTTCGAGAGCAGAACCTCTCAGACACTGGTGGGGCTTCTATTTTCTGAGATATCATTTGGTTTTCTTTGGCTGGTTGGTTGGTTGTGTTTATGACAGCCAATTATCAGCACGAGGGATATAGGCTCAAAGGGGGGTCTCTCCCTCCGTGGGGGTCTTTCTAAGGGAGCTTAACCCGTATTTACGTTTGTAAAACTAAGGTTCGAAGAAAACCACGAAAACTCCCAACAATTACTCCGACGGGCGCGAATGTGATCGAACCCAGCACCTCTCGTCTACCAGCTTCGAGATTGGTTTTCTTTGAAAAAGTAAAACGTTTTCGATTTCTTTCGGTCAAGTTTAACTTAAACCATGAAGTGACTAATAAACCATTTTGGAACAGATGTCATAAGTTCCCCCCGGCCGCCATCTTGGAATTCTTCTTGGCGTGAAAACCCCTTTTCCGCCAAGTAGTAAATGTCGCCAAGCACCCGTTTATACGCATGTTTGGCTTAACGAAAATAAAATGTATATAATAAACAATATTCGCTAAACTGGCAATCAGTAATCCTTGTATGAGCGCTTCGCGCACATTTAACGGAAAATAATCATCGCCGAATTCAGCATTTCTCGCGATATAGCATTCTCAAAATTCAGCAGTTCTCGTCTGTAGCAATCTCAAAATTTAAAAAACTCTTAAAGCAGCAAAATATACCTAAAAAACGAAACTCGCTAAAGTGGCAATCAGCAATAATTGTATGAGCGTTTCGCGCTCATTTACAGAAAAAAAAATATCGCCGAATTCAGCATTTTTCGCGGTATAGCATTCTCAAAATTTAGTAGTTCTCGTTTTGTAGCAATCTCAAAATGTAAAAAACTCTTAAAGCAACAAAATACACATAAAATTATCAACATACCTTAACAGACATCTGCTTTCTTGAAACCTACAGCATAAAATATAACACCGCCGTCATTTTCCAAAATAGGCTTAATACGCATTAACACTCTATAAACAAACCTCCCTTTCATGTCAAAAGTTCCTCATATTTTTTAATTACTTCAGCAAGAGCTTTTAAACGGACTACAGAAACTATAGTCAATGAAATACATCCAATAAATTTAACATAAAAATAAAAAGACAGCCATAGAACACGATATCAAAATCAAAATACATCGATACATCCACAAAATCTAAGCTTCTCAGGGGTTGCCAGAACACGACACGTCACAACACATACGTCACACGGGTTTCCATACCGAGTTTATCATATCCGCAAACACCGCCAACACGCCAAAAAATATCGCCAAACAATTCAAAACAACAACAGCTGTGGGAACATACGGCATCTATGCCACAATTTTAATAATTAATATTTTTTCACAGTTAAAACTGGTTCTAAGTGAAAAGCATGGAACAGTAAAAACACGAAATCTGTTAAACCATTTGTCAAAACATATTTTCTCCAATTATCAATACAAAATTTCTTACTCATTCACGAGATCATATTTAATCGGAACATAAATTCTTTAACATAAAAATAACGAAGTGCTATTGTATCGATGAATGTTCTTCTTTGTCAATCACTGGTGCTATTTATGACAACCAATTATCAACACGTGGGATATAGGCATTAAGAGGGGGAGTGCTCTCCGTGGTGGTCTTTCTAAGGGAACCTAACCCGTAATTACGCTTGTAAGGCCAAGGTTCGAAGAAAACCACGAAAACTCCGAAATATTAGGCCGACGAGCGCGATTGGGAACGAACCCACCACCTCGCGTCTACCAGCTCGAGAGTAGAAACTCTAGGCCACAGTGTCAATCACTGAATAATACAGTAAATTATAAGTTTCTCTTACCTCATAACGAACTTCCTCGAAATATCGCGTCCAGTAATTTAGTTCAATACGAACACTTTGATAACATATTTAAAGATGTCCTTTACTTTTACGGAAAAGTAGAAAGCGCTGTTCAATTTATTGCAGTGATTTTCACTTAAAAACCAACATAAAATATGTGTAAAAAAATTTTGAATTTATTAGTGTTATTGAATAGGTGAACATGAATCTAACTTGAAAGCTTGATACAATAAAAACCCAAATTCAGTAAAAGCAGTTAAATAAATATTCTATTCAAGAATGCATTTTGTTTTTTCGATAAGCGGATTACTTCTTGAGTTATCAGGTATTTCTTTCTTGCGCTTTCGCATAAAATATTATAATCACAGAGCCAAATTTGTCATCATTTTCTATTTTCAGATACGTCATTTGCCTTTATTGGAAAATGGAACACTTTTTTGTATTTATTTCATTTATTTTTCAGAATCAGTTGCACTATAAATCCGATCTATCCATTCCACGTCAGATAAGGTTGGTTGGTTGTACTTATGACGGCCAATTATCTGTACGAGGGGTATGGGCCCTGGGGGGGATTGCCCTTCGTGGGGGTCTTTCTAAGGGAACCTAACCCGTATTAACGCTTGGAAATCCAAGGTTTGAAGAAAATCACGAAAATTCCGAACGATTAGGCCGACGGGCGCGATTGGGTTCGAACCCAGCTCTTCCCGTCTACCAGCTTCGAGAGCAGAACCTCTCAGCCACTGGTGGGGTCCACGTCAGATAAGAACATTTTTGTTTCAAATACCTGAAATATAGAGTATCTAACGCTTAAGGATCTGCCCCTATAAATATCAATTTTGGGGTATTTCCGATGTTGATTAAAAGCTGGAAATAAATTATCAAATATCTCATAATGATTTCTCACTAGAACCGGTAGTTTTATTCTTCGCACCTTTAAATTTCCTAAGAAATTTCCCCCATGGATATTTTTTATTATATATCATTAAATAAAATAGAAAAACGCAAAAAAAAAAAATTGCTTGTTACAATAAAAACCCAAATTCAGCGAAAGCAGTTTAATAAAAATTCTATACAACAATGCATTTTGTTCTATTTCCCGAAATTACTTTTAAACCTAATGTCATCTAATGCGCAGGAAGACTAAAGAAGTGTTAAAATAGCTTTGTGGAGGAATATTAAAAAACAGAAAAGCTACTTTTAAAAAAGCACAAATAATACGTTAAAAGCAGCAAACAGCTGTTTCGAATCTACTAGCCAGATTATTCTTCAATGCAAGACCGATCTTCTTCAGTAGTGGCTCAGCTTTGCTTTTCCGTGCACGATGTGTCTTGCTATATTTTAAAAAAGAAGTGGTTCAAAAAAGAACATAGCTTTTATTTTTTTGATAAGCGGATTACTTGTTGAGTTATCAGGTATTTCTTCCTCACGCTTTCGCATAAAAAATGATATTCACACAGCCAAATTTGATATCAATTTATATTTCAGATAAGCCATTTGCTTTATTGGATGGTTGGTTGGTTGTATTTTTGTCGGCCAATTATCAGCACGTGGGATATAGGCCCTAAAGGGGGGAGTGCCTTTCGTGGAGGTCTTTCTAAGGGAACCTAACCCGTATTAACGCTTGGAGAACCAAGGTTCGAAGAAAACCACGAAGACTCCGAACGATTAGGCCGACGGGCGTGATTGGGATCGAACCCAGCACCTCCCGTCTACCAGCTTCGAGAGCAGAACCTCTCGGTCACTGGTGGGGCCTGCTTTATTGGAAATTGGAAAATGTTTTTGTATTTATTTCATTTATTTTTCAGAATCAGTTGCGCTACATACCCGATCTATCCATTCCACGTCCGATGACAACATTTTTGATTCAATGATCTGTCAATACAGTATCTAAACTTTAAAGATCTGCCCCTATAAATATCGATTTTGGGGCATTTCAGATGTTGATTAAATGCTGGAAATAAATTTATCAAATATCTTCCAATGATTTTTCACTAGAACCGATAGTTTTTTTCTTCGCACACTTAAAGTTCCTGAAAATTTGCCCCCATGGGTATTTTATTATCATAAATCATTCAATAAAGTGGAAAAACGCAAAAAAAAAAAAAAAAAAAAAAAAAAAAAAAAAGAGTATTTGTCTTACATTTCCAATTAATCTGTATTGGACATTTGTAAAAAATTATTCAATGTCGCTTTATGTAAAAGAAACTATTTGCTCTAAAGTATCTTTAACGTACGTACATCTAAACAATTATTTTTAGTTATTAAACAATGAAAAGTGACTAAATAGCTGCGGCGAATTTATACGAAAAATGCTATATATATATCGTTTCAAATTATTCCATCTTTCCTACCAGAAATGTTTTTAAACATTTCCTTAAAAATTTTAATCAGATTTTCTGTAAGATTCCGCCCTGAGGCCATATATACTATGCGTAAAGGGTCTTGTTTATTAGAAAATTAGTTACTCATTTATATTATGTACGTAAAACTTGATTTTCAAAATATTAAGTTTCAAATTTGAGAGTCGAGGCACCATCTACTATCAGGAATATTCGTCATTTAAAGATTTCTCTCCTTATCCTTACATATTATAGATTGTAGATTTTTTTTATGTGTAACAATTTTTAATCAACCTATTTAACAATACATTCTTTATCGAATATTTAAGTTTTTTTATTATGAAAAGCATCTTGACATACAGTTCATCTCATATATTATTTAATTAATTGTTTTTTTTTTTTTTTTTTTTTTTTTTTTTTTTTTTTTATGCAGTAAATTAAATTTTATATTATTTATTTTAACAATAATTACACAAAATGCAAAAAGATTTCAAATATGGGAAAAACTCTTTTAGATTAAGAATCAGTGTGTGAAAATTAGTAGATACTTTTTCAAATATTTATTTTCTTTAAAGTCCATTTTCGGGATTATTTTGAACGGATTAATAATTTTTTTCTTTCCAAAATAAAATATTTAATTTAAATAATATGAGATTATTAAACATTTATTAAGTTAATATCTTTTAGGAGGAAAAAAGGACAAATTACGTATAAGGTTTTAAAACGATAAATTTTTAAAAATGTTTCAGAAATAAAATTTTATTAAAAGCGTTTTCGGCACTGTGAATTTATCACGGATTCTTATTTTTCCAAATTTACACATATATGCTGGAGATACATACAATAATTGGCAAGCATGTAAAATATGTAATACACGCAAATACATAATTTGAAATTTAGAGGTATTATTTATTTTAATTTCCTCCAAGTTTCCTAAATTAAGAGTAATTTTACTGTAAAAACTTGATAGAAAAAGACAAACCATAAAAATAAAACACAAAAATATGTTTAACAGCCGAAATACTTAAAATAAATCTAACACCAGTAGAATTTATAAAAAGCATGTTAGTGAAATTTTATTTTATCAAACAGGGGTAATTTAAGGGATAAATTTACCCTGGCGTTTATTTTGCCTATATCATTATTACAAAATCTAAGTGTGTAAAAGTTTTATAAACAAGTGGGTAAGTGTGATCACAGATCGCACAGAGGGTTTCGTTGAATATTTCTTTCAAAACACTATCCTTTTGCAAAATCTTTTAGCTCCACAATTCGCAACTAGGGAGTGCACTCTATTCTAAACAAACGTCTGCCCGACAAAACTCCGTTTTAGAACCTATTCGCACTTATATTAGTCGAGGAAATTGGACCCATAAAACTTAAAACAGGAAAGCCCTCCTGCCCAAGTGGAAAAAAAATAGGAAAGGCTACTGTGCATAAAATGAAAGAGTGGCTGTAGTGTCGTCAAATGATATATCAGATGAGGGGTTTGGGGAAAAATTGACCCCCCCCCTCCCGGAGTCTTCAAGTGGAACTAGCTCGCTGTAGCTTAATTAGCGGCTAAGTTAGAAAAAATGCTTAAAAAACACAGGTTAGACCGCAGAAGAGTCAATAATATAAGACTTTTTGAAAAATTTATCATTTGTCGTGTGATCACAAGTGTTCAGCTATAAGTATGCAAAATTTCATATCCCCAGCTTAATTAGTTCTCAGTTAGAAATAATTGCTTATAATACAGGAGTTGAAGCCCAAAGGGTTAATTATAAGACTTTTTCAAAAATTCATATTTTGTGTTATGATCTGACGCGTTCAGCTGTAAGTGTGCAAAATTTCATGTCTCCAAATTAATTAGGGGCTCAGTTAGAAAGAATTGATTATGAAACACAAGCTGGAGTCCTAAGGGTTAAATATAAAACTTTTTTGAAAAAAAAATTATTTGTCATGTGGTCTCAGGTTTTCTGCTATAAGTATGCAAAATTTCATGTCTCCAACTTAATTATGGGTCTCATTTAGAAAGAATTGCTTAAAATATATATGTAGGAGCTCAAAGGGTTAAATGTAAGACTTTTTCAAGATTTTATAATTTGTCGCCTGGCCTCAGGTGTTCTGCTATAAGTATGCAAAATTTCAAATCTCCAATTTAAATATGGTCTCAATTAGAAAGAATTGCTTAAAATACACAAGCTGGAGTCCAAAGGGTTAAATATAAAACGTTTTTCGAAGTTTATTATTTGTCGTGTGATCTGAAGTGTTCAGCTAAAAATATGCAAAATTTCATGTCTCCAACTTAATTATGGGGCTCATTTAGAAAGAATTGCTTAAAATATATATGTGGGAGCTCAAAGGGTTAAAACTAAGACTTTTTCAAGATTTTATGATCTGTCGCCTAGTCTAAGGTGTTCTGCTATAAGTATGCAAAATTTCAAATCTCCAATTTAATTATGGTCTCAGTTTGAATGAATTGCTTAAAATACACAAGCTGGAGTCCAAAGGGTTAAATGAAACTTTTTTGAAATTTATTATCTATCGTGGGATCTGAAGTTTTTAGCTATAAGTATCGAAAATTTCAAATTTTTAATACAATTAGCGGCTCTGTTAAAAAGAATTGATTAAAACACACAAGCTGGATTCCAAAGGGTTAAATATAAATCTTTTTCGAAATTTATTATTTAGCGTGTGATCTGATTCGTTCAGCTATAAATATGCAAAATTTCAAGTCCCCCATTCACTTAGGGACTCTGTTAAAATGAATTGCTTAAAATACACAAGCTGGACTCCAAAGGGTTAAACATAAAACTTTTTCAAAATTTATTATTTGTCGTGTGATCTGAGGTGCTTAGCCATCAGAATACAAAATTGCATGCCTCCAATTTCATTAAGAATTCTGTTATGAAGGATTGCTGAAAATACACAAATTGGAGCCCAAAGGGTTAAATATAACACTTTTTCAAAGTTTTATGATTTTTTGTGTGGACTCATGTGTTTAACTATAATAATTCAAAATTCCATGTCTCTAACTTAATTAGGGGCTCTGTTAGAAAAAAATTACTTAAAATACACAAATTGAAGCCCAAAGGGTTAAATATGAAACTTTTTTCAAAATTTTATGATTTGTCTTGTTGTCTGAGGTATTCAGCTATAGGTATGCGGAATTTCATGGCTCCAACCTTATTAGGGGCTGACTTAGAAAGAATTGTTTGAAATACACATGTGGGAGCCCAAAGGGTTAAATTTAAGACTTTTTCAAAATTTTAGGATTTGTCGTTTCATGTGAGGTGTTCAGCTATAAGTACTCAAAATTTCAAGTCTCCAACATGTATAGTTTCTGAGAACGGGCTCTGTGATGAACAGACAGACAGAAAGACAAAGGAGTGAGACGAATAGGGTTTCGTCAGATGAACGAAACCCTAAAAAAAAAAGGTAAAATTGAAAATACATAGATTGTCCACCAGTCACTGTTAATGTTCAATTAATACAAAAAATTTGGTATATTACACACCCACTATTTCACTTCGATGGATAACTTTAAAATTTCTAATAAACCTTTCAGAAGTAGCCAGGGGTGGCTTAGTGGTCTAAGGCTGGAGCTTCTGCTTTGTGACACTCTGTGATCGCAGTTCGAGCCCTGGTACGACTCCGTAAATATATCGACGATTTATGGGATCTACCAGGTACAGAAGGCCTGTGTTAGACTTCCTCGTCAATTCCGCGGTATTTTTTAATTAATTTTAATTTTAAAACATGAATATTTATATTGTACGAACTACCGGGTGTTCCAAAAAGGACTGACTGATTTTAAAATTCAATAACTTGCAAACGGTGACAGATATTTAAAAAATTCTTGCAGGAGGGTTATGCATAAGGTCAAAAGTTTTTTTACAGTGATTTTCAATTTCAGTTCGAATTACAAACAATAGATGGCGCTGCGATCAATAGACGCTGAATTCAGGCTCGATTTTTGGTACTTCGTGGCCCGGATAATACATTTCCATCTCCTTTTTCAGCATGGAACAAGAGAAAGGACCAGAAATCGAGCCTATATTTAGCGACTATTGCTTACAGCGCCATCTATTGTTTGTAATTCGAACTAAAATCGAAAATCACTGTAATAAAACTTTTGACCTTATGCATAACCCTCCTGCAAGAATTTTTTAAATATCTGTCACCGTTTGCAAGTTATTGAATTTTAAAATCAGTCAGTCCTTTTTGGGACACCCGGTAATTTATAATTCATTTGTAAAAGATATATTTAAAAAGCTAAACATATGATTTCGAAAAAGTGTTTCTCTGTCAGAAAGAAGCTCAAATCCTTTCATGAATTAGAAATTATAAAATAAAATTTATATAGATACAAATTTATCTAAATAACGTTTCTAAAAAATTTTCATTGAAATATTGAATTTATTAGTAAACTTCATATTGTGTTACAGAAAAAAAAATATTTTTTCTTGTATCGATGTCTGAGAACATAGACTATATTGACCACAGTAGATCACAAGAAAAATAGAATTTTCCTAATATTATTTGATAGTGTGATGACACTAAAATATTATATATAATTTTAATATAATATATCTCTACTTATCGGCATTTGCGTCTGCATTGAATTTAGAAAATCGCCATTAAATAACTTTTATCCAAAAATCATATCGGGGCCCCACCAGTGGCCGAGAGGTTCTGCTCTCGAAGCTGGTAGACGGGAAGTGCTGGGTTCGATCCCAATCGCGCCCGTCGGCCTAATCGTTCGGAGTTTTCGTGGTTTTCTTCGAGCCGTGGATCTTCCATGCGTTAATACGGATTAGGTTCCCTTAGAAAGACCCCCACGGAGGGCACCCCCCCGGGCCTATATCCCTCGTGTAGATAATTGGCCGTCAAAAATCAACCCAACCCAACCCAACCCAAAAATCATATCTTAGAGAAATGTAAGTTAACAGTGTAAAGAAATATTTTATAAATTGAGAATTCTTGTTTTTACAAATATGTTAAATAACTATTTCACCCACAACTTTTATAATGTGGTTTTTAAAAAAACAATTGCTACACGTGCTTATTCCCCTGAATTCAAGAAGAATATTTTTTGTTTTATGCAACAGATGGCGCCAAAACCAAAAATATAGAAATCTTTGGAAATAGTCCCCACCAGTGGCTGAGAGGTTCTGCTCTCGAAGCTGGTAGACGGGAGGTGCTGGGTTTGAACCCAATCGCGCCCGTCGGCCTAATCGTTCGGAGTTTTCGTGGTTTTCTTCGAACCGTGGATTTCCATGCGTTAATACGGATTAGGTTCCCTTAGAAAGACCTCCACGGAAGGCACTCCCCCCAGGGCCCATATCCCTCGTGTAGATAATTGGCCGTCAACAATCAACTCAACTCAACTCAACTTTGGAAATAGTCAGATCTGAGTCTATGAAACATTTCTTAAAATGCATATCTAAGAAAATTAGTAAATATAAGAAGTAACCATTTTAACTAATCCGCAAAACTTATATCGTAGACAAGGAAAAAAAAGCGATAAAATTGAGTGTTCTGTTTAGTAACTGTAATCTAGAAACATAATTGTAGATTTTTTTTATAACAAGATTATCCAATTACAAATTTACGAGATGTATTTCATTTTCGGTTAAACAAATTCCATCTTGATTTATAATTTACTCGTGAAAACATTTTTTGATCTCACGCTTCCATTATTTCGGTTAAAAACGCTAAGTATAATACCATTTTCTAAGTTGAGTAGATTTTTGTCGGCCTATTATCTACTCGAGGGATATAGGCCCTAGGTAGAGTGCCCTCCGTGGGGGTATTTCAAATTGAACCCAACCCGTATTTACGAAAGGTTTCCCAAGGTTCGAATTAAACCACGAAAACTCCGAACGTTTAGGCCGGCAGGCACAATTGGGTCTACCCAGCATCTCCCGGCTACAAGCTTCGAGAGCAGAACCTCTCAGCCACTGGTTGGGCTTGTATTTTTTGAGATATCATTTGGTTTTCTTTGGTTGGCTGTGTTTATGACAGCCAATTATCAGCACGAGGGATATAGGCACAAAGGGGGTCGTTCCCTACATGGGGGTCTTTCTAAGGGAGCTTAACCCGTATTTACGTTTGGAAAACAAAGGTTCGAAGAAAACCACGAAAACTCCGAACGATTTGGCCGACGGGTGCGATTGGGATCGAACCCAGCACCTCCCGTCTACCAGCTTCGAGATTGGTTTTCTTTGGAAAAGTAAAACGTTTTCGATTTCTTTCGGTCAAGTTTAACTTAAACCATGAAGTAACTAATAAACCATTTTTAATAATTAATATATTTTCACAGTTAAAACTGGTTTTAAGTGAGCCTAATCGTTCGGAGTTTTCTTGGTTTTCTTCGAACCTTGGATTTCCAAGCGTTAATACGGGTTAGGTTCCCTTAGAAAGACCTCCACGAAGGGCACTCCCCCTGGGCCTATATTCCTCGTGCAGATAATTGGCCGTCATAAATACAACCAACCTGGTTCTAAGTGAAAAGCATGTAACAGTAAAAACACGAAATCTGTTAAACCATTTGTCAAAACACATTTTCTCCAATTATCAATACAAAATTTCTTACTCCTTCGCGAGATCATATTTAATCGGAACATAAATTCTTTAACATAAAAATAACGAAGTGCTATTGTATCGATGAATGTTCTTCTTTGTCAATCACTGGTTCTATTTATGACAGCCAATTATCAACACGTGGGATATAGGCATTAAGAGGGGGAGTGATCTCCGTGGGGGTCTTTCTAAGGGAACCTAAACCGTAATTACGCTCGGAAGGCCAAGGTTCGAAGAAAACCACGAAAACTCCGAAAGATTAGGCCGACGAGCGCGATTGGTATCGAACTCAGCACCTCGCGTCTACCAGCTTGAGAGTAAACCTCTAGGCCACAGTGTCAATCACTGACTAATACATTAAATTATAAGTTTCTCTTGCCTCATAACGAACTTCCTCGAAATATGGCGTCCAGTAATTTAGTTCAGTACGAACACTTTGATAACATATTTAAAGATGTCCTTTACTTTTACGGAAAAATAGAAAACGCTGTTCAATTTATAGCAGTGATTTTCACTTAAGAACCAACATAAAATATGTGTAAAAATTTTTTGAATTTATTAGTGTTATTGAATATGTGAACATAAATCTAACTTGAAAGCTTGATACAATAAAAACCCAAATTCAGTAAAAGCAGTTAAATAAATATTCTATACAAGAATGCATTTTGTTCTATTCCCCGAAATTACTTTTAAACCAAATATCATCTAACGCGCAGGAAGACTAAAGAAGTGGTTCGGAAAAGAACATCGCTTTTATTTTTTCGATAAGCGGATTACTTCTTGAGTTATCAGGTATTTCTTTCTTGCGCTTTCGCATAAAATATTATATTCACAGAGCCAAATTTGACATCATTTTCTATTTTCAGATACGTCATTTGCCTTTATTGGAAAATGGAATACTTTTTTGTATTTATTTCATTTATTTTTCAGAATCAGTTGCACTATAAATCCGATCTATCCATTCCACGTCAGATAAGAACATTTTTGTTTCAAATACCTGAAATATAGAGTATCTAACGCTTAAGGATCTGCCCCTATAAATATCGATTTTGGGGTATTTCCGAAGTTGATTAAAAGCTGGAAATAAATTATCAAATATCTCCCAATGATTTCTCACTAGAACTGGTAGTTTTATTCTTCGCACCTTTAAATTTCCTAAGAAATTTCCCCCATGTATATTTTTTATTATATATCATTAAATAAAGTAGAACCCCCCCTCCCCCCCGAAAAAAAAATTGCTTGTTACAATATAAACCCAAATTCAGCGAAAGCAGTTTAATAAAAATTCTATACAACAATGCATTTTGTTCTATTTCCCGAAATTACTTTTAAACCTAATATCATCTAATGTTAAAATAGCAATTAAAGCCTTTGTGGAGGAATATTAAAAAACAGAAAACCAACGTTTAAAAAAGCACAAATAATACGTTAAAAGCAGCAAACAGCTGTTTCGAATCTACTAGCGAGATTCTTCTTCAATGCAAGACCGATCTTCCTCAGTAGTGTCTCAGCTTTGCTTTTCCGTGCACGATGTGTCTTGCTATATTTTAAAAAAGAAGTGGTTCAAAAAAGAACATAGCTTTTATTTTTTCGATAAGCGGATTACTTGTTGAGTTATCAGGTATTTCTTCCTCACGCTTTCGCATAAAAAATGATATTCACACAGCCAAATTTGATATCAATTTATATTTCAGATAAGCCATTTGCTTTATTGGAAAATGGAAAATGTTTTTGTATTTATTTCATTTATTTTTCAGAATCAGTTGCGCTACATACCCGATCTATCCATTCCACGTCCGATGACAACATTTTTGATTCAATGATCTGTCAATTCAGTATCTAAACTTTAAGGATCTGCCCCTATAAATATCGATTTTTGGGCATTTCAGATGTTGATTAAATGCTGCAAATAAATCTATCAAATATCTCCCAATGATTTTTCACTAGAACCGACAGTTTTTTTCTTCGCACACTTAAATTTCCTGAAAATTTGCCCCCATGGATATTTTATTATTATAATTCATTCAATAAAGTGGAAAAACTCAAAACAAAATGTATTTGTCTTTCATTTCCAATTAATCTGCATTGGACATTTGTAAAAAATAATTCAATGTCGCTTTATGTAAAAGAAACTATTTGCTCTAAAGTATCTTTAACTTATGTACATCTAAACAATTATTTTTAGTTATTAAACAATGAAAAGTGACTAAATAACTGCGGCGAATTTATACGAAAAATGCTATATATATAGCGTTTCAAATTATTCCATCTTTCCTACCAGAAATGTTTTTAAACATTTCCTTAAATATTTTAATCAGATTTTCTGTAAGATCCCGCCTTAAGGCCATATTTACTATGCGTAAAGGGTGTTATTTATAAAAAAATTAGCTACTCATTTATATTGTGTATGTAAAACTTGATTTTCAAAATATTAAGTTTAACATTTGAGAGTCGAGGCGCCATCTACTATCAGGAATTGTCGTCATTTAAAGAGTTCTCTCCATATCCTTACATATTATAGATTGTAGATTTTTTTATGTGTAATGATTTTTAAACAACCTATTTAACAATACATTCTTTATCGAATATTTAAGTTTTTTTATTATGAAAAGCATCTTGACATACAGTACATCTCATATATTATTTGATTAATTGTTTTTTTTTTTTTTTTTTCAGTAAAGTAAATTTTATATTATTTATTTTAACAATAATTACACAAAATGCAAAAAGATTTCAAATATGGGAAAAACTCTTTTAGATTAAGAATCAGTGTGTGAAAATTAGTAGATACTTTTTCAAATATTTATTTTCTTTAAAGTCCCTTTTCGGGATTATTTTGAACGGATTAATATTTTTTTCTTTCCAAAATAAAATATTTAATTTAAATAATATGAGATTATTAAACATTTATTAAGTTAATATCTTTTAGGGGGAAAAAAGGACAAATTACGTATAAGGTTTTAAAACGTTAAATTTTTAAAAATGTTTCAGAAATAAAATTTTATTAAAAGCGTTTTCGGCACTGTGAATTTATCATGGATTCTAATTTTTCCAAATTTACACATATATGCTGGAGATACTTACAATAATTGGCAAGCATGTAAAATATGTAAAACACACAAATACATAATTTGAAATTTAGAGGTTTTATTTATTTTAATTTCCTCCAAGTTTCCTAAATTAAGAGTAGTTTAAAAAAGATTACATTTTACTGTAAAAACTTGATAGAAAAAGACAATCCATAAAAATAAAACACAAAAATATGTTTAACAGCCGAAATACTTAAAATAAATCTAACAGCAGTAGAATTTATAAAAAGCATGTTAGTGAAATTTTATTTTATCAAACAAGGGTAATTTCAGGGATAAATTTACCCTGGCGTTTATTTTTCCTATATCATTATTACAAAATCTAAGTGTGTAAAAGTTTTATAAACAAGTGGGTAAGTGTGATCACAGATCGCACAGAGGGTTTCGTTGAATATTTCTTTCAAAACACTATCCTTTTGCAAAATCTTTTAGCTCCACAATTCGCAACTATGGAGTGCACCAGTGGCTGAGAGGTTTTGCTCTCGAAGCTGGTAGACGGGAGGTGCTGGGTTCGATCCCAATCGCGCCCGTCGGCCTCATCGTTCGGAGTTTTCGTGGTTTTCTTCGAACCTTGGATTTCCAAGCGTTACTACGGGTTAGGTTCCCTTAGAAAGACCCCCACGAAGGGCACTCCCCTGGGCCCATATCCCTCGTGCAGATAATTGGCCATCATGAATACAACCAACCAACCAACCACAGAGGGTTTCGTTTAATATTTCTTTCAAAACACTATCCTTTTGCAAAATCTTTTAGCTCCACAATTCGCAACTAGGGAGTGCACTCTATTCTAAACAAACGTCTGCCCGACAAAACTCCGTTTTAGAACCTATTCGCACTTATATTAGTCGAGGAAATTGGACCCATAAAACTTAAAACAGGAAAGCCCTCCTGCACAAGTGGAAATAAAATAGGAAAGGCTATTGTGCATAAAATGAAAAAGTGGCGGTAGTGTCGTCAAATGATATATCAGATGAGAGGTTTGGGGAAAAATTGACGCCCCCCTCCCGGAGTCTTCAAGTGGAACTAGCGGCTAACTTAGAAAAAATGCTTAAAAAACACAAGTTAGAGCGCAGAAGAGTCAATAATATAAGACTTTTTGAAAAATTTATCATTTGTCGTGTGATCACAAGTGTTCAGCTATAAGTATGCAAAATTTCATATCCCCAGCTTAATTAGGGCTCAGTTAGAAATAATTGCTTATAATACAGGAGTTGAAGCCCAAAGGGTTAATTATAAGACTTTTTCAAAAATTCATATTTTGTGTTATGATCTGACGCGTTCAGCTGTAAGTGTGCAAAATTTCATGTCTCCAAATTAATTAGGGGCTCAGTTAGGAAGAATTGATTAAAAAACACAAGCTGGAGTCCTAAGGGTTAAATATAAAACTTTTTTGAAAAAAAAAAATTATTTGTCGTGTGGTCTCGGGTTTTCTGCTATAAGTATGCAAAATTTCATGTCTCCAACTTAATTATGGGTCTCATTTAGAAAGAATTGCTTAAAATATATATGTAGGAGCTCAAAGGGTTAAATGTAAGACTTTTTCAAGATTTTATAATTTGTCGCCTGGCCTCAGGTGTTCTGCTATAAGTATGCAAAATTTCAAATCTCCAATTTAAATATGGTCTCAATTAGAAGGAATTGCTTAAAATACACAAGCTGGAGTCCAAAGGGTTAAATATAAAACGTTTTTCGAAGTTTATTATTTGTCGTGTGATCTGAAGTGTTCAGCTATAAATATGCAAAATTTCATGTCTCCAACTTAATTATGGGGCTCATTTAGAAAGAATTGCTTAAAATATATATGTGGGAGCTCAAAGGGTTAAAACTAAGACTTTTTCAAGATTTTATGATCTGTCGCCTGGTGTAAGGTGTTCTGCTATAAGTATGGAAAATTTCAAATCTCCAATTTAATTATGGGCTCAGTTTGAAAGAATTGCTTAAAATACACAAGCTGGAGTCCAAAGGGTTAAATGAAACTTTTTTGAAATTTTTTATCAGTCGTGGGATCTGAAGTTTTTAGCCATAAGTATGGAAAATTTCAAATCTTTAATACAATTAGCGGCTCTGTTAAAAAGAATTGATTAAAACACACAAGGTGGATTCCAAAGGGTTAAATATAAAAATTTTTTCAAAATTTTATGATTTGTCTTGTTTTCTGAGGTATTCAGCTATAAGTATGCGGAATTTCATGGCTCCAACCTTATTAGGGGCTGACTCAGAAAGAATTGTTTGAAATACACATGTGGGAGCGCAAAGGGTTAAATTTAAGACTTTTTCAAAATTTTAGGATTTGTCGTTTCATGTGAGGTGATCAGCTATAAGTACTCAAAATTTCAAGTCTCCAACATGTATAGTTTCTGAGAACGGGCTCAGTGATGAACAGACAGACAGACAGACAAAGGAGTGAGACGAATAGGGTTTCGTCAGATGAACAAAACCCTAAAAAAAAAACGTAAAATTGAAAATACATAGATTGTCCACCAGTCACTGATAATGTTCAGTTAATACAAAAAATTTGGTATATTACACACCCACTATTTCACTTCGATGGATAACTTTAAAATCTCTAATAAACCTTTCAGAAGTAGACAGGGGTGGCTTAGTGGTCTGAGACTGGAGCTTCTGCTTTGTGACACTCTGTGGTCGCAGTTCGAGCCCTGGTACGACTCCATAAATATATCGACGATTTATGGGATCCACCAGGTGCAGAAGGCCTGTGTTAGACTTCCTCGTCAATTCCGCGGTATTTTTTAATTAATTTTAATTTTAAAACATGAATATTTATATTGTATCAACTAATTTATAATTCATTTGAAAAAGGTATATTTAAAAAGCTAAACATATGATTTCGAAAAAGTGTTTCTCTGTCAGAAAGAAGCTCAAATCCTTTCATGAATTAGAAATTATAAAATATAATTTATATAGATACAAATTTATCTAAATAACGTTTCTAAAAAATTTTCATTGAAATATTGAATTTATTAGTAAACTTCATATTGTGTTGCAGAAAAAAAAAATATTTTTTTTTTGTATCGATGTCTTGAAGATAGACTATATTGACCACAGTAGATCACAAGAAAAATAGAATTTTCCTAATATTATTTGATAGCGTGGCCCCACCAGTGGCCGAGAGGTTCTGCTTTCGAAGCTGGTAGACGGGAGGTGCTGGGTTCGATCCCAATCGCGCCCGTCGGCCTAATCGTTCGGAGTTTTCGTGGTTTTCTTCGAGCCGTGGATCTTCCATGCGTTAATACGGATTAGGTTCCCTTAGAAAGACCCCCACGGAGGGCAATCCCCCGGGCCTATATCCCTCGTGTAGATAATTGGCCGTCAAAAATCAACCCAACCCAATTATTTGATAGCGTGATGACACTAAAATATTACGTATAATTTTAATATAATATATCTCTACTTATCGGCATTTGTTTCTGCATTGAACTTAAAAAATCGCCATTAAATAACTTTTATCCAAAAATCATATCTTAGAGAAATGTAAGTTAACAGTGTAAAGAAATATTATATAAATTGTGAATTCTTGTTTTTACAAAAATCTTAAATAACTATTTCACCCACAACTTTTATAATGTGGTTTTTTAAATACAATTGTACGCGTGCTTATTCCCCTGAATTCAAGAAGAATATTTTTTGTTTTATGCAACAGATGTCGCCAAAACCAAAAATATATAAATCTTTGGAAATAGTCAGACCTCAGTCTATGAAACATTTCTTAAAATGCATACCTAAGAAAATTAGTAAACATAAGAAGTAACGATTTTAACTAATGCGCAAATCTTAAACTTAGCGTTAAAAACGCTAAGTTTAATACCATTTTCTATTTTCTGAGTTGAGTAGATTTTTGTCGGCCTATTATCTACTGGAGGGATATAGGCCCTAGGGAGAGTGCCTCCGTGGGTTGGTTCATTGGTTGATTTTGTGACGGCCGATTATCTACACTAGGGATATAGGCCAGAGGGGGAGTGCCCTTCGTGGGGGTCTTTCTAAGGGAACCTAACCCGTATTAACGCATGGAAATCCATGGTTCGAAGAAAACCACGAAAACTCCGAACGATTAGGCCGACGGGCGCGATTGGGATCGAACCCAGCACTTCCCGTCTACCAGTTTCGAGAGCAGAACCTCTCAGCCACTGGTGGGTTTGTGCCCTCCGTGGGAGTATTTCAAATTGAACCCAACCCGTATTTACGTAAGGTTTCCCAAGGTTCGAATTAAACCACGAAAACTCCGAACGGTTAGGCCGGCGGGCACAATTGGGTTCTAACCCAGCATATCCCGGCTACAAGCTTCGAGAGCACAACCTCTCAGCCACTGGTGGGGCTTCTGTTTTCTGAGATATCATTTGGTTTTCTTTGGTTGGCTGTGTTTATGACAGCCAATTATCAGCACGAGGGATATAGGCTCAAAGGGGGACGTTCCCTCCGTGGGGGTCTTTCTAAGGGAGCTTAACCCGTATTTACGTTTGGAAAACAAAGGTTCGAAGAAAACCACGAAAACTCCCAACAAATACTCCGACGGGCGCGGGCCCCACCAGTGGCCGAGAGGTTCTGCTCTCGAAGCTGGTAGACGGGAAGTGCTGGGTTCGATCCCAATCGCGCCCGTCGGCCTAATCGTTCGGAGTTTTCGTGGTTTTCTTCGAACCGTGGATCTTCCATGCGTTAATACGGATTAGGTTCCCTTAGAAAGACCCCCACGGAGGGCAATCCCCCGGGCCTATATCCCTCGTGTAGATAATTGGCCGTCAAAAATCAACCCAACCCAACCCGACGGGCGCGATTGGGATCGAACCCAGCCCCTCCCGTCTACCAGCTTCGAGATTGGTTTTCTTTGGAAAAGTAAAACGTTTTCGATTTCTTTCGGTCAAGTTTAACTTAAACCATGAAGTGACTAATAAACCATGTTTAATAATTAATATTTTTTCACAGTTAAAACTGGTTCTAAGTGAAAAGCATGTAACAGTAAAAACACGAAATCTGTTAAACCATTTGTCAAAAATGATTTTCTCCAATTATCAATACAAAATTTCTTACTCATTCACGAGATCATATTTAATCGGAACATAAATTCTTTAACATAAAAATAACGAAGTGCTATTGTATCGATGAATGTTCTTCTTTGTCAATCACTGGTTGTATTTATGACAGCCAATTATCAAGACGTGGGATATAGGCATTAAGAGGGGGAGTGCCCTCCGTGGGGGTCTTTCTAAGGGAACCTAACCCGTATTAACGCATAGAAATCCATGGTTCGAAGAAAACCACGAAAACTCCGAACGATTAGGTCGACGAGCGTGACTGGTATCGAACCCAGCACCTCGCGTCTACCAGCTCGAGAGTAGAACCTCTAGGCCACAGTGTCAATCACTGATTAATACATTAAATTATAATTTTCTCTTGCCTCATAACGAACTTCCTCGAAATATCGCGTCCAGTAATTTAGTTCAGTACGAACACTTTGATAACATATTTAAAGGTGTCATTTACTTTTACGGAAAAGTAGAAAACGCTGTTCAATTTATTGCAGTGATTTTCACTTAAAAACCAATATAAAATATGTGTAAAAATTTTTTGAATTTATTAGTGTTATTGAACAGGTGAACATAAATCTAACTTGAAAGCTTTATACAATAAAAATCCAAATTCAGTAAAAGCAGCTAAATAAATATTCTATACAAGAATGCATTTTGTTCTATTTCCCGAAATTACTTTTAAACAAAATATCATCTAATGCGCAGAAAGACTAAAGAGGTGGTTCGGAAAAGAACATCGCTTTTATTTTTTCGATAAGCGGATTACTTCTTGAGTTATCAGGTATTTCTTTCTTGCGCTTTCGCATAAAATATTATATCCACAGAGCCAAATTTGACATCATTTTCTATTTTCAGATACGTCATTTGCCTTTATTGGAAAATGGAACACTTTTTTGTATTTATTTCATTTATTTTTCAGAATCAGTTGCACTATAAATCCGATCTATCCATTCCACGTCAGATAAGAACATTTTTGTTTCAAATACCTGAAATATAGAGTATCTAACGCTTAATTATCTGCCCCTATAAATATCGATTTTGGGGGTATTTCCGAAGTTGATTAAAAGCTGGAAATAAATTATCAAATATCTCCCAATGATTTCTCACTAGAACCGGTAGTTTTATTCTTCGCACCTTTAACTTTCCTAAGAAATTTCCTCCATGGATATTTTTTTATTATATATCATTAAATAAAGTAGAAAAACGCAAAAAAAAAAAAAAAAAAAAATTGCTTGTTACAATATAAACCCAAATTCAGCGAAAGCAGTTTAATAAAAATTCTATACAACAATGCATTTTGTTCTACTTCCCGAAATTACTTTTAAACCTAATATCATCTAATGTTAAAATAGCAATTAAAGCCTTTGTGGAGGAATATTAAAAAACAGAAATCCAACGTTTAAAAAAGCACAAATAATACGTTAAAAGCAGCAAACAGCTGTTTCGAATCTACTAGCGAGATTCTTCTTCAATGCAAGACCGATCTTCTTCAGTAGTGGCTCAGCTTTGCTTTTCCGTGCACGATGTGTCTTGCTATATTTTAAAAAAGAAGTGGTTCAAAAAAGAACATAGCTTTTATTTTTTCGATAAGCGGATTACTTGTTGAGTTATCAGGTATTTCTTCCTCACGCTTTCGCATAAAAAATGATATTCACAGAGCCAAATTTGATATCAATTTATATTTCAGATAAGCCATTTGCTTTATTGGTTGGGTTGGGTTGAGTTTTGACGGCCAATTATCTACACGAGGGATATAGGCCCGGGGGGAGTGCCCTCCGTGGTGGTCTTTCTAAGGGAACCTATTTCCGTATTAACGCATGGAAGATCCACGGCTCGAAAAAAACCACGAAAACTCCGTACGATTAGGCCGACGGGCGCGATTGGGATCGAACCCAGCACTTCCCGTCTACCAGCTTCGAGAGCAAAACCTCTCGGCCACTGGTGTTTTGCTTTATTGGAAAATGGAACATGTTTTTGTATTTATTTCATTTTTTTTTTTCAGAATCAATTTTGCTACATACCCGATCTATCCATTCCACGTCCGATGACAACATTTTTGATTCAATGATCTGTCAATACAGTATCTAAACTTTAAGGGTTGGGTTGGGTTGATTTTTGACGGCCAATTATCTACACGAGGGATATATGCCCGGGGGGAGTGCCCTCCGTGGGGGTCTTTCTAGGGGAACCTAATCCGTATTAACGCATGGAAGCTCCACGGCTCGAAGAAAACCACGAATACCCCGAACGATTAGGCCGACGGGCGCGATTGGGATCGAACCCAGCACTTCCCGTCTACCAGCTTCGAGAGCAGAACATCTCGGCCACTGGTGGGGCCTTAAATTTTAAGGATCTGCCCCTATAAATATCGATTTTGGGCATTTCAGATGTTGATTAAATGCTGGAAATAAATTTATCAAATATCTCCCAATGATTTCTCACTAGAGCCGATAGTTTTACTCTTCGCACACGTAAATTTCCTGAAAATTTGTCCCCATGGATATTTTATTATTATAAATCATTCAATAAAGTGGAAAAACGCAATATATATATATATATATATATATATATATATATATATATATATATATATATATATATATATATATTTGTCTTACATTTCCAATTAATCTGTATTGGACATTTGTAAAAAATAATTCAATGTCGCTTTATGTAAAAGAAACTATTTGCTCTAAAGTATCTTTAACGTATGTACATCTAAACAATTATTTTTAGTTATTAAACAATGAAAAGTGACTAAATAGCTGCGGCGAATTTATACGAAAAATGCTATATATATATCGTTTCAAATTATTCCATCTTTCCTACCAGAAATGTTTTTAAACATTTCCTTCAAAATTTTAATCAGATTTTCTGTAACATTCCGCCCTGAGACCATATATACTATGCGTAAAGGGTCTTATTTAAAAGAAAATTAGCTACTCATTTATATTGTGTACGTAAAACTTGATTTTCAAAATATTAATTTTCACATTTGAGAGTCGAGGCGCCATCTACTATAAGGAATTGTCGTCATTTAAAGATTTCTCTCCATATCCTTACATATTATAGATTGTAGATATTTTTATGTGTAACGATTTTTAAATAACCTATTTAACAATACATTCTTTATCGAATATTTAAGTTTTTTTATTATGAAAAGCATCTTGACAAACAGTTCATCTCATATATTATTTGATTAATTGATTTTTTTTATTTATTTGTATGCAGTAAAGTAAATCTTATATTATTTATTTTAAAAATAATTACACAAATGCAAAAAGATTTCAAATATGGGAAAAACTCTTTTAGATTAAGAATCAGTGTGTGAAAATTAGTAGATACTTTTCCAAATATTTATTTTCTTTTAAAGTCCCTTTTCGGGATTATTTTGAACGGATTAATAATTTTTTTCTTTCCAAAATAAAATATTTAATTTAAATAATATGCGTTGGGTTGGGTTGATTTTTGACGGCCAATTATCTACACGAGGGATATAGGCCGGGGGGAGTGCCCTCCGAGGGGGTCTTTCTAAGGGAACCTAATCCGTATTAACGCATGGAAGATCCACGGTTCGAAGAAAACCACGAAAACTCCGAACGATTAGGCCGACGGGCGCGATTGGGATCGAACCCTTAAATAATATGAGATTATTAAACATTTATTAAGTTAAAATCTTTTAGGGGGGGAAAAGGACAAATTACGTATAAGGTTTTAAAACGTTAAATTTTTAAAAATGTTTCAGAAATAAAATTATATTAAAATCGTTTTCGGCACTGTGATTTTATCATGGATTCTTATTTTTCCAAATTTACACACATATGCTGGAGATACTTATAATAATTGGCAAGCATGTAAAATATGTAAAACATGCAAATACATAATTTGAAATTTAGAGGTATTATTTATTTTAATTTCCTCCAAGTTTCCTAAATTAAGGACGTCCACGGAAGGCACTCCCCCCTTAGGGCCTATATCCCACGTGCAGATAATTGGCCGACATAAATACAACCAACCAACCAACCAACCAATTTTCCTAAATTAAGAGTAGTTTAAAAGGGATTACATTTTACTGTAAAAACTTGATAGAAAAAGACAATCCATAAAAATAAAATACAAAAATATGTTTAACAGCCGAAATACTTAAAATAAATCTAAGAGCAGTAGAATTTATAAAAAGCATGTTAGTGAAATTTTATTTTATCAAACAGAGGTAATTTCAGGAATAAATTTACCCTGGCGTTTATTTTTCCTATATCATTATTACAAAATCTAAGTGTGTAAAAGTTTTATAAACAAAAGACGTAAAATTGAAAATACATAGATTGTCCACCAGCAACTGTTAATGTTCAATTAATACAAAAAAATTGGTATATTACACACCCACTATTTCACTTCGATGGATAACTTTAAAATCTCTAATAAACCTTTCAGAAGTAGCCAGGGGTGGTTTAGTGGTCTAAGGCTGGAGCTTCTGCTTTGTGACACTCTGTGATCGCAGTTCGAGCCCCGGAACGACTCCATAAATATATCGACGATTTATGGGATCTACCAGGTACAGAAGGCCTGTGTTAGACTTCCTCGTCAACTCTGCGGTATTTTTTAATTATTTTTAATTTTAAAACATGAATATTTATATTGTATCAACTAATTTATAATTCATTTGAAAAAGATATATTTAAAAAGATAAACATATGATTTCGAAAAAGTGTTTCTCTGTCAGAAAGAAGCGCAAATCTTTTTCATGAATTAGAAATTATAAAATATAATTTATATAGATACAAATTTATCTAAATAACGTTTATAAAAAATTTTCATTGAAATATTGAATTTATTAGTAAGCTTCATATTCTGTTACAGAAAAAAAAATATTTTTTCTTGAATAGATGTCTTGAACATAGACTATATTGACCACAGTAGATCACAAGAAAAATAGAATTTTCCTAATATTATTTGGTAGCGTGATGACACTAAAATATTATATATAATTTTAATATAATATATCTCTACTTATCGGCATTTGTTTCTGCGTGGAACTTAGAAAATCGCCATTAAATAACTTTTATCAAAAAATTATATCTTAGAGAAATGTAAGTTAACAGTGTAAAGAAATATTTTATAAATTGTGAATTCTTGTTTTTACAAAAATCTTAAATAAGTATTTCACCCACAGCTTTTATAATGTGTTTTTTAAAATACAATTGCTACACGTGCTTACTCCCCTGAATTCAAGAAGAATATTTTTTGTTTTATGCAACAGATGGCGCCAAAACCAAAAATATATAAATCTTTAGAAATAGTCAGATCTGGGTCTATGAAACATTTCTTAAAATGCATACCTAAGAAAATTAGTAAACATAAGAAGTAAGCATTTTAACTAATTCGCAAAACTTATATCGTGGACAAGGAAAAAGAAAAGCTATAAAATTGAGTGTTCTGTTTAGTAATTGTAATCTGAAACATAATTGTAGATTTTTTTTATAAAAAGATTATCCAATTACAAATTTACGAGATGTATTTCATTTTCGGTTAAACAAATTCCATCTTGATTTATAATTTACTCGTGAAAACATTTTTTGATCTCACGCTTCCATTATTTCGGTTAAAAACGCTAAGTTTAATACCATTTTCTATTTTCTGAGTTGAGTAGATTTTTGTCGACCTATTATCTACTCGAGGGATATAGGCCCTAGGGGGAGTGCCCTCCCTGGGGGTATTTCAAATTGAACCCTACACGTATTTACCAAAGGTTTCCCAAGGTTCGAATTAAACCACGAAAACTCAGAACGGTTAGGCCGGCGGGCGCAATTGGGTTCTAACCCAGCATCTCCCGGCTACAAGCTTCGAGAGCAGAACCTCTCAGCCACTGGTGGGGCTTCTATTTTCTGAGATATCATTTGGTTTTCTTTGGTTGGCTGTGTTTATGAGAGCCAATTATCAGCACGAGAGATATAGGCCCAAAGGGGGTCGTGCCTTCCGTGGGGGGTCTTTCTAAGGGAGCTTAACCCGTATTTACGTTTGGAAAACAAAGGTTCGAAGAAAACTACGAAAACTCCCAACAATTAGGCCGACGGGCGCGATTGGGATCGAACCCAGCCCCTCCCGTCTAACAGCTTCGAGATTGGTTTTCTTTGGAAAAGTAAAACGTTTTCGATTTCTTTCGGTCAAGTTTAACTTAAGCCATGAAGTGACTAATAAACCATTTTTAATAATTAATATTTTTTCACAGTTAAAACTGGTTCTAAGTGAAAAGCATGTAACAGTAAAAACACGAAATCTGTTAAACCATTTGTCAAAACATATTTTCTCCAATTATCAAAAACAAAATTTCTTACTCATTCACGAGATCATATTTAATCGGAACATAAATTCTTTAACATAAAAATAACGAAGTGCTATTGTATCGATGAATGTTCTTCTTTGTCAATCACTGGTTGTATTTATGACAGCCAATTATCAAGACGTGGGATATAGGCATTGAGAGGGGGAGTGCCCTCCGTGGGGGTCTTTATAAGGGAACCTAACCCGTAATTACGCTTGGAAGGCCAAGGTTCGAAGAAAACCACGAAAACTCCGAAAGATTAGGCCGACGAGCGTGACTGGTATCGAACCCAGCACCTCGCATCTACCAGCTCGAGGTTGGTTGGTTGTATTTATGACGGCCAATTATCTGCACGAGGGATACAGGCCCAGGGGGAGTGCCCTTCGTGGGGGGTCTTTCTAAGGGAACCTAACCCGTATTAAAGCTTGGAAATCCAAGGTTCGAAGAAAACCACGAAAACTCCGAACGATTAGGCCGACGGGCGCGATTGGGATCGAACCCAGCACCTCCCGTCTACCAGCTTCGAGAGTAGAACGTCTAGGCCACAGTGTCAATCACTGAATAATACATTAAATTATAAGTTTCTCTTGCCTCATAACGAACTTCCTCGAAATATCGCGTCCAGTAATTTAGTTCAGTACGAACACTTTGATAACATATTTAAAGGTGTCCTTTACTTTTACGGAAAAGTAGAAAACGCTGTTCAATTTATTGCAGTGATTTTCACTTAAAAAGCAATATAAAATATGTGTAAAAAATTTTTGAATATATTAGTGTTATTGAATAGGTGAACATAAATCTAACTTGAAAGCTTTATACAATAAAAATCCAAATTCAGTAATAGCAGTTAAATAAATATTCTATACAAGAATGCATTTTGTTCTATTTCCCGAAATTACTTTTCAACAAAATATCATCTAATGCGCAAGAAGACTAAAGAAGTGGTTCGGAAAATAACATCGCTTTTATTTTTTCGATAAGCGGATTACTTTTTGAGTTATCAGGTATTTGTTTCTTGCGGTTTCGCATAAAATATTATATTCACAGAGCAAATTTGACATCATTTTCTATTTTCAGATACGTTATTTGCCTTTATTGGAAAATGGAACACTTTTTTGTATTTATTTCATTTATTTTTCAGAATCAGTTGCACTATAAATCCGATCTATCCATTCCACGGCAGATAAGAACATTTTTGTTTCAAATACCTAAAATATAGAGTATCTAACGCTTAAGGTTGGTTGATGGTTGTATTTATGTCGGCCAATTATCTGCACGTGGGATATAGGCCCTAAGGGGGGGAGTGCCTTCCGTGGAGGTCTTTCTAAGGGAACCTAACCCGTATTAACGCTTGGAGAACCAAGGTTCGAAGAAAACCACGAAAACTCCGAACGATTAGGCCGACGGGCGCGATTGGGATCGAACACAGCACCTCCCGTCTACCGCTTCGGGTTGGGTTGATTGTTGACGGCCAATTATCTACACGAGAGATATAGGCCCAAAGGGGGGCGTGCCTTCCGTGGAGGTCTTTCTAAGGGAACCTAACCCGTATTAACGCTTGGAGAACCATGGTTCGAAGAAAACCACGAAAACTCCGAACGATTAGGCCGACGGGCGCGATTGGGATCGAACACAGCACCTCCCGTCTACCAGCTTCGGGTTTGGTTGATTGTTGACGGCCAATTATCTACACGAGGGATATGGGCCCTAGGGGGAGTGCCTTCCGTGGAGGTCTTTCTAAGGGAACCTAATCCGTATTAACGCATGGAAATCCACGGTTCGAAAAAAACCACGAAAACTCCGAACGATTAGGCCGACGGGCGCGATTGGGTTCGAACCCAGCACCTCCCGTCTACCAGCTTCGAGAGCAGAACCTCTCGGCCACTGGTGGCCTAACGCTTAAGGATCTGCCTTTATAAATATCGATTTTGGGGTATTTCCGAAGTTGATTAAAAGCTAGAAATAAATTATCAAATATCTCCCAATGATTTCTCACTAGATCCGGTAGTTTTATTCCTCGCACCTTTAAATTTCCTAAGAAATTTCCCCCATGAATATTTTTTATTATATATCATTAAATAAAGTAAAAAAACGCAAAAAAAAAAAAAAAAAAAAAAAAAAAAATGCCTGTTACAATAAAAACCCAAATTCAGCGAAAGCAGTTTAATAAAAATTCTATACAACAATGCATTTTGTTCTACTTCCCGAAATTACTTTTAAACATAATATCATCTAATGTTAAAATAGCAATTAAAGCCTTTGTGGAGGAATATTAAAAAACAGAAAACCAACGTTTAAAAAAGCACAAATAATACGTTAAAAGCAGATAAACAGCTGTTTCGAATCTACTAGCGAGATTCTTCTTCAATGCAAGACCGATCTGCTTCAGTAGTGGCTCAGCTTTGCTTTTCCGTGCACGATGTGTCTTGCTATATTTTAAAAAAGAAGTGGTTCAAAAAAGAACATAGCTTTTATTTTTTCGATAAGCGGATTACTTGTTGAGTTATCAGGTATTTCTTCCTCACGCTTTCGCATAAAAAATGATATTCACAGAGCCAAATTTGATATCAATTTATATTTCAGATAAGCCATTTGCTTTATTGGAAAATGGAACATGTTTTTGTATTTATTTCATTTATTTTTCAGAATCAATTTCGCTACATACCCGATCTATCCATTCCACGACCGATGACAACATTTTTGATTCAATGATCTGTCAATACAGTATCTAAACTTTAAGGATCTGCCCCTATAAATATCGATTTTGGGGCATTTCAGATGTTGATTAAATGCTGGAAATAAATTTATCAAATATCTCCCAATGATTTCTCAGTAGAACCGATAGTTTTATTCTTCGCACACTTAAATTTCCTGAAAATTTGCCCCCATGGATATTTTAATATTATAAATCATTCAATAAAGTGGAAAAACGCAAAAAAAAAAAAAAAAAATATATATATATATATTTGTCTTACATTTTCAATTAATCTGTATTGGACATTTGTAAAAAATAATTCAATGTCGCTTTATGTAAAAGAAACTATTTGCTCTAAAGTATCTTTAACGTATGTACATCTAAACAATTATTTTTATTTATTAAACAATGAAAAGTGACTAAATAGCTGCGCGAATTTATACGAAAAATGCTATATATATATATCGTTTCAAATTATTCCATCTTTTCTACCAGAAATGTTTTTAAACATTTCCTTAAAAATTTTAATCAGATTTTCTGTGAGATTTCGCCCTAAGGCCATACGTACTATGCGTAAAGGGTCTTCTTTATAAAAAAATTAGCTACTCATTTATATTGTGTACGTAAAACTTGATTTTCGAGAGCGCTCTCTCGCGCTGTCGTTGGAAAGTGTTGTTTTCTTTTTTTTGAGCGAAGATACAGCGATAATTTCATGCTCACAAATTTTCACTCAATTGGTTCTACTACAATTCTACTCTCATTATTTATTTATCAATTAGTTGACTGTGTTAAAAATAATTAAAATGTTATAATTTAGTCTTCCGTAATTGGGTAATCTTTTTAAAACAGGGCAAATTAGCATGTTTTTAGATAAACAGCAAAAGCAATTGTATGTGGCAAGATCTTTGTACGTTGGAAGATAGGATTTTAATTTCTTGTGCATTATTAAACACTAGAAAAATTCTTTCCTAAAATTTTCTCAAAATATTATGTGAACCGTGGTACCTACAAATAAAAATTCAATAAAATCGCATATTTCTTCTATTAGGGTACAGTAAACACTTCTCAAAAATGATATCATTTTCAGGCATAAAAGTGTTCCTCCTAAAGGTGGAATACCACCTTTTTAAAAATAATTTTGGCCATTTTCTGGATTGATGCAAAAATGCAAAGAAAATATTGGAAGCATATAAGGTGGAGGAGGGGGGCGGAATCTGGAAAATTTAATAATCAGACATTTTGTCTTACTAAAATCCTAGGAGTTTTTTTTTTTTTTTTTTTTTTTTCTGAATTGCTGTGCAAAAGATCTATCAAATCAAAGGGAAGCTTATGTATTATAATCATATGAAAGTCGTGTAAATTAATTTGATTAAAGCATCTCTCCAGAGTGAAAGTTTTTTAGACTTTAAAAGAAAAAGGAAGTTTCATAATGTTCTTTTTGGAATAGAATATTTTCTTCTATTTATGCAACATTTTTTATTTAAAAGTTTAAATTTGTTTTTAATGCTTTCTAAGCTATGAAAAGAAAATAACAATCATATGAACAATTATATTTCATTTTATCCCATAAATAACTATTAAAATGTGTCTAAATTTTAAAAGTTTGGCGCCGTCATATTGACCGAAAAGATTTTTCCTCCTTTTTTCCTATTTCCCACTTTCATGCCTGCATTTTAGGCTCTTGGATATCAACCCCCCCCCCCCCCCCACTCCCAAAAATGTAATTTTATTCTTTAGATTGACATTGATACCTGAATTTTGCAGGCAGGTACATTTTGAATAGTAATCCTGTTTAAGTGTTACTTTAGTGAAAACTTTAAGAGAAGATAATCTTAAGACCCCCCCCCCTTCCCCCTCCTTGATTAAAAAAAAAAAAAAACTTTGTGGTGATGTATCTTCGAATAGTCAAAGGTATTTTAAATTTTGTATGCAGGTAAATTCTTAATAGTATACATGCTAAAAAAAAATTGAAGGGCATAAACAAAAGTGTTACTTTTTTGTCAGGGGAGGGGGAAAACATTCGTTGGACCCCACTCGTTAAAATTGCAATTGGAGTAATTGAGCATCACTATTAAGGTTATATGTTCATTCAAAATTTCTAGTGTCTATGACTGTTTTAACTCTGAAACAAAGGTATATATATTTTTTTAGAATTTTTTAAATTTAAGTATGATTCTATTCAGAATGTGCCTGCCTACAAAATGCAAGTATTTATGACAATTAGAAGACAAGATACATTATCGAAAATGTTATTTTTCAGTGAGGGGAGGAGGGAGGCGAAATCTTTGGAATCCACAAGTTGAAATTTCTGAAATCGGAATATATAACAAGCATCATCACTATTCAGGTTCTATCTGTGTTCAAAATTTCTAGTAAATTGTTTTCGATATAACATTTATGCTTCGCGAAACTAGCAACACTTCGCCAAACTAGCAATACTTCGCCAAATCTAGCTTCGATTGGACTTACTTGAATCCAGTCACTACGATCTCCATAGGGAGCGGAGCTACACCGAGACGCTAGTGCTTTTCTTTGCTATAACAAGGAATTTCTCCGCCCAGTTTGCCAGTGGGCTACTTTTTTTATATTCAAATCTCTTGATTGGCATCACTTTTTTAAAATGGTGAAATTCGCCTTATTTAATGAGATATTAATGCCGGCGAAATCAAGGGGTATTTTACCCTTTCGAAACATAGGTGCCAATCAAGAAATCTGAATTTTAAAAAGGTAGCCCACTGGCATCGCCAAGAGTAACTATAGTTTATTGCAAGCATTAAGTTGTTAGCGTATCAAAATTCACCCTTTCATGCATAAATTATTTTTCATTATTCACAAAAAATCTTTTTTTCTGATAAATGAGAACCCATTATAAAATAATTTTATTATTGTGCTGCATACTAACTATTATCTGCCCAGATATCAGATCTCCATAAATGGATGCTGAAAAGTTTTTTGCTTTATAGGACAGTACTTATCTGTCCTCATATGAGGTCCGTATACATGAGAGGGTTAAATATGTTACAAATTTTAGTTTATATATGCTATAAAATAATATAAACTAAAGTTAACGATGTAGAATGATATTAAAATATGTAATAAAACTATTTTGATAGCGAACAACTAATAAAAAGACTTTTTTTATTTCTAATGTAATCAATGTACTTCTAATTTTTAGCATTTGCATTAATATATATATATTTTGATACTTCAAGTGGAATAAATTGTTGCTGACTTATAACTAAGTATTATAATTATTTTGTGCATTGATTTTATTTGAAATTCACTAGTTTCCTCCCTCTTCCAAGCCCCAACTTTAATATCTGATATATTCTTTTTATAATGTTAAATCAAGCGATTAACACGTTCAAGCAGACGCCGATATTCATGTTTCGCGATGTGAGACGGTGCTCGAATTCATATTTCACTTCATCTGGTGGCGCGGTACTGTCGCTTTTTCAGACACTATATTTAATGACCTGCCGCTCTCATATTTATTGAATTGAACTCGAATATAACAAGCAGAGTTGATGGTGAACAGGGGCGCAGATACAAATATTTTTTCGGGGGGGGGGGGTGTAGAATTAAAGAAATGCCCAACTTATAATTCAAAAATTTCCCAACCTGTAAAAAATTGCTCTATTTTCCAACTAAAATTATATGTGCAATGTGTGTTTAATGATAATGATACTTATACGTAAAATTAAAATTATTTCCAAAGAAAAATACTGAAATTAAAAACATAAAAATTATAATTATTGGTTCATTTAATGAAAGTTTTTGTCTTCTACTGTATACGAGTCATAATCGTGCTTCATATGAAAATAGCCTCATGATATTTGGAGATGTCTGAGAAAGCAACAAATTTTTAGAGGAAATAGATTAGAGACACTGTTGATGTTCAAAAGAAGGAAAATTCAGGTCTGGTAGATGTATGATATTTTCGTAGTACAGAAAACACAATAATAAATTGAGTCTGTCTGTTTTTTGTATTTCTTTTGAAAATTTAACTAGTTTACCGTTACAGAATACAGAAAGGTAGTCAGCAAAACAATAACAAATTCTTTTTTTTTTTTTTTTTTTTTTACTTTTCATTAAAAAAAAAAAAAGAAAAGGTGTTTCAAAAATCTAGAATTTCCCAACTCTAAGCTCAAATTTCCCAAGTTGATATATATTGGAGGGGGAGGCTCCCCCCCATAACCCCCCATCGCGACGCCCCTGATGGTGAATATCTGAAAGTTCGGGAGGAGTAAACATATTATGTAGAGACATGATTTTATTGACTACATATGTACAAATTTTATATAAAATGTCTTTCAATCTAAAGAAATATGGACAATATGATATAAACGCATTTATGTAAGGTAGAAGCCACGCCCTTAGTCAATGATCTTTTTTGAATGAGAACGAGAATTCTCGTTTCCTTTCGTGATTGTATGAAGTTCATAATAAGGAATTGTTTTTACTACTGAATTTTCGAATATTCAAGTGTGACCCACTTGTAGTACACGCCGACTATAATATAATCGAGTGTGACCGGGGCCGTGGGGAGACAACTTTCTTCTCTTACGGGCAGGCACCGCCTCCTGAATATTAGGCCTGAGCGCTGACACAAAAATGACATTGCTGCCGAAGGCGGATTTTTTTTAGCGTAGGTACGGTCCATTAAATGTAGACACCAGTATTTTATAAAAGACTTCTCTGCCTTGTTTATTTTCAGAAAAATGGAGCGGAAGAAACTGAAAAAAATTATTGGTAGGAATATTTAAGGGACCGTACACACGCTGAAAAAAATCCGCCTTCGGCAGCCGCCATTTTTGTGTCAGCGCTCAGGCCTACTATTCAGGGGGCGGTGCTTCAGGAGAGGTTTACGTCACACAAGAGATCTGAGTAGCAAACGAAACTAATGGAATTGTTAGTTGTATGTGTGCATTAAAAACAGAGCTAGACATTTCTGTTTTACGATATTTTGTTGAGCAATTTGCGGCTTATTTTAGATCTGTTTGAATTATACATTCAATAATTAAACCCATAAGGTTCGGTAAACAAGATTTTTTTTTTTTTTTTACTTGATTTCTAATCCATGCTTAACCCTTGATTTCAAATACATTTGGTTAAAAACATGGTTCTATCAAAGATTTTAACTTGAAATATACATTTAGGGCACAGAAAATCATACTTAAAATTACTCAATTTTAATAGCAAAAAAAAAAAAAAAAAAAAAAAAAAAAAAAAAAAAAAAAATTAAAGAATTGGGATTTATGGTATTTTTCGGAGAGTTTAACTTGAAATATAAATTTATGGCAGGAGAAATCATACATTAAAATTACACAATTTTAGCAGTAAATGATTAAAGTTCCCTTTAAAAATAGATATACCTTAATTTTAAATTATAAATATCAGGATTGCTATTACATAAACTCGTAAATAAAAATATTAATTTTTTCAAACAATTAAAAAAAATGTTTTATTTATCAATTAAATTTCAAATTTCGTAATGTATGATTAACTTAAAATACACATTCTGTTGATAAGTATTACAACTAAAAAAGTATTTTTCCACTAGTAGTATGTACTTTCATACAATTTACAACAAATATGACATTTAATATTAATATAATCCAATAAAATCTACAAAAGATGACATTTTTTTATTTTTTATTAAATTCAGTGAATGATTAAGTGAATGGAATAAAATGTATACAATGAAAGCAGGTGAGGGAGAACAAATGGGTATTCCAACTAAAGGAGGACTTCTGTCAAAATAAACATTTTTTGCATTAAAATTTACCACAGATACTTTAATTGAAATTTATTGTGTTTAAAGAATAATTGTGTTTATCAGGAATTGCAAATATCTTGCTAAATAACTATATAAAAGTTAAAAATGACATTAGACATAAATGTAGGATTACACTTATGTTATTATTAATTATATTATATTATTAATCATATATTATTAATTTAAAAAAATGACATAAATGTATTTGATTGCATTTGAAATCAAGGGGAGAGTATGGGCTTGAAATCACGTAAAAAAAAAAAAAAAAAAAAAAAAAAAAAACTTGTTTATTGAACCTTGAATGTTTAATTACTGAATGTATAATTCAAACAGATCTAAAATAAGCCACAAATTGCTCAACAAAATCATAAAACGGAAATTCCTAGCACTCTTGTTGATGCACACAAACAACTATTTGATAAATTTCGTGTCCTACTTAGATCTCTTGCGTGACGTCATCCTCTACTGAACCACCACCCCCTGAATACTAGGCCTGAGCGCTGACACAAAAATGGCGGCTGCCGAAGGCGGATTTTTTTCAGCGTATGTACGGTCCCTTAAATATTCCTACCAATAATTTTTTTCAGATATTTCCGCTTCATTTTTCTGAGAATAAATAAGGTAGAGAAATCTTTTATAAAATACTGGTGTCTACATTTAAGGGACCGTAACTACGCTAAAAAAAAAATCCGCCTTCGGCAGCCGCCATTTTTGTGTCAGCGCTCAGGCCTACTATTCAGGGCGTGGTGCCTGAACGCTCAAGAAAGTTGTTTCGCGACGGCCCCGGTATGACCCACCTATAGTACATGCCTTCTATGGAACAGTCGAGTGTGACTCACCGGCGATGCACGCCACCTGATGGGACAGTCGGGCGTGACGCACCGGTGATACACGCCAGCGTGAACGTATTAATAAAAATACTCAGAAGAATTTTATACAAAACTAAATAACTTTTTAAAAGTCAGTAGTTTTATAGTCCAGCCAATAATCATATATTAAAAAATGGTGACGATGATCTAAATCGATGGTTCCCATAGTGGGGCGCACGCAGGGGCAATTTCAAATTTGTAACTTACCCTTTCACTGTCCTTTTTTCATATAAGTAATTTTTTAGACTAAAAATAAAAATAAAAGTAATGCATGCAAAGTTTAAAAATAAATACGTTTTATTGTTGAATATTAAAAAAGTAAAAATTAAATGAACAATTAAAAAAAAATATTTTACCAGCCCCTCCTCCCTATTTTATTTTTCAAAATTTCTATAGTGTTCTGGTTACTAATGTATTTACAATTTCTCTCCATCACTTATGGAATGATCTATTTTCATTTGTTTGCTCCACTGTATGTAACATTAAATACTTTTTTTAGTCGTGGAATTACTTAAGAGTGTACCTAAATCTTACTGTCTTTAACATATTTAACCTAAAAAATATTTTAAATAACTAAACGTGGTACTACCAGCCTTATAAAAATTTTGAATCTTTAATAGAATTAGAAAAGGAAATGGATAAATAGGAAATATCTATGGCTGTAGTACAGGCCTCCTACACAGTAAATGAATATATAACATATGCAATTTAAATTAAAAATGCGATAATAAATGACAGTTACTTAACGATAATCGGAGAGAGTAAAAGATAAATGTGTTTTGGTGGGAAATAATGACCACTTAAAATTGATAAAGGTCAGAATGTTGAAACGCTTCTTATGTATTTTGTTATCTACGGAAAGAAAATTTGGTGTCCAAAGCTTTTCCAACAACTCTTAATAAGTTACTAAAATGAAATATAAAATGTGTATATATATTTTCAATTGTAATTCTAAGTGTGAAAGTCTGTTGAAAAATTATGTGAAAATAAAAATTCAGACCATAATAACACTTTTGTTAAACATGGAGGTAAGTTGGGAAAGCACAACAAATTTATTTTGCTATAAATTTCAAGATTTATAGCCTCATTGCATTTGTAAAAGTATGCTAAGAACACATTTCTGGCAAAAAATTCACTTCTGTGATAGTTCAAAAAATGTGAAATTACTAGTTATTGTTAAAACTCTGTTAGACTCCTAGTAGGTGAATAAAGTTCCCTTTTCAAAAAACGGATATATGTTACAGAATGTGTGTGTGAAGCGGCGTGGGGCGGATCGAGATTTTACTGATTCTTTTGTGGGTCATGGCCAATAAAAGATTGGGAACCACGGACCTAAATTCTCTTCCCTCGTAGTAATTTTAATAATAATAATAAAGTATAGTAATATTTATAATACTAATAATGTTTGTACAAAATAACAAGTAGAGCAGAAAAATATAAAAATGCAGTAAAGCACCGATTATACGTCTTTCAGGGGACCGCTATAAAACGACGTATAACTGAGAAAGACGTACAATCGAAACTGTAGTCGACTAATGTGTAGAATATACAAATATATTGCTACAATCGTGCAAATTTAATTTTGCTACCATTTTCGGTTGTTCAAGATGCACTACATATTGAAAAAAAGTTAAAACCTTTGAAAAAGAATTATTAAATTGTCATTTCTAAAACTGAAAAATAAAATTGAGAATTATCAAACCTTGTATCAATTGCAACCTTGAATTACATTTTTTTAAAATTCCATTATGGAACGCGCAAAAGTATCTATATTATAAAGGACAAACATATCTGTGCGTAACGCATACGTCATTTTGCGAATGGCAACACTTTGAAATTTGAAATAAACTTTTGGTTTTGCAATTTTCTCTACTGCAAATTTTTAAACTTCTAAACATCGCACATTTTAAATTTTTACACCATCGTATAAGAAAAAAAATGCTCTTTTAAATGCAATTAGTTTGAAAGCTGTATCTCTATTTAATTTTAAGATATTAATTTTTTTGTAGTTTTTATTACTTTTTTTGTAATCGTGGCAACTGAAGTACTCCATTTCTTTGAAAGTAAAGGGAAAATAGTAAAATAATAGATTACTGTATCTTTTTGTTGCCATTTTTTCATAAAAACTAAAAAAAAATTGAAATTATACACGTGCTATGTTAAGAATATCGTTTGTTATAAAACCCGACAAGTTTTGGCTTTATTTCGTTTATATTTATCAACTAGCTGTTTAACCCGTTTTATGCACGGGAGTTCATGAATTTAATTCTAAAACCAAAATTAAAAATAATTATTCGATTTAGTAAAATATTTTTCCACTACTGTGCCTTTTTTCTTTAATGAAATTTAATCAGCGTGGCGTACGTAATATGCATATCTCTAATTATTTGCATGCGAGGTAAAAAAATTATTGTAATACCCGCTACAGCTTTTTAGTAGCTTTTTTTCAGCGTGGCGTACGTAATATGCAATGCGTCTTGCAATAGAAAGGTAATTGTTGTGGTGAGAATTTTATTGTGAATTTTTAATTGTTGGCAGCTGCTATAACGAAAAATGTTTAAATTTGACAGAAAATTGCTGAAAAATTGGTGGTTTTTTATTAATTAAAAGTTAACAGTAAATTATTTCGATTCCGGATTGCTTTAGTTGCCTCGGCCGTGTTTTAACACACATGTAACATTTCACAATTCTGGCTTCTAAACTGTGGTATATTTGTATAGCATTACAAACAGACAGATAATTTTTCACTTTTATATATTAGATTAAATGATTTTTTGTTCATTGCAATTTAACTTTACAAACGATACAACACTTTCTCTTTACAAAAACGCATTTTAAAGAATATTTGTGACTTATTTTCTTCGCATTTACTTAATTCGTATCAAAAATCTGAAAGAATGTAATTTTATCAATCCGGGTGTTTTTGAAAACATTTTCCGAATTTTGAAAAAATATAAATGAATGAATACCCGAGATTGTTTTGCTTAGCTTCCTAAATGACGTCATTGCTTTCTGCTGGGTTTATGTATTATTCCGAGATAATGATGTCATTTGCATACCGTTCTATAGATGTTGTTTAAGACGGGGTCGTAAAAGTGGGATGCTTTAGAGGATGCAATTGACGTCATTTTATTTAAAAAAAAGGCATGTATTTCAATTCTTAGAACTAAAATATGTTTTGTAGATGTGCGTCATTTTCATCCCAGCTGCTTTGAAATTCTTCACAGGTGAAAATGCTTTATCATTGAAAATAACTTAATCAAAATCACACAGCGATAAAACGCAATGTTTTACAAACGTTTAGAGTGCCTTTATGGAAGAGCAGTAACATGCAGTGAGTGCTCTTTGCCCGAAAAATAGTATTTTATTTTATATTACAGAACTTGACGATACTCTCTTGGATGTATTCGCTTTGCCGAGTTAGACAAGCAATCACAGAAGATCTTGGCAATAATTAGGGGTTTAAAATAATATCAGGTTCCCCAAGTTTTTGTCCAAAATTCTCTCGACTAATAAAATTTTATTGCTATTCTTTAAGACATGTTACTTTAATTTTATCAAAATAACATAATTTGCTTAATTTAATTTTTCATAATTCTATATAATCTATATATTTAAAACACAAGAATGTTTTTTAGTCATCTGCCCTGATCTTTCAGCTGAACCAAATTGACTATATATATTTTTTTTAAACTGAAAGCTGTTCATTTGTATATGTGCCTGCACTAGCTGTTTCTTTTAATATCCCATTATTATATTTTAATTTGAAAAGTATTCTATGAAACTTCTTCAAAATGATGGTAATAAGATAACTTTCATTATTGCAGAGAAGAGAGAAATAATGAGGTTTATTTATCCTTATTCTCATGAAAATTAAAAAATATTGATAAAATTTGTTGTATAGGGTTTAATGGCGCAAAATCCCATTAGCGACATAATATTTTGAACGGAAAATTACATACTGCTTTTGAAAACACGCATTTTCCTCATAAAATTTCCAAATTTATTTTCCTTCTGTATGTGTACTAAGTTTCAGACACTATAGGTGAAATGCTTAAGTAAGTGAAAATGACGTCATATTTAAAAGAAACGATGATTTTCTTGGATAAAACTGAACTTTTTACACAAATGCGTAAAAAAAACATAAATTAAGCCAAATTTTACTCTCCGGTACTGAGATTAGAATCTCGAGTTAAGAGTTCGACTGTTCACATGAAAAGATTTTGCTGTCAATCGTGACTTCACGTTTTGAATTAAAATGATTTTAAAATGATCAAATTAAAATACCAATTTTTTAAAAGAGTGATTGTGTGTATGACAGGTTAATTTTTAAATTTATCTCTATCGCGTGGAACTCGATTAAGGAAGATTAATCCGTTTGCCCTTAAAACAACATAAAGAGTTCATTTTCTTACAACTAATATTCCGTAAACAAAGATAAAACTTCCTTTGTGATTAAATAAATAAAATAATATAAATAAAACACAAATTTAACAGACACGTAATTAAACTACGCGCTTAAAGCTCTGAAATTATCAGAAAATAAAAGGATGCCGTAAGCAGAAAAATCTTGGGTTAATAACTCTTAGCATGCGGCTAATATGAAAAAAGATCACTTTTGATAAATTTCAGAAGTCTATTTGATTGTATAATTCATATTTTTCACATGAAAAATGCTTTTTCATTTTTAGTGTACAATCTAAAAAATATATTGCATGTAAAAATAAATATTACTTTTCAATAAAAAAAGGGTTTTCACCTATATTCTGTAACCCGGGAAGCCCGGGTACGATCCTCTAGTTTTAATAAAAATAACCTTTAATCGTCGTCTGACGTGCCGATTTACTTTCAGATTACAGCAAAGCATTATGTATTAAGTTCCTGGAAAGTTTTCTCACTTGTATTGTGAAAAACAAAAAAGGTTCTAAGTGCACCCGTGTCAATGCAGTCCACCCACTGTCCATTCTTTTAATCCCACTCCCTTCACAGGTTCCAGGAACTTGAAATATCCCCTATAATAGTCACATATATTGTTCGATTTTCATCATTTTATCTCAAATATTGGTAGAAGAAGAGAAAAAAGATCGACGCTGGGAGAAAACATCCTGAGAAAATCGATTACAGCATGACAGAAACGACGTATAACCGACGTTCTGGGGCGTATAAATGAAACATTACAACATTAAAATATATAGGAATAAATTGGGACCGCACTAAAACGACATATAAATGTAAAAGAAGTATAAATGCGAAACGTATAAACGGTGCTTTACTGTACTTTATTTTTTTTAATGTTTTCACTCTTTTTTGTTGTTTTGTATTTTTTACATTTATATAAAAAAAGGCAAAGTAGATGAAAAACTATCAGCTCCCTCCTCCCCCCCCCACACACACGCACCTTCACCACAAAAAAAAAAAAATCCTAGCATCGGGTTTTAATTTGTTATTTGTTTACAATAACGGAATATCATTTTAATTGATCAATATCATCTTAGAAATAGTGAAAACATTCTTGGATTATGGTAAACAGATCCTTTTTCCTAAATATGAGGCAAATATTTCTCAGATTTCGTTGGTGTACCATCAGTTGGACTTTGTAATAACTTATTATATTCATTGATTTCTCTAAAAGTACCCAGTACTTGTGCTATTGCAACTTGTACTAATCATTCGGATAAAACGCAAAATGTTTTAAATCAAACGTTTACAAAAGAATCCGATTTTTTCCCCCTTAAAGATAGATGATAATTGCATGCAAACGAGCAGATAATAGCTTCAAAGCTTAAAATTCCCGAATTTGTTACGATCTCTGTAAATGTAGGGAATACTATAAATAATACTAATTTAAATATAATAAGTAACCATGTAGTATATAACACTAGTGCAAATAAAGAACACATGTATACACCACGTGTATAACATCAGTGCAAATACTCGATCAGTATGAAAAGAACAATAAGGCCGAAGAATTTTTATTCAACTTATTTTGCATAGATTGCTCTTTTGAAGAACTTACATATACTGCTGGTTAAAGTTAAAATATATATACAGGTTGATTCAAAATGACGTGGCCAAAATTAAAGTTCAAAGCAGGCATACGAAAAGAATCAAAAATCACACAGGAACATGGGTCGCAAACAACATCCGGCGCCGCTAGTGGGCCACCACTATGACCATTTTCGTCTCCAAGAGATTTTTTCTTATAAGATTTTTTTTAAAAGGACCCGTTTACAGAACACCTGTTTTGTCCTAGGAATAATTGTTGCGGCATCTGTGTGCGGCATCCGCGATGCACCTGGTATGTTTGAGAAGGTGCGCCAGTCCATGCAGCGTCGATGTAATGCGTGTCTCCACGAGTCTGGCAAAAATTTTGAGCGTCGTCTGTAGTAGTATTTGTCGTAAATGTGCAACATGTGTGGAAATACAATATAAATAAATGATGTAGAATGATTTTTATTTATTCATCTTGTCTTACATATAATTTGCAACACTTTCTAATGGCCCCGGACGGAGTTTACGATCCCATGTTTCTATGTGCTTTTTGATTCTCTTTGTATGCCTGCTTTGTCTTTTCAGTTTGGCCACTTTTTTTTAATCACCTTGTATACATAAATTTGAAAATTTATTAGGTGAGTAAAATAAACTGTTATCTGTCACAACTAATTTATTTTGGTGGATTGAAATACTACGACGAAGGGTTGCCAGTTTAGTTTTATTTTTAAAAAATCGGATTCGCACCAGAAAATACAAAAAGTATTTTCATATTTATTTAAAGGTCAAACTTTCCATGTTTACTTAAAGTAAAAATTCTTCTTCAAAAAATTCCGGTCAGAAGTAGAAATTTCGGAATAAAAATGGAGTCCAAACTGGCAAACTTCCTACGACGCATCTGACTGATAATGTCTTTAAATAAATGCTTCGAACTAATAAACGTCAGGAAATAGTTTTAATGAAATTCCCGCAAGCTCACTTTCGAAGAATTTAATATTACTATGTATACAAAAAAGTCTGACTATTTTTTGCAATTATGTGCAAAAATAAAATAAAAACATTTCTGAAAATCAGATTTTTCATTCGTCTCATGCATGTTAACGAAGTATATTCATTATAAATAATAAAAAGAAACACTGCCAAAAAACCAAAATGTTAAATAAATAACTTTGATTGCATGATAAAATAGTACGAAAAATAGCAAATAATGAGGCGCATATACTATGAAATTCATCTTCAAAATGCAGCCTAGAATAGGATATGCTTAACCGCTTGGGGACGAGCGACCGGTATTCGTGCCGCGTAAGTTACTCAAAATCAATGATTATTCTCACTAATAAAATTTTATTGCAAATTTTGCCTTTTTTAACACTAGAACGCCCGCTACCATTTTCCCCCTAGAACGCCCGCAGGAGTCGCTTCGACTCCTGTCTGTTTCAAAAGAGAAAAAATAAACGAAACGCATAGAAATGAATAGATGAGTGTAAATATAATATTTATATTTGAATTTAAGATTAATATATATATTTTACAATTGAAAGAACAATATTTATATACGCATTTTTAAGAAATTGGAAAATATTTTCAAAGGAAATACTCACAGAATCGTTTCGAATTTTCAATCTGAAATACAGTTTTTGCAAGTGTAGTCAGTTTTGGCCAAGCATTTTCCACAAACCATTTTCTTGCATGTTATGCAATCATTGAAAGTCATGTTGCCTTTACATAGTTTTACTTCGCATTTTCTTCTCTTTAGGGATTTTGTTTCAGATGATGTATCAGCGAGTCTTTTTCTTGTTGGTTTATTTTTAGCAGATGTATAATTTTGACGCAATTCATCTGCTAATAACTGAATAAATGCTTGTCTGCTTATTTTGTTTCTCCGGTAACTTCTTTATAAATGATCCAGGCATTTATTGCTGCTAAATCTAAGAGATTGTAAAAAGTATGCACAGGCCATCTTCTGGAGGGCGCCTTCACTGAATATTTCCTAGCCATTTGATCAATAACGTCAACACCACACTTAGTTTCATTATAAAATCTAACAGTTTTTGGGGTTTTCTTTTCGTTGTTTTCAATATCAATGAATGGGTGGAGAGTGCTAAGAATAATACAATTTTTCTTTCTCTTTCCTTGATACGCGGTTAGAGTAGTACCGTTTTCTTCGTGTTTTAGAAATTTTGTTTCGTATAATTTATCTTTCGAATCTTTCAAAGTTTTTGGAATTTCTCTCCTAGTTTTTTTTCTAGTGCCTACTAAACTAGTACCTTTCTTTTTCAGTTGTTCAGCCAAACGCAGTGACGTGAAATAATAATCAAAACTTTTGTCCGTATTTATCCGGTTTTGAAGGTATGAATTGCGTGAAAGGACAACGCGTTTTGCTTGGAAATAACTGTTCATCTATTGTTATGTTTTCACCAGGCTTGAAACAGGCAATACAGTTTTCAGTGAATATATTCCATATATCAGATATCATTCCAAATTTATCTGTTTTTAAGCGTATAGATGTGGTAGATTTCAAATCGAATCTCAAAAAGCGTAAAATTTCAAAAAACCTATTTCTTCCCATAGTTTCAGTGCAAAAATTCAAACCCCATGAGTTTGACCACAAAGAATGAATATCAATTCCATTTGCACCACATGCACCTCGGGCATACAAAATTCCAATAAAGGCATACAGCTCGTCTAACGTAACTGTCCAGTTATCGGTTTCAAGAACACGTCTTGCCTCTGTTTCTGTGCATCTTTGTATTTGTTCCAGCATTTTTTTTATCTACAAATAACAGCCATGCACTCAAAACGCTTTCGGATTTCACGAATTTCTTAGCATAAATAGTTGGTCCAGTAGTCTGACACATGATATTTTGCTTCGGATATCTTCCAGAAATTTTCTTATTTGCACAAATTTTCCATTGTGTGCCATCTGGAGCGACATGAATTCCATCTCTGTCAGATGCAATAATTAGCGCATCTTCATTTGTATCGGAATCTGATGAAGAATTATTTCCAATACTAATTTCTTGAATTTCGTTTTCATTTTCTGATAACTCACCACCTTCAGATTCATTGTCTGAAAGCTCTCGTAATAGAGCAGTTATTTCGTCCGGTGTTAGAAATTTTTTCCGTGACATTATGTTTATTTTTAATAAAAAGGAAGAACGGGGTTGCTTAGTTATGATGAAACACAAGACTGATAAAAATTGAAACAAAAATTCAATTCGAATGATACAAAGAATTTCGCAAGCAGTACGCAATCATTTCAGCAGGTACATGGAACTAACCATTTTTCTCAGCAAAAGGGGTGTAGAGAAAAGAGGAGCAAAAACATTTACTTTCCTGATAACAGATAAAAATATTATGAATCCCAAGGTCATGTTACGCAAAAATAATGAAAGCATTTTACAAATCTTACTTTGGAGTCGATTCGACTCCGTTGGGCGTTCTAGGGGTAATGCCTCATTATCAATTTATTAAATGTGCAAATAATTTATAAATTTCAGAATAAATAGAGATTATAAAAATAATAAAAGTCAAGGAAGCGGGGGAAAATAAATAAAATTTTCTCAGAGATATGGGTGTTTTAGGAGCATTTGGAGTCGAAACGACTCCATCGGGCGTTCTATTGTTAATCCGAGCATTTTCCCGATTCAATGAAGCAAAAAATTCTGTTTTAAGAAACCGGTGGTAAAAGATTAACAATTCTGTAAAAGACGCTCGTCCCGATGGGGTTAAAGCAAAAATCTATACCAGATTCGGCGAATCTTTTCACTTGCGCGTGCAAAAATTCGCAAACGATATCTATCAACAATGTTACGTGCCAATCATATGTAACAATAATTTTGAAGCGTACGATTTTTTTACGAAATCCTGGTTATAAAATCAATTGCTTTCATGCATTAACCCATTAACCGCCAAAACTATAAAGAAGGAATCTTCAACATTTTTGCTGAAAAACATTTGCCACCGTATATTTTGAAGGATAATCTTCGCATTATTTAATGCTCTAGTTTATGTCATTAATCAAGAAAATTTTTTAGTTCAATAATACTGGTAGCTTGATAGAAAACTTAATCATGCACGCTTATTTTTACTATTGCGTCAACGCAACACCAGCGGGTAAGGGGTTAATAATTAAAAAATATTAAAAATCAAATTACAATTTTTCTGTGTACTGGAATCAGCCATTAAATGAATGAATTTTTAATTCATAAATAGGATTAATTTATACGGTATATACTGTAATAAAGAAAAAAAAATACGAGTTTTTTTCATTAATTTTTAACTTATTATTAATGAAACATCTCGGTTATAATTTTCCAAATTGCATTAATGTACTAAGAATGTATTGATGAGATTTTTGCTGTCGTACGTCCAGTGGAAAATGCTTTGTATATAGTTCATATTTTTTTTAGTTTTGTAAATATAAATAGCTAAATTGAATCTTTTCGCCATTTTACGGCAGTGACTGCCAAACGAAATTCTCTTGAAAATTACAGCTTTTTAAATTTATATAGAAAAGGAAAATGCATGTCAAAAGCGCTGCATAGAATCACAGGAAAAGAAAATTATTATGATGTTGTCAATTCATGCAAAAAATAATTGCATTAGTTGTGATAGTCTGTCCATATGGAACAAAACTTTATTGGTTATAACAGAAATAAAAAATGGATTTTATCTGTATAACAATTACCAAATTTAAATTTTTCCCGTGCCATAAAAATTGGTTTGCTTGCCAGCAATGGTACGCGTGCCATAGGTTCGCCAACCCTGATCTATACTCTATTAATTGCCAAAAAAAATGTCACGTAATTTTTGTCATCATAGAGTAATAAAATTTAATTTTAAATAACACTTTTGAGACGTATTTTTAAAAGTATTTAAAGTAAAATAAACTATGAGTTTCAAATTAAATTTTTCTATATCGCATATTTTTTTTTTCATTTTGTATTTTAAATTTTCGCTATTAAATATTGCTGTCAGAAAAATTTTCCGATAAAAAATGTCAATTTCATATTCAGTCGCGTCAACCGCATAAATAGAATTAAAAAAAAAAAAAAATCCCAGTAAATTTTTAAATTAACTTTTGAAGATTTAAAAATAGATGCAATTTAAAATTTTACATTTGGCACTTTATTTGTACGTAAAAAATATTGTTGTAAAGTAAAATTCCCTGTTACGCAAAATTTACCTTAATTTCTTTCAATTATGGATGTACATTCACATTAATTATTATTATGCATCAATAAAATATTATTTTAAATAACATTCTCGGAATGCGTTGATTCTGAATTTCAAATTTTCTTTCCATCAAATCGTATATCGCCCGAATATTTTAGTTTAAAAATATTAAATATTCAGCTATCAACTTATTAAAGTTTCTATTTTATTTGTCTTTTAAGTCTTCTTACAAAAAACTTAATATTGTATATATGTATTCTTATGGTGAAACCTAAGGGGATTTTTTCCGTTTTAATAGATTTTTATGAAAGACACATCAAAATTATATTAATATTAGTATTTTCTTATATTTTGAAGTGAATATCGATCAAGTATTTATTTATATACTGGGTTAAAAATTATTAAATAAACATTAACTGCGGTCATGCAAACATCAAATTTGCTGCTTTTGTAGGCCTTAAAGTTTTTATTTATAAAGCTAGGGAACTCTGCCCAATACGAGCTACTCTCGACAACCCCCCATTCAGACACCGCAAACTCTAAAACACGCTCATCTGATCGGCTTTTAAAAAATATTTCGGAATGCTGAATTATAATTAAAACAAACACACACACACACACAAAAAAAAAAAAGAAAAAAAAAAGCAGTGGCGATTTCTCTGTTAACGGGTTGTTTACGTCTTTGATTTAATCAGGTCTGTGAAATATTTCAAAATAAGCTAATATAAAATTAATTAAGTAAACAGACTCTTTGTCTCCCGATTTTTTAACAACTCTATAAGAAATTTCTTTAAAATATGACATTTTAAATGAATCGTTTTAAATCTCATGTAATTTTCACCAAAGTTATCATTTTCTTTTTAACATTCACGTGAAAATACTTTTGTCGTTAGAAAGGAAATGTTATTTGCGCTCTCTTAGAATTCAAAACAATAGTTTAAAAGATTATCTCAAAATATGAAATAAATGTCTCGCGCAAATATATTTTTAAATTTAAACTGTTTGGCAATACTATTGTTTGGTCATTTTAAATATGAACAATTTCCCAATTTACGACTTTTAACGCTTATGAATCAATTTATTATTTAACCATTTTCTTTCCCTTTTAAAATTCATGTGTGAATATAGTTTTTATGACTTAATTTTCTAAATTTTCCTGCTTTTGAAACATAATCATTTAATTCTAATTTGAAAGTTTTTTACTGTTTATAATAGTCATGTGTAAATAAATTTTTAATTTGAAGGAAATATTCTTTGTGCTTTTTTAAAAATTGGCAACAATTTTAAATAATACCCTTTTCTAAAAGATGTAAAAAATATTTCTCGAAATACTGAAATTTTGAATATAAAATGGAAATAAAACTTCAAAAAAAAAAAAAAAAAAAAAAAAAAAAAAGAATCAAATTAAAAAAAAATAAAAAGAATCTGACACCGCGAACTTCTAATGTATAAAAGGGTCAAAAAATGATTAAATTCCTATGTATAGTTTTTGTTCAAATAGAACTTTTTTAATGGAACGATTTTGACCAAGTTTAACATTAAAATAATTCTTCGATTTGAAAACTGTCTGCATCAGCGTGTTTATGAAACATTTCTCTATAAAACTAATGATTTTCATATTTTTGTATGAAGTAGTTTTCTTAATAACGCAGAAAGACACCCGGTCACAAACAATTCAAAACCGGAGGCGGTGACAGCGTCAGTTACCCTTTTTTTAGAATAGAGAGATTAATGCAACCAAAGCACTTACAGTCCGTTTCACCTTAACTTAGTAGTGCTATTACCATAGCTGCCAATATCTGACGCTTTTTTGTACCACAAAAAATTTATAGTAAATTTTAGTTTTCTAAATCGGTGTATTATGCCGATTAAATTTTCGAACAAAAATGAATTCAGAAATGAGAAATAACAGAAAGTAGCTCCTCTGGATTTGAGAACAGCCTTAATAAATTACAGAAATATTTCCCAAACTCTCATTTTTATTATACAACTTTAAAATTATGAGGTTTTCAACCCTCTTTTTTTCTTTTGTTATAAACTACATTAATTTCTTTAATGAATCTTTATTTGAATTGTGAAAAGTCAAAGAGTCTAAGTAATCATTAATGTTGCTATTGTGTTATTTCTGTCTTAAGAACACATAATAATCTAAAATATACTATAAAATTTCCCCATAACTATGTATGCAGTATGCTTTAACCCCTTGATGGGCGATGGGATAAAATATATCCCACCTAAATAAAAACACGACTCTCACCAGAAAATCTTAACTAAATTTTATATTTTTAACTTTGGAGGAAAATCTTGTAAAATTCTTTTCCTTATTTAAAAATAAAATTTTTCGATTATTCCGGTGAGAATTCAATATTTAGAGACATTTTTGCTTGCCCCTCAAGGGGTTAAAAGAATCTTAATTGTATTTTAGGAAAAATCGGAATTTTTGATAGGGATTGAGTCGGGCGGTACATGACCTGATTTAATGGAATTAAGTGCGGGCCAGACTCGGTCCGAAATTTTAATTTCTACATCGGGTCGGTACAAGATAGTTTTCGTTTGGATCGGGCCGGGAAATTCCAGCCCATACAGACCTCTAGCTCACGGTTAGTTTTGAGATCGCCGAATGTATTCATCCGTTGACAATTATGTGAACTTCGCCTGATAGTAATAAAGCTAATATTAGCTTTTTCCAGCGAATAAACGTTTAAAAACAAATCTAGAGTAGAAATATTATTTTATATACAGAAAATGATATTTTGAATCGAATAGAAAGACTCAGGACCCCTAATAAGACTCCAATTGGTGCGGGCTCTGGGCAGCCGCACCGTTTGTCCGATGGTTACACCGTCCCTGCGCTTACATATATGACGTAGTGTGTCGCAAAAGTTAGAGCATACCTATTTGATACATTTGATTACCTTACATCTAGCTCTAGCCTCGCAAATATAGACTCAATGATTTACTGTATGAATGGTTTCCGAACGGCGGTGAGGAATGCCAGAATTAATTACAACTGCATTTACTGTTTTTACTCGCTGCTTTTTGTTCGAATTTTAAAAATGTTCCTCCCGATCAACTTTTCGTTTCTTGTGCTTCTTTATTTTTAGTGAATATTTAATTAGTCGGAACCCACTGGAGTTTATAAATACTGCGCACTGAAGCCCACCGAATAATACAAAGAAATCCTTTGCGAGTAAAATTTTCTGAAAAATCTCCTCTCCTGCTTTTAATATTTTTGCTCTGCACATTTATAATTTTTTTCTTAGCTATAAATGCATACAGATATAGTAAAAAAAAAAAAAAAATGTATATATATTAATCTGAATTCGTATCCTGAAGAAGAAATTGGTTTAAATTTTGCAAATACTGTAAGAAATATAAATATGCGGGTGGAGGGGACGGGGGGTAAGCCCTTAGGCGCGCCACATACCAGGGAGACATGCGGCAGAAAAGCGTGAGACATGCGACAATTTCACCGTGTTAACAAAGAAAAACCGGTTTGAACAGCAGAGTTTGCCTCATGTCTCACGATTATTGTCGCATGTCTCTCTAGTGTGTGGCGCGCCTTAGTTGTTATTACTGCAGAATATTAAAACTCCTGTACTTTTTTTTTTTAAATGCTAGAAACAAAGCCCTGTGTACATATATTGTTACAGATATTTGAATCATATTGATGTGCATTTGAAGCTAAAGATTATTTAATTTGATTTTGATTATTAATGAGGATAAATGATTTTTTAACATGATAGTGTGTAAAAAGTATTATTCACATGCATTATTGAAAGTATGATAATGGTTCTTACTTTCTTTTCCATTCTATTTTTTGAAAACGTTAATACATTGTTAAATCTCTATACCTCCATAAAAAAATTTCTATTGTTTCCTATTTTTATGGAGAAATGTTATATTTGATGTGTTTTATCAGATAACATGGGAATTTTATTACTGAAGTTGTTTTAATTTTTTTTCTGAAATTTTGTGTACATGAATTAACGATATTGTTATTTGAATATTATAATGTAAACCATATGTATAGTGCATATTTTTTTTATAATAGAATTAGTTTAATTATAGAGTGATATTTTTACATTATTTTGATCCTGTATAAGCATAGTGACATCCGAAATTTTTTGAAAACTTATATCAATTGGACGATGTATTATTGTTAAAAATTTTAATGTGTGAGTTTTGTTTCATTTATTCTGTTTGATAATACTAGTCTTTTTATTACTACTGCTGTGTAATCACATTCATATAATTCATTCCTTCATTTTATTTTACAATAGTTTAAAAGTTTTCATTTGTACTTTTATACATTAATTTTTTTTTCCGAATTTACTCAAGTATTTGAATGTAAACAAACTTATTACGATATTATTTAACCATTATTTATTTTATATTTAATTAACTCCAATCAGTGTTTGAACAAATTATTTTAAGGAAAGTGATTTCGTTCAATTTACTTTCGAAGATCTGCTTTTTAAAAAAATATTTACTTCATATTTCGTTCTTTTTACGCATCTATTTACTTTATCACTGCCGGTCGATCTCCGATCTTGTCCGCCACGTGACGCTTCAGTCCTGCTCTACTCTGATTCGCTATTCTTCAAATGGAACAACCTTATGATAAAAGAACCTTTCACTGTTCTAGCTTCTTTGATGGTGTGGCAATGCCCGCGCAGTGAACTACAATTCCTGATTTTTCACTATCAAAGTCAAGAACGATGAGACACACCTACTTTACAAGCATCTTCGATGCACTTTGGCAAATTGTACTACTTCAGATGCAACGAGGATCTTAATACCATTGCAGGTAATCACTCGTTTCTATAAGTATGTGACCGTTTGTGCTAGTTGGTACAGTCTAAACACATTTATTATAAATCACATATAATTATATAATTCAGCTGGTATGAGTAGAATATATTTTAATGTTCACTTTTAATTTTGAATGATCATACTAACGTACAACAATACCCTATCTCGTTCATTGAATCAATTTATAATATGTGCTCTTTCTTTTAACAAACAAGGTGATACACAATGAATTCCTATTTAATTCGGTATCATTTTTATGCGACAGTTTTAAGGGTTTTTTTTTTTTTTATCACAGCTAAACTAATATCATTTTTTAAAAATTTGCTCCACGTATCTGAAAGATTTTACACGATTTTTAAAAAACAGGAAATACCCCTACAATGATATAACCATAAAATTACGATATAAAATTATTCCGTCCTACAGACTTTTAGCACAATTAACTGATATCCTCAAGACAAGATTAGTTTGCAATATCTACTTCTATTATTTTTAGCAGGGAAAACTGATGTTTGGTGAATACTGTTATAATCTATACCCCTATTATAAAGAGGTAAAAATATTTTATTTGTAGGAGGTAAGCTCTGGAACCACCGAACCGATTCCAAAAGTAATGGTATCAAAATGATGGTGTTAGTACAACTTAGAACATAGGCTATATTGTATGTTGGTGCCACTACCCCAAAGGGGGTGCAGGAGCAAAAAACGTTCTAAAAACGCGATTTCTGCGTTACTGAAGGACCGAGAAATATAAAATTTGGAATATTAGTTACTTATAAGATATCAATGGTGTCTAAGAACGGTTCTTAAACAATTCGAAACTTAAAAGGGGTGAAAATGCACAAAAAGCGTTCTGAAAAACGTTCTAAATGTTAGTTTCTACATAATCTCAGGAAATACCAAACCGATTTAAAAAATATTGGTGTCAAAATGATGGTGAGAACGCTTGTTCCAAAATAGGCTACGTTTTATGTCGATGCCACTACCCCAAATGGGGTGCAAGAACAAAAAACATTCTAAAAATGCGATTTTTGCGTTACTGAAGGGCCTAGAAATATGAAATTTGGAATATTAGTTATTAATGAGATATCAATGGTGTCTAAGAACAGTTCTTAAAAAATTCGAAATTTAAAAGGGGAGGGGGGAAATGCGCGAAAAGCGTTCGACAAAACGTTCTAAATGGTGTTTTCTAAACAATCTCTGGAAATACCAAACTGATTTGAAAAATAATGGTGTCAAAATGACGGTGACAAGACTTGCTCCAACATACCCTATGTTTTATGTCGGTGCCACTACCCGAAAGGGGGAGAGGGGGGGGGGGCAGGAGCAAAAAACGATCAAAAATGCGATTTTTGCGTTACTGAAGGGCCTAGAAATATGAAATTTGAAATATTAGCTACTTATTAGATATAAAGGATTTCTAAGAACAGTTTTTAAACAATTCGAAATTTAAAAGGGGTGAAAATGCGCAAAAAGCGTTCTAAAATACGTTCTACATGGTGGTTTTTACACTATCTCAGGATATATACCAAACTGATTTGAAAAATAATGGTGTCAAAATGACGGCGACAAGCCTTGCTCCAACATAGGCTATGTTTTATGTCGGTGCCACTACCCCAAAGAGGGTGCAGGAGAAAAGCGTTCTAAATTGCGGGTTTTGCGTTACGGAACGGCCTAGAAATATGAAATTTGAAATATTAGCTACTTATTAGATATAAAGGATTTCTAAGATTTTATGCCGGTATCACTATCACCTAGACGTTGCAGGAGCAAAAAAGCGTTTTAAATTTCGATTTTTGTGATCGGTAGGGGCTAGCAACTTAAAATTAGGCAAGGTACACATTTATTAGATATAAATGATCTTTAAGAACAGTTTCGAAAAAATTAGAAATTTAAAAAGGAATGAAAATAAGCGAAAAGCGTACTAAAAACGTTCTAAATTGCGATTTTTACTCAATCTCAGGAAATACCAAAGCTATTTCAAAAGTAATGGTTGCAAATCAATGGTGACAGTCCCTGCTATAACATAGGTTATATTTTATGTTGCTGTCACAACCATCTGAGGGTTGCAAAAGCAATACATGTTCTAATTTGCGTTTTTTGCACAACTGAGGGGTCTAATACTTTGAAGTATGGCATGGTATTTACTTACAAGATGAAACTTCTTTCTAAGAACAGTCGAAAGAAAATTCCAAACTTAAAAAGATGATGTAAGCGAAAAGCGTTAAAAATTACAATTTTTATGCAATCTTATCAAATACTAAACCAATTGAAAAAATAATGATGACAAATTGTTGGTGTTAGAACCTGCTCAAACATAAGCTGTATTTTATGTCTGTGTCACTACCACCAGAGGGTTGCAGGAGCTAAAAAATTTCTAAATTGCGATTTCTGTGATACTGAAAAGGCTATAAACTTTAAGTATGGCATGGTATATAGTTACTTATAAAGTATAAAGGCCCTCGAAGGACTGTCGAAAATAAATTCGTATTAAAAAGGGGTGAAGCGAAGGGGAGGTGCGAAAAGCATTCTAAAAAAGTCCTAAATTACGATTTCTATGCAATTTCAGGGAATATAAACCGATTATAAAAGTAATAGTTGCGAATCAATGGTAACAGTCTCTGATCCTACACAGGCCGATGATTCTACGACCTGGGGTTTACAGGAACAACAAACGTTCTATAAAAGGCCTTTAAAAGCTTTCTAAATTATGTTTCTGTGGAATATTAAAAATAACAAACCGATTTCAAAATTAATGTTGGCAAATTAATGGTAATAGTTCCTAATTCAACATAGCCCTTTCTGTTGAGAGAGATGGTAGGACTTGGAATTTGACATGATAGTTAATTTTAAGATGTAAGAAGATGGTTTCTAAGAAATTCAAAACTTTAAATGAATACTGAAATGAGCGTATTAAATGAGCATAAAGGTTTAAAAATATTTTCTAAATTATCATTTATTTAGTTTTATTAATTTAAGTCTCATTTCTGTCTAATGCAGTGTAATAATGATGTTTAATCAAACTGTGTTTTAAATAGTAATTTTTGAATTATTCTTAAAAGTAATAAGTAAAAAGTTAGTTAGTACCTTTTAATAAAAATTAGACATATAAATATCACTTGGCATATTTCAAATATTACGCGAGCAAAGCCGCGGGGTTTGCTAGTCAGATTTATAATTAATTGATGTACGTCAGATTTCATTTGCAGAAAAAATATTATTCTGTGTTAAATAACATACTTAAAATTTTTGTCATAATTTACTATTTATTTCATTTCAAAGGGCGGGGACTCACTGAATCTATTCCTCATGTACAGTTAGTCCCCCCTCCCACCTCCCAAACTTGACTTCGCCTTGAATGAACGCAAATATTCGATGTTTTATATAAATTTCAACTGAATATTCATTTTCATTTTCAGCTGTCTATGGTAGTTTCGGCCTTCGGCGAATATTCGTTATCAGCAAAATATTGCTAAATATTCGGACGGAACTATTTGTATTCCTAAAATCATGTTCCTCCCTATTTTGACAAAAGTTAAATTAAGGGAGGATAGGCAGAAAGATAAATCATTCTCAATAGACTTGAGAATAAAAATATAGCCATTTGAGAATAAAAATAATTATTTTAATAATAATAATAATAAAATCCGTATTTCGTTAATACGCACATAAAATTTTTTAATGTATTTATATGTAATATCTATTGTCGAATAAATATATTATATAAAAATATATTGTAGACTTAACAAATCAACTTTTTTTTAATTTTAGGTATATTAAAATACATTAAAATATGAAGCATTATTATTTTTTTTTTTTAAACAGATTAATATAACAAAAGATATTTATCTAAAAAGCAGCCATTACTAAAATTCTTTTTTTTTTCCTTTTGAATTTTTTTTTTCTCAAATTCAACGTTCTTTGTACTTTTAATGATTTTTATAACCGAATGGATATGAACGGAGGAGGAACCTGTTTCATCCTTAATAATACCAAGATAATACCAAGACTTAATTACATCAAGATGGCCTTGTTTCATATCAGTATCCTACGTGCCGAAGACTAGGGTTCACTGAGTAGTGGTTTAGTGCATTTATACGGTAGGTGGGGAAAGAAGAGATTTGAGCTAACGCCCCTTTACCAAATTTTTTTTATTAATTGAACATTAACAGTGACTGGTGGACAATCTATGTATTTTCAATTTTACGTCTTTTTTTTTATAAAACTTTTACACACTTAGATTTTGTAATAATGATATCGGAAAAATAACCGCCAGGGTAGATTTATCCCTGAAATTACCCCTGTTTGATAAAATAAAATTTCACTAACATGCTTTTAATAAATTCTACTACTGTTAGATTTATTTTAAGTATTTCGGCTGTTAAACATATTTTTGTGTTTTATTTTTATGGATTGACTTTTTCTATCAAGTTTTTACAGTAAAATGTAATCCCTTTTCAACTAGTCTTAATTTAGGAAACTTGGAGGAAATTAAAATAAATAATACCTCTAAATTTCAAATTATGTATTTGCGTGTTTTACATATTTTACATGCTTGTCAATTATTATAAGTATCTCCAGCCAATATGCGTAAATTTGGAAAATTAAGAATCCATGTTTAATAGACAGTTCCGAAAACGCTTTTAATAAAATTTTATTTCTCAAACATTTTTAAAAATTTAACGTTTAAAAACCTTATACGGAATTTGTCCTTTTTTTCCCCTAAAAGATTTTAACTTAATAAATGTTTAATAATCTCATATTATTTAAATTAAATATTTTATTTTGGAAAGAAAAAAAATTATTAATCCGTTCAAAATAATCCCGAAAAGAGACTTTAAAAGAAAATAAATATTTAAAAAAGTATCTACTAATTTTCACACACTGATTCTTAATCTAAACGAGTTTTTCCCGTATTTGAAATCTTTTTGCATTTTGTGTAATTATTTTTAAAATAAATAATATAAAATTTACTTTATTGCATACGAAAAAAAAAAAAAAAAAAAAAATAACAATTAATCAAATAATATATGAGATGACCTGTATGTCAAGATGCTTTTCACAGTAAAAATACTTAAATATTCGATAAAGAATGTATTTTTAAATATGTTGTTTAAAAATCGTTACACATAAAAAAATCTACAATCTATAATATGTAAGGATAGGGAGAGAAATCTTTAAATGACGACAATTCCTGATAGTAGATGGCGCCTCGACTCTCAAATGTGAAACTTAATATTTTCAAAATCAAGTTTTAAGCACATAATAAAAATGAGTAGTTAATTTTCTTAGAAATAATACCTTTTACGCATAGTCTGTATGGTCTGAGGGCGAAATATTTCAGAAAATCTGATTAAAAATTTTAAGGTAATGACTAAAAACTTTTCTGGTAGGAAAGATGGAATAATTTGAAACAATATATATATAACATTTTTCGTATAAATTCGCCGCAGCTGTTTAGTCACTTTTCATTATTTAATAACTAAAAATAATTGTTTAGATGTACATACGTTAAACACACTTTAGAGCAAATAGTTTTTTTTTACATAAAGCGACTTTGAATTATTTTTTAAAAATGTCCAATACAGATTAATTAAAAATGTAAGACAAATACTTTTTTTTTTTTTTTCTTTGCGTTTTTCCACTTTTTTGAATGATTTATAATAATAAAATATCCATGGGGGCAAATTTTCAGGAAATTTAAGTGTGCGAAGAATAATACTATCGGTTCTAGTGAGAAATCATTTGGAGATATTTGATAAATTTATTTCCAGCATTTAATCAACATCGGAAATGCCCCAAAATCGATATTTATAGGGGCAGATCCTTAAAGTTTAGATACTGTATTGACAGATCATTGAATCAGAAATGTTGTCATCGGACGTGGAATGGATAGATCGCGTATGTAGCGCAACTGATTCTGAAAAATAAATGAAATAAATACAAAAACGTGTTCCATTTTCCAATAAAGCAAATGACTTATCTGAAAATATAAATTGATATCAATTTTGGCTCTGTGAATATCATTTTTTATGCGAAAGCGCGAGGAAGAAATACCTGATAACTCAACAAGTAATCCGCTTATCGAAAAAATAAAAGCGATGTTCTTTTTCGAACCACTTATTTTTTTAAATATAGCAAGACACATCGTGCACGGAAAAGCAAAGCTGAGCTACTACTGAAGAAGATCGGTCTTGCATTGATGAAGAATCTCGGTAGTAGATTCGAAACAGCTGTTAGCTGCTTTTAACGTATTATTTGGGCTTTTTTAAACGTTGGTTTTCTTTTTTTTAATATTCCTCCACAAAGGCTTTAATTGCTATGTTAACACTTCTTTAGTCTTCCTGCGCATTAGATGATATTAAGTTTAAAAGTAATTTCGGGAAATAGAACAAAATGCATTGTTGTATAGAATTTTTATTAAACTGCTTTAGCTGAATTTGGGTTTTTATAGTAACAAGCTTTTTTTTTTTTTTTTCCTTTGCGTTTTTCTCGTTTATTTAATGATATATGATAAAAAATATCCATGGGGGAAATTTCTTAGGAAGTTTAAAGGTGCGAAAAATAAAACTACCGGTGCTAGTGAGAAATAATTGTAGATATTTTATAATTTATTTCCAGCTTTTAATCAACTTCGGAAATACCCCAAAATCGATATTTATAGGGGCAGATCCTTAAGCGTTAGATACTCTATACTTCAGGTATTTGAAACAAAAATATTCTTATCTGACGTGAAATGGATAGATCGGGTTTATAGTGCAACTGATTCTGAAAAATAAATGAAATAAATACAAAAACGTGTTCCATTTTCCAATAAAGGCAAATGACGTATCTGAAAACAGAAAATGATGTCAAATTTGGCTCTGTGAATATAATATTTTATGCGAAATCGCAAGAAAGAAATACCTGATAACTTAAGAAGTAATCCGCTTATCGAAAAATTAAAAGCGATGTTCTTTTCCGAACCACTTCTTTAGTCTTCCTGCGCATTAGATTATATTTGGTTTAAAAGTAATTTCGGGAAATAGAACAAAATGCATTCTTGTATAGAATATTTATTTAACTGCTTTTACTGAATTTGGGTTTTTATTGTATCAAGCTTTCAAGTTAGATTTATGTTCACCTATTCAATAACAGTAATAAATTCAAAAATTTTTTACAGATCTTTTATATTGGTTTTTAACTGAAAATCACTGCAATAAATTGAACAGCGTTTTCTATTTTTCGGTAAAAGTAAAGGACATCTTTAAATATGTAATCAAAGTGTTCGTACTGAACTAAATTACTGGACGCGATATTTCGAGGAAGTTCGTTTTGAGGCAAGAGAAACTTATAATTTAATGTACTATTCATTGATTTACACTGTGACGTAGAGGTTCTACTCTCGCGCTGGTAGACGCGAGGTGCTGTGTTCGATATCAATAGCGCTCGTCGGCCTAATCTTTCGGAGTTTTCGTGGTTTTCTTCGAACCTTGGCCTTCCAAGCGTTATTACGGGTTAGTTTCCCTCAGAAAGACCCTCACGGAGGGCACTCCCCTTCTTAATGCCTATATCTTACGTGTTGATAATTGGCTGTCATAAATAGAACCAGTGATTCACAAAGAAGAACACTCCTCATCGATACAATAGCACTTCGTTATTTTTATGTTGAAGAATTTATGTTCCGATTAAATATGATCTCGTGAATGAGTAAGAAATTTTGTATTGATAATTGGAGAAATTATGTTTTGACAAATGGTTTAACAGATTTCGTGTTTTTACTGTTACATGCTTTTCACTTAGAACCAGATTTATCTGTGAAAAAATATTAATTATTAAAAATGGTTTATTAGTCACTTAATGGTTTAAGTTAAACTTGACTGAAAGAAATCGAAAAAGTTTTACTTTTCCAAAGAAAACCAATCTCGAAGCTGGTAGACGGGAGTTGTTGGGTTCGATCCCAATCGCGCCCGTCGGCCTAATCGTTAGGAGTTTTCGTGGTTTTCTTCGAACCTTGGTTTTCCATGCGTAGATACGGGGTAAGCTCCATTAGAAAGACCCCCACGGAGGGCACACCCCCCTTTGGGCCTATATCCCTCGTGCTGATAATTGGCCGTCATAAACACAACCAACCAACCAACCAAAGAAAACCAAACGATATCTCAGAAAATAGAAGCCTCAACAGTGGCTGAGAGATTCTGTTCTCGAAGCTTGTAGCCGGGAGGTGCTGTGTTTGAATCCAATTGCGCCCGCCGGCCTAACCGTTCGGAGTTTTCGTGGTTTAATTCCAACCTTGGGAAACCTTTCCTAAATACGGGTTGGGTTCAATTTGAAATACCCCCACGGAGGGCACTCCCTTTTTGGGCCTATATCCCTCGAGTAGATAATAGGCCGACAAAAATCTACTCAACTCAGAAAATAGAAAATGGTATTAAACTTAGCGTTTTTAACCGAAATAATGGAAGCGTGAGATCAAAAAATGTTTTCACGAGTAAATTATAAATCAAGATGGAATTCGTTTAACCGAAAATGAAATACATCTCGTAAATTTGTAATTGGATAATCTTGTTATAAAAAAAAATCTACAATTATGTTTCTAGATTACAGTTACTAAACAGAACACTCAATTTTATCGATTTTGTTTCCCTTGTCCACGATATAAGTTTTGCGCATTAGTTAAAATGGTTATTTCTTATGTTTACTAATTTTCTTAGGTATGCATAGACTCAGATCTGACTATTTCCAAAGTTCTATATATTTTTGGTTTTGGCGCCATCTGTTGCATAAAACAAAAAATATTCTTCTTCAATTCAGGGGAATAAGCACATGTAGCAATTGTATTTTAAAAACCACATTATAAAAGTTGTGGGTGAAATAGTTATTTAAGATTTTTGTAAAGAATCATGCAGAAACAAATGCCGATAAGTAGAGATATATTATATTAAAACTATATATAATATTTTAGTGTCATCACGCTACCAAATAATATTAGGAAAATTCTATTTTTCTTGTGATCTACTGTGGTCAATATAGTCTATGTTCAAGACATCGATTCAAGAAAAAATATTTTTTTTTCTGTAACACAATATGAAGTTTACTAATAAATTCAATATATCAATGAAAACTTTTTAGAAACGTTATTTAGATAAATTTGTATCTATATAAATTATATTTTACAATTTCTAATTCATGAAAAGATTTGAGCTTCTTTCTGACAGTGAAACACTTTTTCGAAATCATATGTTTATCTTTTTAAATATATCTTTTTCAAATAAAATATAAATAAGTTGATACAATATAAATATTCATGTTTTAAAATTAAAAATAATTAAAAAATACCGCAGAGTTGACGAGGAAGTCTAACACAGGCTTTCTGTACCTGGTAGATCCCACAAATCGTCGATATATTTATGGAGTCGTACCAGGGCTCGAACTGCAATCACAGAGTTTCACAAAGCAGAAGCTCCAGCCTTAGACCACTAAGCCACCCCTGGCTACTTCTGATAGGTTTATTAGAGATTTTAAAGTTATCCGTCGAAGTGAAATAGTGGGTGTGTAATATACCAAATTTTTTGTATTAATTGAACATTAACAGTGTCTGGTAGACAATCTATTTATTTTCATTTTTACGTCTTTTTTTTTTATAAAACTTTTACACAGTTAGATTTTGTAATAATGATATAGGAAAAATAAACTCCAGGGTAGATTTATCCCTGAAATTACCCCTGTCTGATAAAATAAAATTTCACTAACATGCTTTTTATAAATTCTACTACTGTTAGATTTATTTTAAGTATTTCGGCTGTTAAACATATTTTTGTGTTTTATTTTTATGGATTGTCTTTTTCTATCAAGTTTTTACAGTAAAATGTAATACCTTTTAATCTAGTCTTAATTTAGGAAACTTGGAGGAAATTAAAATAAATAATACCTCTGAATTTCAAATTATTTATTTGCGTGTTTTACATATTTTACATGCTTGCCAATTATTATAAGTATCTCCAGCATATATGCGTAAATTTGGAAAAATAAGAATCCATGATAAATTCACAGTGCCGAAAACGCTTTTAATAAAATTTTATTTCTGAAACATTTTTAAAAATTTAACGTTTTAAAACCTTATACGGAATTTGTCCTTTTTTCCCCCTAAAAGATTTTAACTTAATAAATGTTTAATAATCTTATATTATTTAAATTATATATTTTATTTTGGAAAGAAAAAAATTATTAATCCGTTCAAAATAATCGCGAAAAAGGACTTTAAAAGAAAATAAATATTTAAAAAAGTATCTACTAATTTTCACACACTGATTCTTAATCTAAACGAGTTTATCCCGTATTTGAAATCTTTTTGCATTTTGTGTAATTATTTTTAAAATAAATAATATAAAATTTACTTTATTGCATACAAAAAAAAAAAAAATAACAATTAATCAAATAATACATGAGATGACCTGTACGTCAATATGCTTTTCACAGTAAAAAGACTTAAATATTCGGTAAAGAATGTATTTTTAAATAGGTTGTTTAAAAATCGTTACACATGAAAAAACTACACTCTATAAAATGTAAGGATAGTTTCAAATAGTTTCTTTTACATAAAGCGACTTTGAATTATTTTTTAAAAATGTCCAATACAGATTAATTGAAAATGTAAAACAAATACTTTTTTTTTTTTTTTTTTTTTTTTTTTTTGCGTTTTTCCACTTTCTTGAATGATTTATAATAATAAAATATCCATGGGGGCAAATTTCCAGGAAATTTAAGTGTGCGAAGAATAATACTATCGGTTCTAGTGAGAAATCATTGGGAGATATTTGATAAATTTATTTCCAGCATTTAATCAACATCGGAAGTGCCCCAAAATCGACATTTATAGGGGCAGATCCTTAAAGTTTAGATATTGTATTGACAGATCATTGAATCAAAAATGTTGTCATCGGACGTGGAATGGATAGATCGCGTATGTAGCGCAACTGATTCTGAAAAATAAATGAAATAAATACAAAAACGTGTTCCATTTTCCAATAAAGCAAATGACTTATCTGAAAATATAAATTGGTATCAAATTTGGCTCTGTGAATATCATTTTTTATGCGAAAGCGCGAGGAAGAAATACCTGATAACTCAACAAGTAATCCGCTTATCAAAAAAATAAAAGCGATGTTCTTTTTCCAACCACTTCTTTTTTAAAATATAGCAAGACACATTGTGCACGAAAAGCAAAGCTGAGCCACTACTGAAGAAGATCGGTCTTGCATTGATGAAGAAGCTCGCTAGTAGATTCGAAACAGCGCTTTGCTGCTTTTAACGTATTATTTGTGTTTTTTTAAACGTTGGTTTTCTGTTTTTTAATATTCCTCCACAAAGGTTTTAATTGCTATTTTAAAACTTCTTTAGTCTTCCTGCGCATTAGATGATATTGGGTTTAAAAGTAATTTCGGGAAATAGAACAAAATGCATTGTTGTATAGAATTTTTATTAAACTGCTTTAGCTGAATGTGGGTTTTTATTGTAACGAGTATTTTTTTTTCGTTTTTCTACTTTATTTAATGATATACAGAGGACTCTCTCTATCTGAACACTCTCTAATGTGAACACCCCGGTATTATGAACACATTCTGACGGTCCTGTCGAAACTCCATAGACTTAACATAACATGAACTCTCTGTATTCTGAACACTCTCTAATCTGAACACCCCGCTATTATGAACGCTACTTTTGATCCCCATTCTATTCCGCCTCTCTGTAAACTGAACGTATGTCTGCAATCAGAATTCGAGGGATTCCTCCATCATGGAAATTCCGAGAAATTGTTGCAGAAGAATAAAAAATTTCAATAAACTCGATTTAAAAATAAACAGACAAAATCATTGCTAGATTTTATGCATCTACTCGATGCTGCATTTTGTTTGAATAATTGAGATAAAGTCTTCAATTAACAAAACATATGTTATAAAAAATAAATAAATTGAAAAAAATTTTTTTTCAAACAGCTACGTCTTTAAGTGTTCTACATCTAAACTAATTAGAACATTCTTATATTTTTAATAAACAAAAAAGTCCAGATATAAAACTGTTGCCATTTCACAAAAAGTAAATCACGTTAATCAGATAAATGAAATGAACAAAACAATCAATTTTTATGCAAAGGGATACAAGAAAAAAATAATGTAAAAACCATGTCACGCGAGTCCCCCTCTCTCGAGCTGAGATGAAAATAGAAAGATTATGCAACAGAAAGGCCCCACACCAGTAATAGATAAGAGTCAACAGATATTAGAGGAAGTGGCTAAAAAAGGATTATGTTTTATTTTCTGCACACCTGTTTGGGCAGGATTATCGCTTCTGTTCTTTCTTCCTTTTGCTCGACAATGGTAAATTTTTGTTCGTCGTTCCTCTACAGATGCAGGGAAAGAAGCATTGCACTTACGCAGCCATATTAGAAATAAGTAGAAAAACGGAAAGAACTGAAGCTTCAGAAAAAATACAAAGTTGTTCAAAAATTAAAATCAAATGCAAGTCAAAGGAAAACTGCGTGTGAGTTTGCAATTTCAGTAGGGTAAGCAACGAACATAAACAATCACGTCTGGAAGTTTTTCGCCAAATGAGGAGGAAGAATCTTCTTGTACAAGACCCCTGCTAAAGCAGATTGCTATGACTTTTACAGAAGAGGAGAAAATCACGAAATTCAAGGCACAAAAAGGATGGTTGGCTCACTTCAAATGTCGTCATAACATACTATTCAAAATAATCATTGGTGAAGCTGCAGACATAAATATCGACACTGTGAAGGAAAGGAAAGAAATCTTCATGATATAACGAAGAATTTCGATGCTGCTGACATTTTCAATACCGACGAAACCGGTCTGTTTTTTAGGGTAAAAAATAAAACCCTAACAGAAACAAGCGAGGAAGGCGTGGGCGGAAAATGGAAAGTCAAAAGAAAGACATGCCGTCATGCTCTGTGCCAGTTTTACTTGTCAGAAATTCAAACCACTTGAGTTCGAAAAATGTGAGAAACCACGATGTTTCTAAAATGTGAAAATCACATCATCGCCTGTGCACTATAAATCAAAGCCATGATGACATTCACAATTTTCTCACAATGGTTGGAGGTCATAAACGAGATGATGAAGAGAGAAAGAAGAAAAATTACTCCTTTTGTGGATAATGGCAGATCACACCCAAACATGCAGCTGAGCAACGTGCGCCTGAAGTTCCTGACCACCGAACTGTACTTCTATAATCCAACCACCGGAAAAAGGAGTAATCAAGACCTTTAAAACACACTACCGAATCCATTTTCTTAAGGCAACCAAACTAAAGAAGAATGTCAATGTCATGGATGATGTCCATTGGATATAAACAGCTTGGAATAAAATAATCCCCTACGAATTCCAAAGCTGCTACTACAAAGCAGGTTTCCAATGTGAGAATGAACAATTAAGAATAGAGGAATAAGAAGCAACAGCTATGAGTGACGTGGGGTCAATTCTCCAAATGGTCCATACTGAAATTGAACCTGGAGCTTATCTCGAAGCCAACGGAAGCCTTCCAGTTAGCGACAACAACATCGTTGAAGAGGAAGACTATAGTGAAGAAGAAGCAAAAGCAGAAGAGACAGATGAAACAAGAAGTACGATTACCTTCAAGCAATATGGCCAAGGGATTCAAGACCTATTGAACTATGCAGCTGAACATCATCCGGAAGTCTTTCCACTTTTTAAACAATTGGCTAACGTGTACACTGCACAAGCATACACAATGCAAAAACAAACTAAAATTACTCATTTTGTTAAATAATGTACCGATATTGTTTTTAAGTAATATATTACATATATGTATGGTATGAAAACTTTTTTAGTACAAAAAGAGACGGTGGATTACAGGTTCGACTGAATTTAGTTTGACATTGTACTAGTTGCGAAATCTAAATTGAGCACGTCCATCTCGGTAACTGCTATGACTATCAATTCTATACAGTGTATAAACTCAATCATAGCAGTAGTAGTAATGCATTTCCCAGTCTCCCTCTATAATGAACAACCCCATAATCTGAACATTTTTGGTCGGTCCCAGCATGTTCAGAATAGAGAGAGTCCACTGTATATAATAAAAAATATCCATGGGGGAAATTTCTTAGGAAATTTAAAGGTGCGAAAAATAAAACTACTGGTTCTAGTGAGAAATCATTGGGAGATATTTGATAATTTATTTCCAGCTTTTAATCAACTTCGGAAATACCCCAAAATCGATATTTATAGGGTCAGATCCTTAAGCGTTAGATACTCTATATTTCAGGTATTTGAAACAAAAATGTTCTTAACTGACGTGGAATGGATAGATCGGGTTTATATTGCAACTGATTCTGAAAAATAAATGAAATAAATACAAAAACGTGTTCCTTTTTCCAATAAAGCAAATGACTTCTCTGAAAATATAAATTGATATCAAATTTGGCTCTGTGAATATCATTTTTTATGCGAAAGCGCGAGGAAGAAATACCTGATAACTCAACAAGTAATCCGCTTATCGAAAAAATAAAAGCGATGTTCTTTTTCGAACCATTTCTTTTTTAAAATATTGCAACACATCGTGCACGGAAAAACAAAGCTGAGCTACTACTGAAGAAGATCGGTCTTGCATTGATGAAGAATCTCGGTAGTAGATTCGAAACAGCTGTTTGCTGCTTTTAACGTATTATTTGTGCTTTTATAAACGTTGGTTTTCTGTTTTTTAATATTCATCGACAAAGGCTTTAAATGCTATTTTAATACTTCTTTAGTCTTCCTGCGCATTAGATGATATTAAGTTGAAAAGTAAATTCGGGAAATAGAACAAAATGCATTGTTGTATAGAATTTTTATTAAATTGCTTTAGCTGAATTTGGGTTTTTATTGTAACAAGCTTTTTTTTTTTTTTTTTTTTTTTTTCCTTTGCGTTTTTCTGCTTTATTTAATGATATATGATAAAAAAATATCCAGGGGGGGAAATTTCTTAGGAAATTTAAAGGTGCGAAAAATAAAACTACCGGTTCTAGTGAGAAATCATTGTAGATATTTTATAATTTATTTCCAGCTTTTAATCAACTTATGAAATACCCCAAAATCGATATTTATAGGGGCAGATCCTTAAGCGTTAGATACTCTATATTTCAGGTATTTGAAACAAAATTTTCTTATCTGACGTGAAATGGATAGATCGGGTTTATAGTGCAACTGATTCTGAAAAATAAATGAAATAAATACAAAAACGTGTTCCATTTTCCAATAAAGGCAAATGACGTATCTGAAAATAGAAAATGAAGTCAAATTTGGCTCTGTGAATATAATATTTTATGCGAAATCGCAAGAAAGAAATACCTGATAACTCAAGAAGTAATCCGCTTATCGAAAAAATAAAAGCGATGTTCTTTTCCGAACCATTCCTTTAGTCTTCCTGCGCATTAGATGATATTTGGTTTAAAACTAATTTCGGGAAATAGAACAAAATGCATTCTTGTATAGAATATTTATTTAACTGCTTTTACTGAATTTGGCTTTTTATTGTATCAAGCTTTCAAATTAGATTTATGTTCACCTATTCAATAACACTAATAAATTCAAAAAATTTTTACAGTTCTTTTATATTGGTTTTTAAGTGAAAATCACTGCAATAAATTGAACAGCGTTTTCTATTTTTCGGTAAAAGTAAAGGACATCTTTAAATATGTTATCAAAGTGTTCGTACTGAACTAAATTACTGGACGCGATATTTCGAGGAAGTTCGTTATGAGGCAAGATAAACTTATAATTTAATGTGTTACGCAGTGATTGACACTTTGGCCTAGAGGTTCTACTCTCGAGCTGGTAGACGCGAGGTGCTGGGTTCGATCCCAATCGCGCTCGTCTACCTAATCTTTCGGAGTTTTCGTGGTTTCCTTAATACCTTGGCATTCCAAGCGTAATTACGGGTTAGGTTCCCTTAGAAAGACCCCCCACGGAGGGCACTCCCCCTCTTAATGCCTATATCCCACGTGTTGATAATTGGCTATCATAAATAGAACCACTGATTGACAAAGAAGAACACTCATCGATACAATAGCACTTCGTTATTTTTATGTTGAAGAGTTTATGTTCCGATTAAATATGGTCTCGTGAATGAGTAAGAAATTTTTTATTCATAATTGGAGAAATTATGTTTTGACAAATGGTTTAACAGATTTCGTGTTTTTCCTGTTACATGCTTTTCACTTAGAACCAGTTTTAACTGTGAAAAAATATACATTATTAAAAATTGTTTATTAGTCACTTCATGTTTTAAGTTAAAATTGACCGATAGAAATCGAAAAAGTTTCCAAAGAAAACCAATCTCGAAGCTGGTAGACGGGAGGTGCTGGGTTCGAACCCAATCGCGCCCGTCGGCCTAATCGTTAGGCGTTTTCGTGGTTTTCTTCGAACCTTGGTTTTCCCTGCGTAAATACGGGTAAGCTCCCTTAGAATGACCCCCACGGAGGGCACTCCCCCCTTTGGGCCTATATCCCTCGTGCTGATAATTGGACGTCATAAACACAACCAACCAACCAAAGAAAACCAAACGATATCTCAGAAAATAGAAGCCCCACCAGTGGCTGAGAGATTCTGCTCTCGAAGCTTGTAGCCGGGAGGTGCTGGGTTAGAACCCAATTGCGCCCGTCGGCCTAACCGTTCGGAGATTTCATGGTTTAATTCCAACCTTGGGAAACTTTCGTTAATACGGGTTGGGTTCAATTTGAAATATTCCCATGGAGGGCACTCCCCCTAGGCCTATATCCCTCGAGTAGATAATAGGCCGACAAAAATCTACTAAACTCAGAAAATAGAAAATGGTATTAAACTTAGCGTTTTTAACCGAAATAATGGAAGCGTGAGATCAAAAAATGTTTCCACGAGAAAATTATAAATCACGATGGAATTCGTTTAACCGAAAATGAAATACATCTCGTAAATTTGTAATTGGATAATCTTGTTATAAAAAAAATCTACAATTATGTTTCTAGATTACAGTTACTAAACAGAACACTCAATTTTATCGCTTTCTTTCCCTTGTCAACGATATAAGTATTGCGCATTAATTAAAATGGTTATTTATTATGTTTACTAATTTTCTTAGGTATGCATAGACCCAGATCTGACTATTTCCAAAGTTCTATATATTTTTGGTTTTGGCGCCATCTGTTGCATAAAGCAAAAGATATTCTTCTTCAATTCAGGGGAATAAGCACGTGTAGCAATTGTATTTTAAAAGCCACATTATAAAAGTTGTGGGTGAAATAGTTATTTAAGATTTTTGTAAAAACAAGAATTCACAATTTATAAAATATTTCTTTACACTGTTAACTTACATTTCTCTAAGATATGATTTTTTGATAAAAGTTATTTAATGGCGATTTTCTAAGTTCCATGCAGAAACAAATGCCGATAAGTAGATATATATTATATTAAAATTATATATAATATTTTAGTGTCATCACGCTACCAAATAATATAAGGAAAATTCTATTTTTCTTGTGATCTACTGTGGTCAATATAGTCTATGTTCAAGACACCGATTCAAGAAAAAATATTTTTTTTTCTGTAACACAATATGAAGTTTACTAATAAAACTAATATTTCAATGAAAATTTTTTAGAAACGTTATTTAGATAATTTTGTATCTATATAAATTATATTTTATAATTTCTAATTCATGAAAAGATTTGAGCTTATTTCTGACAGTGAAAAACTTTTTCGAAATCATATGTTTATCTTTTTAAATATATCTTTTTCAAATGAATTATAAATTAGTTGATACAATATAAATATTCTTGTTTTAAAATTAAAAATAATTAAAAAATACCGCAGAGTTGACGAGGAAGTCTAACACAGGCCTTCTGTACCTGGTAGATCCCATAAATCGTCGATATATTTATGGAGTCGTACCAGGGCTCGAACTGCGATCACAGAGTGTCACAAAGCAGAAGCTCCAGCCTTAGACCACTAAGCCACCCCTGGCTGCTTCTGAAAGGTGTTATAGAGATTTTAAAGTTATCCATTGAAGTGAAATAGTGGGTGTGTAATATAAAAAATTTTTTGTATTAATTGAACGTTAACAGTGACTGGTGGACAATCTATGTATTTTCAATTTTACGTCTTTTTTTTTATAAAACTTTTACACACTTAGATTTTGTAATAATGATATCGGAAAAATAAACGCCAGGTTAGATTTATCCCTGAAATTACCCCTGTTTGATAAAATAAAATTTCACTAACATGCTTTTAATAAATTCTACTACTGTTAGATTTATTTTAAGTATTTCGGCTGTTAAACATATTTTTGTGTTTTATTTTTATGGATTGGCTTTTTCTATGAAGTTTTTACAGTAAAATGTAATCCCTTTTAAACTAGTCTTAATTTAGGAAACTTGGAGGAAATTAAAATAAATAATACCACTAAATTTCAAATTATGTATTTGCGTGTTTTACATATTTTACATGCTTGCCAATTATTATAGGTATCTCCAGCATATATGCGTAAATTTGGAAAAATAAGAATCCATGATAAATTGACAGTGCCGAAAACGCTTTTAATAAAATTTTATTTCTGAAACATTTTTAAAAATTTAACGTTTTAAAACCTTATACGGAATTTGTCCTTTTTTCCCCCTAAAAGATTTTAACTTAATAAATGTTTAAGAATCTCATATTATTTAAATTAAATATTTTATTTTGGAAAGAAAAAAAATTATTAATCCGTTCAAAATAATCCCGAAAAGAGACTTTAAAAGAAAATAAATATTTAAAAAAGTATCTACTAATTTTCACTCACTGATTCTTAATCTAAACGAGATTTTCCCGTCTTTGAAATCTTTTTGCATTTTGTGTAATTATTTTTAAAATAAATAATATAAAATTTACTTTATTGCATACAAAAAAAGAAAAAAAAAATACAAATAAAAATAACAATTAATAAATAATATATGAGATGACCTGTATGTCAAGATGCTTTTCACAGTAAAAATACTTAAATATTCGATAAAGAATGTATTTTTAAGTAAGTTGTTTAAAAATCGTTACACATAAAAAAATCTACAATCTAAAATATGTAAGAATAGGGAGAGAAATCTTTAAATGACGACAATTCCTGATAGTAGATGGCGCCTCGACTCTCGTATGTGAAACTTAATATTTTGAAAATCAAGTTTTACGCACATAATATAAATGAGTAGTTAATTTTCTTTGAAAAAATACCCTTTACGCATCGTCTGTATGGTCTTAGGGCGGAATATTTCTGAAAATCTGATTAAAATTTTTAAGGAAATGACTAAAAACTTTTCTGGTAGGAAAGATGGAATAATTTGAAACAATATATATATAGCATTTTTCGTATAAATTCGCCGCAGCTATTTAGTCACTTTTCATTATTTAATAACTAAAAATAATTGTTTAGATGTACATACGTTAAAGATACTTTAGAGAAAATAGTTTCTTTTACATAAAGCGACTTTGAATTATTTTTTAAAAATGTCCAATACAGATTAATTGAAAATGTAATAAAAATATTTTTTTTTTTTTTTTTTTCGTTTTTCCACTTTCTTGAATGATTTGTAATAATAAAATATCCATGGGGGCAAATTTTCAGGAAATTTAAGTGTGCGAAGAATAATACTATCGGTTCTAGTGAGAAATCATTGGGAGATATTTGATAAATTTATTTCCAGCATTTAATCAACATCGGAAATGCCCCAAAATCGATATTTATACGGGCAGATCCTTAAAGTTTAGATACTGTATTGACAGATCATTGAATCAAAAATGTTGTCATCGGACGTGGAATGGATAGATCGCGTATGTAGCGCAACGGATTCTGAAAAATAAATGAAATAAATACAAAAACGTGTTCCATTTTCCAATAAAGCAAATGACTTATCTGAAAATATAAATTGATATAAAATTTGGCTCTGTGAATATAATATTTTATGCGACAGCGCGAGGAAGAAATACCTGATAACTCAACAAGTAATCCGCTTATAAAAAAATAAAAGCGATGTTCTTTTTCGAACCACTTCTTTTTTAAAATATAGCAAGACACATCGTGCACGGAAAAGCAAAGCTGAGCTATTACTGAAGAAGATCGGTCTTGCATTGATGAAGAATCTCGCTAGTAGATTCGAAACAGCTGTTTGCTGCTTTTAACGTATTATTTGTGCTTTTATAAACGTTAGTTTTCTGTTTTTTAATATTCATCGACAAAGGCTTTAATTGCTATTTTAACACTTCTTTAGTCTTCCTGCGCATTAGATGATATTAAGTTTAAAAGTAATTTCGGGAAATAGAACAAAATGCATTGTTGTATAGAATTTTTATTAAACTGCTTTAGCTGAATTTGGGTTTTTATTGTAACAAGATTTTTTTTCCTTTGCGTTTTTCTGCTTTATTTAATGATATATGATAAAAAAAATATCCATGGGGGAAATTTCTTAGGAAATTTAAAGGTGCGAAAAATAAAACTACTGGTTCTAGTGAGAAATCATGTTAGATATTTTATAATTTATTTCCAGCTTTTAATCAACTTCGGAAATACCTCAAAATCGATATTTATAGGGGCAGATCCTTAAGCGTTAGATACTCTATATTTCAGGTATTTGAAACAAAAATGTTCTTATCTGACGTGAAATGGATAGATCGGGTTTATAATGCAACTGATTCTGAAAAATAAATGAAATAAATACAAAAACGTGTTCCATTTTCCAATAAAGGCAAATGACGTATCTGAAAATAGAAAATGATGTCAAATTTGGCTCTGTGAATATAATATTTTATGCGAAATCGCAAGAAAGAAATACCTGATAACTCAAGAAGTAATCCGCTTATCGAAAAAATAAAAGCGATGTTCTTTTCCGAACCACTCCTTTAGTCTTCCTGCGCATTAGATGATATTTGGTTTAAAAGTAATTTCGGGAAATAGAACAAAATGCATTCTTGTATAGAATATTTATTTAACTGCTTTTACTGAATTTGGGCTTTTATTGTATCAAGCTTTCAAGTTTGATTTATGTTCACCTATTCAATAACAGTAATAAATTCAAAAATTTTTACAGATCTTCTATATTGGTTTTTAAGTGAAAATCACTGCAATAAATTGAACAGCGTTTTCTATTTTTCGGTAAAAGTAAAGGACATCTTTAAATATGTAATAAAAGTGTTCGTACTGAACTAAATTACTGGATGCGATATTTCGAGGACGTTCGTTATGAGGCAAGAGAAACTTATAATTTAATGTATTATTCAGTGATTGACACTGTGGCCTAGAGGTTCTACTCTCGAGCTGGTAGACGCGAGGTGCTGGGTTCGATTCCAATCGCGCTCGTCGGCCTAATCTTTCGGAGCTTTCGTGGTTTTCTTCGAACCTTGGCCTTCCAAGCGTAATTACGGGTTAGTTTCCTTTAGAAAGACCCCCACGGAGGGCACTTCCCTTCCTAATGCCTATATCTCACGTGTTGAAAATTGGCTGTCATAAATAAAACCAGTGATTCACAAAGAAGAACACTCATCGATACAATAGCACTTCGTTATTTTTATGTTGAAGAATTTATGTTCCGATTAAATATGATCTCGTGAATGAGTAAGAAATTTTGTATTGATAATTGGAGAAATTATGTTTTGACAAATGTTTTAACAGATTTCGTGTTTTTACTGTTACATGCTTTTCACTTAGAACCAGTTTTTACAGCGAAAAAATATTAATTATTAAAAATGGTTTATTACTCACTTCTTGGTTTAAGGGGCCCCACCAGTGGCCGAGAGGTTCTGCTCTCGAAGCTGGTTGACGGGAGGTGCGGGGTTCGATCCCAATCGCACCCGTCGCCCTAATCGTTCGGAGTTTTCGTGGTTTTCTTCGAACCTTGGTTCTCCAAGCGTTAATACGGGTTAGGTTCCCTTAGAAAGACCTCCACGGAAGGCACTCCCCCCTCAGGGCCTATATCCCACTTGCAGATAATTGGCCGACATAAATACAACCAACCAACCAATCATGGTTTAAGTTAAACTTGACCGAAAGAAATCGAAAACGTTTTACTTTTCCAAAGAAAACCAATCTCGAAGCTTGTAGCCGGGAGGTGCTGGGTTAGAACCCAATTGCGCCCACCGGCCTAACCATTGGAATTTTCGTGGTTTATTTCCAACCTTGGGAAACCTTTCCTAAATACGGGTTGGCTTCAATTTGAAATACCCCCACGGGGGGCACTCCCTTTTTGGGCCTATATACCTCGAGTAGATAATAGGCCGACAAAAGTCTACTCAACTCAGGAAATAGATAATGGTATTAAACTTAGCGTTTTTAACCGAAATAATGGAAGCGTGAGATCAAAAAATGTTTTCACGAGTAAATTATAAATCAAGATGGAATTCGTTTAACCGAAAATGAAATACATCTCGTAAATTTGTAATTGGATAATCTTGTTATAAAAAAAAATCTACAATTATGTTTCTAGATTACAGTTACTAAACAGAACACTCAATTTTATCGCTTTTTTTCCCTTGTCCACGATATAAGTTTTGCGCATTAATTAAAATGGTTATTTCTTATGTTTACTAATTTTCTTAGGTATGCATAGACTCAGTTCCAAAGTTCTATATATTTTTGGTTTTGGCGCCATCTGTTGCATAAAGAAAAAGATATTCTTCTTCAATTCAGGGGAAAAAGCACGTGTAGCAATTGTATTTTAAAAGCCACATTATAAAAGTTGTGGTTGAAATAGTTATTTAAGATTTTTGTAAAAACAAGAATTCACAATTTATAAAATATTTCTTTACACTGTTAACTTACATTTCTCTAAGATATGATTTTTTGATAAAAGTTATTTAATGGCGATTTTCTAAGTTCCATGCAGAAACAAATGCCGATAAGTAGATATATATTATATTAAAATTATATATAATATTTTGGTGTCATCACGCTACCAAATAATATTAGGAAAATTCTATTTTTCTTGTGATCTACTGTGGCCAATATAGTCTATGTTCAAGACACCGATTCAAGAAAAAATATTTTTTTTTCTGTAACACAATATGAAGTTTACTAATAAATTCAATATTTCAATGAAAATTTTTCAGAAACGTTATTTAGATAAATTTGTATCTATATAAATTATATTTTATAATTTCTAATTCATGAAAAGATTTGAGCTTCTTTCTGACAGTGAAACACTTTTTCGAAATCATATGTTTATCTTTTTAAATATATCTTTTTCAAATGAATTATAAATTAGTTGATACAATATAAATATTCTTGTTTTAAAATTAAAAATAATTAAAAAATACCGCAGAGTTGACGAGGAAGTCTAACACAGGCCTTCTGTACCTGGTAGATCCCATAAATCGTCGATATATTTATGAAGTCGTACCAGGACTCGAACTGCGATCACAGAGTGTCACAAAGCAGAAGCTCCAGCCTTAGACCACTAAGCCACCCCAGGCTACTTCTGATAGGTTTATTAGAGATTTTAAAGTTATCCATCGAAGTGAAATAGTGGGTGCGTAATATACCAAATTTTTTGTATTAATTGAACATTAACAGTGACTGGTGGACAATCTATGTATTTTCAATTTTACGTCTTTTTTTTTTTTTATAAAACTTTTACACACTTAGATTTTGTAATAATGATATCGGAAAAATAAACGCCAGGGTAGATTTATCCCTGAAATTACCCCTGTTTGATAAAATAAAATTTCACTAACATGCTTTTTATAAATTCTACTACTGTTAGATTTATTTTAAGTATTTCGGCTGTTAAACATATTATTGTGTTTTATTTTTATGGATTGTCTTTTTCTATCAAGTTTTTACAGTAAAATGTAATCCCTTTTAAACTAGTCTTAATTTAGGAAACTTGGAGGAAATTAAAATAAATAATACCTCTAAATTTCAAATTATGTATTTGCATGTTTTACATATTTTACATGCCTTGCTAATTATTATAAGTATCTCCAGCATATATGCGTAAATTTGGAAAAATAAGAATCCATGATAAATTGACAGTGCCGAAAACGCTTTTAATAAAATTTTATTTCTGAAACATTTTTAAAACTTTAACGTTTTAAAACCTTATACGGAATTTGTCCCTTTTTCCCCCTAAAAGATTTTAACTTAATAAATGTTTAATAATCTCATATTATTTAAATTAAATATTTTATTTTGGAAAGAAAAAAAATTATTAATCCGTTCAAAATAATCCCGAAAAGAGACTTTAAAAGAAAATAAATATTTAAAAAAGTATCTACTAATTTTCACACACTGATTCTTAATCTAAACGAGTTTTTCCCGTATTTGAAATCTTTTTGCATTTTGTGTAATTATTTTTAAAATAAATAATATAAAATTTACTTTATTGCATACAAAAAAAAAATGAATAAATAAAAAAATAAAAATAACAATTAATCAAATAATATATGAGATGACCGTTATGTCAAGATGCTTTTCACAGTAAAAAGACGATAAAGAATTCGATAAAGAATGTATTTTTAAATAGGTTGTTTAAAAACCGTTACACCAAAAAAAAAAATCTACAATCTATAATATGTAAGGATAGGGAGAGAAATCTTTAAATGACGACAATTCCTGATAGTAGATGGCGCCTCGACTCTCAAATGTGAAACTTAATATTTTGAAAATCAAGTTTTACCCCCATAACATAAATGAGTAGTTAATTTTCTCCTAAATAATACCCTTTACGCATAGTCTGTATGGTCTTAGGGCGGAATATTTCAGAAATCTGATTAAAATTTTTAAGGAAATGACTAAAAACTTTTCTGGTAGGAAAGATGGAATAATTTGAAACAATATATATATAGCATTTTTCGTATAAATTCGCCGCAGCTATTTAGTCACTTTTCATTATTTAATAACTAAAAATAATTGTTTAGATGTACATACGTTAAAGATACTTTAGAGAAAATAGTTTCTTTTACATAAAGCGACTTTGAATTATTTTTTAAAAATGTCCAATACAGATTAATTGAAAATGTAATACAAATATTTGTTTTTTCTTTGTTTTTTTTTTTTTTTTTTTTTGCGTTTTTCCATTTTCTTGAATGCTTTATAATAATAAAATATCCATGGGGGCAAATTTTCAGGAAATTTAAGTGTGCGAAGAATAATACTATCGGTTCTAGAGAGAAATCATTGGGAGATATTTGATAAATTTATTTCCAGCATTTAATCAACATCGGAAATGCCCCAAAATCGATATTTATAGGGGCAGATCCTTAAAGTTTAGATACTGTATTGACAGATCATTGAATCTAAAATGTTGTCATCGGACGTGGAATTGATAGATCGCGTATGTAGCGCAACTGATTCTGAAAAATAAATGAAATAAATACAAAAACGTGTTCCATTTTCCAATAAAGCAAATGACTTATCTGAAAATATAAATTGATATCAAATTTGGCTCTGTGAATATAATTTTTTATGCGAAAGCGCGAGGAAGAAATACCTGATAACTCAACAAGTAATCCGCTTATAAAAAAATAAAAGCGATGTTCTTTTTCGAACAACTTCTTTTTTTAAATATAGCAAGACACGTCGTGCACGGAAAAGCAAAGTTGAGCCACTACTGAAGAAGATCGGTCTTGCATTGATGAAGAATCTCGCTAGTAGATTCGAAACAGCTGTTTGCTGCTTTTAACGTATTATTTGTGCTTTTATAAACGTTAGTTTTCTGTTTTTTAATATTCATCGACAAAGGCTTTAATTGCTATTTTAACACTTCTTTAGTCTTCCTGCGCATTAGATGATATTAAGTTTAAAAGTAATTTCGGGAAATAGAACAAAATGCATTGTTGTATAGAACTTTTATTAAACTGCTTTAGCTGAATTTGGGTTTTTATTGTAACAAGATTTTTTTTTTCCTTTGCGTTTTTCTGCTTTATTTAATGATATATGATAAAAAAAAAATATCCATGGGGGAAATTTCTTAGGAAATTTAAATGTGCGAAAAATAAAACTACCGGTTCTAGTGAGAAATCATTGTAGGTATTTTATAATTTATTTCCAGCTTTTAATCAACTTCGGAAATACCCCAAAATCGATATTTATAGGGGCAGATCGTTAAGCGTTAGATACTCTATATTTCAGGTATTTGAAACGAAAATGTTCTTATCTGACGTGAAATGGATAGATCGGGTTTATAATGCAGCTGGTTCATAAAAATGAATGAAATAAATACAAAAACGTGTTCCATTTTCCAATAAAGGCAAATGACGTATCTGAAAATAGAAAATGATGTCAAATTTGGCTCTGTGAATATAATATTTTATGCGAAATCGCAAGAAAGAAATACCTGATAACTCAAGAAGTAATCCGCTTATCGAAAAAATAAAAGCGATGTTCTTTTCCGAACCACTCCTTTAGTCTTCCTGCGCATTAGATGATATTTGGTTTAAAAGTAACTTCGGGAAATAGAACAAAATGCATTCTTGTATAGAATATTTATTTAACTGCTTTTACTGAATTTGGGTTTTTATTGTATCAAGCTTTCAAGTTAGATTTATGTTCACCTATTCAATAACAGTTATAAATTCAAAATTTTTTTACAGATCTTTTATATTGGTTTTTAAGTGAAAATCACTGCAATAAATTGAACAGCGTTTTCTATTTTTCGGTAAAAGTAAAGGACATCTTTAAATATGTAATAAAAGTGTTCGTACTGAACTAAATTACTGGATGCGATATTTCGAGGAAGTTCGTTATGAGGCAAGAGAAACTTATAATTTAATGTATTATTCAGTGATTGACAGTGTGGCCTAGAGGTTCTACTCTCGAGCTGGTAGACGCGAGGTGCTGGGTTCGATTCCAATCGCGCTCGTCGGTCTAATCTTTCGGAGTTTTCGTGGTTTTCTTCGAACCTTGGCCTTCCAAGCGTAATTACGGGTTAGTTTCCCTTAGAAAGACCCCCACGGAGGGCACTCCCCTTCTTAATGCCTATATCTCACGTGTTGATAATTGTCTGTCATAAATAGAACCAGTGATTCACAAAGAAGAACACTCATCGATACAATAGCACTTCGTTATTTTTATGTTGAAGAATTTATGTTCCGATTAAATATGATCTCGTGAATGAGTAAGAAATTTTGTATTGATAATTGGAGAAATTATGTTTTGAGAAATGGTTTAACAGATTTCGTGTTTTTACTGTTACATGCTTTTCACTTAGAACCAGTTTTTACAGTGAAAAAATATTAATTATTAAAAATGGTTTATTACTCACTTCTTGGTTTAAGGGCCCCACTAGTGGCCGAGAGGTCCTGCTCTCGAAGCTGGTAGACGGCAGGTGCGGGGTTCGATCCCAATCGCACCCGTCGGCCTAATCTTTCGTGGTTTTCTTCGAACCTTGGTTTACCAAGCGTTATTACGGTTTAGGTTCCCTTAGAAAGACCTCCACGGAAGGCACTCCCCCCTCAGGGCCTATATGCCACGTGCAGATAATTGGCCGACATAAATACAACCAACCAACCAATCATGGTTTAAGTTAAACTTGACCGAAAGAAATCGAAAACGTTTTACTTTTCCAAAGAAAACCAATCTCGAAGCTTGTAGCCGGGAGGTGCTGGGTTAGAACCCAACTGCGCCCGCCGGCCTAACCGTTCGGAGTTTTCGTGGTTTAATTCCAACCTTGGGAAACCTTTCCTAAATACGGGTTGGGTTCAATTTGAAATAGCCCCACGGAGGGCACTCCCTTTTTGGGCCTATATCCCTCGAGTAGATTATAGGCCGACAAAAATCTACTCAACTCAGAAAATAGAAAATGGCATTAAACTTAGCGTTTTTAACCGAAATAATGGAAGCGTGAGATCAAAAAATGTTTTCACGAGTAAATTATAAATCAAGATGGAATTCGTTTAACCGAAAATGAAATACATCTCGTAAATTTGTAATTGGATAATCTTGTTATTAAAAAAATCTACAATTATGTTTCTAGATTACAGTTACTAAACAGAACACTCAATTTTATCGCTTGTTTTCCTTTGTCCACGATATAAGTTTTGCGCATTAATTAAAATGGTTATTTCTTATGTTTACTAATTTTCTTAGGTGTGCATAGACTCAGATCTGACTATTTCCAAAGTTCTATATATTTTTGGTTTTGGCGCCATCTGTTGCATAAAGCAAAAGATATTCTTCTTCAATTCAGGGGAATAAGCTCGTGTAGCAATTGTATTTTAAAAGCCACATTATAAAAGTTGTGGTTGAAATAGTTATTTAAGATTTTTGTAAAAACAAGAATTCACAATTTATAAAATATTTCTTTACACTGTTAACTTACATTTCTCTAAGATATGATTTTTTGATAAAAGTTATTTAAAGGCGATTTTCTAAGTTCCATGCAGAAACAAATGCCGATAAGTAGATATATATTAAAATTATATATAATATTTTAGTGTCATCACGCTACCAAATAATATTAGGAAAATTCTATTTTTCTTGTGATCTACTGTGGCCAATATAGTCTATGTTCAAGACACCGATTCAAGAAAAAATATTTTTTTTTCTGTAACACAATATGAAGTTTACTAATAAAATCAATATTTCACTGAAAATTTTTTAGAAACGTTATTTAGATAAATTTGTATCTATATAAATTATATTTTATAATTTCTAATTCATGAAAAGATTTGAGCTTCTTTCTGACAGTGAAACACTTTTTCGAAATCATATGTTTATCTTTTTAAATATATCTTTTTCAAATGAAATATAAATTAGTCGATACAATATAAATATTCTTGTTTTAAACTTAAAAATAATTAAAAAATACCGCAGAGTTGACGAGGAAGTCTAACACAGGCCTTCTGTACCTGGTAGATCCCATAAATCGTCGATATATTTATGGAGTCGTACCAGGGCTCGAACTGCGATCACAGAGTGTCACAACGCAGAAGCTCCAGCCTTAGACCACTAAGCCACCCCTGGCTACTTCTGATAGGTTTATTAGAGATTTTAAAGTTATCCATCGAAGTGAAATAGTGGGTGTGTAATATACCAAATTTTTTGTATTATTTGAACATTAACAGTGACTGGTGGACAATCTATGTATTTTCAATTTTACGTCTTTTTTTTTTTTTTATAAAACTTTTACACATTTAGATTTTGTAATAATGATATCGGAAAAATAAACGCCAGGGTAGATTTATCCCTGAAATTACCCCTGTTTGATAAAATAGAATTTCACTAACATACTTTTTATAAATTCTACTACTGTTAGATTTATTTTCAGTATTTCGGCTGTTAAACATATTATTGTGTTTTATTTTTATGGATTGTCTTTTTCTATCAAGTTTTTACAGAAAAATTTAATCCCTTTTAAACTAGTCTTAATTTAGGAAACTTGGAGGAAATTAAAATAAATAATACCTCTAAATTTCAAATTATGTATTTGCGTGTTTTACATATTTTACATGCCTTGCCAATTATTATAAGTATCTCCAGCATATATGCGTAAATTTGGAAAAATAAGAATCCATGATAAATTGACAGTGCCGAAAACGCTGTTAATAAAATTTTATTTCTGAAACATTTTTAAAAATTTAACGTTTTAAAACCTTATACGGAATTTGTCCCTTTTTCCCCCCAAAAGATTTTAACTTAATAAATGTTTAATAATCTCATATTATTTAAATTATATATTTTATTTTGGAAAGAAAAAAAATTATTAATCCGTTCAAAATAATCCCGAAAAGAGACTTTAAAAGAAAATAAATATTTTAAAAAGTATCTACTAATTTTCACACACTGATTCTAAATCTAAACGAGTTTTTCCCGTATTTGAAATCTTTTTGCATTTTGTGTAATTATTTTTAAAATAAATAATATAAAATTTACTTTATTGCATACAAAAAAATAAAATTAAATAAATAAATAAAAATAACAATTAATCAAATAATATATGAGATGACCTGTATGTCAAGATGCTTTTCACAGTAAAAAGACGATAAAGAATTCGATAGAGAATGTATTTTTAAATAGGTTGTTTAAAAATCGTTACACATAAAAAAAATCTACATTCTATAATATGTAAGGATAGGGAGAGAAATCTTTAAATGACGACAATTCCTGATAGTAGATGGCGCCTCGACTCTCAAATGTGAAACTTAATATTTTGAAAATCAAGTTTTACCCACATAACATAAATGAGTAGTTAATTTTCTTCTAAATAATACCCTTTACTCATAGTCTGTATGGTCTTAGGGCGGATTATTTCAGAAAATCTGATTAAAATTTTTAAGGAAATGACTAAAAACTTTTCTGGTAGGAAAGATGGAATAATTTGAAACAATATATATGTACCATTTTTCGTATAAATTCGCCGCAGCTATTTAGCCACTTTTCATTATTTAATAACTAAAAATAATTGTTTAGATTTACATACGTTAAAGATACTTTAGAGCAAATAGTTTCTTTTACATAAAACGACTTTGAATTATTTTTTAAAAATGTCCAATACAGATTAATTGAAAATGTAAGACAAATACTTTTTTTTTTTTTTTTTTTTTTTTTTTTTTGCGTTTTTCCATTTTCTTGAATGCTTTATAATAATAAAATGTCCATGGGGGCAAATTTTCAGGAAATTTAAGTGTGCGAAGAATAATACTATCGGTTCTAGTGAGAAATCATTGGGAGATATTTGATAAATTTATTTCCAGCATTTAATCAACATCGGAAATGCCCCAAAATCGATATTTATACGGGCAGATCCTTAAAGTTTAGATACTGTATTGACAGATCATTGAATCAAAAATGTTGTCATCGGACGTGGAATGGATAGATCGCGTATGTAGCGCAACTGATTCTGAAAAATAAATGAAATAAATACAAAAACGTGTTCCATTTTCCAATAAAGCAAATGACTTATCTGAAAATATAAATTGATATCAAATTTGGCTCTGTGAATATAATTTTTTATGCGAAAGCGCGAGGAAGAAGTACCTGATAACTCAACAAGTAATCCGCTTATAAAAAAATAAAAGCGATGTTCTTTTTCGAACCACTTCTTTTTTAAAATATAGCAAGACACATCGTGCACGGAAAAACAAAGCTGAGCTACTACTGAAGAAGATCGGTCTTGCATTAATGAAGAATCTCGCTAGTAGATTCGAAACAGCTGTTTGCTGCTTTTAACGTATTATTTGTGCTTTTATAAACGTTAGTTTTCTGTTTTTTAATATTCATCGACAAAGGCTTTAATTGCTATTTTAACACTTCTTTAGTCTTCCTGCGCATTAGATGATATTAAGTTTAAAAGTAATTTCGGGAAATAGAACAAAATGCATTGTTGTATAGAAATTTTATTAAACTGCTTTAGCTGAATTTGGGTTTTTATTGCAACAAGATTTTTTTTTCCTTTGCGTTTTTCTGCTTTATTTAATGATATATGATAAAAAATATATCCATGGGGGAAATTTCTTAAGGTGCGAAAAATAAAACTACCGGTTCTAGTGAGAAATCATGGTAGATATTTTATAATTTTTTTCCAGCTTTTAATCAACTTCGGAAATACCCCAAAATCGATATTTATAGGGGCAGATCCTTAAGCGTTAGATACTCTATATTTCAGGTATTTCAAACAAAAATGTTCTTATCTGACGTGAAATGGATAGATCGGGTTTATAATGCAACTGATTCTGAAAAATAAATGAAATAAATACAAAAACGTGTTCCATTTTCCAATAAAGGCAAATGACGTGTCTGAAAATAGAAAATGATGTCAAATTTGGCTGTGTGAATATAATATTTTATGCGAAATCGCAAGAAAGAAATACCTGATAACTCAAGAAGTAATCCGCTTATCGAAAAAATAAAAGCGATGTTCTTTTCCGAACCACTCTTTTAGTCTTCCTGCGCATTAGATGATATTTGGTTTAAAAGTAATTTCGGGAAATAGAACAAAATGCATTCTTGTATAGAATATTTATTTAACTGCTTTTACTGAATTTTGGTTTTTATTGTATCAAGCTTTCAAGTTAGATTTATGTTCACCTATTCAATAACAGTAATAAATTCAAAAAATTTTACAGATCTCTTATATTGGTTTTTAAGTGAAAATCACTGCAATAAATTGAACAGCGTTTTCTATTTTTTGGTAAAAGTAAAGGACATCTTTAAATATGTAATAAAAGTGTTCGTACTGAACGAAATTACTGGATGCGATATTTCGAGGAAGTTCGTTATGAGGCAAGAGAATCTAATAATTTAATGTATTATTCAGTGATTGACACTGTGGCCTAGAGGTTCTACTCTCGAGCTGGTAGACGCGAGGTGCTGGGTTCGATTCCAATCGCGCTCGTCGGCCTAATCTTTCGGAGTTTTCGTGGTTTTCTTCGAACCTTGGCCTTCCAAGCGTAATTTCGGGTTAGTTTCCCTTAGAAAGACCCCCACGGAGGGCACTCCCCTTCTTAATGCCTATATCTCACGTGTTGAAAATTGGCTGTCATAAATAAAACCAGTGATTCACAAAGAAGAACACTCTTCGATACAATAGCACTTTGTTATTTTTATGTTGAAGTATTTATGTTCCGATTAAATATGATCTCGTGAATGAGTAAGAAATTTTGTATTGATAATTGGAGAAATTATGTTTTGACAAATGTTTTAACAGATTTCGTGTTTTTACTGTTACATGCTTTTCACTTAGAACCAGTTTTTACAGTGAAAAAATATTAATTATTAAAAATGGTTTATTACTCACTTCATGGTTTAAGGGGCCCCACCAGTGGCCGAGAGGTTCTGCTCTCGAAGCTTGTAGCCAGGAGGTGCTGGGTTAGAACCCAATTGCGCCCGCCGGCCTAACCGCTCGGAGTTTTCGTGGTTTAATTCCAACCTTGGGAAACCTTTCCTAAATACGGGGTGGCTTCAATTTGAAATACCCCCATGGGGGGCACTCCCTTTTTGGGCCTATATCCCTCGAGTAGATAATAGGCCGACAAAAATCTACTCAACTCAGAAAATAGAAAATGGTATTAAACTTAGCGTTTTTAACCGAAATAATGGAAGCGTGAGATCAAAAATTGTTTTCACGAGTAAATTATAAATCAAGATGGAATTCGTTTAACCGAAAATGAAATACATCTCGTAAATTTGTAATTGGATAATCTTGTTATAAAAAAAAATCTACAATTATGTTTCTAGATTACAGTTACTAAACAGAACACTCAATTTTATCGCTTTTTTTCCCTTGTCCACGATATAAGTTTTGCGCATTAATTAAAATGGTTATTTCTTATGTTTACTAATTTTCTTAGGTATCCATAGACTCAGTTCCAAAGTTCTATATTTTTGGTTTTGGCGCCATCTGTTGCATAAAGCAAAAGATATTCTTCTTCAATTCAGGGGAATAAGCACGTGTAGCAATTGTATTTTAAAGGCCACATTATAAAAGTTGTGTGATTGAAATAGTTATTTAAGATTTTTGTAAAAACAAGAATTCACAATTTATAAAATATTTCTTTACACTGTTAACTTACATTTCTCTAAGATATGATTTTTTGATAAAAGTTATTTAATGGCGATTTTCTAAGTTCCATGCAGAAACAAATGCCGATAAGTAGATATATATTATATTAAAATTATATATAATATTTTAGTGTCATCACGCTACCAAATAATATTAGGAAAATTCTATTTTTCTTGTGATCTACTGTGGCCAATATAGTCTATGTTCAAGACACCGATTCAAGAAAAAATATTTTTTTTTCTGTAACACAATATGAAGTTTACTAATAAATTCAATATTTCAATGAAAATTTTTTAGAAACGTTATTTAGATAAATTTGTATCTATATAAATTATATTTTATAATTTCTAATTCATGAAAAGATTTGAGCTTCTTTCTGACAGTGAAACACTTTTTCGAAATCATATGTTTATCTTTTTAAATATATCTTTTTCAAATGAATTATAAATTAGTCGATACAATATAAATACTCTTGTTTTAAACTTAAAAATAATTAAAAAATACCGCAGAGTTGACGAGGAAGTCTAACACAGGCCTTCTGTACCTGGTAGATCCCATTAATCGTCGATATATTTATGGAGTCGTACCAGGGCTCGAACTGCGATCACAGAGCGTCACAAAGCAGAAGCTCCAGCCTTAGACCACTAAGCCACCCCTGGCTACTTCTGATAGATTTATTAGAGATTTTAAAGTTATCCATCGAAGTGAAATAGTGGGTTTGTAATATACCAAATTTTTTGTATTATTTGAACATTAACAGTGACTGGTGGACAATCTATGTATTTTCAATTTTACGTCTTTTTTTTTTTTTTTTTTAAACTTTTACACATTTAGATTTTGTAATAATGATATCGGAAAAATAAACGCCAGGGTAGGTTTATCCCTGAAATTACCCCTGTTTGATAAAATAGAATTTCACTAACATACTTTTTATAAATTCTACTACTGTTAGATTTATTTTCAGTATTTCGGCTGTTAAACATATTATTGTGTTTTATTTTTATGGATTGTCTTTTTCTATCAAGTTTTTACAGAAAAATTTAATCCCTTTTAAACTAGTCTTAAATTAGGAAACTTGGAGGAAATTAAAATAAATAATACCTCTAAATTTCAAATTATGTATTTGCGTGTTTTACATATTTTACATGCCTTGCCAATTATTATAAGTATCTCCAGCATATATGCGTAAATTTGGAAAAATAAGAATCCATGATAAATTGACAGTGCCGAAAACGCTTTTAATAAAATTTTATTTCTGAAACATTTTTAAAAATTTAACGTTTTAAAACCTTATACGGAATTTGTCCCTTTTTCCCCCTAAAAGATTTTAACTTAATAAATGTTTAATAATCTCATATTATTTAAATTAAATATTTTATTTTGGAAAGAAAAAAAATTATTAATCCGTTCAAAATAATCCCGAAAAGAGACTTTAAAAGAAAATAAATATTTAAAAAAGTATCTACTAATTTTCACACACTGATTCTTAATCTAAACGAGTTTTTCCCGTATTTGAAATCTTTTTGCATTTTGTGTAATTATTTTTAAAATAAATAATATAAAATTTACTTTATTGCATACAAAAAAAATAAAAATAAATAAATAAATAAAAATAACAATTAATCAAATAATATATGAGATGACCTGTATGTCAAGATGCTTTTCACAGTAAAAAGACGATAAAGAATTCGATAAAGAATGTATTTTTAAATAGGTTGTTTAAAAATCGTTACACATTAAAAAAATCTACAATCTATAATATGTAAGGATAGGGAGAGAAATTTTTAAATGACGACAATTCCTGATAGTAGATGGCGACTCGACTCTCAAATGTGAAACTTAATATTTTGAAAATCAAGTTTTACCCACATAACATAAATGAGTAGTTAATTTTCTTCTAAATAATACCCTCTACTCATAGTCTGTATGGTCTTAGGGCGGATTATTTCAGAAAATCTGATTAAAATTTTTAAGGAAATGACTAAAAACTTTTCTGGTAGGAAAGATGGAATAATTTGAAACAATATATATATGCCATTTTTCGTATAAATTCGCCGCAGCTATTTAGTCACTTTTCATTATTTAATAACTAAAAATAATTGTTTAGATGTACATACGTTAAAGATACTTTAGAGCAAATAGTTTTTTTTTACATAAAGCGACTTTGAATTATTTTTTAAAAATGTCCAATACAGATTAATTAAAAATGTAAGACAAATACTTTTTTTTTTTTTTCTTTGCGTTTTTCCATTTTCTTGAATGCTTTATAATAATAAAATATCCATGGGGGCAAATTTTCAGGAAATTTAAGTGTGCGAAGAATAATACTATCGGTTCTAGTGAGAAATCATTGGGAGATATTTGATAAATTTATTTCCAGCATTTAATCAACATCGGAAATGCCCCAAAATCGATATTTATAGGGGCAGATCCTTAAAGTTTAGATACTGTATTGACAGATCATTGAATCTAAAATGTTGTCATCGGACGTGGAATTGATAGATCGCGTATGTAGCGCAACTGATTCTGAAAAATAAATGAAATAAATACAAAAACGTGGTCCATTTTCCAATAAAGCAAATGACTTATCTGAAAATATAAATTGATATCAAATTTGGCTCTGTGAATATAATTTTTTATGCGAAAGCGCGAGGAAGAAATACCCGATAACTCAACAAGTAATCCGCTTATAAAAAAATAAAAGCGATGTTCTTTTTCGAACCACTTCTTTTTTTAAATATAGCAAGACACATCGTGCACGGAAAAGCAAAGTTGAGCCACTACTGAAGAAGATCGGTCTTGCATTGATGAAGAATCTCGCTAGTAGATTCGAAACAGCTGTTTGCTGATTTTAACGTATTATTTGTGCTTTTATAAACGTTGGTTTTCTGTTTTTTAATATTCATCGACAAAGGCTTTAATTGCTATTTTAACACTTCTTTAGTCTTCCTGCGCATTAGATGATAATAAGTTTAAAAGTAATTTCGGGAAATAGAACAAAATGCATTGTTGTATAGAACTTTTATTAAACTGCTTTAGCTGAATTTGGGTTTTTATTGTAACAAGATTTTTTTTCCTTTGCGTTTTTCTGCTTTATTTAATGATATATGATAAAAAAAAAATATCCATGGGGGAAATTTCTTAGGAAATTTAAATGTGCGAAAAATAAAACTACCGGTTCTAGTGAGAAATCATTGTAGGTATTTTATAATTTATTTCCAGCTTTTAATCAACTTCGGAAATACCCCAAAATCGATATTTATAGGGGCAGATCCTTAAGCGTTAGATACTCTATATTTCAGGTATTTGAAACGAAAATGTTCTTATCTGACGTGAAATGGATAGATCGGGTTTATAGTGCAGCTGGTTCTGAAAAATAAATGAAATAAATACAAAAACGTGTTCCATTTTCCAATAAAGGCAAATGACGTATCTGAAAATAGAAAATGATGTCAAATTTAGCTCTGTGAATATAATATTTTATGCGAAATCGCAAGAAAGAAATACCTGATAACTCAAGAAGTAATCCGCTTATCGAAAAAATAAAAGCGATGTTCTTTTCCGAACGACTCCTTTAGTCTTCCTGCGCATTAGATGATATTTGGTTTAAAAGTAATTTCGGGAAATAGAACAAAATGCATTCTTGTATAGAATATTTATTTAACTGCTTTTACTGAATTTGGGTTTTTATTGTATCAAGCTTTCAAGTTTGATTTATGTTCACCTATTCAATAACAGTAATAAACTCAAAAATTTTTTACAGATCTTTTATATTGGTTTTTAAGTGAAAATCAGTGCAATAAATTGAACAGCGTTTTCTATTTTTCGGTAAAAGTAAAGGACATCTTTAAATATGTAATAAAAGTGTTCGTACTGAACTAAATTACTGGATGCGATATTTCGAGGAAGTTCGTTATGAGGCAAGAGAATCTTATAATTTAATGTATTATTCAGTGATTGACACTGTGGCCTAGAGGTTCTACTCTCGAGCTGGTAGACGCGAGGTGCTGGGTTCGATTCCAATCGCGCTCGCCGGCCTAATCTTTCGGAGTTTTCGTGGTTTTCTTCGAACCTTGGCCTTCCAAGCGTAATTACGGGTTAGTTTCCCTTAGAAAGACCCCCACGGAGGGCACTCCCCTTCTTAATGCCTATATCTCACGTGTTGAAAATTGGCTGTCATAAATAGAACCAGTGATTCACAAAGAAGAACACTCATCGATACAATAGCACTTCGTTATTTATGTTGAAGAATTTATGTTCCGATTAAATATGATCTCGTGAATGAGTAAGAAAATTTGTATTGATAATTGGAGAAATTATGTTTTGACAAATGTTTTAACAGATTTCGTGTTTTTACTGTTACATGCTTTTCACTTAGAACCAGTTTTTACAGTGAAAAAATATTAATTATTAAAAATGGTTTATTACTCACTTCATGGTTTAAGGGGCCCCACCAGTGGCCGAGAGGTTCTGCTCTCGAAGCTGGTAGACGGAAGGTGCGGGGTTCGATCCCAATCGCACCCGTCGGCCTAATCGTTCGGAGTTTTCTTCGAACCTTGGTTCTCCAAGCGTTAATACGGGTTAGGATCCCTTAGAAAGACCTCCACGGAAGGTACTCCCCCCTCAGGGCCTATATCCCACGTGCAGATAATTGGACGACATAAATACAACCAACCAACCAATCATGGTTTAAGTTAAACTTGACCGAAAGAAATCGAAAACGTTTTACTTTTCCAAAGAAAACCAATCTCGAAGCTTGTAGCCGGGAGGTGCTGGGTTAGAACCCAATTGCGCCCGCCGGCCTAACCTTTCGGAGTTTTCGTGGTTTAATTCCAACCTTGGGAAACCTTTCCTAAATACGGGTTGGGTTCAATTTGAAATACCCCCACGGAGGGCACTACCTTTTTGGGCCTATATCCCTCGAGTAGATAATAGGCCGACAAAAATCTACTCAACTCAGAAAATAGAAAATGGTATTAAACTTAGCGTTTTTAACCGAAATAATGGAAGCGTGAGATCAAAAAATGTTTTCACGAGTAAATTATAAATCAAGATGGAATTCGTTTAACCGAAAATGAAATACATCTCGTAAATTTGTAATTGGATAATCTTGTTATAAAAAAAAATCTACAATTATGTTTCTAGATTACAGTTACTAAACAGAACACTCAATTTTATCGCTTTTTTTCCCTTGTCCACGATATAAGTTTTGCGCATTAATTAAAATGGTTATTTCTTATGTTTACTAATTTTCTTAGGTATGCATAGACTCAGATCTGACTATTTCCAAAGTTCTATATATTTTTGGTTTTGGCGCCATCTGTTGCATAAAGCAAAAGATATTCTTTTTCAATTCAGGGGAATAAGCACGTGTAGCAATTGTATTTTAAAAGCCACATTATAAAAGTTGTGGTATAAATAGTTATTTAAGATTTTTGTAAAAACAATAATTCACAATTTATAAAATATTTCTTTACACTGTTAACTTACATTTCTCTAAGATATGATTTTTTGATAAAAGTTATTTAATGGCGATTTTTTAAGTTCCATGCAGAAACAAATGCCGATAAGTAGATATATATTATATTAAAATTATATATAATTTTTTAGTGTCATCACGCTACCAAATAATATTAGGAAAATTCTATTTTTCTTGTGATCTACTGTGGCCAATATAGTCTATGTTCAAGACACCGATTCAAGAAAATATATTTTTTTTTTTCTGTAACACAATATGAAGTTTACTAATAAATTCAATATTTCAATGAAAATTTTTCAGAAACGTTATTTAGATAAATTTGTATCTATATAAATTATATTTTATAATTTCTAATTCATGAAAAGATTTGAGCTTCTTTCTGACAGTGAAACACTTTTTCGAAATCATATGTTTATCTTTTTAAATATATCTTTTTCAAATGAATTATAAATTACTTGATACAATATAAATATTCTTGTTTTAAAATTAAAAATAATTAAAAAATACCGCAGAGTTGACGAGGAAGTCTAACACAGGCCTTCTGTACCTGGTAGATCCCATAAATCGTCGATATATTTATGGAGTCGTACCAGGGCTCGAACTGCGATCACAGAGTGTCACAAAGCAGAAGCTCCAGCCTTAGACCACTAAGCCACCCCTGGCTACTTCTGATAGGTTTATTAGAGATTTTAAAGTTATCCATCGAAGTGAAATAGTGGGTGCGTAATATACCAAATTTTTTGTATTAATTGAACATTAACAGTGACTGGTGGACAATCTATGTATTTTCAATTTTACGTCTTTTTTTTAATAAAGCTTTTACACACTTAGATTTTGTAATAATGATATCGGAAAAATAAACGCCAGGGTAGATTTATCCCTGAAATTACCCCTGTTTGATAAAATAAAATTTCACTAACATGCTTTTTATAAATTCTACTACTGTTAGATTTATTTTAAGTATTTCGGCTGTTAAACATATTATTGTGTTTTATTTTTATGGATTGTCTTTTTCTATCAAGTTTTTACAGTAAAATGTAATCCCTTTTAAACTAGTCTTAATTTAGGAAACTTGGAGGAAATTAAAATAAATAATACCTCTAAATTTCAAATTATGTATTTGCGTGTTTTTCATATTTTACATGCCTTGCCAATTATTATAAGTATCTCCAGCATATATGCGTAAATTTCCAAAAATAAGAATCCATGATAAATTGACAGTGCCGAAAACGCTTTTAATAAAATTTTATTTCTGAAACATTTTTAAAAATTTAACGTTTTAAAACCTTATACGGAATTTGTCCCTTTTTCCCCCTAAAAGATTTTAACTTAATAAATGTTTAATAATCTCATATTATTTAAATTAAATATTTTATTTTGGAAAGAAAAAAAATTATTAATCCGTTCAAAATAATCCCGAAAAGAGACTTTAAAAGAAAATAAATATTTAACCCTAGATCTATCGGGAATTTTATTCAAGTTTTAATAAAACGTTCTACACCAGAATTTTTATTTAAAACTATTTAACTTATTTATTTACCTTATTTTTGTCTGGTTTATATACTTAGTTTATTTTAAAGAAATTTCTGGTTTGAATGAATATTTTGTATGTACCTGTCGGGTCCAATGGACCCGTCTGGTAGACGGAGGGTTAAAAAAGTATCTACTAATTTTCACACACTGATTCTTAATCCAAACGAGTTTTTCCCGTATTTGAAATCTTTTTGCATTTTGTGTAATTATTTTTAAAATAAAAATATAAAATTTACTTTATTGCATACAAAAAAAAAAATAAAATAAAATAAAATAAAAAAAATAAATAAAAATAACAATTAATCAAATAATATATGAGATGACCTGTATGTCAAGATGCTTTTCACAGTAAAAAGACGATAAAGAATTCGATAAAGAATGTATTTTTAAACAGGTTGTTTAAAAATCGTTACACATAAAAAAAATCTACAATCTATAATATGTAAGGATAGGGAGAGAAATCTTTAAATGACGACAATTCCTGATAGTAGATGGCGACTCGACTCTCAAATGTGAAACTTAATATTTTGAAAATCAAGTTTTACCCACATAACATAAATGAGTATTTAATTTTCTTCTAAATAAGACCCTTTACACATAGTCTGTATGGTCTTAGGGCGGAATATTTCAGAAAATCTGATTAAAATTTTTAAGGAAATGACTAAAAACTTTTCTGGTAGGAAAGATGGAATAATTTGAAACAATATATATATAGCATTTTTCGTATAAATTCGCCGCAGCTATTTAGTCACTTTTCATTATTTAATAACTAAAAATAATTGTTTAGATGTACATACGTTAAAGATACTTTAGGCCCCACCAGCGGCCGAGAGGTTCTGCTCTCGAAGCTGGTAGACGGGAGGTGCTGGGTTCGATCCCAATCGCGCCCGTCGGCCTAATCGTTCGGAGTTTTCGTGGTTTTCTTCGAACCGTGGATCTTCCATGCGTTAATACGGATTAGGTTCCCTTGGAAAGACCTCCACGGAAGGCACTCCCCCCGGGCCTATATCCCTCGTGTAGATAATTGGCCGTCAAAAATCAACCCAACCCTAAAGATACTTTAGAGCAAATAGTTTCTTTTACATAAAGCGACTAGTGGCCGAGAGGCTCTGCTCTCGAAGCTGGTAGACGGGAGGTGCTGGGTTCGATCCCAATCGCGCCCGTCGGCCTAATCGTTCGGAGTTTTCGTGGTTTTCTTCGAGCCGTGGATCTTCCATGCGTTAATACGGATTAGGTTCCCTTAAAAAGACCCCCACGAAGGGCACTCCCCCGGGCCTATATCCCTTGTGTAGATAATTGGCCGTCAAAAATCAACCCAACATAAAGCGACTTTGAATTATTTTTTATAATGTCCAATACAGATAAATTGAAAATGTAAGACAAATACTTTTTTTTTTTTTTTTTTTTTTTTTTTTTTTTTGCGTTTTTCCATTTTTTTGAATGATTTATAATAATAAAATATCCATGGGGCAAATTTTCAGGAAATTTAAGTGGGCGAAGAATAATACTATCGGTTCTAGTGAGAAATCATTGGGAGATATTTGATAAATTTATTTCCAGCATTTAATCAACATCGGAAATGCCCCAAAATCCATATTTATAGGGGCAGATCCTTAAAGTTTAGATACTGTATTGACAGATCATTGAATCTAAAATGTTGTCATCGGACGTGGATTAGATAGATCGCGTATGTAGCGCAACTGATTCTTAAAAATAAATGAAATAAATACAAAAACGTGTTCCATTTTCCAATAAAGCAAATGACTTATCTGAAAATATAAATTGATATCAAATTTGGCTCTGTGAATATAATTTTTTATGCGAAAGCGCGAGGAAGAAATACCTGATAACTCAACAAGTAATCCGCTTATAAAAAAATAAAAGTGATGTTCTTTTTCGAACCACTTCTTTTTTTAAATATAGCAAGACACATTGTGCACGGAAAAGCAAAGTTGAGCCACTACTGAAGAAGATCGGTCTTGCATTGATGAAGAATTTCGCTAGTAGATTGGAAACAGCTGTTTGCTGCTTTTAACGTATTATTTGTGCTTTTATAAACGTTGGTTTTCTGTTTTTTAATATTCATCGACAAAGGCTTTAATTGCTATTTTAACACTTCTTTAGTCTTCCTGCGCATTAGATGATATTAAGTTTAAAAGTAATTTCGGGAAATAGAACAAAATGCATTGTTGTATAGAACTTTTATTAAACTGCTTTAGCTGAATTTGGGTTTTTATTGTAACAAGATTTTTTTTCCTTTGCGTTTTTCAGCTTTATTTAATGATATATGATAAAAAAAAATATCCATGGGGGAAATTTCTTAGGAAATTTAAAGGTGCGAAAAATAAAACTACCGGTTCTAGTGAGAAATCATTGTAGATATTTTATAATTTATTTCCAGCTTTTAATCAACTTCGGAAATACCCCAAAATCGATATTTATAGGGGCAGATCCTTAAGCGTTAGATACTCTATATTTCAGGTATTTGAAACGAAAATGTTCTTATCTGACGTGAAATGGATAGATCGGGTTTATAGTGCAGCTGGTTCTGAAAAATAAATGAAATAAATACAAAAACGTGTTCCATTTTCCAATAAAGGCAAATGACGTATCTGAAAATAGAAAATGATGTCAAATTTGGCTCTGTGAATATAATATTTTATGCGAAATCGCAAGAAAGAAATACCTGATAACTCAAGAAGTAATCCGCTTATCGAAAAAATAAAAGCGATGTTCTTTTCCGAACCACTCCTTTAGTGTTCCTGCGCATTAGATGATATTTGGTTTAAAAGTAATTTCGGGAAATAGAACAAAATGCATTCTTGTATGGAATATTTATTTAACTGCTTTTACTGAATTTGGGTTTTTACTGTATCAAGGTTTCAAGTTAGATTTATGTTCACCTATTCAATAACAGTTATAAATTCAAAATTTTTTTACAGATCTTTTATATTGGTTTTTAAGTGAAAATCACTGCAATAAATTGAACAGCGTTTTCTATTTTTCGGTAAAAGTAAAGGACATCTTTAAATATGTAATAAAAGTGTTCGTACTGAATTAAATTACTGGATGCGATATTTCGAGGAAGTTCGTTATGAGGCAAGAGAAACTTATAATTTAATGTATTATTCAGTGATTGACAGTGTGGCCTAGAGGTTCTACTCTCGAGCTGGTAGACGCGAGGTGCTGGGTTCAATTCCAATCGCGCTCGTCGGCCTAATCTTTCGGAGTTTTCGTGGTTTTCTTCGAACCTTGGCCTTCCAAGCGTAATTACGGGTTAGTTTCCCTTAGAAAGACCCCCACGGAGGGCACTCCCCTTCTTAATGCCTATATCTCACGTGTTGATAATTGGCTGTCATAAATAGAACTAGTGATTCACAAAGAAGAACACTGATCGATACAATAGCACTTCGTTATTTTTATGTTGAAGAATTTATGTTCCGATTAAATATGATCTCGTGAATGAGTGAGAAATTTTGTATTGATAATTGGAGAAATTATGTTTTGACAAATGGTTTAACCTGTTAGGTACGGCACGGTAAAACATCTTACCGAAAGAGAAATATCCCTTCAGTACGGCGCTGGTAAAACTCCTCACCGAGGCATTCGACCCCCTTTTTGAAGGAAATGTCATTACTCAGCTGTCAGTTTCTACTCTCTCCGTGAAACTTTCCCACCCACATAAGACGGAGGGGTCAGTTTTTACAGTTGGCGATTCTTCGAGGGAGAAAAACAAGTATTTGGCGAAAGCTTCTTTTGACACGTCAGTAGAGATTTGATAAGAGGAGCGCATTTTGCTAGCAGAAATTTTATTATTACGAAATCTTGATTATTATGGCTCCCAGATTTAAGGGTCTCAGCCAAGCTGAGATTTTAAAGCTCATGAATGAATGCGATGCAGAGAATTATGCTGACAGCGATTCAGATTGTGAATATGATGATCTTGAGGAATCCCTCAATTGTTCTGTTGATGAGGTATTAAACGAAGAAAATGTGGAAATACCCGATAAAATAGAAGGATTTGAATGGAATGAAGCCGGAGAAAATGATAAAGTAAATATTTTGCAATTTACTGGGAATCCTGGAATATGCATTGATGTTTCAGACTTCAAAAATGCGTATGATTATTTTAAGCTTTTATTTCCAACCGAAGTTCTAGAAATGATAAGTACGGAAACTAATAGATATGCCGAACAAGTGTTTGATTTAAGACCAGAGGAGAACGGTAAAAGAAAGCATTCGCCAGAATGGAAAAAAACAACACCTGGAGAGATAGAAGTATTTTTAGGCGCTGTTTTACTTATGGGCCATATCCACAAAGACAAAATTCATGATTATTGGTCCACAAATGAATTGATTGAAACACCTTTCTTTAGAAAAGTCATGTCGAGGGATAGGTTTATTTCAATTCTAAAATTTTTGCACTTCACCAATAATGATGAAAAGCCTTCCAAGGATTCATTGAATTATGACAGATTGTGGAAGATGAGAAAGCTTTTCGATATTTTAAATTTGGCTTTTAAACAACCATATGAACCTACTGAAGAGGTTGCTGTGGATGAAGTAATTGTTAAATTTAAAGGTCGTGTTGCATTTAGGCAGTATATTCCCCAAAAACGCAAACAATGGGGAATCAAAATGTACAAGATTGCAGATAAAAAAGGATACACATATGATATGAGAGTATATCTGGGCAATGATAAAAAGAAATCAGATATAAATTCTGCATCATATAATGTAGTTAATACTATGGCTGAAACTATCAAAGGAAAGGGACATAAATTGTTCATGGATAATTTTTTTCCTCTCCTGAACTATACCGTGATCTTCTAAAGGACAAACACATCAATGCTTGCGCAACTGTTAGAAACAACACAAAGAATTTCCCTAAGTGTATTTCAAACCTAATTTAAAACGCGGAGAAATTCTTATAAGGTATGGAAATGGCCTAACAGCTTTACGCTGGAAGGATAAACGAGACGTTTATATGCTAAGCAACATGCACAACCCCAAAGACCAAAATATTCCAAACAATGGAAAAAAACCAAAAATAGTCGCTGACTACAATGAAAATATGGGATTTGTCGACCTGAGTGACAGGATGGCAAATAGCTATGCCTTCGAGCGACGTACATTAAAATGGACTAAAAAATTATTTTTCCATTTGCTGGACATTGCCGTCCTTAATGCATACATATTATCCCAAAGCACTGAAAGTCATAGAGATTTCCGCCTGTCACTAATTGACATGCTCGTAAAAAAAAGTGAAACTGTTTCTTCAAAAATTAATACTTCCTCTGACGTAACTAGTACTTCCTCTGCAGGCCACTGGCCTTTGGATGAGAAAAAATACAGAAGATGTGTCGTATGCTCCAAGCAAGGCTTACAAAGACGGGTTAAAGTAATTTGTACAAAGTGCAATGTTGCTTTATGCATAGATAGAAACTGTTTCGCAAAATTCCATACAAGTGCGGGATTTTCTAAGTGAAAATCATCAAAATTCATTCCATTTTTCTAAAAGATCTTCCATGCACTTGCATATAAATCTCCGCATTCGCATTCATTTCATTTAAATTTCCCATGAATTAAAAAACAGTCCTTCTCAGGGCTAAAAACAAACAGCTCTTTTCAGAGCTAAATTGGTTCCTTTGGAACCATACATAAAAAAAAGAATTAACAAACACATACTGAAAATTTTCCCTTCTCCTTAACATTATTATTTAAATTACTATAGCACCTTGAAACCTAGACCATATGCCACCCCCCCCCCCCTTTCAAAAATACCCAGCATATTTTTGTTGCTTTAATGAAATACTCTTCTCCCCGCACGAAATTTCTGTTTCTTCCCCCCCCCCCTCACCACACGAAATTTCTGCTTATTTCCTCCCCCATGGCCGAGAGGTTTTGCTCTCAAAGCTGATTGATGGGAAGAGCTGGGTTCTAACCCAATCGCGCCCGTCGGCCTAATCGTTCGGAGTTTTACGTGGTTTTCTTCGAACTTTGGATTTCCTTGCGTAAACACAGGTTAGGTTCCCTTAGAAAGACCCCCACGGAGGGAAACATCCCCCTTTCTGTAATATATCTTCCGTGTCGATAACTGGCCATCATAAATGACACACACCTTCCCCCCCCAGTGTCGAAACTAAGCGGGGGGGGGGGGCAGAGGGGGCATGTGCCCCGGGCGCCAGAACGAAGGGGCGCCAAATGAAGGATTATACCTTTGGAAAGGATAATTTTCTTCTGATGGACTGATGGCTTCTATTATTATGACACAGCCATTATAAATGAAGTGTTAGGTGAAGATGAAAGAGCAGCCGTAAAAAGTTAGAACTCAGATTTTCTGGTCCGAATGGGGACAAAAATAGCCATAATATTTTTTTGCAAAAAAAAAAAAAAAAAAAAAAAAAAAAAAAAAAAAAAAAAAATGGCCATTTTTTTCCCATTCGGACCAGAAAATCAGAGTTCTAACTTTTTATGACTGCTCTTTCATCTTCACCTAAAACTTCATTTATAATGGCTGTTTCATAATAATAGAAGTCATCAGTCCATCAGAAGAAAATAACTCGGTTAGGCGGGAATCGGATAATCGGAACTCTACTGTATAAGCAAACACTGTAAATAGTCGGAAATACATGCGAATTTTTTTATGTGAACGAACTATAATTGCAACAAACGTCACATTCAATTTACGTAGTTCAGTATTACATATTTTATGATTACATATTTTAAATTTTAAAATATGTCGTCTATTAAAAATTAGTAAAATTCTCTTTGTAAATATATACTTTGAGGAAGAAGGGGGGTGGGGGGGAACCAAAATTCATGTCTGCCCGGGCGCAAAAAAGGCTAGTTTCGGCCCTGTCCCCCCCCCTCTCCTCACGAAATTTCTGCCTATTTTATCTCCCTCCCAGGGCCATCGCGAAAACTTTTTATTGGTGGGGGAGAGAGCCTTAAATTGCCAAGTCAAATTTCAGAATTTGCCAACTAGTTTTGTAATTTTGCCAAGTTACCACAATTAAAAAATGCAATATAGTTCTTATTTGTGAAAAGTTTAATAATACTCCCAATTAGATTTGTAATTTCTGCCAAGTCTATCAGAAATAGAAAATGTATTATAGTTTTTATTAAAGTTTTACAAAAATTCACCAACTAAGTTTGTAAATTTGCCAAGTACAACAGCATTCTCGAACTTTTTTTTTGGGGGGGGGGAAGGCCCCTGCTTCCTCCCTTACACCTTCGATACAAAAAGTTTAAGGCATCGAGAACTCTTAAAAAATGCTGCTTAACTATTTGATGTACTCTAATAATAGTATAGAAATAATCAATCATATAAATTACAACCCCCCCCCTTTCCAAAATATAAGCACCCCCAGCATAAAAAGTTATGCATTAAAAAAAATCTTCTGTTCTAAGTGGATCTCTTTAGCAACAATGAATAAACAACCAGCTATCTAAAATATCAGCCACTAAAATTTCTGTTCCGCTCATTACCGCCCCCCCTCCCACCACAAGTATTAATCTTTAAATCTTTAAAGTTTTAAAGGGTCAAGTGTTAAAGGATCAAGTTTTAAATCTTTAAAACTATGTGTCTGCCATTACCCTCTAATAACAAAAAATAAATAATAAGGCATCTAAATTATTCTCAAACTCCCTCGGTCTTCGCAATGAAATCCCCTTTTGTTGGACAGTTTTAGAGTGTGCCATGCCATTTTCTTACTGCCCAATCCTGTGTGTCTAATATTTCGTATCATTTTCTGAGTCGTATCATATTCCAAAAACACAATATTATTTCTTAACATCTAAAGGACTTTTACTTCATAATAATAACAGATTTTTTTTTCTGTATGCGTGTCATTCCGCAGCCGCTCCCCAAATAAAAACCGAACACATAAACGCTGTAGATTCCATATTTCATAGGAAGAATACATTTAAATAATGCATATCAGTTTCAAATAATTTTATCTATCTCTGTAAAAACGAACTACAACACTCCATATTAAATAGAAAATTTCCTAAATACAGAATCTGAATACAGTAGTTTTTGTTTCCAAATTTATCATATAAGCAAGTACTCTTATTTAGAAAGTATGTAATCAAACGTAATTTTTTTTTTTCGTTTTTCTTTAAAGAAAAATGTTTCTTAGAAAAATGCTGTTAAAGTTGACGTTTTAAACGGGAGATCCAAATATGATATCAAAGGAAAGGAAACAACGGTTGTCATGAGACAACAATTGCTTATAAGGGGCTGTGTATATATAACGTTATCATTTTAGGAAGGAGGCGGTGTCTGGCACATGATATCAAAAGATATCTCTAGGGGGAGGGTGTGTTATCTTTTGATATCGTTACTGTTTTTGATCCAAGCAAAATTTTCTCTTTTCATTTGTAACTTTGCCTTTACATCAAAATAGTATGTTTTCTATTTTTATGAAGATACAAAGAAATTAATAAAATAATAAATGATTACAAAATTATTTAATTCCAAAATCTGGAATACCCCAACCTTTTTTAGATGCATGATTTGTTTACCAATTGGAATAATTGGGTTAAAATTAATCTACCCCAACGTTTGGCATTCCTACTCTTCTGTCACATACGTATACATATATAATACACTGTTCGTGAAACCATATGCGAAGTGTGTGAAATGATGCTCGTGTTTACTAGTAAATAAAAAGAAAGAATGTTGTCCGCATTCATTAGAAGTTCTGTCTGCTCCCCCCCCCCCCCCCGTGCGTGGCAAATGCAAGAAGACATTACTGTTCAATGCATTATGTTACAGAGATATATTATTAAGTACTTTTAAATAGTAGCTATTTTTTTAAGTGTTATTTGATAAAAAGTTATTTCATATATAAAGGGATATACGTATAACCATATTTATACATCACTCCTAACAAAAAAAAAAAAAAAAAAAAAAAAAAAATTAGACATTGATAACGATATTATTACGGGGGGGGGGGGAGGATGAACTTCATTTATCGGAAAGTATTAAAAAACTGTGTGATTCCAAATAATTCACTTCAATCAGTGTGCCTGTAAGTATTATGATTTTAGTGTAAAAATTGAGAGAGAAAGTGAAACTATCAAAAATAATAACTCATAATCTTACTGTAACCGAAATCTTTTCTCTTATTCTTTTCTTTTTTTTTCTGTGTGCGTGTTCTGCAAAAGAAATTGTAAGTAAATGCTATTCAGTCCATATTCTACAAGACTGCAGTACACTTCACATCAATTTCAGAACGTTTTGATATAGTGTAACACGCTTTCGAAATAATAATGTTTTTTTCTTTATAATGTAAAGGACTTTTTTTTTTTTTTTTTTTTTTTTCTTAGTGCGGGTGTGTATGAATTCACAACAAAATTTAGTTAAAACTTACTAACTACGATATAATTTAGATGCAATATGATTTAAATAAAATAAAATTTGTAAGCAATTCATATGCCCGTACGCCATAATGTTTTTATTTTCATAGCCCTGGATAGGAGGTTTAGAATTTATTACATACCAAGTAATGTACTAAAAAAATTAAATTTCAAGGCTATTCTTAAATTCACATTGGCTACATTTTGACACATTTTTTGTTTTGCAAATGTATCAAATGCTCTTATTTTGAAACTATGTAATCGAACGTGTTCTTTTTTCGTCTTTCGGTAAAGGTAGGAGATTTTTTAGAAAAATCCTGTTAAAGTTAGCGTTTTGAATGGAATTTCCACATACGATAGCGCAGGAAAGTAAAAAACTGCCGTCATAAGATAACAATAGCTTATGACTCAAGATGTAATTAATTTATCTGAAGATATTAAGAAAAACTAATTTGATTCCAACTCACTTTCTACAGTATGACCGTAAGTGTAAAGTTTTTATGTTTAAAAATTGAGACAGAAATGCAAAAAAAAAAAAAAAAAAAAAAAAAAAAAAAAAAAAAAAAAAAAAAAATTAGACATTGATAACGATATCATTACGGGGGGGGGGGGGGATGAACTTCATTTATCGGAAAGTATTAAAAAACTGTGTTATTCCAATTCACTTCAATCAGTATGCCTGTAAGTATTAAGTGTAGCAAAGCCGACAACAATCACTGATAAAATAAATGTAACCGAATTCTTCTTATTATTTATTATTATTATTATTTTGGTGCGTGTCCGTAAAAAATGTTGAAATAAATTATATTCAGTTCATATTCTACAGGACTAGTACATTTCATATCAATTTCAGTACATTTGATGGAGCGCAATTTTTTCTCTTATAATGTAACAGGTTTATTTTAAAGTTTTCTTGTGCGTATATGAATTTATTAATTTACAAAAAAAAAAAAAAAATATATTGTACTTCTTACTAAGATGTAGTTAATAAGCTACTGTAAAATTTAAATAAAATAAAATTTGTAAGCAGTACATGCCCGTTGTCAATGCTTACTCACCCCTCCCCCCCTGAAAGCCCTGTATATGAGTTTTAGAATCAATTGCACACCATGTAACGTACTAAAACATTTAATTTAAGCTTTATTATATTATATAGTCCTTTATTGTGATTATATATATATATATATATATATATATATATATACAAATGTTAAAATAAATGTTTCATTTTATTTGATAAGTTTGTAATCTCAGTTCATCTACTTTAATGACCTTGTTGAACGATGCTGATCAGAAAATTTTTTAATATACTCTTCCCTAATGATTCATTTCTATTAATTCATACCTCAAGCTTTAGCACTCATGTTAAATATAGCATGAAAATGATCCAAAATGGGGATAACTGGCGTGCGTAACAACCCTACTCAACATTTCCAAGAATTATACAGCAACCCTGGTTAGGAATGCATGCCCAACACTTCTCCGCGCCTCGAAACAAAACTTTCAGGAGAGGTGGTAACTTCAATGTGGGGGAAAAAATTACAAGCGATTGCCGTACTTAGGGAGTGTGTTTTTTAACTTCTATTGCCGGGATTAACAGATTTCGTGTTTTTACTGTTACATGCTTTTCACTTAGAACCAGTTTTTACAGTGAAAAAATATTAATTATTAAAAATGGTTTATTACTCACTTCATGGTTTAAGGGCCCCACCAGTGGCCGAGAGGTTCTGCTCTCGAAGCTGGTAGACGGGAGGTGCGGGGTTCGATCCCAATCGCATCCGTCGGCCTAATCGTTCGCAGTTTTCGTGGTTTTCTTCGAACCTTTTTTCTCCAAGCGTTAATACGGGTTAGGTTCCCTTAGAAAGACCTCCACGGAAGGCACTCCCCCCTCAGGGCCTATATCCCACGTGCAGATAATTGGCGGACATAAATACAACCAACCAACCAATCATGGTTTAAGTTAAACTTGACCGAAAGAAATCGAAAACGTTTTACTTTTCCAAAGAAAACCAATCTCGAAGCTTGTAGCCGGGAGGTGCTGGGTTAGAACCCAATTGCGCCCGCCGGCCTAACCTTTCGGAGTTTTCGTGGTTTAATTCCAACCTTGGGAAACCTTTCCTAAATACGAGTTGTGTTCAATTTGAAATACCCCCACGGAGTGCACTCCCTTTTTGGGCCTATATCCCTCGAGTAGATAATAGGCCGACAAAAATCTACTCAACTCAGAAAATATTAAATGGTATTAAACTTAGCGTTTTTAACCTAAATAATGGAAGCGTGAGATCAAAAAATATTTTCACGAGTAAATTATAAATCAAGATGGAATTCGTTTAACCGAAAATGAAATACATCTCGTAAATTTGTAATTGGATAATCTTGTTATAAAAAAAATCTACAATTATGTTTCTAGATTACAGTTACTAAACAGAACACTCAGTTTTATCGCTTTCTTTCCCTTGTCAACGATATAAGTATTGCGTATTAATTAAAATGGTTATTTCTTATGTTTACTAATTTTCTTAGGTATGCATAGACTCAGATCTGACTATTTCCAAAGTTCAATATATTTTTGGTTTTGGCGCCATCTGTTGCATAAAGCAAAAGATATTCTTCTTCAATTCAGGGGAATAAGCACGTGTAGCAATTGTATTTTAAAAGCCACATTATAAAAGTTGTGGGTGAAATAGTTATTTAAGATTTTTGTAAAAAAAAGAATTCACAATTTATAAAATATTTCTTTACACTGTTAACTTACATTTCTCTAAGATATGATTTTTTGATAAAAGTTATTTAATGGCGATTTTCTAAGTTCCATGCAGAAACAAATGCCGATAAGTAGATATATATTATATTAAAATTATATATAATTTTTTAGTGTCATCACGCTACCAAATAATATTAGGAAAATTCTATTTTTCTTGTGATCTACTGTGGCCAATATAGTCTATGTTCAAGACACCGATTCAAGAAAAAATATTTTTTTTTTCTGTAACACAATATGAAGTTTACTAATAAAATCAATATTTCAATGAAAATTTTTTAGAAACGTTATTTAGATAAATTTGTATCTATATAAATTATATTTTATAATTTCTAATTCATGAAAAGATTTGAGCTTCTTTCTGACAGTGAAACACTTTTTCGAAATCATATGTTTATCTTTTTAAATATATCTTTTTCAAATGAATTATAAATTAGTTGATACAATATAAATATTCTTGTTTTAAAATTAAAAATAATTAAAAAATACCGCAGAGTTGACGAGGAAGTCTAACACAGGCCTTCTGTACCTGGTAGATCCCATAAATCGTCGATATATTTATGGAGTCGTACCAGGGCTCGAACTGCGATCACAGAGTGTCACAAAGCAGAAGCTCCAGCCTTAGACCACTAAGCCACCCCTGGCTGCTTCTGAAAGGTTTATTATTGATTTTAAAGTTATCCATGGAAGTGAAATAGTGGGTGTGTAATACACCAAATTTTTTGTATTAATTGAACATCAACAGTGACTGGTGGACAATCTATGTATTTTCAATTTTACGTCTTTTTTTTTATAAAAAATTTACACACTTAGATTTTGTAATAATGATATCGGCAAAATAAACGCCAGGGTAGATTTATCCCTGAAATTACCCCTGTTTGATAAAATAAAATTTCACTAACATGCTTTTAATAAATTCTACTACTGTTAGATTTATTTTAAGTATTTCGGCTGTTAAACATATTTTTGTGTTTTATTTTTATGGATTGTCTTTTTCTATCAAGTTTTTACAGTAAAATGTAATCCCTTTTAAACTAGTCTTAATTTAGGAAACTTGGAGGAAATTAAAATAAATAATACCTCTAAATTTCAAATTATGTATTTGCGTGTTTTACATATTTTACATGCTTGCCAATTATTATAAGTATCTCCAGCATATATGCGTAAATTTCCAAAAATAAGAATCCATGATAAATTGACAGTGCCGAAAACGCTTGTAATAAAATTTTATTTCTGAAACATTTTTAAAAATTTAACGTTTTAAAACCTTATACGGAATTTGTCCTTTTTTCCCCTAAAAGATTTTAACTTAATAAATGTTTAATAATCTCATATTATTTAAATTAGATATTTTATTTTGGAAAGAAAAAAAATTATTTATCCGTTCAAAATAATCCCGAAAAGAGACTTTAAAAGAAAATAAATATTTAAAAAAGTATCTACTAATTTTCACACACTGATTCTTAATCTAAACGAGATTTTCCCGTATTTGAAATCTTTTTGCATTTTGTGTAATTATTTTTAAAATAAATAATATAAAATTTACTTTATTGCATACAAAAAAAAATAAATAAATAAAAAAATAAAAATAACAATTAATCAAATAATATATGAGATGACCTGTATGTCAAGATGCTTTTCACAGTAAGAAGACGATAAAAAATTCGATAAAGAACGTATTTTTAAATAGGTTGTTTAAAAATCGTTACACATAAAAAAAATCTACAATCTATAATATGTAAGAATAGGGAGAGAAATCTTTAAATGACGACAATTCCTGATAGTAGATGGCGCCTCGACTCTCAAATGTGAAACTTAATATTTTGAAAATCAAGTTTTACGCACATAATATAAATGAGTAGTTAATTTTCTTAGAAATAATTACTCTTTACGCATAGTCTGTATGGTCTGAGGGCGGGATATTTCTGAAAATCCGATTAAAATTTTTAAGGAAATGACTAAAAACTTTTCTGGTAGGAAAGATGGAATAATTTGAAACAATATATATATAGCATTTTTCGTATAAATTCGCCGCAGCTATTTAGTCACTTTTCATTATTTAATAACTAAAAATAATTGTTTAGATGTACATACGTTAAAGATACTTTAGAGCAAATAGTTTCTTTTACATAAAGCGACTTTGAATTATTTTTTAAAAATGTCCAATACAGATTAATTGAAAATGTAATACAAATATTTGGTTTTTTTTTTTTGTTTTTTTTGCGTTTTTCCACTTTTTTGAATGATTTATAATAATAAAATATCCATGGGGGCAAATTTTTAGGAAATTTAAGTGTGCGAAGAATAATACTATCGGTTCTAGCGAGAAATCATTGGGAGATATTTGATAAATTTACTTCCAGCATTTAATCAACATCGGAAATGCCCCAAAATCGATATTTATACGGGCAGATCCTTAAAGTTTAGATACTGTATTGACAGATCATTGAATCAAAAATGTTGTCATCGGACGTGGAATGGATAGATCGCGTATGTAGCGCAACTGATTCTGAAAAATAAATGAAATAAATACAAAAACGTGTTCCATTTTCCAATAAACAAATGACTTATCTGAAAACATAAATTGATATCAAATTTGGCTCTGTGAATATCATTTTTCATGCGAAAGCACGAGGAAGAAATACCTGATAACTCAAGAAGTAATCCGCTTATCGAAAAAATAAAAGCGATGTTCTTTTTCGAACCACTTCTTTTTTAAAATATAGCAAGACACATCGTGCACGGAAAAGCAAAGCTGAGCTACTACTGAAGAAGATCGGTCTTGCATTGATGAAGAATCTCGCTAGTAGATTCGAAACAGCTGTTTGCTGCTTTTAACGTATTATTTGTGCTTTTATAAACGTTGGTTTTCTGTTTTTTTAATATTCATCGACAAAGGCTTTAATTGCTATTTTAACACTTCTTTAGTCTTCCTGCGCATTAGATGATATTAAGTTTAAAAGTAATTTCGGGAAATAGAAGAAAATGCATTGTTGTATAGAATTTTTATTAAACTGCTTTAGCTGAATTTGGGTTTTTATTGTAACAAGATTTTTTTTCCCTTTGCGTTTTTCTGCTTTATTTAAAGATATATGATACAAAAAATATCCATGGGGGAAATTTCTTAGGAAATTTAAAGGTGCGAAAAATAAAACTACCGGTTCTAGTGAGAAATCATGGTAGATATTTTATAGTTTATTTCCAGCTTTTAATCAACTTCGGAAATACCCCAAAATCGATATTTATAGGGACAGATCCTTAAGCGTTAGATACTCTATATTTCAGGTATTTGAAACAAAAATGTTCTTATCTGACGTTAAATGGATAGATCGGGTTTATAGTGCAACTGATTCTGAAAAATAAATGAAATAAATACAAAAACGTGTTCCATTTTCCAATAAAGGCAAATGACGTATCTGAAAATAGAAAATGATGTCAAATTTGGCTCTGTGAATATAATATTTTATGCGAAATCGCAAGAAAGAAATACCTGATAAGTCAAGAAGTAATCCGCTTATCGAAAAAATAAAAGCGATGTTCTTTTCCGAACCACTCCTTTAGTCTTCCTGCGCATTAGATGATATTTGGTTTAAAAGTAATTTCGGGAAATAGAACAAAATGCATTCTTGTATAGAATATTTATTTAACTGCTTTTACTGAATTTGGGTTTTTATTGTATCAAGCTTTCAAGTTAGATTTATGTTCACCTATTCAATAACAGTAATAAATTCAAAAATTTTTTACAGATCTTTTATATTGGTTTTTAAGTGAAAATCACTGCAATAAATTGAACAGCGTTTTCTATTTTTCGGTAAAAGTAAAGGACATCTTTAAATATGTAATAAAAGTGTTCGTACTGAACTAAATTACTGGATGCGATATTTCGAGGAAGTTCGTTATGAGGCAAGAGAAACTTATAATTTAATGTATTATTCAGTGATTGACACTGTGGCCTAGAGTTTCTACTCTCGAGCTGGTAGACGCGAGGTGCTGGGTTCGATTCCAATCGCGCTCGTCGGCCTAATCTTTCGGAGGTTTCGTGGTTTTCTTCGAACCTTGGCCTTCCAAGCGTAATTACGTGTTAGTTTCCCTTAGAAAGACCCCCCACAGAGGGCACTCTCCTTCTTAATGCCTATATCTCACGTGTTGATAATTGGCTGTCATAAATAGAACCAGTGATTCACAAAGAAGAACACTCATCGATACAATAGCACTTCGTTATTTTTATGTTGAAGAACTTATGTTCCGATTAAATATGATCTCGTGAATGAGTAAGAAATTTTGTATTGATAATTGGAGAAATTATGTTTTGACAAATGGTTTAACAGATTTCGTGTTTTTACTGTTACATGCTTTTCACTTAGAACCAGTTTTTACAGTGAAAAAATATTAATTATTAAAAATGGTTTATTACTCACTTCATGGTTTAAGGGCCCCACCAGTGGCCGAGAGGCTTTGCTCTCGAAGCTGGTAGACGGGAGGTGCGGGGTTCGATCCCAATCGCACCCGTCGGCCTAATCGTTCGGAGTTTTCGTGGTTTTCTTCGAACCTTGGTTCTCCAAGCGTTAATACGGGTTAGGTTCCCTTAGAAAGACCTCCACAGAAGGCACTCCCCCCTCAGTGCCTATATCCCACGTGCAGATAATTGGCCGACATAAATACAACCAACCAACCAATCATGGTTTAAGTTAAACTTGACCGAAAGAAATCGAAAACGTTTTACTTTTCCAAAGAAAACCAATCTCGAAGCTTGTAGCCGGGAGGTGCTGGGTTAGAACCCAATTGCGCCCGCCGGCCTAACCTTTCGGAGTTTTCGTGGTTTAATTCCAACCTTGGGAAACCTTTCCTAAATACCGGCTGGGTTCAATTTGAAATACCCCCACGGAGGGCACTCCCTTTTTGGGCCTATATCCCTCGAGTAGATAATAGGCCGACAAAAATCTACTCAACTCAGAAAATATTAAATGGTATTAAACTTAGCGTTTTTAACCGAAATAATGGAAGCGTGAGATCAAATAATGTTTTCACGAGTAAATTATAAATCAAGATGGAATTCGTTTAACCGAAAATGAAATACATCTCGTAAATTTGTAATTGGATAATCTTGTTATAAAAAAAATCTACAATTATATTTCTAGATTACAGTTACTAAACAGAACACTCAGTTTTATCGCTTTCTATCCCTTGTCAACGATATAAGTATTGCGTATTAATTAAAATGGTTATTTCTTATGTTTACTAATTTTCTTAGGTATGCATAGACTCAGATCTGACTATTTCCAAAGTTCTATATATTTTTGGTTTTGGCGCCATCTGTTGCATAAAGCAAAAGATATTCTTCTTCAATTCAGGGGAATAAGCACGTGTAGCAATTGTATTTTAAAAGCCACATTATAAAAGTTGTGGGTGAAATAGTTATTTAAGATTTTTGTAAAAAAAAGAATTCACAATTTATAAAATATTTCTTTACACTGTTAACTTACATTTCTCTAAGATATGATTTTTTGATAAAAGTTATTTAATGGCGATTTTCTAAGTTCCATGCAGAAACAAATGCCGATAAGTAGATATATATTATATTAAAATTATATATAATATTTTAGTGTCATCACACTACCAAATAATATAAGGAAAATTCTATTTTTCTTGCGATCTACTGTGGTCAATATAGTCTATGTTCAAGACACCGATTCAAGAAAAAATATTTTTTTTTCTGTAACACAATATGAAGTTTACTAATAAAATCAATATTTCAATGAAAATTTTTTAGAAACGTTATTTAGATAAATTTGTATCTATATAAATTATATTTTATAATTTCTAATTCATGAAAAGATTTGAGCTTCTTTCTGACAGTGAAACACTTTTTCGAAATCATATGTTTATCTTTTTAAATATATCTTTTTCAAATGAATTATAAATTACTTGATACAATATAAATATTCTTGTTTTAAAATTAAAAATAATTAAAAAATACCGCAGAGTTGACGAGGAAGTCTAACACAGGCCTTCTTTCTGTACCTGGTAAATCCCATAAATCGTCGATATATTTATGGAGTCGTACCAGGGCTCGAACTGCGATCACAGAGTGTCACAAAGCAGAAGCTCCAGCCTTAGACCACTAAGCCACCCCTGGCTGCTTCTGAAAGGTTTATTATTGATTTTAAAGTTATCCATGGAAGTGAAATAGTGGGTGTGTAATACACCAAATTTTTTGTATTAATTGAACATTAACAGTGACTGGTGGACAATCTATGTATTTTCAATTTTACGTCTTTTTTTTTATAAAAAATTTACACACTTAGATTTTGTAATAATGATATCGGCAAAATAAACGCCAGGGTAGATTTATCCCTGAAATTACCCCTGTTTGATAAAATAAAATTTCACTAACATGCTTTTAATAAATTCTACTACTGTTAGATTTATTTTAAGTATTTCGGCTGTTAAACATATTTCTGTGTTTTATTTTTATGGATTGACTTTTTCTATCAAGTTTTTACAGTAAAATGTAATCCCTTTTAAACTAGTCTTAATTTAGGAAACTTGGAGGAAATTAAAATAAATAATACCTCTAAATTTCAAATTATGTATTTGCGTGTTTTACATATTTTACATGCTTGCCAATTATTATAAGTATCTCCAGCATATATGCGTAAATTTCCAAAAATAAGAATCCATGATAAATTGACAGTGCCGAAAACGCTTGTAATAAAATTTTATTTCTGAAACATTTTTAAAAATTTAACGTTTTAAAACCTTATACGGAATTTGTCCTTTTTTCCCCTAAAAGATTTTAACTTAATAAATGTTTAATAATCTCATATTATTTAAATTAGATATTTTATTTTGGAAAGAAAAAAAATTATTTATCCGTTCAAAATAATCCCGAAAAGAGACTTTAAAAGAAAATAAATATTTAAAAAAGTATCTACTAATTTTCACACACTGATTCTTAATCTAAACGAGATTTTCCCGTATTTGAAATCTTTTTGCATTTTGTGTAATTATTTTTAAAATAAATAATATAAAATTTACTTTATTGCATACAAAAAAAATAAATAAATAAAAAAATAAAAATAACAATTAATCAAATAATATATGAGATGACCTGTATGTCAAGATGCTTTTCACAGTAAGAAGACGATAAAAAATTCGATAAAGAACGTATTTTTAAATAGGTTGTTTAAAAATCGTTACACATAAAAAAAATCTACAATCTATAATATGTAAGAATAGGGAGAGAAATCTTTAAATGACGACAATTCCTGATAGTAGATGGCGCCTCGACTCTCAAATGTGAAACTTAATATTTTGAAAATCAAGTTTTACGCACATAATATAAATGAGTAGTTAATTTTCTTAGAAATAATTACTCTTTACGCATAGTCTGTATGGTCTGAGGGCGGGATATTTCTGAAAATCCGATTAACATTTTTAAGGAAATGACTAAAAACTTTTCTGGTAGGAAAGATGGAATAATTTGAAACAATATATATATAGCATTTTTCGTATAAATTCGCCGCAGCTATTTAGTCACTTTTCATTATTTAATAACTAAAAATAATTGTTTAGATGTACATACCTTAAAGATACTTTAGAGCAAATAGTTTCTTTTACATAAAGCGACTTTGAATTATTTTTTAAAAATGTCCAATACAGATTAATTGAAAATGTAATACAAATATTTGTTTTTTTTTTGTTTTTTTTGCGTTTTTCCACTTTTTTGAATGATTTATAATAATAAAATATCCATGGGGGCAAATTTTTAGGAAATTTAAGTGTGCGAAGAATAATACTATCGGTTCTAGCGAGAAATCATTGGGAGATATTTGATAAATTTACTTCCAGCATTTAATCAACATCGGAAATGCCCCAAAATCGATATTTATACGGGCAGATCCTTAAAGTTTAGATACTGTATTGACAGATCATTGAATCAAAAATGTTGTCATCGGACGTGGAATGGATAGATCGCGTATGTAGCGCAACTGATTCTGAAAAATAAATGAAATAAATACAAAAACGTGTTCCATTTTCCAATAAACAAATGACTTATCTGAAAACATAAATTGATATCAAATTTGGCTCTGTGAATATCATTTTTCATGCGAAAGCACGAGGAAGAAATACCTGATAACTCAAGAAGTAATCCGCTTATCGAAAAAATAAAAGCGATGTTCTTTTTCGAACCACTTCTTTTTTAAAATATAGCAAGACACATCGTGCACGGAAAAGCAAAGCTGAGCTACTACTGAAGAAGATCGGTCTTGCATTGATGAAGAATCTCGCTAGTAGATTCGAAACAGCTGTTTGCTGCTTTTAACGTATTATTTGTGCTTTTATAAACGTTGGTTTTCTGTTTTTTTAATATTCATCGACAAAGGCTTTAATTGCTATTTTAACACTTCTTTAGTCTTCCTGCGCATTAGATGATATTAAGTTTAAAAGTAATTTCGGGAAATAGAAGAAAATGCATTGTTGTATAGAATTTTTATTAAACTGCTTTAGCTGAATTTGGGTTTTTATTGTAACAAGATTTTTTTTTTCCTTTGCGTTTTTCTGCTTTATTTAAAGATATATGATACAAAAAATATCCATGGGGGAAATTCCTTAGGAAATTTAAAGGTGCGAAAAATAAAACTACCGGTTCTAGTGAGAAATCATGGTAGATATTTTATAGTTTATTTCCAGCTTTTAATCAACTTCGGAAATACCCCAAAATCGATATTTATAGGGACAGATCCTTAAGCGTTAGATACTCTATATTTCAGGTATTTGAAACAAAAATGTTCTTATCTGACGTTAAATGGATAGATCGGGTTTATAGTGCAACTGATTCTGAAAAATAAATGAAATAAATACAAAAACGTGTTCCATTTTCCAATAAAGGCAAATGACGTATCTGAAAATAGAAAATGATGTCAAATTTGGCTCTGTGAATATAATATTTTATGCGAAATCGCAAGAAAGAAATACCTGATAAGTCAAGAAGTAATCCGCTTATCGAAAAAATAAAAGCGATGTTCTTTTCCGAACCACTCCTTTAGTCTTCCTGCGCATTAGATGATATTTGGTTTAAAAGTAATTTCGGGAAATAGAACAAAATGCATTCTTGTATAGAATATTTATTTAACTGCTTTTACTGGATTTGGGTTTTTATTGTATCAAGCTTTCAAGTTAGATTTATGTTCACCTATTCAATAACAGTAATAAATTCAAAAATTTTTTACAGATCTTTTATATTGGTTTTTAAGTGAAAAATACTGCAATAAATTGAACAGCGTTTTCTATTTTTCGGTAAAAGTAAAGGACATCTTTAAATATGTAATAAAAGTGTTCGTACTGAACTAAATTACTGGATGCGATATTTCGAGGAAGTTCGTTATGAGGCAAGAGAAACTTATAATTTAATGTATTATTCAGTGATTGACACTGTGGCCTAGAGTTTCTACTCTCGAGCTGGTAGACGCGAGGTGCTGGGTTCGATTCCAATCGCGCTCGTCGGCCTAATCTTTCGGAGGTTTCGTGGTTTTCTTCGAACCTTGGCCTTCCAAGCGTAATTACGTGTTAGTTTCCCTTAGAAAGACCCCCCACAGAGGGCACTCTCCTTCTTAATGCCTATATCTCACGTGTTGATAATTGGCTGTCATAAATAGAACCAGTGATTCACAAAGAAGAACACTCATCGATACAATAGCACTTCGTTATTTTTATGTTGAAGAACTTATGTTCCGATTAAATATGATCTCGTGAATGAGTGAGAAATTTTGTATTGATAATTGGAGAAATTATGTTTTGACAAATGGTTTAACAGATTTCGTGTTTTTACTGTTACATGCTTTTCACTTAGAACCAGTTTTTACAGTGAAAAAATATTAATTATTAAAAATGGTTTATTACTCACTTCATGGTTTAAGGGCCCCACCAGTGGCCGAGAGGTTTTGCTCTCGAAGCTGGTAGACGGGAGGTGCGGGGTTCGATCCCAATCGCACCCGTCGGCCTAATCGTTCGGAGTTTTCGTGGTTTTCTTCGAACCTTGGTTCTCCAAGCGTTAATACGGGTTAGGTTCCCTTAGAAAGACCTCCACAGAAGGCACTCCCCCCTCAGTGCCTATATCCCACGTGCAGATAATTGGCCGACATAAATACAACCAACCAACCAATCATGGTTTAAGTTAAACTTGACCGAAAGAAATCAAAAACGTTTTACTTTTCCAAAGAAAACCAATCTCGAAGCTTGTAGCCGGGAGGTGCTGGGTTAGAACCCAATTGCGCCCGCCGGCCTAACCTTTCGGAGTTTTCGTGGTTTAATTCCAACCTTGGGAAACCTTTCCTAAATACCGGCTGGGTTCAATTTGAAATACCCCCACGGAGGGCACTCCCTTTTTGGGCCTATATCCCTCGAGTAGATAATAGGCCGACAAAAATCTACTCAACTCAGAAAATATTAAATGGTATTAAACTTAGCGTTTTTAACCGAAATAATGGAAGCGTGAGATCAAATAATGTTTTCACGAGTAAATTATAAATCAAGATGGAATTCGTTTAACCGAAAATGAAATACATCTCGTAAATTTGTAATTGGATAATCTTGTTATAAAAAAAATCTACAATTATGTTTCTAGATTACAGTTACTAAACAGAACACTCAGTTTTATCGCTTTCTATCCCTTGTCAACGATATAAGTATTGCGTATTAATTAAAATGGTTATTTCTTATGTTTACTAATTTTCTTAGGTATGCATAGACTCAGATCTGACTATTTCCAAAGTTCTATATATTTTTGGTTTTGGCGCCATCTGTTGCATAAAGCAAAAGATATTCTTCTTCAATTCAGGGGAATAAGCACGTGTAGCAATTGTATTTTAAAAGCCACATTATAAAAGTTGTGGGTGAAATAGTTATTTAAGATTTTTGTAAAAAAAAGAATTCACAATTTATAAAATATTTCTTTACACTGTTAACTTACATTTCTCTAAGATATGATTTTTTGATAAAAGTTATTTAATGGCGATTTTCTAAGTTCCATGCAGAAACAAATGCCGATAAGTAGATATATATTATATTAAAATTATATATAATATTTTAGTGTGATCACACTACCAAATAATATAAGGAAAATTCTATTTTTCTTGCGATCTACTGTGGTCAATATAGTCTATGTTCAAGACACCGATTCAAGAAAAAATATTTTTTTTTCTGTAACACAATATGAAGTTTACTAATAAAATCAATATTTCAATGAAAATTTTTTAGAAACGTTATTTAGATAAATTTGTATCTATATAAATTATATTTTATAATTTCTAATTCATGAAAAGATTTGAGCTTCTTTCTGACAGTGAAACACTTTTTCGAAATCATATGTTTATCTTTTTAAATATATCTTTTTCAAATGAATTATAAATTACTTGATACAATATAAATATTCTTGTTTTAAAATTAAAAATAATTAAAAAATACCGCAGAGTTGACGAGGAAGTCTAACACAGGCCTTCTGTACCTGGTAAATCCCATAAATCGTCGATATATTTATGGAGTCGTACCAGGGCTCGAACTGCGATCACAGAGTGTCACAAAGCAGAAGCTCCAGCCTTAGACCTCTAAGCCACCCCTGGCTACTTCTGATTGGTTTATTAGAGATTTTAAAGTTATCCATGGAAGTGAAATAGTGGGTGTGTAATATACCAAATTTTTTGTATTAATTGAACATTAACAATGACTGGTGGACAATCTATGTATTTTCAATTTTACGTCTTTTTTTTTTATAAAAATTTTACACACTTAGATTTTGTAATAATGATATCGGAAAAATAAACGCCAGGGTAGATTTATCCCTGAAATTACCCCTGTTTGATAAAATAAAATTTCACTAACATGCTTTTAATAAATTCTACTACTGTTAGATTTATTTTAAGTATTTCGGCTGTTAAACATATTTTTGTGTTTTATTTTTATGGATTGTCTTTTTCTATCAAGTTTTTACAGTAAAATGTAATCCCTTTTAAACTAGTCTTAATTTAGGAAACTTGGAGGAAATTAAAATAAATAATACCTCTAAATTTCAAATTATGTATTTGCGTGTTTTACATATTTTACATGCTTGCCAATTATTATAAGTATCTCCAACATATATGCGTAAATTTCCAAAAATAAGAATCCATGATAAATTGACAGTGCCGAAAACGCTTTTAATAAAATTTTATTTCTGAAACATTTTTAAAAATTTAACGTTTTAAAACCTTATACGGAATTTGTCCTTTTTTCCCCCTAAAAGATTTTAACTTAATAAATGTTTAATAATCTCATATTATTTAAATTAGATATTTTATTTTGGAAAGAAAAAAAATTATTAATCCGTTCAAAATAATCCCGAAAAGAGACTTTAAAAGAAAATAAATATTTAAAAAAGTATCTACTAATTTTCACACACTGATTCTTAATCTAAACGAGATTTTCCCGTATTTGAAATCTTTTTGCATTTTGTGTAATTATTTTTAAAATAAATAATATAAAATTTACTTTATTGCATACAAAAAAAATAAATAAATAAAAAAATAAAAATAACAATTAATCAAATAATATATGAGATGACCTGTATGTCAAGATGCTTTTCACAGTAAGAAGACGATAAAAAATTCGATAAAGAACGTATTTTTAAATAGGTTGTTTAAAAATCGTTACACATAAAAAAAATCTACAATCTATAATATGTAAGAATAGGGAGAGAAATCTTTAAATGACGACAATTCCTGATAGTAGATGGCGCCTCGACTCTCAAATGTGAAACTTAATATTTTGAAAATCAAGTTTTACGCACATAATATAAATGAGTAGTTAATTTTCTTAGATATAATTACCCTTTACGCATAGTCTGTATGGTCTGAGGGCGGGATATTTCTGAAAATCCGATTAAAATTTTTAAGGAAATGACTAAAAACTTTTCTGGTAGGAAAGATGGAATAATTTGAAACAATATATATATAGCATTTTTCGTATAAATTCGCCGCAGCTATTTAGTCACTTTTCATTATTTAATAACTAAAAATAATTGTTTAGATGTACATACGTTAAAGATACTTTAGAGCAAATAGTCTCTTTTACATAAAGCGACTTTGAATTATTTTTTAAAAATGTCCAATACAGATTAATTGAAAATGTAATACAAATATTTGTTTTTTTTTTGTTTTTTTTTTGTTTTGTGTTTTTCCACATTTTTGAATGATTTATAATAATAAAATATCCATGGGGGCAAATTTTTAGGAAATTTAAGTGTGCGAAGAATAATACTACCGGTTCTAGCGAGAAATCATTGGGAGATATTTGATAAATTTACTTCCAGCATTTAATCAACATCGGAAATGCCCCAAAATCGATATTTATACGGGCAGATCCTTAAAGTTTAGATACTGTATTGACAGATCATTGAATCAAAAATGTTGTCATCGGACGTGGAATGGATAGATCGCGTATGTAGCGCAACTGATTCTGAAAAATAAATGAAATAAATACAAAAACGTGTTCCATTTTCCAATAAACAAATGACTTATCTGAAAACATAAATTGATATCAAATTTGGCTCTGTGAATATCATTTTTCATGCGAAAGCACGAGGAAGAAATACCTGATAACTCAAGAAGTAATCCGCTTATCGAAAAAATAAAAGCGATGTTCTTTTTCGAACCACTTCTTTTTTAAAATATAGCAAGCCACATCGTGCACGGAAAAGCAAAGCTGAGCTACTACTGAAGAAGATCGGTCTTGCATTGATGAAGAATCTCGCTAGTAGATTCGAAACAGCTGTTTGCTGCTTTTAACGTATTACTTGTGCTTTTATAAACATTGGTTTTCTATTTTTTTAATATTCATCGACAAAGGCTTTAATTGCTATTTTAACATTTCTTTAGTCTTCCTGCGCATTAGATGATATTAAGTTTAAAAGTAATTTCGGGAAATAGAAGAAAATGCATTGTTGTATAGAATTTTTATTAAACTGCTTTAGCTGAATTTGGGTTTTTATTGTAACAAGATTTTTTTTTTCCTTTGCGTTTTTCTGCTTTATTTAATGATATATGATAAAAAAAATATCCATGGGGGAAATTTCTTAGGAAATTTAAAGGTGCGAAAAATAAAACTACCGGTTCTAGTGAGAAATCATGGTAGATATTTTATAATTTATTTCCAACTTTTAATCAACTTCGGAAATACCCCAAAATCGTTATTTATAGGGGCAGATCTTTAAGCGTTAGATACTCTATATTTCAGGTATTTGAAACAAAAATGTTCTTATCTGACGTGAAATGGGTGGCCGAGAGGTTCTGCTCTCGAAGCTGGTAGACGGGAGGTGCTGGGTTCGATCCCAATCGCGCCCGTCGGCCTAACCGTTCGGAGTTTTCGTGGTTTTCTTCGAGCCGTGGATCTTCCATGCGTTAATACGGATTAGGTTCCCTTTGAAAGACCCCCACGGAGGGCACTCCCCCCGGGCCTATATCCCTCGTGTAGATAATTGGCCGTCAAAAATCAACCCAACCCAACCCTGACGTGAAATGGATAGATCGGGTTTATAGTGCAACTGATTTTGAAAAATAAATGAAATAAATACAAAAACGTGTTCCATTTTCCAATAAAGGCAAATGACGTATCTGAAAATAGAAAATGATGTCAAATTTGGCTCTGTGAATGTAATATTTTATGCGAAATCGCAAGAAAGAAATACCTGATAAGTCAAGAAGTAATCCGCTTATCGAAAAAATAAAAGCGATGTACTTTTCCGAACCACTCCTTTAGTCTTCCTGCGCATTAGATGATATTTGGTTTAAAAGTAATTTCGGGAAATAGAACAAAATGCATTCTTGTATAGAATATTTATTTAACTGCTTTTACTGAATTTGGGTTTTTATTGTATCAAGCTTTCAAGTTAGATTTATGTTCACCTATTCAATAACAGTAATAAATTCAAAAATTTTTTACAGATCTTTTATATTGGTTTTTAAGTGAAAATCACTGCAATAAATTGAACAGCGTTTTCTATTTTTCGGTAAAAGTAAAGGACATCTTTAAATATGTAATAAAAGTGTTCGTACTGAACTAAATTACTGGATGCGATATTTCGAGGAAGTTCGTTATGAGGCAAGAGAAACTTATAATTTAATGTATTATTCAGTGATTGACACTGTGGCCTAGAGTTTCTACTCTCGAGCTGGTAGACGCGAGGTGCTGGGTTCGATTCCAATCGCGCTCGTCGGCCTAATCTTTCGGAGGTTTCGTGGTTTTCTTCGAACCTTGGCCTTCCAAGCGTAATTACGTGTTAGTTTCCCTTAGAAAGACCCCCCACAGAGGGCACCCTCCTTCTTAATGCCTATATCTCACGTGTTGATAATTGGCTGTCATAAATAGAACCAGTGATTCACAAAGAAGAACACTCATCGATACAATAGCACTTCGTTATTTTTATGTTGAAGAACTCATGTTCCGATTAAATATGATCTCGTGAATGAGTAAGAAATTTTGTATTGATAATTGGAGAAATTATGTTTTGACAAATGGTTTAACAGATTTCGTGTTTTTACTGTTACATGCTTTTCACTTAGAACCAGTTTTTACAGTGAAAAAATATTAATTATTAAAAATGGTTTATTACTCACTTCATGGTTTAAGGGCCCCACCAGTGGCCGAGAGGTTTTGCTCTCGAAGCTGGTAGACGGGAGGTGCGGGGTTCGATCCCAATCGCACCCGTCGGCCTAATCGTTCGGAGTTTTCGTGGTTTTCTTCGAACCTTGGTTCTCCAAGCGTTAATACGGGTTAGGTTCCCTTAGAAAGACCTCCACAGAAGGCACTCCCCCCTCAGTGCCTATATCCCACGTGCAGATAATTGGCCGACATAAATACAACCAACCAACCAATCATGGTTTAAGTTAAACTTGACCGAAAGAAATCGAAAACGTTTTACTTTTCCAAAGAAAACCAATCTCGAAGCTTGTAGCCGGGAGGTGCTGGGTTAGAACCCAATTGCGCCCGCCGGCCTAACCTTTCGGAGTTTTCGTGGTTTAATTCCAACCTTGGGAAACCTTTCCTAAATACCGGCTGGGTTCAATTTGAAATACCCCCACGGAGGGCACTCCCTTTTTGGGCCTATATCCCTCGAGTAGATAATAGGCCGACAAAAATCTACTCACCTCAAAAAATATTAAATGGTATTAAACTTAGCGTTTTTAACCGAAATAATGGAAGCGTGAGATCAAATAATGTTTTCACGAGTAAATTATAAATCAAGATGGAATTCGTTTAACCGAAAATGAAATACATCTCGTAAATTTGTAATTGGATAATCTTGTTATAAAAAAAATCTACAATTATGTTTCTAGATTACAGTTACTAAACAGAACACTCAGTTTTATCGCTTTCTATCCCTTGTCAACGATATAAGTATTGCGTATTAATTAAAATGGTTATTTCTTATGTTTACTAATTTTCTTAGGTATGCATAGACTCAGATCTGACTATTTCCAAAGTTCTATATATTTTTGGTTTTGGCGCCATCTGTTGCATAAAGCAAAAGATATTCTTCTTCAATTCAGGGGAATAAGCACGTGTAGCAATTGTATTTTAAAAGCCACATTATAAAAGTTGTGGGTGAAATAGTTATTTAAGATTTTTGTAAAAAAAAAGAATTCACAATTTATAAAATATTTCTTTACACTGTTAACTTACATTTCTCTAAGATATGATTTTTTGATAAAAGTTATTTAATGGCGATTTTCTAAGTTCCATGCAGAAACAAATGCCGATAAGTAGATATATATTATATTAAAATTATATATAATATTTTAGTGTCATCACACTACCAAATAATATAAGGAAAATTCTATTTTTCTTGCGATCTACTGTGGTCAATATAGTCTATGTTCAAGACACCGATTCAAGAAAAAATATTTTTTTTTCTGTAACACAATATGAAGTTTACTAATAAAATCAATATTTCAATGAAAATTTTTTAGAAACGTTATTTAGATAAATTTGTATCTATATAAATTATATTTTATAATTTCTAATTCATGAAAAGATTTGAGCTTCTTTCTGACAGTGAAACACTTTTTCGAAATCATATGTTTATCTTTTTAAATATATCTTTTTCAAATGAATTATAAATTACTTGATACAATATAAATATTCTTGTTTTAAAATTAAAAATAATTAAAAAATACCGCAGAGTTGACGAGGAAGTCTAACACAGGCCTTCTGTACCTGGTAAATCCCATAAATCGTCGATATATTTATGGAGTCGTACCAGGGCTCGAACTGCGATCACAGAGTGTCACAAAGCAGAAGCTCCAGCCTTAGACCTCTAAGCCACCCCTGGCTACTTCTGATTGGTTTATTAGAGATTTTAAAGTTATCCATGGAAGTGAAATAGTGGGTGTGTAATATACCAAATTTTTTGTATTAATTGAACATTAACAGTTACTGGTGGACAATCTATGTATTTTCAATTTTACGTCTTTTTTTTTTATAAAAATTTTACACACTTAGATTTTGTAATAATGATATCGGAAAAATAAACGCCAGGGTAGATTTATCCCTGAAATTACTCCTGTTTGATAAAATAAAATTTCACTAACATGCTTTTAATAAATTCTACTACTGTTAGATTTATTTTAAGTATTTCGGCTGTTAAACATATTTTTGTGTTTTATTTTTATGGATTGTCTTTTTCTATCAAGTTTTTACAGTAAAATGTAATCCCTTTTAAACTAGTCTTAATTTAGGAAACTTGGAGGAAATTAAAATAAATAATACCTCTAAATTTCAAATTATGTATTTACGTGTTTTACATATTTTACATGCTTGCCAATTATTATAAGTATCTCCAGCATATATGCGTAAATTTCCAAAAATAAGAATCCATGATAAATTGACAGTGCCGAAAACGCTTTTAATAAAATTTTATTTCTGAAACCTTTTTAAAAATTTAACGTTTTAAAACCTTATACGGAATTTGTCCTTTTTTCCCCCTAAAAGATTTTAACTTAATAAATGTTTAATAATCTCATATTATTTAAATTAGATATTTTATTTTGGAAAGAAAAAAAATTATTAATCCGTTCAAAATAATCCCGAAAAGAGACTTTAAAAGAAAATAAATATTTAAAAAAGTATCTACTAATTTTCACACACTGATTCTTAATCTAAACGAGATTTTCCCGTATTTGAAATCTTTTTGCATTTTGTGTAATTATTTTTAAAATAAATAATATAAAATTTACTTTATTGCATACAAAAAAAATAAATAAATAAAAAAATAAAAATAACAATTAATCAAATAATATATGAGATGACCTGTATGTCAAGATGCTTTTCACAGTAAGAAGACGATAAAAAATTCGATAAAGAACGTATTTTTAAATAGGTTGTTTAAAAATCGTTACACATAAAAAAAATCTACAATCTATAATATGTAAGAATAGGGAGAGAAATCTTTAAATGACGACAATTCCTGATAGTAGATGGCGCCTCGACTCTCAAATGTGAAACTTAATATTTTGAAAATCAAGTTTTACGCACATAATATAAATGAGTAGTTAATTTTCTTAGAAATAATTACCCTTTACGCATAGTCTGTATGGTCTGAGGGCGGGATATTTCTGAAAATCCGATTAAAATTTTTAAGGAAATGACTAAAAACTTTTCTGGTAGGAAAGATGGAATAATTTGAAACAATATATATATAGCATTTTTCGTATAAATTCGCCGCAGCTATTTAGTCACTTTTCATTATTTAATAACTAAAAATAATTGTTTAGATGTACATACGTTAAAGATACTTTAGAGCAAATAGTCTCTTTTACATAAAGCGACTTTGAATTATTTTTTAAAAATGTCCAATACAGATTAATTGAAAATGTAATACAAATATTTGTTTTTTTTTTTGTTTTTTTTTTGTTTTGCGTTTTTCCACGTTTTTGAATGATTTATAATAATAAAATATCCATGGGGGCAAATTTTTAGGAAATTTAAGTGTGCGAAGAATAATACTATCGGTTCTAGCGAGAAATCATTGGGAGATATTTGATAAATTTACTTCCAGCATTTAATCAACATCGGAAATGCCCCAAAATCGATATTTATACGGGCAGATCCTTAAAGTTTAGATACTGTATTGACAGATCATTGAATCAAAAATGTTGTCATCGGACGTGGAATGGATAGATCGCGTATGTAGCGCAACTGATTCTGAAAAATAAATGAAATAAATACAAAAACGTGTTCCATTTTCCAATAAACAAATGACTTATCTGAAAACATAAATTGATATCAAATTTGGCTCTGTGAATATCATTTTTCATGCGAAAGCACGAGGAAGAAATACCTGATAACTCAAGAAGTAATCCGCTTATCGAAAAAATAAAAGCGATGTTCTTTTTCGAACCACTTCTTTTTTAAAATATAGCAAGCCCCATCGTGCACGGAAAAGCAAAGCTGAGCTACTACTGAAGAAGATCGGTCTTGCATTGATGAAGAATCTCGCTAGTAGATTCGAAACAGCTGTTTGCTGCTTTTAACGTATTACTTGTGCTTTTATAAACATTGGTTTTCTATTTTTTTAATATTCATCGACAAAGGCTTTAATTGCTATTTTAACATTTCTTTAGTCTTCCTGCGCATTAGATGATATTAAGTTTAAAAGTAATTTCGGGAAATAGAAGAAAATGCATTGTTGTATAGAATTTTTATTAAACTGCTTTAGCTGAATTTGGGTTTTTATTGTAACAAGATTTTTTTTTTCCTTTGCGTTTTTCTGCTTTATTTAATGATATATGATAAAAAAAATATCCATGGGGGAAATTTCTTAGGAAATTTAAAGGTGCGAAAAATAAAACTACCGGTTCTAGTGAGAAATCATGGTAGATATTTTATAATTTATTTCCAACTTTTAATCAACTTCGGAAATACCCCAAAATCGATATTTATAGGGGCAGATCTTTAAGCGTTAGATACTCTATATTTCAATTATTTGAAACAAAAATGTTCTTATCTGACGTGAAATGGGTGGCCGAGAGGTTCTGCTCTCGAAGCTGGTAGACGGGAGGTGCTGGGTTCGATCCCAATCGTGCCCGTCGGCCTAACCGTTCGGAGTTTTCGTGGTTTTCTTCGAGCCGTGGATCTTCCATGCGTTAATACGGATTAGGTTCCCTTTGAAAGACCCCCACGGAGGGCACTCCCCCCGAGCCTATATCCCTCGTGTAGATAATTGGCCGTCAAAAATCAACCCAACCCAACCCTGACGTGAAATGGATAGATCGGGTTTATAGTGCAACTGATTTTGAAAAATAAATGAAATAAATACAAAAACGTGTTCCATTTTCCAATAAAGGCAAATGACGTATCTGAAAATAGAAAATGATGTCAAATTTGGCTCTGTGAATGCAATATTTTATGCGAAATCGCAAGAAAGAAATACCTGATAAGTCAAGAAGTAATCCGCTTATCGAAAAAATAAAAGCGATGTACTTTTCCGAACCACTCCTTTAGTCTTCCGGCGCATTAGATGATATTTGGTTTAAAAGTAATTTCGGGAAATAGAACAAAATGCATTCTTGTATAGAATATTTATTTAACTGTTTTTACTGAATTTGGGTTTTTATTGTATCAAGCTTTCAAGTTAGATTTATGTTCACCTATTCAATAACAGTAATAAATTCAAAATTTTTTTACAGATCTTTTATATTGGTTTTTAAGTGAAAATCACTGCAATAAATTGAACAGCGTTTTCTATTTTTCGGTAAAAGTAAAGGACATCTTTAAATATGTAATAAAAGTGTTCGTACTGAACTAAATTACTGGATGCGATATTTCGAGAAAGTTCGTTATGAGGCAAGAGAAACTTATAATTTAATGTATTATTCAGTGATTGACACTGTGGCCAAGAGGTTCTACACTCGAGCTGGTAGACGCGAGGTGCTGGGTTCGATTCCAATCGCGCTCGTCGGCCTAATCTTTCGGAGTTTTCGTGGTTTTCTTCGAACCTTGGCCTTCCAAGCGTAATTACGGGTTAGTTTCCCTTAGAAAGACCCCCACGGAGGGCACTCCTCTTCTTAATGCCTATATCTCACGTGTTGATAATTGGCTGTCATAAATAGAACCAGTGATTCACAAAGAACACTCATCGATACAATAGCACTTCGTTATTTTTATGTTGAAGAATTTATGTTCCAATTAAATATGATCTCGTGAATGAGTAAGAAATTTTGTATTGATAATTGGAGAAATTATGTTTTGACAAATGGTTTAACAGATTTCGTGTTTTTACTGTTACATGCTTTTCACTTAGAACCAGTTTTTACAGTGAAAAAATATTAATTATTAAAAATGGTTTATTACTCACTTCATGGTTTAAGGGCCCCACCAGTGGCCGAGAGGTTTTGCTCTCGAAGCTGGTAGACGGGAGGTGCGGGGTTCGATCCCAATCGCACCCGTCGGCCTAATCGTTCGGAGTTTTCGTGGTTTTCTTCGTACCTTGGTTCTCCAAGCGTTAATACGGGTTAGGTTCCCTTAGAAAGACCTCCACAGAAGGCACTCCCCCCTCAGGGCCTATATCCCACGTGCAGATAATTGGCCGACATAAATACAACCAACCAACCAATCATGGTTTAAGTTAAACTTGACCGAAAGAAATCGAAAAGGTTTTACTTTTCCAAAGAAAACCAATCTCGAAGCTTGTAGCCGGGAGGTGCTGGGTTAGAACCCAATTGCGCCCGCCGGCCTAACCTTTCGGAGTTTTCGTGGTTTAATTCCAACCTTGGGAAAACTTTCCTAAATACCGGCTGGGTTCAATTTGAAATACCCCCACGGAGGGCACTCCCTTTTTGGGCCTATATCCCTCGAGTAGATAATAGGCCGACAAAAATCTACTCAACTCAGAAAATATTAAATGGTATTAAACTTAGCGTTTTTAACCGAAATAATGGAAGCGTGAGATCAAAAAATGTTTTCACGAGTAAATTATAAATCAAGATGGAATTCGTTTAACCGAAAATGAAATACATCTCGTAAATTTGTAATTGGATAATCTTGTTATAAAAAAAATCTACAATTATGTTTCTAGATTACAGTTACTAAACAGAACACTCAGTTTTATCGCTTTCTATCCCTTGTCAACGATATAAGTATTGCGTATTAATTAAAATGGTTATTTCTTATGTTTACTAATTTTCTTAGGTATGCATAGACTCAGATCTGACTATTTCCAAAGTTCTATATATTTTTGGTTTTGGCGCCATCTGTTGCATAAAGCAAAAGATATTCTTCTTCAATTCAGGGGAATAAGCACGTGTAGCAATTGTATTTTAAAAGCCACATTATAAAAGTTGTGGGTGAAATAGTTATTTAAGATTTTTGTAAAAAAAAGAATTCACAATTTATAAAATATTTCTTTACACTGTTAACTTACATTTCTCTAAGATATGATTTTTTGATAAAAGTTATTTAATGGCGATTTTCTAAGTTCCATGCAGAAACAAATGCCGATAAGTAGATATATATTATATTAAAATTATATATAATATTTTAGTGTCATCACACTACCAAATAATATAAGGAAAATTCTATTTTTCTTGCGATCTACTGTGGTCAATATAGTCTATGTTCAAGACACCGATTCAAGAAAAAATATTTTTTTTTCTGTAACACAATATGAAGTTTACTAATACAATCAATATTTCAATGAAAATTTTTTAGAAATGTTATTTAGATAAATTTGTATCTATATAAATTTTATTTTATAATTTCTAATTCATGAAAAGATTTGAGCTTCTTTCTGACAGTGAAACACTTTTTCGAAATCATATGTTTATCTTTTTAAATATATCTTTTTCAAATGAATTATAAATTACTTGATACAATATAAATATTCTTGTTTTAAAATTAAAAATAATTAAAAAATACCGCAGAGTTGACGAGGAAGTCTAACACAGGCCTTCTGTACCTGGTAAATCCCATAAATCGTCGATATATTTATGGAGTCGTACCATGGCTCGAACTGTGATCACAGAGTGTCACAAAGCAGAAGCTCCAGCCTTAGACCTCTAAGCCACCCCTGGTTACTTCTGATAGGTTTATTAGAGATTTTAAAGTTATCCATGGAAGTGAAATAGTGGGTGTGTAATATACCAAATTTTTTGTATTAATTGAACATTAACAGTGACTGGTGGACAATCTATGTATTTTCAATTTTACGTCTTTTTTTTATAAAAATTTTACACACTTAGATTTTGTAATAATGATATCGGAAAAATAAACGCCAGGGTAGATTTATCCCTGAAATTACCCCTGTTTGATAAAATAAAATTTCACTAACATGCTTTTAATAAATTCTACTACTGTTAGATTTATTTTAAGTATTTCGGCTGTTAAACATATTTTTGTGTTTTATTTTTATGGATTGTCTTTTTCTATCAAGTTTTTACAGTAAAATGTAATCCCTTTTAAACTAGTCTTAATTTAGGAAACTTGGAGGAAATTAAAATAAATAATACCTCTAAATTTCAAATTATGTATTTGCGTGTTTTACATATTTTACATGCTTGCCAATTATTATAAGTATCTCCAGCATATATGCGTAAATTTCCAAAAATAAGAATCCATGATAAATTGACAGTGCCGAAAACGCTTTTAATAAAATTTTATTTCTGAAACATTTTTAAAAATTTAACGTTTTAAAACCTTATACGGAATTTGTCCTTTTTTCCCCCTAAAAGATTTTAACTTAATAAATGTTTAATAATCTCATATTATTTAAATTAGATATTTTATTTTGGAAAGAAAAAAAATTATTAATCCGTTCAAAATAATCCCGAAAAGAGACTTTAAAAGAAAATAAATATTTAAAAAAGTATCTACTAATTTTCACACACTGATTCTTAATCTAAACGAGATTTTCCCGTATTTGAAATCTTTTTGCATTTTGTGTAATTATTTTTAAAATAAATAATATAAAATTTACTTTATTGCATACAAAAAAAAATAAATAAATAAAAAAATAAAAATAACAATTAATCAAATAATATATGAGATGACCTGTATGTCAAGATGCTTTTCACAGTAAGAAGACGATAAAAAATTCGATAAAGAACGTATTTTTAAATAGGTTGTTTAAAAATCGTTACACATAAAAAAAATCTACAATCTATAATGTGTAAGAATAGGGAGAGAAATCTTTAAATGACGACAATTCCTGATAGTAGATGGCGCCTCGACTCTCAAATGTGAATACTTAAAATTTTGAAAATCAAGTTTTACGCACATAATATAAATGAGTAGTTAATTTTCCTAGAAATAATTACCCTTTACGCATAGACTGTATGGTCTGAGGGCGGGATATTTCTGAAAATCCGATTAAAATTTTTAAGGAAATGACTAAAAACTTTTCTGGTAGGAAAGAGGGAATAATTTGAAACAATATATATATAGCATTTTTCGTATAAATTCGCCGCAGCTATTTAGTCACTTTTCATTATTTAATAACTAAAAATAATTGTTTAGATGTACATACGTTAAAGATACTTTAGAGCAAATAGTTTCTTTTACATAAAGCGACTTTGAATTATTTTTTTAAAATGTCCGATACAGATTAATTGAAAATGTAATACAAATATTTGTTTTTTTTTTTTTTTTTTTGCGTTTTTCCACTTTTTTGAATGATTTATAATAATAAAATATCCATGGGAGCAAATTTTTAGGAAATTTAAGTGTGCGAAGAATAATACTGTCGGTTCTAGCGAGAAATCATTGGGAGATATTTGATAAATTTACTTCCAGCATTTAATCAACATCGGAAATGCCCCAAAATCGATATTTATACGGGCAGATCCTTAAAGTTTAGATACTGTATTGACAGATCATTGAATCAAAAATGTTGTCATCGGACGTGGAATGCATAGATCGCGTATGTAGCGCAACTGATTCTGAAAAATAAATGAAATAAATACAAAAACGTGTTCCATTTTCCAATAAACAAATGACTTATCTGAAAACATAAATTGATATCAAATTTGGCTCTGTGAATATCATTTTTCATGCGAAAGCACGAGGAAGAAATACCTGATAACTCAAGAAGTAATCCGCTTATCGAAAAAATAAAAGCGATGTTCTTTTTCGAACCACTTCTTTTTTAAAATATAGCAAGCCACATCGTGCACGGAAAAGCAAAGCTGAGCTACTACTGAAGAAGATCGGTCTTGCATTGATGAAGAATCTCGCTAGTAGATTCGAAACAGCTGTTTGCTGCTTTTAACGTATTATTTGTGCTTTTATAAACGTTGGTTTTCTGTTTTTTTAATATTCATCGACAAAGGCTTTAATTGCTATTTTAACACTTCTTTAGTCTTCCTGCGCATTAGATGATATTAAGTTTAAAAGTAATTTCGGGAAATAGAAGAAAATGCATTGTTGTATAGAATTTTTATTAAACTGCTTTAGCTGAATTTGGGTTTTTATTGTAACAAGATTTTTTTTTCCTTTGCGTTTTTCTGCTTTATTTAATGATATATGATAAAAAAAATATCCATGGGGGAAATTTCTTAGGAAATTTAAAGGTGCGAAAAATAAAACTACCGGTTCTAGTGAGAAATCATGGTAGATATTTTATAATTTATTTCCAGCTTTTAATCAACTTCGGAAATACCCCAAAATCGATATTTATAGGGGCAGATCTTTAAGCGTTAGATACTCTATATTTCAGGTATTTGAAACAAAAATGTTCTTATCTGACGTGAAATGGGTGGCCGAGAGGTTCTGCTCTCGAAGCTGGTAGACGGGAGGTGCTGGGTTCGATCCCAATCGCGCCCGTCGGCCTAACCGTTCGGAGTTTTCGTGGTTTTCTTCGAGCCGTGGATCTTCCATGCGTTAATATGGATTAGGTTCCCTTTGAAAGACCCCCACGGAGGGCACTCCCCCCGGGCCTATATCCCTCGTGTAGATAATTGGCCGTCAAAAATCAACCCAACCCAACCCTGACGTGAAATTGATAGATCGGGTTTATAGTGCAACTGATTTTGAAAAATAAATGAAATAAATACAAAAACGTGTTCCATTTTCAATAAAGGCAAATGACGTATCTGAAAATAGACAATGATGTCAAATTTGGCTCTGTGAATGTAATATTTTATGCGAAATCGCAAGAAAGAAATACCTGATAAGTCAAGAAGTAATCCGCTTATCGAAAAAATAAAAGCGATGTACTTTTCCGAACCACTCCTTTAGTCTTCCGGCGCATTAGATGATATTTGGTTTAAAAGTAATTTCGGGAAATAGAACAAAATGCTTTCTTGTATAGAATATTTATTTAACTGTTTTTACTGAATTTGGGTTTTTATTGTATCAAGCTTTCAAGTTAGATTTATGTTCACCTATTCAATAACAGTAATAAATTCAAAATTTTTTTACAGATCTTTTATATTGGTTTTTAAGTGAAAATCACTGCAATAAATTGAACAGCGTTTTCTATTTTTGGGTAAAAGTAAAGGACATCTTTAAATATGTAATAAAAGTGTTCGTACTGAACTAAATTACTGGATGCGATATTTCGAGGAAGTTCGTTATGAGGCAAGAGAAACTTATAATTTAATGTATTATTCAGTGATTGACACTGTGGCCAAGAGGTTCTACACTCGAGCTGGTAGACGCGAGGTGCTGGGTTCGATTCCAATCGCGCTCGTCGGCCTAATCTTTCGGAGTTTTCGTGGTTTTCTTCGAACCTTGACCTTCCAAGCGTAATTACGGGTTAGTTTCCCTTAGAAAGACCCCCACGGAGGGCACTCCCCTTCTTAATGCCTATATCTCACGTGTTGATAATTGGCTGTCATAAATAGAACCAGTGATTCACAAAGAACACTCATCGATACAATAGCACTTCGTTATTTTTATGTTGAAGAATTTATGTTCCAATTAAATATGATCTCGTGAATGAGTAAGAAATTTTGTATTGATAATTGGAGAAATTATGTTTTGACAAATGGTTTAACAGATTTCGTGTTTTTACTGTTACATGCTTTTCACTTAGAACCAGTTTTTACAGTGAAAAAATATTAATTATTAAAAATGGTTTATTACTCACTTCATGGTTTAAGGGCCCCACCAGTGGCCGAGAGGTTTTGCTCTCGAAGCTGGTAGACGGGAGGTGCGGGGTTCGATCCCAATCGCACCCGTCGGCCTAATCGTTCGGAGTTTTCGTGGTTTTCTTCGTACCTTTGTTCTCCAAGCGTTAATACGGGTTAGGTTCCCTTAGAAAGACCTCCACAGAAGGCACTCCCCCCTCAGGGCCTATATCCCACGTGCAGATAATTGGCCGACATAAATACAACCAACCAACCAATCATGGTTTAAGTTAAACTTGACCGAAAGAAATCGAAAAGGTTTTACTTTTCCAAAGAAAACCAATCTCGAAGCTTGTAGCCGGGAGGTGCTGGGTTAGAACCCAATTGCGCCCGCCGGCCTAACCGTTCGGAGTTTTCGTGGTTTAATTCCAACCTTGGCAAACCTTTCCTAAATACGGGTTGGGTTCAATTTGAAATACCCCTACGGAGTGCACTCCCTTTTTGGGCCTATATCCCTCGAGTAGGACGACAAAAATCTACTCAACACAGAAAATAGAAAATGGTATTAAACTTAGCGTTTTTAACCGAAATAATGGAAGCGTGAGATCAAAAAATGGTTTCACGAGTAAATTATAAATCAAGATGGAATTCGTTTAACCGAAAATGAAATACATCTCGTAAATTTGTAATTGGATAATCTTGTTATAAAAAAAAATCTACAATTATGTTTCTAGATTACAGTTACTAAACAGAACACTCAATTTTATCGCTTTTTTTCCCTTGTCCACGATATAAGTTTTGCGCATTAATTAAAATGGTTATTTCTTATGTTTACTAATTTTCTTAGGTATGCATAGACTCAGATCTGACTATTTCCAAAGTTCTATATATTTTTGGTTTTGGCGCCATCTGTTGCATAAAGCAAAAGATATTCTTCTTCAATTCAGGGGAATAAGCACGTGTAGCAATTGTATTTTAAAAGCCACATTATAAAAGTTGTGGTATAAATAGTTATTTAAGATTTTTGTAAAAACAAGAATTCACAATTTATAAAATATTTCTTTACACTGTTAACTTACATTTCTCTAAGATATGATTTTTTGATAAAAGTTATTTAATGGCGATTTTCTAAGTTCCATGCAGAAACAAATGCCGATAAGTAGATATATATTATATTAAAATTATATATAATATTTTAGTGTCATCACGCTACCAAATAATATAAGGAAAATTCTATTTTTCTTGTGATCTACTGTGGCCAATATAGTCTATGTTCAAGACACCGATTCAAGAAAAAATATTTTTTTTTCTGTAACACAATATGAAGTTTACTAATAAATTCAATATTTCAATGAAAGTTTTTTATAAACGTTATTTAGATAAATTTGTATCTGTATAATTTATATTTTATAATTTCTAATTCATGAAAAGATTTGAGCTTCTTTCTGACAGTGAAACACTTTTTCGAAATCATATGTTTATCTTTTTAAATATATCTTTTTCATATGAATTATAAATTAGTTGATACAATATAAATATTCTTGTTTTAAAATTAAAAATAATTAAAAAATACCGCAGAGTTGACGAGGAAGTCTAACACAAGCCTTCTGTACCTGGTAGATCCCATAAATCGTCGATATATTTATGGAGTCTTACCAGGGCTCGAACTGCGATCACAGAGTGTCACAAAGCAGAAGCTCCAGCCTTAGACCACTAAGCCACCCCTGGCTACTTCTGATAGGTTAATTAGAGATTTTAAAATTATCCGTCGAAGTGAAATAGTGGGTGTGTAATATACCAAATTTTTTGTATTAACTGAACATTAACAGTGACTGGTGGACAATCTATGTATTTTTAATTTTACGTCTTTTTTTTTTATAAAACTTTTACACACTTAGATTTTGTAATAATGATATCGGAGAAATAAACGCCAGGGTAGATTTATCCCTGAAATTACCCCTGTTTGATAAAATAAAATTTCACTAACATGCTTTTTATAAATTCTACTACTGTTAGATTTATTTTAAGTATTTCGGCTGTTAAACATATTATTGTGTTTTATTTTTATGGATTGTCTTTTTCTATCAAGTTTTTACAGTAAAATGTAATCCCTTTTAAACTAGTCTTAATTTAGGAAACTTGGAGGAAATTAAAATAAATAATACCTCTAAATTTCAAATTATGTATTTGCGTGTTTTACATATTTTACATGCCTTGCCAATTATTATGAGTATCTCCAGCATATATGCGTAAATTTGGAAAAATAAGAATCCATGATAAATTGACAGTGCCGAAAACGCTTTTAATAAAATTTTATTTCTGAAACATTTTTAAAAATTTAACATTTTAAAACCTTATAAGGAATTTGTCCTTTTTCCCCCCTAAAAGATTTTAACTTAATAAATGTTTAATAATCTCATATTATTTAAATTAAATATTTTATTTTGGAAAGAAAAAAAATTATTAATCCGTTCAAAATAATCCCGAAAAGAGACTTTAAAAGAAAATAAATATTTAAAAAAGTATCTACTAATTTTCACACACTGATTCTTAATCTAAACGAGTTTTTCCCGTATTTGAAATCTTTTTGCATTTTGTGTAATTATTTTTTAAATAAATAATATAAAATTTACTTTATTGCATACAAAAAAAAAAAAATAAATAAATAACAATAACAATTAATCAAATAATATATGAGATGACCTGTATGTCAAGATGCTTTTCACAGTAAAAAGACTTAAATATTCGATAAAGAATGTATTTTTAAATAGGTTGTTTAAAAATCGTTATACATAAAAAAATCTACAATCTATAATATGTAAGGATAGGGAGAGAATTCTTAAAAGACGACAATTCCTGATAGTAGATGGCGCCTCGACTCTCAAATGTGAAACTTAATATTTTGAAAATCAAGTTTTACGCACATAATATAAATGAGTAGTTAATTTTCTTAGAAATAATACCCTTTACGCATAGTCTGTATGGTCTTATGGCGGAATATTTCTGAAAATCTGATTAAAATTTTTAAGGAAATGTCTAAAAACTTTTCTGGTAGGAAAGATGGAATAATTAGAAACAATATATATATATACCATTTTTCGTATAAATTCGCAGCAGCTATTTAGTCACTTTTCATTATTTAATAACTAAAAATAATTGTTTAGATGTACATACGTTAAAGATACTTTAGAGCAAATAGTTTCTTTTACATAAAGCGACTTTGAATTATTTTTTAAAAATGTCCAATACAGATTAATTGAAAATGTAAGACAAATACTTTTTTTTTTTTTTTTTTTTTGCGTTTTTCCACTTTCTTGAATGAATTATAATAATAAAATATCCATGGGGGCAAATTTTAAGGAAATTTAAGTGTGCGAAGAATAATACTATCAGTTCTAGTGAGAAATCATTGGGAGATATTTGATAAATTTATTTCCAGCATTTAATCAACATCGGAAATGCCCCAAAATCGATATTTATAGGGGCTGATCCTTAACCCATTGAGCGTTTCACTAGATTATAAAAATGTACCTTAAAAAGGCCTTGAATAGGAAAAAAGAACTTGTTCGAAAAGGTTGGAGGGGTTATGTGATTTTGTAGTTGAAAAGTGCTAAGGGATTTAGTTCTTTCCCCTTCTTTCTGACACTGAATGATTGAAACGGCTGTCCACTGTCTTTTATGAGGCGTGAATGGGCGTTTAAAACTAGTTGATTAATAGCTTTCGAAAACGATTGTCTGGTTAATCCCAGGCAACATCTGAAAGTATGTAACGAAATAGCAGTTTTCAGGAATACAGGTGTGTGTTCTGTGTTGCTTAGAATAATGTTTGCAAACTGTTAATGTAGTATAAGTTAATGTAGTATATGTATCTTTATATGCTATTAAATTTTATCTAAATTTGAAAAGAATTTATATCTTCGTAATAAGAAGCATGTTTCATTTCCTCTAAATGCGTTTTTTTTTCTAAACAGTTTCTGTTACATAAACTTGTAAATTTTATTAATTTGTAATGATTTAATTACAAAATTAAACTGGAAGTAATCGATTTTTTAAATAAATTTACATTTTATAAAATGCACGCATAGCGATAGATCTCACTATACAACGAATCTCAATTAAACGTTTAGTACACTTTAGTTACACTTTTAGATAGGGTTATTCATCATATCTCAATTTCAATTAATGCTAATATTATTTATTTTTTCTTTTATAAATAATAATAATAATAATAATAATAATTTCTCATTATGCAAATTAGTGTAACATCTGCTTTCTTTGATTTTCTGTGATATAAATCTGAGATAGCTGATATATTGTACATTATCCTGATGAATATACCAGTTGAAAATACATTAAAATATTCTAACCCCCCCCCCCCCCACCACCAAAAAAAAAGTGATTTGTTATAAAGTATTTCAAATGCGCATTCAAAATAAATGGAAAAAATCTTCTTCTAAATGATAATTCTTCTAACTTATTTTTTTTTTTGTGAGCAATAAAAGAATTAAAACAAATTTTAATAAGATTTTCAAAATGTGCAAATTCCTGTTTAAAAAAAGAAGAAAAAAAATACAAACTGACAACCTTTTTTCCAGCCATACATAAAAAAAAAACAAAAAAATACAGGCGGATTTTTGGATCTTATAATTTAGCTTCCAGATAACAAATTTGAATTTTTATTAATTCCTATTATTTTACTAATAAATGTAGAACATTAAAAGAAAAACATTTATTGATGTAATCAAAGTGGCAGTAATTATTTCAAACTTTCCTTTCGTCTCGGCAGGCAATTGTTTGAGTACTGTAAAACTAAACATGTTAAGGCGTTTCTTTTTTATAAAGTACACTATTTCTTATATTTAAATCATGTTTAGAGATAGTAAAGATATATTATTTAAGTTTTACAGAATTAATTAATCAGTAACACTGCACAGTACCACTGTATATTACAATAAAACCGGTTAATACGAGATCACTAGGTACGAAAACAAATTCTGTTTTAGACAGGTTTTACTAGGTGTAATTGTGTAATATTTTGTATTTGGGAACATAAAATTCTCCGTTTAAGGCAGGATTATGTTATACATGGATTTTATTTTTACAGGTTTTACTGTAATTAATTAGTGATCATAGTATTGCATCATTAATGAATTATAGGTGTAATACTTGTGCATATGTATAATAGTCCTCCCCACTTAATCGGGTCACGGATAATCGAATACCCACCTTATTCGAATAGAATTCTCCGGAACCGAATTTATTCCTATTGGTTCTATGTTATTTTCCCCCGCTTAAACCAAATAACTTTTACGAACCTCCCCGCTTAATCGAATAAGAACTGTGTGACCGATGTTTGAAAATAGGCGCGGAAAGCCCGTTTCAGCTAGAATTTCCTTCCACCTTTTGTCATTTCCGGTTCCTTTACGCTGAAAACAAATTTTCAGTACTTCCTGCAATGATTTCGGTCGGCAGGTATATAATGGACAGGTCAAATGATTTCCCCAGCTTGATCTCACCACCATCGCTTCTTGCTGTTAATCAGGCTTTAATGGCAATGCGTCGTTACTTCGAGACTCGAGATGGTCGTTGTGATATTTTGCACTCATTCGAAAAATAACTCTATATTTACTCCTTTAAAATTTCACTTAAACAAACCACTTTAAACGATTTTTTAAAGGCAGTATAAGTAACATAAATTAGAAGTAGCAAAGTTTTGGCCAAACTCAAACGAGCTGCATTAAGTGTGATGTAAACCATATAAATGCATATACTGACGTTAAATTAATAAGTATTTACTTTATATTAGCATTCGTATTTATTTTAGTTTATGTTATTCTATTAACGATTTATTATTTTGTTAATTAAACATACCGTAGATGGGTATTTTCCCTTTTTATTACGCATATTACAGTTATGATTCCCCGTTTAATCAAAAACCCCGCTTAATCGAATATTATTTCTGGAACCAAAAATAATCGTTTAAACGGGAACGACTGTATTACTGATTAAATGCAAGTTTTAATTTTAACAATGAAACCCTTTAAGACGAAATGATAACGGGCAATATAATAATTTTGAATTAGAAAATTTCCAAAGAACTTTGGCTTTTTTTAAGGCAAGATTCCGCTTAGTACAGGTATTACTATGTATAAATAGGTCAATGGAGAGTCTGCTTAGTAATATACAAAATAAATGTGCTTTTTGTAAGTTCCATTGTAATAAAAGTGCCCTTTTTTTTTCGGGTGTCATTTTTCTCCTCACCACCTAGGAAAAATAATTACATTTAAAATTTTCCGATAACAGGAATTATTTTAGGTACCTAATATATTCTCCTATTGAAAATGAGAAAAATACAATCCATTTCAAATATCTGTGAAGAGTAATACCTCCCCCCCCCTCACTTTATCTCCCATAAAATTTCCAGCGTCCATCGGCCATAAAGAGATAAAAAGGATTTAAACTTTACAACAATAAGTTCGCAACTCCGCGGGACACAAGTTGAATATTCTTAGACCAGATGGAAACTAAGCACTATTTTTAATAATTTCGAAATGTATTCATGTATTTTTTCTTATATTTAGTACAGTAAGACTCCGTATTTTTTCAAAAATTCTTTGGAGAAATTGTAAAAGAATATTTGTAAAAAGAAACATGAGCTAAAAATCATGTGTCTAGCATAAATTATGAAACACTTTCCAATACATTCAGAATATTGAGACAAAACTTTACAGCTTATTACGGAGAAAGGTGGTGTCTAAATAAATAAATTAGAAAACACATAACGCATTTGAAAACCCAATTTCTGCAATTGCTGTCAGTTAGTTGGAAAAATATCTATTTTTTGTGCAGCCCTGTATATGCTCTATAACTTTGTATGTATGTATGCAAAAATTTAGTTCCGCAGGAAAATTCCCATTCAGCAATTTCTGTCAATAAACGGAATTGTACTTGCGATAGTGATTCCCAGTATATGACCTATTGAATTTATAAACACCACATAATATAAAAAAAATAATAATAACAACAGTCAAATTTAAAAACGTATACCGCAACTGATAACGAACTTATAGCAATTATTGGTCATAGGCCAAATTTTTTTGTGTGTCCCTGAAAATAAAATATAAATTCTATGCACATCATATTCTACAGTAATCGCCTTGTAGTGTGCAACTCCTTAGTGAAATATAAAAATTCCAATATGTTTAAAATAGTGTAATATCATTAAACTACACCATACACGATTTTTCTAAATCACCGTAATGTGACGGCATTCTTATGCGTGTCCCTGTAAACGAATCTTACATGCTACACATTTCATTTTCAATAATGAACATGCCAAATTAAACAAAAATAACATATATCAATTTTATGGCAATTGGACAAAATTTATGTGAATTAGAGCACGGACAGAAGGAAAGACAGACAAACCGAATTTATAAACGCTTTTCAACTATACTGGAAAGAGTTAAAAAAAATCAAATGACACTTTTTATCACTTTTTAAGATTTATCCTTTTTTTTAAGTTTTAGGATTTGGATGAAACCAGTTTTAATTTTCCTTCTCAAGATATTTTTATTTTTTCATTTAATTTTTAAACAAATAATATTAATAAACAAATAGTAGTAATTATTATCTCTGCGTATTTGTATGTATGGAAACTTTGAAAACTTTCTCCAGCATTAAAAATAAAAGCTCATAAAAATAAGAACGAAGAATAGATTGTGAGAATAGATTTCAAGAATAGATTGTGAAATACTTTCCAACACATTTATCTATCTATAAAACTGTACTGAAATTTTACCGGTAAATAAGGCGCAAGATATGTGGCAGGAAGATATGTGAGTAAACAGTATGGTAAACATATAACACATTTAGAAATCCAGTTTTATCAATTACCTTCTATAATAATTAAAAAAAAATAGTCAATTACGCACCGAAACGGCCATGTATCTTGTTGGTTTGCGTATCCCTGTATAAAATTTTTTATGTTCCACAAACTTCTATTGGTATACAAATATAGTTCAGCGAGAAAATGCATCACACAATTAAAACTATTCTCTAAGCAACTTCCATAGTCAGTAATACTTATATATTTTTTTCTGCGTTTCAAGTAAAGCAGGTGTATCTGTTCTTTCAACGCGCTACTTTGATAGCTTATGTATAAGAACAGCGAGTTTTATATATTTATGGAATCTTTGACCAAGGATAGTCTTTGGGGTGAGAAGGAAGAGAGTAAGGGAACATAAAAAAACTTTACATACAGATATTTTAAAGGGGTTGAAATAAACATGTTGACTAACAAACGGAAATTTTATCATCTTGATCTTTACAATGTAGGAGAGGGCAGAGTTAAAGGGGTCGGAGGGTAACAAAGTATGAGTAAAAAATTCAGTATTTAGCGCAAGGAAACACAATTTAGGCAATACATTGCATAAATAAAAATGTTTTACAAAATCTTTGAAAATAAAGTTTAATATATAAAATTATTGGTTATGGTGGTCCATTAAATACATATATATATATATGTATATTACATATATATTGTCAGGGCCTGACTTATGTAGGTGCATGCGGGGAAGCTTCCCCGGGTCCCCCTTTTTAGGAGACTCCCATGAGAGTACTCAGGATTTTTATTTAAATTGTGTCAAATGTTTAAAATTAAATAAAAGTGACCAAAATTCATACATTTTCGAACTTTTAAGAAGGAAGTGCGGTCCCCTTCCCCCCTCCGCTTTCAGTAACTTCTCCACCTACGCAAATATCATTAGAAAACTAATGATTAATATTTTATTATTACAATTTAGTATTCTATAGTTTTCAAAAGCAATTCTTTATTAACGTTTTTCTCTTAACGTGGCAAGTTAAAACCAATACTTATAACCAATTTGGGACGTTTTCTTTTAGACATCTTATAACGTACGTAGATAAGCAAAGTAAATGTTTGCAAAGAAATACTCGTATCAAACAATCTATCATTTTTTTCCCTACTATTTTCCTACAAGTATTTTTTTCTTAAAGTTGTGATTATCTTTTTGTGACACTCTGTATACAGATGTAATCAGTACCGGATATAAAACTTATGCATATAATATAATAGTATGAAGTTTATTACTAGCTACTTCCACATTATTCACAAAAAAATCTATAGATAGATAGATAGAGGGGGGGGCAGAATGATTCTTACCTTTCCCCCCATAGCCTAAGTCGGACCCTGCCCTGTATATGGTGGTTAATTAATGCTCTTCCGCCTGCCCTATCGCTAACTTTTGTAAATATTATTTAGATGAAAAAATAATTGCTCGTTTAACAATAAAAACTTTGATACATTAACGAATTAATATATAAGTGTAAAAGCTTGACAAATGCAGGTATGACTATGTAAATGATTTGAGATCAAATGTTTTTTTTTTCTTTCACTTTTTCTTTTTTTCACTTTTCGACAAATAAATTACATGAGAAATACAAGCGTTTTCCCATTGTAACCTTTATCGGGCTTCCGTGTGCAGAATTTTTTTTTCAAAACGCCAACTTTAACAGCATTTTCTAAAAGACTTCCTTCCTATGTTTATCGAAAATTGAAAAAAATTGTTCGACTTTATAGTTTCTGAATAAGAGTACCTGCCAATTCCATGCGTTTATGAACAAAACTGAATTCAGGAATGTGTCACAAAAAAAATCAATTTGGAAGATTATGCAGTTTTTGTACGGGGCATTCGCCCAGAGCCCCCCAAATTTAGTGTCATAGACCTTGAAGCAATTGCAATAAGTTGGATTTATATGATGTAACAATTATCAGTCAGCATGAGCAGGAAAGAAATCAACATTAAATGTAAAATATATTTGTGATCTCTAAGTAATCTATAATTAAAAATGGATATTTAAATACGTTAAAATAAATGTGCATTATACAGTATTAGTGTAGTTTAATGCATTAAAATAAATGTTTTCTTAGTTTAATTCTCATGGTAACGAAATGAAAAGTTCAATCATCAAAATCTAGTTTAACTTTTTTTTTTCCAGTTTCAATACATTCGTTTCATTATGATTGTTTTAATCATACTTATCATATAGTATTAGCATTAATTCTGATCATATAGTATTAGTCTATATGAGATATATTTATAAAAAAAATAGATTGCCATGATTTAATTTGTCATTTAACAAACATGATTGTACAAAGTAAAGTAATAATAATAATAATAACAATAAATTAAAAAAGATAATGCTTTCATTTGCATTATTGTAAGAATCTTTTAGATAATGATTCTTCCCTGTTTTAAAAGACATATACTTACACTTAATCATATCTACTGCTTTAATTGCATCCATTCTATTGATATTCTTGAATAATTCTATACTTGTACTGTTCATTGGTATCTTTTTAAACAATATATAGTTACACTTGAATATTTTAGACTAATTGTGAGCTTGGGGTGCCATCGCGGAAAAAGTCTAGTACTGCTTTTCCATCTGACCTTTGTAAATATTACTTGCATTGCCATGAAATCGATATATGATATGGAGGCCTGTTCACTATTGGAAATAGTGAGTGTGGCCTTTATTGTTGGTTTACATGGATGTATAAAATAATTCGAATAAACTCGAATTACGCTCTAGATCGATATCTGCTTGTAGTACTTTTTTTATAGTAGTATATTATTAGAACCGTAATAATTGATACACATTGCTAATGTGCACTGCAGTCTGTTTCCCATAAAAATTAATAGTAATAATAATGCGCGTAGTGTTTACTGATCATTAACAGAGGAATTCCAAGACAACCGAAGAACAGTGCACTAAAAAAGGATGGTTGAAAAAGGGCACTTTTGTGAATATTTAAAATATTTTTTTAGTAAAGGGTGGATTGCTGAAATTAAAATAATTTTAATATCTATAAAGAAAACTGTCTTATTTTGAAATTTGGTTTTCACACTCGAGTTCAAAATTTAATAAAACATTACTTTCATTATATCTTTCTTAATTTTTCAAATGGTGAAGAAAAAAAAAGTTTTTACTTTCCAGTTCTTTTTTTGTTTTGTTTTTATTTTTGTTTTTTTTGCGTGTGCGTAAAAAATTAGAGGAAAATCAAATGATTAAGAGGAAGAACGATAATAGTCCAATTGTGGGAAATTTTGTGACAGTTTTATTTAATGGCTTGAACGACGTAATATCGTTTGCTTATCTTAGATAGAGGAATAAGATGAAATAGTCCTTTGACAGTGTAGTTAAAGATAGGTCGATACACAGCTGAAGATCGTATATTCACAAATGTAAATTGAAATATAGCTCTGAATAAACGGTCTATGACTATCATAAATTTTCCCTTCGACCTACAGATCCCATTTTTGTAATATGTCTGTTAAATTGTATTAAGACAAGCTTAATAAAACTAGTTTCTAAATTATTTAGATTTTACAATTTTCCTTGTGTATTCAATTTTTCCATTTCTTTAAAAACTGTTATTGTATGCAGATTTTTCAACAGAAAAAATATTTTAGAAATTCTTTGAAAAATCGGGTCAAGCCGAACCGGACCCGCAAGGGACAAAACCTAACCCGAAACAATGGATATCAACCCGATTTGCAGCAAAATTGTAGAAGTTAATCCAACCCCCGACAAAAAAAGAAAGGTTTCCCGACCCGATGCAGGACTCTACGCCATACTCAATAAATTTAGATCCTAAGTATTATTTAAATTATTTTCGAGAAAATATTTTCATTTCTGCTGTGCATTCCTTAAATTTTGTTTTCTTTGTTGAAACTTCAAAATTTTGACTCCCACTTATTGTTACCCCCCCCCTCCATACACACACACACACACACACACGTACACCCCGCTCTTAACTCTGCTCCCCTCTTACATTATAAAAATCAAGATAATGAAAAACCTTCACTTTTGAAAAAAGTACTTTTGTTTATGTTTTGACCCCTTTAAATGTATGTAAAAATTTGTTTCTTTTAATTCCATGTCCTTCCCCTTTCTCTTCACCAAAAGGCTGTCTTTGGTCAAAGTTCCCATAAATATATAAAAGTTAATAGCCTTATACATAAGCTATCCATGTACTAAATTGAGAGAATCTATAGATTGTATTTTCTGTTTACCACCCCGCCCTTTCTAGGGGCTTACTAATGAACAGCCGGCGTCTCCAGCAGAATATATTTTTTCAATACACAGCACCTATTTATTAGTGTCCTTTAAGTGTAACGCTATGTATAATATACTTTTTTGATATCAATAATAGATATGCGATCTTAGCACGGGCTTTTGTTGAAGCTTAGAATTAGTTTTCTATAACTGAAAATATATGTAACTTTAATAACTAATAGATCTGAATTTTAGGTTCATCTAAGTATATATAATAATTATTATTTTTACCACTGATTTTTTTTGCTAAGACCTTTTCACCGTTGACCTTTTTACCTAAATTCATTTGAAATAGAGTATCTACATTAAAATATACTGCAAACGATTTTCCCGCGTAGATCATTGTGTAACGGAATTCTTTTGTGCGACTCTGGAAATGAATAATAAATTCTTTGCATTTCATATTCTACAGAAAGCATGTTTTAGTGCTGCACTTGAAACGATTTTTTCCCATTGGTCGTAATTTAACGGCATACTTTTGAATGCCCCTGTAAGTGCCCTGTAAGTACATGCTACATATTTCATTTTCAATGGTGATCGTGCGATAGTAAATGTCAATAACACACAAAATTTCAGGGAAATCGAATTATATTTGCGCAAGATAGAGCACTGACAGACAAACTGAAGTCATAAACCCTTTTCAACTATGTTGGAAAATGTAAAATAAATAAATTCCTCAAAATTTAGAATTACAAATTGTCATTAGTGTGTGACTTAATCGGAGAAAAATTTTCTTGATTTTACGATATCGGAGGTAACATGCGCATATCAAATATCACGAATTTGATTTTTTTTTAAAGTAGACCATTGAAAGTGATTATTTGAAAGTATTTAGGTAGAATAACTAAATTACTAAATTCTTCTATAAGCACGCTTGCGGAATGGGGCAGAATTTGATAACCTACAGAAAATGTGCAACAAAGTTTTTATTATTAAAAATAACCATAAGTTTAATAATAATTCTTAGGCTACAATAAAGATAACTCTTCGGCTATCAGTTTTTATTTTCCTTTGGGGAGGGAGGGGGGGGGGAGTTATTCTAAGATTTCTGCTGTGATGTCAGAAAAGATTTTTTTTTTTAATGATGCCCTACTTTATTTTTATATCAACAATCTTTTATATTACATTGTGCAATATTCATGATTTAATAATTATTGATTAATACTAATTTTAAAAGAACTAGTTTAAAACATAAACATTTCATAATCCTTTTATTAAATAAGCGACAATGAAAAAAATATGTAGCAAGCTACCACTATTTGGAATTTTACTGTTCCTGTGAACTGTTTTCTTTAGAAATCATCATTACAAGGGAAGGGGTGGGTCTGTCAATCATAGTTCTCTCAAAGCTCAAAGCGTCACTTACGGGTAGTATTTCTATGTCATTCATGGGTTGCAAGAGTTTGGATTAGATAACAATGGGAGATATTTACTCTCTTTCAAACCTTACTTCAAAGAAAACTCATAGAAACTTTTAAAGTATCATTGGAATTAATTACACTGGAATATTTGGTCAACTTTGTTGTATTTAGTAGAATGATTAGGTAAAAAATAATGATAATTGTAGATATCGTTCAGGGAAGTGTAGTCTCATAAGCATTTTTCTGGCTACACCTCTGGTTCTTCTCTGTGAAACACAACTGTGAGAATAAATAAGATTTAGGGCTTTTTAATATGGTAGTTTCAATGTAAGAGTCCCTATATTGGGGCTCGTTATATAAAGAAAGCACAAATAATACACCATGTTTTTAATTTTCCAAGCGGACACAGCCAGTGATATAAACATAAGAATGGTTTTTGGATTCTCTCCCCCCCCCCCCTCAACTTTCAAAAGAAATATAGAACTTTTTTCATATTAAGCCAAGTATTTGCTGTAATAATGCTAAAAATGGGATACTGCTTATAAATATACTAATGCACGGTACAAGTATCCAGTTATTCAAAAATATAAGTAGGTCGAATATAATGAAAACCACACATATAAATATGTGTAAAAATACACCTTTATTTATTTTTTAATGCAAGTAAAAACAAGGAAGAGTAACTTTTGTTAAGATTATCTGTCTTTAATGCATATGAATGCATTACCTATCTTAAAATGATTATTATTGTTTACTTTGCTTAATCATATTGGTGAGATGATAGGTTATATCTCCCAACCTGAGAAGTACTGTGTAAACATCATTTTATTGATTGAAATAATTCTTTCATGGCAAATCTCTTTGTATGTAAACTGCCATATAAACAAAAGGAAAATCGAGATAATAACAGGGAAAAAAAAAATTATGATACGTTTGTAGAGATTTTGAAATACAGCCTTCACGGTAGAATTATCATTAACTTTGTCTCATATGATTAAAGAAAAGTTTCAAATTGAAAAATAAAATTACTTTACTTTTGCTCTAAAATATTAAAAATGCATTGCAGTTTACTGCGAGCAATTGCACTTAATAAAGCCGTCTATGATGTTTAATTGCGTGGAGTTTTTGATCTACTTCCAACAATTAATAGGCCACTTCACTCACGCGAAAGCACCCGCTCGCTAATGTTTATTTGGTGGAAGAATTTTTTTAAGATACCTCGTTTTTATTTCCATTTTTTTAAACGAATCTTTTGCATTGGCTACCTAAGATCGATCTATAGAAAGACCGTTTTTTTCTTTTTCGATTTTGTTTAAAGTTTTTTTTTAATTTATTTAGGATACATTTACTTTCGGAACCGGTTTCGAAAGTAAAAGTATCCCCTTTAAAAAACCTTGCAAATAAAATAGAAGGAGTAAAAAAGTCCTTCGTACAGATCGACCTCAGCTACTCAAATCAAAGAAAATCGTTTAAAAATACTGAAATGCAAGCACGCTATCTTTAAAAAATTCTTCCTTAGGAATAATATTGAATCTAGGAAAAAAGGTGACCGAAAAAACGTGACAGAAAAAACAAGAGCGGAAAAAACGGGATAAGGAAAAAACGAGACCGGAAAAAACGTGACCGGAAAAAACGTGACAAGGAAGTGTTAAATATTGAACTTGTCGATAAATAAATGCTAAAAACTAAAGTAAAGTTTTTCCACTGTCAGTTTCTTACAGCGTAGGGGGGGGGGGGCAGAGTTAATGGGTGAGTTTGACAACTCTAAGATTTGGTCCAAGAAAATACAATTTTAACATTTCATTAAGAGAAGTTTAGTATGCTTCTACAAAAGACAAGTTAGTGCTATCCACGGAAGGGGGGGGGGTATTAAGGAAATACAATTTATTGATTCTTTCAATTCGCTATTGATAGTTTATATATGAGTAAAGATGTTTTATAAGGCGGAGGGGGGGGGGGAAATTACATACACAGCCTGTAAAGGGAACAAAATAAAGACGAAGAGAGGAGGCATTTTCTTTAGAGGAATTTTTTCATTATCCTGCTTTTTGCTCGCAGGCTACCAAAGCCCAAGGATTAATGTGCACGCAGGTTCTGTATGTATGTATGTATGCACTTACGTCTGTATGTACGTAACGCGATAACTCTTGACAGAAACATCCGATTTCCTTTACTTTTTTTTCCAGGTTCATTGTTTCCAAATTCAATATTTAACACTTCCTTGTCACGTTTTTTCCGGTCACGTTTTTTCCTTGTCACGTTTTTTCCGGTCCCGTTTTTTCCGGTCACCTTTTTTCCGTTTTCCAATCTACCTATAATGAAATTGAAAACCTATCTACATCGATGCTTTTTCTGGCCCATTCAGCGTCATTATAGACAGGTTTCACGGTGCTAGTTCTAAATTATGCTAGAATTTGAATAAAATTTGCGCAACAATAATAAATAAAAATATTATTTTTGAAGTGTAATGTTAAATTGGATATTTGAGATTTTTATTATTATTACACAACAAAAGTGCTGTAAGTGAAGAAAAAAAAAACAGTTTAGTTATTTAGTATTATAGTTAAATGAAAAAAATGACATACATTTGGAAGTAAAAAGGAAAGAAAAGAACGTGTATATTCATTAAAAGAGCAAAATAAATAAATATTACATAATAAATAATGAACATGCAAAATAAATAAATATTATATGGCAAATGATATAAAATAATAATTATTATAGTAATGAATTAGAATCTTATGGACAGAAATAATAAAGTAAAATAAGTAAACGATGATATTCTATAAAATTGCCTAGTATATGGTTCGAAATACAATGCCATTCTTAAGCATTAACAGAAAACGAAATCCCCTAAGGCATTCGACTTAAAATACGGTAATCCAGTTGACAAATAGTCTGCCTAACGCCTATTGTGTGCGTGGAAAGAGGGGGTGATTGATAAACGCCTTCTTTAACTCCCAGTCTCGAGAAGTGGGGGGAAGCACAAACGCGCAAACGCGTTCATAACCATCTACAAGTAGAATATTTTGACCGCCTATACGCGCTTGTGACCATCTACAAGTACAAAAGTCTGACCGACTATATGCGTTCATGACCACTTACAAGTACCAAAGTGCGGCCGCGTAAACGCGTTTGTGACCACGAAAGGGTTAAAGTTTAGATACTGTATTGACAGATCATTGAATCAAAAATGTTGTCATCGGACGTGGAATGGATAGATCGCGTATGTAGCGCAACTGATACAGAAAAATAAATGAGATAAATACAAAAACGTGTTCCATTTTCCAATAAAGCAAATGACTTATCTGAAAATATAAATTGATATCAAATTTGGCTCTGTGAATATCATTTTTTATGCGAAAGCGCGTGGAAGAAATACCTGATAACTCAACAAGTAATCCGCTTATCGAAAAAATAAAAGCGATGTTCTTTTTCGAACCACTTCTTTTTTTAAATATAGCAAGACACATCGTGCACGGAAAAGCACAGCTGAGATACTACTGAAGAAGATCGGTCTTGCATTGATGAAGAATCTCGCTAGTAGATTCGAAACAGCTCTTTGCTGCTTTTAACGTATTATTTGTGCTTTTATAAACGTTGGTTTTCTGTTTTTCAATATTCATCGACAAAGGCTTTAATTGCTATTTTAACACTTCTTTAGTCTTCCTGCGCATTAGATGATATTAAGTTTAAAAGTAATTTCGGGAAATAGAACAAAATGCATTGTTGTATAGAATTTTTATTAAACTGCTTTAGCTGAATTTGGGTTTTTATTGTAACAAGCTCTTTTTTTTTTTTTTTTTTTTTTTTTTTTTTTTTTTTTTTCCTTTGCGTTTTTCTGCTTTATTTAATGATATATGATAAAAAATATCCATGGGGGAAATTTCTTAGGAAATTTAAAGGTGCGAAAAATAAAACTACCGGTTCTAGTGAGAAATCATTGTAGATATTTTATAATTTATTTCCAGCTTTTAATCAACTTCGGAAATACCCCAAAATCGATATTTATAGGGGCAGATCCTTAAGCGTTAGATACTGTATATTTCAGGTATTTGAAACAAAAATGTTCTTATCTGACGTGAAATGGATAGATCGGGTTTATAGTGCAACTGATTCTGAAAAATAAATGAAATAAATACAAAAACGTGTATCATTTTCCAATAAATGCAAATGACGTATCTGAAAATAGAAAATGATATCAAATTTGGCTCTGTGAATATAATATTTTATGCGAAATCGCAAGAAAGAAATACCTGATAACTCAAGAAGTAATCCGCTTATCGAAAAAATAAAAGCGATGTTCTTTTACGAACCACTTCTTTAGTCTTCCTGCGCATTAGATGATATTTGGTTTAAAAGTAATTTCGGGAAATAGAACAAAATGCATTCTTGTATAGAATATTTATTTAACTGCTTTTACTGAATTTGGGTTTTTATTGTATCAAGCTTTCAAGTTAGATTTATGTTCACCTATTCAATAATAGTAATAAATTCAAAAATTTTTTACAGATCTTTTATATTGTTTTTTAAGTGAAAATCACTGCAATAAATTGAACAGCGTTTTCTATTTTTCGGTAAAAGTAAAGGACATCTTTAAATATGTAATAAAAGTGTTCGTACTAAACTAAATTACTGGATGCGATATTTCGAGGAAGTTCGTTATGAGGCAAGAGAAACTTATAATTTAATGTATTATTCAGTGATTGACACTGTGGCCTAGAGGTTCTACTCTCGAGCTGGTAGACGCGAGGTGCTGGGTTCGATCCCAATCGCGTTCGTCGGCCTAATCTTTCGGAGTTTTCGTGGTTTTCTTCGAACCTTGGCCTTCCAAGCGTTATTACGGGTTAGTTTCCCTTAGAAAGACCCCCACGGAGGGCACTCCCCTTCTTAATGCCTATATCTTACGTGTTGATAATTGGCTGTCATAAATAGAACCAGTGATTCACAAAGAAGAACACTCATCGATACGATAGCACTTCGTTATTTTTATGTTGAAGAATTTATGTTCCGATTAAATATGATCTCGTGAATGAGTAAGAAATTTTGTATTGATAATTGGAGAAATTATGTTTTGACAAATGGTTTAAAAGATTTCGTGTTTTTACTGTTACATGCTTTTCACTTAGAACCAGTTTTTACTGTGAAAAAATATTAATTATTAAAAATGGTTTATTAGTCACTTCATGGTTTAAGTTAAACTTGACCGAAAGAAATCGAAAACGTTTTACTTTTCCAAAGAAAACCAATCTTTAAGCCCTTAGCCGAGAGGTGCTGGGTTAGAACCCAATTGCGCCCGCCGGCCTAACCGTTCGGAGTTTTCGTGGTTTAATTCCAACCTTGGGAAACCTTTCCTAATTACGGGTTGGGTTCAATTTGAAATACCCCCACGGAGGGCACTCCCTTTTTGGGCCTATATCCCTCGAGTAGATAATAGGCCGACAAAAATCTACTCAACTCAGAAAAAAGAAAATGGTATTAAACTTAGCGTTTTCAACCGAAATAATGGAAGCCTGAGATCAAAAAATGTTTTCACGAGAAAATTATAAATCAAGATGGAATTCGTTTAACCGAAAATGAAATACATCTCGTAAATTTGTAATTGGATAATCTTGTTATGAAAAAAAATCTACAATTATGTTTCTAGATTACAGTTACTAAACAGAACACTCAATTTTATCGCTTTCTTTCCCTTGTCAACGATATAAGTATTGCGTATTAATTAAAATGGTTATTTCTTATGTTTACTAATTTTCTTAGGTATGCATAGACTCAGATCTGACTATTTCTAAAGTTCTATATATTTTTGGTTTTGGCGCCATCTGTTGCATAAAGCAAAAGATATTCTTCTTCAATTCAGGGGAATAAGCACGTGTAGCAATTGTATTTTAAAAGCCACATTATAAAAGTTGTGGGCGAAATAGTTATTTAAGATTTTTGTAAAAACAAGAATTCACAATTTATAAAATATTTCTTTACACTGTTAACTTACATTTCTCTAAGATATGATTTTTTGATAAAAGTTATTTAATGGCGATTTTCTAAGTTCCATGCAGAAACAAATGCCGATAAGTAGATATATATTATATTAAAATTATATATAATATTTTAGTGTAATCACGCTACCAAATAATATAAGGAAAATTCTATTTTTCTTGTGATCTACTGTGGTCAATATAGTCTATGTTCAAGACACCGATTCAAGAAAAAATATTTTTTTTTCTGTAACACAATATGAAGTTTACTAATAAAATCAATATTTCAATGAAAATTTTTTAGAAACGTTATTTAGATAAATTTGTATCTATATAAATTATATTTTATAATTTCTAATTCATGAAAAGATTTGAGCTTCTTTCTGACAGTGAAACACTTTTTCGAAATCATATGTTTATCTTTTTAAATATATCTTTTTCAAATGAATTATAAATTAGTTGATACAATATAAATATTCTTGTTTTAAAATTAAAAATAATTAAAAAATACCGCAGAGTTGACGAGGAAGTCTAACACAGGCCTTCTGTACCTGGTAGATCCCATAAATCGTCGATATATTTATGGAGTCGTACCAGGGCTCGAACTGCGATCACAGAGTGTCACAAAGCAGAAGCTCCAGCCTTAGATCACTAAGCCACCCCTGGGTGCTTCTGAAAGGTTTATTAGAGATTTTAAAGTTATCCATGGAAGTGAAATAGTGGGTGTGTAATATACCAAAATTTGTATTAATTGAACATTAACAGTGACTGGTGGACAATCTATGTATTTTCAATTTTACGTCTTTTTTTTTTTATAAAACTTTTACACACTCAGATTTTGTAATAATGATATCGGAAAAATAAACGCCAGGGTAGATTTATCCCTGAAATTACCCTGTTTGATAAAATAAAATTTCACTAACAAGCTTTTAATAAATTCTACTACTGTTAGATTTATTTTAAGTATTTCGGCTGTTAAACATATTTCTGTGTTTTATTTTTATGGATTGTCTTTTTCTATCAAGTTTTTACAGTAAAATGTAATCCCTTTTAAACTAGTCTTAATTTAGGAAACTTGGAGGAAATTAAAATAAATAATACCTCTAAATTTCAAATTATGTATTTGCGTGTTTTACATATTTTACATGATTGCCAATTATTATAAGTATCTCCAGCATGTATGCGTAAATTTGGAAAAATAAGAATCCATGATAAATTGACAGTGCCGAAAACGCTTTTAATAAAATTTTATTTCTGAAACATTTTTAAAAATTTAACGTTTTAAAACCTTATACGGAATTTGTCCGTTTTCCCCCCTAAAAGATTTTAACTTAATAAATGTTTAATAATCTCATATTATTTAAATTAAATATTTTATTTTGGAAAGAAAAAAAAATTATTAATCCGTTCAAAATAATCCCGAAAAGAGACTTTAAAAGAAAATAAATATTTAAAAAAGTATCTACTAATTTTCACACACTGATTTTTAATCTAAACGAGTTTTTCCCGTATTTGAAATCTTTTTGCATTTTGTGTAATTATTTTTAAAATAAATAATATAAAATTTACTTTATTGCATACAAAAAAAAATAAATAAATAAATAAAAATAACAATTAATCAAATAATATGTGAGATGACCTGTAGGTCAAGATGCTTTTCACAGTAAAAAGACTTAAATATTCGATAAAGAATGTATTTTTAAATATGTTGTTTAAAAATCGTTATACATAAAAAAATCTACAATCTATAATATGTAAGGATAGCGAGAGAAATCTTTAAATGACGACAATTCCTGATAGTAGATGGCGCCTCGACTCTCAAATGTGAAACTTAATATTTTGAAAATCAAGTTTTACGCACATAATATAAATGAGTAGTTAATTTTCTTAGAAATAATACCCTTTACGCATAGTCTGTATGGTCTTAGGAAGGAATATTTCTGAAAATCTGATTAAAATTTTTAAGGAAATGTCTAAAAACTTTTCTGGTGGAAAGATGGAATAATTTGAAACAATATATATATACCATTTTTCGTATAAATTCGCCGCAGCTATTTAGTCACTTTTCATTATTTAACAACTAAAAATAATTGTTTAGATGTACATACGTTAAAGATACTTTAGAGGAAATAGTTTCTTTTACATAAAGCGACTTTGAATTATTTTTTAAAAATGTCCAATACAGATTAATTGAAAATGTAAGACAAATACTTTTTTTTTTGCGGTTTTTTTTTGGGTTTTTTTTTTTTTTTTTTTTTTGCGTTTTTCCACTTTCTTGAATGAATTATAATAATAAAATATCCATGGGGGCAAATTTTCAGGAAATTTAAGTGTGCGAAGAATAATACTATCGGTTCTAGCGAGAAATCATTGGGAGATATTTGATAAATTTACTTCCAGCATTTAATCAACATCGGAAATGCCCCAAAATCGATATTTATACGGGCAGATCCTTAAAGTTTAGATACTGTATTGACAAATCATTGAATCAAAAATGTTGTCATCGGACGTGGAATGGATAGATCGCGTATGTAGCGCAACTGATTCTGAAAAATAAATGAAATAAATACAAAAACGTGTTCCATTTTCCAATAAAGCAAATGACTTATCTGAAAATATAAATTGATATCAAATTTGGCTCTGTGAATATTATTTTTTTATGCGAAAGCGCGAGGAAGAAATATCTGATAACTCAAGAAGTAATCCGCTTATCGAAAAAATAAAAGCGATGTTCTTTTTCGAACCACTTCTTTTTTTAAATATAGCAAGACACATCGTGCACGGAAAAGCAAAGCTGAGCTACTACTGAAGAAGATCGGTCTTGCATTGATGAAGCATCTCGCTAGTAGATTCGAAACAGCTCTTTGCTGCTTTTAACGTATTATTTGTGCTTTTATAAACGTTGGTTATCTGTTTTTTAATATTCATCGACAAAGGCTTTAATTGCTATTTTAACACTTCTTTAGTCTTCCTGCGCATTAGATGATATTAAGTTTAAAAGTAATTTCGGGAAATAGAACAAAATGCATTGTTGTATGGAATTTTTATTAAACTGCTTTAGCTGAATTTGGGTTTTTATTGTAACAAGCTTTTATTTCTTTTTTTTTTTCCTTTGCGTTTTTCTGCTTTATTTAATGATATATGATAAAAAATATCCATGGGGGAAATTTCTTAGGAAATTTAAAGGTGCGAAAAATAAAACTACCGGTTCTAGTGAGAAATCATTGTAGATGTTTTATAATTTATTTCCAGCTTCTTATCAAATTCGGAAATACCCCAAAATCGATATTTATAGGGGCAGATCCTTAAGCGTTAGATACTCTATATTTCAGGTATTTGAGACAAAAATGTTCTTATCTGACGTGAAATGGATAGATCGGGTTTATAGTGCAACTGATTCTGAAAAATAAATGAAATAAATACAAAAACGTGTTCCATTTTCCAATAAATGCAAATGACGTATCTGAAAATAGAAAATGATATCAAATTTGGCTCTGTGAATATAATATTTTATGCGAAATCGCAAGAAAGAAATACCTGATAACTCAAAAAGTAATCCGCTTATCGAAAAAATAAAAGCGATGTTCTTTTCCGAACCACTTCTTTAGTCTTCCTGAGCATTAGATGATATTTGGTTTAAAAGTAATTTCGGGAAATAGAACAAAATGCATTCTTGTATAGAATATTTATTTAACTGCTTTTACTGAATTTGGGTTTTTATTGTATCAAGCTTTCAAGTTAGATTTATGTTCACCTATTCAATAACAGTAATAAATTCAAAAATTTTTTACAGATCTTTTATAATGGTTTTTAAGTGAAAATCACTGCAATAAATTGAACAGCATTTTCTATTTTTCGGTAAAAGTAAAGGACATCTTTAAATATGTAATAAAAGTGTTCGTACTGAACTAAATTACTGGATGCGATATTTCGAGGATGTTCGTTATGAGGCAAGAGAAACTTATAATTTAATGTATTATTCAGTGATTGACACTGCGGCCTAGAGGTTCTACTCTCGAGCTGGTAGACGCAAGGTGCTGGGTTCGATTCCAATCGCGCTCGTCGGCCGAATCTTTCGGAGTTTTCGTGGTTTTCTTCGAACCTTGGCCTTCCAAGCGTAATTACGGGTTAGTTTCCCTTAGAAAGACCCCCACGGATGGCACTCCCCTTCTTAATGCCTATATCTCACGTGTTGATAATTGGCTGTCATAAATAGAACTAGTGATTCACAAAGAAAAACACTGATCGATACAATAGCACTTCGTTATTTTTATGTTGAAGAATTTATTTTCCGATTAAATATGATCTCGTGAATGAGTGAGAAATTTTGTATTGATAATTGGAGAAATTATGTTTTGACAAATGGTTTAACCTGTTAGGTACGGCACGGTAAAACATCTTACCGAAAGAGAAATATCCCTTTAGTACGGCGCTGGTAAAACTCCTCACCGAGGCATTCGACCCCCTTTTTGAAGGAAATGTCATTACTCAGCTGTCAGTTTCTACTCTCTCCGTGAACCTTTCCCACCCACATAAGACGGAGGGGTCAGTTTTTACAGTTGGCGATTCTTCGAGGGAGAAAAACAAGTATTTGGCGAAAGCTTCTTTTGACACGTCAGTAGAGATTTGATAAGAGGAGCGCATTTTGCTAGCAGAAATTTTATTATTACGAAATCTTGATTATTATGGCTCCCAGATTTAAGGGTCTCAGCCAAGCTGAGATTTTAAAGCTCATGAATGAATGCGATGCAGAGAATTATGCTGACAGCGATTCAGATTGTGAATATGATGATCTTGAGGAATCCCTCAATTGTTCTGTTGATGAGGTATTAAACGAAGAAAATGTGGAAATACCCGATAAAATAGAAGGATTTGAATGGAATGAAGCCGGAGAAAATGATAAAGTAAATATTTTGCAATTTACTGGGAATCCTGGAATATGCATTGATGTTTCAGACTTCAAAAATGCATATGATTATTTTAAGCTTTTATTTCCAACCGAAGTTCTAGAAATGATAAGTACGGAAACTAATAGATATGCCGAACAAGTGTTTGATTTAAGACCAGAGGAAAACGGTAAAAGAAAGCATTCGCCAGAATGGAAAAAAACAACACCTGGAGAGATAGAAGTATTTTTAGGCGCTGTTTTACTTATGGGCCATATCCACAAAGACAAAATTCATGATTATTGGTCCACAAATGAATTGATTGAAACACCTTTCTTTAGAAAAATCATGTCGAGGGATAGGTTTATTTCAATTCTAAAATTTTTGCACTTCACCAATAATGATGAAAAGCCTTCCAAGGATTCATTGAATTATGACAGATTGTGGAAGATGAGAAAGATTTTCGATATTTTAAATTTGGCTTTTAAACAACCATATAAACCTACTGAAGAGGTTGCTGTGGATGAAGTAATTGTTAAATTTAAAGGTCGTGTTGCATTTAGGCAGTATATTCCCAAAAAACGCAAACAATGGGGAATCAAAATGTACAAGATTGCAGATAAAAAAGGATACACATATGATATGAGAGTATATCTGGGCAATGATAAAAAGAAATCAGATATAAATTCTGCATCATATAATGTAGTTAATACTATGGCTGAAACTATCAAAGGAAAGGGACATAAATTGTTCAAGGATAATTTTTTTCCTCTCCTGAACTATACCGTGATCTTCTAAAGGACAAACACATCAATGCTTGCGGCACTGTTAGAAACAACACAAAGAATTTCCCTAAGTGTATTTCACAGCCTAATTTAAAACGCGGAGAAATTCTTATAAGGTATGGAAATGGCCTAACAGCTTTACGCTGGAACGATAAACGAGACGTTTATATGCTAAGCAACATGCACAACCCCAAAGACCAAAATATTCCAAACAATGGAAAAAAACCAAAAATAGTCGCTGACTACAATGAAAATATGGGATTTGTCGACCTGAGTGACAGGATGGCAAATAGCTATGCCTTCGAGCGACGTACATTAAAATGGACTAAAAAATTATTTTTCCATTTGCTGGACATTGCCGTCCTTAATGCATACATATTATCCCAAAGCACTGAAAGTCATAGAGATTTCCGCCTGTCACTAATTGACATGCTCGTAAAAAAAGTGAAACTATTTCTTCAAAAATTAATACATCCTCTGACGTAACTAGTACTGCCTCTGCAGGCCACTGGCCTTTGGATGAGAAAAAATACAGAAGATGTGTCGTATGCTCCAAGCAAGGCTTACAAAGACGGGTTAAAGTAATTTGTACAAAGTGCAATGTTGCTTTATGCATAGATAGAAACTGTTTCGCAAAATTCCATACAAGTGCGGGATTTTCTAAGTGAAAATCATCAAAATTCATTCCATTTTTCTAAAAGATCTTCCATGCACTTGCATATAAATCTCTGCATTCGCATTCATTTCATTTAAATTTCCCATGAATTAAAAAACAGTCCTTCTCAGGGCTAAAACAAACAGCTCTTTTCAGAGCTAAATTGGTTCCTTTGGAACCATACATAAAAAAAAAAGAATTAACAAACACATACTGAAAATTTTCCCTTCTCCTTAACATTATTATTTAAATTACTATAGCACCTTGAAACCTAGACCATATGCCATCCCCCCCCTTTCAAAAATACCCAGCATATTTTTGTTGCTTTAATGAAATACTCTTCTCCCCGCACGAAATTTCTGTTTCTTCCCCCCCACACACCACACGAAATTTCTGCTTATTTCCTCCCCCATGGCCGAGAGGTTTTGCTCTCAAAGGTGATTGACGGGAAGAGCTGGGTTCGAACCCAATCGCGCCCGTCGGCCTAATCGTTCGGAGTTTTACGTGGTTTTCTTCGAACTTTGGATTTCCTTGCGTAAACACAGGTTAGGTTCCATTAGAAAGACCCCCACGGAGGGAAACATCCCCCTTTCTGTACTATATCTTCCGTGTCGATAACTGGCCATCATAAATGACACACACCTTCCCCCCCAGGGTCGAAACTAAGTCGGGGCAGAGGGGGCATGTGCCCCGGGCGCCAAATGAAGGATTATACCTTTGGAAAGGATAATTTTCTTCTGATGGACTGATGGCTTCTATTATTATGACACAGCCATTATAAATGAAGTGTTAGGTGAAGATTAAAGAGCAGCCGTAAAAAGTTAGAACTCAGATTTTCTGGTCCGAATGGGGACAAAAATGACCATAATTTTTTTTGCAAAAAAAAAAAAAAAAAAAAAAAAAAATATGGCCATTTTTTTCCCATTCGGACCAGAAAATCAGAGTTCTAACTTTTTATGACTGCTCTTTCATCTTCACCTAAAACTTCATTTATAATGGCTGTTTCATAATAATAGAAGTCATCAGTCCATCAGAAGAAAATAACTCGGTTAGGCGGGAAACGGATAATCGGAACTCTACTGTATAAGCAAACACTGTAAATAGTCGGTAATACATGCGAATTTTTTTATGTGAACGAACTATAATTGCAACAAACGTCACATTCAATTTACGTAGTTCAGTATTACATATTTTATGATTACATATTTTAAATTTTAAAATAAGTCGTCTATTAAAAATTAGTAAAATTCTCTTTGTAAATATATACTTTGAGGAAGAAGGGGGAGTGGGGGGGAACCAAAATTCATGTTTGCCCCGGGCGCAAAAAAGGCTAGTTTCGGCCCTGTTCCCCCCCCCTCTCCTCACGAAATTTCTGCCTATTTTATCTCCCTCCCAGGGCCATCGCGAAAACTTTTTATTGGTGGGGGAGAGAGCCTTAAATTGCCAAGTCAAATTTCAGAATTTGCCAACTAGTTTTGTAATTTTGCCAAGTTACCACAATTAAAAAATGCAATATAGTTCTTATTTGTGAAAAGTTTAATAATACTCCCAATTAGATTTGTAATTTCTGCCAAGTCTATCAGAAATAGAAAATGTATTATAGTTTTTATTAAAGTTTTACAAAAATTCACCAACTAAGTTTGTAAATTTGCCAAGTACAACAGCATTCTCGAACTTTTTTTGGGGGGAGGGGGGGGAAGGCCCCTGCTTCCTCCCTTACACCTTCGATACAAAAAGTTTAAGGCATCGAGAACTCTTAAAAAATGCTGCTTAACTATTTGATGTTCTCTAATAATAGTATAGAAATAATCAATCATATAAATTACAACCCCCCCCCCTTTCCAAAATATAAGCACCCCCAGCATAAAAATTTATGCATTAAAAAAATCTTCTGTTCTAAGTGGATCTCTTTAGCAACAATGAATAAACAACCAGCTATCTAAAATATCAGCCACTAAAATTTCTGTTCCACTCATTACCCCCCCCCCCTCCCACCACAAGTATTAATCTTTAAATCTTTAAAGTTTTAAAGGGTCAAGTGTTAAAGTATCAAGTTTTAAATCTTTAAAACTATGTGTCTGCCATTACCCTCTAATAACAAAAAATAAATAATAAGGCATCTAAATTATTCTCAAACTCCCTCGGTCTTCGCAATGAAATCCCCGTTTGTTGGACAGTTTTAGAGTGTGCCATGCCATTTTCTTACTGCCCAATCCTATGTGTCTAATATTTAGTATCATTTTCTGAGTCGTATCATATTCCAAAAACACAATATTATTTCTTAACATCTAAAGGACTTTTACTTCATAATAATAACAGATTTTTTTTTTCTGTATGCGTGTCATTCCGCAGCCGCTCCCCAAATAAAAACCGAACACATAAACGCTGTAGATTCCATATTTCATAGGAAGAATACATTTAAATAATGCATATCAGTTTCAAATAATTTTATCTATCTCTGTAAAAACGAACTACAACACTCCATATTAAATAGAAAATTTCCTAAATACAGAATCTGAATACAGTAGTTTTTGTTTCCAAATTTATCATATAAGCAAGTACTCTTATTTAGAAAGTATGTAATCAAACGTAATTTTTTTTTCGTTTTTCTTTAAAGAAAAATGTTTCTTAGAAAAATGCTGTTAAAGTTGACGTTTTAAACGGGATTTCCAAATATGATATCAAAGGAAAGGAAACAACGGTTGTCATGAGACAACAATTGCTTATAAGGGGCTGTGTATATATAACGTTATCATTTTAGGAAGGAGGCGGTGTCTGGCACATGATATCAAAAGATATCTCTAGGTGGAGGGGGTGTTATCTTTTGATATCGTTACTGTTTTTGATCCAAGCAAAATTTTCTCTTTTCATTTGTAACTTTGCCTTTACATCAAAATAGTATGTTTTCTATTTTTATGAAGATACAAAGAAATTAATAAAATAATAAATGATTATAAAATTATTTAATTCCAAAATCTGGAATACCCCAACCTTTTTTAGATGCATGATTTGTTTACCAATTGGAATAATTGGGTTAAAATTAATCTACCCCAACGTTTGGCATTCCTACTCTTCTGTCACATACGTATACATATATAATACACTGTTCGTGAAACCATATGCGAAGTGTGTGAAATGATGCTCGTGTTTACTAGAAAATAAAAAGAAAGAATGTTGTCCGCATTCATTAGAAGTTCTGTCTGCTCCCCCCCCCCCCCCGTGCGTGGCAAATGCAAGAAGACATTACTCTTCAATGCATTATGTTACAGAGATATATTATTAAGTACTTATAAATAGTAGCTATTTATTTAAGTGTTATTTGATAAAAAGTTATTTCATATATAAAGGGATATACGTATAACCATATTTATACATCACTCCTAACAAAAAAAAAAAAAAAAAAAAAAAAAAAAAAAAAAAAAATTAGACATTGATAACGATATTATTACGGGGGGGGGGGGGGGAGGATGAACTTCATTTATCGGAAAGTATTAAAAAACTGTGTGATTCCAAATAATTCACTTCAATCAGTGTGCCTGTAAGTATTATGATTTTATTGTAAAAATTGAGAGAGAAAGTAAAACTATCAAAAATAATAACTCATAATCTTACTGTAACCGAAATCTTTTCTCTTATTCTTTTCTTTTTTTTTCTATGTGCGTGTTCTGCAAAAGAAATTGTAAGTAAATGCTATTCAGTCCATATTCTACAAGACTGCAGTACACTTCACATCAATTTCAGAACGTTTTGATATAGTGTAACACGCTTTCGAAATAATAATGTTTTTTTCTTTATAATGTAAAGGACTTTTTTTTTTTTTTTTTTTTCTTAGTGCGGGTGTGTATGAATTCACAACAAAATTTAGTTAAAACTTACTAACTACGATATAATTTAGCTGCAATATGATTTAAATAAAGTAAAATTTGATACAATTCATATGCCCGTAGGCCATAATGTTTTTATTTTCATACCCCTGGATAGGAGGTTTAGAATTTATTACATACCAAGTAATGTACTAAAAAAATTAAATTTTAAGGCTATTCTTAAATTCACATTGGCTACATTTTGACACATTTTTTGTTTTGCAAATGTATCAAATGCTCTTATTTTTAAACTATGTAATCGAACGTGTTCTTTTTTCGTCTTTCGGTAAAGGCAGGAGATTTTTTAGAAAAATCCTGTTAAAGTTAGCGTTTTGAATGGAATTTCCACATACGATAGCGCAGGAAAGTAAAAAACTGCCGTCATAAGATAACAATAGATTATGACTGAAGATGTAATTAATTTATCTGAAGATATTAAGAAAAACTAATTTGATTCCAACTCACTTTCTACAGTATGACCGTAAGTGTAAAGTTTTTATGTTTAAAAATTGCGACAGAAATGCAAAAAAAAAAAAAAAAAAAAAAAAAAATTAGACATTGATAACGATATCATTACGGGGGGGGGGGGTGAACTTCATTTATCGGAAAGTATTAAAAAACTGTGTGATTCCAATTCACTTCAATCAGTATGCCTGTAAGTATTAAGTGTAGCAAAGCCGACAACAATCACTGATAAAATAAATGTAACCGAATTCTTCTTCTTATTTATTATTATTATTATTTTGGTGCGTGTCCGTAAAAAATGTTGAAATAAATTATATTCAGTTCATGTTCTACAGGACTAGTACATTTCATATCAATTTCAGTACATTTGATGGAGCGCAATTTTTTCTCTTATAATGTAACAGGTTTATTTTAAAGTTTTCTTGTGCGTATATGAATTTATTAATTTACAAAAAAAAAAAAAAATATATAGTACTTCTTACTAAGATGTAGTTAATAAGCTACTGTAAAATTTAAATAAAATAAAATTTGTAAGCAGTACATGCCCGTTGTCAATGCTTACTCACCCCTCCCCCCCTGAAAGCCCTGTATATGAGTTTTAGAATCAATTGCACACCATGTAACGTACTAAAACATTTAATTTAAGCTTTATTATATTATATAGTTCTTTATTGTGATTATATATATATGTGTATATATATATATATATATATACGAATGTTAAAATAAATGTTTCATTTTATTTGATAAGTTTGTAATCTCAGTTCATCTACTTTAATGACCTTGTTGAACAATGTTGATCAGAAAATTTTTTAATATACTCTTCCCTAATGATTCATTTCTATTAATTCATACCTCAAGCTTTAGCACTCATGTTAAATATAGCATGAAAATGATCCAAAATGGGGATAACTGGCGTGCGTAACAACCCTACTCAACATTTCCAAGAATTATACAGCAACCCTGGTTGGGAATGCATGCCCAACACTTCTCCGCGCCTCGAAACAAAACTTTCAGGAGAGGTGGTAACTTCAATGTGGGGGAAAAAAATTCCAAGCGATTGCCGTACTTAGGGAGTGTGTTTTTTAACTTCTATTGCCGGGATTAAAAGGTTAACAGATTTCGTGTTTTTACTGTTACATGCTTTTCACTTAGAACCAGTTTTTACAGTGAAAAAATATTAATTATTAAAAATGGTTTATTACTCACTTCATGGTTTAAGTTAAACTTGACCGAAAGAAATCGAAAACGTTTTACTTTTCCAAAGAAAACCAATCTCGAAGCTTGTAGCCGGGAGGTGCTGGGTTAGAACCCAATTGCGCCCGCCGGCCTAACCGTTCGGAGTTTTCGTGGTTTAATTCCAACCTTGGGAAACCTTTCCTAAATACCGGTTGGGTTCAATTTGAAATACCCCCACGGAGGGCACTCCCTTTTTGGGCCTATATCCCTCGAGTAGATAATAGGCCGACAAAAATCTACTCAACTCAGAAAATATTAAATGGTATTAAACTTAGCGTTTTTAACCGAAATAATGGAAGCGTGAGATCAAAAAATGTTTTCACGAGTAAATTATAAATCAAGATGGAATTCGTTTAACCGAAAATGAAATACATCTCGTAAATTTGTAATTGGATAATCTTGTTATAAAAAAAAATCTACAATTATGTTTCTAGATTGCAGTTACTAAACAGAACACTCAATTTTATCGCTTTCTTTCCCTTGTCCAGTTGCATGCAGAAACTAATGCCGATAAGTAGATATATATTATATTAAAATTATATATAATATTTTAGTGTCATCACACTACCAAATAATATAAGGAAAATTCTATTTTTCTTGTGATCTACTGTGGCCAGTATAGTCTATGTTCAAGACACCGATTCAAGAAAAAATATTTTTTTTTTCTGTAACACAATATGAAGTTTACTAATAAATTCAATATTTCAATGAAAATTTTTTAGAAACGTTATTTAGATAAATTTGTATCTATATAAATTATATTTTATAATTTCTAATTCATGAAAAGATTTGAGCTTCTTTCTGACAGTGAAACACTTTTTCGAAATCATATGTTTATCTTTTTAAATATATCTTTTTCAAATGAATTATAAATTAGTTGATACAATATAAATATTCTTGTTTTAAAATTAAAAATAATTAAAAAATACTGCAGAGTTGACGAGGAAGTCTAACACAGGCCTTCTGTACCTGGTAGATCCCATAAATCGTCGATATATTTATGGAGTCGTACCAGGGCTCGAACTGCGATCACAGAGTGTCACAAAGCAGAAGCTCCAGCCTTAGACCACTAAGCCACCCCTGGCTACTTCTGATAGGTTTATTAGAGATTTTAATGTTATCCATCGAAGTGAAATAGTGGGTGTGTAATATACCAAATTTTTTGTATTAATTGAACATTAACAGTGACTGGTGGATAATCTATGTATTTTCAATTTTACGTCTCTTTTTTTTTATAAAATTTTACACACTTAGATTTTGTAATAATGATATCGGAAAAATAAACGCCAGGGTAGATTTATCCCTGAAATTACCCCTGTTTGATAAAATAAAATTTCACTAACATGCTTTTTATAAATTCTACTACTGTTAGATTTATTTTAAGTATTTCGGCTGTTAAACATATTATTGTGTTTTATTTTTATGGATTGTCTTTTTCTATCAAGTTTTTACAGTAAAATGTAATCCCTTTTAAACTAGTCTTAATTTAGGAAACTTGGAGGAAATTAAAATAAATAATACCTCTAAATTTCAAATTATGTATTTGCGTGTTTTACATATTTTACATGCCTTGCCAATTATTATAAGTATCTCCAGCATATATGCGTAAATTTGGAAAAATAAGAATCCATGATAAATTGACAGTGCCGAAAACGCTTTTAATAAAATTTTATTTCTGAAACATTTTTAAAAATTTAACATTTTAAAACCTTATACGGAATTTGTCCCTTTTTTCCCCTAAAAGATTTCAACTTAATAAATGTTTAATAATCTCATATTATTTAAATTAAATATTTTATTTTGGAAAGAAAAAAATTATTAATCCGTTCAAAATAATCCCGAAAAGAGTCTTTAAAAGAAAATAAATATTTAAAAAAGTATCTACTAATTTTCACACACTGATTCTTAATCTAAACGAGTTTTTCCCGTATTTGAAATCTTTTTGCATTTTGTGTAATTATTTTTAAAATAAATAATATAAAATTTACTTTATTGCATACAAAAAAAAATAAAAATAACAATTAATCAAAGAATATATGAGATGACCTGTATGTCAAGATGCTTTTCACAGTAAAAAGACTTAAATATTCGATAAAGAATGTATTTTTAAATAGGTTGTTTAAAACACGTTATACATAAAAAAATCTACAATCTATAATATGTAAGGATAGGGAGAGAAATCTTTAAATGACGACAATTCCTGATAGTAGATGGCGCCTCGACTCTCAAATGTGAAACTTAATATTTTGAAAATCAAGTTTTACGCACATAATATAAATGAGTAGTTAATTTTCTTAGAAATAATACCCTTTACGCATAGTCTGTATGGTGTTATGGCGGAATATTTCTGAAAATCTGATTAAAATTTTTAAGGAAATGTCTAAAAACTTTTCTGGTAGGAAAGATGGAATAATTAGAAAATATATATATATACCATTTTTCGTATAAATTCGCAGCAGCTATTTAGTCACTTTTCATTATTTAATAACTAAAAATAATTGTTTAGATGTACATACGTTAAAGATACTTTAGAGCAAATAGTTTCTTTTACATAAAGCGACTTTGAATTATTTTTTAAAAATGTCCAATACAGATTAATTGAAAATGTAATAGAAATACTTTTTTTTTTTTTTTTTTTTTTTTTTGCGTTTTTCCACTTTCTTGAATGAATTATAATAATAAAATATCCATGGGGGCAAATTTTCAGAAAATTTAAGTGTGCGAAGAATAATACTATCAGTTCTAGTGAGAAATCATTGGGAGATATTTGATAAATTTATTTCCAGCATTTAATCAACATCGGAAATGCCCCAAAATCGATATTTATAGGGGCTGATCCTTAACCCATTGAGCATTTCACTAGATTATAAAAATGTACCTTAAAAAGGCCTTGAATAGGAAAAAAGAACTTGTTCGAAAAGGTTGGAGGGGTTATGTGATTTTGTAGTTGAAAAGTGCTAAGGGATTTAGTTCTTTCCCCTTCTTTCTGACACTGAATGATTGAAACGGCTGTCCACTGTCTTTTATGAGGCGTGAATGGGCGTTTAAAACTAGTTGACTAATAGCTTTCGAAAACGATTGTCTGGTTAATCCCAGGCAACATCTAAAAGTATGTAACGAAATAGCAGTTTTCAGGAATACAGGTGTGTGTTCCGTGTTGCTTAGAATAATGTTTGCAAACTGTTAATGTAGTATAAGTTAATGTAGTATATGTATCTTTATACGCTATTAAATTTTATCTAAATTTGAAAAGAATTTATATCTTCGTAATAAGAAGCATGTTTCATTTCCTCTAAATGCGTTTTTTTTTTCTAAACAGTTTCTGTTACATAAACTTGTAAATTTTATTAATTTGTAATGATTTAATTACAAAATTAAACTGGAAGTAATCGATTTTTTAAATAAATTTACATTTTATAAAATGCACGCATAGCGATAGATCTCACTATACAACGAATCTCAATTAAACGTTTAGTACACTTTAGTTACACTTTTAGATAGGGTTATTCATCATATCTCAATTTCAATTAATGCTAATATTATTTATTTTTTCTTTTATAAATAATAATAATAATAATAATAATAATTTCTCATTATGCAAATTAGTGTAACATCTGCTTTCTTTGATTTTCTGTGATATAAATCTGAGATAGCTGATATATTGTACATTATCCTGATGAATATACCAGTTGAAAATACATTAAAATATTCTAACCCCCCCCCCCCCCCACCAAAAAAAAAGTGATTTGTTATAAAGTATTTCAAATGCGCATTCAAAATAAATGGAAAAAATCTTCTTCTAAATGATAATTCTTCTAACTTATTTTTTTTTTTTTGTGAGCAATAAAAGAATTAAAACAAATTTTAATAAGATTTTCAAAATGTGCAAATTCCTGTTTAAAAAAAGAAGAAAAAAAATACAAACTGACAACCTTTTTTCCAGCCATACATAAAAAAAAAACAAAAAAAAAAAACAGGCGGATTTTTGGATCTTATAATTTAGCTTCCAGATAACAAATTTGAATTTTTATTCATTCCTATTATTTTACTAATAAATGTAGAACATTAAAAGAAAAACATTTATTGATGTAATCAAAGTGGCAGTAATTATTTCAACCTTTCCTTTCGTCTCGGCAGGCAATTGTTTGAGTACTGTAAAACTAAACATGTTAAGGCGTTTCTTTTTTATAAAGTACACTATTTCTTATATTTAAATCATGTTTAGAGATAGTAAAGATATATTATTTAAGTTTTACAGAATTAATTAATCAGTAACACTGCACAGTACCACTGTATATTACAATAAAACCGGTTAATACGAGATCACTAGGTACGAAGACAAATTCTGTTTTAGACAGGTTTTACTAGGTGTAATTGTGTAATATTTTGTATTTGGGAACATAAAATTCTCCGTTTAAGGCAGGATTATGTTATACATGGATTTTATTTTTACAGGTTTTACTGTAATTAATTAGTGATCATAGTATTGCATCATTAATGAATTATAGGTGTAATACTTGTGCATATGTATAATAGTCCTCCCCACTTAATCGGGTCACGGATAATCGAATACCCACCTTATTCGAATAGAATTCTCCGGAACCGTATTTATTCCTATTGGTTCTATGTTATTTTCCCCCGCTTAAACCAAATAACTTTTACGAACCTCCCCGCTTAATCGAATAAGAACTGTGTGACCGATGTTTGAAAATAGGCGCGGAAAGCCCGTTTCAGCTAGAATTTCCTTCCACCTTTTGTCATTTCCGGTTCCTTTACGCTGAAAACAAATTTTCAGTTCTTCCTGCAATGATTTCGGTCGGCAGGTATATAATGGACAGGTCAAATGATTCCCCCACCTTGATCTCACCACCATCGCTTCTTGCTGTTAATCAGGCTTTAATGGCAATGCGTCGTTACTTCGAGACTCGAGATGGTCGTTGTGATATTTTGCACTCATTCGAAAAATAACTCTATATTTACTCCTTTAAAATTTCACATAAACAAACCACTTTAAACGATTTTTTAAAGGCAGTATAAGTAACATAAATTAGAAGTAGCAAAGTTTTGGCCAAACTCAAACGAGCTGCATTAAGTGTGATGTAAACCATATAAATGCATATACTGACGTTAAATTAATAAGTATTTACTTTATATTAGCATTCGTATTTATTTTAGTTTATGTTATTCTATTAACGATTTATTATTTTGTTAGTTAATTATACCGTAGATGGGTATTTTCCCTTTTTATTACGCATATTACAGTTATGATTCCCCGTTTAATCAAAAACACCGCTTAATCGAATATTATTTCTGGAACCAAAAATAATCGTTTAAACGGGAACGACTGTATTACTGATTAAATGCAAGTTTTAATTTTAACAATGAAACCCTTTAAGACGAAATGATAACGGGCAATATAATAATTTTGAATTAGAAAATTTCCAAAGAACTTTGGCTTTTTTTAAGGCAAGATTCCGCTTAGTACAGGTATTACTATGTATAAATAGGTCAATGGAGAGTCTGCTTAGTAATATACAAAATAAATGTGCTTTTTGTAAGTTCCATTGTAATAAAAGTGCCCTTTTTTTTTCGGGTGTCATTTTTCTCCTCACCACCTAGGAAAAATAATTACATTTAAAATTTTCCGATAACAGGAATTATTTTAGGTACCTAATATATTCTCCTATTGAAAATGAGAAAAATACATTCCATTTCAAATATCTGTGAAGAGTAATACCTCCCCCCCCCCTCACTTTATCTCCCATAAAATTTCCAGCGTCCATCGGCCATAAAGAGATAAAAAGGATTTAAACTTTACAACAATAAGTTCGCAACTCCGCGGGACACAAGTTGAATATTCTTAGACCAGATGGAAACTAAGCACTATTTTTAATAATTTCGAAATGTATTCATGTATTTTTTCTTATATTTAGTACAGTAAGACTCCGTATTTTTTCAAAAATTCTTTGGAGAAATTGAAAAAGAATATTTGTAAAAAGAAACATGAGCTAAAAATCATGTGTCTAGCATAAATTATGAAACACTTTCCAATACATTCAGAATATTGAGACAAAACTTTACAGCTTATTACGGAGAAAGGTGGTGTCTAAATAAATAAATTAGAAAACACATAACGCATTTGAAAACCCAATTTCTGCAATTGCTGTCAGTTAGTTGGAAAAATATCTATTTTTTGTGCAGTCCTGTATATGCTCTATAACTTTGTATGTATGTATGCAAAAATTTAGTTCCGCAGGAAAATTCCCATTCAGCAATTTCTGTCAATAAACGGAATTGTACTTGCGATAGTGATTCCCAGTATATGACCTATTGAATTTATAAACACCACATAATATAAAAAAAATAATAATAACAACAGTCAAATTTAAAAACGTATACCGCAACTGATAACGAACTTATAGCAATTATTGGTCATAGGCCAAATTTTTTTGTGTGTCCCTGAAAATAAAATATAAATTCTATGCACATCATATTCTACAGTAATCGCCTTGTAGTGTGCAACTCCTTAGTGAAATATAAAAAATTCCAATAAATCCTTTAAAATAGTGTAATATCATTAAACTACACCATACACGATTTTTCTAATTCACCGTAATGTGACGGCATTCTTTTGCGTGTCTCTGTAAACGAATCTTACATGCTACACATTTCATTTTCAATAATGAACATGCCAAATTAAACAAAAATAACATATATCAATTTTATGGCAATTGGACAAAATTTATGTGAATTAGAGCACGGACAGAAGGAAAAACAGACAAACCGAATTTATAAACGCTTTTCAACTATACTGGAAAGAGTTAAAAAAAATCAAATGACATTTTTTATCACTTTTTAAGATTTATCCTTTTTTTTTAAGTTTTAGGATTTGGATGAAACCAGTTTTAATTTTCCTTCTCAAGATATTTTTATTTTTTTCATTTAATTTTTAAACAAATAATATTAATAAACAAATAGTAGTAATTATTATCTCTGCGTATTTGTATGTATGGAAACTTTGAAAACTTTCTCCAGCATAAAAAATAAAAGCTCATAAAAATAAGAACGAAGAATAGATTGTGAGAATAGATTTCAAGAATAGATTGTGAAATACTTTCCAACACATTTATCTATCTATAAAACTGTACTGAAATTTTACCGGTAAATAAGGCGCAAGATATGTGGCAGGAAGATATGTGAGTAAACAGTATGGTAAACATATAACACATTTAGAAATCCAGTTTTATCAATTACCTTCTATAATAATTAAAAAAAATAGTCAATTACGCACCCAAACGGCCATGTATCTTGTTGGTTTGCGTATCCCTGTATAAAATTTTTTATGTTCCACAAACTTCTATTGGTATACAAATATAGTTCAGCGAGAAAATGCATCACACAATTAAAACTATTCTATAAGCAACTTCCATAGTCAGTAATACTTATATATTTTTTTCTGCGTTTCAAGTAAAGCAGGTGTATCTGTTCTTTCAACGCGCTACTTTGATAGCTTATGTATAAGAACAGCGAGTTTTATATATTTATGGAATCTTTGACCAAGGATAGTCTTTGGAGTGAGAAGGAAGAGAGTGGGGGAACATAAAAAAACTTTACATACAGATATTTTAAAGGGGTTGAAATAAACATGTTGACTAACAAACGGAAATTTTATCATCTTGTTCTTTACAATGTAGGAGAGGGCAGAGTTAAAGGGGTCGGAGGGTAACAAAGTATGAGTAAAAAATTCAGTATTTAGCGCAAGGAAACACAATTTAGGCAATACATTGCATAAATAAAAATGTTTTACAAAGATCTTTGAAAATAAAGTTTAATATATAAAATTATTGGTTATGGTGGTTCATTAAACACATATATATATATATATGTGTGTATATTACATATATATTGTCAGGGCCTGACTTATGTAGGTGCATGCGGGGAAGCTTCCCCGGGTCCCCCTTTTTAGGGGACTCCCATGAGAGTACTCAGGATTTTTATTTAAATGGTGTCAAATGTTTAAAATTAAATAAAAGTGACCAAAATTCATACATTTTCGAACTTTTAAGAAGGAAGTGCGGTCCCCTTCCCCCCTCCGCTTTCAGTAACCTCTCCACCTACGCAAATATCATTAGAAAACTAATGATTAATATTTTATTATTACAATTTAGTATTCTATAGTTTTCAAAAGCAATTCTTTATTAACGTTTTTCTCTTAACGTGGCAAGTTAAAACCAATACTTATAACCAATTTGGGACGTTTTCTTTTAGACATCTTATAACGTACGTAGATAAGCAAAGTAAATGTTTGCAAAGAAATACTCGTATCAAACAATCTATCATTTTTTTCCCTACTATTTTCCTACAAGTATTCTTTTCTTAAAGTTGTGATTATCTTTTTGTGACACTCTGTATACAGATGTAATCAGTACCGGATATAAAACTTATGCATATAATATAATAGTATGAAGTTTATTACTAGCTACTTCCACATTATTCACAAAAAAATCTATAGATAGATAGATAGAGGGGGGGGCAGAATGATTCTTACCTTTCCCCCCATAGCCTAAGTCAGACCCTGCCCTGTATATGGTGGTTAATTAATGCTCTTCCGCCTGCCCTATCGCTAACTTTTGTAAATATTATTTAGATGAAAAAAAAATTGCTCGTTTAACAATAAAAACTTTGATACATTAACGAATTAATATATAAGTGTAAAAGCTTGACAAATGCAGGTATGACTATGTAAATGATTTGAGATCAAATGTTTTTTTTTTCTTTCACTTTTTCTTTTTTTCACTTTTCGACAAATAAATTACATGAGAAATACAAGCGTTTTCCCATTGTAACCTTTATCGGGCTTCCGTGTGCAGAATTTTTTTTTCACAACGCCAACTTTAACAGCATTTTCTAAAAGACTTCCTTCCTATGTTTATCGAAAATTGAAAAAAATTGTTCGACTTTATAGTTTCTGAATAAGAGTACCTGCCAATTCCATGCGTTTATGAACAAAACTGAATTCACGAATGTGTCACAAAAAAAATCAATTTGGAAGATTATGCAGTTTTTGTACGGGGCATTCGCCCAGAGCCCCCCAAATTTAGTGTCATAGACCTTGAAGCAATTGCAATAAGTTGGATTTATATGATGTAACAATTATCAGTCAGCATGAGCAGGAAAATCAACATTAATTGTAAAATATATTTGTGATCTCTAAGTAATCTATAATTAAAAATGGATATTTAAATACGTTAAAATAAATGTGCATTATACAGTATTAGTGTAGTTTAATGCATTAAAATAAATGTTTTCTTAGTTTAATTCTCATGGTAACGAAATGAAAAGTTCAATCATCAAAATCTAGTTTAACTTTTTTTTTTTTCCAGTTTCAATACATTCATTTCATTATGATTGTTTTAATCATACTTATCATATAGTATTAGCATTAATTCTGATCATATAGTATTAGTCTATATGAGATATATTTATAAAAAAAATAGATTGCCATGATTTAATTTGTCATTTAACAAACATGATTGTACAAAGTAAAGTAATAATAATAATAATAATAACAATAAATTAAAAAAGATAATGCTTTCATTTGCATTATTGTAAGAATCTTTTAGATAATGATTCTTCCCTGTTTTAAAAGACATATACTTACACTTAATCATATCTACTGCTTTAATTGCATCCATTCTATTGATATTCTTGAATAATTCTATACTTGTACTGTTCATTGGTATCTTTTTAAACAATATATAATTACACTTGAATATTTTAGACTAATTGTGAGCTTGGGGTGCCATCGCGGAAAAAGTCTAGTACTGCTTTTCCATCTGACCTTTGTAAATATTACTTGCATTGCCATGAAATCGATATATGATATGGAGGCCTGTTCACTATTGGAAATAGTGAGTGTGGCCTTTATTGTTGGTTTACATGGATGTATAAAATAATTCGAATAAACTCGAATTACGCTCTAGATCGATATCTGCTTGTAGTACTTTTTTATAGTAGTATATTATTCCAACCGTAATAATTTATACACATTGCTAATGTGCACTGCAGTCTGTTTCCCATAAAAATTAATAGTAATAATAATGCGCGTAGTGTTTACTGATCATTAACAGAGGAATTCCAAGACAACCGAAGAACAGTGCACTAAAAAAAGACGGTTGAAAAAGGGCACTTTTGTGAATATTTAAAATATTTTTTAGTAAAGGGTGGATTGCTGAAATTAAAATAATTTTAATATCTATAAAGAAAACTGTCTTATTTTGAAATTTGGTTTTCACACTCGAGTTCAAAATTTAATAAAACATTACTTTCATTATATCTTTCTTAATTTTTCAAATGGTGAAGAAAAAAAAAGTTTTTACTTTCCAGTTCTTTTTTTGTTTTGTTTTTATTTTTGTTTTTTTTGCGTGTGCGTAAAAAATTAGAGGAAAATCAAATGATTAAGAGGAAGAACGATAATAGTCCAATTGTGGGAAATTTTGTGACAGTTTTATTTAATGGCTTGAACGACGTAATATCGTTTGCTTATCTTAGATAGAGGAATAAGATGAAATAGTCCTTTGACAGTGTAGTTAAAGATAGGTCGATACACAGCTGAAGATCGTATATTCACAAATGTAAATTGAAATATAGCTCTGAATAAACGGTCTATGACTATCATAAATTTTCCCTTCGACCTACAGATCCCATTTTTGTAATATGTCTGTTAAATTGTATTAAGACAAGCTTAATAAAACTAGTTTCTAAATTATTTAGATTTTACAATTTTCCTTGTGTATTCAATTTTTCCATTTCTTTAAAAACTGTTATTGTATGCAGATTTTTCAACAGAAAAAATATTTTAGAAATTCTTTGAAAAATCGGGTCAAGCCGAACCGGACCCGCAAGGGACAAAACCTAACCCGAAACAATGGATATCAACCCGATTTGCAGCAAAATTGTAGAAGTTAATCCAACCCCCGACAAAAAAAGAAAGGTTTCCCGACACGATGCAGGACTCTACGTCATACTCAATAAATTTAGATCCTAAGTATTATTTAAATTATTTTCGAGAAAATATTTTCATTTCTGCTGTGCATTCCTTAAATTTTGTTTTCTTTGTTGAAACTTCAAAATTTTGACTCCCACTTATTGTTACCCCCCCCTCCATACACACACACACACGCACACACGTACACCCCGCTCTTAACTCTGCTCCCCTCTTACATTATAAAAATCAAGATAATGAAAAACCTTCACTTTTGAAAAAAGTACTTTTGTTTATGTTTTGACCCCTTTAAATGTATGTAAAAATTTGTTTCTTTTAATTCCATGTCCTTCCCCTTTCTCTTCACCAAAAGGCTGTCTTTGGTCAAAGTTCCCATAAATATATAAAAGTTAATAGCCTTATACATAAGCTATCCATGTACTAAATTGAGAGAATCTATAGATTGTATTTTCTGTTTACCACCCCGCCCTTTCTAGGGGCTTACTAATGAACAGCCGGCGTCTCCAGCAGAATATATTTTTTCAATACACAGCACCTATTTATTAGTGTCCTTTAAGTGTAACGCTATGTATAATATACTTTTTTGATATCAATAATAGATATGCGGTCTTAGCACGGGCTTTTGTTGAAGCTTAGAATTAGTTTTCTATAACTGAAAATATATGTAACTTTAATAACTAATAGATCTGAATTTTAGGTTCATCTAAGTATATATAATAATTATTATTTTTACCACTGATTTTTTTTGCTAAGACCTTTTCACCGTTGACCTTTTTACCTGAATTCATTTGAAATAGAGTATCTACATTAAAATATACTGCAAACGATTTTCCCGCGTAGATCATTATGTAACGGAATTCTTTTGTGCGACTCTGGAAATGAATAATAAATTCTTTGCATTTCATATTCTACAGAAAGCATGTTTTAGTGCTGCACTTGAAACGATTTTTTCCCATTGGTCGTAATTTAACGGCATACTTTTGAATGCCCCTGTAAGTGCCCTGTAAGTACATGCTACATATTTCATTTTCAATGGTGATCGTGCGATAGTAAATGTCAATAACACACAAAATTTCAGGGAAATCGAATTATATTTGCGCAAGATAGAGCACTGACAGACAAACTGAAGCCATAAACCCTCTTCAACTATGTTGGAAAATGTAAAATAAATAAATTCCTCATAATTTAGAATTACAAATTGTCATTAGTGTGTGACTTAATCGGAGAAAAATTTTCTTGATTTTACGATATCGGAGGTAACATGCGCATATCAAATATCACGAATTTGATTTTTTTTTAAAGTAGACCATTGAAAGTGATTATTTGAAAGTATTTAGGTAGAATAACTAAATTACTAAATTCTTCTATAAGCACGCTTGCGGAATGGGGCAGAATTTGATAACCTACAGAAAATGTGCAACAAAGTTTTTATTATTAAAAATAACCATAAGTTTAATAATAATTCTTAGGCTACAATAAAGATAACTCTTCGGCTATCAGTTTTTATTTTCCTTTGGGGAGGGAGGGGGGGGGGGAGTTATTCTAAGATTTCTGCTGTGATGTCAGAAAAGATTTTTTTTTAATGATGCCCTACTTCATTTTTATATCAACAATCTTTTATGTTACATTGTGCAATATTCATGATTTAATAATTATTGATTAATACTAATTTTAAAAGAACTACTTTAAAACATAAACATTTCATAATCCTTTTATTAAATAAGCGACAATGAAAAAAATATGTAGCAAGCTACCACTATTTGGAATTTTACTGTTCCTGTGAACTGTTTTCTTTAGAAATCATCTTTACAAGGGAAGGGGTGGGTCTGTCAATCATAGTTTTCTCAAAGCTCAAAGCGTCACTTACGGGTAGTATTTCTATGTCATTCATGGGTTGCAAGAGTTTGGATTAGATAACAATGGGAGATATTTACTCTCTTTCAAACCTTACTTCAAAGAAAACTCATAGAAACTTTTAAAGTATCATTGGAATTAATTACACTGGAATATTTGGTCAAATTTGTTGTATTTAGTAGAATGATTAGGTAAAAAATAATGATAATTGTAGATATCGTTCAGGGAAGTGTAGTCTCATAAGCATTTCTCTGGCTACACCTCTGGTTCTTCTCTGTGAAACACAACTGTGAGAATAAATAAGATTTAGGGCTTTTTAATATGGTAGTTTTAATGTAAGAGTCGCTATATTGGGGCTCGTTATATAAAGAAAGCACAAATAATACACAATGTTTTTAATTTTCCAAGCGGACACAGCCAGTGATATAAACATAAGAATGGTTTTTGGATTCTCCCCCCCCCCCTCAACTTTCAAAAGAAATAAAAAACTTTTTTCATATTAAGCCAAGTATTTGCTGTAATAATGCTAAAAATGGGATACTGCTTATAAATATACTAATGCACGGTACAAGTATCCAGTTATTCAAAAATATAAGTAGGTCGAATATAATGAAAACCACACATATAAATATGTGTAAAAATACACCTTTATTTATTTTTTAATGCAAGTAAAAACAAGGAAGAGTAACTTTTGTTAAGATTATCTGTCTTTAATGCATATGAATGCATTACCTATCTTAAAATGATTATTATTGTTTACTTTGCTTAATCATATTGGTGAGATGATATATTATATCTCCCAACCTGAGAAGTACTGTGTAAACATCATTTTATTGATTGAAATAATTCTTTCATGGCAAATCTCTTTGTATGTAAACTGCCATATAAACAAAAGGAAAATCGAGGTAAGAACAGGGAAAAAAAAAATTATGATACGTTTGTAGAGATTTTGAAATACAGCCTTCACGGTAGAATTATCGCTAACTTTGTCTCATATGATTAAAGAAAAGTTTCAAATTGAAAAATAAAATCACTTTACTTTTGCTCTAAAATATTAAAAAAGCTTTGCAGATTACTGCGAGCAATTGCACTTAATAAAACCGTCTATGATGTTTAATTGCGTGGAGTTTTTGATCTACTTCCAACAGTTAATAGGCCACTTCACTCACGCGAAAGCACCCGCTCGCTAATGTTCATTTGGTGGAAGAATTTTTTTAAGATACCTCGTTTTTATTTCCATTTTTTTAAACGAATCTTTTGCATTGGCTACCTAAGATCGATCTATAGAAAGACCGTTTTTTTCTTTTTCGATTTTGTTTAAAGTTTTTTTTTTAATTTATTTAGGATACATTTACTTTCGGAACCGGTTTCGAAAGTAAAAGTATACACATTAAAAAACCTTGCAAATAAAATAGAAGGAGTAAAAAAGTCCTTTGTACAGATCGACCTCAGCTACTCAAATCAAAGAAAATCGTTTAAAAATACCGAAATGCAAGCACGCTATCTTTAAAAAATTCTTCCTTAGGAATAATATTGAATCTAGGAAAAAAGGTGACCGAAAAAACGTGACAGAAAAAACAAGAGCGGAAAAAACGGGATAAGGAAAAAACGAGACCGGAAAAAACGTGACAAGGAAGTGTTAAATATTGAACTTGTCGATAAATAAATGCTAAAAACTAAAGTAAAGTTTTTCCACTGTCAGTTTCTTACAGCGTAGGGGGGGGGGCAGAGTTAATGGGTGAGTTTGACAACTCTATGATTTGGTCCAAGAAAATACAATTTTAACATTTCATTAAGAGAAGTTTAGTATGCTTCTACAAAAGACAAGTTAGTGCTATCCACGGAGGGGGGGGGGGTATTAAGGAAATACAATTTATTGATTCTTTCAATTCGCTATTGATAGTTTATATATGAGTAAGGATGTTTTATAAGGCGGAGGGGGAGGGAAAAAATTACATACACAGCCTGTAAAGGGAACAAAATAAAGACGAAGAGAGGAGGCATTTTCTTTAGAGGAATTTTTTCATTATCCTGCTTTTTGCTCGCAGGCTACCAAAGCCCAAGGATTAATGTGCACGCAGGTTCTGTATGTATGTATGTATGCACTTACGTCTGTATGTACGTAACGCGATAACTCTTGACAGAAACATCCGATTTGCTTTACTTTTTTTTCCAGGTTCATTGTTTCCAAATTCAATATTTAACACTTCCTTGTCACGTTTTTTCCGGTCACCTTTTTTCCTTGTCACGTTTTTTCCGGTCCCGTTTTTTCCGGTCACCTTTTTTCCGTTTTCCAATCTACCTATAATGAAATTGAAAACCTATCTACATCGATGCTTTTTCTGGCCCATTCAGCGTCATTATAGACAGGTTTCACGGTGCTAGTTCTAAATTATGCTAGAATTTGAATAAAATTTGCGCAACAATAATAAATAAAAATATTATTTTTGAAGTGTAATGTTAAATTGGATATTTGAGATTTTTATTATTATTACACAACAAAAGTGCTGTAAGTAAAGAAAAAAAAACAGTTTAGTTATTTAGTATTATAGTTAAATGAAAAAAATGACATACATTTGGAAGTAAAAAGGAAAGAAAAGAACGTGTATATTCATTAAAAGAGCAAAATAAATAAATATTACATAATAAATAATGAACATGCAAAATAAATAAATATTATATGGCAAATGATATAAAATAATAATTATTATAGTAATGAATTAGAATCTTATGGACAGAAATAATAAAGTAAAATAAGTAAACGATGATATTCTATAAAATTGCCTAGTATATGGTTCGAAATACAATGCCATTCTTAAGCATTAACAGAAAACGAAATCCCCTAAGGCATTCGACTTAAAATACGGTAATCCAGTTGACAAATAGTCTGCCTAACGCCTATTGTGTGCGTGGAAAGAGGGGGTGATTGATAAACGCCTTCTTTAACTCCCAGTCTCGAGAAGTGGGGGGAAGCACAAACGCGCAAACGCGTTCATAACCATCTACAAGTAGAATATTTTGACCGCCTATACGCGCTTGTGACCATCTACAAGTACAAAAGTCTGACCGACTATATGCGTTCATGACCACTTACAAGTACCAAAGTGCGGCCGCGTAAACGCGTTCGTGACCACGAAAGGGTTAAAGGTTAGATACTGTATTGACAGATCATTGAATCAAAAATGTTGTCATCAGACGTGGAATGGATAGATCGCGTATGTAGCGCAACTGATACAGAAAAATAAATGAGATAAATACAAAAACGTGTTCCATTTTCCAATAAAGCAAATGACTTATCTGAAAATATAAATTGATATCAAATTTGGCTCTATGAATATCATTTTTTATGCGAAAGCGCGTGGAAGAAATACCTGATAACTCAACAAGTAATCCGCTTATCGAAAAAATAAAAGCGATGTTCTTTTTCGAACCACTTCTTTTTTTAAATATAGCAAGACACATCGTGCACGGAAAAGCAAAGCTGAGCTACTACTGAAGAAGATCGGTCTTGCATTGATGAAGAATCTCGCTAGTAGATTCGAAACAGCTCTTTGCTGCTTTTAACGTATTATTTGTGCTTTTATAAACGTTGGTTTTCTGTTTTTTAATATTCATCGACAAAGGCTTTAATTGCTATTTTAACACTTCTTTAGTCTTCCTGCGCATTAGATGATATTAAGTTTAAAAGTAATTTCGGGAAATAGAACAAAATGCATTGTTGTATAGAATTTTTATTAAACTGCTTTAGCTGAATTTGGGTTTTTATTGTAACAAGCTTTTTTTTCTTTTTTTTTATTTTCCTTTGCGTTTTTCTGCTTTATTTAATGATATATGATAAAAAATATCCATGGGGGAAATTTCTTAGGAAATTTAAAGGTGCGAAAAATAAAACTACCGGTTCTAGTGAGAAATCATTGTAGATATTTTATAATTTATTTCCAGCTTTTAATGAACTTCGGAAATACCCCAAAATCGATATTTATAAAGGCAGATCCTTAAGCGTTAGATACTGTATATTTCAGGTATTTGAAACAAAAATGTTCTTATCTGACGTGAAATGGATAGATCGGGTTTATAGTGCAACTGATTCTGAAAAATAAATGAAATAAATACAAAAACGTGTATCATTTTCCAATAAATGCAAATGACGTATCTGAAAATAGAAAATGATATCAAATTTGGCTCTGTGAATATAATATTTTATGCGAAATCGCAAGAAAGAAATACCTGATAACTCAAGAAGTAATCCGCTTATCGAAAAAATAAAAGCGATGTTCTTTTACGAACCACTTCTTTAGTCTTCCTGCGCATTAGATGATATTTGGTTTAAAAGTAATTTCGGGAAATAGAACAAAATGCATTCTTGTATAGAATATTTATTTAACTGCTTTTACTGAATTTGGGTTTTTATTGTATCAAGCTTTCAAGTTAGATTTATGTTCACCTATTCAATAACAGTAATAAATTCAAAAATTTTTTACAGATCTTTTATATTGTTTTTTAAGTGAAAATCACTGCAATAAATTGAACAGCGTTTTCTATTTTTCGGTAAAAGTAAAGGTTGGTTGGTTGATTTTGTGACGGCCGATTATCTACACTAGGGATATAGGCCCGAGGGGGAGTGCCCTTCGTGGGGGTCTTTCTAAGGGAACCTAACCCGTATTAACGCATGGAAATCCATGGTTCGAAGAAAACCACGAAAACTCCGAACGATTAGGCCGACGGGCGCGATTGGGATCGAACCCAGCACTTCCCGACTACCAGTTTCGAGAGCAGAACCTCTCAGCCAGTAAAAGTAAAGGACATCTTTAAATATGTAATAAAAGTGTTCGTACTGAACTAAATTACTGGATGCGATATTTCGAGGAAGTTCGTTATGAGGCAAGAGAAACTTATAATTTAATGTATTATTCAGTGATTGACACTGCGGCCTAGAGGTTCTACTCTCGAGCTGGTAGACGCGAGGTGCTAGGTTCGATCCCAATCGCGTTCGTCGGCCTAATCTTTCGGAGTTTTCGTGGTTTTCTTCGAACCTTGGCCTTCCAAGCGTTATTACGGGTTAGTTTCCCTTAGAAAGACCCCCACGGAGGGCACTCCCCTTCTTAATGCCTATATCTGACGTGTTGATAATTGGCTGTCATAAATAGAACCAGTGATTCACAAAGAAGAACACTCATCGATACAATAGCACTTCGTTATTTTTATGTTGAAGAATTTATGTCCCGATTAAATATGATCTCGTGAATGAGTAAGAAATTTTGTATTGATAATTGGAGAAATTATGTTTTGACAAATGGTTTAAAAGATTTCGTGTTTTTACTGTTACATGCTTTTCACTTAGAACCAGTTTTTACTGTGAAAAAATATTAATTATTAAAAATGGTTTATTTTTCACTTCATGTTTTAAGTTAAACTTGACCGAAAGAAATCGAAAAAGTTTTACTTTTCCAAAGAAAACCAATCTTTAAGCTTGTAGCCGAGAGGTGCTGGGTTAGAACCCAATTGCGCCCGCCGGCCTAACCGTTCGGAGTTTTCGTGGTTTAATTCCAAACTTGGGAAACCTTTCCTAATTACGGGTTGGGTTCAATTTGAAATACCCCCACGGAGGGCACTCCCTTTTTGGGCCTATATCCCTCGAGTAGATAATAGGCCGACAAAAATCTACTCAACTCTGAAAATAGAAAATGGTATTAAACTTAGCCTTTTTAACCGAAATAATGGAAGCGTGAGATCAAAAATGTTTTCACGAGAAAATTATAAATGAAGATGGAATTCGTTTAACCGAAAATGAAATACATCTCGTAAATTTGTAATTGGATAATCTTGTTATTAAAAAAAATCTACAATTATGTTTCTAGATTACAGTTACTAAACAGAACACTCAATTTTATCGCTTGTTTTTCCCTTGTCCACGATATAAGTTTTGTGCATTAATTAAAATGGTTATTTCTTATGTTTACTAATTTTCTTAGGTATGCATAGACTCAGATCTGACTATTTCCAAAGTTCTATATATTTTTGGTTTTGGCGCCATCTGTTGCATAAAGCAAAAGATATTCTTCTTCAATTCAGGGGAATAAGCACGTGTAGCAATTGTATTTTAAAAGCCACATTATAAAAGTTGTGGGCGAAATAGTTATTTAAGATTTTTGTAAAAACAAGAATTCACAATTTATAAAATATTTCTTTACACTGTTAACTTACGTTTCTCTAAGATATGATTTTTTGATAAAAGTTATTTAATGGTGATTTTCTAAGTTCCATGCAGAAACAAATGCCGATAAGTAGAGATATATTATATTAAAATTATATATAATATTTTAGTGTCATCACGCTACCAAATAATATTAGGAAAATTCTATTTTGCTTGTGATCTACTGTGGTCAATATAGTCTATGTTCAAGACACCGATTCAAGAAAAAATATTTTTTTTTCTGTAACACAATATGAAGTTTACTAATAAATTCAATATTTCAATGAAAAATTTTTAGAAACGTTATTTAGATAAATTTGTATCTATATAAATTATATTTTATAATTTCTAATTCATGAAAAGATTTGAGCTTCTTTCTGACAGTGAAACACTTTTTCGAAATCATATGTTTATCTTTTTAAATATATCTTTTTCAAATGAATTATAAATTAGTCGATACAATATAAATATTCTTGTTTTAAAATTAAAAATAATTAAAAAATACCGCACTGTTGACGAGGTAGTCTAACACAGGCCTACAAAAACGTGTTCCATTTTCCAATAAATGCAAATGACGTATCTAAAAATAGAAAATGATATAAAATTTGGCTCTGTGAATATAATATTTTATGCGAAATCGCAAGAAAGAAATACCTGATAACTCAAGAAGTAATCCGCATATCGAAAAAATACAAGCGATGTTCTTTTCCGAACCACTCCTTTAGTGTTCCTGCGCATTAGATGATATTTGGTTTAAAAGTAATTTCGGGAAATAGAACAAAATGCATTCTTGTATAGAATATTTATTTAACTGCTTTTACTGAATTTGGGTTTTTATTGTATCAAGCTTTCAAGTTAGATTTATGTTCACCTATTCAATAACAGTAATAAATTCAAAAATTTTTTACAGATCTTTTATATTGTTTTTTAAGTGAAAATCACTGCAATAAATTGAACAGCGTTTTCTATTTTTCGGTAAAAGGACATCTTTAAATATGTAATAAAAGTGTTCGTACTGAACTAAATTACTGGATGCGATATTTCGAGGAAGTTCGTTATGAGGCAAGAGAAACTTATAATTTAATGTATTATTCAGTGATTGAGTGTGGCCTAGAGGTTCTACTCTCGAGCTGGTAGACGCGAGGTGCTGGGTTCGATTCCAATCGCGCTCGTCGGCCTAATCTTTCGGAGTTTTCGTGGTTTTCTTCGAACCTTGGCCTTCCAAGCGTAATTACGGGTTAGTTTCCCTTAGAAAGACCCCCACGGAGGGCACTCCCCTTACAATAGCACTTCGTTATTTTTATGTTGAAGAATTTATTTTCCGATTAAATATGATCTCGTGAATGAGTGAGAAATTTTGTATTGATAATTGGAGAAATTATGTTTTGACAAATGGTTTAACCTGTTAGGTACGGCACGGTAAGACATCTTACCGAAAGAGAAATATCCCTTCAGTACGGCGCTGGTAAAACTCCTCACCGAGGCATTCGACCCCCTTTTTGAAGGAAATGTCATTACTCAGCTGTCAGTTTCTACTCTCTCCGTGAACCTTTCCCACCCACATAAGACGGAGGGGTCAGTTTTTACAGTTGGCGATTCTTCGAGGGAGAAAAAGAAGTATTTGGCGAAAGCTTCTTTTGACACGTCAGTAGAGTATCAATAGATTTGATAAGAGGAGCGCATTTTGCTAGCAGAAATTTTATTATTACGAAATCTCGATTATTATGGCTCCCAGATTTAAGGGTCTCAGCCAAGCTGAGATTTTAAAGCTGATGAATGAATGCGATGCAGAGAATTATGCTGACAGCGATTCAGATTGTGAATATGATGATCTTGAGGAATCCCTCAATTGTTCTGTTGATGAGGTATTAAACGAAGAAAATGTGGAAATACCCGATAAAATAGAAGGATTGGAATGGAATGAAGCCGGAGAAAATGATAAAGTAGATATTTTGCAATTTACTGGGAATCCTGGAATATGCATTGATGTTTCAGACTTCAAAAATGCGTATGATTATTTTAAGCTTTTATTTACAGCCGAAGTTCTAGAAATGATAAGTACGGAAACTAATAGATATGCCGAACAAGTGTTTGATTTAAGACCAGAGGAGAACGGTAAAAGAAAGCATTCGCCAGAATGGAAAAAAACAACACCTGGAGAGATAGAAGTATTTTTAGGCGCTGTTTTACTTATGGGCCATATCCACAAAGACAAAATTCAATGTTATTGGTCCACAAATGAATTGATTGAAACACCTTTCTTTAGAAAAATCATGTCGAGGGATAGGTTTATTTCAATTCTAAAATTTTTGCACTTCACCAATAATGATGAAAAGCCTTCCAAGGATTCATTGAATTATGACAGATTGTGGAAGATGAGAAAGATTTTCGATATTTTAAATTTGGCTTTTAAACAACCATATAAACCTACTGAAGAGGTTGCTGTGGATGAAGTAATTGTTAAATTTAAAGGTCGTGTTGCATTTAGGCAGTATATTCCCAAAAAACGCAAACAATGGGGAATCAAAATGTACAAGATTGCAGATAAAAAAGGATACACATATGATATGAGAGTATATCTGGGCAATGATAAAAAGAAATCAGATATAAATTCTGCATCATATAATGTAGTTAATACTATGGCTGAAACTATCAAAGGAAAGGGACATAAATTGTTCATGGATAATTTTTTTCCTCTCCTGAACTATACCGTGATCTTCTAAAGGACAAACACATCAATGCTTGCGGCACTGTTAGAAACAACACAAAGAATTTCCCTAAGTGTATTTCACAGCCTAATTTAAAACGCGGAGAAATTCTTATAAGGTATGGAAATGGCCTAACAGCTTTACGCTGGAAGGATAAACGAGACGTTTATATGCTAAGCAACATGCACAACCCCAAAGACCAAAATATTCCAAACAATGGAAAAAAACCAAAAATAGTCGCTGACTACAATGAAAATATGGGATTTGTCGACCTGAGTGACAGGATGGCAAATAGCTATGCCTTCGAGCGACGTACATTAAAATGGACTAAAAAATTATTTTTCCATTTGCTGGACATTGCCGTCCTTAATGCATACATATTATCCCAAAGCACTGAAAGTCATAGAGATTTCCGCCTGTCACTAATTGACATGCTCGTAAAAAAAGTGAAACTGTTTCTTCAAAAATTAATACTTCCTCTGACGTAACTAGTACTGCCTCTGCAGGCCACTGGCCTTTGGATGAGAAAAAATACAGAAGATGTGTCGTATGCTCCAAGCAAGGCTTACAAAGACGGGTTAAAGTAATTTGTACAAAGTGCAATGTTGCTTTATGCATAGATAGAAACTGTTTCGCAAAATTCCATACAAGTGCGGGATTTTCTAAGTGAAAATCATCAAAATTCATTCCATTTTTCTAAAAGATCTTCCATGCACTTGCATATAAATCTCTGCATTCGCATTCATTTCATTTAAATTTCCCATGAATTAAAAACAGTCCTTTACAGGGCTAAAACAAACAGCTCTTTGCAGAGCTAAATTGGTTCCTTTGGAACCATACATAAAAAAAAAAGAATTAACAAACACATACTGGAAATTTTCCCTTCTCCTTAACATTATTATTTAAATTACTATAGCACCTTGAAACCTAGGCCATATGCCACCCCCCTACCCTTTCAAAAATACCCAGCATATTTTTGTTGCTTTAATGAAATACTCTTCTCCCCGCACGAAATTTCTGTTTCTTCCCCCCCCTCACCACACGAAATTTCTGCTTATTTCCTCCCCCATGGCCGAGAGGTTTTGCTCTCAAAGCTGATTGACGGGAAGAGCTGGGTTCGAACCCAATCGCGCCCGTCGGCCTAATCGTTCGGAGTTTTACGTGGTTTTCTTCGAACTTTGGATTTCCTTGCGTAAACACAGGTTAGTTTCCCTTAGAAAGACCCCCACGGAGGGAAACATCCCCCTTTCTGTACTATATCTTCCGTGTCGATAACTGGCCATCATAAATGACACACACCTTCCCCCCCAGGGTCGAAACTAAGGGGGGGGCAGAGGGGGTATGTGCCCCGGGCGCCAGAACGAAGGGGCGCCAAATGAAGGATTATACCTTTGGAAAGGATAATTTTCTTCTGATGGACTGATGGCTTCTATTATTATGACACAGCCATTATAAATGAAGTGTTAGGTGAAGATGAAAGAGCAGCCGTAAAAAGTTAGAACTCAGATTTTCTGGTCCGAATGGGGACAAAAATGGCCATAATTTTTTTTGCAAAAAAAAAAAAAAAAAAAAAAAAAACTGGCCATTTTTTTCCCATTTGGACCAGAAAATCAGAGTTCTAACTTTTTATGACTGCTCTTTCATCTTCACCTAAAACTTCATTTATAATGGCTGTTTCATAATAATAGAAGTCATCAGTCCATCAGAAGAAAATAACTCGGTTAGGCGGGAATCGGATAATCTGAACTCTACTGTATAAGCAAACACTGTAAATAGTCGGTAATACATGCGAATTTTTTTATGTGAACGAACTATAATTGCAACAAACGTCACATTCAATTTACGTAGTTCAGTATTACATATTTTATGATTACATATTTTAAATTTTAAAATAAGTCGTCTATTAAAAACTAGTAAAATTCTCTTTGTAAATATATACTTTGAGGAAGAAGGGGGAGTGGGGGGGGAACCAAAATTCATGTTTGCCCCGGGCGCAAAAAAGGCTAGTTTCGGCCCTGTTCCCCCCCCTCTCCTCACGAAATTTCTGCCTATTTTATCTCCCTCCCAGGGCCATCGCGAAAACTTTTTATTGGTGGGGGAGAGAGCCTTAAATTGCCAAGTCAAATTTCAGAATTTGCCAACTAGTTTTGTAATTTTGCCAAGTTACCACAATTAAAAAATGCAATATAGTTCTTATTTGTGAAAAGTTTAATAATACTCCCAATTAGATTTGTAATTTCTGCCAAGTCTATCAGAAATAGAAAATGTATTATAGTTTTTATTAAAGTTTTACAAAAATTCACCAACTAAGTTTGTAAATTTGCCAAGTACAACAGCATTCTCGAACTTTTTTTGGGGGGAGGGGGGGAAGGCCCCTGCTTCCTCCCTTACACCTTCGATACAAAAAGTTTAACCCCCTCACTGACAAGCCCGTGTTAATACGTTCACTAAGCTCCAGGTTTCACTGCAATATAAGCAATATTTAAAGTAATATAATTCTATTAATTTAATGTATTTTTAATACATTGAACAATGATTAATACTTACAAGGATTGCATTCATATATGTTATTAAGTTTTTTTATAAAATGTTCAAAGAATCATTTTTTTTAGCATTTAAAACCAAATGAGGAGAAAACAACATTACAATTTTGCCCTTTTCCAAGACAGTCGGAGGGTTAAGGCATCGAGAACTCTTTAAAAATGCTGCTTAACTATTTGATGTTCTCTAATAATAGTATAGAAATAATCAATCATATAAATTACAACCCCCCCCCCTTTCCAAAATATAAGCACCCCCAGCATAAAAATTTATGCATTAAAAAAAATCTTCTGTTCTAAGTGGATCTCTTTAGCAACAATGAATAAACAACCAGCTATCTAAAATATCAGCCACTAAAATTTCTGTTCCACTCATTACCCCCCCCCCTCCCACCACAAGTATTAATCTTTAAATCTTTAAAGTTTTAAAGGGTCAAGTGTTAAAGTATCAAGTTTTAAATCTTTAAAACTATATGTCTGCCATTACCCTCTAATAACAAAAAATAAATAATAAGGCATCTAAATTATTCTCAAACTCCCTCGGTCTTCGCAATGAAATCCCCTTTTGTTGGACAGTTTTAGAGTGTGCCATGCCATTTTCTTACTGCCCAATCCTGTGTGTCTAATATTTAGTATCATTTTCTGAGTCGTATTTTATTCCAAAAACACAATATTATTTCTTAACATCTAAAGGACTTTTACTTCATAATGATAACAGATTTTTTTTTTTTCTGTATGCGTGTCATTCCGCAGCCGCTCCCCAAATAAAAACCGAACACATAAACGCTGTAGATTCCATATTTCATAGGAAGAATACATTTAAATAATGCATATCAGTTTCAAATAATTTTATCTATCTCTGTAAAAACGAACTACAACACTCCATATTAAATAGAAAATTTCCTAAATACAGAATCTGAATACAGTAGTTTTTGTTTCCAAATTTATCATATAAGCAAGTACTCTTATTTAGAAAGTATGTAATCAAACGTAATTTTTTTTTCCTTTTTCTTTAAAGAAAAATGTTTCTTAGAAAAATGCTGTTAAAGTTGACGTTTTAAACGGGATTTCCAAATATGATATCAAAGGAAAGGAAACAACGGTTGTCATGAGACAACAATTGCTTATAAGGGGCTGTGTATATATAACGTTATCATTTTAGGAAGGAGGCGGTGTCTGGCACATGATGTCAAAAGATATCTCTAGGGGGAGGGTGTGTTATCTTTTGATATCGTTACTGTTTTTGATCCAAGCAAAATTTTCTCTTTTCATTTGTAACTTTGCCTTTACATCAAAATAGTATGTTTTCTATTTTTATGAAGATACAAAGAAATTAATAAAATAATAAATGATTATAAAATTATTTAATTCCAAAATCTGGAATACCCCAACCTTTTTTAGATGCATGATTTGTTTACCAATTGGAATAATTGGGTTAAAATTAATCTACCCCAACGTTTGGCATTCCTACTCTTCTGTCACATACGTATACATATATAATACACTGTTCGTGAAACCATATGCGAAGTGTGTGAAATGATGCTCGTGTTTACTAGTAAATAAAAAGAAAGAATGTTGTCCGCATTCATTAGAAGTTCTGTCTGCTCCCCCCCCCCCCCGTGCGTGGCAAATGCAAGAAGACATTACTGTTCAATGCATTATGTTACAGAGATATATTATTAAGTACTTTTAAATAGTAGCTATTTTTTTAAGTGTTATTTGATAAAAAGTTATTTCATATATAAAGGGATATACGTATAACCATATTTATATATCACTCCTAACAAAAAAAAAAAGAAAAAAAAAAAAAAAAAAAAATTAGACATTGATAACGATATTATTACGGGGGGGGAGGGGGAGGATGAACTTCATTTATCGGAAAGTATTAAAAAACTGTGTGATTCCAAATAATTCACTTCAATCAGTGTGCCTGTAAGTATTATGATTTTAGTGTAAAAATTGAGAGAGAAAGTGAAACTATCGAAAATAATAACTCATAATCTTACTGTAACCGAAATCTTTTCTCTTATTCTTTTCGTTTTTTTTTCTATGTGCGTGTTCTGCAAAAGAAATTGTAAGTAAATGCTATTCAATCCATATTCTACAAGACTGCAGTACACTTCACATCAATTTCAGAACGTTTTGATATAGTGTAACACGCTTTCGAAATAATAATGTTTTTTTCTTTATAATGTAAAGGACTTTTTTTTTTTTTCTTTTTTTCTTAGTGCGGGTGTGTATGAATTCACAACAAAATTTAGTTAAAACTTACTAACTACGATATAATTTAGCTGCAATATGATTTAAATAAAATAAAATTTGTAAGCAATTCATATGCCCGTAGGCCATAATGTTTTTATTTTCATAGCCCTGGATAGGAGGTTTAGAATTTATTACATACCAAGTAATGTACTAAAAAAATTAAATTTTAAGGCTATTCCTAAATTCACATTGGCTACATTTTGACACATTTTTTGTTTTGCAAATGTATCAAATGCTCTTATTTTGAAACTATGTAATCGAACGTGTTCTTTTTTCGTCTTTCGGTAAAGGCAGGAGATTTTTTAGAAAAATCCTGTTAAAGTTAGCGTTTTGAATGGAATTTCCACATACGATAGCGCAGGAAAGTAAAAAACTGCCGTCATAAGATAACAATAGATTATGACTGAAGATGTAATTAATTTATCTGAAGATATTAAGAAAAACTAATTTGATTCCAACTCACTTTCTACAGTATGACCGTAAGTGTAAAGTTTTTATGTTTAAAAATTGAGACAGAAATGCAAAAAAAAAAAAAAAAAAAAAAAAAAAAGAAAAAATTAGACATTGATAACGATATCATTACGGGGGGGGGGGGGGGGATGAACTTCATTTATCGGAAAGTATTAAAAAACTGTGTGATTCCAATTCACTTCAATCAGTATGCCTGTAAGTATTAAGTGTAGCAAAGCCGACAACAATCACTGATAAAATAAATGTAACCGAATTCTTCTTATTATTTATTATTATTATTATTTTGGTGCGTGTCCGTAAAAAATGTTGAAATAAATTATATTCAGTTCATATTCTACAGGACTAGTACATTTCATATCAATTTCAGTACATTTGATGGAGCGCAATTTTAGGTAGATTTCGTAAGAAATACTACCTATTGCAGTCGTTACCATGGTGCGACTTTTGAAAAATTCCTTCATAACTTTTCATTATAGGACCCCAGGAGCCCCAAACCACCCCCACCTAAAAAGTTTATGTATATATATATATATATATATATATATATATATATATATATATGTATGTACTAAATTTTGTCCGCACGATAAAAGTCGCAATTATGCACGAATCATCTTCAAACTCGCCAACAACTTTGAGATGGCTAATATCTCGGCGGGGATTGAAAATGGGCGAAATCGGCCCAAGAGGGTGGAAATGGGGAGGGTTCAAAATTTTGAATACTGTCTTAACATGATTCTGATAAAACCAGCTCTTACACAACAATGGCAGGAAAAAAAATAAAAGTTTTTCGTTATAGCAGTTGCCAACAATTAAAAAAAAAACAAATAATAAAATTTTCACGTGTAAAATTAAATAGTTTGACAAATTGAAAACAAATTGAATATTACGTCATAAGTTTCCTAGAGCATGAAAACTCAAAATAAATAGTTTGACGAATTAAAAAAATATGTATATTGCGTCATATTGGAAATATAATGGACCTCAGCAGGTGAATATGTAACGCCATGTAAGTTTGAAGAAACGTATTAAAACATGATAAAAACCCGACTATGGAAATATTAACATATTTTAACACTTTAAGGTTCTCTGAATTTTTTGTAGCCATTTTTTAAACCTATTCCATATACATGTGTGTGTGTATTCGTGTATATTACAATTTTCACAAAAAGTTTAGCTCCCTACAGCTCGCTCCTTGTGAAGAAACTGGGGTTTATCTCTAATCTTGATTTAAGTTTTGTTGGAGAATTTAGTACTTAACATCGAAATCTACCTCCGCCTGTAGGCCCGAGCCGGCAGGGATTTTTTTCTCTTATAATGTAACAGGTTTATTTTAAAGTTTTCTTGTGCGTATATGAATTTATTAATTTACAAAAAAAATATATATAGTACTTCTTACTAAGATGTAGTTAATAAGCTACTGTAAAATTTAAATAAAATAAAATTTGTAAGCAGTACATGCCCGTTGTCAATGCTTACTCACCCCTCCCCCCCCCCCCCCCCCTGAAAGCCCTGTATATGAGTTTTAGAATCAATTGCACACCATGTAACGTACTAAAACATTTAATTTAAGCTTTATTATATTATATAGTTCTTTATTGTGATTATATATATATATGAAATGATAAAAAAGCCCCTTTTTAAAATCCCCTTTTTTTTGTCCCTTTTTAAAATTTAAATTTAGAAAATTAAAATTAAAACTTTTAAAATGCTTTTGTAATTGTATCTCAGTTGATTGAATGAGGTTGCCCCTGTTAAGTCAATTTTCCCGCATCGCATTTTATAACTTTTAGAGATCGTTTTGGCACATCTCATAAGAATACTTTTGCTGAATAAGTGCAATTTATAAGTCTTGCTGCATTCGATCGGCCAACTCAAACCACAGCCTGTATCCCGGGCAGTCAATCATTCAGCTAACAACCAATTATAGTTTAAAGACGCCTCCTTTGACTTCAACGGCCCCTAACTGGAATAATGCGAAATACAGCATATTTATACCGATGCACAGGTCCCCGGACAGAGCTTTTGACCATCAAAAGAATGCTCTAACTCCACGACACTCGGCTCTCTAAGTATCGCTTAGCGGTACACATAATTCCCAAGCCGAGCCCGTCACCTGCCGTTGAAATACAACGAAAATCCCAGCGCCTACATAATCTCTACGCCTGTAATCCCATGCCTCGCCAGTGACGTGTTTCCGAAAACGTCGTAAGTCGGCGAAAAACTTTTTAAATCATCTGAACATTTCTACGGCAAAAGGACACCCGGAAAAGACTTACCACTGTGAAAATCTCGGTGTTATTATCTAAGTCTGAAAAACAACCTGCCATGAATAGTTTGGACGAAACAAGAAGGGAAACCATTATTTTTTTTTGTTTGCCCTCTCTCTCTTTGCGTCGTCTGATAACAGAAGTTGTGAGATTTAAAGGAAACATTTTTTTTTTCTTTCTTTCCCGGACAACCAACGAAAAGAAGGCTTTGTTAAGACAATTGCAACAAGCGCAATATTACGTTCAGAGATTTAAAACCAATAATTCCTTATTCTACTTAGGTGATAAGAAACATTTTCCTCGCGCCAAATATAGGTCAAAGAACAGCTGTGTTTTCAAGGCTAAACGATAGTAAAAATGAATCACGCTTGAAATCACTGGACAACTGAACTTCTTTTATTTTTCATTTAATGTGGTGATTAAAGTGTGTACTTTCTTTTATAAATTTATTTACATGTTTTTATTTGGATATGCTAACTTACAGGTATGAAGCTTCTTTTTATTTTACTTTTATCGATGTTTGTCTTTGAAAAATTACGTATAAAAGTTGGAAAAAAAAAAAAAAACTGACGTGCTTTCTTTTAAAGATTATTTTCCTTTTAAATTTTTTTTTCAGTTTGTAAATTAGATAACATTGCAGATTTCTTTTTATGTTCATTTTATGAAATATTTTGGTAATAAGAAAAGTTTTTCTGTACATTAAACAATGTTAAGTTTTTCGTAATAATGAGAACTATGAATGAAAAGATAACAAAAAATACTGTTAGCAATATGGGTATTATATTAAAGGGATTTTAAAGATTTTAAGCCAATTTAAATTTATTATTTTCAAATTTTTATTACTTTTATTTTTTGATTTTCTTGTGAGATTTAAAGTTTATGATTAAAGTTTTTGAAAGTTTGATGTAGAAATACTGCATGCGCGTTAAAATCGTAATAACTAAGGTAACAGTAGTTTTTGTTTTCTTATTCATCCGGTGAAGCATACGTGCGATCACCAAAAAGTAAATTTATTTTATTTTAAAGTTTTTGGGCATATTGTGAATACATGTTGAACTAGTTACATGTTTTAAACAGAAAATTATCAAAAAATACTTGCGCCATTGAATAGTTAGTGTCCTGTTCCAGTAATTATTTTTATAAATAGAGATGAGCATCCTGAAATTTTTACATGTGTGTAAATAGTAAGTTATGTCAGTTTGTGTGTTATTTTCATTTAATCCATATGTTGATCATTTTTGTGTCGGTAAGTAAATTTTTTTTTGTGCATAATGAGAAAAGATCAGCCCGTTTTTCAAGTATTTGTTTTTATATATAGAATTTTATGCCAATTATTATTCATTTTAGAGTTTTGTGTATAGCTAAATATTATATTTTATATTGTTATATTTTAATACTTGAGTTTTTAATTTTTAATATTTTATCCAATATATAGTTTTTTTTTTATAATAAATCCCATTTTATAAATAAAAGATATGAGCAGGTATTTCACCCCTGCCAATTTTAGAAAACAGGTGAAGGTCCCGCCCCCACCATGTTCAAAATATTTCCCATAATTTAATCATTGGTTTAGACATGACCTTGGTAACCCCACTTTAACCGTGGTAAATCCAATAGTGTCTAATTCCACACATCCAATTTTTAAAGATGACCATGATTCCACCCCATTAAGTCTTAAACAAAAAATATATATATTTTTTAAGTAACTTCCACCGAAAACAACCCTCCACAGACAAAGGGGGTTCAGTGACCTGTATAATCTAAACAAATGTGGCAACTGTTGATAAAATAAATGTCCGGACAATAAAAGCTAGCTAACAAAAAATTGTCAACGGGTTGCCATGCACTTAGAAGTCTTGGTCATAATCCTGTTTGTTTGAACCAGGGTCTATTATTTTATTAATTTTTTTGTTTGTTTTATTTATTTAATTTTCCTGTTTTATTTATTGATTTTTTTTTTCTTTTTGCCAGTAGTAAAATTCTCGAATTCTTAAAAATTTAGAGATTTTTGCTATTTGCCAAGAGCTGAGTGAGATGTAAATGTGGTTTATTAAATTATGACTTTAGTTTATTAATGCCACTGAGGAAAATAGATACCTCAGTCTGCAAATTAGTAAACACCATTACTTACAGGTAAACTGCATCTGCATCTTCACACAAAAAATAAACATAAAGCTCATTTTTCTTTTTTTTTTTAATTTTTGCTAAAATCTCCATTGAGATTTAGGATTATGCGAGAACCGTAAATGGTTTAGGATGTGCTAAAACCTCCCTGAGGTTTAGGATAAATATTACTTACCTTGTAAATAGTCTTCAATATATTTTTCTTTATTTTCATTGTGCATTTCAATATTATTGTTATATTTGTTTAATGTTTACAGTTTTTTTTTTTAATCAATTTTATATTTCAACATATTTTTTACATTTTCACATTTCCAACTGAGTGAAGAACAGTTTTCAATTTTTAAATATTTCTATAATGTGAATGTGTTGTGCACAAACTATTTTTTCCCCGGTAATCATATGTGAGTATCGTTTATATTTAACATATTTTTTAATATTACCCGTATCTGTGTATTTTATAATAATTTCAATTATTGTGAAAATCATACCAATTTATGCCATAAGGGATTAAAATACAGAACTTACCTCGAAAAATAAGGAAAAGACTCTTATATTATGTGCATAAATTTATATTTTTACAGAGTCTAAACATTATATAAAAAAGTTGAAATATGTGCTTAAATACTCTAACTGAAAAATGCACAAACTGGAGGACTTTCAAGTAAGAAAAATATGGTCACTACTTTAAATTGTATCATTTTATTATTTTTTTTTCTTTCGATATATTTCTAGTACTATTATTGTTGTTTGTGTTTTCAGCTTTTCTTCATATTTTATGTCATTATATTATTCAAATATTATATGTAAAGTCCGATCGGATCGTCTCGAGAGCCATATCCCAAACTTAAATACTTCAGCTAAAAAATTTATAATCTTAAATTTCTTCCTTAAAGTTTATACTTCAAAATTTAAATTTTAAATATGTTTTCCAGCAGCAAAATTTAGCCCTCACGTCTTAGCAAACTTAACTTTAACATTATATTTACTTTAAATTTTTCTTTAAACTTAATTTTAAAGTTACATTTAATTTAAATTTACCTTTAGATTTAACTTTAACCCTAATCTGTAATGTTGCACTTATCTGTTTTTATATTCGCCATTCTCCGTGCGAGTCCCCCCCGGATTTGCAGGCAATTCCGTGTGGACCTCAACTTGGAGGGGGGGATATGAAAGGATAAAAAGCCTTTAAAATTCCAAATTTAAATTAAAATCCGAAGTCTCTTTCTTTTAACTTTAAATCTAGTTCTAAAACCAGTTTTACCCCTTGTAGCTTTGTTTCTCAGCAATACATCTTATTACTTTCAGAGATCATTTTAGGACGATTCTTAAAAGTGAAACTGCTAATCTAAGCGCTTTTTGCAGGCATCTGTGGGTAGGGCTGATACGTCACAGTCCCTGGGCATTGTGCGGGCCTTGACCACAGATCAATCAAAACTTAATGAACCAATTAAATTAGATGTTCCTCCCAAATTAACAATTCTGTCGGCAGGACGGTTTATTTGCGCGGCTCAAATCCCAGAGTTCCAGCAATTAATTCCAGCAAGAACAACAACGAAATGCGTAATGAAGTCCTAAAAAATGACGTATCTACTGTTTATTTAACCAGCAATTAATTCCAACAAAACTCAAGAGGTGTGTAACAAGTGACGAAAGAAATCTCTAAAAAGAACAGTTTTCAAATCCTTTTTCTGCCTTCCATAAGTAAAAAAGAAAACGGAAAAAAAAAAAAAAAAAAAAAGTGTCGTTCCCTAGCAATTAATTAAAAAGAAAAAAATCTGGTCATTAAAAGGAAAAGACTGGTCAAAAAGAACGGGAAAAACATTCATCTGCCTAGCAATCAAGAAAAAATTATCTGTTACTGAATATCAATTATTTCTCCAACCAACAAGCCTCTGAAACAGTCTTTGCAAGAAAGAAAAATAAAACACTCTCCTCCCAGCCCAGCCATGGACGTTATCAGCTGAGAAAGTGGGTCACCAGGTCAAAATGAAGAACCGTGTTGAAAAACGAATTTTCTACCGGCAGATAACTCACTGATTTGTGTTAAGAAGAAAAAGAGAAAATGATTTCTTTTTTTTATGCAGGGAGTAAATTTAATCCTGGAAATTTTTATGAAGATCGTTTTTTTTTTTGTTGTTGTTGTTTTGTTTGTGGAGATGTAAGGCTGTCCTTGAATAGATTTGTTGAAGGTAAGACCATTTTAATCTATTCTTGAATTAAAAAAGAGAAAAAGAATACAGTTTTAAAAGGTAGTTTTTAATTGTTTGTCATTTTAACAGCCAAAATTAGAATAAGACAACGTTTATTTTATTTATTTTTGCTATAAGAGTAATTTTCTGAAATTTAGACAGTATTTAAATCTTTGGAATTTTAAAATTTTAGTTCAAAGTTCGTTTTTTTTTTAAATCTCAATTTGAAAAAAAAAAAAAAAAATGATGTATTAAATTTGAAATTTATTTAGATTTAAGCCCATTTTTGTTACAAATATTGTGTTGCAAATTTTTTGAAAAATGTTCCATTTTTATTTGAAAAAAAAAATGATGTATTAAATTTGAATTTTATTTAGATTTAAGCCCATTTTTGTTACAAATATTGTGTTGCAATTTTTTTGAAAAATATTCCATTTTTATTTGAAAAAAAAAAAAAAAAATGATGTATTAAATTTGAATTTTATTTAGATTTAAGCCCATTTTTGTTACAAATATTGTGTTGCAATTTTTTTGAAAAATATTCCATTTTTATTTGTTTTAAATTGTGCCTTATATTTTTGTGTAATCTTGTAATATTTTGTATTTCAAGATGAGTCTCACTCCCCCTCCTGAAAAGAATGACTTAGAAAACAAATCAGATAAAGAGAAAGATACTCAGAAGTCCGAGATTGCCACACAGACACATAATGTAACAACATTAGGTGAACAGACCCTGTCAGCTCAAGCTGGGTCTGGTCACAACTCAGTAACCGCTAGCCCGAAAATGTCCATAGAACCTGATATTATTGCGTTTTTGCCCAATTCAAATATGAATTGGACCGCTTGGCTGGCCTATTTTGAGAGTGTTTGTGTAGAACAGGAAAAAGACGACTTCTGGAAAATTAGGCACATACAGAAATACTTAAAAGACAGTGCACTTACGTTGTACATTAATAATTGTTTAAATGTGCTGCATTGGTCCGAATTTGTCACTTTGTTCAATGAGCATTACGAAATTCCCGACACTCTTTCTTTAACTGATTTTTCCCGTATTGGATACAAGATTGGAGAGGACCTGAACGAATACTATCAGAAAAAGACTAAAATAGGGAGAACCTTAGGGTTAGACCAGAAGCTTATCTTGGAAGGATTAACGGAGGGCTTGCCGTTAGAAATGCAAAAGCTAGTTATTGCAAGCAACCCCTCAAATACACATTCATGGCGTGAATTAGTATTCAGAATTTGCAAGCTGCAACTGGACAGAAAAGGAAATGAGAGCAAAATAGATGCAAGCCCACAAAACCCCAATCAGTATCGACAATGGCGACCGTTTCGCCCCCCATATGAGACAGGACAGAATTATAACCGGCAGTGGAACTACAGAGTTCCCTATCAAAACCCCCCGACTCGACCTTTTGCTTCTAATCAAGCACGAAATCCCCAAAATACAGTTAGACCGACGACAAATGGTCAACCGAGACCAAATGTACATCACCAGACCACTTTGCCACCCTCCCCATGCAAAGTTTGTTTTAATATAGGAATACCAAATGCGTATCATTGGGTGGAATACTGCCCTTTTCGACAACAAGTCTTAGCAGTTCCAACCCCTAGTCCCAATATGAATTTTGCGAACCCCAACCCAGATCAGAGAGCTAATGAGTCATCTGAAAATATATCTAGTAATCAACGACGGTTTCTTATGTCCGGACATGTACAAAAAGAAAAAGCTAGCTACAAGAAATCAAATAGAAATTGTCAAAAAATTACTGATTTAAAAAGTGAAGGCTCACTACCTTGTTTGATCGATACAGGGAGTTCTATCAGTGTTATTCCTTATCATTTAGCCCACAAACTTAACCTAAAAATATGTAAAGTTCAGCAGAGTATATCGGTCACACAAACACAAGGTGTTCTAGCTTTGAAAGAAAAATGCCTTGTTAGTTTGAAATTAGGACATATCTCTAAGAACGTTGAACTTTTTATAATTAATAATCACTTACCTTATGCTTTGATTGGGCTACCCCACTGTAAACTGTTTAAATTAAATATTGACTGTGTTAAAATGCAAATCACGCAAGAGAAAAAGAAAGTACCTCTCATGGACAATATTTCAACAAATTCATCTCATCATACCTTACATTTATCAGAAACATATACTAACCAGCCAGAAATGGAAAATACAGTTAAAAATGCAGAGATATTCGAAGAAAATTTTGAGCCGGAGTTGTTCGAGACCACTGAACATGTGCCAAATGTTCAGACTGTCAAGGAACAATTACCTGCTCTTCTAGCCAAATATGTCTGTATTTTTGCTAAAGACAAATATGATGTAGGTTGTGTAAACATTGAACCCCAGAGAATACAGTTAACATCAGACCTCCCCGTTTCTTTAAGAGCATATCGCACTTCCCCTAAGGAAGAAGAAGAAATTAAAGACCAAATTCAGAATTTATTGCGAGCCGGTATCATTAAAGAAAGCTATTCCCCTTATTCATCACCCGTAACTTTGGTGTATAAACGTGAAGAAGGGAAGAAAACCCGGTTATGTATTGACTTTCGAAAATTGAATGCCATTACAAAAACAGATGCAGAACCCTTACCTAGAATAGACACCCTGTTAGATAAATTGGCACATGCTAAAGTTTTTTCCACTCTTGATTTGGCCAGTGGATATTGGCACATCCCTATCCACCCTCGAGATACGGAGAAGCTGGCGTTTGCCACTACCTTTGGATTATATGAGTGGAATCGTTTACCATTCGGATGGAAAAACGCGCCTGCTTGGTTTAACCGTACCCTCAGAAGAATCCTTAATAAATACAAAATTGACTTTGCCTGTAGTTACTTTGATGATGTTATTGTATTCTCCCAAAATGAAGAAGAACATTTGTGTCATTTAGAGACCTTATTTAATATCTGTGTCCAAGAAAACCTTAAACTAAAATTGTCAAAGTGTAATTTTGTTAAATCCAAAATTAATTTCCTAGGATATGAAGTCTCGAATGGTTGTATCACACCTGACAACCCTAATATAGAGACAATTAAGAAATTAACACCACCTACGAATGTAAAAGAATTACAACGTTTTTTGGGATCTATAAACGTTTATCACAAATTTATTCCAAAATATGCTAACATTCGATACCCTCTCAACAATTTGTTGAAGAAAAATGTCCCCTATGTATGGGACCAAAATTGTCAAAATTCTTTCGAAAAGTTAAAAAATGCTTTAATTGAAAAACCTATATTAAAGTTGTTTGATCCCAAAACACCTTGTCATTTGTTTGTAGATGCATCAAGTCATGGAGTGGGATGTGTTGTGAAACAAGTTGATGAAAAAGGAACATTACATCCTATAGCATATCACTCTAGAAATCTTCGCGATTATGAAAAAAATTATGCAATTACTGAGTTAGAATGTTTGGCGATTGTGGATGCTTTAGATAAATTTTATCATTATTTACACGGTCAAAAATTTGTCATACATACAGACCATGCGGCACTTACCTGGCTCAAAAGTGTTAAAAATTTAAGAGGACGTCTTTTCCGCTGGTCCCTAAAACTTAGTATGTTTGACTATGAAATTAAATACCAAAAAGGCTCCACTAATGTTGAAGCTGATATGCTATCTAGACAGCCTGTTTCAGAAAATTTACCCCATATTATACATCTCCTTGACTTGAATGAAGTAAGAGACAATCAGAGAAAAGAAAATGTAACAGTTGATGGTAAAAAATACACTGAGATAAATGATGTTGTTGTAATTAGAAAGAAAAGTTTGTATAAGATTGTGGTCCCCATGTCTTTACGTCTACCCCTCTTAGAAAAAACCCACACACAATTTGGCCATCCTGGAATTTATAAGATGATAAATTTAATCTCTCTGCAGTATTATTGGCCTAACATTAATCAGGACATTGAAAATTTTGTAAAACACTGTCACACTTGTCAGATAAACAAAAAATGTAGGCAAAAAAAATTTGGCTATTTGAGAGGCTAGCTAAACTTACGGCCATGTAACCTCCCAAAAACTATGCTGTTGGCTCCGGGACCGGCGATCGACTCGCGAATCAGATGTATGATAAGCGCCTAATAAATGAGTTCGATTCGCATAAAGGTTCCCGAGTCAATTTCTCATCCCATCCCAGACATCATCTAGGACAATATCACCTGGAATATCATTACATTACTTATTTATTACAGAGAATCAGATGTATGATAAGCGCCTAATAAATGAGTTCGATTCGCATAAAGGTTCCCGAGTCAATTTCTCATCCCATCTTAACCATCATCCTCTAGGACAATATCACCGGGAAATCATTACTTATTTATTACAGAAGTCGCGCAGGATAAAGGATGCGCGTGAAGAAATCCCAAGCCTTAACCCACACGAAGTCAAATTCCGAGAGCTGAGATCGGCCACGAACAGTTAGTTTAGCCCAGTGAATGCTGAATTCGGACCGGATAGATCCCGCGCATATGCTTTGAAAAGTCCCAAGCCTGTCAAACCTACCGCCATGTAGCACTCTTATAATCAACGTAACGGGCTCGAGGACCCCCGGCCGAACTCGCGAAACGAACTGTAAGATGGAGCGCCAAATAAATGAGTTCGGTCCAACAAGAGGTTTCCGAGTCCAGTTATTCCCCAAATTATTATCTACAATTTCTGTCAACATCAAGATGTCCTTTTATATGAGAAACCGGCTGCACGGACACCATGCCGGAAAGTAAACGGCTGCGACTACGCTATACAAGTCCGGGGAACGCTCCCGATATTTATTCCTTACATATATATATATATATATATATATACGAATGTTAAAATAAATGTTTCATTTTATTTGATAAGTTTGTAATCTCAGTTCATCTACTTTAATGACCTTGTTGAACAATGTTGATCAGAAAATTTTTTAATATACTCTTCCCTAATGATTCATTTCTATTAATTCATACCTCAAGCTTTAGCACTCATGTTAAATATAGCATAAAAATGATCCAAAATGGGATAACTGGCGTGCGTAGCAACCCTACTCAACATTTCCAAGAATTATACAGCAACCCTGGTTGGGAATGCATGCCCAACACTTCCCCGCGCCTCGAAACAAAATTTTCAGGAGAGGTGGTAACTTCGATGTGAGGGAAAAAAATTCCAAGCGATTGCCGTACTTAGGGAGTGTGTTTTTTAACTTCTATTGCCGGGATTAAAAGGTTAACAGATTTCGTGTTTTTACTGTTACATGCTTTTCACTTAGAACCAGTTTTTACAGTGAAAAAATATTAATTATTAAAAATGGTTTATTACTCACTTCATGGTTTAAGAGCCCCACCAGTGGCCGAGAGGTTCTGCTCTCGAAGCTGGTAGACGGGAGGTGCGGGGTTCGATCCCAGTCGCATCCGTCGCCCTAATCGTTCGGAGTTTTCGTGGTTTTCTTCGAACCTTGGTTCTCCAAGCGTTAATACGGGTTAGGTTCTCTTAGAAAGACCTCCACGGAAGGCACTCCCCCCTCAGGGCCTATATCCCACGTGCAGATAATTGGCCAACATAAATACAACCAACCAACCAATCATGGTTTAAGTTAAACTTGACCGAAAGAAATCGAAAACATTTTACTTTTCCAAAGAAAACCAATCTCGAAGCTTGTAGCCGGGAGGTGCTGGGTTAGAACCCAATTGCGCCCGCCGGCCTAACCGTTCGGAGTTTTCGTGGTTTAATTCCAACCTTGGGAAACCTTTCCTAAAAACCGGTTGGGTTCAATTTGAAATACCCCCACGGAGGGCACTCCCTTTTTGGGCCTATATCCCTCGAGTAGATAATAGGCCGACAAAAATCTACTCAACTCAGAAAATATTAAATGGTATTAAACTTAGCATTTTTAACCGAAATAATGGAAGCGTGAGATCAAAAAATGTTTTCACGAGTAAATTATAAATCAAGATGGAATTCGTTTAACCGAAAATGAAATACATCTCGTAAATTTGTAATTGGATAATCTTGTTATAAAAAAAAATCTACAATTATGTTTCTAGATTACAGTTACTAAACAGAACACTCAATTTTATCGCTTTCTTTCCCTTGTCAACGATATAAGTATTGCGTATTAATTAAAATGGTTATTTCTTATGTTTACTAATTTTCTTAGGTATGCATAGACTCAGATCTGACTATTTCCAAAGTTCTATATATTTTTGGTTTTGGCGCCATCTGTTGCATAAAGCAAAAGATATTCTTCTTCAATTCAGGGGAATAGGCACGTGTAGCAATTGTATTTTAAAAGCCTCATTATAAAAGTTGTGGGTGAAATAGTTATTTAAGATTTTTGTAAAAACAAGAATTCACAATTTATAAAATATTTCTTTACACTGTTAACTTACATTTCTCTAAGATATGATTTTTTGATAAAAGTTATTTAATGGCGATTTTCTAAGTTCCATGCAGAAACTAATGCCGATAAGTAGATATATATTATATTAAAATTATATATAATATTTTAGTGTCATCACACTACCAAATAATATAAGGAAAATTCTATTTTTCTTGTGATCTACTGTGGTCAATATAGTCTATGTTCAAGACACCGATTCAAGAAAAAATATTTTTTTTTCTGTAACACAATATGAAGTTTACTAATAAAATCAATATTTCAATGAAAATTTTTTAGAAACGTTATTTAGATAAATTTGTATCTATATAAATTATATTTTATAATTTCTAATTCATGAAAAGATTTGAGCTTCTTTCTGACAGTGAGACACTTTTTCGAAATCATATGTTTATCTTTTTAAATATATCTATTTTCTATGAATTATAAATTAGTTGATACAATATAAATATTCTTGTTTTAAAAATAAAATAATTAAAAAATACCGCAGAGTTGACGAGGAAGTCTAACACAGGCCTTCTGTACCTGGTAGATCCCATAAATCGTCGATATATTTATGGAGTCGTACCAGGGCTCGAACTGCGATCACAGAGTGTCACAAAGCAGAAGCTCCAGCCTTAGACCACTAAGCCACCCCTGGCTGCTTCTGGAAGGTTTATTAGAGATTTTAAAGTTATCCATTGAAGTGAAATAGTGGGTGTGTAATATACAAAATTTTTTGTATTAATTGAACATTAACAGTGACTGGTGGACAATCTATGTATTTTCAATTTTACGTCTTTTTTTTATAAAACTTTTACACACTTAGATTTTGTAATAATGATATCGGAAAAATAAACGCCAGGGTAGATTTATCCCTGAAATTACCCCAGTTTGATAAAATAAAATTTCACTAACATGCTTTTAATAAATTCTACTACTGTTAGATTTATTTTAAGTATTTCGGCTGTTAAACATATTTTTGTGTTTTATTTTTATGGATTGTCTTTTTCTATCAAGTTTTTACAGTAAAATGTAATCCCTTTTAAACTAGTCTTAATTTAGGAAACTTGGAGGAAATTAAAATAAATAATACCTCTAAATTTCAAATTATGTATTTGCGTGTTTTACATATTTTACATGCTTGCCAATTATTATAAGTATCTCCAGCATATATGCGTAAATTTCGAAAAATAAGAATCCATGATAAATTGACAGTGCCGAAAACGCTTTTAATAAAATTTTATTTCTGAAACATTTTTAAAAATTTAACGTTTTAAAACCTTATACGGAATTTGTACTTTTTTCCCCCTAAAAGATTTTAACTTAATAAATGTTTAAAAATCTTATATTATTTAAATTAAATATTTTATTTTGGAAAGAAAAAAAATTATTAATCCGTTCAAAATAATCCCGACAAGAGACTTTAAAAGAAAATAAATATTTAAAAAAGTATCTACTAATTTTCACACACTGATTCTTAATCTAAACGAGATTTTCCCGTATTTGAAATCTTTTTGCATTTTGTGTAATTATTTTTAAAATAAATAATATAAAATTTACTTTATTGCATACAAAAAAAAATAAATAATAAAAAAAAAATAACAATTAATCAAATAATATATGAGATGACCTGTATGTCAAGATGCTTTTCACAGGAAAAAGACTTAAATATTCGATAAAGAATGTATTTTTAAATAGGTTGTTTAAAAATCATTACACATAAAAAAATCTACAATCTATAATATGTAAGAATAGGGAGAGAAATCTTTAAATGACGACAATTCCTGATAGTAGATGGCGCCTCGACTCTCAAATGTGAAACTTAATATTTTGAAAATCAAGTTTTACCCACATAACATAAATGAGTAGTTAATTTTCTTCTCAATAAAACCCTTTACGCATAGTCTGTATGGTCTTAGGGCGGAATATTTCAGAAAATCTGATTAAAATTTTTAAGGAAATGACTAAAAACTTTTCTGGTAGGAAAGATGGAATAATTTGAAACAATATATATATAGCATTTTTCGTATAAATTCGCCGCAGCTATTTAGTCACTTTTTATTATTTAATAACTAAAAATAATTGTTTAGATGTACATACGTTAAAGATACTTTAGAGCAAATAGTTTCTTTTACATAAAGCGACTTTGAATTATTTTTTAAACATGTCCAATACAGATTAATTGAAAATGTAATACAAATAATTTTTTTTTTTTTTTTTTTTTTTTGCGTTTTTCCACTTTTTTGAATGATTTATAATAATAAAATATCCATGGGGGCAAATTTTCAGGAAATTTAAGTGTGCGAAGAATAATACTATCGGTTCTAGCGAGAAATCATTGGGAGATATTTGATAAATTTACTTCCAGCATTTAATCAACATCGGAAATGCCCCAAAATCGATATTTATACGGGCAGATCCTTAAAGATTAGATACTGTATTGACAGATCATTGAATCAAAAATGTTGTCATCGGACGTGGAATGGATAGATCGTGTATGTAGCGCAACTGATTCTGAAAAATAAATGAATTAAATACAAAAACGTGTTCCATTTTCCAATAAAGCAAATGACTTATCTGAAAATATAAATTGATATCAAATTTGGCTCTGTGAATATCATTTTTTATGCGAAAGCGCGAGGAAGAAATACCTGATAACTCATCAAGTAATCCGCTTATCGAAAAAATAAAAGCGATGTTCTTTTTTGAACCACTTCTTTTTTAAAATATAGCAAGACACATCGTGCACGGGTTGGGTTGGGTTGATTTTTGACGGCCAATTATCTACACGAGGGATATGGGCCCGGGGGGAGTGCCCTCCGTGGGGGTCTTTCTAAGGGAACCTAATCCGTATTAACGCATGGAAGATCCACGGCTCGAAGAAAACCACGAAAACTCCGAACGATTAGGCCGACGGGCGCGATTGGAATCGAACCCAGCACCTCCCGTCTACCAGCTTCGAGAGCAGCACATCGTGCACGGAAAAGCAAAGGTGAGCTACTACTGAAGAAGATCGGTCTTGCATTGATGAAGAATCTCGCTAGTAGATTCGAAAAAGCTGTTTGCTGCTTTTAACGTATTATTTGTGCTTTTATAAACGTTGGTTTTCTGTTTTTTAATATTCATCGACAAAGGCTTTAATTGCTATTTTAACACTTCTTTAGTCTTCCTGCGCATTAGATGATATTAAGTTTAAAAGTAATTTCGGGAAATAGAACAAAATGCATTGTTGTATAGAATTTTTATTAAACTGCTTTAGCTGAATTTGGGCTTTTATTGTAACAAGATTTTTTTTCCTTTGCGTTTTTCTGCTTTATTTAATGATATATGATAAAAAAATATATCCATGGGGGAAATTTCTTAGGAAATTTAAAGGTGCGAAAAATACAACTACCGGTTCTAGTGAGAAATCATGGTAGATATTTTATAATTTATTTCCAGATATTAATCAACTTCGGAAATACCCCAAAATCGATATTTATAGGGGCAGATCCTTAAGCGTTAGATACTCTATATTTCAGGTATTTGAAACAAAAATGTTCTTATCTGACGTGAAATGGATAGATCGGGTTTATAGTGCAACTGTTTCTGAAAAATAAATGAAATAAATACAAAAACGTGTTCCATTTTCCAATAAAGGCAAATGACGTATCTGAAAATAGAAAATGATGTCAAATTTGGCTCTGTGAATATAATATTTTATGCGAAATTGCAAGAAAGAAATACCTGATAAGTCAAGAAGTAATCCGCTTATCGAAAAAATAAAAGCGATGTTCTTTTCCGAACCACTCCTTTAGTCTTCCTGCGCATTAGATGATATTTGGTTTAAAAGTAATTTCGGGAAATAGAACAAAATGCATTCTTGTATAGAATATTTATTTAACTGGTTTTACTGAATTTGGGTTTTTATTGTATCAAGCTTTCAAGTTAGATTTATGTTCACCTATTCAATAACAGTAATAAATTCAAAAATTTTTTACAGATCTTTTATATTGGTTTTTAAGTGAAAATCACTGCAATAAATTGAACAGCGTTTTTTATTTTTCGGTAAAAGTAAAGGACATCTTTAAATATGTAATAAAAGTGTTCGTACTGAACTAAATTACTGGATGCGATATTTCGAGGAAGTTCGTTATGAGGCAAGAGAAACTTATAATTTAATGTGTTATTCAGTGATTGACACTGCGGCCTAGAGGTTCTACTCTCGAGCTGGTAGACGCGAGGTGCTGGGTTCGATTCCAATCGCGTTCGTCGGCCTAATCTTTCGGAGTTTTCGTGGTTTTCTTCGAACGTTGGTCTTCCAAGCGTAATTACGGGTTAGTTTCCCTTAGAAAGACCCCCACGGAGGGCACTCCCCTTCTTAATGCCTATATCTCACGTGTTGATAATTGGCTGTCATAAATAGAACCAGTGATTCACAAAGAAGAACACTGATCGATACAATAGCACTTCGTTATTTTTATGTTGAAGAATTTATTTTCCGATTAAATATGATCTCGTGAATGAGTACGAAATTTTGTATTGATAATTGGAGAAATTATGTTTTGACAAATGGTTTAACAGATTTCGTGTTTTTACTGTTACATGCTTTTCACTTAGAACCAGTTTTTACAGTGAAAAAATGTTAATTATTAAAAATGGTTTATTACTCACTTCATGGTTTAAGGGCCCCACCAGTGGCCGAGAGGTTCTGCTCTCGAAGCTGGTAGACGGGAGGTGCGGGGTTCGATCCCAATCGCGCCTGTCGGCCTGATCTTTCGTGGTTTTCTTCGAACCTTGGTTCTCCAAGCGTTAATACGCTTTAGGTTCCCTTAGAAAGACCTCCACGGAAGGCACTCCCCCCTCAGGGCTTATATCCCACGTGCAGATAATGGGCCTACATAAATACAACCAACCAACCAATCATGGATTAAGTTAAACTTGACCGAAAGAAATCGAAAACGTTTTACTTTTCCAAAGAAAACCAATCTCGAAGTTTGTAGCCGGGAGGTGCTGGGTTAGAACTTAATTGCGACCGCCGGCCTAACCGTTCGGAGTTTTCGTGGTTTAATTCCAACCTTGGGAAACCTTTCCTAAATACGTGTTGGGTTCAATTTGAAATACCCCCACGGAGGGCACTCCCTTTTTGGGCCTATATCCCTCGAGTAGATAATAGGCCGACAAAAATCTACTCAACTCAGAAAATAGAAAATGGTATTAAACTTAGCGTTTTTAACCGAAATAATGGAAGCGTGAGATCAAAAAATGTTTTCACGAGTAAATTATAAATCAAGATGGAATTCGTTTAACCGAAAATGAAATACATCTCGTAAATTTGTAATTGGATAATCTTGTTATAAAAAAATCTACAATTATGTTTCTAGATTACAGTTACTAAACAGAACACTTAATTTTATCGCTTTTTTTCCCTTGTCCACGTAAGTTTTGCGCATTAATTAAAATGGTTATTTCTTATGTTTACTAATTTTCTTAGGTATTCATAGACTCAGATCTGACTATTTCCAAAGTTCTATATATTTTTGGTTTTGGCGCCATCTGTTGCATAAAGCAAAAGATATTCTTCTTCAATTCAGGGGAATAAGCACATGTAGCAATTGTATTTTAAAAACCACATTATAAAAGTTGTGGGTGAAATAGTTATTTAAGATTTTTGTAAAAACAAGAATTCACAATTTATAAAATATTTCTTTACTCTGTTAACTTACATTTCTCTAAGATATGATTTTTTGATAAAAGTTATTTAATGGCGATTTTCTAAGTTCCATGCAGAAACTAATGCCGATAAGTAGATATATATTATATTAAAATTATATATAATATTTTAGTGTCATCACACTACCAAATAATATAAGGAAAATTCTATTTTTCTTGTGATCTACTGTGGTCAATATAGTCTATGTTCAAGACACCGATTCAAGAAAAAATATTTTTTTTTCTGTAACACAATATGAAGTTTACTAATAAAATCAATATTTCAATGAAAATTTTTTAGAAACGTTATTTAGATAAATTTGTATCTATATAAATTATATTTTATAATTTCTAATTCATGAAAAGATTTGAGCTTCTTTCTGACAGTGAAACACTTTTTCGAAATCATATGTTTATCTTTTTAAATATATCTTTTTCAAATGAATTATAAATTAGTTGATACAATATAAATATTCTTGTTTTAAAATTAAAAATAATTAAAAAATACCGCAGAGTTGACGAGGAAGTCTAACACAGGCCTTCTGTACCTGGTAGATCCCATAAATCGTCGATATATTTATGGAGTCGTACCAGGGCTCGAACTGCGATCACAGAGTGTCACAAAGCAGAAGCTCCAGCCTTAGACCACTAAGCCACCCCTGGCTGCTTCTGAAAGGTTTATTAGAGATTTTAAAGTTATCCATTGAAGTGAAATAGTGGGTGTGTAATATACAAAATTTTTTGTATTAATTGAACATTAACAGTGACTGGTGGACAATCTATGTATTTTCAATTTTACGTCTTTTTTTTTATAAAACTTTTACACACTTAGATTTTGTAATAATGATATCGGAAAAATAAACGCCAGGGTAGATTTATCCCTGAAATTACCCCTGTTTGATAAAATAAAATTTCACTAACATGCTTTTAATAAATTCTACTACTGTTAGATTTATTTTAAGTATTTCGGCTGTTAAACATATTTTTGTGTTTTATTTTTATGGATTGTCTTTTTCTATCAAGTTTTTACAGTAAAATGTAATCCCTTTTAAACTAGTCTTAATTTAGGAAACTTGGAGGAAATTAAAATAAATAATACCTCTAAATTTCAAATTATGTATTTGCGTGTTTTACATATTTTACATGCTTGCCAATTATTATAAGTATCTCCAGCATATATGCGTAAATTTGGAAAAATAAGAATCCATGATAAATTGACAGTGCCGAAAACGCTTTTAATAAAATTTTATTTCTGAAACATTTTTAAAAATTTAACGTTTTAAAACCTTATACGGAATTTGTACTTTTTTCCCCCTAAAAGATTTTAACTTAATAAATGTTTAAAAATCTTATATTATTTAAATTAAATATTTTATTTTGGAAAGAAAAAAAATTATTAATCCGTTCAAAATAATCCCGACAAGAGACTTTAAAAGAAAATAAATATTTAAAAAAGTATCTACTAATTTTCACACACTGATTCTTAATCTAAACGAGATTTTCCCGTATTTGAAATCTTTTTGCATTTTGTGTAATTATTTTTAAAATAAATAATATAAAATTTACTTTATTGCATACAAAAAAAATAACAATTAATCAAATAATATATGAGATGACCTGTATGTCAAGATGCTTTTCACAGTAAAAAGACTTAAATATTCGATAAAGAATGTATTTTTAAATAGGTTGTTTAAAAATCGTTACACATAAAAAATCTACAATCTATAATATGTAAGAATAGGGAGAGAAATCTTTAAATGACGACAATTCCTGATAGTAGATGGCGCCTCGACTCTCAAATGTGAAACTTAATATTTTGAAAATCAAGTTTTACCCACATAACATAAATGAGTAGTTAATTTTCTTCTCAATAATACCCTTTACGCATAGTCTGTATGGTCTTAGGGTGGAATATTTCAGAAAATCTGATTAAAATTTTTAAGGAAATGACTAAAAACTTTTCTGGTAGGAAAGATGGAATAATTTGAAACAATATATGTATAGCATTTTTCGTATAAATTCGCCGCAGCTATTTAGTCACTTTTTATTATTTAATAACTAAAAATAATTGTTTAGATGTACATACGTTAAAGATACTTTAGAGCAAATAGTTTCTTTTACATAAAGCGACTTTGAATTATTTTTTAAACATGTCCAATACAGATTAATTGAAAATGTAATACAAATAATTTTTTTTTTTTTTTTTTTTTTCGTTTTTCCACTTTTTTGAATGATTTATAATAATAAAATATCCATGGGGGCAAATTTTCAGGAAATTTAAGTGTGCGAAGAATAATACTATCGGTTCTAGCGAGAAATCATTGGGAGATATTTGATAAATTTACTTCCAGCATTTAATCAACATCGGAAATGCCCCAAAATCGATATTTATACGTGCAGATCCTTAAAGATTAGATACTGTATTGACAGATCATTGAATCAAAAATGTTGTCATCGGACGTGGAATGGATAGATCGTGTATGTAGCGCAACTGATTCTGAAAAATAAATGAAATAAATACAAAAACGTGTTCCATTTTCCAATAAAGCAAATGACTTATCTGAAAATATAAATTGATATCAAACTTGGCTCTGTGAATATCATTTTTTATGCGAAAGCGCGAGGAAGAAATACCTGATAATTCATCAAGTAATCCGCTTATCGAAAAAATAAAAGCGATGTTCTTTTTCGAACCACTTCTTTTTTTAAATATAGCAAGACACATCGTGCACGGAAAAGCAAAGGTGAGCTACTACTGAAGAAGATCGGTCTTGCATTGATGAAGCATCTCGCTAGTAGATTCGAAAAAGCTGTTTGCTGCTTTTAACGTATCATTTGTGCTTTTATAAACGTTGGTTTTCTGTTTTTTAATATTCATCGACAAAGGCTTTAATTGCTATTTTAACACTTCTTTAGTCTTCCTGCGCATTAGATGATATTAAGTTTAAAAGTAATTTCGGGAAATAGAACAAAATGCATTGTTGTATAGAATTTTTATTAAACTGCTTTAGCTGAATTTGGGTTTTTATTGTAACAAGATTTTTTTTCCTTTGCGTTTTTCTGCTTTATTTAATGATATATGATAAAAAAATATCCATGGGGGGGGAAATTTCTTAGGAAATTTAAAGGTGCGAAAAATAAAACTACCGGTTCTAGTGAGAAATCATGGTAGATATTTTATAATTTATTTCCAGCTTTTAATCAACTTCGGAAATACCCCAAAATCGATATTTATAGGGGCAGATCCTTAAGCGTTAGATACTCTATATTTCAGGTATTTGAAACAAAAATGTTCTTATCTGACGTGAAATGGATAGATCGGGTTTATAGTGCAACTGATTCTGAAAAATAAATGAAATAAATACAAAAACGTGTTCCATTTTCCAATAAAGGGAAATGACGTATCTGAAAATAGAAAATGATGTCAAATTTGGCTCTGTGAATATAATATTTTATGCGAAATCGCAAGAAAGAAATACCTGATAAGTCAAGAAGTAATCCGCTTATCGAAAACATAAAAGCGATGTTCTTTTCCGAACCACTCCTTTAGTCTTCCTGCGCATTAGATGATATTTGGTTTAAAAGTAATTTCGGGAAATAGAACAAAATGCATTCTTGTATAGAATATTTATTTAACTGCTTTTACTGAATTTGGATTTTTATTGTATCAAGCTTTCAAGTTAGATTTATGTTCACCTATTCAATAACAGTAATAAATTCAAAAATTTTTTACAGATCTTTTATATTGGTTTTTAAGTGAAAATCACTGCAATAAATTGAACAGCGTTTTTTATTTTTCGGTAAAAGTAAAGGACATCTTTAAATATGTAATAAAAGTGTTCGTACTGAACTAAATTACTGGATGCGATATTTCGAGGAAGTTCGTTATGAGGCAAGAGAAACTTATAATTTAATGTATTATTCAGTGATTGACACTGCGGCGTAGAGGTTCTACTCTCGAGCTGGTAGACGCGAGGTGATGGGTTCGATTCCAATCGCGCTCTTCGGCCTAATCTTTCGGCGTTTTCGTGGTTTTCTTGGAACCTTGGCCTTCCAAGCGTAATTACGGGTTAGTTTCCCTTAGAAAGACCCCCACGGAGGGCACTCCCCTTCTTAATGCCTATATCTCACGTGTTGATAATTGGCTGTCATAAATAGAACCAGTGATTCACAAAGAAGAACACTCATCGATACAATAGCACTTCGTTATTTTTATGTTGAAGAATTTATTTTCCGATTAAATATGATCTCGTGAATGAGTAAGAAATTTTGTATTGATAATTGGAGAAATTATGTTTTGACAAATGGTTTAACAGATTTCGTGTTTTTACTGTTACATGCTTTTCACTTAGAACCAGTTTTTACAGTGAAAAAATATTAATTATTAAAAATGGTTTATTACTCACTTCATGGTTTAAGGGCCCCACCAGTGGCCGAGAGGTTCTGCTCTCGAAGCTGGTAGACGGGAGGTGCGGGGTTCGATCCCAATCGCGCCTGTCGGCCTGATCTTTCGTGGTTTTCTTCGAACCTTGGTTCTCCAAGCGTTAATACGCTTTAGGTTCCCTTAGAAAGACCTCCACGGAAGGCACTCCCCCCTCAGGGCTTATATCCCACGTGCAGATAATTGGCCGACATAAATACAACCAACCAACCAATCATGGTTTAAGTTAAACTTGACCGAAAGAAATCGAAAACGTTTTACTTTTCCAAAGAAAACCAATCTCGAAGCTTGTAGCCGGGAGGTGCTGGGTTAGAACCCAATTGCGCCCGCCGGCCTAACCGTTCGGAGTTTTCGTGGTTTAATTCCAACCTTGGGAAACCTTTCCTAAATACGGGTTGTGTTCAATTTGAAATACCCCCACGGAGTGCACTCCCTTTTTGGGCCTATATCCCTCGAGTAGATAATAGGACGACAAAAATCTACTCAACACAGAAAATAGAAAATGGTATTAAACTTAGCGTGTTTAACCGAAATAATGGAAGCGTGAGATCAAAAAATGTTTTCACGAGTAAATTATAAATCAAGATGGAATTCGTTTAACCGAAAATGAAATACATCTCGTAAATTTGTAATTGGATAATCTTGTTATAAAAAAAAATCTACAATTATGTTTCTAGATTACATTTACTAAACAGAACACTCAATTTTATCGCTTTTTTTTCCCTTGTCCACGATATAAGTTTTGCGCATTAATTAAAATGGTTATTTCTTATGTTTACTAATTTTCTTAGGTATGCATAGACTCAGATCTGACTATTTCCAAAGTTCTATATATTTTTGGTTTTGGCGCCATCTGTTGCATAAAGCAAAAGATATTCTTCTTCAATTCAGGGGAATAAGCACGTGTAGCAATTGTATTTTAAAAGCCACATTATAAAAGTTGTGGTATAAATAGTTATTTAAGATTTTTGTAAAAACAAGAATTCACAATTTATAAAATATTTCTTTACACTGTTAACTTACATTTCTCTAAGATATGATTTTTTGATAAAAGTTATTTAATGGCGATTTTCTAAGTTCCATGCAGAAACAAATGCCGATAAGTGGATATATATTATATTAAAATTATATATAATATTTTAGTGTCATCACGCTACCAAATAATATTAGGAAAATTCTATTTTTCTTGTGATCTACTGTGGCCAATATAGTCTATGTTCAAGACACCGATTCAAGAATTTTTTTTTTTTCTGTAACACAATATGAAGTTTACTAATAAATTCAATATTTCAATGAAAATTTTTTAGAAACGTTATTTAGATAAATTTGTATCTATATAAATTATATTTTATAATTTCTAATTCATGAAAAGATTTGAGCTTCTTTCTGACAGTGAAACACTTTTTCGAAATCATATGTTTATCTTTTTAAATATATCTTTTTCAAATGAATTATAAATTAGTTGATACAATATAAATATTCTTGTTTTAAAATTAAAAATAATTAAAAATTACCGCAGAGTTGACGAGGAAGTCTAACACAGGCCTTCTGTACCTGGTAGATCCCATAAATCGTCGATATATTTATGGAGTCGTACCAGGGCTCGAACTGCGATCACAGAGTGTCACAAAGCAGAAGCTCCAGCCTTAGACCACTAAGCCACCCCTGGCTACTTCTGATAGGTTTATTAGAGATTTTAAAGTTATCCATCGAGGTGAAATAGTGGGTGTGTAATATACCAAATTTTTTGTATTAATTGAACATTAACAGTGACTAGTGGACAATCTATGTATTTTCAATTTTACGTCTCTTTTTTTCATAAAATTTTACACACTTAGATTTTATAATAATGATATCGGAAAAATAAACGCCAGGGTAGATTTATCCCTGAAATTACCCCTGTTTGATAAAATAAAATTTCACTAACATGCTTTTTATAAATTCTACTACTGTTAGATTTATTTTAAGTATTTCGGCTGTTAAACATATTATTGTGTTTTATTTTTATGGATTGTCTTTTTCTATCAAGTTTTTACAGTAAAATGTAATCCCTTTTAAACTAGTCTTAATTTAGGAAACTTGGAGGAAATTAAAATAAATAATACCTCTAAATTAAAAATTATGTATTTGCGTGTTTTACATATTTTACATGCCTTGCCAATTATTATAAGTATCTCCAGCATATATGCGTAAATTTGGAAAAATAAGAATCCATGATAAATTGACAGTGCCGAAAACGCTTTTAATAAAATTTTATTTCTGAAACATTTTTAAAAATTTAACGTTTTAAAACCTTATATGGAATTTGTCCCTTTTTTCCCCTAAAAGATTTTAACTTAATAAATGTTTAATAATCTCATATTATTTAAATTAAATATTTTATTTTGGAAAGAAAAAAATTATTAATCCGTTCAAAATAATCCCGAAAAGAGACTTTAAAAGAAAATAAATATTTAAAAAAGCATCTACTAATTTTTACACACTGATTCTTAATCTAAACGAGTTTTTCCCGTATTTGAAATCTTTTTGCATTTTGTGTAATTATTTTTAAAATAAATAATATAAAATTTACTTTATTGCATACAAAAAAAAATAAATAAATAAAAATAACAATTAATCAAATAATATATGAGATGACCTGTATGTCAAGATGCTTTTCACAGTAAGAAGACGATAAAGAATTCGATAAAGAACGTATTTTTAAATAGGTTGTTTAAAAATCGTTACACATAAAAAAAAATCTACAATCTATAATATGTAAGGATAGGGAGAGAAATATTTAAATGACGACAATTCCTGATAGGAGATGGCGCCTCGACTCTCAAATGTGAAACTTAATATTTTGAAAATGAAGTTTTACCCACATAACATAAATGAGTAGTTAATTTTCTTCTAAATAATACCCTTTACGCATAGTCTGTATGGTCTCAGGGCGGAATATTTCAGAAAATCTGATTAAAATTTTTAAGGAAATGACTAAAAACTTTTCTGGTAGGAAAGATGGAATAATTTGAAACAATATATATATAGCATTTTTCGTATAAATTCGCCGCAGCTATTTAGTCACTTTTCATTATTTAATAACTAAAAATAATTGTTTAGATGTACATACGTTAAAGATACTTTAGAGCAAATAGTTTCTTTTACATAAAGCGACTTTGAATTATTTTTTAAAAATGTCCAATACAGATTAATTGAAAATGTAATACAAATTTTTTTTTTTTTTTGCGTTTTTCCACATTTTTGAATGATTTATAATAATAAAATATCCATGGGGGCAAATTTTCAGGAAATTTAAGTGTGCGTAGAATAATACTATCGGTACTAGCGAGAAATCATTGGGATATATTTGATAAATTTACTTCCAGCATTTAATCAACATCGGAAATGCCCCAAAATCGATATTTATACGGCCAGATCCTTAAAGTTTAGATACTGTATTGACAGATGATTGAATCAAAAATGTTGTCATCGGACGTGGAATGGATAGATCGCGTATGTAGCGCAACTGATTCTGAAAAATAAATGAAATAAATACAAAAACGTGTTCCATTTTCCAATAAAGCAAATGACTTATCTGAAAACATAAATTGATGTCAAATTTGGCTCTGTGAATATCATTTTTTATGCGAAAGCACGAGGAAGAAATACCTGATAACTCATCAAGTAATCCGCTTATCGAAAAAATAAAAGCGATGTTCTTTTTCGAACCACTTCTTTTTTAAAATATAGCAAGACACATCGTGCACGGAAAAGCAAAGCTGAGCTACTACTGAAGAAGATCGGTCTTGCATTGATGAAGAATCTCGCTAGTAGATTCGAAACAGCTGTTTGCTGCTTTTAACGTATTATTTGTGCTTTTATAAACGTTGGTTTTCTGTTTTTTTAATATTCATCGACAAAGGCTTTAATTGCTATTTTAACACTTCTTTAGTCTTCCTGCGCATTAGATGATATTAAGTTTAAAAGTAATTTCGGGAAATAGAAGAAAATGCATTGTTGTATAGAATTTTTATTAAACTGCTTTAGCTGAATTTGGGTTTTTATTGTAACAAGATTTTTTTTTTCCTTTGCGTTTTTCTGCTTTATTTAATGATATATGATAAAAAAAAATATCCATGCGGGGGAAATTTCTTAAGGAAATTTAAAGGTGCGAAAAATCAAAACTACCGGTTCTAGTGAGAAATCATGGTAGATATTTTATAATTTATTTCCAGCTTTTAATCAACTTCGGAAATACCCCAAAATCGATATTTATAGGGGCAGATCCTTAAGCGTTAGATACTCTATATTTCAGGTATTTGAAACAAAAATGTTCTTATCTGACGTGAAATGGATAGATCGGGTTTATAGTGCAACTGATTCTGAAAAATAAATGAAATAAATACAAAAACGTGTTCCATTTTCCAATAAAGCCAAATGACGCATCTGAAAATAGAAAATGATGTCAAATTTGGCTCTGTGAATATAATATTTTAAGCGAAATCGCAAGAAAGAAATACCTGATAAGTCAAGAAGTAATCCGCTTATCGAAAAAATAAAAGCGATGTTCTTTTCCGAACCACTCCTTTAGTCTTCCTGCGCATTAGATGATATTTGGTTTAAAAGTAATTTCGGGAAATAGAACAAAATGCATTCTTGTATAGAATATTTATTTAACTGCTTTTACTGAATTTGGGTTTTTATTGTATCAAGCTTTCAAGTTAGATTTATGTTCACCTATTCAATAACAGTAATAAATTCAAAAAATTTTTACAGATCTTTTATATTGGTTTTTAAGTGAAAATCACTGCAATAAATTGAACAGCGTTTTCTATTTTTCGGTAAAAGTAAAGGACATCTTTAAATATGTAATAAAAGTGTTCGTACTGAACTAAATTACTGGATGCGATATTTCGAGGAAGTTCGTTATGAGGCAAGAGAAACTTATAATTTAATGTATTATTCAGTGATTGACACTGTGGCCTAGAGGTTCTACTCTCGAGCTGGTAGACGCAAGGTGCTGGGTTCGATTCCAATCGCGCTCGTCGGCCTAATCTTTCGGAGTTTTCGTGGTTTTCTTCGAACCTTGGCCATCCAAGCGTAATTACGGGTTAGTTTCCCTTAGAAAGACCCCCCCACAGAGGGCACTCCCCTTCTTAATGGCTATATCTCACGTGTTGATAATTGGCTGTCATAAATAGAACCAGTGATTCACAAAGAAGAACAATCATCGATACAATAGCACTTCGTTATTTTTATGTTGGAGAATTTATGTTCCCATTAAATATGATCTCGTGAATGAGTAAGAAATTTTGTATTGATAATTGGAGAAATTATGTTTTGACAAATGGTTTAACAGATTTCGTGTTTTTACTGTTACATGCTTTTCACTTAGAACCAGTTTTTACAGTGAAAAAATATTAATTATTAAAAATAGTTAATTACTCACTTCATGGTTTAAGGGCCCCACCAGTGGCCGAGAGGTTTTGCTCTCGAAGCTGGTAGACGGGAGGTGCGGGGTTCGATCCCAATCGCACCCGTCGGCCTAATCGTTCGGAGTTTTCGTGGTTTTCTTCGAACCTTGGTTCTCCAAGCGTTAATACGTGTTAGGTTCCCTTAGAAAGACCTCCACAGAAGGCACTCCCCCCTCAGGGCCTATATCCCACGTGCAGATAATTGGCCGACATAAATACAACCAACCAACCAATCATGGTTTAAGTTAAACTTGACCGAAAGAAATCGAAAAGGTTTTACTTTTCCAAAGAAAACCAATCTCGAAGCTTGTAGCCGGGAGGTGCTGGGTTAGAACCCAATTGCGCCCACCGGCCTAACCGTTCGGAGTTTTCGTGGTTTAATTCCAACCTTGGGAAATCTTTCCTAAATACGGGTTGTGTTCAATTTGAAATACCCCCACGAAGTGCACTCCCTTTTTGGGCCTATTACCCTCGAGTAGATAATAGGACGACAAAAATCTACTCAACACAGAAAATAGAAAATGGTATTAAACTTAGCGTTTTTAACCGAAATAATGGAAGCGTGAGATCAAAAAATGTTTTCACGAGTAAATTATAAATCAAGATGGAATTCGTTTAACCGAAAATGAAATACATCTCGTAAATTTGTAATTGGATAATCTTGTTATAAAAAAAAATCTACAATTATGTTTCTAGATTACAGTTACTAAACAGAACACTCAATTTTATCGCTTTTTTTTCCCTTGTCCACGATATAAGTTTTGCGCATTAATTAAAATGGTTATTTCTTATGTTTACTAATTTTCTTAGGTATGCATAGACTCAGATCTGACTATTTCCAAAGTTCTATATATTTTTGGTTTTGGCGCCATCTGTTGCATAAAGCAAAAGATATTCTTCTTCAATTCAGGGGAATAAGCACGTGTAGCAATTGTATTTTAAAAGCCACATTATAAAAGTTGTGGTATAAATAGTTATTTAAGATTTTTGTAAAAACAAGAATTCACAATTTATAAAATATTTCTTTACACTGTTAACTTACATTTCTCTAAGATATGATTTTTTGATAAAAGTTATTTAATGGCGATTTTCTAAGTTCCATGCAGAAACAAATGCCGATAAGTAGATATATATTATATCAAAATTATATATAATATTTTAGTGTCATCACGCTACCAAATAATATTAGGAAAATTCTATTTTTCTTGTGATCTACTGTGGCCAATATAGTCTATGTTCAAGACACCGATTCAAGAATTTTTTTTTTTTTTCTGTAACACAATATGAAGTTTACTAATAAATTCAATATTTCAATGAAAATTTTTTATAAACGTTATTTAGATAAATTTGTATCTATATAAATTATATTTTATAATTTCTAATTCATGAAAAGATTTGAGCTTCTTTCTGACAGTGAAACACTTTTTCGAAATCATATGTTTATCTTTTTAAATATATCTTTTTCATATGAATTATAAATTAGTTGATACAATATAAATATACTTGTTTTAAAATTAAAAATAATTAAAAAATACCGCAGAGTTGACGAGGAAGTCTAACACAGGCCTTCTGTACCTGGTAGATCCCATAAATCGTCGATATATTTATGGAGTCGTACCAGGGCTCGAACTGCGATCACAGAGTGTCACAAAGCAGAAGCTCCAGCCTTAGACCACTAAGCCACCCCTGGCTACTTCTGATAGGTTTATTAGAGATTTTAAAGTTATCCATCGAGGTGAAATAGTGGGTGTGTAATATACCAAATTTTTTGTATTAATTGAACATTAACAGTGACTAGTGGACAATCTATGTATTTTCAATTTTACGTCTCTTTTTTTCATAAAATTTTACACACTTAGATTTTATAATAATGATATCGGAAAAATAAACGCCAGGGTAGATTTATCCCTGAAATTACCCCTGTTTGATAAAATAAAATTTCACTAACATGCTTTTTATAAATTCTACTACTGTTAGATTTATTTTAAGTATTTCGGCTGTTAAACATATTATTGTGTTTTATTTTTATGGATTGTCTTTTTCTATCAAGTTTTTACAGTAAAATGTAATCCCTTTTAAACTAGTCTTAATTTAGGAAACTTGGAGGAAATTAAAATAAATAATACCTCTAAATTAAAAATTATGTATTTGCGTGTTTTACATATTTTACATGCCTTGCCAATTATTATAAGTATCTCCAGCATATATGCGTAAATTTGGAAAAATAAGAATCCATGATAAATTGACAGTGCCGAAAACGCTTTTAATAAAATTTTATTTCTGAAACATTTTTAAAAATTTAACGTTTTAAAACCTTATATGGAATTTGTCCCTTTTTTCCCCTAAAAGATTTTAACTTAATAAATGTTTAATAATCTCATATTATTTAAATTAAATATTTTATTTTGGAAAGAAAAAAATTATTAATCCGTTCAAAATAATCCCGAAAAGAGACTTTAAAAGAAAATAAATATTTAAAAAAGCATCTACTAATTTTTACACACTGATTCTTAATCTAAACGAGTTTTTCCCGTATTTGAAATCTTTTTGCATTTTGTGTAATTATTTTTAAAATAAATAATATAAAATTTACTTTATTGCATACAAAAAAAAATAAATAAATAAAAATAACAATTAATCAAATAATATATGAGATGACCTGTATGTCAAGATGCTTTTCACAGTAAGAAGACGATAAAGAATTCGATAAAGAACGTATTTTTAAATAGGTTGTTTAAAAATCGTTACACATAAAAAAAAATCTACAATCTATAATATGTAAGGATAGGGAGAGAAATATTTAAATGACGACAATTCCTGATAGGAGATGGCGCCTCGACTCTCAAATGTGAAACTTAATATTTTGAAAATGAAGTTTTACCCACATAACATAAATGAGTAGTTAATTTTCTTCTAAATAATACCCTTTACGCATAGTCTGTATGGTCTCAGGGCGGAATATTTCAGAAAATCTGATTAAAATTTTTAAGGAAATGACTAAAAACTTTTCTGGTAGGAAAGATGGAATAATTTGAAACAATATATATATAGCATTTTTCGTATAAATTCGCCGCAGCTATTTAGTCACTTTTCATTATTTAATAACTAAAAATAATTGTTTAGATGTACATACGTTAAAGATACTTTAGAGCAAATAGTTTCTTTTACATAAAGCGACTTTGAATTATTTTTTAAAAATGTCCAATACAGATTAATTGAAAATGTAATACAAATTTTTTTTTTTTTTTGCGTTTTTCCACATTTTTGAATGATTTATAATAATAAAATATCCATGGGGGCAAATTTTCAGGAAATTTAAGTGTGCGTAGAATAATACTATCGGTACTAGCGAGAAATCATTGGGATATATTTGATAAATTTACTTCCAGCATTTAATCAACATCGGAAATGCCCCAAAATCGATATTTATACGGCCAGATCCTTAAAGTTTAGATACTGTATTGACAGATGATTGAATCAAAAATGTTGTCATCGGACGTGGAATGGATAGATCGCGTATGTAGCGCAACTGATTCTGAAAAATAAATGAAATAAATACAAAAACGTGTTCCATTTTCCAATAAAGCAAATGACTTATCTGAAAACATAAATTGATGTCAAATTTGGCTCTGTGAATATCATTTTTTATGCGAAAGCACGAGGAAGAAATACCTGATAACTCATCAAGTAATCCGCTTATCGAAAAAATAAAAGCGATGTTCTTTTTCGAACCACTTCTTTTTTAAAATATAGCAAGACACATCGTGCACGGAAAAGCAAAGCTGAGCTACTACTGAAGAAGATCGGTCTTGCATTGATGAAGAATCTCGCTAGTAGATTCGAAACAGCTGTTTGCTGCTTTTAACGTATTATTTGTGCTTTTATAAACGTTGGTTTTCTGTTTTTTTAATATTCATCGACAAAGGCTTTAATTGCTATTTTAACACTTCTTTAGTCTTCCTGCGCATTAGATGATATTAAGTTTAAAAGTAATTTCGGGAAATAGAAGAAAATGCATTGTTGTATAGAATTTTTATTAAACTGCTTTAGCTGAATTTGGGTTTTTATTGTAACAAGATTTTTTTTTTCCTTTGCGTTTTTCTGCTTTATTTAATGATATATGATAAAAAAAAATATCCATGCGGGGGAAATTTCTTAAGGAAATTTAAAGGTGCGAAAAATCAAAACTACCGGTTCTAGTGAGAAATCATGGTAGATATTTTATAATTTATTTCCAGCTTTTAATCAACTTCGGAAATACCCCAAAATCGATATTTATAGGGGCAGATCCTTAAGCGTTAGATACTCTATATTTCAGGTATTTGAAACAAAAATGTTCTTATCTGACGTGAAATGGATAGATCGGGTTTATAGTGCAACTGATTCTGAAAAATAAATGAAATAAATACAAAAACGTGTTCCATTTTCCAATAAAGCCAAATGACGCATCTGAAAATAGAAAATGATGTCAAATTTGGCTCTGTGAATATAATATTTTAAGCGAAATCGCAAGAAAGAAATACCTGATAAGTCAAGAAGTAATCCGCTTATCGAAAAAATAAAAGCGATGTTCTTTTCCGAACCACTCCTTTAGTCTTCCTGCGCATTAGATGATATTTGGTTTAAAAGTAATTTCGGGAAATAGAACAAAATGCATTCTTGTATAGAATATTTATTTAACTGCTTTTACTGAATTTGGGTTTTTATTGTATCAAGCTTTCAAGTTAGATTTATGTTCACCTATTCAATAACAGTAATAAATTCAAAAAATTTTTACAGATCTTTTATATTGGTTTTTAAGTGAAAATCACTGCAATAAATTGAACAGCGTTTTCTATTTTTCGGTAAAAGTAAAGGACATCTTTAAATATGTAATAAAAGTGTTCGTACTGAACTAAATTACTGGATGCGATATTTCGAGGAAGTTCGTTATGAGGCAAGAGAAACTTATAATTTAATGTATTATTCAGTGATTGACACTGTGGCCTAGAGGTTCTACTCTCGAGCTGGTAGACGCAAGGTGCTGGGTTCGATTCCAATCGCGCTCGTCGGCCTAATCTTTCGGAGTTTTCGTGGTTTTCTTCGAACCTTGGCCATCCAAGCGTAATTACGGGTTAGTTTCCCTTAGAAAGACCCCCCCACAGAGGGCACTCCCCTTCTTAATGGCTATATCTCACGTGTTGATAATTGGCTGTCATAAATAGAACCAGTGATTCACAAAGAAGAACAATCATCGATACAATAGCACTTCGTTATTTTTATGTTGGAGAATTTATGTTCCCATTAAATATGATCTCGTGAATGAGTAAGAAATTTTGTATTGATAATTGGAGAAATTATGTTTTGACAAATGGTTTAACAGATTTCGTGTTTTTACTGTTACATGCTTTTCACTTAGAACCAGTTTTTACAGTGAAAAAATATTAATTATTAAAAATAGTTAATTACTCACTTCATGGTTTAAGGGCCCCACCAGTGGCCGAGAGGTTTTGCTCTCGAAGCTGGTAGACGGGAGGTGCGGGGTTCGATCCCAATCGCACCCGTCGGCCTAATCGTTCGGAGTTTTCGTGGTTTTCTTCGAACCTTGGTTCTCCAAGCGTTAATACGTGTTAGGTTCCCTTAGAAAGACCTCCACAGAAGGCACTCCCCCCTCAGGGCCTATATCCCACGTGCAGATAATTGGCCGACATAAATACAACCAACCAACCAATCATGGTTTAAGTTAAACTTGACCGAAAGAAATCGAAAAGGTTTTACTTTTCCAAAGAAAACCAATCTCGAAGCTTGTAGCCGGGAGGTGCTGGGTTAGAACCCAATTGCGCCCACCGGCCTAACCGTTCGGAGTTTTCGTGGTTTAATTCCAACCTTGGGAAATCTTTCCTAAATACGGGTTGTGTTCAATTTGAAATACCCCCACGAAGTGCACTCCCTTTTTGGGCCTATTACCCTCGAGTAGATAATAGGACGACAAAAATCTACTCAACACAGAAAATAGAAAATGGTATTAAACTTAGCGTTTTTAACCGAAATAATGGAAGCGTGAGATCAAAAAATGTTTTCACGAGTAAATTATAAATCAAGATGGAATTCGTTTAACCGAAAATGAAATACATCTCGTAAATTTGTAATTGGATAATCTTGTTATAAAAAAAAATCTACAATTATGTTTCTAGATTACAGTTACTAAACAGAACACTCAATTTTATCGCTTTTTTTTCCCTTGTCCACGATATAAGTTTTGCGCATTAATTAAAATGGTTATTTCTTATGTTTACTAATTTTCTTAGGTATGCATAGACTCAGATCTGACTATTTCCAAAGTTCTATATATTTTTGGTTTTGGCGCCATCTGTTGCATAAAGCAAAAGATATTCTTCTTCAATTCAGGGGAATAAGCACGTGTAGCAATTGTATTTTAAAAGCCACATTATAAAAGTTGTGGTATAAATAGTTATTTAAGATTTTTGTAAAAACAAGAATTCACAATTTATAAAATATTTCTTTACACTGTTAACTTACATTTCTCTAAGATATGATTTTTTGATAAAAGTTATTTAATGGCGATTTTCTAAGTTCCATGCAGAAACAAATGCCGATAAGTAGATATATATTATATCAAAATTATATATAATATTTTAGTGTCATCACGCTACCAAATAATATTAGGAAAATTCTATTTTTCTTGTGATCTACTGTGGCCAATATAGTCTATGTTCAAGACACCGATTCAAGAATTTTTTTTTTTTTTCTGTAACACAATATGAAGTTTACTAATAAATTCAATATTTCAATGAAAATTTTTTATAAACGTTATTTAGATAAATTTGTATCTATATAAATTATATTTTATAATTTCTAATTCATGAAAAGATTTGAGCTTCTTTCTGACAGTGAAACACTTTTTCGAAATCATATGTTTATCTTTTTAAATATATCTTTTTCATATGAATTATAAATTAGTTGATACAATATAAATATACTTGTTTTAAAATTAAAAATAATTAAAAAATACCGCAGAGTTGACGAGGAAGTCTAACACAGGACTTCTGTACCTGGTAGATCCCATAAATCGTCGATATATTTATGGAGTCGTACCAGGGTTCGAACTGCGATCACAGAGTGTCACAAAGCAGAAGCTCCAGCCTTAGACCACTAAGCCACCCCTGGCTACATCTGAAAGGTTTATTAGAGATTTTAAAGTTATCCATCGAAGTGAAATAGTGGGTGTGTAATATACCAAATTTTTTGTATTAATTGAACATTAACAGTGACTGGTGGACAATCTATGTATTTTCAATTTTACGTCTTTTTTTTTTTTTTTTTTTTTTTTTTTTTTATAAAACTTTTACGCACTTAGATTTTGTAATAATGATATCGGAAAAATAAACGCCAGGGTAGATTTATCAATGAAATTACCCCTGTTTGATAAAATAAAATTTCACTAACATGCTTTTAATAAATTCTACTACTGTTAGATTTATTTTAAGTATTTCGGCTGTTAAACATATTTTTGTGTTTTATTTTTATGGATTGTCTTTTTCTATCAAGTTTTTACAGTAAAATGTAATCCCTTTTAAACTTGTCTTAATTTAGGAAACTTGGAGGAAATTAAAATAAATAATACCTCTAAATTTCAAATTATGTATTTGCGTGTTTTACATATTTTACATACTTGCCAATTATTATAAGTATCTCCAGCATATATGCGTAAATTTGGAAAAATAAGAATCCATGATAAATTGACAGTGCCGAAAACGCTTTTAATAAAATTTTATTTCTGAAACATTTTTAAAAATTTAACATTTTAAAACCTTATACGGAATTTGTCCTTTTTCCCCCCTAAAAGATTTTAACTTAATAAATGTTTAATAATCTCATATTATTTAAATTAAATATTTTATTTTGGAAAGAAAAAAAATTATTAATCCGTTCAAAATAATCCCGAAAAGAGACTTTAAAAGAAAATAAATATTTAAAAAAGTATCTACTAATTTTCACACACTGATTCTTAATCTAAACGAGTTTTTCCCGTATTTGAAATCTTTTTGCATTTTGTGTAATTATTTTTAAAATAAATAATATAAAATTTACTTTATTGCATACAAAAAAAAAATAAATAAATAAATAAAAATAACAATTAATCAAATAATATATGAGATGACCTGTATGTCAAGCTGCTTTTCACAGTAAAAAGACTTAAATATTCGATAAAGAATGTATTTTTAAATAGGTTGTTTAAAAATCGTTATACATAAAAAAATCTACAATCTATAATATGTAAAGATAGGGAGAGAAATCTTTAAATGACGACAATTCCTGATAGTAGATGGCGCCTCGACTCTCAAATGTGAAACTTAATATTTTGAAAATCAAGTTTTACGCACATAATATAAATGAGTAGTTAATTTTCTTAGAAATAATACCATTTACGCATAGTCTGTATGGTCTTATGGTGGAATATTTATGAAAATCTGATTAAAATTTTTAAGGAAATGTCTAAAAACTTTTCTGGTAGGAAAGATGGAATAATTAGAAACAATATATATATATACCATTTTTCGTATAAATTCGCAGCAGCTATTTAGTCACTTTTCATTATTTAATAACTAAAAATAATTGTTTAGATGTACATACGTTAAAGATACTTTAGAGCAAATAGTTTCTTTTACATAAAGCGACTTTGAATTATTTTTTAAAAATGTCCAATACAGATTAATTGAAAATGTAAGACAAATACTTTTTTTTTTTTTTTTTTTTTGCGTTTTTCCACTTTCTTGAATGAATTATAATAATAAAATATCCATGGGGGCAAATTTTCAGGAAATTTAAGTGTGCGAAGAATAATACTATCCGTTCTAGTGAGAAATCATTGGGAGATATTTGATAAATTTATTTCCAGCATTTAATCAACATCGGAAATGCCCCAAAATCGATATTTATAGGGGCTGATCCTTAACCCATTGAGCGTTTCACTAGATTATAAAAATGTACCTTAAAAAGGCCTTGAATAGGAAAAAAGAACTTGTTCGAAAAGGTTGGAGGGGTTATGTGATTTTGTAGTTGAAAAGTGCTAAGGGATTTAGTTCTTTCCCCTTCTTTCTGACACTGAATGATTGAAACGGCTGTCCACTGTCTTTTATGAGGCGTGAATGGGCGTTTAAAACTAGTTGACTAATAGCTTTCGAAAACGATTGTCTGGTTAATCCCAGGCAACATCTGAAAGTATGTAACGAAATAGCAGTTTTCAGGAATACAGGTGTGTGTTCCGTGTTGCTTAGAATAATGTTTGCAAACTGTTAATGTAGTATATGTATCTTTATATGCTATTAAATTTTATCTAAATTTGAAAAGAATTTATATCTTCGTAATAACAAGCATGTTTCATTTCCTCTAAATGCGTTTTTTTTTTTTTTCTAAACAGTTTCTGTTACATAAACTTGTAAATTTTATTAATTTGTAATGATTTAATTACAAAATTAAACTGGAAGTAATCGATTTTTTAAATAAATTTACATTTTATAAAATGCACGCATAGCGATAGATCTCACTATACAACGAATCTCAATTAAACGTTTAGTACACTTTAGTTACACTTTTAGATAGGGTTATTCATCATATCTCAATTTCAATTAATGCTAATATTATTTATTTTTTCTTTTATAAATAATAATAATAATAATAATAATAATTTCTCATTATGCAAATTAGTGTAACATCTGCTTTCTTTGATTTTCTGTGATATAAATCTGAGATAGCTGACATATTGTACATTATCCTGATGAATATACCATTTGAAAATACATTAAAATATTCTAATCCCCCCCCCCACCCCACCAAAAAAAAAGTGATTTGTTATAAAGTATTTCAAATGCGCATTCAAAATAAATGGAAAAAATCTTCTTCTAAATGATAATTCTTCTAACTTATTTTTTTTTTTGTGAGCAATAAATGAATTAAAACAAATTTTAATAAGATTTTCAAAATGTGCAAATTCCTGTTTAAAAAAAGAAGAAAAAAATACAAACTGACAACCTTTTTTCCAGCCATACATAAAAAAAAAACAAAAAAAAAACAGGCGGATTTTTGGATCTTATAATTTAGCTTCCAGATAACAAATTTGAATTTTTATTAATTCCTATTATTTTACTAATAAATGTAGAACATTATAAGAAAAACATTTATTGATGTAATCAAAGTGGCAGTAATTATTTCAACCTTTCCTTTCGTCTCGGCAGGCAATTGTTTGAGTACAGTAAAACCAAACATGTTAAGGCGTTTCTTTTTTATAAAGTACACTATTTCTTATATTTAAATCATGTTTAGAGATAGTAAAGATATATTATTTAAGTTTTACAGAATTAATTAATCAGTAACACTGCACAGTACCACTGTATATTACAATAAAACCGGTTAATACGAGATCACTAGGTACGAAAACAAATTCTGTTTTAGAGAGGTTTTACTAGGTGTAATTGTGTAATATTTTGTATTTGGGAACATAAAATTCTCCGTTTAAGGCAGGATTATGTTATACATGGATTTTATTTTTACAGGTTTTACTGTAATTAATTAGTGATCATAGTATTGCATCATTAATGAATTATAGGTGTAATACTTGTGCATATGTATAATAGTCCTCCCCACTTAATCGGGTCACGGATAATCGAATACCCACCTTATTCGAATAGAATTCTCCGGAACCGAATTTATTCCTATTGGTTCTATGTTATTTTCCCCCGCTTAAACCAAATAACTTTTACGAACCTCCCCGCTTAATCGAATAAGAACTGTGTGACCGATGTTTGAAAATAGGCGCGGAAAGCCCGTTTCAGCTAGAATTTCCTTCCACCTTTTGTCATTTCCGGTTCCTTTACGCTGAAAACAAATTTTCAGTACTTCCTGCAATGATTTCGGTCGGCAGATATATAATGGACAGGTCAAATGATTTCCCCAGCTTGATCTCACCACCATCGCTTCTTGCTGTTAATCAGGCTTTAATGGCAATGCGTCGTTACTTCGAGACTCGAGATGGTCGTTGTGATATTTTGCACTCATTCGAAAAATAACTCTATATTTACTCCTTTAAAATTTCACTTAAACAAACCACTTTAAATAATTTTTTAAAGGCAGTATAAGTAACATAAATTAGAAGTAGCAAAGTTTTGACCAACCTCAAACGAGCTGCATTAAGTGTGATGTAAACCATATAAATGCATATACTGACGTTAAATTAATAAGTATTTACTTTATATTAGCATTCGTATTTATTTTAGTTTATGTTATTCTATTAACGATTTATTATTTTGTTAATTAAACATACCGTAGATGGATATTTTCCCTTTTTATTACGCATATTACAGTTATGATTCCCCGTTTAATCAAAAACCCCGCTTAATCGACTATTATTTCTGGAACCAAAAATAATCGTTTAAACGGGAACGACTGTATTACTGATTAAATGCAAGTTTTAATTTTAACAATGAAACCCTTTAAGACGAAATGATAAGGGGCAATATAATAATTTTGAATTAGAAAATTTCCAAACAACTGTGGCTTTTTTTAAGGCAAGATTCCGCTTAGTACAGGTATTACTATGTATAAATAGGTCAATGGAGAGTCTGCATAGTAATATACAAAATAAATGTGCTTTTTGTAAGTTCCATTGTAATAAAAGTGCCCTTTTTTTTTCGGGTGTCATTTTTCTCCTCACCACCTAGGAAAAATAATTACATTTAAAATTTTCCGATAACAGGAATTATTTTAGGTACCTAATATATTCTCCTATTGAAAATGAGAAAAATACAGTCCATTTCAAATATCTGTGAAGAGTAATACCTCCCTCCCCCCCCCCCCCCTCACTTTATCTCCCATAAAATTTCCAGCGTCCATCGGCCATAAAGAGATAAAAAGGATTTAAACTTTACAACAATAAGTTCGCAACTCCGCGGGACACAAGTTGAATATTTTTAGACCAGATGGAAACTAAGCACTATTTTTAATAATTTCGAAATGTATTCATGTATTTTTTCTTATATTTAGTACAGTAAGACTCCGTATTTTTTCAAAAATTCTTTGGAGAAATTGAAAAAGAATATTTGTAAAAAGAAACATGAGCTAAAAATCATGTGTCTAGCATAAATTATGAAACACTTTCTAATACATTCAGAATATTGAGACAAAACTTTACAGCTTATTACGGAGAAAGGTGGTGTCTAAATAAATAAATTAGAAAACACATAACGCATTTGAAAACCCAATTTCTGCAATTGCTGTCAGTTAGTTGGAAAAATATCTATTTTTTGTGCAGCCCTGTATATGCTCTATAACTTTGTATGTATGTATGCAAAAATTTAGTTCCGCAGGAAAATTCCCATTCAGCAATTTCTGTCAATAAACGGAATTGTACTTGCGATAGTGATTCCCAGTATATGACCTATTGAATTTATAAACACCACATAATATAAAAAAAAAAATAATAATAACAACAGTCAAATTTAAAAACGTATACCGCAACTGATAACGAACTTATAGCAATTATTGGTCATAGGCCAAATTTTTTTGTGTGTCCCTGAAAATAAAATATAAATTCTATGCACATCATATTCTACAGTAATCGCCTTGTAGTGTGCAACTCCTTAGTGAAATATAAAAATTCCAATATGTTTAAAATAGTGTAATATCATTAAACTACACCATACACGATTTTTCTAATTCACCGTAATGTGACGGCATTCTTTTGCGTGTCCCTGTAAACGAATCTTACATGCTACACATTTCATTTTCAATAATGAACATGCCAAATTAAACAAAAATAACATATATCAATTTTATGGCAATTGGACTAAATTTATGTGAATTAGAGCACGGACAGAAGGAAAGACAGACAAACCGAATTTATAAACGCTTTTCAACTATACTGGAAAGAGTTAAAAAAATCAAATGACACTTTTTATCACTTTTTAAGATTTATCCTTTTTTTAAGTTTTAGGATTTGGATGAAACCAGTTTTAATTTTCCTTCTCAAGATATTTTTATTTTTTTCATTTAATTTTTAAACAAATAATATTAATAAACAAATAGTAGTAATTATTATCTCTGCGTATTTGTATGTATGGAAACTTTGAAAACTTTCTCCAGCATAAAAAATAAAAGCTCATAAAAATAAGAACGAAGAATAGATTGTGAGAATAGATTTCAAGAATAGATTGTGAAATACTTTCCAACACATTTATCTATCTTTAAAACTGTACTGAAATTTTACCGGTAAATAAGGCGCAAGATATGTGGCAGGAAGATATGTGAGTAAACAGTATGGTAAACATATAACACATTTAGAAATCCAGTTTTATCAATTACCTTCTATAATAATTAAAAAAAATAGTCAATTACGCACCCAAACGGCCATGTATCTTGTTGGTTTGCGTATCCCTGTATAAAATTTTTTATGTTCCACAAACTTCTATTGGTATACAAATATAGTTCAGCGAGAAAATGCATCACACAATTAAAACTATTCTCTAAGCAACTTCCATAGTCAGTAATACTTATATTTTTTTTTCTGCGTTTCAAGTAAAGCAGGTGTATCTGTTCTTTCAACGCGCTACTTTGATAGCTTATGTATAAGAACAGCGAGTTTTATATATTTATGGAATCTTTGACCAAGGATAGTCTTTGGGGTGAGAAGGAAGAGAGTGAGGGAACATAAAAAAACTTTACATACAGATATTTTAAAGGGGTTGAAATAAACATGTTGACTAACAAACGGAAATTTTATCATCTTGATCTTTACAATGTAGGAGAGGGCAGAGTTAAAGGGGTCGGTAGGTAACAAAGTATGAGTAAAAAATTCAGTATTTAGCGCAAGGAAACACAATTTAGGCAATACATTGCATAAATAAAAATGTTTTACAAAGATCTTTGAAAATAAAGTTTAATATATAAAATTATTGGTTATGGTGGTTCATTAAATACATATATATATATATGTATATTACATATATATTGTCAGGGCCTGACTTATGTAGGTGCATGCGGGGAAGCTTCCCCGGGTCCCCCTTTTTAGGGGACTCCCATGAGAGTACTCAGGATTTTTATTTAAATGGTGTCAAATGTTTAAAATTAAATAAAAGTGACCAAAACTCATACATTTTCGAACTTTTAAGAAGGAAGTGCGGTCCCCTTCTCCCCTCCGCTTTCAGTAACCTCTCCACCTACGCAAATATCATTAGAAAACTAATGATTAATATTTTATTATTACAATTTAGTATTCTATAGTTTTCAAAAGCAATTCTTTATTAACGTTTTTCTCTTAACGTGGCAAGTTAAAACCAATACTTATAACCAATTTGGGACGTTTTCTTTTAGACATCTTATAACGTACGTAGATAAGCAAAGTAAATGTTTGCAAAGAAATACTCGTATCAAACAATCTATCATTTTTTCCCTACTATTTTCCTACAAGTATTTTTTTCTTAAAGTTGTGATTATCTTTTTGTGACACTCTGTATACAGATGTAATCAGTACCGGATATAAAACTTATGCATATAATATAATAGTATGAAGTTTATTACTAGCTACTTCCACATTATTCACAAAAAAATCTATAGATAGATAGATAGAGGGGGGGGCAGAATGATTCTTACCTTTCCCCCCATAGCCTAAGTCGGACCCTGCCCTGTATATGGTGGTTAATTAATGCTCTTCCGCCTGCCCTATCGCTAACTTTTGTAAATATTATTTAGATGAAAAAAAATTGCTCGTTTAACAATAAAAACTTTGATACATTAACGAATTAATATATAAGTGTAAAAGCTTGGCAAATGCAGGTATGACTATGTAAATGATTTGAGACCAAATGTTTTTTTTTCTTTCACTTTTTCTTTTTTTCACTTTTCGACAAATAAATTACATGAGAAATACAAGCTTTTTCCCATTGTAACCTTTATCGGGCTTCCGTGTGCAGAATTTTTTTTTCAAAACGCCAACTTTAACAGCATTTTCTAAAAGACTTCCTTCCTATGTTTATCGAAAATTGAAAAAAATTGTTCGACTTTATAGTTTCTGAATAAGAGTACCTGCCAATTCCATGTGTTTATGAACAAAACTGAATTCAGGAATGTGTCACAAAAAAAAATCAATTTGGAAGATTATGCAGTTTTTGTACGGGGCATTCGCCCAGAGCCCCCCAAATTTAGTGTCATAGACCTTGAAGCAATTGCAATAAGTTGGATTTATATGATGTAACAATTATCAGTCAGCATGAGCAGGAAAGAAATCAACATTAATTGTAAAATATATTTGTGATCTCTAAGTAATCTATAATTAAAAATGGATATTTAAATACGTTAAAATAAATGTGCATTATACAGTATTAGTGTAGTTTAATGCATTAAAATAAATGTTTTCTTAGTTTAATTCTCATGGTAACGAAATGAAAAGTTCAATCATCAAAATCTAGTTTAACTTTTTTTTTTCCAGTTTCAATACATTCATTTCATTATGATTGTTTTAATCATACTTATCATATAGTATTAGCATTAATTCTGATCATATAGTATTAGTCTATATGAGATATATTTATAAAAAAATAGATTGCAGGATTTAATTTGTCATTTAACAAACATGATTGTACAAAGTAAAGTAATAATAATAATAATAACAATAAATTAAAAAAGATAATGCTTTCATTTGCATTATTGTAAGAATCTTTTAGATAATGATTCTTCCCTGTTTTTAAAGACATATACTTACACTTAATCATAGGTACTGCTTTAATTGCATCCATTCTATTGATATTCTTGAATAATTCTATACTTTTACTGTTCATTGGTATCTTTTTAAACAATATATAGTTACACTTGAATATTTTAGACTAATTGTGAGCTTGGGGTGCCATCGCGGAAAAAGTCCAGTACTGCTTTTCCATCTGACCTTTGTAAATATTACTTGCATTGCCATGAAATCGATATATGATATGGAGGCCTGTTCACTATTGGAAATAGTGAGTGTGGCCTTTATTGTTGGTTTACATGGATGTATAAAATAATTCGAATAAACTCGAATTACGCTCTAGATCGATATCTGCTTGTAGTACTTTTTTTTATATAGTAATATATTATTCCAACCGTAATAATTGATACACATTGCTAATGTGCACTGCAGTCTGTTTCCCATAAAAATTAATAGTAATAATAAAGCGCGTAGTGTTTACTGATCATTAACAGAGGAATTCCAAGACAACCGAAGAACAGTGCACTAAAAAAGGACGGTCTAAAAAGGGCACTTTTGTGAATATTTAAAATATTTTTTTAGTAAAGGGTGGATTGCTGAAATTAAAATAATTTTAATATCTATAAAGAAAACTGTCTTATTTTGAAATTTGGTTTTCACACTCGAGTTCAAAATTTAATAAAACATTACTTTCATTATATCTTTCTTAATTTTTCAAATGGTGAAGAAAAAAAAAGTTTTTACTTTCCAGTTCTTTTTTTGTTTTGTTTTTATTTTTGTTTTTTTTGCGTGTGCGTAAAAAATTAGAGGAAAATCAAATGATTAAGAGGAAGAACGATAATAGTCCAATTGTGGGAAATTTTGTATGACAGTTTTATTTAATGGCTTGAACGACGTAATATCGTTTGCTTATCTTAGATAGAGGAATAAGATGAAATAGTCCTTTGACAGTGTAGTTAAAGATAGGTCGATACACAGCTGAAGATCGTATATTCACAAATGTAAATTGAAATATAGCTCTGAATAAACGGTCTATGACTATCATAAATTTTCCCTTCGACCTACAGATCCCATTTTTGTAATATGTCTGTTAAATTGTATTAAGACAGGCTTAATAAAACTAGTTTCTAAATTATTTAGATTTTACAATTTTCCTTGTGTATTCAATTTTTCCATTTCTTTAAAAACTGTTATTGTATGCAGATTTTTCAACAGAAAAAATATTTTAGAAATTCTTTGAAAAATCGGGTCAAGCCGAACCGGACCCGCAAGGGACAAAACCTAACCCGAAACAATGGATATCAACCCGATTTGCAGCAAAATTGTAGAAGTTAATCCAACCCCCGACAAAAAAAGAAAGGTTTCCCGACCCGATGCAGGACTCTACGCCATACTCAATAAATTTAGATCCTAAGTATTATTTAAATTATTTTCGAGAAAATATTTTCATTTCTGCTGTGCATTCCTTAAATTTTGTTTTCTTTGTTGAAACTTCAAAATTTTGACTCCCACTTATTGTTACCCCCCCCCTCCATACACACACACACACACACACGTACACCCCGCTCTTTACTCTGCTCCCCTCTTACATTATAAAAATCAAGATAATGAAAAACCTTCACTTTTGAAAAAAGTACTTTTGTTTATGTTTTGACCCCTTTAAATGTATGTAAAAATTTGTTTCTTTTGATTCCATGTCCTTCCCCTTTCTCTTCACCAAAAGGCTGTCTTTGGTCAAAGTTCCCATAAATATATAAAAGTTAATAGCCTTATACATAAGCTATCCATGTACTAAATTGAGAGAATATATAGATTGTATTTTCTGTTTACCACCCCGCCCTTTCTAGGGGCTTACTAATGAACAGCCGGCGTCTCCAGCAGAATATAATTTTTCAATACACAGCACCTATTTATTAGTGTCCTTTAAGTGTAACGCTATGTATAATATACTTTTTTGATATCAATAATAGATATGCGGGCTTAGCACGGGCTTTTGTTGAAGCTTAGAATTAGTTTTCTATAACTGAAAATATATGTAACTTTAATAACTAATAGATCTGAATTTAGGTTCATCTAAGTATATATAATAATTAGTATTTTTACCATTGATTTTTTTTGCTAAGACCTTTTCACCGTTGACCTTTTTACCTAAATTCATTTGAAATAGAGTATCTACATTAAAATATACTGCAAACGATTTTCCCGCGTAGATCATTATGTAACGGAATTCTTTTGTGCTACTCTGGAAATGAATAATAAATTCTTTGCATTTCATATTCTACAGAAAGCATGTTTTACTGCTGCACTTGAAACGATTTTTTCCCATTGGTCGTAATTTGACGGCATACTTTTGAATGCCCCTGTAAGTGCCCTGTAAGTACATGCTACATATTTCATTTTCAATGGTGATCGTGCGATAGTAAATGTCAATAACACACAAAATTTCAGGGAAATCGAATTATATTTGCGCAAGATAGAGCACTGACAGACAAACTGACGTCATAAACCCTTTTCAACTATGTTGGAAAATGTAAAATAAATAAATTCCTCATAATTTAGAATTACAAATTGTCATTAGTGTGTGACTTAATCGGAGAAAAATTTTCTTGATTTTACGATATCGGAGGTAACATGCGCATATCAAATATCACGAATTTGATTTTTTTTTAAAGTACACCATTGAAAGTGATTATTTAAAAGTATTTAGGTAGAATAACTAAATTACTAAATTCTTCTATAAGCACGCTTGCGGAATGGGGCAGAATTTGATAACCTACAGAAAATGTGCAACAAAGTTTTTATTATTAAAAATAACCATAAGTTTAATAATAATTCTTAGGCTACAATAAAGATAACTCTTCGGCTATCAGTTTTTATTTTCCTTTGGGGAGGGAGGGGGGGGGGAGTTATTCTAAGATTTCTGCTGTGATGTCAGAAAAGATTTTTTTTTTTAATGATGCCCTACTTTATTTTTATATCAACAATCTTTTATGTTACATTGTGCAATATTCATGATTTAATAATTATTGATTAATACTAATTTTAAAAGAACTAGTTTAAAACATAAACATTTCATAATCCTTTTATTAAATAAGCGACAATGAAAAAAATATGTAGCAAGCTACCACTATTTGGAATTTTACTGTTCCTGTGAACTGTTCTCTTTAGAAATCATCTTTACAAGGGAAGGGGTGGGTCTGTCAATCATAGTTTTCTCAAAGCTCAAAGCGTCACTTACGGGTAGTATTTCTATGTCATTTATGGGTTGCAAGAGTTTGGATTAGATAACAATGGGAGATATTTACTCTCTTTCAAACCTTACTTCAAAGAAAACTCATAGAAACTTTTAAAGTATCATTGGAATTAATTACACTGGAATATTTGGTCAACTTTGTTGTATTTAGTAGAATGATTAGGTAAAAAATAATGATAATTGTAGATATCGTTCAGGGAAGTGTAGTCTCATAAGCATTTTTCTGGCTACACCTCTGGTTCTTCTCTGTGAAACACAACTGTGAGAATAAATAAGATTTAGGGCTTTTTAATATGGCAGTTTTAATGTAAGAGTCGCTATATTGGGGCTCGTTATATAAAGAAAGCACAAATAATACACAATGTTTTTAATTTTCCAAGCGGACACAGCCAGTGATATAAACATAAGAATGGTTTTTGGATTATCTCTCTCTCCCCCCTCAACTTTCAAAAGAAATATAGAACTTTTTTCATATTAAGCCAAGTATTTGCTGTAATAATGCTAAAAATGGGATACTGCTTATAAATATACTAATGCACGGTACAAGTATCCAGTTATTCAAAAATATAAGTAGGTCGAATATAATGAAAACCACACATATAAATATGTGTAAAAATACACCTTTATTTATTTTTTAATGCAAGTAAAAACAAGGAAGAGTAACTTTTGTTAAGATTATCTGTCTTTAATGCATATGAATGCATTACCTATCTTAAAATGATTATTATTGTTTACTTTGCTTAATCATATTGGTGAGATGATAGGTTATATCTCCCAACCTGAGAAGTACTGTGTAAACATCATTTTATTGATTGAAATAATTCTTTCATGGCAAATCTCTTTGTATGTAAACTGCCATATAAACAAAAGGAAAATCGAGATAAGAACAGGGAAAAAAAATTATGATACGTTTGTAGAGATTTTGAAATACAGCCTTCACGGTAGAATTATCATTAACTTTGTCTCATATGATTAAGGAAAAGTTTCAAATTGAAAAATAAAATTACTTTACTTTTGCTCTAAAATATTAAAAAAGCATTGCAGATTACTGCGAGCAATTGCACTTAATAAAGCCGTCTATGATGTTTAATTGCGTGGAGTTTTTGATCTACTTCCAACAATTAATAGGCTACTTCACTCACGCGAAAGCACCCGCTCGCTAATGTTTATTTGGTGGAAGAATTTTTTTAAGATACCTCGTTTTTATTTCCATTTTTTTAAACGAATCTTTTGCATTGGCTACCTAAGATCGATCTATAGAAAGACCGTTTTTTTCTTTTTCGATTTTGTTTAAAGTTTTTTTTTAATTTATTTAGGATACATTTACTTTCGGAACCGGTTTCGAAAGTAAAAGTATCCCCATTAAAAAACCTTGCAAATAAAATAGAAGGAGTAAAAAAGTCCTTTGTACAGATCGACCTCAGCTACTCAAATCAAAGAAAATCGTTTAAAAATACTGAAATGCAAGCACGCTATCTTTAAAAAATCCTTCCTTAGGAATAATATTGAATCTAGGAAAAAAGGTGACCGAAAAAACGTGACAGAAAAAACAAGAGCGGAAAAAACGGGATAAGGAAAAAACGAGACCGGAAAAAACGTGACAAGGAAGTGTTAAATATTGAACTTGTCGATAAATAAATGCTAAAAACTAAAGTAAAGTTTTTCCACTGTCAGTTTCTTACAGCGTAGGGGGGGGGGGGGCAGAGTTAATGGGTGAGTTTGACAACTCTAAGATTTGGTCCAAGAAAATACAATTTTAACATTTCATTAAGAGAAGTTTAGTATGCTTCTACAAAAGACAAGTTAGTGCTATCCACGGAGGGGGGGGTATTAAGGAAATACAATTTATTGATTCTTTCAATTCGCTATTGATAGTTTATATATGAGTAAAGATGTTTTATAAGGCGGAGGGGGAGGGAAAAAATTACATACACAGCCTGTAAAGGGAACAAAATAAAGACGAAGGGAGGAGGCATTTTCTTTAGAGGAATTTTTTCATTATCCTGCTTTTTGCTCGCAGGCTATCAAAGCCCAAGGATTAATGTGCACGCAGGTTCTGTATGTATGTATGTATGCACTTACGTCTGTATGTACGTAACGCGATAACTCTTGACAGAAACATCCGATTTCCTTTACTTTTTTTTCCAGGTTCATTGTTTCCAAATTCAATATTTAACACTTCCTTGTCACGTTTTTTCCGGTCACGTTTTTTCCTTGTCACGTTTTTTCCGGTCCCGTTTTTTCCGGTCACCTTTTTTCCGTTTACCAATCTACCTATAATGAAATTGAAAACCTATCTACATCGATGCTTTTTCTGGCCCATTCAGCGTCATTATAGACAGGTTTCACGGTGCTAGTTCTAAATTATGCTAGAATTTGAATAAAATTTGCGCAACAATAATAAATAAAAATATTATTTTTGAAGTGTAATGCTAAATTGGATATTTGAGATTTTTATTATTATTACACAACAAAAGTGCTGTAAGTAAAGAAAAAAAAAACAGTTTAGTTATTTAGTATTATAGTTAAATGAAAAAAATGACATACATTTGGAAGTAAAAAGGAAAGAAAAGAACGTGTATATTCATTAAAAGAGCAAAATAAATAAATATTACATAATAAATAATGAACATGCAAAATAAATAAATATTATATGGCAAATGATATAAAATAATAATTATTATAGTAATGAATTAGAATCTTATGGACAGAAATAATAAAGTAAAATAAGTAAACGAAGATATTCTATAAAATTGCCTAGTATATGGTTCGAAATACAATGCCATTTTTAAGCATTAACAGAAAACGAAATCCCCTAAGGCATTCGACTTAAAATACGGTAATCCAGTTGACAAATAGTCTGCCTAACGCCTATTGTGTGCGTGGAAAGAGGGGGTGATTGATAAACGCCTTCTTTAACTCCCAGTCTCGAGAAGTGGGGGGAAGCACAAACGCGCAAACGCGTTCATAACCATCTACAAGTAGAATATTTTGACCGCCTATACGCGTTTGTGACCATCTACAAGTACAAAAGTCTGACCGCCTATATGCGTTGACGACCACTTACAAGTACCAAAGTGCGACCGTGTATACGCGTGCGTGACCACGAAAGGGTTAATTGCCATTTTCCCAGTAGTTGATCAATCGAAGAAATCAGTCAAATTAAAAAAAAATAATCTTTAAAATACCATGCTTAAGCTGTAATTAACAATAATTCATGTAAAACTATTATTTGAAATAAGCAAGATGGAAGTGGACTATTTTAAATTACTATATATGGTTCCAACTAATCAAAAAATAAGTTTTACATTTTCTAATAAACAAAATTTATAAAATTGCTATTTTTACATCAGGCAGCTGACAACAATGTGACAACAGGTGCATCAACATTCAAACAAAAATATATTATGTCTAGTGCTACGTGTAAAACCCATTTTCGCCTGAAGTGGTGCAATATTTCAAAAATTTGATCAACTACTGGAGGGGTATCAACTACTGGCGCGGTCACCCTAGTGAGAGTGAAATTCAATTATAAACTGAATTTGTCATTTTACTTCAAATTTGGAATGACACGAAGTCTAAAATTTTTATTCTGACAGTTGCATATTTCACAGACATAGAAATAGTACTCACTCAGTCACTAAATCAATGTAAATCGTCAATCACAGATACCATTTAAAAACTTATTAAAGACAAAACACAAAAACAACCCTTTCCACCAATTCGGCAAAGTAAACGTAAAAAAGTTTCCTCACCCTATATTCTTCCCTGTCTGACTCTATCGCGTTAAATTGTTTCCTTTCAGCATCATCAATCCTCATAGCTTTTTAAAATGAGACCATATTTTACTTTGACTTTTGACTCAATACATTTACACCTACATTCATTCATTCATCTTTAACGATTTTAAGTTTAACTTTTTCCATATTGAATGGTGTATTTAAATTCTATTGATTATATACATATACGGGACTACAAAAAACTAATCGAAAACATTAGTGTATGAGCGCGAATAAGTTAAGGAGAAGTGGTTTTTAAAAAATAATTTCCTCCATATCTACAACACGAAAATTTTCTGACATATTTGAAGACTGATTTTTAGGCGTAATACATATATATCAAGAATTATAAAATGTGCGAAGTTATTGCAGATTATTATAAAATATAAAACTATAATTATATTATTACAATTATAATTATTTTAATTGAAGCTGTTCTCAAATTTGCAACGTATCACATTCAACGAATACATGAAAACTAGCTTAAATTTTAAGAGCAAAAGTTATATACTTGTAAAACTTTATGATTTTTTCTTTTAAACATAAAAACAACATATCAAAGCTACAAGCTGAACTATAAGCCTTCATTATTCAGTAGGCGGATAGGCTCCACCCCTTATTTTACACTCAACTATAAAGTACGATTGGTAGTTTTCATATGATGCGATATCCTTACATTAAACACAAATACATACAAAAAGATTTTTTTTTTTTTTAACAATAATTAAATGACAAATATGTAATATAAAACAAAATAAAATGAAATGAAATTTTGGAAATCAAGTAAATGTTTAGATATGTTAAAGAATTTAAAGGTTAAATACAAACCATTGTCCCAACCCACCTTAAGTGGGTACAGGCGGAGTTTCTGAATAAGAGTACGGTAGTAATTATGCGTTTGTGGAAATGAATAAATACATTTTAAAATATATTAGAAAGTAGTCAGCTTGGATATGAGAATAGCTTTAAGAGTTGTTTTTAGCTGTTTAGTGCAATTTCCAGTTTAATTATATTAAGATCAAAAAATATAATTACAGACTGTAAAAGAGTTCATATACAGTGCTATGCAAAGAACTGGATGCATTGCGATGTATGGATGATAATTTCTGGAAGTGAGTTTTTAGTTGTGTTATGTGTTTTATACCTGAATTAATGTTTTTGTTACTACCGGGTGTCCCAAAAAGGACTGACTGATTTTAAAATTCAATAACTTGCAAACGGTGACAGATATTAAAAAAATTCTTGCAGGAGGGTTATGCATAAGGTCAAAAGTTTTATTACAGTGATTTTCAATTTTAGTTCGATTTACAAACAATAGATGGCGCTGTAAGCAATAGTCGCTAAATACAGGCTCGATTTTCGGTCCTTTATCTTGTTCCATGCAGAAAAAGGAGATGGAAATGTATTATCCGGGCCACGAAGTACCAAAAATCGAGCCTGAATTTAGCGACTATTGCTTACAGCGCCATCTATTGTTTTTAAATCGAACTAAAATCGAAAATCACTGTAATAAAACTTTTGACCTTATGCATAACCCTCCTGCAAGAATTTTTTTAATATCTGTCACCGTTTGCAAGTTATTGAATTTTAAAATCAGTCAGTCCTTTTTGGGACACCCGGTATGTAGCCCGTATAAAAATCTGTGGATAACATACATAGCCGTACATGCTTAACAAAATAAATAAATAAATAAATAAAATCGAGTACAATCTCGTCTATTGGCTGAAATTGCTGAAGGAGAATTTTCAATTTTGTTGTACGCTTTCTAGCTCAACAAATATATAATATCTTTACAAAACTTTTAATCATATACAGGGAAAGACAAGGGAATTCAATTTATTTTCCAACTATAGAAGCTGACTGTTGAAATTGGTTTTTCAAATATGGTATGTATTTTTTAATTTGTTTGCTTAAGAACTCTTTTTCACCTGATTAAACGATAAAGTTTTGTTACAATATTTTGGAAGTGTTGGAAAGTGTTTTATGTTTCTTGACGCATGACTTTCTTTCTTGTTTTAAAACTATTTTCAGGCTTATCTTCGAAAAATAACGATGTTTATTTATAGTTTTACATAACAAAGAAATTCTATCACAAATACAGTGGAACCCCGATTTAACGCTTCCCGCATATAACGTTTTCCCGTTTTTAACGTCGTTTCAGCTTGGTCCCACCAATTTCCTATACCAACAATGTAAAAAAAACTCGCTTTTAAAATCTCATTCTGATGTCTTTCCAGCATTTAACGTCGTTTTCTCAAATGAAAACAAACACTTTTTCGAACAATAATTGACCGTTTTCGAGGAATTTCGAACTTTTTCTACCTATATTTCTGCTTTCTTTCGATTCGATATTTACTATAATGAACGAAATCAAATCAAATTAAATACAGTAAGCATCCTCTAATCCGGCATCCTAAGGTCCCGCATGCTGCATAATCTGGCACGACTTTCGGAAAAAAAATAAAAATTTACATCGATCGCAAAACATCAAAGGAACGAGGGATAAACGTTGTGCCTGACATTGTGTATCGGCATGCGTGTAGGGGCACCACCTGCTCAAAGGCCATCACTACGACTTTGTTTGCGATTCATATTAAGTAAACAAATAGAGTTTTTGCACTTCGCTCTTGCTCTGCGTCTTTGTTTACGTTTCACTGTTCAGTGACGCTCAAACTGATAGTCACATGCATCAACGTCGAATTCACGTGTTGTGTTTTGGTGTTTTTTAGAGCTTGCGAGTAATTTTATAGTGAGTGGCAAGTGACATGTAACCTAAAGTTAATGTCGTGTCTTCAAAAAGAAAACATCCGGCTCTCAGTTTGGCGTTTGGCTCAAAAGCTAGAAATCGTGATGAAGTTTGAAAATGGCGTAAGTAGAACATCCTTGTGAAAGACTATGATATAGGGTTGTCTACAATTTAAGATATAAAAAAGAGACAATTTGAAACAGTTTTTGAACGAATCGGAAACTATGAAAAATCTAAGTAAAAGGCAAACTTTAAAAAATCTAAAACAGAGCAACTAGATTCGGTCTTGTGCAATTGGTTTTCAGCAAAAAGATCACAGGGTGAACCTTTAACTGGCATTGATGAAATTGATGAAAAAGCTAAACAGTTCCAACGAGATTTGAACATTGATACTGATTGCAAATTTTGTGAAGGCTGGCTGAGGAGCTTTAAGACTCGCCATGGTATCAAAAAATTTGATATTTCTGGCGAGCTGAAATCTGCCGATATTGTATGTGGTGAAGAGTTCGAAGTTAAATTCAAGTCTACTGTTTCTGAAAATAAACTTACAGCTTGTCAAATCTATTATGCAGACGAGAGCAGCCTTTTGTGGCGTTGACTACCAAATTCTAATATTGCTGGTGGGGATCAGAAAAGTGTAAAAAGTTTTAAATGAAATAAAGATCAGTAAACAGAACTGCTGTGCTCCAATTTATCCAGTGACCACAAATCAAAACCCTTTGTGATAGTAAAGTCAAAGAATCCTAGGATTAAAAGGCGTGAAACGCTTGCCTGTGACGTATGTAGCACAATCAAGTGCCTGAATGAATCAAGAGTTGCTAAAAAACTGGTTCTTCAAAGACATTGTGTCAGCTGTGATACAATTTTTTGAAAATGTCAATTAAATATCTAGTAAAGTTTCAGTAGCCTAGCTTCCTCCCAATGCCACATCCTTGCTTCAATCCATGGATCAAGAGGTGATCCAGAACTTCAAGTCACACTACAGATATTACGTTTTTTGGCCTGAAGTAATGGACGAAAATATTAAGTTACTGAAAGCGATACAGTTTGTGATGAATTAGAAGATGACTTAGGTGGTTTGCCTTTAGAGAGCCCCATGTCACAGCTGAATCGAAAAGAAATAAAAGTGTGGGTTGAAGCAGATTTTGAAGAGCCGAGAGAGGAAATTTTCACAGATGAGGAATTTTCGCTGATGAAGAGGATATAGACGAGTTAAACAACATCAGGCAGAATTAAGCATCTTATCCCTTTCTGAGCGCAGTAGTTCGTTCAACGATGCGGAAATTATGAAATTCCACATCATACGAAGTGACTTCTTAAAAAAAAAAGAAGAGAGAATGCTACAACAAAACAAACTGATATTCGAGATTTGTTTAAGATGGCTTCTATGAGTAGTCCTACTTGTGCAGGCCAAGAGTGCCAGTTTTCATTTTATAGTCATATACATATGTTCTACTTTACATTATGAGTCTTATTACATTATGAGTCTTATGAGTTTTTATTCTATTCAAGCTGTTTAAAGAATAAAAAATATACTTTACTGTCATTTTTTGTTTAATTGCAACCTACACTTCTTTTTCGACATTCATCGTGTAATCGAGAAAATTTCGTGATTTGGCATGCTTCAAGTCTCGAACGTGCCGATTAGAGGAATTTTACTGTAATAGTTATTTCTTCCATTTTAGAAGACAAACAAACCTGCAGCTTGCTTGCTGCATTCAAGTTTATTTCTACATAAAAATTAGAAGAACAAATAATCATTTTTTTGCTTCTCCACTACATGACACGTGATCACGGCGTCTGATAGGCGAAGCAAGAGAGGCTCACGAAGGGGATTGTGAAATATTCTACAGAGGGAGAGAGGGGTGTTAGACAGGAGTGTTAGGTTTCCGGTAGAAACTGAACTGAAGGATAACATTAAAAATCTTTATTCGTTTTCATTCAGCGTGAAATAACTGTAAAACCGAAGCGATTCTCTGTTGCCGATAAGGCCAGCATTATCGAAAAATCGAAGAATTTTTCAGGGACTAAAGCAGAATTGGCAAAAACTCCTAGGGATGCAACATCTACTCTTAAAACAATCTGAAGTCAACAAGATGCCGTTGAAACAAAATCAGATACAATAGGAAATGCTGTAAAAAGATTAAAATCTTAAAAAGGTTCTTCATATGCTGAACTGGAAAAAATCTTAACTGAATGGCTCCACTAAGCACACTCTTCAAATATTCCTATTAATGCAAGAATATTAAGAGAGAAAGTATAGAAATCTTTCTTAAATTAGACGTAACAGGATTTTCCGCTTCAAATGGGTGGATCGGCAGATTCAAAAAGAGACACAGTGTGGCATACAGATTAGTATGTGATGAAACAGCAAGCGTCGATCAAGTCACGGTTGATGACTGGAAAAGGGATGCACTCTCTCTGGAAAAAAATTATACTCCGCAGAATATTTTTAATACTGATGAGACAGGCTTATTTTTCAATTTCCTTCCAGATAAGACGTACACAGTAAAAGGGGAATCTTGTAACGGAGGGAAAATGTCAAAAGAACGTCTAACTGTTTTACTGTTTTGTAATGCTAATGTTAGCAAAAAACTAACTCCACTTGTTATTGGCCGTGCTAAAAAGCCTCATTGTTTTAAAAACATTGTGTTAAAACTTTTCCCACAAATTACAAAGCTAATATAAAACCCTGGATAACGGAAGTTATTTTTCAAGATTATTTGCGGCTGTAATCGATTAATAAAATATAATCAGAGAACCGCAAAATAATCTTGTTTATAGATCAATGCACAGCTCACAATAATGTAACATTGAAAAATGTGCGCTAGAATTTTTTTCCAACAAATTGTACAAGTATGTTACAACCCTGTGACTTAGGGATAATTCATTCATTCAAAGTGGTTTACAGACAACAACTCGTCTGAAAGGAATTGTTTCATTTCGTATCTCAGTTCAGAATTAGTTTATTCGTGTCAGTTCCTGTGATCAACATGAAATCAAGAAGAAGATAAACGTATTGGAATCCCTACATTTGATATCCTCGACATAGGAAAAGGTTACACGAGACTGTATTTTCTACAGCTTCAGCGGGGATTTATAAGGATTTCATTGCATATGCAGAATGTGATACCGAAGTACTGTTGACTTGCGAAAGAAAAGCATTGTCGATTGCCGAATTGGTGGAACCGTCTTCGGCTCAAAGGTCTATGAAGGCGATGATGAAAAAGACTGTGCTGTTCTTGAATCAATGCCAACTTTCAATGAAGCCCAAGCTATTTTGCATAAACTGAGACTCTTTTTTTTTTCCAAGGACATGAAGCTCAAGAAAAAGCATTGGATGCAGTTTTAATGCTCGAGATTTCCTTGTGCGTTTTACAATCTAAAACAAACATTCAAACCAAAATTTGATTCAAACCAGTTTTGATTTCTTATTAAAGTAACAAAATGTGTTAGTTACATAAAAATACTTTATTTTCTATTTTATGTTTCATTTAATTAATTTAAACTTAATTTTATCATTTCGGCGATGTTTTAAAAATCATACATAGTGTTTTTCTTATAACCCCGATTTAACGTTTTCCCGATTTCAACGACGTTTTTCAGCGGCCCCTGAACGGCGTTAAATCGGGGTTCCACTGTAATTACTTTCTTCCGGGAAGAGAAATTTAATAGCTGATAAATCGCTAGTTCCAAAGGTGGTTCCAAAGAGAAATAAAGAAAACGAAGTAATGAAAAAGAAATGATTATTGGTAATAAGAATTCTGTTGACATTATAAACACAGCAATAACTGACAAGTGTTTAATTTTCTGTGTAAAACATTCTCCCTTTAAAAAAAATAATTAAAAAAAATCATGAACATAAAGATCACACCATCACTGTCATGCACGAGATAAAAATAGATAAAATATTGTAAAACAGTAAAATTAATTAAAAAAACGTGTAACAGTAATTACAAAATTTAAGCAGCAACGTTCTGTTCAAAATATTTAATAGCATAAAATCAAAATCGAACAAATATGTTATGGCTGTTCTTAAATCCAAAGAGGCAACTTTATGACACATGTTTTAGTTCATTTTTGTTCGAAAGCGGATGAAATGGGCAGGTTTTTGTTATTCAGAAACTATGTAATAGAAAGACGTTTTCCATTTTTTGATAAAGGTAAAAAAATCTTTCAGAAAATACCGTCAAATTTGGCGTTTTCAGATTAATTTCCGAACGAAAGTAGAAAAAACAGCCAAAGAGAGGAGAAAAACTGGTTGCCACGTGACCAAAAGTGCTGAGAATTCTATAAGCACTTTTTTATCCGAAAACTCATTTCGATTCGAAATCGCTTCAATAGTCAGCCCTGCCAGTTATATGCCTTTGCGTTTCAAACCGATTTAGTAAATATGTCAGAAAGTTTTGTGCTTGCTGAGCAGTTCACTTCAGAACCGCCTAAGGCTAATGTCAGACGAATGTCTTTTCGTTCGTCTTTTTCTCTGTTACACCATCCCTACACCTTAGCTAGCATGTGTAATGATGGTGTCTGAGGGAAAAAAGCCTGCAAAAAGACTTCCGTCTGACATTAGCCTTAACACTGGTCTGTGGTTATCATGGTTAGGAGCAAAGGGTGTATGTAATGTAAACAAAATAAATTTTAACAACTATATTTGACGATCTAAGGAAATACTGACGTGATCTCAGTTAACCCAAAGCAATCTAAAAATAATTTTTTATGCCCTTAATTAGTATATTTTTTCCTACTGATAATTTAGTTCTAGAAATTTAGTACAGTTTACTGTCAATAATGCCTTATGTTACGTTATCTTCTTTTAAGAATAAAGTTACTCGATTGAACAAATTAAGTATCGGACACAGATACGCGTTTAACAGGATTACAATTAAAATTAAAAGGACATTTTTCTAATGTTATTCTGGCCCCTGTAACAGCGTCTACAAAAATAAAACAAGACATAATTGTATAATAAAACTTTGTAAATTATTTATAACTTACCACCTATTAAAACTTTATATATTGTTTATGGAGATATATCATTCCCTTATATGGATGTAATAAACGATGGCAATTAATAGTAAATGGATAAAGTTTCTATAGTAAATGGAAAGCACATAACCAGTGGTCTAATGATAAACATCTAAATATGATAGCAGACATGCTTAAATTCTGAAAAAGAATGAATAATAAACATAGCATTGAAAGTTAAAAAAGGGGGGAGGGGTACGATACACGCGTGTTATTGCACTAAACACTTTTTTTAATTCAAAAAAATCTAAAGCTTAAGTGGCATAAGTTTGTTTAAAAAATACAGCAATGTTTTTGTCATAAGTGAAAAAATAAAATAGAAATAATTACAACAGTACAAGTAAAGCATAAAGAACTTGCATTCCCTTAGTTAAAAAAAAATAATGATTTGGCTTTTTAATAAGGCCGTATTCATCAGCATTCAACAAATTCGTTGCTTCTCGCCATTATTCATCTTTTTCTTACAGGGTATAATTGGGACTAAATTTTCTATTCTAAGATTGGCGATAAAATCAACCGTGATTTCAAATTCTTTTTACGCGGTTTTTTTAGACATATTATTATCTACTATCCATGAATTTTTCTATTTTTCAACTTAAGTAATCAAGCGAGACGAATCTTTTTTTTTTTTTTTTTTTTTTTTTTTTTTAATGGCGTCGTAGACGCACTTTTAAATCCCACGTAAATAAACAAATTAGATGTGTCTCTGAAAATGTTTGGTCGAAACGGTTGACCAAAGAACGTAGAGGAAAAGAAAGGAAGGCTTTGGAAACCGCAACTAACCGAAACAGTGCAAACAGCTCTGCTGGGAAACACACTCAAAGGGGAGATCCAGTCATAGGCATTCTTCATTGCATCTACCAATTCGTCAAACTTTCTTGTAGTAAACCTAAGATAACACCTTCGCGCCAACGTCCCGCGAGAATTCAAAACGACATTTCTTGGTCAGTTTGACTTGTGACTTAACAGCGATTGGGACAGATTTTTTAATATGATCTGTTGATGTTCTGTTGTTATGATATATTTTCGGTATTGCAAATAGATAGCCGATTCTATGAAAGTTTCCCTTCTTCACGCTTCAATTATTTTGGGTTGACATCGATAGTAGAGAATTTGAAGGTCGTTTGCAAATATTGATCATCCGGCAGAATTGGAAAGTGTTGAATGCCGTTATGAATTACTAGAAAGTTTAGTTTAGGGCGGGTCGTTCCGTTCGGTTTCGCCCTACGCGAGTGCACTGGCGTATTTGTGTACGAGGTACGAGGAGCGTAAGCTTATAGCTGCTCACTCGTTCTTAGAGGGATAATAAAATTATTAGCTGTACGACTAAACTTAGTTTTCAAAATAAAAGAATGTACCTTTTAAATTTTATGGTGTGAGTTATTTAATAAAACAAATTGTTTTGTTTTATGTTTACCACATTTTTTTTTTTTTTAATTAAAGAAAAAGCAATTGTTGTTTTCCTTTTTAATTCGCACAAGATGCACCGCATTTGTCCTTGCATCACGACAATTCGTTACATTACCTCTTATTTTGAATTAGATATGCTTCCAAAATGTTATCAGGTTTTCCTCAATTTGAGGCGATTACAGCTATTTCAGAAGAAACATATAAACTTATGTGTTAGTTTATTTATAGTGGAGCATAACTCGAAGAAGTTGCGACGAGATATAAAACTTAAAAAAAAAGAATGTAATATGGTAAAGATAGAGAAGAATAGGGGTGGGGGATTAAAAAAAATCTTTTACGTAGCATTCGAAAAAGAGCTATTTTTCTTTTAGGGGCGGTCCATAAATGATGTCACACTTTTTCCCAATATTTTTCACGTCCTCCCCACCCCCCTCCCCCCCATTGTCACATGTCACGCTATATTACATAAACATATACTTGCAGTTCAGAAAGCAGTACGTTATAGATCATATTTCAAATTTTTTTTTTTTAAACTTTAACTGTGTGTTTGAATGGCATTTGTGAGCATAACAATAAAAAAGATTCATGTACTTATTTTGTATGAAATAAGATTAAGGTTTAAAACAAAAACATAATTAATATGCAATAGTAATAAAATATTAATACGAATGAGCTGTTGAAAACAGTCGTATTTTGGAATTTGAAATGGAATTTAATATATTTGACTTTAAATCTACTTTATAAACACAAAATACTTTAATTTCAAAATAAGTTCAAAATTTTATCTGCTGATTTTTAATGCTTTTACTTTAACCAAAATGTGTGATGTCACATTTCTTCTTACCGCCTTCCACCCCTTTGTCACAAACTGTCACAATTTCACGAACCCCCTTCCAAGCGTGACATTATTTGTGGAAGGCCCCTTATGCTTTTAATAAGTATTTACTTGGTACCTGTCTTTCGGAATTGACGTTGAATTTGTGAACCGCTGAGTATTGTTGCTACGTCTGTGTAAGTGTGAAAATGAAAATTTTAGACATGGTGCTGCTTGAAATTAAAATTAAAATTACAAATTCAAATTGTAATTTAATTTTTAAATAAAGTTATTGTTAGAAAATCTTTACGCTAAGGCATAAGTAGGTATATTCCTCAAAATATATTTATATATAATAACTATATAAAGTAGGTAAGTTAAATCTGCTTACCTTTTTCTGAGCTATCCAAACTTTACTGGTCTCCTGGTGAATTTTTAATTCATTCGTTTACTCAGCAACAGCTTGAAGACGAAATTATAACCTTTATTTATAACTGTGTCATTTTTATGTATGGTGAGATGCTGTGTATTTGTATTACCTTTGATAAAACAAGTATATGGAATATACTAGAGTATTTATTTAATATAGTAACAGAAACAGCTATAAAACTGCATTTCTCTCTTATTGAGAGTCTTAACAACAACTAACTTATTTAATTTACACATGAAAAAAGCTTTTGTAGAACAGGAAGTATAAAATAAATTTAAGAAGATTTATGATATCGTTAGAGTCATTATTAAGAAGGATCAAAAAAGTTTTTAAAAATCATTATTGATATAATTAAATTGTCCTTGAAACACTCAACGTATATCAGATAAATAAATGCTTCACTTCCTCATTCATATGTCAAAACTGATTGACGTTTCTTGATTAACTGATGAAAGATGAAAGAACTTTATTAGACTAATCATCATATATGTTCATTTGGGGATTATAAATATTTGATATAACGTAACAGTTATTCCATATTTGTTACTTCCTTGAGCTTTGATAAATAACCTTATTGTACATTTATTGAAAATACTATATGCTATTTTTCTCTTCCTACGTCTTTTATTGTGGATTGCAGATTTTACTTTAAAAAGCAATGAATTAAAGAAATACACGTATAAGTCTTAAAATATTAAGTTGTTTTTTATATGCAACACAGAAACATTCAATTTTTTTTTTTTTTTTTTTTTTTTTGTACAAGAAATTACAGACTAGCATATATATTTTAATTTATATATAATTTTATTTTCGCTCTTGAAGAAGTTTTTCCTAATTACCATATTTTACTACTCGTAAAACAAACTGCTTAATATTGAATTACGTTCTTAAAAAAAGGAGATACAAAAGGGAATTTTTTTTACTGTAACAAACATAATATATACATTCCGATTTTCTAATTAAGATGCTATTAAGTCATTACTTCAGATTAAGATTTCATAATTTCTTTACTTCTTTTTTGAGGTGGAATCGATGATAGCATATTCAGAAACTTTAGCGACCCATGCACGAAACATAACACAACTTAGATATTAGAAAATAATAAATATAATAATAAATATACATGGAAATTGCCTGAAAAAAAAAAATCCTTGAAAATCCCTTTACAAAATCAGGGTTCGCACGGGTACCGTTATTTTCAAGGCCAAATATCAGTATTTTTTCATAGAAAAATAAATCTAGTTTAAATGGATGAAATTTTGCCTTATTTAAGGAGAGATTATCCATCAGAAAATACTGGTAACGAAGAATTTCTTAGTCTGGAAATTCAAGGACCCGTACGAACCCTCAAAATAGAGCTGACAAATAAAATTTTATAAAAATGGAAACAGAAAAAAAAAAAAAAAAAACCTATGATAATGCATATTAACAGAATATTTTGCGACTACTTTGCTTTTTTATACATTTTAACCCTATGTACTGAATTATAAATCCATGAAAATTTTATCTTCTAAAGCCTTTTTCGTGAACTATTTAAACTACATTAGAAGATTTACATAATTATTTTATAAATTTTAGAAGGACTAATTAAAATTGAATTTACAGGGATTTTGTGCAGTATTTACAACCCCACTCAAATCTTTTATTTTAAATATTTTTCTTAGTATTTTGTTGAATTAGGAAATATACAAATATAATGTTCTTACAATAGAAATATAGAAATATTTCCAAATTGAAAAATCCTCCCCCCCCCCTTCACCCAACGCCAAGAAAGCTTAAACGATGCACAGGCAAAATAAATCATCCTTTTAAAAATATTTTTGTTTTGTGTAACCAATAATACTTTTGTAACAAGACAAAATAATGTATTTATAACTCATTTTAAACTTAAACTTTATTACAGCTAATCGATGCATTAATGAATTTTATAACAAGCTATTTTAATGGTACTTATAAGTACCATCAGTAGATACAGGGTTAAATAAAGCAATGCATGCTAGTGAGTTCTTCACTTACAACGCACATACATAAAAACTGTTAAATAAATGAACAAATAAATATATATATAAATAAAAAGTTCTTTTTCGTAAATTTTTGAACACAATATCAAAAATTCTCAGAAACAAAGACATTTTATGCGAAAAACTATGTTTTAATAAAATAAATAATTTTTTTAAATTCGTCAAATTAATTAAATAATTATAATTTTCCGCATGGGAATCATAAAACAATACAGCTCAAAGCTGGTAGACGGGAGGTGCTGAGTTCGATTTCAATCGCTCCCGTCGGCCTAATCGTTTGGAGTTTTCGTGGTTTTCTTCGAACCTTGGTTTTCCAAGCGTAAATACGGGTTAGGTTCCCTTAGAAAGACCCCCACGAAGGGCACTCCCCCCACCTTAGGGCTTATATGTTTTAATATAAAGAATGTATGAAGAAAGAAACTAGTTGGATGTGCCAATCCCATAACTTCCTTCTATCTTATACATCTTAATATTTTAAAAACTAGTTACACATGTTAATACTTCAATATTATTAGTTCATTACTATACCAGCTTTGATTTTCATCTTAAATTTCTGCTTCAGTCAATTAAATGAACTAAAAACGAGTTAATCTATATAATGATATTTGTTAAAATTAATAGTTTTTCCTTATTCTGTTGTTATCAGATGTTTGCGAATAGCCGGCTTAGCAGGAAGTGAGTTCCCGCCTTTGCACGAACCGCCGATGGAGAATAGAACTACGAAAAATCAAGAAAAGTATACAAAAATCGCTATCACAGAGCTCCTTTACCGCGCGATATTTCCAAACTCAAGGAGGACCTGATGGCCAAAGACAAAAACATGCACGAAAAATTTGGGTTCAAGTGTATGCATAATTTTATACACTTTTCGATTGTACAATAAAGAAAATGGTACAGACATCGTAATTATAGCGCCCCCTTCCAGCGGAATTTTTCCAAATTCTGCGAGGACCTTCATGACATGACCAAAAAGAAACACAAAAATTTGGCTCAATTTTATGCATAACTTCATACACTTTTCGATGGTACAATATTCAAAATGGCACAAAAATCGCTATTACAGCGCCCCCTACCGGCGATTTTTTTTTCCAAATTAAGGAAGGACCTGCTTGCCATAGCCAAGGACTTAAAATATTTTTTTTTTCAATTCTATGCATAACTTCATACACTTTTTGATGGTACAATATGCAAAATCACTATTACAGCGCCCCCTAGCGGCGAATTTTTTCCAAATTCAAGGAGGACCTGCTTGTCATAGCCATACACTTAAAATAAAAATTTGGTTAAATTCTATGCATAACTTCATACACTTTTGGATGGTAGAATATTCAAAATCGCACAAAAACAGCTGTTACAGCGCCCCCTACCGGCGAATTTTTCCCAAATTCAGGGAGGACCTACCTGCCATATACAAAAACTTAAAATAGAAATTTGGTTAAATTCTATGCATAACTTCATATACTTTTGGATGGTACAATATTCAAAATCGCACAAAAATCGCTATTACAGCGCCCCCTACCGGCGAATTTTTTCCAAATTCAGGGAGGATCTGCTTGCCATAGCCAAAAACATAAAATAGAAATTTGGTTTAATTCTATGCATAACTTCATACACTTTTTGATGGTACAATGGCGACAGACAGACGGACAGACACACATTTTTTATAAACATGTTTTTTGGGATCTCTGACCCCTAAAACATGTAAATCCGTCGAAAACCGGAAGTCGAAAAAAATTTCGATTACAATACTTTCTTCTATTGAAGATAGAAGAAAGTAAAAATGAATGTATGAAAGAAAATTCCTTGCTCGAGAACGCAAAAAATTTTAATGCATTCAAAAAGTCATTTTGTATATGTAACGACAGGATTTTTTCAGGATATTCAAATTTTTTGTAATGGAAAAACGCTTTTCATTTTTTTTCCCTATAAATATGTTGTACCTTGAATTAAAATAAATTGATTCAACTTAATAGAGGAGAATCGTTAGTATTTTGCCATATCTCTGACTTTCTTAATATTTTATTTACGTCCGCTTCCCCCCCCCCCCCCTCTGAAATTCCTACGAACCCTTTTTTGCATAATTAATAATTAAAATTCTATAAAGCTTTAATTAAAAAAAAAATGTTCTGTTTTTTTATTTTGGTGCGTGTTAGTATAAAATTGTACTTCTTACTTGTCCATAAAAGAACAGTTCTTAGCATTTTTAACAATTTGGTACTGAAATCAATTTACACATGATCATTATGTAATATGCTGATAAAATCAATTTGCGGTCGAATCTAAAGTTTTGAACACAGTTCCTATTATATAAAAAATGCATTTTTAGGTGGCTGTATATGAAGTTAATGTTTCGCAGAAGTTTGCTTGTTTTAAAAATATTCTATATATTAAATTATAATTTTTACTGAGTAGGATGAAATGAAGAAAGTTTGTGTAAATATAGTGAAATAAAATGTATTTACAATAGTTTAAAAGTTTAAAATTTTTTTAAGTATTTAAATTTAGGAAGTTATGTTTAGTATCGTCAAAACGAAAATACAAAAGAGAATAGAAATGAGAAAGAAAACAAAAAAATATTATTTTTGACATTTTTTTCTTTTCTCTTCTATACAAATGAATTGTAAAACATAAGTAAATATTTGAATATTGTTATAATTTACTTAAAATAATAATAATAATAATAAAAATAATAATAATGACTTCATGATCGATATAACATGTTTTATAAAACAGCTTGCTTTGTGCTACAGCGTTTTTCCTTAACCCCTTAACCTACGATTTACTTTTAACAGCTCCACGGATTGGCAAATCCATAGCTACCACTAAAATTTAATAGAGATTTTCGTGTTTTTTAATCATGGAATTTTCGACGATTAAACTAAACTATCTTTACAGTGAAATTTTAGTGGTAAGAAGAATTTACATTTGGCTCGATCATTATAGGCCATCATTGATCATTTGGCCGTCATTGTAGGTTAAGGGGTTAATCTTTACAGGGGCAAGGTACTTGTATTCATAAAATGTTGAAATAATTTAATGACACCAGTATTTACAAGAGAGTTCATTTTTCACGTGCTTAATAAAGGTAAAATTTTCATTATAAAATTCCGGCGCCAATGTAGCAATTAGGGATTAAAATTATGTGATGCCGTGACGGCATCACCACCCTTCAATGGGTTAAAAGTAAACAATAAATTAATACAATTTCCTATCAAATGATTTTAAAGTAAATTAAAATTGTTTTCAAATAAAAATGTTCAGCTACGATAGCTATAGATAAGTTTTACAAATGATGACGTGGAAGGAACTTTGAGAGTGTTGAGAAGGCATACTAATGAAGTATATTTCATGCAGAAATATTTAACTAAAACAGATCTTAATTTTAATATTTGAAATTTAATCAATTTCGTGGAATGATATTACAAATCCCCGCAAGAAAAATAAATCAAACATACATATAAAATGTACAAAGTAGATACAGTTACACTTGTTTCTAAAATGGAACCAGAAGAACTGAAGATAAATTAAATTTTAGGCATTTCTGTATCTTGTGTTTTTTTTTTTTTTTTTTTTTTTTTTTTTTTCCACCAACACCATAGAAATTTTCTTTTAAGAAAAATTTTCGTTAGACACAAGTTTCATTTTCAGATGTTTTACTGCATTTTCCTAATTTAAAAAAATAAATATATCATTGAAAGAGGCAAAACAAACGTTTATATATTTTCATTACTTTAAAATATTCGCATGCTCTACATAGCAATTTCGTTAAGTAAAAGTAAAAAAAAATTATAACATGCAATATTTTCGTTCTCAAATTTAACAAAATGAGGCGCAGCATTAACTCACTAAAGCCGGTTGACAAGAAAACTTGCCATGCAAGGCGAACAAAACTTTTAAATTTCAATACCAGTATTTTAATTTGGAAATTTTCATCTTATCTAATCTTATATTTTGAGCGAATAAATAATTCAAAATTACAAAGTCGCAAAAACTGGTGTCGAAGAATTAAAAGAAGTGTAAAGAAGGCTTGTCGTTAATGGGTTAATTAAACTCCTTTTTTTCATAGCTCATACTTTTTAACCATTTACAAATTAATTTTTTTCAAACTTTTACTATATTTGTGCAAATTTGTTTTACTTAATGATTTTAATCAAACTGTTAATTTTAATCAAAATAATAGTAAGATAATTTTGATGAATTATGTGCTGCTTTTCACTAAGATTTGAAACTGCTTTGATTTCTTTGACAACTTTCTATTTATATAAATATATTTAAAAAAAAATCGAAGTGTTTAATTTAAATTTACAAACATGAATTAATTTTATCAGAAAATGTGAAACTGTATATGTCTTATCGGAAAGGATAGCCAATCAAAATGAAAAAAAAAAAAATAATAACTGTTTTAAATATTCCAAATGATTACATACCCTGCGTCTGATGACACCAAAAATACGCGTCTGGGCTTTTTCTTTGTTCATAATTAACCCCTTAATCACCACGATGTCATGAACTCTTCTATTTGAAATAACAGGACGTACGTGGTTACATACTCATTTTAAGTCTTGACTTTGACTGCAATGTTCTAACAAGCATCTGTCCCCCCCCCCCCCTTGCTAATTGCTATAGTGAGTGATTTTGTACGAGCTTAGCAATGATTTTTTCTGCACTCAATAGATACGTGCACAAAAAACTCATTAATTTTCCCGCTTCTATGTTGAATGTACTAGTAGTTTCCTTCGAACTGTATTTTTGTTTGTATAGTATTAATCTTTTACTTCACCTCATACTTACACTAACTCTTCAATAAAAAACACATTTAGACTATATTAAATATTACTGTGTAATTTTGCTGATCTGAGTAGAACAGATTTTAATGTTGACTTTTCATTTAGAATAAGCGCACTAACGTACAACAACAGCACATCTAATTCATTTAACAATAGAAAGACGGGGAATTTTACTCAAATTTTATAAAAATATTTCTCACAAGAACTTTTATTTCAAATTATTAACTTACTTATTTAACTAGTTTTTTTTCTTTGTATCTTTTAAACAAGTTTCATAAAGAAATTTCTGTTCCGAACCGAAATATATTCATTTGGTAGCGGTCAAAATGACCGCTCGCCGTCTTTCTAGTGTTAATGATTTTTTAATATATTTATTTGCTTTAACAGACACAGTGATACACCATAAATTTCTATGTAATGCAGTGTCGTTGTTATACGTTGCAATTTTTTTAGTGATTTCACTTAAACAAATATTCTCTTTTTTACATGTTGCCCTACTATATCACAAAGTTAATCAATACAAGTAAATAAAAAAAAGTTGCTAAGTAATATAAAAAATAGTTTCACATTGATGAGAAATAATTAATTAGTTCGCTTTTTACGCAGTCGGGTTTTTGATTTTTTAAATTTAATTTTTACTTGTTCAGTATCGTTTTTATATGACAGTTATATTTTTTCTTTATACCTATTTAAAATCAGATACAAGATTAGTCCAAATGTGTGTTAAATAAGGTAATAAAAATTTTCGTCGTAATTTATTTTATTTTATTTTAAGGGGCGGGGACATTCTGTATCTATTCCACAAATATGATTTTTCTTTCTAAAAAGGAGTTTTCGATAAAAAACTTGCACATTTGATGTTATATATATTCTGAGCACGCTGTTCGCGAGACTACAATTTTTTTCTTTTGGATCCATGAAGTGAAATTTTTATGCTATCAGATTTCTGTAAAAGAATATCTGATAATTACACAAACAGTTTGTTACGGTATTCATTCATCGTTCATCAGTTCTGTTTTTGGCGATAACTATATGCTACAATTTGTCTACAATAACCCTAAAATACCGTACCCCTGATACTTAAACTTATATTTAAACACTGAATATAGTAAATCATTCAAAACAACGTTTAAACAGCACTCAATAAAATACATGAGGTTTGAACAATGTACGGTGAAAACTGTTTACACCGTACATGTAGTTGGGGGATATTGTTTTTATAGATTTTATACACTGATGATGTGAGTCCTGGAACTCACGAAACGTATGTTTTCACCGCACATGTAGTTGGGGGGATATTATTTTTATAGATTTTATACACTGATGATGTGAGTCCGGGGACTCACGAAACGTATACGTCTGTTCAAACCTTATGCATTTTATTGTGTGTTTAAACGTTGTTTTAGGTGATTTATATTTCCACACAAGTTTTGTATTTACAGTGAATATAGTTCTTGTGTGTAAAATCATCAGCCATCTTACCTTATTATGCCACATTAACTTTTATCCTATTATGATTACAATACAGATGAATATCTATTGTAGCTGTCTTTGGAATGACTTGTCTTTAGAATGACTTATGAAATGGCTTTTACTTTTATAAAAGCTATTTCTAAAAAAGGTTTGCCTTCAGGAATTCAATGCAAGTACGAAATGCGTAATATACGGTAGTATATAGTGTCAATAGCCTGATGAGATTCCCAGTTGACGCTAATTTCACGTTCAGTCGAGTAATGAAATGTCTTTCCAATGTATGAGGAAGATAAAAAGCCAAACTGTAGAAAACTTTTTACGTTTGAGAAGAAAAGACTATGAAAGAACAGCAGCTAATTGCCATTTGATCCAGACAAAATAGGCCCCTCCCACTCAGAATAAGAAGAGAATAAATGATATAGTCGATAAAATTTAATAATTAAAAAAAAAAAGAGTCAAAGAAAATGAAATTTGAACTAAAAATGAAAATGAAAATATGAAATGTATGTTAAGCACTAGTTTAACTGGAGATGGTAACATGGAGTTTAGAAAAAAGGTGGCACAAAAAGGCAGTAGATCGAAAAAAAGGTACAGTTCGAGTCCACATATGGGCATTCTGACAATCTTTTGACTTTCGGGAATAAAAATCTGGTGAAATTAAACTTGCTAAAATATCATTTTAATCTGATAGACGAATGCCTTAATGATTCAAAATAAAGAAAAAATGGTCAGCAGCGAATTTTTTTTTTTTTTTAATTTAACTGACGTTTAAGTTAAACTTGCGAGTTTAATTTTCCTTACCATTTTACCACTATAACTTTTTATTTTCTTCTAAATTTTTACTTATAATGAATTTGCATAGTACCCATAGGACATTCAAATAAGAAAAAATAAAAATGTAGCACTTTTAATACATAATTTTTGTATAACATTGTCTTAAAGGGATATTAAAGAAGGAACGGTAAGGTAAAAAAGGGGATGGTATAGGAAAAAAGGGATGAAATGGGACAAAAAGGACGGTAAGGATGGAACAGTAAGGAAAATTACCACCTATTTTTAGGCAAATCATGTTAAGACTAAGTGATAGCCACAATGTTCATTGATTTTTAGAAACAGTTGGAAACATTGGATTAAATTATTATTATTTTTTTTTAATTTACCTCGAAAAGTGCAGGAATAAACCTTGGGGACGGTAAGACTACCAATGAAGCCACGATCTTGAAATTGATATTTAAATGCTGATTTAAATTCTGCAGTAAATTTCCTGTCAAAGAATTTTAGACATTCTTTATCTAGCATACTTTTGCATGAGAAAAAAACTTGAGAAAAAAATTCCGTGGCTGCATCTGAAGTGATTTTCTGTATAAGTTTAGCAAGAGGGACGGTAAGTAATCTAAAACCCAGGAACTGAGTTCAAAAAATAATATCAACCGTAAAAATGTGTGCATGTTAATTTTTTGCTACATATTTATATAAAACAATTGTCCCAGTTTCGGAAAAAAATTACATCGAATTACTTTTATTGAAACAATTTTATACAGACAACTCCAAACTTAAAAATCAGCGTCAGGGACACGGGACGGTATAGGAGTTTTCCTGGTATTTGGACCCCCAACATCGTCCAAAACTTATTTATCTCGTTAATATTGTTATGTAATCATGCAATAGGATGTTCCCCAGTATATGAAATAAATAATAAAAAAAAAACGAAAAAAAATTATTAAAATAAAAATTATTATTCAGGGACATAAAAGCCAAAAGATTGTGAGAATGCCCCATATATACATTACATTTAAATTAACAAATAAGTTTTTTAGAGTAATTCTTTTTAATAGATAAGAATCAAGAATTAATTTCAAAATTGGTAGGATTTGAAATCATTTCAGTGAATGCGAGAATTTTTGAAAAAATATCTCTTTTGGCAGATATTTGCTCGAGGACACAGTTGAGCCTTTCAGTAATTTCTTGGGTTTAATTCTTTCAGTAATTCTTTGGTGAATTCACGAATCTGGTAGAGATGTTGAATGCAAGGGGATGGTTTTTCTTTTTCTTTGAAGATTTGGTGATAAATGGTCATAAGTTTAGAAATCGAGGTTTTTTTTTCCTTCGTTTAGTAGCGGTTTTGGTACAGGTTTTTTAAAATTGGGGCTGAATTGGGAATTTTGCGGCAACCTTTACAATTGGTGGGGGGCAGGAGACCACAGTTTACATATTTAAAGGGAAGTTTGTATAGTTCAGTGTTGGTTTTTAAAAGAAATGTTCTCCACTGCATGCCACATCCAAGGGGTTAATACTACAGGTAACGACTAAATGAAAAAACTTTTGCCAGCAATAACTTTGCGTTTCGAATTTTCCCACATAGCAGTTTATGTTTGCAGAAAATTTGCAGAAGTCTTGCTTTGAAAACCTGCAAAGTTGCAGCAAGCTCAGCATGATAAGACCGACAGTTCATAACAAGACTGTAGCAAGATATCGCAAACGCCGAAGTCACCACGCTTTGAACTTGCAGCTAACTGGTCGTGCAAGATAAATTTATGCTGTATCAAATTTACTGCGAATTAACGGCAAACAAGTAGTCAAAAATATTGCAAACTTACTGCAAAGTAATAATCTTTCCAGGCCACATTAACTGTTTACAACTCTTACACTATAAGTTTAATCCCTATCGAAGAGGTCCATAGACCTTAAACAAGTTAGGGTAATATATGTACTTTTGAACTCGAGCCTTTTTTGGTATTTGATAAGTATAGCGTTTTAAAAAAGAGGTGTCAGTAGAATAAAATTTCTGCAATTTCTACTTGTCTGCTGATTGTCTATTCTCTCAACGGAGGGATTTTTTGCTTTCGTCACTTTCGTGAAATAAAGACAGTTTCACAACAAACTATTCATGCAAGTGGGTGATGGTATACCTTACGGGAGATTTGCTGCGAATTTCTCAACGCAAATTGACACGACAAGATAATATCAGAAAAAATCAAACTTGCTGCTAATGTTCATGCTATCTGGGTTGCAATTTCGATTCTGATTTTAAAAAGAGATATGACATTTAAGATTTCGAAAGAGCTTTCATTTTTAGGTAGTTCTAAAAGAAAGAGTGGAAGTAATCTCCCATCTCTTCAGCTTTACATTGGAGAAATTTTCATGACATAAAATCCGCTTCAGCTATGGTTTTTTTTAATTATTCGACATCGGTGGGTCAGGGGAGTCTGCTTATGACAACCTTAATTGGAAATTGCCTGCCAGGTACAACATTTTGTTGTACGTTATTTTTCTTACTATAATTTTGAATAGGTGGCTTTTCGCCAGATTAGTGGAAAATATGTTAATACAACTGCCGGTAATTTTAACCCCGAAATCAAACTTATCACGTTGCGATAGTGCGTTAGTAAAATCAATGATGTTTTCAACTTCAGTGACCATTATTGGTCTGGGGTTTTACTTTTCGTTATTTTTGGGGGGAACTTTCTTCATTTTCTGATTCGATATCGGAATCTTCAGGGGATTTAGAAATTTCATTAGAGATCAGCGGTTTTTTTTTTTTTTTTTTTTTTTTTTTTGAAATAGCAGCCTGATTATGACTTTTTGACTTTCGCATTTTACTAGTAACTAGTTTAAAGTCGTCCTGAACTAGTTTAAAGTCGTCCCGTGTGCAGGAACGAAACATCTTTTTTCTATTTTTTTTATTACATCTGGAATTAATTGCGAATTTAACCCTTTCAGGGGCAAAGCACGTCCCATGCCAAAATGTTTAAATGACTAAATGTCACCGGAATTTATGATCAAATTTATTTAGGAATAATAAAAATGCTACATTTCCCATACATAATCAAAGAACAAAAAAAAAAAAAAAAGAAAAGAAAAAAACCCCATCTAAATTCTGGTGCCATTGGTGGGATCTGGTGGGATTTGGGAATTAAAATTAAGTGATTTTATACGCATACCACCGCCCTTGAAAGGGTTAAGATCATACAATAAAATCATATCATTTTTTAGTCATGAATCTGATTACATTAATGTTTTAAAGTTTGGTGAATTTATGCTTAACATTATCAACTAAGATTTCGTTGAACAATGAATTACGTTATGATATTTATCTAATAATACGTTTAATTTATAATCAAAATAAAATAAAGAAATGAAAGAAGAAACAGAAGTAAAAGAAGATGTACGGCTTATATCATCATTAAAGACACTGGCGCACTCGTCGTCATTTTCGCCATAATAAAGCGACAAGCAGGAATCTGCGTATTTACAAAAACATAGCGAAGGCTTAATAAATTGAAATAGGAATTCAATAAATTGAAAAAATAAAGGTATATAAAAATTTGAGACAAGGTAGACCGATAACGTGGTCTGTTCTGGTTTCTAGCTTTTGAAAAGCGATTTCGGTAAAACATTGAAATAGAGCTGTGAGTTTTATGTTCAACGATAGAATTAAATGTGGGTACTCATTTTACTCACAATTTCAAACTCTACAACAGTTGTATAGATAATGATCTTGATAGAGTTAGTTAATTTTAGATATTGTCATGGTAATTAAAAAAAACATGTTTTTCGACTACAAATCTGTACTTACTAGCTAAAATTCACCTAGTACGAGGAGGAAAACTTAGTATGTTCCTACAAGACCTAAACTGAACGGATTTATACAATTTCCAGCTCTCTCCTGATTAATTCCGAATTCAACCACCTTGCCAGTGTGCTAAATGTATTAAACACAACTCGAATTACAGGTAAAATAACTTTTTCTGATGTTAAATATTTTAATGACATCATGAAAAATCATTTTATATTTTTAAATCGCACATATTTTTTTAACCGCGTAATTTAAACTTTCCCCCAATTATATGAAGTTTGAATTAACGAGCATCGACGTTACTTTTTATCTCCTCATTTTATGCTTGAGTAACTTGTTTTAAAAATTCTACAACCAAAATGTCTACTCAAAAAATTTTTAAAAAGAGAATAAACTTTTACGACATAAAATCGATGGAAAAAAAAATGAACTTGATTTAGACGTAACATAAGAAAATGAATGAACGTAATATGAAAACAGACTTATTAAGGTTTGTGGATTAAATATCCGCTATACGTTCATGTGAGTCGGATGAAAATTTTTGAAAAGTGTGGGATGAAATTATGAGCGCGCAGAGAATGTACTGTGAGCTACAGTTCCTGACTTTTCAGTGTAAAAAACAACTTGCAGGTTCTTTCTTACAAATATCTTCCCTCTGTTATCACAATGGCGGATCTAAAAGGGGGGAGGTGATCGCCTTCCCCCTTGGGCAAATAAAGGGTTTGCAAAACGGCGTTATGCATCCTCACGGCAAATGACTTGGGACGAAGCTCGAGCCCGGCGCGACCCGACCAGTTAGCGACGAGTCGCGCCAGTTTAAATCCGCGAGACTCTTCATTGGTAAGGTCTCTCTTTTAGAGACGGGCCGTACCCTGATCTTAAATTTTTCTGCAAATTCGGGTCGGGCCAGGTTTCTTTTTCTTCCCGGGTCGCGCCAGTTTAAATCCGCGAGACTCTTCATGGGTAAGGTCTTCTCTCTTTTAGAGACGGGCCGTACCCTGATCTTAAATTTTTCTAGAAATTCGGGTCGAGCCAGACTTCTTTTTCTTCCAAGTCGAGCCTGGCCTGGACTTCATTCTTCCTAGAGGTCTGCACTGGCCAAAATTTCTAGGTCGGGGCTCGTGCCACAATAAAAGCTAAACGTTCGGTCCGTGTCAGCCCGTATGATAAGAAGTATTGGCCCGACCACGACCCGTGCACTTCTCTAAATTCTTCTCTCCAAGCCAAAGTTGGTCTGGCATCTTACTTATTTGTTATCCTTAAAAGTTATATTTGGGCATTTCCACGAGCACTTGTCGTGTAAGTCACATACTAGATTTTTGACTACCAGTATTTTAGAACGGAAAAATGTGACTTATTTTATTTGAGGTATCTCATTAATTGAAAAAGGCGAAGGAAACTTTTATAAAATAACGGTGACAAACAAGCATAGTATGTGACTTACACGACAAGTGCTCGTGGAATTACCCATTTATGTTGTACATTTGTTTAGCGAAATCTTAAAAAAAAATTAATTTGATTTGATAAGTTACAGAGATACATTTTTAAAAATCTACTTTTTTTTTAGAGCTTTAAAATTGTGATTTTCTTTCACCATCCATTACTTTCATTCTAAACTGATTTTCTTACTGGAATTACATTTGAATGTTTTTGTCTAAGTAATGATTTTTACGTAGTTTTTATGTACATGATTGCCTAAATGGTCATTAACATTAATGTTTTTCTGTATTCATGAATTTCGAAGGTAATCTAAAATAAAATATGAGCATAAGTGAGAGCGCCTTATAAATAATTTTAATTGGAAAATGCAAAATGAGCTGGAGTCGATTTTTTAGCTTTTATGCCGATGCCGGGCCAGTAACTTTTTTTTTGTGTGTGGGTTAGACCTGGAAGTTTCAGCCCGGGTAAACCTCTAACTGACATATCGAAGCTGGATTTAAATTTTTTTAAAGCTTCTTTCAGCCATCTTCCCATACTTACTGAATATACTGGGTATCCTAAAATGGACTGATTCAATAACTTGCAAATGGCGACAGCTATTAAAAAAAAATACTTGAAGGAGGATTATATAAGATCTCAGGAGCAGGGGTGATTCTGTTCCGATTTTTCCGAAAATTTAACCCTCTCGCTGTGCATCCCGCGATTTCCACGGCTAACGTAAAAGTGGAAAAATTTGCGCAACCCGCAATTTCCGAAGCAAATCTTTTTTTTTATGATCTAATTCTATTTTAAAAAGAAACTCTTTCACTAAGATTTTGGACATATTTGAACTCAAATGCAAATAACTATATGCAGATTTGAAATATGTAATAAAATAAAAGCACAATTTTTGAAGCTATTTTCATAATAGAGGAGAAGGTCCAAATACCGGCTAGGGTCCAAACACCCGCTACTAGGTTTTCTGAGAACTGAGCGCAGCGCAGCCTAGCGGTGATAGGCAGAGTTTGTAACTTTAATTGAGAGAAGAAAGTTACGAAAAGTACGTCGCTGAAGTCTGTGTCATTTACAAATAGTAAATGCAAAAGTGTCGAATCTACGTAATCTGGTACATCAAAAGTTTTTCAGATATGTGTTTCTCATTTTTTTTTTAAATATACTGATCGTATATTGGTTTGAATTGTTGATTAAGTTATTTTCTAGACATATTTAGCTCTCAATTGCCACGAGCACAGTATTGGTATTTTATTATATGAATGAGTAATAACGGTTTTAACTTAAACATAGCAATGGTCCGAATACCGGCTACCTAGAAAGGTCTAAATACCGACTAGCCGGTATTTGGACCTCTCTCGGTTGCTCTGCTTGAAGGGGGGAAAATAAATTAATTTAAATAGTTCCATAATTAATAAATTAATTTAAATGGTTCAGAAATAGTCCCTGTCCCATTTCGCAATATTAAAAAAGCAACCATGGCCGTAATTCTTCAGAGTCGACACTGGTTACCGGATCACTTTCCAAAAAAGAGCTGTTGGACATTACAAAATTGCCTGTAATAAATGTGAAGAGAAAGAAAAAAAAATGACGGAGTAAACCAGGCGAAAGAGGCAGAAATTTGATTTTAACCCTCTCGCTGCGCAACCCGAGATTTCTTTGGGCATCGTAAAAGTAGCAAAATTTACGCAACCCGAGATTTCCTCGGGGATGCATTTTTCCGTCTAATTAACACTCTTTGATTATTCCCACCAGTTATATTTTTATTGTAAATTATGCCTTATTTAATCGGAACATTTTCCCGGTTAAATTAGACAAAAACTTTTGTTTTGAAAAATCGGTGACAAAAGAATAAAAATTCTTAAAAGACACTCGTCGCGAAGGGGCAAAATACGCAATTTTTGAAGCTATTTTGATAAAACAATTACGCAGAGAGAGGGTCAAAAAATTGAAAAAGGAAAATATCCAACAGAGGAAGATGATAAATTTGTGTCTTCTGCATGGGTACTTTCTATGTGGACAAGAATGGGGGAGGGGATTCTGGGTTGAGTGTTAAGAATGCGATATGTGGGTTGATAGGGACTATACCGACGCAGAGAGTGATATTATGCTTTTGATTTTTTCAGATAAAATAATTCTCATTTCAATCAGTAAGCTTTTTTTTATGTTTTACACGTTAAAAAACAAAATTAGAAACATAATGAGAAGAAGACTGTGAGAGATAGTCGAAAAGAATTTTAGAAATTTGACAAAAATAAATATTTATTAAAAATTGCGTATATTTTTTGTGCATAAGAAATGTTATTAATCAATAGAATTTATTAAAATAATATTCTTATTGCTTAATAATTGTCATTAGCTCTATTTGTGTGATCTTTTGGGAAAAAAAACTTAGGTAACCGGTATTTAGACCCCATTTTAAAAACTCAAAATTTGAAGACTTTCGGAATTTTGCTTCTTATAAACAGAAAACGCCTTTTAAACTGATTTTTTTTTTTCTCTACACAGGTGTAAGACGTGTCAAGGTACCCTGCTGTCACTTTTTATTTTATTAATTTTGAAAATTGTATGATGTAGATTGAAAACAAAAGTGGTAGCCGGTATTTGGACCTTTTCCTCTATATATACACGCAGCGAGAGGATTAAACCATTCGAGACGAGCGTCTTTTACAGAATTTGTAAACTTATATCACCGGTTTTTCAAAACAGAAATTTTTGTTTAATTGAATAGGGAAAATGCCCGGATTAAATAAGGCAATTTACAATAAAAATTTACTGGTGAGAATAATCGCGGATTCTGAGCACCTCACACGACACTTATACCGGTCGCTCGTCCCTAAGGAGTTAAGGCATTCGGTTCCGAAAATTAAAAAAATTCATCAATCCAAAAATTCGGACATAAAAATAATGGCGAATTTTGAAAAATGGTCGCCATAAAAAATCTATTTCGTCAATCATTCGCAGCAAATAAGTTCAGTTTCGCCAAAGATTAACGGAAAAACGCGAATTTGGTCAAAGGGCCACGGAAAAACTGCGAAATTCTTCCAATGATCAAAGAAAACGTGAATTTCGTCAAAGAATCGCAGGGAAAACGCGAAATTTGTCAAATAACTGCGAAAAAACACCAATTTCGTCAAAGGATCGCAAAAAAAGGCAAATATTATGAAAGAATTTCGAAAGAAACGTGAATTACATCAAAGGGTACCGAAAGAAACGCAAATTTCGTCAAAGGGTTGCGAAAAAAACTCAAATTTCGTCAAAGGATCGCGGAGAAAACGCGAATTTTAAAGAATCGCGGAAAAATGGAATTTCGTCAAAGAATCGCTTAAAAAACGCAAATTTCGTCAAAAGATCGCTGAAAAAATGTGTTTTCGTCAAAGGTTCGCGGAAAAAAACGCGCATTTTGTCAAAGGGCTGCAAAATTACGCTAATTTTGTCAAAAGGTTGAGGAAGAAACGTAAATTTCGTCAAAGGGTAATGGAAGAAATGCGAATTTTATCAAACGGCTACGGAAAAACGCAAATTTTATCAAAGGACTGCGAATTTCGTCAAGGAGTTGCGGAGAAACGAGAATTTCGTCAAAGAGTCGTGGAGGAAATGCAGTGGTCTCTTTAGAAAACAGCACACATACATACAACTATGTTTATTATTATAGGTATAGTTTTTAATCTGGAATAATATACTGAATCAACTTTTTAAGAAAACGGGATAACCCAAACCCAGCTTGCAGGAATCTACACTCACCTGAAATCGACTCGAATCGAAAACAGCTAGCCCGACCTGCAACAAAAAAAAAATTTGTGCCAGGAGGGTATCCCTTCGCTCTCTGCTGTAACATTTCAGAAAATTTGCTTTGAATTTCAGATTTTTTTTTCTTTTTTTACTGAGAATCATCCCTGATCAGGAGTTTTTTAGTGCGATTTTTAATCTTAGTTTAAAATAAAAACGACAGATGGCGCTGAAAACAACAGGTAGTAAATCTGTGCCGGATTTAACGATTATTGTTTGCAGCGCCATCTATCGCTTCTATTGTAAAGTAAAATCAAGAATCGCAGTAAAAAATCTCCTGACATCTTAAATAACCCTCCTGCAAGATTTTTTTAAATTGCTGTCACCATTTGCAAATTACTGAATTTTAAAATCAGTCAGTCGTTTTAGGACACCCGGTATGTTTTTTAATAAGTTTCAAAGCATTCTTTACTGAATTACAACTCATATATAAAGAGACAAGCAGTCGTATACCAAATTAGTATTTTTTACATAATCATGAAGATTTAAAAGTATTATTAAGTAATTATTTGGGCGTGTCCGCTATGTAGCTTTTACTGTATATAGTTTCTATCTTCAAAAATATTTAGACTCTGTTCAAAATTCGGGTCGGCTCGAACCCTTCTCGCAAGAGTGAAAACCCAATCCGAAACTGACCCAAACCCGAAAGAATGTATGTCAATCTGCCCTAAACCCAACGCGCTAGAGCGCAGCTAAAAAGTAGAGGTCAACCGGACCCACAGCAAAAAGTAGAAGTAACACGACCTAGAGTGAAAAAAATATATACTCGACCCGTGCATCAGATTGGAGTCTCCAAATTTCTAAAATCGCCTCCCACCCCATTGAGGACTTTCCCTCCAGATCCGCCCTTGGTTATTCCTGTTGATCTGTTCTTAAGAATTCTTATACAGTCGAACCTCATTAAGACGAAAACGCTTAATACGAAATTTCGCTTAAGACGAAGGAAAATAGTTTCCCCATCACGTTATCTTGGAAAACAATAGTAATTGCATCGCTTAATACGAACGTGAAGACAAACTTCTCCCGTTTAAGACGAAGCAAATATTGCCTCTAATAAAAAAAATTCCTCATCGCGATCTTTCACCTTGAAAAAAATTTATTGCTTTTTCTGAATTGAATGAGAGTGAGTAAACGTTTAGAATTGTGGTGGGTGAAGAGAGGTGATCTGGGGGTAAGAGAAAAGAGTTGCATTCTTTCTATGCTGATGTTGAAATTCTTTTCTGAGCGATTCAGTTCATTGCTAGCACGTGGCTGATCACATGATGTTAATAAAGGTCTTTGCTACAAATATTTTATTGATTGAATTCTAGTCGTATTGGACCTCTAGTTTTGAAAATGAGTGGGAAAAAATGGGATCTTAGTTTGGAAACAAAGCAGAAAATTTTATGGATTTTTGTGATATGGATGGGATTTTAAAAAAAATCAGAGGTTGCAGCAAAGTTCGGAATAACTGCTAGTACTCTTTCGACAGTTATTAAAAATCGAGAACAAATTGAAACGGCTTGTGCTATCAATCAGTTCGAACCTGAAAGAAAACGAATGAGAAATGCTAAGAATGAAGAAATTGAAATTGCTTTATTAAAATGGATAAGAGAAGCTATAAACCAGAATATCATTTTAACTGGTGCTGTTTTACAAGAAAAAGCAAAGTTTTTTGCAGAGGCTCTTGGTGTCGATGATTTTACTTGCTCAAATGTATGGCTGTCAAGGTTTAAAGAACACCATGGTATTGTCTCCAAAAGGACATGTGGTGAAGAGTGTGCAATTAATCAGGTTAGTGTAGATTTGTTTTTCTCTAAAGAATGTTAAGCTATTAAAAGAGATTATGCACCTCGCAATATATTCAATGCAGATAAAACTGCGCTTTTTTATAAAGCACAATCTTCATCTTGATTAACTTTTAAAGCAGAGAATATTCCAGTGGAAAATGTAAAAAAGAAAGAGTCACAGTACTGGTAGCCTGCAATATGGATGGTAGTGAAACATTACCTATATATAGGATTCGCAAACGGATTAGGATTTACCTATCTATTAATTCGCAAAACCACGTTGCTTTAAGCGTATAAAGACTCTACTTGTTCAGTACACATCCACTAAAAATGCTTGGATAAATAAGGAAATTTTTGCAAAATGATTATTAGAATTGGACTCAAGACAAGAAAAATATGCATTTTGATGGACAATTGTACAGCCCACAAAGATGTAAAAGGGCTAAAATCAATAAAATGCGTTACCCTCCCTCCAAAAACTACAGCAAAGCTTCAGCCATGCGTTCAAGGCATTATTCAGTGTTTAAAAACTCGATACAGGAAAGAAGTAATCAAAAAACTTATCGTGTGTTTTGGCAAACAGACACCCTTTTCTATCGATCTCTTAGAAGCAATGTGTTTCCTAAGAAGTGCATGGAACTCTATTACTCCCACTGTTATAAAAAACAGTTTCCGACATGGTGGTTTTTCAGAGGAAGATGTTGCACAAACAGATGAAACAGAAATGGAGAATGTGATAGAAGAAAATGAAAAAAGAGGAATAATTTCACACCTGTCGTTTGAGGATTACGTTCGAATTGATGAAAATGTTATGACATCACAACCCATGACAGATGAAGATATTCTGCCAATTTACCTGAAAAGTAGAATGAAGAGAAAGAGCTGAATAAAATGGATGCTGATGCACAGGTTGAAAGCCCTTCCGTGTTCTTCAATGAAGCGACAGAGGCTTTAAAACCTTTTCAGTGGTTTCTGTTTCAACAAGAAAATGCCAATTGTGCTTTGGGCAATTTTGAAAAATAGGATGTCTTTACAAACAAATGTAGCATGCAAAAATTTAAACGAATGTCAATAAAAGATTTTTTTAAAGCCTAACTTAAAGAGGTAAATATATTATTTTTACATTTTATTTCTCCTTACTCATTTATTTTTTTGTTATAAGAATATTACAGTACATACAGTACTAGTATCGTCATGTGTGTATCTGTGTTAGTGTGAGTTTTGTGTTTCTATGGTGATGTTAGAAATGAACATTTTTGCACAAAAATACAGATTAACATAAAATGACTATAAAATATTTCTCTGCAGATATCATTTACATTTATTAATATCCTTTTTGTGATTTATTTTTGAAATCACCTTAAATGCCTTTTGCTGTTTTATCGGTTAATACGAAAAGATTGTTGCCGCCCTTAGACTTCGTCTTAACGAGGTTCGACTGTATTTTTATAGTTAACGAGGAGTACTTAATGCCAGTTGAGGCGCTCACTCGTTTGTTTTAGATTAAAAGAAGCCTGTGTTTTAGTTGCTGAAACACGTATAAATTAAAATTATTTCAATTTACATAATTTTGCTGGTGTGAGTAGAATAGATTTTAATGTTCGATTTTTATTTTGAATGAGTGTACTGACGTACTACAAGAGCCTACATCATTCGTGTAATGACTTAATAGTACTTCTTTGCTCTAACAAACATAGTGATACACGATAAATTTTTAATTTTCATACGACAAATTTAAGGTAATTTTTTTTTTTTTTTGTGATCACAATTAAACTAATATCATTCTTTACAATTTGCTCTACTATACGTATCTCTATGTTTGACACGGTCTTTTAAAAATGACAAATATTCATATAATAATATAAATATAAAATTATAACATAGAAATTGTACGTACTAGAGATTTTTTTGCATAATTATTTGAAATCAGTATCACAAGATTAATTTAAAACATCCACTTCTGTTATTCTTAGGGAGGGTGTAATTAATGTTTGGTGAATGCTGTTATAATTAGATTTATAATTAATTGATGAACGTCAGATTTGATTTGAAAAAAAAAAAAACATTATTATGTGTTAAATAATATAATTAAAATTTCCGTCATATTTCATTAATTTCGTTTTATTTTATTTTAAAGGGCAGAGCCACACTGAATTTATTCATCATGTCCAATTTTCACTCTAAACTGGACTTTACCTTAAAAAAAAAACTCATATATATTTAGAGTAGAATAGACTTTAATGTTCGATTTGAATTTTGAATGAGTGAACTGACGTACAATCTATATCATTCGTGTAATGAATTTTTAATACAAGTTCTTTGTTCTAACAAACAGAGTGATACGCGATAAATTTTTTATTTTCATACGACAAATTGAAGGTAATTTTTTTGTGATCACAGTTAAAGTAATATCATTTTTTACAGTTCGCTCTACTATACGTATCTCTATGTTTGACACGGTCTTTTAAAAATGACAAATACTCATATAATAATATAAATATAAAATCATAATATAGAAATAGTGCGTACAACAGATATTTTGCATAAGTATTTGAAATCAGTATTACAAGATTAATTTAAAACATCCACTTCTGTTATTATTAGGGAGGGGTGGGGGGTAATTAATGTTTGGTGAATACTGTTATAATCAGATTTATAACTTATTGATGAACATCAGATTGGATTTGAAAAAAACAACAACATTAATCTGTGTTAAATAATATAATTAAAATTTCCGTCATATTTCATTAATTTCGTTTTATTTTATTTTAAAGGGCGGAGCCACACTGAATTTATTCATCAGGTACAATTTTCACTCTAAACTGGACTTTACCTTAAAAGAACTCATATATATTTAGAGTAGAATAGATTTTAATGTTCGATTTGTATTCTGAATGAGTGAACTGATGTACAACAATAGTCTATATCATTCGTGTAATGAGTTTTTAATGCAGGTTCTTTGTTCTAAGAAACACAGTTAGATCAGTATCACAAGATTAATTTAAAACATCCACTTCTGTTATTCTTAGGGATGGGGGGGGGGAGCTAATTAATGTTTGGTGAATACTATTATAATCAGATTTATAATTAATTGATGAACGTCAGATTGGATTTGAAAAACACAACAACATTATTCTGTGTTAAATAATTCAATTAAAATTTCCGTCATATTTCATTCATTTGGTTTTATTTTATTTTAAAGGGCGGAGCCACACTGAATTATTCATCATGTACAATTTTCACTCTAAACGGGACTTTACCTTAAAAGAACTCAATATATATTTAGAGTAGAATAGATTTTAATGTTCGATTTGTATTTTGAATGAGTGAACAGACGCACAACAATAGCCTATATCATTCGTGTAATGAATTTTTAATATAAGTACTTTGTTCTAACAAACACAGTGATACACGATAAATTTTTAATTTTCATACGACAAATTTAGAGGTTTTTTTTTTTTTTTTTTTTTTTTTGTGATCACAATTAAACTAATATCATTTTTTACAATTTGCTCTAATATACGTATCTTAAAGTTTGACACGATCTTTTAAAAATGACAAATATTCATATAATAATATAGATATAAAATTATAACATAGAAATTATACATGCTAGATATTTTTTTGCATAAGTATTTGAAATCAGTACCACAAGATCAATTTAAAACATCCACTTCTGTTATTCTTAGGGAGGGGGGTAATTAATGTTTGGTGAATACTGTTATAATCAGATTTATAATTAATTTATGAACATCAGATTTGATTTGAATAAAACAACAACATTACTATGTGTTAAATAATATAATTAAAATTTCCTTCATAATTCATTTATTTCGTTTTATTTTATTTTAAAGGGCGGAGACACACTAAATTTATTCATCAGGTACAATTTTCACCCTAAACTGGACTTTGCCTTAAAAGAATTCATAAATTTACGCTTCGAAAATGCTTTCCACTTGTTCATTAAAATCTATAGATTTAATAGCTATAAATAATTTCTTGTTTGAAAACCGCCAGAGTGTTTCGAACGCTTTCTAAGAAGTGTGTGGAATGAAAGTAGATATTAAAACAACTTATGAAAAATTTCAAAAATAATTATAAATTTATATTTAAAAAAAGATTTAGAAAATATGAAAAAATAAAATCTAAATAATGTAATTTAATTTAATTTAAATAAAAATTAAATTATGGAGCATGAGTGGATAATATAGAATATAGAACTAAATTTTAAAGAAACATTTGTTCTTCTGTATAAATGAAAATATAAGGAAAGTGGATGTTTACAAACAAACACTTCCGTCAACCAATCTACCGCTACATTTTTATCATAGCTATCATTGCAGAACTCAACTTGGCGACGTAGGCCAATCATATCATAGATCTGTTAAATCAATCTGTTAAAGACCAATCAAATTCACGGAGTTCATGTATATAGTAGGAATCATAATGGAACAATAAACAGGTGTTTCTTGCTGACTAACAGTAATTCGACCAACAGTGACGTCAGGTGCCCTTTCCTTATATTTAAAGAATTTTAGTAAAAACTAAATTAAATAAATGTGCAACATGTAGATAATATTTAAACCCTTTTGGATTGGATTTTTATTTCAATTTTGAAATATAAAAAAACTTTTAATTTAATAATATTAATAGTAGAATGACTGACCAAACAGATTGACTGAAGTTTAATGAATATGACACTATTAAATTATAAGCAGAAGTTCTCTTATACGTCCATTAAAAATATTTCAAAAATATATATTCTAAAAACACACTCAAAATATATATTAAACATTTAATTGCTAAAAAGGACGTCAAACGTTAATAAAATACATTAAAAGATCTTAATAATTTGAGATGTTTCGATTGAATTTACTCAATCATCATCAGAAAAACAAATAAACACAAAGATGGAAAATGATAATAAACTATTATATATTTCATTTGTAATAGTTTATTGTCATTTTCCATCTTTGTGTTTATTTGTTTTTCTGATGATGATTGAGTAAATTCAATCGAAATATGTCAAATTATTAAGATCTTTTAATGTATTTTATTAACGTTTGACGTCCTTTTTAGCAATTAAATGTTTAATATATATTTTGAGTGTGTTTTTAGAATATATATTTTGGAATATGACACTGTCTGGAAATCTCACGAATGTAGTTATTTTGCATACAATTAAATTCATATTGTAATAAGCTAAGGAAGAGTTTTTAGAGACTTTTTAAAATATCGTATTACAGCAGGATATAACAGATATTACGACTTTCCAACATGTTTTGCGTTTTATTACACAGGTTTTGTTTAGCAAAGTAACTTAGGGGAGGTGGGGGATGAATGGGACATTTTCACAAAAATATTTTTTTATATTTTTCTATTTAAGTTACTATCAATATTATATACCACATTTCATACATTAGGTATTTGCCAACATATATGAACAATATTTATTCTAGATTATGATTTATTCATAAAAATATTATGAAATAAAAAAAAAACGTTCCTCCCTGTCCCAATCATCCCCACAGCAGGGATGAATGGGACACTAATAGGGATGGATGAGACACAAAGATTTTCCTCCCTGTATTCAATTTTACCAAATTAAAATTTATAATTATAACCTTATATGAAAATTATATTTGTAATATATGATTTTACAGCACGAATCGATACGTTTTTTTTTTTTTTTTTTTTTTTTTCAATAACTTCTTTTATTGCAGTTTTAACTTTTAATGCGGACTTCGGCTATCAACATGTTCTTTTTTCCCACTTATGAGGCATTTTAGATTTGAAATGAAAGTGCAAAATGTCTTTTAAATATAGCATAGCTAATAATTTTCAATCATAACTTATTAATTAATATTAATTAAATGTATCGTAGAAACATGCAGAACGGAAATTATTGTGTCGATCGGAAAGTCATGTCGTGTTGGGAAATCAATTCGTACCGGAAAATTCTTGAAGCCTATTTCTCTGCCCTCCGTTACGCGCTGGAGGGCAGGGATGAGCACCAGATCGGTTTTACTCTAGGCAAAAGCTTCTTCGAATCTCTCTCCGGAACCTTGAGTTGACCGAGAATGAAATCCGAAAGTTGCCAATAAAGGGGTCACTGCCAAAAAATACATCCTTTTGGCGATGAAAAGGCAAACACATGTTGGATTCAAAATCTGTCTGAAAGGGGCTGTGCATATATAACGTTATCATTTTAGGAGGGAGGGGGGTCTGCCGCATGATATCGCAAGATATCTCTAGGGGGAGGGGGGGTTTGTCTTTTGATATCGTTATCAATTTCGATACAACCCAATTTTTTTCTTTTTATTTGTAAACTTGTCCTTACATCAAAATAGTATGTTATCTTATTTTTATGAAAATATAAAGATATTACTACTTAAATGACTATAAAACTATTTATTTCAAAAATATGGAAAACACCAACGTTTGGCATTCCTATTCGGTCATATGTGTATTCTTATGTAATACGCTGTTCGAGAAACATATGGGAAGTATGCTTGAAATGATATTTGTCTTTACTATTAAGAGAAAACATTTTATCCACCTGTTTTGTTGATAAGAAGTTATGTCTCCCCCCCCCCCCCCGTGCGGGGGCAAGTGCAAAGATATATAATTGAATGCACTATTTAAAATATTTATATTATTAAATACTTTTAAATAGTAACTATTTCTTCTAAGTATTATTTGACATAAAGTTATTTCATATATAAAGTAATATTTTATTGACTTCTCTTGAATAAATAAAATATGCGAATAATAAATGGAACCACATTTATACACCACTTCAAACAAAAGAAAAAAAGTTAAATTTTTAGGCATTGATAACGATATCATTACCGGAGAAGGGGGGGTCGAGGGATGATAACGTATGATATCGTAAGGGGGGGGGGGGGTCCGAAATTACCAAAAAGTTGATATCGTTATATTTGCACAGCCCAAAGAACAATGCGTTTGGTCTCTACTTCTATCTTTCCTCTGAGGTCGAATCGAACCAGACTTTTTTTTTTTACAAAATAAGTAAAATATAGACCGCACAAATTGATATTAAAAAGTTAAATAAATTTAAATAGAAATTCTGGTGTAAGTCTCTTTAAAAAAATCTGAGTAAAATTTTCCGCGGTTCTAGTGTTAAAGAATGAAAATATAGGTTTAAAATAAAAGAATGGCCAGCGGTGCAAAGAGAATAGAGCAAACTTTTATTATTATTATTATTTCTAAATTCCAGAACATAAATGAAGTCAGAAAATAAATGCATAGACATATACTACCATTACTACATGCAGATAGCAACAAATGTAATTGTTAAGACAAAATAAAACTCGATGAAAAATCATAAGTTTTAAAAGCAGGCCAGACCCGAGCAGGTTAAATGGAAGTTACAAAAATGTATTTTTCTACTTTTGGCTAGGAATTATATAAATTCCAAGATTTGTTTTGATATACAGTAGAACCCCGCTAATCCGAACTAATTGGGACCGGTCCCTGTTCGGATTTCAAAAAATTCGGATTATCCGAAATTCCGATAAAAATGGAAAAGAAAAAGATGCGTGCTAAAAATTTGCAAGTTATAAGCACTCAGTAACATTAAACATTCTCTAACCCGGCATCCTTAGATCCGGTATGCTGGATAATCTGGCACGAATTTTCGGAAAAAAATAGTATTAATTGTTTCAACAATTCTGATATTTATCCAATGAAATTTCAGAATAAGGAATTTCGTAACAACCCATTACAAACTGTTCAAAATCGCGAATCTACAAATAGCTTAGTCTCCACATCGACGAGGAGCAAAGAAAGAAACATTTCTGCAGATAATTTGAAAAATCGGCTGAATCGCAAAACAGCCGAGACACTTGGCATCGTACAATTTGGCGAGGCGATAAATGGATCTTTGTTGTTACCAGTTCGTTTCGTAAATTCTTTCCACGCCTTGAGTTGTGTTATCTTGAATTTGGATTGGTTGAATGGGATTGGTTGATTTCTTGTGTATTGGATGGTCACGCCTACCTTTGACAACTCAACTCCTCATGTTTTGTAATTTGTGTACAACGAGTTGCGTGACGAGGTGTAGAAGACAGACGTTTTGTAATTGTAAAATTAAATGACGGTAAGGCTAGAGTATGTTATTGTTAATATATTTTGCTGTTTTTAGTTGTAAAATTTGAAAGTTAAAGTACCTGTGTAATTTAGTTTGAAATTGTGAGTATTTGTTCATTTTTTTTTTTTTTTTGCTGGAAAGTTAAATGAAGTTCATCGACGACTAGAAATTTACGAAATTATGGCAATTCAACATTTTATAGAGTTGGTTTTCAAAAAAGGAGATGTTTGTTAAGGTATGTTAATAATTTTATGTATTTTTTAGTATAGTGTTTTATATTAGCCGTTTATTGTATATTTCTCATGTATGCTGACCTTACGAGTTTTGTACATTTTGATATTGCTACGCAACGTGAAGTGCTGAATTTTGATATTGCTACGCAACGTGAAGTGCTGAAATTTGATATTGCTACGCAACGTGAAGTGCTGAATTTTGATATTGTTACGCATTGAGAACCGCTGAATTTTGAGATTGCTGCACACCGAGAACTGCTGGTGACAGTGATGTTTTTTTCGGTTAATGAACGCGAAGCGTTCATACATGTACGCTGATTGCCGCTTTAACGAGTTTCCTGCGTTTTTCAGATTGCTGCAGAACTAAGTTGCTGTATTCAGTGATAAATATTATTTTTTAATGAACGCGAAGCGTTCATACTTCTTGAAATTAGAAATGAATTGTTCAATGATTACTATAATATAGGCACGTACTTTCAATATTAAATGACCCTATGATTTTTTCTAAAAGTTGTTGATAAATGAAAATTTTAATCATAATATCGTTGCTCTGATTTGAGAAGGTACTTTAAAAATTTCACGTTTTCAATAAACTTATGTTGAAATCGTTTGTTTTATTTTGAATCTCATAAAAATCAGCTTTCCTGTGTTTTCTAATACGTCGTTATTTATAAATGTTCTATTTCCCATGATTCCAGGGTGATGACGTAGTAAAAAACAGTCTGGAAGCATTCAGGAAAGTGGACCAATCACGTTAGTTTTCAGGTTGCCGCATTTTAGATTGGCGCATGTGGGGTAGTTGGCGCTTGTCAGAAAAGTCGCCAAATGGGGTGTCTCGGCTGTTTTGGGAATCTGCCGAAAAATCATAGTGTTGAAAGTAAAAAAAAAAAAAAAAAAAAAAAAAAAAAAAAATGTCATTTGAATTAAGTACTGTTTTACATTTTAAAAGAAAATTTTATAGTGACTAGCAAGAAAACTAATATTCGAGATTTTTTAACATGGTTTCTACGAGTAGGAGTACACTGCACGTTTTTATTTTATATTCGCGTACATATGTTGTACTTTTACATTATTGAGTATTTTTTTAAAATTCTATTCAAGCTGCTTAAAGAATAAAAAACAAGCTCTAGTGCCATTTTATGTTTAATTCTAACTTCTATACGTTTTTCCCGACATCATAGCTGTAATCCCGAAAATTTCCTAAGTTAATCTTCTCAGTTTATTTGTTCAAGGTATATATTTCAAAAATAAAATCGTTTCGGATTAACCGGATTTTCGGATTAGTACTGTGTTTCGGATTAGTTACTGTAGTTCCAAAATAGAAATAGAAATTAATCTTTTCGAAATTAAATTATGCAGAAATATTTAACTTACTTCAAATTTTGATTGATTTAATAAAACTTAAAGAACTCAGAATAATTTATAACAGACTTGATATTTTAAGACACACACACAATAAATAAATAAATAATAATCAAATAACGAAAGATTTATTCATGGCTTCAGAAACAGCATTCATAATACATGGTGAATAATGCTGTGAATACTTAAAATTAAATCGTGGTTCTACAGTTTCTTTAACTAAGAACTTTAAACTGTATTACTAACAAACTTAAGAAGGTAGTATTTACAAAATTTATAAAATAAATTTACATTTTTTAATTTATTAATAACTAAACATTAAATAGCATGAATAATATTAAATTTACTGTATTACCCCCCCCCCCCTAAAAAAGCAATTTTTTATTCATTACTTTATGGCAAGTTTTCTGTTTACTTTGGAAAACAAAATAATAAAAATTGTGTAGAATTTTAATTCGGTATGACGATCGCTGGGTGTATTTTAGTTTACTGCGCATTAACTGGGAAGCTGCGATCGCCCCAGACAGGGAAAATACGCATGCATCTTTGTAAATAGTCAAATGCAACCCTCTTGTTTTCGTACAAAACACTGTTGCGCTCCCTGCATGCGTGAATGAAATGTTGATAAGTCTGATTTTATACTATACTCGTTAATTTTGTTTTATTGTTAAATCCCAATTAATCGTATTTAAGTTCATTAACATTTTATTTCGTAAAGGTTTATTCTCTTTTAAAGATTAAATTTGTGCAGGTACTTTTGCCATAGAATTTTAAAGTGGAGTGAAAATAGAAAAATAGATTTTTGCAGTTGTCATTTATCTTTTTATTATGTAAGCTTTCATGATATGTGGCATATTTTTAGTTCTTATTAATTAGTGCTACTTCTCGTTTATTAGTTGTTACGTTATTATCCATTTGATGCTCCACAATTCTTATATACTCATGTTTATAGTTAATGTCTTTAAAATAACGTCAATAATTTCGATTGTTTAATAATAAGAACTTGTTTTGTATAGTACTTGAAAAGTAATTTATTCAAAGTAACCAAGTCATTTTTTTTTTAAATTATTTTAAGCGCTTTTTTAAATTTCCACTTATTTTAATACTTTGGTGCTGTATAAAATTTCATTTAATAATACTATTCAACAGCAGATGGTTTCGCATGAGCAATCTTAATTTATTAAATTTATTGTTGTACAAGTTGTTTGAATTTTAAAGTATTATTATTAAACGTATTTAATGCTTTTAATTTAAAAAGAAATTAATTTTTATTAAATAAATTTTAATATTTGACAATTTCGATGTAGATAATAACAGACGTACGGCATTTTGAAAAAGAAAAGCTTAGAAAAAATTAAGAGGAAAATGAAAAAAAAATTCTAAACAATGTAACTGTGTAATTTGTGTGTGTGTAACTTCTAAATAATGTAAAGTGTGATTTAAATAAAAACGACAAACAATATTTTACGAGTTTATAAGCACGATACAGAATATATTTTAACACTAGCGCCTCATTCCTAGAAGGTTCCCTATGGAAGCACGAAAATTGGGAAAGTCCACTTTTTTGTTCAGGTGATGTGCAGAAGTGGAGACATCTGGTCACAGAATTATTGCATCAGCTTTAATTTTAGGGAATTACAATTAATAGAGTTTTCAATAAAAATTTTAGAAATCATTATATAAGAACTTATTAAAATATTGTTTTTGGCTGGTGTGCAGAAGCGGAGCCATGTGTTCACAAAATGGAGATTTGTTTAAAATTTTGTTATAAGCTATTTTCCGTCTGGATACCAGTATCTTTGCGGTATGTCTTTTCTCTCCTAATTGGTAGATTGTGGAATAGAATCCAAAGAGAGGAGGATTTGAAAAAAATTGGATACTTTTTAATATTTATTTATAATCTTTAATCTTTAATTTAATTATAATCTTTATTATACAACCAGCTTTGCTACAAGCTGACTGCAAGAAATGATCATTGCCCAACATAAAAACACGCAACGATAGAACAGTGTTTTATAGATCAAAACTTTTCTGTTATATAAATCTGGTGTGAGTTTTAAAGTAAAATGAAAGTTATTATTACTTTCTATGCTTTATGATTACAAATTATCAAATTAACCGGCATTCACTGTCGCAGATGTGTTGACATGTATCTCGATTTACACGAGGTGTCCCGATTTTCAAGATTCCTGAGACACGTTCCGCGGAACCCCAACGTGGGACAAATAATGTCCCGCTTTTTTACCGCAACCGAAGTACTTCAAATTGTTACTAATTGAATCTAAATTAGAATTTTATCCCTTAGTCTGAGGCGAGAATTCAACCACACTTTGGTTACATCTGCAGGGCTGCCACGGGAAATTATTTTTTAATTCTATCTCGCACTGCTTTTTTAAAACAACAACAAAAAAATTACATACCCTTTAACGATATTTGCAAGAGAAATATACTACAATATATGTAATTTTTAAATATAGGTGCGAACAGAATATAAAAATAGTCGCCTGTGGCAGCCCTGCATATGATCTTATCAGCGGCCTTATGTTACCGAATACCTTATATTTTGTCTAGAACTCATGCGTGCTCCTGTTCAAAGTTCATTCGATGGACCACAAACAGCAGACGCATGTAAGAAATAAGTTTCAAGGAGCGGAAGAGCATGTAAAAATCGATATGCAAGCGTGAAGCCACACTAAAACTTATGAATCTACGGTAGTCAGCACGCAAAGAAACTAGAACGCTAATGTAAAACCTATGGAGCGTTCTTTTTAAAGTTTCCTTGTTTGCATTTTCATAGTTTTAAATGATTTTTTTTTTTTTTTGCTTAAAACAGCTGATGTTGAATTCTAACCGAGCTAGTATTTACGTTATCTGTTTTGGTCGTAATTTTTTTAAAAGTTACTTTTACTTTCGGTTAGTTTTACGTTTTAATTTTCCGTTTGCAAGACAATTTTATCCAAAGTTCATATATTTATACTTCTTAGTATCAAACAACAAACAAATCTTCATCTGGCGCCCCCATTCGCCTTTCGATCTGGGGCCCGGGGCACATTCCCCCTCTGCCCTCACCGAGTTACGGTCCTCTTGGCCCAAGACTGTCCCGGCCCAGAAAAAAGTCAAAATTTCGGCCGAGCCCAGCCCGACCTTATTAAATTTCTGCACAACATGGCCTTTTACTGGTTTAAAATTACGAGAATTGTACGAGAAGTTCTGACCAAAAATACTTATTTTAGCATTTTTTCGTATTTACAATCTTTATATAAAGAAGCGCCTTGTGCTGCGATATTAATTTTTTTTATGAATCTCTATTTGTATGTAAATGTTTCAGTTAACATTAATATCGTTAATCCATTTTCCATCTATTGGAGACTTAAGAATCTGAAAAATACTACACAGTAAAATCTTCTAAGACGGAATTGCTTAGTAATGAAAAAAAATGAGTTATAGACAAGTTCCCTTCTTAGAAGATGTAAATGTATTATATTCTTTTCTCACAAATTAATAAATTCATTTGAGATCTATCAACATATTCTTCAGTTTAAAACAGGATTACATCATAGGCAGATTCTTTTTCACAGGTTTTATTATATTTTAATCTTACTGCCTGGAAATCCATTATTCTTTAAATAGAAGAAATTTTAAACTTTAACCTGGAAGGACGGGAGTCGTGAAATGTAACACCAAAACGGCCATGGGGTGTTACCACACCCCAAACATAAATGCGAAAAAGATCTTTAGAATTCTATCTGTTAAGGAAATTCATGATAATTACACTCTTTATTGTGAAAAATGATAACTGAAATGTTAAATTATATAGATAATTATAGATCATTTTTATTAATAAAAGTAAAGTAAAAGCATTGACCTTTATTTTCCTTATTCGAAAAACTTAATTTTTCCCATATAATACTTAATGATTTTCTTTAAAATTTTTATTGTAATAAAATTACACATTATTGCGGATACGAATACTGAGATTTATTAATTTTCAGAATAATTGGGATGTAGTACATGGATAACAAACTTTAGATTTTTTGCAGTTTTTACATATAGCTTCATTTTCTGAGTGTTCTCGACTTATATTTTTTTTCGCACTTCACATATATAGTTTTCGATTTCCTGTCCTTTTCTTACGGACACGAACAGCATCTTCCATAACTCAATTTTCTCATTTTCGTTCCTCGCTCATCCAGAAATTTATTTTGTCTCTGCCGCCATTTCATATAAGGTGGTAAAAGTGAGAACGCTAAATCCTTCAAGGAATGCCTCCTGTTTCTGAAGTTTTCTGGTGGATTTGCGGTCAATAACAACAAGATCCTTGAATTTATTCCAGCAATATTTAAAAGTGAAAAAAATATCACCGTAGGCCATCGGTTTGATATTCCGGCAACAAAATACGATCCTCCCGTTTCATCGACGACTATGACTGCTCCTTTCGTCATGTTGTAGAATGTAATTACATCCGGGGTTTCTTAACCCTTTAGTGCGCAGTTTTGCATATATGCAAACAACAGTGTTTTGAATTTAATATATTTTTTAATGCATATAGACCAAATTCATACCAGAAAATTAAAATAGCAATATCGGGTTTAATTAATAACAGACATTCCGCTTTTAAATAGAGCGAAATTGACCATTGAAACTTTCTGGTGTAAAGTCAGATTCTCTGGACTATGTAATTTCTAGAACGTATTCTGTCATGGGAATTAAAGGGTTAAAGGTTAAGTTTTATAAAATAAATAATTATATAAAATAAGGTATTTGGAGACATACTTATTAAAATATTTACTAGTTTGCACTATTTTAGCGTAAAACAGCCACACGACAGTAGTTTTTATTTGTAATGCAGGTGTGCAACAGAAGAAAAGATTGACGTATTATATGAAAAATGTATCTGTGATTTTTTTCATTATTTTTCCTGTGTAATAAACCTTTCAGAGAATCATATATAATTTTTTCGAAACAAAATAAAAATTCGCGCATTTAAGGGTTAATCTTCTGTGCTTTCGTCAATATGGTCATCAGTATGCATGGTTGATAGAAGCTTTGAGCATTTTATTTTTGTTATGTAAGAAAGCATCATAACGTCCTTTTGAAACCCGAAGAGATTTGTATGTGCTTCTCTACTTCTATGTGTCGCAAATTCAGCTGAGATAACCCTCTTGTTTTACGAATTGTTACAAAAATAGAAATTTTATGTTTCAGTAAATCGTTGGCTAATTCATAGCTATTGTACCAATTGCCTGTAGTGATATTTCTTCCAGACTTGTACAATGCAAGTAGCATTCATTTTGTTATTTCACAGGAACTGTTGTTTTTCCTGTAAGATCCATCTCGCTGCTGGCCTGCGTAGTGCGTATATCTCCATGTTGAATGTGTAAAACATTCTAGAAACGACCAAAGCAAAAATCTCTATACAATATGTTGTTGTTTTTTCGGCATGTACTGCCGAAAGGAGCACCGTTCTCGAAAAGCTTCTAGCTTTTCATCCAATGTCGCCTATTCACCTACATGATATAATTTTTGAGAATTTGAAACAAAATTCTCAAACACGTCTCTTAATCAAGCTAACTTATCAATCTTTCCTCTGTCATTCCGAGTTCTGACATCATCAAATGGACACGAAGTATAAAAATAAAACGCTTATCGCTCATAGTTTTACGAAAAATGTCCAATTCTGTGCCATCTGTCGCCCACATGTCCCTAACATTTACATGAAAAGATTTGTGCAAGCCAGCTATATACTACAGTCTTACAAAAGCGTAAAACTCCTCTTTTTCTGAAGATTTTGCATATCTTTCTCTTTTGAAATTTCCAGAAATTTTTTCTATATAAATGTTAGTGCATTCTAAAACCATTTCCATGATCTAATCATCAAATATTAGTCTCCATGCATCGATTGGCGAAGTAACACTTTTAGGAAATTGTGTATTGCCAGGTAATTGTTTGATTGTATTTTGGAAAGCTATGCACTTTTAAACTCGAAAGGGTTCTTTTTGCCACTTTGTTGTTTTATCTTTTCCGATAAAAAAGCTTGTTTTGTCACAAACTTCATCTTTTGAAGAATTGCATTATTCCACTGATTTAGACTGGTGATCACCGAACATGCCTTCATTATCTGAATCTCTCAACTTTTCTTCGATATTCTATTTATCTGATGAAACCGCCTCTAACATCTACTGAAATATTTCCATTTCTTGACCATACGTCGAGGAAACGACCGAACAAAACGACTGGAGCAAGTCATGATTTCGCACTGAAAATTCTAACATGAGCGCGCGTACGGAGTGTCCGCGCGAACGAAATCGTTCTATAAAACTGAAAAAGCGTCTGAATTCGACGCTTTCATACGCTACGCCAGAAGGTAACCTTGAAAGCAGGTATGGATGGACCAGACCCACTTCGGTTTATAGGAAGAGGCAGCAGATGAATATTTTCGCACGTTGTGCCGGATTAATTGTAGAATAATAAAAATGTATGTATTTTTTTGAAAAATTTTTGGGCCTTGTCAAATTTTACTGATTTTCGCACGGTCCAGGCCACACCGAGACAATAATTTTCATATCGGCTGGGTCAAGACCGGCACTTATAATTTGGGCCTGTGCAAACCTTGAAAGAATGAAGTCAGTGCCGGATCGGTACAGAAAAAATAAGTTAGGCCCGTGCACAGCCAGCAAAAGAACAATGACTAGGTTCGGGCCGAGCCTTCAGAAAGAAGTAACGCCCGGTCCGACTCGAGTGTTGCAAAAAATAGGCCCAAGCCTATCCCAAGAATGGCTCCAAAATTGGAAAACGCCATTCGATTACATAATTCCTGAATTTTGTAAAACCTACGAATTTTATGCGTTCCCGAACAACAATGAATTCAGAACTGTGTCAGAAAGTAGGTTCTTCGTATTTAAGAACAGCCTTAATAAATTACAGAGAAATATTTTCAAAAATCTACTTTTTATTATACAGGTTGGGCCGTGTAAACCTCTAAGCCAAACTGGAAAATTATAGGAACATTTTTGTTTAACCCCCACCCTCTACGCCTAAAAATTTACCTCCTTTTTAACTGAGAGTGGAAAGTTTTAAGGTTGTTAGTTTCTTACATATATCAAGTTTTAAAGGTTTAAATTTTCTGTGTTGAAAACGAAAGCAGATTTTTTTTTTTTTCTTTTTGGGTTGCGTGGTGAGGGGTAGTATATTGATAAAATATGAACCATTTTCAATTAATATGGCTTTTCCGAATAAGCATAAATGTGCTGCACGAGCCATGTTAGTATGACAACATCGATACAAAAATACAGCATCCGCAGGTTAGAGATTGGCATCGGGGACTTATATAATATCTGAGCCCAAGCTGGGTTTTTTTTTCTAGATAGTCGAATCGAGTCACAATTGGGTTTACTCGTTCCCACTATATTCCGGGCATGGAATATGTTTTGTTAAAATAGCACTAGCGATACTGAATTTTCTGTTAACAGAATTATTGGAAATATACCTTAAAGATGTTCTGAAATTCCTTGCTCAATGAAGCAAAACTTTCTGACACATTTTCTGACTTATTTTTAACGATAAAGTTCTAAAATTGATAGTCCTGACTATTGCGGCGATTTGGAATTGAATCGAATAGCGTTTTCCATTTTTTTTTAAAACTTAAACAAAATGCTTATCACGTTGTCATGTAACGACAGGTTTTTCTCATTTTCCGAGCAATCACGTATTTAAATTCGATTCAAAAATCCAACGTTGGCAATATTTTTTGAAAGATATTTTGTCAAAAAAGGGAAAACACCATTCGATTACATAGTTCCTGAATAAGAACACCTGCCAATTTTATGTGTTTCCGAACAAAAATTAATTCAAATATGTGTCAGAAATAAGCTTCTTCGTTTTCGAGAACAGCCTTAATAAATTACAGCGATATATTTTCAGATATCTACTTTTATTATGCAGCTTCAAAAGTTATGACGCTTTTAATCCTCTTTTTCTTCTTTTATTCTAAATTACGTTAACCCGGGATTACACGCGCAGAGTATGACATACCCATGATGCACACGGTAATTTAATTTATCAGCAATAATTTTCGAAAAGTAATCTTCAAATTAATTTGTGAGCAATGTCAACGATTAAATAAGAGGAAGATTTTTGTTCGAATTTATTGGTGGTAAAGTATAAATTGTACATATCGAACTTTTAATTTTTACATCTGTCTAGGATAGCTTTCGCTCCAGACCGAGTTAGATTTAGTCCGACCCTTGCAAATTTCCAAAGGAATTATGACAGGGTTCGCACGCTATTAAACCACGCCCCATTTTGTAAGGACTCTACCACCAGTATTATTATAAAAATCATTTTCTTTACGATTCATCAGCTAGAAGATAGTTTTATGCGATTACTGGTGGTAGAGTCCTTACAAAATGGGGTGTGGCTTAATAACGTGCGAATTATGTATGAGTGTAAGCTTTCTACATCTATGAATATGACTATGTAAGTTATCTTTTTTATGAATAAATGTCATAAATATAAGCCTATCCAAATTATTTTAGTATCTGAGACATACTTTACCCCATCCGCTCTGCGTGTGTGTGGAGGGAGTGGCTGAAACTATTGTTTTTTCTTTGAACACGTTCACGCCGGCGCGGTGTGTCACACTCGGCTGTCTCAGAGCTGACAAGTCTCCGGCTTTTCGGATACCAGTATTTTAATACAGAAAATGTTGCTTTATTTAATTAGAACAATTGGGCGATTTAAAGGAACAACATTTTCTCTAAAATAATAGAGGTGTCCAAAATGCCGGAGGCTTGACAACTCTGAGACAGTCGAGTGTGACCCTCCGCGCCGGAGTGAACGTGTTAAGGTATTATAAAAATCGCATATTACAAATATTACATATCGCATATTACATATCGCAAACACTTTAAAAGGTACAGTTGTGGAAAGAAAAAAGCAAACACCCTCTGCTAACTCTGCAACAAATTACCGTAAAAGAAAGTTACAGGTACCAAACGATTGGAAATAAAATCTACTTTTAAATGATGCATATAAAATTTGCTTAGGGGGCCATCTATATATGAAAACGAATCCAAGCTTTGTTTTGCCATTAGTAATAGTAACCCAAGTTTGACACCATAAACAAATTCTACAAACGTCAATTAGCCTAAATCCAAATTTAAATTAAATTCGTATAATTAGTTTCCGAAAAATTAATTATTTTAAAATTAGCATACTTTAGGCATTGTATCCAAATTAAAGTTCGGTACTCGATGGTTGAAATGCTAGAGAATGACTATGTCACTTCTATCCATGTATTATTTCTTGCCAATAGGGCGCTTTTACTCTCTTAATATTTTTCGACTATTGCCATACCAAATATTTCAATAAAATGAGTAAAATTTATTTTTTCAAATTATATTTTTCTGAACATCATAGTTGGCGCAGCATGTCCCTAAAGGTATTTTGCGCCATAAAACTCAATACAACCAACTGAACATCGTAGACTTAAACCATCATGTTGCCATTTTTTAATGATAATTCGAAAACCACTTGAAAGAAAAATTTGAAATTAAGAATTTGCATATAGCAGGACATAATAAATATAAATCTTTCAAAAATTGTGTGTTTCAACTCATACTATTTTCGAATATTAATTTCATAATTCATATTATAATTTTTTTTAATTACAAATTCAATGTATTCATGTGTGGGTTTTTTAGTATTACAACCACAGACAAAATTATCGCATAAGGATTATGATTTCAGGAGATATTAATAAAAATATGAAAATATAATTTAACATTAGAAGCTCTAAATTTTGAATGTTTATAATTCAAAAACTTATCATTCAAATGACTAGAAATTTCGTTTCTAGGCATAGTTTGAATCGAAGATTTAAAATATATTGTCAAAATTAGGTGTTGCCATTAAAAAACAAAGTTTGATCTGGTTTTGATTTGTAGATAGCTCCCTAAGTAAATTTTATATACATCATTTAAAAGGAGCCTTTATTTCCAATCTATTGGTACCAGTAACTTTCTTCGACAATAATTAGTTGCAGAGTTAGTAAGGGGTGTTTTTTTTCCACGACTGTACCTGACTCCTTAAGCCGTTATTGAATTTTAAATAATGTTTCACTTTTCTGTATCTTAACTTACATTTAGAGACACAAACCCTTAAAGTATATTTTACAAAAATCAATAAAGAAATAAAAACAGTATGTAAGTTGGTTATTGGATATTAAATATTGATTTCTAACTATATTTGCCCTGAAATTGTGAAGGTATTCATTGTCACTGCTAGAAACACTTGATAGATAAAAAGAATACAGCTCCCACTCAATAGGAGGGGGAGGGGGGGACGAATCATATTTGCGCTGAAAATTAAAAATTTTAGAAAATTTATTATGTTCATTCATTATAAACACAAATGTTTCTAATACAATCACACTCAAATTTTATTTTCTCACTCAATCCATTGGTATAAACACAGCATTATAGCTCTTCTGTATTTAATTAATTATTAATTAATATATCTCAGGGTAAAATTTTATTGCAACTTCGTATCAGTATTAATAATCCCTCTGTGTGTAGCTCTGTGTGTGTGTCCGTTTGTTTGTTTCTTGGCGAAAGCTCGGAAAATCTATCGCATGTAAAGGCTGCAAATTTGGTTTTTGATGGAGGAAGACTATAACCGAATGCTCCTGAGGCTCCAATTTTTAATTTTAATAGTTTTTTCTTACTTTTTGATTGAATGGAACGATTCGCATATTTTCCGAATCCTTCAAGTTCGTCGGCAATTTTGTCCCTCTCATAAGAAGAATACAGCTCGATATAGTAAATTTTGTGCTCGATTGGAAAACGTTTTCTCGGAATTCATACAACGAATTTTGAAAGTTCTAATAAAATTTCCATTTTGTCGAAAAAGAGTACCCCTTATCGTGAGACATTTTTTTTTCGGCCAGTGGGAATAAGTGATTTTAGTTTATATTTGGGTGAAACCAAAAATACATGTGCTTTTCATGTCCAAAACTTTAATATTTTTTTCTTTCATCTAATATACTAAGAAATTCTAATTTTTTATGCCATCTTTTAGAAAAATGTATTCTTCACTGGGTTAAAATTTACTCTCGTCAATGTTATTGTGTTTATTGCACAATTTATGCAATTTATCCATTCTTAGCTGTGGAAATTAGCTGTCCAAATGACTAGAGAGAAATCTTTAAACAGACTACAATTCTAAATATTATGAACAACACAATATGTATCTGCTTTTATTTAATTAACAGATATAGCAGTTTAATAAATTTGTACTAATGAATTAAGATATGTGTTTTGGAACTGCATGAGTTTATTTTAACTTTTATCTATGAAAATGAAACCTCTGTTACTTTATTTATATTTAGTAGAAGAAATAATAAAATTTTTGTTCAACAAAGGGCGCTACTAATCTGGATTGCTCAAAGAACTTTCTAGTGCCATTGTCAAGTCAGTTGCCATTGTCACTTTGTCTGCCACATATTTAGAATATAGAGCAGTATTATCAAACTCTAAGGTGAGTGTGTTTTCTCTTTGTAACTTCTGTTACTTCAATTTGAGATTTAAATATTGTTTTAAAAATTAAATTTCTCTTTAAATCAGAAAACACTAGGTAAATTAAGTTTACATAAATAAAATATTTATTTTTTAGAATATCATTAATTAAGAGAAAAAATTGTTTTTCCTTAAATGTAACCTCTGTTAAGTTTTGGTAACAGATGTTACATACAAATAACAGATGTTACATTTTATACCAGAGTATTTCACTTTTTTTTGTGTGGTAATAATATATATTTATTTATTCATAGCGCTAAATTTACTTATTATCATTATTATTACATATTTATATTTATTTTGGCAGTAGTAAGTATTATTTATTTGTGGTATTTTCCAGGTGTAAAAATTTATCCTTAGAAAACAAATTTTTAAGTTCTTAAATCCACTGCTGAAGAAAATGAAATTACAGAAATAACGCTAGATAAAATAATTAACAGAACATACATATTAGTAGAATTTGTAACTGAAAAAAAGAGAAAAATGAAGTATTACTACATAGCCGTTACAGAAGAGGATTTAGAAGAAGATGGTGAAATGCAAGTTATGTTTTTGAAAGCTTGTGATGATGCATCATCTATTTTTAAAGTAGATAATCATATTGCATACATACAGTTCGAACAGATCAGATCCAAAAAAAAAAAAAAAAAAAAAAAATGTCCATGCTAACTGTAGTACTGAAAGGGTACAGATTATGTTACAAGTTTCACCCTGTATTGAAAAAATAGTTGCAGTATTAAAAATTTGTGGAAATTTCTTTGGAATATAAAATTATGTCAGTGTGTCCTTGTTAGTTGCTAAAAAGTCAGTTTGTTTACATCTTGTAAATTTTTGTAACCTCTGTTACTTGAAGAATTTTTCTAATTCTTTTTGATAATTAATTGTAAACTGATAATAAACCAAATGTATTTAAAACAAAGAATATTTTATGTAATTTAAATACAATTAACAAAAATCTTCTCTTTAAAAATAAAATAAGTGGTAATTATGAAATTTAACTTTTTTTTTTTTTTTTTTTTTTTTTTTTTTTTTTTTTTTTTTTTTCTAAGCGATATAAAATTACACATGTAATGATAATTAAATGTTATTATTTATTATTCATCTTTCTAAAAGTATTATTTTAAACTAAAGGGTATTTTTACTAAAGTAATGTATAAAAGTTATATATTTTTCTGAAATATTTGTATCACAAACTAAGCAAATACTGTCATGTAACAGAGGTCTCATTTTTTACGCAAGATATGACTTTGAAATGTTATATTTTAGTGTAAAATTAATTTTCTTTTCCCTGCGGAGGCTAATTTTGTGCAGCATAAATATATATTTAAACAATATTATTGTTATTTAGTAAAATCTAGGTCCTAAAAAAAGACGAAAAAAAAAATCTTAAAACGCCAAAGAAAATTGGCTTTACCCATTTATGAATGGTTTGAAAGTGCAATCCCGTCCTCACATCATTACAGTGCTCCTCCCTCCTCACCCCCGGTGAAAAATGTCTGAAATCAACACCTGATTTTATGTATGTTTAAGGCAAGGTTATTAAACCGGTCCAGGGCAACTACTTGCAGTTAGCGGTTCAGTTCATATTTAATAAAATTATCATTTAAGTCACACTAAAAGTACACTCAGTTTCCAAAACTGAATACTACATATAATTTTGTTAACTTAACCCCTTAACGCTCGAATTAAATTACGGTTGAATAATTCAAATTGCTTATTGGCACCACTTTTATGAAAAAGAAATATTCACCTTATTTAACGACAGTAAAAACGATACTAATATAGCCAATTTCACTATTTTATAAAACTGGTGGCAATCAAACAATTTGAGTAAAAGACACAGCCCGAGAATATGACGGGAGCGAGAATTAAGGGGTTAATCACCACAAGATATAAATATTATTTGAGAAACATTTTTAATGTTGTGTAACTTATACCGGAGACACCTCGTTTGTCCTAATACTTCTAATTACGGACTAATGCAGCATGCAGGATTTCGTAGTAATGACAACCGTTTCAGAATGAATGAACCTGTGTGTATGTGTGTAAGTACTTTACTTCCAGAATTGTGTAAAGCGATATCAAAACTTCCAAAATTTTCGGGGACTTGGGTAATAACAATAGAAGTAGTAAATGCAACACTAATAAATATTAATGTAGTAAATGTAACACTATTAGATATTGATATAACGAGGAGAACTGGTATAGGTGCTCATTCGTATTTGAATTACTGGAATCTGAACGTTCGCAAAATTGTGAATTCACATTTGAATTAAATAAAATATAATAAAATAATATTGTTGGTGTGAGTAGAATAAACTTTAGTGTTAACTTTTTACTTTAAATAAGAGCAGTACCGTATAACAGAAGTCTATCTCATTTGTTTAAACCTTAAATACGCGATTTTTTATTTTGTTTCGAAAAAATTATATATGATTCTCTGAAAAGTTTATTACAGAGGAAAAATAAGGAAAATAAATCAGAAATACATTTTTCATATAATACGTCAATCTTTTCTTCTGTTGCACATCTGCAATACAAGTAAAAACTGCTGTGGTATGGCTGTTTTACGCTAAAATATTGCAAATTATTGAATACTTTAATAAGTATGTCTCCAAATCCCTTATTATATATGATTATTTATTTTATAAAACTTAACCTTTAACCCATAATTCCCATGACAGAATACGTTCTAGAAATTACGTAGTCTAGAGAAACAGACTTTACACCAGAAAATTTCAATAGTTTATTTCGCTTTATTCAAATACGGAATGCCTGTTATTAATTAAAGCAAATATTGCTATTTTAATTTTCTGGTGTGAATTAGGTATATACGAATAAAAAAATATACATATTGAATTCAAAACACTGTTGTTTGCATATATGCAAAGCTGCGCACTAAAGGGTTAATAATTTTTAATATAAGTACTTTGTTTTAACAAACACAGTAATACACTATACACTTCATCCTGTTTAATTATGCATCTTTTGTTTTCATGCGAAAATTTTAAAGCAAGATTTCCGTCATTTTCATATATTATTTCATTTAAAGGGCGGGGACGCAATGAAGCAATTCCTCAAACATGATCACCCCTCCCCCACCTCCCACCCACCCCCCAAAAAAACTGAGCTTTGCCTTAAAAGAACTTATACATTTTGTGTTTTATATTTTGAGGTGATTGCATTCATTCATTCACCGCCCATTAATATTTTTTTCCTCTCGATAAGTAAATGTTACCATTTTTCTACAATGACACTAAAGCACCACTCCCCTAATACGTTGCCTCATATTTAAACAGCGAACATACTAGTTCTTGTGTGTAAAACCATCACAAATCTTACCTTATTGGAAGCATAGCAAAAATGTTTTAGGGCACCTAATACCAACTTCCAATTTTTTTTATTTCCTTACCAACACTAAACATCATATTGAGCAACCTATATTATACTATTACAACACAGAAAAAAATCCATAGCCACCCATCTTAAATACTGAAAAATTGCATTTCTCTAAAATATAGTCAGCATGGACGACGGCAGAATGAAATCTTTATGAAATATTCTTTGTCAATACTAGATACAACTGACAGATAAAAAGAGGAATACGGGGCAAAGAAGAGCTCGTGCTAAATTTGCAGAAGTAACCATAACGCAGCTGTAAATAAAAAAAATTTGAGAAATTTAATTATATTCCTTCATTATGAACAAGAATGTTTCTAGCATAATTACACTAAAATTTTAATTCATCACTCATTCCATTGGTATAAGCACTGCTTTAAAGCTCCGGTGTATTTGATTAATTATTTATTTCTATATCTCAAGGTAAAAAAAATTACAATTGTATATCAATATTAATAAATTCTTTGTGTGTGTCCGTTTGTATATACAGGGTGTCCTAGGATTATTGGGACAAACTTTAAGGGGAGGTAGGCGACATAACAAAGATTCAGATTTGCATCGCAACACATGACCGGAAACGTCATGATACGCCGCTAGGTGGTGCTGCTCACGAGAGCACTGGAGGGAAAATATGTGCTTTATCGCAGTCATTCGAGCAGTAGTCACCTTGAGAAGAACATGCAACATTTTATGGACAGGGAGCTGGAAGGCATTCACTTCGTGTACGGATTGGCTGGTGGCAATGCAACGACAGCTCAAGGACTGTATCGAGAACTGTTCCCACAGAGAAATGTCCGGGCTGCCGGATGTTTTCGAATGTGCATTACATTTTGCATGAATAACTTACACTACTACGTCCATAAAATGTTTCATCTTCTTCTAAATGTGACCACTGCTCGAATGAGTGCGATAAAGCAGATGATTCCCCTCCAGTGTTCTCGTTAACAACACCACCTAGTGGCGTACGATGACGTTTCTGGACATGGGTTTCTATGCAATTCTGAATCCTTGTGACTTCCCGTACCTCCCCTTAAAATTTGTCCCAATAATCATGGAATTCCCTGTATATTGGAGAAGGCTAGGGAAATCCATGGCATGTAGAGACCTGTAAATTTTGATTTGGATAGAGGAAGACTGTTCCGCTTTGTTCTGAGGTTCAGATTTTTATTTTTATTATTTTAGGTTTGTTGGTGTTTTTATTTTATACCTGAATGGAACGATTCGCGTATTTCCTCGACTTTTCACATTCGTCAGAAATTTTGTCTTAATCATAAAAACAGTACAAGTTTAATCTTTTTACCCGACATTTTGTGCTCTATTAGAAAATGTTCACTCTGAATTCGTACAGAGAATTTTTTATTTCTTAATAAAAGTTTCCAGTTTGTCAAAAAAGATACTACCGCCAAAAACTTTTACAAAAACGACGGACGTTACCTCGGAAACCGGACTTTTTCATTTTATTTTTGGCAAGTGGGAAAAGGTGAGATAAGAAATTAAATTTATATATGGTTTAAAAGTAAAACCCCGCCATCGGCACTTTACATTGTTCCCCCGCCGTTTACCGGTGTAAAATATATGAAATGATTACCTGATTTTAGATATATTTAACACATTGAAGGGCGGTGGGATATATATCCCACCTAAATTAAACAAGATTCTCACCAGAAAATTTTAACAAAATTTTATATTTTTTAACTTTGGAGGAACATCGCTTAAATATTGCTGTTCCATATTTAAAAATAAATTTTTTGGATTATTCCGGTGAGAATTCAATATTTAGCGACATTTTTGCTTGCCCCTCAAGGTGTTAAGGTTATTAAACCGGGACCGAAAAACAGTTCAATTAATATTAATTTTATCATTTAGTCACACAAAAAATTTACTCATTTTCCAAAACTGAATAATAATTTAGCAAACTTAATCACATATAAAATAAAAAAATTTCTTATCTTCATATTGGAGTCATTTCATGTCAATTCAACCAGACCTTATAACCCGACCGACAGGGATTTGAATGAAACTTGGTGTATATACTAATTCTATCATGATATGAAAACATCAGAAAATTTTCCTTTCTAGACCTCATAGTTTGTGAGATATGGGGGGGGGGGAGTCCAGTTTTTGGATTTTTCTCAAATCGCACAGTTCTGAGTCTGTATTTTTAGACTGCAATTCCATTTTCAAAAAATTGTTTCTCTGGATCTAAAATGCGAATCATCTTAAAAATATCACCGTAAGTACATAAAAAGATTCAAATTTTAATAAAAAAATATTTAAAAAATTAATTTTAAATATTTAGGGTCTATTAACTTAAACAAAAGTTGAAAGTTATGGTTCTTTTTCCAAATTTTTGTGACTTTACGAAAAAGGCTCTACACAAAAAGGCAAATGAAATTTCCAATTTCTTTTTGTTTTAAATAAAAGTTTACACTTTGGGGTTTCTATTTATGAAATAAATATGATGTCTTTCTCATGGCTTATGCAAAAATTTTGACTTATTTTGGGATGCTGTACCTATCAAGAGATAAAAATCTTTAACTTTGCTTATGGTACCTAAATAATTGCTGCACATTTTAAATTTAAATTTATTAATCATTTTGATTTATTTTCTAAAATGAACACTTAAAATCAGACTGATTTATTCATTTTTATAACAGGAGAAAATTTGTATAGTATTGGTACATTTAACACATTATCTAAAATTGTGTTGTTCTCAATCTTATCACATATGTTTGTCACATAAATGTACATCTATCATTGGGCTCAGTGGTATAGTATTTCTATAAATACTTTCACAATGGTAGTATGCAAAGAATATGTACAATATTTAATGGAGGGGGTGTGGATATTGAAATCATAGATTTTTTTTCTCATTTTACTCAGAAAAAACAAAGGAAAAACTTTACTTTCTAAATAAAAAAAAGAAACACTTATATTAAATAAATTCAACAAGTCATAGGAACCACAGTAATTATTTAGGTACCACAGTTTAAATTAGACATGTTAGAGATTTTTTTTTTTCTTGAATGGTGCAATTTCTCAAAACAGTCAAAATTTTTACATAAGCTAGGAGAAAGACTTCATTTTTATTAAAATTGAAATAATCACTAATTTCATCTAATACATCAAATAAAACTGCTTATAAATATTTAAAAAATTTAGATTGTTGTAATTTTTTTATGTAACAGATAAAGGATTTGTTAAATTATATGCAAACTTTTAAAGCTAAAAAATAAGAATAAACATTATATTTAAAAGATTGAAATTCAAAAATATAATTGAGCTAAATATAAATATAGAAATAAATGACGTACTTTTGCAGTATCACTTAGACTTATTTTTCAACATTCTTTCTTTGTGCAATTTAAAATTTATATTTGTTATGAATAAGCAACATTGAGAACCTTCTAATATATATTTCAATTTTCCTATCTTACTGCAACTCCAAACTTAATAACATAACAAAACATCGGTATATTAGGAAGATCTTCGTGATTTAGTATCTAAAATGTCTTTGTATTTCAAAATCGGCGGCTATCCCCCCCTCCAGAAAAAAAAGTTAAATATATTAAGGGAAATTCTTTTCATTTTGGTAAAGGTTTACGAAAATTTGCAATTTTTATATTGTCAGAGCACCCATCACTAAAGTCAAAGACTTTCTTCACATCAGAAAATATCTATTTTACAATTGCTATCACTTCCTTCTGTATTAAACATACAAGAGTGACATCATGTTGCATATCATAAGATAAAATGTGTACATTGCTTGCTGATAATCTAATACTGAGAGATTGAGTGTACATAACAGTTGGATCAAGAGTGCAGCTTCTTTTGTCCAATGGTAACTTTAAACCTCATCTTGAATAAGAAAAGTAAAATTTTTGCTGAAATCCAACAAAACGATAGCTTTTTGAGGGCCAAAGTTTGGTTTAGTTTCTTTTAAGATATTAAATTTAGCTTTCGTTATAAAAGAGTGGAATAACATTTTCGAAATATTTTACTTAGCTTGTCACAAATTCATTTAAAGGAACAGTGCTGCTAATACTGGATTGAATACCTAGAGTTATAACCCTCAAGTTTTTTGGAAATTCCTGTTTAAAAAGAGAATACAACTCATGTAGATATACATAACATCAACTGCTTTTGTGCATAGTACATTCTTAGCAATGCTAACTACATTTTTTTCCAGCCCTGATTCTTCAATATTCATTACAATTATAAAACTTTTCAATTAGTTCAATTGTTTCTGGAGGTGTGGCTGTGGCTTTACCTTTTCTTATTTCTGGCATAGACAAGATTCTCATTTCTCTCAGAAGTTGTCATGACGGCCTTGCAGCATAATTAGTTACTTCAAATTCATCTATTATTATTATTATTATTTTTTTTTTTTTTGCAGAACAAGGAAATATAGATCACCCTTCTATTATGAGAAACAGCAGACTAATAATAATTTGATTAACAGATTCGAAAACACCTGCCTTTACTAAAAAATTTATCCTGCCTTTGTCAAAATTTGTTTATACAAGGCAGGTGTAGAAATATGTTTAATCCTGTAGAAATGAACTAGGCTTTGTTCAATATAAGGTATTCAAACTATAAAAAAATATTTAAAATGATTAAAATTATCCAAGATAATAAGATAGAAAATTAAAAAAAATGTTAAATACAAATAAAGTATTTTAATTCAAACACACATACACACACAGAAAAAAAAAAAAAAAACATATTGAAAATGTGATTGGTAAAAAGTCATTATTGATTTTCTTATTCTATACCAACAAAAGATTTTTTGTTTACAGTTATATTCTAAAAACAAAATTAAGGGATTGTTTAAATTAAAAAAAATACTTATAATAAAAGAAAATATATGAATGAATAAATAAAGGAAACATAAGGATTATGCACAAAATTTAATGGAGGGAGGATAGACTGCAGTCACAGACTCCCCCCCCCCCCCTTTTACTCAGGAGAAAAAAAAACAAAGCAAAAACTTTACTTTGCAAAATAAAGGAAGAAAGAAACATTGAATAATATATTCAACAAGTCATAGGAACCACAGTAGTTATGTAGGTACCACAGCTAAAATTAGGCAGATTTTTTTTTTCTTGATTGGTGTAGTTTCCCAAAACAGGACAAAATTTGCATAAGTCATGAGAAAGACATAATTTTTATTTCATAACTAGAAAGCCCAAAGTGTAAACTGTTATTTACAACAAAAAGAAATTGGAAATTTACAACAATCTAAATTTTTAAAATATTTATAAGCAATTTTATTTAATGTATTACATTTAATTAATGATTATTTCAATTTTAATAAAAATGAAGTCTTTCTCCTAGCTTATGTAAAAATTTTGCCCTGTTTTAGGAAACTGCACCATTCAAGAAAACAAAAATATCTCTAATATGTCTAATTTAAACTGTGGTACCTAAATAATTACTGTGGTTCTTATGATTTGTTGAATTTATTTAATATAAGTACTTCTTTTATTTTATTTACAAAGTGAATTTTTGCTTTGTTTTTTCTGAGTAAAATGAGAAAAAAATCTATGATTTCAATATCCACAACCCCCTCTATTAAATATTGTACATATTCTTTACATACTACTATTGTGAAAATATTTATAGAAATACTGTACCACTGAATCCAATGATAGATGTACATTTATGTGACAAACATATGCGATAAGATTGAGAACAACACAATTTCAGATAATGTGTCATAAGTACCAATACTATACAAATTTTCTACTGTTATAAAAATAAATAAATCAGTCTGATTTTAAGGTTTCATTTTTAGAAAATAAATCAAATTGATTAATAAATTTAAATTTAAAATTAAATTATTTAGGTACCGTAAGCAAAGTTAAAGATTTTTATCTCTTGATAGGTACAGCATCCAAAAATAAGTCAAAATTTTTGCATAAGCCATGCGAAAGACATAATTTTTATTTCATAAATAGAAAGCCCAAAGTGTAAACTTTTATTTAAAACAAAAAGAAATTGGAAATTTCATTTGCCTTTTTGTGTAGAGTCTTTTTCGTAAAGTCACAAAAATTTGGAAAAAGAACCATAACTTTCAACTTTGGTTTAAGTTTTTGACCCTAAATATTTAAAGTTAATTTTTTTAATATTTTTTTATTAAAATCTGCATTTTTTATGTACTTACGGTGATATTTTTAAGATGATTCGCATTTTAGATCCAGAGAAACAATTTTATGAAAATGGAACTGCAGTCTAAAAATACAGACTCAGAAATGTGCGATTTGAGAAAAATCCAAAAATTGGACCCCCCATATCTCACAAACTATGAGGTCAAGGAAGGAAAAATTTCTGATGTATTCATATCATGATAGAATTAGTATATAAACCAAGTTTCGCTTAAATCCCTGTCGGTCGGGTTACAAACCATAAAAAAATTGGTTGAATTGACATGGAATCACCCATTGTGGAATAAGTTTTCAGGAGACAACTCGAATGCCTGTAATTACGGACTAGTGGAGCCTGCAAAAATTGGTCACGTTTACATTTATTTCAGGTGAGGAGAACAAAATATTCTTGACCTAAGAATAATAGACGTAAATATAATTGCAATTAATGTTAATATGACGAGTAGAGTTGTCCAAAGAGTGGAAGAGTCGACTCAAAATCTCGACTCCTTCCAAGTGACTCAAGATGTCGACTCCTCGCTAGAGAATTTCCTCGATTCAAAAGAGAGTTTATTGTTTCATTCAGTTTTCCATTCGGAGTCGAAGAGTCGAAGTCGACTTACCCGGTAATTCTCCGTCAACTTCACCTCGCGTTTCGAGCTTAACTCTCGGTTGAATGCGAAATCCAATTCTCCGTTTACCCAACCTAAGGAAATTCGAGGTAAATACTAACCCGGGGTTCACTAACTCATCCAAGCTCTGGTAGGTAGGTTAGTGAACCGCGCATGCCTAGTAGAAAGAAAGATGGCGGTCGTTTTAAATTGTGCGCTGATGCTTCTTTTTTTAAAACAAAGCTTTTTGGAATTTACTAATTAAACGAAGCATTAATTATTAAAGATGGTATTATAAAAGAATGTCTCACTTACATTCCCCCCCCCTTTTTTTGGATATTTTTGCTCTATGAATGCAAAATTATACTAATTTGTGTGTCGAAAACGAAGCTTCAAATTTTATTGATTTACAAAGTATTTTTTGGTGGCGCCATCTAACGTATCTAAATGGAAATATGTTCTTTCAATACCAATTTTGTAAAAATATATGATTCAAATCTCTTTCTTTTTCTCTCTCTTTTTTAATAATATTGAAAAAATAGAAAACAAATTTATTTCCATTTGAGTCCCTCGTTCATAGTTGCTTAAAGCATGAATTTTCTACCAAATTGTGTATATGTGATCAATTGTTCATAATAGGTAAATAATTATTTTTTTTATTACATACTTAGTAAGTTTGAAATAATGATTTTTGTTTTAAAGAAACATTTTTTCAGAAGATTTTTTTTTAAATTTCGCAATACATCAAGAACATTAATACATGTTCTCGGCCTTCTTCTAAAGTTATTAAACATGATCTCTAAAAAAATGTGTAATAATCAAAACAGGATTTTCTTTAAAAAGGCCTCGACTTTTTTTTTTTTTTTTTTTTTTTTTCTTTTTGCTACCGGCATGCTATTTTATCCAAGATATTTTAATTGAATCTGTACAGACATTTGTTAAATAAAATATATATGCATTAGAAATAATTATATGAAAATATCTTCATATCTAATATTCATTGTAAAAAATAAATAAATAAACCTATTGCATTATTTACTTTTATTCTACTTAATGCTACTAGTTTGATCAGATAATTGTTTATTAAACTTACATTAAAGAAAATGATTTTTTTAATCAAGATTTTTTTTAATCAACTGTTTTTTAAGAATTTTATTGTTAAGAATTTTATTGAAACTTTTGTTCTGTAAACGAACAAAATCATGAAATCAAAATGGTAATTGCAAGAATTTTTTATTTAAAAATTAAACATGATAAGTATGCATTTCCAATTTCAATAGTGCCTTTAGTTTCGTTATTGAAAAGAAACAGATTAAGATGGTGTCAAGGAAGGACATAACTCGCAGAGAGGATTACTATGTCATGTGATTCCTTTGACCAATCAACTACGCAGATTTCAACCCAGAGTTGACTAACTACGGTCGACTAATCGCGGCTTGAAAGTTATCGATGAATTCGAAATATTAACCGGCGATTAGATTTGTCAACCAAAGGTTTCTCAAATGAGAGTTGAACCGCGAGTTAAAGGTTGGTGGAGAATCGACCCGTTACTCAAACAGTGGTTGGGCGAGTTTAATACAGTGCCAGACTTGGAGCGTCGAGAGTTAAAGAGTGAATTTTGGATACTTCAACGCTCCGAAAACCACTCTTTCCACTTCGTATCGGATTTTAACTCTTCTAATCAGCGCTGGGTGTTTTAGCAAAGAACGGAGGTGTTGGTTTGATAATGTATTGATGATTTTAGGAAATGAGAAAGCACTGAAGATGTGTGTTTAGAAAGATGACTGAATGAATGAAAGGAAAGGGGGGCGACAGAGACAAGGGGCCGGGCAGCAGGATATTTCGTTAAAGATTATTTGAATTTACGATATGTTTGTGCCGGACACCGTATAGGAGAAAGACGATCAAACACAGCACATGTCATCTTTGTATTTTTTGGCAAAAAATGAAGTACTAGTTAGGGAATATTTTCAACTGTTTTCATGTCATGCAATATGGAAAAAAACTTAGAAGAGAATTAAAATTCTACTTTAGTAGCAAGTGGTTTAAACTATACCAAGATAACAATTTTTTTTTTTATAATAGATGTATTTTAGATAAAAGTGATTATCCTTTATTTGTTTGCGTATATAATGTTATTTTAAGTCCGTTTTATAAATAAAAATATTCGCAGGTAACATTAAATGTATATAATTTACATATAGTTTTTAAAAGTTTAGCCTATCGATTTTTTTAATGTTCCTTATTTAAACCCAGATATGGAAGATATTTTCAAAATACTGTCGCTTCCTCTATTCCCCCCCCCCCCTCCACCTTTTTTTCGTACACAGCTAGGCTGTGTGTGTGTCTCTATGGATGTATCTCAATATATTATCATGGTTTTAAAAATAGAATTTTAAAAGGAAATAAATCAAAAACTATAAACATGAGAAAACAAGAACTTTTTAAAACATAGTCTCCCCCTCTACGGGGTTCGGACACTCATTATTCAATTATTTTTTGTTCGGAAACGCGTAACATTGACATGAGTTGTTATTCAGGAACTATGTAATCGAATGGCATTTTCCATTTTTTTGCCAAAATATCTTTCTAAAAATGCTGTCAAAGTTGGAGCTCTTAATAGAATTTCAGTACACGATAGCACGGGAAAAAGCAAAATCTTATCATTCCGTATAAAAATCGCATTTTGCTTGTTGAGTAATTTATTTATCTAAAAAGTGGAAAAAGTTTTATGATTCCAAATCGCCTCTATTGTCAGGCCTGTCAATTTTATAACTTTAATTAAAAATTCTGCCGCAAAAAATAAAGATTCTGTGTAACGGAATAATGCAATTTTCTCCAAAACTATGTGATCGAGGATAATCGCTATAATTTTTCAGAAAAGTTTGAATAAACTTCTATTGCTCCTAACTTTTTTCATCATTTTCGTTTCAGTAGATTCGGAAATAGGTTGGAAGGGGGAGGAACATATTTTTGTATTACATTTTCGACAGTATCTAGAATTAGAAGAAATATATTTTTGAATTCGGTGTTACGATATCTTTCCAACAACACCCAACACGATACACATACACACACACATAAAAGAAAAAATATCAAGTAACTAAATTAGGCCCCCTTTTTTTTCGAAAAATATTTGAGAATAGCTTTTAATCTATAAATTTGTGAACGCGACCAGCTTATAATAGCTCCGTTTTCGCTTTTTAAGTGCGGAATCCTAAAAAAATCAATGAAGAAGAGATCTAATAATTTAAAATGTTGTGATTGGGAGGGCGGAACAAAGGAAAGGAAACGGAAATTTCGGGAGAGAATTTAAATGACTTTATTTTTTTTTATCACAAACAGGAAATACCGATTGGAGGATTTCGGATATTTTGAAGGATTCGTGTCCCTTGTAAGTGGCTAATTTCACTTACCCCTCCCTCCCCGTTTGCGCGCACGCACAACAGGGCCCGACTTAGACAGTGGGGGGCCCTGGGGCAAACATTATTCGGGGGGGGGGGGGCCCTTCGATCTTTTGAAATTTTTCGTGAATTTTGCTGATGTGACTAAAACTAAACTTCATCTCTATTGTATGTAGACAAATTTCATACCAAGTACTATTCACATCTGTATACAGTATAGTACAAGAAAGACAACTTTAAGAAACAAGAAACTATAACATACATATTTTTTTCTTTTTGTTATAGGAATATAAGGATAAATGTGAGTCATTAAAAGGTAAATACAGTTCTCTCAGGCATTATTGGCTGTTTGTGTTAATACTTTTCTATATAACTTAATCTTTGTGTTAAATCAACATGCATTTGGGTGATTCCATCATATATAGAAAGGCAAGTGGTGGCATGCATTTAATAATAATAGCAACAAAATTCAATACTCGTTATGTTGTTACTGCATTCCCCATGATGCCTTTAAAGTACTTTGGTATAAAGTTTCATAATATGAAAACAGAAAGCAACAGATAACTGATGTGTGATATTACTGTAATATTTTAATTAAAATTACGTATTTAAAAAATTTTTATGAAATCAGCAAGGAAGAAATTAAATATCACAAAATGAAAAACACTAAATTAGAATCTGGTCACTTTTGGATATTTTTTTATCATTTCGCTCTCCTTTAACTGAAACTTATATCTGCCCTTGGGGGGGGGGGGGGGGCTCTCAAATCGGCGGGCCCGGGGCAGCTGCCCCGCATGCCCCTGTCTTAGTCGGGCCCTCCGCACACACACACACACACACACACACACACTAAAAAGAAAATCCGTTTTCCGTTTTGTTTCCAGCACAGAAAATTTAAACCTATAAAATATAGTACATAATTATACTATATTTTATAGGTTTTTAGGTAATATAAAATATAGTATGAAAAATAACATCTCAAAACCTTCTATTCCCAGTTAAAAAGAAGGTAAATTTTTAGACATGGTGTTAAGGGATTAAAAAGGAATACTTCTATATTTTACAGTTTGACTTTCAGATGTGCACCGGCCCAGCCCGTGGGTAGGACTAGGGCCAATTTTTCGCAACACTGGGGTCAGACCGGGCCTCACTTCTTTTCTGAAGGCTTGGTCGGGCTTAGGCATTATTGCCCTTTCCAGACCGGGATAGGACCTTTCTTTTTCTGAAAGATCGCGCCGAGCTTAACTTAATTTTTCAGTACCGGTCCAGGACTGGCTTCATTTTTCCAAGGTTAGTAAGAGCCGACATTTTAAGTGCCGGCCTCGAACCAGCCTGGACGAAAATTATTGTCTCGGCCTGGTCTGTTAAATCAGTAAAATTTGGCCAGGCCCAAAACTTTTTGAAAAAAATGCATATATTTTAAATTGCCATTTTTGTACAATTAAACTTTAAAATTTATTCTTTTTAAAGAATAGCAATTTCTAGGCAATACAATTAAAATACAATAAAACATGTGAAAAAGAACCTGTCTGTGACGGAATCCTGTCTGAAACTAGAAAAGGTGTCGATACATGACAAATGAATATAATAAAATGTGAAGGAAAATATATAATACATTTTAACCTGCTAAGAAGGAAATTTGTCTATAACGTATATACTTTTTTTCCAAAGCAATGTCGTCTTGGACAATTTTCAATGTCTTACACTGTATAGTAGTTATCAGATTCTTAAGTCTCCAAAACATAGAATATGGATTAACTGTAATAATGTTAACTGAATCATTTATACACAGATAGAGATTCATTAAAAAAAGAAATATGGCAACACAAGATGTTTCTTAAAATATGAAGATAATAAAAACGAAAAGAAAAAGGATAAAATAGATATTTCTGGTGAGAACTCCTCGTACGAAACAATTTTTAATCCATTCAACATACAAATCCATATTTTCTAGAAATTTAGTGCGACCGGGACGGTCTCAAGCCATGATTTTAACATTTTTGTGGGGTCGGTCAAATCTCAAGCCAAGAACTTTTAACTACCGGGCCGAATCAGTAACTTTTTTTTTCTTTTTTTGTACGGCCCAGGTAGCACACAGATATCGGCCAATATCAAAATGAGATATTGGCCGATATCACAATGTAATATTGGCCAAAATTAAATGACCCCCCACCCCTAAAAAGATATTCCACGAATATTATCTTTTGATATTTAACAATGTTGGCCAATACTTCCCAACATCTCTGAATATCAGTTTGTGACATTAAGCGATATTTTTTTCTGTCATTGCTGAATATCATTATTTGACATTGAAATATATATTTTTCCAATATTCCAGAATAACATTTTAAACATTAAATGATAACTTTTTGGACATAAACCTCTTTTTTAAACCGAACAACTGCGATTTGAAAATGTGGTGAACGCATACTTTGCCACCGCCCCCTGAATACTAGGCCTGAGCGCTCACACAAAAATGACACAAAAATGGCGGCTGCCGAAGGCGGAATTTTTTTAGCGTAGATACGGTCCCTTAAATGTAGACACCAGTATTTTATAAAAGGTTTCTCTACCTTGTTTATTCTCAGAAAATTGAAGCGGAAAAAACTTCAAAAAATTATTGGTAGGGATATTTAAGGGACCGTACACATGCTGAAAAAAATCCGCCTTCGGCAGCCGCCACTTTTGGTCCAGCGCTCAGGTGACTTTGCACTCAACTAGCAGTTGTTGATCAAAGAGATTTTCAGTCTTAAAACAGATTGGGAAAGAAAAACTTACTAAAATTGCAATAATAAGAAACTTGCAATAGAAAGTGGTGGGAGTAGATTTTTCTGATAGTGACGAAAAAAATGTCTGACAAAATTATAATTTAATTATCTCATACTTTTTCAATTACAACCGACTTCTTTCTTTCTTTTTTTACATTCTTTTAACATATATTTATTTTAATATCGCTTTTTATTGTTAAGTTTGTTAGAAATTTAAAAAGAAATTATGTTGAAAACTAATGACCTACTTTTGAAACTAAACTTGTATTCTTTCTATAATAAAAAAAATTATTTATTAGTCTGAAATTCGAGAGCATTTTAAGAAGATAAGCATAGTATCCATTAAAAAATACATAAATTGATCTCTTTTTTATTGAAAAATTTTATGTAATAAAAAAAGCATCTTTCGTTTTTATAAAACTAACAATTGTTATATTTTAACATTGTTATAGGCACTACATTATTATTTTAAATACAAATAATTCTAGAGCAATAATTACAGATTTCCTTATTAAGTTTTTATTAGCACTATCAATAGATTTTAATATGAAATGCTTTTCTTGAGAATTTTTTCTATTTTGCAATCTCTATAAAATTCTATATAAATTGTACTACAGAAAATTTTCCATACCAATCTCAATATATTTCTTTGTTTTTTTTTCAAATATATACATATATATATATAAATAACTATAGATTTCTAAAGAAAATTTTTATATAGCGCAAATTTTATGGCTAACGAAAACTTGGTGGTCCTTCAGAATTCTTTTTCCTAATGTGGAAAAATCGAATTAATATAATCCCTTAGTTAATATTAGTTTTTGTTGCATTAAAATATCTCAATTTGTTGATTTTCTGTAAGAAAGTAACACATATTGGTTTACAATGGAAGTCTATGGGAATTTGGCGAAATATTAGAGATATCGCCAAGTTGGCGTCACTTTTGGTGACTCATTTTGGTCGCCAAATTTAGCGATATACCACCAAGTTAGCGACAATCTTAGTTGCATTTGGCGACAGAACTATGTCCCTCTACGGTAACTTCCATATAGGTATGGAAATGCATTAAATGCTGTTCAATAATTGCATAAAAAATTCGCTAAAAATTCAAAAATCGCTGCATGAATTCCGAATTAACTTTTTTGAAAAGGGAACAAAATTTACTATATTGGGTTAAAAGAAAGAAACCATATTCTTCTCACTTATATGGAAAAAATCGCCTCGAAACTTAAAAAAGTGCTAAAAATCGCATAAAAAATTAAATTAAAAAATCGAAAATCGGGCTTCGAGGTGCAAAACTTCATATACAAACGTGCCTTTTCCCCAAATTTTGTAGCTCTACGTGCAGTGGTCTCTTCAGAACATCGGCGACACACTCACTCACTGACACACAAACTTCATTCTTTATTATTATAGATAGATAGAAGAAGTATTTTATATTAAACTTTGTTGGATGGGAACAGGAAACAGCGAAACTAGATGTCTTTACGGTCCGAAATTTCCAGTCACGCCCACAGAAAAAAGTTTAGCCCCTCGTAGAAAAAAAATCAACTGCCCGCATCGGAATAAAATCTAAAAGTTCAACCCCCAGGTAGCACTCAGATATCGGCCAATGTCCCGATCAATATTGGAGCAATTTTGGAATTTTTCGGGAATTTTGTATGTGATTTTTAGTGTATTTTAGCGATTTGCTACTATTTTTCCACATTAGTGAAAGGAATCAACTTGCAATCTTCGAACATAATATATATATACATATATTTCTCTTTCCAGAATTTGAGAAGCGATTTAAAAAATTTTCGCTATATCTTATTGTGATTTTCAGAGCTTTTTCATAATTCCTGCTGTTTTTTGGCGTACCCGGGCAAGTTCGCTAGTATAAAATAAAAACCAAAATAATTCAAGCTTACGCTCAAATATTTTCTGCTGCGTGAGAAATTTGATAGGAAAAGTAGAATTACGTCATCTTCACAACCAACCAACCTTACTTCTACGAATGAGGTAAGAAAGAGTCGACTCATCGTCGACGCTACTTAACTTGAGTGGCTATACCCATACCTTATGACGAGGAGAACTTAGTAAGCGCTCGCTCGTATTTTAACATGCATGAATAACCTTCAAGGATTTCACTGGAATCACTTACAAATTAAATAAAGTGCAATCTTATAATTTTACTGGTTTGAGTAGAATTAAAATGAACAATATTTCTTTACTTTAACAAAAATAACTTGGAGCAATAGCCTATCTCATTCATTTAATAGATTTTTAAAGTGTTTTGTGTTAACAAACACTACAATACATGATAGAATTCTATTTAACACTATTTCATTTGTTTGCATACAATAATTTAAAAACAATATTTCCGCCTTTTTTTTTACTTCATTTTATTTTAAAGGACGGGGTTAGACTACATGAAATCCTCAAATATGACCCCTCCCCCCTCTAAGCTGGACTTTCCCTTAAAAGAATTCATTTAAGAAGAATCTATTTGATATTTTAAATTTTTATGATATTGCTCACGACGGGAATTTTTATCTTTTGGAAATGTATACAGAAGTTTTGAATTTGTTATGTAATCGGATTTATCTATAAAAAAAAAAAAAAAAAAAATTGAAAAAATTGAAAAAATAACATATACGATACGTTATTGCATTCACTCACATTCCATTAATTTTTTTTTTTTTCGGTAACTCTTTGATTCTATTTGTCTCCAATAACATTGAAGTACCAGTCGTTTAATACTAAACCTCACATATAAACGGTGAAGATAGTAGTTTTTGTTTCCCAAACCCTCAACCACCTTACCACATTGGAAGCTTGACAGACATATTTTGTGGACACCTCCTACAAACATTCTATATTTTTGTTTCCTAAACAACTGTAAACATGATATATGCAAAACATATATGCAAATACGATCACAATAAAGACAAGCATCTATTGTAGTTTCTTTGTTTTATTTTAATTTTATATAAGCTATTCCCATAAGCGGCTTATTTTCGTGAATTTAATGCAAGTTGAAAGTGTATGATATCCCGAAAACATGATTTTATTGATAAAATACATTTTGGAAGATTTAATCTTTAGTGAATTCATGAATAAAAATGAATTAGGACTTATTCATCAAACATAGATTATGATACATTTTCCAACAGATTCAGAATGCTGTAACAAATCTGCAAAGTTTAATATGGTGAAAGATGTCATTCAAACGCAAATTTTTTAAACGCATAATACACTTGATAATACAATTTCAACAATTACTATCAATAGTCGTAGAAATAATGAATTATTTTTTACAGCTTTGTATATGATCTATTGATTTTTACGTATACAGTCAAACCTCGTTATCCCGACACTCTAATGAAGAGAAAAGAGTGTCGTCATAAGCGAAGTATCGCGGTAACAGGAGTTGGAGAAAAATATGTTTATAAAAAGCTGTATTTTTAATTAATTTAAGACAATTTTAAATTCATAACTGTTCTTCCAGTTTTAAGCAATAGAACATTATTATAATTAAACAAAATAAACACAAAAATGAAATTGAAAAGAATAAAAATCAGATTTATGATGACTTATTTTTTTATTGTTACATCAAATATTGATTAATTAAGGTTTGCTTATCCCTAGGTGTGCTTCCTACAATCCTTTTTTCAATATTATGCAAGGAATAGTAATCAATATACGTTGTTCCAGAAATGGATGTTAGATAATTTCTGATCGTTTCAATGCAATGCAATGCTTCGGCTTTAGTCAGACGAAAAACGCTGTGTAACTACAAGAAAGCGCTGCCTGACCAGAATAAAAAGACCACGAGTAGACTGATCGGTCTATCCGGAGCTTAAGTGGTTTATTCATAGAGTGTGGGTTTATTTATACAAATAAAGGATTGAAGTAAAATTTCTCATTTATCTCAATGGGTATTTTAGACACTTTTGTGAAAAGTTTGACCAAGACGTTTCTTACCTCTTAATTTCCATGCTGATAAGAAGAATTATGAAAAAAGGACAATTTTCCAAAGCCATCGGGATATCTGGAGTTGAAAACTATTCAGCGACGTAAAATTCGGAATTTACTTAAATTAAAATCATATGCAGAAAATTGGGACTTAAAAAAATGACGTGATAAGCGGGGTGACGTGAAAACCGGGTGTCGGTATAACGAGGTCCGACTGTACTACATAATATGTTAGGAAGTTGGTATAGCCAGCTAGGAAATGCCTAGCACAATTGAAAATTCCCCTTTAGCAGTTTTCGTCAATAAACGTCAATGAACTCCAGATGTTTTTCATAGCCTGTGTTGTTTTGTAGAATTTATATACAACTAATATGAAAAAAGAAAATGATTACATTTACAAACACGTACCGCAACTGATAACGCACTTTCATCAATTACTGTTCATAGACAATTCTTAAACGAATTCTTTTTTGTGTCCCTGTAAATGAACGATTAACGTTATGCACAGCATATTCTACAGTAAGCATCTTGCAGTGCTTCTCAGTGATGTATATCAATTTCAATATGTTTGAAATTGTGCAACATAATTAAAATACATCGCCATTTTCCCATATACAATAATGTAATGAAATTATTTTAAGATTTCCTGTGCACGAACTATAAATGCTACATACTTCAATTTGAATAGCGAACATGCGACAGTAAACCTCAATCGTATATAGAAATTACATGATTATTCAAGTATATTTCAGAGTTAGGTCACAGACAGACAACCAGAATTCATAAACAATTTTCTGTTATGTTGTAAAGCGTTATTATTATTATTGTTAAGATTATAATTATTATATATAATGGGATACTATAAATATTTTGAGCATCCTTTATTCGTGATTCTAGCAGCTAAATATGCTATCTTGTGAGCAAAAGTTTAAGCTTGACACTCTCGAAATACAATTTCGAGAATCTTTCCATTATATGTATCTTTTAATTTTTCATGTTGATAATTTATCGAACAGTTTCATATTACATTTGAAATTAGTGAGTTGTGCCGTTAGATGAAAAGATATCCGAATTTAAATATCTAGCATTTACGAAGAATTTATAATAAATAATAAATTCAATAACATTTTATCAATAGTTAATCCATTCTGGGACATGTAATTCTTTTTCTGTAATATTGTATACTGACTGAAATTTACGAACAATTTCATTAAAATATTAATAATAATAATAATAAATAATGCTGCTTAAAAAATGTCAATTATGAAAGCAAAATTTTATTAAAAATTTGTTTATAAATTTCGATTAAAATTAATTGGTTTAAATACTAAACACAACCCTTCTACGTTTTAAAAGTATTTTTCCAATATCAATGCGGCCCGTTATAGGATTTTAAATCGCGAATTAAACGCAATATTTATTTTAGTAAATGTATTAGTCATAATTTATTAAACACTAGAGCTAATGGATTGATAAACAATATTGAAACGGTTCTATCAAAATTAGTTTATCTTTTATCAGATTTAGCATTAGCTTATCTGTCATATTCAGTCACAAAGCAATATTACCACTCTGATAAATTAAAATAATGTTTTGAGTTCTAACTGGTTACTTTAGAAATTCTGTGAACGCACTCAAAGGCTTGAATTTGATTTGTCCCCCTAGTTTTTTAAATGTTTATTAGGCGTGTATACAGCGTTCTCGCTGCTTCTCACCATTGCGCCAAATTGCTCCAAAATGCTTCATTTGGCGAGTAAACGAACAATCAGATTCGCCAAATTGCGAGTGCTCAATTTCTGCTCTTTTTAAGCGTGTGCCAGTACAGTGCAGATTCTTATCCGCGTTACTGAACGATTGATGTCACTTTTCATGTTCAGTCGCACCGTGCGATTTACTTACCGCCAAGATACAGAGTCAACGCCAATTCAGTCTAGCAACAGCCAAAGATACAGAAAGAATTATGCGATAGGTATTTCTCTATTGTCAGGTGATCACTATCTATGCTCTGGCATCGTGCCGGCGAAAACCTAAACACAATTACTTGCATCAAGCGCCAAATAGAGAAAAATTTTGCTGGAATGCGGCTTTGAAATTAACCAATTATCTAACTATTTATTAGTTGTGTGCAAAAGTATCAGTGGCGGGTCATTCTTTTCTATCTGTGAGAGTAGAAATCTCATAGCAATTTTTAGTGTATATTTTCATAACGGTAAATCAAAGTCGTCGCTGTTTTGAATTTTTATTTAGGCTGCTAAAAGACTGTCTACAACATTTACACATTTAGGAGACATTCAGAATGTACTTATTTTTAATAGTTTCTGTAGCGGATAGTGTAATTTCTATCTTATAAGCAATTACAAAAAAAAAAAAAAAAAAAAAAAAAAAAAAGTTTGTTTTAGAACATATTGAAAAAGAGAGTTACAATGAGGGGTTAAAGATAGATTTTTCAGTGTTTCACGCCGAATATTTTCTTGCTAACATTATTTTTCATTTGGCTACTGTTTTTTATTTCTTATTCGCCAAATGTTAGTCAAAACCCAGCGAGAACACTGTGTGTATATTTGCCGAAGAATTTTTTTTTCTGTGATATTGTATTTCTGAGCAAAGTTTTTGTCAGATTTTTTAAAGACTAGATAATCCTATTTCTTTTTTTCTAATTTTTGTTTATTATTATTATTATTACAACTGTTAAGGCTGCTAGTCAGTCAGCTTTCGAATTTCCCTCGTTAATTTTAAGTCTATTGGCATTTGATGCATTCTCATATTCAAAATGTCTCCTCAGGAAATTAATATTTTTACTTTCTTCTATCTTTACAAGAAAAAAAGTATTGGATTCGTGAAAAATTTCGAATTCCGGCTTTCGAAGGATTTAGACGTTTTAGGGGGTCAGAGATCCCGAAAAACATGTTTTTACAAAATGTCTGTCTGTCTGTGTGTGTGTGACACAAACTTTGTGGGCGTTCTATCTCAAGAACTAATACACGGAATTTATTAAAAATTTATATTCAGGTAGTCCCTGATATAGCTTGGTGCTGATTTGTTTTTGGTGCAAATCGCTCAACAGGTTGTGCATTTTTCCTGATTGCCGCAATAATTTTATCTCATAAAGTAATGTACAGAATTTAATCAAACTTCAGATTCAGTTACCAAGTTGACTTAAATTGTTGCTTATTAGGTTTTGGTGTATATCACCCAACATGTGGCGCTGCTATGCAGAATTTTTTACGATTTCCGCTATAGCTCTACTCAAAAAACTAATGCACGTATTTTTACGAAATTTCAGATTCAGTTAGAAGTTAATATAAATTGTTGCTGACTAGACTTTGGTGTAAATCATCTAACCGGTGGCGCTGCTATCCTGCATTTTTCAGTAAGTATTAACGTGTATCAGATAGAAGAAAGTTTTGGGACTGCCACATCCGACTAGTTAACTTCTTCTTTCAGTTTCCTCCTCTTAAAGGATATCACTTTTTATTTTCTTCTATCTTTATAAGAAGAAAGTATTGGTTTCATGAAAATTTTCGAATTCCAGTTTTCGACGGATTTACACGTTTTATGGGTTAGAGATACCAAAAAACATGTTTTTACAAAATGTCTGTCTGTGAGTCTTTGAGTCTGTCTGTCTGTCTGTCTGTATGTGACACAAATTTTGTGGGCGCTCTATCTCAAGAACTAATGCACGGAAATTAATAAAAATTTATATTCAGGTGGTCCCTGATATATATTGGTGCTGATTACGTTTTGGTGTAAATAGCCGTGCAGGTGGCGGTGCCATGTAGCATTTTGTAGGATTTCCACAAAAGCTATATCTCAAGAACTAAAGCACGGATTTTTATAAAACTTCAGATTCCGTTAGTCCTTGACATGAATGAATGCTGTTTACGTTTTGATGTAAATCGCCCTACAGGTGGCGCTGCTATGCTACATTTTGCAGGATTTACACTATTTTCGCAGTAGCTCTATCTCAAGCATTAATGTACACATTTTCATCAAACTTCGGATTTAGTTAGTCCTTCATATAAAACGATGCTGACTAGGTGATGGTGTAAATCGCCCAATAGGTAGCGCTGCTATGCTGCAATTTGAACCATTTTCTCAATAGCTCTATCTCAAGAACTAATGCACGAATTTTCATCAAACTTCAGATTTAAGTATAACCTTATTAATATTGCTGCTGATTATGTGTTGTTGCAAATCGCTCAACAGGTGATGCTTCTATGCTGCATTTGTCATGATTTGCGCAATACCTCTATCTCAAGAACTAACGCACGAATTTTCCTCAAACTTCATATTCAGTTAAAAGTAGACATAAGTTGGTGATAATTAGGTTCTGGTGTAAATAACCCAATAGATGGCGCTGCTATGCTGCATTTTGCAGGATTTACACTATTTTCGCAGTAGCTCTATCTCAAGCATTAATGTACACATTTTCATCAAACTTCGGATTTAGTTAGTCCTTCATATAAAACGATGCTGACTAGGTGATGGTGTAAATCGCCCAATAGGTAGCGCTGCTGTGCTGCAATTTGAACCATTTTCTCAATAGCTCTATCTCAAGAACTAATGCACGAATTTTCATCAAACTTCAGATTTAAGTATAACCTTATTAATATTGCTGCTGATTATGTGTTGTTGCAAATCGCTCAACAGGTGATGCTTCTATGCTGCATTTGTCATGATTTGCGCAATACCTCTATCTCAAGAACTAACGCACGAATTTTCCTCAAACTTCATATTCAGTTAAAAGTAGACATAAGTTGGTGATAATTAGGTTCTGGTGTAAATAACCCAATAGATGGCGCTGCTATGCTGCATTTTGCTGGATTTACACGATTTCAGCGAAAGTCATACCTCGAGAACTAATGCACGGAATTTCATATTTTTAGAATTATCATGATGAACACAGATTGCCATTCAATTTGGCACTGAGATAGTGAATTTTGAAGTATTGACATGTATGAGATAGAAGAAAGTTTTGTGATGGCCACAACATACTAGTTTTCATAGTTCTCAAATTATGTCTAAAATCTATGCTTAATTTAATATTTTATGTTTTAAATACTGACGAACTGGGAGTAAAATTTTAACACTTCCGATAAAATTAACCGTAGATTTTAGACTTAGTGTTTAAAATATTTCTAAAATCTATGCTTAATTTAATATTTTATGTTTTAAAAACTGACGAACTGGGAGTACCATTTTAACACTTCCTATAAAATTAAGCCTAGATTATAGAAATATTTTGAGAACTAAGAAAAAAAGAGACATCCTTTAAGAAGAGTAAACAGAAAAAAGCAGTTACAAACATTAATTTCCCGAGGAGATATTTTGAATTAAAAATGCGTCAAACGCCCATAGACTTAACATTACCGAGGGGAATTCGAAAGCTGAGTGACTAGCAGCCTTAGCGGTTCTCTTCTTTTATAACAAAATGCAGCGCTGCTTACCTTCATCTATAGAGAAATTAAATGGTGTTTATAATAAATTATACTTAATGTCATTAGCATAATGTAGACCATACTTTTTAATTGGTAAATTACATACGACAATAAATATCTTATTTACAATTTGCAGGATATATAAAATGAAAGGGTTTGCGATCTAACTGGTTCCTTTGGAAATTCAGTGAACGCACTCAGAGGCTTGCAATGTGGAATTACTATTTTTTCAATTAATTTTACCACTTCCCTAAAACAAAATTTCAAAATATGTCAATTTTTCGCGCGACGAGAACGTATGTAACCCCTTAATTTAGTTCTTGTAACTAAAAATGGAATTTTACAATTGAATTTTCACGCAATTCCTGATATGAATCATTTCTAGGAATTATGTACAGTTGCGTGTTCCGGTCAACAATACAATAGTTACATATATTCTGAACTTAATTATCAATTAGCAGATTAATATTAGTTAAATTGTAAGTATACGTTAAAAAACAATTTAGAAATCTTGATTTGATAGTTCAAATGATTTTTTTTTTTCAATTTCCAATTAACATATCTTAAAAAGAAAAAGAACAAAAATAAATTCAATAGTTCGCGCTTTCTAACAAGTATAAATGATAGTGACGAATTTTCCATGGTAGATGTCCACACCAATTTCATGTAATGTAACGAAAAGTGTTTGAAACTACGCGAATGGCAATCATAAAATTAAGCACAATATTTAAGATGAACATGTATGGTACACTCAATAAACACAAACAGAATTTGTCAAATGTAAAACTAAGATTTTGCCCTTAAATACTAAAAGTAAGCTAATGGATCCCCTCGGTGACGGCGAAATTTTTCATATCCGCGTGCCACCTTTTTATAACCCCTTGAGGGGCAGTGGGATAAAATATATCACACCTAATATAAACAAGATTCTCACCAGAAAATTTTAACTAAATTTTATATTTTTTACTTTGGAGGAAAATCTTTGTAAATTTACTTTTCCTTATTTAAAAATAAAATTTTTCGATTATTCCGGTTAGAACTCAATAATTAGAGACATTTTTGCTTGCCCCTCAAGGGGTTAAAAAATAAAAAAAAAGTTTTACATGACAACAATAATATATATGGAATCGAAAATATTTAAATTTTTATTTATTATTATTAAACAAATAAATGAAAAAAACACTGGGGTAACACACGTATATATTAAAGGATTTTTCGTAAAGTTATATTTCACATATTTATTGATAAAAATTGTGTGTTTGAAGACTATTACTTTAAGGAATTTTGGTATTCAATATCCTGAAATTGCTAAATCTTGTGGCGTTTACGAACCCGGAGAGATTTTATTTCTCCTTGTTATTTGTGAGAATCAGCTGTTATCCTATGAAAAAGTCAATCCTTGGGTTCTGAATGCTTCCAGGCAAAATAGATATTGGGAAATACAACACCCTATGTCTTTGCAATTAATTAATAAGTAGTGAACTACAATGTATGCATAACGAACCCTTAATTTTTATTTCCGAAATCATTTTTATCTTGCACATTAATAGAGCCCATGGATGTTACATAATTTAATTTTCGTTTAAAGTCACAGACTGTATAAATATATTTTTTCCCCCGAATTTTCTCTTAACGTTTTAAAAATCTTTTTTTCAAATATATATCTACATTTTCAAAATCTCTTATTATTATTATCATACATTGAAAATGTTAAATGTTTAGAAATTTAGATTTAATCAAAATACATTTATTTTAAATTTCGTAGAAATTAAAAACATTAAACAAGTTATAATATAATTATATATTATAATTTAAATAACAATAATACTTTAAAATTCAAGCTAACTTGAACATAGAAAAATTAATAACTTAAGATTGCACACACGAAATCATCTGCTGTTTTGTTTTTTACTGTTAAGCTATTTAATCCTGTTATTAAATGAAATTTTATACAGGATTAAGGGGCTTCGGGACACATTTTTAAATAATTTTTATTTATTAAGTTAAAATTATGAATTTTTTTGTGATGGTTAACCTTATCATTTGTAAACAAAATCACATGATAAAACTTCTCATAATTTTTTAGAATTTTTTTATTTAAAATTTATTAAAAAAGTGGGGTACTTTAAAATCGTTATAAATCGAAATATTATTTGTAAAATTTCAATTTATATTCATTTAAATAAACAGAAATACATCCGTTTTAATTTTGATTCAGCATTTTTAAAAATAATAATTTATAAAAAAATTAAAAATATTTAACGAAAAAAAAAAAAGTGGTGCAACTTTTAAAAAAAAGAATCATATTTTCAAAAATAAATATTTTTTTTTTAAATATGCTGAATCAAAATTAAAGTAAAACAATTGAAAAAGATATGTTCCAAGTTTGAACCCTTTATTTTTAACGGTTCTCGAGTTATAAGAATTTAAATACGAGAAATGGTAAAAAAAAAACCATCATGAAGAAAAATGCATTTTTCCAAGAAGTCGTTTCCCTGACAGCAATTGCTTGCAAGCTAGATTTTGAAAACAAACCAAAACGAAAAAGCTTATATTTTTCGTTCTAATTCAGATAGAAAGATGATTTAAATGTCATTTTAACCCTAGATCTACCGGGAATTTTATTCAAGTTTTAATAAAACGTTCTACACCAGAATTTTTATTTAAAACTATTTAACTTATTTATTTACCTTATTTTTGTCTGGTTTATATACTTAGTTTATTTTAAAGAAATTTCTGGTTTGAATGAATATTTTGTATGTACCTGTCGGGTCCAATGGACCCGTCTGGTAGACGGAGGGTTAAGCAGGAAAAAACAGAGAAAGTTTTAACGAAATAAAATGTTTTTGCAAAATTTGAAGATTTTTGTGTTCCGGAACCCCTTAAAGTACTAGCAAACGTCTAAAAAAATCGTTTTAACTAATTGAAAAAAAATGAACAAGTTAATACTTTTGAATAAACTAAAGTACAAATATAATGTAAAACAAATTATTGCTATAATAGAAGCGGAATTAGTGACGATTTTTTAAGTACGTGAGCTATAACGTGATTATTTTAAAATTGTAGAGCATTAAATTTATGTTAATGTAACAAACAAGGACAAAATGTCATTCTGTATTTATAAGAATAAAAGCAAGTTTAAAGATTTAACAGTAATTAATAACTAAAAATATGTCGTGTATAATAAAAACTTAAATATTAAAAACATAAATGTAAACTAGGAAAAATATTTTTCTAATTTCTCTCAAAAACGGCAACAAAAATGCCTACTCAAATCCAGTCTTTAAGGCATGTGCCTACCCTCAAATCGCTGTTTTTGCGAAATTTTTCGATTTTTTTTTATTATTATTTTAAATTAAAGTTGAAACATTTAGGATTCCAAAAATGCTTTACCTTTGGTTCAGCGATAATAAGGAGCAAAGTTATAGCCAAAAATATAAACCGGAAATATCATCTTTAGGTATATTTATGATATTTTAATTCTCAATTTTGACTTTATTCATGTATATGGCAATATATATCCCAAATGTTTAAAGTTGTATAGGGAAAACGGCGATGATTACAATGCAGATTTTTTAGGTATTTCTTTTAATATTTTTGATAATAAATTAATTTTGGATTTGTATGATAAATGAAATAGTTTTGAATTCTTTACAAGAAGTATGCCACATTGGTTTTCTAATTTACATAAATATTATAATTAATCAATTAATTCGTTTTAATAAAATTTGTGCCAGTGAAACTAATTTTAAAAAAATGAAGTTTTTAGCTAATCTTTTTTACAATAACAATTATCCTATGATTTTTTTGAGATATTATTTAAAGATTGTTTTGAAAAATAAATGGCAACACTGTGGATGGCGAGGTGACCAACTTATGGTAGCATTCTTCCTGAATATTCTATATGATGCGTTGACCCTAAAGACTTGTAAAAAGAATGGATTTAGACGGAAGTTTGAATAGATGGAGGCTTGGAGACTAAGATCTGAAAATTTTTGAATTTGGATACGGAGAAAGTATTAATGGTTTTCTGTTATTGGTATGTGAAGGACATTATGCAGGTATTTCTGTTTCATGTTTTTGCATCTTTCTTGTAGGTTTGGGTGGGTGCACGTTGTTCTGCATTCATACATGTTACGGTAATTTAATTTGTTTATGTTTTAATAATATTTAAGTTCGAATTTTAACCCTTTTCGGCGCGGTGTCCTTATAAAAGGACACCTAATTTTAATTCCTAAACTGACAAACGTCACCAAGAATATTTAACTAAAATTTTCCTATTATAATGTGCATGAAAATAAGCAAGTTCGAATTTTCTAATAAATTCGTTTATAAATTGCGGTGTCAGTCCATTATTTCATCAGTTTATAAACAGAATTACTCCGCGCCGGTAAGGGTTACACACAAAAAAAAAAGGTTTTTTGTTTTGTAATTTAATTATGATTTGTTTATACTACTTTTTTGTTTAAGTTTGGTTTATTTGCCTTTTTAAATTTTATATTTAAAATGACAATAGTTTAGTTTTTTTCGGTTTTGAGTGCAAGATGAACGTCTGTTCAGAAACCTGCAAGTTTTTAACAGTGGGAGTGGAGTTAGGTATGTCTGCTCACCCACTGATGAAGGACAGACAGTTTTTTACCTATGTTTTTTAACGGTATAATTTAAATTTGAAGGTTTTGGAATTTTTTACAGTTAAATGTTAAAAATATTGTTGATATACACCGTCTTTGCAAAATTATAGTGTATTTGCATTTTTATTTTTTGGTGAAATACATTTTGTTGATTTAATATGAACTGCTGTTAGCGCCTGTTATGCAATAATTTTTCATTAAATATATTTAATACATATATATGTCAGTATATATGTACGTATGTATATATATGTATGTATGCAAACATACGTATTTTTTTTTCTTTGTACGGTGGGGCCTATTGTGTCTTTAATTTGATAATAGTAATTCTTTGACATTTGGCATTTTAAACCTTCTATTCCGAATAATTGAAATTTCGATTATGTACTAATAGCATTAATAATTAGTCTGATCTGAATGGTTATTCATTCTTAGAAAGATTTCGGGGTTTTTTTTCTTTTAATCCTAATTGTTGAAATTATTTGAAAAATGATTACTGGGACCTTTCCCATAATTTTTGAATTGATGTGCCACTGAAATAAATTTCTTCGAGGTCAAAAGTTTAGTAATGCAAAAATTATTTTACAAAAGAGAAAACATTTTATCACAAACTAAAAACATAGACCAACTGTAACCACTTTTATGAGATTATTTTTTTTAGCTACTTCTGTATATTAAAAAAAGGGTTATTATTATTATTATTATTGTTATTTTACTATTAAAATATAGAGATAAGACAGTACTTCACTCAATCGAAAACATCCGCTCGCTAATATTCATTCCATGGAAGATTTTTTTTTTTAATTTCTCTTCCTTTACACATTTTTATTTTTATTTATTTATTTAATTTCCATTACATAGTTGAGGGCTATCTGTATAAAGGCTATGTTTTACCCTTTTTAAAAATTTTGGTTGCAGGGCTTTTTTTTTTTTTTTTTTTTTTAATAAGGACACTTTTACATTCGAAACCTCTTCTGAAAGTTAAGTATGCTCATAAAATAAATCTGGAAACAAAATCGCCATTAATAATGAATTCCATAATTCAAATGTTTGAAAAGTTACTTCAATAATCTGTAATATTTTTTCAGTTTAACAAGCAAGATGTTTTTATATTGAATGGCAACTAATATATTAAAATATAAAAATATATTTCATATTTTTACAGCCACGGACATAAAAATGAATAAATTTAAACTTTTAGCGTTAATGATTCAATTAACAGGAGGTTCTACCTCTTTAAGTTAAAATTTTCGAGTTCTTTTCTTTTTTCTTTTTACTAAGCGTGCGAATTTTTGGCCTAAAACTGTTTCGTTATATTTCAAATCCTTACAGTATTTTTGCTCGCTGAATGTAACGCCGATCACTGAACGTAATGCTGTTGTAAAAATTTTATACTTGTCTTTCTCAAAACGCTGATTTTAAACTGGGCTACTCTTTTTCTCGAGAATTCTTGGACCCATTTCCTTATATATTTTTTTCTTCTAAAAGAAAGCTAATCGTTTTTGCTGGAGCTTATACTAGTGAAAGTATAATTTTCATTGATCAAATATTATTTAGATTTCACAAAAGATTAAAAAAAGACAAAAATATGAGCTTTTTTGTTGAAATGACAGCCGCTTTGTCAAAAATGAACTTTTAAAACTAAACGTTGGTGTAAGGTTTAGAGAATTTGATTCCCCTTTATAATATGGAGACAACACTTGTTTGAGATGCTTGTGACCGGAGAAAGACGGTCGCTCGATTGAAAGTCCTTGACGCGCATCTGCAATCGCACAAGACATAATGTTTTTTACTCAAAAAATGTTTAAAGACACAATTTTAATCTCAATAAATATAATTTAAAAAGTCTAAACTTGATATTACTTTTCTTTTCTTTTTTGTAATCGAAAAATGTCGTAAAAATTACACAAATATTAGGCCATAGAAGCAGAATGTTTCATTAAATAATATATTTTTGTTAAATGGAAAGTATAAGTGTAAAATGAATTTAATTTTTAATCAGTTGTTGTTCCTCTATTTAAACTATCATCGCATTTTCATTAAAAAAATAAAGCCTGTGAATATTGAAAAGTGATGTTCAATGTATACAGTCATACTTTGTGGTAATATTTCGAATACAAAAATTCTACACCGCTTTAAAGGCAGAAATCTACCTTATAAGACCACAATCTAAAAAGAAAATAACAACCTTTTAAATATTAAACTCATACCATAAAAATTATGAGATAATATTCTATTTTCCTAAACACAGTGATCTTGGAATGTTCTTCTTGCAAAAGTGGCAGAATATTCATGTCAGTTGGCTGCCTGAAGGCGGTCGACTTATTTGTGTAAAGTGACGTTTATTGTGCACGTGTTTCCACGTACGTACTTGAGCTAGGGATGGGTGTTCCCGTTCCTGCTCTTTTAGGAAAACGAACTGTTCCTTCATAACCTGGAGCTGTTCCTTTTACCTGTTCCGCAGGAACAGGTCACGTGATCTCGTAATGAACGAGGAGAGGAACGAAGACACCAAGACCTGTTCCTGGGACTGTTGCTGTAACAGACAGGGCTTTGATTGGTTGCTCGGTTTCAAGGATTAAAAAAAGCCGTATTTTCTTTACTGAATACATAACACTGAGGAAGAGCATTTAAAGCAACGAGGGTTTCTGATACAAAAGAAAATCTGGATACATCATGTTATTATTATTATTATTATTTTTTTTTTTTTTTTTTTTTTTTTTTTACGTTTGAGTTTTCAAGTGGAAATTTTGATTATACAAAAAATGAAGAGGAGGTTGCATTGCTTGAAAAATAAATGAAATAATCAAAAAAAATACATTTAATAATATTTTTAGTAATGTAAAAATGGAACCCATAGCCAATATTTAAAACAACTGCGATAAATACTATGTTAGCATTTGACTCGAAACTGGCTTTAAGATAATCCAATAAATACATTCCTTGAAATACCTTTTTTCAAACTTATTAGATCTAAACTTAAACTAATATGATTAGATAAACTAAAAATTTTGAGACTTCTTATTAAAATTAGCAAGCTAAAAATTGAAAATAATTCCAACAATTGAGATATAGTTATGGCTCTAGGAAGTCCGGGGGGGGGGGGGGGAGGGAGGGTTCCAAGTTCAGTTAACTAAATTTTCTTTTTATCAGATGATTTAAAAAATTAATATTATTTATTTATTTTTCAAGTAACTTAAAGTAATTATACAGTAAGCAAAAAATAAATAAATGATTTTTTGGTGAAGGGGTAAGCTTTCTCTCCATAAATCTGTCGTTGAAGACAATATTTAATTCTCTTTCTCTTAAGTTTACGAGTTTAAAATTATCTTAAAATACAGATGGGAGGAGGGGGGGGGGGTCCTCGACAAAAAAAAAAAAAAAAAAGATATTAAAATGGTTTAATTCTTCAAAGTTCTATTTCATGTGTTTCTCGATTTAAAGAAAAAACAGACTAGGCAATTGATGGCAGACAAATTGTGTTCCAAAATCTAGTGCGGCACCACCAGTGGCCGAGAAGTTCTGCTCTCGAAGGCGATAGACAGGAGGGGCTGTGCTCGAACCCAATCGCGCTCGTCGGCCCAATCGCTCGAAGTTTATTGCGGTTTTCTTCTAACCTTGGGTTTCCATACGTAAATACGGGTTAGGTTCCCTTAGAAAGACCCCCCCCCCCCCCACGGAGGGCACTCCCTCTCGGGCCCATATCCCTCGTGCAGATAATCGGTCGTCATAAATAACACCAAAATCTAGTGCCACCGTGATTTTTTTTTTCTGCGGACGCCCTTTGGTTGTGTATTTGAAAATTGCATAAAAAATCGTTTAAAAACTTCTAAATCTTGTTTCTAATAGAACTTAAGGAACTCTTTAAATGTAAATATTCTCAGTGTTTAGTAGCTGCTTTTGTAAACCTCAATTCCGATATCAATTAATTAAGAACATATCTGGCACTGCTTCAAAGTTTATTAGCATACATTATTAAGCTGACACCAGAAATATTTCAAATGAATAAATGAAGAAAGATTTGTAACCTCAAACTGGACGCAGTTTCTTTCTTGCATTCCTTTATTTTATTTTATTGTTTATTTATTTATTTTTGCGAAATCTTCTAAAGGATTGTTTATCCAATTGACTTGAATCCATAAAACAACTCATGATAAAATACCTTTATTTTTTTTAAAAAACCAAAAAAAATTTTAAGGAATATTTTCTTTTGGTTTCATTGGTCATCATAATTAAAATTCTATAAATACAATACTAATAATAAACTATATTTTTCTACCTGATGTGTATGAAAACCGAAAAACACGCATAATGTATAATGAATTTTTCCCGAACAATTAGTCTAGTTTTTTTTTTTTTTTTTTTTTTTTTTTTTTTTTTTTTTAAGCTATATGGATTTTAAAAATATCTGACCTCATCAATACTTTTTTGATTATCTTAAGCGTGTTCTCAAATCTAAACTGCGTTCTTTCTGACACATTCTTCATTTCATTTTTATTCGCAAACGCATAAAGTTACTAGGTACTTTTGCTCAAAAATTAGCTAATCGAATGGGTTTTCCCCATTTTCAATAAAGGCAGGTGTTTCAGAAAATTCTGCGAATTTGATATCTTGAACCGAATTTCAGGACGCGACAGGGCGGAGAAGAGGAAAAACTGCCATCATGATACAACAATAGCTAATAGATAAAGATGTAGTTCATTTATCGAAAATTGAAAAACCGTTCGATTACAATTTTTTTAAATACCCTTTTTAAGAATCTACAGCAATATTCCTTAATTCTTTTAATTTCAAGATTTAAAATGAAATTTTTTGCTGTAATAATTTGTAATACAAATTTAAAAACTCAATTTAAAGAATAACATTTAATGAATTGCTTATTTAATTAAAATTACATTTTTTAAACTTTTAAACGTTCTTTGTGGATTTCTTCATAAATTAAAAGTTTTTATTGATTCGTTTGTTAGAAGTAAGCATTTTCTAGAAAAAGTATTCAACTTTTACCTTGCAAATAACCTTACTAATGCTGTTTTATTATTATATTAACATTAATTTAACCCCATTCCTTCTGCTATTTTAACATATCCTTTAACATATCCAGCTGCACAAAAATCGTGTTTATAAAATAGTTAAAAAATAATCTTTAGTTATAGTAACGAATTTAGAGGGTGGGGGGGGGGGCGAACTTGTGGAAACCTACATTCAGATGTAAACGAAAACGTTTATTATTACTATTATTAATACTAGTACTGATTTTTATGTGCCTATTTCCATTCATACATTTGTTGAACAAATATTAAGAACGAAAAGAAAAATTAATATTTATATCTAATTAATATTATTGTCATAATTCGATACTCACAATAAAAAAGAAATTGACATTTTTGTGTATTAAATTTGTAAATTGAAATTTTTATGTATTAAATACAAAATAAACATCTTATATTTTAAAAATAGTAATTATTTTTTACATTATTAATGCGTATTAAATTATAGTACTAAATTACATGACTCCTTTATGCAACGCCTATTGTTCTTAACCCCTTAAGGGCACCGGTATATTATATATACCACTTAATTTTAATTTCCAAATGCCACATTGGCAGTAGAATTTTAAAACGGAATTTTGATTTATCCTATATGCTCGAAGAAACGCTTTTAGTTACTTTCATATTAATTTTCTTGTAAATCCTGGTGTCAATCAATCATTTTATCATTTTAGCAGCCAAAGTACTTTGCCCCTCAAGGGATTAAAAGAAGTAATGAAAATGCAAAAGACCTTTAATCTGACGTATCTTCAGTAAGAATAAGGGTTAAGAAACCTTCTCCCCTTTCCTTTATTTGTCTAATTTATCAGCGACCGACAAATTCTATCTGTCATGTCCTCGTGTCAAAGAGAAAACTGAATTTTCAACCTGGTATCAAAGTTGTTTTCTTACCAGATCTTCTTACGGAAATGTCGCCCGACCCCCGTCCTCCACACACACTAATCCAAGCAAAATACCTCTAAAATGATACGAACAAAGAAGAAACAGAAAAAAAACATTTTCCTGAAGTACGTTTCTCGACCTGCTCCTGTTCCTGTTCCATTCCACATTCCACTATCTGTTCCTTGCGTTTTTCCGTGGCTGCGCAATGATGAGAAACAGAAACGAGAAATTCCTTCCCCCCCCCCCCCCCAAGATATGTTCCTTTTAAACTGCTCCTCGGATTTGGCATCGTTAATCAGGTGATTTTCCCCTTTTCCGGCATCTAGCATTTGATATTTTAATGACTTTTCTCATTGTTTGGAAAACTTTTGACACCATCAGCCAATCGCAAGTGAGAGAAAAATGTGTCAACGTTTGCTTTGGCGACAGATGAAATTGGAGTCTGGACCAGGAGGGTCTATGTTCCACAGGCGTTTATTTTTTTTCATATGGGATATCATGTCCTGTTTGAAAAGGTGTAAACTACTTAAAACAATTTAAACCAGGCAGATCATGTAAATTATGTGTCAATAAAGAGCGTTGTAAATGATATCTATGCTTTTAACGTGTCTAAAAAAAGCACTAAAAGTGAAAATATTAGATTTATTTATACCACAAACATAAAAAATAAGTACTTATATACTTTAGTATAGGTAATAAGTATAAAAGTCACATGGGCATTTTAAAGAAAAAAAATAGGTAGATAAATCTATGAACAAACGGTACGTAAGTACTTAAGTTCTTTATTTGTATCCAGGGTTTCGCATTATATAGGATATTTTTGTTGTTCCTACCAGAAACATTAATGAGTTACCTTCATGATGCTTTTATTTAACATATTGTAAAGAAAGGTGTGATGGAGATATTATTTTTAAAATAGCGGTTGGAAGAATAAAAGTTTCCCTATAGAATGCGACCTCTGTTATCGTACAATTTCAAGGTTTGGCTATCGCGCTTTTCAGGGGCAAGTTGTTTGCATTCGTAAAATGTTGAAATAATTTAATAACACCAGTATTTACAAGAGAATCTATTTGTAAACAAGTAAAAGTATATTTTCGCGTAATAGTAAAAGTGAAAATCATTATAAAATTCCGGTGTCAATGTGGCAATTAGGAATTAAAATTATGTGATGCCATACCGCGTCACCGCCTCTCAAGGGGTCAAGAAATTTGGTTTGATACCACTCAATATGCTTTTTAAAAATTTCATTACGTAATTTTAATAAGGTATTCTATAACTTTCTTTATTGTGAGCAAAAAACAATAGAAAAATTTATTTCCCGTTGTAAGAGAAACTCAAAAAAATTATTTATAACTATTGGAATAACTGGATCCAGCATGGCCCAGTTACCCCGGATATATGTCCCAGTTACCCCATTCTTGAAAAGTTTATGGGGTAACTGGGACACCGTGCTTACATTTGAAACATGAAGTAGATATGTATAAATACCTAATAATATTAACGTAGTTATATGCCTAATCTTTAAAAAAAATGATTGTTTAATAAAAGTACTTACAGTATTTTAATAAAAAGCCGAGGAAGTTCAACCTAATGGACGTTGTTTTTTTTTTAAAAAAAACGTTAATTTTTCACAACGTATCACAGCAAAGAGAGAGTTATGATTGAGGTGACACACGTTGTTTTAGGAAGTAGAGGTTCAGGGGCATTGTTCACAAAAGCTAAAACTTTAAATACCTCAACGGTTTTTTATAACCCCAACTAATCTTACTCAGTTTCTAAAACTGAATAATAATATAGCAAACTTAATCACATATAAAATAAAAAAAATTATCTGTTTATTGTGGAATAATTTTTCAGGAGACACCTCGTATGTCCGAATGCCTGTAATTACGGACTAGAGGAGCCTGCAAAAATTGGTCACATTTACATCTATTTCAGCCGAGGAAAACAAAATATTCTTGACCTAAGAAAAATAGGCGTAAATATAATTGCATATAATGTGAATATGACGAGTAGAGTTGTCCAAAGAGTGGAAGAGTCGGCTCAAAATCTCGACTCCTTCCAAGTGAGCCGAGCTCTCGACTCCTCGCTAGAGAATTGCCTGGATTCAAAAGAGTCGAACTTTAATTTCCTCTCAGTTTGACATTCGGAATCGAAGAGTCGAAGTCGACTCACTCAAAGAGTGGTTGGGCGAGTTTAACACAGTGTCAGACTTGGAGCGTCGAGAGTTGAAGAGTGGATTTTGGATACTTCAACTCTTCGAAAACCACTCTTTCCACTTCGTATTGGATTTCGACTCTTCTAATCAGCGCTGGGTGTTTTAGCAAAGAGCGGAGGTCTTGGTTTGATAATGTATTGATGATTTTAGGAAATGAGAAAGCACTGAAGTTGTCTGTTTAGAAAAATGACTGAATGAATGAAAGGAAAGGGGGGGACAGAGACAAAGGGGAGGGCAGTAGGATGTTTCGTTAAAGATTATTTGAATTTACGATATGTTTGTGCCGGACGCCGTATAGGAGAAAAACGATCAAACAAAGCACATGTCATCTTTGTATTTTTTTTTTTTTTTTGCAAAAAATGAAGTAGGACTAGTTATGGAATATTTTCAACTGTTTTCATGTCATGCAATATGGAAAAAAAACTTAGAAGAGAATTAAAATTCTACTTTAGTAGCAAGTGGTTTAAACTATACTAAGATACCAAATTTATTTTATAATAGATGTATTTTAGATAAAAGTGAATATCCTTTATTTGTTTGAGTATATAATGTTATTTTAAGTCCGTTTTATAAATAAAAATATTCGCAGGTAACATTAAATGTATATAATTTACATATAGTTTTTAAAAGTTTAGCCAATCGATTTTTTAATGTTCCTTATTTAAACCCAGATATGGGAGATATTTTCAAAATCCTGTCGCTTCCCCCCCCCCTCCACCTTTTTTTCATACACAGCTAGGCTGTGTGTGTATCTCTATGGATGTATCTCAATATATTATCATGGTTTTAAAAATAGAATTTTAAAAGGAAATAAATCAAAAACTATAAACATGAGAAAACAAGAACTTTTTAAAACATAGTCTCCCCCTCTATGGGGTTGGGACACTCATTATTGAATTCTTTTTTGTTCGGAAACGCGTAACATTGACATGTGTTGTTATTCAGGAACTATGTAATCGATGGGCATTTTCCATTTTTTTGCCAAAATATCTTTCTAAAAATGCTGTCAAAGTTGGAGTTTTTAATAGAATTCCAGTACACGATAGCACGGGAAAAAGCAAAATCTTGTCATTCCGTATAAAAATCGCATTTTGCTTGATGAGTAATTTATTTATCTAAAAAAAAAAATGGAAAAAGCTTTATGATTCCAAATCGCCTCTATTGTCAGGCCTGTCAATTTTATAACTTTAATTAAAAATTCTGTCGCAAAAAATAAAGTTTCTGTGTAACGGAATAATGCAATTTTCTTTAAAACTATGTGATCGAGGATAATCGCTATAATTTTTCAGAAAAGTTTGAATAAATTTCTATTGCTACTAACTTTTTTCATCATTTTCGTTTCAGTAGATTCGGAAATGGGTTGGAAGGGGGAGGAACATATTTTTGTATTACATTTTTGACAGTATCTAGAATTAGAACAAATATATTTTTGAGTTCGGTGTTACGAGATATTTCCAAAAATACCCAACACGATACACATGCACACACGTAAAAGAAACAAAATATCAAGAAACTCAATTAGTCCACATTTTTTTTCGAAAATTATTTGAGAATGACTTTTAATCTATAAATTTGTGAACACGATCAAGTTTTAATAGCTCTGTTTTCACATTTTAAGTGCGGAATCCTAAAAAAATTAATGAAGAAAAGATCTGAGAATTTACAATGCTGTGATTGGGGAGGGCGGAAAAAAGGAGAGGAAACGGAAATTTCGGGAGAGAATTTAAATGACATTTTATCACAAGCAATAAATACCAATTGGAGGAATTCAGATATTTTGAAAGATTCTTGTCCTTGTTAGCAGTAAATTTCACTTAACCCTCGCTCCCCGTGTGTGTGTGCGCACACACACACACACACACACAAAGAAAATCCGTTTTCCGTTTTGTTTCCAGCACAGAAAATTTAAACCTATAAAACTTGATATATGTAAAAAATAACATCTTAAAACCTTCTATTCCCAGTTAAAAAGAAGGTAAATTTTTAGACATGGTGTTACGGGATTAAACAGGAATACTTCTATATTTTACAGTTTGGCTTTCAGATGTGCACCGGCCCAGTCCAGGTAGGAGTAAGCCCAATTTTTTCGCAACACTGGGGTCAGACCGGGCCATACTACTTTTTTGAAGGCTTGGTCGTGCCTAAGCATTGCCCTTTCCAGACTGGGCTAGGACCTTTCTTTTTTCTGAAAGATCGCGCCGAGCTTAACTTAATTTTTCAGTACCGGTCCGGGACTGGCTTCATTTTTCCAAGGTTTGTAGGAACCGACATTTTAAGTGCCGGCCTCGATCCAGCCTGCACGAAAATTATTGTCTCGGCCTGGTCTGCTAAATCAGTAAAATTTGGCCAGGCCCAAAACTTTTTTGCAAAAAATGCATATATTTTAAATTGCCATTTTTGTACAATTAAACTTTAAAATTTATTCTTTTTACAGAATAGCAATTTCTAGACAATAAAATTAAAATACAATAAAACATGTGAAAAAGAACCTGTCTATGACGGAATCCTGTCTGAAACTAAAAAAGGTGTTGATACATGAAAAATGAATATAATAAAATGTGAAGAAAAATATATAATACATTTTAACCTGCTAAGAAGGAACTTGTCTATAACGCATTTTTTTTTTTCCAAAGCAATGTCGTCTTAAACAATTTTACTGTATAGTAGTTATCAGATTCTTAAGTCTCCAATACATAGAATATGGATTAACTGTATTAATGTTAACTGAATCATTTATATACAGATAGAGATTCATTAAAAAAAGAAATATGGCAACACAGGATGTTTCTTTAAATATGAAGATAATAAAAACGAAAAGAAAAAAGGATAAAATAGACATTACTGGTCAGAACTCCTCGTACGAAACAATTTTTAATCCAGTTGACGTACAAATCTATATTTTCTAGAAATATAGTGCGACTGGCACGGGCTCAAGCCAAGATTTTAACATTATTTGGGGGTCGGTCAAATCTCGGGCCAAGAACTTTTAACTACCGGGCCGGATCAGTATTTTTTTTTTTTTTTTTTTTTGTTCAAAACGTTCAAAAGTTCAACCCGGGTTGAACTTTTAGATTTTATACCGATGCGGGCAGTTGATTTTTTTTCTACGAGTCGGCTAAACTTTTTTTCTGTGGGCAGGACTGGAAATTTCGGACCGTGAAGACATCTAGTTTTGCTGTTTCCTGTTCTCATCCAACTAAGTTTAATATAAAATATCTCTTCTATATAAAATCAAAACCAAAATAATTCAAGGTTACGCTCAAATATTTTCTGCTGCGTGATAAATTTGATACGAAAAGTAGAATTACGTCATCTTTACAACCAACCAACCTTACTCGAGCAAGTGAGGCAAGAGACGACTCATCGTCGACGCTACTCAAAAAGTGTTGGGTCAACTCATACATGAAGCACCTCATTTGTCCCATACACCATGACAATTTGTCCCAATACCTCAAATTTCAGATTCGAGGTACCTCCGAAATTGTGTCATGTTTGCGTCTTTTTGAAGAGGCGAGAAGCGAGAGCTGTTTCGTTTCAGGAGTGATGAGAGAGGAGAGTGTTTCAGGAGAATGAATGTGCGTGTGTTGTGTCGTCATTGTCTGTAGGTGAAAGAGTCGGAGTCCAACGGGGTTGAGGCCTACGTTTGAAGTTTGAAAAAAACTTAAGCTATGGGAAAGGGTGAAAATGAAAGGAGAGAATATAGCAAGATAAAAACTGAGACGAATTCAGGGGGAGGGATAAAGGGGGTTGGTTCTGATGAGAAGAAAAGAAGAGAGCTATTTTTCTTCTCTCTTTTTTAATATTATTGAATTCATACTTCTCAACTTGTGCTTGTGCTGTGCTTGTCATTATGTATCTGTCATTTAGGATGGGAAAGGATTTGACATGAGTCACTTAAAGAGTATAAACGAAAACGGTTCCAACCAGCTATGAACCATCCTTTAAAAAATATCACGTCTTTTTTATGGAGAAAGAGGCTCATTTAGAGGTCTGCACGGGTCGGAATTTCGAGGTCCAGGCCCGACTGGAACGAAAACCATCTTGGCTCGGCGAAGTGGAAAACATAAAATTTCGGCCCGAGACCGCCCTGTACGTTTATATTTTCACTGTTGACGGCTCAGACCGTGCAGAAATAAGTAAAAACAGACCCGGCACATATTTATGGGATAATTTTACAGTATATTTTAAAATTACGAGGTGTTTGGGAGGCAGAAAATACATAATAGCAAAATTAATGATTACTCAGATTCTTAGATGTTCCAATAATAAAAGAAAAATTCATTGAAAAATTAATGCAGTTTAGAATAACACTCATTTGTCATTTCACTCAAAAATGCTTACATACGTACATGAAATACAGAGGAACTTGTAAGTTAATGTTAATCCTATGGGAGTGTTCTTTTCAAATTTGTAAAAGTGAAGTTTTTAAGTTTATTTATTTATTTTATTATTATTATTATTATTTTATTTTTATTTTATTTTATTTATTTATTTATTTTTTTTTGCATAGGGTACTTGCGGTCGATAACTTTTATTGCGCGTGAGGACGGGAAGTGGCGCAAAAACCCATGTTTGCCCCGGGCCCTGGGTACACACTTCATTTTCAGTACTGAGCATGCTATAGTAAACTTTAATAACGTTTGTAAGTTGCATGACAATCTGACTATATTTACGCAAGTTAGATCACTCAAAGACAGGCAGAGAGACAGACAAAGCGAGTTCATAAACACTTATAAACTATACTAGAAAGTGACAAAAAAGCTCTATTTTTTTTAATATGACAAAGAAATATTACAAAATGTCTAAAAGTATGTAGAAAGTATAATATCTAAAAGCTATATTTTTTAATGTTCATAGTCTTTTTTAAATTTAATTGTATTGTATTCTTTATTTATTTATTTTTTTATTTTTAATGTACGCCGTAGTGTTCAAAACGTTTAGCAACCAGAACCAGGGACTCTTCCTACTCACAAAACCCAAATCTCCCAATGAGAAATGACAGGTTTTGGGATTATATTATTTAAATTTCATGTTATTTGCAAGGAGATCTTGAATGGATCTAAGCACATGTTTTTACACGTAAATAAGAATTTTCCTGTAATAGCTTCTTGAAATTTTGAAACTTTTATTTATTTTCCGTGTATGAGTTTTCATATAATTTTTGCGCGAAATCAGTCAATACGCTTGAGCACTTTATCAATTATTTCTAAATAAATTTATTCTTAAGTAAAATGGAAGAAAGGCAGTCAATTTAACCTCTCTCACACACAGAGAGAGAAAAATAAATAAATAAAACCTTTTAAAATGCGAACTTAAATGATCAAACTGAAAGCAAAATTATTATTATTTTGCAACGAGAAAAATAATTTTGAATTATGCGGAAAGATGCGGGGTCCATCTGAACCTTAACAGAACGCGCGCCCTGGGCAATCGCCCCGTGTCCGTCTGCCCGATAGTTACGCCAGTCCTGAAATTACAAGCCCCTCACAACCATAGAAACACGTACCATGATATATTTCCCTAGCATACAAAATTTTAAAATTCTTATTTAAAAAAAATCTGCATTTCTTATTTTGCAATAAAAAATAAATGAATAAAAATTTCTTTTAAACCCGCTACGTCACACCACGCAGGGAATCTTAAAAATGCTTTTATTTTTTTAAACTACTATTTTTATTATTTATTTATTTATTATTATTAGCATTTCCTTTTTTTTTGGGGGGGGGGGTTAAATTGTCCTAATTATTACTCTGTCGGAATAATAAATAAACGATCCAATCACAAATTTGTGTGAAAGCAAAAGTTGTCGAAAAAGATCAAAGTTTTCTCTTTCATTAGATATATTAATATTAATAAGCATTTTGTTTTTTGTAAATGTGATTTTTCAGATGAATAATAGCAAGCAAAAATATAATTATAATTTTTAATTATAATTTTAATTATAAAAATATAATTATAATGCATTATAATTTGCAGCTTTTGTACATAACTTTTAAAAAAAATTACTAAAACTCCTCACTGAGGTTTTCCATTTCGAAATTCGTGCTTCTTGTTCAGTGTATGCTAAACAATTCAATTTTACCATCTTTGTAATCCAATTATTTTCAAAAGTACTTTAAATTCTTTACAAGTACAATGATTTATTTCTACGGATTACTATTACTGGAAGAAATAAAAATTTAATTCTGATAATCAGGTAAGCGGTGCGTTACTGCATTCATTCACTGTCCAGTTCTACTAATTCCATTTCCATTTATATTTTCCGAAAACTATATACTTCTATTTATCAAACTGACAACAATACTAAAGTATCCACTCCCCTAATGTCTGACTTCACTTTGTCAGGATGGGGGATAGTGGGGAAGCGGAAAGCCAGTACTTCCATCCCAACTCCCAATTGTAGTTCCTGCGTTTTAAGGCTGTTCTCAAATCCAAAGGGTCAACTTTCTGACATAAGTTTTAATACATTTTTGATCGGAAGCGCACGAAACTAGAAGGTGTTGTTATTCAAAAACCATGTCATCGCACTGTTTTTTCTGTTTTCTTGTAAACGCAATAGATCTTTCGGAAAACACTGTCAAAGTTGGCATCTTGAACTGAACTTCTGAACGAAAGAAGAAAATACAGTCAATAAGGGGAGAAAAATGCCGTGTCACGTGATCCAAATCACTTATAACTCAATAGGTAATTGATTGATCCAAAAATGGAAAAAACAGTTCGATTCCAAATCATTTCCAGGGTCAGGCTTTCCAATTTTATATCTTTGTGTTAAAAAATGAATTTTTAAATGTGCCAAAACTTTTTCCGCTTGTTGAGCAGAGCAGTTGAGAACAGCCTTAACTCCTCACTACCTCATTCAAATGAGGCATGACATTGTCATGACAAAAAAGTTTCAGAGTTACCTCATACAAACATCCGATATTTCTTGTGTCCTATCCAACCCTAACTCAAATGGAGGATATTCCAAATATGGGTTCGAGGCTGAAAAAAGTCACGTGATACCGGTAATTTACCCAAGGAACTTCTAACTGATAAGCAGGGAAGATACTACTGCTTTGCCTCATGAACTGTTTCATTGGCTAGCGGGGATTTACATCACACGTCTGCGGAGACTTCCATTCTTTACGCTAGAAGTTTTTACCTTGATCACGTGATCAAAACGAAAATGGAATATCCTCCATTGAGTGGATATGCCTATACCTTATGGCGAGAAGAAGTTCGTGAGTGCTCGCTCGTATTTTAACATGCAAGAATAACCTTACCCTGGCAGCACATATAAATTAAATAAAGTGCAATCATATAATTGTACTGATGTAATAGAATTAAAATTAACAATATTTCTTTACTTTAAATAACAACAATAACTTGCAGCAATAGCCTATCTCATTCATTTAATAAATTTATTAAAGTGTTTTGTTTTAACAAACACTACAACACACGATAGAATTCTATTTAACACTATTTCCTTTGTTTGCATACGACAATTTAAAAACAATATTTCCGCCTTTTTTATATTTCCTTTTATTTTAAAAGACGGAGTTAGACTACATGAAATCCTCAAATATGACCCCTCCCCCCTCTAAGCTGGACTTTCCCTTAAAAGAATTCATTTAAGAAGAATTTATTTGATATTTTAAATTTTTATGATATTGCTCACGACGGGAATTTTTATCTTTTGGAAACGTATGCAGCAAATATCGAAAAAATAAAATGTACGATACGTTATTGCATTCACTCACATTCCATTAATTAATTTTTTTCGGTAACTCTTTGATGCTATTTGTCTCCAATAACATTGAAATACCAGTCGTGTAATAATAAAACGGTGAAGATAGTAGTTTTTGTTTCCCAAACCCTCAACCACCTTACCACATTGGAAGCTTGACTGACATATTTTGTGGACACCTGCTACAAACTTTCTATATTTTTGTTTCCTAAACAACTGTAAACATGATATATGCAAAACATATATGCAAATACGATCACAATAAAGACAAGCATCTATTGTAGTTTCTTTGTTTCATTTTAATTTTATATAAGCTATTCCCATAAGCGGCTTATTTTCGTGAATTTAATGCAAGTTGAAAGTGCATGATATCCCGAAAACATGATTTTATTGATAAAATACATTTCGAATAATTTAGTCTTTAGTGAATTCATGAATAAACATGAATTAAGACTTATATTCGTCAAACACAGATTATGATACATCTTCCAACAGATTCAGAATACTGTAACAAATCTACAAAGTTTAATATGGTGAAAGATGTCATTCAATCGCAACTTTTTGAAACGCATAATACATTTGATAATACAATTTCAACAATTACTATCAATAGTCGTAGAAATGAAGAATTATTTTTTACAGCTTTGTGTATGATCTATTGATTTTTACGTATACAGTGAAACCTCGTTATCCTGACACTCTAATGAAGAGAAAAGAGTGTCGTGTTAAGCCAAGTATCGCGGTAACCGAAGTTGGAGAAAAATATGTTTATAAAAAGCTGTATTTTTAATTAATTTAAGACAATTTTAAATTCATAACTGTTCTTGCAGTTTTAAGCAATGAAACATTATTATAATTAAACAAAATAACCACAAAAGTAAAATTGAAAAGAATAAAAATCAGATTTATGATGACTTATTTTTTTTATTGTTACATCAAATATTGAATAATTAAGGTTTGCTTTTCCCTAGGTGTGCTTCCTACAATCCTTTTTTCAATATTATACAATGAATTTTAATCAATATACCTTGTTCCAGAAATGGATGTTAGATAATTTCAGATCGTTTCAATGCAATGCAATGCTTCGTTTTTTGTCAGATGAAAAACGCGGTGTAACCACAAGAAAGCGCCGCCTGACCAGAACAAAAAGACCACGAGTAGAGTGATCGGTCTATCCGGAGCTTAAGTGGTTCATTCATAGATTGTGGGTTTATTTATTCAAATAAAGGATTGAAGTAAATTTTCTTATTTATCTCAATGGGTATTTTAGACACTTTTGTGAAAAGTTTGACCAAGCCGTTTCTTACCGCTTAATTTCCATGCTTATAAGAAGAATTATGAAAAAAGGAATATTTTCCAAAGCCATCGGGATATCTGGAGTTGAAAACTATTCAACGACGTAAAATTCGGGGTTTACTTAAATGAAAATCATATGCAGAAAATCGGGTCTTTGAAAAAATGACGTGATAAGCGGGGTGACGTGAAAACCAGGTGTCGGTATAACGAGGTCCGACTGTACTACATAATATGTTAGGAAGTTGGTATAGTCAGCTAGGAAATGCATAGCACATTTGAAAATTCCCTTTCAGCAGTTTTCGTCAATAAACGGCAATGAACTCCAGATGTATTGCGTAGTCTGTGTTGTTTTGTAGAATTTATATACAACTAATATGAAAAAAGAAAATGATTACATTTACAAACACGTACCTCAACTGATAACGCACTTCCACCAATTACTGTTCATAGACAACTCTTAAACGAATTCTTTTGTGTGTCCCTGTAAATGATCGTTTAATGTTATGTACGATTTATGAACGATTAATGTATGGCAATTATCCATATTCTACAGTAAGCATCTTGCAGTGTTTCTCAGTGATGTATATCAATTTCAATATGCTTGAAATTGTGTAACATAATTAAAATACATCGCCATTTTTCCATATACAATAATGTAATGAAATTATTTTAAGATTTCCTGTGAACGAACTATAAATGCTACATACTTCAATTTGAATAGCGAACATGCAACAGTAAGCCTCAATCGTATATAGAAATTACATGACTATCCAAGTATATTTCAGAGTTATGTCACAGACAGACAACCAGAATTCATAAACAATTTTCTGCTATGTTGTAAAGCGTTATTATTATTATTGTTAAGCTTATTATTATATATAATGGGAAACTATATATATTTAGAGCATCCTTTATATGTGATTCTAGCAGTTAAATATACTACCTTGCGAGCAAAAGTTTAAGCTTGATGCTCTCGAAATACAATTTCGAGAATCTTTCCATTATATGTATGTTTCATATTTTCATGTTGATAATTTTTCAAAAGTTTCATATTACATTTGAAATTAGTGAGTTATGCCGTTAGATGAAAAGACACCCGAATTTAAATATCTAAAATTTACAAAGAATTTATAATAAATAATAAATTCAATGACATTTTATCAATAGTTAATCCGTTCAGGGATATGTAATTCTTTTTCTGTAATATTGTATACTGACTCAAATTTACGAACAATTTCATTAAAATATTAATAATAATAATTGTGAATAATGTTACTTAAAAAATGTCAATTATGAAAGCAAAATTTTATTAAAAATTTGTTTATAAATTTCGATTAAAATTAATTGGTTTAAATACTAATCACAACCCTTCTACGTTTTAAAAGTATTTTTCCAATATCAATGCGGCCCGTTATAGGATTTTAAATGGCGAATTAAATGCAATATTTATTTTAGAAAATGTATTAGTAATAATTTATTAAACACTAGAGCTAATGGATTGATAAACAATGTTGAAACGGTTCTGTCAAAATTAGTTTACCTTTTATCTGATTTAACATTAGTTTATCTGTCATATATTCAGCCACAAAGCAATATTACCACTCTGATAAATTAAAATAATGCTTTACGTTCTAACTGGTTAGTTTAGAAATTCTGTGAACGCACTCAAAGGCTTGAATTTGATTTGTCCGCTTACTTTTACGAATCTCTACTCTGTTTACAACATGTCTTGAATATTAAATGTCATTTTTTTTTCTTTTATTAGACGTGTATATTTGCCTAAGAATTTTTTTCTGCGATATTTTATTTCTGAGCTAAGTTTTTTCAGATTTTTTAAAGACTAGATAATCTTATTTCTTTTTTTCTAGTTTATGTTTATTATTATTATTACAACTGTTAAGGCTGCTAGTTACCCAACTTTCAAATTTCCCTCGGTAATGTTAAATCTTTGGGCGTTTGATGCATTTTCTTATTCAAAATGGCTCCTCAGGAAATTAATATTTTTACTTTCTTCTATCTTTACAAGAAGAAAGTACTGAATTCGTGAAAAATTAAGAATTCCGGTTTTCGACGGATTTAGACGTTTTAGGGGTCAGAGATCCTGAAAAACATGTTTTTACAATATGTCTGCCTGTCTCTCTGCCTGTGTGTGACACAAACATTGTGGGCCCTCTACCTCAAGAACTAATGCACGGAATTTAATAAAAATTTATATTCAGGTAGTCCCTGATATAACTTGGTGCTGATTAGTCTTTGGTGCAAATCGCTCAGCAGGTGGTGCATTTTTCCTGATTCCCGCAATAGTTTTATCTAAAAAAGTAATGTACGGAATTTAATCAAACTTCAGATTCAGTTACCAAGTTAACTTAAATTGTTGCTTATTAGGTTTTGGTATATATCGCCCAACAGGTGGCGCTGCTATGCAGAATTTTTTACGATTTCCGCCATAGCTCTACTCTAAAACTAATGCACGTATTTTTACGAAACTTCAGATTCAATTAGAAGTTAATTTAAGATGTTGCTGCCTGGACTTTAGTGTAAATCATCTAACCGGTGGCGCTACTATGCTGCTTTTTTCCGGAAGTATTAACATGTGTCAGACAGAAGAAAGTTTTGGGATTGCCACATCCGACTGGTTAATTTCTGCTTTCATTTTCCTCTTCTTAAAGAATGTCACTCTTTTTTTATAGTTCTCAAAATATTTCTAAAATCTATGCTTAATTTAATATTTTATATTTTAAGTACTGACGAACTGGGAGTAATATTTTAACACTTCCTATAAAATTAAGCCTAGATTATAGAAATATTTTCAGAACTAAGAAAAAAAGAGACATCCTTTAAGAAGAGTAAACAGAAAAAAGCAGTTACAAATATTAATTTCTCGAGGAGATATTTTGAATATAAAAATGCGTCAAACGCCCATAGACTTAACATTACTGAGGGGAATCCGAAAGCTGAGTGACTAGTAGCCTTAACGGTTCTCTTCTTTTATAACAAAATGCAGCGCTGTTTACCTTCATCTATAGAGAAACTAAACGGTGTTTACAATACATTATACTTAATGTCATTAGCATAATGTAGACCATACTTTTTAATTGATAAAATATGTACGACAATAAATATTTTATTTATAATTTGCAGCATATATAAAATGAAAGTGTTTGTGATCTAACTGGTTAGTTTGGAAAATTCAATGAACGTGCTCGGAGGCTTGCAATGTGGAATTACTAGTTTTTCAATTAATTTTACCCCTACCCTAAAACAAAATATCAAAATATGCCAATTTTTCGTCAACGAGAACGTATGTAACCCTTTAATTTAGTTCTTGTAACTAAAAGTGGAATTTTGCAATTCAATTTTCACGCAATTCCTGATATGACGCATTTCTAGATAATTATGTTAGTAGCGTGTTCCGGTCAGCAATACAATAGTTACATATATTCAGAACTTAATTATCAGTTAGCTGATTAATATTAGTTAAATTGTGAGTATACGTTAAGAAACAATTTAGAAATCTTGATTTACTAGTTTAAATGATTTTTTTTTTTTTTTTTTTTTTCCAACTAACATATCTTAAAAAGAAAAAGAACGAAAATAAATTCAATAGTTCGCGCTTTCTAACAAGCATAAATGGTATTGACCAATTTTCCATAGTAGGTGTCCACACCAAATTCACGAAATGTAACGAAAATGGTTTGAAACTACACGAATGGCAATCATAAAATCCAGCGCAATATTTAAGATGAACATGGATGGTACACTCAATAAACACAAACAGAATTTGCCAAATGCAAAACTAAGTTTATAAACTAATCATAAACTAATTTATGATATTACAACAAATATCAGGCATAAGAAAAGTGGAAGAAGATAACTATGAACATATAGAAATAAAAAAAATAACCTATTTATTGTTCATATAAAACATAAAAATGCAGTGAAAAACAATTTTCAATGTTTTAACTCAATAATATATCCATAGTTACAGTAATACATACAAGTACTAGTATTATTCAAACAAGAATAAAAAACGTTGAACGTATGAAATGTCAAATATGAGTAGCTCCGCCCCTAATCACGCCTCTAAATGAATTTTATGTAGTTTAGGCATATATTAGAAAATATTTACATGTTATATCTCATGTTCATTTCGGCATTTATATAAGACAGAGGTTCCCAAACTGTGCTCCGCGGAGCCCTAGATGCTCCGCGTGAACTTTCCAGGGGCTCCGCCGCGCTTTAGGAAAATAATGAAAATTTGAACAAAGGAAACAAATTTAAGGAAAGAGTTTTTTGTTTTTTTCCAAAAATGGGAACAGATTCTTTTGTTACGAAAGTATTTATGCATCGATGATAACTATGTTCAACAATCTGAACTCTTTTAATTAACTAAATTTTGTTTTCTTTAAAAAAATTCCCCGTGCAAATATTAATTTGGCGCTCTATTTTTACGTTTTCCGATCAAAAAATGCGATAATTGGAGAAACAAATGTATATTTACTGTAAGAAAGCGAGAGAGTACATTCTGAAGGAAAATTTGAGTATTTGAATTTCCCAACTCCTCCTCTCAGTGTGACTTGAGGTGGATCCACATTTCATGCTCAACTACGTCATCATTCCGGAAGAAATTAGCCTGATTTGAAAGATAACCCGCCTGATTTTTTTCAATGTGAAGGGCAAAGTAATCTATGCATGCTTCAAAAGAAAATATCATAATACTTGTTAAAACAAATATAAAATCTCCTGGACATAGGTGCAGACTTCACGGGTGCGAAATAGTCAATAAGATGTACCGCTACAACTAATTTATTTTTTTCTTTTGTCCTGTTTAATCACTGTGATTAATTAGGACAAAAATGTTTTATAATTGGTGATAGAAGTGTGCCTTGCTAGACGTCGTCGTCGCTTACCTGATATTTTAACGAGTCGCTTGAGTTTGTGAATATCATATAATTGCAAAGACTTTTGATAAACCTCGTAAAATTGATATTGCTTTATGAAAATGTTGTTAATTTAGTGTCAATATTTCCTTGTGAAATAGATAATTTGTTTTTAAATTAACTCGATAACAGGTGACGTAAAAGAACACTTAAGAGCATATTTAGATGTACAAAATTTGTACTACAAATGAATGAATTTATTGACGTCACTGGATTAGGAGTTTTATTAGTATTTTTCAGTTACATATACTAATATCCCGTTCAGACCAGGGGAGTTAAGAGTCTTAACCGACTTTTTTGAAACGGGCATCCAGAACTTGACTTTTCTATTATTACGGTGTTTGAGAACATTAACTTGATTAAAATTAAGCATCTTAATTAACGCCAGTCACAAAGAGGTTTCACAAAGATACCAGGATCATTTTTTTTGTAGATCACTACAAACCAACACACTAAGGAACGAAAACGAAATTTTTTTTATCAATACATAGAAAAACACATATGAACATGAATGCACTAATGGTAAAATAGTGATGGGTCAGAATGCCATTGCAAAAATTAAAGAGATGATAAAGCACCGTAGCACCATCTATTGCGTTCTTTATAGATACACACGCTATCCCCCGGAAAAGTCTTCTGAAATTATGAAAAGATTAAATGCTGCTATTAAAATAATAAACTATATAAAATCACGAACTCTTAAAAGGAAACTTTTTAAACTTATGTATGTAGTTAATGGATGCCGGCATCCGCCCCTATTACTTATATACCGAAGTAAAAGGGTATTGTCTATGAAGAGCGTTGACACGATTGTTGGAACTGCAGAGGTGATATTAGAAGAACCATAACACTAAACTGGCAAAAGTTTTAACTAATGAAGATTGTGAATTCTAATTGCATATTTCCCCGATATGTTTAGCAAAATGAAATAAATGTATCTATCATTGCAATGAAAATTTGGCACAATTTCCGATTCATTTACCAAACTTGTCTTCTTTTAAAAGGAAACGTGTACTGGTCGGATTCTGAATCAAACGATGATATCGATTACGTATCTCTTGTTAAAAAGAAATACAAACAACAAGAGATAAGAAACAAATATACAAATGAATAAATATTCAGGGTCATCCTACAGCTTTAAAAAACTCTTTCAAACAACATTTTTCAACAGCTGAATACAAAAGGCTTTGGACGACTCTAAATGTGTAAAAAAAAAAAAAAAAAAAAACATCCTGCTTAAACTCAAAGAAACACTGAGGTCCTCGTTGATTTGACATATCATAGCAATTTACACTAAATATACCAACAACAACAGGTTATTTGGTGGTATCAAATGGAAATATTTCGATCTGAAACATAAATTTTTTATAAAATAAATAAATATAAATCAAACAGAAATAAGTTAAATAAAAGAGTTAAATAGTTTTAAATAAAAGTTTTTGGTCTGAAATATTTAAATAAAACTTCAGTAAAATTCTTGGTATATGTAGTACTGTTAAAGATCTTACTTTAAACCAAATCGAAATAAAGATGTCTTTTAAATGCATAACCAAACATTTGCCTGCAATTACTATCAACTGGACCCGAATTCAGACATTTGTGCAAAACAATCCAATCATATTAAGTGTTAATGCGTTATTGTTCATCACTCTAATAATGTCAAATTTATTGTAAAGCAAATGTTACGATTTCTTGGGTTTTGGAGCTTTTTTAACTGTAGGTTTGTAAACTTTTGACAATTCCATCTGTATTGTTGATAATTGAAAATAAATTCAATATTACAGTAACAATTTCAAAATATAATTTTATTTCTGGGGCAATGCACAATTGTTTAGATTACTATTCATTCCCTCTTCCTGTGCTCGGTAGCAATGCCCTAAAACCGTTACCTTGTAACATAGGGCACGGTGGAATTCAGGGGCTCCGCCATAGAAATTTATTCTAAAAAGGGCTCCGCCAGTCAAAAAGTTTGGGAACCACTGATATAAGATATACGTGCAAATATGGGAAAATTTTGACAGTAGCACCTATAATTAGTAAATTATAAGCATCAGTATAACTTTGAGTCGGCGCAAAGTTACCCTGAAAATGCGGTAAAATGTCAGTGACTTCTTATTTTACATTTTAATAACTATTAATAAATAAATAATCACAAAATATTAACACATTTACAACATTTAGATAATAATATGTCTTATAAATCAGTATATTGTTACTTACTATGAAAATTTAATTGCATTACATCAACTTCAAAACAGCATTCAAAATTAACTTGAAAACAGTACTTTACAAAAATAGTTAGATGATGCAATTAATTGCGCATAATGTTGCTAATTTATTTTCTTAAATAAAGAGTAGAAATCCCAGTTTAGAACCTTGCCAACAAAGCACAGTTCTGGAGTTTATTTAGACTTTTAGAGTAAAAAATATTGAAAAATAGGTGGTGGTGAAAAGTTACACCCCGTGGTTCAAAGTTACCCTGATTGACTGTAATTTAAAAGTGAAGGTTTTCGAATTTTTTATAGTTAAATGTTAAAAATATTGTTGATGTACACCTTCTTTCCAAAATTATAGTCTATTTGCATTTTTATTTTTTGGTGAAATACATTTTGTTACATTTAATATGAGCTGCTTTTACGCCTGTTATGCAATAATTTTTCATAAAATATATTTAATACATATATATGGCAGTATATATATGTTCGTATGTATATATATGTATTTATGCAAATATACATATTTTTTTTCTTTGTGCGGTAGGGACTATTGTGTCTTTAATTTGATAATAGTAATTCTTTGATATTTGGCATTTTAAACCTTCTACTCCGAATAATTGAAATTTGGATTTTGTACTAATAACATTAATAATTAGTCTGATCTGAACGGTTATTCATTCTTAAAAAGATTTAGTTTTTTTTTTTTTTTGTTTTGTTTTTTTGTTTTTTTTTTTTTATTCTAACTGTTTAAATTATTTGAAAATTATTACTGGGGCCTCTCCCATAATTTTTGAGTTTCTGCGCCACTGAAATAAATTTCTTTGAGGCAAGTAATGCAAAAAATATTTTACAAAAGAGAAAACATTTTATTACAAACTTAAAACATAGACCAACTGTAACCCCTTTTATGAGAGTATTTTTAATAGCTACTTCTGTATATTAAAAAAGGGTTATTATTGTTATTGTTATTATTTTATTATTATTAAAATATAGAGTTAAGAGAGTACTTCACTCAAACTAAAACATCCGCTCGCTAATATTCATTCCATGAAAGATTTTCTTTTTTTAATTTCTCTTCCTTTACACATTTTTAGTTTTTTTTTATTTATCTAATTCCCATTGCATAGTTGAGGGCGATCTATACAAAGGCTGTGGTTTACCCATTTTATAAATTTTGGTTGCAGGGTCTTTTTTTTTATGTGGACACTTTCCCTTTTGAAACCTTTGCCGAAAGTTAAGTATCCTCATAAAATAAATCTGGAAACAAAATGGCCTTCAAAAATGAATTCCGTAACTCATCGGTTTGAAAAGTTATTTCAATAATCTGTAATATTTTTTCAATTTAACAAGCAAACTGTTTTTATATTGAATGCAACAAATATATTAAAATATAAACATATATTTCATAATTTTTACAGCCATGGAAATAAAAATGAATAAATTTAAACTTTTCGCGTTAATGATTCAATTAACGGGAGGTTCTACCTCTGTAAGTTAAAAATATCGAGTTTTTTTTTCTCTTTTTTCTAAGCGTGCGGATTGTTGCCCTAAAGCTGTTTTGTTATATTTCAAATCCTTATAGTATTTTTGCTCGTTGAATGTAACACCTGTCACTGAACGTAATGTTGTTGTAAAATTTTAAGCTCGTTCTCCTCAAAACGCTGTTTTTGAAACTTGGTCCAATCCCTTATTTTTTTTTCTTTTCTTCTAAAACAAAGGTAATCGTTTTTGCTGGAGCTTGCACAACTGAAAGTATAATTTTCCTTGATCAAATATTATTTACAGCTCACAAAAGATTGAATTAAGACAAATTTCTCTTCCTTTACACATTTTTATTTTTTTTTATTTATCTAATTCCCATTGCATAGTTGAGGGCGATCTATACAAAGGCTATGGTTTACCCATTTTATAAATTTTGGTTGCAGGGTCTTTTTTTTTATGTGGACACTTTCCCTTTTGAAACCTTTGCCGAAAGATAAGTATCCTCATAAAATAAATCTGGAAACAAAATGGCCTTCAAAAATGAATTCCGTAACTCATCGGTTTGAAAAGTTATTTCAATAATCTGTAATATTTTTTCAATTTAACAAGCAAACTGTTTTTATATTGAATGCAACAAATATATTAAAATATAAACATATATTTCATAATTTTTACAGCCATGGAAATAAAAATGAATAAATTTAAACTTTTCGCGTTAATGATTCAATTAACGGGAGGTTCTACCTCTGTAAGTTAAAAATATCGAGGTTTTTTTTTTCTCTTTTTTCTAAGCGTGCGGATTGTTGCCTTAAAGCTGTTTTGTTATATTTCAAATCCTTATAGTATTTTTGCTCGTTGAATGGAACACCTGTCACTGAACGTAATGTTGTTGTAAAATTTTAAGCTCGTTCTCCTCAAAACGCTGTTTTTGAAACTTGGTCCAATCCGTTATTTTTTTTTTTCTTTTCTTCTAAAACAAAGGTAATCGTTTTTGCTGGAGCTTGCACAACTGAAAGTATAATTTTCCTTGATCAAATATTATTTACAGCTCACAAAAGATTGAATTAAGACAAATTTCTCTTCCTTTACACATTTTTATTTTTTTTTATTTATCTAATTCCCATTGCATAGTTGAGGGCGATCTATACAAAGGCTATGGTTTACCCATTTTATAAATTTTGGTGCAGGGTCTTTTTTTTTATGTGGACACTTTCCCTTTTGAAACTTTTGCCGAAAGTTAAGTATCCTCATAAAATAAATCTGGAAACAAAATGGCCTTCAAAAATGAATTCCGTAACTCATCGGTTTGAAAAGTTATTTCAATAATCTGTAATATTTTTTAAATTTAACAAGCAAACTGTTTTTATATTGAATGCAACAAATATATTAAAATATAAACATATATTTCATAATTTTTACAGCCATGGAAATAAAAATGAATAAATTTAAACTTTTCGCGTTAATGATTCAATTAACGGGAGGTTCTACCTCTGTAAGTTAAAAATATCGAGGTTTTTTTTTCTCTTTTTTCTAAGCGTGCGGATTGTTGCCCTAAAGCTGTTTTGTTATATTTCAAATCCTTATAGTATTTTTGCTCGTTGAATGGAACACCTGTCAATGAACGTAATGTTGTTGTAAAATTTTAAGCTCGTTCTCCTCAAAACGCTGTTTTTGAAACTTGGTCCAATCCCTTATTTTTTTTTCTTTTCTTCTAAAACAAAGGTAATCGTTTTTGCTGGAGCTTGCACAACTGAAAGTATAATTTTCCTTGATCAAATATTATTTACAGCTCACAAAAGATTGAATTAAGACAAATTTCTCTTCCTTTACACATTTTTATTTTTTTTTATTTATCTAATTCCCATTGCATAGTTGAGGGCGATCTATACAAAGGCTATGGTTTACCCATTTTATAAATTTTGGTTGCAGGGTCTTTTTTTTTATGTGGACACTTTCCCTTTTGAAACCTTTGCCGAAAGATAAGTATCCTCATAAAATAAATCTGGAAACAAAATGGCCTTCAAAAATGAATTCCGTAACTCATCGGTTTGAAAAGTTATTTCAATAATCTGTAATATTTTTTCAATTTAACAAGCAAACTGTTTTTATATTGAATGCAACAAATATATTAAAATATAAACATATATTTCATAATTTTTACAGCCATGGAAATAAAAATGAATAAATTTAAACTTTTCGCGTTAATGATTCAATTAACGGGAGGTTCTACCTCTGTAAGTTAAAAATATCGAGGGTTTTTTTTTCTCTTTTTTCTAAGCGTGCGGATTGTTGCCTTAAAGCTGTTTTGTTATATTTCAAATCCTTATAGTATTTTTGCTCGTTGAATGGAACACCTGTCACTGAACGTAATGTTGTTGTAAAATTTTAAGCTCGTTCTCCTCAAAACGCTGTTTTTGAAACTTGGTCCAATCCGTTATTTTTTTTTTTCTTTTCTTCTAAAACAAAGGTAATCGTTTTTGCTGGAGCTTGCACAACTGAAAGTATAATTTTCCTTGATCAAATATTATTTACAGCTCACAAAAGATTGAATTAAGACAAATTTCTCTTCCTTTACACATTTTTATTTTTTTTTATTTATCTAATTCCCATTGCATAGTTGAGGGCGATCTATACAAAGGCTATGGTTTACCCATTTTATAAATTTTGGTGCAGGGTCTTTTTTTTTTATGTGGACACTTTCCCTTTTGAAACTTTTGCCGAAAGTTAAGTATCCTCATAAAATAAATCTGGAAACAAAATGGCCTTCAAAAATGAATTCCGTAACTCATCGGTTTGAAAAGTTATTTCAATAATCTGTAATATTTTTTTAATTTAACAAGCAAACTGTTTTTATATTGAATGCAACAAATATATTAAAATATAAACATATATTTCATAATTTTTACAGCCATGGAAATAAAAATGAATAAATTTAAACTTTTCGCGTTAATGATTCAATTAACGGGAGGTTCTACCTCTGTAAGTTAAAAATATCGAGGTTTTTTTTTCTCTTTTTTCTAAGCGTGCGGATTGTTGCCCTAAAGCTGTTTTGTTATATTTCAAATCCTTATAGTATTTTTGCTCGTTGAATGGAACACCTGTCAATGAACGTAATGTTGTTGTAAAATTTTAAGCTCGTTCTCCTCAAAACGCTGTTTTTGAAACTTGGTCCAATCCCTTATTTTTTTTTCTTTTCTTCTAAAACAAAGGTAATCGTTTTTGCTGGAGCTTGCACAACTGAAAGCATAATTTTCCTTGATCAAATATTATTTACAGCTCACAAAAGATTGAATTAAGACAAATTTCTCTTCCTTTACACATTTTTATTTTTTTTTATTTATCTAATTCACATTGCATAGTTGAGGGCGATCTATACAAAAGCTATGGTTTACACATTTTATAAATTTTGGTTGCAGGGTCTTTTTTTTTTATGTGGACACTTTCCCTTTTGAAACTTTTGCCGAAAGTTAAGTATCCTCATAAAATAAATCTGGAAACAAAATGGCCTTCAAAATTGAATTCCGTAACTCATCGGTTTGAAAAGTTATTTCAATAATCTGTAATATTTTTTTCAATTTAACAAGCAAACTGTTTTTACATTGAATGCAACAAATATATTAAAATATAAACATATATTTCATAATTTTTACAGCCATGGAAATAAAAATGAATAAATTTAAACTTTTCGCGTTAATGATTCAATTAACGGGAGATTCTACCTCTGTAAGTTAAAAATATCGAGTTTTTTTTTCTCTTTTTTCTAAGCGTGCGGATTGTTGCCCTAAAGCTGTTTTGTTATATTTCAAATCCTTATAGTATTTTTGCTCGTTGAATGTAACACCTGTCACTGAACGTAATGTTGTTGTAAAATTTTAAGCTCGTTCTCCTCAAAACGCTGTTTTTGAAACTTGGTCCAATCCCTTATTTTTTTTTCTTTTCTTCTCAAACAAAGGTAATCGTTTTTGCTGGAGCTTGCACAACTGAAAGTATAATTTTCCTTGATCAAATATTATTTACAGCTCACAAAAGTTTGAATTAAGACAAATTTCTCTTCCTTTACACATTTTTATTTTTTTTTTATTTATCTAATTCCCATTGCATAGTTGAGGGCGATCTATACAAAGGCTATGGTTTACCCATTTTATAAATTTTGGTTGCAGGGTCTTTTTTTTTATGTGGACACTTTCCCTTTTGAAACATTTGCCGAAAGTTAAGTATCCTCATGAAATAAATCTGGAAACAAAATGGCCTTCAAAAATGAATTCCGTAACTCATCGGTTTGAAAGGTTATTTCAATAATCTGTAATATTTTTTCAATTTAACAAGCAAACTGTTTTTATATTGAATGCAACAAATATATTAAAATATAAACATATATTTCATAATTTTTACAGCCATGGAAATAAAAATGAATAAATTTAAACTTTTCGCGTTAATGATTCAATTAACGGGAGGTTCTAACTCTGTAAGTTAAAAATATCGAGTTTTTTTTCTCTTTTTTCTAAGCGTGCGGATTGTTGCCCTAAAGCTGTTTTGTTATATTTGAAATCCTTATAGTATTTTTGCTCGTTGAATGTAACACCTGTCACTGAACGTAATGTTGTTGTAAAATTTTAAGCTCGTTCTCCTCAAAACGCTGTTTTTGAAACTTGGTCCAATCACTTATTTTTTTTTCTTTTCTTCTAAAACAAAGGTAATCGTTTTTGCTGGAGCTTGCACAACTGAAAGTATAATTTTCCTTGATCAAATATTATTTACAGCTCACAAAAGATTGAATTAAGACAAATTTCTCTTCCTTTACACATTTTTATTTTTTTTTTATTTATCTAATTCCCATTGCATAGTTGAGGGCGATCTATACAAAGGCTATGGTTTACCCATTTTATAAATTTTGGTTGCAGGGTCTTTTTTTTTATGTGGACACTTTCCCTTTTGAAACCTTTGCCGAAAGTTAAGTATCCTCATAAAATAAATCTGGAAACAAAATGGCCTTCAAAAATGAATTCCGTAACTCATCGGTTTGAAAAGTTATTTCAATAATCTGTAATATTTTTTCAATTTAACAAGCAAACAGTTTTTATATTGAATGCAACAAATATATTAAAATATAAACATATATTTCATAATTTTTACAGCCATGGAAATAAAAATGAATAAATTTAAACTTTTCGCGTTAATGATTCAATTAACGGGAGGTTCTACCTCTGTAAGTTAAAAATATCGAGGTTTTTTTTTTCTCTTTTTTCTAAGCGTGCGGATTGTTGCCTTAAAGCTGTTTTGTTATATTTCAAATCCTTATAGTATTTTTGCTCGTTGAATGGAACACCTGTCACTGAACGTATTGTTGTTGTAAAATTTTAAGCTCGTTCTCCTCAAAACGCTGTTTTTGAAACTTGGTCCAATCCGTTATTTTTTTTTTTTCTTTTCTTCTAAAACAAAGGTAATCGTTTTTGCTGGAGCTTGCACAACTGAAAGTATAATTTTCCTTGATCAAATATTATTTACAGCTCACAAAAGATTGAATTAAGACAAATTTCTCTTCCTTTACACATTTTTATTTTTTTTTATTTATCTAATTCCCATTGCATAGTTGAGGGCGATCTATACAAAGGCTATGGTTTACCCATTTTATAAATTTTGGTGCAGGGTCTTTTTTTTTATGTGGACACTTTCCCTTTTGAAACTTTTGCCGAAAGTTAAGTATCCTCATAAAATAAATCTGGAAACAAAATGGCCTTCAAAAATGAATTCCGTAACTCATCGGTTTGAAAAGTTATTTCAATAATCTGTAATATTTTTTAAATTTAACAAGCAAACTGTTTTTATATTGAATGCAACAAATATATTAAAATATAAACATATATTTCATAATTTTTACAGCCATGGAAATAAAAATGAATAAATTTAAACTTTTCGCGTTAATGATTCAATTAACGGGAGGTTCTACCTCTGTAAGTTAAAAATATCGAGGTTTTTTTTTTCTCTTTTTTCTAAGCGTGCGGATTGTTGCCCTAAAGCTGTTTTGTTATATTTCAAATCCTTATAGTATTTTTGCTAGTTGAATGGAAAACCTGTCAATGAACGTAATGTTGTTGTAAAATTTTAAGCTCGTTCACCTCAAAACGCTGTTTTTGAAACTTGGTCCAATCCCTTATTTTTTTTTTCTTTTCTTCTAAAACAAAGGTAATCGTTTTTGCTGGAGCTTGCACAACTGAAAGCATAATTTTCCTTGATCAAATATTATTTACAGCTCACAAAAGATTGAATTAAGACAAATTTCTCTTCCTTTACACATTTTTATTTTTTTTTATTTATCTAATTCCCATTGCATAGTTGAGGGCGATCTATACAAAGGCTATGGTTTACCCATTTTATAAATTTTGGTTGCAGGGTCTTTTTTTTTTATGTGGACACTTTCCCTTTTGAAACTTTTGCCGAAAGTTAAGTATCCTCATAAAATAAATCTGGAAACAAAATAGCCTTCAAAATTGAATTCCGTAACTCATCGGTTTGAAAAGTTATTTCAATAATCTGTAATATTTTTTTCAATTTAACAAGCAAACTGTTTTTACATTGAATGCAACAAATATATTAAAATATAAACATATATTTCATAATTTTTACAGCCATGGAAATAAAAATGAATAAATTTAAACTTTTCGCGTTAATGATTCAATTAACGGGAGATTCTACCTCTGTAAGTTAAAAATATCGAGTTTTTTTTTCTCTTTTTTCTAAGCGTGCGGATTGTTGCCCTAAAGCTGTTTTGTTATATTTCAAATCCTTATAGTATTTTTGCTCGTTGAATGTAACACCTGTCACTGAACGTAATGTTGTTGTAAAATTTTAAGCTCGTTCTCCTCAAAACGCTGTTTTTGAAACTTGGTCCAATCCCTTATTTTTTTTTCTTTTCTTCTCAAACAAAGGTAATCGTTTTTGCTGGAGCTTGCACAACTGAAAGTATAATTTTCCTTGATCAAATATTATTTACAGCTCACAAAAGTTTGAATTAAGACAAATTTCTCTTCCTTTACACATTTTTATTTTTTTTTTATTTATCTAATTCCCATTGCATAGTTGAGGGCGATCTATACAAAGGCTATGGTTTACCCATTTTATAAATTTTGGTTGCAGGGTCTTTTTTTTTTATGTGGACACTTTCCCTTTTGAAACCTTTGCCGAAAGTTAAGTATCCTCATGAAATAAATCTGGAAACAAAATGGCCTTCAAAAATGAATTCCGTAACTCATCGGTTTGAAAGGTTATTTCAATAATCTGTAATATTTTTTCAATTTAACAAGCAAACTGTTTTTATATTGAATGCAACAAATATATTAAAATATAAACATATATTTCATAATTTTTACAGCCATGGAAATAAAAATGAATAAATTTAAACTTTTCGCGTTAATGATTCAATTAACGGGAGGTTCTACCTCTGTAAGTTAAAAATATCGAGGTTTTTTTTTTCTCTTTTTTCTAAGCGTGCGGATTGTTGCCTTAAAGCTGTTTTGTTATATTTCAAATCCTTATAGTATTTTTGCTCATTGAATGGAACACCTGTCACTGAACGTAATGTTGTTGTAAAATTTTAAGCTCGTTCTCCTCAAAACGCTGTTTTTGAAACTTGGTCCAATCCGTTATTTTTTTTTTCTTTTCTTCTAAAACAAAGGTAATCGTTTTTGCTGGAGCTTGCACAACTGAAAGTATAATTTTCCTTGATCAAATATTATTTACAGCTCACAAAAGATTGAATTAAGACAAATTTCTCTTCCTTTACACATTTTTATTTTTTTTTATTTATCTAGTTCCCATTGCATAGTTGAGGGCGATCTATACAAAGGCTATGGTTTACCCATTTTATAAATTTTGGTTGCAGGGTCTTTTTTTTATGTGGACACTTTCCCTTTTGAAACTTTTGCCGAAAGTTAAGTATCCTCATAAAATAAATCTGGAAACAAAATGGCCTTCAAAAATGAATTCCGTAACTCATCGGTTTGAAAAGTTATTTCAATAATCTGTAATATTTTTTCAATTTAACAAGCAAACTGTTTTTATATTGAATGCAACAAATATATTAAAATATAAACATATATTTCATAATTTTTACAGCCATGGAAATAAAAATGAATAAATTTAAACTTTTCGCGTTAATGATTCAATTAACGGGAGGTTCTACCTCTGTAAGTTAAAAATATCGAGGTTTATTTTTCTCTTTTTTCTAAGCGTGCGGATTGTTGCCCTAAAGCTGTTTTGTTATATTTCAAATCCTTATAGTATTTTTGCTCGTTGAATGGAACACCTGTCACTGAACGTAATGTTGTTGTAAAATTTTAAGCTCGTTCTCCTCAAAACGCTGTTTTTGAAACTTGGTCCAATCCCTTATTTTTTTTTTCTTCTAAAACAAAGGTAATCGTTTTTGCTGGAGCTTGCACAACTGAAAGCATAATTTTCCTTGATCAAATATTATTTACAGCTCACAAAAGATTGAATTAAGACAAATTTCTCTTCCTTTACACATTTTAATTTTTTTTTATTTATCTAATTCCCATTGCATAGTTGAGGGCGATCTATACAAAGGCTATGGTTTACCCATTTTATAAATTTTGGTTGCAGGGTCTTTTTTTTTATGTGGACACTTTCCCTTTTGAAACTTTTGCCGAAAGTTAAGTATCCTCATAAAATAAATCTGGAAACAAAATGGCCTTCAAAATTGAATTCCGTAACTCATCGGTTTGAAAAGTTATTTCAATAATCTGTAATATTTTTTCAATTTAACAAGCAAACTGTTTTTACATTGAATTCAACAAATATATTAAAATATAAACATATATTTCATAATTTTTACAGCCATGGAAATAAAAATGAATAAATTTAAACTTTTCGCGTTAATGATTCAATTAACGGGAGGTTCTAACTCTGTAAGTTAAAAATATCGAGTTTTTTTTCTCTTTTTTCTAAGCGTGCGGATTGTTGCCCTAAAGCTGTTTTGTTATATTTGAAATCCTTATAGTATTTTTGCTCGTTGAATGTAACACCTGTCACTGAACGTAATGTTGTTGTAAAATTTTAAGCTCGTTCTCCTCAAAACGCTGTTTTTGAAACTTGGTCCAATCACTTATTTTTTTTTCTTTTCTTCTAAAACAAAGGTAATCGTTTTTGCTGGAGCTTGCACAACTGAAAGTATAATTTTCCTTGATCAAATATTATTTACAGCTCACAAAAGATTGAATTAAGACAAATTTCTCTTCCTTTACACATTTTTATTTTTTTTTTATTTATCTAATTCCCATTGCATAGTTGAGGGCGATCTATACAAAGGCTATGGTTTACCCATTTTATAAATTTTGGTTGCAGGGTCTTTTTTTTTATGTGGACACTTTCCCTTTTGAAACCTTTGCCGAAAGTTAAGTATCCTCATAAAATAAATCTGGAAACAAAATGGCCTTCAAAAATGAATTCCGTAACTCATCGGTTTGAAAAGTTATTTCAATAATCTGTAATATTTTTTCAATTTAACAAGCAAACAGTTTTTATATTGAATGCAACAAATATATTAAAATATAAACATATATTTCATAATTTTTACAGCCATGGAAATAAAAATGAATAAATTTAAACTTTTCGCGTTAATGATTCAATTAACGGGAGGTTCTACCTCTGTAAGTTAAAAATATCGAGGTTTTTTTTTTCTCTTTTTTCTAAGCGTGCGGATTGTTGCCTTAAAGCTGTTTTGTTATATTTCAAATCCTTATAGTATTTTTGCTCGTTGAATGGAACACCTGTCACTGAACGTAATGTTGTTGTAAAATTTTAAGCTCGTTCTCCTCAAAACGCTGTTTTTGAAACTTGGTCCAATCCGTTATTTTTTTTTTTCTTTTCTTCTAAAACAAAGGTAATCGTTTTTGCTGGAGCTTGCACAACTGAAAGTATAATTTTCCTTGATCAAATATTATTTACAGCTCACAAAAGATTGAATTAAGACAAATTTCTCTTCCTTTACACATTTTTATTTTTTTTTATTTATCTAATTCCCATTGCATAGTTGAGGGCGATCTATACAAAGGCTATGGTTTACCCATTTTATAAATTTTGGTGCAGGGTCTTTTTTTTTATGTGGACACTTTCCCTTTTGAAACTTTTGCCGAAAGTTAAGTATCCTCATAAAATAAATCTGGAAACAAAATGGCCTTCAAAAATGAATTCCGTAACTCATCGGTTTGAAAAGTTATTTCAATAATCTGTAATATTTTTTAAATTTAACAAGCAAACTGTTTTTATATTGAATGCAACAAATATATTAAAATATAAACATATATTTCATAATTTTTACAGCCATGGAAATAAAAATGAATAAATTTAAACTTTTCGCGTTAATGATTCAATTAACGGGAGGTTCTACCTCTGTAAGTTAAAAATATCGAGGTTTTTTTTTCTCTTTTTTCTAAGCGTGCGGATTGTTGCCCTAAAGCTGTTTTGTTATATTTCAAATCCTTATAGTATTTTTGCTAGTTGAATGGAAAACCTGTCAATGAACGTAATGTTGTTGTAAAATTTTAAGCTCGTTCACCTCAAAACGCTGTTTTTGAAACTTGGTCCAATCCCTTATTTTTTTTTTCTTTTCTTCTAAAACAAAGGTAATCGTTTTTGCTGGAGCTTGCACAACTGAAAGCATAATTTTCCTTGATCAAATATTATTTACAGCTCACAAAAGATTGAATTAAGACAAATTTCTCTTCCTTTACACATTTTTATTTTTTTTTATTTATCTAATTCCCATTGCATAGTTGAGGGCGATCTATACAAAGGCTATGGTTTACCCATTTTATAAATTTTGGTTGCAGGGTCTTTTTTTTTTATGTGGACACTTTCCCTTTTGAAACTTTTGCCGAAAGTTAAGTATCCTCATAAAATAAATCTGGAAACAAAATAGCCTTCAAAATTGAATTCCGTAACTCATCGGTTTGAAAAGTTATTTCAATAATCTGTAATATTTTTTTCAATTTAACAAGCAAACTGTTTTTACATTGAATGCAACAAATATATTAAAATATAAACATATATTTCATAATTTTTACAGCCATGGAAATAAAAATGAATAAATTTAAACTTTTCGCGTTAATGATTCAATTAACGGGAGATTCTACCTCTGTAAGTTAAAAATATCGAGTTTTTTTTTCTCTTTTTTCTAAGCGTGCGGATTGTTGCCCTAAAGCTGTTTTGTTATATTTCAAATCCTTATAGTATTTTTGCTCGTTGAATGTAACACCTGTCACTGAACGTAATGTTGTTGTAAAATTTTAATCTCGTTCTCCTCAAAACGCTGTTTTTGAAACTTGGTCCAATCCCTTATTTTTTTTTCTTTTCTTCTCAAACAAAGGTAATCGTTTTTGCTGGAGCTTGCACAACTGAAAGTATAATTTTCCTTGATCAAATATTATTTACAGCTCACAAAAGTTTGAATTAAGACAAATTTCTCTTCCTTTACACATTTTTATTTTTTTTTATTTATCTAATTCCCATTGCATAGTTGAGGGCGATCTATACAAAGGCTATGGTTTACCCATTTTATAAATTTTGGTTGCAGGGTCTTTTTTTTTTATGTGGACACTTTCCCTTTTGAAACCTTTGCCGAAAGTTAAGTATCCTCATGAAATAAATCTGGAAACAAAATGGCCTTCAAAAATGAATTCCGTAACTCATCGGTTTGAAAGGTTATTTCAATAATCTGTAATATTTTTTCAATTTAACAAGCAAACTGTTTTTATATTGAATGCAACAAATATATTAAAATATAAACATATATTTCATAATTTTTACAGCCATGGAAATAAAAATGAATAAATTTAAACTTTTCGCGTTAATGATTCAATTAACGGGAGGTTCTACCTCTGTAAGTTAAAAATATCGAGGTTTTTTTTTTCTCTTTTTTCTAAGCGTGCGGATTGTTGCCTTAAAGCTGTTTTGTTATATTTCAAATCCTTATAGTATTTTTTCTCGTTGAATGGAACACCTGTCACTGAATGTAATGTTGTTGTAAAATTTTAAGCTCGTTCTCCTCAAAACGCTGTTTTTGAAACTTGGTCCAATCCGTTATTTTTTTTTTTCTTTTCTTCTAAAACAAAGGTAATCGTTTTTGCTGGAGCTTGCACAACTGAAAGTATAATTTTCCTTGATCAAATATTATTTACAGCTCACAAAAGATTGAATTAAGACAAATTTCTCTTCCTTTACACATTTTTATTTTTTTTTTATTTATCTAATTCCCATTGCATAGTTGAGGGCGATCTATACAAAGGCTATGGTTTACCCATTTTATAAATTTTGGTTGCAGGGTCTTTTTTTTTATGTGGACACTTTCCCTTTTGAAACTTTTGCCGAAAGTTAAGTATCCTCATAAAATAAATCTGGAAACAAAATGGCCTTCAAAAATGAATTCCGTAACTCATCGGTTTGAAAAGTTATTTCAATAATCTGTAATATTTTTTCAATTTAACAAGCAAACTGTTTTTATATTGAATGCAACAAATATATTAAAATATAAACATATATTTCATAATTTTTACAGCCATGGAAATAAAAATGAATAAATTTAAACTTTTCGCGTTAATGATTCAATTAACGGGAGGTTCTACCTCTGTAAGTTAAAAATATCGAGGTTTATTTTTCTCTTTTTTCTAAGCGTGCGGATTGTTGCCCTAAAGCTGTTTTGTTATATTTCAAATCCTTATAGTATTTTTGCTCGTTGAATGGAGCACCTGTCACTGAACGTAATGTTGTTGTAAAATTTTAAGCTCGTTCTCCTCAAAACGCTGTTTTTGAAACTTGGTCCAATCCCTTATTTTTTTTTTTTCTTCTAAAACAAAGGTAATCGTTTTTGCTGGAGCTTGCACAACTGAAAGCATAATTTTCCTTGATCAAATATTATTTACAGCTCACAAAAGATAGAATTAAGACAAATTTCTCTTCCTTTACACATTTTAATTTTTTTTTATTTATCTAATTCCCATTGCATAGTTGAGGGCGATCTATACAAAGGCTATGGTTTACCCATTTTATAAATTTTGGTTGCAGGGTCTTTTTTTTTATGTGGACACTTTCCCTTTTGAAACTTTTGCCGAAAGTTAAGTATCCTCATAAAATAAATCTGGAAACAAAATGGCCTTCAAAATTGAATTCCGTAACTCATCGGTTTGAAAAGTTATTTCAATAATCTGTAATATTTTTTCAATTTAACAAGCAAACTGTTTTTATATTGAATGCAACAAATATATTAAAATATAAACATATATTTCATAATTTTTACAGCCATGGAAATAAAAATGAATAAATTTAAACTTTTCGCGTTAATGATTCAATTAACGGGAATTAACCTCTGTAAGTTAAAAATATCGAGGTTTTTTTTTTCTCTTTTTTCTAAGCGTGCGGATTGTTGCCTTAAAGCTGTTTTGTTATATTTCAAATCCTTATAGTATTTTTGCTCGTTGAATGGAACACCTGTCACTGAACGTAATGTTGTTGTAAAATTTTAAGCTCGTTCTCCTCAAAACGCTGTTTTTGAAACTTGGTCCAATCCGTTATTTTTTTTTTCTTTTCTTCTAAAACAAAGGTAATCGTTTTTGCTGGAGCTTGCACAACTGAAAGTATAATTTTCCTTGATCAAATATTATTTACAGCTCACAAAAGATTGAATTAAGACAAATTTCTCTTCCTTTACACATTTTTATTTTTTTTTTTTATTATTTATCTAATTCCCATTGCATAGTTGAGGGCGATCTATACAAGGGCTATGGTTTACCCATTTTATAAATTTTGGTTGCAGGGTCTTTTTTTTTTATGTGGACACTTTCCCTTTTGAAACTTTTGCCGAAAGTTAAGTATCCTCATAAAATAAATCTGGAAACAAAATAGCCTTCAAAATTGAATTCCGTAACTCATCGGTTTGAAAAGTTATTTCAATAATCTGTAATATTTTTTTCAATTTAACAAGCAAACTGTTTTTACATTGAATGCAACAAATATATTAAAATATAAACATATATTTCATAATTTTTACAGCCATGGAAATAAAAATGAATAAATTTAAACTTTTCGCGTTAATGATTCAATTAACGGGAGATTCTACCTCTGTAAGTTAAAAATATCGAGTTTTTTTTTCTCTTTTTTCTAAGCGTGCGGATTGTTGACCTAAAGCTGTTTTGTTATATTTCAAATCCTTATAGTATTTTTGCTCGTTGAATGTAACACCTGTCACTGAACGTAATGTTGTTGTAAAATTTTAATCTCGTTCTCCTCAAAACGCTGTTTTTGAAACTTGGTCCAATCCCTTATTTTTTTTTCTTTTCTTCTCAAACAAAGGTAATCGTTTTTGCTGGAGCTTGCACAACTGAAAGTATAATTTTCCTTGATCAAATATTATTTACAGCTCACAAAAGTTTGAATTAAGACAAATTTCTCTTCCTTTACACATTTTTATTTTTTTTTATTTATCTAATTCCCATTGCATAGTTGAGGGCGATCTATACAAAGGCTATGGTTTACCCATCTCTCTATTCTAAAAAAAAGTAACTACCGCTGTCACCGCCGCCGCCGCCGCCGCCGCCGGTTTTGAATTTTTTGTGACCGGAGGTCTTTCTTCGTTAATATTAAGAAAAATAATACATACAAAAATATGAAAATCGGTAGTATTATACAAAAATGTTTGATAAACACGCTGATGCAGACAGTTTTCAAATCGAAGAATTATTTTAAGAGATATTTAATGGTAAAGTTGGACAAAATCGTTCCACTAAAAAAGTTTTATAGGAGCAAAAACTATACATCGGAATTTAATAATTTTTAGATCATTTTATACGTTATAATTTCCCGGTGTGCAGAATTAATTTATTTTTTTAATTTGACTCATTTTTCGAGGTTTCATTTCTATTTTAAATTCAAATTTTCAGCATTTCGAGAGATATTTTTTTCTTATTTCAGAAAATTGTACTAATTTAACCTGTTGCCAACTTTATAAACAACGGAAACAATAATGTTTGCTTCAAATTAAAAATTTATTTACACGTGACTATTATAAACAGAAAAAAACTTTCAAATTAGAATTAAATAATTACTTATAAAAAGCAGGAACTTATTGAAAATTACTTCATCTATAATTACACATGAATTTTAACAGAGAAAGGATATTGTAAAATAATAAATTTATTAACATGCGTTAGAAGTCTTAAATAGGAGAAATTACATCACATTTACGTCACATTGCAGTTATTACATAAAATGAACACAAAATAATATTGCAAAACAGTATAAATTTAAAAATAGCGCGAGACATTTACTTGATATTTTGAGATGAATTTTTCAACTTTTTTTTTTTTTTTTTTGGACAGCGCAAGTAATATTTCATTTCTAATAAAAGCATTTTCACGTGAATATTAAAAAGGGAAAGAAAAGTTTGGGGAAAATTACGTCAGATTAAAAACGATATATTTAAAATATCTTATTTAAAAGGACTTTCTTTTCGCTTTGTTAAAAAATACCGGGAGACAATGACTCTGTTTGCTTAATTCATTTTATATTAGATGATTTTGAAATGCCATTGTATTTTTTAACAGCAGCTGATTTTTCCGTAAAATTCCCCAATCAAAGAGAAATGAATAGAAACCCGTTTATAGGGAGATCGCTTTTGTTTTTTTAATTATAATTCAATCTTCCAAAATCTTTTTAAAGCCGATCAAATTAGCGTACTTTTAGAGACTGCAGTGTCTGAACGGGGGTTGGCGAGCGTAGCTCGTAGGGGGCCGAGCCCCCTAGTTTTATAAATTTTGGTTGCAGGGTCTTTTTTTTTTATGTGGACACTTTCCCTTTTGAAACCTTTGCCGAAAGTTAAGTATCCTCATGAAATAAATCTGGAAACAAAATGGCCTTCAAAAATGAATTCCGTAACTCATCGGTTTGAAAGGTTATTTCAATAATCTGTAATATTTTTTCAATTTAACAAGCAAACTGTTTTTATATTGAATGCAACAAATATATTAAAATATAAACATATATTTCATAATTTTTACAGCCATGGAAATAAAAATGAATAAATTTAAACTTTTCGCGTTAATGATTCAATTAACGGGAGGTTCTACCTCTGTAAGTTAAAAATATCGAGGTTTTTTTTTTCTCTTTTTTCTAAGCGTGCGGATTGTTGCCTTAAAGCTGTTTTGTTATATTTCAAATCCTTATAGTATTTTTGCTCGTTGAATGGAACACCTGTCACTGAATGTAATGTTGTTGTAAAATTTTAAGCTCGTTCTCCTCAAAACGCTGTTTTTGAAACTTGGTCCAATCCGTTATTTTTTTTTTCTTTTCTTCTAAAACAAAGGTAATCGTTTTTGCTGGAGCTTGCACAACTGAAAGTATAATTTTCCTTGATCAAATATTATTTACAGCTCACAAAAGATTGAATTAAGACAAATTTCTCTTCCTTTACACATTTTTATTTTTTTTTTTATTTATCTAATTCCCATTGCATAGTTGAGGGCGATCTATACAAAGGCTATGGTTTACCCATTTTATAAATTTTGGTTGCAGGGTCTTTTTTTTTATGTGGACACTTTCCCTTTTGAAACTTTTGCCGAAAGTTAAGTATCCTCATAAAATAAATCTGGAAACAAAATGGCCTTCAAAAATGAATTCCGTAACTCATCGGTTTGAAAAGTTATTTCAATAATCTGTAATATTTTTTCAATTTAACAAGCAAACTGTTTTTATATTGAATGCAACAAATATATTAAAATATAAACATATATTTCATAATTTTTACAGCCATGGAAATAAAAATGAATAAATTTAAACTTTTCGCGTTAATGATTCAATTAACGGGAGGTTCTACCTCTGTAAGTTAAAAATATCGAGGTTTATTTTTCTCTTTTTTCTAAGCGTGCGGATTGTTGCCCTAAAGCTGTTTTGTTATATTTCAAATCCTTATAGTATTTTTGCTCGTTGAATGGAGCACCTGTCACTGAACGTAATGTTGTTGTAAAATTTTAAGCTCGTTCTCCTCAAAACGCTGTTTTTGAAACTTGGTCCAATCCCTTATTTTTTTTTTTTTCTTCTAAAACAAAGGTAATCGTTTTTGCTGGAGCTTGCACAACTGAAAGCATAATTTTCCTTGATCAAATATTATTTACAGCTCACAAAAGATAGAATTAAGACAAATTTCTCTTCCTTTACACATTTTAATTTTTTTTTATTTATCTAATTCCCATTGCATAGTTGAGGGCGATCTATACAAAGGCTATGGTTTACCCATTTTATAAATTTTGGTTGCAGGGTCTTTTTTTTTATGTGGACACTTTCCCTTTTGAAACTTTTGCCGAAAGTTAAGTATCCTCATAAAATAAATCTGGAAACAAAATGGCCTTCAAAATTGAATTCCGTAACTCATCGGTTTGAAAAGTTATTTCAATAATCTGTAATATTTTTTCAATTTAACAAGCAAACTGTTTTTATATTGAATGCAACAAATATATTAAAATATAAACATATATTTCATAATTTTTACAGCCATGGAAATAAAAATGAATAAATTTAAACTTTTCGCGTTAATGATTCAATTAACGGGAATTAACCTCTGTAAGTTAAAAATATCGAGGTTTTTTTTTTCTCTTTTTTCTAAGCGTGCGGATTGTTGCCTTAAAGCTGTTTTGTTATATTTCAAATCCTTATAGTATTTTTGCTCGTTGAATGGAACACCTGTCACTGAACGTAATGTTGTTGTAAAATTTTAAGCTCGTTCTCCTCAAAACGCTGTTTTTGAAACTTGGTCCAATCCGTTATTTTTTTTTTCTTTTCTTCTAAAACAAAGGTAATCGTTTTTGCTGGAGCTTGCACAACTGAAAGTATAATTTTCCTTGATCAAATATTATTTACAGCTCACAAAAGATTGAATTAAGACAAATTTCTCTTCCTTTACACATTTTTATTTTTTTTTTTTATTATTTATCTAATTCCCATTGCATAGTTGAGGGCGATCTATACAAGGGCTATGGTTTACCCATTTTATAAATTTTGGTTGCAGGGTCTTTTTTTTTATGTGGACACTTTCCCTTTTGAAACTTTTGCCGAAAGTTAAGTATCCTCATAAAATAAATCTGGAAACAAAATGGCCTTCAAAAATGAATTCCGTAACTCATCGGTTTGAAAAGTTTTTTCAATAATCTGTAATATTTTTTCAATTTAACAAGCAAACTGTTTTTATATTGAATGCAACAAATATATTAAAATATAAACATATATTTCATAATTTTTACAGCCATGGAAATAAAAATGAATAAATTTAAACTTTTCTCGTTAATGATTCAATTAACGGGAGGTTCTACCTCTGTAAGTTAAAAATATCGAGGTTTTTTTTTACTCTTTTTTCTAAGCGTGCGGATTGTTGCCCTAAAGCTGTTTTGTTATATTTCAAATCCTTATAGTATTTTTGCTCGTTGAATGGAACACCTGTCACTGAACGTAATGTTGTTGTAAAATTTTAAGCTCGTTCTCCTCAAAACGCTGTTTTTGAAACTTGGTCCAATCCCTTATTTTTTTTTCTTTTCTTCTAAAACAAAGGTAATCGGTTTTGCTGGAGCTTGCACAACTGAAAGTATAATTTTCCTTGATCAAATATTATTTACAGCTCACAAAAGATTGAATTAAGACAAATTTCTCTTCCTTTACACATTTTTATTTTATTTTTTTTTTTTTCTAATTCCCATTGCATAGTTGAGGGCGATCTATACAAAGGCTATGGTTTACCCATTTTATAAATTTTGGTTGCAGGGTCTTTTTTTTTATGTGGACACTTTCCCTTTTGAAACTTTTGCCGAAAGTTAAGTATCCTCATAAAATAAATCTGGAAACAAAATCGCCTTCAAAAATGAATTCCGTAACTCATCGGTTTGAAAAGTTATTTCAATAATCTGTAATATTTTTTCAATTTAACAAGCAAACTGTTTTTATATTGAATGCAACAAATATATTAAAATATAAACATATATTTCATATTTTTACAGCCATGGAAATAAAAATGAATAAATTTAAACTTTTCGCGTTAATGATTCAATTAACGGGAGGTTCTACCTCTTTAAGTTAAAAATATCGAGTTTTTTTTTCTTTTTTCTAAGCGTGCGGATTGTTGCCCTAAAGCTGTTTTGTTATATTTCAAATCCTTATAGTATTTTTGCTCGTTGAATGTAACACCTGTCACTGAACGTAATGTTGTTGTAAAATTTTAAACTCGTTCTCCTCAAAACGCTGTTTTTGAAACTTGGTCCAATCCCTTATTTTTTTTTTCTTCTAAAACAAAGGTAATCGTTTTTGCTGGAGCTTGCACAACTGAAAGTATAACTTTCATTGATCAAATATTATTTACAGCTCACAAAAGATTGAATTAAGACAAAAATATGGCCTTTTTTATGTTGAAATGACCGCAACTTTGTCAAAAATGAACTTTTTGAACTAAACGTTGGTGTAAAGTTCAGAGAATTCAATTCCCCTTTATAATAGGGAGACCACACTTGTTTGAAATGCTTAGGACTGGAGAAAAATGGTCACCCGATTGAAAGTCCTTGACGCAAATCTGCAATCGCGCAAGACATCATGTTTTTTACGCAAACAATTTTTAAATGTACAATTTTAATGTCAATAAGTATAATTTAAAAAGTCCAAAGTTGATATTACTTTTTTTTTTTTTGGGGGGGGGGGGGGGTAACCGAAAAGCGTCCTAAAAATTACGCAAATTTTAGACCATAGAAGTAGAATGTTTCCTTAAATAACATATTTTTGTTAAATGGAAAGTATAAGTGTAAAATGAATTTTCTTTTTAATCAGTTGTTATTCTTCCATTTAAATTATCATCGCATTTTAATAAAAAGGCCTGTGAAGATTGAAACGTTATGTTCAATTTCTTCAGTCATACTTTCTGTGAATACTTCGAACGCAAAAATTCTACATCCCTTTAAATGCAGACATATACCTTATGAGTACACAATCTGAAAATAAAATTACGACCGTTTAATTATTAAACGCATACCATAATAAGTGTGTCAGAATATTTTATATTTCAAACACGGTTATTTTAAAGGATGTTCTTTTGGAAATCATGAAATAATTCATGTAAGTCGGCTGCTTTTACTAGACAGCCGATTAATTTCTCTAAACTGAAACTGTTAATCTTTTTTACCTGTTCGAACACAAATCTCATTTCTTTGCTATAACAAGGAATTTAAAACTTCGCCCAGTGTTGCCTGTGGACTACTTTTTTAATATTCAAATTTCTTGATTGGATCCATTTTTTTTTTTAATAAAATGGTGAAATTCACCTTATTTAATGACGTATTAATGCAGGCGACATCAAGGGGAATTTTAAATTTTCAAAAAGAGGTGCCAATCAGGAAATCTGAATTTTAAAAAAAAGTAACCCACTGACTTCGCCAAGAGTAACTATAGTTTACTGCAAACATTGCGTTGTTAGCGTATCAAATTTTAAATATGTTACGACTTTTAATTTTTTATATCCTATAAAATAATATAAACTAAAATTAAGGATGTAGAATGATCATAAAATAGGTCATAAAACTATTTTGCTGGCAAAAAACTAATAAAACGACTTTCATTTTATAAAGTAATCTGTTTACCATTAATTGTTAGCATTTGTATTAATAATATATATACATATATTTTGATGCTTCAAATAAAATAAATTGTTGCTGACTTATAACTAAGCATTATAATTATTTTGTGGGCTGATTTTATTTGAAATTTACTAGTACACTCCCTCTTCCACGTCCCAATTTTAATATCTGATATATTCTTTTTACAGGGGGTCGAAGCAGGGTTTTTTTCCTGGGGCTCATTTTGTAAAAAGTAAAAGTTATTTTTTGTAAATTTTGTTATACTTTTGTGAAAAAAAAACAAAAAACAATTTGTAATGAAAGTTGAAATCTAGCTACTCAAATTCGAAATAAGCATTTAAAACAAAAACTTCTTTAAATCCTTTTACTAATTTTTTTTTTTTTTTTTTTTTTTTTTTTTTTTTTTTGTTCTGGTAAACTGATTTTATTTACAAATCGCACATTTTAAAACCTAGCAAAATAAAAAAAATAAATAGTAGTAAATTTTTTATCGAAGGGATTTTGTTAAGGGGTTTATTTTATTAAAAGGAATTTTGTGAAGGGGCCTGTTTTACTTAATAGATATTTGTGAAAAGGCCCTAAATAGGCCCCAAATTTTGCCTGGATCGACCCCTGTTTTATATTGTAAAATAAACCGATTACAAAAAATGCTCAGAAAAGTTCTATATAAAGCTAAATAATTGTTAAAAGTCAGTAGTTTTAAAGCCTAGACAATACTCATGTATTGAAATTTGGTGTAGATTACCTAAATTCTCATCCCTCATAGTAATTTTAATAATAATAATATGATAATTATAATATTTATAATACATAATGTTAGTACAAAATAACAAGTAACGCAGAAAAAAAGATAAAAAATTCTTTATTTTTTTAAAAACTGTTTTCTGTTTTTTTTTATTGTTTTGTATTTTTTGCATTTATTTAAAAGAAAAGGCAATGTAGATGAAAAACTATAATCTCCTCAGCCACCCCCCCCCCACACACACACACACTCACGCACACCTTCACCATCACAAAACAACAACAACAAAAATCTTCTAAAAAATCCTATCACCGAGTTTTATCTTGCTATTTGTTTAATGTCACAGAATATCTTTTTAATTGATTCATATAATCTTAAAAAAATTCAAAGCATTCATTGGTTATGACCGAAATGGTAAACCGTTCCTTTTTCTAAATATGGGGCTAGTATTTCTCAGCTTTCGTTGGTGAAACATCTGTTACTCTTTAAAATAACTTATTATTTTCATTGATTTGTCCAAAAGTACCCAGTACTTGTTCTATTGCAACTTATACTAATCATTCGGATAAAACGCAAAATGTTATAAATCAAACGTTTAAATCAAATAAAGAATCTGATTTTTTTTTTTTTTTTTTTTTTTTTTTTTTTTTTTTTTTTAAGATAGCTAATTGTATGCAAACGAGCAGATAATTGCTTCAAAGCTGAAAATTCCCGAATTTGTTCCGATCACTGTGCATGTAGGCAATAATGTAAATAAAGTAAATATAATAAATAATCATGTAGTATATAACACTAGTGCAAATAAATAACACATGGATATACCATGTGTATAACATCAGTGCAAATACTCGAACTGTATGAAAAGAACGATAAGTCCGAAGAATTTTTATTCAACGTATTTTACATAGATTGCTCTCTCTTGAAGAACTTACATATACTGCTGGTTAAAGTAACAATATATATACAGGTTGATTCAAAAGAACGTGGCCAAAATGAAAGTTCAAAGCAGGCATACGAAAAGAATCAAAAATCACACAGGAACAATGGGTCGCAAACGCCATCCGGTGCCACTAGTGGGCGACCACGATGACCACTTTCGTCTCCAATAGAATTTTTCTTAAGAGGTCTTTTAAAAGGACCCATTTACGAAACACCTGTTTCGTTGTAGGAAGACTTAGTAGGAATAATTGTTGCGGCAGTAGGATGATTTCGAGAGACACCTGATATGTTTTAAAAGGTGCGCCAGTCAGTGCAGCGTCTATGTAATTTGTGTTTCCACGATACTGGCAAAACCTTTGAGCGTCTCCTATAGTAATATTGGTCGTATATGTATCACATATGTGGAAATAAAGTATAAATAAATGATGTAGAATGATTTTTGTTTATTCTTCTTGTATTACATATAATTTGCAACCTCCTCTAGCGGCTCCGGCTAGCGTTTGCGATACCCCTATCCTCGTATGTAATATTTAGTTCCTTTTGTTTGGCTGCTTTGCACTTTCATTTTGCCCACGTTACGCTGAAATCACCCTGTATATATGAATTTGAAATTTATTAGGTGAGTAAAATTTATCTGTTACAACCAATTTCTTTGGTTGGATCTGTTGAAATACGTCCTTCTAACGAACTGTTTTGCGTGAAAAACCCACACAACTAATATTTATTTAATCCAGAAATATGTTTGTAAAAATGAGGTATGCAATTACATACACAATCAATCAATATATACACCTGTGAAATATGTCTCCATATACAATCGATACTCAAGAAGATATGTGTGTGAAATCATGTGTAAATGGACAGCGTTCTAGATATACATACTCCGAACAGTTCACAGTCTTCAAAGGTGCCGATAGATGACAGCACTACAGCTTTTCTTCATGACGGAGCCCTATTTAATTTCTGTGATAACAGATGGCGACTCTATGCAGTGTAAACCATCCATTAAAAATTTTAAACTGTGTACGTGCTGTGAATTTGCTGATTAATTAAGAAACTATTGTTTTTTGACTCTTTGAACAGTTTGTTGGACCCCAAATTCTCAGTCTGCATTGAAGTCCCGATGTATGCACATACTGTGTTTTAGCGGCTGACATCTTCTTTTGTTAACATCGGAAGCTTACGCTCCCACCTGCAAAAATGATACCATTTAGTGTTTAAAAGGCAGTTAAACTGTCCAACATACTCCATTTGTAATGTAAATATTTAATCAAGTTTCTCTTCTTTTATTTTGATTAGTAATCCAGGAATAAAAGTGTCATTCTTCAAGATCCCGTGTTTTCTGAAGAGCATTAACACAAAAGGATTTGCAGGATTTCATTTCTGTACTTCAATAAAATTTATTTCTTTCAGGAAAAGGCTCTGAATGGATTCAGCTTCTTACAGAAAATACAGGTAGGCTCTTCCATTTTTTTTTCATCTAAATATGTATTGCAATAGACTGGGTTAGAAGTTTTGGCTAACGCCAACGATGAAATCACTCACCGCTCCCTTATTTTTCTTTTAGGATCGAAATACTACAACGTATCTGATTGATAATGCTTTTTAAAAATTGGTTCGAAGTAATAAAATGCCGGAAAAAATGAAATTCACGCGAGCTCACTTTCGAAAGAATTCAATGTTATTAAAAATGTATACAAAAGTGTATAACTGTTATTTTGAAATATGTACATAAATATGATAAAAAGCATCTAAATAATTTTGCCTTTAAATATATATATTTAATTTCAGTAATTGTGTAAACCTATATTATATATCAATTTATGCTTTCAAGGCAGACATATATGTTTTTAATTTTTGTGGTCAAGCTCTCAGTAGAATTGAATATAAGATTACAAATAAGCATTTCTATTAAATAAGTATCATTTTCATGTTTGTCTAACATAAATTATTTACCGTTACATAAATTAATTACCGTACTACAAATGCAGGACTTCCGCTGGTCGCTTTTATAAATACAATTATTTCAGAAGAAATTTTTTTATGGTAGACATATACAACAGTCACAACGAAAATTTCCTTCTGGATATGTTTATACAATTTTTTTTTAGACAAATCTAAAAAGATTTTTCTTTGAAAAAAAAGAAAAAAAAAGTGCCATAAAAAAGGGCAAAGTGTGTAAGGACTGGTAATGTAATTTGGACAGTATATTCATTTAATAAATTGATTTTCAAAGTAATATTTTCACTATATGCTTCAAAAAATTTTAATGTGTGAGATTGAATAAACCATACTCGATTATTAAAATATAATAATCTATTAAAATATAATAGTACAATAAATAACTATTGAAATAAGCACATACTAGAAATGTCATAATGAAACATGTTACAGTATTTTATGGTAAAGAGATTTTATTTTCAGAAATATTTTCTACTAATACAATCAAATTTATGTAAATAACAATATAATAGCTCAAACGTAAAGAAAATCACCCCCCCCCCCCCATCCTATATATTTAACTTGAAATTTGGACTTCAAAATTAACATTTTTTTAAGAAAATTCTTTATTACTTTTTATAGCGGACGGATTTATTCCTTGATTATCTTTATTAAATATTGTTAATGAAGTAATGGTAGGTTTGAGCAGTTTTAATCTGTATTTTCAAATAATTTTTAATCTTCTAACCCTGAATGGGTCTAATCGACCCATTGCTATAATTAATTTCATTACATTCGAACCAGAAATCTTTTCGTAAACTAAGATAAATAAAACACACCGAAAAATAATATAAATAAATACATTAAATAGTTTTAAGAGAAAATTGTGGTATGAAATGCTTTTATTAAGTTCGAGTAAAATTTCAACAGGGTAGGAAGGTTAAACACATAAATATAACTTTACTTTTTGTTAAGCACAGTGTTGCCAGTGGGCTACTTTAAAAAAAAAAAAAAATCAGATGTATTGATTAGCACCACGGTTTTGAAATGATAAAATTTTCCTTGTTTATGCCTTAATTAATATGTCATTAAATAAGGTCAATTTTACAATTTCAAAAAAGTGATGCTAATCAAGAAATCTGAATTTATAAATAGTAGCCCACTGGCAACACTGGTTATGCACGTTGTGCAGTATAGGCAAAAAAGAATTTTCTGCCAGAAAGCAAGGTGTCTCTATTTGAGACCAGCCTTTAAAAAATCGATATGAATTCACCCCCCTTTTTTTATTAACTTCACAAACTGTAAAAAATAAAATTGCGTAATTCATACAGCACAATTTAATATATATGAGTACATACGAAACATTTTTTTTTCTATTTCTATGATGCATTTTTGGAAAAGACTGAAGTACTATTGTTGCCATAACCTCATTTTGTTTTTCATTGAATTCAAATTAGAAAAAAAAGAGGGAATATTATTAAATTAATCCCAATTAAAATAACGAATTTTTTATTTACATTCCTTTAAAAGTTAATCCTTTATTACTGCAACAGAAAATGTCAGTACCTAGCATTATTTTTTATTCGTTGATGTAAGTCGACGAGATCTTAACATTTTGATTTTAAAATTCATTAATTATTTAAAACTTTCATCTAGAAATAAATATAAATAGAAAATAGAAAAAAATAATAAGTAAAAAAGGATTTACTCATTTCAACAGTAATTTAATACATAAATATTTTGTGTCAACGACGTTATTTTAGGTTATAACAAACCGTACATTGAAAAATTTACTTATTCATAAAGAAAACAACATAAATTTAAAGCTGGTGAATAAATAATTTGAAATTACAATTCTTATTGTAATAATAAATAACGTTTCAGAATTCATGTTACAAAATATTAGAGAAATACTGCCATAAAACTCTTAAACATATCAATTTAGTAATTAAAAAAATATAGTTGAGATTCAAATGGGTCTAACCTTAGAATATTAGTTTGAATTTACGTAAATATTTCTATGTTCCAAATCCATTTTCTTTTTTTGTTGTGATCCAGAGAAAATAAAAAGCAACCACTATTAGGGACAATTTTTATATACATTGAATATATGTATTTTACCCTTTTCAATAATGTTTCATTTTGAATTTAACAGTAAAAACTCTCTTTTTAAATTGAATTATAAATTCAAGATCATACACTACAAGCACGTGATTTAGTTACACACGCTCACTTAGTCAGCTATTCTGTGGACTATACTTTATAACTATCTAGTGTGGGGGTAAAGGATTAGGACAATGGACGACTGACGTGGCGTCACAATCCAGTTTTCAACTTCTATGTTGGCTTTCTTGTAGGACGTTTTGGCATAAGTCGATCTACGATTGTAATAACAACGAAGTGTTTAAAAGCTCATGTACTAAATCGGGATACCGACTTACTTAAAAATTTCAATTTCAATGTGTTATTTGTTGGAGAACTCTTAATTAGAAGATAAGTTATACTATTAGTTGTTTCGAAATAAGTATAAATTTAGAGTTTATATGTTTCTTTTTAACATCATCAAGATTTTATGTTATATGACTGAAATAATGCTGAAATAATGTACTTTTAGCTTCTGAGATATTTTACAAGTTTTTATTTCACTTACATTTTTCTTGAGAATTTTGTTTTTCAGTGTTAATTTCAGATTTAAATTTTATGTCTCATGAGAATTTTACAGAATCTTTTTTTCGATCAGTATAAACTCTTTAAAAAATACATGAATTTTAAGGGAGACTTTCATCACTTTTTTTTCTGTTAAAACGCAAAAATTACAGCTTGAATTTGCCTATCTTTCCTAGAAATATAGAAAATCCATCAATCGGACGTAAAAATTATCTGTAAATCTCCAATTTAAATCTACAGTTTCATCAAATCACACGCTTGTTCCGGTGACTGTATGGCGTATTACTTTTTCGTATTACAAACTGAATTTTTACATATGTCCCTCCCCCCCCCACCACCCACGGCCTTCAAAACAGCAAAAGTTCGCGTGCCGAAGCTCAAAGTTTCTGGAAATTCTACAGTCAACAGACAGAAAATTCTTCAAATAACAAAAAAAAAAAAAATCTCACAGATTAACGATTTTTTTTTTTTTTTTTTTTTGAGAGAGAGAGTGTGTACGTAATAATAATTGTTCTTTAACACAAACGACGGAAATACGCCGTAATGAAAAAATAAAACCCTGGATTTTTAAATTTGGCATTATTGTCATGAAAATACTGTGATTCATTAAAGAATAATGTAGTTCGATTTACTAATTTCCCATAATTGGCTTAAAAATAAAGTCATAAATTCACATACATTCGATATGATAAAACGAAAGTAATTAATGCAGCAACCTGTTAAGACGGAACGACAAAAGGTCGGAAAAAATCTCTTTTAGACATTGTTGTAATCTTAGAAAGCATAAATAGCTGCTCCTTAAAATTGTATTGTACTTTTAGCCAAGGTTCCGCAATTTTTCAGTCTAAAGCGTGATTCCGTTACATAAGTTCCGTTTTAACAGGTTTTAGTGCAGTTCTTAAGATGTCCCCCCCACCCCGTCCCGATTTTTGTGACACTAGACCTGGAAACACTTGTCACACAGGAAAAACTATAGTTATGCATACTCTCTATATATAATATATGAACTGCCAAACTTTCAATTATCCAATTTTTCTAATCATCTATCATTTATTATGTGGAAATATTGACATAAATTAATGTGATTTTAATCGATAGTCTTATTTCAGTAAAAAGCTTTTTTATGTAAAAATACAGTGAAACTTCTTTTAAAGGCCACCCCTATTCAAGGGCCAATATTTTTAGGAACGAAAAATTTTCCCATAGACATAATGTTAAATTTACTCCTATTAGGGGCTACACCTACCCCTCATAAGGGCCATTTATTTCATAAGTGCCTTTAATCCTTAACAGGTGTATTGAATTCCTGAACCAAAAGATAAAAGTTCAGCAAACAACTGCACTTGCAACAAAGAAAGTAGGGGGAAATGGGGAGGATTTAGTAACACAATGAAGGACCATAAACTTTTCCACATGTGAGACAAACAGGTGTTACCCACACTTTGTTTGACCTTTCAACCTGAAGGGGTTGGATTGCATTGGAAACTTGACCCTTCGTTGTGGGCACACAAAGGATAACAGGTTATCTGGAAAAACTGATTACACATTTACTAAATATCTGAATGCATATTGAAGCACAATTTTTACACCTGTCAGGAAACGCTAACATAAACAAATAAACTAATATCTCATTCTAAGGCATTAATAAATGATGCAAATTTAAGTAATTTGTTCCATAAAGTAAAAGAATCATTAGAAACCAAGATTGTGTGTGAAAAAATTATAAAAAGTAAGCAAACTTCAATAGAAATTTTTTTCAATCATGTATAGACTTTGAAAATATTAACAAACAGTTTTTCACTTATATAGCTTTAATTTCCTTTTTTTGTCACCCCTATTTAATGGCCACCCTTCACAAGGGCCAATTTTCAATGAAACGGCAGATGGCCCTTACAGAGAGATTTCACTGTATCTAAATTTTACACTAAAAAATTGACTTTCACTAAAATCTGGTGAGCATGGGCGCCCGCAGGCAGAAGGAAATATTTTGGAACAGGTGTGTCTGTGGTCGGCAGCATTTGCCGCTTTTTTTAAGATGGAGAACATGAAAGATGAAATAATTTAAAATTAGAAAATTTCTGTGAAATCCTTCGTGTAAGACAATTTTACATCATTTCAATATAACCAGAGCAGAAATGAAATAAATAAGAAATATATAATACACAAAAATAAATCTGCTAGAGTTTTCCAATACAACTGAAGCAATATTCTGTTTTATCGTGAACGGGCGTCTGCCCCTCCCATCTGAACCCACCGTTTTAGATATTCAGTGCATGGGAGAGTGGATGTTCAAGGAACACAGACTCCTGACTAAAAATTCCAAGTACCTTTTCTCTCTATAAGGTTAGTTGGGGTAACTAGACCCACGAGGTAACTGGGCCATAGGCTATTTTATAAAAAACTGTTGATGTTTTTTAAGTTTTAGCTTTTGTGAACAATGCACCTTAATTTCTACTTCCTAAAACAACTTGTGTCAACTCAATGATAACTCTCACTTCGCTGCTATAGGTTGTCAAAAATTTACGTTTCTTTTTTTTAAAAACAACATCACTATGGATGAACTTCCTCGGCTTTTTATTAAAATACTGTAAGTACTTTTATTAAACAATCTTTTTTTTTTTTTAAGATTAGGCATATAACTACATTAACATTATTAGGTATCTATACATATTTACTTCATGTTTCAAATGTAAGCCCGGTGTCCCAGTTACCCCCATAATGTTTTCAAGAATGGGGTAACAGGACCATGCTGGATCCAGTTACCCAAATAGTTATAAATATGTATATATATGTATATAAATATTTTTTCTTTTGAGTTTCTTTTACTAAGGGAAATAAATTTCTCCATTGTTTTTTTTTTTTTTTTTTTGCTCACAATAAAGAAAATTAAAGAATACCTTATTAAAATTACGAAATAAAATTTAAAAAATGCATATTCGGTGGTATCAAACCAAATTTCTTGGACACCTTGAGAGGCGGTGATGCCGTTATGGCATCCCATAATTTTTTAATCCCTAAAGCCGTATTGGTACCGAAATTTTATAATGAAAATTTCACCTTTATTTAGTACGCGAAAATATACTTTTACTTGTTTACAAATAGATTCTCATGTAAATACTGGTGTCATTTAATTATTTCAACATTTTACGAATGCAAGTACCTTTCCCCTGAAAGCGAGATAGCCAAACCTTGAAATTGTACGATACACAGGTGTCGCATTCTATAGGGAAACTTTCATTGTTCCTACCACTATTTTGGAAATAATATCTTCATCTCACCTTTCCTTACAAGATGTTAAATAAAATGATCATGAAAGCAACTCATTAAAACTTCTGGTAACAATAAAATTTTCCATATATAATGTGACACCTGGATACAGATAAAGTACTTACGTAGCCGTTCGTTTATAGATTTACCTTGAAAATTTTTTTCCTTAAAATACCCGGTTGACTTTTATATTTATTACCTATACTAAAGTACATACGTACTTACTTAATTTTTATGTTTTTAGTATAAATAAATCTAATATTTTCACTTTTAGTGTTTTTTTAGACACATTGACAGCAAAGGTTCCCCGTACAACGCTCTTTAGTTGATATATAGTTTACATTGTCTGCCTGGTTTAAATTTAAGTTGTTTATACTTTTTCAAACAGGAACTGATATCCCATATGAAAAAAAAATTAACGCGTGTGGAACATAGACCTCCCTGGTCCACTTACCCTATTTTTATGGGGCAACTGAGGAAAGAAAGATGAAGTATGCATATTTTTATATTTTTAAATATTAAAATGTAATTTTGAGCATTTCTGTCTGATAGAGGGGACCCAACTGAACATATTTACAGAAGTTAATACTTTAATTAAAATGAACATTAGCTTTTTGAAGCTGAATTGTCAGAAGCTCCAGGGTCACATTGTAAAATCATGGCCCATTTGCCCCAACTAACTTTATTTAGTTATTTTAAATAGCTTATGAAAAATAAATTTCACTACTTTTTTTCAAAATCATCAAGATAGAAAGAAAATTTAGTTAAATAAATTTCAAAATCCAGGCAGGACCCATGGCTTCCCTTGTCTCCCCTTGACCGTGCTTATGATAGTCAGTTGTAGAGTCAAGAACATTAATAACAACATTTCCATACGAAAATACCTGATCATATTTCTATTTTTAAATACATTGGTCCATTATTCTACTATTTCATTGATTAATAAATTAAAAAATATATATATTGAATTTTGATCCTTTAAAATTAGATCCATATCTTACTCTTTTTTTTAAAAACTGTAAGAACACGTTTAATGGCTGTAGCTATGCGTTATTACTGCAGGGGGAAAGGAGCGGCTGGCACTTGATACTGTTATCACTTTTGATCCAAACAAAATTTTCTTTTTACTTTAAATTTTTCTTTACATTAAAATAGTCTTATATATTTTTAGCCATCTATTTTTATGATAATACAATGTTATAAAACTATTAAAAAAATTCATTCGTTATAAAATCATTTCATTCCAAAATATGGAATATACCAACGTTTGACATATAATGCGTTGTTGGTGAAAACAGGTTCGAAAAGATGCGTCTTATGTTTTCTAGAAAAAAAACGGGAAAAACGTTGTTCACCTTAAAAAAAAAAAATAAAAATAAAAAAAAATAAAATAAAAAGAGAGAGAGAGAGCGGTTTTGCTTAGTGGCCATCCACGGGGCTGACGTACTGGGCTACCGTGGTTGAAAGTCACGTGACAGTCGCGGTCTTACCCAATACGCACTGACGCGCAGCTATACACAAAGCAATTCGATTACTTTGTTTTTTAACGGTTGTGTGTTTATTACCCTCTTATCAAATGATAGAAATAAACACAATTTTCATTGCGATTCTCATAATTTATTGTTTGTTTGTGAAACTGATATTATTCTGTAACGTCTCATCGATAAATTATGATTTGATTCCGGCTGTATTAAAGACATCAACTGAATGTAAGTATTAACCATTTTTCCATTTTAGACCTATGCATTGATATGATTATGTAAGTTTTGTATGCTTTAAATATACGTAAATAGCGTTTATTTTGAATGAATTTATCCTTTCCTACACTATTTATTTTAAATTAATTTGTCCTTTCATGCACTATTTATTCTAAAAGCTGTTCGCTTTTGAATGTAAGCAATATAGAAACAAGGTTTTTCTCAAGCTCGTGTTATTTTTAAGTGTTTAATAAGTAGAATTAATTCGTCTGTATCAATATCATTAGTATACTAAATACCAATGATATTAATACGGACGGATTTTAATATTGTATATTAAAATAATCATTATTAAGAAGTCTGTGTAAAATTTTGTATTTACCATGATTTCTAGATTACAAAGAGCTCGGTTGATTTTTATTTGTTTATTTATTTTTTTACTTTCGATAACATTATAGTTGGTTACAAATAATTTTATTTAATATACTTAAAATGATGTCGGTGTTTTTAACTTTTTATAAGATTTTACAATCATAATCCTGCTGCCAGGGGAAATTTTCGGTGAATAAATATCAATTTGTACTATATATTCTCTGTGCTAAAACTGTTTTAGTTTTGTTTTTAACTATTATGCTCAGATGTAACTACTGAGCACGTTTAGTATTTTTAATCAACGTTTTGCACGTTTATTAATAAAATACTCATTTTAGGACTAAACCTTTTAAAGCTTTTTTATTTTAAATAAAATAGATATCTGATGACCGTGTATAATTTTTGTGCATAAATACTGATAGGTACTTAAGTTATAAAGATCCTGTTCGTAAAAAAAATCTCCCATTTCTTTTTCCTTCTTTCGACAATCTTTTATTTTCTAACCTAATAATTTAAAATTGTGCTGTAGCTTTAAAATTTTTATATGTTAAATAAATAATTCTTACGTACTATGTTAAATCTCGGTGTATTTATAATGATTATTTCAATGATATAAGTAGCTCAGTTGATTTTTTTTCGCTTTTGAAAACATTATACTTCTCTACAATTTACTTTATTTAATATACTTAAAATATGCCAGTGCTTTGAAAAGTTTCTATAAGATTCGACAATCCTCTGCTTAGAAAGCAACGAATTTTATAAAATTAAAGGTTGAGTTGGATGTGATCGTAATCTAAAGCCGAGACAATAATGTATTTTGATTAATTTTAACACAATTATTTTAATTGGTAAATAAATCATATGAATTGTAATTTTCCAATTGAGTGAAAAAGTGCCTAGGCCAGGTTTTGAACTAGTGACCTTTGGCTTAAGCTGTTAGTGCTCTGTTCTGAGCTATCCTGGACAAAGCTGGCGTCCACAATTCACTCGCGTAACTTTTTCATGAGAGCATCTTGTTTGTTATCTGAAACAGCTCAACCTTAATACCAGGTGATGGAACTCTAAATAAATGCTGGATACATAATTACGCTTGATTAACTTGGCGTTCATTGTTTTTGCTCTTATCAAAAGTTTACCCGAGTGAATTGTGGCCGCCAGGTTTGTCCAGGATAGCTCAGTTAACAGAGCATTGGCAGATTAAGCCATGGGTCCCTGATTCAAATTTTAGTCTAGACACTTTTTTTTTTTTTACTTAGTTATAAAATTATAACTCAATAATCTACTTCGTAAATTGATTCGTTTATAAGAAATAAAGTGTTTTGTTCAAAACTGTCGAGGAATTCTTAGCCAAGTGCAGGGAAGGGGCCGGCACCTGGAAAATCTAAACCCCTGCACAATGAAGCTATGGATGAGACGCCAGGTGTCAGGTTCAAGTAACCGACAAAGGCCCAAAAAATATTTTGTATAATATATTATAATTTATATAATATTTTAATATAATTTATTTTAAAAAATAAATGCGTATATTTTTTAAAATAGTAATTTTAATAGTTTAACAATTTTGCATATCCCATAGCTGTTATATTAAGAGTGTTCACAGATTTTAAATTTTCTCGTTCAATAATGCACTTCTTTCTCAAAAATTTCTGAAATCATTTTTATCTGAAGGAGTTGGAACTTACAGGCTGCGAAACATGAAAATTTCAGCCTATAAGTACAAAGAATTGAACATTTTTTAATTTAATTTAGGCATAATTCATTCTTGAATTATAATTGTCTATTCCCTGATGATTACCTTTCACTGATTAGCATATCGTTAAAAATGATTTAAAATGTTATACATGGCTATATTTTCTGAAAGATCGCATGCATTTGTTAGAAATTCAGACGCACTGTTTGTTTTCTTGTATCTTCATTAGATCAGCAAATGTTATGCATTTACGAATGAAAGTGCATTTGTAAATAATATGTCAGAAAGTAATATTTTTCTTTTATGATTGATTGCTTTTTATCTCATTTATACGATTATTAATTTCAGTATATCTCTAGATCCCAAGCATCTAATGTTCATCTTGAATTTTTTGTACTACATTTCACGTTTTCTCTATAAAAAATGCCTGTTGCAATATGTTCATTTGGTGTAGTCAAAGAACTCGATTATGAAAAATTCATTGACTTTTTTTTACGCTTTGTTGAAACCTCAAGCAAGTGAATTTATTAAAAAATACAGAATTTTTGCTCTGTTTGTTTTTTTTAAGAAAAGGAACAGAAAAAAATAAAGCATTATTTAACATATCTTTTTAGAATTTCTAAATTGATATATCAACGTATAATCGTAGATTAATTAATATTGAACTATTATTTGATTAAAAGTGTATTTTTGTAATATTGCTGTCTCCATTTTTTTATTTACAATTTATTTTTTACATTTAAGTCTTTAAAATGTTTCATTGTTGCAGTTTCACAACACTTTGGCATATTTTGACGAGCATTTATTGACGCATAATCTATTGTTGTTTTAACTACCATAAAGTTGTATGAGTTACAAAGAATATTTAGCGTTTTATCACTTGTGGCGGGCTAATTGTACATAATTTTACATAATACACCTTCGTAGGTAATTTTTTTTAATTCTAGCATATTAGGAAGTGGATTAAAAATCTGTTGCTAAATTTCATCTTTACATACAAAAATCAACTTGAGTGAAATAAAAGAGTGTGATAAGTACTTTTAATGTGAAGATATTTATTGATGGAATGACGAGGAATGGCACAAAAAAAAAGAAAAAAACAGAGTAATATATACGAATGAGCGATATAAGGGGGGATTATTGTACTTTGATCGGAATAGTTGACAGGCAAATATATGAAAAAAAAAAAAAACATTAATAATATATAGTAAACTCCTTTGCTCCTTGTTTAAGATGATAAAGTATCTTTGTCGCTGAAAAAATCATAGTAATAAGATTACTTAGATATTAGTATAAAAGAAGCATATGTTAGTATTTTCTTTTGACAGAAGAGAATTAAAACTAAAAGAACTCGCATAAATTATGCAGGGTTTTTTTGTGTGCGTGTGTGTTATAAAAACGGCGTTTTAATGTTTTCATAATACTGTAAAGTTATGCATTCTATCAATTTAAAGAATGATTTGGATATAATAGTAATCTAAAGCCATCTGTTTTGTCAACTGACTTGCTCAGCTCAGCTGAGCTGAGACCGCCAGCGTCACGTGACTACTCAAAATCGGAGAAGCACGGTAGCCCGTCTTTTTCGTTAGCCCCGGGCCATCCACAAGTGATGTCACGCTTGAAGGGGGGAGGGGGGTTCGTGAAATTGTGACAGTTTGTGACAAGGGCATGGGAGGGGGTAAGAAGAAATCTGACATCACACATTTTGGTTAAAATAAAAGCATTAAAAATCAGCAGATTCAATTTTGAAGTTATTTTGAAATTAAAGTACTTTTTATTGATAAAGTAAAGATAAGATTTAAAGCCAAATATATTAAATTCCATTTTAAATTCCAAAATACTACTGTTTTCAATTGCTCTTTCATGTTAATATTTTATTAATATTGTATATTAATTATGTTTGTTGCTGTAAACCTTAGTCTTATTTCATACAAAATAAGTGCACGAATCATTTTTATTGTTATGCTCACAAATGTCATTTATAGTTAAAGTTTAAAAAAAAATTGAAATATAATGAACAACGTAGTGCTTTGTTTCTCAACTGTAAGTATATGTTTATGTAATATAGTATGACATGTGGCAATGTGGGGAGTAGAGGGTATGGTGAAGTGTGACACTTTGTGACAAAGGGGGGAGGGGGTCAAAAATATTGAAAAAAAGTGTGACATCATTTATGGAGCTCCCCTTACACCCTTCACATGCAGGGGGCGTGTGCAAGAAGGCAATATTATTATTGAATGCATTATGCAACAAAAAGTCATTATAATACTTTTAAATGTTAAATGCTCCTTTAAAGTGTTATTTGATATAAAGTTATTTAATGTATAACATTCATATTTTATTGTTTATAGTTTATTGTTTCTTTTCATTTAAATCAGTAAAGTACGCTAATAATAGATATGTAACACTATCTGTATATCATTGCAAACGTATATAAGGAAAATAAAGAAAAAAAAATTGTGAAAAGAAAAAGAATTTTTAGACATTAAAAACGATATCATAAGAGGGAGGGGGCGCTTCGAAGAATGGTAGATAACGTATGATATCGAAAGCGGAGGGGCGTCCAAATTTTTCAGAAAGTTTATAACGTTATATATGTACAGTCGTGGAAAAAAAAAAAAAAAGTAAACACCCCCTACTAACTCATCAACAAATTATCGTAGAAGAAATTTACTGGTACCAAACGACTGGAAATAAAGTCTACTTTTAAATGATACATATAAAATTTGCTTAGGGGGCCATCTACATATTAAAACGAACCATAATTTTGTTTTTTTCAATAGCAGTACCCAAATCTGACAGCATAAATGAACTCTAAACCCTTCAATTTGCCTAAAAACGAATTTTTATGCAATTCGTACCATAAGTTTCCGAGAAATTAATTATTTTAAAACGAGCGTATTTTAAGGGCTGTATCCAAATTGAAGTTCCGTACTGGATTGTTAACCGAGAGAGCCCCTTCCTTGATCAAGGCACTTAAGCGCCACTCAAGGAGTCAATGAAGCGTGTTAGATTACAGTACAGCAGAATAAATTTCAAAATGTAACTCACTTCCATCATAGACGGCCCCTTAAACCATCATTCTGCCGTTTTTTAAGCATAATTTGAAAACTACTTGAACGAAAAATGTGAAATTTTTGAATTTCCATAAAGCAGGACTTAATACATATAAATCCATCAAAAAAATTGGAGGTTGCGATTCATAATTTTTTTGAATATTAATTTCATAATTCATAATTCATATCATAAAATTATAAAAATCGCAAATTCAGCTTATTTATGTTTGGGTATATTAGTATTATTACTACAAAAAAAAATTAGCACACTAGGAACATAATTTCGGGAGATATAAATAAAAATATGAAAATGTAATTTAACATTAGAAGCATTAAATTGTGAACGTTTATAATTCAAAAACTTATCATTCAAATGACCTGGAATTTGGTGTCTAGGCATAGTTTGAACCGAAGATTTGAAATATCTCGTTAAAATTGGGTATTGCCATTGAAAAATTTGAAGTTTGGATTCGTTTTAATATGTAGATGACCCCTAAGAAAATTGTATATACATTATTTAAAAGTAGACTTTATTTCGAATCGGTCGATACCACTAAATTTCTTCTACGATGATTTGTTGAGGATTTAGTAGGGGGTGTTTACTTTTTTTTTCCACGACTGTACATCCCGTTACAAACCGACTTAAAACAAGAGAGATTTTAGAAAATTGTTTACATATTTTTTATTTTATTTTATTTATTTATTTTAAATTTATTAAGGTTTTTTGTTGTGCAATCAAAAAAAGTAATAATTAGTAATCATTAACATTACTAACTGAAAAAATACATTGTAATACACTGTAAATATCTGTTAAATGCTGTAATAATGAGTTCAAAAAGTTGATGACGGTTTTATTTAAATTATACAGCAAACATAACACAATGCAATTTTACAACCATTACAATTAAAGTTAATATAAAGATAATTCCAAATTTTCATCCACCAAAACAAACTTTTGCAGTTCTTCGTCTTTTAAATCAGCAACGCTAAATAACAAACTCCAATTCCAAATCCAAGGTGTAGAGACAAATCTCCTTAGGGAGCAAAGATATATGGAGACATTAGTCATCTTGAGTGCGTAGAGACACATAGAGTGCATAGACTCCTGAGGGAGCAGAGATATACGGAGACATTAGTCACACTAGCGGCTCTTTGGAAAAGTGCCTCACTATGTAGCGGATTAGTCAGGGTTGGGTTTTTGACATGACATGTCGAAAACCTGTCGAAAAGTGTTGAAAACTGACGAAAAGTGTCCAAAACCTTATACACTTTTTTTTAGCAATCATTAGTGAAATTTTAATTGCAATTTGTTTGAAAGCTGTATCTCAATTTGTTTCTGAGTTATTATTTTTTTTTTTTGTAGTTTTTATTACTTTTTTGTCATAGTGGCAATTTAAGATAGGAAATGGCAAAATTTAATGGCAAATTTAATGGCAATTTAGTGGCAAAAAATTTAAGATAGGGAAATTAATGAATTTAAATTAGAATAAAAAAATGCCATTTAACAAATTACAACGACCATTTGGAAAATGATTTTTTCAAAGTCTAAAATTTAAGACATAAAAATCTCACGGAGCTCTACATACATTACGTACGCCATGGATTAAACATTCATATTCCTAGACTCATCATGAACAAATTTTAAAAGAATTTCAGTTTTACAATTTTCGGTACTGCAAATTTTTAAACTTCTACGGAGCTGGTCATACATTACGTACACCAAGGATTAAACATTAATATTCCTGGAACAATCATGACCAAATTTTAAATGAAATTTCCTTTTTAACCTTCTAAACATCCCGCAATATTAGTTTTTATATCATCGTATAGAGAAAAAAATTCATTTTTAATTGCAATTTGTTTGAAAGCTGTATCTCAATTTGTTTCTGAGTTATTAATTTTTTTTGTAGCTTTTATTACTTTTTTGTCATAGTAGCAACAGAAGTATCCATCTCTGTTGAAAGTAAAGGGAAAATACAGATTACTGTATAGACCAATCAGAAAACGAAGAAAATGCAGGATTCAACTAATAAAACGCTTCAGATATGTTTTTGATTTCCTACCCTGACCGAGGACAATAACCATTTTTCCAAATGGTTAAAAAAAAAAAAAGGTTTGTGTAAAGCTAAACTGGCCGCTACTCAATGAATCATCATAAGTTACCTAGATTTTTAATTATTCTAAATGTTTCTTTTAGTACATAAACATTAGGTATAAATCATAATTGCAACACAGATGTTCTCTGAGTAAAGAATTTATAATATGAAATTAATATAATTAAACATTCTTTAAATCAATAACTTAAAAGAAGATGGTTTCTTAATTTCAATATTTACACATAAATATAATATATCTTCGGTTTAATATGCTAGTTTCAGTTTAATTATTCAGAACAATTTGTTTATGTTAAAAATTTTTTTATATACATTGTAAAATAGTATCTATTTATTCTTCTTATTATTATTTGAGCACATTATTACAAGTTTGTAAATGATGAACAGAGGGAAGCAGCTCGAAAAAAGCCAAATTTTCTAACTTTGTCATTGCTTTTAAAGCTGAATCCCCACCATACCCGAAAAGATTGAATTATGAATGTATTATCTAAAATCTTTATATAAGAGAGACTTCTGACGGTTTATCGAGGAGCCTGGGACCAAATGCCCCACATCCATGAGCCATAACAACTGGAGAGAATAACGTGAAAACAGTCAGTCGTAACAAGATGGTGAAGAAGAATTCGGAATGGTTGCAGCAAGCCCCGCACAACCGTACTCCAGAGCACATAACATGATGATTAGAATTTTATATCGCGCAATTTAACTTTCTGCCGGTTGTATCAAAGAAATCCCAGACGTTAATCTACATTCTTTGAGTTAATTTCATGAATGTGTACGGGTATATGTTTACTGTAGTGCGTGAAAGCAGCAAACAGCTGTTTCGAATCTACAGCGAGATTCTTCTTCAGTGCAAGATAGGGAAAAAGAAACAGCGTGCTAGAAAAAGCAAGGCTGAGCCTAGCACGCTGTTCCTTTTTCCCTACCTTGCACTGAAGACGAATCTCGCTGTAGATTCGAAACAGCTGTTTGCTGCTTTTCACGCATTATTTGTGCATTTTGAACGTCGGTTTAGAGCTTTTTAATATCCCTGCACAAAGGCTTTAATGTTTTCAAGTTTCAACAAGAACTTAGTATCAGCAAGGGCACTCACTCGTTGTTAAACCAAGCTAACGGTTAAAATATGAACATATATATATAAATAAAATCACACATTTAAATCAAAAATAATATTATTTTATAATTTTAGCGCATTGATATAAACTAAAATTTTGTTTTGGTTTTATATATGTTTAATTAAGTAAAAGAGTAGGCTATCTCATTCGTTTAATATACAAGGTGTTTATAAAGTCCCGAACCCATTTTGATGTTTAATATCTCATAAAATAATAAATATAGATTAAAATTAATAACATTAATGGTTAGATAGACTCAAAAAGTTTCATGACCCTTGTCAATGAACGTCCACGTGTACCCCCTTCGTCACACGGAGAATATAAAGTCGATAGTCAATTTCTCGCCAGGTAGCGGCAAGCATGTCGGCAAGATGGATTGGGCGAGGAGGTCCAATTCCTTGGCTACCCAGATCACCTGATATAACGCCGCTGGGCTTTATCCTTTGGGGATTTGTAAAGGACAATGTTTACAGGAGGAGAGTGCCGAACATTGATGACTTAAAAGCCAGAATTACAACCGCAATAGCCTCTGTGGATGCCGACATACTTGCCACTACCTGGCGTGAAATTGACTATCGACTTGATATTCTCCGTGCGACGAAGGGGGCACACGTGGAAGTTCATTGACAAGGGTCATGAAACTTTTTGAGTCTATCTAACCATTTATGTTATTAATTTTAATCTATCTTTATTATTTTATGAGTTATTAAACATCAAAATGGATCCGGGACATTATAAACACCCTGTATTTTTTATATTATAAGTGCTTTGTTTTAACGTACACGGTAATAGACGACAAATTTCTATTTTATACGGTATTCTTTTTATCTGACAGCTTTAAGATATTTTTTTAAATCTATAACAATTATCTATCGTATTTTTTTTATAATTTGATTTATTATAACTGAAAGATTGCAAGCGACCTTAAAAAAAAAAACCCTCCTCATACAAAATTATACATATAAAATCACGACATAATAATAGTACGTACTGAAGATACATCCTCTTCTTAACCCATTAAAGACTGACGTTGCGTTTTCGCAACATTATATTTGTGATTTTTAAAATTTTTCTGATACCAGTAAAAGAGAAAAGTAAAATTTCCCTAATTAAATTAACGCATTTTCGTGATTCATTAAGTAAAAATAAGTGTTTAACAAAAAGTGATGTGAACTGAATAAAATTCCTGTAAAACGTGCTAGTCCTTAATGGGTTAAGGAGCAAAGTTAATGTTTGATGACTTGTTTTATAAGCATATTTAAAATTTGTTGATGAACGTCAAATTTGTTTAAAGAAAATACATTATTCTGTATTAAATAAGGTAATAAGAATTTTCTTCGTATTTTATTTTATTTTATTTTAAGAGGCGGGGACATTCTGTATCTATTCCTCAAATATGATTTTTCTTCCTAAACTGGACTTTGCCTTAACAGAATTCGTACGTTTGAAGTTTTAAATTTTGAGGACTTTGTTTACAGCTGATTGATTTCTTTTCTTTTGGATCCATGTCGCTCCACTCGAAGGCGGTAAGTTTGAATGTTTTATGTTATCAGATTTCTGTAAAAGAACATATGCCCAGATAGCATTTTTAATTTGCAGAAAATTTATAGCAGTCTTGCTTTGAAAATCTGCAAAGTTGCAGCAAACTCAGCATGACAAGACTGAAAGTTCTTAACAAGACTGCAGCAAGATAACGCATACGCCGAAGTCACCACACTTTGAACTTGCAGCTAATTTGTCGTGGAAGTTAAATTCATGCTGTATCAAATTTATCGCAAATTAATGGCAAACAAGTAATAAAAAATACTGCAAAGTAGTAATCTTTCCACGCCGCACTATCTGTTTACAACCCTTACACTATAAGTTACCCCTTCGGAGGGAGCCATAGACCTGATCAGGTCTATTGATGCGGACACACCGTCGGATGGTGCATGCATCGTTTTCATCACCATTAACAAGTTAAGGTAACATTTGTACTATTCAATACAAACCTTTTTTTTAATTTATTTCTTTATTTCTTTTTTTTTTAAATTTGATAAGTATAGCGTTTAGAAAAAGCGGTGGCAACCGAATAAAATTTCTGCATATGTGCGGATTGTCTATTTTCTCAACAGAGGGATTTTTTGCTTTCGGCACTTTCGTCAATTAAAGACAGTCTTGTCATCAGTTTCACAACAAACTACTCATGCAAGTGGGAGATGTTATACCTAGTGGAAAATTTGCTGCGAATTTCTCAATTTAAATTTGTCAGGTTAAGATAATGTCAGAAAAAATCAAACTTGCTGCTAATGTTCATGCTATCTGGGTGATAATCAGAGAAACAGTTTGTTACAGCATTGATTCTTCGTACATTAATTGAGTCATCGTCGATATTTATATGCTTCAATTTATCTTCGATAACACAAAAACACCGTTTCCCTAATACTTTACCTCATTTTTAAACAGTGAACATAGTAGCTCTTTGTGAAATATCATCACCCCTATCTTACCTTACTATGCCAGGTAAACGTTTATGCTAATACGATTACGATACAGACAAATATCTATTGTAATTTCTTTAGTTATTAAGCTATTTCTAAAAGCGGTTTTCATTCAGGAATTCAATGCAAATACAAAATGCTAATAGACGGTGCTAAACAGTGAAAATAGCTTGCTGAGCTTCCAACTTCCTACCCAGTCGAGAGATGACATGTCTCTCCTATATATAAAGAAGATAAAAAGAAGAATTGTAGAAAGACTTTTTACGTTTGAGGAAAAAAGTCTATGAGAGTACGGCAGCTAATTTCTATTTGGTCGAGACCACATAGTCCCATTCCCACTCAGAATAAGAAGAGAATAAATGCGATAGTTGATTAAATTTAATAAAATAAGAGTAAGAAAATATGAAATTTGAACTAAAAACGTAAAAAAAAAAAAAATAAATATATGCAAAGGACTAGTTTATGTGCAGATGGCAACGTGGGGTTTAATAAAAAGGTGCCGCAAAAAGGCACAGGATAAAAAAAAAGGAACAATTCAGATCCACATATTTACATTACATTTAAAATAATGCATAAGTTTTTTTCATAGATAAGAATGAAGTGTTATAAACCAATATTGGGATGATTTGAAATCATCTAGCTGAATGCGAGAATTTTTGAGAAAAACATATTTTTTCGCAGATATTTGCTCGAGGACACTCTTGAGCTTTACAGTAATTTCCCGAGAGGATTTCTTTGGTGAATTTACTAATATCGTAGAGATGCTGAATAAAGGGGGGTGTTTTTCTTTTTCGTTAAAGATTTAAGGATAAATAGTCTTAGTTTGAGATTTTTTTTCTTTTCTTTTTAGCAGCAGATTTGGCATAGAGAGGTTTCGTAAGAAATTCTACCTATTATATTCTCACGTATTTTGAAATTTCTGAAAAATTCTTGCAGATCTACGCCGATCATGACCCTCAAAACTAAAAACCACTCCCGGTTAAAAACTTTACCTATATCAAGGCGGCTACAGGCGACTTTTATTATTCTTTCTCGCACCACTTTTTCAAAACAAAAATCTTTTACATAAACTATGTCAAAATGTGCAACAGAAATACACTATAAAATTTGTATTTTAAAAACAGTGGTGTGTTTACAATATAAAAATATTCGCCTGTGGCAGCCTGCTAAATATATTTATATTTTTTTATGGACATGATAACTTCCATAATTCTGCTCAAATCTCTTCCAAACTAATACATAAAATCGAGGATCAGAAAATCTCAGTCAAGTTCGTTTATGGGCAAAATCGGACCAAAAAGGTAGAAATGGGGAAGGTGCTCTGTGAAAACCGAAAAAAAAAACCCATGACTTCTTAATTATAATGCATATCAAACCAGTTTAAAGTTATTATTATTTTTAGAGAAAGGGCCAAAAACTTATGTATTACAGATTTTGGATAAAATTTAAAATGGGCTCAAGGAGCGACAAAAATAGGGTTTTAGAGAGAAAAAAAAGCATAACTTCGTCAATTCTCAATATATCAAATTCACTTAAACTTATTATAATCTTCTTAATACTATCTACAACTTTTATTTTGATAAATTTTTGATAAGACCAATTCTTACCGAAAAAAATTAAATTTAAAAAAAAGAAAAAAAAGGGGTGGGGGTTGTTGAAGAAGAAAAAAAATTCACAACTTATTCAATTCACAAGATATCAAATCCGCTTAAATTTATTATAAATCTACTTAATACTGTCTATAACTTTTATATTGATAAGTTTTGGATAGGAGAAACTCTTACAGCAAACACAAATAAAAAAAAGGGGGGGTGGTGAAGAATAAATAACCGTATTAACATGATTCTGATAAAACCAACTCCTACAGAAAAATGTAATTGAAAGCTCGTCAAAAGCGGCCAGAAGAAATTGTTAAACTGGTTTTATCTCTAATCTTGATTTAATTTTTGTTGTGTGGTATAGTTTGTTTTCGTGAAATCGGTATTTAACTTCGAAATCTACTGTAGGCCTGTAGGCCGAGTCGGAGAGTTTTTTTTAAATTATGGCTGAGTTGGGAATTTCGCGGCAACCTTGACAGTTGGTGGGGTGCAAGAGAGCAGTTTACATATTTAGGGGGAATTTTGGGTAGAATAAGTTTTGGTTTTTAAGAGGGCTTATCACCCAGCTTCCGATTTCCTCTCACTGTAAAGTCTATGGGCATTTGTTTCATTCGTATATTTAAAATATCTCTTCCGGAAATTAATATTTTTAACTTCTATTTTTTGTGTACACTTCCTAAAAGATGTCTTTTTTTTTCTTAGTTCTCAAAATATTTCTAAAGTATAGACTTAATTTTACAGGAAGTGTTAAAATCTTACTAACAGTTGGCCTGCTTTTAACACATAAAATATTAAATTCAGCATAGATTTTAGAAATATTTTGAAAACTAAGAAAAAAAGAGACATCCTTTAAGAAGATTACACTGAAAAAAAGATGTTAAAAATAGGAATTTCCCGAAAAGATATTTTAACCCTTTGCACTCCGTTGTCGTCGCTGCGGCGGCATGGTAAGGTCGGCAGAGTTGCCAGATTGGGGACTTTTTTGTCCCCAGATTGTGGATTGTCAACGCTTTTTTTGAAATAGAAATATTCGCCCTGTTTAAAAAGCAGATTAAAAAGTCTGAAAAATAAGGCGAATTATACTACTTTAAAAAAAGTGGTGACGGTCAAATAATCTGAATTAAAAAATTCTCCAATCTGGCACAACTGAAGGTAAGTGAATAACTCCGTTGTCGCCGCTGCGGTATCATCATCTTTCCTTGCAAAACTTGTTTTTTGGCACCAGTAATCTAGGAAAATAAAATTCGCCTCATTTAATCAGAGCATTTTTGAAATTGTGCACTTGAAGGAAACTTCTTTTAAAAAAGTGGTTCCGACCAAATAAATATTTGTGTAATGACGCGGAGTTGCTGGTAGCCCACAGTCAAAAGGACGGGGAATTGCTAATAACCCATACTCGAAATGACGCGGAGTGCAAAGGGTTAAATATACGAATGCATCAAAATCCATAGACTTAACATTTCGGAGGAGAATTCGGAAGCTGGGTGACCAGATCCCTTAAGGGGCATTATTTTGAGAAATGTTCTCCACTGCATGCCACACAGCAGGTGTTAATACTACAGGTAACAGCTAGATGAAAAAACTTTTGACAGCAATAGCTTTGCGGTTCAAATTTTTCAATTTCTATTCTGATTTAAAAAAGAGATATGACATTTAAGATTTCGAAAGAGCTTTCCTTTTTAGGTGGCTCTACTAGACAGAGTGGAAGTTATCTCACGTCTCTTCAGCTTTATATTGGAGAAATTTTTATGACGTAAAATCCTTTTCAGCTAAAGTTTTTCATTTTTTTTCTTTCACACTGGTGGATTAGGAGAGTCCGCTTTTGACAATCTTAATTGGAATTTGCCTGTCAGGTACAACATTTTATCGTACGATATTTTTCTTAAGTTAATTTTGAATAGATATCTTTTCGCCAGGTTAGTGGGAAATATTTTATCACAACTGCTGGTAATTTTAACCTCGAAATCAAACTTATCACATTGCGACAGTTCGTTAGTAAAATTAATAATGTTTTCAACTTCAGTGACCATTATTAATCTGGGTTTTTTTTCTTACGAATTTCGCTATAGACGTAATAAAGTAGTCTTTAAAATCTTACTTTTTTATAGGTTTTTATTTTAGATGTGCCTTATCAGTTTATGTACAGTCGTTGAAAAAAAAAAAAGTAAACACCCCTACTAACTCCTCAACAAATTATCGTAGACGAAAGTTACTGGTACCGGACGATTGGAAATAAAGTCTACTTTTAAATGGTGTGTTTAAAATTTGCTTAGGGGGCCATCTACATATTAAAACGAATCCAAACTTCAATTTTCAATAGAAGTACCCAAATTTAACGAGATATTTCAAATCTTCGGTTCAAAATATGCCTAGAAACCGAATTTCAAGTCATTCGAATGATAAGTTTTTGAATTATAGACATTCAAAATTTAGTACTTCTAATGTTAAATTGCATTTTCATATTTTTATTTATATCTCCTGAAATTATTCTCCTAATGAGCTAATTTTTTGCGTAGCAATAATACTAATATACCCAAACATAAATACGTTGAATTTGCAATTTTTATAATTTTATGATATGAATTATGAAATTAATATTCGAAAAAATTATGAATTGCAACATACAATTTTTTTGATGGATTTAGATTTATTAAGTCCTGTTTTATGGAAATCCAAAATTTCACATTTTTCTTCCAAGTAGTTTTCAAATTATCTTTAAACAACGGCAAAATGGTGGTTTAAGGGGACGTCTATGATAGAAGTGAGTAAATGTTTGAAATTTATTCTGCTATCCTGTAATCAAACAGGTTTCATTGACGCTTAAACGTGCCTTTATCAAGAAGGCGGCTCTCTCGGTTAACAGCCGAGTTCGGAACTTCAATTTGGATACAGCCCTTAAAATACGCTTTTTTTTTAAATAATTAATTTCTCGGAAACTTATGGAACGAATTGCATAAAAATTTGTTTTTAGGCTAATTGAAGGGTGTAGAGTTCATTTATGCTGTCAGAATTGTGTACTGCTATTGAAAAAAACAAAGTTAGGGTTCGTTTTAATATGTAGATAGTCCCTTAAACAAATTTTATATGCATCATTTAAAAGTAGACTTTATTTCCAATCGTTCGGTACCAGTAACTTTCTTCTACGATAATTTGTTGAGAAGTTAGTAGGAGGTGTTTACTTTTTTTTTTCCACGACAGTACAATCATCATAAACACAATACAAAATCTGCAAAACTTGTATTTACAACTTTAAAAAGTCTAAGAGTTTTCGATTTAACGGAATATAAGTTTATATGGTGCTTAAAATATCATATTGTTTTAATTTTTTAACGCTCAATTGGTTTTACTTATTTGTTACAAAAATCCCATATTAAACGTAGAGTTAACTGAATTAAATATTTTAATAACTGTCCCTCCTCGGACTTAAACAATGAATCAGATAAATTTGTCGTATTTTTTAATTTGTTCTGCAAATTATGTTTTGGTTTGATATTCAGCTGTGATGACAGCTGATTTCTAGAAATCAATGCTTGCTGAAATAAGGTAATACTATGAAAAACTATTTTCTTTTAAAATTACATTATTTTCTTATAAATATGTGGTGTGAGTTTTAAATTAAAATGAAAATTAGTTTTGTGTAGTACACTTTACGGTTAAGATTACCCAATTAGATAAGTCTCTCTTTCAAAAAGGATGAAATGTAATTAATCCGTGATCTTTATATAAAATGAACAGAGAGCATGAGAAATGAAATAATTTAACATAAGGAGTTTTTGTGCAAACATTTTTTGAACATTTCAACGTAAGCTGAACAGATATGTAAAAAAATATTAAATAAAAAGAATAAATATCTGCCAGCGTTTTATATAGAGAAGAATCGTAAGAATAATTTCTTTTTGTGCAGTAGACCGTTCCCTCTGAACTCGCCGCTTAAAATACATTTTACGCATGAAAGTAAAAAAAATAAATAAATAAATAAAAAAGAGAGAGAGAGAGCGAGAACAAGGAATTAGCTTGCGAAACAAGACGGATATTCGGCGAAAAAACGTACATGACGAAAGATTCCCAGTATTTCTTTTCCTGAATGTATATTTATTTTAAGTGACTTGTGATGAAAAAAATTTAATATTTTTTTTCAAAATTAATCAGAGGGAAAGAATTTTTGAAAATCAATTCCAAAATTCGAAAAGGAGCATCGGCTCAACGTCGATTTTTCAGGAAATTTTATTCCCACCCCCAAGCTACACAATGTGTACACACTTGCAGTATGCAATTTAACAATGTTCGACAAAAAATATAAGTTTGATATTCAGTAACATTAATCGCCTAAATGGAATATAGAAAAATAAAATTAAAAAAAATAAATAAATTTAAGAATTAAGTTCTAACGAGCTGAAATTTTAATATTTACATTTGGCTTCTGATGTAGAAAATATTGTTTTAAAATTAAAACTCTCTTTCTCACATAATTTACCTTAATTCCTTTCTATTATGTATATATATTCACATTAATTATTATTATACATCATCAAAAATATTATTTTAAATAAACTTTTTGGAATACTTTGACTCTAAATTTCAAATTTTCTTTCCATCAAATCATATAATTATATCGCCAACTATTTTAATTTAAAAATATTAAATATTCAGCTGTTAGCTTATCAAAGGTTCTATTTTATTTTCTTTTAAATCTAATTCCAAAAAACTTAATCTTGTGTAGCTGTAGTCTCATGGTGAAACATAATGTTTTTTTTTTTCACTTTTTTTAATGGGTTTTTATGAAAGACATATCGAAATTATATTAGAATATTCTTATATTTTGAAGTGAATATCGATCAAATATTATTTATATACTGCGTTAAAAATTATTAAATAAACATGAAGGTGGCTCAAGCCTTAAAAACTTTAAAAAAAAAAAATCTTTTTTTTTTATTATTCAATTAATTCTGAACACAGTGCAAAAAAAACGCAAAAAATACTTGCATTTTTAACGCAGTTATTAGCATTTATGTAACAATCACTTTCAAAGTTGTACCCATTTAATTGGAACTTTAAGTCGCGTTTTGTCAAAACTTGATTTTTGACGACTATCCGTAAGATTAAAAAAAAAAAACTATTTGATGGAATGGCTTAATTTTTTTTTACATGCATATAAAATCATTATGTATAGAATGTATTCATATATTTTAGATAATTTAATATTTTGAGTATTTTTAATGAAAAAAAATGTATTTTTTGGGTGTTTTTTAATTTCCAATTTTGCGAGTTTTTTTTTTTTTTTTTTTTTTTTTTTAAAGTTTCCTTTGAATGATAGTTATATTCTTAATTTATTCTATAAAGTTTCTTGATCATTTTAAAGCAAAAATTAGGTTCATATGTCAATTCAACATTAAGATATCTTACGGATAGTGATATGACACCTAATTTTTTTTTCGAAAATTGTGTTCTATAAATTTTGCTATATTTTTTATTTTATCACATTGAAGTACTTCATTTTATAATTTTATAAGACTGCAAACATACCTTAAAAATATCAGAAAGTTTAAATTAGTTACATTGAATACTTCTGTGTTTATATGGAATCGAAGCGAGAACTCTGTTTACATGTTTTTTGGTATCGATCAAGCCCTGAGCCCCCTTAACCCTTTCAGGGGCAAAGCATTTTCAATAATAAAGTGTTGAAATAAAATTATGGCACCGGAGTTTATTAACAAATTTAATTGGAAATAAGAATAACGCTATATTTCAGTTTCACATTAAATGGAAAATATTTTATCAAAATTCTGGTGCCATTGTACCGTTTGAGAATTAAAATTAAGTGGTATCTTTATGAAACCACCGCCCCTGAAAGGGTTAACTGTAGTCATATAAGCACCAAATTTGTTGCTTTTGTACGTCTTAAAATTTTTACTTATCTCAAAGCAGCCATAGCACTTAGAAGATACTACACTCTTTGGTGTATATATTTAAGATCTTATTATTTCTAGTGAGATTCAAAGCCGGATATTCAGTAAAGCATGAAGAGTTGTACAGAGATACAAGTTCTTTCTACTGACTTTTAAATGTCCGGGATTGTAGTTTACAGTACATACACTGCGAGCAGTCCCTTTAACTTTGCAATTCAGTGTTGAATTTAGACATCATTTTCCGGGAGGGATTTCTGTGGTTACGGGAAAGACATTGAAGAGTTCTTTTTCATCACAAAAAAACACAAAACCTTAAATATTCCAGGAAAGACATCTCATTGCTTCCGTCGGGAATATCCCCACGGACAACCCCCTGAATTCAACACTACTGCGATTCCCCTCTCCTTGTACGCGCATGCTTCCAGACATCCTTTTCAAAGATTGTAAGTAGTGCTGATATATATACAGGGTGTTTATAAAGTCCCGGACCCATTTTTATGTTTAATAACTCATAAAATAATAAAGATAGATTAAAATTAATAACATAAATGGTTAGATAGACTCAAAAAGTTTCATGACCCTTGTCAATGAACTTCCACGTGTGCCCCCTTCGTCGCACGGAGAATATCAAGTCGATAGTCAATTTCACGCCAGGTAGCGGCAAGCATGTCGGCATCCACTGAGGCTATTGCAGTTCTAATTCTGGCTTTTAAGTCATCAATGTTCGACACTCTCCTCCTGTAAACATTGTCCTTTACAAATCCCCAAAGGAAAAAGTCCAGCGGCGTTATATCAGGTGATCTGGGTGGCCAAGGAATTGGACTTCTTCGCCCAATCCATCTTCCTGGAAAATGGTCATTCAAAGAAGTACGAACGATGGTACCTCAATGAGGTGGTGCACCATCTTGTTGTAAAACGACATGTGGCTGAAGCTCTTCTAGTTGTGGAAATACGAAGTTTTCCGACATATCTAAGCCGCTGTACTTTTTCCTTTGGGGATTTGTGAAGGACAATGTTTACAGGAGGAGAGTGTCGAACATTGATGACTTAAAAGCCAGAATTACAACCGCAATAGCCTCTGTGGATGCCGACATGCTTGCCGCTATCTGGCGTGAAATTGACTATCGACTTGATATTCTCCGTGCGACGAAGGGGGCACACGTGTAAGTTCATTGACAAGGGTCATGAAACTTTTTGAGTCTATGTGAATTTTTATGTGATTTATGTTATTAATTTTAATCTATCTTTATTATTTTATGAATTATTAAACATCAAAATGGGTCCGGGACTTTATAACCACCCTGTAATATGTATATGTATATGTATATAGGGAGAGAGAGAGCTACTATATACAGAGATGCCACAAGCGACTATTTTTTAATTGTATTTCGCACCACTTTTTCAAAGCCAAAATCTTTTACTGATGCTTTGACAACATTTGCAAGAGAAATATACTATAAAACGTACCTTTTAAAAATAGCGGTGCTAGCAGAACATAAAATAGTCCCCTGTAGCAGCCTTGTATATATATATATATAAATATATAAATATTACTGTATATATATATATATATATACTCATAAAGGGTGATTGAGCACAGCAGTTACAAAGTTTCAGGAGAGATAGCGAACACGTAGACTAGGGGTGCACAGCCTTTTTAAGAGAAGGGCCACTTACTAAAATGTCTGGGTTGTCGAGAGCCACATCATTAACACAGATAATTCTATTTCAGAGAGGTGCTCTGAGGCCTATAAACGGATAAAAACATGGTTTCAGAGGTGGGAGGGAAGTTATACCCCTCTAGGTTCCTTTACGCAGTCAACATATCCAATTTATTTGGCAAGTATATAACCAACAGCTTACGTTTGTATATATATAACAGAGATATAGCAAGGATTATTTTCAGATAGTGACTTTGTTCGAGGGAGTATAAATTTTGCTTTATTAAAAGTGCTAAAAAACAAACATAGGCACAAAAGTGACTAATGCTGAAAAAAAATGAGAACTTCATGAACGAAGGTGGGAGGAGGAGCCGATTAACGAAATTTGAGATTTGTCTGCATCCGATCAAGGAAATTCCCTTTTTTCCGCGTTCGATCAACGAAATTCGCTTTTTCCGCGCTCGATCAACGAAATTTTCAATTTTTCCGCACCTTACAGGTAAAATAAGAAAATTTTCCGAAGCCTGTCAACAAAATTTGAGATTTTTCCGCCCCTGATCGACAAAATTTGCGATTTTTCCGCGCCTGATCAACGAATTTCGCAAATTTTCCACATCCTATCAACGATATTCGCTATTGACTGGCTCTGGCAAAATTTGTAATTTTCTCGTCTTTAATTCTTGATCGTCAACGCGATTTTTCCAAACCCAATTGACAAAACACGCGATTTTTCCGTGCCGATAGACAAAAATTACGATTTTCCACACCTGCTCGACAAAATTCGCAATTCTTCCGCACCCGATCAACGAAATTCACGATTTTTCGACGCCCTATCAACGATATTAGTTATTAACTGACTCTGACGAAATTGGCAATTTTTCCCGCAGCCGATCAACGAGATTTGTTCGTGCCTGACCGACGAAATTCGAGATTTTTCCGCACCCGATCAACGAAATTTGAAAAATTTCCGCGCCTGATCACAAAATTCGCGATTTTTAACTGATTGACAAAATTTACAATTTTTCCCGCGCATCATCGACAAAATTCACGCTTCTTCCATGCCCGATCAATGAAATTTGCGATTTTCCGCGCCTGATCGACAAAACTTACGATTTTTCTGTGCCAAGTAGACGGAAGTTGCGATTTTTTCGCGTTTCATCAACAAAATTTGCGATTTTCGCCTTGCCTGATCGACGAAATTTGTTACTTTTTCACGCCTGATCTACGAAGTTTGCGATTTTTTTCACTCCCGATCGACAAAACTTACGATTTTTCTGAGCCAAGTAGACGGAAGTTGAGATTTTTTTACGTTTCATTGGCAAAATTTGCGATTTTTGCCTTGCCTGATCGACGAAATCTGTGACTTTTTCACGTCGGATCTACGAAGTTTGCAATTTTTTCACTCCCAATCGATGAAATTTGCAATTTTTGCGTGTCTGACCAATGAAATTTGCAATTTTTCAGACCCTGACCGACAAAATTTTTGTGATTTTTCCGTACCCGATCGACAAAATTCGCGATTTTTACGCATCCAATCAAACAGGTTTGCGATTTTTACGCGCCCTATCAAAGAAATTTGCGATTCTTAACTGACTGACGAAATTTGTAATTTTTTCTTGCGGCAAATTAATGAAATTCGCGATAAACTGACCAAACTCACGATTTTTCCGCAGCCGATCAATAAAATTTGTAATTTTCCGCGCATCATCAGCAAAATTCGCAATCTTTCTGTGCCCTATCAACGAAATTCGCGATTTTTACTTGCCTGATTGACAAAATTCGCGATTTTTCTGCTGCTGATCGACTCAATTTGCGATATTTTCAGCGCTTGATCGACTCAATTTGCAATTTTTTCCGCGCCTGATCGACGAAATTGGCGACTTTTCCTTGCCCGATAAAAGAAATTCACTATTCTGTATTCCAATCGACGAAACTCGCCATCTTTCCGTGCCCTATCAATGAAACTTGTTATTTTCAATGAAATTTGCTATTTTCCCTCGCTAGATCAACAAACAAAATTAGCGATTATTCCGTGTTCGATCAAAAAAACTCGCAATTTTTCCGTACCCAAACGAAGAAATTCGCTATTTTTGCTTGCTTGGTCGATGAAATTTGCGATTTTCCAGTGCCTGTTCGCTGAAATTCGAATTATCTTTCGACTGGCGACTGACGAAATTGGAAACTTAGGAATTTTCTATCTTTATATCTATGGTATCGGCTTGCCGATAAACGAAATTCGCGATTTTTAACTGACTGACGAAATCTGCAATTTTTCCCACGAAAAATTGACGCAATTAAACATTTATCCTGCGATCTGTAAGCAAAAATTGCGATTTTTTCCAGTTATAAATTTATGAAGTTCGCGGGCCACCGGTTGTGCATCCCTAACGTAGACGATGGGAAATCACATGATAATGCATGGTAGGAAGCGCTTTCCTGGCGCGGTAGTGACGACCAGTGTTGCCAACGGACTACTTTTTAAAATCCAGATTTCTTGACTGGAACCTCTCTTTTTCTATGGTAAAATTCCCCTTGTTTTTAACTTCATTAATCTGTCATTGAATAAGGCACATTTTAGGATTTCAAAAAGTGGTTCCAATCAAGCTATCTGTTTTTTTTTTTTAAAGTAGCCCCCTGGCAACACTGGTGACGACACAAAATACAAGAAAGTAAGGACATGAACAGGATGAGAAAACATGTTTATTACTCTTGATAAAAAAAACTAAGAAATAAGAACAAAAAAGACAGACAACGATCATCATCAAAGAAAGTGTTTGAAATTACTACTCCGGGTCGTGATGCAGGCCTCAGATCTCCTGCGCGTCCAAGACTTAATTTTCTCGTAAATACCGGGCGTGTCTCAGATTTCCCCACCAGCTGCCACTCGAAGTTCCCAAGCACTGTCTAGCGTTGTCCCAGAATTTTTGGGAATGCTATTAATCATAAACATGTTTTCTCATCCTGTTCGTGTCCTTCCTCTCTTTTGTTTTGGGTTGTCACTAATGTTGTCAGGTTTCCTGCGTAAATCGGAGCTCCATATGCTCTGGACACCAGTATTTTAAAGTAATTTTCTTCACCTTATCTACCGACAGAATTTCCCGCGATTATAGATGGCGAAATAAACTGTAAGAAATTAGTGGTGTTTAGAGAATTTAAAGCCATGATTTACACGAGACACCTGGACATTAGTCGTCAATACCGTTCCAGGAAAGCGTTTCCGACCATGTATTGCTATGTGATTTCCCATCATCTAGGTGTACTCTAGAAAAGAAAAACTAAACCTATGGCTGTACGATCCATGAAGGATCAGGGCCTACAGTGCTCAACTCTGTTTACTTGACCCTTGGCCCCGAGGTGCTATGCAGCATATGCCCCGGCCGGGTGGTCAGCCCAACGCGAGACCCTTGGTGTTTTGTTCCCATGCAGCCTTGGTACTTATTTTATCGACCCCGAAGGGATGAAAGGTTGTGTGAACCTTGCCCAGCTGGGAGCCGAACTCACGACCTGTAGCGTGTCAGACAGGCGGTTAATTTAGGTTAATGGTTATTAAATTGATGTTTTTAAGGGGTGTTGTAGTTTTAGATCCATATTTTTGAACCTAAATTACTAAGCGCCTAAAGGATCACTTTCAGAAAAGATATTTTTTCTGCCATTTAAGGATGTCATTTTGTTTAAAAACACCAATGAATAAGAATTTTTATTATTATTTTAGCTTCGGAACTGAAGAAATTAATTCTTATTCTTAAAGCTTGTTGCCCCTGGTAACTTTCTATTCCAGAAATACATCTTATTACTTTCAGATTACCGTTTTAGGCCGATCTTAAAAAGTAAAGCTGTTCTCTAAGCGATTTTTGCCGGCATTTGTGGTTAGGGCTGGGTGTGTGCGCAAGCCCGGAAATTGTACAGGTTTTTTTCCACATGTCACTCAATAGCTCAACTTCCAATAAAAGTAAAGTTCCTTCTATCAGAACAAGAATGTTCTCTGTTGGAAATAATTTTAATTACACCATTTAAATAGCCGGGAGCAGCTATTTTACGTGGCTTTAACCAGTATGGCTTGCTAGCCAAACCTACGTCGCTTCACTGAGCGTTCTAAGAGGACAGTGAACAACCAGAGGAGTCATGTATAGTCATGGCCAAAAAATATGGATTTTTCTTGAACATTTACATTCGCCTACTTTTGTTCAATATAAGGCAGCTATAGAAATTCTATGGATCTTTTGCCTTTATATATTGAACATTGATGATTTGGCTGAATGTCAATGCACTGGCATTAAGCTTCCGAACTGTTTGAGTGACGTCATCGTTGCTAAGCAACTGCGGGTCGTTAACCGTAGAAATTGGCACAAATTTGTTATTTGTGTTCGTGGTGTTTGCAAGCTGTGTGCACTGTGTTTAGTGTATGACGGTTAATTATAATTGATATTTTGTTATTTTATAAATGTTTTACTGACAAAATAGTTGTTATTTTGTGATTTCATAAGTGTTTTACTGACAAATTTTGGTATAGTTTAAGCTTTCCGTTACAATTTTTCAAAGAAATAAGCTGTTGGTATAAAAGTGGGGAAAAGGAAGACCTCAGTCCACGAAAGAGAGGTGAAATTCAAGCTCTGCTTCAGCATACTAATCTGAAAGCATATGAAATAACTTCTAAGGAGCTTGTTTTGCCGCAAAGTGTAGGTAGAATTCGAAGGAAGCTTGCCATGGGCCTTTCTGTGAAAATAAGCTACCGGTCAAAGTACGGGAGTAGACGACTAAACACTCCACGCACTGACAAAAATTTAATTCGAATGAGTCTAAGCAGCCAAAAAATGACTTTAAAGCAACTGTTAACAAGATGGAATGATGCTACTAGCGTCAACATCATCTCAAGGACAGTACGAAGAAGTCTCCTTTAGTACGCTTCGGGGCTTGTTAACCTGTCAAAAAACCTAAGCTAACTGTAACCATGTGCAAAAAGAGACTCGCTGGGCACACGTGCATAAACACTGGACAGCAGAAGTTTAGGAAAAGGTAATTTACATTTATTATTATTCAAAAATAATGTAAATTAATTTGTGACATAAGAAATTTCTCATGTCACAAATTAATTTATACTCTTCATGTTTGATAAATCATTGTCAGTATTCAGTGCCTCTAACTTTTGATTTTAGTTGTGATTTTCTGACGACTCCACAGTGGAGATAATGAGCGACAGGTATCTTTTCGTTTGTAGAAAATCAGAGGAAAAGTTCCTGCCTGAATGCCTTAAACGCGCTGTCAAACGCCCATCAAAGATTATGATATGTCGGTATTATGAGCATCATCTCGAATATGCAAACGATAGATTTCCTGTTGTTCAAGAAAATATAAACCAACATCAATATCAGGAAGCGCCCATCAAAGATTATGATATGTCGGGATTATGAGCGTCATCTCGACATATGCAAACGATAGACTTCCGGTTGTTCAAGAAAATATAAACCAACATCAATATCAGGAAGCGCTACAAAGTCGCTTGTTGCCTCAGATCAGAGAATGGTACCCGAACAATGGTGGTATGTTTATGAATGACAGTGCACCTTGCCACTGAGCAAAAACAATTAAGAACTTTTGGCCTTCTCATGATTTGGAGGTTCTTGAGTGACCGGGGAACAGTCCATACCTGAACCCCATTGATCTCTTTGAAATGATATGAAGAACAGCGCATTGGAAATTGTTTGTATAGCAAAGTTGCTATAAATGAACGAATTATACAAGTTGGCACCACAAGGCTCATATTGAAGAACTTTCGAAGAAGTACATTTTCGGAATGCCAGCTTGTGTAAAATTCCTTATTACAACCAAAAGGGTATAACTAAATATTAAAACTAAATACTGAATGTGCATATGTGTGCTTGCAATGTTTAGAAACACGTCTGTGCACTATTAATGAAACCTAGTTAGTATTTTCATCGATTGTTGGACATATTTCTTAAAAAAATTCTGAAATTATAAAAATTCCTATTTTTTTTGCCAATACTGTATATCAAAGGATAATAAAACCAGGTCCCAGAACTTTCAGTCTCTTCTTTAAACCTCACCCTTTCCGGCGCGGAGTAACCCTGTCTCTAAAATGATGAAATGATGGACTGATACCAGAATTTACAAACGAATTTATTAGAAAATAAAAACCTGCTTATTTTCCGTATTTCATAAAAGGAAATTTTTAATTAAATATTCTTGGTGCTGTTGTTAGTTTTGGAAATAAAATTACGTGTTCTTAATTGTGGACACCGCCCTGTAAAGAGTTAACCATGACTACCTTCCTTAACGGAAATTAAAACTCCGATTAAGCGCAAAATATATATATTTTTCCCTTTTCTCTTAACGTTTTCTAAATCTCTTTTCAAATATATATATATATAATATATATATATATATTCCCTTTTCTAGACAAATATGTATCTACGTTTTCAAAATCTCCCATTATAATTATCATACATTGAAGATGTCAATCGTTTAAAAAGTTAGACTTAAAAGAACTCCGTTTATTTTAAACTTCGTAGAAATTAAAAACATTAAACAAATTAATTAATAATAATAATAATTTAAAATTCAAGCAACTTGAACATCAAAAATTTACTAAATTAAGATTGCACATGCGAAATCATCTGTTTTATTATTTAGTGACAAGCTGTTATTAAATCAAATTTTATACAGCATTAAAGTACGAGCAAACGTGCAAAAAACCGTTTTAACTAATTAAAAAAATGAATCAGTTAATAGTTTTGAATGAACTGAAGTTCAAATACTATATAAAACAAATTATTATTATAACAAAAGTGAAATAAATGGCGATTTTCTAAGTATATGAGCATTAGCATGATTATTTTTTAATTGCACAGCATCGAATGGATTAGAATGTAAACAAATAATAACGAAATGTCATTCTGTATTTATAAGAGTAAAAACACGTTTAAAGAAATAGCAGTAATATGAACTAAAAATATGACACGTATAATAAAAGCTTAAATGTAAACTACAGAAAAATATTTTTCTATTTAACCTTAAGAAAAGCAACAAAAGTGTCTACTCAAATCCAGTCTTTAAAAGAGAATAAAACTTTGCAAAATCAAATCTATACAAAAATAATGAACTTTAAGTGCAACAAAATAAAATTAATGAGCGTGAATGCCAGATGAATTGCCATTGGGAAACCGTTTTAACTAATTAAAAAAATGAATCAGTTAATACTTTTGAATGAACTGAAGTTCAAATACTGTATAAAACAAATTATTATTATAACAAAAGCGAAGTAAATGGCGATTTTTTAAGTACATGAGCATTAGCATGATTATTTTTTAATTGCACAGCATCGAATGGATTAGAATGTAAACAAATAATAACGAAATGTCATTCGGTATTTATAAGAGTAAAAACACGTTTAAAGAAATAGCTGTAATATGAACTAAAAATATGACACGTATAATAAAAGCTTAAATGTAAACTACAGAAAAATATTTTTCTATTTAACCTTAAGAAAAGCAACAAAAGTGTCTACTCAAATCCAGTCTTTAAAAGAGAATAAAACTTTGCAAGATCAAATCTATACAAAAATAATGAACTTTAAGTGCAACAAAATAAAATTAATGAGTGTGAATGCCAGATGAATTGCCATTGGGAAACCGTTTTAACTAATTAAAAAAATGAATCAGTTAATACTTTTGAATGAACTGAAGTTCAAATACTATATAAAACAAATTATTGTTATAACAAAAGCGAAATAAATGGCGATTTTTTAAGTACATGAGCATTAGCATGATTATTTTTTAATTGCACAGCATCGAATGGATTAGAATGTAAACAAATAATAACGAAATGTCATTCGGTATTTATAAGAGTAAAAACACGTTTAAAGAAATAGCAGTAATATGAACTAAAAATATGACACGTATAATAAAAGCTTAAATGTAAATTACAGAAAAATATTTTTCTATTTAACCTTAAGAAAAGCAACAAAAGTGTCTACTCAAATCCAGTCTTTAAAAGAGAATAAAACTTTGCAAAATCAAATCTATACAAAAATAATGAACTTTAAGTGCAACAAAATAAAATTAATGAGCGTGAATGCCAGATGAATTGCCATTGGGCTACTTTTTAAAAATTCGGATCTCTTCATTGGCACCTCTTTTTTGAAATGGTGAAATTCGGCTCCTTTTCGCCTTAATTAATATGTCATTAAATGAGGCAAATTTTGCTATTTTAAAAAAGTGTTGCCAATCAAGAAATCTGATTTTTTAAGAAATAGCCCACTGGCAACACTGAGCGTAGTGCGAAAACAGATTTATCAAGATTTATTGGTAATATAACATCCGCTGTGCGTCCATGTGAATCGAAAGAAAAATTTTGAATAGTGCGTAATGGAAGCAAAGAGGTACACTGTTCTAGCTTCTTTGATGGAGTGGGAATGCGCGCGCAGTGAACTACAATTTCTGACTTTTCTTCACTGTCAAGAACGATGAAACACGCCTCCTTTACAAGCATCTCTGGTACAGTTTGATAAATTATATTAATTTAAATGTAACGAGGAGGTCTTAATACCATTAGAGGCGCTCGCTCGTTTGTTTAAGTGTTAAGTAATAAACTATCGCGCAACTGAAACACACATTTAGTTTAAATTACATATAATTATATAATTCAGCTGGTGTGAGTAGAATATATTTTAACGTTGACTTTTATTTTGAATGAGCGAACTGACATACAACAATATCCTATCTCTTTTATTGAATCAATTTATAATATGTGCTCTTTCTTTTAACAAACACGGTGATACACAATAAATTCTTATTTAATTCGGTATCATTTTTATGTGAAAGTTTTAAGGTAATTTTTTTTAATGATTTATCATAGCTAAACTAATATCTTTTTTTTTTTTTTTTTTTTTTTTTTTTTTCCAATTTGCTTCACAATATTTGAATGTTTTTACACGGTCTTTAAAAAACAGGAAATACCCCTACAATAATATAAGCATAAAATTACAATATAAAATTATTCCGTATTAGAGATTTTTAGCACAAATAATTTAAATAGTCAAGACAAGATTAGTTTTCAATGTCTACTTCTATTGTTTTTAGCAGGGAAAATTGATGTTTGGTGAATATCGTTATAATCAGATTTATAATTAATTGATGAACGTCAGATTTCATTAGCAGAAAATGTATTATTCTGTGTTTAATAACAATTAAAAAAATTTCGTTATGATTTATTTGTTTTATTTTAAAGGGCGGTGACACACTGAATGTATTCCTCATTTACAATTCCCAGCCCCCTTCCCCCACGTAGAATTTCTCCTTTTCACACCCCACTAAACTGGATTTTGCCTTCAAAAAACGTATATATCCAATGTTTTATGCAAAGTTCGACTGAATATTCGATTTCATTTTCACCTGACAATGCTGGTTTCGGCCCTCGGCGAACATTCGTTGTCGGCAAAAATATAGCTAAATATTCGGACGGGACTATTTGCATTTCTAAAATCATGATTCTGTCTATTTTGACAAAAGTTAAATATTAAAGGATAGTCAGAAAGGTAAATCATTCATAATAGAAATGAATACAGTAAAAATAAGCACTTTGTGAATAATAATAATTATAATAAATCAGTATTCTGTTAATAGACAAATAAAACTTGCATAATACATGTTGCTATATATTGCACTGCTGATAGTCTGTCCGCTTTTCAGGTACTCTTTGTATAGAACTCCGCGAGAATCCCACTAGATGCAGAGAAGCACAATTCTTGTTAGTTAGGGCCTGTCTTGCTACCGAGTTTGCTGATTCCCCATGTTCTGACTGTCCTCTTTTACAGCTTGTATTGTTGTAGTACACCCACTTTTCATCACCGATCACAATTCTGTCCAGAATGTTCTCTTTCCTTTGATCTCTGAGCAGAGCCAAACAACATTTTTTTCTCTTGCGCTTGTCTTCAGCAGTCAAGTTGTGAGTCACCCAGCGGTTGAACTTAAACGTTAGGTTTATGCGTTTCAGAGCGTTAAGTGCTGTTTTTTGGCAAACTTGAAGCTCTAAGGCAATAGTTCGTGTTGAAATATTTCTGTCTTGACCAATGATTTGCTTTAACTCCTCACAATCAACCAATAAGACGGCCAGAACGTGGTTCATCTTCAATGTCGAAATTTCGAGGTTTAAAGTTCCCAAACCAAACTTACTAAAAGACTTAATAAAAGACTGTATCATAGGAAACAATATTCATGCCTAAACCTTCACACATTTTTTTTTTTTTTTTTTTTTTGTAGCATTCAGTCATACTGAATTTGTTACGGAACTCATAGTACAAAATCGTTCTGACTGTTGACGGAATAGCTACAGTTTAAACAGATTTTTGAAGCACGAGATAATAATTTTTTAACAAACAAGTTACACAGTCGTGTAGTTAAAATATTCAGCATTCGAATCCAAAATCCGGTTTGTAGAAAGGCTGACAAACACGCAAATGACAGCTGTTGGCGCAAATGTATCTCCCCTTAGTGGAAAACGTTTTACTCAACGTAATAATAGGTAGGGAAAGAGGAGACTTGCGATAATGTACCCTTACAATCTAAGAAACGTTGATCGCACGATGTTGTCTCTAAAAGTAAAGAAAAACAATCGTTCGTATTAATCCTTTGCACTCCAAGCTTTTTTTCCATGGCGGAACTAGCAACTCTGCGACAATTTTAAAGAAAATAAAATATGGTCTTATATAGTCAAATTGAAAATAATTTTTTTATTTGAATGTTTTATATATTTTTACAAATTGGAAAATAATACTTAAATTTTATGCTCAGTAGTTCTATTGGGTGTGGTATTTTACAAAGCACTCACCAAGGTGCATTGCAAGCTTTTCGGGACAAGCGTCACAAAATGGCGTGTTTATTTGGAATACGCCGGTACTGAGGAAATACTCTAAGGCACTCTTATGGTTGCCAAAAATTACACCTTTAAGAATAGTTTTATTATTATTATATTGTTATAACATTACTTTGTCAAAAGAGAGCACATCAAATAACAGTGCCTTTTTTATAATGCTAATTTTTGTTTATGATACATATCAGTCAGTTTTATCTTCATAAAAAATTGCTGTAAAATACATTTTCTGGTAAATTCGCTTAGGGTACATTATGCATTTTATTTTTCATATTTTTAACGTCCATAAGATTTGGTAATTTGGTAATTTATCAATTACGTACTAATATCAAATAACAAATTTGAAGTTAAAAAAGTAATAAGTGAAAGCTACTTAAAACCTCATACTCTTTACATTTCTGGGTTCAATTATTTATGTAGATCGTGTACTTATTGCCTTTTTATTTAAACTTGTTATTTTTCAATATTTATTACTATTTTATATATTAAAAACTATATATTTGTGTGTGTGTGTGTATAGGGTTTTCATTAGAATTATTAAATTTTCATCTATTTAATTATAAACAGAAATTGCATTTAAGGGGACCGAGAAAGCCCTATCTCCACCATGCTAAATTCACCAACTTTTTATAACTTTTTCTCAGAAATGGTGAAAGATAGAGGTCTAGATATTTTAGAGTAGTTAGAATAACATAATTTATGTATTTTAACAGCCCATTTTCTTTCTAAGTGAAACTGAAAATTAATTATTTATTGAAAGTCATTTTTAAACTAGCATTTTAGGTAAGATTTCACTGCCTAAAATAAATAATTCTCAACAAATTATTAAATCCCTGTGTTAAAGTATGCACTATAGCATAATATAAGTATTTAGAAAAATCTGAGTTCTTAAATTTAATAGATATTGAAAAAAAGGAACACAAGCCTAAAAAATTGAAGTTTTGAGAAAAAGGCAATTAAAACTGTGAAGAGCGTTGACAGTGGACTACTTTTCTAAAATTCCGATTTCTTGATTGGCACCACTTTTTTGAAATAGTAAAATTCGCCTTATTTCATAACATATTAATTAAGGCGAAAACAATGTGAATTTTACCACTTCAGAAAAGTGGTCCCAATCAAGAAATCCGAATTTTAAAAAAGTAGCCCACTGCTGTGAAGTGCTCTTAGAAAGAATGAAAAAATCCATTTGAAAATGAATTTGAAAAGATAAAAGTTTAAACATCTATTTTTTGGTTGAATTTCGCTTACCCGCTCCCCTTAAGCCTCGCAGTACTAAGATGGGGTCAATTTGACCCCGTTTTGACATTTTTTTGCAATTTTTATTTTATTAAGAATATATATGCTAAAATTCTTTTCTATGTTATTATATTGAATTATTCTATAGAGGTCTATTTCAAAATTTTGACTTCTTAGTAAGTTTCACACAGTAAATTTTTTAATGTAGAAATATCGAATGGGGTTACATTGATCCCATCTTAGACAATCAGAGAATAAATGAAAGCTTTCTATCATTTATCACGTTTCAAGAGAAAGAGCGATAATTTTTGGCATCCTGCCAAATGCAATTTACTAGATGGCGCGGTTGGTACACGTTACCATGCAAGAGAGTGTAGGCTCCCCCCTCATTTCGTTACTTGTTGTTCTTGTGTTCAGCTGTGTGTAAATTTCGTCATTCAACGAAATGAATCGTCTAGTCGTATAAACATTATAATCACCAATGGGGATTAAATTACCTATGGTGTCACTCCTTTTTAAATCTTAGGCATTTATATAATTTTTTATTTTAGTACTGCGAGGGTTAATTAAATCTGTGCCAAAAATATTCTATCGCGTGTCACTTATGGCATGTGTTCCACAAGTTCGCCGTCCCCGCACTATACCTTATTTATCTATTTTGATTATGATTTTTTAATAATTGCAACGAGGCATTTGCTGTTACATAGTCGCTCACAAAATAGTTCACCGCCTCCTGTATTACTGGCCAAAGCGTTGACATAAAAAGGCTGAAGTGGAAGGCAGATTTTCTTAAGCGTTTGTAGGGCCCCTTGAATTTGGATACCACTATTTCTAAAAAAATTCTTTAACTTATTTAATCTCAGAAAAATTAAGCGGAGAAAATTTTAAAATATTGTTCATATTAAAGTTCAAAAATCCCTACAAACGCTAAAAAAATCTCCCCATTTCAGGCTCCAGTTTTATGTCAGGACATAAATCTAGAATCCAGAGGGCAGTATCTCTGGATTCTAGATTTATGTCCTGACATAAAACTGGAGCCTGAAATGGGGAGATTTTTTTAGCGTTTGTAGGGATTTTTGAACTTTAATATGAACAATATTTTAAAATTTTCTCCGCTTAATTTTTCTGAGATTAAATAAGTTAAAGAATTTTTTTAGAAATAGTGGTATCCAAATTCAAGGGGCCCTACAAACGCTTAAGAAAATCTGCCTTCCACTTCAGCCTTTTTATGTCAACGCTTTGGCCAGTAATACAGGAGGCGGTGAACTATTTTGTGAGCGACTATGTAACAGCAAATGCCTCGTTGCAATTATTAAAAAATCATAATCAAAATAGATAAATAAGGTATAGTGCGGGGACGGCGAACTTGTGGAACACATGCCATAAGTGACACGCGATAGAATATTTTTGGCACAGATTTAATTAACCCTCGCAGTACTAAAATAAAAAATTATATAAATGCCTAAGATTTAAAAAGGAGTGACACCATAGGTAATTTAATCCCCATTGGTGATTATAATGTTTATACGACTAGACGATTCATTTCGTTGAATGACGAAATTTACACACAGCTGAACACAAGAACAACAAGTAACGAAATGAGGGGGGAGCCTACACTCTCTTGCATGGTAACGTGTACCAACCGCGCCATCTAGTAAATTGCATTTGGCAGGATGCCAAAAATTATCGCTCTTTCTCTTGAAACGTGATAAATGATAGAAAGCTTTCATTTATTCTCTGATTGTCTAAGATGGGATCAATGTAACCCCATTCGATATTTCTACATTAAAAAATTTACTGTGTGAAACTTACTAAGAAGACAAAATTTTGAAATAGACCTCTATAGAATAATTCAATATAATAACATAGAAAAGAATTTTAGCATATATATTCTTAATAAAATAAAAATTGCAAAATGTCAAAACGGGGTCAAATTGATCCCATCTTAGTACTGCGAGGCTTAAGGGGAGCGGGTAAGCGAAATTCAATCAAAAAATAGATGTTTAAACTTTTATCTTTTCAAATTCATTTTCAAATGGATTTTTTCATTCTTTCTAAGAGCACTTCACAGCAGTGGGCTACTTATTTAAAATTCGGATTTCTTGATTGGGACCACTTTTCTGAAGTGGTAAAATTCACATTGTTTTCGCCTTAATTAATATGTTATTAAATAAGGCGAATTTTACTATTTCAAAAAAGTGGTGCCAATCAAGAAATCGGAATTTTAGAAAAGTAGTCCACTGTCAACGCTCTTCACAGTTTTAATTGCCTTTTTCTCAAAACTTCAATTTTTTAGGCTTGTGTTCCTTTTTTTCAATATCTATTAAATTTAAGAACTCAGATTTTTCTAAATACTTATATTATGCTATAGTGCATACTTTAACACAGGGATTTAATAATTTGTTGAGAATTATTTATTTTAGGCAGTGAAATCTTACCTAAAATGCTAGTTTAAAAATGACTTTCAATAAATAATTAATTTTCAGTTTCACTTAGAAAGAAAATGGGCTGTTAAAATACATAAATTATGTTATTCTAACTACTCTAAAATATCTAGACCTCTATCTTTCACCATTTCTGAGAAAAAGTTATAAAAAGTTGGTGAATTTAGCATGGTGGAGATAGGGCTTTCCCGGTCCCCTTAAATGCAATTTCTGTTTATAATTAAATAGATGAAAATTTAATAATTCTAATGAAAACCCTATACACACACACACACAAATATATAGTTTTTAATATATAAAATAGTAATAAATATTGAAAAATAACAAGTTTAAATAAAAAGGCAATAAGTACACGATCTACATAAATAATTGAACCCAGAAATGTAAAGAGTATGAGGTTTTAAGTAGCTTTCACTTATTACTTTTTTAACTTCAAATTTGTTATTTGATATTAGTACGTAATTGATAAATTACCAAATTACCAAATCTTATGGACGTTAAAAATATGAAAAATAAAATGCATAATGTACCCTAAGCGAATTTACCAGAAAACAGACTGTAACATAAGTATATATATAAAAGATATAATTTAGAAAAAACATTTTTGCAAAATTATATGCCTCCTGATGCCTAATGAAGTGATCTAATTGTAATCTGAACAGATGTGATAAAAGGAAGTATCCAAAATGTATTTTACAGCAATTTTTTATGAAGATAAAACTGACTGATATGTATCATAAACAAAAATTAGCATTATAAAAAAGGCACTGTTATTTGATGTGCTCTCTTTTGACAAAGTAATGTTATAACAATATAATAATAATAAAACTATTCTTAAAGGTGTAATTTTTGGCAACCATAAGAGTGCGTTAGAGTATTTCCTCAGTACCGGCGTATTCCAAATAAACACGCCATTTTGTGACGCTTGTCCCGAAAAGCTTGCAATGCACCTTGGTGAGTGCTTTGTAAAATACCACACCCAATAGAACTACTGAGCATAAAATTTAAATATTATTTTCCAATTTGTAAAAATATATAAAACATTCAAATAAAAAAATTATTTTCAATTTGACTATATAAGACCATATTTTATTTTCTTTAAAATTGTCGCAGAGTTGCTAGTTCCGCCATGGAAAAAAAGCTTGGAGTGCAAAGGATTAATACGAACGATTGTTTTTCTTTACTTTTAGAGACAACATCGTGCGATCAACGTTTCTTAGATTGTAAGGGTACATTATCGCAAGTCTCCTCTTTCCCTACCTATTATTACGTTGAGTAAAACGTTTTCCACTAAGGGGAGATACATTTGCGCCAACAGCTGTCATTTGCGTGTTTGTCAGCCTTTCTACAAACCGGATTTTGGATTCGAATGCTGAATATTTTAACTACACGACTGTGTAACTTGTTTGTTAAAAAATTATTATCTCGTGCTTCAAAAATCTGTTTAAAATGTAGCTATTCCGTCAACAGGTCAGAACGATTTTGTACTATGAGTTCCGTAACAAATTCAGTATGACTGAATGCTACAAAAAAAAAAAAAAATGTGTGAAGGTTTAGGCATGAATATTGTTTCCTATGATACAGTCTTTTATTAAGTCTTTTAGTAAGTTTGGTTTGGGAACTTTAAACCTGGAAATTTCGACATTGAAGATGAACCACGTTCTGGCCGTCCTATTGGTTGATTGTGAGGAGTTAAAGCAAATCATTGGTCAAGACAGAAATATTTCAACACGAACTATTGCCTTAGAGCTTCAAGTTTGCCAAAAAACAGCACTTAACGCTCTGAAACGCATAAACCTAACGTTTAAGTTCAACCGCTGGGTGACTCACAACTTGACTCCTGAAGACAAGCGCAAGAGAAAAAAATGTTGTTTGGCTCTGCTCAGAGATCAAAGGAAAGAGAACATTCTGGACAGAATTGTGATCGGTGATGAAAAGTGGGTGTACTACAACAATACAAGCTGTAAAAGAGGGCAGTCAGAACATGGGGAATCAGCAAACTCGGTAGCAAGACAGGCCCTAACTAACAAGAATTGTGCTTCTCTGCATCTAGTGGGATTGTCGCGGAGTTCTGTACAAAGAGTACCTGAAAAGCGGACAGACTATCAGCAGTACAATATATAGCAACATGTATTATGCAAGTTTTATTTGTCTATTAACAGAATACTGATTTATTATAATTATTATTATTCACAAAGTGCTTATTTTTACTGTATTCATTTCTATTAAGAATGATTTACCTTTCTGACTATCCTTTAATATTTAACTTTTGTCGAAATAGAGAGAATCATGATTTTAGAAATGCAAATAGTCCCGTCCGAATATTTAGCTATATTTTTGCCGACAACGAATGTTCGCCGAGGGCCGAAACCAGCATTGTCAGGTGAAAATGAAATCGAATATTCAGTCGAACTTTACATAAAACATTGGATATATACGTTTTTTGAAGGCAAAATCCAGTTTAGTGGGGTGTGAAAAGGAGGAATTCTACGTGGGGGAAGGGGGCTGGGAATTGTAAATGAGGAATACATTCAGTGTGTCACCGCCCTTTAAAATAAAACAAATAAATCATAACGAAATTTTTTTAATTGTTATTAAACACAGAATAATACATTTTCTGCTAATGAAATCTCACGTTCATCAATTAATTATAAATCTGATTATAACGATATTCACCAAACATCAATTTTCCCTGCTAAGAACAATAGAAGTAGATATTGAAAACTTATCTTGTCTTGACGATTTGAATTATTTGTGCTAAAAATCTCTAATACGGAATAATTTTATATTGTAATTTTATGCTTATATTATTGTAGGGGTATTTCCTGTTTTTTAAAGACCGTGTAAAAACATTCAAATATTGTGAAGCAAATTGGAAAAAAAAAAAAAAAAAAAGATATTAGTTTAGCTATGATAAATCATTTAAAAAAATTACCTTAAAACTTTCACATAAAAATGATACCGAATTAAATAAGAATTTATTGTGTATCACCGTGTTTGTTAAAAGAAAGAGCACATATTATAAATTGATTCAATAAAAGAGATAGGATATTGTTGTATGTCAGTTCGCTCATTCAAAATAAAAGTCAACGTTAAAATATATTCTACTCACACCAGCTGAATTATATAATTATATGTAATTTAAACTAAATGTGTGTTTCAGTTGCGCGATAGTCTATTACTTAACACTTAAACAAACGAGCGAGCGCCTCTAATGGTATTAAGACCTCCTCGTTACATTTAAATTAATATAATTTATCAAACTGTACCAGAGATGCTTGTACAGGAGGCGTGTTTCATCGTTCTTGACAGTGAAGAAAAGTCAGAAATTGTAGTTCACTGCGCGCGCATTCCCACTCCATCAAAGAAGCTAGAACAGTGTACCTCTTTGCTTCCATTAGGCACTATTCAAAATTTTTCTTTCGATTCACATGGACGCACAACGGATGTTATATTACCAATAAATCTTGATAAATCTGTTTTCGCACTACGCTCAGTGTTGCCAGTGGGCTATTTCTTTAAAAATCAGATTTCTTGATTGGCAACACTTTTTTAAAATAGCAAAATTTGCCTCATTTAATGACATATTAATTAAGGCGAAAAGGAGCCGAATTTTACCATTTCAAAAAAGAGGTGCCAATGAAGAGATCCGAATTTTTAAAAAGTAGCCCAATGGCAATTCATCTGGCATTCACGCTCATTAATTTTATTTTGTTGCACTTAAAGTTCATTATTTTTGTATAGATTTGATTTTGCAAAGTTTTATTCTCTTTTAAAGACTGGATTTGAGTAGACACTTTTGTTGCTTTTCTTAAGGTTAAATAGAAAAATATTTTTCTGTAATTTACATTTAAGCTTTTATTATACGTGTCATATTTTTAGTTCATATTACTGCTATTTCTTTAAACGTGTTTTTACTCTTATAAATACCGAATGACATTTCGTTATTATTTGTTTACATTCTAATCCATTCGATGCTGTGCAATTAAAAAATAATCATGCTAATGCTCATGTACTTAAAAAATCGCCATTTATTTCGCTTTTGTTATAACAATAATTTGTTTTATATAGTATTTGAACTTCAGTTCATTCAAAAGTATTAACTGATTCATTTTTTTAATTAGTTAAAACGGTTTCCCAATGGCAATTCATCTGGCATTCACACTCATTAATTTTATTTTGTTGCACTTAAAGTTCATTATTTTTGTATAGATTTGATCTTGCAAAGTTTTATTCTCTTTTAAAGACTGGATTTGAGTAGACACTTTTGTTGCTTTTTTTAAGGTTAAATAGAAAAATATTTTTCTGTAGTTTACATTTAAGCTTTTATTATACGTGTCATATTTTTAGTTCATATTACAGCTATTTCTTTAAACGTGTTTTTACTCTTATAAATACCGAATGACATTTCGTTATTATTTGTTTACATTCTAATCCATTCGATGCTGTGCAATTAAAAAATAATCATGCTAATGCTCATGTACTTAAAAAATCGCCATTTACTTCGCTTTTGTTATAATAATAATTTGTTTTATATAGTATTTGAACTTCAGTTCATTCAAAAGTATTAACTGATTCATTTTTTTTAATTAGTTAAAACGGTTTCCCAATGACAATTCATCTGGCATTCACACTCATTAATTTTATTTTGTTGCACTTAAAGTTCATTATTTTTGTATAGATTTGATCTTGCAAAGTTTTATTCTCTTTTAAAGACTGGATTTGAGTAGACACTTTTGTTGCTTTTCTTAAGGTTAAATAGAAAAATATTTTTCTGTAGTTTACATTTAAGCTTTTATTATACGTGTCATATTTTTAGTTCATATTACAGCTATTTCTTTAAACGTGTTTTTACTCTTATAAATACCGAATGACATTTCGTTATTATTTGTTTACATTCTAATCCATTCGATGCTGTGCAATTAAAAAATAATCATGCTAATGCTCATATACTTAAAAAATCGCCATTTATTTCACTTTTGTTATAATAATAATTTGTTTTATATAGTATTTGAACTTCAGTTCATTCAAAAGTATTAACTGATTCATTTTTTTAATTAGTTAAAACGGTTTTTTGCACGTTTGCTCGTACTTTAATGCTGTATAAAATTTGATTTAATAACAGCTTGTCACTAAATAATAAAACAGATGATTTCGCATGTGCAATCTTAATTTAGTAAATTTTTGATGTTCAAGTTGCTTGAATTTTAAATTATTATTATTATTAATTAATTTGTTTAATGTTTTTAATTTCTACGAAGTTTAAAATAAACGGAGTTCTTTTAAGTCTAACTTTTTAAACGATTGACATCTTCAATGTATGATAATTATAATGGGAGATTTTGAAAACGTAGATACATATTTGTCTAGAAAAGGGAATATATATATATATATATATATATATATATATATATATATATATATATATATATTATATATATATATATTTGAAAAGAGATTTAGAAAACGTTAAGAGAAAAGGGAAAAATTTATATATTTTGCGCTTAATCGGAGTTTTAATTTCCGTTAAGGAAGGTAGTCATGGTTAACTCTTTACAGGGCGGTGTCCACAATTAAGAACACGTAATTTTATTTCCAAAACTAACAACAGCACCAAGAATATTTAATTAAAAATTTCCTTTTATGAAATACGGAAAATAAGCAGGTTTTTATTTTCTAATAAATTCGTTTGTAAATTCTGGTATCAGTCCATCATTTCATCATTTTAGAAACAGGGTTACTCCGCGCCGGAAAGGGTGAGGTTTAAAGAAGAGACTGAAAGTTCTGGGACCTGGTTTTATTATCCTTTGATATACAGTATTGGCGAAAAAAATAGGAATTTTTATAAGTTCAGAATTTTTTTAAGAAATATGTCCAACAATCGATGAAAATACTAACTAGGTTTCATTAATAGTGCACAGACGTGTTTCTAAACATTGCAAGCACACATATGCACATTCAGTATTTAGTTTTAATATTTAGTTATACCCTTTTGGATGTAATAAGGAATTTTACACAAGCTGGCATTCCGAAAATGTACTTCTTCGAAAGTTCTTCAATATGAGCCTTGTGGTGCCAACTTGTATAATTCGTTCATTTATAGCAACTTTGCTATACAAACAATTTCCAATGCGCTGTTCTTCATATCATTTCAAAGAGATCAATGTGGTTCAGGTATGGACTGTTCCCCGGTCACTCAAGAACCTCCAAATCATGAGAAGGCCAAAAGTTCTTAATTGTTTTTGCTCAGTGGCAAGGTGCACTGTCATTCATAAACATACCATCATTGTTCGGGTACCATTCTCTGATCTGAGGCAACAAGCGACTTTGTAGCGCTTCCTGATATTGATGTTGGTTTATATTTTCTTGAACAACCGGAAGTCTATCGTTTGCATATGTCGAGATGACGCTCATAATCCCGACATATCATAATCTTTGATGGGCGCTTCCTGATATTGATGTTGGTTTATATTTTCTTGAACAACAGGAAATCTATCGTTTGCATATTCGAGATGATGCTCATAATACCGACATATCATAATCTTTGATGGGCGTTTGACAGCGCGTTTAAGGCATTCAGGCAGGAACTTTTCCCCTGATTTTCTACAAACGAAAAGATACCTGTCGCTCATTATCTCCACTGTGGAGTCGTCAGAAAATCACAACTAAAATCAAAAGTTAGAGGCACTGAATACTGACAATGATTTATCAAACATGAAGAGTATAAATTAATTTGTGACATGAGAAATTTCTTATGTCACAAATTAATTTACATTATTTTTGAATAATAATAAATGTAAATTACCTTTTCCTAAACTTCTGCTGTCCAGTGTTTATGCACGTGTGCCCAGCGAGTCTCTTTTTGCACATGCTTACAGTTAGCTTAGGTTTTTTGACAGGTTAACAAGCCCCGAAGCGTACTAAAGGAGACCTCTTCGTACTGTCCTTGAGATGATGTTGACGCTAGTAGCATCATTCGATCTTGTTAACAGTTGCTTTAAAGTCATTTTTTGGCTGCTTAGACTCATTCGAATTAAATTTTTGTCAGTGCGTGGAGTGTTTAGTCGTCTACTCCCGTACTTTGACCGGTAGCTTATTTTCACAGAAAGGCCCATGGCAAGCTTCCTTCGAATTCTACCTACACTTTGCGGCAAAACAAGCTCCTTAGAAGTTATTTCATATGCTTTCAGATTAGTATGCTGAAGCAGAGCTTGAATTTCACCTCTCTTTCGTGGACTGAGGTCTTCCTTTTCCCCACTTTTATACCAACAGCTTATTTCTTTGAAAAATTGTAACGGAAAGCTTAAACTATACCAAAATTTGTCAGTAAAACACTTATGGAATCACAAAATAACAACTATTTTGTCAGTAAAACATTTATAAAATAACAAAATATCAATTATAATTAACCGTCATACACTAAACACAGTGCACACAGCTTGCAAACACCACGAACACAAATAACAAAATTGTGCCAATTTCTACGGTTAACGACCCGCAGTTGCTTAGCAACGATGACGTCACTCAAACAGTTCGGAAGCTTAATGCCAGTGCATTGACATTCAGCCAAATCATCAATGTTCAATATATAAAGGCAAGAGATCCATAGAATTTCTATAGCTGCCTTATATTGAACAAAAGTAGGCGAATGTAAATGTTCAAGAAAAATCCATATTTTTTGGCCATGACTATACATGACTCCTCTGGTTGTTCACTGTCCTCTTAGAACGCTCAGTGAAGCGACGTAGGTTTGGCTAGCAAGCCATACTGGGTAAAAGCCACGTAAAATAGCTGCTCCCGGCTATTTAAATGGTGTAATTAAAATTATTTCCAACAGAGAACATTCTTGTTCTGATAGAAGGAACTTTACTTTTATTGGAAGTTGAGCTATTGGGTGACATGTGGAAAAAAACCTGTACAATTTCCGGGCTTGCGCACACACCCAGCCCTAACCACAAATGCCGGCAAAAATCGCTTAGAGAACAGCTTTACTTTTTAAGATCGGCCTAAAACGGTAATCTGAAAGTAATAAGATGTATTTCTGGAATAGAAAGTTACCAGGGGCAAGAAGCTTTAAGAATAAGAATTAATTTCTTCAGTTCCGAAGCTAAAATAATAATAAAAATTCTTATTCATTGGTGTTTTTAAACAACATGACATCCTTAAATGGCAGAAAAAATATCTTTTCTGAAAGTGATCCTTTAGGCGCTTAGTAATTTAGGTTCAAAAATATGGATCTAAAACTACAACACCCCTTAAAAACATCAATTTAATAACCATTAACCTAAATTAACCGCCTGTCTGACACGCTACAGGTCGTGAGTTCGGCTCCCAGCTGGGCAAGGTTCACACAACCTTTCATCCCTTCGGGGTCGATAAAATAAGTACCAAGGTTGCATGGGAACAAAACACCAAGGGTCTCGCGTTGGGCTGACCACCCGGCCGGGGCATATGCTGCATAGCACCTCGGGGCCAAGGGTCAAGTAAACAGAGTTGAGCACTGTAGGCCCTGATCCTTCATGGATCGTACAGCCATAGGTTTAGTTTTTCTTTTCTAGAGTACACCTAGATGATGGGAAATCACATAACAATACATGGTCGGAAACGCTTTCCTGGAACGGTATTGACGACTAATGTCCAGGTGTCTCGTGTAAATCATGGCTTTAAATTCTCTAAACACCAGTAATTTCTTACAGTTTATTTCGCCATCTATAATCGCGGGAAATTCTGTCGGTAGATAAGGTGAAGAAAATTACTTTAAAATACTGGTGTCCAGAGCATATGGAGCTCCGATTTACGCAGGAAACCTGACAACATTAGTGACAACCCAAAACAAAAGAGAGGAAGGACACGAACAGGGTGAGAAAACATGTTTATGATTAATAGCATTCCCAAAAATTCTGGGACAACGCTAGACAGTGCTTGGGAACTTCGAGTGGCAGCTGGTGGGGAAATCTGGGACACACCCGGTATTTACGAGAAAATTAAGTCTTGGACGCGCAGGAGATCTGAGGCCTGCATCACGACCCGGAGTAGTAATTTCAAACACTTTCTTTGATGATGATCGTTGTCTGTCTTTTTTGTTCTTATTTCTTAGTTTTTTTTATCAAGAGTAATAAACATGTTTTCTCATCCTGTTCATGTCATTACTTTCTTGTATTTTGTTTCGTCACCAGTGTTGCCAGGGGGCTACTTTAAAAAAAAACAGATAGCTTGATTGGAACCACTTTTTGAAATCCTATAATGTGCCTTATTTAATGACAGATTAATTAAGTTAAAAACAAGGGGAATTTTACCATAGAAAAAGAGAGGTTCCAGTCAAGAAATCTGGATTTTAAAAAGTAGTCCGTTGGCAACATTGGTCGTCACTACCACGCCAGGAAAGCGCTTCCTACCATGCATTATCATGTGATTTCCCATCGTCTACGTTAGGGATGCACAACCGGTGGCCCGCGAACTTCATAAATTTATAACTGGAAAAAATCGCAATTTTTGCTTACAGATCGCAGGATAAATGTTTAATTGCGTCAATTTTTCGTGGGAAAAATTGCAGATTTCGTCAGTCAGTTAAAAATCGCGAATTTCGTTTATCGGCAAGCCGATACCATAGATATAAAGATAGAAAATTCCTAAGTTTCCAATTTCGTCAGTCGCCAGTCGAAAGATAATTCGAATTTCAGCGAACAGACACTTGAAAATCGCAAATTTCATCGACCAAGCAAGCAAAAATAGCGAATTTCTTCGTTTGGGTACGGAAAAATTGCGAGTTTTTTTGATCGAACACGGAATAATCGCTAATTTTGTTTGTTGATCTAGCGAGGGAAAATAGCAAATTTCATTGAAAATAACAAGTTTCATTGATAGGGCACGGAAAGATGGCGAGTTTCGTCGATTGGAATACAGAATAGTGAATTTCTTTTATCGGGCAAGGAAAAGTCGCCAATTTCGTCGATCAGGCGCGGAAAAAATTGCAAATTGAGTCGATCAAGCGCTGAAAATATCGCAAATTGAGTCGATCAGCAGCAGAAAAATCGCGAATTTTGTCAATCAGGCAAGTAAAAATCGCGAATTTCCTTGATAGGGCACAGAAAGATTGCGAATTTTGCTGATGATGCGCGGAAAATTACAAATTTTATTGATCGGCTGCGGAAAAATCGTGAGTTTGGTCAGTTTATCGCGAATTTCATTAATTTGCCGCAAGAAAAAATTAAAAATTTCGTCAGTCAGTTAAGAATCGCAAATTTCTTTGATAGGGCGCGTAAAAATCGCAAACCTGTTTGATTGGATGCGTAAATATCGCGAATTTTGTCGATCGGGTACGGAAAAATCACAAAAATTTTGTCGGTCAGGGTCTGAAAAATTGCAAATTTCATTGGTCAGACACGCAAAAATTGCAAATTTCATCGATTGGGAGTGAAAAAATTGCAAACTTCGTGGATCCGACGTGAAAAAGTCACAGATTTCGTCGATCAGGCAAGGCAAAAATCGCAAATTTTGCCAATGAAACGTAAAAAAATCTCAACTTCCGTCTACTTGGCTCAGAAAAATCGTAAGTTTTGTCGATCGGGAGTGAAAAAAATCGCAAACTTCGTAGATCAGGCGTGAAAAAGTAACAAATTTCGTCGATCAGGCAAGGCGAAAATCGCAAATTTTGTTGATGAAACGCGAAAAAATCGCAACTTCCGTCTACTTGGCACAGAAAAATCGTAAGTTTTGTCGATCAGGGGCGGAAAATCGCAAATTTCATTGATCGGGCATGGAAGAAGCGTGAATTTTGTCGATGATGCGCGGGAAAAATTGTAAATTTTGTCAATCAGTTAAAAATCGCGAATTTTGTGATCAGGCGCGGAAATTTTTCAAATTTCGTTGATCGGGTGCGGAAAAATCTCGAATTTCGTCGGTCAGGCACGAACAAATCTCGTTGATCGGCTGCGGGAAAAATTGCCAATTTCGTCAGAGTCAGTTAATAACTAATATCGTTGATAGGGCGTGGAAAAATCGTGAATTTCGTTGATCGGGTGCGGAAGAATTGCGAATTTTGTCGAGCAGGTGTGGAAAATCGTAATTTTTGTCTATCGGCACGGGAAAATCGCGTGTTTTGTCAATTGGGTTTGGAAAAATCGCGTTGACGATCAAGAATTAAAGACGAGATAATTACAAATTTTGCCAGAGCCAGTCAATAGCGAATATCGTTGATAGGATGTGGAAAATTTGCGAAATTCGTTGATCAGGCGCGGAAAAATCGCAAATTTTGTCGATCAGGGGCGGAAAAATCTCAAATTTTGTTGACAGGCTTCGGAAAATTTTCTTATTTTACCTGTAAGGTGCGGAAAAATTGAAAATTTCGTTGATCGAGCGCGGAAAAAGCGAATTTCGTTGATCGAACGCGGAAAAAAGGGAATTTCCTTGATCGGATGCAGACAAATCTCAAATTTCGTTAATCGGCTCCTCCTCCCTCCTTCGTTCATGAAGTTCTCATTTTTTTTCAGCATTAGTCACTTTTGTGCCTATGTTTGTTTTTTAGCACTTTTAATAAAGCAAAATTTATACTCCCTCTTACAAAGTCACTATCTGAAAATAATCCTTGCTATATCTCTGTTATATATATACAAACGTAAGCTGTTGGTTATATACTTGCCAACTAAATTGGATATGTTGACTGCGTAAAGGAACCTAGAGGGGTATAACTTCCCTCCCACCTCTGAAACCATGTTTTTATCCGTTTATAGGCCTCAGAGCACCTCTCTGAAATAGAATTATCTGTGTTAATGATGTGGCTCTCGACAACCCAGGCATTTTAGTAAGTGGCCCTTCTCTTAAAAAGGCTGTGCACCCCTAGTCTACGTGTTCGCTATCTCTTCTGAAACTTTGTAACTGCTGTGCTCCATCACCCTTTATGAGTATATATATATATATATATACAGTAATATTTATATATTTATATATATATATATACAAGGCTGCTACAGGGGACTATTTTATGTTCTGCTAGCACCGCTATTTTTAAAAGGTACGTTTTATAGTATATTTCTCTTGCAAATGTTGTCAAAGCATCAGTAAAAGATTTTGGCTTTGAAAAAGTGGTGCGAAATACAATTAAAAAATAGTCGCTTGTGGCATCTCTGTATATAGTAGCTCTCTCTCTCCCTATATACATATACATATACATATTACAGGGTGGTTATAAAGTCCCGGACCCATTTTGATGTTTAATAATTCATAAAATAATAAAGATAGATTAAAATTAATAACATAAATCACATAAAAATTCACATAGACTCAAAAAGTTTCATGACCCTTGTCAATGAACTTACACGTGTGCCCCCTTCGTCGCACGGAGAATATCAAGTGGATAGTCAATTTCACGCCAGATAGCGGCAAGCATGTCGGCATCCACAGAGGCTATTGCGGTTGTAATTCTGGCTTTTAAGTCATCAATGTTCGACACTCTCCTCCTGTAAACATTGTCCTTCACAAATCCCCAAAGGAAAAAGTACAGCGGCTTAGACATGTCGGAAAACTTCGTATTTCCACAACTAGAAGAGCTTCAGCCACATGTCGTTTTACAACAAGATGGTGCACCACCTCATTGAGGTACCATCGTTCGTACTTCTTTGAATGACCATTTTCCAGGAAGATGGATTGGGCGAAGAAGTCCAATTCCTTGGCCACCCAGATCACCTGATATAACGCCGCTGGACTTTTTCCTTTGGGGATTTGTAAAGGACAATGTTTGGAGGAGAGTGTCGAACATTGATGACTTAAAAGCCAGAATTAGAACTGCAATAGCCTCAGTGGATGCCGACATGCTTGCCGCTACCTGGCGTGAAATTGACTATCGACTTGATATTCTCCGTGCGACGAAGGGGGCACACGTGGAAGTTCATTGACAAGGGTCATGAAACTTTTTGAGTCTATCTAACCATTTATGTTATTAATTTTAATCTATCTTTATTATTTTATGAGTTATTAAACATAAAAATGGGTCCGGGACTTTATAAACACCCTGTATATATATCAGCACTACTTACAATCTTTGAAAAGGATGTCTGGAAGCATGCGCGTACAAGGAGAGGGGAATCGCAGTAGTGTTGAATTCAGGGGGTTGTCCGTGGGGATATTCCCGACGGAAGCAATGAGATGTCTTTCCTGGAATATTTAAGGTTTTGTGTTTTTTTTGTGATGAAAAAGAACTCTTCAATGTCTTTCCCGTAACCACAGAAATCCCTCCCGGAAAATGATGTCTAAATTCAACACTGAATTGCAAAGTTAAAGGGACTGCTCGCAGTGTATGTACTGTAAACTACAATCCCGGACATTTAAATGTCAGTAGAAAGAACTTGTATCTCTGTACAACTCTTCATGCTCTACTGAATATCCGGCTTTGAATCTCACTAGAAATAATAAGATCTTAAATATATACACCAAAGAGTGTAGTATCTTCTAAGTGCTATGGCTGCTTTGAGATAAGTAAAAATTTTAAGACGTACAAAAGCAACAAATTTGGTGCTTATATGACTACAGTTAACCCTTTCAGGGGCGGTGGTTTCATAAAGATACCACTTAATTTTAATTCTCAAACGGTATAATGGCACCAGAATTTTGATAAAATATTTTCCATTTAATGTGAAACTGAAATATAGCGTTATTCTTATTTCCAATTAAATTTGTTAATAAACTCCGGTGCCATAATTTTATTTCAACACTTTATTATTGAAAATGCTTTGCCCCTGAAAGGGTTAAGGGGGCTCAGGGCTTGATCGATACCAAAAAACATGTAAACAGAGTTCTCGCTTCGATTCCATATAAAAACAGAAGTATTCAATGTAACTAATTTAAACTTTCTGATATTTTTAAGGTATGTTTGCAGTCTTATAAAATTATAAAATGAAGTACTTCAATGTGATAAAATAAAAAATATAGCAAAATTTATAGAACACAATTTTCGAAAAAAAAATTAGGTGTCATATCACTATCCGTAAGATATCTTAATGTTGAATTGACATATGAACCTAATTTTTGCTTTAAAATGATCAAGAAACTTTATAGAATAAATTAAGAATATAACTATCATTCAAAGGAAACTTTAAAAAAAAAAAAACAAAAAAAAAACTCGCAAAATTGGAAATTAAAAAACACCCAAAAAATACATTTTTTTTCATTAAAAATACTCAAAATATTAAATTATCTAAAATATATTAATACATTCTATACATAATGATGTTATATGCATGTAAAAAAAAATTAAGCCATTCCATCAAATAGTTTTTTTTTTTTTTAATCTTACGGATAGTCGTCAAAAATCAAGTTTTGACAAAACGCGACTTAAAGTTCCAATTAAATGGGTACGGCTTTGAAAGTGATTGTTACATAAATGCTAATAACTGCGTTCAAAATGCAAGTATTTTTTGCGTTTTTTTTGTACTGTGTTCAGAATTAATTGAATGATCAAAATAAATACAAAAAAAAAAAAAAATCGATTTTTTTTTTAAAAGTTTTTAAGCCTTGAGCCTCTTTCATGTTTATTTAATCATTTTTAACGCAGTATATAAATAATATTTGATCGATATTCACTTCAAAATATAAGAATATTCTAATATAATTTCGATATGTCTTTCATACAAACCTATTAAAAAAAAGTAAAAAAAAAAAAACATTAGGTTTCACCATCAGAGTACAGCTACACAAGATTAAGTTTTTTGGAATTAGATTTAAAAGAAAATAAAATAAAATCTTTGATAAGCTAACAGCTGAATATTTAATATTTTTAAACTAAAATAGTTGGCGATATAATTATATGATTTGATGGAAAGAAAATTTGAAATTTAGAGTCAAAGTATTCCGAAAAGTTTATTTAAAATAATATTTTTGATGATGTATAATAATAATTAATGCGAATATACATACATAATAGAAAGGAATTAAGGTAAATTGTGTGAGAAAGAGAGTTTTAATTTTAAAACAATATTTTCTACATCAGAAGCCAAATGTAAATATTAAAATTTCAGCTCGTTAGAACTTAATTCTTAAATTTATTTATTTTTTTAATTTTATTTTTCTATATTCCATTTAGGCGATTAATGTTACTGAATATCAAACTGATATTTTTTGTTGAACATTGTTAAATTGCATACTGCAAGTGTGTACACATTGTGTAGATTGGGGGTGGGAATAAAATTTCCTGAAAAATCGACGTTGAGCTGATGCCCCTTTTCGAATTTTGGAATTGATTTTTAAAAAATTCTTTCCCTCTGATTAATTTTGAAAAAATATTAAAATTTTTTCATCACAAGTCATTTAAAATAAATGTACATCCAGGAAAAGAAATACTGGGAATCTTTCGTCATGTACATTTTTTTGCCGAATACCCGCCCTGTTCCGCAAGTTAATTCTTTGATCTCTCTCTCTCTCTCTTTTATTTTATTTTATATTATTTTATGTACTTTCATGCGTAAAATTTATTTTAAGCGGCGAGTTCAGAGGGAACGGTCTACTGCACAAAAAGAAATTATTCTTGCGATTCTTCTCTATATAAAACGCTGGCAGATATTTATTCTTTTTATTTAATATTTTTTTACTTATCTGTTCAGCTTACGTTGAAATGTTCAAAAAATGTTTGCACAAAAAGCTCCTTATTTTAAATTATTTCATTTCTCATGCTCTCTCAGGGTTCGTACGCTTCAAGGACGTTTACCAGAATTTTTGTAAAGTGATATTAATGAAGTGATTTAATAAAAAACATCTATCTTCAGATATAGCGACCAGTATTTTACGAAATTCCTGGTACTAAAACACCTAAAATCCCAGGAATCCCCTGATGTGTACGAACCCTGTCTCTGTTCATTTTATATAAAGATCACGGATTAATTACATTTCATCCTTTTTGAAGGAGAGACTTACCTAATTGGGTAATCTTAACCATAAAGTGTACGACACAAAACTAATTTTCATTTTAATTTAAAACTCACACCAGATATATATAAGAATATAATGTTCTAGTAAAAGAATATAGTATGCCACGTTAATCTTTTATATCTGCGGGTGTTCATCTCTAGAAATCAGCTGTCATCACAGCTGAATATCAAGCCAAAACATAATTTGCAGAACAAATTAAAAAATAGGACAAACTTATCAGATTCGTTATTTAAGTCCAAGAAGGGACAGTTATTGAAATATTTAATTCAGTTAACTCTGCGTTTCATATGGAATTTTTGTGACAAATAAGTAAAACCAATTGAGCGTTAAAAATTAAAACAATATGATATTTTAAACACCCTATAAACTTATATTCCGTTAAAACGAAATCGAAAACGCTTAGACTTTTTCAATTTTTAAGTTGTAAATACAAGTTTTGCAGATTTTTTATTGTGTTTATGATGATTGTACATAAAATGATAAGGCACATCTAAAATAAAAACCTATAAAAAAGTAAGATTTTAAAGACTATTGTATTACGTCTATAGAGAAATCCGTAAGATAAAACCCAGATTAATAATGGTCACTGAAGTTGAAAACATTATTAATTTTACTAACGAACTGTTGCAATGTGATAAGTTTGATTTCGAGGTTAAAATTACCAACAGTTGTGATAAAATATTTCCCACTAACCTGGCGAAAAGATATCTATTCAAAATTAACTTAAGAAAAATATCGTACGATAAAATGTTGTACCTGACAGGCAAATTCCAATTAAGATTGTCATAAGCGGACTCTCCTAATCCACCAGTGTGAAAGAAAAAAAATGAAAAACTTTAGCTGAAAAGGATTTTACGTCATGAAAATTTCTCCAATGTAAAGCTGAAGAGACGGGAGATAACTTCCACTCTGTCTAGTAGAGCCACCTGAAAAGGAAAGCTCTTTCGAAATCTTAAATGTCATATCTGTTTTTAAAATCAGAATCGAAATTGAAAAATTTGAACCGCAAATCTATTGCTGTCAAAAGTTTTTTCACCTAGCCGTTACCTGTAGTATTAACACCTGCTGTGTGGCATGCAGTGGAGAACATTTCTCAAAATAATGCCCCTTAAGGGGGCTGGTCACCCAGCTTCCGAATTCTCCTCCGAAATGTTAAGTCTATGGACTTTTGATGCATTCGTATATTTAACCCTTTGCACTCCGCGTCATTTTGACTGTGGGCTACCAGCAACTCCGCGTCATTACACAAATATTTATTTGGTCGGCACCACTTTTTTAAAAGAAGTTTCCTTCAAGTACACAATTTCAAAAATGCTCTGATTAAATGAGGCGAAATTTATTTTCCTTGATTACTTGTGCCAAAAACAAGTTTTGCAAGGAAAGATGATGTCACCGCAGCGGCGACAACGGAGTTATTCACTTACCTTCAGTTGTGCCAGATTGGGGAATTTTTTAATTCAGATTATTTGACCGTCACCACTTTTTGTAAAATAGTATAATTCGCCTTATTTTTCAGACTTTTTAATCTACTTTTTAAACAGGGCGAATATTTCTATTTCAAAAAAGCGTTGACAATCAGCAATATGGGGACAAAAAAGTTCCCAATCTGGCAACTCTGCCGACCATATAATGTCGCCGCAGCGAGGACAACGGAGTGCAAAGGGTTAAAATATCTTCTCGGGAAATTCCTATTTTTAACATCTTTTTTCCTGTGTAATCTTCTTAAAGGATGTCTCTTTTTTTCTTAGTTTTCAAAATATTTCTAAAATGTATGCTGAATTTAATATTTTATGTGTTAAAAGCAGGCCAACTGTGAGTAAGATTTCAACACTTCCTACAAAATTAAGTCTATACTTTAGAAATATTTTGAGAACTAAGAAAAAAAAAGACATCTTTTAGGAAGTGTACACAAAAATAGAAGTTAAAAATATTAATTTCCGGAAGAGATATTTTAAATATACGAATGCACCAAATGCCCATAGACTTTACAGTGAGAGGAAATCGGAAGCTGAGTGAAAAGCCCTCTTAAAAACCAAAACTTAGCTACCCAAAATTCCCCCTAAATATGTAAACTGCTCTCTTGCACCCCACCAACTGTCAAGGTTGCCGCGAAATTCCCAACTCAGCCATAATTTTAAAAAATCTCTCCGACTCGGTCTACAGGCCTACTGTAGATTTCGAAGTTAAATACCGATTTCACGAAAACAAACTAAACCACACAACAAAAACTAAATCAAGATTAGAGATAAAACCAGTTTAACAATTTCTTCTGGCCGCTTTTGACGAGCTTTCAATTACATTTTTCTGTGGGGGTTGGTTTTATCAGAATCATGTTAATACGGTTATTTATTCTTCGCCCCCCCCCCTTTTTTAAATTTGTTTTTGCTGTAAGAGTTTCTCCTATCAAAAACTTATCAATATAAAAGTTACAGATAGTATTAAGAAGATTTATAATAAATTTAAGCGGATTTGATATCTTGTGAATTGAATAAGTTGTGAATTTTTTTTCTTCTTCAACAATCCCCAGCCCCCTTTTTTTTCTTTTTTTTTAATTTAATTTTCTTTTCTGTAAGAATTGGTCTTATCAAAAATTTGTCAAAATAAAAGTTGTAGATAGTATTAAGAAGATGTATAATAAGTTTAAGTGAATTTGATATATTGAGAATTGACGAAGTTATGATTTTTTTTCCTCTCTAAAACCCTATTTTTGTCGCTCCTTGAGCCCGTTTTAAATTTTATCCATAATCTGCAATACATAATTTTTTGTCCCTTTCCCTAAAAATAATAATAACTGTAAACTGGTTTGATATGCATTATAATTAAGAAGTTATGTGTTTTTTTTTTCGGTTTTCACAGAGCACCTTCCCCATTTCCACCTTTTTGGTCCGATTTTGCCCATTAACGAACTTGACTGAGGTTTTCTGACCCTCGATTTTATGTATCAGTTTGGAAGAGATTTGAGCAGAATTATGGAAGTTATCGTGTCCATAAAAAAATATAAATATATTTAGCAGGCTGCCACAGGCAAGTATTTTTATATTGTATACAAACCACTGTTTTTAAAATACAAATTTTATACTGTATTTCTGTTGCACATTTTGACATAGTTTATGTAAAAGATTTTTGTTTTGAAAAAGTGGTGCGAGAAAGAATAATAAAAGTCGCCTGTAGCCACCTTGATATAGGTAAAGTTTTTAACCAGGAGTGGTTTTTGGTTTTGAGGGTCATGATCGGCGGAGATCTGCAAGAATTTTTCAGAAATTTCAAAATACGTGAGAATATAATAGGTAGAATTTCTTACGAAACCTATCTATGCCAAATCCGCTGCTAAAAAGAAAAAAAAAATTCTCAAACTAAGACTATTTATCCTTAAATCTTTAACGAAAAAGAAAAACATCCCCCTTTATTCAGCATCTCTACGATATTAGTAAATTCACCAAAGAAATCCTCTCGGGAAATTACTGTAAAGCTCAAGAGTGTCCTCGAGCAAATATCTGCGAAAAAATATGTTTTTCTCAAAAATTCTCGCATTCAGCTAGATGATTTCAAATTATCCCAATATTGGTTTATATCACTTCATTCTTATCTATGAAAAAAAACTTTTGCATTATTTTAAATGTAATGTAAATATGTGGATCTGGATTGTGCCTTTTTTTTTTATTATCATGTGCCTTTTTGCGGCACCTTTTTATTAAACCCCACGTTGCCATCTGCATATAAACTAGTGCTTAGCATATATTTAATTTTTTTTTTTTACGTTTTTAGTTCAAATTTCATATTTTCTTACTCTTATTTTATTAAATTTAATCAACTATCGCATTTATTCTCTTCTTATTCTGAGTGGGAATGGGACTATGTGGTCTCGACCAAATAGAAATTAGCTGCCGTACTCTCATAGACTTTTTTTCTGAAACGTAAAAAGTCTTTCTAAAATTCTTCTTTTTATCTTCTTTATATATAGGAGAGACATCTCATCTCTCGACTGGGTAGGAAGTTGGAAGCTCAGCAAGCTATTTTCACTGTTTACCACCATATATTAGCATTTTGTATTTGCATTGAATTCCTGAATGAAAACCGCTTTTAGAAATAGCTTAATAACTAAAGAAATTACAATAGATATTTGTCTGTATCGTAATCGTATTAGCATAAAAGTTTACCTGGCATAGTAAGGTAAGATAGGGGTGATGACTTTTCACAAAGAGCTACTATGTTCACTGTTTAAAAATGAGGTAAAATATTAGGGAAACGGTGTTTTTGTGTTATCGAAGATAAATTGAAGCATATAAATATCGACAATGACTGAATTAAAGGACGAAGAATGAATGCTGTAACAAACTGTTTCTCTGATTATCACCCAGATAGCATGAACATTAGCAACAAGTTTGATTTTTTCTGACATTATCTTAACCTGACAAATTTAAATTGAGAAATTCGCAGCAAATTTCCCGCTAGGTATACCATCTCCCACTTGCATGAGTAGTTTGTTGTGAAACTGATGGCAAGACTGTCTTTAATTGACGAAAGTGACGAAAGCAAAAAATCCCTCTGTTGAGAGAATAGACAATCCGCACATATGCAGAAATTTTATTCGGTTGCCACCGCTTTTTCTAAACGCTATACTTATATATATGAAAAAAAAAAAAAAAAAAAAAAAGGTTCGTATTGAATAGTACAAATGTTACCTTAACTTGTTAATGGTGATGAAAACGATGCATGTACCTTCCGACGGTGTGTCCGTATCAATAGACCTGATCTGGTCTATGGCTCCCTCCGAAGGGGTAACTTATAGTGTAAGGGTTGTAAACAGATAGTGCGGCGTGGAAAGATTACTACTTTGCAGTATTTTTTATTACTTGTTTGCCATTAATTTGCGATAAATTTGATACAGCATGAATTTAACTTCCACGACAAATTAGCTGCAAGTTCAAAGTGTGGTGACTTCGGCGTATGCGTTATCTTGCTGCAGTCTTGTTACGAACTTTCAGTCTTGTCACGCTGAGTTTGCTGCAACTTTGCAGATTTTCAAAGCAAGACTGCTATAAATTTTCTGCAAATTAAAAATGCTATCTGGGGATATGTTCTTTTACAGAAATCTGATAACATAAAAAATTCAAACTTACCGCCTTCGAGTGGAGCGACATGGATCCAAAAGAAAAAAAAAAGTCAATCAGCTGTAAACAAAGTCCTCAAAATTTAAAACTTCAAACGTACGAATTCTGTTAAGGCAAAGTCCAGTTTAGGAAGAAAAATCATATTTGAGGAACAGATACAGAATGTCCCCGCCTCTTAAAATAAAATAAAATAAAATACGAAGAAAATTCTTATTACCTTATTTAACACAGAATAATGTATTTTCTTTAAACAAATTTGACGTTCATCAACAAATTTTAAATATGCTTATAAAACAAGTCATCAAACATTAACTTTGCTCCTTAACCCATTAAGGACTAGCACGTTTAACAGGAATTTTATTCAGTTCACATCACTTTTTGTTAAACACTTATTTTTACTTTATGAATCACGAAAATGCGTAGGCAAATTTTACTCTTCTCTTTTACTGGTATCAAAAAAATTTTTAAAATCACAAATATAATGTTGTTAAAACGCAACGTCAGTCTTTAATGGGTTAAGAAGAGGATGTATCTTCAGTACGTACTATTATTATGTCGTGATTTTATATGTATAGTTTTGTATGTGGTATTTTTTTTTTTTAAGGTCCTGTGCAATCTTTCAGTTATAATAAATCAAATTATAAAAAAAAATATGATAGATAATTGTTATAGATTAAAAAAAAAAATATCTTAAAGCTGTCAGATAAAAAGAATACCGTATAAAATAGAAATTTGTCGTCTATTACTGTGTACGTTAAAACAAAGCACTTATAATATAAAAAATACAGGGTGTTTATAAAGTCCCGGATCCATTTTGATGTTTAATAACTCATAAAATAATAAAGACAGATTAAAATTAATAACATAAATGGTTAGATAGACTCAAAAAGTTTCATGACCCTTGTCAATGAACTTCCACGTGTGCCCCCTTCGTCGCACGGAGAATATCAAGTCGATAGTCAATTTCACGCCAGGTAGTGGCAAGCATGTCGGCATCCACAGAGGCTATTGCGGTTGTAATTCTGGCTTTTAAGGCATCAATGTTCGACACTCTCCTCCTGTAAACATTGTCCTTTACAAATCCCCAAAGGATAAAGTCCAGCGGCGTTATATCAGGTGATCTGGGTGGCCAAGGAATTGGACCTCCTCGCCCAATCCATCTTGCCGACATGTTTGCCGCTATCTGGCGAGAAATTGACTATCGACTTTATACTCTCCGTGTGACGAAGGGGGTACACGTGGAAGTTCATTGAATAGGGTCATGAAACTTTTTGAGTCTATCTAACCATTAATGTTATTAATTTTAATCTATATTTATTATTTTATGAGATATTAAACATCAAAATGGGTTCGGGACTTTATAAACACCTTGTATATTAAACGAATGAGATAGCCTACTCCTTTACTTAATTAAACATATATAAAACCAAAACAAAATTATAATTTATCTCAATGCGCTAAAATTATAACAAAATATTGTTTTTGATTTAAATGTGAGATTTTGTTTATATATGTTCATATTTTAACCGTTAGCATCGTTTAACAACGAGTGAGTGCCCTTGCTGACACTAAGTTCTTGTTGAAACTTGAAAACACTACAGTAATAGTGTTGGGTAGGACACGAGAAATTTCGGACGGTTGTATGAGGTACCTCTGAAACATTTTTGTCATGACAATGTCATGCCTCAATTGAATGAGGTAGTGAGGAGTTAAAACGCGGGAACTACAATTGAGCTGGGATTGAAGTACTGGCTTTCCTCTTCCCCACTGTCCTGACAATGTGAAGTCAGACGTTAGGGGAGTGGGTATTTTAGTGTTACTGTCAGGTTGATAAATGGAATTAGTAGAACTGGACAGTGAGTGAATGAAGTAACGGACAAAATTATCAAAAGTACTTTTTTTGCCCCCAGTAATAGTAATCCGTAGAAATAAATCATTGTACTTGTAAAGAATTTAAAGTACTTTTGAAAATAATTGGATTACAAAGAATGTAAAATTGAATTGTTCAGCATATACTGAACAAGAAGCAGGACTTTGGAAATGGAAAACCTCAGTGAGGAATTATAGTATTTTTTTTTAAAAAAGTTATGTACAAAAGCTGCAAATTATAATGCATATTTTTGCTTGCTATTATTCATCTGAAAAATCACATTTACAAAAAACAAAATGCTTATTATTTTTAATATATCTAATGAAAAAGGAAACTTTGATCTTTTTCGACAACCTTTGCTTTCACACGAAGTTGTGATTTGATCGTTTATTTATTATTCCGACAGAGTAATAAATAGGACAATTTAACCCCCCCCCCCCAAAAAAAAAGAAATGCTAATAATAAATAAATAAATAATAAAAATAATAGTTTAAAAAAATAAAAGCATTTTTAAGAATCCCTGCGTGCTGTGACGTAGCGGGTTTAAAAGAAATTTTTAGTTATTTATTTATTTTTTATTGCGAAATAAAAAATGCAGATTTTTTTCATTTTTTTTTAATAAGAATTTTAAAATTTTGTATGCTAGGGAGGCATAGCATAGTACGTGTTTGGATGGTTGTGAGGGGCTTGTAACCACAGAACTGGCGCAGCTATCGGGCAGGCGGGTTCGTGGCGATTTCTGTTAAGGTTTCATCCCCGCATCTTTCCGCATAATTCAAAATTATTTTTCTCGTTGCAAAATAATAATTATTTTGCTTTCATTTTGATCATTTAAGTTCACATTTTAAAGTTTTCTTTTGGTGTGTGTGTGTGTGAGGTTAAATTGACTGCCTTTCTTCCATTTTACTTAAGAATAAATTTATATAGAAATAATTGATAAAGTGATCAAGCGTATTGACGGATTTCGCATAAAAAATATATGAAAGCTTATACACGGAAAATAAATAAAATTTTAAGAAGCTATAACAGGAAAATTGTTATCTACATGTAAAAGCATGTGCTTAGATCCATTCAAGATCTCCTTGAAAATGACATGAAATTTAAATTATATAATTCCAAAACCTTTTTTCTCTCATTGGGAGATTTGGATTTTAAGAGTAGAAAGAGTCACTGATTCTGGTTGCTTAACGTTTTGAACACTACGGCGTACACTTAAAAAAATAAATTAAATTAAATTAAATTAAATTAAAAAATACTATGCTAAATATGAACCTTAAAATTTATAGTTTTTAGATATTATACTTTCTGCATACTTTTAGACATTTTGTAATATTTCTTTTGTCATATTAAAAAAATAGAGCTTTTTTAACACTTTCCAATATAATTTAAAAGTGTTTATGAACTCGCTTTGTCTGTCTCTCTGCCCGTCTTTGCGTGATCTAACTTGCGTAAATATAGTCAGATTGTCATGCAACTTACAAACGCTATTAAAGTTTACTGTAGCATATTCAGAACTGAAAATGAAGTGTGTACCCAGGGCCAAAACTAGCCTTTTTTTTATACCGGGGCAAACATGGGTTTTTGCGCCACCCCCCGTAGCGATCTGCACGGGCCGGGCCTAACTTAATTTTTCTGTACAGAGCCGGGCCTGGTTTCATTCCTAGTCTTCATGGCCTAAAATTTTCAGTCCTAGTTTTGAGCCAGCCCGTATGAAAATCATTGTCTCAGCGTGGCCTTGTCCATTTAAAGGTCAGTTAAATTAAGCGTGGCCCAAAAGTTTTTGCAAAATATGCATACATTTTTGAATCGCCATTATTCTACATTAAACTTTATTACATTATAATATATCATATATTTATAACATTAAACTAGCATTAAAATTTATTATTTTTAAAGAATAGTAGATTTCTACGCATATTAAAATATAAGTAAATTAAAATACAGTAAAATGTGTGAAAAGGAACCTGCCTATGACGGAACCTTGTTTTAAACTGAAAAACGTGTTGAACCATGCAAAATTAATATACTAATAAGTAAGAAAGGATTATATAATACATTTACACTTGCTAAGAAGAGAACTCGTCTATAACGCATTTTTTTTTCTTTTCTATGCAATTCCATCTTAGAAGATTTTACTGTATAGCATTTTTTCCGATTTTTAACACTTGGAATATGGATTAACAATATTAATGATAACTGAAACATTTACATACAAGAAAGAAATTCATTAAAAAAATAAATATCGCAGCCTGCTGCACGTCTATAAAAATAAAGATTATAAACATGAAAAAAAAGTTAAGATAAATATTTTTGGTCAGAACTCCTCGTACGAGACAAATTTTTGACCAATTCGACGTAAAAATCAGTGTTTTGTAGAAGTTCACTCGGGCCGAGCCGAGATTTTAACTTTTTCCCGGGACGGGCCGGGCGGCCCGGGCAGAAATTTTAATTTTTTTATCGGGCCGGGCCGAACTTTTAATCTTTGCATCGGGCAGGGCCGGGCCGATTTTTTTTCTCTATGAGTCGGGCCGAGCCCGGGTCTGGAAATGTCGGCCCGTGCAGACCTCTAACCCCCCGTCCTCACGCGCAATAAAAGTTTTCAACCGCAGGTACCCTATGCAAAAAAAAAAAACAAAAAACAAACAAAAAAAAAACCTTAAAACTTAAAAAACTTTACTTTTACAAATTTGAAAAGATTTAACACTCCCATAGGTTTAACATTAGCTTACAAGTTCCTCTGTATTTCATGTATGCATGTAAACATTTTTGGGTGAAACGACAAATAAAATATTCATACCCCCCCCCCCCCCTTCGCCTTTCGTTCTGGCGCCCGGGGCAAATGCCCCTTTGAAATATTTTTATAAATCTACTTTTTATTATACAGCTTCAAAAGTTATCTTTTTAAGCCTCTCTTTTTTTCTTTTATTCAAAACTACATTAATTAGGTAGATTTCGTAAGAAATACTACCTATTGCAGTCGTTACCATGGTGCGACTTTTGAAAAATTCCTTCATAACTTTTCATTACATGACCCCAGGAACCCAAAACCACCCCCACCTAAAAAGTTTATATATATATATATATATATAAAATCCCTGCCGGCTCGGGCCTACAGGCGGGGGTAGATTTCGAATTTAAGTACTAAATTCACCAACAAAACTTAAATCAAGATAGAGATAAACCTATTTCTTTCACTAAGAATGAAATCTAGGGAGCTAAACATTTTGTGAAAATCCTAATATACACGAATACACACACACATGTATATGGAATAGTTTTAAATAAATAGCTAAAGCAAGTTCAGAGCCTCAAAGTGTTAAAATAAGTTAATATTTCCATAGTCGGGTTTTTATCAAGCTTTAATACGTTTCTTAAAACTCACATGGCGTTACATATTCACCTGCTGAGGTCCATTTAATTTCCAATATGACGCAATATATATATATATATATATATATATATATATTAATTCATCAAACTATTTATTTCATTTTGAGTTTGGATGCGGAAATCTTGCTATAGAAAACTTATGACGTAATATTCAATTTGCTTTCAATTCGTCTAACTATTTATTTTATTTAATTTTTCGCGTGAAATTCTTGCAAAAGAAAAGCAATTGTTGTGGTGAGAATTTTATTGCTTTTTTTTTAATTGTTGGCAACTGCTATAACGAAAAATATTTATTTTTTCCTGTTATTGTTGTGTAAGAGATGGTTTTATCAGAATCGTGTTAAGGCGATATTCAAAATTTTGAACCCTCCCCATTTCCATTCCCTTGGGCCAATTTTGCCCATTTTCATTCCCCGCCGAGATATTAGCCATCTGAAAGTTGTTGGCGAGTTTGAAGACGATCCGTGCATAATTGCGACTTTTATCGTGCGGACAAAATTTAGTACATACATACATACATACATACACATATATATATATATAAACTTTTTAGGTGGGGGTGGTTTTGGGTTCCTGGGGTCCTATAATGAAAAGTTATGAAGGAATTTTTCAAAAGTCGCACCATGGTAACGACTGCAATAGGTAGTATTTCTTACGAAATCTACCTAATATATATATATGTATGTATGTATGTATGTACTAAATTTTGTCCGCACTATAAAAGTCGCAATTATGCACGGAACATCTTCAAACTCGCCAACAACTTTAAGATGGCTAATTTCTAGGCGGGGATTGAAAATGAGCAAAATCGGTCCAAGGGAATGGGAATTGGGAAGGTTAAAAATTTTGAATACCGTCTTAACATGATACTGATAAAACCAGCTTTTACACAACAATGGCAGGAAAAAATTAATATTTTTCGTTATAGCTGTTGCCAACAATTAAAAAAAAGCAATAAAATTATCTCCACAACAATTGCTTTTCTAATGCAATGTTTTCACGTGAAAAATTAAATTAGATAAACAGTTTGACGAATTGAAAACAAATTGAATATTACGTCATAAGTTTTCTAGAGCAAGATTTCTGCATGAAAATTCAAAATGAAATAATTAGTTTGACGAATTGAAAACAAACTGAATATTACGTCATATGTTTTCTAGAGCAAGATTTCTGCAGGAAAATTCAAAATGAAATAAATAGTTTGACGAATTTAAAAAAAAAAAAAAAAAAAAAAAAAAAAATACTGCGTCATATTGAAAATATAATGGACCACAGCAGATGAATATGTAACGTCATGTGCGTTTGAAGAAACGTATTAAAACATGATAAAAACCCGAGTATGGAAATATTAACATAGTTTAACACTTTGAGGTTCTTTGAATTTAATTTAGCGATTTTTAAACCTATTCCACATACATGCGTGTGTGTATTTGTGTATATTAGAATTTTCATAAAACGTTTAGTTCCCTAGAGCTCATTCTTAGCGAAGGAACTGGGTTTATCTTTAATCTTGATTTAAGTTTTGTTGGTGAATTTAGTACTTAACTTCGAAATCTACCTCCGACTGTAGGCCCAAGCCGGCAGGGATTTTTTTTTAATGAATTTTTCTTTTAATACAGGAACATCTAAGAATCTGAGTAATCATTAATTTTGCTATTATGTGTTTTCTGCCTTGCAAACACATCGTAATTTTAAAATATGCTGTAAAATTATCCCATAAGTATGTGTCTGGTCTGTTTTTACTTATTTCTGCACGGTCTGAGCCGTGAACTGCGAAAATATAAACGTGCAGGGCGGGACTTGGGCCGAACCTTTATGTTTGACACCAGGCCGGGCCAAGATAATTTTCGTTGGGGTCGGGCCTGGGCCTTGAAATCCCGACCTGTGCAAACCTCTAAATGAGCCTCTTTCCGCATAAAAAAGACGTGACATTTTTTAAAAGGATGGCTCATGGCTGTTTGGAACAGTTTTCGTTTCTACTCTTTAAGTGACTCAATGTCAAATCCTTTCCTATTTTAAATGACATATACATAATGACAAGCACAGCACAAGCACAAGTTGAGAAGTATGAATTCAATAATATTAAAAGTAAGAGAAGAAAAATAGCTCTTTTCTTTTCTTCCCATCAGAACCAAACCCCTTTATCCCTCCCCAAATTCGTCTCAGTTTTTATCTTGCTACATTCTTTCCTTTCATTTTCACCTTTTCCCATAGCTTAATCTTTTTCAAACGTAGGCCGCAATCCTGTTGGACTCGGACTCTTTCACCAGCAAACAAATGACGACACAGCACACACACATTCATTCATATTCCTGAAACGAAACAACTCTCGCGTCTCGCCGCTTCAAAAAGACGCAAACATGACAAAATTTCCGAGGTACCTCAAATCTGAAATTTGAGGTATTGGGACAAATTGTCATGGTGTATGTGACAAATGAGGTGCTTCATGTATGAGTTACCCAACACTATACAGTAAACATTAAAATAGCAATTAAAGCCTTTGTGCAGGGATATTAAAAAGCAGTAAACCAACGTTCAAAGTGCACAAATAATGCGTGAAAAGCAGCAAACAGCTGTTTCGAATCTACAGTGAGATTCTTCTTCAGTGCAAGGTAGGGAAAAAGGAACATCGTGCTAGGCTCAGCCTTGCTTTTTCTAGCACGCTGTTTCTTTTTCCCTATCTTGCACTGAAGAAGAATCTCGCTGTAGATTCGAAACAGCTGTTTGCTGCTTTTCACGCACTACAGTAAACGTATACCCGTACACATTCATGAAATTAACTCAAAGAATGTAGATTAACGTCTGGAATTTCTTTGATACAACCGGCAGAAAGTTAAATTGCGCGATATAAAATTCTAATCATCATGTTATGTGCTCTGGGGTACGGTTGGGCGGGGCTTGCTCCAACCATTCCGAATTCTTCTTCACCATCTTGTTACGACTGACTGTTTTCACGTTATTCTCTCCAGTTGTTATGGCTCATGGATGTGGGGCATTTGGTCCCAGGCTCCTCGATAAACCGTCAGAAGTCTCTCTTATATAAAGATTTTATATAATACATTCATAATTCAATCTTTTCGGGTATGGTGGGGATTCAGCTTTAAAAGCAATGACAAAGTTAGAAAATTTCGCTTTTTTCGAGCTGCTTCCCTCTGTTCATCATTTACAAACTTGTAATAATGTGCTCAAATAATAATAATAAGAAGAATAAATAGGTACTATTTTACAATGTATATAAATTTTTTTTAACATAAACAAATTGTTCTGAATAATTAAACTGAAACTAGCATATTAAACCGAAGATATATTATTTATGTGTAAATATTGAAATTAAGAAACCATCTTCTTTTAAGTTATTGATTTAAAGAATGTTTAATTATATTAATTTCATATTATAAATTCTTTACTCAGAGAACATCTGTGTTGCAATTGTGGTTTATACCTAATGTTTATGTACTAAAAGAAACATTTAGAATAATTAAAAATCTAGGTAACTTATTATGATTCATTGAGTAGCGGCCAGTTTAGCTTTACACAGGCTTTTTTTTTTTTTTTTTTAACCATTTGGAAAAAGGGTTATTGTCCTCGTTCAGGGTAGGAAATCAAAAACATATCTGAAGCGTTTTATTAGTTGAATCCTGCATTTTCTTCGTTTTCTGATTGGTCTATACAGTAATCTGTATTTTCCCTTTACTTTCAACAGAGATGGATACTTCTGTTTCTACTATGACAAAAAAGTAATAAAAGCTACAAAAAAAAAAATTAATAACTCAGAAACAAATTGAGATCAGCTTTCAAACAAATTGCAATTAAAAATGATTTTTTTTTCTCTATACGACGATATAAAAACTAATATTGCGGGATGTTTAGAAGTTTAAAAAGGAAATTTCATTTAAAATTTGGTCATGATTGTTCCAGTAATATTAATGTTTAATCCTTGGTGTACGTAATGTATGACCAGCTCCGTAGAAGTTTAAAAATTTGCAGTACCGAAAATTGTAAAACTGAAATTTCTTTTAAAATTTGTTCATGATGAGTCTAGGAATATGAATGTTTAATCCATGGCGTACGTAATGTATGACGAGCTCCGTGGGATTTTTATGTCTTAAATTTTAGACTTTGAAAAAATCATTTTCCAAATGGTCGTTGTAATTTGTTAAATGGCATTTGTTATTCTAATTTAAATTCATTAATTTTCCTTTCTTAAATTTTTTGCCACTAAATTGCCGTTAAATTTGCCATTAAATTTTGCCATTTCCTATCTTAAATTGCCACTATGACAAAAAAGTAATAAAAACTACAAAAAAAAATTAATAACTCAGAAACAAATTGAGATACAGCTTTCAAACAAATTGCAATTAAAATTTCACTAATGATTGCTAAAAAAAAGTGTATAAGGTTTTGGACACTTTTCGTCAGTTTTCAACACTTTTTGACAGGTTTTCGACATGTCATGTCAAAATCCATTTTTTGACGTCAAAAACCCAACCCTGACTGATTCGCTACATAGTGAGCCACTTTTCCAAAGAGCCGCTAGTGTGACTAATGTCTCCGTATATCTCTGCTCCCTCAGGAATCTATGCACTCTATGTGTCTCTACGCACTCAAGATGACTAATGTCTCCATATATCTTTGCTCTTTAAGGAGATTTGTCTCTACACCTTGGATTTGGAATTGGAGTTAGTTATTTAGCGTTGCTGCTTTAAAAGATGAAGAACTGCAAAAGTTTGTTTTGGTGGATGAAAATTTGGAATTCTCTTTCCATTAACTTTAATTGTAATGGTTGTAAAATTGCATTGTGTTATGTTTGCTGTATAATTTAAATAAAACCGTCATCAACTTTTTGAACTCATTATTACAGCATTTAACAGATATTTACAGTGTATTACAATGTATTTTTTCAGTTAGTGTTGTTAATGATTACTAATGATTACTTTTTTTGATTGCACAACAAAAAACCTTAATAAATTTAAAATAAATAAATATAATAAAATAAAAAATATGTAAACAATTTTCTAAACCCTCTCTTGTTTTAAGTCGGTTTGTAACGGGATGTACCTATATAACGTTATCAACTTTCTGAAAAATTTGGACGCCCCTCCGCTTTCGATATCATACGTTATCTACCATTCCCCGAAGCGCCCCCTCCCTCTTATGATATCGTTTTTAATGTCTAAAAATTCTTTTTCTTTTCACAATTTTTTTCTTTATTTTCCTTCTATACGTTTGCAATGATATACAGATAGTGTTACATATCTATTATTAGCGTACTTTACTGATTTAAATGGAAAGAAACAATAAACTATAAACAATAAAATATGAATGTTATACATTAAATAACTTTATATCAAATAACACTTTAAAGGAGCCTTTAACATTTAAAAGTATTATAATGACTTTTTGTTGCATAATGCATTCAATAATAATATTGCCTTCTTGCACACGCCCCCTGCATGTGAAGGGTGTAAGGGGAGGTCCATAAATGATGTCACACTTTTTTTCAATATTTTTGACCCCCTCCCCCCCCCCCTTTGTCACAAAGTGTCACACTTCACCATACCCTCTACTGCCCCACATTGTCACATGTCATACTATATTACATAAACATATACTTACAGTTGAGAAACAAAGCACGACGTTGTACATTATATTTCAATTTTTTTTTTTAACTTTAACTATAAATGACATTTGTGAGCATAACAATAAAAATGATTCGTACACTTATTTTGTATGAAATAAGACTAAGGTTTACAACAACAAACATAATTAATATACAATATTAATAAAATATTAACATGAAAGAGCAATTGAAAACAGTATTATTTTGGAATTTAAAATGGAATTTAATATATTTGGCTTTAAATCTTATCTTTACTTTATCAATAAAAAATACTTTAATTTCAAAATAACTTCAAAATTGAATCTGCTGATTTTTAATGCTTTTATTTTAACCAAAATGTGTGATGTCACATTTCTTCTTACCCCCTCCCATGCCCTTGTCACAATTTCACGAACACCCCTCCCCCCCTTCAAGCGTGACATCACTTGTGGATGGCCCCTAAGCAAAACCGCTCTCTCTCTCTCTCTCTCTCTTTTCTTCTTCTTTTTTTTTTTTTTTTTTTTTTTTTTTTTTTAAGGTGAACAACGTTTTTCCCGTTTTTTTTCTAGAAACCATAAGATGCATCTTTTCGAACCTGTTTTCACCAACAACGCATTATATGTCAAACGTTGGTATATTCCATATTTTGGAATGAAATGATTTTATAACGAATGAATTTTTTTAATAGTTTTATAACATTGTATTATCATAAAAATAGATGGCTAAAAATATATAAGACTATTTTAATGTCAAGAAAAAGTTAACGTAAAAAGAAAATTTTGTTTGGATCAAAAGTGATAACGGTATCAAGTGCCAGCCGCTCCTTTCCCCCTGCAGTAATAACGCATAGCTACAGCCCTTAAACGTGTTCTTACAGTTTTTAAAAAAAAGAGTAAGATATGGATCTAATTTTAAAGGATCAAAATTCAATGAAATATATATATTTTTTAATTTATTAATCAATGAAATAGTAGAATAATGGACCAATGTATTTAAAAATAGAAATATGATCAGGTATTTTCGTATGGAAATTTGTTATTAATGTTCTTGACTCTACAACTGACTATCATAAGCACGGTCAAGGGGAGACAAGGGAAGCCATGGGTCCTGCCTGGATTTTGAAATTTATTTAACTAAATTTTCTTTCTATCTGATGATTTTGAAAAAAAGTAGTGAAATTTATTTTTCATAAACGATTTAAAATAACTAAATAAAGTTAGTTGGGGCAACTGGGCCATTATTTTACAATGTGACCCTGGAGCTTCTGACAATTCAGCTTCAAAAAGCTAATGTTCATTTTAATTAAAGTCTTAACTTCTGTAAATGTGTTCAGATGGGTACCCTCTATCAGACAGAAATGCTCAAAATTACATTTTAATATTTAAAAATATAAAAATATGCATACTTCATCTTTCTTTCCTCAGTTGCCCCATAAAAATGGGGTAAGTGGACCAGGGAGGTCTATGTTCCACACGCGTTTATTTTTTTTTTCATATGGGATATCAGTTCCTGTTTGAAAAAGTATAAACAACTTAAATTTAAACCAGGTAAGGGAAACCTTTGCTGTCAATGTGTCTAAAAAACACTAAAAGTGAAAATATTAGATTTATTTATACTAAAAACATAAAAATTAAGTAAGTACGTATGTACTTTAGTATAGGTAATAAGTATAAAAGTCAACCGGGTATTTTAAGGAAAAAAATTTTCAAGGTAAATCTATAAACAAACGGCTACGTAAGTACTTTATCTGTATCCAGGTGTCGCATTACATATGGAAAATTTTAGTTACCAGAACTTTTAATGAGTTGCTTTCATGATCATTTTATTTAACATCTTGTAAAGAAAGGTGAGATGAAGATATTATTTTCAAAATAGTGGTAGGAACAATGAAAGTTTCCCTATAGAATGCGATCCCTGTGTATCGTACAATTTCAAGGTTTGGCTATCTCGCTCAGGGGAAAGGTACTTGCATTCGTAAAATCTTGAAATAATTTAATGACACCAGTATTTACAAGAGAATCTAATTGTAAACAAGAAAAAGTATATTTTCGCGTACTAAATAAAAGGTGAAATTTTCATTATAAAATTCTGGTACCAATACGCCTTTAGGGATTAAAAAATTATGGGATGCCATAACGGCATCACCGCCTCTGAAGGTGTCAAAAAATTTGGTTTGATACCACCGAATATGCATTTTTAAATTTTATTTCGTAATTTTAATAAGGTATTCTTTAATTTTCTTTATTGTGAACAACAACAAAAAAAAAAAAAACAATGGAGAAATTTATTTCCCTTAGTAAAAGAAACTCAAAAGAAAAAAAATATATATATATATATATATATATATATAACTATTGGGGTAACTGGATCCAGCATGGTCCTGTTACCCCATTCTTGAAAACATTATGGGGGTAACTGGAACACCGGGCTTACATTTGAAACATGAAGTAAATATGTATAGATACCTAATAATATTAATGTAGTTATATGCCTAATATTTAAAAAAAAGATTGTTTAATAAAAGTACTTACAGTATTTTAATAAAAAGCCGAGGAAGTTCATCCATAGTGATGTTGTTTTTAAAAAAAGAAACGTAAATTTTTGACAACCTATAGCAGCGAAGTGAGAGTTATTGAGTTGACACAAGTTGTTTTAGGAAGTAGAGATTAAGGTGCATTGTTCACAAAAGCTAAAACTTAAAAAAACATCAACATTTTTTTATAAAATAGCCTACGGCCCATTTACCTCGTGGGTCTAGTTACCCCAACTAACCTTATAGAGAGAAAAGGTACTTGGAATTTTTAGTCAGCAGTCTGTGTTCCTTGAACATCCACCCTCCCATGCACTGAATATCTAAAACGGTGGGTTCAGAGGGAAGGGGCAGACGCCCGTTCATGATAAAACAGAATATTGCTTCAATTGTATTGGAAAACTCTAGCAGATTTATTTTTGTGTATTATATATTTCTTATTTATTTCATTTCTGCTCTGGTTATATTGGAATGATGTAAAATTGTCTTACACGAAGGATTTCACAGAAATTTTCTAATTTTAAATTATTTCATCTTTCATGTTCTCCATCTTAAAAAAAGCGGCAAATGCTGCCGACCACAGACACACCTGTTCCAAAATATTTTCTTCTGCCGGCGGGCGCCCATGCTCACCAGATTTTAGTGAAAGTCAATTTTTCAGTGTAAAATTTAGATACAGTGAAATCTCTCTGTAAGGGCCATCTGAAGGTCCTTATGAAGGGTGGCCATTAAATAAGGTGACAAAAAAAAAAAAAAAAAAAAAAAAAAAAAAAAAAAAAAAAAAAAAGGAAATTAAAGCTATATAAATGAAAAACTGTTTGTTATCCTTTTCAAAGTCTATACATGATTGAAAAAATTTCTATTGAAGTTTGCTTACTTTTTATAATTTTTTCACACACAATCTTGGTTTCTAATGATTCTTTTACTTTATGGAACAAATTACTTAAATTTGCATCATTTATTAATGCCTTAGAATGAGATATTAGTTTATTTATTTATGTTAGCGTTTCCTGACAGGTGTAAAAATTGTGCTTCAATATGCATTCACAGATTTAGTAAATGTGTAATCAGTTTTTCCAGATAACCTGTTATCCTTTGTGTGCCCACAACGAAGGGTCAAGTTTCCAATGCAATTCAACCCCTTCAGGTTGAAAGGTCAAACAAAGTGTGGGGAACACCTGTTTGTCTCACATGTGGAAAAGTTTATGGTCCTTCATTGTGTTACTAAATCCTCCCCATCTCCTCCTACTTTCTTTGTTGCAAGTGCAGTTGTTTGCTGAACTTTTATCTTTTGGTTCAGGAATTCAATACACCTGTTAAGGATTAAAGGCACATATGAAATAAATGGCCCTTATGAGGGGTAGGTGTAGCCCCTAATAGGAGTAAATTTAACATTATGTCTATGGGAAAATTTTTCGTTCCTAAAAATATTGGCCCTTGAATAGGGGTGGCCTTTAAAAGAAGTTATACTGTATTTTTACATAAAAAAGCTTTTTACTGAAATAAGACTATCGATTAAAATCACATTAATTTATGTCAATATTTCCACATAATAAATGATAGATGATTAGAAAAATTGGATAATTGAAAGTTTGGCAGTTCATATATTATATATCGAGAGTATGCATAACTATAGTTTTTCCTATGTGACAAGTGTTTCCAGGTCTAGTGTCACAAAAATCGGGACGGGGGGGGGGAGGGGGAGAAAAAAAGCTGGACATCTTAAGAACTGCACTAAAACCTGTTAAAACGGAACTTATGTAACGGAATCACGCTTTAGACTGAAAAATTGCGGAACCTTGGCTAAAAGTACAATACAATTTTAAGGAGCAACTATTTATACTTTCTAAGATTACAACAATGTCTAAAAGAGATTTTTTTCGACCTTTTGTCGTTCCGTCTTAACAGGTTGCTGCATTAATTACTTTCGTTTTATCATACCGAATGTATGTGAATTTATGACTTTATTTTTAAGCCAATTATGGGAAATTAGTAAATCGAACTACATTATTCTTTAATGAATCACAGTATTTTCATGACAATAATGCCAAATTTAAAAATCCAGGGTTTTATTTTTCATTACGGCGTATTTCCGTCGTTTGTGTTAAAGAACAATTATTATTACGTACACTCTCTCTCTCAAAAAAAAAAAAAAAAAAAAAAAAAATCGTTAATCTGTGAGATGCCGAGAACATACATGTGGCTGTAAGAGATTTTTTTTTTTTTTTTTTTTTTTTTGTTATTTGAAGAATTTTCTGTCTGTTGACAGTAGAATTTCCGGAAACTTTGAGCTTCGGCACGCGAACTTTTGATGTTTTGAAGGCCGTGGGGGGGGGGGGGGGGACATATGTAAAAATTCAGTTTGTAATACGAAAAAGTAATACGCCATACAGTCACCGGAACAACCGTGTGGTTTGATGAAACTGTAGATTTAAATTGGAGATTTACAGATAATTTTTACGTCCGATTGATGGATTTTCTATATTTGTAGGAAAGATAGGCAAATCAAAGCTGTAATTTTTGCGTTTTAACAGAAAAAAAAAAAAAAAGTGATGAAAGTCTCCCTTAAAATTCATGTATTTTTTAAAGAGTTTATACTGATCGAAAAAAAGATTCTGTAAAATTCTCATGCGACATAAAATTTAAATCTGAAATTAAAACTGAAAAAACAGAATTCTCAAGAAAAATGTAAGTGAAATAAAAACTTGTAAAATATCTCAGAAGCTAAAAGTACATTATTTCAGCATTATTTCAGTCATATAACATAAAATCTTGATGATGTTAAAAAGAAACATATAAACTCTAAATTTATACTTATTTCGAAACAACTAATAGTATAACTTATCTTCTAATTAAGAGTTCTCCAACAAATAATACATTGAAATTGAAATTTTTAAGTAAGTCGGTATCCCGATTTAGTACATGAGCTTTTAAACACTTCGTTGTTATTACAACCGTAGATCGACTTATGCCAAAACGTCCTACAAGAAAGCCAACATAGAAGCTGAAAACTGGATTGTGACGCCACCGTCAGTCGTCCATTGTCCTAATCCTTTACCCCCACACTAGATAGTTATAAAGTATAGTACACAGAATAGCTTACTAAGTGAGCGTGTGTAACTAAATCACGTGCTTGTAGTGTATGATCTTGAATTTATAATTCAATTTAAAAAGAGAGTTTTTACTGTTAAATTCAAAATGAAACATTATTGAAAAGGGTAAAATACATATTTTAAATGTATATAAAAATTGTCCCTAATAATGGTTGCTTTTTATTTTCTCTGGATTACAACTTAAAAAAAATGGATTTGGAACATAGAAATATTTACGTAAATTCAAACTAATATTCTAAGGTTAGACCCATTTGAATCTCAACTATATTTTTTTAATTACTAAATTGATATGTTTAAGTGTTTTATGGCAGTATTTCTCTAATATTTTGTAACATGAATTCTGAAACGTTATTTATTATTACAATAAGAATTGTAATTTCAAATTATTTATTCACCAGCTTTAAATTTATGTTGTTTTCTTTATGAATAAGTAAATTTTTCAAGGTGCGGTTTGTTATAACCTAAAATAACGTCGTTGACACAAAATATTTATGTATTAAATTACTGTTGAAATGAGTAAATCCTTTTTTACTTATTATTTTATTCTATTTTCTATTTATATTTATTTCTAGATGAAAGTTTTCAATAATTAATAAATTTTAAAATCAAAATGTTAAGATCTCGTCGACTTACATCAACGAATAAAAAATAATGCTAGGTACTGACATTTTCTGTTACAGTAATAAGGAGTTAACTTTTAAATCAATGTAAATAGAAAATTCGTTATTTTAATTGGGATTAATTTAATAATAATCCCTTTTTTATTCTAGTTTGAATTCAATGGAAAACAAAATGAGGTTATGGCAACAATAGTACTTCAGTCTCTTCAATAATGCATCATAGAAATAGAAAAAAAAAAAAGGTATCGTATGTATTCATATATATTAAATTGTGTTCTATGAATTATGCAATGCTATTTTTTACAGTTTGTGTAGTTAATTTTAAAAAAAGGGTGAATTCATATCGATTTTTAAAGGCTGGTCTCAAATAGAGACCCCTTTCTTTCTGGCAGAAAATTCTTTTTTGCCTATACTGCACAACGTGCATAACCAGTGTTGCCAGTGGGCTACTATTTATAAATTCAGATTTCTTGATTAGCATCACTTTTTTGAAATTGTAAAATTGGCCTTATTTAATGACATATTAATTAAGGCTTAAACAAGGAAAATTTTATCATTTCAAAACAGTGGTGCTAATCAAACCATCTGATTTTTTTTTTTTTAAGTAGCCCACTGGCAACACTGTGCTTAACAAAATCAAAGTTATATTTATGTGTTTAACCTTCCTACCCTGTTGAAATTTTACTCGAACTTAATAAAAAAATCATAAAGCATTTCATACCACAATTTTTTCTTAAAACTATTTAATGTATTTATTTATATTATTTTTCGGTGTGTTTTATTTATCTTAGTTTACGAAAACATTTCTGGTTCGAATCTAATGAAATGAATTATAGCAATAGGTCGATTAGACCCATTCAGGGTAAGAAGGTTAAAAATAATTTGAAAATACAGATTAAAACTGCTCAAACCTACCATTACTTCATTGACAATATTTAATAAAGATAATCAAGGAATAAATCCGTCCGCTATAAAAAGTAATAAAGAATTTTCTTTAAAAAATGTTAATTTTGAAGTCCAAATTTCAAGTTAAATATATAGGATGGGGGGGGGGGGTGATTTTCTTTACGTTTGAGCTATTATATTGTTATTTACATAAATTTGATTGTATTAGTAGAAAATATTTCTCAAAATAAAATCTCTTTACCATAAAATACTGTAACATGTTTCATTATGACATTTCTAGTATGTGCTTATTTCAATAGTTATTTATTCTACTATTATATTTTAATAGATTATTATATTTTAATAATCGAGTATGGTTTATTCAATCTCACACATTAAAATTTTTTGAAGCATATAGTGAAAATATTACTTTGAAAATCAATTTATTAAATGAATATACTGTCCAAATTACATTACCAGGCCTTACACACTTTGCCCTTTTTCATGCCACTTTTTTTTTTCTTTTTTTTCAAAGAAAAATCTTTTTAGATTTGTCTAAAAAAAAAATGCATAAACATATCCAGAAGGAAATTTTCGTTGCGAATGTTGTAAATGTCTATCATGACAAATTTTCTTCTGAAATAATTGTATTTATAAAACCGACTAGCGGAAGTCCTGCATATGTAGTACCGTAAATAAATTAACTAATTCCCTATAAATAATTTATGTTAGAAAAGCATGAAAATGATACCTATTTAATAGAAATGCTTATTTGTAATCTTATATTCAATTCTACTGAGAGCTTGACCACACAAATTAAAAACATATATGAACATATATGTCTGCCTTGAAAGCATAAATTGATATATAGGTTTACACAATTACTGAAATTAAATATATATATTTAAAGGCAAAATTATTTAGATGCTTTTTATCATATTTATGTACATATTTCGAAATAACAGTTATACACTTTTGTATACATTTTTAATAACATTGAATTCTTTCGAAAGTGAGCTCATTTTTTCCGGCATTTTATTACTTCGAACCAATTTTTCAAAAGCATTATCAATCAGATACGTTGTAAAACTATTGGGTAATGCCCGTAGCCAATACTGGCCATCGCATGAGTTTAAAACTGATTTCTGGTCACTGCTCTAGGGGCGACCCTTGGCACTTCATCCGAGCACACTGCCTTGCCTTCCTAGTTTTATAAAGTCTGATCGGGTCGTGAGAGTTCACACTCCCACGGGAAGGTCCACCAACCCTCGCCGACCCCGCCCTCAAACGCGGCCTATTGGCCATTTTATTTATAACTTCATACATATATTTACATTCCAAACTCCATGCTACATCTAGATTTTGCACTTCGGCGTTTGATTGGGGCGAGATCCGCAATGCGGATTTACATAAATAAGCATATATCAGTAGTGTATTTACAACAAACAAGTATGGCGGGCCCACCATATATATAAATGAAATAATAATGCAACTTTCAAAACAATTCCTTTTTATTCAACTTCAAAAATTTACAAATATATTTACAAACAACTTAGTCTTCAATCTTCTTACTTCAAACTTCAAAACTTCTTCTTCTCGGCTTCTGTTCAATTCCTTTTAGTAGTGACGTAAACATGCACAAATAGGTAACTTCCTTACGAAGGGACCGCCCATTAATGATACTTAATTTAATTTAGGCATCATTTCTTTGAGAAAGGCCGTGAGTGACCCTCTCAGTTCCGGGACTTTGAAATAGTACCGGACATTGGCTCTTGTTAGTTTCGGGCAGAACCTTCGCCTTAGTGGCTCTGTTCCGACGCACGTTACGAGCAAGTGAAAGCTCGTGGCTGGAGTCGGGTCTGTACAAAAAGGACAGCCTCGTGCCGTGGGACGGATGTTGAATTTACGGAAATAGGCGGGAAAAGGCCCGTGTCCCGTCAATGCCCAGTTTAGAAATGGTGATGTCCAAGCGCGAGACTCTGATACCTTTGGAAGGACAGAATGTACGTCCCGCCCTCTTCTCTCACCGTCCCATCTTTCTTGCCAGAAATTGAGTATTTCTGCGCGGATTCTGGTCTTGACGAATCGGTGGGACATTCCAACATGGACATCAACTGCGGACTTTTCCGTACCACCTTTCGCTAGACGGTCGGCATGCTCATTGCCTTGTATTCCAACGTGGGCCTTTTCCCAGAACCATTGAATTTCCATTCCATCCCTCAGCTCATGTATCCGTGTACAGATGGGGTCGAGATTGTTCTGATTGGCGAGTGCTTGTAACGATGACCTCGAGTCACTGAATAGTTTAGTAGCTATTCTTTCTCTTGAGCCGCAGACCTCCAACGCCTTCATAATTGCGACAAGCTCGGCCTGAAAGACCGTGGCATGAGGTGGGAGACCGTAGGAGTATTCTCCTGTTGGTACTCCACCTTCGTATATGGCGACCCCCGAACCTGTCCCACTTGTGGTTCGCGACCCATCTGTGAAAATGAGTCTTCCTCGATGTTCTGAGGGGCTCCCCAGATCTTCGGGGGCCATCTCCCAGTGTATGAAAGGAGCATTAGCGGGGTGGACTCTCCAGCGCTCTGCAATGGTCTGCACATCACTGGCTTTGATTTCCTCAGAGCCGACGTAAACGTCTTCTCCGAGGCGGAGGACTCGCGTGCAGAGCTGTTCGCGTTCGATTTGCAGGTCCAGTGGAACGACACCTGCCAAGACTTGACAAGCTGCCGTACTTGTTGTACGGAAGCATTTAGTGATCGGAAGAAGGGCCAGTCTCTGAATAGATTCCAACCTATTCCTCATCCGATCGGTGCCTGTCCACCAGAAGCTGCATGCGTATGTTGCAAGCCTCTCAAAACCACGCTTATACAGATTCTTGAGCACCACTCCACTCAGGCCCCAGTCCCTACGACTGAGAGAGTAAATAGCGTTCGAATAGGTCGCCATGCTTTCTCTAATATACGCAACATGTGCCATGCCATTTAGCTTCTTATCCAAGATCACCCCCAAATACCTCGCCGTGGGCTTCGCCTTGACGGGACGACCAAGAAAGGAGATCCGAGGAGGGGTCCTCGGGTTGCGCTTGTGGCTCCCCAATCTTCGCATCTTTCTGAAGTAGATGGAGGTGGTCTTTTCGGCGCTGAAGGTCAGATGTTGAGTTGCAGCCCACTCTGCAATCTTTGCCAAAGCAACGTTGGCTATTTTCCCACACGCATATGCGTTGGGGGCTTCTATAATGAGGCCAAAGTCGTCAGCATACGCTATTATCTTAACAAACTCGCCCAACTCCAAAGCAAACAGTGAGTTTGCCACCAAATTCCAGAAGAAAGGTCCGGAATTAGAGCCCTGCGGACAACCGACCGTGTATTCACGCACCATGAAAGTCGTTGGCGTTCGGTATGTTACCTTCCTCTTTGAGAGAAAGCTCTTAACTTGTTTGAATAAGTTGTTCGGACATTTCATCTTTTTGAGTGCCTTAAAGATCGAAGACCACCGTAAGTTGTTAAAGGCTCCTTTTATGTCTAACATAACCAAACAGCAGTCGTTGTCCCTTTCATGACTGCTGTTTATTGATGTCTTCAACTCGTGAAGAGCGTCTTCCGTTCCCTTTCCTGGAGTAAAACCAAATTGGTTTTTGTGAAGGAATTTCTGGGACTGGGCATGATAATTCAGCCTGTTCGTCACCAGTCTGTCCAACACCTTACTCCAGGCGGGAAGGAGACAAATAGGGCGGTATGAGCTGGCGGCCTTACGATCTTTGCCTGATTTGTTAAATAGAATCAGATCTGCTAACTTCCATGAGGAGGGGAAGACCCCATCCTTTAAGCACTTGTTTAACAACGCTAGAAATAGTGATTTATTTGTCCGATACAGAGCTTTAATTATCTCTAGAGGTAAGCCATCAACTCCTGGCGCTTTACCCTTGTTCAAGGACCTGAAAACCCCTTCAAGTTCCTTTGGGGAGAATTGGGCGTCGTCAGCGACGTCTGTGTGTGTTATTTCTACTTCATCCCTTTCTGCTATATCCGTGGGAAAGTGATAATCCACTAATTCCTCAATAGTTGAGCTGAAATCCGAGGTGATGCTTCCGTCATTTTTGGCCAGCGCACTTAACTTGAGGCGGCCTGTGGCCCTTCCTCTTGCCCAATCGAAGTGCGGCCCAAATGGTTTACCCGGGTCAATTTCCTCTAGGATTGACCTATAATGGGCCCACTTGGCCCGCCTGATAGATTTCTTAAAGCGGGCCTGGAGTTTACGATAGAGTAGCTCGTACTCCTTCCTTTGATCTTCATCTGCTTTACATTGTTGGTATCTTCGCCTTGCGGCTTGAACACCCTTGCGCTCGACCAATAGACTTCGGCTCCACCACGGAACAACTCTTTTTCTCGCCTTTTTCTTACGGATATGCTTATTGCATAGATTTTGCACTGTTTTTGTTAGGTATTCCACACATTCGTCTACCGACTTCCCTTCTAGCCAGTCCGGAGACATGCCCCCTATCTCATTCGACAGGGCCTCCCGAAACTTGCTTTCGTCCAAGTCCTTGAATCGAATCCTGAATTTTGGATTCGGGGCCGGCAAATCGGTCGCGATTGTCGTGCAAATACGACGATGGTCAGTCGCCGACTCATAAAGCTCCACTTCCCAACACTTGACTTTCGTGGGCAGGGCAAATCTACCGATGGATAGATCGACCCAGCTGGTACCTCTTGAGCCATGGAACGTCTCGTCACTCCGTGGATCATTAAAGATCGTGAGACCATGTTGCATAGTTAGCTCCAGGATTAGATCACCCCGGTCATTTGTTTTGTGCAGGGGATTACCCCAAACCGCGCTCTTTGCGTTAAAGTCTCCTAGTAGTATTATATCCTTCTCTCTATGTTTGACCAGAAGGTCTTCCAGGATGAGCAGCTGATCGTCGACCACCTTGTCGGGCTCAAGGTAGACAGAAACCACCACAATTTTGGTCTTAAAAAAGTCCAGGAGGATTGCAACTATGTCCCAAGACGCGAACAATTCCGTTACCGGAATGTCCTTGTTCGGAACTAGGACCGCTGATCGTGAGCCGGCCCCTGAGCAGTAGGGGACTACCGCTTCTGGCGCTCCTCCGGATTTCCCACTTGTTAATAGTGGAGGTTCCTGAACACAAACTACGTCGTAGTTGTCAAGGTCAACTTTCAGCTGATTCATTGCCGTGAAAGACCTTCCGACATTTTGTTGCCCCAAGCGTAAATTATCCATAATTGATACGCTTCTTTAATTTCAATACTTCAAGAGCGCGGGTGGGACAAATGGGGTGTAGCGGGGAGTGGTCCAAGCTCGCCCGTTGTTCTGGTAAGTAGAACTGGTTTATATGCTCGCAGTTCCCACAGTGGCTGCGGCATCTTCCCTCTGCACAAGATTTTGATTTGGGCGTCTTGGTGCTCCCACATTCCAAGCACGCCTCTTTGTTTTTGCAGTTTTTGCTAATGTGACCGTAGCGACCACACCTGAAGCATTGCGTTGGTCTGAGATGTTCGGAGATCTTAGACCTGCTCCAGCCCAGGACCAGCCTGCCCAACTTCTTAAGCGGGTGGAAGGCCTCTGGGGTCGTTTCCAACACCCAGTGGCTCTGGTCTCTTCCCTTAATGGGGAATTTGACCTTAAGGTTTTCGACTTCCACTCCAGCCTGATCGGCTGCCGCTTTTACGACATCGGCCCCTTCGATGTCAGAGGAGACATCATAGACGATCACTCTAGGGTTTCGGAGCTTCGGGATCGTACATTGTACTATGTCCTTCAACTCCTCATTTTCCCTGATCGCTCTGTCAAGGGTTTCGACTTCTTCCCTTTTCGAGAGGCGCACACACAGACCTCCGGACGACACCGGCTTTCTACCCTTGACCTGAATCTTCAAGTCGGTAGGGTTGATCGCCTTAGTCAGTCTCTTTTCTAGGGACTTACTCTTAAGTCCCTTATCCTTAGGATAAATTAGAAGGACGTGGTCAGTGACCACACCTGGTGTGCGGGTCTTTCCCCTCTTTTCGGGTGTCTGTCTACTTGCCCTTATGCCCTCGTTTTCTTGTTCCGCCGAAGGCCTTGCGGCCTCAGCGAAGGTGGAATTTGCGTTCGAGTTTGCGTTCGAATGTGCGTTCGAGTGTGCGTTCGAATGTGTGTTCGAGGGTGTTTGCAAATATAACATTTGCAATGTCAAGGTTTCGACCTTAGAATTGGCGACGGCTAGAGCCACCGATTGTTCGATGAACAATTCACTTAGTTCATCTAGGTCGTCACTTATAACTTGTTTTTCATTGATTCCTTTTATTTTGGCAAAGACCATTACTTTGATTTTGCTTATTAGAGCACTTGCCAGTTTTCTAGTGTCTCTGTTTGTGTCTGTATCACCATTAGGTGATACCACTTTAGGGATTCCAAAGTCAGACATGGTGTCTAACATCAATGGAGCTCCACTTTCCCCTTGGTCTGCCATTATTTTGCCAAGTCCAGAACACAGGAACCGTAGAAAAACTTTGAAAAAAAAACCGAGCAAACTCTCTGCTTTGCAAAGAGGATGCTCTCAAATCCTTTTCTCAATTCCTTAACTTGTTAGCTTCAGATTACCCTACTGAGTAATGGTTTGGCTAGATAACCTAGGGTAGAACAGATCTAGCTTCAGCGAGATTGTGTTTCGAGACAAGCTCCCAAAACCTCCCGAAGACAGTCGCGGGCACCGCGCCAAGGCTCTGCTCTACCAATTTGGCTAGCTCGAGAATCGAGGACGATTTCTCGTTCTTGTAGTAGTTTCTCCGAAACACGTTATGGGCCGTGGCCCAAGGGCTTACGCGTCCGAAGTCTTTCCACAAGCAGCGTGATAACTCACCTAAGCTGTTCACTATCAAGCAAAGGATACGTTTACACGCTCCTCCGAAACTCGCTTTGTCCCAACTTTCTTCTCTTATTCTTAAAGCGTTCAAACAATAGCCAAAATCCAAACTTTTTTTACGCCCGCGACAGATACGTTGTAGTATTTCGATCCTAAAAAAAGAAAAATAAGGGAGCGGTGAGTGATTTCATCGTTGGCGTTAGCCAAAACTTCTAACCCAGTCTATTGCAATACATATTTAGATTTAAAAAAAAAAAAAAAAAAAAAATGGAAGAGCCTACCTGTATTTTCTGTAAGAAGCTGAATCTATTCCGAGCCTTTTCCTGAAAGAAATAAATTTTATTGAAGTACAGAAATGAAATCCTGCAAATCCTTTTGTGTTAATGCTCTTCAGAAAACACGGGATCTTGAAGAATGACACTTTTATTCCTGGATTACTAATCAAAATAAAAGAAGAGAAACGTGATTAAATATTTACATTACAAATGGAGTATGTTGGACAGTTTAACTGCCTTTTAAACACTAAATTGCATCATTTTTGCAGGTCGGAGCGTAAGCTTCCGATATTAACAAAAGAAGATGTCAGCCGCTAAAACACAGTATGTGCATACATGACTTCAATGCAGACTGAGAATTTGGGGTCCAACAAAGTGTTCAAAGAGTCAAAAAACAATAGTTTCTTAATTAATCAGCAAATTCACAGCACGTACACAGTTTAAAATTTTCAATGGATGGTTTACACTGCATAGAGTCGCCATCTGTCATCACAGAAATTAAATAAGGCTCCGTCATGAAGAAAAGCTGTAGTGCTGTCATCTATCGGCACCTTTGAAGACTGTGAACTGTTCGGAGTATGTATATCTAGAACGCTGTCCATTTACACATGATTTCACACACATATCTTCTTGAGTATCGATTGTATATGGAGACATATTTCACAGGTGTATATATTGATTGATTGTGTATGTAACTGCATACCTCATTTTTACAAACATATTTCTGGATTAAATAAATATTAGTTGTGTGGGTTTTTCACGCAAAACAGTTCGTTAGAAGGACGTATTTCAACAGATCCAACCAAAGAAATTGGTTGTAACAGATAAATTTTACTCACCTAATAAATTTCAAATTCATATATACAGGGTGATTTCAGCGTAACGTGGGCAAAATGAAAGTGCAAATCAGGCAAACAAAAGGAACTAAATATTACATACGAGCATAGGGGGATCGCAAACGCTAGCCGGAGCCGCTAGAGGAGGTTGCAAATTATATGTAATACAAGAAGAATAAACAAAAATCATTCTACATCATTTATTTATACTTTATTTCCACATATGTGATACATATACGACCAATATTACTACAGGAGACGCTCAAAGGTTTTGCCAGTCTCGTGGAAACACAAATTACATAGACGCTGCATTGACTGGCGCACCTTTTAAAACATATCAGGTGTCTCTCGAAATCATCCTACTGCAGCAACAATTATTCCTACTAAGTCTTCCTACAACGAAACAGGTGTTTTGTAAATAGGTCCTTTTAAAAGACCTCTTAAGAAAAATTCTATTGGAGACGAAAGTGGTCATCGTGGTCGCCCACTAGTGGAACCAGATGGCGTTTGCGACCCATTGTTCCTGTGTGATTTTTGATTCTTTTCGTATGCCTGCTTTGAACTTTCATTTTGGCCACGTTCTTTTGAATCAACCTGTATATATATTGTTACTTTAACCAGCAGTATATGTAAGTTCTTCAAGAGAGCAATCTATGTAAAATACGTTGAATAAAAATTCTTCGGACTTATCGTTCTTTTCATACAGTTCGAGTATTTGCACTGATGTTATACACATGGTATATCCATGTGTTATTTATTTGCACTAGTGTTATATACTACATGATTATTTATTATATTTACTTTATTTACATCATTGCCTACATGCACAGTGATCGGAACAAATTCGGGAATTTTCAGCTTTGAAGCTATTGTCTGCTCGTTTGCATACAATTATCTATCTTTAAAAAAATAAATCAGATTCTTTTTTGTAAACGTTTGATTTAAAACATTTTGCGTTTTATCCGAATGATTACTATAAGTTACAATAGAACAAGTACTGGGTACTTTTGGACAAATCAATGAAAATAATAAGTTATTTTAAAGAGTAACAGATGTTTCACCAACGAAAGCTGAGAAATACTATCCTCATATTTAGAAAAAGGAACGGTTTACCATTTCGGTCATAACCAATGAATGCTTTGAATTTTTTTAAGATGATATGAATCAATTAAAAAGATATTCTGTGACATTAAACAAATAGCAAGATAAAACTCGGTGATAGGATTTTTTAGAAGATTTTTGTTGTTGTTGTTTTGTGATGGTGAAGGTGTGCGTGAGTGTGTTTGTGGGGGGGGGGGGTGGCTGAGGAGATTATAGTTTTTCATCTACATTGCCTTTTCTTTTAAATAAATGCAAAAAATACAAAACAATAAAAAAAAAACAGAAAACAGTTTTAAAAAAATAAAGAATTTTTTATATTTTTTTCTGCGCTACTTGTTATTTTGTACTAACATTATGTATTATAAATATTATAATTATCATATTATTATTATTAAAATTACTATGAGGGATGAGAATTTAGTAATCTACACCAAATTTCAATACATGAGTATTGTCTAGGCTTTAAAACTACTGACTTTTAACAATTATTTAGCTTTATATAGAACTTTTCTGAGCATTTTTTGTAATCGGTTTATTTTACAATATAAAACAGGGGTCGATCCAGGCAAAATTTGGGCCTATTTAGGGCCTTTTCACAAATATCTATTCAGTAAAACAGGCCCCTTCACAAAATTCCTTTTAATAAAATAAACCCCTTAACAAAATCCCTTCCATAAAAAACTTACTACTACTTATTTTTTTTTTTTTTATCTTGCTAGGTTTTAAAATGTGCGATTTGTAAATAAAATCAGTTCACCAGAACAAAAAAAAAAAAAAAAAAAAAAAAAAATAGTAAAAGTATTTAAAGAAGTTTTTGTTTTAAATGCTTATTTCGAATTTGAGTAGCTAGATTTCAACATTGAGTGTGTTCAAGAAGCACGCGCGCTGCGCGCGCGAGCTGAGGAGTCAGGAACATGGAGTGGGTCTATATCATGGATGTAGTGTGTTCAGGTTAGTGTACAGGTAGACACGTAGTGTGTTCAGGTTAGTGTACAGGTAGACACGTAGTGTGTTCAGGAACAGATCATGGATTTGATTAATTAAGGTGCTAATTATAAGGATATTTTGATGCAGAAGACATGTGTGCTAGATGGCCGAATGGATAAGGCAGTGAACTCGAGACCAGGGATTCTGGGTTCGAATCCTTCCGATCCCACATTGTGTCACAATTTTTTTTTGTTTTGTTTATTGGTTGTTTTATATTTTTCATAATGAATAAGATATTTTTGATGAAGATATATTTTTTATTTTTATTATACAGAGGCACGTGTATTTTTATTATAATAATAAAATACTTATTTAAGTGTGAGAAAATGAGGTATTTCGAGATGAAAGTTTTACATCTGAACACCTTTTAAATATTCAAAGTTTCGTTTCTAAGTATGTATATGTATAATGATATAAACATTAAGCAAATCCAAATGAAAAAATAATATATATCGCACGTAGGATAATTCCTTGATTTTTTTTTTTTTTTGAGTACTTTACGAGTGAATTTTTATCGAGACTAAGCTGGAAATCATATTTTACTTTGAACATTATAAAAATAAAATGTAATAGTTGTAGATTATTTTAACTAAAAATATCTGTACATATATTTTTTAAAGATATAAAATATATAGGTCTGTTGTCTAGTTTTGTAGTGAATAAAGTATGATTAGAATGTTTATAAATTTTCTACTGAAAGTATAAATAAGTATTTTGCTTATAATAACAGAATTTTGAAGGCCATTTATTTCTCATGTTTTATGATGTATTTTGGTCTGTTATCCACACGGTATTGAAATATGCAATCATAAAATAAGAAATATATATATTAAAACCTTCTCTGAAAAACTGTCTAACTAACAGTGCAAATTCCATTGAAATCCATCCAGTATAGTAGATTACAAACAAATCTCATATGTTGATATCACAATCTTGGTTTACTAACAGCATTTTATTTATCACGGAAGATATAAATCAACTGATAAATCATTTTTAAATAAATAAAAAGAAAATTGTTAAAAAGTTAAAATTTTTAGATCACCAGTTGAATTCTTAAATTGTATCAATCAACCTACCAAATAACGCACAATCACGTGATCAAATCGCCCACACAATTTTTTTGAGCAGCTCGCGCGGAGTTTGTGTGCGGTTGGTTAACTAATTTTAAATGCCAAATGGGCTAAAGTAGATAAAGAAGGTCACGTGATGTTTTTCCCGACTATTTTAGATTTTATCTGAGTGAACATAGGCATGTATTCCTGTTACGAAAACCATGTTTTGGAAGAATAAAGAAATATAGTCGTTGGTTTTACCTTTTTTGAACCATAAAAATAATGAAATAATTGAATTATGTTAAAATTCCTTTCTTCGATAACACCTACTCCATGGCATAAACTTCTGAGCGCGCGCGCGGCGCGAAGTGCACTTCTGAACACGCTCTTTCATTACAAATTGTTTTTTTTTTTTTTTTTTTTTTTTTTTCACAAAAGTATAACAAAATTTACAAAAAATAACTTTTACTTTTTACAAAATGGGCCCCAGGAAAAAAACCCTGCTTCGACCCCCTGTAAAAAGAATATATCAGATATTAAAATTGGGACGTGGAAGAGGGAGTGTACTAGTAAATTTTAAATAAAATCAGCCCACAAAATAATTATAATGCTTAGTTATAAGTCAGCAACAATTTATTTTATTTGAAGCATCAAAATATATGTATACAAATTCAAAATATATTAATACAAATTCTAACAATTAATGGTAAACAGATTACTTTATAAAATGAAAGTCGTTTTATTAGTTGTTTGCCAGCAAAATAGTTTTATGACCTATTTTATGATCATTCTACATCCTTAAATTTAGTTTATATTATTTTATAGGATATAAAAAATTAAAAGTCGTAACATATTTAAAATTTGATACGCTAACAACGTAATGTTTGCAGTAAACTATAGTTACTCTTGCCGAAGTCAGTGGGTTACTTTTTTTTTTAATTCAGATTTCCTGATTGGCACCTCTTTTTGAAAATTTAAAATTCCCCTTGATGTCGCCTGCATTAATACGTCATTAAATAAGGTTAATTTAACCATTTTAAAAAAATGGATCCAATCAAGAAATTCGAACATAAAAAAGGTAGTCCACAGGCAACACTGGGCGAAGTTTTAAATTCCTTGTTATAGCAAGGAAATGCTATTTGTGTTCGAACAAGTAAAAAAGATTAACAGGTTCAGTTTAGAGAAATAAATCGGCTGTCTAGTGAAAGCAGCCGACTTACATGATTTATCCCATGATTTGCAAACGAGCATCCTTTAAAATCACCGTGTTTATAATATAAAATATTGTAACATACTTATTATGGTATGCGTTTAATAATTAAACGGTCGTTATTTTATTTTCAGATTGTGTACTCATAAGGTATATGTCTGCATTTAAAGGGATGTAGAATTTTTGTGTTCGAAGTATTCACAGAAAGTATGACTGAAGAAATTGAACATAACGTTTCAATCTTCACAGGCCTTTTTATTAAAATGCGATGATAATTTAAATGGAGGAATAACAACTGATTAAAAAGAAAATTCATTTTACACTTATACTTTCCATTTAACAAAAATATGTTATTTAAGGAAACATTCTACTTCTATGGTCTAAAATTTGCGTAATTTTTAGGACGCTTTTCGGTTACCAAAAAAAAAAAAGTAATATCAACTTTGGACTTTTTAAATTATACTTATTGACATTAAAATTGTACATTTAAAAACTGTTTGTGTAAAAAACATGATGTCTTGCGCGATTGCAGATTTGCGTCAAGGACTTTCAATCGGGCGACCATTTTTCTGAAGTCCCAAGCATTTCAAACAAGTGTGGTCTCCCTATTATAAGGGGAATTAAATTATCTGAACTTTACACCAACGTTTAGTTCAAAAAGTTCATTTTTGACAAAGTTGCGGTCATTTCAACATAAAAAAGGCCATATTTTTGTCTTAATTCAATCTTTTGTGAGCTGTAAATAATATTTGATCAATGAAAATTATACTTTCAGTTGTGCAAGCTCCAGCAAAAACGATTACCTTTGTTTTAGAAGAAAAGAAAAAAAAAAATAAGGGATTGGACCAAGTTTCAAAAACAGCGTTTTGAGGAGAACGAGTTTAAAATTTTACAACAACATTACGTTCAGTGACAGGTTTTACATTCAACGAGCAAAAATACTATAAGGATTTGAAATATAACAAAACAGCTTTAGGGCAAAAATCCGCACGCTTAGAAAAGAGAGAAAAAAAACCTCGATATTTTTAACTTAAAGAGGTAGAACCTCCCGTTAATTGAATCATTAACGCGAAAAGTTTAAATTTATTCACTTTTATTTCCATGGCTGTAAAAATTATGAAATATATGTTTATATTTTAATATATTTGTTGCATTCAATATAAAAACAGTTTGCTTGTTAAATTGAAAAAAATATTACAGATTATTGAAATAACTTTTCAAACCGATGAGTTACGGAATTCATTTTTGAAGGCGATTTTGTTTCCAGATTTATTTTATGAGGATACTTAACTTTCGGCAAAGGTTTCAAAAGGGAAAATGTCCACATAAAAAAAAAAAAAACCTGCAACCAAAATTTATAAAATGGGTAAACCATAGCCTTTGTATATATCGCCCTCAACTATGCAATGGGAATTAGATAAATTAAAAAAAAATAATACAAACGTTATTAAAGTTTACTGTAGCATGCTCAGTACTGAAAATGAAGTGTGTACCCAGGGCCCGGGGCAAACATGGGTTTTTGCGCCACTTCCCGTCCTCGCGCGCAATAAAAGTTATCGACCGCAAGTACCCTATGCAAAAAAAAAATAATAATAAATAAATAAATAAATAAAATAAAATAAAAATAAAATAATAATAATAAAATAAATAAATAAACTTAAAAACTTCACTTTTACAAATTTGAAAAGAACACTCCCATAGGATTAACATTAACTTACAAGTTCCTCTGTATTTCATGTATGTATGTAAGCATTTTTGAGTGAAATGACAAATGAGTGTTATTCTAAACTGCATTAATTTTTCAATGAATTTTTCTTTTAATATTGGAACATCTAAGAATCTGAGTAATCATTAATTTTGCTATTATGTATTTTCTGCCTCCCAAACACCTCGTAATTTTAAAATATACTGTAAAATTATCCCATAAATATGTGCCGGGTCTGTTTTTACTTATTTCTGCACGGTCTGAGCCGTCAACAGTGAAAATATAAACGTGCAGGGCGGTCTCGGGCCGAAATTTTATGTTTTCCACTTCGCCGAGCCGAGATGGTTTTCGTTCCAGTCGGGCCTGGACCTCGAAATTCCGACCCGTGCAGACCTCTAAATGAGCCTCTTTCTCCATAAAAAAGACGTGATATTTTTTAAAGGATGGTTCATAGCTGGTTGGAACCCTTTTCGTTTATACTCTTTAAGTGACTCATGTCAAATCCTTTCCCATCCTAAATGGCAGATACATAATGACAAGCACAGCACAAGCACAAGTTGGGAAGTATGAATTCAATAATATTAAAAAAAAGAGAAGAAAAATAGCTCTCTTCTTTTCTTCTCATCAGAACCAACCCCCTTTATCCCTCCTCCTGAATTCGTCTCAGTTTTTATCTTGCTATATTCTCTCCTTTCATTTTCACCCTTTCCCATAGCTTAAGTTTTTTCAAACTTCAAACGTAGGACTCAACCCTGTTGGACTCCGACTCTTTCACCTACAGACAATGACGACACAACACACGCACATTCATTCTCCTGAAACACTCTCCTCTCTCATCACTCCTGAAACGAAACAGCTCTCGCGTCTCGCCTCTTCAAAAAGACGCAAACATGACACAATTTCGGAGGTACCTCGAATCTGAAATTTGAGGTATTGGGACAAATTGTCATGGTGTATGGGACAAATGAGGTGCTTCATGTATGAGTTGACCCAACACTTTTTTGAGTAGCGTCGACGATGAGTCGTCTCTTGCCTCACTTGCGCGAGTAAGGTTGGTTGGTTGTAAAGATGACGTAATTCTACTTTTCGTATCAAATTTATCACGCAGCAGAAAATATTTGAGCGTAACCTTGAATTATTTTGGTTTTGATTTTATATAGAAGAGATATTTTATATTAAACTTAGTTGGATGGGAACAGGAAACAGCGAAACTAGATGTCTTCACGGTCCGAAATTTCCAGTCCTGCCCACAGAAAAAAAGTTTAGCCGACTCGTGGAAAAAAAATCAACTGCCCGCATCGGTATAAAATCTAAAAGTTCGACCCGGGTTGAACTTTTAAACGTTTTGAAAAAAAAAAAAAATACTGATCCGGCCCGGTAGTTAAAAGTTCTTGGCCCGAGATTTGACCGACCCCCAAATAATGTTAAAATCTTGGCTTGAGCCCGTGCCAGTCGCACTATATTTCTAGAAAATATGAATTTGTACGTCAACTGGATTAAAAATTGTTTCGTACGAGGAGTTCTGACCAGTAATGTCTATTTTATCCTTTTTTCTTTTCGTTTTTATTATCTTCATATTTAAAGAAACATCCTGTGTTGCCATATTTCTTTTTTTAATGAATCTCTATCTGTATATAAATGATTCAGTTAACATTAATACAGTTAATCCATATTCTATGTATTGGAGACTTAAGAATCTGATAACTACTATACAGTAAAATTGTTTAAGACGACATTGCTTTGAAAAAAAAAAAAATATGCGTTATAGACAAGTTCCTTCTTAGCAGGTTAAAATGTATTATATATTTTTCTTCACATTTTATTATATTCATTTTTCATGTATCAACACCTTTTTTAGTTTCAGACAGGATTCCGTCATAGACAGGTTCTTTTTCACATGTTTTATTGTATTTTAATTTTATTGTCTAGAAATTGCTATTCTGTAAAAAGAATAAATTTTAAAGTTTAATTGTACAAAAATGGCAATTTAAAATATATGCATTTTTTGCAAAAAAGTTTTGGGCCTGGCCAAATTTTACTGATTTAGCAGACCAGGCCGAGACAATAATTTTCGTGCAGGTTGGATCGAGGCCGGCACTTAAAATGTCGGTTCCTACAAACCTTAGAAAAATGAAGCCAGTCCCGGACCGGTACTGAAAAATTAAGTTAAGCTCGGCGCGATCTTTCAGAAAAAAGAAAGGTCCTAGCCCAGTCTGGAAAGGGCAATGCTTAGGCCCGACCAAGCCTTCAAAAAAGTAGTATGGCCCGGTCTGACCCCAGTGTTGCGAAAAAATTGGGCTTACTCCTACCTGGACTGGGCCGGTGCACATCTGAAAGTCAAACTGTAAAATATAGAAGTATTCCTGTTTAATCCCGTAACACCATGTCTAAAAATTTACCTTCTTTTTAACTGGGAATAGAAGGTTTTAAGATGTTATTTTTTACATATATCAAGTTTTATAGGTTTAAATTTTCTGTGCTGGAAACAAAACGGAAAACGGATTTTCTTTGTGTGTGTGTGTGTGCGCGCACACACACGGGGAGCGAGGGTTAAGTGAAATTTACTGCTAACAATGACAAGAATCCTTCAAAATATCTGAATTCCTCCAATTGGTATTTATTGCTTGTGATAAAATGTCATTTAAATTCTCTCCCGAAATTTCCGTTTCCTCTCCTTTTTTCCGCCCTCCCCAATCACAGCATTGTAAATTCTCAGATCTTTTCTTCATTAATTTTTTTAGGATTCCGCACTTAAAATGTGAAAACAGAGCTATTAAAACTTGATCGTGTTCACAAATTTATAGATTAAAAGCCATTCTCAAATAATTTTCGAAAAAAAAATGTGGACTAATTGAGTTTCTTGATATTTTTTTTCTTTTACGTGTGTGTATGCGTATCGTGTTGGGTATTTTTGGAAATATCTCGTAACACCGAACTCAAAAATATATTTGTTCTCATTCTAGATACTGTCAAAAATGTAATACAAAAATATGTTCCTCCCCCTTCCAACCCATTTCCGAATCTACTGAAACGAAAATGATGAAAACAGTTAGGAGCAATAGAAATTTATTCAAACTTTTCTGAAAAATTATAGCGATTATCCTCGATCACATAGTTTTGAAGAAAATTGCATTATTCCGTTACACAGAAACTTTATTTTTTGCGACAGAATTTTTAATTAAAGTTATAAAATTGACAGGCCTGACAATAGAGGCGATTTGGAATCATAAAGCTTTTTCCATTTTTTTTTTTAGATAAATAAATTACTCATCAAGCAAAATGCGATTTTTATACGGAATGACAAGATTTTGCTTTTTCCCGTGCTATCGTGTACTGGAATTCTATTAAAACTCCAACTTTGACAGCATTTTTAGAAAGATATTTTGGCAAAAAAATGGAAAATGCCCATCGATTACATAGTTCCTGAATAACAACACATGTCTATGTTACGCGTTTCCGAAGAAAAAAGAATTCAATAATGAGTGTCCCAACCCCATAGAGGGGGAGACTATGTTTTAAAATGTTCTTGTTTTCTCATGTTTATAGTTTTTGATTTATCTCCTTTTAAAATTCTATTTTTAAAACCATGATAATATGTTGAGATACATCCATAGAGACACACACACAGCCTAGCTGTGTATGAAAAAAAGGTGGGGGGGGGGGGAGGAAGCGACAGGATTTTGAAAATATCTCCCATATCTGGGTTTAAATAAGGAACATTAAAAAAATCGATTGGCTAAACTTTTAAAAACTATATGTAAATTATATACATTTAATGTTACCTGCGAATATTTTTATTTATAAAACGGACTTAAAATAACATTATATACTCAAACAAATAAAGGATATTCACTTTTATCTAAAATACATCTATTATAAAATAAATTTGGTATCTTAGTATAGTTTAAACCACTTGCTACTAAAGTAGAATTTTAATTCTCTTCTAAGTTTTTTTTTTTTCCATATTGCATGACATGAAAACAGTTGAAAATATTCCATAACTAGTCCTACTTCATTTTTTGCAAAAAAAAAAAAAAAAAAAAAAAAAAAAAAAAAATTACAAAGATGACATGTGCTTTGTTTGATCGTCTTTCTCCTATACGGCGTCCGGCACAAACATATCGTAAATTCAAATAATCTTTAACGAAACATCCTACTGCCCTCCCCCTTGTCTCTGTCCCCCCCTTCCTTTCATTCATTCAGTCATTTTTCTAAACACACATCTTCAGTGCTTTCTCATTTCCTAAATCCATCAATACATTATCAAACCAAGACTTCCGCTCTTTGCTAAAACACCCAGCGCTGATTAGAAGAGTCGAAATCCGATAGGAAGTGGAAAGAGTGGTTTTCGAAGAGTTGGAGTATCCAAAATCCACTCTTCAACTCTCGACGCTCCAAGTCTGACACTGTGTTAAAATCGCCCAACCACTCTTTGAGTGAGTCGACTTCGACTCTTCGATTCCGAATGCCAAACTGAGAGGAAATTAAAGTTCGACTCTTTTGAATCCAGGCAATTCTCTAGCGAGGAGTCGAGAGCTCGGCTCACTTGGAAGGAGTCGAGATTTTGAGCCGACTCTTCCACTCTTTGGACAACTCTACTCGTTATATTCACATTATATGCAATTATATTTACGCCTATTTTTCTTAGGTCAAGAATATTTTGTTTTCCTCGGCTGAAATAGATGTAAATGTGACCAATTTTTGCAGGCTCCTCTAGTCCGTAATTACAGGCATTCGGACATACGAGGTGTCTCCTGAAAAATTATTCCACAATAAACAGATAATTTTTTTAAATTTTATATGTGATTAAGTTTGCTAAATTATTATTCAGTTTTGGAAACTGAGTAAGGTTAGTTGGGGTAACTGGACCCACGAGGTAACTGGGCCATAGGCTATTTTATAAAAAATCGTTGAGGTATTTTAAATTTTAGCTTTTGTGAACAATGCCCCTGAACCTCTACTTCCTAAAACAACGTGTGTCAACTCAATCATAACTCCCACTTTGCTGTGATAGGTTGTGGAAAATTAACGTTTATTTTTTAAAAAACAACGTCCATTAGGTTGAACTTCGTCGGCTTTTTATTAAAATACTGTAAGTACTTTTATAAACAATCATTTTTTTTAAAGATTAGGCATATAACTACGTTAATATTATTAGGTATCTATATATATCTACTTCATGTTTCAAATGTAAGCACGGTGTCCCAGTTACCCCATAAATTTTTCAAGAATGGGGTAACTGGGACATGTATCCGGGGTAACTGTGTCATGCTGGATCCAGTTATTCCAACAGTTATAAATAATTTTTTTGAGTTTCTCTTACAACGGGAAATAAATTTCTCTATTGTTTTTTGCTCACAATAAAGAAAGTTATAGAATACCTTATTAAAATTACGTAATGAAATTTTTAAAAAGCATATTGAGTGGCATCAAACCAAATTTCTTGAACCCTTGAGAGGCGGTGACGCGGTTATGGCATCACACAATTTTAATTCCTAATTGCCACATTGACACCGGAATTTTATAATGAAAATTTCACTTTTACTAGTACGCGAAAATATATTTTTACTTGTTTACAAATAGATTCTCTTGTAAATACTGGTGTTATTAAATTATTTCAACATTTTACGAATGCAAACAACTTGCCCCTGAAAAGCGCGACAGCCAAACCTTGAAATTGCACGATAACAGAGGTCGCATTCTATGGAGAAACTTTTATTCTTCCTACCGCTATTTTGAAAATAATATCTCCATCGCACCTTTCTTTACAATATGTTAAATAAAAGCATCATGAAGGTAACTCATTAATACTTCTGGTAGGAACAACAAAAATTTCCTATATAATGCGAAACCCTGGATACAAATAAAGAACTTAAGTACTTACGTAGCCGTTTGTTCATAGATTTACCTACCTATTTATTTTCTTTAAAATGCCCATGTGACTTTTATACTTATTACCTATACTAAAGTACATAAGTACTTATTTTTTATGTTTTTGGTATAATTAAATCTAATATTTTCACTTTTAGTGCTTTTTTTTAGACACATTAAAAGCATAGATATCCCTTACAACGCTCTTTATTGACACATAATTTACATGATCTGCCGGGTTTTAATTCTTTTAAGTAGTTTACACCTTTTCAAACAGGACATGATATCCCATATGAAAAAAAATAAACGCGTGTGGAACATAGACCCTCCTGGTCCAGACTTCAATTTCATCTGTCGCCAAAGCAAACGTTGACACATTTTTCTCTCACTTGCGATTGGCTGATGATGTCAAAAGTTTTCAAAACAATGAGAAACGTCATTAAAGTATCAAATCACCGCCCCCTGAATAATAGGCCTGAGCGCTGGACCAAAAATGGCGGCTGCCGAAGGCGGATTTTTTTCAGCGTGTGTACGGTCCCTTAAATATTCCTACCAATAATTTTTTGAAGTTTTTTCCGCTTCAATTTTCTGAGAATAAACAAGGTAGAGAAACCTTTTATAAAATACTGGTGTCTACATTTAAGGGACCGTATCTACGCTAAAAAAAATCCGCCTTCGGCAGCCGCCATTTTTGTGCATTTTTGTGTGAGCGCTCAGGCCTAGTATTCAGGGGGCGGTGTATCAAATGCTAGATGCCGGAAAAGGGGAAAATCACCTGATTAACGATGCCAAATCCGAGGAGCAGTTTAAAAGGAACATATCTTGTGGAGGGGGGGGGGGACTTCTCGTTTCTGTTTCTCATCATTCCGCAGCCACGGAAAAACGCAAGGAACAGATAGTGGAATGTGGAATTGAACAGGAGCAGGTCGAGAAACGTACTTCAGGAACATGTTTTTTTCTGTTTCTTCTTTGTTCGTATCATTTTAGAGGTATTTTTCTTGGATTAGTATGTGTGGAGGACAGGGGTCGGGCGACATTTTCCGTAAGAAGATCTGGTAAGGAAACAACTTTGATACCAGGTTGAAAATTCAGTTTTCTCTTTGACACGAGGACATGACAGATAGAATTTGTCGGTCGCTGATAAATTAGACAAATAAAGGAAAGGGGAGAAGGTTTCTTAACCCTTATTCTTACTGAAGATACGTCATATTAAAGGTCTTTTGCATTTTTATGACTTCTTTTAAGAACAATATGCCTTGCATAAAGGAGTTATGTAATTTAGTACTATAATTTAATACGCATTAATAATGTTAAAAATAATTACTATTTTTAAAATATAAGATGTTTATTTTGTATTTAATACATAAAAATTTCAATTTACAAATTTAATACACAAAAATGTCAATTTCTTTTTTATTGTGAGTATCGAATTATGACAATAATATTAATTAGATATAAATATTAATTTTTCTTTTCGTTCTTAATATTTGTTCAACAAATGTATGAATGGAAATAGGCACATAAAAATCAGCACTAGTATTAATAATAGTAAATAATAAACGTTTTCGTTTACATCTGAATGTAGGTTTCCACAAGTCCCCCCCCCCCCACCCTCTAAATTCGTTACTATAACTAAAGATTACTTTTTAACTATTTTATAACCACGATTTTTGTGAAGCTGGATATGTTAAAGGATATGTTAAAATAGCAGAAGGAATGGGGTTAAATTAATGTTAATATAATAATAAAACAGCATTAGTAAGGTTATTTGTAAGGTAAAAGTTGAATACTTTTTCTAGAAAATGCTTACCTCTAACAAACGAATCTTAATTTATGAAGAAATCCACAAAGAACGTTTAAAAGTTTAAAAAATGTAATTTTAATTAAATAAGCAATTCATTAAATGTTATTCTTTAAATTGAGTTTTTAAATTTGTATTACAAATTATTACAGCAAAAAATTTCATTTTAAATCTTGAAATTAAAAGAATTAAGGAATATTGCTGTAGATTCTTAAAAAGGGTATTTAAAAAAATTGTAATCGAACGATTTTTCAATTTTCGATAACTGAATTACATCTTGATCTATTAGCTATTGTTGTATCATGATGGCAGTTTTTCCTCTTCTCCGCCCTGTCGCGTCCGGAAATTCGGTTCAAGATATCAAATTCGCAGAATTTTCTGAAACACCTGCCTTTACTGAAAATGGGGAAAACCCATTCGATTAGCTAATTTTTGAGCAAAAGTACCTAGTAATTTTATGCGTTTACGAATAAAAATGAAATGAAGAATGTGTCAGAAAGAACACAGTTTAGATTTGAGAACACGCTTAAGATAATCAAAAAAGTATTGATGAGGTCAGATATTTTTTAAATCCATGTAGCTTAAAAAAAAAAAAAGAAAAAAAAAAAAGAAAAAAAGGCCAGACAAATTGTTCGGGAAAAATTCATTATACATTATGCGTATTTTTCGATTTTCATACACATCAGGTAGAAAAATATAGTTTATTATTAGTATTGTATTTATAGAATTTTAATTATGATGACAATGAAACCAAAAGAAAATATTCCTTAAAATTTTTTTTGGCTTTTTTTTAAAAAAAATAAAGGTATTTTATCATGAGTTGTTTTATGGATTCAAGTCAATTGGATAAACAATCCTTTAGAAGATTTCGCAAAAATAAATAAATAAACAATAAAATAAAATAAAATAAAATAAAGGAATGCAAGAAAGAAACTGCGTCCAGTTTGAAGTTACAAATCTTTCTTCAGTTATTCATTTGAAATATTTCTGGTGTCAGCTTAATAATGTATGCTAATAAATTTTGAAGCAGTGCCAGATATGTTCTTAATTAATTGATATCGGAATTGAGGTTTACAAAAGCAGCTACTAAACACTGAGAATATTTACATTTAAAGAGTTCCTTAAGTTCTATTAGAAACAAGATTTAGAAGTTTTTAAACGATTTTTTACGCAATTTTGAAATACACAGCCAAGGGCGCCCGCAGAAAAAAAAAATCACGGTGGCACTACATTTTGGTGTTATTTATGACGACGGATTATCTGCACGAGGGATATGGGCCGAGGGGGTGTACCTCCGTAGGGGGGGGTCTTTCTAAGGGAACCTAACCCGTATTTACGTATGGAAACCCAAGGTTAGAAGAAAACCGCAATAAACTCCGAACGATTAGGCCGAGGAGCGCGATTGGGTTCGAGCACAGCCCCTCCTGCCTATCGTCTTCGAGAGCAGAACTTCTCGGCCACTGGTGGTGCCGCACTAGATTTTGGAACACAATTTGTCTGCCATCAATTGCCTAGTCTGTTTTTTCTTTAAATCGAGAAACACATGAAATAGAACTTTGAAAAATTAAATCATTTTAATATCTTTTTTTTTTTTTTTTTTTTTTGTCGAGCCCCCTCCACCCCCCCCCCCCATCTGTATTTTAAGATAATTTTAAACTCGTAAACTTAAGAGAAACAGAATTAAATATTGTCTTCAACGACAGATTTATGGAGAGAAAGCTTACCCCTTCACCAAAAAATCATTTACTTATTTTTTGCTTACTGTATAATTATTTTAAGTTACTTGAAAAATAAATAAATAATATTAATTTTTTAAATCATCTGATAAAAAGAAAATTTAGTTAACTGAACTTGGAACCCTCACTCCCCACCGGACTTCCTAGAGCCATAACTATATCTCAATTGTTGGAATTATTTTCAATTTTTGGCTTGCTAATTTTAATAAGAAGTCTCAAAATTTTTACTTTATCTAATCATATTAGTTTAAGTTTAGATCTAATAAGTTTGAAAAAGGTATTTCAAGGAATGTATTTATTGGATTATCTTAAAGTCAGTTTCGAGTCAAATGCTAACATAGTATTTATCGCAGTTCTTTTAAATATTGGCTATGGGTTCCATTTTTACATTACTGAAAATATTATTAAAAGTATTTTTTTGATTATTTCATTTCTTTTTCAAGCAATGCAACCTCCTCTTCATTTTTTGTATAATCAAAATTTCCACTTGAAAACTCAAACGTTAAAAAAAAAAAAAAAAAAAAAAAAAAAAAAAAAAAAAAGAAAACAAAACAAAAAATAATAACATGATGTATCCAGATTTTCTTTTGTATCAGAAACCCTCGTTGCTTTAAATGCTCTTCCTCAGTGTTATGTATTCAGTAAAGAAAAGACGGCTTTTTTTTATCCTTGAAACCGAACAATCAATCAAAGCCCTGTCTGTTACAGCAACAGTCCCAGGAACAGGTCGGTGTCTTCGTTCCTCTCCTCGTTCATTACGAGATCACGTGACCTGTTCCTGCGGAACAGGTAAAAGGAACAGTTCCAGGTTATGAAGGAACAGTTCGTTTTTCATAATGGTTTTTAATAAAGGTGGCTTACAGTTAATTTGCATTAATTTATTTTTTATGCATTCATAAATGTTCTTGGTTAAATAACTAAATGTTTATTGCGGCAACAGTAAATTCATGCAGGTTTTTGTTACGCATTATTTTTAATGTGTTTTCCAATTTTAAAAGCCTTTTTAAATATTTTTCAAGCGCATCTCGAAAGAAATTATAGTAAGGAAATTTACAATATACCTTTGCCACTCTTAAAAAAAGCCAAACAGCTCGAGATAATTATAAATAATTAAGAATAATAAAACAGCTTGTATATAAATATATTATAATACTTTTTCCACATCTGATTCAGAAACTGATGATTGCTTAGAAGATTTAATGAGCCTAGTATAATTTTTTTCATTTATGAAATGATATTCTGCTTTACCAACACATTTTTTTTACCCCAGTATCTAATAAACTAATCAAAATGACCGTTTGGATTTTTTTTAAATCTGAATCTTAAAGTGGCTGGTCACTCGGCTTTGGAATTCTCCTCCGTAATGTTAAGTCTGTGGACTTTTGATGCATTCATATATTTAAATTATCTTCTCCGGGAAATTCCTATTTTTAACATCTTTTTTTCTGTATACTCTTCTTAAAGAATCTTTTTTTTCCTTCTTAGTTTTCAAAATATTTCTAAAATCTATGCTGAATTTAATATTTTATGTGTTAAAAGCGGGCAAATTGTGAGTAAAATTTTAACACTTCATATAAAATTAAGCCTATACTTTAGAAATACTTTGAGAACTAAGGAAAAAAGAGAATCTTAAGAAGGGTACACTAAAATAGAAGTTAAAAATATTAATTTCCCGAGGAGATATTTTAAATAGACGAATGCATCAAATGCCCATAGACTTTACATTACTGAGGGGAAATTGGAAGCTGAGTGACAACCCCCTTAACTGAAAATTTTATTCTTTACATTGTAAATGATATGTATGTGGCTATTAAAAATGTACACCTAAACTCTGCAGTACATGCTGTGTCACTTATCGAAATTTCACACTTCCAATGATGTTATCACATTTATACAAAACTAATCTGATAAAAATCTTCAATATTGTTAAAGCTGTGAACGAAAGGTTGAATTCAGCGAGGTACATTTACATTATCTTATTCTTGAAATAAATATATTGTGGTCTGGTTTTATGTACAAAAATTTTTTTCAGGAGTAGTTATGCTTGAAAGTTTGTTCCATCAATTTAGAAACATCCTGCATATTAGGAGGCACAACCTTTTATAAGAGAAGATTCAGTTACATAAATGTTTAGGTTTTCAAGGGCCAAAGTCTGTACCTCAGACAAAATTTTATTTCGGGAGTGGGAGATATATGCCCATGGCTTATAATCTTGTGAAAACAGATTTCGTAAAGGGGGAGGGGTGTGGCAGTTTTACTTTTTATCCAAGTGTACAGTTCCAATTCTGTTGGCAAGACAACATCAACAATGTAATTTGTGTCTATAACACATATAATTAAGGTTCTTTTTTTTAAAGTGGAAATATTCATTGACTTTATTTGAAGGGGTAAAATGATATTTTTAAAAGTACAAAAACAAAATGGTCATTGACTAAAAAAAGTTTCATAAATGAAGTTGAGAGGGTGGGGGTGAGTAATAAACATTGAAAGTCAAGGAGAATTTTTTCTTTGTGAAATTTGAAATTGTTGGTGATGAAAATTTATATAGCTATTTCCCTTAAACATCAGATTTTATTATATATAAACTATAAAAAAATTTGTGAAAAATAACTGCATTATTGTACAAGAAAAAATTAGCACTCGCCAATCAGCGAGTAATACTGAAAACTTGGAGATTGACTTTATTGCCACAACTGTGCAAATGTAAGTTGCCACTTGACACTCGTCAATTGTGATAATAGATTCTACTAAGTAAAAATGAAATATCCATGATGTGAAATCATTTTTTAAATTAAAGTATATTCTAATTTCAAAATTCCATTTTTTGTTTATATAACATATCAGCATATTTTTAAATATAGTTTATCACTTATATTATAATTTGACTGCAGTAAATGCCAGTTTTTTATGTCGAGTGTAATCTTGTCAAAGGGTAAATAAAGGAAGAAGTGGCTATTCGTCCGACCAATCGGACTTTTAGCAATTTAGGCAAAACGTCCGACCATCATATGCGCATGCGCGCCAGCAAATGATCGGATGAAATCGCTTTTTCGTAACTCCGCCTTTTAAAATTTAATTGTTTATTTATTTTCAATACACATTAAGTGCAGTTATGCAAATTAGGTCATTTTCTTTTTAGAAAAAAGTTATTTATATTTATAAATATTAATTTAGTAATATTTGTCTTCAATTATTTATTTTTTTAAAAGTTACATTTCGTTAACCAATTATATGCATTAAATATTATTTTCTATATTTATATTATTAATATTATTTATAAATTAATATATTATTATTAATCTAATAATAATAATAAATATTAATTTAATAATTTATTATATTATTATTAATGTTATTTATTAATAATTTAATAATAATAATAATAATTTAATATTAATTTAATAATTAATTTATTATTGCTAATTTAGTAATTATTATTTATTAACTAATATTAAAATATTAACAATTATAAATAGTTTGTAATTTTTTATATTATACAATTAATTTATTTTAAATAAACAATAATAAATGTTTGGTTAATAAATGTTTGTATTTAATATTTCTTAATTGTTAAATATATATATATATATATATATATATTTAATATGTTTAAAAACTATCTAGCATGAGGAAGTCTGACAAAACAAATCGTAGTTTATATTATTTCAGGTTGATATTTTGCATTTTTAATAAATAGCAGGCTAGGTTGGGTCATAGGCAACCATGTTCCAAAATCGTGCCCCTCCTTGGATTTCTTTCTGTCTATGTCTATATCTCTTAATATTTCAATTTATATCTTATTATTTTCCAAGATTTAGAAAATCGGGTGGAGTGGGAGATGGCTTCATTTCATATACCATGAAAATGAGCAGTACTGCTTAATTTACGTATTCTTTTTTTTTTTTTAAATTATACAAATTAATTTCGCCCAATGAGTAATTTTTTTACTTTTAAAAAAGGTACATTTCGGTTAGCCAGGCACCAGTGTTATATATACATATATATGTACATACATTGGCGCCCGACTAACCGAAAAATACCTCAAAAAATAATAAAACTGATGCTTAAACACAAATTTACAGAATTTTGTGCTTTTATAATCACTCGCTGAAATTTAAATTCACATGCTCTTTAACTTAACAACAACAAAAAAAGGTGTAAGCCAGTATTGTAGACATAAAAAAGAGGCATGCACACTAAAATCATGAATGATCATAGCTAGAGTATATATGCCATAGCTTTATTTGAGAAACCCAGAATATATGGAGCTTAAAAAAAAAAAAAAAAAAAAAAAAATCTTGAAAATAATATAAATTGTACATCATATCTATGTGATATGGAACAGTATGTGTATACTCAGGCCCTTCTGTCATCTTGTTAACTTTTGTTTTGAGTCTTAAATTTTTATATTTTTTCCTAATGTGAAAAATAAATTTTAGTAACATTGTTACCTTTTTTCAAAAATTAAAATCTAGATTTAAACATGACCTCCATTAAGAGACCACCTCTCGGAGCGACCCATTTTTATTGGTCCGGAACGTGGTCGCTTTAGGGAGGTTTTACTGTATATGTAATATGGAACATTATACATATACCCAAGCTCTTCTGTCATCTTGTTTTTTAAAAAACAAAAAATATAAACATAAAATGTTAACGATTTAAAAAAATATTTTAAAACATCAAAATTATTGGTAGAAAGCACAAATTATTAGCACTATTAGCTAAATTGTAATAACTGTATTTTAAACATACTAACTATATTGTGTTACTGCTCTGATGACAATAAATATAGTAACACAAGGAAATATAAGAAATTAAAAAATAAAACACTTTTTATCATCTTAAAATAACATAAACGCTTTATCTTTTAAAAATTCTTTTTTTTCCCCCCTTATAGTTTGTAGTGAAACATGCTATGTTCGGGAAATATAATTTAGCGAGTAATGTAATTTAAAAAACTCATTTGCAGGGAGCACCAATATTATTTTTTATGTTACTTTAATATGTCCTCTTTTGACATAATAACAGTGGCGTAGCTAAGATGGGTGACACCCGGGGCGGATGTACATGGTGTCAACCCCACCCACCATGGTGCCCCCATCCCCCCACACCACCACAACCACCCGTCAGATGCTCCCTACAAACTAGTTTTTAAAAAATTACATTATTCGCTAAATTATATGTTTCAAAAAATAGCATATTACACAACAAACAATGACAAAACTAGGACCTACTATAGTTTCTCATTACTTCTAACATACTATTTTGACCTCTGAATTTATTGAATTCACAATTCGTCTAAAACTTTATTATACACTCAAAAATATAGGGTCAAATCAAAGAACCTTCCACAGAAAGCATTTAATTTTTTGATAATGAATTCTGTTTTCAAAAACAGTAAGAATAATAAGTAAATGCTTATTGAAAAAAAAAAAAGTAAATTTTTAATTTAATAGATAAATACATTTAAACTGATGACCTATGCAGTAAGATAAACCTGTAGCTATACTTGTAAAAGAAATGCACCTAAATAACAATTTAAATAAAATTTTATAAATATATATTTCAAGTGGAGAATCTCCTAATATTTTGGCATCAATAATTTTTCAATAAAGGAAAATAATCACTCCGTCGCTAACAAGACATGCAAATTTAACTTAAAATACATTGGATAGGTAAAATTAAATAAATGGAAATAAACTTTTGAGATTAAGAAACTTTTTTATGAATAAAGTAATTTAACAACATAATAAAGGGATATATTTTTTTAATGTTCAAAACTTATTCATTATTGTATTAAAGTCGATAAAAAAACTATTTTAAAATAACTGTTTTGTATTAAATCATTCAATAATTAATTCACATGAAAATAAATAGTAGTTTTTTTCATAAACAAAACATTCTAAAAGCTAAATGTTGTAATAAAAGACAACTGGGAATGGAAACTTTAAAAATACAGTAGACTGCATTAAATCGGCATATCGTGGGGCCAAAAACTATGCAGATTTTAGAATTTTGAAAATTTCTGGTCACTGTTTTGTTTACGTTTTTAAACACTAATTTGAATGTAACACTGCACTCGAAATTATGATGAATGTAAAGTAAATTAAAGTCATGTAAAGTAAATTATTAAAATATTAAGTAAAATAATAAAAATTAAGAAAATTTAAAAAAAATGTATAGAAAAAACGAAGGTCAAATAAATAATAATGCATAGCCTATACGCATAAAAATAAAGAGAAAATTTTCTTGAACCATTCAATGAAATTTGCCTCATAAAAATACAATAATAATTTATTTAAAAACTTATTATAAAAAAGGTTTCTTTTATGTTTACTCAAACAAACCAAAAGAGCTTTATTAATACATAAATACAATTGTTAATTAACCCCTTAATTCTCGCTCCCGTCATATTCACGGTCTGTGTCTTTTACTCAGATTGTGTGATTCTCACCAGATTTATAAAATAGTGTAATTGGCTTTATTTAAGTATCGTTTTACCTGCAATTAAATAAGGTGAATATTTCTTTTTCAAAAAAGGGGTATCAATAAGCAATTTGAATTTTTAAACCGTAATTTAATTCGAGCGTTAAGGGGTTAAGCATGCAATCGCTACTAATATCAGCGCTGCGCTAACTTGAAATATTTCAGCTGGACAAGCTGTAAACAAACCTGCACACATGCGCAAACGATAGTCGGACTTTCTGCCTAAATAGCTAAAAGTCCGATTGGTCGGACGAATAGCCACTTCCAATAAAGGATGTTAGTAAGTCATGATTTTAAGGCTCCCGTCCCACAAAGATACTTGCTAGCTAATGTTAAACCTATGGGAAGGTTCTTTTCTAATATCTCATTTACATTTAAATAATTTTAATTGGATAGCTAGGATTGATCCCTACATTTGTCCTTTTTTACTTTTGGCTGCATACATTTTTAAATGTTATTTTCACTTTTGGAACCATTTCCAAAAGTAAAAGTGTCATCATAAAAATGCACTCAAAGTAAAGTAGGGGCTAATGTAGGGATCAACCTCAGCTATCCAATGGGAACAAAATTATTTTAAAATATTGAAATGCAAATGAGATATTGGAAAAAAAACCTTCCCGTAGATTTTAGCTCGTGAATGCCTTTGCGATGAAAGATATAACAGTAACGAAAAGCACTTTTTTTTAAATCAAACATTTGTAAATTTGTTACTGGCCAGTGCTTAAAAAATCTGGCTAATGAAAAAAAAAATCATGTACTGGCCAGTGAGTAAAAAAGTTAATTTTGACTTATACATTCTTGATTGATGGTGATTTTACAAAAAAAAAAAAAAAAAAAAAAAAATAGACTAGTTACATTATAAAATACGTTCACATTATTTTAAAAATGTAACTGTTTATATTATAAGCCTGAAAGTATAGTTTTATACTGCAGTTTTGTTTTGTTGCTTTGAGAAAAGAATAATAATAATAATGCAAAATATTAATGTTTATAAATGTTTCATTCTATTCGATTATGATTGATAATTGAAAAGAAAGCAAATCATTTATTTATAAAGTTTTCCTTACCTAGACAACCTATTTCATTCATAAATTTCAATGTTTGTTTATTAACATATAAACTGACCATGTGTATGAATATATATTTCTCACTGTACCATAAGTTTTATATTCTAATTTATTAAATGAAATTTATTTTTAGTTAGCTGAAATCCAGGAAATAGTTTGAGTAATAAATAAAATATTACACTAGTTACAAATAAAATAGGCTAACATTATTTTAAAAATGTAACTTTTTATGTAAGCCTAAAAGTGCCATTATTTTATGCTGCAGTTTTGTTGTTTTGAAAAATTGATTAAAAGTTTAACAAAATATTAATCTTTCTTAAATGTCATAATGAAGGGAACGAATATTTTTTTTCCAACTGGATTATATCATATTCAAAGCTGGAGTAGCACAGTTGGAGTAAATAAAATATCAAACTAGTTACATTATAAAGTAGGTTAACATTATTTTAAAAATGTAACTTTTTATATGATAAGCCTAAAAGTGCCATTATTTTATCCTTGTTTTGAAAAATGGATTAAAAGTTCAACAAAATATTAATCTTTAGTAAATGTTTCATTCTATTTGATTGATATAAATGAATAAAGTTATTTATATACAAGTAAATAGTTTTTCTTCCCTACACAATCAACCTATCTCATTCATAAATTTCAACATGTTTGTTTACCATTAGCATAGCATATATAAACTGATCATGTGTATGAATAAATTTTTCTCACTGTATCTACCATAAGCTAAAATCTACACTATTCCAATTTATTAAATTAAATTTATTTTTAGTCAGCTTATGCCGAAGAAATAGTTTGAATAATAAGTAAATAAAATATTAGACTAGTTACATTCTAAAATAGGCTATCTTAAAAATACCTTTTTTATATGATAAGCCTAAAAGTACCATTATTTTATCTTGTTTTGAAAAAAGAATAACAAAATTGTCAAATATTAATCTTTATTAAATGCTTCATTCTATTTGATAAATGAGTAGAAAGTTATTTATTTACAGTAAATAAAGTTTTTCTTACCAACAAACAAGCTACTTCATTCATAAATTTCAATATATATGTTTGCCCTTATCCTTATATAAATAGACCATGTGTATGAATGATTTTTTCTCACTGTATCCTGTACCACAAATTAAATCTAGAATATTCTAATTTACTATATTTATTATTAATCAGCTTATGTTAAGGAAATAGTTGTAGAGTAACAAACAAATTAAATATCAGACTATTTACATTAGGAAATAGGTGATGTTTATAAATGGTAATGTATCCCTTTTTATATGATAATCCTAAAAATGTGACTATTTTATACTTTTTTTTCCTGATTAAAGAAAAATGTTAATTATAGTATGGAAATACAAAATATAAATGATTCATTCTATTTGATTGCTAAATGAGAAGAAAATTACCATTTATTTACAGTAAACTTTTCTTACCTTCACTAACATGCTATTTCATTCATAAGTTTCAATATGTTTATTTACCATTATACGAACCATGGATTATTGAAAAACCCCGGTTTATTAACGCATTTGAGCACACAGGTGCTAATAACCGGGCAGGAAAATTCTTCTTTTTGGCTTTTTTCTTATCTAAACTTGAACTGGTCACCCAATTTTTTGCTACTAAAATGCTCAAATGTAGTTATTTTGGAAAGTATCTTGGCAAATGCGAAGAAGTGGGTTTTTGTGTTGTGGAAATAATGCTTGCAACTAAAAAAGAAACTATTTGGGAAGATTTAGAAGCTTCTAAAATTATCGTAAACACGCCTTTGCTTCTAACTTATTTAACTGATACCCGAGAACTTTTTAAATTTTTGCATGCTACTGAAGAACTAACTTATACTATTCAATTTCAGAAAATAGAAAAAAACCCTTTTTAATTTTGAACTGTTTACTGATTATGCTGTAAAAAAAACATAACAAATCCTAACACACTAACGTTATATTCAGAAATTTATAAAAATCTTTCTGGCAAATCAAAGCTTGACACCGACATTTCCCAGAGACATTACGAAAACTCGCGAGTTTTTGTTACGATGGCCGATAGACTGCGGCATTGAGTGTTGTGCATTCATATATTTCAGAAATTACTAACAGGACTACTAATACAGATTATCTAATAACACAACTTCGAGAAATCTATACCTGATGGGGTGACGTAATGACCCCACAAACCAAACAGGACGATTATGTTATCCTAGCTCAATTGACTAAAAGATGGCATGAAGAGTTTAAATTAAAAAATTTGTTAACTAAAGTATTCCAGGCTTATCAAATTGGGGAACCAAAAGAAAGATGGGTCGCGCTTCAGGGTCCAGTAAATTCGGGTAAAACAACTTTTGCTTCGGCTATAGTAGAACTTTTTAACGGGATTCCTATAAATGTTAATACAAATGAAGATAATAGATTAACATTTCAGCTGGGACAGACTATCGGTCAACTGTTTGTGCATCTAGACGATGTTACCTTCACGGGTTTTCGTAATATAGATAGATGTATGAGAGAAATGCTGGATGGTGATCACTGCGTTTCTCTCTCTCGAAAATAAAAGAAAGACCCACTTCTTGTCCTTTTTCTTCCGGGGATCCTAACAACTAATGAGGAGCACTTTAATTGTGATATGTACAAATGTGTCTCTGTCAGAATCCAGTTTTTTAAATTTATACCAAATAACTAATTCTTTGAGCACCATCTTCTGAATTTTGAGCAAGTCCGTTTTGATAAGAAGGCTCTTGTTATACGTAAGTAATAATTTCATTTTAGCATCATTTTTCAACTATTGGTTCAACAATGTACTTAAACATTAATTTTTTTTTTTTTTTTTTTTTTTTTTTTTTTTTTTTTTTTTTTTTTTTTTTTTTAGTATGTGAACTATTGGGATTAAAATTTGATATCTGAGACCAACCAACTATCTTAGAGATTTATTTAAGGATGAGCTCGCGGCCAGTTTGAAAAGTAAGTATATTTTTAAGTAGTATAGCTTTTTATTTTATTTTACTTAATTTCTTTTCTATTTCTAGGATTTCAGAAAAAACATCGGAACTGTACAGAGTGCCAAAATAACATCCTCGGTTAGTTCGGACGATGAATGCTGTCAGATGAAAGTATTGGTACCCATCACCCCACCAAATCCTCCACCGATACACCATCAACTCCTTTACCAGCTACAAATGGACTTAAACAACGCAGCAGAACAGCGAGGATGTCATTTTGGGGGCCTCGGTAGGCTGCATGGATGTGCATCCCAGCCATTTCTTCACCTAGAGCCTATCAGAGGAACCTGTTTCCTTCTCATAAAGAACATAAAAAAGTGATTGCCTGCAGTGTATGCACCGACTATCAAAACAAGGATTACTCAGCATGTAAATTCAAAATGTAAAATATTGTAAATAAAAGACAACAGCCTGGGGAGAATCTACAGCGGGTAGTGCCTGACAACATGTCTGGCCACTCACTCGGGATGATCCCCTTGGTCTTGCTAAATTTACAATTACAAAGAATAACAAATTACTCAAGAAACCAAAAAAATACAAGTAAGTATTTTTTTTTTTTTTTGGTAGGATTAATATTTTTCACATTAAAATTTTCCAGAGTATTTTCGAATATTTCAAAGGACATTGCGGATCGCTCTTCACCTTCCTCCATTCTTGAGGATTTTTTTTTTACGCTTTGAGTCTTTCTCAGTTTTTAGTTCGATATCATGCAAGGTTCACCAATACACAAAATTTTAGCAGGAATTCGAATCCAAGTAGAGTTATTTTGCAGGTCTACTTTACATTGGATTTCCTCGAAACCTGCATGTGAAGAAAACTCTTGTATAAAGTAAATCAATGATGAAAGACCTGCTTTAAACAGATCTTTAGTTATATCAGGTACTTTGTGCCCCAACTGTCGACTTTCAATAATTTTGCTGTATTCTGCATCTGGTTCTTTTTTGCATTTTAAAGGGTCCTCGGCTTCCCAGCCCAATTGTTTTCTAGCCTCATACGCACGCATTTCATCTTCGGTGAGAAAATAACTAAGCAGCGCATCACGTGAACTATCCCGAAGCTTTTCTAACTCAAATTCAGATAGATCATCCCTGTCATCTCCTGTCGTACTACCAATCTGGTCACCTGAGTTTTTGCACTTGCAATGATTCTTAACACTAGAACGGCGGCGAGGGGTCATTTGACCCTTGCCGAATGAATACATTTCGATTCGAACCAGAATTTTTTTATAATATAAGATTTATATACGCTGCACAAAAATAACTTAAATAAATAAGTTAAATAGTTCTAAATAAAAATTCTGATGTGAAATATTTTTTATAAAACTTGAGCAACATTTCCCGCCGTTCTAGTGTTAAAATACATCTGGATAGCTTTAAAAACAATGTCGAGCGTCATGTCTATGTACTTTTCCATGTTATTCCCTTAAAAAAAAAAAAAAAAAAAAAAAAAAAAAAAAAAAAAAAAAAAAAAAAAAAAAAATGTGCAGGATACTCGGTTAATTTTTACATGTTCATTTAATAAGAAATTCTATAAAAGATACGGTAAATACGTACGTCTTTTGAACATGCAATAACATTTTTCAATACATATTCTTTTAGAGTCGGGTTAGCCAAAACATGATCTGGGCAAAATATAAGTCTAGGATCAGTTGGGACTCTTCCTAGTCATTCGGTTGATTGCTGTTGCTGTCCGTTTGGGGGTTGCACATCTTTTGGTAATACCGGATTTTGTACATTAGCCTTATTTTGATTCTCTGGATTTTTTGCCAGGAATGGAGATATTGAGTCTTTGTGTAGTCCTAGTGTTTAGTTTAAAATTGTAGATTTATTTGCTTGCATGCTGTTGAGAATGCCAACTTGGCGATGCTTGCCATTTTCTGTTAGTCGGCATTGTGGCAACCCCCTTTTTATTGTTTTCAGATTTTCTTTTCAGTGTAGATGTAAAGTTTGTTTTGAACTGGTCTGACGGTAATAATGGAACTCTCAAATGAGAGTAATAATAATATTAATATACCTATATATTTGTAAATAAAATGTACATAGTTGTTTTTTAAGAAAGAAGTTTAATTTGAACTGTAGAGTGTGTTTACTTATTCAAGTTACGAATTTTATTTACAATATATTAGAACTAAGTTATGAAGACGTTTTTTTTCTTCGATGCATTATGGAATAATTTGAATTTACCGAACCTGCAGTCTGAAGGACAACGCAATATTTTTCTGGCGTCAAAGCTCCAGGATGTCTGGATTTCATCATCGATTGAGGTAAGTACCTCAAATTAAATTATATTGAATAGATAGAATTATGAATATATTTATTAACTGAACTGTATTGAATAAATTGAATTCTTTATTTTATGATGGATTTCGAAACATTGAAAAAAAAAAAGAGCTACGATTCGTAGTCAAACTACGAAAATATTTGATAAAATAAGGGATTTATTAGATAATACACAAGAATTAGAGCTTGAGAATAGAAAATCACAGCTGGATCTTTTGAAACAGCAATTGAATGACAAAATGAAAACTTTGAAATCATTAAATTCTGAAATTGAACCACTGGTTCCAAGTACTGAATTTGAAAAAGAAATCGAGAAATCGGAATCTTATAATGAGAATATTATTGAATGGAAATATAAAATTTCCAAATTTTTAAATGATAATACAGTTACTCCTGAAACTAAACAAGATTCTTCAGACATTGAAAGTGATAGTAGTAGCAACAATAGTTCTCTACTAAAAAGTCAGAAAATTCTGAATCAAAATTTGATTAAACTTCCTAAACTTAATATATCTAAATATTATGGTGATTCGTGTTTATGGCTCGAATTTTGGAGTCAGTTTTCGAATGTGATTGACAATAATGAACATTTAACTCCGATTGATAAATTTTCCTACTTAAAGTCACTTTTGGGCGGAAGTGCTGCAAATACTATAGCAGGCTTTTCGCTGACTAAGGAAAATTATGCTCATGCTATAGAATTATTGAAAAATCGTTTTGGTCGTAATGACCTGGTAATAAATAGTCACATGACTAAACTGCTAAATTTGAAACCAGTACGAAATTCTAGTAACATTAAGGCTTTTAGAGATTTGTATGATGAATGCGAAATTCAAATAAGAAATCTTAATTCTTTAGGTGTTGCCTCAGGTTCATATGGGCACTTGTTATGTCCGATTCTTCTGAAACTTATTCCATCAGATATTGCACTAGAATTTAATAGAAAACGAATTAAAAACACTGACTGGGATGTTAATGAGCTGATAAATTTCATTAAAGATGAAATTGAATCTCGCGAGACCACTGTCCAATTAAACCATTTTGAAAAAATCCCTGAGAAGCAGGAAAATTATAAGAAAAATTATAAAAAATTCATTCCATCAGCTTCTGCCTTAACCACAAATATTAAAAATAACTGCATATTTTGTAATCAAACTGATCACGATACTGAAAAGTGTAAGTCTTTCACCATTCCGGAAATGCGAGAAAAATTAAAAAGGGAAGGAAGGTGCTTTAAATGCTTCCGTAAATTTCACATCGCGAATTTTTGTAAAATTTCGAATGAAAATTGCAAAGTGTGTGGTAAAACATATCATCATACTATACTTTGTAATTCTAATAAAAAAACAGAAGAATCAAAAAATTCAGGTAGCATTATTTCCTCCGTATCTCATTGCAAAGGCAATATAAATAATATCAGTAGAGAAGTAATATTGCAAACAATTCATGTAAAAGTGGAAGCGGGTGAAAATTCAGAAACTGCTCTTTGTTTATTTGACTCTGCTAGTCATCGAACTTTTATTACAGAAAATTTAGTTTCAAAATTAAAACCTGAGGTCATTAGAAAGGAAAAATTAATTGTCTATACTTTCGGTTCGAGAAAATCTGAAGAACGATGTTATGATGTCGTTAAGCTAAAGCTAATTCACTTGACGAACAGAAAACGTAGTATAATAATTGAAGCATTAGTCACACCGCTAATAACTAATTCTTTGATACAAATTCCTCCTCTTCCAATCAAAATTAAGAGAAAACTTTCCAAATTTCGTCTTGACACGTGGGAACATTTGGAAAATAGTGATGTTGATATATTAATAGGAGCTGATTATTTATATCAAATTAATGACAAAACATACCCCATAAATAAATCATTGTTCGTCTGTGAAAATTTATTTGGGCATTCCCTCTGCGGGACAATTGACGTAAATAAAAATAGTGAGAGTAAGCAAGCTGGGGTCTTGTCCACTCAGGTTATGAAACCTATTCAAAATGATTTGAAAACATTGTGGGAGTTAGAAACTTTAGGGATGAACACTGAAGAAAATATTTCTGAATTAGATAAAGAGATAATCGAAAAATTCGAAAACAATTTGCATTTTCTTGAGCACCGATACGAAGCTAAATTGTTATGGAAAGATGATAGAAGAGATTTAGGAAGTAATTATAACAATGCTAGAAACCGATTTATTAACTTAAATCGAAAATTGCTTAAAGATAAGGAATTATTGCAGAAATATAAAGAAATTGTGATTGAACAGGAATTAAATAACATAGTGGAAGCATGTTCTAATAAAACTGTAGATAGCGGTTATTTTATGCCCCACCGACCTGTCTTGCGAGATGATAAACCCACAACTAAAGTTAGAATGGTATTTGATGCTTCCTCAAAAGAAAATAGCAAATCATTAAATGATTGTTTGTACGGTGGCCCAAATTTGAACCCCGATTTATTAGAAATTATTATTAATTTCAGAAAATTCAATACTGCGTTTTGTGCAGATATTGAAAAGGCCTTTCTTCAAATTTCTGTAGCTGAAGAAGACCGAGATTACCTTAAATTTCTTTGGTTCGATAATGACGCAAACAACTTTTTCAAAATTTTAAGATTTAGACGTGTACCATTTGGCGTTACATGCTCACCATTTATTTTGGCTGCCACAATTAAACATCATATAAAGAAATATCGAGATCAACATCCAAATGTTGTATATATGTTAGATAATTCCCTCTATGTCGATGATTTAATTTCCGGATCGGATTTAGATAACGAAGCTTATTATTTATCAGTTACAGCTTCTGAAATTCTTAAAGAAGCTGGGATGAATTTGAGGAAATTAAAAACAAATTCTATTAAACTTAGGGAAATGTGGGAATCTGGTAACTTAGGTATAAGTGAGGAAAACACAGGTAGTATCTTAAAAGTGCTTGGACTGATATGGAATACTGAATCTGATATTTTGATGTTAGATGCGCAGCCCTTTGAAGAATATTACATCGATGATCCCACGAAGCGAACAGTTCTTAAAATGTTACTGAAAATTTATGATCCATTAGGATTTGTGAATCCATTTGTAATACGTATTAAAGCCTTGTTGCAAGAAACATGGCAAAGAGGTTTAGAGGGGGACAATAAATTACCTGAAGATTTGAAATGCGAGTGGAACACTTGGTGTTCAGAAGTTGTACATTTACGCACATTTGAAATAACCCGAAAATATTTTCCTAATATGATAAACATTTCTGAAAATTCACAAATTCACATATTCTGTGATGCTAGTCCCAAAGGGTATGGAGCAGTTGCTTATTTGCGTTCCATTTCATTAACTGGCGAAATTCAAACAAGTTTTGTTTGGAGTAAATGTAGAATAGCCCCCCTCAAGAAGTTAACTATTCCACGGCTGGAATTGATCAGTGCAGTAGTTGCCGCTAGAATGTGGAAATATTTAAAACAAAAATTACATATTTCGAATTTAAATATAAAATTATGGTCGGACTCAGAGATAACTATTTGGTGGATTAGAGGTTCTACTACAAACTGGAAACCCTTTATTTCCAATCGTGTAACCGAAATTCAGTCATTGACAGATCCAAAGGACTGGAATTATTGTCCCGGAAAAGAAAACCCTGCAGATCTGCTTACGCGAGGGGAAAACTTATCGAAGTTAATGGGTAATAATGTATGGTGGTGCGGGCCACCTTGGTTATCACTATCAGAAGATATGTGGCCTTCAAAAAGGGCTATAGAAATGGTTCCCGAAGCTTTTAATGAAATGAAAGCAAAACCAAATTTAACATTATTGTGTAACGAATCAAACTCTATTCCTAAGCCAGTATTTGATATGGCAAAGTTCAGTAGTTTAAATCGCGTGTATAATATTACTGCTTGGATAATGCGTTTTATTCATAATGCCAATTCGAAAAACCCTAAAATTTTAGGACCTTTAACTACCTCAGAAATAGAAATAGCAGAAAAATACTGGATTAAACAAACTCAGGAAACTTCATTTAAAGTTGAAATAGAAGCACTTAAACAAAAAAACCCACTTAATAAAGATTCTTCTTTGTACAAGCTTAATCCACAATTCGATGAAAATGACTTACTTGTTTTATCCGGAAGACTTCAGTTTTCTGAAGTTACAGAGCAGGAAAAACATCCGTGGATACTTCCTAATAAATCTTATTTTGTAAAATTACTAATTAAGGATGCTCATGAAAGAATGTACCATTTTGGTGTAGCTGTCACTTTAGCTCACCTTCGTGAAAGGTATTTTATATTAAAGGGAAGAAGATTTGTAAAATCCGTCTTAAGATCGTGTATGATATGTCGAAAACTTAATGCTATTCCTGGAAAGGTGGAAATAGCACCTTTACCGAAAGATAGAATCATCAAAACACCAGTTTTTGAAACCTCTGGTGTCGATTTTGCCGGTCCGATTTATTATAAAACTTCTGAAGGCACTGGGAAGGCTTATATTGTCGTATTCACATGTGCTGTAACCCGAGCGATTCATCTAGAGTTAGTCACCAATCTAAGTACTGAAACCTTTATCTTAGCACTACGAAGATTTTTCTCTAGGAGAGGTTTCTGCAAAATAATGTACAGTGACAATGCCAAGACATTTTCTAAGGCTGATTTGGTGTTAAAAGATGCTTGGGAAAGAATTTCTAAGCAAGAAATTTTTGATTACTTGAGAAAGAATAAAATAATATGGAAGTTTATAATTCCCAGGGCTTCCTGGTGGGGCGGCTTCTGGGAAAGGATGGTCAGATCAGTTAAAACACCTTTAAAAAAGGTTCTAGGAAAAACTTGTCTCCGTTATGAAGAGCTAGAAACAATACTTACAGAAATTGAAGCGGTGATTAATTCACGTCCTTTATGTTATCTCTACGAAGAAAATGCTGAACCATCACCTTTAACGCCATCTCATTTTTTAGTTGGTAAACGATTAATGTCCTTACCTTCTTATGGATTACCAGTCTGTACGCAAGAGAAATCCAATAAGATTTTGTTGACGAGAAAATATAAATATAAGCAACAAATTACTGACCACTTTTGGAAAAGGTGGAGAAACGAATATTTGTTAGAACTTAGATCTGCTTTTCAAGTGAAAAACATAAATTCATCGCCTCAGTTCAAAGTTAACGATATAGTGATAATTCATGATGAAAAGCTCCCAAAACATATGTGGAAGTGTGGTCGTGTTAAAGAACTCATATTTGGTCGTGACTCTAAAATCAGATCATGTGTATTACAGACTGCAAAAGGCGATCTTAAACGACCTGTGCAATTGCTATATAATCTTGAATTGGACTTAGTGGACTAAAAGACACTAAAAATAAGAACTATTATCGAACATTTAATTTGTTTTGTTACTCATATTTACCCTTATTATTGTTTAATTTTCATACAATTCATGTGTTTTATTTTCTTTCGTAGATTGCAGCATTCTTATTATTTTTGCTTTTATATCTGTAGCTGTATGTATCTGAAAATTTGTCATGTATGTAAGTATATTCTTATGTTTATTAAATTGTTTAATATAGATGCTGAACTAAGTGTTCAGCCCGGGGCAGGATGTTGAGAATGCCAACTTGGCGATGCTTGCCATTTTCTGTTAGTCGGCATTGTGGCAACCCCCTTTTTATTGTTTTCAGATTTTCTTTTCAGTGTAGATGTAAAGTTTGTTTTGAACCGGTCTGACGGTAATAATGGAACTCTCAAATGAGAGTAATAATAATATTAATATACCTATATATTTGTAAATAAAATGTACATAGTTGTTTTTTAAGAAAGAAGTTTAATTTGAACTGTAGAGTGTGTTTACTTATTCAAGTTACGAATTTTATTTACAATATATTAGAACTAAGTTATGAAGACGTTTTTTTTCTTCGATGCATTATGGAATAATTTGAATTTACCGAACCTGCAGTCTGAAGGACAACGCAATACATGCTAGATGTAAGGCATGCATACATATAACATATTCATCATTTAACTCTTTTACATTTTATGGGATCAACACATTTTTCTGCGAGCTTCGTAGTCTTTAATTTCATCTTCCGGGCTATTTCATTCATATGAAAACACCCACTTGCTAATGTTAATCCTATGGGAGAAATTATTAAAAATATCTCTTGCATTCCAATATTTATTTTTTTTTGCATTGGATAGCTGAGGTTGATCTCCTGAAAGGCAATGTTTTACTTTTTCAATTGTCTATATATTTTATTCTTTTTATGAGGATACTTCCACTTTCAAAACCAGTTCAGAAAGGGAAAGTATTCTAATTAAAAAATAAAAACCTGTAAACAAAATCGAAAGTAAAAAGCAGCCTTTGTAGAGATCAACCTCAGCTTTGCAATGCAAAAAACAAAACAAATTAAAATTAAAATGTGGAAATCCAAACAAGATATTTTTAAAAATTTCTCCCATAGGATTAACAGATTTCTGAGCACTTTTTTGCATGAGTGAAGTATAGAGGCATTGCAAACCGCATGTATTCGTTACTGGGTAACGGGTAATCTCTCTGGTACAAAGTACCAAATCATTAGTTCGGAATATGAGTCGTTACTGCAGAACTTAGAAACAAACTTCAAACGTTACTTTCATTTCGTGATTCATGAACGGAGCCGCATTGTGTGATGCGGAAAGATGTGAATTTGTGTTCGGAAATCAGTTGTTCCCGTATTAGTGTCCCATATGGGTATTCATTTAATCGTTTCGTTACTTCAGTGGCTTTGCTTCAGCACTCGTTTATTTTCCGAAAATGTCCGTGTGAATAATTTTGGAAGGAAGATTTTGAAGTCACATGGTCAATAGCAGAACAAACTGCTTTTAGAAGAACGATTACTATGAGATCGTTTTTTCTTTCAGGGATTGTACTTTTTAGTTCACAGGCTATCAAAGCCTGAGAGATAATGTGTCCGCCGGTTCTGTATGTACGTAACGCGATAACTCTTGATAGAAGTATCTGATTTGCTTCAATTTTTTTTCTAGGTTCATTCTGATACGGCGCTTCCCTGATTAGTTTTGGTGGTTGATTGGTTAAGTATAAAGGGGAGGGAACGGGGGGCTAATCCCCCCTTAACTTAGATAAATGGGTTTTCCATGCAGAATTATCAGATTTTCTTCAAATTTGGTATACCGGTTAATTCTGATAAGGCACTTCCTGATTAGATTTGGAAGCTCATTGGTTAAATATAAAGGGGGGGAACGGAGGGCTAATACCCACTTAATTAAGATAAATGTTTTTTTCTATCCGATTTGCTTCAAATTTGGTATACGGATTTATTTTGATAAGGTGCTTCCCTGATGACATTTGGAGGATTATTGGTTAAGCATAAGGAGGGGAAACGGGAGGAGGTAATCCTCCCTTAATTCTTTTCGAGGGCATTATTCTTTGAAATAAGAGTATAATATACAATTAATGTCAATGGCATGTGAGCTCAATGCCATCAGTTTAAAGGGCACTTTTCTTTTTTATTTCTCAGATATGAAGTGTTATATGCTTTTTTCAAACATGGAGAGAATAATTGATTTTTTTTTTTTTTTTTTTTTTTTTTTTTTTTGCCAAGAGGTTTTATGAATGCATTTAAAAAAAGGAAGCATGGATCCAAGCAATAAAGAGACAAGATGTGTTTATCATTTAATATTTAAGTATTGCGCGGTAGCGCAATACTTATTTATTTCCAGTGTCACTTCTCAATGTTAATTTAACATGGAAAGCCTATGGAGATCATAACTTTTTCATTTTTTCTTCCCACCTTTTTGACCCTGATGCCACTCATTTTTTATTCTTTACTAATTTTAATGATATTATAAATTTAAAGTGTAAAAACGATTGCCTGAATTCAGAGTCAAAACGAATGGTAAAATGCCTTTGCATATGGGTGAATTATAACCCATGGAGAAACATGGGCCAATTTATTTTTACATTATTCAAATATTTTTCTTAATAATTCCAATTTTCGCTTTTTTCATTGAAAATCAACGAACATTTTTCATAGAAAATGTAACATTTTTACTTCATTGTTGCAAAAATTTCAAAAGCCGTAATAATAATTTATTTCTTTTTAGTTGAAAGATTTTCACGTGAAATATTAAATTGAGCTAGTTTTTTTTTTCTTTAAATTAAAAAGGTGAATATGGCGTCATAGTGGAAATAAAATGGATATTTTCAGAATAAGTTTTTGCTTTGGTCAAGTTTATATTTTAGTAAAAAGTTTCTAATGGATAGCTATTTTTACGCACGGTAGCGAACTTAGTGGGGAATTACATAACTTAAATTTTAAAATGTATTTTTTTTTCCGAGATGAGAACTATTTATACCCCCAAGTTAAAGTTAAGTAATAATTTTCTGATGTATTTACATGGAGACCCTTGGGAGACAATAGGATTTAAAAATTTAAGTAAACCTTTTATTTATTTTATTTTTTACTGTATCACAGCTATAATATTGTTAAATATTAGCAGTAAGGATTCAACATAATTTACATTTACATTCATAGCGTTCCCGAGTGGGAAATAGGGTATCTAAATTTAAATTAAGTTAATTTTTTATGTTTTGGTTATAGATTTTTTACGTTCAGATTTTAAGTTTTTGTCCAAACTACAACAACCTGCATTACTACAGTAGTGAAACACTTTGAATTACACATTGGTAAACTGCATCCCACATTGTGATGCAATACCGCATACATCAACGCCTGATGATGATACTCTCCATTAATTTTGAAATGCGTTCGTCTGAGTTCAGTAGTTATTAAAAAACTTGACATATTAAACAAAAACATAATTTGAAGAACAAATTAAAAAAACAAAATTTATTTCCTACACTGTTTAAGCCCGAGAAGGGACAGACATTAAGATATTTCATTCAATTAGTTTTACATTTAATGTTAAATTTTTTTAACAGATTAGTTAAGCCAATTGAAGATTAAAAAATAAAAATAAAATTCATACAATATGATACTTAAAACACCTTAAAAAATTAGATTCCGTTCAAATGAAATCGAAATAAATCTTAGACTTTTTTTCCTTTTTAAGTTTTGTATTTTGCATGCATCTTATCATTTTATGCACAATTGTCATAAACATAATGCAAAATCTGCAATACAAATATTTTCAATTAAAAATGAAAGAAGTCTAAGATTTATATCGATTTCATTTGAACCGAATCTAATTTTTTAGGGTGTTTTAAGTATCATATTGTATGATTTTTTTTTTTTTTTTAATCTTTAATTGACTTAACTAATTTGTTACAAAAATTTAAGATTAAATGTAAAATTAATTGAATGAAATATCTTAATATCTGTCCCTTCTCGGGCTTAAACAGTGTAGGAAATAAATTTTGTTTTTTTAATTTGTTCTTCATATTATGTTTTTGTTTAATTTTAATTAGATTAATTTCATATTAATTATGCATTTAATATATTAAGATTGCTCATAATTTTACTGTAAAAAAAACTGAAGCTTATAACAGAATAAAATATTCATTGTAGCTGCATTTAAGGAATGATAAAGTATTTTTATGAAATATAACTTTTTAAATCATTGCTTTTTACTCATATTCGCAAAAAATCTGTAAGCACTTTTGGTTTTGATCAGAAATTAAGAAATGGATTAGTGTCTCTTTTTTCTTTAAATTCAAAAGATTTGTTTGACGATATACTATGAAAATGTGTGTTTAGAACCAAATTTCTGGATGTGACAGTAATTGAAAAGCCATCATATAAAAGCACTTGATTATAGCTTGAACTGCGATGAACTTATCGAAAAATGAAAAAACGCTATTCGATTCCATATCATTCGCATCACTGCCAATTTTATGAGTTTATGCATTAGTTGAGTATATGAATGTGTCAGAAAGTTTTGCAATGTCGAGCAGAGGTAAATATGTTTTGAGAACCGATTTCATGCTAGTTTCCGTTATAGACACGTTCAGTTGTCATGTTTTACTGGTTTCAGTAAACAGTGAATATTTCTATTAATATACTCAATTACTATTTTTTTCTTTAATACATACAGTAATACTTACGGAGACAGAATTGTGAGAAATCCCTAAGGAATTCTGTTTCAGAGAAATTTTTCATCTTAGCAGATGCATTTCATTGTATTATTTTTATGGAAATCAGATCTTGAAATATTTCAATTCAAGGTAAAATTCCACTTTTACACAGATTTCTGTTACAGAAAGGTTTCATACAAAATTTTATTATGGGTCTATGTAACGGTAACAAATTTTTGAAAAGACCTCACATACAGTATATAATTACATTTAGTGTAGTCTTGTGACCATATATTTCACATGCAGTATTTTGAATGCCCAGTTTTATACTTTATGAAATGTTAAATTAGTGTAAGCATCCATATAGATTTTATCTATTATTTTAAGGAACAGTTAAAACTAATTATAATAATTAAAAAAAACCACTCAGAAAATTAGAAAATACATCGAATGTATGTGTACTAGTACTTAGGATAATTTTTAATACCCGTTTTCTAAAGAGTAATGAGTAACAAATATTTTCTAATGGGTAGTGTGTTTGAAAGTAACGAATACATACGGGTGTTCATTTAGTCGTTACTTTTACAGCACTAGTGAAGTAGCCTCTTAAGTGTAATTGAATCATTAGATCTCGTGAAGCATCCTCTATCATTTCTTGAATTTCCTGTGTGTTTCATGAAGCATCTTTCAGTACTTTTGGAACACCCTGTGTAGTTGAATCTATATTGTATGTCCGGTGTTGCCCGGGGCCCATTATAATAACTTTAAACAAAACTCAAGTTTGTATGATTTTATATCTTTTGAAAATCTTTTAAATAAATGAACCTAGTTTTGGGGGGCCCATTATCTTCCGCAGCGTCTTGTGTGTTCCCAGCAAACCTCCTTCTGAAGGAACCTGTGAACTGCATTCCCCGCAACTTAAGGCAAGTATGTACCGGAAGTGCTCTGCATGTGCCAGAGATAATCGAAAGCCAAGTTGAATGGGCCAGTTCTCGTAGTAATCAAGCAAGCCCATAGAACCCGAAAAAATAATGCACCATTAATGTTAAAAAATGTTATCAACTGAAATCTTAAGATAAAATTTTATAATACAGAAAGTAGCTGAATTGTAATCTAAATTGGGCCCTTATAACCCGAGGAAAGAATGCGCCCCCAAGCAGTGGAAGGTGCACCCCCCCCCCCTCTCCCTGTAAATTTCACGAATTACTTTTTAATATTAACACAATATTTAATAAATGGATGATTTCCTTTATCTAAAGTTACCTATAAAGTAACGTCAGACTCGTGGGGTGATAGACATTTTCTAAAAATCATCAAATCATGTTTAGGATCTTCTAAAACGTATAAATCCATTGAAAACCGGAAGTCAAAAATTTTCATGAATCCAATACTTTCTTCTTGTAAAGATAGAAGAAACTAAAATTAGTTTTTTTTTTTTTTTTCAATTCTCTAATTTATTATAATACATATTTAAAGATTCTGTTAACTGAAATTCCTTATTGCTATTACTATTTTTACAAAATAAATTGCATTGATACGTCCTGTGATTAATTAAGTCCAGTTATAGCTCGACCTGGCCCGAGTATGTAGAGAAAATGTAAGCTTGATTTTGGCACTCCCAGAGTCTGCTGAAAAAATTCAACACTGACTCGCACACATCTAACTGTCCGATGCCAATCTCTTAAATAGGCATATTATATTCCTGTATTGATGTTGTGAAACTAGCATCAGCTCATGCAGCATATTTGTACTTATTCTCGTACCAGTCATGTCCATTGAAAATTGTTTCTATTTTATCAGCATATTTTATTTCCAATTTGTTGCATTGTGTCGGTCAACCCGCTTAATTTTTTTATCAGTTCGGTTCAGTCCATTATAGCAAAAATTGTCTTTATTCTGCTCACCCGGCCTGTTTAAAAAAATTTAATATAGTATTTAGTAGTAAAATAGTGTCCCTTTTTGAAAAACTTCCACCCGGCGGCCCTTTTTTTCTAAAATCAACACTAAGGGAGTAACTACATTCCTTTCCAAAGTTTTGGGGAAAAAGTTATATTAAGGATTATATTCCAATCATATTTTATTTTTAATTTTACTAATAATATTATAAAACCTATTGGTTACATTGGAAAGCAAAATTTAAGAATAATAATTTATTTTAATCATTGACAAATGTTTATGTTTAATAAACAATTCTTTAACTTTGTATGTTTTAAAAGTATTTCATGAAATCTTCTGATTCTAGTCTTCAATGTGTCAGTTAGTTGAAAGATATTTATTGTGTCAGAATATTTTTTAAAATGGACGCTTCTTGATACAATAACATCGGTAGTTCTTCAGCACGAACACAAAAAATAAATAAATAAATAAATAAATAAATAAAATAAATAAATAAATAAAATAAAAAAGGTTTATTGTTATTGACACACGAAAAACGCAAATAAATTCCAACCGAAAATGTGCCTCAAGCGACAGCGAAATAATAACAATAACTGTTTGGGGATTTCCTTCGATTCGCGCACGATCGCTACTTCGGTTCCATATTTTTCATTTCATCTCAAAATGCATTTCTCGCCAAAAGTGCGTGAATCGAGGGAAGATTCCAAATTTGCGGTCGAGAAACGTACTTCAGGAACATTTTTTTCTCTGTTTCTTCTTTGTTCGTATCATTTTAGAGGTATTTTGCTTGGATTAGTGTGTGTGGAGGACGGGGGTCGGGCGACATTTTCCGTAAGAAGATCTGGTAAGAAAACAACTTTGATACCAGGTTGAAAATTCAGTTTTCTCTTTGACACGAGGACATGACACATAGAATTTGTCGGTCGGTCGCTGATAAATTAGACAAATAAAGGAAAGGGGAGAAGGTTTCTTAACCCTCATTCTTACTGAAGATACGTCAGATTAAAGGTCTTTTGCATTTTCATGACTTCTTTTAAGAACAATAGGCGTTGCATAAAGGAGTTATGTAATTTAGTACTATAATTTAATACGCATTAATAATGTAAAAAATAATTACTATTTTTAAAATATAAGATGTTTATTTTGTATTTAATACATAAAAATTTCAATTTACAAATTTAATACACAAAAATGTAAATTTCTTTTTTATTGTGAGTATCGAATTATGACAATAATATTAATCAGATATAAATATTAATTTTTCTTTTCGTTCTTAATATATGTTCAACAAATGTATGAATGGAAATAGGCACATAAAAATCAGTACTAGTATTAATAATAGTAATAATAAACGTTTTCGTTTACATCTGAATGTAGGTTTCCACAAGTCCGCCCCCCCCCCCCCCACCTTCTAAATTCGTTACTATAACTAAAGATTATTTTTTAACTATTTTATAAACACGATTTTTGTGCAGCTGGATATGTTAAAGGATATGTTAAAATAGCAGAAGGAATGGGGTTAAATTAATGTTAATATAATAATAAAACAGCATTAGTAAGGTTATTTGTAAGGTAAAAGTTGAATACTTTTTCTAGAAAATGCTTACCTCTAACAAACGAATCAATAAAAACTTTTAATTTATGAAGAAATCCACAAAGAACGTTTAAAAGTTTAAAAAATGTAATTTTAATTAAATAAGCAATTCATTAAATGTTATTCTTTAAATTCTGTTTTTAAATTTGTATTACAAATTATTACAGCAAAAAATTTCATTTTAAATCTTGAAATTAAAAGAATTAAGGAATATTGCTGTAATTCTTAAAAAGGGTATTTAAAAAAATTGTAATCGAACAGTTTTTCAATTTTCGATAAATGAACTACATCTATTAGCTATTGTTGTATCATGATGGCAGTTTTTCCTGTTCTCCGCTCTGTCGCGTCCGGAAATTCGGTTCAAGATATCAAATTCGCAGAATTTTCTGAAATACCTGCCTTTATTGAAAATGGGGAAAACCCATTCGATTAGCTAATTTTTGAGCAAAAGTACCTAGTAATTTTATGCGTTTACGAATACAAATGAAATGAAGAATGTGTCAGAAAGAACACAGTTTAGATTTGAGAACACGCTTAAGATAATCAAAAAAGTATTGATGAGGTCAGATATTTTTAAAATCCATATAGCTTAGAAAAAAAAAAAAGAAAAAAAAAAAAAAAGAAAAAAAGGCTAGACAAATTGTTCGGGAAAAATTCATTATACATTATGCGTATTTTTCGATTTTCATACACATCAGGTAGAAAAATATAGTTTATTATTAGTATTGTATTTATAGAATTTTAATTATGATGACCAATGAAACCAAAAGAAAGTATTCCTTAAAATTTTTTTGGCTTTTAAAAAAAAAAAAAATAAAGGTATTTTATCATGAGTTGTTTTATGGATTCAAGTCAATTGGATAAACAATCCTTTAGAAGATTTCGCAAAAATAAATAAATAAACAATAAAATAAAATAAAATAAAATAAAGGAATGCAAGAAAGAAACTGCGTCCAGTTTGAAGTTACAAATCTTTCTTCATTTATTCATTTGAAATATTTCTGGTGTCAGCTTAATAATGTATGCTAATAAACTTTGAAGCAGTGCCAGATATGTTCTTAATTAATTGATATTGGAATTGAGGTTTACAAAAGCAGCTACTAAACACTGGGAATATTTACATTTAAAGAGTTCCTTAAGTTCTATTAGAAACAAGATTTAGAAGTTTTTAAACGATTTTTTATGCAATTTTGAAATACACAACCAAGGGCGCCCACAGAAAAAAAAAAATTACGGTGGCACTAGATTTTGGTGTTATTTATGACGACCGATTATCTGCACGAGGGATATGGGCCCGAGGGGGAGTGCCCTCCGTGGGGGGGGGGGGGGGGTCTTTCTAAGGGAACCTAACCCGTATTTACGTATGGAAACCCAAGGTCAGAATAAAACCGCAATAAACTCCGAACGATTAGGCCGACGAGCGCGATTGGGTTCGAGCACAGCCCCACCTGCCTATTGCCTTCGAGAGCAGAACTTCTTGGCCACTGGTGGTGCCGCACTAGATTTTGGAACACAATTTGTCTGCCATCAATTGCCTAGTCTGTTTTTTCTTTAAATCGAGAAACACATGAAATAGAACTTTGAAGAATTAAATCATTTTAATATCTTTTTTTTTTTTTTTTTTTCTTTTTTTTTTTTTGTCGAGGACCCCATCTGTATTTTAAGATAATTTTAAACTCGTAAATTTAAGAGAAACAGAATTAAATATTGTCTTCAACGACAGATTTATGGAGAGAAAGCTTACCCCTTCACCAAAAAATCATTTATTTATTTTTTGCTTACTGTATAATTATTTTAAGTTACTTGAAAAATAAATAAATAATATTAATTTTTTAAATCATCTGATAAAAAGAAAATTTAGTTAACAGAACTGGGAACCCTCACTCCCCCCCCCCCGGACTTCCTAGAGCCATAACTATATCTCAATTGTTGGAATTATTTTCAAATTTTAGCTTGCTAATTTTAATAAGAAGTCTCAAAATTTTTAGTTTATCTAATCATATTAGTTTAAGTTTAGATCTAATAAGTTTGAAAAAAGGTATTTCAAGGAATGTATTTATTGGATTATCTTAAAGCCAGTTTCGAGTCAAATGCTAACATAGTATTTATCGCAGTTGTTTTAAATATTGGCTATGGGTTCCATTTTTACATTACTAAAAATATTATTAAACGTATTTTTTTGATTATTTCATTTATTTTTCAAGCAATGCAACCTCCTCTTCATTTTTTGTATAATCAAAATTTCCACTTGAAAACTCAAACGTAAAAAAAAAAAAAAAAGAAAAGAAAAGAAAAAAAAAATAATAATAACATGATGTATCCAGATTTTCTTTTGTATCAGAAACCCTCGTTGCTTTAAATGCGCTTCCTCAGTGTTATGTATTCTGTAAAGAAAATACGGCTTTTTTTAATCCTTGAAACCGAGCAACCAATCAAAGCCCTGTCTGTTACAGCAACAGTCCCAGGAACAGGTCTTGGTGTCTTCGTTCCTCTCCTCGTTCATTACGAGATCACGTGACCTGTTCCTGCGGAACAGGTAAAAGGAATAGCTCCAGTTTATGAAGTAACAGTTCGTTTTCCTAAAAGAGCAGGAACGGGAACACCCATCCCTAGCTCAAGTACGTACGTGGAAACTAGAGTTGGCCTAAGAGTCGAAGAGTCGACTCAAAATCTCGACTCCTTCCAAGTGAGTCGAACTGTCGACTCCTCGCTAGTGAATTGCTTCGACTCAAAAGAGTCGAACTTTAATTTCCACTCAGTTTGGGATTCGGAGTCGAAGAGTCGAAGCCGACTCACTCAAAGAGTGGTTGGACGAGTTTAACACAGTGTCGGACTTTGAGAGTCGAGAGTTGAAGTGTGGATTTTCGATTCTTCGACTCAGTATCGGATTTCAACTGTTCGAATCCAGGCTGGGTTGTTTAGCAGTGAACGAGAGAACGGAGAACGGAGAACTTTGTTTAATTATGTATTGGGGATTTTGGGAAAGAAGAAAGCAGTGTAGATAATGACGGTATGAATGAAAGGAGAGGGAAGGACAGAGACAAGAGGGCGGGCAGTAGGATATTTTGTTAAAGATTAGTTGAATTTACGATATGCTTAGGGGAAAGAAGATAAAAAAAAGCAGATGTTAGCTTTGTATTTTTTGGCAAAAAAAGAAGTAGGATTAGTTAGGGGAATATTTTCATATCATACAATATTAAAAAACAACTTAGAAGAAAGATAAATAGAATTCTACTTTAGTTGCAGGTTGTTTAAAATATACTAAGTTACTGAATTTATTTTATAATAGATGTATTTAATATAAAAGGGAATTATCGTTTATTTGTTTGCGTAGATAATGTTATTTTAATTCCGTTTTATAAATAAAAATGTTCGCAGGTAATATTAAATTCATATAATTTACATATATTTTTTTAAAGTTTAGCCAATCGATTTTTTTAACGTTCCTTATTTAAACTCAGATATGGAAGATATTTTCGGAATCCTGTCGCTCCCCCCCCCCTTTTTTCGTAAACAACTAGGCTGTGTGTGTCTCTCTATGGATATATCTCAATATATTATCATGGTTTTAAAAATAAAATTTTAAAAGGGAGTAAATAAAAAACTATAAACATGAGGAAAAAAAGAACTTTTTAAAATGTACCCCCCCCCCCTTCTGGGTGGACGGGCGATTGATTATTGAATTATTTTTGTTCGGAAAAGCGTAAAATTTACAGGTGTTCTTATTCAGGAACTAAGTAATCGAATGGCGTTTTCCTTTTTTTGCCAAAATATCCTTCAAAAACTAATGTCAAAATTGAAGTTTTTAAACGAATTTCGGTACACAATAGCACGGGGAAAAGAGAAAAACTTGTCGTTACGTGACAAAAATCGTATTTTTCTTGATAAGCAATTTATTTATGAAAAAAAATGGAAAACGCTATTTGATTCTAAATCGCCACAATAGTTAGACCTGTCAATTTTATAACTTTGTAGTTAAAAATACTGCCGCTGAGCCCCGTTAAAATTTGTGTGTAAGGAAAAATGCGGTTTTCTCCAAAACTATGTGACCGAGGATAATCACTGTAATTTTTCAACAAAGTTTTAATAAACTACTCTTGCAACTAGTTTTTTTCTTCATAATTTTAGTTTTAGTAGATTCGGAAATAGGCTGGAGGGGGGGGGGGGGGGGGGACATATTTTTGTATCATATTTTTGACAGTATCTAAAATTAGAACAAATATATTTTTGATTTCGGTGTTACGAGGTCTTTCCAACAATACCCAAACGATACACATACACACACGCATAAAAGAAAAAAAAATCAAGTAACTAAATTAGTCCTTTTTTTTTCGAAAAATATTTGTGAATAGTTTTTAATCTATAAATTTGTTAACACTATCAACTTATAATAGCTCCGTTTTCACTTTTTAAGTACGGAATCCCAAAAAAATAAATGAAGAAGAGATCTAAGAACTTAAAATGTTGTGATTGGGGAGGATTTCGGATATTTTGATGGATTCTTGTCCTTGTCAGCAGTAAATTTCAATTACTCCACACTCCCTGCGCGCGCACACACACACACACACGAAAAAAAAAATCCGTTTCCTGTTTTGTTTTCAGCACAGAAAATTTAAACCTTTAAAACTTGATATATATAAAAAATAACACCTCAAAACCTTCCACTCCCAGTTAAAAAGAAGGTAAATTTTTAGACATGGTACGGTATTAAACAAGAGTATTTCAATATTTTACAGTGTGGTTTAAGGTGTGCACTGGCCCAATCCGTGGGCAGGGCTAGGGCCAATTTTTCGCAACGCTGGGGGGTCGAGCCGGGGCTTACTTTTTTTAAGGCTTTGGGCCGGCCCTAGGCATTGCTCTTTGCAGACCGGGCTAGGACCTTTCTTTTTTCTAAAAGAATGCGCCGAGCTCAACTGAATCTTTCAGTACCGATCCGGGACTGGCTTCATTTTTCCAAGATTTGCAAGGGCCGACATTTTAAGTACCGGTCTCGACCCCCCGCCCCCCGTACGAAAATTGTCTCGGTCTGGTCTGATCCATGCAAAAATCAGTAAAATTTGTCCCGGCCCAAAACCTTTTGCAGAAAATGCATATATGGTTAAATTGCCATTATTGTACACCTAAAATTTAAAATTTATTCTTTTTAAAGAATAGCAATTTCTAGGCAATAAAATTAAAATACAATAGAACTTGTGAAAAAGGATCCGTATATGACAGAATCCTGTCTTAAACAAAAAAATGTGTTGATATATGAAAAATGAATATAATAATATGTGAGGAAAAGTATATAATACATTTACAACTGCTAAGAAGAAAACTTATCTATAACGTATATTTTTTTATTTCCGAAGCAATTTCGTCTGAGGTGATTTTACTGTATAGTAGTTATCAGATTCTTAAGCCTCGAATACATAGAATATGTATTAACGATGTTAAAGTTAACTGAATCATTTACAAACAGATAGTGATTCATTAAAAAAAATAAATATCGCAGCACACGATGTTTCTTTAAAAATGAAGATTATAAAAATGAAAAGAAAAAAGGATAAAATAAGTATTTTTTGTCAGAACTCCTTGTACGAAACAATTTTTAATCCTATCGACGTAAAAATCCATGTTTTCTAGTTTTTAGTACCTAGATTTTAACCTTTTTTTTTTTGGGGGGGGGGGGGGGGCAAGACGGTATCGGCCCGAACTTTTAAGTTTTCTACCGCGTTAGACCAGTAATTTTTTTTGTACTGGATGAACTTTTAGATTTTATACCGGGGCGGGTAGTGGATTATTTTTCTACGGACTAGGCCAAACTTTTTTCTATGAGCAAGCCGAACTTTCTTTCTGTGGACGGGGCCTGGAAATTTCGGCCCGTAGAGACGTCTAGTTTGACTGTTTCCAGTTAGCATCCAACAAAGTTTAATATAAAAGACTTTTTCTATATAAAATCAAAACCAAAGTAATTCAAGCTTATGCTCAAATATTTTCTCCTGCGCGATAAATTTCATACAAAAAGTAGAATTACGTCATCTTTACTACCAACCAACCAACCTTACTTCCGCAAGTGAGTCGAGAGTCGAGTCAGTATGTCGACTCCTCAAAATGAGTGGAAATGTCCATCCCTACATCTTTGGCAGAGGTTGGTTTTGGTTGCATGAATTTTTCATTAGCAGTATCGTCAACAACATTAAAGAATAGTGTTTTATCCAAAAATTTTATTCCTTTATATATATCTGGTGGGAATTTTAAAATAAAGTGAAAGTTACTTTTAATTAACATGTCGTGCGTTTATAATATAATTATCAAACTAAGCAACATTCGCTGTCACAGATAGTATTGCCAAGTTACCCGATTTTCAAGGTTCCTGAGACCCGTGCCGCGGAACACATACGCGGGACGCAGAATGTGTGGCTTTTTCATCGAAGCCAAAGTACTTCAAATTTTTACTAGTTCAATCTAAATTCAAATCTTTATCTCTTAGTCTGAGGCGAGAATTCAACCACACTTTGGTTACATCTAATCATATCAATCGCCGTATGCATGGAGCTATAAAGATTAAAAGGAGACGACATATCAATCTAGCTACGTAGTGAGTGTTGAAGCTAAAAGACGGTTCTTTCCCCATCTCCAGCGTCCGCCATTCTTGACTTTTCCGTAGTTGATTTGCGCAGCGTGAAAAACTGGTTCACAACGCAGCTCACCGCCGTCAAATATGGCGGAAGTATGGGGTTAGGAACAGCTTCAAGTGACATCACTTATGTCATCTGCTTTATTTTTCATTCCTCCATGGCCTTATGTTACCGAATACCTTATATATTTTCTAGAACTCGTGCGCGCTCCTGTTCAAAGTTCATTCGTTGGACCGAAAACAATAGGCGCCTCTAAGAAATAAGTTTCAAGAAGAGGAAAAGCATGTAAAAATCCATAGACTTACTTTGATCGTCTTATTACAAAGCATTTGGTGAGTATTTTTACAAATGCAGAAGTAAATAAAGAAGTTTTATTATTGTTATTATTCAAATTAACTTAGTATCAAACTTAAATTAACTTCTTTGTTTATTAATTTCAGCATGAAGCAGAATCTCATTTTATAATACTATATGTAATAGAAAGGTGAGAAATGAAAATTATAAATAAGAAAACAATTTTGCGTACACATACATTATGGTAAATTGTAGGAAGATGTATATTTTTGAACTACTGTAAAATAGCAACAACATCGGATCGTATAAACAGATTCTACCGGAACGTGTTGGCCCCATTGGATCTTTTTTTTCCTTCTGCAGATCGGCATCACCTTAGTGTTTCCATTTTCGGGCAAATCCCCTCACTGACAAGCCCGTGATAATACGTTCACTAAGCTCCAGATTTCACTACAATACAAGCAATATTTAAAGTAATATAATTCTATTGATTTAATGTATTTTTAATAGATTAAACAATGATTAATACTTCCAAGGATTGCATTCATATTCGTCATTAATTTTTTTTTTTTTTTTTTTTTTTTTTTTTTATAAAATGTTGAAAGAATAATCTTTTATAAGCATTTAAAACAAAATGCGGAGAAAACACCATTAAAATTTTGCCCTTTTCCAAGACTGTCAGAGGGTTAAAGATTAGAGTTTCGTTTCTTGGTAGTTGGGTTCGGTTATGCCCAGTTTTTTTCAAAGAAAAGCCCAGAATATTGTTTCAAATGATAAAAAAATATTTATATATGAATGATTACAAATATACATTAATTTTTCTTCGAGAAAGGTAAAATTGATGTTAGAGATGTGATTGCAGACCATCTTCCTATAAATTCACATTTGTTTTTTATTTTTTTTAATTTCACGTTTAGGGATGGGTTTCAGAGTCGACAAGTTACTTAAAAGAACGGGTCGGGCATAAGTTGACATATGTAGGGTCGTATCAAGTGTTTAAAAGTTCATGTTCTAAATCGGAACACGGACTTACTTAAAAATTTAAATTTCAACATATTATTAGATTGAGCACTTTTAGTTGGTAAATAAATTCTACTATTGGTTGTCTCGAAATAAGTATAAATTTAGAGATTATATGTTTTTTTTTGTTTTTTTTTTTAACATCATCAAAACTTTATGTTACATGATTGAACTGATGCTGAAATAATGCATTTTTAGCTTCTAAGCTATTTTACAAGTTTTTATTTAACTTACATTTTTCTTAAGAATTTTGTACGTCAGGTTTTGTTTCAGATTTAAATTTTATGTCTCATGGGAATTTAGCAGAATCTTTCTTTCGGAGAGAAACACTCTTAAAAAACTCTTCAAAGGTGCTTTCCACCACTTTTTTCCCGTTAAAACTCGAAAATTACAGCTTTTATTTTCCAATCTTCTTTAAAATACAGAAAATTTACCAATATAAGAAAACTTTACCTATAATCCCCCAATATAAAGCTACACTTTCGTCAAATCGCATGGGTGTTCCGGTAACCGTGTGTTGTGTGTTACTTTTTCGTATTACAAACTGAAATTTTACGTATGTCCCTTTCCCCCTTCTCAAACACGAAAAATTCGCGAGACGAAGGCAGGGCTCCCAAATGGCCCGCCAACTGAATACCAATAAATTTTAACAGAAAATTTTATGGTAGGTTTGCGCGAGAATTAACTTTCAAAGGTGATTCCGGGGCGGTTTGTACGAAAAATCTGAAAAGGAAAATTTTTCTAAAATAATATTGGTATTCAGTTGGCGGACCATTTGGGAGCCCTGCGAAGGTCAAAATTTCCTGATAGTCAATAGACAGAAATTTTTTCAAATAACAAAAAAATCTCTTTCAGCCAAGTGTATGTTCCGGTCAACTCGCAGCCTCCACTTTTTAAGTTTAACGAAATATTTTTTTTTCAGAGTGTGCGTAATAATAATTCATCTTTCTCACAAACGACAGAAATACGTCGTAATGAAATTATAAAACCTTGGAATTATGAATTTAGCATTATTGTCATAAAAATACTGTTAATTATTAAAAAAGTCAATAGTTCGCTTAAGGGGGCTTCAGGACTCTCAAAGGTTCAAAATTTTTGAAATTGTAATAATTTTATATGTTAAACTCCTATCTTTTCTGAACCTTTTGATATAATTGTTTTCTTGAAATTCCCATTAGAACAGAAGTTATGGTTTTTAGAATTATACCCGCTCAATAGCTGAAGCGGCGTTTCCGAAATTTTGAAGCCATTTTTCTTCAAAAGACGTTTTGGGTGATAACGCGCACGATACCTCAAAAACTTCTGAATATTTTTTCATGAAATTTTCAAAACACATGTTTCATGTTAGTCTGTATAAACAGAACTTAAAATTTCATTTTTATTATTCAAAAAAATATTTTTTTAGACGCTTATACTGTTGAAAATTTTAAAATTTTGTATTAGCTAAATACAACTTTGTATTAAAAATATAAAAATGCTGTAAATACAAATTTATTTAGGTTCATAGTAATTATTGTAATCTCAAGTATAATGAAACACAAAAAAATTCATTCTTTTTGCAAAATTTATTTTGAAATCCTGCGCGTAACCTGTTATACCAATTCTCTGCTCGACAAAATGTCTGACAGTTTGGAGCCCCCTATAAATACTAATTCTGCATCTTTCAATTTTTTTAAATACATGAAATGAAAGAACATACTGATATCTTTCATCCGAATAAAAATTGTGGTTTTAACTCGTATACATTTTAAGATATTAAATACTGAAAATGGCCTTTTTAGGTGCGTTTGTAATTATATAAATACGTAGAACCTATAGTCATCATTCAGTCCGTCTGTCCGTCCGTTCGCATGTAACAGAGCAAAAACTATCCAACCGAATGGGCTGAAATTTTAAATATATGATTGTTACAAAATTTTGTCGAGCCATTTCAAATTTTATGAAAATCGGATGTATAGTTTAATTACAGGGACACTCAAAAGTTTTTCTTTACATTACGGCCAATGGGGAAAATTATTGAAAGTGTATTTTAATGATGTTACAGCTTTCCGAATGGTCTGAAATTTTAAATATATAATTGTTGCAATATTTTGGCGAATCATTTAAAATTTTATGAAAGTCGGATGTATAGTTTAATTACAGGGACAGTCAAAAGTTTTCCGTTACATTACGGGAAGTGGGGGAAAAAATTATTGCAAGTGCATTTTAATGATGTTACAGACTATGCACTTATGAAGTGCAAACAAATATACATTCAGCACAATATGGGATGCAAAAAATAATTATAAAACTAGTTATAGTACGAACGCACCCCATTTGTCACGTTTGACGAGCAATTTCCAACTTGTTTTTCTTCTTTTTTTGCTAATTTTAATCCTTTACACTCAGAGGTGACTCTCGCTCACTACTAGTGTTGCGAAGTGTTCCGCGTAAATCTGGGCTCAGGACACCACTTCTTTTCTGCAGTTTATTTCGCAGTCTTTAATCACAGATAATTCTGCTATTAGATAAGGGGAACAAAGTTCCTTTGAAATACTGGTGTCCAGATCATTTGGAGCTACGAATTACGCGGGACACCTGGCAACACCAGTGGTGAGTGAGATTCACCTCTCGAGTGCAAAGGGTTAAAAGTCCTGAAACTCCTTAACTAATTTCCCATAAATGCCTTATAGATAAAGTCCTAAATTAATATACATTCGATATAGTAAAATGAAACTACGTATTACAGCAACCTGTTAAGACGGAACGACAAAGGGCCGGAAAAATAATCCGTTTTAGGCCTGTTTTAATCTTAGCAAGTACAACTGTTCCTAACAATTGTATTGTACTTTTAACCAAGGTTACGAAAATTTTCAGTCTAAAGCATGATTCCATTACAGAGGTTCCAATTTAACAGGTATTAAAATAGTTCATAGGTAGTTCCGCTTTTTTTTTTGTTTGTTTGTTTTCTCTCCCTGACCCGCTCCTTGCCCTGGCAACATTAATTACAGATGAAGAATTATAGTTATCATGCTTTCTACATAAAATATGTAAATTGTATAAATTTCAAATGTCCAACGAGGGTTACTTTTCTACATGAATTTTATACAGGGTTCGTAAGGATCCTTGAATTTCCAGACTGAGAAGTTCTTCCGTACCAGTATTTTCTTATAGAAAATCTCTTGTTAAATAAGACGAAATTTCGAGCGTTTAAACTAGATTTATATTTCTATAAAAAAAAAAAAAAAAAAAAAAAAAAAAAAATACTGATATTTTGCCTTGAAAATAACGGTATCCGTACGAACCCTGTTATATCGTAAGGGAAATATTGATATAAATTACTGCAATTTAATCGAATGTCTTATTTAAGTAAAAAGCTTTTTTATGTAAAAGTATCAAAATTTTATACGGTAAAGTGCCCATATTTCGTCCCCCAGTCACTTTTAGACCCTAAATGTTGTAATTTTCAGTGAAAACCTACCAAATTTGGATTTTACATAGACTAACTACCACGCACATAGAAACATAGGGGAACGTCCACTGTTACTCTTGTGAACATCAGAGCAAATTTTCACATATATTTCCAATTCTTTTATTACAAAATATATTTAGGATAAATTTGATGCAACTACTTAAAGATACATGTACTCTACTTTCATAAACCATATGCAGTTTGTAACAAAAAGCATTTTACTTGCCTTGATAATAAATTAAAATTTTGTTACTCTTGTGACCACAAAAAAATGCAATTTTAAAAAATTGTGTTTGACGCAGAAATCCTGTGAATTATATGAGACTATAGAAATAAAATTTACAGAATATAGCAGAGTAATTATATCTTTTTAAAAAGCATTAATCATTGAACTCCTCTGATAAAGCATGAATTATTTACATTTGATTTTGCAAAATGCTAAGTTTTACTCTTGTGACATTTTGTCCATAATGTAATTTTACCAAAAATTCAGTTTAAATACTAAATAAAATAATTAAAATAAGTTAAAAAAAATATTTTCCATAGAGAACAACTGTTAAGGACGGTTTAATTTTAAAATAACATAAAATAATGTAAAAAAATTCTAAAATTAACAAACACTATAACCACATAGCAATCTCTCAGTTTCTGTCTTCATTATCAATAATATCATTTGCAACTTCTCCTGCATCATGATTTACTTAATAAAACACAAATTCTTTGTACCAATCACGTTAGTGTAAGGTTTGTAGTGGATAGTGTATTTTTAATGGTTTTAACAAATTGTATTTGTTGAATGCCCTTCGAAAACAGTTTACAGAAAATCCACTGGTATAACTATTCTTTGAGAAATTGTTATTATTATTATTATTATTTTTTTTTTTTTTTGCATTACGAAAATAATCCCTTGTACAAGTTTCAATGAATGTGTGCCACAGAAATGGATTTAGTTGCTTTCGAAAATTTTTAAACAATCAGAAAAGGTTTCTTTAACTGCTACTTTTTCAAAACGTTTATCAACGTTTTGAAAAAGTAACAGTATTGATGAAGATGCTGATAAAAGTTTTGTCAATAGCAAAACGTCTATCAACGTTTTGCTATTTACAATAACTTATGAGAAGTTCTGTATTATGAACTTCCGCTTCAAATAATTCTTCGATTTTATCTCCGCAAATTAGACATTCTGAATTCCTAAATTTTAATTATCATGTATCTCGGCAGACAAAATCATTAAATCCATCACAGGAATGTTTAATGCAGGAAATACACCAGTTACTACAATATGAATTGCTTGAATGTTTTCGTGACAGCAACAAATGGAGGTATTCTGATGAGTTGTTTTCTATTGTTTTATGAAACTAGGCTTTAAAACTGCAAAGGAATCTCCAATTTTTCAATTTAGTAAAGCTTCTTTAAACAAAAAACGTATTCTCTTATTAAATGTCCCCTAGAATTGATGAAATTATGTGACCTTTTTCACGCTTAACTAACGTAGATTTAGCTGAAGAAGGACTTCTTCTTACATCTTCATCGACATAAAATTCTTCAAAGCTGTGGTGTTAGATTTTTTTTCGTTACAGTATATGAGGTTAGCTAGTTCTCTTTTTCCTTTTCTTAATATTACCATTTTCTTGCTGAAGCTTTTGCTGGTTCTAAGACTTTTCTTCACCTTATCGTAATATATATTTTTTTTTTTCTCAGTTTTTTCATTACAATTTTTGGCGCTTAGCAGATTTTTTCCTGCTCTTTAAAACAATGTCGTGTATAAGAAGCAATATTAAGATCTTTCCTTTAAAATATACTATCAGAATCCTTTCCATAAGAGTTACTGTAAGAACCTCTGTAGATTATACAGCAGAATTTAGTAAACGAAGCTTTACAGAGCCTATAAAATATCTAATCAAAGACCATGTGCTTCAAACCAAAAGAAAGCACATAAAAATGACTCGAGTTGAGTTGTTTTATTATATCTTTAATTACTTGTCATGATTATTTTATAATCTTAAGTAATACCAAAAATGAATAAAAATAAATCCACTCATTAAAAAAACGCTAATAAAGATAATTTATCTTCCTTAAAATTTGCAAAATAACCTTAGTTATAGCTAAAATTATTTCAAGAACTGCTCTAATAACAGAGAAAAAACAACAAAACTTTAAGCATTCTGTTTGTTTTGGTTGTAATGCAGTGTTATATCAAACTATCGACAAAAGTACTATGTTTTACTCTTGTGACACAGACGTTTGTTACTCTTGTGACAACTCCCCAGAGCCTATTCTATGCATAGCATAAACAAAATATTTAATGTAAAATACGTCTTTTACCTCGAAATCAGAGAATTAGAAGTTTTGGGTAAAAATTTTAAGTAGTTTTTTTTTTTTTTTTTTAATTAAAACTTTTGTATGTTTTCCGTTACTCTTGTGACATTTAATTATTAACGTTTAAATACAGCCAAAAATATATTAAAGACATTATCTAAAAGATTTTATCTATGTAGATCTTAAAGATATGATAATTGTTTGTTGATCTGAATGCATAGTAATTTTAATGAACTCTAAAAAGTAAAAAAATCATACATTTCAATAAGTTGTATTTTAAGCTCAAATGTAAATGTAGTTTTATACTGTTAGTATCCAGCTCATTTTCAATAAACACTTGCTCTTGTGAAATTAAAACTTACAAATTCATATACTTCAACTCTTTAGCTTTAAATTGATGTATCACACTTATATTTCCGTTTTAAAAAAAATTTCAGAAATTTTTTTTTTCTGCCGTGGACGTTCCCATAGGTAAATATCCTACAAAAAATTTAAGCAATGCAAAATATTGATTTTTCAAAAGTATCTAAAACATGCAAAAGAAAAAAAAATGGTCCAAATTTCGTTCCCCCCAAAAATCCAATACGCCGAGACTTAACTTATAACTTAATCAAAATTTCTAAATGAGTAACTTAATTTACATTAAAGTAAGGCACAAAGAAATGTACTAATTATCAGTAGAAGAATAACATAACGAAACAGTAGCCATCGAAACATGATCAAAAAATTGTAATGAAAAAGCATTCCTAATTTCGTCCCCGGTACAAAAATAAGAACTGCAAGGGGGGCGAAATTGGGACCACGCTACTTCCCAATATGGCTGAGCTTCAGTTTTCGTAAGATCAACTTAACGTCCTAAAACTCACTCTATGCTACTGTCAGCATCTTACCTACGTAAAATAAATGCAATGAATAAGAAATAAATACTAACAGTACAGTAAATAACGTTCTACAAACGACGTAATAAGAATTCGGGTCTTCTAAAAATAGGAAATTCGTCGTCTTTAATTTATGTATGCGTCATGGCGAACAACATTTCCAATACTGACCCTTTTACCTTCCGTCCCCTATGCCCTGCGCATAAATGGCGCCACTTCGCAGAAGCGGAGTAGTGAAGGGGGACGAAATTATGAAAGGGGACGAAATATTGGCATTTTACCCTACTGAAAAATTGAATTTCACTAAAATGTAGCGAGCATGGGCGCCGGCATAATGAAGTATTTTGAAACAGACGCGTCTGTGGTCGGCAGCATTTGCCACATTTTTAAAAATGGAGAACATTAAAGATGAAATAATTTAAACTAGGAAATTTTTGTAAAATCTCCCGTGTAAGACAATTTTACCTCATTTCAGTATAAACAGAACAGCAATGAAATAATTAAGAAATATTTAATATAAAAAATAAATTTCTGATAGCGTTTAAAAAAGAGGTTAAAAAATATTTCGTTATTAAGCTCCTTATATCTTGATGACTCCAAAAATATGATATCATAAAATTGCAACTTTAGAATTCATAGAAGTTATTGGTGCCCAATTCTTTTTCAATAAACTATGCAAAAGAAAAGTTATTGCCTGTCAAGATTCTAATTCCTTTTCTTTCTCACAAAAAAGAGTAATTTGTTAGGCATGAAAACGCATGCAATAATAAAAAGTATCCTAATTTTTTTTTAACATGTTAAAATCGTCTTTATCACAAATGAAAAAATATCACGTCCTTAAAAATCCGTCATTTATTAGATAATAAAAAGTAACCATAAAAACGTATATAATATATCTTTAAAGTTCTGTTAAAATGTTGTTATTATTATTATTTTAATTAAGGAAACTATTCTGACGTTTTTCTGGTGCGCTGAAAACTTGATGCGATGCTTGTTTAATCATACTGAATTACAAAAGCGATTTTTCTATGCTACCAATACATCAAATATTTGACAAAGAGTTTATCATCATTATTTTTTAATTTTCTTTATCCAGAATAATGTTTATCTGCATAAACCCTTAAACTTCATTTGAAACGACGCCTAATAATTAACGAACATTTTAAGTTTATTATCACACTCTAAAAATAAATGTGTAAATTTACACACAAATACAGGTATATCGATGATACAAAAACGATTTGTCTATATGTGTAAATTGGTGTGTAAATTGCCAAAATACACGCCTAATGTGTAAATTTTAAAATACACATTTTAATGTGTAATTTGATGATAAGTCGAAATGTGTAAAAATTGGGTGATAAGTCTTGAAATACACACTTTAATGTGTAAATTGTACAGTAATACACATATTTCTGTGTAATATTCTTACACACATATCTGTGTAATGTTCTGTTTATACACATATTTTTGTGTAATATGAAATACACATATATTTGTGTAATGTATAAAATACACATATTTTTGTGTAATATGCAAAATACACATATATTTGTGTAATGTATAAAATACACATATTTTTGTGTAATATACAAAATACACAGGTGTGTGTGTTATATTCTGTTCTTACACATATTTCTGCGTAATATTCAAAACACAGATTTTATTTTAATATTCAATATATGCAGATTTTTGTATACATAATGTTATCTTCATACTTTGGAATCTGTAAATTGCAAATTAAATGTTTTTATGATAGTAAAAAAAAAAAAAATACATGAAAAACAAACTCATAGGGTTGATGTGTTTGTTCTTTCTAGTAAGCAAAAAGTGTACTCATGATATCATTAGGCAATTTACATGCCACATATAGACAAATCGTTTTCTTATCATCGATATACCTGTTTTTGCATAAAACGGGAGTGACTCAAAGATGAAATATATTTTAATTAATTGATTGAGAAAAATATATTGAAATCTCCTGGAAAAAAAGAAGTTAATTTCAAGCTCTGATACCTAAGCATCGCCGCGACAACAATATTTCGCGCCTGGTGCGAAAAACGTTGTTAATTTTTTTGTAGATAGTTGACGCATCAGTAACTAATGGCGCGAACGAAGCCTGCCAGCGCATACTTTAATTGGCTGCGTCTGCGCCCGCGCCACTCTTGTGTCTCTGTATTTTAGTATAATCAGCTTGCCTATATTTACACGTTCTCTGAAACAGCTTAAATTAAGTATACTCCAGAAAAAAGACTTTTTTTAAAAGTATCTTCTTGGAGGCTATACATCTATAACGACCAAATTTTTGGTTATTTTCGACTACTTCCCCTCTCTTTTATGATATCATACGTCATCGTTCTACCAATTCCCTCCCCCTAAAGATATCGTCAGCAGTGTCTAAAAATTCTTTTTATTTTTACAATTATTTTTCTTTATTTTTCTTTTTATACGTTTACAATGTATACGTCAAAATTTATTATAATTTTCAATAGTTTTATACGTCACAAGTATGGTTATGCATTTATTACTCCCATATGTATAGGGGCCGTCCACAAATGATGCCACGATTGGAGGGGGGGTGTCATGAAATTGTGACAGTTTGTGACAATGGGGGGGAGGAGTAAAAAATACAGAAAAAAGTGTGACATCATTTATGGAGAGCCCCATATATAGTTTTTTACTTAAATGAAGTAAAGAAGTTAATAAAATATCACTATTATATCTGAAATAATTTTATATCAAACACCACTTAGAAGGAAATACTTACTACTTAAAATTATTGAATAATATATTTTTGTTACATAATGCATTCAACAGTAATAATATCTTCTTGCATTTGCCTTTGCACGGGGGTAAGCATAACTTCTTATAAACGAAACAGGTGGACGATATTCTGCCCCATATTTTCTAGTAAACATAATAAGTATAATTTCGAACCGGATTTCTCTAACAACGAATTACAACGAATTATCTCTGTCTAAGGCGGAAGCGATCGGGACCAAGAAAATTTTCCGCAGTAGACAATATTCCGCCTTAGGCAAATTTTACTCTATGTCTATGTATTCACAAGGACTTAAAAATCTTTCCGAGTTAGTCAGATTTCTGTCTTACACAGAGTCCGCCTTACAGAGAGTTTACTGTATATACTAGCAGAAGAATAGGAATGGCGAATGTTGCGATATTCCCTATTTTGGAATGAAATGTTTTTATAATCATTTAATGGTTTTAATAATAACTTTGTATTTTCATAAAAATAAGTAATAGACTAAAAGAAAAAAATATATAATAGATTATATCGATGTAAAGAAAAACATTCCAAAAAAAGTAAATTTTGGTTAGGTCAAAAAAGATAACGATGTCAAAAGACAGCTTCTCTCTCCCCTAGAGATATCTTACGATATCCATTGCCAGACCACCCCTACCCTCTAAAGTGTGTTAAGTTATATATGTGCAGCCCCTTAAAAAGTTTCAAAGAGATATTCGTTATAGCATCAAACAGAAAAAGAATGTTATTCTGAGTTTTAGAAGCATTTCTATGAAATGGAGGGAAATTTTCAAATACTTCTGAAAAAAAATTTCCTACACAATATCTAGTGTCAGTTATAAATACAGTTTAAACTATGCCATTTTCAGTATGCCGGGAAAAAATGCATTAATATTTCTGAAGCTCAAATGTAAATGTAGTTTTATACTGTTAGTATCCAGCTCATTTTCAATAAACACTTGCTCTTGTGAAATTAAAACTTACAAATTCATATACTTCAACTCTTTAGCTTTAAATTGATGTATCACACTTATATTTCCGTTTAAAAAAATTTTTCAGAAAAATTCTTTTTTCTGCTGTGGACGTTCCCATAGGTAAATACCCTACAAAAAATTTAAGCAATGCAAAATATTGTTTTTTCAAAAGTATCTAAAACATGCAAAAGAAAAAAAAATGGTCCAAATTTCGTCCCCCCCCCCCCCAAAAATCCAATACGCCGAGACTTAACTTATAACTTAATCAAAATTTCTAAATGAGTAACTTAATTTACATTAAAGTAAGGCACAAAGAAATGTATTAATTATCAGTAGAAGAATAACATAACGAAACAGTAGCCATCGAAACATGATCAAAAAATTGTAATGAAAAAGCATTCCTAATTTCGTCCCCGGTACGAAAATAAGAACTGCAAGGGGGGCGAAATTGGGACCACGCTACTTTCCAATATGGCTGAGCTTCAGTTTTCGTAAGATCAACTTAACGTCCTAAAACTCACTCTATGCTACTATCAGCATCTTACCTACGTAAAATACATGCAATGAATAAGAAATAAATACTAACAGTACAGTAAATAACGTTCTACAAACGACGTAATAAGAATTCAGGTCTTCTAAAAATAGGAAATTCGTCGTCTTTAATTTATGTATGCGTCATGGCGAACAACATTTCCAATACTGACCCTTTTACCTTCCGTCCCCTATGCCCTGCGCATAAATGGCGCCACTTCGCAGAAGCGGAGTAGTGAAGGGGGACGAAATTATGAAAGGGGACGAAATATTGGCATTTTACCCTACTGAAAAATTGAATTTCACTAAAATGTAGCGAGCATGGGCGCCGGCATAATGAAGTATTTTGGAACAGACGCGTCTGTGGTCGGCAGCATTTGCCACATTTTTAAAAATGGAGAACATTAAAGATGAAATAATTTAAACTAGGAAATTTTTGTAAAATCTCCCGTGTAAGACCATTTTACCTCATTTCAGTATAAACAGAACAGCAATGAAATAATTAAGAAATATTTAATATAAAAAATAAATTTCTGATAGCGTTTAAAAAAGAGGTTAAAAAATATTTCGTTATTAAGCTCCTTATATCTTGATGACTCCAAAAATATGATATCATAAAATTGCAACTTTAGAATTCATAGAAGTTATTGGTGCCCAATTCTTTTTCAATAAACTATGAAAAAGAAAAGTTATTGCCTGTCAATATTCTAATTCCTTTTCTTTCTCACAAAAAAGAGTAATTTGTTAGGCATGAAAACGCATGCAATAATAAAAAGTATCCTAATTTTTTTTTAACATGTTAAAATCGTCTTTATCACAAATGAAAAAATATCACGTCCTTAAAAATCCGTCATTTATTAGATAATAAAAAGTAACCATAAAAACGTATATAATATATCTTTAAAGTTCTGTTAAAATGTTGTTATTATTATTATTTTAATTAAGGAAACTATTCTGACGTTTTTCTGGTGCGCTGAAAACTTGATGCGATGCTTGTTTAATCATACTCAATTACAAAAGCGATTTTTCTATGCTACCAATACATCAAATATTTGACAAAGAGTTTATCATCATTATTTTTTAATTTTCTTTATCCAGAATAATGTTTATCTGCATAAACCCTTAAACTTCATTTGAAACGACGCCTAATAATTAACGAACATTTTAAGTTTATTATCACACTCTAAAAATAAATGTGTAAATTTACACACAAATACAGGTATATCGATGATACAAAAACGATTTGTCTATATGTGTAAATTGGTGTGTAAATTGCCAAAATACACGCCTAATGTGTAAATTTTAAAATACACATTTTAATGTGTAATTTGATGATAAGTCGAAATGTGTAAAAATTGGGTGATAAGTCTTGAAATACACACTTTAATGTGTAAATTGTACAGTAATACACATATTTCTGTGTAATATTCTTACACACATATCTGTGTAATGTTCTGTTTATACACATATTTTTGTGTAATATGAAATACACATATATTTGTGTAATGTATAAAATACACATATTTTTGTGTAATATGCAAAATACACATATATTTGTGTAATGTATAAAATACACATATTTTTGTGTAATATACAAAATACACAGGTGTGTGTGTTATATTCTGTTCTTACACATATTTCTGCGTAATATTCAAAACACAGATTTTATTTTAATATTCAATATATGCAGATTTTTGTATACATAATGTTATCTTCATACTTTGGTATCTGTAAATTGCAAATTAAATGTTTTTATGATAGTAAAAAAAAAAAAAATACAGGAAAAACAAACTCATAGGGTTGATGTGTTTGTTCTTTCTAGTAAGCAAAAAGTGTACTCAAGATATCATTAGGCAATTTACATGCCACATATAGACAAATCGTTTTCTTATCATCGATATACCTGTTTTTGCATAAAACGGGAGTGACTCAAAGATGAAATATTTTTTAATTAATTGATTGAGAAAAATATATTGAAATCTCCTGGAAAAAAAAGAAGTTAATTTCAAGCTCTGATACCTAAGCATCGCCGCGGCAACAATATTTCGCGCCTGGTGCGAAAAACGTTGTTAATTTTTTTGTAGATAGTTGACGCATCAGTAACTAATGGCGCGAAAGAAGCCTGCCAGCGCATACTTTAATTGGCTGCGTCTGCGCCTGCGCCTTTCTTGTGTCTCTGTATTTTATTATAATCAGCTTGCCTATATTTACACGTTCTCTGAAACAGCTTAAATTAAGTATACTCCAGAAAAAAGACTTTTATTAAAAGTATCTTCTTGGAGGCTATACATTAGGGTGGTCACAAGAAATCAATTTTCGAATTTTTTCGGGGGGACCCCCCAAAAAGTTGCCAATTGACTAGAAAATGAGATTGGCTAAGTTTCAGCTCATTTGGATAATATTAACCCGTGCCTCATTGAGGTTTAAGTTTGAAAAAAACGTGATTTTTCGCAAAAAAATGCTGTTTTTCCTTCATGAAACGAATACAATTGAACCTAGAAACATAATGCAGGTCTCATTTTATAAAAAGAAGTTTTGCTTTGAAGAACCTCACACAATTTTTTTTCTAAAAATGTATAGATTTAAAAATATGCGCATTTTTCAGGACCAGACTTTACCTGAATCCTAAAAATTGACTTTTTATGAAGAAGCGAAAAAAAAAATTTGTAACATTCCATTTCATCTGCTTTCCACCTTTTGTTTTTCTTTTTTTCGTTTTGTGAAGTCCAATAAAGTGTTTGATTAAAAAAAATTCCAAAGAAAAGGAAAAAAATCGAATTTTAAACTGAAAGAATTTTTTTAAAAAAAGGAGGGCAAAGGAAGTATAAAAATGAGAGCAAATAATGCTCAATTGCATTTTATTATTAAAGTTGTGTTACTAGAAAGGAGGCATAATAAAGAAAATAAATTATTTTACCTTACAGCTGTCACGTTAACCCTTTCCGGTACAGAAAAATTCTGTTCGTAAAAGGGAATTTACAAACGACATTTTTAGAAATTAAAATCACATTACTTTAACCTTTCATTGTAAAACCAAAATTTTATTAAAATATTCTTCGTGCCGTTTGTAAGTTTGGAATTAAAATTAGGTGGTTCCGGCGTGGGACACTGCGCCGGAAAGGATTGAAGTGGTAATGGTTTAGATAAGGTGGCTTATGTTGACTTTTTTTACTAAAGTATTATCTAAAAATGAAAATGCAACTTGATCCGAGTTAAGAAACTAAAGGCGGTTTGTCATTTTAGCAAGTTCTTTGTCTGTAACCTATTTATCAAATTTTCTGTAGTGAACAATTGATTTTATTATTTGCAGGTCTTGAATTGGGGGCTAAATGGCATTGGAAGTATTGAAGCACGCTTTTGCATAAATATTGATTAAAAATAAGAAAAGATCTCTAATACTTTTTTTTTCTAAATTTGTTATTGAAAAATGATCCCTGAAACAATATATTTTAAGAGAATGAATGGCCTGTGCATCCATCCATCTGACATGATTAAAAGTACCAGGTGCTTTGAAAAAAAGTCTTTTGCAGGAAGGAGTTCTATAAAAATTAAACAAAGGTGGATAAACTCTTTATAATCATCCATGAGCTGTTAATTTTTAAGAGTTCCTGTAAGAAAATTTGAAATTTCTTCTGAATTAACTATTTATACCTTGTATTTCATCTTCAGTAACATTTGTATACTTACTCTGGTTTAACTTAGACCACCCAATCAGAATTGTTTTTTTTTTTAAATATCTGGCTGAGGGGCAGTGATTGTGCCCATTTTACAATCAAGAACAGCTTTCTAAATTATGCTTGCGGCATGGTAAATACAGAAGACTTTTCCTTTAACAATTGCTATAGAAAAATGCAGGTTAACTCTGAGGCGACCTGTGTTTACTGCAGTTGTATCAAAAAATATTGCCCGGATTTTACCAACTTCCCCCCACTCTTCAACTGCTGAAGATACAGCTTTCGCCTGAATTATTCCGATGCTATTTTCAAGTTGAGGAACTCGTAGTAACTGCTCTTCATCCCCACAGCTAATTAAAACTTTTATCCACTCTACATTTTCTTTATTCAAAAAATGGTGAAGCAGTTTTCCACCCCAGTGAACAACAGTTCTCTCTTTGATGAGCTCAGTTTTTTGTTTACGAAACAGTTATTTGCAGAGTCAATATCTGTGGTTAGCTAGTGGATGTATTCTAAGTCTAGCAGCTTCTCTGGCGTTCAATTCATTTTGCGAATATTATAAAATAAAATACATAAAACTTGACAATTACTTAGCTGCTTACTGTCGATGATTTGATGAGACATGTGGCCAATTTAAAAAATCTTACATTTCTGCCATCATATCATGAGGGGGAAAGGGTTTTACGGAATGTTTCGTCAATTCTAAAAATAGATAACCATAACAGATAACAAAAACAGCCTTGTAATAAAAAGAGAAATTTAGAGGTTGAACTGCAACACAAATCGAGAAGCTCTTTCTTACTAGACACAGAACCAAATAACTAATAATCAATTATAATTCGTGAAATATTTTTAAAGTTACAAAAATTGTTCACTTATTTTTGCCTATTAATAAAAATGATACAAAAAAATTATCAAAAGTAATAGCATTTTCAATTTGTCATTTTTTACCTATGTTTCAAAAATGCAGATTTTGAGGGTATGGTTCACTAGATGTCCTGAATAATACTAAATGTTCATTAAATATAAGATTTCATGAGAGTAAAAGTTCAAGGCAACAACAGTTTCTATGAAATAAAACAAGAATCAGGTTTCTAAGACAAATATTTTTCACGTAAGGAAAGACAAACGACAATTTTTTGCCAAAAATTGCAAATTTTCAAGAATTCAACCTCGATGAGGCACGGGTTAATATCATTAATTTGAGCTGAAACTTTGCCAATCTCATATTCTAACTAATTGGCAACTTTTAGGAGGGTCCCCCCGAAGAAAACGTTAAAAAAAATTTTCCCCATGTTGCTTGTGACCACCCTACTATACATCTATAACGACCAAATTTTTGGCGATTTTCGATTACTTCCCCTCTATTTTATGATATCATACGTCATCGTTCTACCAAGCCCTTCCCCCTAAAGATATCGTTATCAGTGTCTAAAAATTCTTTTTATTTTTACAATTTTTTTTCTTTATTTTTCTTTTATACGTTTGCAATGTATACGTCAAAATTTATTATAATTTTCAATAGTTTTATACGTCACAAGTATGGTTATGCATTTATTACTCCCATATGTATAGGGGCCGTCCACAAATGATGCCACGATTGGAGGGGGAGTGTCATGAAATTGTGACAGTTTGTGACAAGGGGGGGGGGAGGAGTAAAAAATACAGATAAAAGTGTGACATCATTTATGGAGAGCCCCATATATAGTTTTTTACTTAAATGAAGTAAAGAAGTTAATAAAATATCACTATTATATCTGAAATAATTTTATATCAAACACCACTTAGAAGGAAATACTTACTACTTAAAATTATTGAATAATATATTTTTGTTACATAATGCATTCAACAGTAATAATATCTTCTTGCATTTGCCTTTGCACGGGGGTAAGCATAACTTCTTATAAACGAAACAGGTGGACGATATTCTGCCCCATTTTTTCTAGTAAACATAATAAGTATAATTTCGAACCGGATTTCTCTAACAACGAATTACAGTAAACTCTGTCTAAGGCGGAAGCGATCAGAACCAAGAAAATTTTCCGCAGCAGACAATATTCCGCCTTAGGCAAATTTTACTCTATGTCTATGGATTCACAAGGACTTAAATTCTTTCCGAGTTAGTCAGATTTCTGTCTTACACAGAGTCCGCCTTACAGAGAGTTTACTGTATATACTAGCAGAAGAATAGGAATGGCGAATGTTGCGATATTCCCTATTTTGGAATGAAATGTTTTTATAATCATTTAATGGTTTTAATAATAACTTTGTATTTTCATAAAAATAAGTAATAGACTAAAAGAAAAAAATATATAATAGATTATATCGATGTAAAGAAAAACATACCAGAAAAAGTAAATTTTGGTTAGGTCAAAAAAGATAGCGATGTCAAAAGACAGCTTCTCTCTCCCCTAGAGATATCTTACGATATCCATTGCCAGACCAACCCTACCCTCTAAAGTGTGATAAAGTTATATATGTGCAGCCCCTTAAAAAGTTTCAAAGAGATATTCGTTATAGCATCAAACAGAAAAAGAATGTTATTCTGAGTTTTAGAAGCATTTCTATGAAATGGAGGGAAATTTTCAAATACTTCTGAAAAAAAATTTCCTACACAATATCTAGTGTCAGTTATAAATACAGTTTAAACTATGCAATTTTCAGTATGCCGGAAAAAATTGCATTAATATTTCTGAAAAATATTTTTTTTAATATTAAAAATGACACGAGCTATTACAGTTGGAAGGCTGCGTCTTTGTAACTATTTCAGGGACGGTGATATGTTTACGAAACATCTTAATTTCTAAATGCCACGATGACACCTAAAATTTTGGTAATTTTTTTTCCGTTTATTATGCATGTGAAAAATAGCTTCTTTCTATTTCCAAGTAAATTTGTGCATAAATTCCGGTGTCATTCATTCATTTCAACATTTTAGCAAAGGAAGTACAGTCGTGGGAAAAAAAAAAAGTAAACACCCCCCTACTAACTCCTTAACAAATTATCGTAGAAGAAAGTTATTGGTACCGAACGATTGGAAATAAAGTCTACTTTTAAATGATGCATATAAAATTTGCTTAGGGGGCCATGTACATGTTAAAACGAACCATAACTTTGTTTTTGTCGATAGCAGTACACAATTCTGACAGCATAAAAGAACTCTACACCCTTCAATTAGTGGAATAACAAATTTTTATGCAATTCGTACCATAAGTTTCCGAGAAATTAATTATTTTAAAACGAACGTATTTTAAGGGCTCTATCCAAATTGAAGTTCGGTACTCGATTGTTAACTCAGAGAGCCGGCTTCATGATTAAGGCACCACTCAATCAGTCAATGAAGTCGGTTAGATTACAGGACAGCAGAAGAAATTTCAAAATATCTAGTCACTTCTATCATAGACGGCCCCTTGAACCATCATTTTGCCGTTTTTTAAGCACAACTTGAAAATTACTTGGAAGAAAAATGTGAAATTTTGGATTTCCATAAAGCAGGACTTAATAAATCTAAATCCATCAAAAAATTGTAGGTTGCAATTCATATTTTTTTCGAATATTAATTTCATAATTTGTAATTCATATCATAAAATTATAAATATTGCAAATTAAGCGTATTTATGTTTGGGTATATTAGAATTATTGCTACACAAAAAATAGCACATAAGGAGCATAATTTCAGGAGATATAAAAATATGAAAATGTAATTTAACATTAGAAGCACTAAATTTTGAATGTTTATAATTCAAACACTTATCATTCAAATAACTTGAAATTTGGTGTCTAGGCATAGTTTGAACCGAAGATTTAAAATATCTCGTTAAAATTGGGTATTGCCATTGAAAAAAATGAAGTTTGGATTCGTTTTAATATATAGATGGCCCCCTAAGCAAATTTTCTATACATCATTTAAAAGTAGACTTTATTTACAATCGTTAGGTACCAGTAGCTTTCGTTTACGATAATTTGTTGAGGAATTAGTAGGGGGTGATTACTTTTTTCCCCCACGACTGTACTTTGCCCCTGAAAGGTTTAACTTAAATTTGGAAGACAGTTCTACATTTATTCATATTATTAAGCTATTTATTGAGATTTTGCAGGTTCTACGCATAAATTGTAACTGTGCGATTTTAGGACTCCAAATTAACTCTAACAGAAAGATGGCATGTGGCAACCATAATTATATTATATGAAGAATAGTAAGTTTTCAAAACAATCAGCCCTCTAATTACTGACATAATCTGCATTTTTATGTTTAATTAATAAAATTATTCTTAGCAGTTAAAACTATTATAAAAACTTTAAATTGGTTATTTTATTATGTAATAGATGCAATAACATTATGTGCCTTAATATTTTGTAATAATTATGTAAGCCTATATTAAATACTCCTGATATTTGCATCTATTAAAATAATAAATAACTACATTTAATAATAAATTGTTAAAACTGTTTAAAGTTATTAATTATTAAAATATTAATTATCTTGTTAAGAAAGTATTCTACATTTTATATTTTAATGAATGAAATTATATTTAATATAATTACTGAAAAAATAAAAACTGAAAATCTGTAATTTCAGTAGTTACCCCCAATATAACAAATCAAACAAATATCATGGCAGTATGTTTTGCATTTCTACTGATAAAAATTATTGTTATTACAATCAATATAAACTTACCCACATGTATGTATATGCTAATCAAAACAAATTATGAAAATGATTTACGCCTAGTAATTCATATGCACGAAGTAAATATGAGTTGAGAATGACCAGTTACTTCTGAAATCCTTAAAATATTAAATAGCAGCATTGGATTTACATATCATTTTTAAATTAAATGCTTTTTATGCCAGATAAAAGCTTGCGTTTTACAAACTTGTTGCACTTATTTTTTACAAATCTAACCAATTAAGCTTATAAAAACATATTTAAAGCACTTTCTGTCTATTCATTAAGCAAAATGCCTATAGAATATTTTCAAATTATGTTCACGTTCGAATAAATGCTTTTTTAGATCATTTTAAAAATTTGGGTACATAATTTTAACAAATTATATGTACACACACATATATATAATCGTTTAAAATCGCGATTTAATCTGTGATTTTAATCATCTGATTAAAATCATTGACATCCTTATTAAAAGTATTAAAGTATTATTTTTTACTTACAAATTAAGATTTAATTTGTAGTTTATGTTTATGTTTATAGGCTGCTTTTCCTGTATTAAAAAAATACCTTTTTTTTTTATTTGAAGTTTCATTTTTTTTAGATATAAAAAAATAAGAAAATGTTTAATCTGTTGTGAAATAATTACCATAAAAAATATTTATTGATTCAACGTTTACTATATTTAATAATATTTCAATATGTATTTATGTATTTTATATATTTTTTTATTCAAAATGTTTCATTTTTGAATGTTAAACTCTGAGTCAAATACAAAAAAATAACTTCCAATTATATTATAAATACTTTCATCTTTCGATGCATAAAAAACACCCCTGTTTGTTGTTTACATGAATTTATTATTATTTAATGTGTATACATACATATATTTATTTATTTAATGCGCTGTTAAACTTTACTCATATTTTGTTGCAATCATTACATAAACAATTATTTAATTTTCCATTCCTTTATCATCAAAACCATCATACCCCTTACCATCAAAATATACTTCACAGAATCAACAGAAATACAATGTACAATACAATACAGTACATGTACAATAATTATTTCCCATTAGAATTCACTTGACTATCTGAAAAAAAAAGAGTATATTGTACAGATTATATTACTGTAAAATATGTATTATGCATATTTCAAAAAGATTAATAATGTGCTTGTATATATAATTTAATTATTCCTGACTTTAAAATGCATCAAATCATTTTTTATTAACCATACAAATATTGAAATCTCATTATCTTGAAATTTTAAAGAGGCATACATCAAAAATTTGATTTTTCGGAAAATTACACTGCTCAAAACAATTAAAGGATATTGCAGTTTTAGGTGGATTTTGTATCTGGTAAACTGTTTAGCTGATTGATACATGGTCGACAGACATAGTAGTTTATATGAGAATAAATTACACATGTTTGGCAGAAAAAAATGCATTTTATTGCGCATTTGTGTACTAAAGGAAAAAAACACAATTTGTGCATATGAGAAAAAAAGAATAAGAAAAGGTGTTTTCTTCAAAGAAAATCATTTTCAGTAGGGGGTATGGTTTCCACGGGCGGCTAGCAACGTTGGACACCTTTGAGGTATGGACTCAATGAGACTATTAATGACGAGTTGGGGTATTCTGCCCCACTCTTCCAGAAGAGCTCTTTCCAGTTCTTGGAGAGTTTGTGGGGGTTGTTGGCGGCCAGAAACTCGTCTTCCTAGAGCGTCCCAAACGTGCTCGATTGGATTCATGTCTGGAGAACACGCTGGCCATTCCATTCGAACGATTCCTTCCTCGAAAAGGAAATCCTCCACTAGGTTTGCACGATGTGGCCTGCAGTTATCGTCCATTAAAATGAAGTTATCTCCGATTGCTGCAGCGTAAGGGACTACAATAGGTCTGAGGATCTCATCCCTATATCGGCGACCAGTCAGAGCTCCATCTCGACTGATGTAGAGGACAGTGCGCCCGTCAATGGAGATGCCACCATACACCAACACTCCTCCACCGCCAAATTTGACACTTTCGTGCACGAACGCAGGATTATTCCTACTGCTACGGTTCCTCCCGATGAAAATACGCCTATTATCCGGATGCAAAGGAAAACGGGACTCGTCAGAAAACAGAATATTGCTCCATTCATTTCTCCTCCAGTTGACATGCTCGGTTGCCCACTCCCTGCGGTCGCGACGATGCCTTGATGTTAATCTAACACATACCATCGGTCGGCGAGCATACAGACCTACAGCATGGAGCCGGTTTCGGACAGTCTGAGTTGAAATCGTGGTGCCTGTAGCCGAGCGAAGGTGTTGTTGGAGAAGAGTGGCGTTCATGGTTCGGTGTCTCCGAGCTGTTAACGCTAAATACCGATCTTCATTGGGCGTTGTTGCCCGTCTACGACCTTTCCCTGGTCTTCGGCCTGCACATCCACTCTCTAAAAAACGGTTCCAGATCCTGGAAATGACACTTTGTGACACTCCAATGGCTTGCGCTACTTCGGCTTGAGTTTGGCCCCCTTCTAACCTACCAACATTTCTCAAAGCTTCTGAATCTGTCAAATGACTTCACTGAGACATCGTACTGATCGAAACAAAGCAATCACTGAATGCCGATCATCCTTGTCTTCATTCTCTTTTATCCAGTTGAAAGTCAAATTTCATTCGCTGCCGCTGAAGCGACGTTTTTGACGTCGAACTCAAAATTTGCATACTCCACAGTTTGAAAACCAGAAAAATTTGCATTTGTGATTCTCTTCTTCTATTTTCGGCAAAAAAAATTTCGTTTATATCTTTATTATATAAAACTTCAAATATCCTTTAATTGTTTTGAGCAGTGTATATATGAAAGAACAATGTTTTTTATTGCATCTTAAAAACAATCTGCATAGAAATATTTCTATATTATTACGCAAGTTATGACTAAAAATGTCTGTCAGTTGTTCTTACTGTGAGCAATGATTATAAGGAATGATTTAAAAATGTGTTCACTATATTAAAAGTTACGTACCTCATTAATGGTAATCCTTTTTTTTTTTTTTTGTCCGAATCTCAAAGAAAAGTTCATGTCAACATTCGTACAAAAAGTGATCAGATGCATCACACGTTATCGTAATTTCAATACTGTAATGTTGTCCGGATACGTTTGTCTTTACAAACTTATTGCTTCCATTAAATTAGAATAAAAAATATATTTTTGATATTTCAGCAGGCTAAATAAAACAATTGTTCTAAGACACAAGTCTCATCTGACTCGATCGTCTGCGCAGCTGCAAATAGCGGGTTTTGAATTAAAGCAGGTGTTTTCTACGGTATTGTTTATAAGTTTTCTTGTGATAATAAACACCGTATAACAGTATGATATTCTAGTTAAATTTTCGTTACTGAACTTTTTCAATAATTCAATAAATGAAACATAATTTTGAACGTATAGATCATAGCACACACACACAAGCAAACAAACACAGACTCACAGATATACACGTATATGTACATATAGTATATAACAGTAAGTTTAATATGTATATATATTATTATTATTATTATTAATTTTAATTACCTACGTAATAAAGTCCTTTAAAATATAATATGCTTGCATGTATACATGAAAAATCTTTATGTTACAATAAAAGATTACATATTGGCCTATTTATTCCGCATATTTTCATTAAAATTGTTTGAATGCTACGTTTTTTCAAAATAGTAATATCCCTCTTTATTTAATCAGGCATTAAATAAATCAAATTCAAAAACGAAGGTGCAATCAACGAGTTTCAATTGAAAAAAAAAGTTGTTAACAATATTTTCCCCCGAACTATTTAAAATAATTTAACACTCCCCCCCCCCCCCTCTCCCCATATTCTTCTCTAAGTGACTATAGAATTATTAAGTTTTAAAAGAAAAAGGAACTAAAAATATTTTTTGGCATGTTACTCCCCCCCCCACCCCCCCCCCCCCCTTTGTCACAACCAACATCCTCGAATTCCTTGCAGAAGATAATTTCTAATTCTCTTTCCTTGTAAATGCTTATGTTGGTCGCAGATATAACATGAACACGTGACTGGCACTGACGTCGCAGTGACATCACAGTGTCTTCTGAATCCCTTTCAGAAGACAATTTTTTCTTTCTTCTATCTTTACAAGAAGAAAGTATTGGATTCGTGAAAATTTTCAAATTCCGGTTTTCGACGGATTTACACGTTTTAGGGGTCAGAGATCCCGAAAAACATGTTTTTACAAAAAGTCTGTCTGTGAGTCTTTCTGTCTGTATGTGACCCAAATTTTCTGGGCGCTCTATCTCAATGAACAGAATTTAATAAAACTTTAGATTCAGTTAGTCCCTGATATAAATTGGTGCTGATTGCTTTTTGGTGTAAATCGCCCAGCTGGTGGCGCTGCTATGCTGCATTATTCATGATTATCGCAATAGCGCTATCGCAAGAACTAATGCGCGAATTTTCATCAAACTTCAGATACAGTTAGTCCCTGATATAAATTAGTGTTGTTTAGTTTTTGGTGTAAATCGACCAACAGGTGGCGCTACTATGCTGCATTTTTTACGATTTCCGCAATAGCTGTATCTCAAGAACTAATGTATGAATTTTCATCAAACTTTAGATTTAGTTAGCCCCTGATATAAATTGATCCTGATAAGTCTTTGGTGTAAATTGCCCAACAGTTGCCACTGCTAAGAAATTCAGTTAGAAGTTGACGTAAGTTGTTGCTGATTAGATTTGGCGTAAATCGGCTAACCGGCGGCGCTGCTATGCGGCATATTTCAGGAAGTATTAACATGTATGAGATCGAAGAAAGTTTTGGGTTTGCCACGTCCGACTAGTTAATTATGTTTTCATTTAAATATTCACGTGTTTCCAATTTATTGATAATGGGAGGGGGGGGAATTAGAAGAGAAAGACCCCCTGCAAAAAATAAATAAATAAATAAATAAAGTCTTTCAGTTCCTTATTTTCAAAATGCTGTTACAGTACTGCATTTATGCAACGGAATAATTAAAATAAAATGTGCATTTGGAATCTTATTATTATTATAATTTTTTTTTGTAATTAATGCACTGTCTGTTAAGATTTGCACACTTATAACTACATGTAACAGTAGAATTCTTGTAAATCCAGGTATTTTTTACATTTACACACTTGTCTAAGTCTATCAAACGATAACAACTTACATAATTAATGTCATAAACTAAATACACATAACAACAGGTAATTTTTTGTACAAAATGTGTAATTTTAATGACAAGTGTGTGAATTTAAAAATTTACACACTTCTACGTGTATATATAATTATGCTTAAATTAGAATAACATTCCAATTCGTGTAAATGCAGGCATTTTTCTACATTTACACAGTTGTCCATGTATTTCAAGCGATAACAATTTACACACTTAGTTTCATAGGCTAAATACACATAAAAATGTGTAAAATTTATGACAAGTGTGTAATTTTAGAAATTCACACATATATGTGTGTAAAATTGGCTAATTTACACATTTATTTTTTAGAGTGCATACATTGGTTTAGTTTGATCTAAAAATTTATCTGACTTAAATAATATCAATATACCTCTTGAACATCTATATTTAGAGGCATTTTAGAGGCTTAGAAGATGTGTTGTAGAGGCCTTACAGCACATTGTGCAAAAATAATTAAAGAAAAAATGCAGCGTTAAAACTTTATTCTTAATACATAGATGCCAACATCTCTTAATTATTCCGGAGTTTGACCCAAAATTTGCATGTTCAAACCGGAAAAAATACATAAGAAAATGTGACTTTTTTCTATGAGGTGCATTTTCGAGTTCATTTTGAAATTTTTGGTTAAAAAAATTTCCGGTGGAAAAGGTATTCATATTGGATCAGACTCCGGAATAATTAAGAGATGTTGGCATCTATGTTAATATATCATAAATTAATCGCTAACTACATTGGCCCTGAAATCGTGAATCTATTTAGTGTCAATGTTGAATACATTAATTGGGTAAAAGGAAGTATACAATACAAGAGACCCTTCTCAATTTGCAGAAATGATCATAATTGTGATAAATTTGAGAACCTTTATAATAGCAATGTCAATTGAACCTTTGTGACACATTTACACTAAAATTTTCACTTCTCTTTAAATCAGTCTATTGCCATAAACACTGCATTCAAGCTATTTTGTAGGTTATTAATTATTAATAACTATGTCTCGAGTTAGAAATCTAACTACAATTGTATATCAATAATAATAATCTGTGTGTGTGTGTTTGTGTCCGATTATCGTTTGTCTTTTCGCGATATCTAAAGAAATCTATCGCAGGTAGAGGTCTGTAAATTTTGTTTCGAATAGAACAAGAGTGGTCCGAATGCACCTTAGGTCCTGATTTTCGTTCAAAATTTTAATTTTTTGATATTTTATGATTGAACGGAGCGATCCGCGTATATGCTCGACCTTCCAAGTTCGTCCATAATTTCATCTGACTCATAAAAGCAATACAAGTTCAAACTTTTAACCCGATAAAGTAAATATTATGCTCTATTAGGTAAAGTCTATATGGAATTCGTACAGCGAATTTTGAATTTTTTAAATGAAACTTCCTATTTTGCCAAAAATCAAATTATAGAAAAAAACAGTGTTGCCAGATTGGAGACTTTTTTAATTCAAATTATTTGGTCACCACTTTTTAAAAATAGTATAATTCGCCTTATTTTTCGAAGTTTTTAATCTTTTTAAAAATAGGCCGAATATTTCTATTTAAAAAAGCGGTGACAATCAACAATCTGGGTACAAAAAAGTTCCCAATCTGACAACACTGGCTAAAACTACCACTATAACGAATTACGTGACCTTGCGGTCTGTACCTTTCTTTTTTCGGCGAATCAGAAGATGCGAGTTAGGATTTCGTGTTTTTGGTGGTCTAAAAGTGCAACACAGCTTTCGGAATGTTACCGGAGCTACAAATGTCCCCCCGAGAGAAAAAAGTATGAAACCAATACTGATTTTCTGTAAAGGGCCTGGACAACGGAGGGCGGGTCTATTAGTATTCAGTAAATTTTATCATTTGTGTTAAGGAAATATTTTTTCGTTTATCATTTATGTCTTCAGTTTCCAAAACTGAATACTGCATACACATCTCAAAACTTAACCACTAATTGTGAAAAATATTCTTTGAAGTAACATTTTTAGCGTTGGGTAATTCAAAAACGACCTCATTTGTAACAGCACCTTCATACACGAACTGGGTGAACCTTCAAAATTTTGTGACGTTTACATCTATTTGAGGCGATAACAGCTGTTTCAGAATGAACGTATCATTATGTATATGTCAGTAACTATACGTTCAGCTTAGCTTGAAGTGACCTTATACTAAACTTCAAAAGTTTTCAGGTCTGCTCTTCGTCAATTCTAATATAATATAAACATTTAATTTTTATTTCCTACAGTCTCATTTTTTTTTAATAACAATATTTAGTATTTTCTAATTTTTTTTTCTAACTACACGACCGTTAAAAGTTTTGATTAAATTTATTTTCATCAGTCTCATTCTAAAACATTAAACTTAAAACTTGATACTAGCAGCTAACGACTTATAAGGGACTGTGCATATATAACATTATCATTTTATGTGGGGAAGGGGGTGATCTGGCACATGATATCGTAAGATATCTCTAGGAGGGAGGGGTTAGTCTTTTGATATCGTTATCATTCTTGATAGAAACAAAGTTTTTTCTTTTTATTTGTAAACTTGTTCTTTATACAGGGTTCGTACGTCTCCTGGAATTTTGCACCCAGGAAATCCTTCGGCATCAGAATTTTTCTTATATAAAATTTCTCCTTAAAAGAAGCGAAATTTCGTGCCTTTATCCTAGATTTCTTTTTCTATAAAAAGTACTGGTAACTGTCCTGAAAAATCGCCTAATCTGTGTTTATAGTCTATTACCTTTTTTTAGTGTGTTATCTATGTTTATGAAAATAAAAGATTAATATTAAAATCATTAAATGATTATAAAATTCTTTCATTCCAAAATGTGGAATACCCTACCTTTGACATTCCTATTCTTCTGTCATATGCGTATGCATAAATAATCAGCTGTTCGACAAGCCAGGTACAAAGTATGTTTTAAATTATACTTGTTGTGTTTAATGCGCGAAGAAAAGATAAAGAATTTTGTCTACCTGTTTTGTTGATATGAAATTCCGAACCCCCTCCCCCTCCCCTCTCCGCCACCTTGTGCGGGGGCAAGTGCAAGAAGACATTTTTATTGTTGAATGCATTATGTAATAAAAAGCTAAAAAAACTTTTAAATAGTAGCTATTGCTTTTAAGTATTATTTGATTTAAAGTTAAATCGTATATAATAGTGATATTTTATTGGCTTCTCTTTATTTGAATAAATAAAGTGTGCGAATAATAAATGTTTAGTGATATCTGTATATCATTAAAAACAAGAAAACAAAAACAAAAAAATTTTAAAAAAAGTTACATTGATAGTGCTATCATTAAGGGGGGGGCGTGGTTCGTGGGATGATAACATATGATATTATACGGGGGGGGGGGAGGGAGTTCAAAATCACCAAAAAGTAGATAACGTTATATAAGTACAGCCCCTTATATATATATCTTAATTACTTGAATTTTATTTTACATTTTCATACATCATTTACTTATTAAACAGTGGATATAAAGGTAGTTTCATTTACAGTTCTTATATAATTGTTTTTCTTTCTTTCTGTTTTCTTTTATGCGGAAGCGAATGATAACCTTTCCTTTGCACACACACACTCATATATACTAGATAATAGTCTGAAAATATAGCAGAAATCGTAGATAAGTTAAATTTATTTAATGAATAATTACTGGCAAAAAATTTTAGCTTGAATATTTTTAATATAAAATTAGTATTTTTTTTTAAATGTATTGTTGTGTGTTAAATTTTATTTAATTATAAAGCATTCGAATAATAATAATAATAAAATACAAATCATATAACTTCTCCTGAAATAAAATATGACATTTTTGAAATGATTTATCGCAATAAATATTACAGAAATAATTCTGCCGAAACTCACTTGCGTTCTCAACCGAGACTTAGAAGACCATTGCGCTAACCGGATCTCGTGCTACTTTACTGTAACAGGTCAGGTCAGGTCAGGCGGGGAGGCCTACCATATGGCTTAAGCTCTGCAAGCCCCGCCTAGCTCTACTGTAACAGTAAAAGTTCTTTATTTAATTAAATATTACAGAAATAATTCCGCCGAAACTCACTTGCGTTTTCTACCGAGACTTTGAAGACCATTGCGCTAACCGGATCTCGTGCTACTCGACTGTAACAGTAAAAGTTCTTTATTTAATTAAATATTACAGAAATAATTCTGCCGAAACTCACTTGCGTTTTCTACCGAGACTTTGAAGACCATTGCTCTAACCGGATCTCGTGCTACTCGACTGTAACAGTAACAGTTCTTTATTTAATTAAATATTACAGAAATAATTCTGCCGAAACTCACTTGCGTTTTCTACCGACACTTAGAAGACCATTGCTCTAACCGGATCTCGTGCTACTCGACTGTAACAGTAAAAGTTCTTTATTTAATTAAATATTACAGAAATAATTCTGCCGAAACTCACTTACCGAGACTTAGAAGACCATTGCGCTAACCGGATCTCGTGTTACTCGACTATAGCAGTAAAAGTTCTTTTTTTAATTAAATATTACAGAAATAATTCTGCCGAAACTCACTTGCATTTTCTACCGAGACTTAGAAGACTATTGCGCTAACCGGATCTCGTGCTACTCGCCTGAAACAGTAAAAGCTCTTTACTTAATTTAGTCCAGTCAAATTAGGAAAGTTTGCCGAAATAAATGCTACAGAGATCAAAATTGGTACAGTTGTTCATTGATATCTACTAATCACTAGATAAAAAGTCCTGATGGATAGGAAGTGAGCGGGGGGAGGGAGGGGCAAAAATAAATTTTGCCCCAACTTTTTTTAGTTTTTTGAAATATCTCAGAAACTGTGGGTTTTCATGAAAAAATTGCTTTCGAATAAATTAAAGAGCATAAATTCTCTACAAATGACAGGTATACAAAGTGGAACCTCGGTTATCCGTCATCCACGGGACCAGAACCTTGACGGATATTGTCCAGTCAAATTAGGAAAGATTGCCATAATAAATGCTACATTGATCAAATTTGGTACATTTGTTCATTGATAGTGACTAATCACTAGATAAAAAGTCCTTATGGATAGGAAGTAAGCGGGGGAGGGAGGGGCAAAAATAAGTTCCCCCTCCACTTTTTTAGTTTTTTGAAATATCTCAAAAATTATGGGTTTGCATGAAAAAATTGCTCTGGCATAAATTAATGAGCATAAAGTCTCTACAAATGACAGGTATACATAGTGGAACCTCGGTTATCCGTCATTCACGGGACCGGAACCTTGACAGATTTTTCACAAAAAAATAACTGTCTTTTCAAATTTATTTAATTTCTATTCAAATTTATTAAATATTGTCACAAAAAATAAATAAAATAAAACAGATAACACTCCAATACTGCAATACTGCATGAGATGATGACAGGTAATTAGTTAATGAAAGATAAATATTCACGATTAATGAAGTGTTTATTAATGTGAAACATTATAACTACGAGTATAATATATGGAGAAAACTAAAAGTAGATACATACTAATTTATAATTAAGTGGATATTATGTAATTATGAAATAGATGTCTCTTAAGGAGACTTTATCATTCTGGTTTATTTTTTCCTTCAATATCATCATCAGCGGAAGTGCATGTGTCGTTAGGATCCATAATTATCACCTCATTTTCTTCCCTGTCCTGTTCATCTCCCCATGATCTTGAAGACAAATATTTATCATTAAGAAAATGTTTAGGTCATGCGAAACTTTGTTAGTGCGTCAAAACATAATAGAGAATAATGAAAACTATTAATTTATCACTAAACAGATATTATTTACCAAGTCTAATGTTCCTTTTTTTTTTCTTTGACACATCATCATCAGCTGAAGTGGATGGTGCATTAGAAGATGTTCTCAACAGGATTGAATCCATAATCGCCTCCTCATTTTTTCCTCATCATGTTGATCTACACACTTGGGTGTAGCATTCAGACAGTCACCATGACAGATGTTGCAGATGATTGTGCAATTAATGGCTGCTTTCCTGCATCCACACATAGCTCCACACCCAGTAGTGCAATTGCAGAAGATGGTATCTAAGACAGCCTCAGGTGCGATCGAATCCTTGATTGTTATGGGAATAAGACGATTCTGTCTTCGTTCCCAACCCCAGAGTTCGGCTTGTTGTTTCTGGCCAAGACACAGTCGTACCTGGTGGTACACCCGGAAATAAGGCTGTCTGGCCGCTTCTTCTGTTGGTGGGAGGGATGAAATGTTAGGTTTAACAATCGATACAGATTTTGCGAAGGACCGATATAGGAAAGTATTAAGATATGTAGCTGGGAAGGGCGCTCCATACAATCTCAAAAAAGTTGGTTTCCTGCTTCTGCAACAGCATCATGGGCGGATTCTCTGTTATTGAACCCATTAGCAATTTTGTGTACATCTTCACATTGCTGAAACAGTTTGGAAATTTTGATTTTTCCTTTTTTGAACGCTGCAGACGTCGTATCACATCCAGTGAATGCATGAAGGACTAGAATGACGTCTTTCAGTCTCGTTTCTTTAACTAACTGCTGTGAAGAAAAAAATCTTTCTTTCAATTTTTCCATGGCTCGGCTTAACGAAAAACATTTCTCGTTCGAGTGGAGTTAGGACGATAAGGAGGACAAGAAGACAAACATCCTCACCAACAATTGCCACTCTGTCACTGGAAGAAGATTTTTCAATGGCTGTTCTCTGCATCGCCAGTACTCTCCCGACAAGATATTCCATTGTCCTACAATTTGGATGAAAGCATAGCCATTAATCTTGATTTGTTCTTTTCATTTGAAAGAAAGTTTTCTTGCTTAACGCTAACCTCTGTGTCTTTGTTGAAATTAATATCGACAGACTTCTTCAATGCACATCTTCAGTTTTGTTCTGCTGATTTAGTGCTATTGGTAGTGTCGGAGTATCCATTAAAAACCACTGTACAGCTTTTCCTTTATAATGTGTGAAGATATATTTGGTGTAGCCTTCACAAATGGAATTAAAAGTGCAACCTCTTGATCACGGGACTTTGTGGAGGAGGAAACCACCATCCTCAACGATATCACAGTTTTGAAAATCCATATTCTGTTGGAATGATTTGAAAAAAATCGTAGAGGACTGCTTTCTTCGTCTTACGCATGTCTCCTTCGTCAAAAAGGGCTGGCGGAAAAAAAGCCAACTCAAATTTTAAATATTTTTTTCAAATCTTCATCATGTTGTTTAGCTGTGGAGATCCGTTGAAAGATTACCAAAGGGTTGACTGGAACTATATCCTCGTGAATTTTAATAGAACAGTTCATGATGGCCAGAAGGAGGGCCTGGTCCTTACGTGACAACTTTACATCGGAAAAACATTTCCCAACCACTTTCGCCATTGCCGGTTTTTCAATGTTTATAGCGTCATAGCAGTTAATAGTTGCATCCCCTACGATACCTTTAGCTATAGACATGATGTCTGCTGTCATCGGGAATGGTGGGTGATTTTCAAACCACGAAGAGAGCTTCTCAACATCTGCGACATCTCTAGCTTGGGTGGATTTTCGAAAATCTACCCGTAGCATGTTTGTAAGTACTCAGAAGTTAAGTTGTTTTCTGTTTCCTTTTTTAGTAACAATATTTAACAAATTTCGCTAGACATTGAGTAAATAAATTTGAAAGGAAAATGGATTTTTTTGCAGAAAATCCGTCAAGGCTCCGGTCCTGTGACAGACGAATAACCGAGGTTCCCCTGCATATACATATCATCTGTAGAGAATTTTATGCTCTTTAATTTATACCAGAGTTTTTTTTTTAAGAAAACCCATAGTTTGAGATATTTTCAAAAAACTAAAAAAAGGGGGTGACTTGTTTTTGCCCCCCCCCCCCCCCGCTCACTTCCTATCCATCAGAACTTTTTCCCTAGTTATTAGTAGGTATCAACGAGCAACTGTTCCAATTTTTCTCTCTCTAGCATTTATTATGGCAAACTGCTCCAAAACGGGCTTATTTGATTGGACTAAAGGCTCCGGTCCCGTGACTGACGGATAACCGAGGTTCCACTGCGTATACAAATCTTTTGTAGAGAATTTTATGCTCTTTAATTTATACTCGAATAATTTTTTAAAGAAAATCCTAGTTTCTGAGATATTTTCAAAAAACTAAAAAAAGAGGGGGGAGGCATATATTTGCCCCTCCCTCCCCCCGCTCACTTCCTATCCATCAGGACTTTTTACCTAGTCATTAGTAGGTATCAAGGAGCAACTGTGCCAATTTTCATCTCTGTAGCATTTATTGTTGCAAACTGCCCCAAAATGGGCTTATTTGATTGGACTAATTTTACGAATGCTTAGTTAAGTCTAAAATTTACTGTAGCGCTTTAACAAGGAGAGCTTATTGCCAGCAAAGAGCAAAAGCACTCACCCGTTCTTTTAAAGTTGACATTTAGATATATCTTACACAACCTGCAATGAAATACATTTAAATGAGTTCAAATATACCTTTATAATTTTACTGATGTGTAAATTAAAATTTGTTTGCTTTAAATATCTGTAATTAAGTAAAACAGTAGACTATTTCATTTGTTTTAATTCTTTTTTATACAAGTGCTTTGTTTTAACAAACACGTTAATACACGAAATATTTCTATTTTATTCAGTATCGTTTTTATACGAAAGTTTTAAGGTATTTATTTTTTAATTACAACACAATTAAGAGTTAACTATCATATCATTATCATATTTTTTTACAATTTGATCTGTTATAGCTAAAAGATTGCAAGGACCTTAAAAAATAAATATATAAAAACCTCATACAAAAATATACATATAAAACCACGACATAATAATAGTGCGTACCGGAGACTTGTTTTTATATACGTCTTTGAAATCAGCAATACAAGATCAGTCTAAAAAATTCACTTTTATTATTCTTAAGGGCAAACGTTAATGCTTGATGAGCTTTGTTTTTATAAGCATATTTAAAATTAGTTGATAGACGTCAAATTTCTTAAAATAAATAAATAAATAAATAAAAAAAAATAATAATAATAATTCTGTGTTAAATAAGGTAATAAAAATTCCGCCCTATTCTATTTTATTTTATTTTAAGGGGCGGGAACATTCTGTATCTACTCCTCAAATATAATTTTTCTTCCTAAACTGGACTTTGCCTTAAAAGAACTCGTACACTTGAAGGTTTATATTGTGTGCACGTTGCTCAAGGCTGACTGTATTTTTTTCTTTCTTGGAACCATCTTACTTCACTTCCGGACGGTATGTTTGAATTTTATAAGTTATCAGATTTCAGTAAATGGACATCTGATAATCACAGAAACAGTTTCTGATAATCACAGAAACAGTTTGTAACGGCATTGACTCATCGTTCGTTAATTCAATTTTTGTCGATAACAATATGCTATAATTTATTTTCAATAACACAAAAATACCGTTCCCTTAATACTTAACCTCATTTTTAAACAGTGAACACAGTAGCTCTTGGGCGTAAAACTATCACCCACCTCACTTTATTACACCAACTAAACTTTTTTGCTAATACGATTACAATACAGACAAAAATCTATTGTAGTTTTATTTATCTATTCGTACTTTTATTTTTATAAAAGCTGTTTCTTAAACCGGCTTTCATTCAGGAATTCAATGAAAATACAACATGCATTATATATAGTGCTAAACAGGTTGGTGGTTTTCCCATTTCACGCTCGGTCGAGAGATGAAATGTCTTTCCAACGTATGAGGGAGATAAAAAGGGGAACTGTAGAAAGATTTCTATATTTCAGGAAGAAAAGTCTATGGTAGTACGGCAGCTAATTTCCATTTGGCCGAGACCTGATCGCATAGGCTCCTCCCACTCAGAATAAGAAGAGAATAAATGCGATAGTCGATTAAATTTAATAAAAAAAAGAGTCACAGAAAATTAAATTTGAACTAAAAATGAAAATGAAAATATGAAATGTATGTTAAGCACTAGTTTATCTGGATATGGTGACATGAAATTTAGAAAAAAAAGTAGTACAAGGAAGCAGTAGATCGGAAAAAAGGCCCAGGTCGTGTCCACATATATACATTACACTTGAGTTATTAAATCAATTTTTAAAGTAGTTCTTTTTAATAGATAGGAATTAAGAGTTATTACCAATATTGGTAGTATTTGAAATCACCTCGGTGAATGCGAGAGTTTTTGAGAAAACGTCTTTGTTGGAAGATATTTGCTAGAGGACACTGTTGAGGTTTACAGTAATTTCTTGGAGTAATTCTTTCAGTAATTCTTTGGTGAATTCAGAAATCTTATGGAGACATTGAATAAAGGGGGGGGGACTTTTTCTTTTAAGATTTGGCGATGAATGGTTATAATTTTAAAAATCGAGATTTTTTTTTTTTTTTTTTTTTTTTTTTTTTTTTAGTTTAGTAGCGCTTTTGGCACAAGTTGTATGATTCAGTGGATCGATTCGCATACTTTCCGAATCCTTCAAGTTCGTCGGCGACTTTGTCCCACCCATAAGAAGAATACAACTCGATATTGTAAATTTTGTGCTCGATTGGGAAAAGTTCTCTCGAAATTCATACAACGAATTTTGAAAGTTCTAATAAAAACTTTCATTTTGTCAAAAAAGAGTACCCCTTATCGTCAGACATTTTTTTACCGGCCAATGGGAAGAAGTGATTTTAGTTTATATTTATGAATGGTTTGAAAGTGCAATAGCGTGCACATCGTTACAGTGCTCCTTCATCCCCCCCCCCCCCGATGAAAATTGTCTGAAATCAACACCTGTATTTAAGGGGTTATTAAACCAGTCCCGGGCAACGACTGGCAGATATCGGTTTCAGTTAACATTTAATAGAATTTCATTTAAGTTACACTAAGAGTATACTCAGTTTTCAAAACTGAATACTACACATAATTTTGCCAACTTAATCACTGCAAGAAATAAATATTATTTGAGAAACTTTTTTACAGTTGTATAATTTATACCGGACACACCTCGTTTCTCCTGATACTTCAAATTACGGACTAGTGGAGCCTGCAGGATTTAATAACGTTTACAACTATTTGAGGTGATGACAACCGTTTAAGAATGAATGAACCTGTGTATGTGTAAGTAATATACTTCCAGAATTGTGTGAAGCGCCATCAAAACTTCCAAAATTTTCGGGGACTTGGGCAATTACAATAGAAGTAGTAAATGTAATACTAATAAATATATTAATAATACGAGTAGAGCTTAATGCCGGCATAGGTGCTCACTTGTGTTTAGATCCGTTAACAAAGATATTAGATTCACATTTGATTTAAATAAAATATAATCAAATAATCTTGCTGGTTTCAGTAGAATAAATTTTTGTGCTAATTTTTTGCTTTAAATAAGAGCAGTACTGTATAACAGAAGTCTATCTCATTTGTTTAATAATTTTTTAGTGTAAGGGCTTTGTTTTAACAAACACAGTAATACACTGTAGACTTAATCCTGTTTACTTGTGTATCTTTTGTATTTATACGAAAAATTAAAGACAAGATTTCCGTCATATTCATATTTTAATTTATTTAAAGGGCGGGGACGCAATGAATTAATTCCTCAAGCATGATTCCCCCCCCCCCTCTCTCCCACACACACACAAAACCCCAACAACAACTGGAATTGGCCTTAACCCTTTCGCTGCGTAATTGTTTTATCAAAATAACTTCAAAAATTGTGTATTTAAGAATTTTATTCTTTTTTCAAAACAAAAAATTTGTATAATTTAATAGGGAAAATGCTCCAATTAGATAAGGCAAAATTTACAATAATAATAATAATAATAATAATAATAATAATAATAACTGTTAGTAATAATCAAGGAGGGTTGATTAGACGGAAAAATGCATCCCCGAGGAAATCTCGGGTTCTGCAGCGAGAGGTTTAATAGAATTTATATATTTTGTCATTTTGTGTTTTATATTTTGAGGACATTGCATTCATTCACAGCCCATTAATACTTTTTTTTCTCTCGATAAGTAAATGTTACCATTTCTCTACAATGACACTAAAGCACCGCTCCCTAATACGTTGCCTCATACTTAAACAGCGAACATACTAGTTCTTCTGTGTAAAACCATCACCCATCTTACCTTATTGGAAGCATAGCAAAAATGTTTTAGGGCACCTAATAACAAACTTCCAATTTTTTTTATTTTCTTACCAACACTAAACATCAGATTGAGCAACCTATATTATACTATTACAAGACAGAAAAAAATCCATAGTAATCGATCTAAATTTTATACTGAAAAAAATCAATTTCTTTAAAATATAGTCAGCATGGGCGACGGCAGAATGAAATCTTTATGAAATATTCTTTGTCAATATTAGATACAACTGACAGATAAAAAGAGGAATATAGTCATTCAGGGTAACTTTGTACCATGGGGTGTAACTTTGCACCACCTCCTAATTTTCAATATTTTTCACTCTAACAGACTAAATAAAGTCCAGAACTGTGCTCTGTTGGCAAGGTTCTAAACTGGGATTTCTACTCTTTACTTTAGAAAATAAATTAGCAACATTATTTGCAATTAATTGCATCATCTAACTATTTTTGTGAAGTACTGTTTTCAAGTTAATTTTCAATGCTGTTTTGAAGTTGTTGTAATCCAATTAAATTTTCATAGTAAGTAACAATATACTCATTTATAAGACATATTATTATCTGAATGTTGTAAATGCGTTAAAAGTTTGTGATTATTCATTTATTAATAGTTAATAAAATGTAAAATAAGAAGGCACTAACATTTTTCCACATTTTCAGTGTAACTTTGAACCGGCTCAAAGTTATACTGATATTTATAATTTACTGATTATAGGTGCTACTGTTAAAAATTCCTTATATTTGCACGTATATTTTATATAAATGCCGAAAGTGTGCGTTAGATATAACGTGTAAATATTTTCACAAATATGTGTAAAATACATAAAATTCATTTAAAGGCGTTATTTGGGGCGGAGCTACTCAAATTTGACATTTCATACATTCGACATTTTTTATTCTTGTATGAATAATACTAGTACTAGTATGTATTACTGTAACTATAGATATATTGTTGAGTTAAAACATTGAAAATTGTTTTTCCCTGCATTTTTATGTTTTATATGAACAATAAACAGTTTTTTTTAATATCTAAATATTCATGGTTCTCTTCTTCCACTTTCCTCATGCATAATATTTACTGTAATATCATAAATTATACAAATCTTGTGATGTTGGGAAATGTAAATTCGGAGTCTTTACATATGTGAAAATATTTTTTGGGGTTCAAAGTTGTCCTAACTATATATTTTTTTTTTTTATATATAATGAATTATTTTAGATGAAATTTATCATATTGTGAAAAGTTACCCTAAATGGCTGGGTAACATTGAACCAGGTTAAAAATTAATTTTTTATTGCTTTTATCATTATTATTCCTTAATTTTTTATAGTCATACAATAATTTAGGATCATTTCTTCTTTTTACTGTCCCTAGTTGCAACAATATTCTTAAAATAAGAGTATGGCATATGAAAATAGAGAAAATGCGGATAAAAGTTACCCTGAATGACTGTGCAGGACAAAGAACAGCTCGTGCTAAATTTGTGGAAGTAACCATAACTGAGCTGTAAATTAAAAAATTGAGAAACTTTATTTTGTTCCTTCATTATGAACATGAATGTTTCTAACACAATTACACTAAAATTTTAATTTATCACTCATTCCATTGCTAGAAGCACTGCTTTAAAGCTCCTTTGTATTTAATTAATTATTTATAAATGTATCTCAAGAAAAAAAAATACAATTGTATATCAATATTAATAATCCTTTTGTGTGTGTCCGTTTATATATACAGGGTGTACCAGGATTATTGGGACAAACTTTAACTCTTTCAGGGGTAAGGTACTTGCATTTACAAAATGCTGAAATGAGTGAATGACACCAGAATGTACAATAAAATTTATTTCAAAATATGCAAAAGATTTTGTTCGTACATAATAAAAGGAAATTTTTCCTTCTAGAATTTTGGTGCGAATGTGCCACTTAGAAATTAAAATTAAGTGGTCCAAAAATGAACCACCGCCCTTGAAAAGGTAAAGGGAGGTAGGGGACATCACAAGGATTCAGCTTTGCATAGCAACCCATGACCGAAAACGTCTTCGTACGCCACTAGGTGGTGCTGTTTACGAGAACACTGGAGGGAAAATATCTGCTTTATCGCAGTCATTCGAGCAGCGGTCGCCTTGAGAAGAATATGCAACATTTTACAGACAGGGAGCTGGCAAATGCAGATATTCACTTCATGTACGGATTGGCTGGTGGCAATGCACCAACAGCTCAAGGACTGTATCGAGAACTGTTCCCACAGAGAAATGTACAGGGCTGCTGAATGTTTTCGAATGTGCATCACAATTCACATGAATAACTTACACTACTACATCCATGAAATATTTCACGTTCTTCTCAATGCAATCACTGCTCGAATGATTGTGATAAAGCAGATATTTCACCTTCGGTGCTCTCATTAACAACAACACCTAGTGGCGTACGATGACGTTTCCGGTCATGAGTTGTTATGCAATTATCAATCCTTGAGACGTCCCCTACCTCCCCTTTTGTCCCAATAATCCTGGTTCCTGTATATTAGCGAAGGCTAGGGAAACCTGTCGCATGTAGAGACCTGTAAATTTTGATTTGGATAGAGGAACACTGTTCCGCTTTGTCCTGAGATTCATATTTTTATTTTTATTATTTCAGGTTCTTGTTTTTTTTTTTTTTTTTTTTTTTTTTTTTTTTTTTTTTTTGTACCTGAATGGAACGATTCGCGTATTTCCTCGACTTTTCACGTTCGTCAGCAATTTTGTCTTACTCATAAAAACAGTACAAGTTTAATCTTTTTACCCGATACAGTAAATTTTCTGCTCTATTAGAAAAAGTTCACTCTGAATTCGTGTAGCGAATTTTTTATTTCTTAATAAAAGTTTCATTTTGTCAAAAAAGATACTACCACCAAAAACTTTTACAAAAACGACGGACGTTACCTCGGAAACCGGATTTTTCTTTTATTTTTATTTTCGGCAAGTGAGAAAAGGTGAGATAGGAATTTAAATTTATATACGGTCTAAAAGTAAAACATCGCCCTGTGCACTTCATACTGTCCCCCCACCCTGTGTAAAACACACCTGTGTAAAACATATGAAATAATTACCTGATTTTAGGTATATTTAAGGTTATTAACGGGGACCGATATCGGAAGGGGGGGAGGGGCATCTTATTGTGGAATAATTTTTCAGGTGACACCTCGTATGTTCGAATGCCTATAATTACGGACTAGCGGAGTCTGCAAAAATTGGTCACGTTTACATCTATTTTAGGTGTTGGCTGAAGAGTCGACTCAAAATCTCTACTCCTTCCAAGTGAGTCGAACTGTCGACTCCTCGCTAGTGAATTGCCTCGACTCAAAAGAATCGAACTTTAATTTCCACTCAGTTTGGAATTCCGAGTTGTAGAGTCGAAGTCGACTCACTCAAAGAGTGGTTGGACGAGTTTAAAATAGTGTCGGACTTGGAGAGTCGAGAGTTGAAGAGTGGATTTTCGATTCTTCGACTCTTCGAAAACCACTCTTTCCACTCAGTATCGGATTTTAACTCTTCGAATCAGGACTGGGTTGTTTAGCTGGGAATGGAGAATCTTGGTTTGATTATGTATTGGCGATTTCGGGGAAGGAGAAAGCAGTGTAGATGTATGTTTAGGAAGATGACGGTATGAATGAAAGGAGAGGGAGGGACAGAGACAAGGGGGAGGGCAGAAGGATATTTTGTTAAAGATTAGTTGAATTTACGATATGCTTAGGGGAAAGAAGATAAAAAAAAAGCAGATGTTACCTTTGTATTTTTTGGCAAAAAAAGAAGTAGGACTAGTTAGGGGAATAATTTCAACTGTTTTCATATCATGCAATATTAAAGAAAACTTAGTTGAAAGAGAAATGATTTTCTACTTTAGTAGCAGGTTGTTTTAATTATACTAAGTTACTGAATTTATTTTATAATAGATGTATTTTAGATAAAAGTGAATATCCTTTATTTGTTTGCGTATATAATGTTATTTTAATTCCGTTTTATAAATAAAAATGTTCGGAGGTAATATTAAACGGATTTAATTTACATATATTTTTTTAAAGTTTAGCCAATCGATTTTTTTAACGTTCCTTATTTAAACCCAGATATGGCAGATATTTTCGGAATCCTGTCGCTTCCACGCCTTTCCACCACCCCCCCCCTTTTTTTTGTAAACAGCTAGGCTGTGTGTGTCTCTCTATGGATATATCTCAATGTATTATCATGGTCTAAAAAATAAAATTTTAAAAGGGAGTAAATCAAAAACTATAAACATGAAAAAAAGAAGAAATTTCTAAAACTTACGCCCCCACTTCGAGAGGGCGGGGGACTGATTATTGAATTATTTTTTGTTCGAAAACGCGTAAAATTGACAGGTGTTCTTATTCAGGAACTAAGTAATCGAATGGCGTTTTCCCTTTTTTGGCCGAAATATCCTTCAAAAGAAGATGTCAAATTTGAAGTTTTTAAACGAAGTTCGGTACACGATAGCACGGGGAAAAAAGGAAAACTTCTTACGTGACAAAAATCGCATTTTTCTTGATAAGCAATTTATTTATGTAAAAAAAAATGGGAAACGCTATTTGATTCCATATCGCCATAATAGTCAAGCCTGTCAATTTTATAGCTTTGTACTTAAAAATACTGCCGCTGAGCCCCGCAAATTAAAGTTTGTGTGTAACGAAAAAAATGCGATTTTCTCCAAAGCCGAGGATAATCGCTATAATTTTCCGGCAACGTTAGAATAAACTACTATTGCCCCTAGTTTTTTTTTCTTTTCTTTTTTTTTTTTTTTCTTAATCATTTTAGTATTTTTCTTTATCATTTTAGTAGAATTCAGTAGATTCGGAAATAAGCCGGAGGGGAGGGAGGGGGACATATTTTTGTATAAAATTTTCGACAGTATCTAAAATTAGAACAAATATATTTTTGATTTCGGTGTTACGAGGTCTTTCCAACAATACCCAAACAATACACATACACACACGCATAAAAGAAAAAAATCAAGTAACTAAATTAGTCCCCTTTTTTTCGAAAAATATTTGTGAATAGCTTTTAATCTATAAATTTGTTAACACGATCAACTTATAGTAGCTCCGTTTTCACTTTTTAAGAACGGAATCCTAAAAAAATCAATGAAGAAGAGATCTAAGAATTTAAAATGTGATTGGGGAGGATTTCGGATATTTTGAAGCATTCTTGTCCTTGTTAGCTGTAAATTTCACTTACCCCACACTCCCAGCGCGCGCGCACACATACACACGAAAAAAAAAAAAATCCGTTTCCCGTTTTGTTTTCAGCACAGAAAATTTAAACCTTTAAAACTTGATATATATAAAAAATAACACCTTAAAACCTCCCACTCCCAGTTAAAAAGAAGGTACATTTTAAGACATGGTACGGGATTAAACAAGAATATTTCTATATTTTACAGTTTGGCTTAGAGGTGTGCACTGGGCTAACCCGTGGGCAGGGCTAGGGCCAATTTTTTGCAATGCTGGGGCCGGACCAGGCCTTACTTTTTTTAAGGCTTTGGGCCGGGACTAGGCATTGTTTTTTGTAGAGGCTAGGGCCTTTCTTTTTTCTAAAAGATTGCGCCTAGCTTAACTTAAATTTTCAGTACCGATCCGGGACTGGTTTCATTCTTCCAAGATTTACAAGGGCCGACATATTAAGTGCCGGTCTCGACCCACCCCGTACGAAAATTATTGTCTCGGATTGGTCTGATCCGTGCAAAAATCAGTAAAATTTGTCACGGCCCAAATCTTTTTGAGAAAAATGTATATATTTTTTAAACTGCCATTATTGCACAATTAAAATTTATTCTTTTTAAAGAATAGCAATTTCTAGGCAATAAAATTAAAATACAATAAAACTTGTGAAAAAGAACCCGTATATGACGGAATCCTGTCTGAAACTAAAAAATGTGTTGATACATGAAAAATGAATATAATAATATGTGAGGGAAAGTATATAATACATTTAAAACTGCTAAAAAGGAAACTTGTCTATAACGTATATTTTTTATTTCCGAAGCAATTTCGTCATAGGCGATTTTACTGTATAATAGTTACCAGATTCTTAGGCCTCCAACACATAGAATATGGATTAATGATATTAATGTTAACTGAATCATTTACATACAGATAGAGATTCATAAAAAAAAATATCGCAGCACACGATGTTTCTTTAAAAATGAAGATTATAAAAATGAAAAGGGATAAAATAAGTATTTTTAGTCAGAACTCCTCGTAGGGGTACGAAACAATTTTTAATCCTATCGACGTAAAAATCCATGTTTTCTAATTTTTAGTACCTAGATGTTAACATTTTTGGGGGTCCCGAAATTTTAAGTTTTCTACCGGGCCGGACCAGTAATTTTTTTTTTTTTTTTTTTTTTTTTTTTTTTTACGGGATGAACTTTTAGATTTTATATTGGGGCGGTCAGTTGATTATTTTTCTACGGGCCGGGCCACATTTTTCTATGAGCAAGCCGAACTTTTTTCCTGTGGATGGGACTGGATAGGACCTTGGAAATTTCGGCCTAAAGAGACATCTATTTTGACTATTTCCAGTTACCATTCAACTAAGTTTAATATAAAAGACTTCTTATATATAAAATAAAAAACAAAATAATTCAAGATTACGCTTAATATTTTCACCTGAGCGATAAATTTGATACGAAAAGTAGAATTGCGATAACTTTAGAACCAACCAACCAATCATACTTCTGCAATTAAGTAGAGTTGGCCGAAGAGTCGAAGAGTCGACTCAAAATCTCGACTCTTCCAAGTGAGTCGAACTGTCAACTCCTCGATAGTGAAGATTACCTCGACTCAAAAGAGTCGAACTTTAATTTCCACTCAGTTTGGGATTCGGAGTCGAAGAGTCGAAGTCGACTCACTCAAAGAGTGGTTGGACGAGTTTAACACGGTGTCGGACTTGGAGAGTCTAGAGTTGAAGAGTGGATTTTCGATTCTTCGACTCAGTATCGGATTTCAACTCTTCGAATCCGGGCTGTGTTGTTTAACAGAGAACGGAGATCTTTGTTTAATTATGTATTGGCGATTTTGGGAAAGAAGAAAGCAGTGTAGATGTATCTTTAGGAAGATGACGGTATGAATGAAAGGAGAGGGAGGGACAGAGATAAGGGGGCGGGCTGTAGGATATTTTGTTAAAGATTAGTTGAATTTACGATATGCTTCGGGGAAAGAAGATTTTTAAAAAAGCAGATGTTACCTTTGTATTTTTTGGCAAAAAAAGAAGTAGGACTAGTTAAGGGAATATTTTCATCTGTTTTCATATCATGCAATATTAAAAAAAACTTAGAAGAAAGGGAAATAAAATTCTACTTTAATAGCAGGTTGTTTAAAATATACTAAGTTACCGAATTTATTTTATAATAGATGTATTTTAGATGAAAGTGAATTATCGTTTATTTGTTTGCGTATATAATGTTATTTTAATTCCGTTTTATAAATAAAAATGTTCGCAGGTAATATTAAATGCATATAATTTGCATATATTTTTTTAAAGTTTAGCCAATCGATTTTTCTAACGTTCCTTATTTAAACCCAGATATGAAAGATATTTTCGGAATCCTGTCGCTTCCCCCCCCCCTCCTCCCTTTTTTTCGTAAACAACTAGGCTGTGTGTGTCTCTCTATGGATATATCTCAATATATTATCATGCTTTTAAAAATAAAATTTTAAAAGGGAGTAAATCAAAAACTATAAACATGAGAAAAAAAGAACTTTTTAAAACTTACCCCCCCCCCCCCTTCCGGGTGGACGGGCGACTGATTATTAAATTATTTTTTGTTCGGAAAAGCGTAAAATTTACACGTGTTCTTATTCAGGAACTAAGTAATCGAATGGCGTTTTCCTTTTTTTGTCAAAATATCCTTCAAAAACTGCTGTCAAAGTTGAAGTTATTAAACGAAGTTCGGTACACGATAGAACGGGGAAAAGAGATAAACTTGTCGTTACGTGACGAAAATCGTAATTTTCTTGATAAGCAATTTACTTATGTAAAAATAATAGAAAACGCTATTTGATTCCAAATCGCCACAATAGTTAGGCCTGCCAATTTTATAACTTTGTAGTTAAAAATACTGCCGATGAGCCCCGCAAATTAAAGTTTGTGTGTAAGGAAAAATGCGGTTTTCTCCAAAACTATGTGACCGAGGATAATCTCTATAATTTTCCAGCAAAGTTTGAATAAACTACTATTGCCCCTAGTTTTTTTTTTTTTTTTTTATAATTTCAGTTTTAGTAGATTCGGAAATAGGCTGGAGGGGGGGGGGGGGCATATTTTTGTATCATATTTTTGACAGTATTTAAAATTAGAACAAATATATTTTTGATTTCGGTGTTACGAGGTCTTTCCAACAATACCCAAACGATATACATACACACACGCATAAAAGAAAAAAAAATCAAGTAACTAAATTAGTCCTTTTTTTTAAAAAAATATTTGTGAATAGCTTTTAATCTATAAATTTGTTAACACTATCAACTTATAATAGCTCCGTTTTCACTTTTTAAGTACAGAATACTAAAAAAATCAATGAAGAAGAGATCTAAGAATTTAAAATGCTGTGATTGAGGAGGATTTCGGATATTTTGATGAATTCTTGTCCTTGTCAGCAGTAAATTTCACTTACCCCACACTCCCCGCACGAGCGCGCGTACACGCACACACACACACACACACAAAAAAAAAAAAAAAAAAAAAAAAAAAAATCCGTTTCCCGTTTTGTTTTCAGCACAGAAAATTTAAACCTTTAAAACTTGATATATATATATATATATATATAAATAATAACACATCAAAACCTTCCACTCCCAGTTAAAAAAAAAAAAAAAAGGTAAATTTTTAGACATGGTGCGGGATTAAACAAGTATATTTCTATATTTTACAGCTTGGCTTAGATGTGTGCACCGGTCCAGCCCATGGGCAGAGCTAGGGCCAATGTTTGGCAACGCTGGGGTCGGACCGGGCCTTACTTTTTTTAAGGCTTTGGGCCGGGCTTAGGCATTGCTCTTTGCCTAGGGCCTTTCTTTTTTCTAAAAGATTGCGCCGAGCTCAACTTAATTTTTCAGTATCGATCCGGGACTGGCTTCATTCTTCCAAGATTTGCAAGGGCCGACATTTTAAGTACCGGTCTCGACCCAGCCGGTACGAAAATTATTGTCTGGGCCTGGTCTTATCCATGTAAAAATAAGTAAAATTTGTCCCGGCACAAAACTTTTTGCAAAAAATGCATATATTTTTAAATTGCCATTATTGTACAACTAAAATTTAAAATTTATTATTTTTAAAGAATAGCAATTTCTAGGCAATAAAATTAAAATACAATAAAACTTGTGAAAAAGAACCTGTATATGACGAAATCCTGTCTTAAACTACAAAACGTGTTGATACATGAAAAATGAATATAATAATATGTGAGGAAAAGTACATAATACATTTAAAACTGCTAAGAAGAAAAGTTGTCTCTAACGTATATTTTTTATTTCCTAAGCAATTTCGTCTTCGGTGATTTTACTGTATAGTAGTTATCAGATTCTTAAGCCTCAAATACATAGAATATGGATTAACGATATTAATGTTAACTGAATCATTTACATACAGGATAGTGATTCATTAAAAAAATAAATATTTCAGCACACGATGTTTCTTTAAAAATGAAGATTATAAAAATGAAAAGAAAATGTATAAAATAAGTATTTTTAGTCAGAACTCCTCGTACGAAACAATTTTTAATTCTGTCGACGTAAAAATCCATGTTTTCCAGTTTTTAGATTTTAGACTTAGATTTTAACTTTTTTTGGGGGGGGAGGGGGGGAGGTCGGGCAAAGACGGGATCGGCCCGAACTTTTAAGTTTTCAACCGGGACGGACCAGTAATTTTTTTTGTACGGGATGAACTTTTAGATTTTATACCGGGGCGTTTAGTTGATTATTTTTCTACGGGCCGGGCCAAACTTTTTTCTATGAACAAGCCGAACTTTTTTTTTCTGTGGACGGGGCCAGGAAATTTCGGCCCGTAGGGAGATCTAGTTTGGCTGTTTCCAGTTACCATCCAACAAAGTTTAATATATAAAAGACTTCTTCTATATAAAATCAAAACCAAAATAATTCAAGCTTATGCTCAAATATTTTCTCCAACGCGATAAATTTGATACGAAAAGTAGAATTGCGTCATCATTACTACCAACCAACGAATCTTACTTTCGCAAGTGAGTCGAGAGTCGAGTCAGTATGTCGACTCATCAATCAAGTGAGTCGACTCAGCGTCGACTCCTCAAAATGAGTGGAAATGCCCATCCCTAGTGGAAACACGTGCACAATAAACGTCACTTTAGACAAATAAGTCGACCGCCTTCAGGCAGCGAACTGACATGAATATTCCGCCATTTCTGCAAGAAGAACATTCCAAGATCACTGTGTTTAATAAAATAGAATATTCTCTGATAATTTTTATGGTATGAGTTGAATATTTAAAAGGTTGTTATTTTCTTTTTAGATTGTGGTCTTATAAGGTAGATTTCTGCCTTTAAAGCGGTGTAGAATTTTTGTATTCGAAATATTACCACAAAGTATGACTGTATACATTGAACATCACTTTTCAATATTCACAGGCTTTATTTTTTTAATGAAAATGCGATGATAGTTTAAATAGAGGAACAACAACTGATTAAAAATTAAATTCATTTTACACTTATACTTTCCATTTAACAAAAATATATTATTTAATGAAACATTCTACTTCTATGGCCTAATATTTGTGTAATTTTTACGACACTTTTCGATTACAAAAAAGAAAAGAAAAGTAATATCAAGTTTAGACTTTTTAAATTATTTTTATTGACATTAAAATTGTGTCTTTACACATTTTTTGAGTAAAAAACATTATGTCTTGTGTGATTGCAGATGCGCGTCAAGGACTTTCAATCGAGCGAACGTTTTTCTCCGGTCACAAGCATCTCAAACAAGTGTTGTCTCCATATTATAAAGGGGAATCAAATTCTCTAAACCTTACACCAACGTTTAGTTTTAAAAGTTCATTTTTGACAAAGCGGCTGTCATTTCAACAAAAAAGCTCATATTTTTGTCTTTTTTTAATCTTTTGTGAAATCTAAATAATATTTGATCAATGAAAATTATACTTTCACTAGTATAAGCTCCAGCAAAAACGATTAGCTTTCTTTTAGAAGAAAAAAATATATAAGGAAATGGGTCCAAGAATTCTCGAGAAAAAGAGTAGCCCAGTTTAAAATCAGCGTTTTGAGAAAGACAAGTATAAAATTTTTACAACAGCATTACGTTCAGTGATCGGCGTTACATTCAGCGAGCAAAAATACTGTAAGGATTTGAAATATAACGAAACAGCTTTAGGCCAAAAATTCGCACGCTTAGTAAAAAGAAAAAAGAAAAGAACTCGAAAATTTTAACTTAAAGAGGTAGAACCTCCTGTTAATTGAATCATTAATGCTAAAAGTTTAAATTTATTCATTTTTATGTCCGTGGCTGTAAAAATATGAAATATATTTTTATATTTTAATATATTAGTTGCCATTCAATATAAAAACATCTTGCTTGTTAAACTGAAAAAATATTACAGATTATTGAAGTAACTTTTCAAACATTTGAATTATGGAATTCATTATTAATGGCGATTTTGTTTCCAGATTTATTTTATGAGCATACTTAACTTTCAGAAGAGGTTTCGAATGTAAAAGTGTCCTTATTAAAAAAAAAAAAAAAAAAAAAAAAGCCCTGCAACCAAAATTTTAAAAAAGGGTAAAACATAGCCTTTATACAGATAGCCCTCAACTATGCAATGGAAATTAAATAAATAAATAAAAATAAAAATGTGTAAAGGAAGAGAAATTAAAAAAAAAAATCTTCCATGGAATGAATATTAGCGAGCGGATGTTTTCGATTGAGTGAAGTACTGTCTTATCTCTATATTTTAATAATAATAAAATAATAATAATAATAATAATAACCCTTTTTTTAATATACAGAAGTAGCTATTAAAAATAATCTCATAAAAGTGGTTACAGTTGGTCTATGTTTTTAGTTTGTGATAAAATGTTTTCTCTTTTGTAAAATAATTTTTGCATTACTAAACTTTTGACCTCGAAGAAATTTATTTCAGTGGCACATCAATTCAAAAATTATGGGAAATGTCCCAGTAATCATTTTTCAAATAATTTCAACAATTAGGATTAAAAGAAAAAAAACCCGAAATCTTTCTAAGAATGAATAACCATTCAGATCAGACTAATTATTAATGCTATTAGTACAAAATCGAAATTTCAATTATTCGGAATAGAAGGTTTAAAATGCCAAATGTCAAAGGATTACTATTATCAAATTAAAGACACAATAGGCCCCACCGTACAAAGACAAAAAAATACGTATGTTTGCATACATACATATATATACATACGTACATATATACTGACATATATATGTATTAAATATATTTAATGAAAAATTATTGCATAACAGGCGCTAACAGCAGTTCATATTAAATCAACAAAATGTATTTCACCAAAAAATAAAAATGCAAATACACTATAATTTTGCAAAGACGGTGTATATCAACAATATTTTTAACATTTAACTGTAAAAAATTCCAAAACCTTCAAATTTAAATTATACAGTTAAAAAACATAGGTAAAAAACTGTCTGTCCTTCATCAGTGGGTGAGCAGACATACCTAACTCCACTCCCACTGTTAAAAACTTGCAGGTTTCTGAACAGACGTTCATCTTGCACTCAAAACCGAAAAAACTAAACTATTGTCATTTTAAATATAAAATTTAAAAAGGCAAATAAACCAAACTTAAACAAAAAAGTAGTATAAACAAATCATAATTAAATTACAAAACAAAAAACCTTTTTTTTGTGTGTGTGTAACCCTTACCGGCACGGAGTAATTCTGTTTATAAACTGATGAAATAATGGACTGACACCGCAATTTATAAACGAATTTATTAGAAAATTCGAACTTGCTTATTTTCATGCACATTATAATAGGAAAATTTTAGTTAAATATTCTTGGTGACGTTTGTCAGTTTAGGAATTAAAATTAGGTGTCCTTTTATAAGGACACCGCGCCGAAAAGGGTTAAAATTCGAACTTAAATATTATTAAAACATAAACAAATTAAATTACCGTAACATGTATGAATGCAGAACAACGTGCACCCACCCAAACCTACAAGAAAAATGCAAAAACATGAAACAGAAATACCTGCATAATGTCCTTCACATACCAATAACAGAAAACCATTAATACTTTCTCCGTATCCAAACTCAAAAATTTTCAGATCTTAGTCTGCAAGCCTCCATCTATTCAAACTTCTGTCTAAATCCATTCTTTTTACAAGTCTTTAGGGTCAACGCATCATATAGAATATTCAGGAAGAATGCTACCATAAGTTGGTCACTTCGCCAATCCACAGTGTTACCATTTATTTTTCAAAACAATCTTTAAATAATATCTCAAAAAAATCATAGGATAATTGTTATTGTAAAAAAGATTAGCTAAAAACTTCATTTTTTTAAAATTAGTTTCACTGGCACAAATTTTATTAAAACGAATTAATTGATTAATTATAATATTTATGTAAATTAGAAAACCAATGTGGCATACTTCTTGTAAAGAATTCAAAACTATTTCATTTATCATACAAATCCAAAATTAATTTATTATCAAAAACATTAAAAGAAATACCTAAAAAATCTGCATTGTAATCATCGCCGTTTTCCCTATACAACTTTAAACATTTGGGATATATATTGCCATATACATGAATAAAGTCAAAATTGAGAATTAAAATATCATAAATATACTTAAAGATGATATTTCCGGTTTATATTTTTGGCTATAACTTTGCTCCTTATTATCGCTGAACCAAAAGTAAAGCATTTTTGGAATCCTAAATGTTTCAACTTTAATTTAAAATAATAATTTTAAAAAAATCGAAAAATTTCGCAAAAACAGCGATTTGAGGGTAGGCACATACCTTAAAGACTGGGTTTGAGTAGGCATTTTTGTTGCCGTTTTTGAGAGAAATTAGAAAAATATTTTTCCTAGTTTACATTTATGTTTTTAATATTTAAGTTTTTATTATACACGACATATTTTTAGTTATTAATTACTGTTAAATCTTTAAACTTGCTTTTGTTCTTATAAATACAGAATGACATTTTGTCCTTATTTGTTACATTAACATAAATGTAATGCTCTACAATTTTAAAATAATCACGTTATAGCTCACGTACTTAAAAAATCGTCACTAATTTCGCTTCTATTATAGCAATAATTTGTTTTACATTATATTTGTACTTTAGTTTATTCAAAAGTATTAACTGATTCATTTTTTTCAATTAGTTAAAACGATTTTTTTAGACGTTTGCTAGTACTTTAGGGGTTCCGGGACACAAAAATCTTCAAATTTTGCAAAAACATTTTATTTCGTTAAAACTTTCTCTGTTTTTTCCTGCTTAAAATGTCATTTAAATCATCTTTCTATCTGAATTAGAACGAAAAATATAAGCTTTTTCGTTTTGGTTTGTTTTCAAAATCTAGCTTGCAAGCAATTGCTGTCATGGAAACGACTTCTTGGAAAAATGCATTTTTGTTCATGATGGTTTTTTTCACCATTTCTCGCATTTAAATTCTTATAACTTGATAACCGTTAAAAATAAAGGGTTCAAACTTGGAACATATCTTTTTCAATTGTTTTACTTTAATTTTGATTCAGCATATTTACAAAAAATATTTACTTTTGAAAATATGATTTTTTTTTTTAAAGTTGCACCACTTTTTTTTAATTTTTTCGTTAAATATTTTTAATTTTTTTTTTATAAATTAATATTTATAAAAATGCTGAATCAAAATTAAAACGGATGTATTTCTGTTTATTTAAATGAATATAAATTGAAATTTTACAAATAATATTTCGATTTATAACGATTTTAAAGTACCCCACTTTTTTAATAAATTTTAAATTAAAAAAAAAATCTAAAAAATTATGAGAAGTTTTATCATGTGATTTTGTTTACAAATTATAAGGTTAACCATCACAAAAAAATTCATAATTTTAACTCAATAAATAAAAATTATTTAAAAATGTGTCCCGAAGCCCCTTAATCCTGTATAAAATTTCATTTAATAACAGGATTAAATAGCTTAACAATAAAAAACAAAATAGCAGATGATTTCGTGTGTGCAATCTTAAGTTATTAATTTTTCTATGTTCAAGTTAGCTTGAATTTTAAAGTATTATTGTTATTTAACTTATAATATATAATTATATTATAACTTGTTTAATGTTTTTAATTTCTACGAAATTTAAAATAAATGTATTTTGATTAAATCTAAATTCCCAAACAATTGACATTTTCAATGTATGATAATAATAATAAGAGATTTTGAAAATGTAGATATATATTTGAAATTTTTTTTTTTAAAACGTTAAGAGAAAATTCGGGGAAAATATATATATATATATATATATATATATACATTCTGTGACTTTAAACAAAAATTAAATTATGTAACATCCATGGACTATATTAATGTGAGGGATAAAAATGATTTCGGAAAAAAACATTAAGGGTTTGCTGTGCACACATTGTAGTTCACTACTTATTAATTAATTGCAAAGGCATAGGGTGTTGTATTTCCCAATATCTATTTTGCTTGGAAACATTCAGAACCCAAGGATTAAATTTTTCAACGGATAACAGCTGATTCTCACAAATAACAAAGAGAAATAAAATCTCTCCGGGTTCGTAAACGTCACAAGATTTAGCAATTTCAGGATATTGAATGCCAAAATTCCTTAAAGTACTAGTCTTCAAACACACAATTTTTATCAATAAATATGTGAAATATAACTTTACGAAAAATCCTTTAATATATACGTGTGTTACCCCAGTGTTTTTTTCATTTATTTGTTTAATAATAATAAATAAAAATTTAAACATTTTCCATTCCATATATATTATTGTTGCCATGTAAAACTTTTTTTATTTTTTAACCCCTTGAGGGGCAAACAAAAATGTCTCTAATTATTGAGTTCTCACCGGAATAATCGAAAAATTTCATTTTTAAATAAGGAAAAGTAAAGTTACAACGATCTTCCTCCAAAGTAAAAAATATAAAATTTAGTTAAAATTTTCTGGTGAGAATCTTGTTTATATTAGGTGTGATATATTTTATCCCACTGCCCCTCAAGGGGTTATAAAAAGGTGGCACGCGGATATGAAAAATTTCACCGTCACCGAGGGGATCCATTAGCTTACTTTTAGTATTTAACCCCTTCGCGACGGGAGCCTTTTACGAAAGGTTTATTACTTTGCTACCGGTTTTAAAAAACAGAAGTTTGTGCCTATTCAAATCGGGAAAATGCTCGGATTAAATAAGGAAAATTTTACAGTAAAATTTTACTGGTGAGGATAAACGAGAATCCGTAGGCCTATTTCCGGCACGTATACGTGTAGCTCGTCCCCAAGGGGTTAAGGTGCAAACTCTTAGTTTTACATTTGACAAATTCTGTTTGTGTTTATTGAGTGTACCATACATGTTCATCTTAAATATTGTGCTTAATTTTATGATTGCCATTCGCGTAGTTTCAAACCCTTTTCGATACATTACATGAAATTGGTGTGGACATCTACCATGGAAAATTCGTCAATATCATTTATACTTGTTAGAAAGCGCGAACTATTGAATTTATTTTTGTTCTTTTTCTTTTTAAGATATGTTAATTGGAAATTGAAAAAAAAAATCATTTGAACTATCAAATCAAGATTTCTAAAGTATTTTTTAACGTATACTTACAATTTAACTAATATTAATCTGCTAATTGATAATTAAGTTCAGAATATATGTAACTATTGTATTGTTGACCGGAACACGCTACTGTACATAATTCCTAGAAATGCTTCATATCAGGAATTGCGTGAAAACTGAATTGCAAAATTCCATTTTTAGTTACAAGAATTAAATTAAGGGGTTACATACGTTCTCGTCCCGCGAAAAATTGACATATTTTGAAATTTTGTTTCAGGGAAGTGGTAAAATTAATTGAAAAACTAGTAATTCCACATTGCAAGCCTCTGGGTGCGTTCGCTGAATTTCCAAAGGAGCCAGTTAGATCGCAAACCCTTTCATTTTATATATCCTGCAAATTGTAAATAAGATATTTATTGTCGTATGTAATTTATCAATTAAAAAGTATGGTTTACATTATGCTAATGACATTAAGTATAATTTATTATAAGCACCATTTAGTTTCTCTATAGATGAAGGTAAACAGCGCTGCATTTTGTTATAAAAGAAGAGAACCGCTAAGGCTGCTAGTCACTCAGCTTCCAAATTCCCCTCGGTAATGTTAAGTCTACGGGCGTTTGACGCATTTTTTATTCAAAATATCTCCTCGGGAAATTAATGTTTGTAACTGCTTTTTTCTGTTTACTCTTCTTAAAGGATGTCTCTTTTTTTCTTAGTTCTCAAAATATTTCTATACTCTAGGCTTAATTTTATAGGAAGTGTTAAAATTTTACTCACAGTTCGTCAGTTTTTAAAACATAAAATATTAAATTAAGCATAGATTTTAGAAATATTTTAAACACTAAGTCTAAAATCTACGGTTAATTTTATAGGAAGTGTTAAAATTTTACTCCCAGTTCGTCAGTATTTAAAACATAAAATATTAAATTAAGCATAGATTTTAGACATAATTTGAGAACTATGAAAACTAGTATGTTGTGGCCATCACAAATCTTTCTTCTATCTCATACGTGTCAATACTTCAAAATTAACTATCTCAGTGCCAAATTAAATGGCAATCTGTGTTCATCATGATAATTCTAAAAATATGAAATTCCGTGCATTAGTTCTCGAGGTATGACTTTCGCTGAAATCGTGTAAATCCAGCAAAATGCAGCATAGCAGCGCCACCTATTGGGTTATTTACACCAGAACCTAATTATCACCAACTTATGTCAACTTTTAACTGAATATGAAGTTTGAGGAAAATTCGTGCATTAGTTCTTGAGATAGAGGTATTGCGCAAATCATGGCAAATGCAGCATAGAAGCGCCACCTGTTGAGCGATTTTCAACAACACATAATCAGCAGCAATATTAATAAGGTTATACTTAAATCTGAAGTTTGATGAAAATTCGTGCATTAGTTCTTGAGATAGAGCTATTGAGAAAATGGTTCAAATTGCAGCACAGCAGCGCTACCTATTGGGCGATTTACACCATCACCTAGTCAGCATCATTTTACATGAAGGACTAACTAAATCTGAAGTTTGATGAAAATGTGTACATTAGTTCTTGAGATAGAGCTACGGCGAAAATAGTGTAAATCCTGCAAAATGCAGCATAGCAGCACCACCTGTAGGGCGATTTACATCAAAACGTAAACAGCATTCATTCATGTCAAGGACTAACGGAATCTGAAGTTTTATAAAAATCCGTGCTTTAGTTCTTGAGATATAACGTTTGTGGAAATCCTGCAAAATGCTACATAGCAGCGCCACCTGCAGGGCTATTTACACCAAAACCTAATCAGCACCAATCTATATCAGGGACTACCTGAATATAAATTTTTATTAAATTCCGTGCATTAGTTCTTGAGATAGAGCGCCCACAAAATTTGTGTCACATACAGACAGACAGACTCACAGACAGACATTTTGTAAAAACATGTTTTTTGGAATCTCTAACCCATAAAACGTGTAAATCCGTCGAAAACTGGAATTCGAAAATTTTCATGAAACCAATACTTTCTTCTTGTAAAGATAGAAGAAAATAAAAAGTGATATCCTTTAAGAGGAGGAAACTGAAAGAAGAAGTTAACTAGTCGCATGTGGCAGTCCCAAAACTTTCTTCTATCTGATACACGTTAATACTTACTGAAAAATGCAGGATAGCAGCGCCACCGGTTAGATGATTTACACCAAAGTCTAGTCAGCAACAATTTATATTAACTTCTAACTGAAACTGAAATTTCGTAAAAATACGTGCATTAGTTTTTTGAGTAGAGCTATAGCGGAAATCGTAAAAAATTCTGCATAGCAGCGCCACATGTTGGGTGATATACACCAAAACCTAATAAGCAACAATTTAAGTCAACTTGGTAACTGAATCTGAAGTTTGATTAAATTCTGTACATTACTTTATGAGATAAAATTATTGCGGCAATCAGGAAAAATGCACAACCTGTTGAGCGATTTGCACCAAAAACAAATCAGCACCAAGCTATATCAGGGACTACCTGAATATAAATTTTTAATAAATTCCGTGTATTAGTTCTTGAGATAGAACGCCCACAAAGTTTGTGTCACACACACACACAGACAGACAGACATTTTGTAAAAACATGTTTTTCGGGATCTCTGACCCCCTAAAACGTCTAAATCCTTCGAAAACCGGAATTCGAAATTTTTCACGAATACAATACTTTTTTTCTTGTAAAGATAGAAGAAAGTAAAAATATTAATTTCCTGAGGAGACATTTTGAATATGAGAATGCATCAAACGCCAATAGACTTAACATTAACGAGGGAAATTCGAAAGCTGAGTGACTAGCAGCCTTAACAGTTGTAATAATAATAATAATAAACAAAAATTAGAAAAAAAGAAATAGGATTATCTAGTCTTTAAAAATTCTGAAAAAAACTTTGCTCAGAAATACAATATCACAGAAAAAAAAATTCTTCGGCAAATATACACGCAGTGTTCTCGCTGGGTTTTGACTAACATTTGGCGAATAAGAAATAAAAAACAGTAGCCAAATGAAAAATAATGTTAGCAAGAAAATATTCGGCGTGAAACACTGAAAAATCTATCTTTAACCCCTCATTGTAACTCTCTTTTTCAATATGTTCTAAAACAAACTTTTTTTTTTTTTTTGTAATTTCTTATAAGATAGAAATTCGACTATCCGCTACAGAAACTATTAAAAATAAGTACATTCTGAATGTCTCCTAAATGTGTAAATGTTGTAGACAGTCTTTTAGCAGCCCAAATAAAAATTCAAAACAGCGACGACTTTGATTTACCGTTATGAAAATATACACTAAAAATTGCTATGAGATTTCTACTCTCACAGATAGAAAAGATTGACCCGCCACTGATACTTTTGCAAACAACTAATAAATCTATACTTTCCTATTATAAAGAGGAAAAAATTGTTTATTTGTAGGAGGTAAGCTCAGAAACTACCGAACCGATTCCAAAAGTAATGGTATCAAAATGATGGTGTTAGTCCAACTTAGAACATAGGCTATATCTTATGTCGGTGCCACTATCCCAAAGGGGGTGCAGGAGCAAAAAACGTTCTAAAAATGCGATTTTTGTGTTACTGAAGGGCCTAGAAATATGAAATTTGGAATATTAGTTACTTATAAGATATAAATGTTGTCTAAGAACAGTTCTTAAACAATTCGAAATTTAAAAGGGGTGAAAATGCACAAAAAGCGTTCTAAAAAACGTTCTAAATGGTAGTTTTTACATAATCTCAGGAAATACCAAACCGATTTAAAAAATATTGGTGTCAAAATGATAGTTACAACGTTTGCTCCAAGATAGGCTATGTTTTATGTCGGTGCCACTACCCCAAAGGGGGTGTAGTAGCAAAAAATGTTCTAAAAATGCGATTTATGTGTTACTGAAGGGCCTAGAAATATGAAATTTGGAATATTAGTTACTTATAAGATATAAATGTTGTCTAAGAACAGTTCTTAAACAATTCGAAATTTAAAAGGGGTGAAAATGCACAAAAAGCGTTCTAAAAAACGTTCTAAATGGTAGTTTTTACATAATCTCAGGAAATACCAAACCGATTTAAAAAATATTGGTGTCAAAATGATAGTTACAACGTTTGCTCCAAGATAGGCTATGTTTTATGTCGGTGCCACTACCCCAAAGGGGGTGTAGTAGCAAAAAATGTTCTAAAAATGCGATTTATGTGTTACTGAAGGGCCTAGAAATATGAAATTTGAACTATCAGCTACTTATTAGATATAAAGGATTTCTAAGAACAGTTCTTAAACAATTCGAAATTTAAAAGGTGTGCAAATGCGCGAAAAGCGTTCTAAAAAACGTTCTAAATGCTGATTTCTACACAATCTCAGGAAATACCAAACCATTTTAAAAAATAATGGCGTCAAAATGATGGTGAAACCCCTTGCTCCAACATAGGCTATGTTTTATGTCGGTGCCACTACCCCAAAGGGGGTGCAGGAGAAAAAAGTTCTAAATTGCGGTTTTTGCGTGACGGAAGGGCCTTGAATCGTGAAATTTAGAATGGTAGTTAGTTATAAGATATCAATGATCTCTAAGGACATTTCCTAAAAAAGTCGAAATTTAAAAGGGGGGTCAAAATGCGCAAAAAGCGTTGTAAAAAACGCTCTAAATTGCGATTTCTAGCAATCTCAGGAAATACTGCACCGATTTCAAATATAATGGTGTAAAAAGGATGGGGACAGATCTTGCTCCAAGATAGGCTATATTTTATATCTGTTTCTACTACCACAGCGGAGATGCAGGAGCAAAATGAGCGAAAAGCGTTCTAAAAACGTTCTAATTGCCGAATTGTCACCAATATCTCAGGAAGAATCAAACTGATTTCAAGAGTAACGGTAAGAAATTGATACTGACAGCCTCTGTTCTAACATGGACGCTATTTTAAGTCGGTATCCCTATCACCTAGACGTTGCAGGAACAAAAAAACGTTCCAAATTTCGATTTTTGTGATCGGTAGGGCTAGCAACTTAAAATTAGGCAAGATACATATTTATTACATATAAATGATCTTTAAGAACAGTTTCGAAAAAAATTGGAAATTTAAAAAGGGGTGAAAATGCGCGAAAAGCGTTCTAAAAACGTTCTAAATTGCGATTTCTACTCAATCTCAGGAAATTCCAAAGCTATTTCAAAAGTAATGGTTGCAAATCAATGGTGACAGTCCCTGCTATAACATAGGTTATATTTTATGTTGCTGTCACTACCATCTGAGGGTTTCAAAAGCAAAACATGTTCTAATTTGCGTTCTTTTCATAACTGAAGGGTCTAACACTTTGAAGTATGGCTTACGGTATGGTATTACTTTATGGTATTACTTTATGGTATTTACTTACAAAATGCAACTGCTTTCTAAGAACTGTCGAAAGAAAATTTCAAATTTAAAAAGTTGAAGTGAGCGAAAAGCGTTATAAATTACAATTTTTATGTAATCTTATCAAATACCCAATCGATTAAAAAAAATGATGACAAATTGTTGGTGATAGAACCTGCTCAAACATAAGCTATATTTTATGTCTGTGCCCCTACCACCAGAGTGTTGCAGTAGCTAAAACTTTCTAAATTGCGATTTCTGTGATACTGAAAAGGCTAGAAACTTTAAATATGGCATGGTAGTTACTTATAAAATATAAATGCCCTCGAAGGACTGTCGAAAATAAATTCGAATTAAAAAGGGAGGAAGTGAAGGGGAGGTGCGAAAAGCATTCTAAAAAAGTCCTAAATTACGATTTCTACGCAATTTCAGGGAATATAAAACAAATATAAAAGTAATAGTTGCGAATCAATGGTAACAGTCCCTGATCCTACACAGGCTATATTTTATGCAGATGATTCTACCATCTGGGGTTAACAGGAACAACAAACGCTCTAAAAAAGGCCTTTAAAAGCTTTCTAAATTACGTTTCTGTGGAATATTAGGAAATAACAAACCAATTTCAAAATTAATGTTGGCAAATTAATGGTGACGGTTCCTATTTCAACATAGTCCTTTATGTTGAGAGAGGTGGTAGGACTTGGAATTTGACATGATGGTTTGTTTTAAGATGTAAGAAGATGGTTTCTAAAAAATTCAAAACTTCAAATGAATACTGAAATGAGCGTATTAATTGAGCATAAAAGTTTCAAAATATTTTCTTAATTATTATTTATTTAGTTTTATTTCGTTTTATTAATTTAAGTCTCATTTCTGCCTTCTGGAGTGTAACAATGATGTTTAATCAAACTGTGTTTTAAATAGTAATTTTTTTAATTATTCCTAAAAGTAATAAGTACCTTTTAATAAAATAAAATATTACCTTTTAATAAAATAAAAATTTAGTTAGTAACCTTTAATAAAAATTAGACACATAAATATCACTTGGCATATTTGAAATATTACGCGAGCAAAGCCGCGGGGTTTGCTAGTAGTTAGATAAATGCTTAATTTCAAAGCCGCATTCCAGCAAAATTTTTCTCTATTTGGCGCTTGATGCAAGTAATTGTGTTTGGGTTTTCGCCGGCACGATGCCAGAGCATAGATAGTGATCACCTGACAATAGAGAAATACCTATCGCATAATTCTTTCTGTATCTTTGGCTGTTGCTAGACTGAATTGGTGTTGACTCTGTATCTCGGCGGTAAGTAAATCGCACGGTGCGACTGAACATGAAAAGTGACATCAATCGTTCAGTAACGCGGATAAGAATCTGCACTGTACTGGCACACGCTTAAAAAGAGCAGAAATTGAGCACTCGCAATTTGGCGAATCTGATTGTTCGTTTACTCGCCAAATGAAGCATTTTGTAGCAATTTGGCGCAACGGTGAGAGGCAGCGAGAACGCTGTATACACGCCTAATAAACATTTAAAAAACTAAGGGGACAAATCAAATTCAAGCCTTTCAGTGCGTTCACAGAATTTCTAAACTAACCAGTTAGAACTCAAAACATTATTTTAATTTATCAGAGTGGTAATATTGCTTTGTGACTGAATATGACAGATAAGCTAATGCGAAATCAGATAAAAGATAAACTAATTTTGATAGAACCGTTTCAATATTGTTTATCAATCCATTAGCTTTAGTGTTTAATAAATTATGACTAATACATTTACTAAAATAAATATTGCGTTTAATTCGCGATTTAAAATCCTATAACGGGCCGCATTGATATTGGAAAAATACTTTTAAAACGTAGAAGGGTTGTGATTAGTATTTAAACCAATTAATTTTAATCGAAATTTATAAACAAATTTTTAATAAAATTTTGCTTTCATAATTGACATTTTCTAAGTAGCATTATTTATTATTATTATTATTAATATTTTAATGAAATTGTTCGTAAATTTCAGTCAGTATACAATATTACAGAAAAAGAATTACATGTCCCTGAACGGATTAACTATTGATAAAATGTTATTGAATTTATTATTTATTATAAATTCTTTGTAAATGCTAGATATTCAAATTCGGATATCTTTTCATCTAACGGCACAACTCACTAATTTCAAATGTAATATGAAACTGTTCCATAAATTATCAACATGAAAAATTAAAAGATACATATAATGGAAAGATTCTCGAAATTGTATTTCGAGAGTGTCAAGCTTAAACTTTTGCTCACAAGATAGCATATTTAACTGCTAGAATCACGAATAAAGGATGCTCAAAATATTTATAGTATCCAATTATATATAATAATTATAATCTTAACAATAATAATAATAACGCTTTACAACATAGAAGAAAATTGTTTATAAATTCTGGTTGTCTGTCTGTGACCTAACTCTGAAATATACTTGAATAGTCATGTAATTTCTATATACGATTGAGGTTTACTGTCGCATGTTCGCTATTCAAATTGAAGTATGTAGCATTTATAGTTCGTTCACAGGAAATCTTAAAATAATTTCATTACATTATTGTATATGGGAAAATGGCGATGTATTTTAATTATGTTACACAATTTCATCCATATTGAAATTGATATACATCACTGAGAGGCACTGCAAGATGCTTACTGTAGAATATGCTGTGCATAACGTTAATCGTTCATTTACAGGGACACACAAAAGAATTCGTTTAAGAATTGTCTATGAACAGTAATTGATGAAAGTGCGTTATCAGTTGCGGTACGAGTTTGTAAATGTAAGGATTTTTTTTTTCATATTAGTTGTATATAAATTCTACAAAACAACACAGGCTATGCAAAACATCTGGAGTTCATTGACGTTTATTGACGAAAACTGCTAAAGGGGAATTTTCAATTGTGCTAGGCATTTCCTGGCTGGCTATACCAACTTCCTAACATATTATGTAGTACAGTCGGACCTCGTTATACCGACACCCGGTTTTCACGTCACCCTGCTTATCACGTCATTTTTTCAAAGACCCAATTTTCTGCATATGATTTTAATTTAAGTAAACTCCGAATTTTACGTCGTTGAATAGTTTTCAACTCCAGATATCCCGATGGCTTTGGAAAATTGTCCTTTTTTCATAATTCTTCTTATCAGCATGGAAATTAAGAGGTAAGAAACGTCTTGGTCAAACTTTTCACAAAAGTGTCTAAAATACCCATTGAGATAAATGAGAAATTTTACTTCAATCCTTTATTTGTATAAATAAATCCACACTCTATGAATGAACCACTTAAGCTCCGGATAAACCGATCAGTCTACTCGTGGTCTTTTTATTCTGGTCAGGCAGCGCTTTCTTGTAGATACACAGCGTTTTTCATCTGACTAAAACCGAAGCATTGCATTGCATTGAAACGATCAGAAATTATCTAACATCCATTTCTGGAACAACGTATATTGATTACTATTCCTTGCATAATATTGAAAAAAGGATTGTAGGAAGCACACCTAGGGATAAGCCAACCTTAATTAATCAATATTTGATGTAACAATAAAAAAATAAGTCATCATAAATCTGATTTTTATTCTTTTCAATTTCATTTTTGTGTTTATTTTGTTTAATTATAATAATGTTCTATTGCTTAAAACTGGAAGAACAGTTATGAATTTAAAATTGTCTTAAATTAATTAAAAATACAGCTTTTTTATAAACATATTTTTCTCCAACTCCTGTTACCGCGATACTTCGCTTATGATGACACTCTTTTCTCTTCATTAGTGTGCCGGGATAACGAGCTTTGACTGTATACGTAAAAATCAATAGATCATATACAAAGCTGTAAAAAATAATTCATTATTGCTACGACTATTGATAGTAATTGTTGAAATTGTATTATCAAATGCATTATGCGTTTCAAAAATTTGCGTTTGAATGACATCTTTCACCATATTAAACTTTGCAGATTTGTTACAGCATTCTGAATCTGTTGGAAAATGTATCTAATCTATGTTTGACGAATAAGTCCTAATTCATTTTTATTCATGAATTCACTAAAGATTAAATTATCCAAAATGTATTTTATCAATAAAATCATGTTTTCGGGATATCATACACTTTCAACTTGCATTAAATTCACGAAAATAAGCCGCTTATGGGAATAGCTTATATAAAATTAAAATAAAACAAAGAAACTACAATAGATGCTTGTCTTTATTGTGATCGTATTTGCATATATGCCTTGCATATATCATGTTTACAGTTGTTTAGGAAACAAAAATATAGAAAGTTTGTAGGAGGTGTCCACAAAATATGTTTGTCAAGCTTCCAATGTGGTAAGGTGGTTGAGTGTTTGGGAAACAAAAACTACTATCTTCACCGTTTATATGTGAGGTTTAGTATTAAACGACTGGTACTTCAATGTTATTGGAGACAAATAGAATCAAAGAGTTACCGAAAAAAAAAAAAATAATGGAATGTGAGTGAATGCAATAACGTATCGTATATGTTATTTTTTCGATTTTTTTTTTTTTTTTTTTTTCAGATAAATCCGATTACATAACAAATTCAAAACTTCTGCATACATTTCCAAAAGATAAAAATTCCCGTCGTGAGCAATATCATAAAAATTTAAAATATCAAATAGATTCTTCTTAAATGAATTCTTTTAAGGGAAAGTCCAGCTTAGAGGGGGGAGGGGTCATATTTGAGGATTTCATGTAGTCTAACCCCGTCCTTTAAAATAAAATGAAGTATAAAAAAAGGCGGAAATATTGTTTTTAAATTGTTGTATGCAAACAAATGAAATAGTGTTAAATAGAATTCTATCGTGTATTGTAGTGTTTGTTAACACAAAACACTTTAAAAATCTATTAAATGAATGAGATAGGCTATTGCTCCAAGTTATTTTTGTTATTTAAAGTAAAGAAATATTGTTCATTTTAATTCTACTCACACCAGTAAAATTATAAGATTGCACTTTATTTAATTTGTAAGTGATTACAGTGAGGCACTTGAAGGTTATTCATGCATGTTAAAATACGAGCGAGCGCTTACTAAGTTCTCCTCGTCATAAGGTATGGGTATAGCCACTCAAGTTAAGTAGTGTCGACGATGAGTCGACTCTTTCTTGCCTCATTTGCGGAAGTAAGGTTGGTTGGTTGTAAAGATGACGTAATTCTACTTTTCGTATCAAATTTATCACGCAGCAAAAAATATTTGAGCGTAAGCTTGAATAATTTTGGTTTTTATTTTATACTAGCGAACTTGCCCGGGTACGCCAAAAAACTGAGGAATTACGAAAAAGCTCTGAAAATCACAATAAGATATAGCGAAAAATTTTTAAATCGCTTCTCAAATTCTGGAAAGAGAAATATATGTATATATATATATATATATAGTTGATTCCTTTCACTAATGTGGAAAAATAGTAGCAAATCGCTAAAATACACTAAAAATCACATACAAAATTCCCGAAAAATTCGAAAATTGCTCCAATATTGATCGGGACATTGGCCGATATCTGAGTGCTACCTGGGGGTTGAACTTTTAGATTTTATACCGATGCGGGTAGTTGATTTTTTTTCTACGAGCGGCTAAACTTTTTTCTGTGGGCGTGACTGGAAATTTCGGACCGTAAAGACATCTAGTTTCGCTGTTTCCTGTTCCCATCCAACAAAGTTTAATATAAAGTACTTCTTCTATCTATCTATAATAATAAAGAAAGAAGTTTGTATGACAGTGAGTGAGTGTGTCGACGATGTTCTGAAGAGACCACTGCACGTAGAGCTACAAAATTTGGGGAAAAGGTACGTTTATATATGAAGTTTTGCACCTCGAAGCCGGATTTTCGATTTTTTAATTTAATTTTTTATGCGATTTTTAGCACTTTTTTAAGTTTTGAGGCGATTTTTTCCATATAAGTGAGAAGAATATGGTTTCTTTCTTTTAACCCAATATAGCAAATTTTGTTCACTTTTCAAAAAAGTTTATTCGGAATTCATGCAGCGATTTTTGAATTTTTAGCGAATTTTTTATGCAATTATTGAACAGCATTTAATGCATTTCATACCTATATGGAGGTTACCGTAGAGGGACATAGTTCTGTCGCCAAATGCAACTAAGATTGTCGCCAACTTGGCGGTATATCGCCAAATTTGGCGACCAAAATGAGTTGCCAAAAGTGACGCCAACTTGGCGATATCTCTAATATTTCGCCAAATTCCCATAGACTTCCATTGTAAACCAATATGTGTTACTTTCTTACAGAAAATCAACAAATTGAGATATTTTAATGCAATGAAAACTAATATTAACTTAAGGGATTATATTAATTCGATTTTTCCACATTAGGAAAAAGAATTCTGAAGGACCACCAAGTTTTCGTTGGCCATAAAATTTGCGCTATATAAAAATTTTCTTTAGAAATCTATAGTTATTTATATATATATGTATATATTTGAAAAAAAAAAAACATAGAAATATATTGAGATTGATATGGAAAATTTTCTGTAGTACAATTTATATAGAATTTTATAGAGATTGCAAAATAGAAAAAATTCTCAAGAAAAGCATTTCATATTAAAATCTATTGATAGTGCTAATAAAAACTTAATAAGGAAATCTGTAATCATTGCTGTAGAATTATTTGTATTTTAAATAATAATGTAGTGCCTATAACAATGTTAAAATATAACAATTGTTAGTTTTATAAAAACGAAAGATGCTTTTTTTATTACATAAAATTTTTCAATAAAAAAGAGATCAATTTATGTATTTTTTAATGGATACTATGTTTATCTTCTTAAAATGCTCTCGAATTTCAGACTAATAAATAATTTTTTTTTATTATAGAAAGAATACAAGTTTAGTTTCAAAAGTAGGTCATTAGTTTTCAACATAATTTCTTTTTAAATTTCTAACAAACTTAACAATAAAAAGCGATATTTAAATAAATATATGTTAAAAGAATGTAAAAAAAGAAAGAAAAAAGTCGGTTGTAATTGAAAAAGTATAAGATAATTAAATTATAATTTAGTCAGACATTTTTTTCGTCACTAACAGAAAAATCTACTCCCACCACTTTCTATTGAAAGTTTCTTATTATTGCAATTTTAGCAAGTTTTTTTCTTTCAAAACTTTTTTTTCTTTTCAATTTTTTTCTGTTTTAAGACTGAAAGTCTCTTTGATCAACAACTGCAAGCTGAGTGCAAAATATGCGTTCACCACATTTTCAAATCGCAGTTGTTCGGGTTTAAAAAAGTAGGGATGGGCGTTCCTGCTCCTTTTGACAAACGAAAACGAACCGTTCCTTCAGAACCTGGAACTATTCCTTTTACCCGTTTCAAATAGGGATGGGCGCTCCTGCTCCTTTTGAAAAACGAACAGGAACTGTTCCATCAGAACCTGGAACTGTTCCTTTTACCTGTTCCTTAGGAACAGGTCACGTGATCTCGTAACGAACGAAGACACCAGGACCTGTTTCTGGGACTGTTGCTGTTACAGATAGGGCATTCATTGATTGTTCGGTTTCAGGGATTAAAAAAAAAAGCCCTCTTTTCTTTACTGAGTATATAACACTGAGGAAGGGAATTTAAAGCAATGAGGTTTCTGATACAAAAGAAGATCTGGATACATCATGTTACTTTTTCTTTTCTTTTTACTTTTGAGTTTTCAAGTGGAAATTTTGATTATACAAAAAATGAAGAGGATGTTGCTTGAAAAAGAAATGAAAAAAAAATACATTTAATAATATTTCCAGTAATATAAAAATGGAACCCATGGCCAAGGCCAATATTTAAAACAACTGCGATAAGTACTATGTGACTCGAAACTAGCTTTAAGATAATACAATAAATACATTCCGTGAAATACCTTTTTTCAAACTTATTAGTTCTAAACTTAAACTAATATGATTAGATAAACTAAAATATTTGAGACTTATTATTAAAATTAGCAAGCTAAAAATTGAAAATGATGCCAAGAATTCAGATATAGTTATAACTCTAGGAAGGCGGGGGGGGGGGGGGGGGAGTGAGAGATCCAAGTTCAATTAACTAAATTTTCTTTTTATCAGATGATTTTAAAAAATGAATATTATCTATTTATTTTTCAAGTAACTTAAAATAATTATACAGTAAGAGAAAAGTAAATTAAGGATTTTTTGGTGAACGGGTAAGCTTTTAATCCCTAAATCTGTCGTTGAAAACAATATTTAATTCTGTTTCTCTTAAGTTCATGAGTTTAAGATTATCTTAAACGGCAGATGGGGGGGCGGGATCCTCGACAAAAAAAGATAATGAAATAATTTAATTCTTCAAAGTTCTATTTCATGTGTATATACCCGATTTAACGAAAAAACAGACTAGGCAATTGATGACAGACATATTCGTTCCAAAATCTAGTGCGGCCCCACCAGTGGCCGAGAGGTTCTGCTCTCGAAAGTGATAGGCGGGAGGGGCTGTGCTCGAACCCAATCGCGTCCGTCGGCCTAATCGTTCGAAATTTTTCGCAGTTTTCTTCTAACCTTGGGTTTCCATATGTAAATACGGGTTAGGTTCCCTTAGAAAACCCCCACGGAGGGCACTCCCTCTCGGCCCCACATCCCTCTTGTGCAGATAATCGGTCGTCATAAATAACACCAACACCAATAATACCAAAATCTAGTGCAACCGTGATATTTTTTTTTCTTTTTTTGTGTCCGCTCTTGGTTGTGTATTTCAAAATTGCATAAAAAAATCGTTTAAAAACTTCTAAATTTTGTTTCTGATAGAACCTAACGAACTCTTTAAATGCAAATATTCTCAGTGTTTAGTAGCTGCTTTCGTAAACCTTAATTCCGATAGTAATTAATTAAGAACATATCTGCTACTGCTTCAAAGTTTTTTAGCATGCATTGTTAAGCTGACACCAGAAATATTTCAAATGAATATATGAAGAAAGATTTGTAACTTCAAACTGGATGCAGTTTCTTTTATGCATTCTTTTTATTTATTTATTTTATTTTTCATTTATTTATTTACTTTTGCGAAATCTTCTAAAAGATTGTTTATCCAATTGACTTGAATCCATAAAACAACTCATGATAAAATATCTTTATTTTTCAAGAAAAGCCAAAAAAAAAAAAAAAAATTAAGGAATATTTTTTTTTTTTTTGGTTTCATTGATCATCATAATTAAAATTCTATAAATACAATACTAATAATAAACTATATTTTTCAACCTGATGTATATGAAAATCGGAAAATACGCATAATGTATAATGAATTTTTCCCCAACAATTTGTTTAACTGGTCTAGCTTTTTTTTTAACCTATATATATATTTTAAGCTATATGAATATAAAAAAATATCTGACCTCATGTATACTTTCTTGATTATCTTAAGTCTGTTCTCAAATCTAAACTGCGTTCTTTCTGACACATTCTTCATTTCCTTTTTATTCGCAAACGCATAAAATTACTAGGTACTTTTGCTCAAAAATTAGCTAATCGAATGGGTTTTTCCCATTTTCAATAAAGGCAGGTGTTTCAGAAAATTCTGCGAATTTGATATCTTGAACCGAATTTCCGGACGCGACAGTGCGGAGAAGAGAAAAAATTGCCATCATGATACAACAATAGCTTATAGCTCAAGATGTAGTTCATTTATCGAAAATTGAAAAAAACGTTCGATTGCAATTTTTTTAAATACCCTTTTTAAGAATCTACAGCAATATTCCTTACTTCTTTTAATTTCAAGATTTAAAAGGAATTTTTTTGCTGTAATATTTTGTAATACAAATTTAAAAACTGAATTTAAAGAATAACATTTACTGAGCTGCTTATTTAATTAAAATTGCATTTTTTAAACTTTTAAACGTTTTTTGTGGTTTTCTTCATAAATTAAAAGTTTTTATTTATTCGCTTGTTAGAGGCAAGCATTTTCTAGAAAAAGCATTCAACTTTTACCTTACAAATAACCTTACTAGTGCTGTTTTATTATTATTATTGTATTAACATTAATTTAACCTCATTCTTTTTGCTACTTTAACATATCCTTATTACTCAGCTGCACAAAAATCGTGTTTATAAAGTAGTTAAAAAATAATCTTTAGTTATAGTAACAAATTTAGAGGGGGGGGGGGCGGACTTGTGGAGACCTACATTCAGATGCAAAACGAAAACGTTTATTATTACTATATTAATACTCAGGGCCCGACTTATGCAGGGGCATGCGGGGCAGCTGCCCCGGGCCCCCTTCTTAGGGGACCCCCATGAGAGTAATCAGGGTTTTCATTAAGAGGTGCAAAATGATTAAAATTAGCCAAAAGTGACCAAAATTCATATATTTTCAAACATTTAGGAAGAAGTGTGCCCCCCTCCCCCTCTCTACTTCCGTACCCCCTGCACCCATGTAAAAACAAACTATATGATTAGAAAACTAATGATTAAAATTTTATCATGATAACTTAGTATTCTATTGTTTTCAAAAGAAATTCTTTATTTACGCTTTCCTCGCAATGTGGCAAGTTAAAACCATTTATTATGATGAATTTGGGATATTTTCTTTTAGACATCTTATAACTTAAGTAGATAAGCAAAGTAAAAGTTTGCAAAAAGATACTCGTGTCAACCAATCTATCATTTTTTCCACTTTTATCCTACTAGTATTTTTTCTTAAAGTTGTGACAATCATTTTGTGATATCCTGTATACAGATGTGAGCAGTACTGGGACAAAATTTATGCATCCATACAATATGTATGAAGTCTAGTACTAGCCACTTCCACATTATTCGCAAAAGAATTCTATAGATGGATAGAAGACCTCCCCCACACCCGGAATGATGCTTGCCCCGGGGACTCCCATGGCCTAAGTCGGGCCCTGTTAATACTAGTATTGATTTTTATGGGCCTATTCCCATTCATACATTTGTTAACAAACATTAAGAACGAAAAGAAAAATTTATATTTATATCTCAATTAATATTACTATCATAATTCGATACTCACAATAAAAAAGAAATTGGCATTTTTGTGTATTAAATATGTAAATTGAAATTTTTATGTATTAAATACAAAATAAATATCTCATGTTTTAAAAATAGTAATTATTTTTTACATTAATATGCGTATTAAATTATAGTACTAAATTACATATCTCCATTATGTAACGTTTATTGTTCGTAAAAGAAGTCATGAAAATGCAAAAGACCTTTAATCTGACGTATCTTCAGCAAGAAAAAGGGTTAAGAGAACTTCTCCCCTTTCCTATATTTGTCTAATTTATCAGCGACAGACAAATTCTATCCTCCATGTCCTCATGTCAAAGTGAAAACTGAATTTTCAACCTGGCACAAAAGTTCCTCTTTTACTAGAGCTTCTTAAGCGACCCCCCCCCCTCCCCGCTCCCCCCCCCCCTCTCCACACACTCTAATCCAAGCAAAATACCTCTAAATTGATACGAACAAAGAAGAAACAGCAAAAAAAAAATGTTCCTGAATTACGTTTCTCGATCTGCTCTTGTTCCTGCTCCATTCTACATTCCACTACCTGTTCCTTTCGTTTTTCCGCGGCTGCGCAATGATGAGAAACAGAAACGAGAAGTTTTCTTTCCAAAGATATGTTCCTTTTAAACTGCTCCTCTGACTTGGCATCGTTAATCAGACGATTTTCCCCTTTTCTGGCATCTAGCATTTGATACATTAATGTGACGTTTCTCAGTGTTTGGAAACCTTTTGACATCATCAACCAATCGCAAGTGAGAAAAAAATGTGGCAACGCTTGTTTTGGCGACAGATGAAATTTTAGTTCGAAAAGAACGGTTCTTTTTGGCGAAGAGTAACAGTTCCTTCGTTTTTTCTCTTGGAACTGTTCCTAGGAACCTGTTCCACGTTTTTCTACCCATCCCTATTTAAAACCCCAGTCAAAGAATATTACTTACTAGAAAGACAGAAGGTTTTGAAACGTAGATACTTCGCTGAATAGAATACAAGATGTACTCCATTGAAGTACTCCATTGACCTGTTTGGTGTTAACTCCTTAAAAATCACATTAGATATAGTGGTAGTATGCTGAATTACAGATATATAAAAAAAATTTCAAAAATAATTTAAATCATTTTTAATTATATGTAATGTAAGATTGAGATGGAAAAAAGGTTTAATATTATACCAAGAGAAATACAGTTCAGAGGAAACAACTAGTACATTCAACATAGAAGCGGGAAAATTATTGGGTCTTTTTTGGACACGTATCTAATGAGTGCAGAAACAATCATTGCTAAGCTCGTACAAAATCACTCACTATATCAATTAGCATGGGAAAAAAACAGATGCTTGTTAGAACATTGCAGTCAAAGTCAAGGCTTAAAATGAGTACGCAACCACGTACGCCCTGTTATTTCAAATAGAAGAGTTCATGACATCGTGGTGATTAAGGGGTTAATATTTAAAACAGTTATTATTTTTTTTTTTTCTTTTTGATTGGCTATCCTTTCTGATAAAACCTATACAGTTTCACAGTTTCTGATAAAATTAATTCATGTTTGTAAATTTAAATTAAACACTTCGATTTTTTTTAAATATATTTATATAAATAGAAAGTTATCAAAGAAATCAAAGCAGTTTGAAATCTTAGTGAAAAGCAGCACATAATTGATCAAAATTAACTTACTATTATTTTGATTAAAATTAACAGTTTGATTAAACTCATTAAGTAAAACAAACTACTATAGGAAAACACATTGATGATAATTTACACAAACATAGTAAAAGTTTGAAATAAATTAATTTTTAAATGGTTAAAAAGTATGAGATATGAAAAAAAGGAGTTTAATTAACCCATTAACGACGAGCCTCCTTTACACTTCTTTTAATTCTTCGACACCAGTTTTTGAGACTTTTTAATTTTGAATTATTTATTCGCTCAAAATCTGAGATTAGATAATGTGAAAATTTTCAAATTAAAATGCTGGTATTGAAATTTAAAAGTTTTGTTCGTCTTGCATGGCAAGTTTTCTTGTCAACCGGCTTTAGTCAGTGAGTTAATGCTGCGCCTCATTTTGTTAAATTTGAGAACGAAAATATTGCACGTTATAAATTTTTTACTTTTACTTAACGAAATTGCTATGTAGAGCATACGAATATTTTAAAGTAATGAAAATATATAAACGTTTGTTTTGCCTCTTTCAGTGATATATATATATATATATATATTTTTTTTTTTTTTTTTTAAATACGGAAAATACAGTAAAACATCTGAAAATGGAACTTGTGTCTAACAAAAATTTTTCTTAAATGAAAATTTCCATGGTGTTGGTGAAAAAAAAAAAAATTCTACACTTACAAAGATACAGAAATGCCTAAAACTTAATTTATCTTCCGTTCTCGAGATTCCATTTTAGAAACAAGTGTAACTGTATCTACTTTGTACATTTGATATGTATGTTTGATTTATTTTATTTTATTTTATTTTATTTTATTTTATTTTTATTTTTTTTGCAGGTATTTGTAATATCATTCCACGAAATTGATTAAATTTCATATATTAAAATTAAGATCTGTTATTGTTAAATATTTCTGCATGAAATATACTTTACTAGTATGCCACTCTCAAAGTTCCTTCCACGTCATCATTTGTAAAACTTATCTTACAGCTATTGTAGCTGAACATTTTTATTTGAAAACAATTTTAATTTACTTTAAAACCATTTGAGAGGAAATTATATTAATTTAATGTTTACTTTTAACCCATTGAAGGACGGTGATGCCGTCACGGCATCACATAATTTTAATCCCTAATTGCCCCATTGGCGCCGGAATTTTATAATGAAAATTTTACCTTTATTAAGTACGCGAAAATTAACTTTTACTTGTTTACAAATGAAGTCTCTTGTAAATACCGGTGTCATTAAATTATCTCAACATTTTACGAATACAAGTACCTTGCCCCTGAAAGGGTTAAGGAAAAACGCTATAGCACAAAGCAAAGCTGTTTTACAAAACATGTTATACCGATCATGAAGTCATTATTATTATTATTATTATTATTATTATTATTTTAAGTAAATTAGAACACTATTCAAATATTTACTTATGTTTTACAACTCATTTGTATAGAAGAGAAAAGAAAAAAGAAATCAAAAAATAATATTTTGTTTGATTTCTTTCTCATTTCTATTCCCTTTTGTATTTTTATTTTGACGATACTAAACTTAACTTTCAGAATTTAAATGCTTAAAAAAATTTTAAACTTTTTAACTATTGTAAATAAACTTTATTTCGCTATATTTACTCAAACTTTCTTCATTTTATCCTACTCAGTAAAAATTATAATTTAATATATAGACTATTTTTAAGACAAACAAACGTCAGCGAAACTTTAACATCATATACAGTCACCTAAAAATGTAATTTTTATATAATAGGAACTGTGTTCAAAACTTTAGATTCGACCGCAAATTGATTTTATCTGGATATTACATAATGATGATCTGTAAATTGATTTCAGTTCCAAATTTGTTAAAAATGCTAAGAACTGTTTGCTTTTATGGACAGTTTTATGTACAATTTTATATTAACACGCACCAAAATAAAAAACTGAGCATTTTTTAAAATTAAAGATTTATAGAATTTTAATTATTAATTATGCAAAAAAAGGCTACTTAGGATTTTCAGAGCGGGGGTGGGGGGGAGCGGACTTTAATAAAATGTTAAGAAAATCAGAGATATGGCAAAATACTAACGATTCTCCTCCATTAAGTTGAATCAATTTATTTTAATTCAAGAAACAACATCATATTTATAAAAAATTAAAAAAAAATGAAAAGCGTTTTTCCATTACAAAAAATTTGAATATCCATGCTTGAAAAAATCCTGTGGTTACATACAAAATGACTTTTTGAATGTATAAAAACTTTTGCGTTCTCGAGCGAGGAATTTTCTTTCATACATTCATTTTTTATTTCTTCATTCATTCTTTATATTAAAACATATAAGAAAGGTATTTATTTATTAATTTATATGATTATTATTATTACTTTTTTGCATAAAATGTCTTTGTTTCTGAAAATTTTTCATATTGTGTTCAAAAATTTACGAAAAAAAAAACTTTTAATTTATATATTTATATTTATTTTTTTTTTTTACTAGTTTTTATGCAAGTGTGTTGTAAGTGAAAAACTCACTAGCGTGCATTGCTTTATTTAACCCTTTATCTACTGATGGTACTCATAAGTACCGTTAAAATAACTTGTTATAAAATTCATTAATGTATCGATTAGTTGTAATACAGTTTTAAATGAGTTATAAATACATTACTTTATCTTGTTACAAAAGTATTATTGGTTACACAAAACAAAAATATTTTTAAAAGGATGATTTATTTTGCCTTTACATCGTTTAAGCTTTCTTGGCGTTTGGGGGAAGGGGGGGATTTTTCGATTCGGAAATATTTCTATATTTCTATTGTAAGAACATTGTATTTGTACATTTACAATTTTATTAATTACATTTACATTCTACGAAATACTAAGAAAAATATTTAAAATAAAAGATTTGAGTGGGGTTATAAATATTGTACAAAATCCCTATAAATTCAATTTTAATTAGTCCTTCTGAAATTTATTAAATAATTATGTAAATCTTGTAATGTAGTTTAAATAATTCACGAAAAAGGCTTTAGAAGAAATCATGAATTCATAGTGCAGTACATAGGGTTAAAATGTATAAAAAAGCAAAGTAGTCGCAAAATATTCTGTTAATATGCATTATCATAGGGGTTTTCTTTGTTGTTGTTTTTTCCAGTTTTCATTTTTATAAAATTTTATTTGTCGGCTTTATTTTGTAAACGGATTTTCAAGGGTTTTTTCTTTTTCAGGCAATTTCCATGCGAATTATTTATTCTTTTCTAATATCTAAGTTGTGTTATGTTTCGTGCAGGTGTCGCTAAAGTTTCTGAATACATCATCGATTCCACCTCAAACTAGTATGTTGTGGCCACAAAACTTTCTTCTATCTCATACATGTCAATACTTCAAAATTCACTATCTCAGTGCCAAATTAAATGGCAATCTGTGTTCATCATGAGAATTCTAAAAATATGAAATTCCATGCATTAGTTCTCGAGGTATGATTGTCACTGAAATCGTGTAAATCCAGCAAAATGCAGCATAGCAGCGCCATCTATTGGGTTATTTACACCAGAACCTAATTATCAGCAACTTATGTCAACGTCTAACTGAATATGAAGTTTGAGGGAAATTCGTGCATTAGTTCTTGAGATAGAGGTATTGCGCAAATCATGCCAAATGCAGCATAGAAGCGCCACCTATTGAGCGATTTGCAACAACACATAATCAGCAGCAATATTAATCAGGTTATACTTAAATCTGAAGTTTGGTGAAAATTCGTGCATTAGTTCTTGAGATAGAGCTATTGAGGAAATAGTTCAAAATGCAGCACAGCAGCGCCACCTATTGGGCGATTTACACCAACACGTAGTCAGCATCATTTCATATGAAGGACTAACTAAATCCGAAGTTTAATGAAAATGTGTGCATTAGTTCTAGAGATAGAGCTATTACGAATATCGTGTAAATGCTGCAAAATGCAGCATAGCAGCGCCATCTGTTGGGCGATTTACACCAAAACGTTACCAGCACCAATTCATATCAAGGATTAACGGAATCTGAAGTTTTATAAAAATCCGTGCATTAGTTCTTGCGATAGAGCTTTTGCGGAAATCCTGCAAAATGCTACATAGCAGCGCCACCTGCAGGGCGATTTACACCAAAAACTAATCAGAACCAATCTATATCAGGGACTACCTGAATATAAATTTTTAATAAACTCCGTGCTTTAGTTCTTGAGATAGAGCGCCCAAAAATTTGTGTCACATACAGACAGACAGACTCACAGACAGACATTTTGTAAAAACATGTTTTTTGGAATATCTGACCCTTAAAACGTGTAAATCCGTCGAAAACTGGAATTCGAAAATTTTCATGAAACCAATACTTTCTTCTTGTAAAGATAGAAGAAAGTAAAAAGAAGTAAAGAAATTCTGAAATCGTAATCTGAAGTAATGACTTACTAACATCTTAATCAGAAAATCGGAATACATATATTATGTTTGTTATACCAAATAAAAATTTCCCTTTTGTATCTCCTTTTTTTAAGATCGTAATTCAATATTAAGCAGTTTGTTTTACGAGTGGTAAAATATGGTAATTGGGAAAAACTTCTTGAAGAGCGAAAAAAAAAATTATATATAAATTAAAATATATATGCTATTCTGTAATTTCTTGTACAAAAAAACAAAACAAAAATGAATGTTTCTGTGTTGCATATAGAAAGCAACTTAATATTTTAAGACTTATACATGCTTTTCTTTAATTCATTTCTTTTTAAAGTAAAATGTGCAATCCAAAATAAAAGACGTAGAAAGAGAAAAATAGCATATAGTATTTTCAATAAATGTACAATAAGGCTATTTATCAAAGCTCAAGGAAGTAAAAAATATGGAATAACTGTTACATTATATCAAATATTTATAATCCCCAAACGAACATATATAATGATTAGTCTAATAAAGTTCTTTCATCTTTCATCAGTTAATCAAGAAACGTTAATCAGTTAATCAAGAAACGTCAATCAGTTTTGACATATGAATGAGGAAGTGAAGCATTTATTTATCTGATATACGTTGAGTGTTTCAAGGACAATTTAATTATCAGTAATGACTTTAAAAAACTTTTTTGAACATTCTTAATAATGACTCTAACGATATCATAAATCTTCTTAAATTTATTTTATATTTCCTGTTCTAAAAAAACTTTTTTCATGTGTAAATTAAATAAGTTAGTTGTTGTTAAGACTCTCAATAAGAGAGAAATGCAGTTTTATAGCTGCTCCTGTTACTATATTAAATAAACACTCTAGTATATTCCAGATACCTGTTTTATCAAAGGTAATACAAATTCACATCATCTCAACATACATAAAAATGACACACTTATAAATAATGGTTATAATTTCGTCTTCAAGCTGTTGCTGAATAAACGAATGAATTAAAAGTTCACCAGGAGACCAGTCAAATTTGGATATCTCAGAAAAAGGTAAGCAGATTTAACTTACCCTCTTTATATAGTTATTGTATATAAATATATTTTGAGGAATATACCTACTCACGCCTTAGTATAAAGCTTTTCTAACAATAACTTTACTTAAAAATTAAATTACAATTTGAATTTGTAATTTTAATTTCAATTTCAAGCAGCACCAAGTCTAAAATTTTCATTTTCACACGTACACAGACGTAGCAACAATACTCAGCGGTTCACAGATTCATCGTCAATTCCGAATGACAGGTACCAAGTAAATACTTATTAAAAGCATGAGAAAAATAGCTCTTTTTCGAATGCTACGTAAAAGATTTTGTTAATCCCCACCCCCATTCTTCTCAATCTTTACCATATTACATTCTTTTCTTTAAGTTTTATAGCTCGTCGCAACTTCTTCGAGTTATGCTCCACTATAAATAAACTAACACATAAATTTAATATGTTCCTTCTGAAATAGCTTTCATCGCCTCAAATTGAGGAAAACATGATAACATTTTGGAAGCATATCTAATCCAAAATAAGAGGTAATGTAACGAATTGACGTGATGCAAGGACAAATGCTGCATCTTGTGCGAATTAAAAAGGAAAACAACAATTGCTTTTTCATTAATTAAAAAAAAATGTGGTAAACATGAAACAAAACAATATTGTTTTATTAAAGAACTCACACCATAAAATTTAAAAGGTACACTCTTTTATTTAGAAAACTAAGTTTAGTTTTACGTTTAATAAGTTTGTTAGCCTTCAAACAACGATTGAGCAGCAATAAGCTTACGCTCCTGGTACACAAATACACCAGTGCTTTCGAGTAGGGGACACTGATTGGAACGACCCGCTCGAAACTAAACCTCCTCGTAAATCATAACGGCATTCAACACTTTCCAATAGAAGTATTTTTCGGCTTACCTAATGACAGAATTTCTGAGTTTTTATTAAAGGGAATAATGCTATAAAATATTAGTGGTGTCAATAGGCTCCTCCTCTGCGCCAATTTTCCACCACTGGCATGATCAATATTTGCAAACGACGTTCAAATTCTCTGCTATCGATGTCAACCTTTCGACCAATCATTTTCAAACACACACCTGGTTTGTTTATTTACGTGGGATTTAAAAGTGCGTTTACGACGCCATTAAAAATTTAAAAAAAAAAGATTCCTCTCGTTTTAGCTCGATTATTTAAGTTGAAATATAGAAAAATTCATGGATAGCAGATAATAATATGTCTAAGAAAACCGCGTAAAAAGAATTTGAAATCATGGTTGATTTTATCGCCAATCTTAGGCAGATGGAGAATGGAAAATTTAATCCCAATTATACACCGTAAGAAAAAGATGAATAATGGCGAGAAGCAACGAATTTGTTGAATGCTGATGAATACGGCCTTATTAAAAAGCCAAATCATTATTTTCTTTTAACTAAGGGAATGTAAGTTCTTTATGCTTTACTTGTGCTGTTGAAATTATTTCTATTTTATTTTTTCACTTATGACAAAAACATTGCTGTATTTTTTAAACAAACTTATGCCAATTAAGCTTTAGATTTTTTTTAATAAAAAAAAAAGTGTTTAGTGCAATAACACGCGTGTATCGTATCCCCTCCCCCTTTCTTAACTTTCTACGTTATGTTTATTATTCATTCTTTTTCAGAATTTAAGCATGTCTGCTATCATACTTAGATGTTTATCATTAGACCACTGGTTATGTGCTTTTCATTTACTATAGAAACATTATCCATTGACTATTAATTGTCATCGTCGATTACATTCATATAAGGGAATGATATAATATATCTATAAACAATATATAACGTTTTAATAGGCGGTAAGTTATAAATAATTTAGAAAGTTTTATTATACAATTATGTCTTGTTTTATTTTTATAGACGCTGTTACAGGGGCCAGAATAACATTTAAAAAATGTCCTGTTAATTTTAATTGTAATCCTGTTAAACGCGTATCTCTGTCCGATACTTAAGTTGTTCAATCGAGTAACTTTATTCTTAAAAAAAGATAACGTAACATAAGGCATTATTGACAGTAAACTGTACTAAATTTCTGGGACTAAATTGTCTGTGGAAAAAAATATACTAATTAAGGGCAAAAAAATTGTTTTTAGATTGCTTTGGGTTAACTGAGATCACGTCAGTATTTTCTTAGATCGCCAAATATAGTTGTTAAAATTTATTTTGTTTACATTACATACACCCTATGCTCCTAACCATGATAACCACAGACCTGATGTTAAGGCTAATGTCAGACGAATGTCTTTTTGTAGGCTTTTTCGCTCTTACACCATCCCTACACATGCTAGCGAAGGTGTAGGGATGGTGTAACAGAGAAAAAGGCGAGCAAAAACACATTCGTCTGACATTAGCCTTAGGCGGTTCTGAAGTGAACTGCTTAGCAAGCACAAAATTTTCTGACACATTTACTAAATCGGTTTGAAGCGCAAAGGCATAAAACTGGCAGGGCTGACTATTGAAGCGATTTGGAATCAAAATGAGTTTTCGGATAGAAAAGTGCTAATGGAATTCTCAGAACTTTTGGTCACGTGGCAACCAGTTTTTCTCCTCTCTTTGGCTGTTTTTTCTACCGGAAATTCATCTGAAAACGCCAAATTAGACGGTATTTTCTGAAAGATTTTTTTACTTTTATCAAAAAATGGAAAACCTCTTTCTTTTACATAGTTTCTGAGTAACAAAAACCTGCCCATTTCATCCGCTTCCGAACAAAAATGAACTAAAACATGTGTCATAAAGTTGCCCCTTTAGATTTAAGAACAGGCATAACATATTTGTTCTATTTTGATTTTCTGCTATTAAATATTTTCAACAGAACGATGCTGCTTAAATTTTGTAATTAATATTATACGTTTTTTAATTAATTTTATTGTTTTATAATCTTTTATCTATTTTTATCTCGTGCATGACATTGATGGTGTGATCTTTATGTTCATGATTTTTTTTTCAATTATTCTTTTTTAAGGGAGATTGTTTTACACAGAAAATAAAACACTTGTAACTTATTACTGTATTTATACTGTCAACAGAATTCTTATTACCAATAATCATTTCTTTTTCATTACTTTGTTTTCTTTATATCTCTTTGCAACCACTTTTGGAACCAGCGATTTAGCAGCTATTAAATTTCTATCCCCGGAAGGAAGTAATTATTTGTGACAGCATTTCTTTGTTATATAAAACTATAAATAAACAACGTTATTTTTCGAAGAGAAGCCTGAAAATAGTTTTAAAACAAGAAAGAAAATCATGCGTCATAAAACATAAAAAACTTTCCAACACTTCCAAAATATTGTAACAAAACTTTACCGTTTAATCAGATGAAAAAGATTTCTTATGCAAACAAATTAAAAAATACATAACATATTTGAAAAACCAATTTCAACGCTCAGCGTCTATAGTTGGAAAAGTACTCGAATTCCCTTGTCTTTCCCGGTATATGATTAAAAGTTTTGTATAGATATTATATATTTGTTGAGCTAGAAAACGTACAACAAAATTGAAAATTCACCTTTAGCAATTTCCGCCAATAGACGAAAATGTACTCTATTTTATTTATTTATTTTGTTAAGCATGTACGGCAATGTATGTAATCCACAGATTTTTATACGGGCTGCATAGTAACAAAAATATTAATTCAGGTACAAAACACATAACACAACTAAAAACGCACTTCCAGAAATTATCATCCATACACCGCAATGCATCCAGTACTTTGTGTAGCACTGTATATGAACTTTTTTATAGTCTGTAATTATATATTTTGAACTTGATATAATTAAACTGGAAACTGCACTAAACAGCTAAAACCAACTCTTAAAGCTATTCTCAAATCCAAGCTGGCTACTTTCTAATATATTTTAAAATGTATTTATTTATTTGCACAAACGCATCATTTCAACTGGTGCTCTTATTCAGACACTCCGCCTGTACCCACTTAAGGTGGGTTGGGACAATGGCTTTTATTTTACCTTTAAATTCTTTAACATATCTAAACATTTACTTGGTTTGCAAAATTTCATTTCATTTTATTTTGTTTTATATTACATATTGGTCATTCAATTATTGTTAAAAAAAAAAAAATCCATTTGTATTTATTTTATGTTTAATGTAAGGATATCTCATCATATGAAAACTGCCAATGGTACTTTATAGTTGAGTTTAAAATAAGGTCTGGATCCTATCTACCTACTGAACATTGAAGGCTTATAGTTTAGCTTGTAGCTTTGATATGTTGTTTTTATGTTTTAAAAAATAATAATAAAGTTTTGCAAGTATATAACCTTTGCTCTTAAAATTTAAGCTAGTTTTCATGTATTCTTTGAATGTGATATGTTGCAAATTTGAGAACAGCTTCAATTAAAATAATTTTATAATTGTAATAATATTATATTAATTTTATATTTTATAATAATCTGCAATAACATCGCATATTTTATAATTATTGATATATATGTATTACGCCTAAAAATGAGTCTTAAAATATGTCAGAAAATTTCGCGTTGTAGATATGGAGAAAATTATTTTTTGAGAACCACCTCCATTTAACTTATCCACGCCCATACACTAATGTTTTCGATTAGTTTTTTGTAGTCCTGTATATGATCAATAGAATTTAAATACGCCACTCAATATGGAAAAAGTTAAACTTAAAAACGTTAAAGATGGATCGATGAATGTAGGTGTAAATGTATTGAGTGAAAAGTCAAAGTGAAATATGGTCCCATTTTAAAAAGCTATGAGGATTGATGATGCTAAAAGGAAACAATTTAACGCGATAGAGTCAGACAGGGAAAAATTTAGGGCGAGGAAACTTTTTTACGTTTACTTTGTCGAACTGGTGGAAAGAGTTGTTTTTGTGTTTTGTCTTTAATAAGTTTTTAAATGCTATCTGTGATTGACGATTTACATTGACTTAGTGATTGAGTGAGTACTATTTCTATGTCTGTGAAATATGCAACTTCAAAATTTTAGACTTCGTGTCATTCCAAATTTGAAGTAAAATGACAATTTCAGTTTATAATTGAATTTTACTGTTACTAGGGTGACCGCGCCAGTAGTTGATACCCCTCCAGTAGTTAATCAAATTTTTGAAATATTGCACCACTTCAGGCGAAAATGGGTTTTACACGTACCACTAGACATAGTATTTTTGTTTGAATGTCGATGCACCTGTTGTCATATTGTTGTCAGCTGCCTGCTGTAAAAGAAGCAATTTTATGACTTTTGTTTATTAGAAAATGTAAAACTTTAGTTTTTTATTAGTTCGAGCCATATATAGCAATTTAAAATAATCCACTTCCATCTTGCTTATTTCAAATAATAGTTTTATATGAATTATTGTTAATTACAGCTTAAGCATGGTATTTTAAACATTATTTTTTTAATTTGACTGATTTCTTTGATTGATCAACTACTGGGAAAATGGCAATTGAAGAAACTATTTACTTATAATTTTGTTGCTATTTAATTTCAGTAGATTTCCTTTTTGCCTATTATGGGACATTCATTAAGGGTTTTAGCAATATGTTAGTTTACTTCTAAAACTTAAAAGGAAGGAAATATAACAAAAACCCCATAGCATCAACCTTTTTTGATCAATTACTGGCTCAGTCACCCTACGTATTTATCTAAAATTCTAATTTTTTCTTACTACAGCTTTTATTATGATTTTTACGATTTGTTTCAAAAGTATTTAAATAAATTTAAAAAAAGGGCATAAGTTTATAATGCTAAGTTGGATATTATAAGCTGCAAAGCAGAATTCATATCTGTTTTCTAAAATAATTACAGAATAGGAGGGAAAAAATTAGATCTTCGCTTTTCAAGGAACTTTTTCTATTCACCATATTTTGCAATGATTTTGATAAAAAAAAAAGGGGGGGGGGAGAAAGAAACAAAAGGAAAAGAAACTAATTCTTGTTCCTTACAATTAAACTTCGAGTTCTGGAAAAGGTTAGAAAGGAATAAGTTCATTTTGAAGAGATATTTTTAGTTATAATTCATCCAAAAATGGGGTATTTGTACTTATATTAAAAGTTTCAAAAGGGAAAAAAATCGCATCTTTTTAAGAAATTACACATGAAAGAAAGGATTTAACAACAAAATATATTAATTTTATACTTCACATAATTTTCTGTTAGTTTCCATAGATATGTTTAGCCAATCCTTCTTATCAATTTACTAGAAATTTATTGAGCGGATTTCTGCATAATGGATATTATGGATAACCATTATTTAATCACCATTCGCCTTGAAAGCAATATTTAAAATGATGTAGGATACAAACTATGAAAAACAAATCCAAATGAAATTTTCCATTTGTAAATTTTAAAAAAAATCATTAGTTTTCTTTAAAAACTTTATCGGAGTCAATTAATAATTCTCAAAGTGAAAAAAAATATAAAGTATATATGTATTAAATTAAAATTTCCATTGTTCTATGAACGATTTACAGATGCATCGTAAGTATCAAGAAAAGTATCAAGAAACACTACACTGCGTATGCAGGTAAGGGATAACAATTACTGATGACAACTCTAACTGTTGTGGGCATTGTTTCGAGAGAAACCTTATTCTACCAATGAGGTGAAAGGAATGAAGATACAGACAAACATTTTTTTTTCTTTTATTAATGATATTCTGATATTCTAATGTGAAGCAGAAAAATTATACGAATTGTGAAGAAACTCGCTGTTTATTTTAATGACTAGAGGGTTTCAGTTATTCAGGAGTGCAGATTTTAAAACGATTACATGAGAAAAAAATCAATGCAGTACGGTCGATTTAGGGACTTTATTTCATACTATTTTTCTTGACAGTCACAGTTGATAAAGATAATATTTCACCTGTTGGAAAACCATTGGAAAACCATAAAGTTTAATTAATAATTCTTGAATCTTTATATAAATCACCATATTTTGAAAAACACAGATATATATCATAAAAATTAAATATAATGATATTGTATATAGTAAAGTAATGTTGTTTATTGTATATATTGATAACTGAAAAGTTTTTAGTAAAATATAATAATAAGTCGTTGTATTCATTTAAAGAAATTATTTTCAATGAACATTTTCTGATCTGTTGTTTGTATGTTCAGAGCGGACACCATTAACTTTTTTATATTTTGTTCACATACTGTTTGTTTGTGAATGTGAAATACTGATATATTAAATGCAAAACTCACACCGCAAACATTTGAAAATAATAGTTTTAATTTAAAGTTTGCGAGCTTTTAACCCCGTTAGATCTCAGCAGATCATCACATCATCGATCAATCAGCACTGAGCAGATCATTTAGCATCTCAGTTAGATTCGTGACGTTCATCTTTGCGGTGCAAAGGTCCACCCGCTCACGCTTTTTTAAATTGAGTTTATTCCTGTTTCTACTATGTGTATTGGTGACAGTGGACTCATGATGTAGTTCCGGTTCGTAGCAGAATAGGACTTTATTGTGGACTGTTGTTAATTCCTAGTAGTGCTTTTTTGAGAGTTCTACGTCGGATATACCATGGATAATACGAATCCATTTGACTTTAAGGCGAATGCCTTGCGCATAATGAAAGGTGAAGAACCATCTGACCTCGCTGCTGCATGGAGCGAATACCCACAAGTTTCGGATGAGAAACAAAGCGAAACCGTCAAGCAATTCCTAAAAGAATGTGACACCCACATCAAAGGATTGGTGAATGAGACAGGCTACTCCAGCCGCGAAGATCTACAAATGAATGTGAGTAACACTTTATCTTCTGTGATGTTTTTATTTACTGAGCCATTTAACCCCCAAAGACTTTGTAACTTATCAGAATTGAAAGCTTTTATCTTTAAATGTAACTTAGACCTAATTGAAACATTAACTAACTTAAAGGCAATAGCGGTGAACCCTAATGAGGGCTTCCTCCCTGCCAAAAATACTACCCGGAAAAGAACCCAGTAGCGTACCCTTAGCAAATAAATATGCCATGTTAGCAGATAAAACTAAAGAAAATAATGAAAATACCGATATGGAAATCCCAAATTCATCTGAAGGCGGCGCAGTCGGTGGCTCTGCTTCACCCACCACCCCTAAAACAAAAATCCACCCATTCTACATAGAAATAAAGGGTAAATGGCACGAACTTGCTGCCAAAATAAAAGAGCAAAATGAGACCAACCCACTTATCAAAATGGACGGTGAACTATTAAAAGTCCAATGCAAAAATGACTCGGACTTCCGTAAAACCCAAGCATACCTAGATACTAATACAATAGCTTACACCACCCTGAGCCGTGCGGAACAGCGCCCTCGGAAAGTGGTAATACGCGGAATCCCATGCTATACGGACCCACAAATCATCATAGATGAACTTAAACAACACAACTTTACAGCTAGTAGAGCTTCTATGATGAAGAGCAGGAAAACTGGCAAACCAATGACCCTGTATGTAGTAAACATCTTGCAAAGAGCAAAATTTGAAGAAATCTATCAAATAACCGAAATTTGTTATATAAAAGTTACTATCGAACGATTTAAAGGCACGGGCATTGTAAAACAATGTTACCGTTGCCAAAAGTTTGGCCACTCCTCAGAAATTTGCAACCTCCCTGCAAGCTGAGCCAAATGCTCAGGAGGGCACCTAACCCCGGATTGTGACAAGATCGGAAAGATAACTCCCAAATGTAGCAATTGTTCTGGCCCCCACCCGGCTACTTATCTTGGTTGTCCAAAACCCCCCCAATTTCACAAACATAACCAAAATTCAAAATCTTCCCCAAAAGATAAACCAGCCAAATCTTTCCCAGACATGCTGGCCCAAACAATGGCTAGCTACAATTATGTTAAACCAGCCTCAGCCCCACAAGTTACTAAGAAAGACCCAGATACGGTTGCAACTCCAGAACCCAAACTTGAAACTACTAAATCAAACGAAAAAGAGCCAAAAGACCCTGAAACTGTAGCACCAGAAACTCCTAACTATATAACCGATCTAAAAGATATTCTAAAAACCTTTTAAGAGATGAAAGAAATCTTTAAATTTAACAAATTTATCCAATGTTTTCAAAACATAGCAAGACGTTCAAAAAACTGCAACGATCCTATGGAAAGGATACTTATGATTATCAGCGCTTTTGACAGCTTGGCCACGGAATTCAACCCACCCAATAATGAGTAATTCCTCCCCTTCTTTTTCCTCTTTAATCTTCCTCTCTTGGAACTGCAACTCCTTACATCACAAATTAAATGAACTAAAACTTTTCATTTCTGATCACCCTCAAATAGATGTCATTTTCCTACAGGAAACCTTCAGCCCCACCTTTAATATTAACATTCCTGGGTATAGGCTATTTCACACACCCCGCTCGGACGGCACCCCGAGAGGAGGCACTGCTATTTACATAAAGCACCATATCCCTCACTATCTTTTTAACAGTCCTACTTTTAATGACATTGAATACACTAGTATAGTCATTCAGCTTCCCCACATTAATATTCACTTAGCCTCAATTTACGCTCCACCTACTGGTAACTTTCCTGTTAATAGTTTAACTCATCTCTTTTCTCATCACCAACACTGCTTCTTTGTTGGCGATTATAATGCCAGGAGTAGGCGTTGGAACTGTCACGGCAATTCTCCCCGGTGTACCTCTCTTCATAATCTTGTCCAACCCCTTAAATTAAGCTTACACGCACCTAATACTCCTACACACATAAGCACGGCGCCTAATACCCATGATTCCATAATTGATCTTGCTATCTCTAAAAATCTTCCCTATCCTATCACCTCTACTGTCATTAAAGATCTTTCCTCTGACCATTGCCCTGTCTGTTTCAAAATTGATATAATAAACCCTATTTCTCCGCCTCCTTCCGTGGCCATTGATTGGAAAAAATTTACCAACCATCTTGATATTCAAGACATTACTTTTCCCGTAATTAACTCAATAACTGATATTGATGATGCTGTGGATTTTCTAAATTCTAAAATTATTGAAGCCCAAAACCATGCTACCTTCAATACCTTCAAAAATAATAACACATTCATTCCTCCCCGTTATACATATAGCCTGATTAAACACCGTAACCAACTCCGGCGTCAATTTCAAAATTCTAGAGACCCCTCCCTTAAACCTCTTATCAATAGAGCTAACAATAGAATCAAAAATTGCCTTTATAAAGAAAAGCAAAAAAGTTGGAATAATTCCTCAAAAATCTTGCTAGCGAGGATAATTCTCTTTGGCTAATCAAACGTAAACTCAATAAAAAATATTCTCCCATACCTCCTCTTTCGGACAATAATATTAACTACGCATATACTGACCAGGATAAAGCAGACCTACTTGCCAATTCCTACGCTTTACAGTTCTCTCCGAACCCAAACCTCGCTAGCCAGGCGCATCTTGATGAGGTTAGTGAAACTGTTCGTAATTTCCTAGCCGTCCCCCCTGATGACCCCCCCCTACTATTCAGCCTATTGTAATACATAATATTATTAAAAAATTGAAAAAACGCAAGATCCCGGGTTACGACAAAATTTCTAACACTGCTCTTAAAAACCTTCCACCTAACTGTATTATCTATATCACCTATCTTACTAATGCTATCTTTAAATTTAACTACTTCCCGAAACCTTGGAAACTCTCTATCATATCACCCATACCGAAACCCAAACCTGGAACTGATCTCTCTAACCCTACTAACTACAGACCTATTTCTCTGCTTCCTTCTCTCAGTAAAGTCATTGAACGTGTCATTAGGACCCAGTTGCAGGACTTTATTCAGCAAAACAACATCCTTATGCCTGAACAATTTGGCTTTCGCCCAAAACATTCAACCCAACACCAGCTCCTTCGCGTTGTTGAGTTTCTCAGCGAAAAGCTCAACGCGAAGATCCCTGCTGCTGCCATTTTCCTTGACATCGCAAAGGCTTTTGACAAAGTCTGGCACGAAGGCCTTATATACAAATTAATTAAGCTAAAATTCCGTGCTAGACTCATACATTTAATATACTCATACCTTTGCGGTCGAACTTTTAGAGTCCGCATCAATAACATCTTATCCATAATTCGCTTTATCCGCTTAATCTAGCGGGCATCCTTCAAGGGAGCGTGTTGGGCCCAATGTTATTTAACATATTTTTCAATGACATCCCACGCTCATTACTTACTTATTTAGCTCTGTATGCGGACGATACATGTATCTACGCTTCTGCACACCACCCAGATAGTCTATACAGGTACCTGCAGACTCATCTTGAAGACTTCCTTGACTGGTGCGACCTATGGCGCGTTCTAATCAACGAAAATAAAACTAAAGCTGTTTATTTCTCCCGTAAATGTATCTACCCTCCAAGACTAACAATAAATAACACTACAATTCCATGGTCCGACGAGGCCAAATACCTGGGTGTCATCCTTGATCGTAGGCTCACTTGGAGCAAACATATTCTCTCCGTCAGGGGGAAAGTCGCCGGAGCTTCTCTTGCCCTTAAACCACTTCTTAATAGTAAAACTCTTTCAGTCCACAACAAGCTCATCCTCTACAATTCCTGTATTCTCCCCATCATTACTTATGCAAGCCCTATCTGGGGCTTTACCTGCAAATCCTCTATGGACAACCTAAGCAAACTCCATAATAAAAACCTTCACACCGTCCGAGGCGCCTCCAGATACTTACATAATACCACTGTCCGTAGGAACCGGAACACCATCACCCTTAGGAAAAGAATTAAAGATCTTGCAAATACTTTCTATTCTACCTTATATGATCTTCCAAAGATATTGTGGCAGGGCTCCCTGACTATGACGCCTTCGAGCCCCATCATCGCAAACGCCCGAAATATTCCACAATAATGGAATCCCCGTGAGCTTTGTGTTCACCGCATAAGATTGCTAAGTAAATTTTTTCTCCTTTTTTCTTTCCTATTTTATTCAAAAAAAAAAAAAAAACTTCTATATATACTTTACTATATAGAAAAAAAAAAGATATATTGCCCTGATTAGTGCCTTTTTGTTTTTGCAGGCAGCCTTGCTGCCTTCCTTAACCGCCGACCCTGCCCTTGCTTGGTGTGAGTAATTTTTGAACTAGTGCTAACTTCTATTTAACTTATTTTTCTCTTCACTACATCAGTCTGTACTGCAGCTAAACCTATAACTTTATATAATTTCACCATGTAAATCCAAGTTCTTAATCTTTTTTCTCTTAACCTTTAAAGCATATATGCTAGTTATATCTTAAGTTTTTCCTTTTTTAAGTAGTTGCAAACAACTACACATTTCTTACTTTCCCTGTGGCTCTACTTTATGTAAGACATCACAATTAATCAGACTGGGTGTAAAGTTGACTTCAACTAGGCAACCCCTTAACCGCTGCTTCACTGTTCAGCACTGTTGAATTAACCCGTTACACATAACGCATGATACACATCATGCAGATCGTTCGCCGGAAACTACATGGCCGATTTAAAACCCTAGTCAAAGAATAACACTAGAAAGGCAGAAAGTGTTGAAGCGTAGATACTTCGCTGAATAGAATACAAGATGTACGCCATTGAAGAATTATCTGTTTGGTGTTAACTCCTTAAAAACCACATTAGATATAGTGGTAGTATGCTAAATTACAGATATATCAAAAAATTTCAAAAATAATTTATGTCATTTTTAGTTATATGTAATGTAAGTATGAGATGAAGTAAAGGTATAATACTATACAAACGAGAAATACAGTTCGAAGGAAACTACTAGTACATTCAACATAGGAGTGGGGAAATTAATGAGTTTTTTTGGATGCGTATCTATTGAGTACAGAAGCAATCACTGCTAAGCTCGTATAAAATCAGTCACTATGGCAATTAGCGAGGATGAAAAAACATTGCAGTCAAGACTTAAAATAATGATGTACGCACGTACGTCCTGTTATTTCAAATAGAAGAGTTCATGACATCGTAGTGATTAAGGGGTTAATTATGACCAAAGGAAAAGCCCAGACGCGTATTTTTGGTGTCATCAAAATCAGGGCATGTAATCATTTGGAATATTTGAAACAGTTATTATTATTTTTCTTTCATTTTGATTGGCTATCCTTTCTGATAAGATATATACAGATTAAGTAAAATAATGCTATAAAAAGTGATAAAATATCTTTATTAAGATTGACGCTCGTTTCGTCGCACCAACGGCGACATTTTCTAAATCATTCACGATAGAATTTTTTTTCACATAATTTAAAAACAATAAACATAGTAAACAATATCACGAGACATGATGCATAATGAAAAATTTTGCAAACATAAAATTAAATTAAAATTAAATTAGCTATTTGTGAGCGTGGATTAATTTTCATATAATTTAACAAAACAATAACATGGTAAACAATGTCACGAGACAACATGCATAATGAAAAAGATATTATGAGACATATACAGTCTCACATTTTCTGATAAAATTAATTCATGTTTGTAAATTTAAATTAAACAATCTTATTTTTTAAAACTACATTTATATAAATAGAAAGTTGTCGAAGAATTTAAAGCAGTTTAAAATCTTAGTGGAAAGCAGCACATAATTGATCAAAATTTACTTACTATTATTTTGATTAAAATTAACAGTTTCATAAAATCATAAAGTAAAACAAACTACTTTAGGAAAACAATTGATGAAAATTAACACAAACATATTAAAAGTTTGAAATAAATAAATATGTAAATGGTAAAAAGAATGAGATATGAAAAAAGGAGTTTTAATTAATGCTACGCCTCTTTTGTTCAGAAAATGAACGAAAATATTGCATGTTATAAAATATTTACTTTTATTTAAACCACGGCCAGACTGATCTAATAGCGGCCTATCCAATTTTTAAAATCCCAATGCATTTTAAGGAAACAGTTGCGGCAGCTGTTTGCCGAGAGAGGGCGCTACTATACCTCCTCAAATCCCGCGATTTTTGTAAGCAGATATACGTTTGTTGATTTTATTCTTGTCACAATTGATTTATAAAACAGCACTTTTTAGTGCTTTTTGGGGAATACTAAAATATAGGTAGGTGCTGTTTCTCCATTAGTTATTGTTATAGCTGTTAAAGTTTCCAGGAGCCTTTATTATTTTTTTTTCATTATGGTTTACTGCTGTGTACCATATTGTAAATCCTCTAGTAGGCAAAAGGGTGAAGATAAAATTTCTTTCCATGAATTCCCAAGTAATATCGATTTACGAGAGAAATGGATAAAAAATATTTCAAGGGAATTTATTGTGAAGGACAAATCAGTTGTTTGTAATAAGCATTTTACAGAAGAAGATTATGTGCCTGGTAAAAAACGCAGGTATTTAAAGAAAGATGCTTGTCCAACAGTCTTTCCTAATTATCCGGAATATAAAATACCAAAGATTGTTGCGAAGCGGAAGACCATAATTAGGAATAGTTCCCAGTTAAAAAGGAAAGCAGAAGAAGAAATAACAAAATGTAAACGAATGAAAACTGAAGATAAATCGGAAAATGATGGAAATAAAATTTCTGCCACCCAAAATTCAGATGCTGGACTGTTAATGTTCTTCGTGAACAGCCTGCAACCACAAGATACTACTGGTAGTAGCCCAATTGTAGGTCCATATTCTCCTATTAAGAACAATCAGAATGGATCGAGAGAACATGAAGGACTATCAGCCACTTTAAAAAACAAAGTCAAAGCAACAAGATTATTGAAATCAACACTCTGCAAAAGAAAACGTACAATAGCTGCACTGAAAAGCAAAATTCAGAAACTGGAAAGTAAAGTACAGTATTACACAGACAATTCTTACCATAGTACAGTTGAAAAACTTATTGCTTTGTCAGATACTGATCATTTGAAGGCTACTTTCATACTAGAACAAATTTGTAATTTTGAGAAAAAGGTTCCAAGGTGGAGTGAGAAAATGATACGTAACTGTGTACTGTGGCATGCTGCATCACCTAAGGGCTATAATTTAGTAAGGGAAATTGGACTATGTTCTTTGCCATCTAAATCTACACTATCTAGATATCGTGGTCCAATTACAGGGGAAATTGGTGTCACACCTTTAATAAAAAGCAGGCTTGAAGAAGAAATTTCAAAACTAAATGATTACGAAAAATGTGCCACAATTGTCATAGATGAAATGGCAATAAGACAAATGTACATTTATGACAAAAAGGTAGATTCGTATTTTGGGAAGAAAACGAACATTTCAGAAAAGGAAAAGGATACTCCTGTTGGAAAGTTACTAGCGAATAAATTACTCTGTTTTATGTTACATGGCTTATCATCCAACTATCGTATTCCTTGTGCATATTTCTTCGTAAAACAATTAACTGCTGAACAACTCTATATGCTCTTTCTTGATGTATTAAAAAAAGTCGAAGAATGTGGTTTTTTTGTGGTACGAGTTGTAACAGATAACCACAAAACAAATGCTGGAATGTATAGAAAAATGGGCAAAGGGAAACTAGTACCTAGTATTACACACCCATTTGATGATGCAAGGAAATTATTTCTAAGCTTTGATCCAAATCATATAATAAAGAATATTAGATCCCTATTTCTAGAAAATGACATGTCTGATGGTAAAGAAATCATCAGTGGAGAATATGTTAAAAAGCTATATAAACTTCAGAAGGATGACACTCTCAAAGCAGTTAGAAACTTAACTTATAAGCATATCGAGCCCTCCAATTTAGAAAAAATGAACGTTAGACGTGCTGTTCAAATATTTTCTCCTCCTGTTACAGCTGCCTTAAAATACTTAAAAAATTCAAAATTTCACAGATCAGAATTTGCCAATTCAGGGGCAACAATAGAATTTCTTTCTGCTATGTTTAAGTGGTTTTCTGCACATGACACAGCCCGTGACAATTTATCAAGATGTGAAGACAAAGTTTGTTTTTTCTCATGTGATGATGAACGTCTGAATTGGCTTGAATATGAATTTCTCCCGTATCTTGAAACCATCAAACAAGCTTGTGCCAATAATACTCCCCCACTGAAATTTCTAAGTAAGGATACATATGAAGCTATTGTTTTAACAACAAATTCCACAGTTGAGTGTATTAAGTACCTACTATCTAATGGTTATCATTATGTGCTTACCAGAGCTTTCAACAGTGATCCCATTGAATCCCTGTTCAGTGCTTTAAGGCAAATGAATGGGGGTAATGATGTCTTAGATGCTAGATCTACTCTTTTCAGTTTAGAAAAAATTTTGAAAACTGGGCAACTGATAACTTCAAAGCATTCAAATGTTGGAAAAGGAGACAGTGTTATTTCAAGTACAGGTTGTATTTCAAAATTGAAGGTATGTGATAGTCAAAATGTATCAGTACCATGTCAGCTTCCTACAAACATAACACTTTTATTAGCTAAGATTCAAGCTGAACAAAGTACTCCACCAAGTAGCATAAAATTTGCAAGTGTTGCACTTGTTGCTGGCTACTTAGTAAGAGTTGTAAAAGAAAGGGTTGACTGTTTAGTTTGTTTAAATCAAATAGCTAGTAACAGATGTCCAGCACCAATCTTTGGTTTAATAGACAATCAAGACAGAGGGGCCCTTTGCTATCCAAAAGTGTCATTTGTGACTACAATTTTTGTGTTACAACAGTTTGTTGAGTCAGCTCTTCCTTTATTATCCGAAAAGAATATTATGCAGACACTGTATGATTATATATTCCCTAATCTTTTGAAAAGCCCACTAATGAAATGTCCTGACCAGCAACATACTGAAAAGATGTGCAGAATCATATGTATTAAATTTCTGCCTGTTCTCTTGAAAAATATCGCAAAAACTGTTACAGACCAAGTTAGTTTAAAGCTATATAATAAGCCCTTACATAGAAAAATTTTGAAAATAATGTAAGACCTGTTGCTTTTACATTTAAAACTGCATCTGTGTGTATCATATTATTTGAAAAATTATTGGATGATTTTTATAATGCTTTCTTTCATGAAAATCAGCTGAATGTGTTATTAAAACTTAGTGGCTGGTAGAAAACCAGGAACTAATTTTTTCATATTTTTGTTCTTTGAATTTCCTTAATTTATAGGAATTGATTACACATATAAAAAGGTCACTGCTTATACTTATTAGTCATGACTGACTCAAGACGTGAGTACGAATTATAAAGCAAGCAATGCATAATATATAACTAAACTTTGAAGATGCTTTTCACGTGCTCATTAAAAGCTGCAGACTTAAAGTAATATAAAATTTTTAGTTTGAAGTGTCAGAAGTCATTTTTAGTCAAAAGCATTTTCAATGCTTTCTGAGAAAGTTTTAGTAACACAGATGATCATTTAGAAAAATCATTATAAAAGATAAGTCGAGGTATGTATACCTTAAACTTTTTTTAATTAGATGAAATTCATATAACTAGAATTTTTTTTTAATTAGCTAAAGTACTCAATAATGTTAAATATATCTCATTTTGAGAATGTTTAAAAGGAAAATAAAATTGGCAATTACTAATTTTTAAGTTTAAAGTGTTGTCTGAATGCTAATGTCCCTGCTTTATCAAATTTAACTAGGTACTTTTTCTTTTGTGCATTTTAAGTTAACATACATTGTTAATTAATTATTGATAAATGCCTATGATTATTGATTGTTATAAAGTAATAAAATATAAAAATTGTATTATTATTAATGTTTTGTTTTTGTTGAACCTTATACACACTCATTCATATATATGAATGTCTGTTTGTTTCGTATAAATGTGTTTGCATACACGTATAATTAAGAATTATGTATATTTGTGTTTGCATTAATTACTTCAAAAAAAAAAAAAAAATTGGACATTTTCGTTTTCGGCCAAAAATAGGAAGATTACCGAAATTAGGTTTCGGTCATAAAAGACTGTTTTGATCGATCCTTAATAATGATGCTGTTCACACTTTATGCATGTTTCTTAATAATTGTGATAGATGAAGGTAATATTTAATATCTATTGTTTATATGGATTAATACTGTATTTAGTAAGTAGATGTATTAATTGAAGAATGTTTCGTGTATATTTATGAGCTCTAACAATAATGGTTAAATAGTATTTGTTTTAAATCTACATATTATTTATTCATATTTCTCCATCCAATTGAAATAAATAAAACTTTATGCGATAAATATTAAAATGTTTTATGTTATAACGATCCCTTTTTACAGTAAACATCCTACACGGCCATCTGTTTATGTCGTAGAACATCATTTGTATGCAAATAAAAAAATTTTGCGCCGATTTCTTATTGCCCAATGTAAGTTTTTAACTTATTTCCTATTAAAAAACAGTCTGTAATCGTATATAACTAGACATTTTAGCGGTTTTTGTTGAATTTAGTAATGTAAGCACGATTAAATCTAGCACAAGTCCTATATTTAAGCTTTGTACGGTACAAATTTTGAGGAGGGTATGTGGCGCCCTCTCACAAGTTCCTCATTGTAGAGCGTTTCCATGAAATCCTTCGAATTGAACTGGCCGCTAAGCGCTAGTGCATCAGTCTGGCCGTGTTTAAACAAAGTGCTTTGTAGAATATGCGTATATTTTAAAGTATTGAAAATATATAAACGTTTGTTTTGCCTCTTTCAGTGATAGATTTATAGTTTTAACACCTTGAAAGTTACCGGTATATTTTATGTACCACTTAATTTTAATTTCTAAATGCCACATTGGCACTAGCATTTTAAAACTAAATTTTGGATTTATACTATACGCGAAGAAACGCTTTTAGTTACTCTCATATAAATTTTCTTGTAAATTCTGGTGTCAATCAATCATTTTACCATTTTAGCAACCGAAGTACTTTGCCCCTCAACGGGTTAAAATAAGGAAAAGGCAGTAAAACATCTGAAAACGGAACTTGTCTGTAACGAAATCTTTTCTTACAGAAAATTTTCATGGTCGTGGTGAAAAGTAACACAATTACGCCTACAAAGATAGAGAAATGCGTAATTTTAATTCAGAATTTTTTATTTGTGATATAACGGATTTAACAATTAATTTTATTTGTTTACAATTCTTTTGTTGCCACTTTAGAAAAAAAAATCCTAATATAATTCTTTTAAAATGCGTAAGCATCGTCCGCGTAAATGATTTCACATAATAAGAATAAATTGTGTATTTGAATTCTTAACACTGAAAAATACTTTCATAATTGAATGTAAATAATTGAATTTTCACAAATTTAGTTCATTAAAAATATGCTATCATTTTTATAAAAAAGGGTATTTTAAAAATTTCATAAAAGAAATCGTGAAACTATTTAATTAATCATGATTCTATCTGTAATTACTAACTCCATGATTTATTTTTTTCTTCTGAAAATATATGTGTTTCATTTTTTATATGCAAAAATGCGTCCGTAATGGAAAATCATGTAAAATAAATTAATTAAAATAATAATTTTTTTAAGGTTATTCTGTAAAAAATAATAATAATAATAATAATGTGCAAATCTACAGATCATAATTTATTATGTTTAATTTCAAGTCAAAATACTGAATATATATATATATATATATATATATATTAACCATTTGGAAAAATGGTTATTGTCCTCGTCAAGGTAGGAAATCAAAAGCATATCTGAAGGTTTTTATTGGTTTAATCATCACTTTATTCGTTTTCTGATTGGTCTATATAGTAATCTGTATTTCCCTTTACTTTCAACAAAGTGTTGCCACTATGATAAAAAACTAATAAAAACTACAAAAAAATTAATAACTCAGAAATAAATTGAGATACAGCTTTCAAACAAATTGCAATTAAAAGTACATTTTTTTCTCTATACGACGATATAAAAAGTAATATTGTGGGATGTTTAGAAGTTTAAGAAATAAATTTCATTTAAAATTGGCCGTCAGATTTCTTGGAAATCTGACGATGGAAAAGCCTTTTTCCGAACAGCCAATGAAATGCTTGGATAATACGTAAGTTTCAGGTGGACAATACTTACGAGTCGCAGGCGATTTCTGTCGCTTGCAATTTTTACGTGTAATAACACTAATAATGTTTAATTCTTGGCGTACGTAAGGTATGATCAACTCCGTGCGATTTTTTATGTCTTAAATTTTAGTCTTTGAAAAAATCATTTTCCAAATGGTCGTTGTAATTTGTTAAATTGCATTTTTTTTTTTTTTTTTTTTTTTTTTTTTTTTTTTTTTTTTTTTAGTAAAGTGTACGACAATATGTAATTGGTGTAGCCCAGTAGAGGACTCACTTCGCTCATCCTAATAACGCTTAAAAATTATTCTTCAAATAGGCCAGAAAAGTTCGCGTTTTAGAAGTGGGGGAAATATTATTTTGAGAACTACCTTAACTTATTCACGCTCGTAGACTAATGTTTTCGATTTGTTTGGTGCAGTCCTATATATGATCAATAGAATGTATATACCGGGTGTTTCAAAAGCTCGATGTGAAAGTAAACCGCGATAAAAGAAGATCTATGTGTCGGAGACACACGCAGATTGCAGATAAATATTCAACGTGGTACGGGATTTTGTATGACTTCAACAAAAAATATTAGTTCAAAGTCTCGTCAACAGAGAGAACTACAGCAGAAAATTCCATAAAATAATTTCATATTTCAAATGAAATTCAAATTTTAAATTAATTACTTAAAAGGTGCAAATGCCAACATAGTCAAAAAGATTCCATGCCGGGACTCGAACCCGGGCCATCAGTATTACGCGCTGACATTCTACCGACTAAACCAATACCCAGCCTGGAACTTCTCTAGTAAGAAGTTCTTTTTCGCTATGTTGGCCTTTGCGCCTTTTAAACAATTAATATTAAAATTTGAATTTCATTTGAAATATTGTATGCAAGGCGAAATTTTCTCTCTGGAAAAATTTCCAAGTATTAATATAATTCCATATTGTTCACGCAAAGCAAGATTTGGATACAAAAAGTGTACATGCAGTATCTCTAATATTTTTGTATCTAAATCTTGCTTTTGTGTGAACAATATGGAATTATTTCATCGGATTACCTGTAGTAATGCCCTCTGTTGACGAAATTTTGAACTAATTTTTTTGTTGGTGTCATACAAAATCCCGTAACACGCTGAATATTTATCTACAAACTGCATGTCTCTCCGATCCATAGATACTCTTTTATCGCATTGTACTTTCGCACCGAACTTTTCAAACACCCGGTACAACATTCAATATGGAAACAGTTAGTTAAACTTAACCCATATTGGACCGCTGTCCTATAAATAGGACAGCTAATAAAACATTTTTTTAAATAAAATTGGTAGGGATTTTCTGGATGTATTTTGTTATGACGTCTTTAAAATACATAAAAGTATAACATATAAACAAAAAAAAGAAGTAACCAATTAAAATTTAATTGAAAAAAATCTATTTAAAAAAATCCTTTAAAAATCGTGATCTTATAATCTAGAATTTTAGCGTTATTATTATCTTTTTATTGGAGAAATCGTAGAGTATTTTGTACAACATAAACAGTATTTTTAAAGTAAAATAAAATATTTGCTCATAAAATTAGTTTATGTATGCATTTTATATGTCCATACTATGTGCCCTACTAATATGTCCTGTTTATAGAACAGCTAGTTACTTAAAAAATTGAAAACTTTTCTTCAAAATTTAGCTAGTATCTACTTAATTACACCATATTAATGATATAATCGAAGTTTTAAAAAATTTCAAAAATATTTAATCGGTGTGGTCCAATATGGGTTAAAAGCATTAAAGGGGTCGATATCACAAAATACGGAAATTGCAGTCCGCACAATCAAATTTCTATTTAATGTTATATAATGCAATTTTCTTTTTTACATTCTAATAAAAAATATTCTTAGAAGTATTTTCAAGAGATATTATATTCATAATAACACAAAAATAAAGCAATTAAAAGACATAAATTTCAGATTGTCATTTTCCTGGCATGTCACACTGTGATGTGTGCAAAGTAAAAGGCTTTCTGCTATCATGTACAAATATCTTTTTCTAGTTTTTTTTAATTTCTAGTTAATAATTATACCTTATATAAGACATATATGTGGAAGGTAACAAGTTCTGAATTTTTCAAATAATTTTCCATAATTAAAATATGATTGTCACTAAAAATGAATGTCATTGTCCTGATCTGATCATTTTAGTTCTTTATGAGGTATAAAGATGGCGCTGCAGAGTAATTCTCCTTGTTCTTTACATAGTTCAAGTCAGAAGTAGTAAAATCATTGCTACCAGCAACATCTTTTAGATATTTCTTTGAAAATAATGTGTTTAAAGGCTTTGTATAAAAAGTAGCTAAAAGTCTCTCACCTCTTTTAAGGAGCCCTAGTATGTCCTACCATAACAAACTTTTAATCTACAATGCCTGCATTCTCTCCATCATCACTTACGGCTGCCCGGTGTGGGGCTTCCTCTGTAGAACGAGTATGGACCGGCTTTCTGAGCTTCACAACGGTCAACTTCGCCGTATCAGAAATGGCTCTAGATTTCTTCGGAACACCACGATCAGAAACGATCTCAAAACTACCTCTCTGGTCAGACGCATAAATTTCTTTCTAAAAAATTTCACAGCCAACTTTATAAAGTTCCTAATGAAATTATTTACGAATTACCGGACTATGATGCTCTCAGCCCATCTAAACGTAAGAGACCCCGTTATACTACTATTATCGAAGATTAGTCGCGCTCTTCGGCTGATACTTATTTTCTTTTCTTTTCTTTTCTTATAAAATTAAAAAAAAAAAATTCTTCCTATTTATATTATTACTTTTGCTTTACCTTGGTAAAGCCTTATACTTACTGTAATTTTTAAACTTTAAATGTATGGCGCTGAAAACAGCCTTTTTGGTTTTAAGGGATTTGGTATATTTCTCCTGCTTTGCTTGGAGCGGTCTTGCTATGTGTTATGAACAGTGTTAACATCTTCATTTTATTCTTTTTTTTATCTTTATCGATCCTCAATTTTAATTTTTACTTATACTTATACTGTAGTCCTCGGACTACCCTCTCAGTAATTTTCAGCCTCTCCATATTTTAAATTTTTATCTTCTCTACTTTTTATTGTAGTACTATGTGCTACGCTTAAACTCTTTCCTCATGGCTCCTCTAGGATTTGCTATACACTTACTCATCTACAGGGAGTGGAGTAGCACTGCTACTAGGAATCCCATTGAACTGCACTCCTGTTCACTGTTCACTTTGTACAAATTGAGTAAACTTTAACTATGTCATTTTCCTGGCTTCTATAAATTACAAATAAAACTGAACATTACACTGAATTTGAGGTACTATAGAGGAAACATGTTCCTTTAAACAAAATTAAAATTTTAGATCGTAAAGAAAAAGAAAAAGAAAAAAAAAATCAAGAATGTGCAAAATGTTTTAGAATGAACTTGTCATTATCCTGGCATACATATGCCATGAAAATTATACATAATTATAATTACATAAAAATGAACTTAAGCTCTTCAAACCTTAACAATTTTACATATATATTCCTTTATTCAGCTGTTCAACCAACATTTTTTTTTTTTTTTTTTTTTTTTTTTTTTTTTTTTTTAAATCAGAAGCTTTGAAACGATTTAAATTTTCAAATTTTTTTTTTTCAAAATCTCACATTTTTTTATATTTACCCAAAGGTGTTCCAGAATGAGTGAATGTAAGTGTCAGAGTCAGTGTGTGGAGTCTAAAGTCAAAGTGAAGCTTGGTCTCAATTTTAAAAAGCTATGAGGATTGGTGATGCTGAAAGGAAAGAATTTAACGTGATAGAGTCAAACGGGGAAGAATGTGGGGCGACGAAACATGTTTACGTTTACTTTGTCGATTGGTGGAAAGAGTTGTTTTTGTGCTTTGTTTTTAATAAGTATTGAATTGGTACAGTCGTGGGGAAAAAAAGTAAACACCCCTACTAACTCCTCAACAAATTATCGTAGAAGAATGTTACTGATACCAAACGATTGCAAATAAAGTCTACTTTTAAATGGTGTATAGAAAATTTGTTTAGGGGGCCATCTTCATATTAAAACAAACCCAAACTTCTTTTTTCAATGGCAATACCCAATTTTAACAAGATATTTCAAATCTTCGGTTAAAACTATGCCTAGACACCAAATTTCAATTCATTTGAATGATAAGTTTTTGAATTATAATCATTCAAAATTTAGTGCTTCTAATGTTAAATTACATTTTCATATTTTTATTAATATCTCCTGAAATTATACTCCTAATGTAATAATTTTTTGTGTAGCAAAAATACTAAAATAACCAAACATAAATATGTTGAATTTGCAATTTTTATAAATTTATGATATGAATTATGAAATTAATATTCGAAAAAAAATATGAATTGCAACCTACAATTTTTTGATGGATTTAGATTTATTAAGTTCTGTTTTATAGATATCCAAAATTTCACATTTTTCTTCTTAGTAGTTTTCTAATTATGCTTAAAAAACGGCAAAATGATGGTTTAAGATAGAAGTGATGAATGTCTATGATAGAAGCGACAAGATATTTTGAAATTTCTTATGCTATCCTGTAATCTAGCAGTCTTCAATGACTGCTTGAGTGGCGCTTAAGATGCCTAAATCAAGAAGGGGACTCTCTCGATCAACAATCGAGTACCGAACTTCAATTTGGTTACAGCCCCTAAAATACGCTGGTTTTAAAATAATTAATTTATCGGAAACTTATCGTACGAATTGCATAAAAATTTGTTTTTAGGCTAATTGAAGGGTTTAGAGTTCATTTATGCGGTCAGAATTGTGTACTGCTATTGAAAAAAAACAAAGTTATGGTTCGTTTTAATATGTAGATGGCCCCCTAAGCAAATTTAATATACATCATTTAAAAGTAAACATTATTGAGAATTGACATTGAGTTAGTGACTGAGTAAGTACTGTTTCTATGTCTGTGAAATATGCAAGTGTCAGAATGGGAATTCCAGACTTGGTGTCATTCAAAATTTGAAGTAAAACTACAAATTCCGTTTGTAATTTAATTTTAAAATTGCGGTATTCATACTTTTTATTTTCTGTGTGCTCTGATGCATACTGTTTCTATATACTTATCCAAAATTCTACAGACATTTTTTTCTTAGTTGCTGTTACTACAGCTCTTATTATGAATTGTACCTTTTGCTTCAAAAGTAAGTAAATAAATTAAAAAAAACATAAGTTTTAGAATGCTAAGTTACATATAATAAGCTACATTGTAGAATATTTTTCTGTTTTCTAAAAGAATAACAGAATAGAAGAAGAAGAAGAACGCACGCTTTTCCTATTTACCATATTTTGGAATGACAGTTTAAAAAAAAAAAAGGGGGGGGGGGGGAAGGAAAGAAAGAAAAAAATGGTTTGTTCCATATAATTAAACTTCGAAGTCTTGAAAAGGTTTAAAATGAAGAAGTTCATTTTGAAGAGATATTTTAGCTAGAATTCATCAAAAAATGAAGTATTTGTACTTCTATAGAAAGTTCTAATCGGAAAGAAAATCACATCATTTTAATAAATTAGACAAGAGAGAAATGAAATAACAACAAAATATTTCAATTTTAAACTCCACACATTTTTCTTATTAATTTCTTTCTATAGATAATATATCAAGGAACCCTTTACTGCTTATGCTAGTAAGGGGTAACAGTTATAACTGACAAATTTAACTGTTCTGGGTATAGAGTAATTCGACATACGGCAACGAGTCACGTGACGTCCACCTTTTTCTACCTTTTTGACGTCATCACCGCTAATGGAGAGAGAGATTTGGTGTTTTTCTTGGCGATTTTCTGGCAACCTCGTATTACGGCAGTTTGTAAACAAAAAAATTAATAACATCAGTATTACAATTTATACTACTAAATTTAATATTTTGAAGAATATTAATAAAATCAGAATTACAGGTTATCGCCGAAATGTTTATTAAATATATGGTGGATGAAAAAGGTTTCATACACAGCTGTAATAAAAAAAAAATAATTTTTTCACTCAAGATTATTTATTACGAAGAAAGAGAAAATTTGTAGTTGCAAAAAAATCACTATTGATTTGCATACTGTGTACGATTACTTGCATATTTATTAAATGTTCTATTTGAAACACCTATTGTATATACTATAATTATTATACCTATATATTTCGTAAATATTAAGTAATGAGAACAAATTGAATCCCTTTTGTAGTAGATATTTTTTTTAAGTATCACACCGCAGAAAAGTGTTTTAAAACTTTTTACGTACAGTGTGTTTAATTGAATCACTTTTGTAGGTATGTTATTTAAAGTATTACCTAACTGAAAAGAGTTTGAAATCTTTTTACACTTTTTCTATTATGTGTAATGCGTTTTACTTTGAAGTTCATCATTAATTTTTTTTTAATTAATAGAAAACTAATATATTAAAATCTGCCGAGACAGTATCGCAACGAACCAAGAAAATTTTCCGTTTTAAACAGATTTCATTTTTAGCTGCTTGATTTAAAAAAAATCTGGAGACCTAATATTTTGGAATACTAACAACTTTAGTTGTACCCCTCGCCCCCCTTCACCAGCATATAGTACTTCATACATTATTTGCAAAAAATTAAGCATTTTTTTCTTTAGTAAAAGAAAATAATTAATATAATATTTTAAATATATCTACCCATATACAGTGGCACACCCAGGACTTTTTTATGGGGGGTGCCGAGCATTGGTGGCGAAACAAAATAAAATTAGTGAGGGCAAAATTTCTCTGCTTATAATTACAGTAGGTAATTACAAGGAGATACTAATTATTCATCAAATTACCGTAATTAATTCAGTATTTAATAATAATTTATTTATTTTAATGAAAATGAAAATTATTATATTTAAAAGTACACAAATTTTTGAATGTGCAGAAGTTAAATAGGGGAGAAGGGGGCTAGTGTGGACAATTTTTATAAATTTCGCAAAAAAATGTGCTAAATATATTTTTTTCACACTTCAAGTATTTTTTTTACAAGAATTTGCTATTTTATCTTTGATTTGGTTGATATATTAAATTATTTGGCAATACAGTTATTTATTAATAAATTTAAAAAAAAGGGTTATTTTTGTCTACATTAGCCCCATGTGGTGGGGCTAGTGTGGACAAGCTAGAATATTGATTTAGACAATGTAATACAACTCTTATAAGTGTTTGCAAAACCATAATAAAATAAATTTGAACCTAAACAACATAGTAAATATATAGATCGTAATAAAATATAACTTAATTAATGTTATACCTAATATTTTTTTATTATTACTGAGGACTGCAGTTAGGTATGTTATGAATCTATTTTAAAGACAAAATTAAATACATTACAAAACACTGGTCAAAATAAAGTACACAAATAAAAAGGTATGGACGTATTTACCTATCTTAAAATCTTAAGTTTGTTTACAAGGTTAAAGTAATTGTCAAAGCAACTAAATGTTTTTCATTAGTGTTTACACAGCCGGGAAACTACGTAATAAACATTACGGCTTTTTAAATAATGCCTGGCTGTGAGAGTTTTCCCAATGATGTTTATTTGTGAAACATCATTTTCAATATAAATAAAACGGTTTTTCTTAAAGCTAATACTCTTGAGGAACTGTTTCGTACTCGACAACAGAAACAGACTTTGAATAACTGCTACATATTTATAAAATGTGCTGTGGCTTGACTTCTTGCAAATTAAAGAAACTTGAGCCAATAAAAAATCTCCTGGCTTGATTGTTGTTTCACTCATTTCTACTTCTTCAATTTCTAATTTATCAACTTCCATGTCAAAAAGGCTGTTTCCACTGTCTTCTCGTGTGCTTACCAGATCTTGTGTAGTACCTGGGCATTCACGGCCGATAGTATAGCTCCAAAAAAAAAAAAAAATAATAATAATAATCATCTCCAAATGCTAATCAATTTAAAAAGATAATGCCAGGTTTTTACAAATTTTGATATGATATTACTTAGTGTAAATAATTTATGATATGCTTTCGCTGTTAAGGAAAGAATATCAGACTGACTGTTTTGTCAGGATAATTTAACATCCAGTCATTAAATGCAACTTTACACATTCCTTTGAATGCACCATAAATAGCAACATCTAGGGGTTGAAGTTTATTTGAACAATGTGATGGGAAAGACAGTAACACAATGTAATTTTCCTTCACATATGTGTAATTGCTACAAGAGAAATGTTGAATTATGATTATCAAAAAGCAAAGAAAACAGGGTGGTCAATATCAGATTTTGTGTGTTCTTGTATATGGTGTAAAACAGCTGGAAATAGTTCTTTCACCATCCATCCGCTTTTTGAAGGCAAATCTAGACTTCCAGTTAGAGCACCAACAAGAAAATAATCCTTATAATTTACTCTAGGAAAAATATACTACCTACCTATGTTATTATAATGGACTAGCATTAGTAATTTAAATAAAAAATGTATATCAAACTAAATTCTACTATGTGTGTGTTCTACATTAAAATTCAGTTATTACTTCACAAATGAATCTAATTTAGTATCGAAATAGCATAAAATGTGACATATTTATATACCTAATTAATGTTTTTACAACTGAAAGCTGAATGGGGTTAGTGTGGACATGTCCACACTAGCCCCATGGTGCCATTTATTTTTTTAGGACTAACACTGATAAATGTAAACAATACAGAGCAAAGGTGAATATCAAAAAGTATACTGATTAGATTAATTTATAATATAATATCCCCTTTCATTTGAAATAATGAATATAAATAGTCTAACTTAGTAATTAAAAAAACAAATCATGAATTTACTTTTTCACCATAAAAATCTTTTTTTATAAATTGCAAATGAACTATGAAATGTATTCTTGTGTAATTACACATGGAAGTTGTCAGTGTTGTCAATCTGCAAAAATTTACAGAGCAACTTTAACTAAAAAATAACAGAATTATTCAAGTTGTTCACACTAGCCCCCTTCTCCCCTACTTAAAGAGCCCTTAAACAAACATTTATAGAATTTCCTATTTATATTTATCTGACTATGAGACATATTGTAGTTTAAAGGAAAATATCCAAAATAGCCTTGACAAAATTAATTATTGGATGCAAATTTTTGGGCTAGTTCTTTTAAACTTTATTTGTCAGTCCGAATTTTTGGGAATTAATAAACTAATAGAGAATTTAATCTGTTTTGGGCATCAGTCAATTTTTGAAAGGCATTGCCTCTAGTCTTGGAAAGGGCAGCTGCCCCTACTGCTACCGTGGCTCAGCCGACTATGGAGGCGAGTTGAATTGAACAGATAAAAAAATTCAGTAAATTCAATTAAAAACATTGTTACACAATAAAATCTTTTTCTTTTTACAAATTACTTCAGTTGAAGTTACATTAATCTCTTTATGTATACATCATAAAGCAGCCCATTTTTAATCTTTATTCTGCCATAGTGGATCTTAAGTAAATTTTTAAAATGCGTAAGGTTGAAAATGATCTTTCGCTGACACAGGTTGTAACGGGAAGCATTGCAAATATTTTTAATAATTTATAGATGTTCAGGTACAACATTTTCTCACATTTTGAAACTGCTTCAATGGCATTCTTGCATCGAGTTATGAAAGTGATTTTTAAAATTTTCTGCACCACAACTTGAATTCGGCATTCAAAATTTTTGAATTGGTAGAAAGCAAGTCATGTGCATAAAATTCACACAATTAAAGAAAATCTTTCATTTCATTTGTTGTTGGAGCATCTTTTCTATTAGGTAGAAGAATTAAAAAACTTTTAAAATGTTGTGGTGCCAAGTGAAATGTTCATTGAGTCAACATTTGATCAACGAATGGAATAAAAATATTTCTTCTGAAATACTCTTTTATAGAATCAGCTGGAACATTGGATCTTTGTTTTTGTTTTGATGCAGTTCTTGGCAGTTTAAGGTCAATATGAAAGTTACTGTCTTTCAAACAAGCTTCATCAAAAATTTCCTTGAAAGGGCTTTACGAATAGAATTTAAGTGAGCCACAACATTGTCAACGAAATTTAAGGCAATTAAAAGGTCACTGTCACATTTTTGCAATAATTTAGACAATGGTAATAGCCCGGGAGGCAGATGAACAGACCATCGCCTTATCCAGTTGATGGCTGAAATTCCAGAATTAGATAGAACTCGATTCGCATATTAAAATGCAACTGGTCTGCCTGCAATTTCCTGCAACCAAAGGTATGAAAACATGGAGGACTGGGAGCAAGAAAACACAATGGTAAACCTACCAGTAAGCCACTACGATCAGGTTTGCAGGTGTTTACCACCAAGATATGAGTTGACAAACTCGTTGCATTTTAATATGCAAATCGAGTTTTAACTAATCCTGGAATTTCATCCATCAACTCGATGAGGTGATGGTTTGTGCAGCCACCTTCCGGTCCATAAAGTGTATGTAAATATATTCTGTAAGGTAAATAAAGTAATTATGAAACCTAATTCACATAACGAATTTTTCAAAAGTTTTGCCTTAGAAGCAGGGCTGCGGAGTCAGGCCCATTTTTGAGCGAAAGAGTCGGAGACGGATCTGTTAAAATTCCCAGAGTCAGAGTCGGCCCATTTTTGAATGAAAGAGTCGGAGTCAGATCTGTTAAAATTCCTGAAGTCTGAGTCTGACCGGAATCAGACTATGCACTTTATGAAGTGCAAAAAATTATACATTCAGTACAATATGGGGTGTAAAAAATAATTATAAAACTAGTTATAGTACGAACGCACCTCATTTGCCACATTTGACGAGCAATTTCAAACTTGTTTATTATAGATTTGAGAACAATAAACTTTTGTAACAGAAAATCCAGCAAAGAAAATCCCCCTCTGTCTGAAGTTTACTTTTCTTGTGAGTTTGTTTTGTTTACAAATTACCCACATTTTAAATCCTTACAATTTTTTTATATAGTGTGAAGTTGCTTTTATGGAAAATAATTTTGTGAAGAGTTTCTTTTTTTTTTTATTTAGGAGAATTTTGTGAAGGAGTCTCAATGTTTGCCTTAAGCAATTTCCCGATTTTGTCAGTAGATCACAAAAAGGGTACTTCAATGTTAGTTGGGTGTAAATCTTGCAATATTTTTTTCCTTTCAACAATAGAACCTTTTAGTTTTCATTTGTGTGACTTAGAAACAACGCCTTGGTGCTGAAATACATATTTTGTTTTGTTGTATTTAATTTATTCTTTTTTTTTTTTTTAATGAAATGAATGAAAATTTTATATTTCAAAAGAAATTAATAATTCCTGTAGGAATGATATTTAACGATTTATCTGATGTGCCCAGCTGACATAAAGTGTCCAAAAGTGTTGTGAATTTAAACAACAGGATCAAATGGCATAACAAGGATTACACTATTCAATATCTCCCCATCCATAACATGCAAATAAAACACATTCTGTTCTCTCTCATTGATAACACATTCATCTCTCAGCTAGTTTAAAAATTAAAATATGAAAAAAGTTGTAGAGTTGTTACTGGACAAGTATAAAAGTAAAAATAGGGTACTTGCGTTTTATCCGGACCAGGTAAAGAGATTGCCAAAAATGGTTGTCAATTGCCAGTTTTGTTTATCATTGTCAATTGTCCATGTTGCTCAAAATGGTTATTTAATACAAAACATCATTAAAAAGAATAAATAATATAAAAGCAAACAGAAATAATACAAAACAGCAATATAGTATACATCTATTAAATACATAACATCAAAATGACGGCTTTTAGCAATAAATGATATTAACGATGGTAGTTTTATTTCCAGTGATTTATTATGCTCACCAGAATGATTACAATATATTATGTCTATATATACCGGGTGTCCCAAAAAGGACTGACTGATTTTAAAATTCAATAACTTGTAAACGGTGACAGATATTTAAAAAATTCTTGCAGGAGGGTTATGCATAAGGTCAAAAATTTTTTTACAGTGATTTTCAATTTTAGTTCGAATTACAAACAATAGATGGCGCTGTAAGCAATAGTCGCTAAATACAGGCTCGATTTTTGGTCCTTTATCTTGTTCTATGCGGAAAAAGGAGATGGAAATGTATTATCCGGGCCACGAAGCACGAAAAATTGAGCCTGAAATTAGCGTCTATCGATCGCAGCGCCATCTATTGTTTGTAATTCGAACTAAAATTGAAAATCACTGTAAAAAAACTTTTGACCTTATGCATAACCCTCCTACAAGAATTTTTTAAATATCTGTCACCGTTTACAAATTATTGAATTTTAAAATCAGTCAGTCCTTTTTGGGACACCCGGTATATAGTATGCTATATCATATTATATAGTTACATGTATATAAATATTTCTGCCATCGCCTTTAATATGACAACTGTATAATATGCACTTAAAATGAAAAAAAAAAGTATATAATAATAAGGGGTTACTGTAATATTTTTGGCACAGTGAGTATGACCTAGACCGAATAATACACAAGTATCAAAAATAGTTTTTTTTTCTTTAACCACCACCCATAAAGCATTCAATATAAGAATTATAAAAATCATGTCTAATTTCAGGACTGCAAATCATGTTGGTCCAAAAAACTTGTTACAATACATGAATTTGGAATGACTCTAATTATTGAAAATCGACCGAATTTATTAAAAAAATTACAATTGATCTATAATTTTTTTTTTCAGATATGACAACAGGAAAGGGGGAAAAAAGCATTTTTAAAACTATGTATTCAGAATCTTTAAATTGTTTTCTTAACTTATAATTTACTTAATATTAAGCTATTGATAAAAGCAGATTTTAAAAAATACATATTATTCTTTATTTTTTTTTTTTTTTCTACCATTAAGAGTTTTAAAATATTTTGTTGCTACTATTTCACAGCCAGTTGGCATATTTTATTGGTGTGTTGTTTGGAGCATAATTAACTCTGTTGTAACTTGTAACCAACCATAAAGAATGTTTGGTGATTTATCACCTGTGGCTAACTCAAAAATGCCTTAAAATTCATTTATTATATTATAATAAAGTTCCTTAAAATATTATTGTCGTCAGAAGCACACTTGTGTACATATTTTTTATGATTCTGGACTATCAAGAAGTGAGTAAAAAATCTATTATATAATTCTAGCTTGACATATTTACAAGTTAAATAAAATAGTGTAAAAGAAACACAAATTCACAGTTTAATGATAATACAGCTCACACTTCTTAAAAAAATACAAATGAATTCTACTAAAGTAAACAATGAATTTAACAAGAAAAAGATATTGAATTGGGTTTGGCAGTGACCTGGAGCCGAACAATTTTTGATGCTCCAGCTCCGCACCTAGATAAAATACTGTGGCTCCGGCAACTGCTCCAACTCGGCTCCGACTTCGCGCTTTTGAGTTACAGATTTTAATTTACACATTTAATTTTTTGCTCACAAATTCTTTCTTCCTTCTTTACCTTCATTAAAGATCTGGCAAAATGCATTTTTCTTCTCATCAAACTTGAAATTCTTGTTCAGAAAATATGACATCTTTTAGCTTTTACTTTTAAACTAGAAAGTTTGGTGGAATTTTAAATGCAATTTCTGGAAGAATATAGTCTTGTTTTAAAAAAATTCAGTTCTTATACTTAAAAATATGCAAACAAGACTTTGCACTCCATTTCTTTTTAAATTATTAAGAGTTGCAAAATTTAATTTCATTCCTCTTAGTTTTTTAAAGTCATCAGTATGATTAATAGGTTAAGGCTCCCATCCTTTCATGCAAAGACACTCACAAGCTAATGTTAAATCTATGGGAAGATTCTTTTAAAAATATTATTTACATTTCAATATGTATATTTTTTTCTCATTGGATAGCTGTAAATTTCTACATTCGATGTTTATTTTTTCAATTTTGCTTGCAGTTTTTTTTTAAGAGGATATTTTTACTTTTAGAACAGGTTCCGAAAGTGAAAGAAAATTAATTAAAAAATCTGCAACCAAAAGTAAAAAATGGTGAATGCATGATACATTAATATATTGTACAGCCATTTATACATGTCTGCAAATTTTGTGCCAACATTTGCATTCAGCGCAAAGTGGTGTTCATCTAAAGGAAAAGAGCAGAATACTTCTGTCAATGCCACATGCTTTTATAATTTATTTTCACCTCCACATTATTTATAAATATTCTGTTCTATTAGAGTATTCTAATAAAAAGATGCTTTATTATTATTTTTTTTTTATGCTTGCTTATATTAGCATGTTTCCTTAAACAATAATCGCTACTTTTCGGTTACCCGGGTGCCAGTGTTATATATGCATATATATATATATATAACACATGCATATATGTATATAAGTATGTATGTATATATATTAGCATGTTTCCTTAAACAATAATCAGTACTTTTCGGTTAGCCGGGTGCCAGTGTTATATATGCATATATATATATATGTGTGTGTATATATACAACACATGCATATATATGTATATAAGTATGTATATATAACACTGGCACCACGGCTAACCAAAAAGTACCCAATAATCTAATTTTATACTAAAGTCTTTTAATCTAAGTGATTGTTTTAATTTAAATTTATGCAATTGATAATTACGAAATCCCTTAAAAATTAATGTCTTAAATCAAATTTACTCGTACATCAGCAGTACATAATAGAACATAATTTTATTTTATTTTTAAGTAATAAATTAAATGACTTACTTTTTATAAAGATAGGCAATAAAGCAAAATAAAATCCTCATCAAAACATAAAAGAAGTGTAGCCTCCATGCTGCATACAAACAGTGATTTAGCCTGCAAGTTAGCATCCAAAAGACTAAAAGATTATTTCTAACCTAATAGTCTCCCAGGCGCATTCCAACGGGCCACCACAGAAGTAAGGAACCAACAAGCTGCAACTCTACTAGAAATAAGTTGACTTTGCTGCTCTCTGCACCGATCGTCAACATGTTAGTGACAATAACTGATGCTGCTGATGAACAGATCATACTGCGTAACACCTATTCACACCATCCTTGTTTCATTTCTAGTAGCTAAAGCAACTAGCAAATTAAAAGAGAGAAAATAATGTAATACATGCATACATATAATATTTAAAAAATGAAAGGCAAAATGGTACTTTTCAGTTAGTCAGGCACCAGTGTTTTATATACATATATATATACATGTATGTGTATATATATACACATATATATGCATTTATACATATATATGTATGTATATAAAACACTGGCGCCCGGCTAACCGAAAAGTACCAGCAAAATATAATAAAACATAAATATTTGATTCAAACAGTAAATGTCGATTTTTTATTAAAGTATTACTCAAAATCAGATATGGGAAACTGAAAATAGCTGACTATATATGTATTTGTTAAAATAGTATCATTTGTAACATTAACGAAAACCTCATAAAAGAATTTCATCCTTAAGCAATGATTTAGTACATAATTTTTTTTTTTACATAATTTTGTACACAAGACCATTTCGCATCTCAGCTCCCCGCTTTCTCGGAACAAAATCCTAGATACCCTACTGACATTTTTGTGTATTAGAATTCCAAAGCATGGAGAGGATTGCGACCCCTCTCTTAATCTCTGAGAAAAGTATGAAGTTTTTTAAAAAGCACTGAGAGATGATAAAAATATAAAAAGCTGTTAATGATTGTGATTAAACTGATTATTGCAATTTCATCCACCTCATTTTTAACCTTTTATTCCCTAACACTGCTTACCATATCCACTGAAAACATTCAGTTTTGTAAGTTATTGATATTTAACAACAATAAAAGAGTTCAACTCAGGCATGTAACTTATATTATTTACTGGTTGTGGGGGTTAGCTTTCAGTTACAATGACTTTCTTTTAAATAAAAGTACATGAATACATATTTTCACAGATGTGCTTTTGATATCTGAAAATTCGGTAAGTCTTTTATTTTCAAAGAACTAACTTTTTTTGAAAAAGTTATGCACTTTTCATTCCTGCTCCACACTAAAAAAAATCTTGAGTAGGGTAGATGCACCAGTTTTGGCCACTTTTAGAGAAAATTTAAAATAGAAATTTTACAGTTCTTGACCGATTTAAGCATATTAAATCATAATAACATCATTCTTTAGTAAATTTAATTGTCTTTCTGTTAGCTATAATGATTTTCTACAGAATATTTTAGATTGTGAGTAATAACTCATCAAGTAATTTATTCCAATTTGTACCAGTTTTGGTCACCCCTACACCAGTTTTGGCCATCTCTATGCACCAGTTTTGGCCACTCCAATATCATGTAGTTTAACAAACGTTTTAATTGATAATAAGTAAAAATAAAGCATTTTTATGCAACATCTATTTTACCACACATATATTTGTTTGCTGTATTAAGAGAAGTTTGCGAATTTCTTTATGAATTGATAAAAACATCAAGTAAAATATACTTATTTTGATTTTAACTGAAAGTTTCAATTAAAAAACAAAAAAAAAATATTTAAATTTGATTAATAAACGGGACAACAGTGCCTATAGGACATAAAGATTAACTATTTAATCAGTTTTATAATTATTCATGGATTGTGGCTTGTTTAGAACACTTGAATCTTCATCAAAGTGTTATATTTCTTGAAGGCATTTTCTGATTTTGGTTTGATTTTCATCAAAAAGTTATACTTCTTGAAATTATCTTTTGAGTTATATTAGCTTATGCCTTATTTATGTACCCTGCTTCTTTGCAAGTTATTTTAGGGTGTGATTTCAGAAGCGAATCATACCTGGTTTTCCATCTTGAAATGGAGTTTCAATCTTACCGGCTACAATTTTCTGGACAGAATCTTAAAAGTTGTTCCATTTTTATAGGAAATAGTATTCTGACAATATCTAAGATCCACTTTTCTAATTGATTTTTAACTTTTCCTAGTACCTAGATCTACTACTTGAGATTCAACATTATTAGAGGAAAGTGGTGTCCGTCCTACAAACTTCTGATGTAAGGCAAGAACGGGTTACTCCAAAACTTTGCTAGCTTGTAGTGCTGGCATTACATTTTGAATGGCCTTAATTTTACTTCTTATCTTAGAGCAGTGTTCCTCTCTAGGCCATTTTTTAAGAGCACAGAATCTCTTTTAAACGTGTTAAAATGAATCCTCTTCTTTTTAAATAATGTGAAATACATTCTTAGTTGTATTTAGATTCTCTAGTAAAGATTTTCACAATATTTAGTATTTCTAAATCCGTGTGCCTGAAATATTGCAAAAATTATGGAACGCCTTCATTTCTTTAGGAAAAATACAAGCAATTAAATCATGCTATAATTTTATTGAACGTTTTAATTTATAAGTTGTAAAATCTTTCAAAATTTATGTTTTAGTTTATTTATCATACATAAAAATTACATATCACCTCCCCTTTTGCTTTATCAAAAATAAACACAATACTATATTTTCTTTAGTGACTATCACAATGTCCTTTCTAAAGTGAATTATCTATTGGACAGAGAATAACAAATCTCTTTTATAGAACTGTCATTAGCCTTGCTTTTTTTTATTATTATTATTGAAGGCATTACTATATAAAACAAAACTAAATTGATTTTGATTTATCCAGATGTTCTTAAATTTATTAAATGGCTAAAATTCCCTCTATAATGATAATGAATCACGTGGCCAAAAGTGGAACATATGTTGTACCCTTTTTGGCCACCCCCATGGCCATAACTGGTACATATAGCAAATTTAATGCACCAGTTTTGGCCACCCCCCCATTAAACTGTTAAAATAAGTAATTTAAATGTAAAATTGCAGTAGAGAGAAAGCTTACCTCATAAAACCTAATAGAAATTTGTTTCAGAACAAATAGAACCCTATAAGTGCCTAATGTTGAAAGATTCTGAAAACTTGTCAGCTAAGGAAAAATCTTAATACATGTAAGCACACACTGCAGTTTCACACATTTATTTTTTTTGCAAGTCACATTTTAGCAAAAAATAAACAAATGATATTGTAAATATAAAAGAGAGTTTGCTTAAAGTGTAAGAATGCATATTATTTGTTAGTATGAATTCACAGGCTAAATATTGGACAAATTGATCCAATGTGGCCAAAACTGGTGCATCTACCCTATGTCATTGATCAGAAGATATATCCTACCTGTAATATATGTTAATATTACTCTACATATGACTACAAGTTGTTTAATCATAATATTAAATTCGTAAAATTACACTGGGCAAAAGCAGTAGAAGTAACAGGATCATATCTAACACCAAAAAATTTTTAACATTGACGTAACCCAAAAAAATTATACGAGATACCAAATAAAAACTAATCTGAAAGAAAATGAAACAGAAAAAAATATACAAAACACTTACTTAGTATATGTTTCTCCGTTTACATTTATTTTTCTATACGCTAGACGATAACAACAATACACGTTTTGCAAAAGATGGCACTTCGGCATTTTCTTTAAAAAAAAGTTGTACAGAAGCACTTGACAATCGCATAATGTGCGAAAAAGAAGCCAATATGGTAAACATGAATTCACTCAAAAGATGCCAAGAATATGTGCAGTCGAGTGCGCAGATGGCGGATTTGTGTTCTACCTTTTTTACGTCATATCAAAATGCCCTATTGTTTCGAGATAATCTTATTCTACCCGTGAGGTGAAGTGGATGAAGATACAGACAAACATTTTTCTTTTATTGATGATATTTTAATATTCTAACGTTAAGCACTAAAATTACAGTCAAACAGGGTAACTTTGAAACAGGGTGTAACTTTGCACCACCTCCTAATTTTCAATATTTTTGACTCTAAAAGACTAAATGAACTCCAGAACTGTACTCTGTTGGCAAGGTTTTAAACTGGAATTTCTACTCATTATTTTAGAAAATAAATTAGCAACATTATGCGCAATTAATTGCATCATCTAACTATTTTTGTGAAGTACTATTTTCAAGTTAATTTTGAATGCTGTTTTGAAGTTCTTGTAATCCAATTAAATTTTCATAGTAAATAACAATATACTCATTTATCAGACATATTATTATCTAAATGTTGTAAATGTGTTAATATTTTGTGATTATTTATTTATTAATAGTTAATAAAATGTAAAATAAGAAGGCACTAGCATTTTACCACATTTTCAGGGTAACTTTGACCCGGCTCAAAGTTATACTGCTGCTTATAATTTACTAATTATAGGTGCTACTGTCAAAAATTTCGCATATTTGCAGGTATATCTTATATAAATGCCGAAAATGAACATTAGATATAACATGTAAATATTTTCACAAATAGGTGTAAAATACATAAAATCCATTTAAAGGCGTTTTTCGGGGCGGGCTACTCAAATTTGACATTTCATACATTCGACATTTTTTATTCATCTTTGAAAAATACTAATACTAGTATGTATTATTGTAACTATGGATATATTATTGAGTTAAAACATTGAAAATTGTTTTCCAATGCATTTTTATGTTTTATATGAACAATATTAGTAGATAATTCACTCATTCTATTAAAAAAATATTTTGTTATAATTTTCTTAACTTCCTCGAATCCCTGAGGCTTTCGAAACTCAACACTTGCTCAATTTTGTGTTTACCATGTTGTAGTTTTTTCGCAGTTTATTGTGAAGAAAATGGTTTCAGAGGTCTTGCGTAAGAAAATTGTCACTAAGTCAGCCTGCATTTTCAAATGCCCATTTCATTATGCTGTACTCTAACAACTAATGCAATATTCTCTAACACATTTCAGAAGTAATCCTAATATATGTCCTAAATTTATGCAGAATGGCATTTCAGTTACTCCTGAAATCAAGATAACAGGGTGAGAAGAATAAAAAAAATCGAGAAATGCTGTTCTTTTCAAAACATTCATATTTCTTCAAAGGTTCAACTTTCGTTCGAGCGCAATAGGATTTTTTTAGTGAGTTTGCAGTGCGTGCGCAGCACGACTGCTATACGGTGCCGTAGGCAGCGGGAACCCGGTTCGACGTTTGTTCGCTTCCAGATTTCATGTTATTAGAGGTTCATAAAAAGGAGGTGGTATGCAGTGCGCGCGCAGCACGCCTACTATGCGGTGCCGTAGGCAGCGGGGACTCGGGTCGAGGTTCGTTCGCTGCGAGATTTTATAAAAAAGGAGGTTCATGAAGAGGAGGGGCTCATGAAAAGGAGGGGTTCATGAAAAGGAGGGGCCCGCTAGCGGGCGAAGCCAGCTAGTCTCTACTACTATTAATGTCCGTAAACGTCTGTCTGTTTGTTGGTAACACTCGCCCGTGTCGCCGGAACTACTTTTCTCACAGGCGACGCAGAGGATCTTATAATATGTCGATTCGGGCCGCCATTTTCCGAGAAAAACGGACTTTGTGGTTACGAGAAAATCCTGCCGTAATTACGGACGTCATTAGCTAATTAACAACTCATTATCGAAGGAAAATCCTTTCAAAATAGAATCTTTTTATCAAAAGCAGCAATCTGAGTACAATTCAAACCTTTTGCAAGGCTAGCGATTCGGGACCCTCCAGCGAGGCTATCTACTGCCGAGATAATTTTTTCTCGCCAGACACAGTGGCACCTGGCCATCTGTCTTTCAGAGTACGAAATTTAAACTTTTTAAATATTGAATTTTTTGATAAAAATTTTTTTCATCCGGAGGGGATGTCCTCGCAGATTTCATACATACCCAGTTCAAAGCGATAGCTTAATTAGAAGCTGAGATATTAATTGTTTTTTAATTAATCAGTTCTATTTTTATATAATGCATGCTTAATAGGTATGGGGAGACTCGACATCATTAAATTTCCTACGCACCCCATCAATATACACCTTAAAATAAAGGTAAACTATCTAGGTCATCATAATCACACACCTGCGACTCATCAATGTGTTCCTTTGAGCTGGTGTCATATAACTTATATATATATTTTTAAGTTATATGACACCAGCTTCCTTTCTGAAACCTTACGTTTCGTTGTAAGTTTGACTTCTTCGGAGCATTTTTCTTTTTAATTTTTTATTGTGATTTCTCAGATTTTCGCTTTTTTAATCCTCCAATTTTTTTAAAAGGAGAAGCTGTTAAAATTTCCGAGTTTTTTTTTTTTTTTCTTCTTCTTTTTGCCGAATTGCTGTTGTTTGGTGCTGCAAAATCTCGGTTACAGACACTGGTTTTTGTGTTTAATTTGAAGGACCAGGAATGCATGTAGGCATGGCCTAATATCCCCTACGAACACTAGTCTTTATGCTTGATTTGCATAGCTAAGCATTTGCTCGGTCGTTTCCATCCTGTAGCAATTCAGGACAGTGTTGCCAGTGGACTACGTTTTTTAAATTAAGGTTTTTTGATTGTCACCACTTTTCTGAAATCGTAAAATTCGCCTTCTTTAATTACATATTAATTAAGGTGAAAACAAGGGGAATTTCACCATTTCAAAAAAGTGGCGTCAATCAAGGAATTTGAATTTAAAATCAGTAGTCCACTGGCAATACTGCTTCTGGAATTCCACGTGAGCGCCATTACCCTTCATCGCTATTTTGGATTTTAATGCATTATAGTTGGCGTAACAACGCAGTATAAAAATAAATAAAAGAGGAACGTACAGCTAAATGTATATATTTTGTAGACATAATGAGTAAATTAACATTTGAAAATAAGAGTGTACACTTACCTTCAAGTTAGATGTAGTAGAATTTTGTATTAAAAACAACAACTGCAAACTAATAACGTGAGGGCACAAAAATACTTTTCTTCCGACGGTCAGTACATCCTTACTGGGAACTTCATTTTCACTCTTATTCTGTTTAGAGATATTTGAATGAGCGGAAAATTTGCTGGCTGAGTTTCATTATACTACTTCCCCGTAATTGCTATTTATGGCTTTGAATAATCATTTAATGTTTCTTATACCCTTGATTGATTTTATGCGCCCAATAACAATCATAATATTGATCATTTATGATTTTAAATACTTTAATGTTTTTTAAATCCCATTCAATATCAAAGAAGTTTATTATGATAAATTAGACCTACACATTAGATTTAAAGTTAGGAAAAAGGGTTGGGAATTTTGAATTTTAAATTTTATAAAAAATGTTCTTTTTTTTTTTTTTTTCTAATCTTGTCATGTATATATGTATATTTATATAATTTTTGTTCTCTTTTTCTTTAAGATATGGAAGCAGGAGAAGAAGTATCATTTAAACTATCTATTCAGGATTGCTTTATGTTTTCGCAACATAAATTCATAATTTAATTAATTTAAAATAATTTACTAATAAAAGAGTAATTTTTGTAATTACAATCTTTATTTATATTGTATTTTCCATTTTCTTGTGTTCAAAATGTTTCATTGCTGCAGAGTCGCAACCAATTTGCATATTTTTTCAAGCATATTTTGCCGCACAATGAAATCCATTGATACTGCAAGTCGTATACTGTTGTCAATAAGGATAGAGCGAAACATGTTTTTCGGTATCCTTTGAACATTTTTTTTCAATTTTAGTATTTTAAGGTACATTTTTGGGAAAATAATAAAGGACTCAATGGAGGGAAATGATTCTATTAAGAAATTGTTCGATTTCCCTGGCAAAATTTGGAGAAAAAAAAATTAAGTAAATTATAAAATGTATATCCTCGAACGATTTTGAGCTAATTTTTTAAAAACTATTCTTAGAAGTGTACCGTATAATTTTAAATATTGGATTTGCCATAAGTTAATTAGTTTGGTAGAAAAAAATAAAATGTGCAAATACGTGTAATATTACAGTAAAAACTGAACTTATTATATATTTTTATGCGTAAAAAAAAATTCTTTTTACTTTATTGTAAATCTGATACTTATTTTTATCAAATAGACCATACGGAACAAAAAAAAAAAAAAAAAAAAAAAAAAAAAAAAAAAAAAAAAAAAAATCGAGTCAACTGAAAAATATACATAAAAGTTTTTTCACTTTGGATATGCTAATTCGTCGAAAAAACACAAACTTAGAAAAATCTTTTGTAAGTGAAGAGGGTGGGGCGTTTAAAGGGACAGCGATGTAATAAAGTCGCTTTTAACTGTATTTATAATAGTCGGATATTTACGAAGCTTCATCAGAATATACTAGGGATAACAAAAGTATAATTTAAGAAAAAAAATTAGAAAATCCATATTTTTGTCGGAATTTTTTGTAGAAATTGATTCGGGCTGGGTCTGAAAATTTCGGCTTGATGCCAAGAATGTAAAATATATTTGAAAACAAATGTTCAGTCAAAATGCTCGGAAAACATCGTCGTTACCATGTCAAACTATCCAATATGAAAATATTGGATAGTTTGACATTGTACCGACGACATTAGGGGCTTTCATGTATGTTTTACACTTTGTTCTTCGCTAGCGTACAGTCGTGGAAAAAATAGTAAACACCCCTTATAATTCCTCAACAAATTATCGTAGACGAAAGTTACTAGTACCGAACGATTGGAAATAAAGTCTACTTTTAAATGTTGTATATAAAATTTACTTAGGGAGCCATCTACATATTAAAACGAATCCAAACTTCATTTTTTTAAATGGCAATACCCAATTTTAACAAGATATTTCAAATCTTCAGTTAAAACACCTAACACTAAATTTCAAGTCATTTGAATGATAAGTTTTTGAATTATAAACATTCAAAATTTCGTGCTTCTAATGTTAAATTACATTTTCATATTTTTATTTATATCTCCTGAAATTATGGTCCTAATGTGCTAATTTTTTGTGTAGCAATAATACTAATATACCCTAACATAAATACGTTGAATTTGCAATTCTTATAATTTTATGATATGAATTATAAATTATGAAATTAATATTCGAAAAAATTATGAATTGCAACCTACAGTTTTTTTTTTTTTGATGGATTTAGTTTTATTAAGTCCTGCTTGATGGAAATCCAAAATTTCACAATTTTCTTCCAAGTAGTTTTCAAATTATGCTTAAAAAACGGCAAAAGGATGTTTTAAGGGGCCGTCTGTGATAGAAGTGACTAGATATTTTGAATTTTCTTCTGCTGTCGTGTAATCTAGCAGGCTTCATTGACTGCTTGAGTGATGCTTAAGGTGCTTTGATCAAGAAGGGGGCTCTCTCTGTTAACAATCGAGTACGGAACTTCAATTTGGATAATATACGCTTAAAATACCCTTAAAACACGCTCGTTTTAAAATAATTAATTTCTCGGAAACTTATAGTACGAATTGCATAAAAATTTGTTTTTAGGCTAATTTAAGGGTGTAGATATTTATGCTGTCAGAATTGTGTACTGCTATTGAAAAAAACATAGTTATGGTTCGTTTTAATAAGTAGATGACCCCCTAAGGAAATTTTATATGCATCATTTAAAAGTAGACTTTATTTCCAATCTTTCGGTACCAGTAACTTTATTCTACGATAATTTGTTGAGGAGTTAATAAAGGGTGTTTACTTTTTATTCCCCCGGCTGTACATCACAATCACATGAGTAGGGGGGGAGGGGGGGGAGTTAAGTGTCAGATGTTACGTTACGGCGGTCTAGTTTGTGCTATTCTCTAGATATATTTTTTAAATCGGTGACGTGATTTACCACTTGGCCGATTGACATGAGTTACCATGTTATATATGCAGCATCACAAAGCAAGCAAATATTACTATTATCCGTACCTTTCAAATGTTTGTGGTGTGAATTTTACATTTAAGATTTCAATATTTTCATATCAATTTTCACAAATAAATTTAAATTGATATGTGAGCCAAATATTAAAAAGTGAAAGCTGCCCACTCTGAACATACCAACAACAGATCAGAAAATGTTCATTGAAGATAATTTCTTTAAATGAATACAACGGCTTATTATTATAGTTTAGCAAAAACTTTTTATTTATCATTATATATAATAAATAATATTATTTTATTATATACAGTATAATTGTATTCAAATTTCACGTTTAATACCTGTGTTTCTTCTAAATATGGGGATTTATATAAAGATTTAAAAGTTGTTAAATAAACTTTATGTTTATCCAATGGTTGTGTACAGGGTAAAAATGATCCTTATCAGATATAACTACAAAGAATATTACTCTAAAATAAAATGCCCAAATTGACCGTAATGCATTGCTTTTTTTCACGTAATCGACTTAAAATCTGCACTCCTGATTATCTGAAACCTTTTAGTCATTAAGATAAATACAGTCAATCAGGGTAACTTTGATCCGCATTTTCTCTATTTTCATATGCCACATTCTTATTTGAAAAATATTTTCGCAACTAGGGGCATGAAAGAGAAGAAATGATCCTAAATTATTGTTTGACTATAAAAAATTAAAGAATAATAAGGATAAAAGCAATAAAAAATGGATTTTTAGCCTGGTTCAAAGTTACCCAGCCATTTAGGGTAACTTTGCACCGTATGATAAATTTTTATATAAAATAATTAATTATAAAAAAAAGTATTGTAGTCAGGACAACTTTAAACACCAAAAAATGTTTTCAGATATGTAAAGACTGCGAATTTAAATTTCCCAACATCACAAGATTTGTATAATTTATGATATTACAACAAATATTAGGCATAAGAAAAGTGGAAGAAGAGAACCATGAACATTTAGAAATTTAAAAAAAAAAAAACTTTATTATTTTCCCCATAAAACCAACAGACAAATGATATTCACTAAAAGAACTGTAAAAGTTCTGTAAGAACCAAACTCTCTGGTAGTGAAGTGAGATCGATTACCTCACCCCCACCAGTGGCCGAGAGGTTCTGCTCTCGAAGCTGGTAGACGGGAGGTGCTGGGTTCGATCCCAATCGCGCCCGTCGGCCTAATCGTTCGGAGTTTCGTGGTTTTCTTCGAGCCGTGGATCTTCCATGCGTTAATACGGATTAGGTTCCCTTAGAAAGACCCCCACGGTGGGCACTCCCCCCGGGCCTATATCCCTCGTGTAGATAATTGGCCGTCAAAAATCAACCAACCAACCAACCATCGATTACCTCACTTGGGTTTTTACAGACATTTATCTATAGATTATAATGAAGTACAACTATGTACTAAATATTAAAACGTAAATATGAATTTTTACCAATCTTCACAATTTAATAAATGTTTTCAATAAATATTATGAAATGTTCTTTTGATATTTCTTATGCAAGCATTTGTAATTTCTATTTACTCTATTTGGGTATATGTTCTTACAGAACTCATTTTAAATTATAAAATGAAAATTACATCTGAATTTTTATAAAACTCACACCGTAAAATAATATAAGTGATATATTTATTGAAAATAATAAAAATTTATGTACACCAATCTACCATATCATAACTGTAACTAACTCATGAATATCGGCTGCTACTTTATATGCAACCGATTTCAATATTAATATCGTATTCAGTTCCGTTATTTGTGAACGTGAACTTGCGTGATCTTTTGCTGTTATTATACACTGCTCAAAACAATTAAAGGATATTTGAAGTTTTATATAAAATAAAGATATAAACGAAATTTATTTTGCCGAAAATAGAAGAAGAGAATCACAAATGCAAATTTTTCTGGTTTTCAGACTGTGGAGTATGCAAATTTTGAGTTCGACGTCAAAAACGTCGCTTCAGCGGCAGCAAATGAAATTTGTCTTTCAACTGGATGAAAGAGAATGAAGACAAGGATGATCGGCATTCAGTGATTGCTTTGTTTCGATGAGTACGATGTCTCAGCGAAGTCATTTGACAGATTCAGAAGCTTTGAGAATTGTTGGTAGGTTAGAAGGGGGCCAAACTCAAGCCGAAGTAGCGCAAGCCATTGGAGTGTCACAAAGTGTCATTTCCAAGATCTGGAACCGTTTTTTGGAGAGTGGATGTGCAGGCCGAAGACCAGGGCAAGGTCGTAGACGGGCAACAACGCCCAATGAAGATCGGTATTTAGCGTTAACAGCTCGGAGACACCGAACCATGAACGCTACTCTTCTCCAACAACACCTTCGCTCGGCAACAGGCACCACGATTTCAACTCAGACTGTCCCAAACCGGCTCCATGCTGTAGGTCTGTATGCTCGCCGACCGATGGTATGTGTTAGATTAACATCAAGGCATCGTCGCGACCGCAGGGAGTGGGCAACCGAGCATGTCAACTGGAGGAGAAATGAATGGAGCAATATTCTGTTTTCTGACGAGTCCCGTTTTCTGTGCATCCGGATAATAGGCGTATTTTCATCTGGAGGGACCGTGGCAGTAGGAATAATCCTGCGTTCGTGCACGAAAGTGTCAGATTTGGCGGTGGAGGAGTGTTGGTGTATGGTGGCATCTCCATTGACGGGCGCACTGACCTCTACATCATTCGAGATGGAGCTCTGACTGGTCGCCGATATAGGGATGAGATCCTCAGACCTATTGTAGCCCCTTACGCTGCAGCAATCGGAGATAACTTCATTTTAATGGACGATAACTGCAGGCCACATCTTGCAAACCTGGTGGAGGATTTCCTTTTCGAGGAAGGAATCGTTCGAATGGAATGGCCAGCGTGTTCTCCAGACATGAATCCAATCGAGCACGTTTGGGACGCTCTAGGAAGACGAGTTTCTGGCCGCCAACAACCCCCACAAACTCTCCAAGAACTGGAAAGAGCTCTTCTGGAAGAGTGGGGCAGAATGCCCCAACTCGTCATTAATAGCCTCATTGAGTCCATGCCTCAAAGGTGTTCAACGTTGCTGGCCGCCCGTGGAAACCATACCCCCTACTGAAAATGATTTTCTTTGAAGAAAACACCTTTTCTTTTTCTTTTTTTTCTCATATGCACAAATTGTGTTTTTTTCCTTTAGTACACAAATGCGCAATAAAATGCATTTTTTTCTGCCAAACATGTGTAATTTATTCTCATATAACCTCCTATGTCTGTCGACCATATATCAATCAGCTAAACAGTTTACCAGATACAAAATCCACCTAAAACTGGAATATCCTTTAATTGTTTTGAGCAGTGTATAATGTGTATTGGTGCTAGCAGCTTTCATTTTGGTGTAGGGATGGGAATTTCCACTCATTTTGAGGAGTCGACGCTGAGTCGACATACTGACTCGACTCTCGACTCGCTTGCGGAAGTAAGATTGGTTGATTGTAAAGATGACGCAATTCTACTTTTCGTATCAAATTTATCGCGCAGGAGAAAATATTTGAGCGTAAGATTGAATTATTTTGGTTTTGATTTTATATAGAAGAAGTCTTTTATATTAAACTTTGTTGGATGGTAACTGGAAACAGCCAAACTAGATGTCTCTACGGGCCGGAATTTCCAGGTCCTGTCCAGTTCCGCCCACAGAAAAAAAGTTCGGCTTGCTCATAGAAAAATGTTTGACCCGGCCCGTAGAAAAAAAATCAACTACCCGCCTCGGTATAAAATCTAAAATTTCATTCCGTACAAAAAAATTACTGGTCCGCCCCGTTAGAAAACTTAAAAGTTCGGGCCGATCCCGTTTCGGTCCGACAGGCCCTCAAAAAATGTTAAAATATAGGTACTAAAAACTAGAAAACATGGATTTTTACGTCGATAGGATTAAAAATTGTTTTGTACGAGAAGTTCTGATTAAAAATACTTATTTTACCATTTTTCATATTCATTTTTATCATCTTCATTTTTAAAGAAACATGGTGTGCTGTGATATTTATTTTTCAGTTAACATTAATATCGTTAATCCATAGTCTATGTATTTGAGGCTTAAGAATCTGATAACTAATACACAGTAAAATCGCCTAAGACGAAATTGATTAGGAAATAACAAATATACATAATAGGCAAGTTTCCTTCTTAGCAGTTTTAAATGTATTATATACTTTTCCTCACATATTATTATATTCATTTTTCATGTATCAACACATTTTTTAGTTTAAGACAGGATTCCGTCATATACGGGTTCTTTTTCACAAGTTTTATTTTATTTTAATTTTATTGCCTAGAAATTGCTGTTCTTTAAAAAGAATAAATTTTAATTGCACAATAATGGCAATTTAAAAATATATACATTTTTTGCAAAAAGTTTTGGGCCGGGACAAATTTTATCGATTTGTGCACGGATAAGACCAGACCGAGACAATAATTTTCGTACGGGGTGGGTCGAGGCCAGCACCGAAAATGTAGGCCCTTGCGAACCTTGGAAAAATGAATCCAGTCCCGGATCGGTACTGAAAAATTAAGTTAAGCTCGGCGCAATCTTTTTGAAAAAAGAAAGGCCCTAGCCCAGTCTGTAAAGAACAATGCCTAGGCCCGGTCCGACGCCAGCGTTGCGAAAAATTGATGCTAACCCTGCCCACAGGCTGGGCCGGTGCACACCTCTAAGCCAAACTGTAAAATATAGAAATATTCTTGTTTAATCCCGTACCATGTCTAAAATTTTACCTTCTTTTAAACTGGGAGTGGAAGATTTTGAGGTGTTATTTTTTTATATATATCAAGTTTTAAAGGTTTAAATTTTCTGTGCTGAAAACAAAACAGGAAACGGATTTTTTTTTTTTTTTTTTTTTTTTTTTTTTTTTTTTTTTTTTTTTTTTTCGTGTGTGTGTGTGCGCGCGCAGGGAGCATGGGGTAAGTTAAATTTACTGCTAACAAGGACAAGGATCCTTCAAAATATCCGAAATCCTACCCAGTCACAACATTTTAAATTCTTAGATCTCTTCTTCATTGAATTTTTTAGGATTCCGAAAGTTAAGGGGGTCCGGGACACAAAAATCTTCAAATTTTCTAAAAATATTTTATTGCAGTATTCTCTGCTTTTTTCTGCTTAAAATGATGCTTAAATCATGTTTATATCCTCATTAGAACAGAATATGTTAATTTTTTCGTTTGGTTTGTTTTCAAAACCTAGCTTTCAAGCAATGGTTGTCATGCAAACGACTTCTTGTGAAAATGCGTTTTTCTTCATAATGGGTTTTTTCACCATTTCTCATATTTAAACTGTTGTAATTCAATAACCGTTAAAGATACATGGTTAAAACTCGGAACATGTCTTTTTCAATTAGTTTAATTTTGATTCAGCAAATTTGAAAAACAGATTTACTTTTGAAAATATGATTTTTTTAAAAGTTACATCATTTTTTCTAATTTTTATTTTAAATATTTTTAATTTTTTTAAAAAATTAATATTTTTAAAAATGCTGAATCAAAACTAAAAATTATATATTTCTGTTTATTTAAATAATAAAAAGTTTAAATTCTACAGCTTTCAAGCTTTTAAGCTTTCAAGCAATGGTTGTCATGAAAACGGTTTCTTGTGAAAATGTGTTTTTCTTCATGATGGCTTTTTTCACCATTTCTTAAATTTAAATCGTTATAAGGCAAGAACCGTTAAAGTTAAATGGTTCAAACTTGGACCATGTCTTTTTCAATTGTTTTACTTTAATTCAGATTCATCAAATTAGAAAAAAATATTTACTTTTGAAAATATGATTAAAAAAAAAAGTTACACCCTTTTTTTTAATTTTTACTTTAAATACTTTTACTTTTTTAAAAATGCTGAGTCTAAATTGAAACTTATATATTTCTGTTTATTTAAATGAAAAAAAAATTGAAATTCTACAAATAATATTTCGATTTATAAAGATTTTAAATTACCCCAAATTTTTAATAAATTTTAAATTAAAAAAATATTATGGGAAGTTTTATTATACGATTTTGTTTACAAATGATACAGTTAATCATCACAAAGAAATTCAGATTTTTAAATCAATAAATAAAAATTATTTTAAAATGTGTTCCGGACCCCCTTAAAAAGTGAAAACGGAGCTATTATAAGTTGATCGTGTTAACAAATTTATAGATTAAAAGCTATTTACAAATATATTGCGAAAAAAAGGGGATTAATTTAGTTACTTGATTTTTTTTCTTCTATGTGTGTGTGTATGTGTATCGTTTGGGTATTGTTGGAAAGACCTCGTAACGCTGAAATCAAAAATATATTTGTTCTAATTTTAGATACTGTCGAAAATGTGATACAAAAATATGTCCCCCCCCCCCCCCCCCCCATCGCCTTCAGCCTATTTCCGAAGTTACTAAAACTAAAATTATGAAAAAAAGACTAGGGGCAATAGTAATTTATTCAAATTTTGCGGGAAAATTATAGCGATTATCCACGGTCACATAGTTTTGGAGAAAAATCGCATTTTTCCGTTACACACAAACTTTAATTTTCGGAGCTCAGCGGCAATATTTTTAATTACCAAATTTATAAAATTGACAGGTCTGACTATTGTGGCGATTTGGAATCAAATAGCGTTTTCCACCTTTTTGCATAAATAAATTGCTTATCAAGAAAAATGCGATTTTTGTCACGCAACGACAAGTTTTTCTCTTTTCCTTGTGTTATCGTGTACCGAACTTCTTTTTAAAACTTGAACTTTGACAGCATTTTTTGAAATATATTTCGGCAAAAAAAGGAAAACGCCATTCGATTATTTAGTTCCTGAATAATAACGCTTGTCAATTTTACGCGTTTCCGAACAAAAGGGAAATTTGATTTACTCCCTTTTAAAATTTTATTTTTTAAACCTTGATTATATATTGAGGTATATCCATAGAGAGACACACACAGCTTAGCTGTTTACGAAAAAAAAAAAAAAAAAAAAAAAAAAAAGAGGGTGGTGGAAGTGACAGGATTTCGGAAATATCTTCCATATCTTGGTTTAAATAACGAACGTTAAAAAATCCGATTGGCTAAATTTTTTAAAAATATATGTAAATTATATCCATTTAATGTTACCTGCGAGTATTTTTATTTATAAAACGGAATTAAAATAACATTATATACGCAAACAAATAAAGGATATTAACTTATATTTAAAATACATCTATTATAAAATAAATTCAGTAACTTAGTATATTTTAAACAACCTGCTACTAAAGTACAATTTTATTTCTCTTTCTTCTAAGTTTTTTTTAATATTGCATGATATGAAAACAGTTGAAAATATTCCCCTAACTTGTCCTACTTTTTTTTTTTGCCAAAAAATACAAAGGTAACATCTGCTTTTTTTTATCTTCTTTTCCCTAAGCATATCGTAAATTCAAATAATCTTTAACGATATATCATGCTGTCCGCCCCCTTGTCTCTGTCCCTCCCTCTCCTTTCATTCATACCGTCATCTTCCTAACCATACATCTACACTGCTTTCTCCTTTTCCAAAATCGCCAATACATAATCAAACCAAGATCTCCGTTCTCTGCTAAACAACCCAGCCCAGATTCGAAGAGTTGAAACCCAACTGAGTTGAAGAGTGGTTTTGAAGTGTCGAAGAATCGAAAATCCACTCTTCAACTCTCGACTCTCCAAGTCCGACACTGTGTTAAACTCGTCCAACCACTCTTTGAGTGAGTCGACTTCGACTCTTCGACTCCAAATCCCAAACTGAGTGGAAATGAAAGTTCGACTCGTTTGAGTCGAGACAATTCACTAGCGAGGAGTCGACAGTTCGACTCCCTTGGAAGGAGTCGAGATTTTGAGTCGACTCTTCGGCCAATTCTATTTTGGTGTATCTAGTTCATACGCATAAGAGACATTATGAGAACTTTTGTCGCATCATAGTAGTGAACGAAAGAGGGTTCACCGACGTTTATCATGGGTACAGAGGACCTCTTTAATTTCTCTGACAATGCAAACCGCATCATCAATGGTGATGAAAAACCTGATTTGGCAGCTTTCTGGATGGAGTTCCCGGAGGTAATTGACGATGTACAGCGCTCTATTGTGTAACAATTTCTGCAAGATTGTGATAACCACATCATTGGACTTATGAACAGACCGGACTATTCTACAGATCCTCAGCATAAGAATTATGTCAGTAATCTCCTTTCAAATCTTACGTTTTTGTATAGTGAGCCATTTGATCCCCGTAAGCTTAGTCAACTTAGAGAATTTAAATCATTTATTGTGAATCATGACTATGACTTAATTGATATTCTTACCAAACTTAAGGCAATCGTGGTGGACACAGATGACGGTTTCACCCCTGTAAATTCCTCAAAATGTAGAAGAAATGCTTTGAATTCTTTACTTGCACTTAAGAACAAATATGCAGCTTTAGCTGATAAAAAGAACGATGATAATAATTTGAATTAGTTGACCCCCTGAGGGCGATTCAGCCAGGGGCTCCGCTACTAATTCAACTTTCAAAAAAATAAAAATTCATCCTTTCTATATAGAATTTAAAGGTAAATGGACTGAACTTGCAAGCGAAATTAAAAAACTAAATGAAGATAATCCTATGATTAAATTAGATGGCGAACTACTTAAAGTACACTGTAAATCGGATGATGACTTCCGGAAAACTCAATCCTATTTAGATTCAAAAACTATCGCGTACACAACCCTGAGCCCAGCGGAACAGCCCCCACGAAAAGTCGTCATTAGAGGAATTCTCCCATATACTAACCCTCAGATCATAATTGATGCGCTCAAAAAACATAATTTCACTGCCAGCAGGGCATCCATGATAAAAAGCAGAAAGGCTGGCCGGCCAATGCCTCTCTATGTGGTTAACGTCCTGCCCAGCGATAAATTTGAGGAGATCTTTCAGATCCATGAAATGTGCTATATTAGAGTTACTGTTGAACGTTTCAAAGGCACTAATATTGTAAAACAATGTTACAGATGCCAAAAGTTCGGCCACTCCAGTGAAATTTGCCACCTGCCACCAAAATTCGCCAAATGTTCTGAGGAACACTTAACATCAAATTGTAACAAAATTGGCAAGATCACCACCAAATTCTCCAATTGCTATGGTGACCATGTGGCAACCTATCGTGGCAGCCCAAAAATCCCGCAGTTTTAGAAAAAACAGTGCGACTCAAAAAATAACCGAAAAGAAAATCCTAAAATCATCCCTAATGCAATGGCTGGATTACTTTCTACTTACAACTATGTCAATAAACCAGAGCCTAAAAACCTGACAATATTGTTAAAGAACCTGCTGAAGCCCCGGCTGCGCTCCCTTCTCCCACCCAAAACCCTAACTCTGAAAGTAAGGCTGAAAATAAGCCAACTGACACCAACTCTGCAGCAACAGAAAAACCCACCAATTCTAACTATAAATATAAAAGAGTATAATATATAATATTACCTTGAGTCTAAAGTTTTGACCCTTTCGCAGAATAGTGCTACTAAAACAGCTGGCGTTCGCAAGTTAAGTGACATTTTTACATACGGTTTTCTGGTTTCGAAAGAAGAAGACGTGTGCTACAACACTGTGTATTTATTGTTTTGAAAAATTATCATCTGTAGCCTCCAAGAAGCCTCGAAAATGGAACTATCACGTATCCAGCTTCGAACTATAATCTACTACGAGTTCTGTAGCAACACCGGAGTGACAGAATGTCACCGTAACATGTGTGCACGTTTAGGTGAGGATATTGTATCACTTAGTACAGTCAAACGATGGTATCAAAATTTTAAGATTAAGAATTTCGACATCGAAGATGAATCACGTGCTGGTCGACCTACTGTGATTGATGAGACCGAATTGCGGAAATCCATCGATGAAGATCAAAATGCTACATCACGGGAACTTGCATCTCACTTCAATGTTTCTCAAACAACCATAATTCGAGCATTAAAAAACATTGGTTTGACATACAAATTCAATCGATGGGTGCCGCACGATCTGACACAAAATGACAAAGAAAAACGAAAACGGACCTGTGTAAACTTGCTCGAATATCACCGAAAGGGTGATTTTTTGAACCGGATTGTTACGTGTGATGAGAAATGGGTTTCTTACGACAACACCAGTCGAAAAGGAGGATGGTCTGAACCAGGTGTACCGGTCAGGACCGTAACCAGGCGCACATTAACCTATAAAAAAATCCTCCTCTGTGTTTTCTGGGATAGTCGCGGTATTATCTACAAGGAGTACTTAAAAAGTGGCCAGACCATCGACAGTGAGTCGTACAGCAGCATGCTGCATAAAGTGGACGCAGCAATTAGGGAAAAGCGAAGTAAGGAGTTACGACGCAAGGTTGTTATGTTTCACCAGGATAATGCCAGGCCACACGTCAGTGCGCGGACGAATTGGAACTTATACAAGCTGGAATGGGACTTAATGCTACATCCTCCATATAGTCCAGACATGGCACCTTCCGACTACTATCTGTTTTCGCATCTGCAACTGCACCTTAGTGGTGAAATTTTCAATTCTTCAGAAGAGATCAAAAAAGAGGTTGACCTCTTTCTCGACTCACGTAGCCCAGAGTTTTTCAAGGAAGGCATTGAAAAACTGCCAAAACGTTGGCAGAAGATTGTCGAACTTAATGGTGATTACTATCCTCACTAATGTTTTGTATTTTTGTAAATATTTGTTGTCAACATTAAAATAGAAAAAGGGTCAAAACTTTAGACTCAACCTGATATAATAATATAACCTAAAAGAAATTTTTAAGACTTTTCAGGAGATGAAAGAACTCCTAAAATTCAACAAATTTATTCAATGTTTCAAAAATATAGCCAAACTCACAAAAAATTGTGCCGACCCTATGGAAAAATGCTTATCATCATGAGCGCTTTCGACACTTTAGCCACGGAATTTAACACACCCGATAATGAATAATTCCTCTTCTACCTTCTCCCCACTAATGTTTCTTTCCTGGAACTGCAAATCTTTGCAGAATAAAATTAATGAACTTAAACTTTTCATTAATGATCATCCTCAAATTGAAGTAATTTTTCTGCAAGAAACTTTCAATCCCACTTGCAATATTAACATACCTGAGTACAGGCTCTTTCACACCCCCCGTGCCGATGGCACTCACAGAGGTGGCACCGCAATTTACATTAAACACCACATTCCACACTATCAAACACAGAACAACACCTTTAATGAGTTTGAATACACTAGTATAATTTTACAGCTTCCTCATACAAATATTAAATTAGCCTCTGTTTATGCACAACCTATTGGTAACTTACCTGTAAACAGTCTTACACAGCTCTTTTCTCAACACCATCACTACTTTTTTGTTGGCGATTACAATGCCAAAATCAGGCGCTGGAATTGCCACGGCAATTTTCGGCGGGGTGCCTCTCTTCACAATTTTGTTCAACATTTCAATTTAAGTCTACATGCACCAGTCAAACCAACACGCATTAGCACAGCGCCTAATACCCATAATTCTATTATTGACCTTGCTCTTTCCCAAAAATCTTCCATATCCTATTTCTTCTAATGTAATTAACGACCTTTCTTCTGACCACCTACCGGTCTGCTTTAAAATTGATATCATTAATCCTCTCACTCCCCCCCCTTCCGTGGCTATCGATTGGAGAAAATTTACTGATTATCTTAGCAATCAAAATATTACTTTTCCGGAAGTCAATAATACTAACGATATCGATGCTGCTGTTGCACATCTCAATTCACACCTCATTAACGCCCAAAATCTTTGCACTTTTAATACCTTTAAAAATAACAATTCCTTCATCCCTCCCCGTTACATTTACAAACTTATAAAACAACGTAATCGGCTCCGGCGTCAGTTTCAAAACACAAGAGATCCCTCCCTTAAACCCCTCTCAATAGGCTTAACAATAAAATAAAAAATAGCCTGTATAAAGAAAAACAAAAAAACTTTGAAAACTTTCTTAAAACCTTAGCTTTCGAGGACAACTTATTATGGATTCTTAAACGTAAACTTAACAAAAACTACACACCCGCCATTCCCCCACTTACTGAAAACAACTTAACTGCCTATATTGACCAAGAGAAAGCTAATATGTTGGCCAACTCATATGCTAAATAATTTTCTCCTAACCCGACCCTAGCAAGTCAAACTCACCTTAACGAAGTCAGCGAAACTGTTCACAGTTTCCTGGCTATCCCCCCATCACCATCTAGCCCATTGTCATTCACAATATCATTAAAAAACTCAAAAAACGTAAGACCCCCTGGATATGACAAAATTACTAATACTGCTCTTAAAAACCTTCCTCCTAACTGCATCATTTATATTACTGAACTCACTGATGCTATCCTAAAATTTAACTACTTTCCTAAACCGTGGAAAACTTCCATAATCTCTCCTATACCCAAACCTGGAACTAATCTCTCTGACCCTACTAACTATACACCTATCTCTCTTTTACTTTCTATCAGCAAAGTTGTAGAACGTGTCATTCGTACCCAGTTACAGGATTTCATCAAGCAAAACCACATCCTTATGCCTGAGCAGTTCTGCTTTCGCCCAAAGCACTCGACCCAACATCGGCTACTCAGGGTTGTTGAATTTCTCAGTGAGAAATTCAACGCGAAGATCTCTTCAGCTGCCATATTTCTTGATGTCGCAAAGGCATTCGATAAGGTCTGGCATGAGGGCCTCATTTACAAACTAGTTCAGCTCGGATTTCATCCCAAACTATTACACTTAATATACTCGTACCTTTGCGACCACATTTTTCGCGTCCGCATAAACAACATTCTTTCTATTATACTTTTTATCCTAGCGGGCATCCTTCAGGGGAGCGTGTTGGGCCCTATTTTATTTAACATCTTTAATGATATCCCACGATCTCTGCACACATACCTCGCCCTTTATGCGGACGACACTTGCGTTTATGCTTCAGTTCACCTCCCGTACACTCTAGGCAGGTACCTGCAGACACACATCGGTGATTTCATGAACTGGTGTATGGTATGGCGCGTCCTTATTAATGAAAACAAAACCTGTGCAGAATATTTCTCTCGCAAAGTAACATTCCCTAACAGAATAATAATCAATAACACAGCAACTCCTTGGTCTGACCAAGCTAAATATCTTGGGGTCATCCTTGATCGCCGTTTAACTTGGGGCAAGCACGTTCTTTCTATTAGAGGGAAAGTCGCTGGAGCTTTCAATTCAATTAAACCTCTTCTCAATAGCAAAACCCTCTCAGTTCATAATAAGCTCATTCTTTATAACTCATGCATTCTTCCAATTATAACTTATGCTAGTTCGGTCTGGGGCTTCACCTGCAGGACTTCCATGGACAACTTAAGTCGTCTGCATACAGACACTTGCGCGTTGCTCGTAACGCTTCACTTTACTTACGTAATTCAACTATCCGAAGAGATCTCAAAACCATCACCCTGCGTAAGCGCATCAGCGATTTGGCTAAAAAAGTCTATAGCAAAATCTTCGATCTTCCAAACGAAATAGTAGAGGAGCTTCCTGATTATGACCCCTTCGAGCCCCATCACCACAAACGGCCTAGGTTCTCCATAAATATGGACACCCAGTAATCTCTGGGCACACCACACTACGATTGCTTCTTTCTATTTTCTTTAATGTCTTTTTATATTCATAAAAAAAGCTATATTCTCATTGGAATATAGGGAAAAAAATGTATAGCTTTGAAAAGTCCCTTTTTTGGTTAATGTGGCTTTGCTACCTCCTTTCAGCTTTTCCTGCCCAAGCTTGGCTAGAGGAACTCTGAACAGTGCTAACTCTTAACTTTTTTTCTCTTTTTAATCCTTATATAGTAGTTTTATAACTACAGTTAGACCATTTTAAATATTCTTTTAAAATATTTTCCATTTATTTATCTCAAGTCTTAATTTAATATTAAACTTATTTCTCTTAAATTCTTAACTCCTCTTTTAATTTCTTAATTTATTTCTCAAGTAGTTCTAAACTACAATTAAATTTTTCCCAATGGCTCACAAAACATAAGATACTTCAGTTCCTAGTCTGGGTGTTAAGCTGTTATCAGCTAGGAAACCCCTGAATGCTGCTCACCTGTTCAGCACCTGTTCAGTAATACACGTGGCCGGTTCAAAACCATACTCAGAAAATAGTACCTATCAGAATATAATAAAGAAAGCATTTGAAACGGGTTGGGTTGATTTTTGACGGCCAATTATCTACTCGAGGGATATAGGCCCAGGGGGGGGGGATGCAGTGCCCTTCATGGAGGTCTTTCTAAGGAACCTAACCCGCATTTACGCATGGAAATCCATGGTTCGACGAAAACCATGAAAACTGCGAACGATTAGGTCGACGAGTACGATTGCGTTCAAACCCAGCACCTCCCGTCTACCAGCTTCGAGAGCAGAACCTCTCGGCCACTATTTGAAACGAAGATACATAGTTGAATACACGATGTACGCCTTTTTGGGACTAACTCCTTAAGAGCCACATTCAATATAGTGGTGGGATGCTGAATATCAGATATATAAAATTTTGTCAGTAAAGTAATTTATGTCATTTTTAATTACATGTAATGTAAGTTTGAGATGAATATAAAGGTTTAATACTTTTCAAACAGAAATATAGTTCGAAGGAAACAACTAGTGCATTCAATAAAGAAGCGAGAAAATAATTGAGATGAAGTAAAGGTTTAATACTTTTCAAACAGAAAATACAGTTCGAAGGAAACAACTAGTGTATTCAACAAAGAAGCGGGAAAATTAATGAGTTTTTTTGGACAAGCATCTATTGAGTGCTGAAACAATCATTGCTAAGCTCATACAAAATCACTCACTATATCAATTAGCGAGGGGGAAAACAGATGCTTGTTAGTACATCGCTGTCAAAGTCAAGACTTAAAACGAGCATGTAACCACGTACAGTCGTAGAAAAAAAAGCAAACACCCCTTACTAACTCTGCAAACAAATACCGTAGAAGAACGTTACTGGTACCACACGATTGGTAATAAAGTCTACTTTTAAATGATGCATATAAAATGTGCTTAGGGGGCCATCTACATAATAAAACGAACCGATACTTCGGGGATTTTTTACAACAGCAGTACACAATTCTGACAGCATAAATGAACTCTACATCCTTTGATTAGCCTAAAAACAAATTTTTATGCAATTCCTTCGATAAGTTTCCGAGAAAATATTTTTAAACGAGAGTATTTTAGGGGCTGTACCCAAATTGAAGTTCGGTACTCGATTGTTGACCGAGACAGCGCTCATCTTGATCAAGGTACCAAGCAGTCATTAAAGACTGCTAGATTATAGGATAGCCTAAGAAATTTCCAAATATCTAGTCACTTCTATCATAAACCACCATTTTGCCGTTTTTGAATCATAATTTGAAAACTACTTGGAAGAAAAATGTGAAATTTTGGATTTCCATAAAGCAGGACTTAATAAATCTAAATCCATCAAATAAATTGTAGATTGCAAATCATAATTTTTTCGAATATTGATTTCCTAATTAATATCATAAAATTATAAAAATAGGAAATTCAACATATTAGGCCTGGGCATTAAATCGATTTAAAGCTTGCATCGGAAACCCGATTTAACCATTGGTCTTAAATCGATTTAAGCTTACATCGGAAATCGCGGTTTAGCTAATATCTTAAATCGCGATTTAGTCAATGTCTTAAATCGCGATTTAGCCATTTTCTTTAAATTGATTTAAAACAAAATACTGATTCAGAGCTGACATCGGAAAACCGATTCCACAAAGGATGGCTTTGATGTATCTACTACTCACATGTCAAGCTGGTGTTAAATCGATTTAGGAGGATCCGATTTAAACAAACATCGCAAACCTCAATCAGTGCTTTCTGATTTAAGTAAAACATGGCAAGTTGGTATTAAATCGATTTAGCAGGATCCAATTTAAGCAAGCATTGCAAGCCTGAATGTTTGCCGATTTAAGAAAAATGTGATTTAAGAAAAATACGATTTAAGAAAAACAAGGCAAGCTGGTGTTAAATCGATTTAGCAGGATCCGATTTAAGAAAACATACAGGCCTCAATGCTTCTTATGTAAGGAAAAAGCGATTTAAGAAAACGACGATTTAAGTAAAAATTGATATTTATTTATTTTGTAAACGATATTCAGAGTTTGAGACTGTAATGTGTATTTTTTTTTTTTTTTTTAATAAGCACTTAAATGGTAGAAAGTTGAAAGGAAAAAGTAAAGTTTAATTCTTAAAATTCAAATTAATCGAATTTCAGTTTATATGCTAATGCAATCTTTAGATGAAAAATTAAGTTTTCATATATTTGAGTAATATTTTAATAAGTATTTTTTATTTTCTATTATTCTGTAATTAATTAAAATACTTTAAAGTTGAATCCTGCATCAAGATTTTTTTTTCTGACTTTGAGCATTTATGGTTGAAAAAAAAGAATAAAGTTTCATATTTAAAATCCAAACTCATCGACTTTCAGTTTATACTTTTATGCATTCTCATGATAAAAAATTAATTTTTTACATGTTTTAGTAAAATTTTAACATATATTTTTTATTCTCGATTATTTTGTAATTAATGGAATTATTTTAAAGTACAGTTATGTATTGTTTTGTGTATTCCGATTTGGCCGTGATCCGCATGAAATATTTTTCTTTTGCTAATAAGAATTTTTTTCTGATATTGATTAAGTATTTATTGTTGAAAAAAAAAAAAAAAAAAAAAAAAAAGAATAAAGTTTCATATTTAAAATCCAAATTCATCTAATTTCAGTTGTTTTCATTTTTATGCATTCTTTTAATGAAAAATTCATTTTTCACATATTTGGGTAATATTTTAACCCTTTGTAACTCAACAACCCCGATTTGAAAAATTCTTACACAGATATTAAAATGCATCATTTTAAGCATGGAAAAAATAATTAAAAAAATTCAGAACAGAAAAATAAAATTTTATTTGGAAAAATGGGTTTGTTGTGTATCTGCAACATCTTGCCAAATGGCACAAAAACTGAAAATATTTAAAATTTTAATTTGCACGAAAATTTTTGAAACATTTGTTAGTTTTGTTGTAGCAAAGTCCCACACCACATTTCTCACAAACAGTTTCATTAAAGTTTTTACAACTGGGGTATTTACAACGTATTCTTTTTTCTGCTCAATATGGCCAGTGCCCAATTTCGTCTAGGCGCGCTTGTTTTGGTGGAATATGTTGAGTAGGTGCTGTATGCTTTTTCTGTTGAATTCTATTTTCTACGAGATCTTTCCCTTTTTTGTTGGACTTCAAGTTAATTTTACAGAGGAGGGGGGGGGGGATCCCTAACTTACCCTATAGCAATTAAATAACATAAAAACAGACTAATGTTTCCCCTTTTCAATAATTTTGCTCTTCTGGAATAAATGCAACTTAAATAACCATTAGAAGATATTTTCGATGCTCTTTTGATAATTCAAAAAATCCATTACAAGAGAAGATATGGCGCGTTGTTGCAGATCTGCAACAAACAGAAGTTTACGTTTATCTTATACATATTATAAATTTCCTAGCTCGAAAATGGTCTTTAAATAAACAATTTAAACTCACCTTTGAAAACAATATACTTGTAGACGTCTGCAGACTTTTTTAACCCCTGTATTTCAAAGCTTAATTCAGCAAAAATCACGTGTAGCCAATCAAGCGATAAATCAAACTTTGGCGCGAAAAAACAAATCAGAATAGACATTTGTTGCGGATTTAATGAAATAATTATGTTATTAGTAGTGTAATAGAATAACAACAATCAACAAAATCGTCTTTTGAAATTTACTGTTGAAATAGCAATGACGTTTTGGGTATGTTGCAGATCTGCAACACGGTGATACAAAGGGTTAATATATATTCTTTATTTTCTATTATTCTGTAATTAATTAAAATATTTTAAAATAGTCATGCATCGGGTTTGACATTCGATTTCAATAACAGCCGCGTGGACAGAGTATATTGCTGAAATTGATTCACTATTTATATCCAAATTCATCCAATTTTAGTTTATATTTTTATGCATTATTTTGATGAAAAATTAATTTTCATATGTTTGGGTACTATGGGAATATTTTATTTTTAATTTATTATTATTTTGTAATTATTTAAAAATACTTTAATAAAGTTCTGGTTTCAGATAGTCAGGAGTGCAGATTTTAAGTCGATTACATGAAAAAAATCAATGCATTACGGTCGATTTGGGCATTTTATTTTAGACTAATATTCTTCGTAATTATATCTGATAAAGATCATTTTTACCCTGTACACAGCCATTGAAAAAACATAAAGTTTATTTAACAACTTTTAAATCTTCATACAAATCCCCATATTTAGAAGAAACACTGGTATTAAACGTGAAATTTGAATATAATTATACTGCATATAATAAAATAATATTATTTATTATATATAATGATAAATAAAAAGTTTTTACATTTAACCCTTTGTAACTCAACAACCCCGATTTGAAAAATTCTTACACAGATATTAAAATGCATCATTTTAAGCATGGAAAAAATAATAAAAAAAATTCAGAACAGAAAAATAAAATTTTATTTGGAAAAATGGGTTTGTTGCATATCTGCAACATCTTGCCCAATTGCACAAAAACTGAAAATATTTAAAATTTTAATTTGCACGAAAATTTTTGAAACAATTGTTAGTTTTGTTGTAGCAAAGTCCCACACCACATTTCTCACAAACAGTTTCATTAAAGTTTTTAAAACTGGGGTATTTACAACGTATTCTTTTTTCTGCTCAATATGGCCAGTGCCCAATTTCGTCTAGGCGCGCTTGTTTTGGTGGAATATGTTGAGTAGGTGCTGTATGCTTTTTCTGTTGAATTCTATTTTCTACGAGATCTTTCCCTTTTTTGTTGGACTTCAAGTTAATTTTACAGAGGAGGGGGGGGGGGATCCCTAACTTACCCTATAGCAATTAAATAACATAAAAACAGACTAATGTTTCCCCTTTTCAATAATTTTGCTCTTCTGGAATAAATGCAACTTAAATAACCATTAGAAGATATTTTCGAAGCTCTTTCGATATTTTAAAAGAATCCATTACAAGGGAAGATATGGCGCGTTGTTGCAGATCTGCAACAAACAAAAGTTTACGTTTATCTTATACATATTATAAATTTCCTAGCTCGAAAATGGTCTTTAAATAAAGAATTTAAACTCACCTTTGAAAACAATATACTTGTAGACGTCTGGAGACTTTTTTAACTCCTGTATTTCAAACCTTAATTCAGCAAAAATCGCGTGTAGCCGATCAAGTGATAAATCAAACTTTGGCGCGAAAAAAAAAAAAAAAAATTAGAATGGACATTTGTTGCGGATTTAATGAAATAATTATGTTAATAGTAGTGTAATAGAATAACAACAATCAACAAAATCGTCTTTTGAGATTTACTGTTGAAATAGCAATGACGTTTTGGGTATGTTGCAGATCTGCAACACGGTGATACAAAGGGTTAATATATATTCTTTATTTTCTATTATTCTGTAATTAATTAAAATATTTTAAAATAGTCATGCATCGGGTTTGACATTCGATTTCAATAACAGCCGCGTGGATTGAGTATATTGCTGAAATTGATTCACTATTTATATCCAAATTCATCCAATTTTAGTTTATATTTTTATGCATTATTTTTATGAAAAATTAATTTTCATATGTTTGGGTACTATGGGATTATTTTATTTTTAATTTATTATTATTTTGTAATAAATTAAAAATACTTTAATAAAGTTCTGTAATGAGTCAATTTGATTTTTACAGCAGAATGAGGGAGGGGTGGAGGGGGCATTCATTAGATTTTTCAGCAGATCTGCGGTTTTCTGCTTTTTTGACATTTTGTTATCATTAAAAAGAGATATATTTTAAGATTGTATTTTATTACTAATCTTACAGGGTGCCAACAGGCGTGAAAAAATCAGCAATTTCAGTAATATACTCCAAGACTCAATCCTTCTGCATCCGCTATATGAATGTCAGCATTTATGTTAAACAAATCTTATTATAATCTAAAAGTTAAAAAGATATAAAACTGCACCTTATTTCTCATATCCCCCCCACACACACACACACACACTTTTCTTTTACTACTTTTCTCATCATGATAAATGAACAGTTAAATTCATCATTTAATTCTTTGAATCTGCTTCTGTTTTACCTCAATAACTTTTTAATTCGGTGTCTGTAAAAAAAGTGTGTGTATGTTTTTAGCAATGAAGTGCTATTTGAGTGGGCTAGGGGGAGCTGTCGCCACCCCCTTAAGGAATTTAGATTGTAGCAGGCATAACAAGTCAGATCAAAAAAAAAAAAATCATTTTCTTTTACATTACTTCTTAAAAAATGAGTTTATAAAATGTATTAAAATAGTTCACTAATTTTTTAAATGGAAAAAAAATTAGTGTTTTGGCGCATTCGAAGTTTTTTTTATGTGTAAAATATACCTCTTTTCAAAGGTATTTGAAAAATTAAAAGTATACTAAATTATACAGGAGGTGGGGGGAGGCAGAGTGCATAAAGAGCATATTTTGTTACTAAAAATTTAAAAATAGGCGTCCATATTCTAAAATGTAAAATCGGTGTTAAATCGCGATTTAGCACTAAATCGCGATGTTAGATGATGATAAATCGATTTAAGAAATTTCCACATCGCCCAGTCCTACAACATATTTATGTTTGGGTATTTTAGTATTATTGCTACACAAAAAATAACACATTAAGAGTATAATTTCAGGAGATATTAATAAAAATATGAAAATGTAATTTAACATTAGAAGCTCTCAATTTTGAATGTTTATAATTCAAAAACTTATTATTCAAATGACTTGAAATTTGGTGTCTAGGTATAGTTTGAACCGAAGATTTGAAATATCTTGTTAAAATTGGGTATTGCCATTGAAAAAAATGAAGTTTGAGTTCGTTTTAATATGTAGATGCCCCCCCCCCCCTAAGCAAATTTTATATACATCCTTTAAAAGTAGACTTTATTTTTAATCGTTCGGTACCAGTAACTTTCTTCTATGATAATTTGTTGAGGAGTTAGTAGGGGATGTTTACTTTTTTTTCCCATGACTGTAGGTCCTGTTATTTCAAATAGAAGAGTTCATGACGTTGTGGTGTTTAAGGGGTTACTTATTACCAAAGAAATAGCCTAGACGCGTATTTTTGGTGTTATCAAAAGCAGGGTAAATAATCAGTTTGGACGATTTAAAACAGTTATTTATTTATTTTTTCATTTCTGATTGGCTATATCTTGTGATAAGATACATACACTTTCACATTTTCTGATAAAAGTAATTCATGTTTGTAAATTTAAATGAAACACTTCGATTTTTTAAAATATGTTTATATAAATAGAAAATTGTCAAAGAAATCAAAGCAGTTTCAAATCTTAAAGAAAAGCTGCACATATTTGATTAAAATTAACTTACTATTATTTCGATTAAAATTAACAGTTTGGTTAAAATCATTAAGTAAAACTAACTACTTTTGGAAAACAATTGACGAAAATTAACACAAACATATTAAAAGTTTGAAAAAATAAATATTTAAGTGGTAAAAAGAAAGAGATAGGAAAAGGGGAGTTTTAATTAATGCTGCGCCTCTTTTGTTCAGAAAATGAACGAAAATATTGAATTTTATAAAATATTTACTTTTATTTAAACAAAGTGCTTTGTAGAATATGCGTATATTTTAAAGTATTGAAAATATATAAACGTTTGTTTTGTCTCTTTCAGTGATAGATTTATTGTTTTAAAATAAGGAAAATGCAGTAAAATATCTGAAAACGAAACTTGTCTATAACAAAACCTTTTCTTAAAGAAAATTTTCATGGTCGTGGTGAAAAGTAACACAATTACTCCTACAATGATAGAGAAATGAGTAAAACGTAATTTTTATTCAGTCCCTCGTGATTCCATTTTAGAAACAAGTGTAACTGTATATACACTTTACATTTGATATGTATGTTTGATTTATTTTTCATGCAGGAATTTGCAATATCATTCCACATAACAGATTAAATTTAAAATAATAAAATTAAGATACTTTTTATGTTAAATATTTCTGCATGAAATATTATACTTCACTAGTATGCCATTCTCAACTTTCTCAAAGTTCCTTCCATGTCATCATTTGTAAAACTTATCTTACAGCTATTGTAGCTGAACATTTTTATTTGAAAACAATTTCAATTTACTTTAAAATCATTTGACAGAAATTTATATTAATTTATTGTTTATTTTTAAGGAAAAAACGCTATAGCACTAAGCAAAGCTGTTTTACAAAACATGTTATATCAATAATAAAGGCATTAGATTTTTTTTTTTTTTTTTTGTAAATTATAACAATGTTTAAATATTTATTTATGTTTTGCAATTCATTTGTATCGAAGAGGGGAAAAAAAAGGGAAATACGAAATAATATTTTGTATAATTTCTTTCTCATTTCTATTCTCTTTTATATTTTTATTTTAAATATACTAAACATAATTTTCTGAATTCAAATACTTTAAAAAAAAAAAGTGAACTTTTTAACCATTGTAAATAACTTTTATTTGACTTACACAAAATGTCTTCATTTTCTCCTGCTTGGTAAAAATTATAATTTTATAAATAGAACATTTTTAAGACACAAGGAAACTTCTGCGAAACTTTAAATTCATTTACAGTCACCTGAAAATGTAATTTTCACATAATAAGAACTCTGTTAAAAATTTTAGATTGGAGCGCAAATTGATTTTGTCAGAATATTTCAAAATGATCGTTTGTAAATTTAATTCAGTACCAAAATGTTAACCCCTTCGGGACGAGCGTCTGTTACAGAATTTTTAATCTTCAATCACCGGTTTTTTAAAACAGAAATTTTTGCCTAATTGAATCGGGAAAATGTCGGGTAAACGTACAATAAGCCTATTTATCAAAGCTCAAAGAAAATAAAAAAATATAGAATAACTCTATTTAAAAATTAAATTTGAATTTGTAATTTTATTTTAAATTTGAAACAACATCAAATCTAAAACTTTCATTTTCACACTTACACAGACGTAGCAACAATACTCACCGATTCACAGATTCAACGTCAATCCAGAGTGACATGTACCAAGTAAATACTTATTAAAAGCATAAAAGAAAAATAGCTCTTTGCATCACTTCTTCAAATAATACTTAAAAATTTGTGTTACTAACCTCATTATTCTCTATATTTTCCTATTACATTGCACTCCCAGTTCATACACTTACACATATATTTATTTGTTCCTTTTAAAATAGTTTTTACCCGAAAGCCAAGAAGGATTATGTGTTTCACGCGTATCTGGGTATGTGGATTTCTTTATACCCTCGAAACATCCCAACGGCTGGATGGATTTTAATGAATGAACTCTCTATCGATTCTTCTTAACCGCCCGATGGTTATAGGCTAGGTTTTGTTTTTATAAATTCAAAATGGCGGCCGTAAAATACAAAATGGCGGTAGAGACAAAAAAAATACGCACCCTATTGAGTGGCATATCATTGGATAGGTCTTTCAAAATAAAGATGATGTTTCATTGACTATTTTACAGTCAGAAGCTCCGTTTAAATATGACACAACCTGGAAGTTGTGTAGTTAGGATCTCTAGCTTTACTGACATTCTAACCTTTATGGACATCTATAAGCCTCATCAAAACAGTGTTTATAGATAGGAATTAACAATTAAACACAACTTAAAAGTCATCAGTAGAAGTAAATAAAAAAAAATAGGTAAGTAATATAAAAAACAGTTTCACATTGATGAGAAATAATTAATTAGTTCGCTTTTTACACAGTCGGTTTTTTTTTTAATTTAATTTGTTTTATTATCGCATGAAATTGAGGCAAACGTGACAACTTTTTGGAAGCACATCTGATCCAAAATAAGAGGTATTTCAACAAATTGTCACGATGCATGGACAAATGAGGTGCATCTTGTATGAATTAAAAAGGAAAATAACTGTTGCTTTTTCTTTGATTTAAAAAAAAAAAAATGCAGTAAACTTAAAAAATAAATAAATTATATTATTTAACAACTCACACCATAAATAATAAAACATATTTTCGTTTGTTAATAAAACACAATTTAAGCTGAATAACATTACAACAAAATATGCTCCAAACAGCGAGTGAGCAGCTATTGCATAAGCTCCTCGTAAGTAAACTTTACCTAATGAAATCAGTGTTCTCAAAACCAAAAGTCACTGCGTGTAACCCGTAAATGACTTACAACTGAAAAGTTCTCGTAGTTCTTAACGAGATTCAGCAGTTTGCAAATCTGCCGTATGATCGGTATTCGCAAACGACGGTCGACGCTAAATCGCACAACACTCCGGTATAAACAAACTGAAGTCTCCACCCACACTAGAAACGAATGCTATCTACTGGCTAATCCTCTACAAATAACAACCCGAAGGGTTCCTTAAATTAATTTTGCATTTCTTTTTCTTTTTAAGAATGAATTAGAAACTTTCTTCACTGCATTCTTAAAATAATAAAAAATATAATATGTTCTTTCTGTGACTACTCATAACATTTTCATTTTATCATATGACATAAGCTAGTGAATTTCAAATAAAAATTCTTTAAAGTAAAGTTTTAAAAAAAGAGAAAGAACGTGGGGGGGGGGGGATATTTTAGTACCAAATATTCACTGTTAAGTTATATCTAAGTAATGTCTGTAAGTGTACTGCAATATATATGCATAGATAATTTTCTAAACCTGAAAAAAAAAAAAAAACAAAAAAAAAAAAAACAATTTATCTTGACTTAGGACTAGCATTTGTTAATCTTAACATGTTTTATTTATTTGTTATTTATTTCTTTTATTTTTTTTTTTTTTTACTTTAATGAAAATTTATTTTGCATTTACTAATTTATGATATCATGCAGTAAACTGAAAAAATTACGGCTATTGATAGAAAATGATATTTAATTATTATTATTATTATTTAAGAATTGAAAGAGCTTTTTTTTTATTCGTTATTTTTGCATCTTGTTAAGCAACAAGAAAAGTTTAATTTGAAGAGCGCCCTAGGGTTTTATCTTTCATAATAATATTTTAAATTCATACTTAATAAAAGAGAAAGGGAGAACAAAAAATAATATTATTAACATTTACTTTCTAATAATTTTAGAAAGGGATGCACCGAATATTCGGTATTCGGCCATACTACCGAATATTCGGTTAGGTCGATTATCAAACCGTATGCCGAATATTCGGTTCGGCCAAACCGAATATTAAATATTTTTTTAAACCTTAAGAAAACTGCTTTTTTTGTCAATTAATAAAGATATTTAATAATTAGAAATAGTATTATATTTAAACAAAAGAGAATGTTTTTACATGTGTTATTTGCTACTTGAAAAGTATCACGTAAGAAATTTAACCAATAGTGACGTTTTTACTACCTTCCTGACAAATAAACAGTATATGATTGTACAATTTTTCTTCCAATTCCTACAAAATTTCACTTTGATTTTAAAATATTTGTTTTAGAATCCAAGAAAATTTTATTCATTTGTTTTAATTCAGAAAGGAATCCATAAAATTTAAAATTTTATCAATTAAAGAAGCTTTAAAACTACCCTCTTCTTTAATAACAATTCAAAGCATAACTTTTTTTAGTGTAGAATTTACTTGTAAAAAGGTCTTGTTTATCAATGTGGCAGTATGTGTGTTAAATATTTTGTAAAATTGTTTCAAAATTTATCTTTTTAATACTTTCAAATCTGAAATTTAAAAGTAATCGGCAAGCCGAATATTCGGTATTCGGTTTACCTTTTGGCCGAATATTCGGCATTCGGCCAAAATCACTATTCGGTGCGTCCCTAATTTTAGCTATCAGTTACTTTCCAGTAACTTTAACTTACTTAAATCTCGTACTATACTTATTGATTTAAATTAAAGAATTAATTTATAGGATTTTTAAAAAGTTGTAAATGCAAAATTTGGATTTTAATTTTTAGATATATTTAAAAAATATATTTATTCCTATTTTTTTAAATCTAAATATAACAGTATATAGTTTTTTTTTTTATGTAACACAATCTTAATAGTTATTTATCAAAAGTAACTTAAATAAATGGTGCCTTTTTGTAGTTATTGTATTTTTACATTAAAATAATTTTTCTCTACTAAATTATTAAAAACATATGAATGGATATGAAAATTCTTTTGTATAAATTTGTCTTTTTTATTTACAAAAATTTATTATTTATTTAAGTCAGATTTAGCTAAAGGTAATGGAAAGTAATTGATAGCTCAAATTATTAGAAAGTAATTTTTAATATTTTTTTCTCTCCCTTTCTCTTTTATTAAGTATAAATTCAAAATATTATGATGAAAATTAAGATCCTAGGGGGTTCTTCGATTTAAACTTTTCTTGTTTCTTAACAAGATGCAAAAATAATGACTTAAAAAAAAAAAAGGTCTTCTTTGAATTCTTAAATAATAATAATTAAATATAATTTTTCTATGACTAGCCGTAAAATTTTCGATTTACTGAACGACATCATAAACTAGTAAATCTGAAATAAGTTCTCTTTAAATTAAAAATAAAAGAAATAACAAATAAAACGTGCTAATATTAATAGATGCTAGCCCTAAGTCAAGATACATACATGTATTTAAATATAAGTTCAATATTAAAGCGTATAAATTAAATATTTGTTATTGAAATATATACCCCCCCCCCCCCCTCTTCTCTCTCTTAAAAAAAAAAAAAAAAAAAAAAAAAAAAATTACTTTAAAGAATTTTTATTTCAAATTCACTAGCTTATGATGTTAAATCATAAAATGAAAATTTTATGGTTAGTCACAGAAAGAACATATTATTATTAGGTGCGTTCGTAATTATATAAATACGTAGCACATATAGTCGTCGTTCAGTCCGTCTGTCCGTCCGCATATAACAGCGCAAAAACTACCCAATCGAATCGTTTGAGATTTAAAATATATAATTGTTGCATAATTTTGTCGAGTCATTTTAAATTTTATGAAAATCGGATGTATAGTTTAATTACAGGGACAGTCAAAAGTTTTCCGTTACATTACGGCCAATGGGAAAAAATTAATTCAAGTGCATTTTAATGATGTTACAGCCTTTCGAACAGAATGAAATGGATATGCACATATGGAGTGCACTAAAATATGCATTCAGTACAATATGCAGTGCAAAAAATATTTAAAAAACTAGTTGTAGTACGAACGCACCTCATTTGCCACGTTTGACGTGCAATTTCCAACTTGTTATTATTGTTTTAAGAATACAATGAAGGATGTTTTTAATTCATCGTTAGGAAGAAAAAAGAAATGTAAAATTAATTTTAAAAACCCTCAGAATGTTATTTTTAGAGGATTAGCCAGTATATGGCGCTTGTTTCTAGCATGGGAGGAGCCTTCGGTTTGTTTATACCAGAGCGTTGTGCAATTTAGCGCTAGTACGGAGGGCTAACTCACCGATCCACTTTCTGTCGCGACCGCATCCGCATCTTCGAAACCGGTTTCGAAACTGAAAGTATCTCTTTAAAAAAACCTGCAGCCAAAATCGAAAAAGTAAAAAAGAGTCATATTAAAGATTGAGCTCAGCATCCTATGTAAAAAAAAAAAAATCGTTTAAAAATATTCAAATTTAAAGGAGAAATTCCAAAACAACCTCCCCGTTGGTTTAACATTACGGAGCGGGTGTTTTCAAGTGAGTGAAGATTCCCCTTAACACTATTTTCAAATCCAAACTGGCTACTTTCTAGCATATTTTAAAATGTATTTATTTATTTTCGCAAATGCATCACTTCAGCAGTTGATATTATTCAGAAACTCCGCCTCTACCCATTTAAGGAAGGTTGGCTCATTGGCTTGCAGTTTACCTTTAAATTTTTTGATATATCTAAACATTTAGTATTTGCTTTGCTATATTTCATTTTATTTTAGTTTGCTTTATAATAGTTTTGGTAATTAATTATTGTTAACAAAAAAATTTTCATTTTTATTTATTTTGTGTTTAATGTATGGATGTTTCATCATACGAAACTTGCCGATGTAATTTATAAATGAGTTTAAAATAAAGGGTGGAGTTTATAATGCTTTTCCGCCTCCTGAAAAGTAAAAGTATATGGTTTAGCTTGTAACTTTGATATGTTGTTTTTATGTTAATTTTTCAAAATAATAATAACTAGCAAAAGCCATGCTTTGTTTGGATTCGCGAAGCATTATTTAATAAAATAAATATTTGATAGTAACAATATATTTTTTAATTATTTTTGCATCTTTAGCAAAAATCACGTGTAGCTGATCAAGCGATAAATCAAACTTTGGGGCGAAAAAAAAAAAAAAAAAAAAATCAGTATCGACATTTTTTGCGGATTTAATGAAATAATTATGTTAATAGTAGTGTAATAGAATAACAATAATCAACAAAATCGTTTTTTGAAATTTACTGTTGAAATATCAATGACGTTTTGGGTATGTTGCAGTAGTGCAACACGGTGATACAAAGGGTAATACAAAGGTGAACAAGTTATCTTCAATGAACATTTTCTGATCTGTTGCTGGTATGTTCAGAGTGGCAGCTTTCACTTTTTAATATTTGGCTCACATATCATTTTAAATTTATTTGTGAAAATTGATATAAAAATATTGAAATTTTAAATGCAAATCTCACACCGCAAACATTTGAAAGATATAGATAATAGTAAAATTTGCCTGCTTTTTGCCATAGTCTATATAGTTGGATTGCTCATGTCAATCGGCCGTGGTAAATCACGTGGCCGATTTAAAAACTAGACTAAAGAAACTAGCGTTAGCGTCTAAATCGCGCCATCACGGCGGCTCATATCACAAATGCACCCGCGAAATTCCCTAGCACGACGCACTAGCTCATACGATGCTTTGTTTACTTTCAGCTGATATTTTCTTCAAAGAAATGGGTCGCTCATGGAGGGAGTTCAACTGTGGTGGTCTCTCAATGGAGGTAAAATTAGTATTGAGCCTATAGGAATAAATTCCGTTCCATGAAAAAATGGTCGTTCATGGAGGTGGTCACACAGGGAGGTTTCACTGTATTCTTATTTATTTTTATTGCCAGAAAGTTATTTGACCGCAAAGAACATTCAAGGGTTATGCGGTACGGTATCTTCATAAGGCAAATGTAGTCCTTTAACTTTCATGATAGCAATCAATGTACGTTAAGTTCATTTTAATTTACCACGGCTCTTCCTCAGCTTTTTACAACGGTTTTTTCAATATAAGCGAGAAAGAGACTCAGTCAAAGCTATATTGCAATCACGTTTTTCTTTTTAACTATTTGGAAAAATGATTTTTGTCCTCGTCAGGGTAGGAAATCAAAACCATATCTGAAGCGTTTTATTGGTTGAATCCGCATTTTATTCGTTTTCTGATTGGTCTATACAGTAATCTGTATTTTCCCTTTACTTTCAACAGAGATGAATACTTCTGTTGCCACTATGACAAAAAAGTAATAAAAACTACAAAAAAAATAATAATAACTCAGAAACAAATTGATACAGCTTTCAAACAAATTGCATTTAAAAGTACATTTTTTTCGCTATACGACGGTGTAAAAAGTAATATTGTGGGATGTTTAGAAGAATGAAATTTCATTTAAAATGGGTCGTCAGATTTCTTGAAAATCTGACGATGGAAAAGCCTTTTCCCAAACAGCCAATGAAATGCTTGGATAATACGTAAGTTTCAGGTGGATAATACGTACGTTTCAGGAAATCTGACGAGTCCCAGGCGATTTTTATCGCTTGCAATTTTTATGTGTCATAACACTATTAATGTTTAATTCATGGCGTATGTAATGTATGATCAACTCCGTGCGATTTTTTATGTCTTAAATTTTAGTCTCTGAAAAAATCATTTTCCAAATGGTCGTTGTAATCTGTTAAATTTTTTTTTTTTTTTTTCTGAGGGGTCTGTCTAGATTTTTCTCACAAGGTCCTGTTTTTGTGAAATTGTGGTTTTTTTTTTTTTTTTTTTTTTTTTGGTAAAAATTTTAGTCATCATTTTGTGAATTTTAAATTATCGATGTCTTCATGTTCTATCCTTCATATATAAAAAGCTAAGTAATAACTACTCTCTTTGTTCATATTTATTTGTCATTAAGTGCTTTAAATTTTATCGTTTTATGATGTACTTTTGTAATATCCTACTGCAGTGTTTCTCAAAGTGTTACACTTTGTGCGCCCCCCCCCCCCCACCTTTACATCATGTACGAAACTCGCGTACTCTCCCACCCACCAATGATAATGAATTTTACCCAATTGTGGGAAGCATTTTCTTTATTTTCGTTAAGAAATAAAACAAATTATTGAAAATATATTTTTTTCATTTTGGTAAATCTATTTATTTATCTAAATTTAGTCAAAAATGTAAAACGTTGAAAACAAAATTAGCATTTTCCACATTTTGTATCTTATAATACATATTTTAAAAGAATAATTTTTGAAGGAATTGATAAATACATAAATGTTACTTTACTCTGAATTTTTAAAAGCAAATTTTGAATAATTATTTTTTATACACCATATTAGACTTATCATTCGAGAAATAAACTGGCATGACGGCATGCACACAACAACATAAGAGAAACTGTGCATCTAATATGGAAATTTTGGTAGTTACATTTCAATCGCTATACATAATTTAATTTGTATTTATTCCATTTCTATATTTTTAAAGCAAATTATAATTAGCATATTCGCAATTTCAGAAACGTAATCTTGTGGGGATACATTTACAACAGCAAGAGAGGTAAATTTAGGTTGATTTTCAAGAAGGAACAAAAGCGAAAACAATTTAATTTATTATGTGCACCGAATACGTATTCGTACCGAAAACCGTAATAAGGAAAGTGACTTTTAAAATAAAACCTTTTCCAAACAGAAGCTCTTTTTGCATGTTATTTTGCCCAATTACAAACGTATTTTCATGGCGTTTATTTTAAAGTGTTCGGAACTTTAATAAATAACTTTCGGATCTTTAATAAATATATAGTTTTGTAAAATAACAATAAAACTTTTAACACCCGTATGGTCCCTTAACAGATTTGTTTTCTACTTCTGTTCATATACCAACGGTTTTTGTAACAGGCAAAAATTTAGCCGATATCTCTTGCTGTTGGGGAATCATTCTGGATAAAATGTAAAATTGTAGGTACTTTTAAATTTCAACACTATAATATGTATAATATTACCAAAATTTAATCGAATTTATTGTAAATTGAATATTGGTCTCATGGTTTTAAAACCCAGATATTTACATTTTCTTTTCTTTTTTTCTTCTTCCTGATAGCATGAAGCAATTTTAGGGCATTTTTTCAAAAAGATAATTCATCTCATAGATTTTTTAAAACAAAAATAACAGTTTTTTCCTCTTCATAAATTATACTGATTAATATCAAATCAACGATCAAGGAAAAATAATAATGAATACATGTTTTCAAAATAACATGTTATTTCAATTTTCATAAATAAATTAATGACTAATCTGGCCCTTATTAATCTTTTTTACGAATAAGTAAAATTACAATAAGATAAAACAATGGTTCTCAAACTGTGGGGTGTGACCCCAGAGGGTCGCATTATATGCTGAAGCGAGATATTTCCGGAGAGTTAAAATGTGAAAACAGATTCCTTTGCATTATTGTTATACATTTGGCAGCTTATAGCTACCAAATTTAGCTGTACCAAGTTTAGCCATGATGTATACTATGAAGTATTTATTTATTTTATTGTTATTATGTTATTCATTCTAGTCAATTCAGTGTTACTACATTTTCCTACTCAGTAGTAGGATTCAACCGGTTCGCGTAAACTGGTCGTTAAAACATTTTTCTAATCATATTTTAATTTTTTCATACAATGATCATTACATTCTTTTATGTAATTATCATATTCCTACTTTATGGAAATTATTGGAGCACATTTGAGTCCCATCACTCTTCCGACCCCGAAATCTTGAAAAGAAGGTCTCTTTTTTTTCTGACAGATTTCAGTTTAACATTAAAATAAAGTTATATAAAATTTTTTTAACAAATTTATAAAACTTTTTTTTTGTTTATATATGTAGTTTTGTTTAAATGCACCTGGCTTCAGATTTTTTTTTATTTTTTTATGCATGAGGTACAATATTTAAAACTGCCCCAAATGAGTTTTACGCCTCTGAACAATGAATTAACAGGAGAAGACAAAAGGTGTAGTGTCTACCGTATGCGAGTGAAGTAACGGACGAGGTAGTCACATGACGGCTATTGTTTCTTTACATGGAGCCAGGGCCTGATTAACGCAGGATTCAACTTGCACCAATAGAAATTTTTGCCTTATTTAGAACAGAAATTCTGCATGAATAAGGTGCTAAAATAAGGCAAAATTCCTATTCAAATTTACTGGTGCAAGTTTGCCCTAATGGTAACCAAATTCACTGACATTGACTGGAGGATTGCTTATGTAGTCAAAATATGGCGGAACAGCAGAGCCTGGCTGTCGTCAGGGCAAACTTCCACCAGTAAAAACGAATCAATAATTTTGAGTTAATTATGATAGAAATTTTGCATGAAAAAGGTGTTTAAAATAGGAGGAAGTTTCTATTCAAATTTACTGGTGGGAGATTTGAAGCTTTGCCAATTTTAAGATAGGCCAATTCCTCTTCATTCATAGTTCCATGCTCTGAACTGCAATCTACTTCAAGGGTGAATATGAAGTTCCTGGTGTAAGTGGCAATTTAAATGAAAGTGAAGGGTTTCGTGTTACATAGAAGCTATCGACACTATAATCGAGCAACTGAACTGAAAGATTCACCAAACTGCGAAATGTATCACAAGATTTTGAGTTTCTGACTGATGTGAATCTAAAATCAGTTAACGAAAATCTATTAAGTAAATGCTGCATGGATCTTGCAATTAAATATGCTGCTGACATAAATGAACTTGCATTAAGGATATTCCATCTACATTAACAGGGTTCTTACGCAATTCTGATAAAAAAATTCCCTGACTTTTCCAGGTTTTACCTGACTTTTCTCAGTAAAAATTCAGCCTACATATTGTTATAAAACCCTCCACAATGGACTTTTAATTTAGGCAAATGCTAAAAAAAAAAGCATGGGCTGTATGAATTTCTGATTTTTTTAATTATTTTTCATATTGTTATACAGTTTGCACAAATTTCATATAAAATTTTTTGATTGGATGAATAATTAATTTAAAATTTCTTCATTTACGATGATAATAGAAATTCTGATGGAAGTAGTACATAGAAAATTCCCTGACCTTTTCAAATATTTCAAAAATTCCCTGACTTTTTGCCTAAATTTTCGAATTCCCTGACCCGTAGGAACCCTGATTAAGACACATGGTCAAGGAAAAAACTTCTAGCATAAAGAAGGGAAGGCTCCGTAGACGTAATGAATAACCCTCGCCAGCCAGTGAAATAGTTCATGCGGAAAGCATTAGTAGCCTCCCTTCTTATCAGTTAGAAGTTCTTTGGGTAAATTACCGGTATCACGTGACTTTTTTTTAGCCTCGAACCAAGATTTGGAATAAAGTCCATTGTTAAGCGCAAAATAATCATTTCCAACATCAAATGAAAACTTTTATAAAATGGATCATTTAGAAATCTGTCAACTGCTCCACAATTTTGATTTAACAGGGAATTACAAAAATACAGAGACTGTGTACAGAATTTTTTCTAAGCATTAACCACATCAGCAGAAAAGGTCTGGGTTTACTTTATCGAATTCAGTGCGACGCAATCTTTAGATATAAAAAAATATATATATATAGACTATTTCGCTACCCTAAAAGTGGGAAACAGAAAATTAAAGTAAATGTATCTGCCAGGTATTATATTTTTTATTTTATGTTAATTAAAACATTGCATCCATTATATTCCTTAATTATAGTACTGATAATATAATTTCATGTGTTATATTATGTTCTACTGAGTTTTTTTCTGTCTTTTTCATTACTTATTTGTTAAAGCTGTTCTCAAATCCAAAAGGGCAACTTTATGACATAAGTTTTAATTTATTTTTGTTCGGAAAGGCATGAAAAGAGCAGGTGTTGTACAGAAATTATGTAATCGAACTCCCGTTTGCTTGCAAACGCAACAGATCTTTCAAAAAATAGTGTCAAAGTGGACGCTTTGATCCCAAGTTCGCAAAAAAAGTGGAAAAACCAGTCAGCGAAGGGAGAAAAACATTTTGTCACGTGATCAAAATAGCTTATAACTCAATAGGTAATTTATGGATCAAAAACTGGAAAACACAGTTCAATTCCAAATAGTTTCCCTAGTTAGGCCTTACAATTTTATCTTTCCGTAAAACAATGAATTTGTAAATGTGTCAAAACGTTTTGTACTTTATGAGCAGAGTAGTTGAGAACAGCCTTAACCCTTTCAAGTGTCCTTAAAAAAAGACACCTAAGTTTAATTCCAAAACTGACAAACGGCACCAAGAATATTTAATTAAAATTTTACTATTATAGTGTACGTGAAAATAAGGAAGTTCGTATTTTCTAATAAATTCGTTTATAAATTCCGGTGTCAGTCCATTATTTCATCAGCTTATGAACAGATTTATTCCGTGCCGGTAAGGGTTAAAGGGGGCACTCATATCCTATCTGGTTGTTAACAATTTTTATCTTGTGAATTTTCCCAGTTTCTACAACTCAAATTCTAACAACAAATGAAAATGGTTAGAAAAAATCTGTGGCAAACAATCACGATCTCAACAAATAAATGCAATATTTTTTCGGAATTTCAAAAATTAAACACTTAAAAAATTCCAAAATATACACGAAATATTTATTCAATAAAATTTATTTCTGTTTCAGCACTTTATCAAGTTTGTGACACCTGTCACAAAGGAAAGGGGGGGGGGCACCAAATTGAAACTTTGCCCCGGCCACAGTGTTTTCTTCGCATGGCCCTTTTTGTAATGGTTGCGAACCGGATTGAAATCTGAGTAGTTTTTTAAACGTAACTCAAAAACTACTTAGCGGAATGAGCTATAATTTTGGATTCCCATATTTGGAACTTACAAAGTTCCAAATAATAGATTTTGATCTTCATGTATTTTAACATATAATTGTAAATACATATGTGCAAGATTGACTGCAAAAAATTTGTGATGAATACAGATACGTATATAAGGAATACTTGACAGAAAGGAATAATAATATTCCAAATTATGCCACTGGCATATATATGCCGAACTTTGGAATATTCCATACTTTGGAGTAAAATGATTTCATAATTATTTAAGTGTTAATAATAACTTTGTATTTTCATAAAAATGGATAAAAGACTAAGAAAAAAGTTAATTGAATATTTTGAAGCAAAGAAAAAGTTTAAAAATAAATATATAAGAATTGGATCAAAAATGATACTATACCCTACTCCCCCTAAAGATATCATGATATCGAGTGCCAGACACGCCCAGTCTCCGTTAAAAGTGATATTATATATGTATACAGTCCATAACCTTTTTAAGAATGGCAGTAATCACCTGAATCTTTGTAAATATCAGAAGATTATTTCCTTTCCTTTAAAAGTTATAATGATAGAAGCAATATTATTCATCATTTAAGATACAGGCTTCCATTCTCTATTTTCGGAAACTTCCAACTAACCATTGAAGCTGCTAAATCATGCTCTGAGATAATTTTGAGGAATATTTTGTTTATTTAAAAAGTTCTAAGTACTGCTTGAAACCTTTTTCATTAGAAAGGAATTTCTCAGAAGTCTAAATGCATCATGCATGCACACCATATATATTCCATATAAGCAATAGAGTATGTTTTTTATTTTTTCAATACAATTATTTTTTAATAATAATCAACACCATGTCTAACTGTAGAATTTCTGGATTAAGTAAGGCAAAGATTACTATTTTAAAATACTTCTTGCACTACAAAATGACATTACAAGGCACCCTCCCTGACATACTGAGTGTCCCAAAACTGACAGATGATTTTAAAATTCAATAACTTGCAAGCGGCGAGAGATATTAAAAAAATTCTTGCAGGAGGGTTATGCATGATGTCAGGGTTTTTTTTACTGTGATTATTTTAGTTCAAATTTCAAACAATAGATGGTGCTGAGAGCAATAGGTGCTCAGTCCGGACCTGGTTTTTGGTACTTCGGGATCCATTCAATACAGTTTAATCTTTTTTTCGCATGGAAGAAGAGAGAAGCCAAAAAATAAAGTCTGGATTTAGCAGTTATTGCTTGCAGCACAATCTTTGATGCTATGCGTAACAAACTCAGAATTGTATCATACAAACTCCTGACATCTTATATAACAGTCCTGCAAGAATTTTTTTAATATCTGTCACCGTTTTCAAGTTATTGGATTTTAAAATTAGCCATTTCAGGGACACCAGGTAACATATTCCCAGTCATATAATTCAACATTACTCAATGTATGAATCACACCAATACTCTCAACACAGTAGCTCCTGGGCAGATTTACCACACTTTTTTGTTTCTTTGATGTGGGTTCAAGAAATACTCAATTTACAGTACTTAACTTTTTTTTATAATGAGAAATTATAACTAAAACTAATGTTCATTCTAGGCCATTTTTGAAGGGTGCAGCACCATGCCCTTTTTAAAAGTAGTAAAATGCATCAATAGTTATACCCGGATATTTCTAGTAATTTCTCCATTCCATAGTACAGTAGAACCTCAATTATCCGAAGTAATTGGGACTGATCCTCTTTTGGGAAATCGAAATTTTCAGATAATCTAGAATGCATCAAATTTAAGATTAAGGAGAAATATATGCACTATTTCTTATTATGGTAACAAATGCTTAGTAGAAACAAGAAAAAAGTACCTGAATTTTAATTTTGAAATTAAGTACATTTTACATAGATCACAAGGATTTGAAAAAATGTTTTATTTGTCGCAGTTTCGATTGCCTTTGCTTTGAAGCTTTATCACGGAGTTTTTTAATATTATTAGTACGCCAGTATCACAGTCTTTCTGCTGCTTAAGACATGCCAAATGTTTTGCAAAACATTCGAAAGCTTCAGAATGGCTAATTTGTTCGTTTTTTTTTTGTTCCACTCCACAGCTTACGTGAGTTCAAGTAAAATTCAAAGGAACTCTGGGATCAAAAATATTTATATGTACTCGTAGTTCAGAAAGGACCGCTTGCGCACAAAAATATGATAGTTAAAAAAAAAAAAAAAAAGGTTTGAAAATGGATTTTGCACACAACGAATGTGATAGTAAAAAACAAAAGCTTTAAAAGTGGATTTTGGTTAACCGAGAGTTTCGGTTAAAAGTGTTTTTGATTCTAAATTCGTGTGCCCAAGAACTTTAAAAAATAATAGAATTTTCTCATTACTTGGAAAAATAAAACCTAGGAAATTATTCAATCGCATTGTAATTTAATTGTACTTTTTATTTTTATATCATAAAATCATTCAAAATTAATGTTACTTTATTTATCATACCTAAAAATTAATTATATTCCTACTTTTTTTTTCTTAATTAAAGGCGATAATATATTTTCTCTTGCAATAAATTGCGCCCTTTTCTGCTTCAGTAATGCCCTTTTCACAGGGTGTCAATTTCAGATGAGCAACAAATTTTCCTGACTTTTCCAGGTTTTCCCTTACAAGCTGTGAATTTGAGAGCTGAATTTTCACAGCTGATTTTGAAGTAACAACTACTGAATAGTAATTTACAAATTGTTGAACATTTTATATATGCTAAACATACACACTTTTAACATCAGGTTCTATCCATTTTGTACAGTCAGGATGAAATTCTTAACATCAGTCACAGTTAAACACAGATTGCTTCAACATATTTTAATAAAAACAATAAACATTCAATAAATTAAGCTAACAAATATTCAGTTCCAAAACAAAGATAAGTAACAGACATCTAACCAATCCTATAACATTTAGTACAAAGATTCAGTGAAACTGGAGTTGAAAAGTGAAGAATTGAAAACGGGCAGACAAAATTATTTGCAAAACATGCTGAAATACTCTTTACAGTTACTTATAAAAAGCGAAATTTCATTTTCATGACACTGCAATTTCAAATCCTTAGTTTTTATAATAATAAATTTTTTCTTGTTAGTTTCAAAATTTTTAAACTTTTTCTCAAAGTTTTCAAATTTTCCTGACTTTTGCAGTTCGTATATATAAATTTCCCTGACTTTTCCAGGTTATCCAGGTGGCTAGACACCCTGTTTTCGGTGAATAGCACCCTACCCTTTTTCGTTCTAGAGTGAACACTAATTGAAACAATTGTGAAGACATACAATTATAAAATTAGCACGCAGAAAAATTTCACTAGAAACAGAAACCATCTAGAATATGTACTTTTTTTTTTATTCCATATTAATACATATAACATAAGAACTTTATATACATTCTTCTTGGGTTCATCACAGAGCTTCCCAATATTTCTTTTCTTCAATCCAGCTGAAAATATAATAAAAGAAAATACGTAAGAAACATAATGGCATTTCAATCTACAAAACACATAAAAGTTACAATACTAGAAGAAAAATTGAGTTTACCAACAATGGATACAGTCTGAAATCCACACACTTAGGGACCAGGGATTTTGTGGATTATACATTTTTGCAGATGATAGATTAAAAATTAAAATGTAAACAAAAGCATAAAGTCTGACTATAAATTAGGAACTGTACAAAAATTACAATGGAAAAGAAAACATGATGTAACACTGGTTTAATATATTTACTAATGAAATTAACTTAAAGTAAACTAAATTATATTTAATATAAATTTTACTGATTATTCATTATTTTAAATGTTGCCGCAACATAATTATAGTTTCAATTTTGGTTTGTTAATATTTTTTTTTTTTTTTTGCACAAGTCTATGAACACTTATTACTTCTTGATTTGAGATCAAATTTTGTTACTCAAGGAAATTTAAATATTTATATCCAATTTATATTTAAATATTCATTCATTGGAAAATTGATAACTGAAAAAAAAAAAAAAAAATCAAATTTAACTTTATGAGTTTAACTGTTAACTACTATTTTCATTGTTTACATTCCAATGTGTAGTGCAGATAATAGACATTTGCGGATTATACATCACTGAATTTCACAAAGTTGACTGTATTCACCCTTTTATTAACAGTATTAATCAACTTTAAAATTAAGA